>OY728160.1:1834451562-1837027542 GCA_963277665.1 Viscum album | reverse complement strand
CCTGGAAAACCACTCAGAGGAACTATCTCTACTATAGGCCCTTGTACTGATGTCTCATAACTGGGAAGATCATCCTCATGATCACACAGTGTAATACTGGCTGGCTTTCTATGTAGAGGCATCCTAAAATAAAACAAGATGTACCATGGTCAATAGAGTATATCTGGGGAACTAAATCAAGAAGTACATGGATGACACAACCATTCCTATATGATGCATGTACCATTGTTTTTTCCTACAACTATTGATTTCATGTACTGAGTTGAAAAGTATGTAATCAAAGTCCTGGTGTATGGATACATCAGTCGTCACACAAACACTGGAGTCCCTATCCTAAAATAATAAATTGAAACACTTAACACCATTTCCCCAAAAAAATATCACAAACACCTGGTCCTAAAGTAGAATCAACCACCACTAATAACACTTTGTCATGACCCATCCCAGAGGGGTCTATTCCATGACTACCCTAAGTCTTCCTTCAATTGGCCTGGGGATGGTGACTAGCACGGAGTAGGCATATCCCACAAATGAGAGGCATTAACCTAAAGTATCTACACACACACACATATCTCCAAGCCACGCAATTCTAAAATGTAAAACAACTAAAAGAATGCATGAATACATCTATGATCCTACAACAAAGTATGAAAGTGAAAGTACTGTAATGTAAACAGGTCTAAAAACAATCCCACCATAAAGAGTTTTTACCCAAGTCTAACTAAAACTGTATAGATTTCAACCTGATACTAGGGAGAGGACTACGTAAAAGGTATTCTCCAGAAAAATGCATCGGTCTTCCCAGCTCCATCTATTCTCCACCCACTCCTGGCCATCTTAGGACTCTGTTGGAAGTTTGTTCTTCTGCACAATACATGAAACGTGTGGCCAAATCCTATTTAGGGGTGAGTATAACAATACTCATTAGGACACCCTGAAAACACTAAACATTAATCATGAAGTATATTTATCTCAATAAAATATGTAACATTCTATAATAGATACAAGAAGTATAGAAAATCCCAGATATACTTAGGAGATACATCACGCCATCAGGCAGTCATAACCAACTTCCAGCTACATAATTCTGCTCAAAGCATGCTCGTTCTAGGAGAACTCACTCCTCGAGCTATGATATCATCAGAGACACTCAACGAAGAGGCCTACTTGATTTGGGCCTTGCCCAAAGAGAACACACTGTACAAGGAAGACTATGATACATAGAGAGAAAATCACACCTAGAACCTCTAGGGGATACCATGAATCCAATTTGGATTAACTTGCTATGTAGGGGGTTATATATCAATGATTCCACAAACCCTACCGATGTGTCCCGCTGGAGGGAGGACCAATAGCCTAATCAGGGAGGTTACGCCAATTCCACAAACTCCACTAAGGGTGATAGAGGATCTCACTCTAGTCTCACAGAGGGATACCATAATCTATCTGAGACTCGACCTATAGAGTGGATTAGAATCCAGTTATGTGGATGTAATGCTGCAATGAACCCTCAATGAAAGGACCAAGGGAATGCACTCAACCTATGCTGGTACAAGATAAAAACCCCACCATTGGTATCAAAATGACTGTCTCAACATTAGGGTCCCTACACTGTAGATAAATCATTGATTGTATGCTTAGTTTAGGAGTTATAACCATTTGAAAATTGGAGAAGTCAATGTGCTCATGGACTGACCATCATGGTCGATCCACCTGCTTCACCATCTGACTGTCTTAGTTGACTTCCCGTGGTTTTTCCATATGGTCGCTGCACCTGTAGAATCTTAATTTGTCATGGCTCATGGTCAACAGTCACGATTGCTCATGTTGTGTGGTCATTGTGCCCGCGGAAGCTCCACCTACCGTGTGCCTCGCATTCAAACACATGCACGGTCGATCGCACCTAACAA
The DNA here is from genome assembly GCA_963277665.1 of Viscum album. NCBI lineage: Eukaryota > Viridiplantae > Streptophyta > Magnoliopsida > Santalales > Viscaceae > Viscum > Viscum album. The sequence continues at coordinate 1,837,025,632 of OY728160.1, read as the reverse complement.
GAACTTCACGTTTGACCACACCACGTGTTTGACTATAACCGATCTCAAACCCTCGTCACCCAAGATCCGACCTAGGTTCAGCCCGACCCACCGGTCTGACCCGACCCAACCCGGCCCCCTCTGCGTCTGCCACCACACTCAGTGTCCATCATGTACCACCACCGTGTCTATCTCCTTCACCACCTCTACACACTGGTGGTCCCTTCCACGTACCATCATGCCTCCTTCGATTCCTAAAAAATCAAAATGATCATAGATCTGAGCTCTTTGGATCCTAGTCTACACAGATCCAGCCTCGGTTGTCAATTCGCCTAAAATTTGTGGGGTGATAGAGTTAATATTTTCATAATTATTCATATGTTTTTAAATGATTTAATCCCTTCCAATTAACCAATTTTAGCTTCTTTGTATCATTTTATGTTTTTTGGTGAGTTTTGAGCTTAAATGTGAAAAGTTGTTAATTCAGGACATTTAACAGTTTTATGTTTCCTATATATTTAGAGAATAACTCCTAAAATTATCATCCAATTCATGTGATTCATTTTTTGAAATATGAAATGATTCTTGGGATACAAATAAGTCTTCTAGATCCATAGCCAATTTGAACTCCAACAAGCTAAAAAAATCGGTCAATCTGAACACATTATCTGGTCGGCAGAATAGACCATGCCTCATTGAATGAGCCATATCTCGGGCTACCGACCACCAAATGGTGTTATTCCAGATAATATAGAAATAAAACTCTAAGAGGAAGCTTAAAATTAAATTTCATAGATAAATTATTTCATTAATCCCTCCCTTAAACCGGTCAAAGTAGGGTTGGTGGAATAGTGTTTGGCGGCCAGAATAAGTCATCTCTAGTATTTAGGTCATAACTTCTTTCAAAATACTCCAAATTCATTGAAAATTCCTGGATAGATGTAAAAATTTATTCCTAACATCCTATAATAAGGGAACTAATCCTTATTTGACAATATGGTGGGATAACGGAAGCTAAACTTCTGGAGAAAAAATTCTAGAGGATACATTTTTATGTTCTTCTTTTTATCTTTTTTCTTTATTTTAGTTTGGAAATGTATTCTTCATCCCCATTATTATAAATTACCCTTACCATTATGGGGTATATATTATGATTGATTGGGTAAGGTTTGGTTTTACCATTTTTTAAGTTTGAGTTCATGTGCTTAATGTTAAGAAAATCTTTCTCTCTTTTGCAAGTTGGTTTCAATTGTAATAGCGGTTTTTATTATCTTGTGCGATCATATATGATTTTAGATTCTGTTGTTATAATTGATTTGTTAAATGATAATTGTATCCCTACAATATATTCTTATCTATATAAAATGTAATGTATCAGAGATTAGTGGTGAAGTACTTGGCGATCGTCAGTACGTGTGATAATTGTAGTGATTATTTTTAATTATTTGGGATAAACAAGACCCGATCGGGAATTGCCTAAATCAATTGAGAGTATTTTATACAAATATTTTAAAAAAAGGAAGGATATTAGACCAAACTAAAATTTTGGTAAGTTTTAATCTCACCAACACCATTTACCAAGGGAGTGATAGGAAGCGATCGTGAAATATCACTTAAACCGACTTAGCAGAAGGAGATTGGATAAAATTGGAACTATGATAACATTGAAATTGAAAAACCAACCCCAACCTGATAACCCAATTAATATTACTATTTTTAATCACATTATTTATAAATTTATCTTAATTCTTTTAATTTATTATTTTCTTTTGTTTCAATGCTTTGTTTTCAAAACCAAACCAATTCAAAAACAACTCCACTTATTTCCCATATTTAAATTGACAAAAATGATTGTTATGTGCTCCTCTCTGGAGAAAACCTAGGTTAAACACTATAATATATTTTAACTTAGTAAATAATTGTTTTCTCCACACCCCATGACAGTATCATGTCAAAAATTGGCACCGTTGTCGGAGAGGTAGTGCCACAATCTCATTATAAATATTTGACACTTTTCAAAAAAAAGTTAAAAAATATTTTTCCATGATGTTTTCAAATGGTAATCTATTTAATTCATGGAAAAATTACCCATAAGTGGAACAAGAATAAGAGTTTGGTTATAATATAGTTCAGATGCATTAACTTAGAAATGACATAGAAAAACTAGAGAACAAAGTAGAACTTGCATTGGAATATGTCAGTGCATTAATGGAAACACTAGAACCTAAGCATGAACATGAGGAGTCCAAGAAGGAAGAATTTCCTATTGAGCTACATATGGGAGATCAAAAATATCTAGATGGATTATGGAATGAGTTTGAATAACTAATTGATCCACATATTCCTTACAAAGTAGAAGAACCAGAACCATTTAAGGAAGACACTACCAAAGTGGTGGAATTTAAAAAAAAGATGAAGGAGTCTGACTAATTATCCTTATCTTGTGAAATTATACTATAATAGGAACCTCCAATTAAAGAAGAAATTGAATTTGAACAAACTCAGAGAGATAATCTTTTCTTAGAATCTTTTCACTCTGATTTTATTAAATCTTAATTTAGTACTACCTTCCCTTGTTATAAATTTTCACATTCAGACAATAATGATATTGTCTTGGTGGATGAGGAAGAAAAGGGAGATGAACATCATAAGGAACATATGGGGCTTCATAAACTTGATAAACACTTATTGGAGGTATTTCAAGAGTATATCCAAGTGGGTTTTCCTGAGGAAAAAGAGACGTAAGCTTCTTACTTACCGAATGGCCCGAATGCCTTCTTTTTTATTTTATTATAGATAATCCCCCTTTTAAGGGTTGAAGGGGAACTCGTATATAACCTGTAGGCCTAAGGCACAAGGACCGACATGACCCTTAATACATGAACTGAAGTCCTAGAGGCATACCATGCCCATACATGACCTGTAAGACCAGCCCACTAGAATTGCCCCTCTCCAGCTTCTACATCATTGATCGCCTTTATCTCCCCACCTGCATTGTTGATTGGCTAGAATTGCCCCGTAAAAAGTTGCACGGTGCCTAGTCCCGATGACAGTTGCCATACCCTCTCATTATTCCAATCTGGTTAGATCTACTTCTGGTGACTGCTACTATTGATCTGATCCTCTTCTAGGGCCTGCTCTATGTGAACTAGGCTACTTCATGGTCTTCAATGGCCCGAAGGCCCTGTGGCCCGAAGGCCTTTGATGGCCCAAAGTCCCTTGATACCTGTAGGCCCAAACCAGTGGCCCGAAGGACCTAATAGGGTGAATAGTTCCGGTTTCTATAGATATAGCATACCTTGAGAAGTTATTGGAGAATTAAGAAGAAGTTGTGAAAGTGGAAACCAAGAAAGTGGAGGACTCATTATTTATCTTACCCCCACTATACGAGTTTTATATCATTTTCATGGGGGTGGATTTTGTGTACTATATTCATGGAGTACTCAATAAAAATGAAGAAGTTCAAAATGTAAAGAAGAATTTTTGTGGGTTCATATTAAAGAAACTTCACCCACCATCAGATTGGGGATAACCAACTGGAACTACCCATCTAGAGGTAGTCAAAACCTAGGGCCCACTTGGGGGGATTAAACCAAGATTTATCCTTATTTTCTCACTCTATTTCTATTTTAATTTTCTTTTAATAAATTTCTTATGTTATTTTATCTACTTTTGGTTGTGGTTTTTCATGTGTGCAGCACTTAAGAGCTTAACTCAATGATGCACTTCCAATAAGTCAGGTCGTACCTCTTCTTATCAGTTTCTTGATTGTTGTGATTCAATTTAAAATGTAATTACATGTTAAATCCACTTGAATGCATTACAAACATAGAATCATTTAATTTAGGTGTATGGAACCTTTGTAGTTTGATAATTTTAATTGTTTTTTTTTTCAAAAAAAATGTGTTTTTCAATTTTTTGTGTATTTCTGAAACTTTTGAGCTAAAATGATTATCCTGGACATTTTTGAAAACCATGTCAATGAGTGAAACAATTTATCCCATGAAACTGAGCTTAAATGAATGTTTAAAATGACTTTGTTTCAAGTTAAAATATTTATAATTTCATTAAAATTACTATGAATTTTGAATCCCAAGCCACATATCACCATCTTTATATTTGAAATCAATTTCCCATGAGGCTTATAAACCTAATTTTTGTATTCTTTTCATTCACCCCAATTATTTAGGGAACCAAATCATGATTGATTAAACCAGAATTTGATTTATTTCTGTCAAAACTTAAGGGTTTGAGGTACTTTTTTTTAATTATTGAGAAATTTATTTGGTTTTTAAAGCCCCTTTTTCAAGATAATCCTTTTTTATTATGGTTTTCCTTTCACATTTAATCATTTTATCCCTTATAATTCATGTACATACTATTAGGTTACCCACATTACCAGCCAATTTTCCCTATCCAACTTTCTCTTGAAGTGAAATTTCATAATCTAGTTGAACTTAAGTCTAGGGGAAGATGTATTGTATTGTAATACCTCATTTGGTGAAACTTTGGGTGGAAAATAAAATTTTGAAGATATGTTCTTACTTCTTAAAAAAAATCATTCTATTGAAATATGTTCCTTTTCTGGAGCTTTCATGTATGAGAAGTTGTTCTTTTCTGGAGCTTCCAATGAAAAAAAATAAAGTCGTGCCTTTCTAGAAATTTCAAGAAAAATCGTGTTTGAGGTGATTGAGAATTATGTTTCTGAAATGATGAGTGGTGTAAAATTACATTTATTTTTCATTCTTATGGATCTAAATTGATACTAACTAGATTGAGGAGGAGACCATACTTGAGTAAAAATTATAATAATACAATTTTGCTTCAAAAAGAGTTATGCCCTCCATATTCAGCCTCATAATTTTTCACATATAAATCCTACCAACCTAAAGCCATAGAACAACCTTAACAATTCCTCATGATAAACATATATCCTTGACCCACATTAGGTGAGGATTTTGGAATTTATCAGGTGTATGGTGACCCTTGCATGAGTATTGGATGAGAAAGACATTGCTGAAAAAATTGAAATTTGTGTGATGAGAGAAAATGCAGGTGAGGTAAGTGTTTTGTGTGCATGGGAGGATAAATGAAGAGGAAATATATTTAATGATATGAATTTAGAACTTTAAATAATGGTTTTTTATGAGGTATGATATCTTTTGTTTCTTGGTGATAAATTGTTTGATCTCATGGATATGTGTTTTAAATTTGATTTGATTTGATTTTGTTGTTTACTTGTCTAGGAGTCCAAGTGATATGTGTGGGGGAATTTATAGAGTTAATATTTTCATAATTATTCATATGTTTTTAAATGATTTAATCCCTTACCATTAACAAATTTTAGCTTCTTTGGATCATTTTATGCTTTTTGGTGAGTTTTGAGCTTAAATGTGAAAAGTGGTTAATTCTGGACATTTAATAGCTTTATGTTGCCTCTATATTTTGATCATAAGTCCTACAATTTTTATCCAATTCATGTGATTCCTTTTTTATTATGACATGGTTCGTGGTCTAAAAAATCTTCTTCTACACTAAGAGTCAATTCGAAATCCCACAAACTCAAAAAAAATCAGTCAATGTGAACACATTATCTGGTCGGCAGAATGGAACATGCCTCATTCAATGAGGCATATATCGGGAAACCAACCATAAAATGGGATGATTATAAATGGGTTAAAAATAAAACTAGACGATTCAGTCTCAAATTAAATTTCATGGAGAAATGATTTCATTAAGGCCTCCCTTGAACTGGTTAAAGTAGGGTTGGTGGAATAGTGTTTGGAGGATAGAATAAGTTAAATCTAGTATTTTGGATATATCTTATTTCAAACTACACCAATTTATATGAAATTTCAAGGTTAGATTTCCAATCCCATTAATCACATCTTATAAGAAGTTACCTTGTCCTGATTTGATGATATGGTGGGATAACCGAAGCTAAACTTTTGGTGGATAGATTCTGGAGGATATTTTTTTTGTTCTTCTTTTTACCTCTTTTATTTCTTTTAGTTTTATAATGTATTATTCCTAAATATTATTATAAATTACCCTTACCATGGTGGGTTAAATATTATGAGTTATTAGGGAAGTTTAGGTTTTACCTTTTGTTATGTTTGAGTTCATGTGCTTAATGTTAAGAAAAATTTCTCTCTTTTGCAAAGTTATTTTCAATTCTAAAATGTTTTTTATTATCTTATGTGATTTTATTTGATTTTAGATTATGTTATTATTGTTGATTTGTTAAATGATACTTATCTACCTCCAATATATTTTGTTCTATATATGATGTAATATATCAGAGCTAAGTGGTGAAGTACTTGGTGATCGTTAGTACACATGAGAGTTGTAGTGCATATTCAAGATTGTTTGGGATAAAAAAGACCCGATCGAGAATTACCTAAATTAATTGAGAGTATTAACTGAAAATATTTCACAAAATTAAGTATATTAGACCAAACTAAGATCTTGGTAAGCTTTAATCTCACCAACACCATTTACCAAAGGAGTAATAAGAAGAGATTGTGAAATCTCACTTTAATGGATTTAGCATAAGAGAAATAGATAAAATCAAACTATGATAACATTGAAATTGGAAAACCAACCCTGACCTAATCACTCAATTTATATTATTATTTTCAATTATATGATATTTCAATTTTTTTTCAATATTTTACTTAATTTCTTCCTTTTTTCATTTATCTCCATTTATAAACCAAAAAAAATTCAAAAACAAAGTGACAAACATGATTGTTATGCGCTCCTCTCTGGAGACAACCTAGGTTAACCAAAGAACTACTTTTTAACATATAAAATAATTGTTTTTTCCAAACCCCATTATAGGAACAATTCAACACTTGGCATCTTGGAAACCATGAAAGAGGATGAATCCTAACCCGACCATACAAGATGCATATCATTTTCATTAGGGTAGATTTGGTGTACTATATCCATGTATTCCTCAACAAAAAGGAAGAAGTTCAATATGGAAATAATAAGTGTTGGTGGTTAATCTCAAAGAAACTCAACCCTCCATTAGATTGGGGATAACCAACTAAAATTGCCCATCTAGAGGTAGTCAAAACTGGGGGCCCACTTAGGGGATTAAACCAAGATCTATCCTTCTTTTATCACTCTATTTATATTTTAATTTTCTTGTAATAAATTTATTATGTTATTTTATCTACTTTTTGTTGTAGGTTTTAATATTTTTAACACTTAGGAGCTTAAATAAACATTTCACTACCACTAAGTCAGGTTTTACATCTCCTTAACACTTTATTTATTGTTTTAACTCAACTAAAAATCATATTACATGTTAAATCTACTTGAATATATTGTGAAAAATACATCATTTAAGTGTGGGAGGGAACCTTTATAGTTTATTAATTTAAATTATTTGACTTTCTATTTTTCAAAACCTTTATAGTTTATTAATTTCAATTGTTCATTTTTATCTTTTTCCAAAAAAAGTGTTTTTTTAAAAAAAATTGTGTGTTTTTTAAACTTTTGAGCTCAAATGATTATCATCGCAATTTTTGAAACCTGTGTCAATGTGTGAAACAATTTATCCCATAAAACTTATCATAAATTAATGATTAAAATTGTTTTTTTTTTGAGTTAAAATATTTGTAATTTCAGGAAAAATACTCTGATTTTTTAATCTCATGACATATATCATTTTCTTTATCATTGAAATCACTTTCTTGTGAGGCTTCTAAACCTAATTTTCATAATATTTTCTTTTACCTCACTTCTTGAAAGAATTATACCATGCTTTATTTAAATAGAATTTTATTTATTCCTGAAAAAACTTAAGGGTTTGAGGTACATTTGTTTTAAATGATTGAGGAATTTATTTGGTTTTAAATCCCCCTTTTCAAAATAATCCATTTTTATTATGGAATACCTTTCACATTTAATCCTTGAATCCCTTATAATCCATGAACAACCTTTTAGGTTTACCACATTACAAGTTAACTTTTCCTATCCAAAATTCTCTTGAAGTGAAATTGCATAATCTAGTTGAACTTAAGTGTGGGAGAAGATGTCTTGTATTGTAATACCTCATTTGGTGAAACTTTGGGTGGAAAATAAAATGTTTAATAGGTGTTCTTTCTATAGAAAAAAATAATTCTATTGAAAGTTGTGCCTTTTTTGGTGCTTTCAAGTATGATAAGTTGTTCCTTTCTAGAGCTTATAATGGAAAAAATAAAGTTGTGTCTATCTAGAGCTTTCAAGAAAAATCATGTTTGAGATGATTGAAACATTTTCTACTAAAATTATGAATAGTGTGAAATTTCATTGATTTTTCATGTTGATGGATCTGAATTGTTTCTAAATAGATTAAGGAGGATACCATACTTGAGTAAAAAATAGAATAATGCAATTTTTCTTCAAAAAGAGGCAAGCCCTCCATATTCAGCCTCCGAATTTTCACATATAAATCATAACAACCTAAAGCCACAGAAAAACCCTGAAAAGTCCTCATGATATACATATTTCCTTGACTCACACCAAGTGGAGATTTAGGAATTTATCAAGATTATGGTAACCCGTGTATGAATTTGGATGAGAAAGACATTGCTAAAAAATTGAAATTTGTGTGATAAGAGAAAATGAAAGTGAGGTAAGTGTTTTTTGTGAATGGGAGGAGAAATGAAGAGGAAATATATTTAATGATCTAAATTGAGAATTTGAAATAGTATTTTTTTGATGAGTCATGATATCTTTTGTTTCTTGGTGTGGAATTTTTGGATCTCAAGGATATTTTAAGAACCCGGATTTTGAGACTGTGAGACTTTGAAATTTTCTTGATGTTATTCCAGAGTATGACATTCAGTCGATGTGAGATTCTGAGCCCTGGTGTGGCTGAAATTAAATTTTAAGTGTGTTAACACTAAGCACACAAAATAAATAGAATAAATCCTAAACAATAGCTCGGACTGGAAAACTGAGTTCACCGTTGAGTCTGGAGCATGCCTTTTACCCTAGGAGGGGTGTAACTTTCACAGGCACGGGCCTTCTGTGGAAAACGCCACGAGAGGCATTTTCGTAATTTATCAGCCTCGGGCATTGAAATTTTATAACTTTCGAACGGAGCCTTGGATTAAAATCCTGAGACCACCGTTGCACTCAGGGCATGGCGTTTACCCTAGGAGCATCTTAATCTCAGCCCCGTCGAGAGTTTAGGATGCGGGACTTTTTGTGGGTGATTAAAAAAATTAATTAAAAGTTAATTCTATTATTTTTCTAACTTAAACACAAATCCTCTCCTTCTTCCCCATTTGTGTTCTCTGGCAGAAGCTCCTAATAATAACTACCCTCCCCTTCCTTCAAGCTCCACCTCCTCCCCAGCAAGGCATTTTCAGTTTCGGCGAAGGTGGGTCGATCATGGAGCGTCGGGCTACGCCCTACGATGTAGGCATCATTGCGTTTTCATTTTAATTTTCCCGAAACTTCTTTGAGGTTAATTTATAGTGTCTAAATGCTAATAAATTGTCAAGAAAATGCCATAGATTCCTAGAGTTCGATCCGAGATTTCTAGCACTCTTTTCGGATCGAAAATCAAAGCCCTGATGCATCCAGGGTGGCCCCAGGAAGTTTTCTGGCCAAAATCTTTGTTTTCTGGCGGTTCCAGGGTGGTCTGGCAGGCAACAACGGCAGCGGAGGCTCCCCAGGCGGCGGCGCGGGCTCCCCGGGCGGCGGCGCAGGCTCCCCAAGCGGCGGCACGGGCTCCTTGGCAGTCATCGCGGGTGAGCGGGATGGAGGCCCGGTACAGCGGCGGTCCGGGAAAGCGGGGTTGACGGCAGGCGATGCGGGGGTGTGTGGGCCGGCTTTGTCGGTCAGCATGCGGTGCGAGACCGGGGTCGTCGCGACCCCGGGAGCAGACCGAGACCCACAAAATGCGGGTCCCGTGGGAAAAAGCCGGACTGGCTCATGCTGGCCCGGGTGAACCAGCGCGGCCCGCGCGGTGAACCGCGGGCCATGGTGGACTGGGCGGCCGAGCCACGGACCGTCGATCTAAAGGGGTGGACCGACCGAACCAGTCCGGCCCACCCCGTCTCCGTCCGTTGGCGTTAAAACACATCTAACTCTCAAACCAAGTATTGAATTTGTGTGTTGTCTACGGAAAAGAGATCTTCGGATCGAGACTGAGGTTTTGATATGGTCTCAGTATTTTTTTTAATTCCTTAGATGGGGGGCTTGGTGGCGTGACACGTCCGTTAAGAGTTATTTAGTGCCACGCCGAGATTCTTGTTTCAAATGGCGTGAGGACATCCGGAGTCCATTTTAGGTTCCATCAGGAGCGTAGTGACCCTGGAGTCATGATGAAGATTTCCAGGGTGGTCTCAAGCATTGAAGACGGAGTTGAGGTGTGGGCCCACGAGCCGTCTTTCAAGCTACGTGCAGCGTTTTGCGACTTTTTCACCAAACGTCTGTTCAGGGCGTATGAATAGTCGTTTCGGTGTGTTTTTCTATGAGGATTGCAATGGTGTAATCTATTTGGGAATGCAGAGCCTCATTCTAGATCTCATTAAATGTGGAAGCATGAAAGGGCATTGGTCGGAGGTTCCTTTGACGCACTCTGAACCAAAGAACGGTAGAGATGTTGGTGACACCCTGTGATGTCAGTTGCAGTGCAGAGTTATCGTACCAATTTCGGGTTTACCCTCTAGCAGGGCTGGGCAGTGGGTCACCCGTTGACTTATTAGGGTTTACCCTCCAGAGGGGCTAGGCAATGGTTCACCCATTGACTTATTGGGGTTTACCCTCCAGCGGGGATGGGCAGTGGGTCACCCGTTGATTTATTGGGGTTTACCCTCCAGCAGGGCTGGGCAGTGGGTCACCTTTTGACTTATTGGGGTTTACCCTCCAGCGGGGCTGGGTAGTGGGTCACCCATTGACTTATTGGGGTTTACCCTCCAGCGGGACTGGGCATTTGGTCACTCGTTGACTTATTGGGGTTTTCCCTCCAATGGGGTTGGGAAGTGGGTCACCCGTTGGCTTCTCAAGCACAGTTCCTTCTGCTAGGCTAGGAAGTGGTTTTCTTCGTGACTACCAGAGCGAGACTCTTGTTGTACGGATCAGCGGTGTGATATCTTTGACGTGACCTTAGGACACACGAGGAAGAGGGGCACTTTTCCCACTAAGATGTGCGGGGTATTCCACATTCTTTCCGTGTCTAGATCCTCTTGGTTGGATGATTATACTCTCCTGCTATATGTAGCGAAGACTCAACAAGAAGTTCTTATTCTCACCGTTTCTAGATCCTTGCGTTTGGACGAGTCTACTTACTTTATTTTGTTGGGTTGAGCTGCACTCTCTCTTTTTTACTCTTACACTGTTCTTTATTCTATCTACTGGTCACCATTTTAGTACCCCCTTTATTGATCCCTCGAGCTTTCGGGGTATCCTACTGAGTATCTTCATACTCACCCCTGCTTGGGCTTTGCCTGCACTTGGTGTGACCTTGCAGACGACGGACAGGTCGATTGAGACTATGGAGGAGTGTAGAGGACATAGAAGCTTGGGCTATGTTCAGTGGTCATAGTAGGACTTTCAGGTGTGAGACTCACCAGCTGTTTACTTTTGTTTACCTATTGTCGGGTTATGTAACCTTTCTAGTTGGGTGTGTGTTTTTTCCTTTACTATTTAGTTTACTTGTCAGTCCACTTTTCAGCACTTTACTTGTTCTGTTTTAGAGGTCGATGCATGCTTTTGGTTGAGATATTGTATTTTGTACTTTGGTTTCCTTTTCACTCTGCACTTCTACATTGAGTGGGTTGTGCGTGTGTGTGTGTATAGGTACTTAGGCAGAGGCCTCCCCGAGATTGTTATGCCTTCTTCACTTGTCACCAGCCCTTGGCCTATGGAGCCGGGCTTGGGGTAGTTGTGGCTCAAGACCGGTAGGGTCAGGTCATGACAAAGTGGTAACAGAGCAAGGTTCATTCCTTGGGGAATTGTTCGGATGTCCCTAAAAAGGAATTGGTTGGGATTCAGGGAAATAGTTTCGACATGTCTTGGGAGCGTCTCTCAGGCCAGGGAGTCTAGTGATGGTACGGGCAGCCGACGTATCAATTCACCAGGACCCTGATAACCTGCTTATTGACTCAGCACGCTGAGACACTTATTTCAGGGAACTTTGGAACATGCATCTGGTAGGATTGAGTCTTTGACTTTCCTTTTTGAATCAACTTCCATTTGTTATTACTGTTATATATATGCTCATCTGATCGTGATAATCCTTGATAATTTTCAGGATACCCCCATGACAACAGCCAGCTAGGTTACCCTCTCTAGTTCGTGACAACAACCTAGAGAGTGAAGAGGCATCAGTTCAAGGACCCTCACGTGATCCCCTTCCACCCATTGGTTTAGCAGTAGCCCCTCCATCTAGAGAGCGGCAGTTAGTACTGGTAGCACAGGCCGAGGTTGAGCGCATGATGAGTGCGCTTCGAGACTTCCAGCGTCAGCGACCACAGAAGTTCCGCGGGGACCCAGATCCCCAGGCAGCGGAAGACTGGCTAGAGACCGTGGACTGACTTTTCAGGCTGGTATGGGCACCTGCAGATCAGATGGTAGCCCTAGCTTCCATCCTTTTCCTCGGGATGGTCATTCGTTGGTGGGGGTTGGATACGCAGACCCACGACGATTCGTCTCTCACTTGGGATAGCTTCCAACACATCTTCTGGGAGGATTACTCCCCCTCTTATTTACACTCCATTTGGATTCAGGAGATTTTGGAGTTGAAGCAGGGGAGGATGACCATGGCACAGTACTCATCCTGGTTTACCGATCTAACACGCTACTCACAGGATATGATCTGTGATAGTTACTTCCAGGTTCAGAAGTTTGAGCAGGGTCTTCGCATGGAGATTTGTTCTAGTGTAGTGCCCATGTTAATCCCTACTTATGTCAGGGTGCTAGAGTGGGTTCTCATGACAGAGAGCTTCTTGGTTGATGGATTCCAGCTGGCAGGGCCTAGCAGTGGCCGCTTCAGTGCAGAGTCTTCGGTAACAGTCAAACGTTAGAGATCAGGGCCTCAGTCGAGGAGACACTTCCGTGAGTAGACTCAGGGGAAGGTTCATACACTATAGTGGCGCCGTAGAGCACTGGGGCAGTCAAGAGAGAGTCGGTTCTATGCTTGTGATGGACAGGGTCACCTAGCACGGGACTGTCCGACCAGGTGTACCAAGCAGCCATGGCAGGCAGTGGGCGCACCACAGCGGCAGAGGTAGTGTCGTGACCAGGGATCTCTCAGGCGAGGACAGGGTGGTCCTCAGGGAGGCGGTTCAGGAAGAGCGGCAGGACCTATAGGTGGGGGACAGCGTTTCGAGATCCTTCCACCACCACCACTAGGTAGCCCATGCCAGGCTCAAGGAGCTGGCGGTAGGGGCCACGGGCAGCTTCAGGATATGGGTGTTTTTGACCCCCTAGCACATGAGATAGTTTGAGGTATGCTTTTTTTCTACTCTACGCTTGCTTCAGTACTAGTAGACACAGGCGCCAGTCACTCTTTTATATCGCTTCTTTTGGTACAGGATTTGGAGCTCCCAATAGAGGCACTGACACACGCGCTTAGCCTCGAGGTTTTTACGGGAAGTGCCTCATTGGTGACCTTTATCTGTAGACAGTGCAAACTGTCGTTTGGAGGAGAGAGTTTCATGTGGGACCTACTCATCATCATGATGGAACCTTATGATATCATCTTGGTCATGTATTGGCTTTCCATGGTTCGCACCAAGATTGACTGTCGGCGTAGACTAGTCATATGCGTCCATTCTAATGGGACGAGGTTCACCATTCTTGGTGAATGAGACCTCGTGGTAGAGTAGACGGGTACTCTGATCAGGAGACCACGGCCTTTTTCTCACCAGTTGGTGATCATGTCTCTTGGAGTAGCAGACGCTACCGGCACCTGGATCCCTACCGTCGAAGAGGACTATATGGACGTTTTCCTGAGGATGTCCTGGGACTACCTCTGAGGCGAGAGATGGAGTTTTGCATTGACTTGTAGCCAGGGACTGCCCTGATATCATGTGAAACATATCGGATGGCACCCACAGAGCTTCGGGAGCTATGAATTCAGTTTGAGGACCTTTGTGATAAGGGATTCATCAGGCCCAATGTGTCCCCCTGGGCAGCTCTGGTTTTGTTTGTGAAAAAGGCAGATGGGAGTCTGCAACTTTGTGTTGATTATCATCACCTGAATCAGGCCACGATAAAGAAAAATTACCCTTTGCCAAGTATTGATGACCTCTTTGACCAGTTTAGAGGTGCGAAGTGGTTCTCCAAGATTGATCTTCGATCCGGCTACCACCAGTTGCAGGTTCATGAGGCTGACATCCCAAAGTTGGATTTCTATTATTGTTATGGGCATTATGAGTTTCTGGTGATGCCCTTTGGCATGAAGAATTCCCCTGCCATTTTCATGGATTTGATGAACTAGATCTTCCAGCCATACTTGGACCGTTTTGTGGTTTTCTTTATTGACGACATACTCATCTACTATGTGATAGAGGAGGAGCACGCGGAGCATTTGAGGATGGTCCTAGACTTACTCCAGGAGCACTAGCTGTATGGGAAGCTCTCAAAGTCTCAGTTCTGGATTCATGAGGTTCACTTTCTGGGGCATGTCATTACGGAGCAAGGATTGGCTCCAGTGTTGAGGCTGCCATAGGAAGGCATCGAGTTCGTGGTATATTCTGATGCTTTAGGAGCTGGGATCGGGTGCATGTTGATGCAGCAACGGGCAGTGATTGCATATGGGTCAAGGCAGTTGAGTCCCCATGAGAAGAATTATGTGACTCGTGATTTGGAGCTGGTAGTGGTGGTCTTCGCTTTAAGGCTATGGAGACACTACCTTCTGGGTGAGTGTTTTGTGGTCTAATCAGACCACCAGAGCCTCAAGTACATCTTCACTCAGAGGGATCTGAATCTGAGGCAGAGGCGCTAGCTAGAGTTTCTGCAGGACTATGATTTTGAGATAGTCTACACTCCAGGGAAGGGAAACGTAGTAGCAGATGCCCTTGGCAGGAAGTCCCAGGCTCATCTAGTGTAGGAATCTTCATATCAGTTGGCTTCCCTACAGCTGACCTTGGTGGAGTAGGAGGGTACGGATTTTCTGCAGTCAATGATGATGACTCCTTCACTCCTGGAGCATGTGAGAGAGTCCCAGCTATGGGATATCGACAGCGAGGTACTGCGTGATCAGATATCCACGGGCGGCGCACCCGATGGGTATTCCAAAGGAGGGAATCATGAGATCCTATTCCAGGGGAAATCCATAGTACCAGTGGAGATACAGGAGGAGGTGATGTAGGAATTCCACACTTCTCCCTTGGTTGTACATCCTGGTGTGGTGAAGATGTAAAGAAACCTTCAGCGGCAGTTTTGGTGGTCTGGCATGAAGCGGAGCGTAGCTGAGTTCATTTCTCAGGGTCTTACCTGTCAGCAGGTGAAGGCAGAGCATCAGGTTATGGTAGGGTTGTTGCAGCCCCTTGATATCCCGGAGTTGAAGTGAGATGGAATATCTATGGACTTCATCATAGGGCTTCCATGCACAGTGAAGGTCCATGATTCCATTTGGGTGATAGTGGACCGACTCATGAAGTCGGCGCACTTCCTTGCCATCAGGGAGCAGAGCTCGGTGGAGAGTCTAGGGCAGTTGTACGTTCAGGAGATCGTTCGCCTTCATGGAGTACCCTCGATGATCATCTCTGACTGCGATGCATAGTTTATGCTGCATTTGTGGTGAGGCCTGCAGGAGGCATTTGGGACTCGGCTGTGGATGAGTACAACTTTTCACCCCCAGACCGATGGGCAGACGGATCACACTATCTAGGTGTTGGAGGATATGCTCAGGGCGTGCGTGTTAGACTTTGTCCTAAGTTGGAAGGATCACCTACCCTTGGTGGAGTTTGCGTATAACAACAGTTACCACTCTACTATCGGCATGGAACCTTTTGAGGCCCTCTATGGGAGACCCTGCAGGTCACAGTTGTGCTGGATAGAGGTTGGGGATACCTCCCTCGTGGTCCCATAGTTGGTGTGGGCGATGACGAAGAAGGTGCAGGTCATTCATAAGCGGATGAGGATGGCTCAGAGTAGATAGAAGTCCTACACAGACCATCGTCGTAGTCCTTTGGAGTTTGAGCAGGGGGATCATGTCTTTTTGAGAGTCTCTGTAACACCCTCAAATGTTAAAGGGTTAAATGAAAAAAAATGATATGACTCATGTCAATAAGGTGCACCTTCCTTCTTGGGAGCCTACCTGATTAGAACTCCACAGTTAAGCGTGCTTGTCCTGGAGTAGTGATTAGGATGGGTGACCTTCTGGGAAGTTTCCCAAGGTGTGTGTGAGTGAGGACAAAGCACACTGGAAAGGACAAGTGTTGGCTTGTGGAGACTATCATTATTCAGATGACCCGTTCAGGCATGTGGGTGGATCCTTGGGTGGGGACCACGTGTCTGCGGGGCAACTGGTGGTACCATGTGGGCCCAGGACCTGACGGCCATGTTAAGGCGGGGTGGTTGTGCTGTCACCGAATCCCAGTTGTTACAACCGGTGGTACCATGTGGGCCCAGGACCTGACGGCCATGTTAAGGCGGGGTGGTTGTGCTATCACCGGAACCCAGTTGTTACATTTGGTATCAGAGGAGGTACCCAGCCTTAAGTGTGGTGCACTACCTGGGTTGAGATATAGGGCCCACAACGAGGACGTTGTGCTCTAAAGGGGGGGTGATTGTAACACCCCCAAATGTTAAAGGGTTAAATGAAAAAATGATATGACTCGTGTCAACAAGGTGCAGCTTCCTTTTCGGGAGCCTACCTGATTAGAACTCCATAGTTAAGCGTGCTTGGCCTGGAGTAGTGATTAGGATGGGTGACCTTCTGGGAAGTTTCTCAGGGTGTGTGTGAGTGAGGAAAAAGAATACTGGAAAGGACAAGTGTTGGACTGTGGGGACTATCATTAGTCAGATGACCCATTCAGGCATGTGGGTGGACCCTTGGGTGGGGACCACGTGTCTGCGGGGCAACTGGTGGTACCTGGCGGGCCTAGGACCTAACGGCCATGTTAAGGCGAGGTGGTTGTGCTGTCACTGGGACCCAGTTGTTACAGTCTCCCCGTGGTGTGGAACACGGATGTTCGGCCGGGGAGGCAATCTATCTTCGAGGTTCATTGGACCCTTTGAGATCGTGCGTAGGGTTGGTGAGGTTGCCTACCGTCTTGCTCTACCCCCACAACTGGAGAGGGTGCATGACGTCTTCCATGTGTCGTAGTTGAGGAAATACGTGCACAACCTCATGCACGTTATCGACTGGGGAGAGCTAGACATTGAGGATGGAGCCACATTTGCTGAGCACTTGGTGGAAATTGAGGACCGGCAGGAGCGGACTCTGTGTGGACGGACCATCTCTTTGGTTCATCTACTGTGGCAGCACGGGAGGGTGCAGGAGAACACCTGGGAACAGGAGAGCCAGATGCGGGCTCAGTATCCTGATTTGTTTATGTAGTTTTTTTTTCAAGGATGAAAAACTTGAAGGAGGGAATGATGTAAGAACCCGGGTTTTGAGACTGTGAGACTTTGAAATTTTCTTGATGTTATTCTTGAGCAGGACGTTCAGACGGCGTACGATTCCGAGCCCCGGTGTGGCCGGAATTAAATTTTCAGTGCGTTCACACTAGGCACGCCAAATAAATGGAATAACTCCTAAACGATAGCTCGGACTGGAAAACTGAGGTCACCATTGAGCTACACTCTCTATATTGTACTCTTACATGGTTCTTTGTTATGTCTACTGCTCATCGTTTTAGTACCTACTTTGTTGCTCCCTCAAGATTTCGGGGCATCTTACTGAGTATCTTCATACTCACCCCTGCTTGGGATTTTCCCGCACTTGGTGTGCCCTTTCAGACGACTGATAAGTCGATCGAGACTACGGATGAGCATAGAGGACATAGGAGCTTGGGCTACGTTCAGTGGTTGTAGGAGGACTTTCAGGTGTGAGACTCACCAGCTATTTACTTTCGTTTACCTGTTGCCGAGTTGTGGCACCTTTCTAGTAGGGCATGTGTTTCTCCATTTACTGTTCAGTTTACTTGTCAATCCACTTTTCAGCACTTTACTTATTCTGTTTTAGAGGTCGATGCATGCTTTTGGTTGGGATATTGTAGTCTGTACTTTGGTTTCATTATCACTCTGCACTTCTACATTGATTGGGCTATGTGTGTGTGCAGGTACTTAGGAAAAGGCCTCCCTGATATTTTTATGCCTTCGGTGCTTTTCTCCATCCCCTGGCCTATGGAGGCGGGCTTGGGGTAGTTGCGGCTCGAGACCGGTAGGGTCAGGTCGTGACAGATATGTGTTTTAAATTTTCTTTGATTTGATTTTGATGTTTACTTTTCCAGGATTCCAAGTGATAAGTGTGGGGGAATTTATAGAGTTAATTTTTTCATAATTATTCATATTTTTTAAATGATTTAATCCCTTCCAATTAACCAATTTTATCTTCTTTGGATCATTTTATGTTTTTTGGTGAGTTTTGAGCTTAAATGTGAAAAGTGGTTAATTCTAGACATTTAACAGTTTTATGTTTCCTCCGTATTTTGAGAATAACTCCTACAATTGTCATCAAATTCACATGATTCCTTTTTTGTAGTATGTAATGATTTGTGGGATACAAATAATTCTTCTGTACTCAGAGCCAATTCGAATTCCAACAATCCAAAAAAATCAGTCAATGTGAACACATAATCTGGTCGGTAGAATGGACCATGCCTCATTCAATGAGCCATATCTCGGGATACAGACCAAAAAATGGATTTCTTCCAGCTGGGTTAGAAATAAAACTATACTATGAAGATTCAAATTAAATTTCATGGAGAAATTATTTCATTATGGCCTCCCTTAAACTGGTCAAAGTAGGGTTGGTGGAATAGTGTTTGGCATCCATAATAAGTCAGATATAGTATTTCAGCCATAACTTCTTTCAAAATGCTCTAAATGTCTTGAAACTTTTTTGGTAGATGTAAAACTCCATTACTAACATACTATAAGAAGGTATATCTACCTGATTCGACAATATGGTGGGAGAACTGAAGATAAAATTTTGGCAGATAGATTCTAAAGGATACATTTTTATGTTTTTCTTTTTCTCTCTTTTCTTTCTTTTAGTTTTGTAATGTATTCTTCCTCCCCATTATTCTCAATTACCCTTAACATGGTGGGGTAAATATTATGAGTTTTTGGGGAAGTTTAGGTTTTACCTTTTGTTAAGTTTGAGTTCATGTGCTTAATGTTAATAAAATAATTCTCTCTTTTGCAAGTTGGTTTCAATTGAAATAGCGGTTTTTATTATCTTGTGCAATCATATATGATTTTATATTATATTGTTATAATTGATTTGTCAAATGAAAATTGTCTCCATCAACTATATTCTGATCTATATACAATGGAATAGATCAGATCTTAGTGGTGAAGTACTTGGCGATCATCAGTACGTGTGAGAATTGTAGTAATTATTCTTAATTATTTGGGATAAACAAGACCCGATCGGGAATTTCAAAAATCAATTGAGGGTATTTGCAACACATTTTTCACAAAAGTAATGATATTAGACCAAAATAAAATTTTGGTAAGTTTTAATCTCACCAAAACCATTAACCAACGGAGTGATAGGAAGCGATCGTGAAATATCACTTAAACTAACTTAGTAGAAAAGGATTTAATAAAATTGGAACTATGACAACATTGAAATTGAAAAACCAACCCCAACCTGATCACCCGATTCATATTACTATTTTTAATCACATTCTTTATCAATTTATCTTAATTATTTTAATTTTTTACTTTCTTTTTTTCCAACACTTTGTTTTCAAAACCAAACTAATTCAAAAACAACTCCACTTATTTCTCATATTTAAAGTGACAAACATGATTGTTATGTGATCCTCTCTAGAGAAAACCTAGGTTAACCACTATACTACATTTTAACTTAGTAAATAATTTTTTTCCACACCCCATGATAGGATAATGTTAGGGGGTCTGATTGAGTTCAAAAATACTCGGAAATGTCGAGCCAGGAACCGCAAGGTTCCAACGTTGAAGAACAAAGAGAACGTGGGGAGGAAATCCATAAACAACAAAAGTGAGGAACGAACTTCATCTATTATTCATTTTACCTCAATTATTTATCATATAAGGACAATAAAAGAGGGAAGAAACAATGAATGGAATTTATCAAATCTATCCAATTGAAATATACCGATGATACATGGATCAATTATTGTTCATTGAATTGACCCACGTTCATCCTGGATTAATAAAATGATGAAAATCACAAGATAAGACATCCTACCTCAAGTTTGGATCGATCATTAATGAAGAACAATTATTGCATCATCAACGTTCATTGATCCTTGATTTGTCATCATTCATCAAGAAGTATTCTCAAGATCTCCCTCCAATATCTCTCTAGAGTATTTCAGGGTTATGCAGCTAACCCTAGAATTTTGTCATAAAAATATTTTAAAATATTTTCCAAATAAAATAATTTTTTTATTAAATTATTTTATTCCTTTTTATGTTCACAATATCTTTTTCACAAACGATCCATGCCGACTAATGTTAAGTTACACCTAGGGTAAATCCACTATTCTGAACTCAACAGTTCCCCCATATTTCTGATCCTGACACCTGTTTAAGAGTTATTCCACTTTTTCAAGAAAACTGCACGAGCATGTTATTAAATATTTTAATATTTTTCAAAAAAAAAATTCGGGAACACTGAGTCTCAGAATCGCATGCATTCTCATCGCTTGATCTCAAAATCATTCCATATAATATCAAAAAATAATACATGGAAAAAATATGAGATGTTACAACATCTCAATCTAATACATGATGTTCCCAATATGAGTTAATGTGTCTGTTATCATTTTAAAATTAAAAATTTATTTCAAAACATGTCACTCACTAAAAACTTAGTAAACAAGCTCAGGTTTTATTGATAATTTATGACATTGATTTATAAGTCATTTTTAATGTGTAGGAATTGGTCTCACATTAAACTGATACACGATATAATCGTTATGATTCAAAGTGTGTGTTTCAAGTTTAAAATGACATTTTAGAAAAAAAGTCAAGTGACATACACAAAAATAAAGTAAACACATTTGGGTTGTTTTGATACTTTAGAAAAATGATTCATAAGTAATTTGAGACATTTAGGTATCATCCAAACCTCAATTTGATGCATGGTATGACTGGTATAACTTCAAGTGCATCTTTTTATGTAAATTTGACATCAATTTTTGTAAAAAGGAAAAATAACCTAACCAAAACTAAGAAAACACATTCTAATTGTTTTGATACTTTAATAAAATGATCCATAAGTCATTTTTGATATGTAAGAATCAACTTCATCTCAATATGATACACGATGTGCCCGAAGTGACTCCAAGTGTATCATTTTATTTAAAATTGATATCCATTTTAGTAAAAAGGAAATCTGGCCTACTCAAAATTGAGAAAATAAATTTTTATTATTTTTATACTTTAGTAAAATGATTCATAAGTAATTTTTGATGATTAGGAATCAATTTTACCTCAATATGATACACAATGTGCCCGGTATGACTCAATATTTCCATTATCAGTTTAAAATCAACATTTTAGTTCAAAAATTACCACTCACTAAAAACTGAGTAAACAAACTCAATTTTTTTGATAATTTAGGAAATTGATTCATAAGTCATTTTTGATGTGCAGGAATTAGTCTCATGGGAAATTGATACACTATGTGATTGGTATGAGTCAAAGTGTGTGTTTTTAGCTTAAAATAACATTTTAGTAAAAAAAGACATGTTACTTACTCAAAACTGAGTAAAAACATTCATATTGTTTTGATAAATTAGTAAAACGATCCATAAGCCATTTTATATGTGTAGGAATTATCCTCACTTCAATCCAACACATTGTGTGATGGGTATGACCCAAAGTGCGTATTTTTATTTAAAATTAACATCAATTTTAGTAAAATGGACAATTGACCTACTCAAAAATGAGAAAAACACATTTTCATTGTTTTGGTACTTTAGTAAAATGATTCATAAGTCATTTATGATGTGTAGGAATCATCCACATGTCATTACTAATTACAGTTTTCCCCAGATGTCCATAAACATGTTTTTAGTGTTTTAAAACACTAAAACGTGTGTGGAACGGTAAAAACATATCAAATGACCTTAGATTGATGTGAAATCATGGGAAAACTGCCAATAGGTTTTTCTTACATGTACACATAGAAAAAACATCAATATGACATGTGATGTGGTCAAAATTACTTGGTAAACACTTCTTAAAGGTATAAAAGCCTTTAAAAACAAGTGTTGAGGGGTCAAAACTAGGAAAATGATGTCGGATTGCCGTAAAATAAGGGGACAATGACCGTATATTGAATTGTGAAATGTAGAAACTGAATGAATATCTTTTTGAATTATAGTTTTCCCATGATGGTTGTAAACATGTTTTAGTGTTTTAAAACACTAAAATGTGCATGGAACAGTCAAAACCATGGAAACAACCTCAGATTGATATGAAATAATTAGAAATCCATTGTTGAGTTGTTTTTGAAATATCGCACATGTTGTGATATCAAAGTCTTTAAAAACATTATTAAGTCAAGTTCAAGCACACCTCACATTGCTTTAAAAATAAATTAGAATACTTACTTATCTATTTTCTATTTCAAGTGTTAAATATTATCTTAAATAGGTAATTTTATATTTTCAAAGTGTTTTGAATTTTATATTATTTATTTTATATTAAAATGTATTTTTTTATTAAAAAATAACAAATTTTATGTGTAGAATTCTGAATATATTCTATGTCTTTTTTCTTTTTCATTTCTTTTCTTAAATGTTCTGGTTTTCATTGTAGGTGGCAGATGTCGATAGTAGGTAGGAGGTTGATCATTCTGATCCACAGCATTCTTTTGGTTTTCTACCATAATTCTGATTTATTGTGTTTATTTTTAATTTTTTTCCTTTTTTTTATAGTTGATGAGATGACGTGGTCGGTTTCAGTTGATGAGATGATGTGGAGGAAGACAGATGCAGTGGAGGTCATGATGTGGAGGTATATTGGGCATAAGTTGTTATTGGGCATATTTTATATGTATATATTGATGACTGAGGTATTGTTTGACAAATGTATGGGTTGACTGAGACAAAGGTTATGATGATTGTGTATTTTTAGATATATTGATGTAGATTTATGACGTATATATGATGAGTTTATCATATATTCATGTTTTAGTTTATTGCATGTCAGTTTTTTTTATATTTAAAGTTTTTTATTAAATAATTTAAAAAAATCTGATATTGTGGTAGTTTTTAGTAATTGTCAATAAATACATTAAATAAATTTTTTTAGCGGTGGTTAGTTTCATTTTATTCATATTTCTCGTAGATATTTTTTTAAAATAAAATAACCACTTCTAAATAAATATGAAATCACCGCTAAATTCTCCAAAAATGATACATAAGAAAACTACAATGAAATTAAAAAAAACTATCACTAAATGACTAGTGATTGTGCAATATGAAATGGTTTTATTAATTATTGTAATACTATTAAGTGGCGATTTAAACCACTGTTAGTCAATAAAAAAACGGTTGCTAATGACTTTTTTTAGGGTCGTGTTTACCCTCTTTTCAGTTTTGGGATAACCTCTTATGTACCCTCTAAGATCATATAAGATTAATCATTACCTAATTTATTTGGGGGAGATATGGGTCCCACACATCACATAATCTATACATTTTTGTGCCACAAGATCATAAAACATTCATCATATCAGAACCCATGAAATGAAATTAGATTCATAAACATTTCATCATACCATAACATGCGGTAACAAAACGGATTCATAAAAATTTTGTAATCATAAACATAAACTATCCAAAGAAAAACTGATAGTATCATTGGATCATATCTACAGTAAAGTATAATTAACATCAAAGGATTTTATCTTAGATGGAAAATGATTTTGAAAAGGCATTAGGAACATTTCTTGAGGAAAATAACCTAACTTTAAAAATGTCATAAAACGGTTTGTAAATCCTTTTCTTTGAAAATAAACCTTAGAACTTATAAATGAGTCTTTAAAAAAAATAGTGGTTATGATGGTAGGAAATGTCATACATGTTAAAACAAAGATTCCTTTGACATTTTCAGTAAAAGCTAAATGGGCCTTGTTTTTAAAACAACATGAAGATTACTTTTAAAATATTTTGTAAAAAAGTAAAATAAGAGTAAAAATGACTTTAAAAAATCCCAGAGGAAAATTAAAACAATTTTAGAAAATATGGATATAGAAGAAAAAAGGTGTTTTCAGCCAAAGAGAGAAATAAAGTCAGTTTTTCTTTAAGAACATTATTTTAGTATCATGAGTACATAAAGAGAGGAAAATGAAAAGAAACATGTATTATCAATAAATAACCATAGGAGAAGAAAATTCATGAGTTTCCTGAGATATAGATCATAATATTTCATCATCTTAAGCATAAATATAAACAATCCTGATAAATAGGAGATTATATCAAAAAATCCCTACCACTTTGGTAACTTTGAATCGTAGGCCCCATAAAATAATAACATTAAATTAGACTTAAAATAACATGAGAATAAATAAATTCATGATATTATCTATCAAATGGGATGTATATAAACCTCATAAAATAAGATATATGCATAACATAATATATGTCCCAAATAAGACAAATTGAGACAAAAATCCATTAGAATTTTGGAAAATTTTGAACCATGAACCCCATAAAAGAGAGATCCTATAATGGATATATAAACCCCCATAATTTTAAAGATTTTAATCATAAAATAAATTCATGTTCAGTATATACACAACATAAAAGAAACACATGGTGAATATGGATTGTATCTCACAGATATAAAAGTGATATGAAAAATCCCTTACCTTAAGTCTTGACTTCCTTCATACATGTTCGAACCTCCTGTATAAAAAATATAAGTTTATTATAAACATATTATAGAATATTAATTATATATACCATACCACATATGACTTAATTTTTTACCTTTTATTACCCATTTATTAACAATTCCTTGTTAAAATAATGTTTTGGGTAATAACTACTTTGTTTTTCATGTAAGTTTTGATTTGGTATCTTTGGTCCTTTCATTTTGATCATGGTTCCATAATATAAAAAATTTAAACCATTATATAAATATCATATATAATCATTATATAATAATTTATTTTAATCCATTAAAGTTAGATATAGAAAATTAATTACACCATTCATGGAGATGATAGGTCATATGTACTCATGAACAGTGTTTCCATTTTATCAATGGATGAAAATAAATAAATTTAAATAATATATTACCTTTAAATAATAATTTTTATTTCATATATATCACATATATTCATTAAATATACCATAATTTCCATCCATGTAATGTTTTAGTGAAAAAATAATCACATTGCTTCATGAGGCGGTAGTTTGTCGTATACACGAACGATGTTATTGTATCCCCCACTGGATGGAAAGTAAAAAGGTATATGTGATATTATAATTAAATAAGTATAATTATTTTACAAATATCATATATATTCATTTAATATTACCTTATTTCCATCTATGTAAAATATAAATGAAAAAACACATCACATCAGTTTTTGAGGAAGTAGTCTGCCATATACACGAGCAATGTTATTATTTTCTAGCAGGTTGGGAGGTAAGAAGTTATATGTGGTATTATAATTACATAGTTATAATAATATAATAATTATAATATATATATATATATTAAATCCATCATTATATCCAGCCGTGAGAGGTGGTGATGAAAAACAAATAACATCGGTTCGTGAGGCGGTAATCAGCCACACACAGAGTCGACGGTTTTGTTTCCTATTTGATGGAAGAGGAGATGGATTTAAGTTAATCCATTAACATAATAAAAACTAGTTATATGGTAGGTAATGGTGTTATTATATCAAAATAATTGAATAATATTTTATGGAGTTATAAGAAGAAGTAAAACAAAAAACACAAAGTTAAGAATTTTACCTCTTCTTGAGAGAATATCTTTAGTTTGATACCAAAATCCATCTTAAGAGAGTTTCATAATAAAAATAAGGCATCTAAGATGTGTTTATGGATGTGATTAAATTATTTTTTCAGTTATTGGATGAACCATAGGGTTTTTTAAGTGTGAAGAGAAGAGAAGATGGGGTAGAATTTTATAAGTGGGGGAGAGGACACACATGGAATTTTTGAAAAGAATAAAGTGTACCCACATTTTCACATGCCAAAAAACTAAAAATGGGTCATTAGAAAACCTTATAGGTTATAAAGTCAAAATATTTCCATCCAATGGGTGTTATAAATTTTTTTAGGTCATTTTTTCCCTTATCTTTTTAGTTTAACCCCCGGTAAACCCGTTTTAACATTAAACGTGGTAATTAATTTTTTACTATTTTTACAATTCATTATATCTAAAAAAATATGTTGATAATATAATATAATATTAATTATGTTGATTAAAAATATGGAATCTATTTTTCCAAATTCCATTCATATAAGTGGCAATATTTAATTTAAAATTAAACCCGCATATATGATGAAAAAGCGGTTTTCCAAAGCGAAATTTTTAAATGTTTAAAAAAATATATCAAAATTCAAAAGAAATTTTATTCAAATAACATGAATTGTTTTAATAAATATATAATTTAACTAGTTTTATTTTTAAAACCATTTTAAAACAAAATTTTCATTATACCTTCTTTAAATGAAAAGACATTTTTCAATAAAAACCAATATTTTTCACTATTCATCGAAAAATCATCTTTTCAAAAAAATCGAAAAACATCAACCTAAGATAAATTTTAAAATTAGATTTAAAAAATGAATTTTATTTTTTCCAATACATTTTCTAAAAGTTTCAAAAATTACTTTTATTATTTTCTCATAAAAACATTTTTTGAAGAAAATAGTTTTTTCGAAACATATAAAGACTTTACTGAAAATTAATTACTTTTTTATCAATATGATTTATTCATATAAAACCATACTACATAATAATTAAAAAAATCATTCATATTCATTCCGACGAGTTTAATAGCTAGGTAATAATGGTTGTGTTTAAATAATAATATTAATATTTTTTCATAGTTCATTAAAACTCGGTGTTGCGTATAACGGAAGCTATCAAAGAAATTAAATTTATTCAAAAAAATGTATTTTATAAAATCTCATGTTGTTATAATGCACACTAGATCCCCCTTACTAAAATTCCAAGAGCTCCTCCATATGTTGATCCCTCTACACCTATGGAACAAAGTCCTCCCTGACTATGGTAATGAACTCTTCCCAAGAAACCTCTTATAGTTGACCATGACTCAACTTCCACCATGTTCTAGCCACCCCTCAATGTAAAACCACTATTAAAGAAGCCTAAAAATGATATTAATTCATTGTTAATTCAAAGTCAACCTCAAACTCTTCTAGCCAATCTCCAACCTCAATGTAACGTCTTGGATTTAATCAAGGTACAAACTGTTTAAGTTTTTAGTTCAAATCCTTAAAGAGACTCAGGGAATGTTCTTGTGAACCCTATTACGGATCCTGGTCATTTATTAAAAATTAATTAAATAATTGATCGGGCTTTATGTAAAATTTTTACGTCACGCCCTAGTGTATCATTTGGGATAAAAATAAGTAAAAGGGATTTAAAATGAATAAAAATAATTTTAAAGAATTTAAAATAAATTAAAGGAGGATAAAAAAAATTGGATAAATACTAAAAATAATTAAAATGGGGTAAACCCATTTTATTTAATTATTTCCAATTCTCCCACAATTTTTATTTTTATTATTTTATTTTATTTATTTTCCTTTTTTATTTATTTTCCTTTTTTTTCTCTTTGCATCTTATTTCTTTCTTTTCTTTTTTTTCTTTCTTTCTGTCTTCCTCTCCCCCTCTCTTGTGTGTGTCTCCCTTCCCTACTAGGTGGTGCGCACCACCTCCCCTCTCCTTCGGAAGCTTGCAACAGCCTCATTTATCCTCTGTTTTCGATGCCATCTGGTGCGCTATGAAGCTCTTGGTGAGGCTAACCTCACACACCAAGAATTGTTCGATCTCATTCAAAATCTGTTTCACAATCTTCCATATAAGTATTTTACCCAAAATTGTGGTTTTTCGAAAATTGTCTGATTTCTTCTATATTAGGTCAAATCAAAGATCACCACTAAGCATGGTATCTTCTATGAGTATGAGGTATGGAATCTACTCCATTTCACCTCCTTTAGTTGTGTATTTTTAAAACTCATGTTGTTCTGCTCATCGGTGCCTAACGGTGGTGATTAATTTGTCCTTTCTAAATTAAATAAACAATTTTTCTTAACCACTACACCCTTATCAGAGATAATCTAGTCTATTTAAATTGTTGCAACATCGTTGGATACCCTTTGGGTGTTCCAACATTCTTGATCTCATTTTATATTATCCCCGAATAATTAAATTATTTAATTTAATGTGTTATGTGACCCGCTTTAGGTTGATCTTTAAATTAAATAAATTATTTGGTATTATTGTGAACCATGAACCATGAGTTTTGTTGGTTATCTTTGCCCAATGATTTTTCTTCCTTGTTAAATTATTATCATGTCGTGCCATTATAAAGTGATGTGTGCATTTTTTATACTTTTCACTGATAAATTACTTTGGATGTAATTGCTTGACTAGAATGATCATTAGTATGTGTCTTTGAGTTACTTATATTATTTTGTTGCAATTATAAATTCACGCCCCATGATATATGCTTCCTTGAAAACTAATTAAATTCAGGGAAGTGAGACAACATGGGTTTCGTATTAAGGACTACACAAGGACTCTCTATTCCTAACTGGTTACACAATACGCTAGGGAGGCGATGTCTTATGCTTTTTCAGACAAGGGTTTCCCAGGGTTTCTAAATAATCATGAGTGATACCAGTTCCCAAAGGTACATTCAAGGATGATCCCGTTGGTAAAGTGGATACGCCATGCCTTGGGTGATACTTGACCCCTTATGTGCAATATCGAGATGGACTCATTATAGAGTCAAGCCTTGAGAGATACTTGGTCTTTCGGAATATTGTCTTGGACGGGCTTAGTAGTATTGGATAAATTGAAGGATGTGCCGTAGCGATACCTTCGGGATGGGCTCAGACTCCAAATCTCAACTTGAACATAATAATAAGGATGATGCATGTAAGGTTATTATTGATTCTTCTTGAGCTCTGTGTGAATTGTGATATCTTATGGTGTTTTGAAACATAGTTTGTTGACACATAAATTAGACCCCAAGCTAAAGCATAATCTTGTAGTATGTTCATTTTTGCCTTCTTTTATTTCTAGCCTTTTTATACATATATGCATCCTTCTTATTACAGGTACCTTATTCAAATTCTCATCTTAGGCTGAAGCATGTGATATGGGACGGGTGTCGTTGACAACCTGGACCAAGCATATTTATTTTATTATATTTATTTGATTGATTACTTTTATCATATATTGGAACATTTCTTTTGTTTACAACACTAAATGGAAAGATTTAGACATCATGGGTGTCGGCCTACTAGGATTTTATCTCACTCCCTGTTCGGGCGTCGTTTGGTACCTGAGCAGACTTTATGTTTGTAGGTAGGGATAATGGGAAGCATGCTGATTCTGGTGCTTGAGTGTTTCTTGCTACTTAGGATGGAGCTTGGGGGCAGTGGGTTGAGCTTTTACTCAAGATATAGTTGTTTCACTTGTGTCATTTTCATTTCAGCTTTGTTTTCATGCTTTTATTCCTATTTTCCCATACTCTTACTTTAGCACAGACAGTATAGCATGACATCACTATGTATATGGTTTATTTATTATCTTCTAAACTTATTATTTATTCATTTGGGGTTATTTATTTTCTTATTTTGTAGTTTGATTATTTATATTCTTTCTCTATTTGTTATAAACTGGTTTTATTCCACTGTATATTACCTATTACTTATGAGGGAATAGTCTTCCCTGCAAACACATTAAAAAGGCTCTCACTGTTAGTCATCAGCCTCTGGAATTTGGGAATATATGCTTGAGGTTATGTGGGCAACCCAGCTCGGAGCACCCTCCTAGTGGCTTCTAGGATGGGGATGCTACAAAGTGGTATCATAGGATGTTTTTGATTTTATCTTACTATTTGGGTTAGACGTGAGACTAGGATATAGGGATTTAGAACATACCCTATGCTTGGATGCAGCTAACCCATGTACAGGGGAAACCCAAATTCCTGGGTTGGGATTGTAGTTATTGATTATTCCAATTATTGTTGATAGGATTTCACCGTTGGGTAACACACTCGTTTTGTATTGTTATTAATATTGGTATTATTGAGATAACGGTTTTTACCATTGTATCCTGATGATACGAGGTAAATTAATTTACATGCATCATATTAGGCATCATAGGATTAAAATGACATGTGTATTGCCATGCCATATCTACCTTCAGCATGCATCTGCATGTTTTCATGTGTGTGTTGTTGTGCCTGGTTGTAAAATTTTGAATTGATTGTATGTTAAATATAAAGTTGTGATAGTTTGTTAGATGTTAACTTTACTTTATATGGTAAATAGGTGGTAGGACTTGTTTTAGTGATCCTTCTAAGTTATATCTTCTTTATCTAGACCTGAATCCTGGAGATGGCTACCTGTCAAGTAGTGCTAAGAGACATGATATATACCTACCCTCTTTATTGCACCTTTTCATGTCTTCTTCATCTACTATGAATTATATCTAAAGGTGTTTTTTTGGCTATTGTATACCAATGCCACCGCGACGTCTTCTTTCCATGCCTCAAGAGAGTGGCGGTGATCACACTCCAGAGATAGTGGGTCCCGAACCACCAGAGGTTACTCTTATAGTGCCTCCTATAGTGTTACTTGTAGTACCACCCATGGTGCCTCCTATGGTACCACTTCCTATCGATCTTATAATGGGACCTAATGCTCAGTTCAGGGATAGACTCCTCAGGTTTATGCAGTCATTCTATAACATTCCCAGACCTACCATGTTTATGGAAGTGCTCACACAAGACTTCCTACAATAGTACCCTCCCACCTTCTTTGGAAGTGGCAGTCCACATGCTGCAGAGTCATGGATAGAATCCATGAAGTCTATCTTTGACCAACTTGAGATGCTTACAGAGCAGAGGTTTAAACTTGTAGTCTACATGCTTCGTGACTCCTCCAAGCATTGGTGTGATGTTATATCTCAGGAGGAGAGAACCAAAGACATGGTTTGGGAAGACTTCCAAATAGATTTCTATGATAACTTATTTCTGCATACTCTGAGAGATGATCGTGCTAGGGAATTCTTACATCTTCAGTAGGGATCTATGATAGTGTTATATTATTCTACTTGTTTCATAGAGCTTCAGCATTTTTACCCATCTCTGACTGGTGACCCACAAAAAACTATAAGACACTTTGAGGACAGAATTGGATATACCATCTGCTCACAGGTGAACATATTTTGTTTGACCATTGTTTTAGAGATTGTGAATCAGACCCTCATTTCAGAATGAAATGTTAGGGAAGCTAAACCTATGATCTATGGTGGTTCAGTTCTGAGATAGAGTGATAGTTCTTCAAGCAATAAGAAGCATCGTTTTTAAAAGTGCGCATGGAGGAAATCCTATCCAAGCAACACATTTTTATAGTTCTGTCACATGTTATCAGTGTAGAAAAGTTGACCATAAGAATCCTTCATGTATGAGAGACCCGATGTAGTGTTGATCTTTCCACAAGATAGGTCACCTTCATCATTTATACCATTCTTTATTATCATTATCTCTGGTTCATGGTTTGGGTCTTATTTACGCAGTGTAACCAGCACTAGAGGAGCAGAGTGCAAGACCATCTACAGTTATAGGTACTATTCTTGTAGCCTCTACTTTAGTTTATTCCATTTTTGATACCGGTGCATCACATTCCTCTTTATCTGTTGTTTTTTTACCTGAATGTCCCGAAGGCCTTCTTTTTTTTAAGGGATGAGGGGGGTCCCTTACAAGGCCCATAGGCTTGGAGATTACATGGCCCATAGGCTTATAAGACATTACATGACCCAAAGGTATTAGGAAATTCAACCAGACTATAACTATAAGGAACTGCCCCTCCCCAACATATGCATCATGATGGTAGCTCTCCACCTTCGCATGGTCATCCGGATAAGCTTCTTGTGCAAGAACAGGTTGGTCCTGATGGCATTGCCATACCCTATCATTCTTCAAAATTTGTTGGTTTTGCTCTGGTGAGTGCGCCTACTCTGAATCCTCCTCTGGGGTTGCTCCGTTGTTTAGAGTCTGTCTAGAGCAACTACATTGATCATGTGGACTGAAGGCCTTGAGGTGGCCTGAAGACCTTGTGGTGGCCCGAAATCCTTACTGCCCTAAAGGCCTTGGGTGGCCTAAAGGCCTTAAAGGGCCCAAAGACCAAACCGGTGGCCCGAAGACCCAAACAGGTGAATAATTCTAGCTGCTACAGTACCAAACATTAACTGATATAGTAACCACTACAGTAACTTCTCTAGTACTGCTATAGTAACCTGAAAATTATCCCTCCACTTGGTTTTAATCTCAGGTCACTTGGATGCACTTGTCGGGTCCTCACCAACTAGGCTGAGGCTCTTGTGCTCTGTTGTTTTTGTTGAAATCCTTGGTTTTACAATCGAGTACTTTTACAGCGTCATTTCTC
This sequence comes from Viscum album, assembly GCA_963277665.1. NCBI lineage: Eukaryota > Viridiplantae > Streptophyta > Magnoliopsida > Santalales > Viscaceae > Viscum > Viscum album. The sequence goes on along the minus strand of OY728160.1, from coordinate 1,836,992,825 downwards.
TCGACACTCTGCTAGGGGCTAGGACAGAGGGCATACGCCAGTGCCAAGAGTGCCCTCTTGAGATAGGTGGGTACCATTTCCTTTGGATTTTTTACATTCTCAATATTTCTAGAATAGATGTCATTCTTGGTATGAATTGGATCACTCCTTATCATGCCAAAGTGGATTGATATCACCATCAGGTGTCCTTCACATCCCCTGAAGTTGAAACATATCTACACAAAGGAGAATGGGATATGCAGGCAGATCGAGCTGGACTTAAAATTGCAGGACTAGAAAGAGTGATCGCTCAATTAGAAAATATCTTAATGAGTGATCAAGGAACACAGTTAGTGGACTTTCCTTCCATTGTGGATCATTTTAGGGATGTCTTCCCTGATGATTTATCTGACTTACCTCCCATGAGGGATGTGGATTTTACTAATGAGCTAGTGCCAGGTGCGGCACCGGTGTCTATTACTCCTTATAATATGGCACCTACAGAGCTACATGAACTCAAAAATCATCTTTAATGCCTTGAGGATAAGGGTTTTATCAAACCTATAACATTGTCATGGGATTCACCATTTTTTTCACCAAGAAGGCGGATAGTACCATCAAATTGTGCATAGATTACCATTGGATAAACCATATTACAGTAAAGAATTTATATCTATTGCCTCTAATAGATGAACTCTTAGACCAGCTCTGAGGAGAAACTATTTTCTCCAAGATTTATTTGAGGTTGGGATATCACCAGGTGCATGTGCGACCATCTGACATACCATGTACGGTGTTTCAGAGCAGGTATGGCTTGTACGAGTATCTTTTTATGCCATTTGGTCTCACGAATGCACCGGTAGTCTTCATGGATCTGATGAATCAGGTTTTTCACCCATACCTTGATTATTTTGTGGTGGTTTATATTGATGATATCTTGTTGTATTCACGTACCAGACATGACCATGCAACCCATCTTGAGATCGTGCTAAGTACACTGAGAGAGAACCATCTTTATGCAAAGATCAAAAAATGTCACTTCTAAATTGATAAGGTTCACTTCTTGGGTCATATAATATATGAGGAAAGCATATCAATAGACCCAGAAAAGGTGATCACCATAGATTCATGGGATCAGCCCAAAAATCTTTTCGACATACACAGTTTCTTAGGGCTAGCTAGCTATTACAGGAATTTCATCCAGGATTTCTCCTGCTTAACAGCGTCTCTTACAGCCCTAACTAAGAAGGGTGTGTAGTTTATCTGTTCAGAAGCTTGTGAAAAATCTTTTTAGGAGTTAAAGGGAAGACTAACCTCAGCTATGGTCCTGATTTTTCCCAAGCTAGGTAGAATCTATAATGTTTACTGTGATGCTTCAGGAATCAGATTGGGTGCAGTTTTGATGCAGGGCGGTCAAGTCATGGCTTATAGATCCCTATAGCTGAGACTTCATGAGCGAAACTATCCTACACACAACCTTGAGTTAGCATATTTGATTCATGTTTTATGCTTCTGGAGACACAACTTGTTGGGTGAAAGGTTTGTTGTTTACATGGATCAAAAAAGATTGAAATATATCTCCACACAGTGAGACTTGAATTTAAGGAAGCATAGGTGGGATGAATACCTTTAGTCATTCGATTTTGAGCTTGATTATACCCCTGGTAAGGTAAATTTTGTGGCTAACACTTTGAGCTACAAGAAGCAGACACAAGTCGTCCAGGTAGCCAGCAGTGAGTGGCAGATGATGGAATTATTTTGTGAGATGCATCTGGAGGTTCAGGAGCAGCGTGGGCAACCAGTTCTAACATCTCTTATAGTGACATACTCTCTACAAGAGCTAGTCCGCATAAGATAGTTATCTGATCCAGAGGGGCTCGTTTTGAGTGAAAGTGTCACAGGAAAGAACCCTCCATATGGTTGGGTTGTTGATGGCAGTGAAACTCTGATTTACCATGGTCGTATATGGGTACCTTCTGATATTCGGGAAGAGATGATAAAGGAATATCATACCTCAGTTTGGAAAGTTCGTCCTGTACTTACCAAGATGTACATATACATGTGTCGTCGGTACTGGTGGCCAGGTATGAAGAAACAGATAGTGGGTTTCATCACTCGATGCTCCACCTGTCAGCAGGTGAAGGCAGAGCACTAACAACCTGATGGACCTCTGAGGCCTATATCCATTCCTAAGTGGAAATGGAATGACATCACAATGGATTTCATTGTAGTCTTCCCAAGATCACCTCGAGGCAGTGATTCAATATGGGTGATTATCGATAGGTTGACCAAAGTTGCGCACTTCTTACCTATCTAGGAGACCCTTTCTATTGATGAGTTGGAAAGGATGTATATCCTAGAGATAGTGCGACTTCATGGCATATCTCATTCTATTGTCTTAGATAGATACACCCTCTTTACTTCATGGTTATGGAAAGTATTGTAGAAAGCGCTGGGTTTGAAGGTACTCTTGAGTATATCACCCTCGGACTGATGGGCAGTCCGAGCAGACCATACGAGTGTTAAAGGATATGGTATGGGCTTGTATACTTGATTTTGGAGGTTGCTGGGAGAAACATATTCCTCTGGTTGAGTTTACCAATAATAAAAAATTTCAGGAAATGATTAAAATGGATCGGTATGAGGCCCTCTATGGTAGACCATGTTGTTCACATTTATACTGGCTTGGAGTAGGTGAGGTAGCTCTATTGGGTCCTCATATCGTTCAGGAGACATTTGAGAAAGTTAAACTGATTCAGAAGCGTATGACTATAGCTCAGTCCAGACAGAAATAGTATACCAATCGTCATCGCAGAACTCTCAAATTCGAGGTATGACATTGAGTCTTTCTGCGTGTTTTTTCAAAGTTGGGTCACCGGCGAATCAAGAGACAGGGAAGTTATCACTGAGACACATTGGGCCATTGGAGATAGTGGAGATAGTTGGGTCGAGAGCCTATCAGTTTCTATTACCTCAGAGTTATTGTTTAATCCACAATTTCTTCCATGTAACACCCCAATCTTCCACGGTAATCTTCCTTTTAAAATAACTCAATAACGTGCGATGTACGCAACACCAAGTTCAAGCACGCCATGATCTATCAAACTAGCCATTTAATAAGAGGTTATGAATAGTATTAAACACATTTTGAATTTTATATATCCCATATAATTTTAAAATTCATATTATGTGTTTCTTAGACATAATATAAGGACAAATTCAATTTTTTAAATAAAATAATTATTTTTCAAAAAAAGCAGTTTTTCTGCCTTTCAATGGTGAACCCTTTTTAATTCTAATATTTGACACTTTTATATATTAAATTTGATGAAATTAAATTCTTATTTATAATTGGGACATAAAAATTTAGTTTGGATGAATTTTTGGTACTTTTTATGATAACTTTCATATTTTGATGAATAATGAAAAATACTAAATTTTAATTGAAAACAGCTTTTTTAATCTAAATAATTTATAGTGTTAAATTATAAATTTGAGTAGTTTTAAAGTATAATTATATTATATTTTTATAAGTTAATATAATTTAGGTCATTGGAAGTAATTTCACATTTAAATTGGACATAAGCACATGTCAATCTTTTGATAGTTTTTACTTCTTAAAAACTCGTTTTCTTATTTTGACAATAGAAATTAATTTTAAATTAATTTCTGCCAATTCTGTGTTTTAAATTTGGAAAAATGGATTCAATATTTGGAATCAGAATATCCAAATTGTTTAAATAGATAACTTTTATTTTTTGACATTATGAATAGTAACTTCAGTAATTGTTTTTATTTACCATGGTTAAAGGGTAAATCAGGTAAATAAGGGTAAAAAAATAATATTATAATAATATTAAACTACTCTAACACATGTCCTAATCCTATTTTATGAGATATTTCCGACCATGGGAATCCTTAGGACGATTTTAGGACCCCATGGGACCACTTGGGGTGTGATAATGACATGTTATAAGAATTAATTTGAAGTAAAGATAATTATAACATAAACATATATCTTTTACTAAATCAATTTTAATATAGGGTTATATAAATTATATCTATGTTTATAAATAGTCATTAGAAATATAAAAATATTTCCTACATCATGGTATTTTATTTATAATTTTTAGACATTAGATAAATATATTTATTTATGACATAATTATGATGCAGTGATTACCTCGTTAATGAAAGATTCAAATAAATGAATTTATAAATATTAAAATAAATGTAATTTGAACTTGATGACATCCATGAATTTTATGGATGACATTGACATATGAGGGATGAGTTAATTCAATTTTTTTAAGGAATCAAGTTGTTATGACTTTAACAAAAATCAATTAATTAAGTGTCAAAATTGACATAAATGAGATTTTAAAATAAATACTATTTTATTAAATGATATAAAAATCCTAAAAAACTAAAGTTCATCCAAATAACTTGGATAGTGATACAAATTTTATAAATTATCCACTTTATGTTCTCTTGGAATTTTATAGTAAAGATATTAACCATGTAGTATAAAAATACAAGAGGACATGGTAAGAGTTAACTTATTTTACAAAGGGTTAAATCTAAAAGATAAGGTTAATTTTATGATCTAAACATGTATGAAACCTATTGGTTGAGAGGATTTCAACCCATACTCATATTATACTCGAAATAAATCAATTTAGGGCTATTAGAAACCGAAAATAGTTTTATAATAAATTAATATTTCAAGATTTTTCCTAAAGTGCCCCTCACCTCTCTTATAAAAGGGCACCTCCCTTTCTCTTTAACTCACACCTCTAAAGCCTTTTGGTTTGGAAAAACCCTACCATTTCCCATTACAACCTCATTCACTTCATCCTAGAGGCTTAACTTTGGTCATAGTTCCATCCTAAGGATCCCTTTTTTCAAATCAAAAGGAAACACCCGAAGAAGAGGTAATCGTTTTATCCCTTATTTCAAAGTTCTTTTCTTCTTATACTTCTTCTTTCTATATTGTTTCCATACCATAGTAATAAATCCAGTATCATCAATACACTGAGATGTTAATATAATCATGGGATAATTATATTCATCATTTTATCCATCCTATGAATAATAATATCTCCATGCGTGTGTACATACGACTTACTGTCTCCACACCGTGCTGTAATTTGTTATTCCACATTACCTTATTTGGATGGGTATAATTATGAGTATAATAGAAATAAATAATGAATATGAAATGATTATGATTCTTTATAATTAATATACCATCCAATTCCATATCATTTAATCATTAAAGGAATGATATTGTCGCTCGTGTGTACGTACGGCCTACCGTCTCCATGACACGATGAGATTCATTCTCCACTTTAACCATCCAAGAATGATTATAAAAAATATATTATTCATAATTATGAAATATATGACATAGTAAGTCTAATGGAATTATATATATATATATATGTACATATATTTCATTCACTTACTTCCATTCAATACGATAAGAAAACGGAAACAGCGTTTATGCGTACGTATGGCCTACCGTCTCCATGAACAGTGTATTCCATTTTTTTATATATCTATTTTATATATTTATATTATGAATATATATGATATATAAGTCATATTATAAATTTTTTAAGTAAATCATGATATAAGTAATATGATCGAGAATAATAAGTAAAAACACGTACAATAAACAAAGTGATATTACCCAAAATGTTACATTAACTTGGAATTGTTAATAAACGGGTAATATAAAGTCATAAAAGAATAATATATGATATCATAAATATTATTATGATTCTTATATAAGTTAATAATATGTTTAAAAACATTATACATGAGTTTCGGACTCGTACGGAGAGTATCAGACCTAAGGTAAGGGTTAATTCCTCAATCTCATTATTATTCGAGATTGTTTATGTATAAGTATTTACTAGGACATATTTATCATCCATGTCCATGTTTCATAAAAATGTTTTCAAAAGAAATATTTTAAGGTTTTATGGAAGGTACTCTTTAACTAGATCATCATTTTAAATGTTTTAAAGATTTAGTTTTCTAAATCTATTTAATTAATGTCCATGTTTTCAAAATGATTTTAAGGATTTATTTATATGGAAATGATTATTTTAAAATGTTAATTAATTTCAAAAGTTTCAAAGTGTTATGGGACATTTTGATTCAAAAATCTATTTTAAATGAATTCCTTTATAAATTGTGTGACTTTTAAATGATTTCTTGAAAAAAGAGATATTTCTCTCAAAGGGTTTTTCTGATCATTTTCAACTATGTCAATATTCTTTACTGGATATTATTCTTGATTGAAGTTGATTTATTATAATAAAATATTCTATATTTTATTGAATGAGTTATGATATGTTTGACTGTAGATGTACTATTTTTATACCTTTCATGGTTTATGGTTAAAGTATTGACATTTCGTATGCTAGTTTTAATACGAATGTTTATGTTATGTTTCACCCTTTTCATATGAGGAATGCATTGGACTTAGTAAGTGACGGGCGAGGCCTGCTATATCCCCTCGATGCATCAGTGGGTCTTATGAGACAAACTAGTGTTTTGACACAAGTCCTTGACAGAATATTTGTGAATGGTCTTGGCACAAGGCCTTGACGTAGTAGTTATTATGTTCGGCATTATACATTCCCTCATTATGAAATTAGTTATTATATGTGATTATTCGACTAATAGAATATCCATGTGCATGTTTATATGGTAATGTTTGATTTATTTTTTCCATATTATGTTCAATTTTATGATTAAAATTCTATTTTTTTATTATACATAGTGCTTTAAAAGTTTATAGATTCCACTGAATTATTTACCCTTACTGAGCATCTGAGTTCACATATTTTTATATTTTATTTTCCCAGGATGCTAAGAAGTTTATTATGATTGTTATGAAGGATTAAACTAGTGGAATAATGGTGTCCTCAAAGGAATATCTATGATGTATTTTATGTTAGAAATTATAATTTAAAGTTCATGTATGTAATCTATTTTCCAAGACTGATAAACCGGTCGGTCCTTCAGGACTTGATTCCTTGTAATCATGTCAATGTATTAAAATAATGCACCAGCTCCGGGTTTCTGGGGTCAGGGAATTACATTCCATGTATCTCAGCTTCGAAAGTATCATCCAGTTCCATATCATTCGTTTGATCATGGCGACATCGAGCTTGATGTGGATGCATCGTTTGAGGAGCATCCGATCTGTATCGTCGATCGTAGCATGAAGGTTCTCCAAGGTAGGTCAGTTACTTTGGTCTGGGTGTTATAGAAACACAAACACGTTCAGGATGAGACCTGGGAGAGGGAGACTTATGTACATGCACAATGGTTGGAACTTTTCTCAGATGGTGTTCCACTACCCTTGGAAGGGCAACTCAAGGATAAGTTATCTTAAGAAGGGTAGGTTGTAACATTTTGGCTTTAATCAAGGTACGAACCATTTTAGTTTTTGGTTCAAATCCTTAAAGAGACCCAGGGTGCACGACTTCACACCCTATTTCGGGTCCCGAGCAGCTATTAAAAATTAATTAAACAATTTCTCAGGCTTTATGTAAAATTTTTACGTCGCGCCCTAACGCAGCGTTCGGGCTAAAATTAAGTAAAAGGGGTTAAAAATGATTAAAAAGAATTTTAAGGAATTTAAAATAAATTAAAGGAGGATAAAAATAAATAATAAATAATAAATGGTTGGAGAAATATTAAAAATAATTAAAATGGGGTAAAGCCATTTTATTTAATTAGTTCCAATTATCCCACAATTTTTATTTTTATTATTTAATTTTATTTATTTTCCTTTATTATTTATTTTCCTTTTCTTTTTTTCCTCCTTTCCTTTTCTTTTTTTTTTCTTTTTTTTTCTTTCTTTCTCTCTTCCTCTCCCCCTCTCTTGTGTGTGGTGCCCCTCCCTGCTAAGTGGTGCACACCACCTCCCCTCTCCTTCAAAATCCTGCTACAATTTCGTTTATCCTCTGTTTTCAACATCGTTTGGTGAGTTATGATGCTCTCGGTAAGGCTAACCTCATGCACTAAGAATCATTCGATCTCATTCTAAATCCGTCGCACGATTTATCACGAAAGGATTTTACTTGAAATTGGGTTTTTTCTAAAATCACTTGATTTCTTCTATTTTAGGTCAAATCAAAGATCACCACTAAACATAGGATCTTCTACGAGTACGAGGTAGGGTGTCTACTCTCTTTCCCTGCGTTTCATTGCATATTTTTAAAACACATGTTGTGCCACCCGTCGGTGCCTACCGGTGATGCTTAATTTTACCTTTCTAAATTAAATAAACTACTTTTCTTAACCACTTCACTATTTTCTAAGATAATCTAGCTTATTTGAATTATTTCAACACCATTGGATACTCTTTGGGCATGACAACGTTCTTGATCTCATTTTCTTTTAGCCCCAAATAATTAAATTATTTAATTTCATTTGTTGCGTGACCCCCTTTAGGTTGAGCTTTAAATTAAATAAATTATTTGGGATTATTGTGAACCATGAACCTTGAGTTTTGTTGGTTATCTTTATCAAATGATTTTTCTTCCTTGTTAAATTCTTATCCTACCATACCATTATAAAGTGATATGTGTATTTTTCTGCTTTCTCTGATAAATTTCTTTGGTTGTAACCGCTTGACTGGAATGATCATTAGTATGTGACTTTGAGTTACTTATATTATTTTGTTGCAATTATAAATGCATGCCTTGTGATATCTGCTTCCTTGAAAACTAATTAAATGCAAGGTAGTGAGACAATATGGGTTCCATATTAAGGACTACATAAGGACTCTCTGTTCCTGATCGTTTACACAATACACCAGGGAGGCGATGTCTTAGGCTTTGCGAGACGAGGGTTTCCTTGGGCTTCTAAATACTCATGAGTGATACTGGTTCCCAAAGGGACATTTACGGATGGACCAATTGGAAAAGTGGCTACGCCATGCCTCAGGTGATACTTGACCCCTTATGTGCGATACCAGGACAGACTCATGATAAAGTCATGCCTCGATCAATACTTGGTCCTTCAAAAGATTACCTTGTATGGGCTTGGTGGTATTGGATAAATTGAAGGATGTACTGTAGTGATACCTTTAGGATGGGTTCAGACTCCAACTCTCAACTTGAACATAATAATACGGATGATGTGTGGGAAGTTAGTATTGATTCTGCTTAATCTCTTTGTGAATTTTAATATCTTCTAGTGTTTTGAAACATAGTTTTTTGACACATAAATTAGACCACAATAGAAATCATAATCTTGAGGGTATGTTCATTTTTGTATGCTTTTATTTCTAGCCTTTTTATACATATATTAATCCTACTTATTACAGATACCTTATTCAGATTCTCATCTTAGGCTGAAGCAGGTGATATGGGACGGGTGTCATTGAGAACCTGAACTAAAACATATTTATTTTATTTTGTTTATTTTATTTCTTACTTTTATCATATATTGGCATAATACTTTTATTTACAACACGAAATGGAAAGGTTTAGACATTGTAGGTGTCAGCCTACTGGGATTTTATCTCACTCCCTGCTCAGGCGTCGTTTGGTACCCAAGTAGACTTTATGCTCACAGGTAGGGATAATGGGAAGCATGTTTCTTCCATTGCTTGAGTGTTTCTTGCTGCTCAGGATGGAGCTTGGGGTAAGGGGACCGAGCTTTTTCTCGATATGTATTTGTTGCACTTGTGTCATTTTCATTTCAGCTTTTTTTCATGCCTGTATTCCTATTTTCCCATATTTTTACTTTATCACAGAAATAATAACATGACATCATTGTGTAACGGGTTTATTTATCAGCTTTCGCACTTATTATTTATTCATTTGGGGTTATTTACTTGCTTCTGTTGCATTTTGATTATTTATATGCTTCCGCTATTTATTATAAACTGGTTTTCTTCCACTGTATATTACCTATTACATATGAGGGAATAATCTTCCCCACATACATGTTAAAAAGGCACTCTCTACTAGTTGGTAGCCTCTGGCATTCGGGAAGATGTGCTTGAGGTTATGTGTCCAACCTGGCTTGGAGCACCCTCCCAGTGGCTTCCGGGACGGGGATTCTACATTCGGGGCCCAACACCCCATTAAGAAACCACGGCGCCTCCTGCTACTGAAATCTAGCTAGTACCCTATCCCATGAATCCTTAAACTTCTCAATCATATCACCTTGACAATACTCCAATGACATAGCTAAACTGCGGAAATCAACATGGATAATCCAAAAAATTAAATCACATACCAATAGTAAAAGAAACTCAACCGCTCTATAAGAATCACATAAACCCCCACACTCCTGGACCGCTAAACCAACTCATCCTACATAAAAAAAATCTCATCCTCCTCAAAATTTATCACAATCCTACCCTCTAACAACACAACTACCACATCACCCCAATTCCATAATCCATTAATATATCGAGCAATCAAACACCACATTTTCTCCTTCTCACTAATCATGTTGATAGAGATAATATTTTAATTATTTTTCATATTTGTTTAAATGATTTAACCCCTTCCAATTAATCAATTTGAGTTTATTTGTATCATTTTATTGTTTTGGTGAATTATGGGCTTAATTGTGGAAATTGGTTAATTCTGGAAATTTATCAGTTTTGTGTAGCTTCTGTATTTCAGGCATATATTTTATATTTTTGATCCAAATTGTATTATTACTTTTTTTAGGCTCTATATTCTCGTGGGCTTAATTTTATCCTTCTGGACCCAAAGCTCAATCCATCATTTGGAAGCTCAAAATCAGCTCACAAGTCAGGCCTCGAAAACTGTGCACAGAACTGCATAATTTTATTTAGGGGCCCATATCTCATTAATGGACAAACCATTGGAGCTACAATTTTACATGGAGATGTAAAACATCCGGATTAAAAAGTTTCATTAATGTGGCCATGCCTGATTCTTTCATTCTCAAGGTCATAAATTCGTTGGAACTCGACATATTGGAATACAAGAAGTCTGTCTGGCAGAATTAAATATTCTGAGTGAGGCGGCCATAACTCCTTTATTCCCTAGACCATGAAGCTGAGATTTCGTGTGTCGACAGATTAGATATGGAGGAACAACTTTCAAGAAGGAACAATTTCCAAATTCGGTCATTTACTATGCCAACCGGACTCCAACTTTTGGGGGAGTAATTTTGGAGGGAAATTTTCTACTCCCCAAGCCTATAAATAAGAGTGTCCACTTCCATTCAAAGGGGTTGAAGAAGGTGCAAGAAGGGTTGTGCAGGAGGATTAAGTTCTTGAATTTCTTTTTATTTTATATTTTATTTTTTACTTAGTTTCATCATGCTCTCTTCTTCCCCTTTCGACTCTAATACCCTTCACATGGAGGGGTAAAACCTTTGAGTGATCGGGGAATGGGGAGTTTCTCTTTTGTAATGTTGGAGTTTTGTGCTTAAATGTAAAACCCTATTTTTATTTTGAATGAAATATATTCTCAGTGTTTTCCAATTCTCTTAATGCGATCGTGTTTGGAGTTTGGTGCATTCAATTTTAATAGATTTGGTTAAAGACTTTTAATCTCCCTCCGCCTAGTGCAATTTGTCTTGATCAAGCAGATTGTGTTAGGTGGTGAGTGTCTAACGATCGTTGACATGTGTGTGGAACTAGTAAAAATTTTCTAGAGTTCTAAGGAGCAAAAATTCCCTATCAGGACTTTCCTTAGTTTTTTAGGAATTGTTTATGAACTTCCATGCACATAGGAGTGAGTTCTATTTTCTTCTTTAACCAAGGGTGATAGATAACTCGATCGAGGAGTCTTTCATTTGTCATTCAAAAGGAAGAGAGGTAAGATGATCTTTGTGACTATGATGACATTACAAAAGGTGATCCTACCCTAATCCCATCACTCTCTTCATCCATCAGTGTTCAACCTTTCCTTTCAATTGCCTGCTTTATTTTTGAACTCAAACAACTTTCAAAAAGAACCGCTTCTTCTTTCTTTAATTTAAGTGACAAACGTAATTGTTGTGCACTCCTCTCTGGAGACAACTTAGGTTACCTAATTTACTACATTTTAATTTAGGTTTTTTTTTTGTCACACCCCATGATAGGAACATGTCACATGTATACCACATAGCAACCAGAACAATCATATTCATGAAAAGTTCTTACCAACACCCCTTAAGGAATCAACAATTCACATTACATAAATTTAATCACTTCAAGCATGTTTGAAAGAATCTTAAATGAAAACATTCAGTTAAAACAAATAGTACTTTCCTTAAAACCCACACATTTAAAGTTTTTCACATTTACAAAACCATTTTAAACTTTGGAAATCCATTTAAATGATAACTCTTTTGTAAAATAGAACCCCTTTTTACAAAACACACTCAACCCATTTAGCAAGGCCGCCATTTTTTAAAAATCAAGTCAACCTTTGTTAAAATAAAACCTATTATTATTCAATAAAACATATTTTTGACAGGTCACATCATCATTTAAGCAAGTTAAGAAAATATTACTTAACATCACTACACACATTACTACACAACATGGGATAAGTTCTCAAAATCAGCATGCTTGAATTTAAATCAATTTTCTAGAAACATATCATTGCCAATTTAGATAAACTTTTTTACCCAATATTCTATCCAATTCAAGTTCTCATGCATGATAGGGTATTAACAGCTCAGTTAATACTGCATTAAAACATTAACGTACTTTCTATTGATCCAACTAAAAACATTATGAAATTTAAAGTATACTAAACATGATGTCCAACATAATATGTTAAACATGCTCTTATCAATAACTCACATGTATATAATTAGTAAAGGTTACATGCTTACATATCATTCTTTCTATTCAACTAATATAGCTCTATCATACTCCTTGTCAAATCAATATCAACATTCTTAACTTCAAAAGTTGGAAATCCAAATTAACACATAGCATATTTAAAAAAGGTGAGGTTGTAGCAATTCATTTTATCAAGTTTAATGGCTCTTCGGGTTACTAGTACATCTGAAATTATAAATAATACACAAATGAAAATACAAAAACTTCACAAAACATACGGTTGGTTTTAACATCACCAAGATTCCCATTTACCATTTACTTCAGGTGAAAGTCATTATTCCCTAGGGTTTCAAACTAAAACTAATTTTTATCCCTTAAAAAAATAAAACACATAAGATCAAAAACATATCAACATTTATAGAATCACATGTATAAATAAAGGAATACAAGGATCAACTCATGATATAATACATAACTACATCGATAAAACCTTAAGACAGCTAAGCAATAGCAATGGGGACTCTAATAGCCTCCCATTCACATCCTTAAAACCTGAACATAGGTTACCATCATGAAAAAAAATCCCTAAGAATAGTAGCATGGAATTTATTAAGTTTTATTCTATTGGTTCCATTTTAGTATGTTCCACATAATCACCCCAGTTTAATCACAAGTGCAAAAAATCATGATGCATATACCCCTCTAGGTCTCTAACTTATAATTAGAATTATCTCACCTAGGGTGTCCAGTAAGTTTAAGATCCTTGCATTGGATCACGGAGGGCCTTAGTCATCTATGTACAAGATGACATCCCTTATTATATCACACGCTGGATTTGATTAAAATTGTTTCCAAACCAATCCAATGTAATTCCCATTGGTGTATAACTCCAGTATCCACCCTAACTCTCATCCATAGTTTTGATGCATCTTTTTCATGACCTACCCCCACTGGGAACCCCTCCTAGACCTAAAATAAGGATGAGAGTGACCTTTGAGTCCCACCTCTAATAGTACTCAAGTTAGCGACAAGCACTGAGGGTATAAAACATGAAAATGGGAGGAATTACCCTCATATATCCCAAAAAAACATAATAGGAAAACCCACCAATCAACACCATAATATAAAATAAACCATGGCCCAAAATAATTCACAATGCATGATATGTTAGAAAAATATGATTCTCCAAATAAAAATACCAATTAAAAGTTATGGGCAGCAACTCCACAGCCAGCCCGAAGCTCTAAGCTAGTGCTATGCGGCTCAATCATGAAGATCCTCCTAGAAATATATAAAACATATTTTTATATATAGAGATGAGTATGAAATGTATACTCAATAATATCATACCCGAGACCTCTCATGCAAATGTGGAAGAAGCATAATAATTCCCTAGTGAATAAACAACCGAACTAGTAAGCATTTAACAAGAAAACTATCACCCATCCTTGCAAAGGCTCACTCACCCAATATCACATCCAAGTATAGTGAAATAATATCACAAAAATATATCAAAAATGGTACCCCCCCCACCCCTTCCCCACTAGTTTTTTTCTCTCATATCCCAACGTTAAACATCTTGGAATTTACATCTCTTCCATATCATCAAAACCATATCCACTCAGCATATTACGACCCCCATTTGATGAGGGTCGGCCCATATCCCTACCAGTCCCAACCTCCCTTAGGGTCCAATATTTCAAGATGGAATTAGTCCAAATAATTATGTCACTTATGATGTGGTTTGGACTGTAGCCCTACATATCCCAACCTCCCATAGAGTCCAACATCTCATGTTGGCATTGGATCACGACCACAACTTCACATCCAACTCCATAACCATATTCATCAAAATAGGGTATCATGAACATGAAGTACATCAACCTCATGCCCAAATCCTACCATGAATGACCCCAAAAATGTATCATCATCACAATCATACCATGTTTAGAAAATATTGGGGAAAAGGGATTAGTTATCCATCCATTTCATCAACATCCTATATGATGGGAAAAACACTCAGAACCCAAAACATTTGGGCATTAGTAAGTTTATCTGACTCGGGTGGAGTGTATATGGAAATCATGAGAAAATACAATAATATAAAAGTACTCACAGTAAAACCTAGAAGGTTCACCCAAAAAACACTAACACGGCCAAAAAAATCACCACAACTCCATTACCTTCCACTAACAAATGTTGTTGCACACTGCGCACTGCTAGCATTACTAAAGCACCAAACCTACCCCATTTCTCATAAAAAATAACCACAAAAGAATCCATAATTAACCTTTTATTAAAATCATCTCATTGTTTCTAGATTTAACATTTATCAACCATATCATATTTATTATTCCATTCATTATTCGTATTCAATACCAAGCCATCTGATAAATTATGTTCTCATTCATACAGCTCTTACTATGAGTTAATCACAACCATCCCAATCATTGGTCATTCATTTTACCACATACAGTTAAACGTCCATTACACATTTAATTCCATCTTTTATCTATTTCATTTCAAGATTCCACATTTCATTTACAACCATACTTTATTCCATTTTCAGCCCACACCCATTACCGGATTTCCCATTAACAAAACACATTCCATAGCCATAAAGAAACTATAATAAATTTCCACATCGCACAAACAACCAATGCATCAACCTACACATCTCTCATTCCAATATCTATCACAAAATCTCAACCACTAATCATCAAAAACCATCCCTACTCATGCCAATCGATTGCAACCCCGCTGCCCAACATGTCCCACAGTAAAACCAGCCATAACAAATTCCCAACCAAGGCCAAAGAATCACAATAAGAATATTTCAGAGTCTACATCCCACATCGGACTTGTGGTCTAATGTGTTCGTTATTATTCATTATAAAATAATCTCAAGGACTCCTTTATAAAGAAACTTTGGGAATAGGGGTCTCTACTATTATCATTTTACATGGTATTAGAGGGGGTTCTCTAACTTGATCCTTCCCTCCCATTTTTTCTCTCATCCTAGGTTTTCCTACATTTTCCCTACTTTGGGGGGCAGCAGACCCAAGTAATTGGCCACCATCAATGTTGAACCCCCCTCCCATCGATGTTCCTCCTCCCTCAACGAGCGATGGCCCTTGTGCGGCCTTGCATCCTACTACACGTGCACCTCCTCCTGATGGATCCTATCCATCGTGGCTCCCTTGAGCTATGACCTCCTCCAGGTATGAACCCTCCGTCGTGCTTCCTCGAAAGAATCGCCAGCACCCCTCCGCCATCCAACATCTTCTATTGTGGATTCTCCCTGTATGTGCAACAGCACTAGCGGCACCACCCTCCCAAATCTAACTGAATCTCGTCCGTCGTGCATTCCTCCTCCAACCGATTGGTTGCCTCTTCTTCTTTTGTACTCCTCTCCGGCAGTGGACCACTCCACTCTGGCTTTCCCAGCGCCTCTGACGATTGCCACTTCCTGTGAGGCTTTCCCGACGCTCCGTCGACCGGCACCGCCAGTGCAGTATTCCCAGTGATCCCTCATCTGGAACCGCTAGTGTGGCATTCTCGACGCCTCCAATGACCAGCCCGCCTATGCAGCTTACCCAGTGCTCCGTCAACCGGCACTGCTTGTGCGGCTTAGAAACCAATATTTTTCAGCTACATCATCCATCAACTTCTTGAGGGGGATCAGCAGCCATGGCGGTTTATCTTATCTTTTTTTTCTTAGTTTTTAATCAAGTTGGGTATGTCTAGCTTGAGGGGGAGTGTTTGCAGTGTCTGCTGATTGCTTTGTTTTTCTTTGCATTGATATGTTTTTTTGTTATGTTCAAGGTAGGTACACCTAGCTTCAGGGGGAGTGCTGGAGTCTGAGTCCCACGTCGGACTTTTGGTCTGATGTGATCATTATTATTCATTATAAAATAACCTCAAGGTCTCCATTAGAGAGGAACCTTGGGAATTGGGGTCTCCACTCTTATCATTTTACAAAATACAACAGCCTGTTTCAGTCAAATCCATTACCACAACCCCCCTTTTCTTTTCCAAGAAACATCACTCTAATATAAAATTTCACACAACTGGTTCAATTACCATATTTAAGTGTTTATCCTTGTATGAAAGGTGATTCCAAAAATTAAATCATAGAATCATCACACAATACTCAGCAACAACATCGATTTTCAGCAACAATAACAAAAAAGAATCAAGCACATGAGCAATATCATGGAAATGAGTAAACACATGTAAATCACCCCTTCCCCATCAATTTTTTTAAGTCCAGTTCATTATCAGAATTAGGAAAATACATACCATCCACCCAATGAGAGAAAAATCATGCTAGTTCCACATTATACACAAAATAAAAGAGAGTGCTTGAATCCCCAACCTCAACTGACACTTCAATGATCATTGTGCAAGAAAAACATGAAGAAGAGATGATCTCAGGGACCAAATCATGCAAGGGAACCTCAATTACCTAGATCATATCAATCCTCATCAAATTCAAAGCCCAATTCCATCAAAACCAACCTCCAAACCTACTTTTGTATCCTTCCTAGAGGAGGAACAAGGAGAAACTCAAGAGAAAAGAAGAGAGATCCCACCTCGGATCAAAGGATCCTTGATCATAGGAATCCATGGATCAAAAGATTGTAAAGGGGGTTCAAGAGTATCCAAAGGTGCACCTTTAGTTCTCATTGGTTTGAGAGATATTGGAGTAAATAAGGGAAAATCGAAGGGGCTTCTCAATTTATGTCTTCCTAGAAAAATAGGGCGTTGTGACGTGACAAATCATGGTTGCACCATGACCAATCTAAAACGAAATACTCCTCAAAATCATGTCATGAATCTCCTTTATCTCCCTTATTCAAGGCTATGTCAAAATTTCCAATTTGATGTGATCAAAAATGGGTCGTTTTGCAACCTTAAATATTGTGACGTGACGTTACTCCAAGCATAAATACCAAACCTTAGCTCCCATGCTATGCTCCGCGATGAACATGGTCAGGCCACAAAGATCGTTCGTATAAAAACTCCACCACTGCTAAGACATATCATGTCGTGAACTCGACCCTCGTGTCACGACCAAGAAATTGGCAAAGGAATCTTCATAAGGTTGAGCAAATGCTTTGCAGGGTTCATTAAAACCTTTTTATGTTCAACACTTTTCTAAAATCCACCTTCATGCCCATCATGCCACGACACACCCTATCGTGCCACAATAAAGAACTACATGACCACACGTCTAAAAATGTCAACCCTTCATGCCACATCCTAAACAGAGACATCATGGTTGCCTGCTCCCAGTTAAAATTTCAGCTTCAATAGCACTCTTCTTCCTCCAAACTTCTCCCAAGACCTCCAACACCCAAATCTCCCAAAGGAACGGCCTGAAAAGGTCAGGAATGTTACAATAATGACACTACCTATGTATTTTTTTAATTCTAGGCATGCACTTTACTTTTCATCATACCATAATCCTAGATATGTCACACCTTTATTGCAACTACTAAAAAAATTATAAAGAGAGTAGGTTGAAAAAGTTAGATGATGATCATACATGTTTGTTAAAAAAATATTAATGTTATACTACAAAAGTATATGATTCATTATTTTTTAAATTAATTTATTTATTAAGTGATAGGAATATCTAGTATATTGAGTTCTTCGCATTCAATTGTTGAACCATTCATAGTTCTGGTGAATACAATGTCCTCTACTATGGCATCCCACCTTCTTATTACATAACTTTTCATTACATTTTACAAACAGATGATCTTTAAAGTTTAGTGTCTTGAAAAAAAGGTACATAATACATGAGAACATATAAAATTATTCTAATCCTCTTGAAAGGATTATTTAAATGTTAATCCTAAGTACAATTACTGCATCTCATAACCTGGATACATACATCAAAAGAAAGAGTGAGCAGAAGACCTAGTTAGAAAAACAAGTGAAACAATTTACATGTGAACTTCAGCGATATCAATAAGAACATGGGGAATATCATAAAGGCATGATAAAGAGGCATATCATAATAATAATAACTTGAAACATGACTTGAAAATGTGGATACAACATTTAATTTAGACATTCGTAAGCATATCACCAAGGTTCATCCCTAAGGTGTCATAAAAATTACCAAGATTATTCACCAAGGTATCGTAAAACTTGTAATCTCTAGAGATTACTTTCTTTACCCAATGCATTAGAGCACTATCAGGGTGCACCCTTCATATGTCTTTATTTTCATGTTATCCACATAGATAATAATCAAAACATTTCATAAATAACCCAAAGAGAATAAAATAAATGGGTTTCATATCAAAATCATGGCGTTTTTTTAAAGTGATTAAGAACATGATCATTATGTCATTTATAACCCACGGAAAGGAAATGTGGGTTTTATGTATGTAAATTCTAGAATCAAATATATCATTTTTATGTATTGATAAATATCCCAAGAAATGAAATAGGTTTTGGTATTCACATAAATAAAATAAGAGAATTTCTTGAGAAAAAAGAGAGAGGTTTTGAGACGAAAATTTTGCAACATAATGGCTATGCAACATGGTTTTAGAAAACATTAAAACGAAAGGGGACAGGGGTCACACATTCATAAAAGACTCATAATATAGTATAGGGACAGAATAAAATGTAAATAAGAACACGGTATGGAATGTTGTAATACATACCACATAGAAGAGAACTTGAATGGAAAAAAGAGACGTTGAGAATTCCCTTACGAAAATTCAGCACCCTAACAACGTCACTTAAAAATTCAGAAAATGAGTTGATGAGAGCGAAAAGGGTATATCATCATTTGGACATAAAATGGACAGCAATAAGGATTCATAAGAACATACCCCAATATAAGAAAATGGAAACTAAAAGACATGAAATAAAAGAAGTCTTGACTAAAAGAGGAGGGTGAAAAGTTCCCTTACCTTGAAAGAGTAACTTCAAAAACTCAATGGTTGGGTCCTTGGGGGCTTGAGGGAACCTTGGGAGGACTCCTTGGGAGGTAAAAAGACCAAAGCTTCGTTGAGGAGGAATTTTTAATGAAGGTAATGAAGGAAAGGGTTGGTATTTATAGAAAAAGTGAGGGAATATTTTATTAATTTTCAAGGGACACCTCATTAGTGGTATTTGCAAAACCATGGGCTTGCATATGGTATTTACCCATGGTTTTGGCCACTTTGGACACCTCATATAATATTTTAATCTAAATGAGTCTAACATCAATTTAAATTACATATTACATCATTATGATGTCATAAAACACACTGAAAACTCAAAAACTGTATTTTTCTATTCACTGAAAAACAAAACATTTTATAAAAATATCATAAATTCACCCTAAACTAATATCAATGTTTTGAATTCAAAAATGAACTCTATTTTATGAAAATAATTTTCTAAATATGAGATATTTAATTTTTAAGTAAAATAACTATTTACCCGGAAAAAAAATACTAATACTTAACTAATAATTTTTGAAACAGTTATTTACTTATGCTATTATATCATATTATCATTCAAGATGCCTAAATTAAATTTATACTTAAGTGATGTTACTATTCCATTGGTCACATTACTATTTATAAGGGTAATAATACTATTCATAATTTACTATTCACCAAAAATTAAGTTGATCTTATCAGACTCTAAATTTCTTACTGATCACAACTGTATATGTCCATTTTTTGAAAATAATTTCACATTATTAATTATTTAAAGTATAAAAAATATTTTAAAATACTCTCTTTTTTTCAATATTCATCAATAATATGAAACTTCTAAAAATTCATCCTATATTTATTTTGACATTTGAAATTCAAAAAATTTATCATAATAAGAAATAAAAATTTTATTTATACAAAAGGATTACACAAAGTAACTAGGGCCTAATTACATAGCCCCTTATGACACCTACATAGGACCTAAGAGTAAGTTGTGCAATGGTGATAGAATCTTGGGGCGGCTCGGACAACATTGTCTGAGTGGTGATTTCTATCAGCTTGAACTTCTCCCGAAGGCGATTATGTTCAAGCTTAACATGTTGAAGCTTGGCTTGGGCTTGGTCTAGAGTAAAGCCTAGTGATGCTACCTCCTTCCCAAGCTCTGACAGATGGGATTCGTACGACCTGAGTCTACTGGATGTGGTCATCGACTCCTCTTTCGACATTAATTATCCATTATTATTTATATTTTAAACGACAATTATAACGTTAAAAAGTTATTATTATTTCCAATGGGCATATAACTGTCAAAACTCGATGGTTACATTTCAATTATACTTATATAGTTTTATTGGTTATGACACAGTAAAAAATACATTTTCAAGAAACAAAATATTATTCAAAAGTTTGGGTCGTTACATTATTCCCCCCTTAAGAAAGTTCATCCCCGAAATTTCAACTCGTACCCTCAGAAGAGAAAAGGTGTGGGTACTTCTGCCTCACAGACTCCTCTGGTTCCCACGTGGCTTCTTCATATTTTTGGTTCCTCCACAACACTTTAACAAGGTGGGTAGTTTTGTTGCGTAGAACCTTGTCTCTACGATCCAAGATCTCCACCGACTGCTCCTCATAAGAGAGGTCTTGTTCCAGTTGTACCACCTCTGGATTTAGTACATGTGAAGGGTCAGGTATGTACTTCCTCAAGAGGGATATGTGGAAGACATCATGAACTTATTCTAGATTTGGAGGAAGTGCAAGCCGATAGGCCACTGCTCCTACGCGATCAAGGATTTCATAGAGGTCAATGTACCTAGGGATGAGCTTCCCTTTCTTTCCAAACCTCATGACTCTCTTTCAAGGTGAAATTTCAAGAAAGACTTTGTCACCAACATCAAACTCCAAGTCCCTTCGACAGTTGTCGGCATAACTCTTTTGCCGACTCTGAGCAGCCTTAATGTGTTGTTGGATGGAATGAACATTTTCTGTCATCTATTGCACAAGATCAGGCCCAAGAAGCTTTCTCTCACCAGCTTCATCCCAACAAGTAGGATTTCTATATCGCTTCCCATATAGAGCTTCATTGGTGTCATTTAAATGCTCGAGTGGAAACTATTATTGTAAGAGAACTCAACTAAAGGGAGATGTTGGTCCCATCCACCTTTAAATTCCATTGAGCATGTTCTCATCATGTCCTCACGTGTTTGAATAGTCCTTTCAGATTGGCCATCATTTTGGGGTTGTAGGCCGTATTGAAATTCAATTCGGTACACAAAGCATGTTGAAGACTTCTCCAGAATTTTGATGTAAACCTTGGATCACGATGATATACGATAGAAAATGGAACTCCATGCAACCTTACAACTTCCTTCACATAAATCATATCAAGTTGATCAAGAAAAAAATCTTCCCGAATAGAGATAAAATGGGTAGTCTTGGTGAGACGGTCCACTATAACTCATATCACATTGTTTCCTTTGGAAGTTCTCGGGAGACCAGTGACAAAGTCCATAGTGATATTATCCCACTTCCATGCTGGTATGGGTAGTGGTTGTAATACCCCTTTAGAAATTTGTCACTCTGCCTCCACTTGCTGACATACCAGGAAACTTGTAGTGTAGTCAGCAATCTCCCTTTTCATATTATCCCACCAAAAATGATCATGAAGGTCCCTATACATTTTCGTGCTTCCAAGATGTATAGAGAAAGTAGAGTTATGAGCTTCATCCATTAGCTTATTCTTTATTTCTAGAATAGATGGAACACATAGTCTTGTATGAAATTTTAGTACGCCTTCTTGATCAATATTAAACTCAAGAAACTTCCCATACTTCACAGCCTCAAACTTCTTCTGTAACAAAGTATCTTCTTTCTAAGGATTCTTGATTTTATCTAGTAATAACGGTTGATAAATCATTTGGGATAGGGTTTATGGTTTCCCTTCCCTTATAATTCTCATGTCCAGCTTTACTAGGTTATTGATCAAAAGATCTCTTTGAATCCTCATCATAGATAGAACAACTTGGTATTTCATACTTAATGGATCAGCGACTTTGTTTGCTCTTCTGAGATGATAATGAATTGAACAATCATAGTCTTTAAGAAGTTCCAATCATCTCCTATGTCTCATGTTCAATTCATTTTGTGTGAAAATATACTTAAAACTTTGATGGTCTGTGTATATATCACACTTCTCCCCATAAAGATAGTGCATCCATATCTTCAGAGAAAAAACGGCCGCAGCCAACTCCAGATCATGCGTAGGATAGTTCTTCTCATGAGTCTTCAACTATCGAGATACATAAGCAATAACCTTATCATTTTTCATGAGGACGCACCCAATCCCTTTTAGAGATGCATCGCTAAAAAAATGAATCCTTCTCCGTTTGAAGGCAGAGTTAACACGGGTGTAGTAACCAATCTCTTCTTCAGCTCTTGGAAACTTTCCTCACACTCCTTTGTCCAGATAAATTTGACCCCTTTTCAAGTTAACTTGGTTAATGGATTAGAAAGTCGTGGATTTTTTTTCACAAACCTCCTATAATATCCTATTAATCCAAGGAAACTACGAATCTCAGTTATTGTTGTAGGCTGAGGACACTCCTCTACAACCTTTGACTTTGTAGGGTTAGCTATGATTCCTTCATTGGTTACAATGTTCCCCAAGAAAGAAACTTGTTGTAACCAAAATTCACATTTTCTTAACCTTCCAAAAAGCCTCTCCTTTCATAGAGTTTGCAAAATAACCCTTAGATGATCCTTATGTTCCTCGCAAATTTTGGAATATATCAGAATATCATCAATAAAAACTACCACAAAGTTATCAAGGTAATCCTTAAAGACTCTATTCATCAAATCCATAAAAATAGCAGGAGCATTAGTCAAGCCAAAGGGCATAGCAACAAACTCATAATGCCCATATCTTGATCGGAAGACAGTTTTTGGAATATCTTCTTTCTTCACCCTCAATTGATGATAACCAGGTCGAAGATCAATCTTAGAGAAGAATTGAGCCCCATGAAATTGGTCAAATAAGTCATCAATTCTTGGAAGAGGGTATTTTTTTCTTCATTGTGTTCTCATTCAGTTCTCTATAATTAATGCATTGTCATATTGATCCATCCTTCTTCTTCACAACGAGAACAAGTGCTCCCCAAGGAGACACACTTGGTCGGATAAACCCCTTCTCCAAAAGATCTTGGAGTTTCTTCTATAATTCCTCTAGATCCACATTTTCCATCCTATATGGGGTCTTTGATATCGGATGAGATCTAGGTACAAGTTCAATGGAGAACTCTACCTCTCTTTCTGGGGGAGGTCTGAGTAACTGCTTAGGAAATATGTCAATGTATTCCTGGATGATGGGGGCATTTTCTATCCTTATACTCTCATTTCCTTCCTCTTCACCGATCAACTCCATATAGTAGGCTATAGGAGGTGCTTCTAGACAAATATCGGGTTGATAAATCTCTCCTTGGAAGATAACTGTAGGTTTCCCATTCAAGACTACTGAGATTTCCTTGCTTCTTTATTTGATCTTAGCATTATACTTTGAGAGTCATTACATCCCTAGTATAATGTCAAATTTCAACATGGGAATGACTACTAGATTTGCGATAAGATTTTTCCCACTAAAGTAAATACTAGAGTTTCAAAATAATGTTGATGCTTGGATAATCCCTCCAGGAGTCTTGAATGATAACTCTACTTTTAGAAATTCAGGGGTTGATTCTAAATTCTTTGCAAACTTGGAGGAAATAAAGGAATGTGTAAAACCAGAATCAAACAAATTACTTGCTAGCTTTGAGAGAACAACAAGAGTGCCTGCCACCACATCATTTGGAGCTTCAACATCAGTTGTCGTGATAGAAAAAGCACGACCTTGCTCCCTTGTCCTTTGCTGAGGTTAATGGTGATTCCCCTCCACTGCCCTTGGATTTGGACGGTGATTAGAAAAGTGCCCAAGTTGTCCGCACTTGAAGCATTGGACTTCAGGTAAGGCCTACACCATCTTTCCTTTGTCGTTAGCATTGGGAAGTTGTGGTTTCACCTCACTACGATAATTTCGTGCAATATGGTCATCTCTTCCACACTTGTAGCACTTCCAACTTTTGAGCAGGCAGTTCCCCAAATTCTTCTTCCCACATTTATTACACATGGTACGTTGCACTTGATTGCCTCCTCTTCCCTGATCAAAGCTCCTCCCTAAGCTCGTATCCATTGATCTCTTATTTTCATTAGATTTATGAGACCACTACGTCTCACTGAACTCTAGTTCGACTTTCATAGCACTCCACACGATCTCCTCATAGCTATCATAGTCTCGGTTGGCTAGATTCTTCTGTATATGAGGTCTTAATCCACTAAAGAATCTATTAACCTTCCCATTAGGATCCATGACGAAGCATGAGGTGTAATGGGAAAGTCTTGTGAAGTTCATCTCGTAGATTCCAACAAATTCATTCTCCTTCTACTTCAGCTCGAGAAACTCCTTCTCCATTTTTGTTCTCATCGAATGAGGAAAATACTTATTGAAAAAGATCCCTTTGAACTCTTCCCACTCCATAGCTTCAACCTCCACTCTTGGCCTCAAGTTTTTAATCAGTTCTCACCACTGATCAGCTTCTCCCTCTAAGCAATAAACAGCTAGGGTAACCTTTTCTTGTTCTGAATAGCAGAGCACAGAAAAGATCTTCTCGATATAGCTAATCCATTGTTCAACAATCAATGGGTTGGTTGATCCACAGAAGGTTGGTGGTCGTTGACGCATAAAGGACTCAACAGAAAGTTGTTCCCTTCATGGTGAAATTGGTCTCTCAGCTTGATTCAAGTTATTTCCCATAACTTGAGTCAGTTGGTTCATCATTCTCATGAACGTTTCCATTCCGACTTCCATCGGAGGGTCGTCAGCGCATGGTCCATTGCGGTCACCATTTGCACGGTTCCTCCTATTGCCCTCCATTTTCTAAAAGAATAAAACCTCAGTGAGAAGATTATTTCATTTACGAATATTTTAACTATAAAGGATTTTTATGTATTAAAACTTAATGGTTAAACATATTATTCTTTAACAACAATTACATTTCTCTATAAATCCTTCATAATGGTTCATAAAAAGTTTGTGATCAACCAAACATATCTCCCGGGAGTGTCAAACCAGGAGTGCAGCAAAGCCTGCTGTCGTGCACCAATTCTCGTTCGAGTCTAGCTTAAATCGGTGTTTTCAGGTTTTACCCCTAGATACATATGTGTCAAAGCCACATCCATTTATTTGTATCCAAATAGAGATCTATTTGTTCATAAACCACTTACTTAATATTTCACCAAAATACCAGTAAGTTTTCTTATATTTAAAATTTTCTATAGGATTCTTCCTAAAGTTTCCTTAGCTTAATTTCCACAAATAACTAAACTATCCTCAGATACCAACTATGGGATCGCGCCTTCTTATTACATAACTTTTCATTAAATTTTACAAAAAGATGATCTTTAAAGTTTAGTGTCTTCGAAAAAAGATACATAATACATGAGAACATATAACATTCTTTTAATCCACTTGAAAGGATTCTTGAAATGTTCATCCTAAGTACAATTACTGCATCTCATAACCTGGAGACATACATCAAAGGAAAGGGGGAACAGAAGGCCCAGTAAGGAAAACAAGTGAAATAGTTTACATGTGAACTTGAGCGATATCAATAAGAACATGAGGAATATCATAAAGACATGATAAAGAGGCATATCATAATAATAATAGCATGAAACATAACTTGAAAATGTGGGTGCAACAATTAATTTAGACATTCATAAACATATCACCAAGGTTCATCCCTAAGGTATCATAAAAATTACTAAGGTTATTCACCAAGGTATCGTCAAACTTGTCATCTCTAGAGATTGATTTCTTTACCCAATGCATTGGAGCACTATTAGGGTGCATCTTTAATATGTCTTTATTTTCATGTGATCCACATAGATCATAATCAAAACATTTCATAAATAACTCAAAGAGAATAAAATAAATGAGTTTCATATCAAAATAATGGTGTTTTTTTAAAGTGATTAAGAACATGATCATTATGACATTTATAACTCATGGAAATGGAATGAGAGTTTTATGTATGTAAATTCCAGAATCAAATATATCATTTTTATGTATTGATGAGTACTCCTGGAAATGAAATAGGTTTTGGTATTCACATAAATAAAATAAGATAATTTTTTGAGAAAAGGAGAGATTTTGAGACGAAAATTCTGCAGCATAACGGCTATGCAACATGGTTTTAGAAAATATTAAAAAGAGAGGGGACAAGGGTCACACATTCATAAAAGACTCATAATATAGTAGAAAGACAGAATAAAATGTAAATAAGAACATGGTATGGAAGCTTGCAAGACATACCACATAGAAGAGAACTTGAATGGAAAAAATAGACATTGAGAATTCCCTTAAAAAATCAACAAGCCAACGACGTCACTTAAAAATTCAGAAAATGAGTTGATGAGAGCGAAAAGGGTCTCCCGTCGTTTGGATATAAAATGGACAGCAATAAGGATATAGAAACATAAGAAAATGGAAACTAAAAGGCATAACATAAAAGAAGTCTTGACTAAAAGAGGAGGGTGAATGGTTCCCTTACCTTGAAAAGTAACTTCAAAAACTCGAAAGTTGGAACCTTGGGGGGCTTGAGGGCACCTTAGGATGACTTATTGGGAGGTAAAAAGGTCGGAGCTTCATTGAGGAGAAATTTGGAATTAAAGGAATGAAGGAAAGGGTTGGTATTTATAGCAAAAGTGAAGGAATATTTTATTAATTTTCAATGGACACCTCATTGGTGGTATTTGCAAAACCATGGGTTTGCCCATGGTATTTGCCCATGGTATTTGCCCATGGTTTTGGCCACTTGGAACACCTCATATAATATTTTAATCCAAATGAGTCGACCAGCATTTTAAATTACATATTACATCATTATGATGTCATAAAACACACCGAGAACTCAAAAACTGTATTTTTTACTATTCACCGAAAAACAAAACATTTTATAAAAATCTCATAAATTCAACCTAACCTAATATCGATGTTCTAAATTCAAAAATGTACTTCGTTTTATGAAAATAATTTTCTAAATATGATATATTTAATTTTTAAGTAAAATCATTATTTACCTGAAAAAATACTAATACTTAACTAATAATTTTTGAAACAGTTATTTACTTATGCTATTATATCATATTACCATTCAAGATGCCTAAATTATATTTATACTTAAGTGACGTTACTATTCCATTGGTCACATTACTATTCATAAGGATAATATTACTATTCATAATTTACTATTCACCAAAAATTAAGTTGATCTTATCAGAATCTAAATTTCTTAGAGATCGCAACCACATATGTCCATTTTTTTAAAATCATTTCACATTGTTAATTATTTAAAGTATAAAAAATATTTTAAAATACTCTTTTTTCAATACTCATCAATAATATAATACTTCTAAAAATTCATCCTATATTTATTTTGACATTTGAAATTCAAAAAAATTTACCATAATAAGAAATAAAAATTTTATTTATACAAAAAGATTACACAAAGTATTTAGAGTCTCGTTACATAGTCTCTTATAACACCTGCATAGGACCTAAGAGTAAGGTGTGCAATGGTGATAGAATCTTGGAGCGACTCGGACAACATTGTCCGAGTAGTGATTTCTATCAGCTTGAATTTCTCCCAAAAGCGATTACGTTCAAGCTTAACATGTCGAAGCTCATCTTGGGCTTGATCCAAATCAAAGCTCAGTGATGTTACCTCCTTCCTAAGCTCCGACAGATGAGCTTCATACGACCTGAGTCTACTGGATGAGGTCATCAACTCTTATTTCTGCATTAATTATCCATTATTATTTATATTTTAAACAACAATTATAAGGTTGAAAAATTATTATTGTTTCCAATGGTCATATAACGGTCAAAACTCGATGGTTACATTTCAATTATACTTGTATAGTTTTATTGATTATGACACAATAAAACATACATTTTCATGAAACAAAATATTATTCAAATGTTCGGGTCGTTACATCTACTGACAGTGAATTGCAAAATTCAAGACACCATTTTCAACTATACCAACATGGTAAGTTTACTTTTCTTTTCCTTTTCAAATAGATTTATTCCATTCATTACTAATGTTATCAAACATTTAACAATTTTAAAGTGTTTTTCGACATTCAACAATCTCAAAATCACCATACTATAAGATATTCTCTTAATACATATACTGTATTGAGCACATTTGGTAAGAGGTTGGGGGAGAATGTTCCACCCAGTTGATCATGAATTACATCTATTCTTAGTATTCATTTCATGTTCTTCCAATAATAGTCCATCCATTATTGCGAGAACACCTACGGCTTATGATATCAACCAAAACATTTTATTATTAACACGTCTTCCAAGTTTTAATATTTTGTTAGGTATATTACATGCATATACTAAATCTATACTGTGAAAGTTGTTGATGTTGCATATTGAAACATAAAAGCACTAAATTTACAAGACATCTCCAAATTCATATATTTCCCTTTTCTTCATTAGCATTTTAACAAGCTTTTACTTCTTCAGTATCCTTTTTTATGACTCATTAGGATTTCAAGATTCAAATATAAATTAGCCACAACTACCCATACCATAAATAACTTATTCTCCATTCTCATTATCAATGGTTACATCTAGCGGGTGTGCCATCACATTTTGTAACATTAGCCTTCACTGATAAAATCCCTATAATATTACATTGATGAACCTCCATTGGACTACACCGACAATTCATCGTGTTTAAGAACCTTAAGAAATAAAAGTCATCAGGGTTACAGTTCATGCAAGTGATAGATTCTTAATATATTCTCTATCA
This sequence comes from Viscum album, assembly GCA_963277665.1. Classification (NCBI taxonomy): domain Eukaryota; kingdom Viridiplantae; phylum Streptophyta; class Magnoliopsida; order Santalales; family Viscaceae; genus Viscum; species Viscum album. The sequence continues at coordinate 1,836,963,183 of OY728160.1, read as the reverse complement.
TCATCCGGCTTATCCAATTTGTATAACTAGTTTATTTCATGCATTTTAACTAACAATTTGAATTATATTGATATCCCTAATATGGTATTGGTATTGTATTCTTTGTGAATGCATTATATGTTATATATGTTATGTATATGATTTATATAATTATTTTCTTTATGTATGATAAAAAAATTATTTGTATTTGACATATATTATTGGATACATACATCATTATCAATTGCAATTCTGACAGTCGAAAGCTAATTGTGTTACAGGATGACATGTTTTCAATCTTCTATATTAAATACATGTTGCAATTACATTAAATTCATTTTACAAGATGACATGTTTTCATCTAATTCCAAGACGAAAAAATGAAGTCCAAGAAAATGGACTAATTTTTTTCATTTCATTTAGAACTTCCATGAATATCTATTTATAATGTACCAAAAATTTCAGAACTTGCATTCAATTATTACTAGTTATTTGTGATTTAGATTTATTTAATAACCATTCGAATTATTAAGTAGCATTTATTTGGGATTTAGAATTATTCAATATCCATTTGAATTATTAGGTAGTGATTATTTGTGTTTTAGATTTGTTCAATATCCCCATTCAGATTTTTTTTGTGTACGCATTTTTATGTGTAAGCATTTTATTATTCTTATCTCTTGAATTTGAAATTGAGAGTGCATATGTTTATGTTTATGCTGAAACATGTACTACAATACATACACATTATCACATTAACAATGCTTATGCCTATGCGTATGCTAATAGTTATGGTTATACAAATACTGTAATGCATACAAAATTTCAAACTGTAATATACAAATACAATAATATATAAAGCCTAACAAATACATTAGTTCTTAAGCTAAATATGTATGTTTGGCATCCAATTTTTTCTTTTTTTATAATCCCTTATTTTAGGATTATATTTCTTATTAATTAAATATGAAATAGGGTGGAATAATAGTTATTTAAGATTGGCAGTAATTAAATAATTAAAATGGGGTTTAAACAAGAGTTTTTTGTATATATGGGGTTTAGAATATATTTTTTATGGAAAAGGGATAGGGTTTAAAATATTTTTAAAAATGGGTCTCCAAATGCGTGAACCTCATTCACGCATCTTCGGCGCGGAGAGATGCGTGAACGGGGTTCACGCATCCTTCAAAGACGGGATGAAGGATGTGTGAACGGGGTTCACGCATCCGGCCGAGAAAATCTATACAAGGGGGTCCCCCCCCCAAATTTATTCTCTGGATTTTGGTGTGAAGCCCTGCAAGATTTCTTTCTCAACAAATTTTTGCTGCTTTTAAGAAGATAAAATTTATATTTAAATTTTCAATTGTTTAATTGTGTTTATTAATTTCATTTGTATGATTTGTTTATTTGATTTGTGATACGTAGAAACTAGTGTTTGTGTGTATGGTTTATTTATTTCATATGTATTGATGTGTAAATTAGTGTCTTGTATGATTTAATTTATGAACGATGTGTTTGTAGTATGAATTCGTATAGAATGTTTAGGAAAATTAATTATGTCATGTCTAAAATGTTGTATGAATTCATATTGAATGTTTATGAAAATTAAATATGTTATAAAAAATGTTATTTTGAAAGTAATATTAATTTAAATTATAATATTTTTATACACTAGTAATATAATTTGTGAATAATATATTAGTTATATGTATCATATTTAAATTTATTAAAAAATATATAGAAAAAAATTTCTGTTAATGTTATAAAAACAGTTTTGTATAAATAAAATTTTTAAATTATATTAGTTATAATTAAACTTATTAAATATAAAAGAGGTGTATATATTTAATATGTATTTCATATAGTAATAGATATAATAAGTATACCCAAAAACATGGTAAGTTGTGTGATGACTGATCTTGAGATGACCGACCGATGCATAATTGAAATTGTTGTTTTGTGAATGTGGTTATTAAATTTGTAATAATTGCATTTACTTTTATGTATTGATGACATGTGAGTCATCTCTGACTAAGTATGTAAGGACTTGCGTGTCCGCTTAAAAAAAGTTATGTATTTCATACCCCTAGACCCTCTCACATTCATGTGAGTAAATTTGTAATTAAAAGGCAATCAACAAGAGTTGTCCCTGAAGAGGCATCCTCGAAGAGGTGTCCCCGAAGAGGCGTTCGAGAACAAGCGTTCGACATGAGGCGTTGATGTTTGAAAGGAGACTAACGGTTGCTGAAATATTTGATAATAGAGACTCCATGAGTCTACCCATAGGTTTTGGTTAGTTTATCAAATAATGATAAACTAATCATAAGTCTCAAGATCAAGTCATGATTAATTATTCATAACTAATTAAAATATATAATGTAATATTAAATAATGTAAAATATTGATGTAGTATATAATATTTTATTAATTATTTTTTATAAGTAATAATGTCTGCGCAAATATATTGCAACGATGAGACCATTTATACGGAGCAGAGATTTAGCTATAGCGTGCCACTTGTCAGAGTGGTAAATCTTCATGGTTGTATGACATTGAATGCAATTCGCAATAAGATTTATAATCGGTTAAAATTAAGGGTCGATCAATCCATTTCTTCAATCACATATCAACATCTACAACATCCTGAACGTTTCTGGCACACCGAGTACCCTTTGGTCGATGATAATGATTGGATGGATGCATCTTCCTTATTTAGACAGCAGTGTGTTAATGGTTTGATGGAGTTGTTTGTGGTGATTTCTGATATAGATGTGGTGCAACTGACTACTACAGAACCGTGTTTTGTGAGCTTTGTACAAGTTGGTCCTTCACATCAGTCTTTTGCATTGCCTCCTTCTCATTTGACTCCAGTAATAGAAGCAAATTATGAAGATGATGATCAAAATTTAGAAGGAAATGTAGATGACATCCATTTGTGTGCTGATATAGTGAATGAAAGTTTATCTGAGAAAGAAGAATATGGGGAGTCATCAGGAGATGATGTGGGTGAGCGTGATGTGGGGAATGAACCTTCTGAGGTTCCTTTGAGAGATGTGGGTGAGGGTGATGTGGGCAATGAACCTTCTGAGATTCCTTTGAGAGACAGACATTCACGACATCCATCGGTTAGTGGTAATCATCCTTCAGTATTGAGTTCCTTAGTTAAAGGAATGTCTCGTGAACAACGTTTTGATTGGGATGTCATTACATCGGCTTCTGAATTCCCTGACATTATAGGGAATAGGTCTGCATCAAATGATAACACCATCTATGTCGGGCATGAGTTTGAAAGTAAATTGGTCATGAAAAATGTGATAAAGCAATACCACATTGAGCGACATTTCACATTTGTGGTTGATGAGTCAAAGAAGACAAAATATATCATTCGTTGTGAAAAATATGGGCCAGAATGTAAATTTCATTTAAGGGCAATATTTGATAAAATTTTTGCATGTTAGAGGATAACCAAATTAGAAGGGCCACACACTTGTGTGCATCCAAGCTTGTCGCAGGATCATTCTTCCCTTGATTCAGAGTTTATATCAAATGTTATTTGTGAGATGATACGAACATGTTAGGATGTTCTTGTTGCCCTTGTTCAGGAAAGAATTCAACAGTTGTATAACTACAAGATATCATATACCAAAGCATGGAATGCAAAACAGAAGGCAATTGTAAAAGTGTATGGTGATTGAGATGAATCTTATGTTATGTTGCCACAACTTATGGAATTGTTATCTTTCAACAATCAGATTGTTTATCAGTTGGACACTATTGAGTATATATCTCCCAATCACCGATTTGATCGAACAAATGTGAAGTTCAATAGGGTTTTTTGGACATTCAGGTCATGCATTGCTGTCTTTCCCTATTGTAAACAATCTATTCAAGTCGATGGCACTTTCCTGTATGGCAAGTATACAGGTGTTCTACTCATTGCTGCCACACAGGATGGTAATCGTGCTCCTCTGCCACTTGCTTTTGCTATTGTTAAAAAAAGAGAATTTTGAATGTTGGAGCTGATTTGTTGCATGTGTACGTGTTCATGTCACACAAAACCATGGTGTGTGTCTGATATCTGATCGACATCGAGCGATTATAGAGGTCGTGGTTAGTGATGGGGTTTCATGGATTGAGTCGAATGCTTATCATCGTTATTGCATTAGACATATTGCAAGTAATGTGCATAAGCATTTCAGAGATGATGTCATAAAAAAGGCGATCCTCAAGTTGGGTATGTTTTTCTAAACTTATTTTTTTTTTAAACAAAATTTATTCTCCATTTTAATATATTATTCTCTAATGGTTTCAGCATATGAGCCCCAACAAGAAAGGTTTGATCGACGCCATGAAGAGATCTGAACTGCTAATGAAGATGTGTATGAATATATGATGCAGATTTCGAAGGAAAAATGGTCATTAACATATGATGGTGGCAGAAGATATGGTCATATGACCACTAATATAGTGGAGTGCGTAAATGGAATCCTCAAGGGTGTGTGCAAACTTCCTATCACAGGGTTAGTGCAAGAGACATTTTATAGATGTGTTCACTACTTTGTTGATCGGTCCCAAAAGGCCTATCAGAGGATGGAAAACGGAATGCATTTTACGCAGCATTTCCAAAGTGATATTGATTCGTTACTGAATAAGGCTTCAAGATGGATTGTTCTAGCCTTTGATAGGGAAAAGACGAGCTTTCATGTAAGATTGTGCTACGACCGAGCTACATGCACTAGTGGTCAACTGTTTGTAGTGATGTTAGATAACAAATATTGTGATTGTGGCAACTTTCAGACATTTAGATATCCATGTGCACATGTTATCGCAGCTTGTGCTTCAGTAAATATATCATGGGAGCCATATGTTGACCCATTGTATCGCATGAGCACTTTAATTAACTGTTATAGTGCAGCTGGGATGCATGTTGATGACTTTCATTCTATCTCATTGTCTGCTGATCAGCCGACCATCATCCCTGATATTTCCAGGTTTCATAATTTGGTTCAGTTTTCATTTATGATTTTTTCAATGTCTGGCGTTTTTTAAATTATTGGTTTCATACTACTAGGTTATGACCCCAAGGAAGACCAAAATCAAGTTGAATCAGAAATGAAATGGATCGGCCTCGATAACGAGGAGGGAGAATACGATGCAGTATTTGTCATGCAGAAGAACATACTCGTAAGAGATGTCCCCAAGTGGCAGCACAAAGCTCCACATCTCATCATCCATGATCGAGTTTGTGTATTGTATCACGAATATGTATATTTTGATTTGTATGTGGAAGTTTCAGTATTGAATCCTTTTATTTTTGACTTGCTCTATTTCTAACATGTTTCAGTATTGAATCCTTTTATTTCTGACTTGCTCTATTTCTAACATGTTTCATTTGTGCATATGGTAGATTTTCCATTGCTCACATCTCAGGCTACTCATGTATCACGACTGCTTTTAGAGGGACGTCTAGTGCCTCCGTTGAGTGTACGCAAACCTCACCATTTCCATCATACCACACCACCTCCCGCTATCATCCCTCATCTTCATCGTGCCGGATTCTATGGCGGAGCGATATGCGACTTCACCTTTCTCGATCATCAGCTCATTGCTGCGCTTGTAGAGAGATAGAGGTCAGAGTCACATACATTCCATTTTAGAGAGGGGGAGATGACTATTACCTTGCAGGATGTGACCATTATGTTGGGTCTTCCCATCGATGGTGCAGCTCTGACTGGCCGAGTTGGAGCAGATTTGCCGAATCTTGTTCATAGACTACTGAGCATAGAGGTCCCTGATCCAGTAGAGCACATCGTATTTGACCCAGCATATTTTCACACCCTTGTATCACAATTGATTCTTTCGATGGACGAGATTTATCATGGCATTTTCTTTGATCCACCAAATGCTGAGGAGGCTGCGAAGCCTGCTGAGACTCATATAGATGTACCAGGAGGTGACGACTCTGTTATGGATCTTGTTGTTCCACAGGAGGAGGATGTTCAGATTGATCAGTCAGATGTTGTTGTTCCACAAGAGGGGGGTGTTCCGCATGATCAGTCATATGATCCTCCAGCTTCCCAGGCTTAGCCACAGGTAGATACAGACGTTGACTGGGTTGAGCTCGATTCTTTATTACAGACATCCTCAGCGCAGCAGCCATCTTCTTTCCATGTTGGTGAGAGTTCCAGCCAGCCTCCACTATCATTAGATGCAGGACACGGTACAGACGGTGAGACTGTACATCCACCGTCTGTCACACAAGAGGATGTGGGGGTGGTTGCTAAGGATGATGTGCAGCGTACGCCAGAGCGCAGACAGAGACAGACACGACGTGGACGCGTCCAGTATACACATGGTTGTGGGACAGAGGAGCATCCACGCCAGAGGCGTAGATTAGGTTGATTTTTGATTTACGATACATTATGTATGTGCATTACTATTATCATTTATAGAGTTCTACTTTTTTTAATAAGTGTCTTACTGTCATCAAATTATCTTCCAAAATTAATAATTTCTATATGGTAATCATTAATAAATATTAATATTGTTGATGAAAAGATCTGTGAACATCAAGAAATCTTGACAAATATTATTTATCTCAATGATTTGAATCCTAAAATCATGGGACATGATTCTTTGTTTAAAAAAATAAATTGCATAAAGAAGAATTTTAATGAATAATGAATAATTGTGAAGAGTAGATGATTATGATTGAAGATAAAAAAAACCACAATATGAGATGTATGGAATTAGAAGTTCATTTGACCAATTTTGAGAAAATACATATTCAAACTTTCTAAAATGACACATGTTTTACTGGTATACAATCTTCACTGGAGGATTTTACTGTTAAAATACCTTCATCAAGTGATAAAATTATGGACATTATGAAAAAGATTTATTTCATATTCTTCTAAAATAAGAAACAATCCTTAAGATGGTTAAGAATGTGTTAGCATATGTAAGAATAAGTATTGAAGAAGATCATCCTTGGTGAAGTTATATAAGATTTCAAAACTGATGTTTATCAGTGTTTCTCTTTAGAGGGAGGTAAATGAAGAAATATTAAATTAATGTCAGAATTAATATATCAATTAGAATCAAATCTAATTACTGTAGGACATTCAGGAAGATCATGTTATATAAATATAAATGTTTTTCTAAATCTCTCTTCCTTTGTTAACAAAAAAAAATACTGAATAAAAATGGGTTGTAATTGAATTAATCAAATACATAAGAAATTTTTACTTCTAAATAAATGATGATTTTTTAACCTTTCTGTAGGATGCGTGAACGGGGTTCACGCATCCTTTAAAAACTTCATAAAGGATGCGTGAACCCCGTTCACGCATCTACCGTTGCTAGAATGCGTGAACGGGGTTCACACATCCTTCGAAGACGAGATGAAGGATGCGTGAACCTCGTTCACGCATCTCTCCGCACTGAAGAGGCGTTAGTGGAGTTCATGCATCTAAAGACCCATTTTTAAAAATATTTAAAACCCTGCCCTTTTTCCATAAAAGGAAAAATTTAAACCCATATATACAAAAAAAACCTTTAAACAACATCCTATGGCTTTATACATATATAACCCACCATTAGTTAAGGATCATACATTATTTGGGTTGATACACGCCTAAGCAGACCCCCAAACAAGATATTTAAACAACCTTCTGTCGATTTCTACATATATATAATTCACCATTAGTTAAGGATCATACCCCAAACAAGATACGTCTGACCGACCGCCTAAGCAGACCCCGAACAAGATCCGTCTGATCGGAGAGACTCAGGGACGCCAGAAAATTGAATCTAAAATTATTATACAGAAAAAAAGTGGAAAGGCGGGACTTACCAGTATAGATTACCGCTACGGCAACATTTGGTCCAAGAACTTCCGAACGCACTTCAGCAAACCTCCGTCCCTCATCTCTCCAGCTTCCTTTCCTCCGGCGGCGCCGAAGGAACGTCTCCGATCCTCCTCCATGTCGATCGGTCTCTTCTGGCGAGGTCGGAGGTGATGGCGCCTGTGAGGCAAGAACGACAGCGCAGGCCCTGCATATCGAGGAACCTTGTCCACGTTGTTGGACACGATCATGTCATCGCCGTACCGAATGAAGGAGAGACGCGCGGCCCCGGGCTCGAGGCGGTGCCCGCAGCGTCCAGGAAATCGGATCGGCAGCCTCTTAGAGTGGAGGGTGGGAAAGCGACGATTGATCGGATGAAATTTGAGACGATTCAACTGCACTACCGTGAAAGCATCGGATCTGGAATCTGGATAAAGCGCTGCCCCACCGCCCGTCGTTGCATCTGAATCGGCCGTCTTACCATCCGGATCTGCATCTCCACCGCTACCTGCTTCCAGGTCGACGCCGGCGGCAGTCTTCGTTGGGGACTTTTCACTCGGTAGGAGGATGGCGGCGTCCATGGAATCGGATTCGGTAGGGTGCTCCGGAATCCGCCGATCATCGACTGTTAATCCTGGAAAAGAGGTCCTCCGAGCCTGCGAAGATGTGAAAAAGAAGAGGAGGAGGAGGAGTTTAAAGGCGACGAAAAATATCGCCATAACCGTTCTGTTGAAGAACCGAAAAAGAAACTAGGCTCGTGGAAGAAAAAGAGCAGGAAATTTATAGATGGCAGGCAGGGCCGGCGGAAGGAGGTGGGAGTGCCGGATGTTTTGGAGGCGGGTCGGGTTTTAGCCCTAAATTACGGGGAGGATATTAAAAAAGGGAAGCGCGATGGGGAATAAAAATCACGAATTTAGTTTTGTTTCGAGAAAATATATAAAAAATTAAATTAAATTAAATTAAAAAATATATAAATGGATTATAAATCAATCATTCATAGATTTATTATAATTCTATCATATTTTGCCCCCCAAATTAAGTCCATTGGTACCCGCTTATGTCATGCGACTCTTCGGGAGAACTGGTCAAGTTTGAGACCCATCACACACGAATTAGTTGGGGAAGGAGGGGCGGACCTGAAATGTGTGACCCATGTCAATTGGTTTGTAACATATTCTCTTTTTTCTTCAAGGGAACTAGTCGAGTTCAAGACCTACCGCACTTAAATTAGCTGGGAATGGAGGGGCACAGACGACACGTGTGGCACATGCCGATTGGCTCGTAACATACTCTCCTTTTGACGACGAGGTGGTGCTTGAGTGGGATCACCCCATGTTTGGCTCCATGATGTTGGAGGTTCACCCCCCCAACAACCCTCATTCATGAGGGGGGGGGGGATTGAAATATCTTTATGATAAATTGTTTTCAACAAAGTTTTTTGTATTTGTTGACAACTAACCTTTTTGTATAAAAATGTTTTTATTATACAGGAAGAATAAAGTTGATGAGTTAGAAAGAAAGAAGTTGATCAAGACAAAAGTTGTTGAATGAAGAAGTCTTTTTGTTGTTAAAGAGTTTTAAAAGAGGATGTTGATGAAAATTGAGAAGTCAGAAGTTAGAAAGTTTGAACTCAGCAAAATCAGACGATCCTTTCAAGAAGTTCTCACAAATCATGAAAACTTTCATGATAAAAGCTTTTGAAAAATAATGAAGATATTTGAAGAAATCAGAATCACTAAAAAGAAGAAGAAAATCAGATCCAAATTTTTTCTGAGAAAATCAAAACCAACATTCTGCACAAATCGGAACCAACATTCTGCACAAATCGAAACCAGCATTCTGCACAAATCGGAACCAAGATTCTGAGCAAATCGGAACCAGCTTTCTGAGCAAAAACGGAACCAAGATTCTGAGCAAATCGGAACCAGTTTTCTGAGCAAAACAGAACCAAGATTCTGTAGAAATCAGAACCAAGTTTCTGAGCAAATCAGAACCAGTTTTTTGAGCAAAAACAGAACCAAGATTCTGAGCAAATCGGAACCAGTTTTCTGAGCAAAAACGGAACCAAGATTCGGCAAAAATTGGAACCAGTTTTTTGAGCAAAAATGGAACCAAGATTCTGCAGAAATCAGAACTAAGTTTCTGAGCAAATCGAAACCAGTTTTCTAAGCAAAAACAGAACCAAGATTCTGAGCAAATCAAAACCAGTTTTCTGATAAAAAACGGAATCAAGATTCTACAGAAATCAGAACCAAGTTTCTGGGAAAATCGGAACCAGTTTTCTGAGAAAAAACGAAAGCAAGATTCTGAGCAAATCAAAACCAATTTTCTGAGCAAATCAGAACCAAGATTCTATAGAAATCAGAACTAACATTCTGCAAAAATTTGAACCAAGATCTAGAATTATTGTTCTGAGAAAGATATGAAATGTTGAAGAAGACAAACTTGAATTTAAATTTTGCATAAATCTCATAGAAATTTAAGGAGGTTTGAAGAAGTCAAATATTGAACATTAAATGCGAGAGATTTGCAGAGTTTTGAGGTTTAAAGAAGTGGGAAAGATTTCAAGTTTCCCGCCTTTGATTTTCGAGTTGCCTATAAATAATTTCTCAGATCATTTGTTCATTTGTAACTTTGACATACGAGCAAAAGGTGAAGCGCTGAAGAATTCGAAGTGAAAAGTTCCCACTAGATTGAAGAAGATTTGTATTGAGGTTTTGAGCAAAGAAAAATTGGAACCATCATTACCGTATTGAGAAGATCAGACTCATCCAAATCAGACTGAGGATTCAGAATGAGCATTTTGTGGAGAAGATTTAACAAAGTTTTTATTTTTTTTGATTGGCTCAATTATTTTATAAGCAAAATATTGCAAACTGATGAGAGTCAATATAATCTTTTCTATCGGGAGATTGAAGGTGTCTAATGGGAAATGACACAATTTGTATTCACTTCTTCATAATAGTAGATTTAGGTAGACCCATGAGAGTGGCTATGGAAAGGACGTAGGTTCTCACATTGAGGCCGAACCTTTTAAATCTTGTGTTCTTTTCTTGCCTTCCTACCTTTGCATGCATAAGTATTTACTAAAGGTTGACAATGATATAAATCTTAACAGGTTGCAGGGGTTAAGTTTCTAGAAGTTTTGAAACATATAAAAAGTGATCAACTTATTCACCCCCCCCCCTTCTCAGTTGTTATTTGATCCTTGGAACTTCAATTGGTATCATAGGGAAGGTTCCCTTGTTGAATCTTTATCATGGATAATATCAATTCTGTCAACAGTAGAGGAATTCCTACATTCGATGGAAAAAATTACTATGGATGAAAAAATAGGATGATTTCCTATCTCCCATCTCCTGGCATGGAAGTTTTTGATACCGCTGCTATTGGTTTTCCACCTATTGAGAAAGATGCTCCTATGACGTTTGCTGATAATAGAAATATAGAAGTTGATGAAAAGTCTAAAAGTGCAATATTTATGTCCTTATCAGAAAATGTTTATCAGAAGGTGATGAGTCTCAAAACTTCAAAAAGTATGTGGAACAAGCATAAAAGTGTTTTTGAAGGGAATACTAAAGTTAATGAAGCGAAGCTACAAATCTGGCGTAGTAAGTATGAAGACATCAAAATGAGGGATGGAGAAACAATTGATGAATACTTCATCAGAGTAAATGAAATTGTTAGCAAGATCCTAGGATTCAGAGATGTCCTAGAAGATTCTACAATTGTGAAGAAACTTATGAGAAACTTTCTAGACTAGTTTGATTCTAAAATTTCTTATTTATAAGATAGGGATGATTTATCTCTTGATGAATTGCATAACTTTCTTGTTTATTATGAAATGAGGAAATCCCTAATGTTTAAAAAGAATATGAAAGATGAAATGGATTTAGAAGCTATGAGAAAGATGAAAATCCAAGATATTGAAGAAGCAGATCCTTATGAGTCTGAAGATAAAGAGGATGAGGAGCTGAATGAAAAAATCATGTCTCTTATATCCAAGAACTATCAAAGAGGAAGAGGAAAGAATAGAGGTAAACTTCCTCACAAATGTTTTGAGTGTGGTGTAATCATACACTTTGCTATTAATTTCCCTAAGAATAAAGTTAGAGAACATGGAGATGATTCTGATGAAAAACCTTGATGTAAGAAGTGGAACAAAAATGATAAAGAAGAAAAGTCTTCCAATAGATATAAGAAGAAGTTTACTGGAAACAAAATATGTTTGTTGAGTAAGAAATTTGAATCAGAATCAACTGAAAACAATTCATCTGAAGATGAAAGTTCAGAAAAATTTAGAACCTTCATTGCAAACTTTAAGAAAACAAAAGATTCCTCATATAGTGAAGAAGGAGGTGAATAATCATATAGTGAGTTTTAGCTCAGAAATGAACTTGTTTCATGTCTTGAGAAAAACAAAACTCTAAAGAAATAAATTAGAGAAATGAAGAAATATCCTGAAAAAGTTGCTAATGGAAGAAAAGATTGAATCAAGCAAGAAGATGAATACATTCAGGAGATTCTAGGTTACAAACATAGAATTTCAGAATAGGGAAAGATGATTGAAGATCTTAGCAAGAAGCTTAAAGCTAAGGAATAAGAGGTTAACAAGTTGCAATCAAAACTTCTTGAGTCCAAAAGTACCTTGAGGAAGATGAATGAAAACTTTAACAAAGATTTAGAAGTAAAATCTAAAACTTCTAAAGTTGTTGAGAACGCTCAATATGAGAATCAGATGAAATCTTCTCTTACCAAAAATAATGTTTAATCTGATTCCTTTAACATTTCAGGTTTCGGAAAAAGTATTGGGAAAGCTTGGGTGGAGAAGGGAAGTGATAAACCTATCAATTCTACAAAAGTAGAAAACTCACCCAAGAGAAAAGATGGTCCACATCCTGAGTATGTCAGAGATGAAAGAAGTTACCAACCTCAAAAGAGTTTTTATAGAGGAATATCTTTCTTAAATAGAAAATCCAGATTTTATGGCTATTGATGGTGTTGTGGAATCTATGGGAACATAGATTATAATTGTTGTCAAAACTTATCTTTACCTGGAATAAGGTTTGAGAAAAATGGAATAAATAGTGAAATAAGAATGAGTAAATTTCATAACTTACAGGAAGTTGAAAAGGTGAATTCTCAAGATATTAGAAACATTTCAACAAAGAGTCAATTTGAATGTCTGGAAGAAGTTTGTGGAAGATGTGATCAGTCTGGTCATCATGCCGAAAGATGTATGACACTCCTTTCAGAATAAGTTTCTTATGATAAAAAAGAAAAGAAAGCTGAAAAGAAGAAGGTTGAGGAAAGAGCTTTTGTTGTTGAGACAACTTTAAAATCAAGTAAGAGGAACAAACCATGGATACTTGATAGTGGTTGTTCTTTACATATGATAGGTGATATAAAAATCTCGAAACATGTTGAAAGTCATGATGGAGGAGCGGTTACTTTTGGAAATGAAAGTTCCTTAAAAATTAGAGGAATTAGAATGGTAGAGATTGAAACAGAGAAATTGAAATATAAGGAAGTTTTACTTGTTTATGGGATAAAACATAACTTACTTAGTTCAAGTCAACTTTGTGATGATGGAAAAGAAGTAATATTTAGAAAGGATTCTTGTATCATCAAAAGTATGAAAGATGGAAAAGTCATTACAAAAGGAGAAAGAACCAGTGAGAATCTCTTTCAAATATGAGAATTCAATAACTCATGTTACTTGAGTGCCGAAGATGAAAACAAGTTGTGGTACTGAAGACTTGGCCACCTTGGGCAAAAAACATGAATAAAATTTATAAAGTTAATGCTGTTTGGAATTTTCCAAAATTGAAAAGAAGAGGTGAAGATGTTTGTATTACTTACCAGAAAGGAAGGATGACTAACAAAAGTCATAAAAGAGTTGAGATTCAATCTTCCAGACCACTTGAGCTTATTCATTCTAATTTATGTGGACTGATGAGACATCAATCAAAAAAAGGAGACTTATACTTTATCACTTTTATTGATGATTTCACTCGGATGAAAAACATCATGTTCATGAAGCACAAGTCAAACACTACTAAAAAAAATGATCTATATCCATGGACCTATAGCCACAGTTTAATTGGTCTGTGGCTATAGATTAAAATATAGCCATGATTATTTGAAAACTAGGGATTTAGAATAGATAAACCTAAGGATAAACTGTGTCCCGTGGCAACAGATCCTCAATTAGTTTAACTCCACCGCGACTCATCTCCCACCCACATCTCCTCCCACATCAAGACTCATCTCCCACCCGTGAAACCCTTCTTCCTCATTGCCAAATGGTCAATTCCCCCTTGTCTTATCCTCTTCGGATTCTCCACTCGGTTCACCCCTCCCTCGCATGATCCCTCTCATCCCCTTCATTGCGCGCTCCTCTCCTCCTCCACCCTATTCGTCACACATTCCTCCTCCAATCAGTTAATCAACCCAACCGAGACCTTCCATGAGTGGGATCCATGTGATCCATCCCATACACTTTCTTCAAATATTGTTGCGGTTACTCCTTCATGAAAACTATTCAGGTGAAAGGGAAATCATTTCATGAACCCCCTGTTCATGCCATGAATGGAGCTTAATTTTCTTTTTTTTACATGGGGGTAGTCCTATTTATTTGAAATCAAGGTTATTTGGGTTTAAAGGGTTTTGGACATTAGGAGAAGGCCAGTTCTTGATGGCTATACCTCACTTTTTCCCTTTTTTAAGATGAGTTTGAGAAGATTGACAACCTGTATATAATGTGTTATATGAGATATTATGGGAGGGACACACTACCCTCAAGGATTTAAGTGGAATACCCAAGAGGTTACCTAGGATTCAATTGATTGGTCAAAATAGGATGCATGGGATGTGCTCCTAGGCTTTGGCTGTTGATCCTGATACAATATGAATGCCTTGGGAAATCCCCTCATATTCAATATTTTGGTTTATATAGAATTCCCAAGATATTGGGATTCCATATTTGGGTCAATATGATTACCTAGGGTCATTCCCCAAGGAATATATTCTATTGATGATAATACTGGATTTCCTAGGACTATCCCCCTAGGAATCTGTTATATGCTCTATACTACAAGATTTCCTAGAACACACTCCCTGGAATTAGGCACGAGCTTGATAAAATTATATTTACTAGAATTACCTCCAAGGAATTGATGATTTCACCTTATAATACATTTCTATTGGGCTCTTTACTAGTGGTAATGGTCACGTGACATGCTAAAAAACCATGACACTAACCAAAGTAGGTATAACCAATATTGAATGTCACGTTATAGCCCAAGGATCAATGATGGGTATTTATTTATGCTTCCACAATTTATTTATTTATTCAACTGAGCATATCATTTACCCATACACTATATTTTATGGTTATTCATAGTACCATATTGGTGTTTCTTTATGTATTTGTACTCAAACACTTCTTGGGAGGCCATGATGCTTGGGTACCTGAGAATAACTCACTAATCGTAGGTTCAAGTTAGGAAGAAGCCTATAGTTTCAAGATTGATTGAGATATCTTGGATGATATTGAAAATTGGGATGAGGTGAGGATTGGGGATGACAGTAGAACCTTTGTTTAGGATCAGTTCCCTAGAAGGATGGTGATTTTCATGTAATGCCTGATATGCGTATATTTGAGAAATTTAGAGTGGGTGTTAGCACATTAGTTTCATCAAGATATTTCAAACGGGAAAAAATAAATGTTTACCTATGAGATTTGACCTATGTGAGATGTGGTTATTGAACTAGGTGGGAGGGACTAATTCCCTTGAGATATGACTCAAGATATTGGTTATTCGGGTACTATTCTTGAGATGAGATATGGTATATGATAGTAACCTAATAGAGGCGTTAGCCTGGAATTGTTAGTTCCTTTAGAGATAAAATCATGGGTAGATGATTTAAATTATGATATTGGTGCATTATAGGTACTATCGAGTATATGGTATAGGCATGGGTATTCTTTAGGATTCCATGATGAAAATCACTTTAGGTGTTTCAGTATTGAGGTTTGGATTTCAAAGGGAAGGATTGGTAGGATACATGGCCTAACTGTTTTTGGGTATGAATCCCGATGAGGTAGATGATTATGATCCTAAATGGTCTGATCTTGGATGGATAGAGTACAAGTATACACTCAGGGTTCGAGAAGATTCTATTTGATGGGTGGTTGTGTGATTAGACTTGGAACGGTTGAGATGTTAGGCTTATTAGGGAGAAAGCACTAATATGATTTTTTGATGAAATTATTTTGACTGAACTCTTATGTGTGTCTAATTCTAAGGATAGACCTATTTCGATCATGTGGATTCCTTCAATAATGTTGTAGGCTGCATGGATTCCCCTCTGGTCCCCCCCCCCTTCCCGGGGTGATGGGGGGGGAGAAGGATTCATCCCGACTACTCCAGATTCATAGTTCTGACCATTATCCCCCTTCATCAACCCTAGCCTTTTACCCAACTTCCCAAAATTGAAATTAGCCCAAAAATTCTGTCATGAGATGATAAAATTATTAAGATTTTAGTTTCCCCCTATAATTTTTAAATGTTTCTTCGCTATTTTTTTTACGCACAAATCATTATTTTTATTTCAAAAGCACTTTTATGGAAAAGTGGGAAACCAACATTCAAGAAACATAAGGATTAAACCTCATAAGAAATTGTCATGACATTCCAAAATAAATTAAAACAGTTAGAGTTTTGTACCTTGAATAATCGCCATTTGATGGAGGTAACCTCCATATCTGGGTTGTCTTTAATGAGATCCTCAAAGAAAAAAGCCATCTTGTCCCAAGTTTTCACATGTTCCTCGAGACTGGTTTTCCCCTCGTTGAAGCCGCAGATCAAGATCCTATTTTGTTTATCAATCCAGGAGCATTGCTCGTCATTGGTACCAACTTTTAATGGTCTTTCAAACATTTTGTGAGCATCCTCGTCTGAGATGTTGATCACAAAATACTCTTCAAGCATTTCTTCCATAGAATGCATGAGGATCTCCTGGTTGATCTCTAATTCAACATCCTCCTTATCAACATTTGCCTGAACTAAGTCAGTTGGATCCCCTGCCTGGTTTACAATAGCCTCCTCATTAGGGGAGGCTACCATCTTTTCCTCAACTACATTAACCAATGCATTTTGAGGGGGCCTACCTTTTCTAGATGCCCTTGTAACCGGTAGGCTAGGTAAATTAGAATAATACTTTCATCTTCACAGCTTCCGAACATGCTTAATAAACCCATCACCATCCATGATTATGTTATTACCTTTCTTTGAAGAGAACCTAAGATAATCTTTTGCAATTGCGGTCTCCTTGGACATAGAGGACCCAGATTCAGAGTCAGAGTCATCATATAGTCCTTCGAACCGGTTCCCAAGTTCGATGGTGGCAACGCTTTTTATAGAACCCGACTTGTTTATAGTATACAATCCATCCCCTTGGGAAGGTTTCTACACATCCAGCCCTTGAGTACATGGAACCTCAGAAGGCTTATGGGTTTGATCAGCCACACCTGATGAAAGAACAACCTCAACAAATGAGGGAGGGGATGGTCCACTGTTGCCATCGGTTTCCATCCTTGACCTAGCGCCATTAAAATTCCGAAGGCAGATGATAGGTCCATCCTCGCAAGGCTCTTGTATAGCACCAACAGTCTGGTCCTTGCTACCTGATGGGGATCCTTCGATAACCTCCTGGCAGACCTCTTTATTAGTAGAACAGAAACCATTACAAGCAACCTCTCCATGATCCACGGAATTAATCGTATCCATAACCTTGCCTCCTCCTGTGCTAGGCGTACCCTGCATACTCAGCCTACGATCAGCCAAATCCTATCTCAGACGAGCAAAGATGTCTGTCACCTTTGGAACCGAAGTCATTGTGCGGGCATTTCTTTGATTGGAATCATCAGGTGCAAAACTAGAATGGGTAACAGGCCTGACTGATGTCTCAAACCCAAAAGCCGGTGGCTGGACAACTTATCACTTGTGTCCCCGATGACAGGAATCAACCAGATACCCCAACCGATTACAGGACGAACAGTAATCAGTCCAGGACTCAAAAACTACCCTTTTCTTCCATCAAAAGTCTTCTCCGACTGTAATCCAAACCCAGTCTACTGGTGACCAAGAGACATCAACCTCAATACAGATACGAGGTGATATCAGGTGACAAACGGCTTTAGTTCGGCGATCAGCAAGAGTCTCCCTTCGATGGAAACCTTTGATAGGTTTATTTCTGATTCATATGGTTTTCTTAAATGGGTGATTATAAGGATTATGGATCTGTGGAAATTTTTGATTCATTTTTCAAATAAATACGACCTTATCTCTTCCTTATTGAATGCTCCACATGCTTTAACTAGCTTAAAATTAACTATTTTCTATCGGTTTTTCAAGTTCCACCTAAAATAGGATCTTCCCTCCATGGTGATTTGGATTTCCATCCCTATCCTACATCCCCCATTTCATAATTTGGTGATTCTTAAATTTATTTTTAATATGTTGGGCCACTTTTTATGTACTAATAATCACACCATAACTTTATTCCACCTTGTTTCTCCTAAAATATGTGTTGAGGTTGATGTATCAAAGGTACTGATAGATTTTATCTGCATTGATACTGAAGGGGAGTTTTGTTGGAATTAGCAGGTATGCTATAAATCTTGGGATGACTTCTATTCATCATGTAGACACATGGGTCATGATCTATCCAACTACCAGCATTGGGAGAAAGTTTAACATCATGTAGGCCTCTCAATAGGTAACTCATAAATCAAAGTCAACATAATAAATGATTCTCACTAGAAGGGGGTGAAGTCACTGCAACTAGAACTAAGGGTCACATATATCTTTGTTAGTTTGAGGAAATACTTTAAAAGATCCAAGTGGGATATGAAAGTCATGGGAGAGTCAGATCCATGATCTTTCATTTCTATATCCACCTATTCCCAATCCACGACTTCAATAAATGGGTGAAAAGGTAAGGATCTTGATGATGGTGTTGTTCTGATCACTACTTTCAGAATTTTGAATGAATATAGTCTGATTACATTAGATTCAGTTCATATTTCAACATTCTATGTTGGTGTTTCTAGTAATATTGTATCTTTTTTTTTGGAAAAAATGTGGTAGAACTAAACCCTCAGACATTTTATGGTCCAAATTCAAGTGATTCTGAAATGTAGTTGTCTTCTGAGATGTGAGCCCCCCTAACTCAATCCATATTCACAACGATTTCAAAGATTTGAATGAAATTTTCGAGGGTGATAATGATCCTTAAGGGTGAAATATGGTCATTCCTAGGTGAAAAAGGAAGCAGGTTGGTTCAAATATCTAAGCAGAACCATATCCAAGTGATAAATAAGTAGATTCTAAATTTTCTTTAGACTATGAGTAGGATCATCATGTGATAGTTTCATTTGGGTTTGGCTTAAGTAATTTGAAGAAAGACATCTGTGAGTCATGGAATTATCCAGTTATTAAAGGGAAAAGAATAATGCATCATAAGTATTATTCAAATTTATCGATTCCCTTGGCTACCAGATCTTCCAGTAAAACAAAGAAATTTGTGGAAGAGGTAAAGCCATTTATGTTGGCACCAGAAGTGATTGCAGATCTAAATATTAAATATAATTTGGAGAAATAAAAATCTTCTTATGATGATGTTGAGGAAGATCAATATGATAGAAAAAAATATCAATATTAGATACAGAAATCTGATATAGTTGATGGTGTTTTGAAGGCTGCAAGAATGTGAAAAAAATTTATATCTAGGCCTGGAGGTCCTTGACTCATGGGGTGGGGTGTCCAGGGGGAGGGGGTGTGTCCAGGGGGGGTGATGTGCATGGTGTGGGGTCTGTCCAGGAAGGGGGGTCTGTCCGGCGGGGGTCTGGCCAGGAAGGGGGGATGTAGTGGGGGGGGGGAGTGGGGGGGGGAGTGGGGGGGGTGTAGAGTGGGGGGGGGGGTCTGTCCAGGAAAAGTGGTGGTGGGGGGGGGCTGTCTGGGGGGAGAGGGGGATGTCCAGGGGTGGGGGGGTGCTATGTAGGGTGGGGGTGGGGGGTCTGTCCAGGAAGGAGGGGGGATATCTAGGAGGGGGAGGGGGTATCTAGGGGGATTGGATTTGGGGATTTGTAGGGGGGAAGGGGGATGTAGGGGGATAAAGATTTAGAAAATGAGAAAATAAGGCCGGTAAATGGGATTTCACCAAGGAATCCTCTCATTTTTGAAATGAAGAGGAAAATATTGATGATTAGGGGCATGAACCATTAAGGGGGAGGGGTGTGTCTAGGGAGGGGGGCTGTCCGGGGGGGGGGGTCTGCAGTGGGGGTGGGGGTCTTTCCAGGAAGGAGTGGGGGGGGGGGGGGCTGTCCAGGGGGTGTAGGGTGGGGGGATATGTACAGGAGGGGGGGGGGGTCTGTAGTGGGGGAGGGGTGGGGGTCTTTCCAAGAAGGAGTGGGGGGGGGGTCTCTCTAGGGTGGGTCTGTCCAGGGGGGGTGTCTAGGGGGAGTGGAGGGGGGGGGGGATTTGTAGGTGGAAGGGGGATAAAAGGGGATAAAGATTCTGAAAATGAAGTAATAATTCTGGTAAATGTGATTTCACCAAGGAATCCTCTCATTTCTGAAATATAGAGGAAAATATTGATGATTCTGGGCATGACCCTTTAAAATAACGATTACATCCCCATGATACAAGATACCAAGCTATCTTCCTAGTTTTTCATCCCCATAGATTTCATATATACCCTATCTTAGAGGGAGTGGGAAACATGGAGAAATTATCTGCCTATAGATGGGATATGAAGTTTCCTTCAGAAGAAAGAAATTATTCTGAATGGGTATTGAGACATTTCCACACCTTAGAGCATTTCTTACATGAAGCATCCTGATATTGTGTAAGCTTACATGATAGACTTGAAAAAACCTACATTTATAGTTTCAAATATATGAACTCCCTCACATGGCCAAGCTCCATTACCACTCTTCATCCACCACATCTCACTCTCAATAAATCTAATATATATATATATATATATATATATATATATATATCCATCAGATCTATTTTCTCACAGCTTCAAACTCCTCCTCAACCACCTTATCAAGATGTCTAACTCAAACTCACTTTAGGGGTGTCCATCAATCTCCCCATCTTTTCAAAAAATCATCTTGGGAAAAGTCCCACACATTTTGTCAAAAAATATAACATAACCTAAGGGGTGTCAAACTGTATCACTATCCCCTCATATCTTTCATGTTTCCCATCAATAGTGGAGAAACCTACTCCATTATGGAATACTCACCAAATATAGAATAATATTACTCCAACACTTCTGTGGTGTATGTATTGAATGAAATTGGATTTCATTTGAACAAAAATCCTTTATTAACGATCATGTTATTCAATATTGGGATGTACATATCAATCTGAATATTCTTTGTTCATTTTTGATTATAGAGTTATGTATCATTTATCATGTATAGTTGAAACACTGATCACATATATATAAGAAGTCATTATATCTCACTTCTTTTCCCATTATTTACTTATAGGTGGTTACTTATGATGAGGTCAATTCTACCCACCACCATAGAAGGCAGTGAGTTCAACATCAGATTTAGGTAAGGTTTCTTCCATTTTTATTCTTTGGCTCAATTTTAATTAGGGTTTTTGTGATTTTTGGGTTCCTATCTTTTTGTAGTGCATTTTGGATCTCTTTGAGGATAGTGAAGCACTACATGACTGGGATATCCTATCAAATTTCGAGTATGAGGCCTTCTAAAAGTTCATCACAAGGCCCAGATCCTTGGTTCAGTTTGGTTCAGGTTAGGTTTACTATGTTATTTTTTATTGGGTTCAATTTTTTTGGTTTATGTCAATTTTAATAGGTTCATTTTGTTCAATTTGGGGCTATTAAGTTCAATTAAATTAATTTTAGATTCAAATAGGTATGTTTCATTAGTTTCATTTTTTTCTTGCTCAATTATGATTTATTGAAGTCATTTTTGATTGGTTTGAGTCGGTTTGGTTACATTATTTTCAGTTTGGTTCAGTTTCATCTTTTTTCAAAACCATTTGGTTTGGTTCCACTTTACTCAATTTGGATTGATGATGTTTGATTTAGTTCTAGTAATATTAGCATGTTTTTTATTAGTGTAGTTCATTTTACTGGAAATTTTTGTATAATAGCCATATTAGCATGTTTTTGGTTTTCAAAATTCAATTGACTGGTGTGTTGGGCAGGTTGGGGGGTGTAGGGTGGGGGCCTATCTGAGGTGGGGAGGGGGGTCTATCCATGAATGGGGGGGGGGGGTTGTCTATCAAGGAGGGAAGGGGGGATATAGGGGGAATGGGGTGGTTATATCCAAGGAAAGGGGGGAATGGGCCTATAGGGGGAGTGGTTGGGGGGATGTCCAAGGAAAGGGAGGGGGTGGGGCTGCATGTGGAGTGGGGGGGGGGGGGTTGTCCAGGGGGGCTGTACAGGGAAAGGGAGGGGGCTGCTGGGGGAGTGGTGGTGGGGGGTTTTCCGGGGGGGGGGGTGCAGGTGGAGTGGTGGGGCGGGGCTGTCCAGGGGGTGGGAGGGGGGCTGTCTAGGGGTGGGAGGGGGTGCTTTCTAGGGGGTGGGAGGGGGCTGTCGAGGGGGGAGGGGGCTGTAGGGGGAGTTATGGGGGGGGGGCTATCTAGGGAAAGGGTGGGGGTTGTGGGGGGGGGGGGTATCCATGGGGAAGGAGGGGGTGTAGGTGGGGGGGATTCAGGTGTAGTGGGGGGCTATCTTGGGGGAGGGAGGAGGGTGTTGTCCAGAGGGAGGGGGTGTGCAGTGAGGAGGGGGCAGGGGGTGCAAGGTGTTGGGGGGGGGGAGGGGTGCAAGGGGGAGCGCAAGGGGGGGTGGGGAAGGGGAGGTGTGCTGGAGAAGGGGGTGGGGGTACTGGTGCAGGGGGGATGTGGGTGGGGGAGGTGGTAATGTCCTCTCAACAACCATCACAGTGAACTGTGCTAGTTTTTATGCAATGGAAAGGCCTATATCCACGGTTTTAAACCATGGATAAAGCCCTCTAGCCACATTTTGAACCATGGTTACATGCCTATATCCACAGTGTTATGAATCGTGGCTGGTATTGGCGTGGCTATAGGTCTGACCCTATAGCCACGGTTGGAGCCGTGGCTATAGGCTCTAATCTATAGCCACACCAATACTAGCCAAAATTCATGAAACTATAGCTATAACCTATAGCCATGGTTTTTGGGCCTATAGCCACATTTTAGAACTATGAATATTGCCTAAATCTCTATTAGTGATAGGATATTGAAATGTTCAGATTATTTATAAAAGATGTTGAGAAAGAATTAGGGGTTTCCATCAATAATTTTAGAATAAATAATGGTACTGAATTCACAAAAAATGCTTTTTAAGATTATCTGAGAAAACATGGTATCAAACATTAGTATACTTCTCCCTATACTCCACAATAAAATGGAGTATTGGAAAGAAATAATAAAATCTTGGTGGAAATGGGAAGAAGTATGTTAGCAGAATACAAACTTTCAAAATTCTTTTGGAGAGAAGCTATTAGTACTATTGTACATGTTCAGAATAGATGCTTATTGAGACCGAAAACCAACATGAATCCTTATGAGATGTGTTATAATAAAAACCCTTCATTGAAATACTTCAAAGTTTTTGGAAGTCCCTATTTTCTCAAGGTCAAAAATCCATATTTGGGAAAGTTTGATGAGAAAGTTGAGGAAGGAACTTTTATGGGTTATTAACCAAATGGGAGAAGTTACAAATGTTGGAAAAAATGTTTACAAAAGTTGTTATACTCATATGATGTGAATGTAATTGAAAATAAAAGTTCCTTAACAAATATTATTGAGAATGTTGTGGAGGATAAATTGGATATTTCCAATAATAGTGAAAGTAATTAAAAACATTATTGTTAGGATTTAGATGAATCATGTGATGAGGAAATTCTAATTGAGAAAGAAACTTTGAAATTTCCTACCTTACAAAATCATGTTGAATCTGAAAATATTATTGGGAATTAGAAGGCTCTAGTTCAGACCAGAAGGAAGTTGAGATTAGAAAATCAGACTTCACTTATCTCAAAAATTAAACTAGAATCAATTTCAGAGGAAATTAAACAAAAAGAATGGGTAGATGCTATGAATAAAGATTTGGATTAGATTTAGAACAATGAAACACAAGAACTTTTTCCAAGGCCAGCAAATAAAAATGTTATCAAAACCAAGTGGGTTTATTGAAACAAATTGAATAAGCATGGATAAGTTTTAAGAAAAAAAGCAAGAATTATTTGTAAAGGATATTCACAGGTGGAAGGTGTGGATTTTGATGAAACCTTTTCCCCCATTGCAAGGATATAAACTATTTGAATGTTTCTTGTAGTGGCTACTCATCGAAATTACAAAGTTCATAAAATGGATGTAAAGTCATCTTTCTTAAATGGTGAGATTGAGGAAGAAGTTTACATTGATAAACCTTGTGGGTTTCTACTTGACAAGGATGAAAATAAAGTTTGTAAATTAAATAAATCTTTGTATGGGATCAAACAATCTCCACGTGATTGGTATTCAAAGATTGAATTTTTTTTGAGAATCATGAACTTTTATAAAGGAAAAGTTGATAGAAAATTGTATGTGAAAGATGTTTACTCTGGAACTTTAATTGTAATTGTTTATGTAGATGATATAATTTTTGCTGGGGATGAAGAAAATGTTTGTGAAGAGTTTACTGAAGAAATGAAGAAGAATTTTGAAATGTCAGTGTTGGGAGAATTAACTTTCTTCCTTGGATTACAAGTTCAACAAAAGGAAAAATATATTTTATTATCTTAAGAAAAGTATGCCAGGGAATTGTTAAAAAAATTAGGATAGTTGAATCCAAATAAGTTCAAATCCTATTTTAGTGAGCACAAAGTTGAGTAAAGATGAATATGGAATAAGTGTGAATCAGAAAGATTTTCAGAAGCTGATCAGAAGCCTTTTTACCTTACAGCTTCAAGGCCTGATATTTTTTATGTTGTGAGTTTATGTACTAGGTATCAAAGTAATCTGAAAGAATCACATATGTTGGATGAAAAAGGATTCTGTGATATGTCAAAAGAACAACTTCACATGGGTTGTTATATAAACAAAAAAATGAGATGAAGTTTCTTGGTTATACAGATGCTGATTGGGATGGAGATTGTAATGATAGAAAGTCAACCACATGAGGAAATTTTTTTCTGGGAGAATGTTGTGTGAGTTTGAATAGTAAGAAACAAAGTTCAGTAAATTTGAGTACAAATGAATCTGAATATGTTGCAGCCACTTAGGATTGTACTCAAATTTTATGGATGAATGTTCAGCTGGAATATTTGAAAGTAAAAGTTTCTAAACCACTAAAGACACTTTGTGATAATCAGAGTGAGATTTATCTTCCTAATAATCCTACCCAAAATTCAATATCAAAACACATTGATATAAAATTTCACTTTATAAAAGAGAAAGTTTCTGCTGGAGATGTTTTGCTGGAATACATTTCCACAAAGTATCATATTATTGATGTCTTTACAAAAGAAATGTTGAAATAAAGGTTTATTGAATTGAGGATGCAACTTCATGTTCAGACTCCTCCCATGTCTTCCTAAACCTCACAAGGAAGAACCCCCACTGTGCATTGGATTATGTTTAAAAAAGGGTAGAAAAATTAACAACTTTCTACGTTGTAAGAAGTTTTACTTATCTTTATTTTTTGAATATGAAGATGTGGTTATCATATAATGGGGGAGCAAAAAAGAAAAGTGAGAAAGGAAAAGATAATATTGAGAGAAGAATAAAAGTGATGGGGAGTTATCTTTACATGACCACAAAATTTTATTGCCACCGAGAGATGAGATTCATTCAAAAAATTACTTTATTTAGTAGTGTGGTGTCAGGACACTCTCTTTTAACAAAGGCTATGTTTTGATAAAAGTAAAAAAACTTGAGTTTCTTACAAAATATGAGTTATAAAAAAATTTGAGAGTTGGAAAAGTTGTTAACGAGGGTGGTTAACAAATCCAAAGGGGGATATTGAAGTACCTTCATGATAAATTGTTTTTAACAAAGTTTTGTATTTATTGATAAATAACATTTTTTTGTATAAGAATGTTTTTTTATCCAGGAATAATGAAGTTGCTGAGTTAGAAATAAATAAGTTGCTCAAGACAGAAGTTGATTAATGAAGAATTATTTTTGTTACTAAAGAGTTTTTAAAGAGGATGTTGATAAAGATTAAGAAATAAGAAGTTAGAAAGTTTTTCAAACTTTCTAAACAAAATCATACGATGATTTAATAATCAAGAATTTCTCAAAAATCATGAAAAATCTCATGATAAAAACTTTTAAAGAAATGGTGAAGATGTTTGAAGAAATCAGAATCACTAAAAATAAGAAAAAAATCGGTTGTAATTTTTTTAAGAAAATCAGAACCAACATTCTGCACAAATCAGAACCAGCATTCTGCACAAATCAGAACCAAATTTTTTCACAAATCAGAACAAGAATTATATACAAATAAAAACCAGGATTCTGTAAAAATCGGAACCAGATTTCTACACAAATCGGAACTAGATTTATACACAAATCAGAACCATCATTCTTCAAAAATCTAAACCAAGTTTTCTGAGTAAATAGGAACCGGTTTTCTAAGAAAAATTGAAACCAAGATTTTGAGAAATCAGAACCAATTTTCTGAGCAAAAATAGAACCAAGATTCTAAGAAAATTGGAACCAGTTTTTTGAGAAAAAACAGAACCAAGATTCTATATAAATTAGAACCAAGTTTTTGAGAAAATCAGAACCAGTTTTTTAAGCAAAAATAGAACCAATGTTCTGATAAAATAAAAAATAGTTTTCTAATCAAAAAATGAAACCAAGATTTTTCAAAAAACAAAACCAACTTTCTGAGAAAATCGGAACCAGTTTTCTGATAAAAAATAAAACCAAGATTTTAAGAAAATCAGAACCAGTTTTCTAATAAAAAACAGAACCAAGATTCTACAGAAATCAGAACCAAGTTTCTAAGAAAATTGGACCCAATTTTCTAAGAAAAAATGGAACCATGATTTTGAGAAAATCAGAACCAGTTTTCTAAGAAAAAACAAAACCATGATTCTATAGAAATCAGAACCAACATTCTGTGAAAATTAGAACCAGCATTCTGTAGAAATCAGAACCAATATTCTGTAGAAATTAGAACCAACATTATGCAGAAATCAGAATAAATATTTTGTGAAAATAGAACCAAGATCCAACATTGTCATTCTGATAAAGATATGAAATATTTAAGAAGTCAAACTTGAATTTCAATTTTGTATAAATCTTAGAGAAATTTAAGGAGGTTTGAAGAAGTAAAATATTGAACATTAAATGTGAGATATTTTCAAAGTTTTTGAGGTTTAAGGAAGTAGGAAAGATTTCAAGTTTCCTACCTTTGATTTTCAAGTTTCCTATAAATACTTTCTTAGATCATTCGTTCTTGTGAAACTTTGACATACGAGAAAAAGGCGGAGTGTTGAAGAATTCAAAGGGGAAAGTTCCCACCAGACTGAAGAATATTTGTATTGAGTTTTTGAGTAGATAAAAATCAGAACCATCATTACCATATTGAGAAGATCAGACTTATCCAAATCGGATTGAGGATTTAGAATGAGCATTTTATGGAGAATATTTAACTAATTTTTTATTCTTTTGCTTGGCTCAATTGTTTTGTAAGAAAACATTGTAAACTGATGAGAGTCAGTATAATCTTTCCTATTGGGATATAGAAGGTGTCTAATGGGATTTGGCATAAGTTGTATTCACTTATTCATAATAGTGAGTTTCCATAGACCCACAAGAGTGACTATGGAAAGGACATAGGTTCTCACATTGAGGTCAAACCTTGTAAATCTTTTGTGTTTTTTTTACTTTCCTACTTTTTCATACATAAGTATTTATTAAATTTTATAAGGATATAAATCTTAATAGGTTGTAGTGGTTAAGTTTCTTGAAGTGTTGAAACTTATAAAAAGTGAACAACTGATTCAACCCCCCCTTCTCAATTGTTATTCAATCCTTGGAAATTAAATTTTCCACAGTATTTTAGTGCAATGAAACACTCTAGTATAATTGTAACATCCACATGTCACTATTTTTCATTAATTTATATTTTTTATCTTATTTTGGTGTCATTTAAATTTTCTGAAAATTTAGGGTTCAAATTCTTCAAAATATGGAAATTATTTATGTTGCAATGTTTGAGTGCACAGACTAGTAAAAAATTTGTGGTGTCCAGAGTGAACGAAAATTTCTAGTTCATTTTAAAAATGCATGTTTTTTCATGCACGGGTAGCACATAGTTTGGTTCAAACCATATGAAGCCTAGGAGAAACCGTGTGAAACCTAGGAGAAGTTGTGCGTGATGCTGCATTTCTTAACAAATTTGTTGACACAGTTATTTCATGGTTAATCAAACTGTGTGAATCTAAGGAGAAATTGTGCATGATATTTTTGTTGAGAATGTGACAACTTCATGGTTAGCTCACAATTTACAAAACTGTTAAATCAAACCGTGCGTTATACCCAAATTTCATTTAATTGGGTAAAATTGCATTTTTTCCCTTCAATCTTTTTAAGGCTACCCCCTGCTCGATCGAACTAGGAACACCCAATGGAAGGTCACTACCTCCCACCCTCTTTGATTAATAGCTCATTCATACTTATTCCTTGAGGTTTCTTCTTCAATAATCCCTTTATTGGTCTTCTATTTCCTTTCCCTCTCTTATTCTTCCATTTCTTCTTGGTTTGGCCTTCTCTCACAAACCATAATGGGTTTTTTGGCCATAGCTAGGGTTCGAGGTGTGTTATAATACCGAGTTTTGGTTGTTAGAGATTAATAAAGATATTTCCTTTCATGGTTGAGCATTTTTTGCTGAATTTGATTCATTTTAGAACGGTTTTGGAAGGATTCTTCTTACTTCATGGTAGGTGTTTTTTACATTTCCTTTCTTTGGCATGTTATCTTGTGCTTGAGGATTTATAATGCTTGTTTATTAAATTTAAAGTATATGTGATAGGTATAATTATTTTTCTAATTGCTTTAAATGAAATTATTACTTGGCATAAAATTTTTAATTAGCATTTCATGTGATAATTGAAGTGCCATGAATTGTAAAATGTTGTTTGGATGCCAAGTGATTTTAAAGGATGTAAAGAAGGATTATTTTGGAATAAAGTGAAGTTTTAAACATATTTGACCCTATTTGGGTCATGAATTGGTTTTAAATTTGTCTTTGGGAGAAGTGTTTTATTTCCCAATTGGTTTTTTATAAAGTGGGTGTGTATTTAAATGGGTTTCAATGTGCTTTGAAATATGTAGTTTTAAAGAGATATTTGAAATGCGATTTCAAATGATTTAGAAAAATTTAGGTGATATGGTTCGACTATAATAACTCAGGTAATGATAGAATAAATCATTTTCATATTTATTAGTATTCATGAATTAGATAGATATATTCCTTATAAAAATGTTCAGTATTGTTTCTTTAAAAAGAACAAACGGAAATAGTTTTATTAAACACTTTTCTGATAAGGTTTTATTTAAAAGATTAATTTTCAAATTATATAATTTTAATTTGGAAAAATGAATTTTATTTTTTAATTCATCATTTCAAAATTATCCTAATATATTTTTTTGTGATATTTATAAAAATACTGATTTTTCGGTGAATAGTGAAAAATACCGATTTTTGTAAAACTGTCATTTATTTTCATTGAAAAAGCCCCATAATATTTTTAATTAAATACTAAATTAATATAAGTTTACTTTAGTTAGGAATAATGTAATTGATTTCATAAGAATAAATATTATATGTGATCTTGGTATAAAAATACTTTTAGGCTTAAAAGGACATTTTTTTTCGAAAAAAGATTTTTTGTCGCGTTTTTTGGTATACTTATAAAATGATTTTCTATCACTTATGGGGATCGGATTTGGTAAAATTAATTCCATATTTGGAATAAACATAGTTTATATTATTTAATAAGACCAACTTAATTTTTTGTCATAATGAATAGTAAAAATAATAAATATTTGTTATGGTAAAGGTAAAATGAGTTAATTAAGGGTAAAAATAATTTAATAAGAACTAAAAAGTAACCCTAACACTTGAATTAATTTTATTATATGAGGAAATTTCACCCATAATCATCCAATATTTGAATATATGACCTTTTGTAGACACACTACTATAAAACATAGAATAATCGGCGTTAACCTTTATCAACGCTAAATAAAAGCACTAATAAAGCTTGATCTTTATCACTGCTAAATAAAAATGATGATAAAGAGAACCCTTTATCACCATTTTTTATTTACGTTGATAAATGTAATCCTTTATCATCACTTTATTAGAACTGATAAAGGGTTGACCACATATGTACACATTCCAGATCAGATTTCGAGATGCGCTTCGCGCTTCTTTATATGTTAATCATGACACCATACCGATAATGAAGTCAAACTAACGTTGGAGGATGCCTACCACTGTTGGTGTCACCTCACCCTGATGACACCTTCCTCCCATCATCGTATGGGACTGAACACCACACATTGGCGCGATGCTCTAGTGTGTCATCTATGTTCTTCTCTCACCATGTGGTGGGCTCTCCCTATGGGTTGGCCTAGCCGATGGGCCTAATTTGGGCCTCCTATGTGGTGGGGTGTCCAGTGGGCTGAGAGCTAGCCCACTGACATATATTTGTACCTAAAAAATAATGAAGTCTTAAAAAAATTTATCACAACATTCATTATTAAATTTTAAATATCTATAATTTATATACTATTTACTACTATATATATATATTTATATTTAATTTATTCATTTTTATTAATAAATATTTCATTAATAATTAACTCTTAAAAAAATTCTCACAGTATTCATAATTAAATTTTACATATATATAATTAATATACAATTTATTACTATATATTATTAAATTTATTCATTTTTATTAATAAATATTTGAATAATAATTTTTTAAATATTTTTGTAATTTATTAATTTATAATTAAATAATTAATATACCATTTTTACTATATATATTAAATTTATTCATTTTTATTAATAAATATTTCATTAATAATTTTTTTAATATTTTTGCAATTTATTAATTTTTAATTAAATAATTTATATACTATTTATTAATATATATATATAAATATATATATTTAATTTATTCATTTTTATTAATAAATATTACATTAATAAATATTTTAATATTTTTTCAATTAATTAATTTTTTAATTAAATAATTAATATACTATTTATTAATATATATATATATATATTAAATTTAATAAATTTAATTATAAGTAGTATATTAATTATTTAATTATATATATATATTAAATTTATTTATTTTTATTAATAAACATTTCATTAATAAATTTTTTAATAATTTTTTAACATTTAATGTTTTTAATACAGTTGTAATTTACATAATTAATATATATCATGGGCTAGATCCTGTCAACACCCAATTTTTTTATAATTAAATTTATTAAATTTAATATATATATATATATATATATTAATAAATATTATATTATATATATACAATTAATATAATATTTATAATTAATAAAAATGAATAAAATTATTTAAAAAGAATAAATTTAATATATATATATAGCAATAAATAATATATTAATTAATTAATTAGTATAGTAAATATTTAATAAATTTATTCATTTTTATTAATTATAAACAGTATATCAATTATTTAATTGTATATATATATATAATTAAATTTGACTCATTTTTAACACGCATTCATTTAATATAATTTATTCATTTTTTTATAATTAATATGTATTCATTTTCATTTTAACATATATAGATATTCGATTTTAATTTTTTTAAATAATCTATATAATTAATAACAACTATTTATTTTTTAAATTTATTCATTCTTCTTATTATTTATTTCATTAATAGACGTTACATATTATATAATATCATTGTTCAATTTAACATATATCAAACTTGTATATATATACACACATTAATTTCACACACATAAATATGAACACAATTAATGAAATCTTATATAAAAACACACACACATAGTATTTATGTAATTTATTCAAATTTTAATATTCATTTTAGAATTTCATTTAGTAACATAATATATTTAATATATTATGTTTTTAATTAGTAAATTTTATTTATTCATTTTTAATATTATTTCAGTTAGTATTTTTAATATTTTTTTAATTTTATTTTTTTGTAATTTAATCATTTTCTAATATTTATTTACTATATTTTAATATTTTCAATATGTATTCATGTTCATTTCAATATATATCCATATTTTTTTATAATTTGTATAATTTATAAAAACTTATCCATTTTTTAATATTTTTATAGTCTACTAGTTGTTTTTACCCAAAAGGCTCAATCATGGATTTTAAGACCAAATCCATGACCCCAAATTTACTAATAAAAAGGAAGCATACAAATGGATGGGTTAAACAAAGTACAAACTATCCACACCAAAACAAATAGTTATTTCATGGAATTACCTCTATCTCCCATGTTCTTATGATATCTTCCCCTTCCCTTGGGGTGCTGACCTCTTCGTCGCATGTTGTGTTGTGGGGAGAACATGTTCCTTATCTGATGGTGATTTGTATGATTCCTCCTCCATGGAGCAAATCCCGAATTTCCAAGATAGATCTGGAAAATCCATCTCTGGATTAGATGAGAAGCCATCTTCAATGTTAATTTCCAATAACTTTTGGACAGATTAATAATCATTGAAGCTAAATACCTCTTTCTCCAACATAAAATAGATGGCCTAAAGTTGTGAGAAGAACCATTTTTTTCCTCACTATTGAGACCCTCCACTTGCCTTTTACATTACTAGTCCTCTAGAGGAATGATACAAGAGTTTTGTTGACTTGTGTAATGACACATTCTTCATCTGAGGCCCTGCCAAAATAACCATATGCGTTTTTCATAAGATCAGAAAAGTTTCATGGATAACTCCATTCCCCATATTCAATGGCCTTGCTAGCTGGATATTCCACCTATAGGGGGGTTCCTTAGCATGAGATGTATGCACCAACATAGATGTGGGGCCACATTCCTTGTTCTTTTGATGGATAACCATTTGAAAACCTTAATCATCCATTAAAGTTTGATCACCTTTGACATTCACTACCATGGACAGGTTTTCAACTTGCATGGGAGTTTCATAAGATCCCTTCTTAGGTTGAAGATCCTTAGAAAAATACTTTACCAAAGCATTATCATGAAATTTATGAGTTTTAGAGCCATTGTGAGACCGCATGGGAAAATCATCAAATTTTTTATTACACATGCGGGCTCATGAGGCAACAGGTTGTTCTTGAAGTACCAGTTGATCCACTTTCTCTTGTGCAATTGCCTCTTGCAATTCAGCAACTTGCTCTTCCACTACTATCTATGCCTAGAACCTAGAATTTGATTGTCTGTTAGCAGACCTACCATGGGACTGCATCTGGGTAAGCTTCTAGCTAGGCCTATTCCCCCCCAACTCCACTTGTTGTCCACCAACAATTTCATTAGGAAAAAAATCAACATTACCTACCCTTTGACCATTCCTGAGAGTCATATTCTCAGTATGAGAATCAGCAAGTTCAATCCTAGGTATTGGTTCTGCCTGAACATCTACACCGACTTATGGAAAATCTTGCCCAACATCATCATAGCATCCTAGAACATTAAAATTTTCAACTTTTCTCTTTTTCAAGCTTGTTATTTCATCATATCCTCAAGTCGAATAGAAAGAACATTGAACATATCTCCTACATTTTACTGTCTCATGCCCAGTGACTTTGTATTCCAAGAAAAAGTGAGCGATATTTTCATATTCTATACGCAGATCATATTCATCATCATCGGTTGCAAGTTGCACTCTGTACACTAATGTCAAACACAAATCAATTTCAACAAGGAACTGAGCATAATGGTCAAATCATACCATCTTGGTTTCCTTGTCCATCTTTCTCGGTATCCCAATTGCTGAAGCAATGTCATAAAAAATTATAGGGTGCCAGAAAACCCAATTTTACCCATAAAACTTCATCCATGGTTGTACAGATGCATTGTTTACCTTCATCAAATTGAAGAACCGGTCCCATTCATGGATATGAAGCAAGACTGGTTTGAGGAAAAGAGAGCTGAATCCCCAAGCTCACTACTTCAGATATTCTGAAGGAAAGATGCAATAGAAGCAACCTATTCCCAGGGAAACACATTTCCAGCGTTTAAAACCCCAAACACCTGATAAATGTTCAACCAAATTTGCGATTCTCCATGGCTTGGAGCCTCTATGTAAAATCAAGCGCGCAATGAGAGAATGAAAACCTATTTCCATCCATTCTAAGAAAACATCCAGGTTGGCCTAAACATAAGCAACATTACCCTTTCATCAATAACTCCAACAGTGGAATCCCTAACGAGAGAGAAAGACCTTCTAGCCACATTGTGTGTTGACTGAGCATCGATGACAACCCCACTTCAAACAACATACAAATCAGTAGAAAATCCTTTGTCATAGTTGAATCTCCGTTGAGCAAGGAAAACCTCTGCTAAAGATTTGGAGGATGAAGCCACCATGGATCTGTACCGAAGCCGCTATCATAGGGTAGAGTGAGAAGCTCCCGCAAACCCTTCCATCCTCTTGAATCTCAATTACTTGTCTACTCATTTTTAATTATTCAATTTTACTCATTTTTAACATTCATGCATTTAATATTATATATTCATTAATAATGTTAAAAATTTATTTGTAAATAAATATTTATAAATAAATATATCTATAAATGTATATTTACTACATTTTTAAATTTATATATTTATAATTATTAATAAATACGTATAATTTTTTAAAAATAATTTATATAATTATAAGAAATAATTATATATTTAAATAATTATAAAATAATAATAAATATATTTAAATAATAAATATATTTACTATATTTATATTTATATATTAATATAAATATATAATTATATAAAAATATTTATAAAAATATTTACAAAAATATTTATTTATAATTATAATTTTAAATATATATTTATAATTATATTTATAAATACATATTTACAATTTTTTAAATATATTTATAATTATATAAATTTATATTTAAAATTTGTATTAATAAAATTTGTATTAATAAAAATGAAGAAATTTAATATATATGTATATAATATAAATATTATATTAATTATATATATATATATAATTAGATTATGAATATTGGGAGAATTTTTTTAAGAGTTGATTATTTTTTAGGTAAGAATATATGTCAGTGGGCTAGCCCTCAACCCATTGGGCAGCCTGCCACATAACAGACCCAAATTAGTTTCGTCGGCTAGGCCAACCCACAAATAAATAAATATATATATATAAATATAGTAAATATATTTATTATTTATATACAAATATTTATAAATATATTTGAAAATATATTTATTTATAATTATAATTATATTTATAATTACATATTTATAATTATTTTAATATATTTATAATTATATAATTAATTATTTGATTATAATTATGTATTGATATATATATAATAGGTGTTGGGGGTACAATTACACTGAAACACGCACACACACAGTTCCAGGGCCTAATCCAGTCCATAGCCCTTCCAGGGATAGTCTAGACTAGATCCTGGTCTTATTTATATTATATATATATGCGTGTGTGTGTGTGTTATATACTGAAATACCCATAGGACACATTCACCCACTAGAGATACTAGCCAACAACGAAGCCCCTGCTATCAGGTGGGCATCATTCATTCACCAACACCATTGTCACATGCCCTGCCTTGCATCACCGCCACCAAACACGCTGCACTACCAGGGCCAACCACTGTACACTGAGATGGATCATCCTAGACGTCGTGCACCATCTGTCACTATTCCCACCACCATTTTCGTCATCGCCTTGTGCACCGCCCCACCACAGAAGTCCCTTTCCACCATGATGGAGATGCTGCCACCATCAGTTGGGGGACCATCGATGACCTATGCCCACAACATTAGCAAAGAAGAAACACCCTTCATACAACCGCTTCTTCGTCATCCCACACGCTCACTATCATTCATGAAGCCCATCGCCCAACTACTGCAGTAATAAATAGTATATTAATTATATATATATTTAAAATTAAATTATGAATATTGTGAGATTTTCTTAAGAGTTAATTATTTTTTAGGTAAAAATATATGTTAGTGGGCTAGACCTCAACCCACTGGGAAACCTACCACATTGCAGGCCCAAATTAGGCCCACAGACCAGGCCAACCCATAGGAATATTCTACCACACAGTGAAAGGATATTAGATAGAAAATTGAAGCATCACACCAGCATGTGGTGGTCAGACCCACATGACAATGGGTGGAAGGTGTCACCGATGCGGGAAAGCACCGACGACAGTAGTTGTCCTTAGACACCAGTCAGACTTCATTGCCGATATGGTGTCTGGGGTTATCATATAAATAAGTGTGGATCACATCTCATAATCCAATGTGGGACACACAAATATGAGGTCAACCCTTTATCAGTGCTTTTATAGCACTGATAAAGGGTTGTTTTATCAGCACTTTTTTATTTTAGCACTGATAAAACCCCAATTTATCAGTTCTTTTTTATAAGCACTAATAAAACCATTTCTGATATTTTAAATAGAAACCGAAACAAATCGATTTATCTCATGCCATTCAATCTCTCATGGAAGTTAAACTTTGGAGCTGCTCCCCCTCGACCTTCTCTTAGATGAATCAACCCTCTCAAATCCTAATGTATGTTATTATTTATACTTTTCTCTCACTTATATTTTTGTGTCTTTTATTTCTTAATTTATTTCTTTGTTCATATCAGTTCCTATTTTCTCATCATTTTTTTATCTTTTGTTTCTCATACTCTTTACAGACTGGAATTCATTATTTGTTACATGATCTTAGGTTGGCATAAAGGTGTGAAATCTGGAAAAAAGTATTTATTTCATTATAAAAATGATAAATGGAATACACTATATACATTTTATTAATATATTTAATAGAATATCTAAACACATGTTCGTCACCATCAGACAAATAGAACCTCCTCATTTTTTTGGAAAGAATTACCACCTTCCCAATAAAAGTGGCTAATTTATCAAACTCCAAATTATTTTCTAATCTTTTTCATGTTTTATTTTTCAAATTTTTTTTAATGATTTAAGAATAATTTTAATAGATGTAAATGAATAATGAGTGAGATTTATGACTAACTAGAAATGGTGAGAGTTACAAGTTTCCATGGGCCTCATAAATCAACAATGATTTCAACAACACTAAGAATTTTTATAGGTTTTATGAATAAGATCATCTCTCAAATAGAACAAAAAATCACTATAAATCCCAAGATGATATTATTTATTAATTTTTTTAATGAATTGAATTAATATGAGTAGTGAGGATGGTTATTGTGTATGTCTGTCTATACCAAAATTAAATAATTGTTGTAAAACACTGGGTTATCTAGGAATGGTAGTGAAATATAGGCTCACCTTGTAGTATCCATATTTATTTATCAATTATAATATCATGAAATCATTATTGCAATAAAAATCATTCATACACAACCACCATACATTTAAATTATATGATCATATTAAATTTCAAAGACCTATTAGATACACAAAATATCACCTCTTATATAATATAGATTGATAATAACACTATGACAAGGGAATGTCACTAACTCCATTCAACCCATATTATATTTATCATGACCCCTATCCCGTAAACTTGGCCTCACAAGAAGATAAAACATTATGAAATTCAGTCCTTAGACCAAAGGCCTTTTCCTTGTCATAGAGTAATTGAAGGATTTCTTTGAATTTTGATACTAAAACTACCATCTCAACATTAGTGGGTGTAAGACCATCCAGCTAGGGCTTCTCACGGTCACACCAATCAAGGAGCCCCTTAAAGGGATCAGACTACTGTTGCTGCTTTTTTTAGCTTTAGGCAGCAAACTAATAAATGTTTTCCAATGATTCACCAAATACCCATCCCAATAAAATTTACATTTAAGGATACAACTATCATCCTCATAATATTCATCTCCTGAATAGTTATTATTTCATTTTATTTCCTGAGACTCATCCCCCATCTCTTATAGACATGCACCTATGTTTCTTAAACTACTCTGAGTAGTAGTCATCCCATACTGGGTACCAATGATCATTTTGGATGAATTTAATGGATAACACCTACCACTAGTAGAGTAATTATTTTCTTAAATTCAGTTACCCATTTTCTTCAAAGAATACTGAAATTATTTAAAACATTCAATTATTGGGTTACCCTTATTATAATTATCTATAACTTTCACCTTTGATTATGAATATATTATATGTATTTATATAGAATGGATATTTTATTAACCTAATAGGAGGGATATGGATTGAAAATGGATGCATTCTAATCGTATGCCAAAAGATTATGAAGATAGAGTTAAAGAGTTTGTCAAGTTTTCAATAGATCATGTATACGACCCTTCTCAAACTCTTTTTCTATGTTTACATTGTTGTTATTAAATAAAAATTATCTCAAAAGAGTTGTAAGAACATTTAATTTTTCATGGAATAGATAATATCTATAAATGTTGGACTAAACACAGGGAAAAACCCAATGTGCACACCAATTGGGATGATATTGCGGTTTATGGATAATTTTATATGAATACCATTGTAAATGATGATGGAGATTATATGGAATAAATGAAAATGGAAATTGAACATGACCTTTATGATTTCCCAATTTTTTTTGAGAAGTTTAATAGTTGCGCTAAGAGACTATTGTATATCGGTTGTACTAAATACTCAACATTTTCAGCTATATTGAAGTTATATAATTTGGAAGTTGATAGCAGATGGAGTGACACCAGATTTACAAAACTAATTGGTCTTATAAATGATATGCTACCATAATATAATGAACTTCCTTATTGAACATATAATTATAAATGAATTCTATGTTCAATGGGAATGATCTTAAAAAAATACATGCTTTTCCAAATGATTTTATATTATTTTCCAAGGATCATGAATCGATTATAAAATTTCCTAAGTATGGAATGAATTGATACAATAAAGAAGAATCAATTCCTTTGAAAGTTGTATGGTACTTTCCCATCATTCCATGCTTTAGAAGAATTTATGGATGTTAGGAAACCATGAGATAATTGACATGAGACACAAATACAATAATTAAAGATGAGAAACTATGTCATCTAGTAGACTCTCCTCATTGGAAGAAAATTGATCATGAGTACCCTGAATTTGGAAATGAGCTGAGAAACTTTCTTCTTGCATTATATATAGATGGAATAAATCCTTTTGGTGTAAAGAGTAGTACTCACAATACATGGATAGTTATGTTGGTAAATTATAACTTGACTCCATGGTTATACATGAAGCACACATACATTATGTTGTCTCTACACATATCTAGACCAAAACAACCCAGTACTGATATTGATGGATATTTGGATCCATTGATTTAAGATCTAAAATTGATGTGGGATACATGTTCTATAATGTATGATGATCATAGAAGTGAATAATTCACATTGAGGGCTATGTTGTATAGAATGATAAATGGCCTTCCTACTTATGAATATTTGTCAGGCTATAACATTAAAGGAATTTTGGGGTGTCCCATTTGTGAATAATTCACACACTTAGTTCAGTTGAAACATTCCTCAAAGACTATGTCTTTAGGAATTCAGAAATTTTTACCTCGACAATATAAATATTGATCCTAGATGATAGTATTTGATAGGAATACCGAAAAAGGTATAAAACCATCTCCACTAACAGGTGATCAACTATTCGATAAAGTAAAAGATATTGACAATGTTTTTGGTAAACCATTTTATAAAAAAAATACAAAATTAGGTTGAAAAAACCAATAGATTTTCTTTGAATTAGTATAATGGAATTGTTTATATGTTAGACATTTTCTTGAGGTCATGCATGTAGAAAAAAATTTATTTGATAGTGTTATTGGAACATTACTAAATGTTCTTGAAAAAAACAAAAGATGGAATCAAGGCTAGGTTAGACATGATTGACATGGGGATAAGGGAATATTTAGAATCGGTGAAGGGTAAAAGGATGAATTTTATTCCTCTAAAAGCTTACACTCTATCCAGATAAGAAATATTACAATTTTATATTTTTCTTAATGGTGTAAAAGTTCTAGTGGGGTATTCATAAAATATCAAGAATGCCATTTCAACGACTAATTTATAGTTTTATGGATAAAAAACACAACAATTTCATGCTTTGATGCAAGATTTGATTCTCATCACTTTATGTTGAATTATGCCTAAAAACGTACGACATGCATTAACTAGTTTTTTATTCTTTTTCAAAGCTATATGCAGTAAAGTTATAGACCCGATGACATTTACAATCATGAATAAGGAGGTTGTAGTCATATTATGTGAAATATAGATGTTATTACCACTATCATTCTTTGATATAATGGTCCACTTGGTGGTTCACTTAGTTAGATAGGTTCAACTACGTGGTCCTATGCATCACAGATGGATGTACCCCATTGAATGGTATATAAATATTTTGAAAGGGTATATCAAGGATCAATGTTGGATAGA
Source organism: Viscum album (assembly GCA_963277665.1). NCBI lineage: Eukaryota > Viridiplantae > Streptophyta > Magnoliopsida > Santalales > Viscaceae > Viscum > Viscum album. The sequence continues at coordinate 1,836,922,580 of OY728160.1, read as the reverse complement.
AGGTTTTATTGTAGAATAATATATTGTTAAAGAAGATATTGAATTCTGTACCGATTACTGATTAGATGTTGATAACATTGGTATCCCAAAGTATCATTACAATATATGCCTTATGGGAAAAGTGATTTCTAAAATATATGTTATTACAATTACCATAATAGATTGGGATAAATCCCACATTTATATTTTATATAATTGTTAACATGTTGATCCATACATTGAATCCCACAAAACAATTCTTAGACATCTAAATCAATCAAGGTCTGAAGGATGGATATCAAATACATATAATCAATAGTTTATAGGATGGTTCTAAGATCATATTTATAAGGATTTATCTGAAAATAGAAATTCAATTAACGAATGTCTTTGATGGATATATAGGGGACCAAATTCAAATGTTATTTCTCACACTATTTTTGTAATTAATGGCTATACGTTCTATACAAAAGAACACGATAACTACAGTATAATGAAAAATAGTGGAGTTACACTTGTGTAGAAAGTGATTCACATATCTAGGTCCAAGGATAAAAATATAATTTTCGTTAATATGTCATATTTTGGAATCATCACACAGATATAAGAGTTGGATTATACAACATTTCAAGTGTTGATTTTCAATTGAAAATGGGTTCACAATAAGAGTGAAATGAAATTTGATGAAATGGGATTTGTGAAGGTGAATTTTAGTGTGAAAGGGTATAAGGATGATCCATTCATAATGGAATCATAAGTAGTGAAGTTATTTTATGTCTCAAATCCAACAAACAAGAATTTTTCAATTGTCCTGCTGGTGACTAAAACAACTGTAGGGTTAAATGAAAATTCAATCAAGGATAACCCTTTTATTGGGAGATCAAAATCATTTCATAGTAGTCCTAATATAAAAAATTTATTGTATATTAGAGGGGAACATAAAGAGGGGATTTGGATTCTTGATAGAGGATACAAACCCCTTAAACCTTTAAAGAAAAGAAAGAGAGTTCAATGAGTAGGTGAAAGTTTTTTTAATATACTATTATTTTATTCATAATATCACGTGTTATATATTTTATTAAAATAATATAAATTAATTGTTTGACTACTCATGAAAAAAAACGACTTCTGCATATGAAGATGTTACCGATCCAGGGGAAGAACATAAAGTTGATGCTGAAACTGTATAGTTATTAAGGGATCAACAACATGTTGATGAGAAGAAAAACAATAACGACATAGCATCACTGTGTTGACTAAAATTATCAAGGCAAGAAGCAAGGTTGTATAATTTGAGGTTAGCTAGAATCAATGAGGCCAACCTATTGACCCCAACAAGTCAATGTTCATTAGTTATATTAGGATCACAACAAGAATGAATGTGCCAATTTTCATAGATTTATGCTACCATGTCCAACCTGTAATGAAGGAAACCCTTTGGGAAGATATTAAGGTAATATTATGATATATGACAAATTATATAATGAAAAGTTGATTTACTTTTCATTATCCCTTATAGAGTTCATTTATTTTAGATGATTTACATAATAAATATGCCTTAATGGCCACTGTAAAATCCTATATAGGCTTCCATACACTTCTTACCAAGATTTATCTCAGGTATGCTGAGGGGAAACTAATTCCCCACCCCCCAGTTATGTATGGCCATGTTATAAAGCAGAAAACATGGAATTATTTCATTAGTCTTCACAATGGGAAATCATTTCAGGTGCATTTTAGTCAATAATATATTATTTGACACTATTTATTTTATCCAATTTTATTCAAAATTGTTAATTTATAAAATAGTAAAGGAGTACTAAAAATAAACAATGTGCATCAAAACAAATGTAACCCTATCAAAAAGCAAGGATAAAGTACGCCTCACTAGAGAATAAAATGGTATGTATTTTAAATCTAAAATAAAATTTTTATGTGATATGAAACAATATATGTTCCTTTTTTATATGTAGATTTATGAATCAAAATCTGAAGACCCTTCCATCCCATGTCATGTGCTATAGAAGGAGGACCATATAAATAAATAGGGTAAAATAGTTGACAAAAACACAAAATAAGTATGGGAAACATGTGTAAGTATGAAATAAAAGTAATTAATTATGATTTATAACTGTATCACATAAAAATATCTATTTATGTTTATATTTTTATATGTTTTAGACACAATAATCAGTAGTGATTGTAACTGGAGAAAAACTACTTTTAGTAGATTTTAAGTGGCTAGAACAATGTGGTCACGTTAGAGGTGTTGGTTTTGGAGTGTCACCTAAAACATATTTCGAGAAGATAAAACCATAAGAAGATACATATTAGATGATGAAAGGATTATAGGTTCAAATAGATTCTTTTCAAGATATTATTATTCGGTTTGGTTTTGCATAACAATATATGAGAAAGGATCAAAGCGAACCAGCAGTGGAACAAAAATCAGATCACAAAGAGCCAAGTGACCCCACTAGATTTGAGTCTAGTTATTCCCCTTAACCACATACCTTACCCGAGGTAATAAATTTTTTCATTACTCTTTCTTCTAAATGTTAATCAAACAACTTTTGATAAATTTATATTACTAAAATTCTATAGGGTAAAGTTGTATGTGATTTCTATCTATTAATACCCCTAAAACACCTTGTTGCGAAGGGTAAAATGTATAATATACTAAGAGACATGCTATACAACAAAGAAATCCCAAAATATCACATGAGAGTGGGGATTAAAGAAGCTCGGGAGCCAAGTGTTGAGTTTCCTATTCCACTTGATGATTTTGATATTATAACAATCAATGATGCTATTGGAACTTTTATAACATAGTCATATAATCTTACAAAGACATATAAGGTATGTCCTTAACTATTTTTTTTCAAATGAAACCCCTGTAACTGTTGATGAAAAAATGTTTTAAGTGAGGTATGAAATTATATATGGATAAAACAATGAATAAATATAAGGTCAGATCAAGAAAATCTAGTGAATCAACCAAGAAAAAAAAGGACCTTCCAAGAGTACCTTATCCCCGCCAGTTCCACTGAAACATATATCAACACTAGAAATTTATGCGGACACCACATTAAAAGATGAAGATATGTCCTACATTCAATATAAAGAATAAATATTTGGGACTATCAATATAAATGTAGTTGGTCTCAAGAGTATAAACAGGATTCTCAAGTTTGAATGGTTAGGAGTCTCAATTTTGAATACATACATGAGGTACATTTTCATAATCCATTGTTCCAAAAAATGGTCTACTGTCTTCATTAATGTTAATAAATATTTATATTTTCTATAATATTTTATATTACTACTATATAAATGGAAAACCTTGTGAAGCATGATTTGGATTTATTAATCCCTATATTATTTCTAGGGAACAAATTTCATTAGGGTTGGAATAAATTGAGAAGAAAAAAGATTATCTAACCAAGGAATTTGAGAAGAAAATATTAGATGATATACTCTGGTTGATGCCTACAATACTGGGGTAAAACTCTAAAATCTAATCATATAAAATATATTTTTCTTTTTTTCACTACTCATTTGTTTATATTTTTTAAGAATCACTTAATGGTGATTACAATCAATTCAGATAACCAAAATGTTTATTTTTCAGATCCAATGCATGAATTTCCATAAAAATGACCACACATGACGTGTATTGTGAATTTTTAATTCACTGAAATCCACATTTTATACATAAAATTTGAATTACATATTCTAGTTTTTGTTTTAACAAGAATTTTATTATGATAGGGAAATTTATAAATACATACTAAATCATGGTATGAGGTTAGAGACTGAATATAAAAAGCCTATAGATTTATTAAAATGGAAATAGATTATGGTATATATAGAAATATTTAACTATAAAAAAATATTTCAAAACAATTTACTCATTTTGGTTAATATTTCTATAGTGTTCGAAGTAAGATAATAACAACTATTCTTGATATTATGTTTGAAAATTTATGAAATACATCATATTCCATCAAAAGAATAGAATCCCTGAACATGGACTATTTGAAGGTAATTAAAATTTCCTTAAAAATATTTCTTAATCATTTTTCTATATATATTTTCTTAGTACTACCAAAATTTCCAATAATATACATAGTCAAAAGAAGAAGTACTTTTTTTAGAGATGAGTGGGCAGAGTACATGGTGTCATAATGTTTGCCGACATCAAATTTAGGTGATTACCTATTATGATTGTGATCGAGTATGGGATATGATCATAGAGATACACTTGGTATGTGAATAATTAGTATCATAATGATTATATATTATTTTTGATCTATTTCTAAAGGAGAAGTTTAACAGAGGAAATTGATTTGTTTAGAAATGAATGGGCAGAATACATGGTGTCAGAATGTATACAAACATCATGAACATGTAACTTACTAATACTTATTTAGTTAATTTAGTCATCATTTTATCTATTTTTTTTACTTAATTTCATTATCATTTTTATTTGATACTTATTTTGTTAAATTTACACATTAGTTCAAAACACACATTATATGCTCAAAACCACACAAAAAAATTCAAATTGTTTTGATAATTTGGGACATCGATCCATGATCCATTTTTGATATGCATGATTTGAATACACATAAATATGACACCCAATGTTGTTGGTATGAATTGAAGTGTGTATTTTCAATAAAAAAGTGTTATTTTAGTTTGAAACATGTATCACATAGCCAAAACTGATAAAATGAGCTTAGATTATTTTAAACATTAGGAAAATGGTCCATAATTCATTTGTAACATATTGGAATTTAACACATTATAATCTGATATATTATGTGGTTGTTATTACTTTAAGTGTGTGTTTTCAATATGAAGTATTCATTTTATTTTAAAACACACATCACTATCCAAAACTGAGAAAACAAGATTAGATTTTTTTCAAAATTTAGGACCACAATCCATAATTCATTTATGATGTATAGGAATTGTCCGCACATCAATCTAACAGCCTATGTGGTTGGTATGACCCTAAGTGTGTGTTTCAATATAAAAGTTTAATTTTAGTTCAAAATTAAAATCATAAAGACAAAATTGAGAAAATGAGATTGGATTATTTTCAAACTTCAGGAAAACGATACATAATTCATTTTTTACATGTATGAATTGGATGCACATCAATCTGACACATGATGTGGTTGGTATGACTCAAAGTGAATGTTTTCAATACAAAAGTGTCATTTTAGTTTAAAACACACATCAAATGGCCAAAACCGAGAAAAATAGCTTGTATTTTTTTTCAAACTTTAGGAAAATTATCCATAATTTATTTATGACATATAAGAATTGATTGTACATCAATTTGACACCCGATGTGGTCAGTATGACTCTAAGTTCATGTTTTCAATAAAAAAAGTTCCATTTTAGTTTAAAACACACACCAAATAGCCAAAACTGTGAAAAAAATCTTGGATTATTTTCAAACTTTAGAAAAATGGTCCATAATTCATTTGTGACATGTAATAATCGACTACACATCAATATGACACATGATATGCTCAATATGATTAAAAGTGTGTGTTTTCAATAAATAAGTGTTATTTTAGTTTAAAATGAAAACAAGATCTATTTTTTTTCTTCAAAATTTAGGAAAATGATCAATAACTCATCTATGATGTGTAGGAATAAACCACAACTGATGTGGTCAGTATGACTTGAAGTGTGTTTTTTCAATATAAAAGTTCCATTTTAGTTTAAAACGCATGTCACATAAAAAAACTGATAAAACAAGTTCAAATTATTTTCAAACTTTAGGAAAATGATCCATAATTCATTTTTCATGTGTATGAATTGACCTCACTCAAATCCGAAACACTGTGTGATTAATATGACTCGATGTATGTTTGTTCAATATAAAAATTCCATTCTAGTTTAAAACACATAACATTTTCAAAATAGATAAAATGAGCTCGGATTGTTTCCAAACTTTAGGAAAATTATCCATAATTCATTTTTTGACATGTAAGAATTGACCATACATCAATCTGATACCTGATATGGTCGGTATGACTTGAAGTGCATGTTTTTAATACAAAATTGTCATTTTAGTTTAAAACATGCATAAAATAGCCAAAACTAAGAAAACTAGCTTGTATTTTTTAAAATTTTAGGAAAACAACTGATAATGTAACATACCTCCCTAGGTTACACTCACCAGTGCCCCAAGATGGTGGGAAAAAGACCTCAAGAATGCCTCCTCGAATACCAGTGGTTGCTAACTAGCAGCTAGGGACTAGGGTGTGTTTATAGGGAGACTATGCCCTCATAGATCAGAGTAATAAAAATAAAAAATGATAGATAATAAATAGTAAATAACATAATCAAAAATAAGAAATAGACAACAATAGAAAAAATAGAAATAAACCAAGAAAGAGAATTAGATAACTGGAAGAAGTTGAATAAACAGTAAAGAAAACAAAAATGATGATTATAGTATGTCATGGATCTATAAAGAAATGGGAGTACACAGGGAACATGGGATATAAGAATATACTACATGCTATACAAAAATACAAAAATATCAAAAACTGCTACAACTAGTATCTCAAGCATAGGCTCAGTCCTCTGCCCCCAATCTCCATCCTACAACTATAAATCTATAACACCCTGACCCCAAATGCCTGAAGCTGGTGAATTATTTCATTAAATTGGCATGATTACAAGGAATAAAATCCTGAAGGACCAGGTAGTTTAGTAGTTTTGGAAAACCATATACATACATAAGTTCAACATTACAACTTGAATTGAAATACATTATATAAATTCTACTGGAAACATACACAACTCCTAGATTATCCTTGAAATTCATTTATAATATACTTCCTCACATCTTGGGAAAAATAAAAAATAAGAAGGGTGTGATATCATATGCTCAGTAAGGGTAATCAATACAGCGGAATATATCTTAAACATAAACATTAGGCACAACGAATAAAAGAAAACACATGCCTTTAAAAAATAAAATTGAATATAACATGACAATAATAAGAGCTAAATAAATAATGACATAATAAAATATAACCATGAGTATTTTAATAGTAAAATAACCACATGGACTATCAATTAATATTTTCATAATGAGGTAATGAATAATGCTGAACATCATAATCATTCTGTCAAGGCCTCGTTCTAAGACCATACATAAATAGGTAAAAACCCAAATTAGTTTGTCTTAGGAGACCTACCGATTCATCTAGGGGATATAGTGGGCCACACCCATCACTTACTAAGTCAAATTAATTCCTCACATAAAAGGGGTGAACATAATAAAAAAATACATTCATATTGAAACTAATATATGAAATGTAAACAACTTTCTATAATCATTAAACATAAACTCTAACCATTCAGAGTAATATGGTGAATGGTATCAAGATAGCACATCCAAAATCAAAATAATAAGAAACCCTTCAATAACATATTGTAGATGATATCACAAGATATAAACCTCAATTAAGTAAAATATTCAACAAAGGATTTTTACATAGATGAAGATACTTTTAAATGAGACCATTGAAAAATTCTTAAAGACATAAACATTCCAAAGTGTCCCATACCACCTTAAAACATTCAAATAATAATCCCTTAGAATATAATGTGAATAAGAAGACTCTTGATATGATATATAAAATGTAATTACATACACTATATTCAAGGAATAAGTGGTGAACAAGGCATATATCTTATAAAAGTTAAAGTGATACGAGAAAAATCCTTTTTACTTTGGAAAGAAGAGTTTTTTTGGAAAATCATTTGTATTTGTCATGAAATCAGATTATAAACTTGTATATCCTATAAAATAAAATTTAAGGACATTGGAATTATATTTTAGGCATAAATTTTGTCCCACTGAAGTGAAATCATGTAAAAAGAGTTTTTAAAGAAGCTTTAGAAATAAAACATGTTATTACGGTTTAAGGAAAATAGTAAAGAGATTTTAAAGAGGAATGGTATGTTTGTTTTCATAAAACCAAAAATGAACCAAGATAGTTTTTTATGATATTTTTTTTTATTTTATAAAAATAATTATGTCTTAAAATATAATATATAGTTCACTTGTAAATGGGTAAGATTTCAAGAAGTTCCCTTGAACTGGGCGTGTTTATCGAGAAAAATTAAGAAGGGAACTATTTTAAAACATATAATCACCATAAACAGAAAATGAAATGATATGAATATATGATTTTGGAAAATATAAACAGAATTTAGAATATTTACACAAAAATAAATAATCATTACATTTGGGTAAGGATAGTGAAGGAATAACCCGAAGGAAAAATGAAGGTTCGGGTAGAATCCCTTACCACTTTGTAATCAATCGAATCATATGCCCCAAAATAAATAGTCATAAAATGATACATTGAATACCATTAAAATAAATAGATTCATTATATTAAACATAAATTTATAGTATAAATACACCATACATAAGAAATAGTGGTGAATAAGGAATATCTCAACAAATGGTAGTGAGATGAGGAAACCCTTACCTAATGTTCGAATGTGTTCTTATATGGACCTTAATATCATGGATAATAAAATTAAATCCATTAATTAATTAATTAATAACCTTATCTTCATATATTTGATTCATTATAGTTTTTTTAAGTACATTCATGTCCTTATTTATAAGTTATAAGATTGAATTCTGTCGTTCCAGAGTGTTTGTTTTCGTGGTTTTCATAATCAGTTCGCTTGTTTATAAGTAATGGAGTTCATGTGGAATGTATATAATTATAAAAAATTTATTTTATATGATAATAATAAATTTTAATGATATTAAATGGTAATATAATTCATTTATTTATATGGTATGAGGATGAGTTTTTATATGAAACATTAATGAAGATCATTTTGGCAATATTTCGATTATTAACTACTAGTTTTATCATATGAATTAATATTATATATATACTAGTTAAAGAAAAATAAATAGGTTATAATATATAAATTATAGTTTTTTTCAACCATAAAAATGGTTTCATGACCATAATTTAAGTAGAAATTGAATAATGAAGGTTCGTCGTCCAGGAAGGTTGTAAATCGGCACCTCCCGGGCGATGATTTCGTTTTTAAAATAAGAGAGAGAGAGAGTAAGAAGATTTATGATGGATGTTATATTAAAATTATATAATTATAATATAAAAATTATACTGGAGTTATAATTATAATTTGGACATAGTATGTGAGGAGATAATAATAAAATAAGGAACTTAAATGAAATTAAAAGGAAAAAGGAAGAGGATTTTACCTCTTGAGTACTCCTCCTTGAGAACTTCTTTAAGGGAAGGGATTTTAATATTTTGGAAAGACCAAGAGCTCTTTTACGTGGGTAAGGACTAGGGAAGAGTATTTGGGTAGAACTTTGAGAATCTTAAAGGATTATAGGAGTGAGGAGAATAGAGAGTGAGGGGTGGTTTTTATAGTGGAGGCGAGGAGGGGTTTTCCATTATTTTAATCATTATTTTATTATTTTGGATCAAGAAAATGAATAGTCTTGATTATTGTGACTAAAAAATAGTAATAAGTGCACGTGAGTTTGAACCAATGTCAATTTACATCATACATGACTTAGGCATGATGCAGAAATTCATTTATTTAGCATATTTCATAAATTATTGAATTTCACTATTGATAAAAATTCAAGTATTTTAGAAAAATCCAAAAAATTCACCCTAAATTTTTTTTACATGTAGAATTAAAATATAAAATAAATTTTATTAAAATTATTTTATAAATAATAGAAATTTAATTTTTAAATAAAATCATTATTTACTTGAAAAATATAGATTTTAAATTTAAAACTGATTTTATAATACTTTCAAAAATTAACCAAGGTCTCATAAAATTATCATAAAATCACAGGAAAACAAAATATTTATCTATAAATAAATTTTATGAAAATTAATTTTATTAATTTATTAATTTAAAATTTTAATTAAATATTTATTACTCACAAAAATACCAACACTTAATTATTAATTTTTAAAATATTCACTCTCATTTATATGATGCCTAAATTTTATTTATACTTACATGGGTGAGGTTAATATTCATAAGGTTACATTAATATTCATAAGGGTATGTTACTATTCATAAGTGTAAGTTACTATTCACCAAAAATGTAAGTTGATCCTATCAGACTTTAAATATCTTAATGATCGCAACCATGCATGTCATTTTTCCGAAATTCAAGTCACAGAAGTGGAAAAATTATATTCATCAGATAGGTTATAACAAAGTGTTATTTTATCGAGACTAAGTGTTTCACACATTCAATATTAAATTTATTTGTAAATTCTTGAGGTGCTACATTCTTCCCCCTTAAAAAATTTCATCCTCGAAATTACCTGAATTTTACCTTATAAAAAGATCTGGGTAGTTATTCATCATAAGTTCCTCAGGATCCCATATTACCTCTTCAATTTTATGTTTTTTTTCAAAGTACCTTTACTAGTCGAGTCGTACGATTCCTCAACACCCATTCTTTACTGTCCATAATTCGGATAGGCTTCTTATAGTAAGATAAGTGAGGTTCCAATTCTATACCTTTTGAAATGAGGACATGTGTTGGGTCTGGCATGTACTTTTTCAACAATGATACATTGAACACATTTTGTACCTTATACAGGATAGGCAACATTTCCAAATGATAATACACAACTCCGATTCTCTCTATAATTTCAAAAGGGACAATGTACATGGGGCTCAGTTTCCCTTTCTTCCCAAATCTCATAACACCCCTACATAGAGATACTTTCAAGAAAACATGATCTCCCTCCTGAAATTACAAATCCTTCCTTTGATTATCAACATAGATCTTTTTTATACTTTGATTTTCCTTGATATGTATTTGAATAGTCTTTACCTTTGCTGTTATTTCCCCCACAAGCTCTGGTCCCATGATCTTTCTTTCACCAACTTCATCCCAACATATTGGTGTATGATGTCTCTTTCCATACAATGCTTCACATGGTGTCATTTGAATACTACAATGGAAACTATTGTTGTAGGAAAACTCCACCAAAGGTTAATACTGACCCCATTACCCTAAAAATCAAGTGAACATGATCTCAACATGGATTCTAAAGTTTGGATCATTCTTTTTGGTTGCATGTCAGTTTGAGGGTGATAAGAAGTACTTAATTGAAGCTCAGTATCTGAATATTTTTGAATAATTATCCATAATTTTGATATAAATCATAGATCATGATCAGTCACAATTGAGTGAGGTTCCCCATGAAGTATTAAAACTTCATTAATATAGATATGAGCAAGGATCTCTAGTGGAAAATCTCTCCTTATGGTGAGGAAATGAGTAGATTTGGTAAGTCGATCAACAATCACCCACATTACACCATTCTTCCATGGAGTTTTTGGTAATACAGTGAAAAAATCCATAGCGATGTCATCCCATTTCCATGTAGGAATAGGTAGAGGTTTCATGACTCCTCAAGGATGTTGTCTTTTAGCCTTCACCTGTTGACAGACTAAACATATTGAAACATTTTTAACAATTTCCCATTTCATGTTTTCCCACCAGAAATGTTCCTTCAAATACCTATACATCTTAGTACTACGAGGGTGTATAGAGAAATTCAAACCATGGGCATCATCTAGTAAATCCCTTCAATGATAGCATAGACCACTTCTTGACAAGCCATCAATCAGTTTTAAGGTAGTTAGCACTTATCCAAATTAATCATTTCTTCATCATTATATCAACATCTAGAATATATTTAGGGCTGTATTTCCCTCAATCACGTGTTTTCCAAAAAGTTTAACTTTCCACAGAATATATTTTCTTTATACCAATCCACTTATGATCTAAAATCCTTAATTAAAAAATAATACATTACAATCCTTATATATTCCATAATTCTTATTCCAACCCCAATGAAATTTGTTCCCTAGAAATAATATAGGGATTAATAAATACAAATCATGCTTAACAGGGTTTTCCCTTTATATAGTAGTAATATAAAATATTATAGAATATGTACCCAAAAATAAATAATCATTACATTTGGGTACGAATAGTGAAGGAATAACCCGAAGGAAAAATGAAGGTTTAGGTGGAATCCCTTACCACTTTTAATCAATTGAATCATATGGCCCAAAATAAATAATCATAAAATGATACATTTAATACCATGAAAATAAATATATTCATGATATGAAACATCAATGGGCAGTATACATACACCATACACAAGAAATAGTGGTGAATAAGGAATATCTCAAAAAATGGTAGTGAGATGAGTAAACCCTTACCTTATGTCCGGATGTATTATGATCTTGACCTTAATATCCTGGTTAATCAAATTAAATCCATTAATTAATTTATTCATAATCTTATATACATATATTTTATTCATTATAGTTTTGTTAAGTACATTTATGTCCTTATTGATAAGTTATAATATTGAATTCTATCATTCCAGAGTGTTTGTTTTCTTGGTTTTCATAATCGGCTCATTTGTTTATAAGTAATGGAGTTCATGTGGCATGGATATAATTATCTAGAATTTATTTTATATGATACTAATTAAAATTAAGGAGATTAAGTGGTAATATAATTCATTTTTTATATGGTATGAATATGTGTTATTAGATGAAACATTAATGAAGATCATTTTAGCGATATTTCAATTATTATAAACTATTTTTGTCGTATGAATTAATGTTATTTATATATAATAGTTCCAGAATATTAAATAGGTTATAATAAATATATTATATTTTTTAAACCATAAAAATTATTTCATGACCATAATTTAAGGATAAATTGAAGAACGAATGTTCTTCGTCCATGAAGGTTGTAAATCAGCACCTCCTGGATGATGATTTCGTTTTTAAAATAAAAGAGAGAGAGTAAGAAGATTAATGATGGATATTCCATTAACATTATATAATTATATTATATATATTATACTGGAGTTATCATGATCATTTGGATAGATGATGTTAGGATATGATAATAAAAGAAATAACTTAAAAGAAATTAAATGGAAAAAGGAAGAGGATTTTACGTATTGAGTACTCCTCCTTGAGAACCACCATAAGTGAAGGGGTTTTGATCTTTTGGAAAGACCAAGAGATTAGAGATGTGAGGAGGGACTAGGGAAGAGTATTTTTGAAGAACTTTGATAATATTTAATGCTTATAGGAGTGAAGATAAGAGGGAGTGAGGGGTGGTTTTTATAGTGGAGGAGAAGAGGGTTTTTCCATTATTTTAATCACTATTTTATTATTTTGGATCAAGACTATGAATAGTCTTGATTATTGTGACTAAAAATAGTAATAAGTTCATGTAATTTTAAACCAATTTCCATTTACATCATCCATGACTCAATCATGACGCAAAAATTCATTAAGTTAGTAGATTTCTTAAATTATCAAATTTTACTATTCACAAAAATTCAAGTATTTTAGAAAAATACAAAAAATTCACACTAACCATTTTTAAACGTGTAGAATTCAAATATTAATTCTATTTTATAAAAATAATTTTATAAATAAGAGAAATTTATTTTTTAAATAAAATCATTATTTACTTGAAAAATATATATTTTAAATTTAAAAATCATTTTATAATGCTTTGAAAAATTAACTAAGGTATCATAAAATTAACCTAAAATAATTGGAAAAAAATATTTATTTAGGAATAAATTTTAGAAAAATTAATTTTATTAATTTATTAATTTAAAATTGTAATTAAATATTTATTACTCACAAAAATACCAACACTTAATTATTAATTTTTAAAATATTCACTCTAATTTTTATAGTGCCAAAATTTTATTTATACTTACATGGGAAAGGTTATTATTCATAAGGGTACATTACTATTCATAAGGGTATGTTACTAATCATAATGGTAAGTTACTATTCCCTAAAAATGTAAGTTGATCCTATCAAACTTTAAATATTTTACTGATCACAACCATGTATGTCATTTTTTTTTGAAATTCAAGTCATAGAACTGAAAAAATTATGTTCATTGGATAGGTTATAACAAAGTTTTGTTTCATAGAGAATCAGGGTTTCATGCATTTAATATTAAATTTATTTTTAAATTCTTGGGGTGCAACAAAATCAGTCAAGCATAGAAAGTCGCACGCTTCCCTTTATCAATATCTGTAATCATAAAGTTTTCTTGGGAACCATAGGTGGCTTAATCTTGGTGTGAGATACAATCTCAGTAGGTCACCACCCATGATGTCTAGACCAATACATTTCATACAACAAATAAATGATAGTGTTCCATAATAATAAATTATGGACAATAAATAATTAAATAAATAAACACTTTGGTCTGGTTTCCTAATTGGACACCCAACGAATACCACCTGCTTCATACTAAGCTAGATGTCTAAAATGAGGTACCTATACAAGTATAAAAGTGCATAGATGGACCATTGTAAACAAGCATCTATGGTAGGCAGACCCCATGCTTGTTCTTTGGCTTGGAGATCTCTTTTCCATGTTAGCGTGCAAGCATGATCATAATGAAAATAAGAAACACCATACATGGAACAAGGAATAAATCAATCTGTCAAATCTAATGGTGGAGTCCCAATCCCATCCAAGGTGATCTATAAAGAATCCCAAGTGTCAATAAAAAAGTATCTGATATAGCCAATACCACAGATTCCATCCAAGGAAACCCATAAATGTGTCCCTTGTTTCACTAATTTAATGGTGAACTATTAGTCCATACCGAGTATCTCACATAGGGGACCAGGTATCACCCGAGGTATAGCGTAGCCATCTTTATAATTAGTCCATACTCAGTTTCTCCCCTAGGGAACCGATGTCACTCACGAGTATATAGAATCTTCCTGGAGATCCCGTACATGGGAAGCCAATGTATCGCTCCAAGTGTATCTAGAAGATCCAAAAGAACATGACGACTCTATCCATGACATCCTTAAAATAGGACCTGGGTTCTCTCCTGACCCATAGTAGGTGAGGCATAAAAATCACGGTATAACTCACAATTAATAGCATATATAATCCCATGTAATCAATTAGAATGGAAATATAAAATTCTAATGATCTATCTAAGCATAACATCCAATTATGGCCAATCAACTATGGCATGAAGTAACAAGTACATGGAATTTAGAAAGAATACCAAGTTATAAGGCACATATCATGACATATGAAACAAGCATAAGCATTTAGTACAAGACTACCAAGAAATAACATGAGTCATGGTATAAGGAAAAAGCATTAAGAACATGTCATAACATGTAAAACGATAACATAAGGCATAAATCATGTGACCATTCAATAAGAATTAATAATTGGCATTTAAGGAGGGGCCTAACTCATGGATCACAGTTCAACTCAATTAAAAATGTATGTTAAGGAATTTAACTAAATATAAATAGACACACACACACAAGGTGGTTCACAATTCACAAAATGGGAAAAAATGGGCCATTAGGGTGGGCACACCCAAATGGGTGTCCAATGAAGAGACGAACAACCCAACGATGAATTTCTCCATAAGGTAGGGTCACACATTACATGGGAAACCAATATAATTAATTTATTAAACAAATTTAAAGCCTCACCAGAAGGGTCCGACGAGAGGCACAATGAAACATCATTCAAAAAGTGATTAAATGAGTAGAAAATACATAGATCACCTACCTAAATTTAGTATCATTCAACTCATACATTATTGAAGCTTGAAATGAGCTAAAACGGAAGAAAATAGAGAAATTACCCAACATCTTGAAAATAGGGAAAAAGACATTGCATGTAAATAGTGAAATAGAGGATGGAGGGACCTTGAAATAAAAGCAAGAGGAAGGAAAAACTTACCTAGATTTTCCTAATGCTTACTATAATGAGATATTTGATCGTTAGATGAATGATATTGATCAAAACCTATGAGGGAGGAGGAGGAGATTCCATGCATGGGAGAGGAGAAGAAAAACTTACTGAAAGAGAGAAAGGGAGAAATAGGGTGGATTAAAATCATCAAAGAGAGGTAAAATAGTAATTTCACCCAAAAAAAAGGGTGCATCGTTTGGCCACACGATTGGCCAAACCGTATGCTGAACATGTGCCAAGCCACTACTTCAAGTGGCACCCCACACGATTAGACACACTGTTTATCTAACCATTTTCAAACCATGAAAAACCATTATGTCCAAAAAGTATATAGAACTGCAGGTTGTGTTCCTAGGGTCACAAGGTTGTAGAAAATCCATGCACCCCCAGGTACCCACTATCTAAATCCACATGGTTTAGAGAAACCATTAAGGATGTGCAACACAGTTTCTACTAACCATGAGACACAGTCTTCCTCTTTAATTCTAAGTGTTCCAGACTCTGAATGAGCCCTGGACACACCTGATACCTCATTGACTCCCTTAGGCATCATTATTAGGACCAAAAAATGGAATTTAAATAAAAACAAATGGTTTGTACCTTTTAGAAAATCCGAGATGTTACAACCTCCCCTCCTTAAGACAAATAGTCCCTAAGTTTCCCTTCCAAGGGTGAAAAAACATCATTTGAGAAGATTTTTAGCCATTGTGCATGCACATAATCCTCTCACTCCCAGGTCTCATCCTTTACATGTCTGTGCTTCCATAGAAACCATAATAGATGAACTGACTTGTGTTGTAGATCCTTAGTTCTCTGATCAATGATACATATCATATGCTCCTCAAAGGATGAATCCGCCTCTAGCTCGATATCCTCAGGGTCAGAAGGATGAGATGAGTTGGGATGATATTGTATAAGATTAGATACGTAGAAGATGTCATGTATGAAACAATATATATAATGTAACAACAACCGATAGACTACCAACCCGACTCTCTACACTACCTCGAAATACCTCACATATCGAGGCGATAACTTCCCTATATCCTGATTCATCTATGATCCAATATAGGTGATACATGCATAAAGACCCGATGTCCCACATTAAAATCCAGAGGTCTATGACAATGATCGATATATGAATTCTATCTAGACTGAGATATATCCATACTCTTATGAATTAGTTAGACTTTCTCTGAAGTCTTCTGAATGAGATGAAGACCCAATAGAGTTGCCTCACCTACCTCTAGCCAGCATAGAGGTGAACAGTACAATAAACCATATAGGGCTTCATACAGAGCCATTTGAATCATTCTTAAAAGAAGTTATTGTAGGAAAAATAAGCCATAGAAATATTCTTTTCCCATGAGCCTCCAAAATCAAGGATACATGCCTGAAGCATATCCTCTAACACCTATATTATCTGCTTGGACTTCCCGTAAGTCTAAGGGTGATATGCTATACTCAAGAGCACCTATGAACCCAGTGCATTTTACAAACCTTTCTAGAACCGTGATGTGAACTGAGCATCTTGGTCCAAAATGATAGAACACAGAACACCATGAAGCCGTACTATCTCCCAGATGTAAAGCCTATAGGTTCCGGGTGCAGCGGAAGCACGTGGATGGGTGTACCCAAATTTAATTTTACTGTAAACAATGATCAATCCAAGATCCTTCACAATAACAAAATGCCAGATCTTTGGAATAGAATGAAGAATGAAAAAAGGAAAGAGGGAAGTCCTGGAACCATATATAGGATCATCATATGTTGGTTATAATTAATTTAATTAAAATACAAGAATTACCTTGATGGAATTATATCTCTATTGATGTTTCCGGTCATGATCTAATGTGATCCATCATTGTGTTATAGAATCCAAGTGTAGGATTCCTCTAGTGGTGATACATACATTCTCCATGTATCTATGGATGTCACCGAAGGAATCTTTGGGTGATAGTGTTAAATATACATTGCTTGTGATGTTTTCCTTTGATTTTCTTGATAGCCACTTCTAAATCACTATCCTTGATCTGGTGGAGGAAGATATCTCTTGTAACTTGAGAGGATTCTTAGAGGAAAGGAATTATCTCTTAGCTTGAGATATTTATCCAGATCTATTGTGCATAACCACAAAAAATGGCTAGATCTAATGAGAATAATGTAATTGGGATTTTATTACTTAGAATAATAAAATGAATTAATTACTCGAAAGAATTTATTAATTTCATTTAATTATTAGTAAGACCCCATGTCTAATAATAATATTTGACTATTAATATCACTTGAAATGCACCTAGTGAATTGCACCTATTATTATTTAATTAAATAAATAATATTATTTCTCACAAATCCCCAGAAAAACTACACGACATGTAATTTTTTTTCATTTTCTTTATTTCCACCACCACATTTATTATATCTTGAATAGTGAATATTTATTTATTAAATAAATATCACTACATTAATCGCTAATAAATATATTATTTTTCCCAAAATATATTCTATTGAATAACTAGTGTCGAAATAAATGAGATCAGACATCCTTGAATAATTATTAAATCACAATCAAGAATAATATTTATTCAACTTGTTAAATGAATATTTAATTGAGATACTTGAACACACTTAGTGTGTGACCCTCTAGGCCTCTTTCTCAGTGGAATTAGGAGGAGCCTGCATAAATTCCAAGGTTAGCATCTAGAAACACACCAACACACCCATAGAGAAAGAAGTTAACACCACAATGACATGTCACCTCCTACGAACTCTTACCATGTAATGTAATCCCTTTTTCTCGATATCTTGAATCAAGTGGGTTTTATGCTCGTGAAATCGACCCATGTGCTCGATTATTCTTTCTTTGACTTCCTAGAATTGAACATTCCCATTGCTCACCATGGATATGGATTTATTTAGACTATATCAATTCCATCAAAGGGATTGAGATATTAACTTCTATTATGGAACAGAAGGGAAAAATCCTTTCTCGCATTATATATTAATGTAGTATTACTCGTGATGAATCCAACATATCATACCTCACTACGAACAATGTGTCGTCATAGTTTTCGTTAATACATCTAAGTGCACGAGTTTTAATACCCATTAATAATAATCTTAAAGTCTAATAACCAATACACACGTCCACATATAGGAACATCCAATGACACTATTAAATGTGAATTTCCTAGTGGCGGGTCTCATTCTCATAATATCCTCCTAGATACTACCAAGGGAGAACACCATGATAAGGTGCCTCAAAGTTTTATGAGTTCTCACCCCTAATGTCCTGTATTATTTTTGTCCCTCAAATAACATCATCCGGCCATAGAACATATATTCAAGAATAGTGTTATGGTACTTCCGGGTTCTCATCATTACAAAGATCCACTATAACCCTTTAGTGAAACATCTATACTTAGGACATTATCACATACATTGTAATATAGAAGAATAATCAATATGTGATAAGTTATTTATTAATATTCAAATCCATGAATACGAGTTTATCATAAAGTACAAAGTAGTTGGTTCTAGGCAACCAACTCCAAAAGACTCCCACTTGGACTAGATCCAACTACTAACAAACTTTAACCCGTTAGCTCTCACATGATATTCATGTTTCTACTGAGATAAGACTTTAGTCATGGGGTCTACCACATTATCTTCCATGGACACTCTTCTCACTGAAAATTCACCCCTTTGATAGAAATCCCTCAAGAGGTGATACTTTCGGAGAATGTGCTTTGTCCATTGACATGACCTTGGTTCTTTTGAAAGAGACACTGCTGCAATATTATCACAATATAATGTGATAGGATATTTAATGCTAGGCCCATGAATTCTAACCCATACATGTAATAGAACCTTGAATGGGGATTTAGGCCTATATGCTAGAGTTATGGTTGAAATAATCTTAGCTCATGAATTACCTTTTAACATAGGTTTTAATACCCCTAATCACAGAGTGGAGCTCAATATTTAGTATGAAAAAAAGCCACCCTTTTGTGAAGTTTGAAAACTGGTTGGGCACAACTTTGCTAATTGTAGGGTAGCTAGGAAACAAATGGACCCTCCAATTAATAATGATTGGCAAGAGGTTAAGCATGCTAAAAAAGGGAATAATGTCACAGATAAACCTGATCCCCATATAAAAAAGCATGATATCGGGGTCAAAAAATCCAGTGTCCCTTCATACTTAGAAGGAAAATCTTGGGATGTCTTGGTTGAGGAAGAAGAAACCTTACAAAACAATGAAAATCCCAATGTTTTAGAAAGATCAGTGGATGGATGTAACAGAGGTAGTTCAGACAATAACAACCCTATTACTATTTCCAATCTTGCTAATAATGCCTCTTCCTCTGGCACATCAATTTTAAATGAGACTCACTGTAGGGACTTGGAGGCCTCTGTACCTTCAGTTCCCAAGGAGAATACTGTTGCTTCTAACAAGTCACTTGGTGAGTATGAAAACACTGCAGATCCAGGTAACTCTGTGCATTTCAATTATGTTGTTAAATGTGTTACTACTGCATCTGAAGTTCCAATAATAGAGTCTCAATATGCTAATATTGACCCTCCTAGAATTATTGTTTCTCACATTTCAACACACACTCCTGATTCTGCCTCCATATTAAAAGTGGAATCTCCCTCTGTCAACAAAGAGGTGACTAATACCCCTTCCAACATGCAGATTTCTTCTCCTATGCAGAATAAGTTGGAAAATTCTACACTTGTATTTGTTGAAAATTTTGTTAGTCCTACTATTAATTCTGTCACACATGATGCTAATGCTGATCCTGCTTTTATTCATTTGGCACATAGTATTTCACACACCCCACTACCTATTTCTGAAGCTATTACTGAAACTGTCCAAACATATGCTTCCTGTTTGGTTAGTAGGATGGTTCCCATATCTCCTGCTGAAAAACAAGGTACTTTTCATAACTCTCGATCTGTAACTGATCACTCAAAACCTGCAGAATTTGAAACTATCCAGACTATGAATGAGTCTCATTCTCATCCTGAGCATCCTCCTGCTCATGATTCTGTTTTACATAACACTCAGACCAGTCCGTGTTTGCCTCCCGTCTCTTCAAAAATTTCCTCTTCTGATCTACCTAACCCACCTCATTCCTCAACAGGAAATATGCTTACTCTGGTTAGATATGTGAAACAGATCCCATTAGAACATGCCTCTTTTCATGGTACTGAAAATTTTTTCACACTGGACAGTACTGATTCAGTGAGTACTCCAGTTCCCATTCCTAATCCAAATGTAGATCTGAACTATGGTACCTCTCAAAGTTCTGAAACTGATGAGAGTCAACAAAAATCTACTTCTTTCTCAATAGTTATGAGATCCCAAAAGAAGAAGGGTTCTGGTAAATCAAAAAAAAAGAAGGGTTCTAACCCAAAGCGCAATTGAAAATGAATATTCTCTATTGGAACTATCAAGGTGTGGCTAACAATGATACTTCTACTACACTTAGGAGGTTTTTAAACACTCACAAACCTCTTCTCTTTGCCATTACTGAACCTAAAGTTGATTTTAAAATGAACTTCATGAGAATTGGCTCTCTTAATTATAGTTTTCTAGGTTCTTGTAAAAACGGTCCTCAAGTTGACTCATTGTGGGTCTTTTTCCATAATACTTTAAAAAATATTAACATTTTTATAATTTCTAATCAGCAAGTTACATGTGATTGCTTATGGAATGGCCAGAAAATATTTTGCACTATGGTTTATGCCAAGAATAGATATCAGGATAGGATATCTTTATGGCTTGAACTCCTTGATATGGCTAAACTTATTCAAGATTCCTGGGTTGTTTTGGGAGATTTCAATGCCATTCTTACCCCTTCTAAAAAAATTGGGCCCTCAAACCTCTCTATATCCTCCAGGGAATTTAAATCTACTATTGAAGATTGAAACCTATTTGAAATCACTCTTATTGTTGAAAAATACACCTGGTACAGAAAAAATTACAATAAAATTTTTGCTAGTAAACTTGACAGGGCTTTTGTCAACATGAAGGCTCTTAATATCTAGGAAAAAATATCTAGTGTAACTCTTCCTAGACTCAACTTTTATCATCATCCTATCCTTGTTAGCATCCTTATGAATGATCGAAAGCCTGTCATTCCTTTCAAATTTAATAATGCTTGGTCTTCGAATCCTGATTGTGTCACTTTTATTTATAACACTTGGAACTCTATGAAACATCATAAAGATTCTTTTGCTTGTTTACAAAAATTGAAAGTTCTTAAGCAAGATCTTAAAGGCTGGTGCAAAAATAAAAATTACCAAATAGATTAGGATATCACTTATCTCAAATATGAACTCAGTCGCTTCCAAACTCAAAACACTAATTCTGATTTTAATATGGATCCTCAATTGGAAGCTAATATCTCTTCTAAACTTAATTCATTGCTCACATTTAAGGAAAATATTCATAAACAAATGTTTAGGACAAAATGGATTACTGATGGTGATCGTAATAATAAATTTTATAATTTTATACAAATAATTATAAAGGCCATTCGTCCTCTTACTATGCTCATTAATAATGACTTGATCATTGATTCTGAAGAAGCCATTACAGATCATGTTACCTCGTACTTTTATAACATTTTTAGTGGTTCAGATATAAATATTGATCTTAAACCTGATATTATTCCTTTAATGGTAGATTAAGGAGACAAAAAGTCTCTTTTAAGTACTCCTCTTGATCATGAAATTAAAGACACTGTCTTCGGTCTAAACTCAGACAGTGCTCCAGGTCTGGATGGATTCAATAATGGTTTTTACCAAAATCATTGGGATATAATTCAAAATGATGTTTGTAACCTTGTTAAGATCTTTTTCACTCATGGATCTCTTCCTCATGGAATCAATTATCAATTTTTAACCTTAATTACTAAGGTTGAGAATGCTTCTGAGATCCATCAATTCGGACCTATTACTCTGATTAACACTATCTATAAAATAATAACTAAAATCATTGAAAATATACTTGCTCCTATCTACAATAGAATCGTCTCATGGAATCAATTTGGTTTTATTAAAGGAAGGTTTATTCAAGACTGTATTTGTCTTGCTTCTGAATGTGATAATAGTTTAAATAAAAACACTAAAGGAGGTTGTGTGGCCATCAAACTGGATATCAGAAAGGCTTTTGACACCATTGACTGGAATTTCATTTTCAAAGTCCTAAAAAACATTGGATTTAGTGATTCCTTCATTGGTAGAATTAAGACTCTTTTTCACTCTGCTTATATCTCTATCCTGATTAACGGTACCCCTAGAGGTTTTTTTAATTTCTCAAAAGGTGTCAGGCAGGGCGATCCGCTTTCTGCCATACTCTTTGTTATTGCTGAGGATTACCTTAGCAGACTCCTTAACAATCTAGTTGATCAAAATATGATTAAGCCTATTCAAGTTTCCAGGAATTTAAATTCCCCCACCCATCTTTTATATGCTGATGATACTATTTTATTCATAAAAGGGGATCATAAAAATCTTCATGTTCTCAAGCAAGCTATATCTTACTATGAGGATATCTCTGGTCAAGCTATCTCCTCGAACAAATTGTATATCTATTTTGGTAAGAATTTTCCTGTAAGAAGGAAATCTGGTATCATCACTTATCTGGGTAATAAAGAGGGTCTTTTACCTTTCTCTTACTTGGGTGTTCCAATATTTTGGGGTCGGCCCAAAGCTACCTATTTTTCTAATATCATTTCTCAAATCACAAATCAACTCTCTAGCTGGAAAGGGAAATACCTCTCCATGGCTGGGAGATTTTTTTTGGTTAAATCGACCATTGTTTCTAAAATGGTCTATTCCCTTATGGTCTACAAATGGACCGTCGGAATATTCAGGAAAATTAATACTTATATTAAAAAATTCATTTGGTCTGGAAGAATTTTTGAAAAGAAGCTTGTTACTATACCTTGGAAATCATGCTGTAAACCCATTGCTAATGGTGGAATTGGCACTAAAAATTTAAAGCTTTTCAATGATTCTCTTTAGGATCGTCTTACTTGGCGCATTATTAACTCCACTTCTAAAGCTTCTGAGTTTCTGAAACATAGATTCTTCTCTAATCTTTTAAAAGGGAATTTTAATTTCATTAACTCTTCCATCTGGCCTTCGATCCGAGACTCTTACCAGAAAATCATGCAAAATTCTAGATGGATTGTCAGTGCTGATTCTTCCATTAATTTTTGGTGTGAAAAATGGTGTGGTAACCCTCTGATATCTTTATTACCCTCTAATAATCTTCCCGAAGATACTAATCAGATGGTAAAGGAGGTCTTACAATCTCATCAATGTGATCTCCCTGATAATATTTTGCAAATTATTGATAATCATCCTTTTACTTCTGATGGTGACTTCCTTGTTTGGGAACCCTCTACTAATGGCATTCTAGACTCCAAAAACTATTATAAGCATAATTTCTCTGAAAACGAATATAGTTTTCTTTGGGTGAATCATTTTAATAAACCCTATATTAAACCTTCTAGGCTCACCCTTATTTGGCGCATTGCCCATAATAGATTACCTACAGAAACTGGTCTGCAAATCTTTGGCATTAAACTCTGTTCTAAGTTTCGCCTGTGTAATCAGCATCGGGAAGATTCCAATCATCTTTTTCTATCATGTGCGACAGCCTCTACCATTTGGAATTATATTTTGGATTTATTCAATTGCAGAAAGCTCGTTACTGACTCAATCTCCTTGTTTTTAAAAAACTGCACTAGACATGAAGCTTCTCTGCAGATTAAGAATCTGTTTCTTGCGGTAGTGGTGGAACTTCTGCATGAGATCTGGTATGTTAGAAATGATCTCATTCACAATAATCACTGTCTCAATCTTAATGTAGGGAAATCTCAGATTCTTTTTGCGATTCATGAAGCTGCCTCAATTCAAAAAGATTTTCGTGACAACTCAGTTGGTGACTTTGAGATCCTTCATCATCTCCATATTCCTGGAATCTTCCCAAATCCTAAAAGATCCTTTGAAGTGTTCTGGAAATCACCAATGCCAGGATGGATCAAAGTGAACATTGATGGCGCTTCTAAAGGCAACCCATGCCCTGCCAGCTGTGGTGCTATCTTCAGAGACTCAGCTGGCTAGTGTCAGGGATATTTCTATGTTGGATGTGGATTCTCTTCATCTTTGGAGGCAGAAATGCTTGGGGTCATTCACGCTGTTGATTTGGCGCTTCAAATAGGTTGGAGAAAGCTATAGATTGAAAGTGATTCAACCACTATCATCCATTCCATCTGGAATGACAACATCCATCTAGCCTGGACTCTTACCGATCATTGGATGAACTGTCTAAACTTGCTTCATGGGATCGATTATATAGCTACTCATGCATACCATGAAGCAAATGCTGTTGCTGATGCTCTTTCCAACAAAGGAGTTCATCAGACCATGACTTGGCTGGACTCTATTCCTTATGATTTATTATATCTTTTTGATAGAGATTGTAAAAAAATCCCATCCTTTTGCCTCTTTTAATCCTTTTTTGACTATCAATAAATTGTTCTTTGGTCTTTGACCAAAGCATTAATTTTTTTAAAAAAAATATTTAATGCTAGGAACCACATCATGATCATAGAAAAAGTTCTAAATATGGATGGATTCCTTGGCTGCATGAGAAGATGCTATATATTCAGACTCCACTATAGAATCAGCGACAACTGGTTTCTTTGAACTCTTCCATCTCACAACTTCTCCATTGAGATAAAAAACTTATCGTGATTGTGACTTCAGATCATTATGATCTATTTGAAAGCCAACATCAGCATAGCCTTTGATGAAAAGATCCTATTCTCCTCCATACACCAGGAACATATCCTCAGTTCTTCTTAGATATTTAAGGATAGTCTTAACAACAGTCTAATTATTTTCTCCTAGATCTGCTTGATATCTTCCTACCATGCTTTGTGCATAGGAAACATCAAGCCTAATATATAATATGATATACATGATGGATCCTATAGCTAAAGCGTATGGGATCTTACTCATTCTATGTTTCTCCTATTGTGTCTGAGGGCATATTCTCTTAGAAAGATGCAGGCCATGTGACACTGGAAACAATCCCCTCTTGGATTGTTCCATACTAAATCTCTTTAATATCTAGTCAATGTATGTACCCTAACTTAGTCCAAGTAGCCTCTTAGATCTATCATGAATGATCTTGATCCCTATAATGTAGGCTACTTCACCTAAGTCCTTCATGGAGAAACACTTCTTCAACTAGTCCTTAACTAACTATAAGACTGGTATATCATTTCCAATGAGTAATATGTCATCAACATATAATACTAGGATAACGACCGCATTCCCATTAAACTGCTTATAAACACATGGCTCATATTCATTCTTAATGAAACCAAATTCCTTTATGGATTCATCAAATCAAATTTTCTATGACTTGGATGCTTTCTTTAATTTATAAATGGATTTCTGAAACTTGAAAACCCGTTTAGCTTCACTTGGTGTCACAAAACCTTCTGGTTGTGTCATATAGACATCTTCCTAAAGGTTCCATTTAAGGAATACTGTTTTGACATCCATTTTCTAAATCTCATAGTCATGGTAAGCTACTATAGAAAGTATGATTATTATGAATTTAAACATGGAAACTAGTGAGAAGGTTTTATAATAGTCAATTACTTGATACTGTTTGAATCCTTTAGCCATTAGCCTTGCTTTATAGATGCTAAATTGACCTTCCATGTCAAAATTTCTCTTGAATACCCATTTTCATCTAACAGGCTTTACATCAACTGGATCATCGACCAGAACCCAGACTTGGTTCTAATACATGGAATCTATCTTAGAATTCATATCTTCTAGCCATCTTGTAGATTCTGAGCTCGCTAATTCTTCCTTGTAGGAGACAGGTTCATCATTTTCCAACAATAATGATTCACCATCCTCAGTGACTAGGAAACCAAATCTCTATGGTTCCCTTACCTCTCCTGAGTTCCTATGCAGTACTTGTGTTTCTAAAACCTCTTCCATGGGGACCTATGGAACATGTTCCTGTACCAAATCCTGTGTATCTTGAGCATCAACTTCAACAAAGTTAATATTTCCCCCATTATCCTTCTTGAGTATGTGCTCCCTCTCAAGAAATACGACTTGTCTGGTGACAATCACTTTCTTGTCTAAAGGGTTATATAGGTAATATCATTTTGTTTCCTTGGGATATCCTAGAAAGATACACCTCATGCCTCATGGTGATAGTTTATTTCCTAATAAGGCCTTAACAAACACCTCGCATCTCCATACACATGTGTATGACAAAAATGGGTTTCTTTACAGTCCATAACTCAGAGGGAATTCCATTTTCCACCTTAGTTGGTACTCAATTTAATGTGTATACTATAGTTTGTAATTAATATCCCCAAAAGGATAATGGAAGATCTGCATGACTCATCATCAACCTCACCATGTCCAACAAGATATAGTTCCTCCTTTCAATAACACCATTCCACTGTGGTGTATAAAGAGTGAATTGAGATATAATCCCAGACTCCCATAAAAGGTTGATGAACTCTTAGTTCAGATATTCTCCACCTCGATCCAATCGAAGCTTCTTTATATTCTTACCAAGATGATTCTATACTTCATTCTTGAATTCCTTAAATTTCTCCAAGGACTTTGACTTATACTTCATTAATTAGATATAGACACATCTACTCAAATCATTAGTAAAAGTAACTAAGTAATAATATCCACGTCTAAATTCTACTAGAAATGGTCCACACACATTTGTGTGCTCCAATCCTAGAATATCTATGGACCTTTCACCATATCCACCAAAAGGCGGCTTGGACATTTTACCTTGTAAACAAGCATTACGTCTATCATGTGGTTTTAACTCAGTAGAGTCTAAATACCTATCTTGGAAGAGCTTTTTCATGTGCTTTTCATTTACATGACCAATATGGTGATGCCACAACTGGGTGTTGTATGAGTCATGCGAGTTTGTTTCATTACTGATTTCCAACACTTGGCTTTCATTATTTAATACATACAAACCATTATTTAAATGAGCCATACCATAACATATGTTGTTCTTATAAAAGAAAAAACCCTTATTTCCAAACATTAAAATAAATCCATCCATATCCAAACATGATACAAAAATTATGTTCTTAGTAACACTAGGAACATAATAACAGTTATGTAAAACCAAAATCATCCTAGTTAGCAATGAGAGGTGGTAATCACTAATGGCCAATATAGCCAACCTCACACCATTGGAAGCTCTAAGATCCACCTCTCCTTTGGAAATATTTCTAAATCTACTTGGTTCTTGCATTTGAATATAGATGTGATCCCCACATGCTTTATCTAATACCCAATGTGTAAAAATGGAAAGATTACACTTGATAAAAAATGCACCTTTAGCATCCCCACACTTCTGGGTGCAGTTCCTCTTCCATTGGCCTAGCTTTCCACATGAAAAACACACCACCTCCCATTCCTTGCCCTGCCTCTAGAGCTTCACCATGTTGGAGTGAAGGTGCTCCGGAGATTCAGACTATTTATAAATCCTTGGCCCCTTTTCCTTGTCATTCCTTTTCTTATTCACCATAAGGACTGAGAGTTTGTCATGCCCCATGTCCTCATATACCCAGATAATTAAGGTCCTAAGTTCTGATAGACTCTTCTCATTTTTGATCATGTTGTAGTTGACAATAAATCTAGATAAGGTCTTGGGTAGTGATGATAGGATGAGATCTATACGCAACTCATCTGGGAACTTAATCTCTAAGATGTCCATGCATTCAATGTAGCCAATAAGCTTGACTACATGAGGCCCAACTGGCATAGACTCTCCAAAATTAGTTGTGAACAAATAGTTAGAGATCTCATATCTCTCCTATCTCACCTTATCTTGATAGTGATCCTTAAGGTGATACATCATTATATACACATCCATGTTTTCATGTTGCTTCAAGAGCTCATTAGACATGGATTATAGAATGAAACATTGGAAATCTGTGGCATCATCCATATGTTTCATATAGAGAGATATTTTCTCATCATTGGACTCTTTTCTAGGCGCAACTGGAATAGGCTCCTCCAGCACATACAATTTCCTCTCGTGGAGAAGTATGACGCACAAACGCCTCTGCCACTCTTGGAAATTGATGCCAGTGAGAAGGTTTTCCTTCTTGAGTATGGTTCGAAATGATATGTTTGAAGTCATTTTTCTTTTTGTTTATACAAATTAATATGAGAACAGATTTATTACTTTATCATGATAAAAATGAGACATATAAATAAATTAATACTTATTAGTCTCCCACTATTTTATCAAAATCTAATAGCCCTCACCATTGACTTCATAATATTATTATAGTGTAAAGGATTCATATTTAACTTTTCATTACCCCAACTAGGGTTGTTCAAGAAACTTGAAAGGTTTTAGGTAGTAATTACAAATTCCAACTTCATTAACTCATAGCTCCTTGATCTGCTGAGTGGACTCCCCAATCCTAAAATCCTTTTTATTTTTGATTTCCTCAACCTTTGCATCTTGGTCACACCAAGTCCTATTGTGGCAGTCAACCCTTGATGTGAACCAAGTCAATTCAACCCAAAACCCTGAATTATAATTCCCTGATAATTGAAATCACCCCAATTAGGGTTGGTCAAGCACTTTGTACTATGGTTCGATTCTAACCAAGATTATGGAAGGCTATACCAACTTAATATTTCTTTGAGGGATTTTATCCTTATATGTAATTTACATTTTTATTATCTTTGATTACATTCTTGTTAATATTAAGTGGGATATACCTAAGTGATTAACCATGTCTAAGATAATATTTACGCATAAGCGAGTCTTATTTTAGTTATATCTTGCATGCTTGTTTAATTTATTAATTGTGTGACCATGACAACACACCCATAATAAATAAACCATGAAACTGAAAAAAATAAAATAAATGGGATGATCATGATCTTGTTATATTGGTTAGTTTATCTATCAGTTGATAAACTAACCCATGACCTAGGGGAGAAACACCTTGAACCTTTTGGGTTCATGTTTACAACTTTCCACCTGTACACCTTTGTATCTCCTTGGATTGGTTTCACCTTGAATCCTAACTTGAGCCACCTCCACTAGCTTGGGATCTCCATCCATTACATATGCTTTTATCTCACATGCAGGTGAGTGGTAAAAGGGGTTTTACATAAAAGAAACCTTGGGCATGAAATACCTACATATTAATGAGGAGAAGGCTCACAAGCCAACAAATTTAATTTAAATAATTAAATTAAATTAAACCATCCACATACAAAGTTATTAGTCTAGATCATGATTATCCATACATACAAAAATATTTATGCATAAATATAACTATCATTCAATTCTTTAATCATTATTGTTTAAGATAAATCACACTCGGATAAATTAATTATCTTTAATTAATAAGTCCTTTTCTCTTAAACCATTTTTTTGAATTTCCTTGAGATTCTCATCCATCATAATTTTAAACAAACAAATTCATTTAAAATTATCTTTGTACGTAACTTGTATCTTGGAGAAAACCCATTTAATTCCCATTCATAACTACCCAATGAGTAGAAATAAACATTAAACAGATGCTAAATTAAACACATATATACAAAATACCTATCACATGTTGTGCCTTAGCTTTACGACCGCACCATGGTACAAGTATAAGGGGTTTGTAAAATATAATAATAAACTTTAATAAATTTGTATAATTTGGATGAGTACACGAAATGTAGTTCAAAATACATGGAATATACTATCGTTCACTGTCTATCCGAAGTACATGCCTGGGGATATGACATGTATATGTACTTCGGAAATCTTTGGAGTACCCGATGTGTCCAATGGGCCACACGCTATGTAGTATCCACCTTACACGGTCTCCAGCCAGGAAACATGTGTATGGGGTACATGGTCTAACCCTAACTTAAAAGGAATACACACCGTGTTCAATGGGACACACAATGTGTAATCAGGAAACCATGTGCCACATGTTCCTGTTCAATACACGGAATCATAAAGACTTAGATAAACTCCAACACATGACTTGTTTTGGTGGACCAGACCTGATGCATTGGACCTTGACTACTTGATGTGTACTACTGAATACATTTAGTGTGTTTTGGTGTTGTACATCTTGGAATATTTGGAACCTCTGGATGAGATCCTTAGTTTTATTTTAATTAAATTTAAAAGAAAAGATCGTTTCTATAAGGTGAATGAGAAATTAAAGAGGAGGAACAAATCTCAAGATTCAGATTTATAGAACGATTAGCTTGAATTGAAATAACTAAATTATTAAATTTGTAAATCATCAATGAAAAAGTAAATAATTATAATCAATGATATGACTCTGATACCACTTGTAGGTTCTGGGTGCAACGGAAGCACGTGGATGGGTGTACCCAACTTTAATTTTACCGTTAACAATGATCAATCCGAGATCTGTCATGATAATAAAATTACGAATATTAGGAATAGAATGAAGAATAAAAAATGAAAGAGAGAAGTCTTGGAACCATATATAGAATCATCATATGTTGGTTATAATTAATGTAATTAAAAGACATTAATTACCTTGATGGAATTATCTCTCCATTGATGTTTCTAGTCATGATACATTGTGATCTATCATTGTGTCGTAGAATCCAAGTGTAAGATTCCTCTAGAGGTGATCCACATGTTATCCATGTATCTATGGATGTCGCTAAAGGAATATCTAGATGATAGCATGGAAGAGCCTTCTCTTGTGATGTCTGCCATTGATCGCCTTGAGAGCCACTTCCATAGCACTCTCCTTGATGCGGTGTAGGAGGATCTCTCTCATTACTTGAGAGTTCTCTTAGAGGAAAGGAATTCTCTCTTGGCTTGAGATCTTTCTCCAAATTCGTTGTGCACAACCACAAAAATGGCTAAATATAATGAGAATAATGTAATTTGTATTTTATTACTTAAAATAATAAAATGAATTAATTACCTGAAAGCATTTATTCAATTCATTTAATTCTTAGTAAGAACCCATGTCTAATAATAATAGTTTACTATTATTATCACTTTACATGTGCCCAAAAAATTACACCTAATATTATTTAATTAAATAAATTATATCATTTCTCACAAATCCCCAAAAAAACTACATAGTGTGTACTTTTATTTTTCTATTTTCTTTATTTCCTCCACAACATTTATTATACTTTGAATAATGACTATTTATTTCTTAAATAAATATCACTGTATTACTCACTAATAAATATATTATTTCACCCAGAATATATTTTCTCGAATAACTAGTGTGGAAATAAATGTGATCATACATCCTTTGATAATTATTAAACCATAATCAGGAATAATCTTTATTCAATTTGTTAAATGAATATTTAACTGAGATACTTGGGCACACTTAGTGTGTGACTCTCTAGGCCTCTTTCTCAGTGAAATTAGGCAGAGCCAACCTAAAGTCCAAGGTTAGAATCTATAAACACGCCAAGGAACCCATATAGAAATAAGTTAACAACACAATGGCGTGTCACCTCCTACGAATTCTTACCATGTAATGTAATCCCTTTGTCTCGATATCTCGAATCAAGCAGGTTGTATTCTAGTTCCATCAACCCATGTGCTCGATTATTCTTTATTTGACTTCCCGAAATTGAACTTTCCAATTCCTCACCATGGCCATGGATTTATTTAGGCTATATCAATTCCATAAAAGGGACAGAGATATCAAATTTTGTTATGGAACAGAAGGGAAAAATCCTTTCTCGCATTATCTATTAATACAGTATTACTCAAGACACACCCAATATATCCTACCACACTGGAAATAGTGTGTCGTCATAATTTTAGTCAATAAATCTAAGTGAACGAGTTGTAATACCCATTAATAATAATATTAAATTCTAAGGACCAATATAGACGTCTGAAGATAGGAATATCCATTACACAATGAAATGTGGATTTCCTACTGGCGGGAATCGTTCTCATAATATCCTCCTAGATATTACCAAGGGTGCACACCATGAGAGGTGCCTCAAAGTTTTATGAGTCCTCACCCTTAATGGCCAGTATTATTTGTGTCCCTCAAATAACATCATCCGGCCATAGAATATATATTCAAGAATAGTGTTATGGAACTTCTAGGTTCTTATCATAGTAGGGATCCACTATGACCTTTTAGTGCAACAACTATCCTTAGGAAATTATCACATGCATTATCATGCATAAGAACAATCAAGATGTGATAAGGTATTTATTAATATTCACATCCATGAATAAAATTTTATCATAAAGTACAAAGTATTTGGTTCTAGGCCACCAACTCCAACAAAGCCTCCATAGATCATCAATAGAGATAGTTTCCTGAATAGGTAGGAAGTGTGAAACCTTGGTCAACCTATCGATGATCACCCATACTACATCGCTACCTCAAGAATATCTTGACAAGAATTTCACAAAATTTATGGTGACATCATTCCATTTCCAATTAGGAATAGAGAGAGGATTTTGAAGTCTATCAGGTCGTTGGTGCTCTACCTTCACCTACTGACAGGTGGAGCACCGACTGATAAATACTAAAATCATCCTCTTCATACCTGGCCACCAATACTGATGAAATATATCTTTGTACATCTTGGTAATCCTATAATGATATTCCCAAATAGAGGCATGTGATTCCCTTATCAACTCTTCCTATATATCAGAAGGAACCCATACATGACCACAAAAAATTAGGGTTTCAATTTTATCAAAGACCCATCCCAGAGGTGGGTTCTCACCTGTGACACTTTCCCTCAAAACGAGGCCCTTAGAATCTGAAAATTGATTCATCCAGACCCACTACAAAAGGGAAGATGTCACTTCCAGAGCTAATAAGACTGGTTTCCCATGTTGTTCTTGATTATCCAAATGTATCTCATAGAATTGATCCATTAGATTCTAATCACTATTATCCTTATTGATAGCTTTTATCTAAGTTTTTTGACTCAATACATAAACTACATAATTTCCCTTTCTAGGTCTGTAATCAAGATCAAAGTTGAACAACTGTAGGTATTACACTCACCTACACTGCCTAAAATTCAAGTCTTACTACATGGAGATATATTTGATACTTTTATGATCTATGTATATGATGAATCATTCACCCAATAAAATAGTGTCTCATACAGTGTAGAACATGAACCATGACTACTAACTCGAGGTCATGCATAGGGTAGTTCTGCTCATGATGCCTTAGGTGGTGGGACCCATATGCTATAACTCGATCACCTTGCATTAGAACTACACCCATACCGATTCCTGAATCATCATAGTAAATGGTATAACTTCTTCCCGACTCATCCAGAATCATGATCGATTCTAAAGTGAGTCTTCCCTTTAACTCCTAAAAATCTACTGCATAGGATTCAATCCATAGGAACTGCACACCCTTCTTAGTCAGGGACATAATAGGTGCTTCTAAGTGAGAGAAGTCCTAAATGAATCACCTATAATATCCATCCATCCCCAATAAGTTTCATATATCAAACACATTCTTGAGATGATACCAGGAAACCATGATGATCACCTTCTCTGGGTCAATAGATACGCCTTCCTCTGATATGGTGTGATCTAATAAGTGAACCTTACTGATCCAAAAGTAGAATTTTCTGAGTTTTGTATATAACTGGTGCTCTCTCAGTGTATTCAACATGATCTCAAGATGGTTGGAATGGCCGTGTCTGGTGCGTGAATACACTATTTTTTTATGAAGACTACCATAAAGGAATAAAGATATGGGTGAAAAACCGATTCATCAGAGCCACAAATACTATTGACACACTCTTCAAACTGAACGACATGACCAGATACTCATACTATCCATACCTAATTCAAAACACTGTATGTGGTATGTATGATGGTCTCACATGCACCTGCAGGTAGCCTGACCACAAATAGATCTTAGAGAAAATAGTTTCTCCTCAAATATAGTTGAAGATGTCTTCGATGAAAGGTAGTGGATACCGATTCTTCACCGTAAGATGGTTCATTCGGTGGTAATTCATACAAGGGTACCATCCTCCTTATTGGAAAAAAGGTAGGTGAACCCCATGGTGTTATTTTGGGTTGTATAAAACCCTTATTCTCAAGATCTTCAAGCTACTTCTTCAGTTCCTAGAGCTTTGTAGGTGTCATTTTATAAAGAGGAATGGACACTAGTGCTGCACCTAACAATAACTCTATGGTGAACTCAATCTCTCTCTTAGGTGGTAAACCAAAAAAATCATCAGGGAATACATCCCTAAAAAAATCCACAACAATATGGAATTCCACTAACTACATTACCTGATCACTTATAAAGAGACTGGCCATTTGGACTGTAACTATACCTAGCCTAGTACATTTGGGTCTATCTTGACTTTCCTAGATTTCCCATTCTGACTTATGGATATACATGATACCCTTGAGTGATGTGAAAGATACCCGACAATGACAGAAATCCACCTTGGCCCGATAAGGAACAAGTTAGTACATACTGAGAATGACGTTGAATCCGATCATCTTAAGGATAAAGAAAATCCATAAGAAATGAAACCCACCTATTTCAAGGGGGAACACCTGACATCGATTTATGCTCTCTATTCTGATCCCTAATAGCGTGTTAAGACACATGACACTATATATGTACTCAATTGTAAGGATTTGAATTTATATAACCATAATAGATATAAAAGAGTGCAATTAAACTACATCAAAAGGGAAAAAACTAAAGTAGAGTCTACCAGGATAGTAGCTCTAACTATATATGGCCATGGACTATGCTCCCTAGGCATAGGCTAAAATTCATAAATATGGACCGAACAGTAGCCTTGAGATACTGCCTGACTAGCCTGATCAGATCCACTCTGCTGATGCTAAAGCTCTGGGGCTTGACTACCTCAGCCATGACCATTTCCACCTCAGCCTGATATTCCGGTAGAATACTAACTCCCATCCTAACGTGAATTCATGTATCCCATACTCGATAGAGGTGCTAGTATGGATCCCTTATCATTGGGTGAGGAAAGAAAAAAATAACATAAGTGCTTAAGGTGACCCATCCTACAACAATCCCGACACTTGATTGAGTTTCTCATGCATTGAGGCTTCTTATGGCCTATCCTGCCACACCGATGACACGCTATAGAGCTGTCAGTGTGTATTAGATGACTGGAACTTCACCCACATGCACCCTCGAAATGGAGGTTTCTACTACCAAATGAATCACTGCCCTACCTCAGGACTGAACCTCCCTAGCTCACATTTCCAACGTCTCTAAGATTTAATTTGGTAATTAGGTCCTATTTCACTATCTCTATTACGGTAGTCAGCTGAAATACGTTCACTTACGAGCAGACAACATACCCAAGCCTATCCTCAAAATGCCTTGCAGTTGTCAACTCATCACCAAACAAAGATGGAGTGAAACACTAGAGATTGATAAAGAGAGAAAAATACTATAGCATAGTTATAGTTCCCTTTTAAAGATGAATGTACTCCCTAGAATGATCCTAACTCAGATTCTATGGGAATAAGCGGTCATAGAAGGTTTTTTGGAAGTCTTCCCAAACCATATCTTGATGACGCTCAACCCGAGATATGACATCCCACCAATGCTTGGTTGAATCATATAACATGGAAGTAGAAAGCTTTAACCTCTATTCTGGAGGTATCTAAAGATGATTGAAGATATATACCATGGAATCTAGCCATGACTCAACAACCTGAGGTCCGCTGTCCTTTGAGAAGGTGTGAGGATACTCCTACTGAAAGTCTTGAGTCAGCTCTGCCATAGTAGGGGAAGGTTGGGGAGCACCCTAAATAGACTGCATGAACTAAATAAAACTATCATAGAACTGAGCATCAGTGCTTAGTGGAAGATCAACTGGAGGTTCCTTAGGTGGCACTACAGAAGGTATCATAGGCATCTTAGTTCCCACCACCTCTAGATGTGCTCATCACCACTCTCTTGCTGTAAAACATGAGGACGTCGTGGTGGCCTAACTATACAATTTACAAGTGCACTCATTATAAAGGATTTATAACAGATAGTGAATAAAATAAGGAAAGTGGTAAGGATAGGGTAGGTACAAGGCCAACCTACTAAAGAAACACCCCCTCTACCTACTCTTGGAGTCAGGTCTAGGTGAAGAGAAAAGGTCACATAAGGATAATTGAGTCAAGACTTACTTCCCATTACTAAGGTTGGGGTAGGGTCAAGGTCTCAAATTTTCTCATATAAAGTGATCATTTAATTTTTAAGGTGGTATTCCTTTTAATTTATTTATGTATATAAATTTCCATTAAATGGTCGAATTATATGGATCACCATTTCAAATTTATAAGGGCCCATAAACCTTATAAATTGAAATGTGACATCAACTTAATACTAACCATAACATATCCCTTCAATAATAATTGGAAAGTTTCTACATATATCCACAAAATCACTATAAGTCACAATAAACAATCACATGAAAAACAGAAAATGTTTACTGAATATAGATATGGAATGGAATAATGCATGGTAGATTAATTCCTATGGTTCCTAGTATGATGAATTCCTTAATATTAAATCATATCATTGGGATAAAGTAATAGAAATAATTTTTCAATAATATTAATATAATAACACCATAAAACAAGTGATTCACCCAATGGAGAAGTCGTATCAACATTAAATGGAATAATAAATAACTACAATTTTCCATCCCAAGTAATTTAGGTTTCCCCTATACATGGGTCAACTATGTCCAAGAACATGGTAAATTCAAAATTCCAATGTCCTAATTTCCTATCTAAACCCAAATAGTAAGAAAAAAGTAAAAAGGGCTCTTTACCTCTTTGTATCATCCCTCCCCGGGTTCCACTCACCAGTTCCCTAAGACGGTGGCCACAAGACCTCAAGCATGCCTACCCTAATGTCAGAGGCTACCAACTAGCAGTGAGGGCCTAGGGTGTGTCCATGGGGAGACTATGCCCTCATATATCAGAGTGATAACAAAAAAAATATAATAAATGGTAAATTGTAGAATTATAAATAAGAAATAAACAATAGTGGAAATAATAGAAATAAACCAAGTAAGAGAACTAGATAACTGGTGAAAGATGAATGAATAATAATGGATACAAAAATGATGATCATGGTATGTCATGGATATATACAAAAATGAGATTATATAAGGAACATGTGATACAAGCATATACTATATGCTATACAAAAACACAAAAAGATCAAAAATTACTACAACAAGCATCTTGAGCATAGGATTAGTCCTCTTCCCCTAATCTCCATCCTATATATGTAAATCAATTAAGCATCGGAAACTTCATGCTTCCCTTTATCAATACCTACAATCATGAAGTTTGCTTCGGTACCATAGACAACCCAAGAAGGGTGTGAGATACAATCTCAGTAGGACACCACAAACATTGTCTAAACCAATCAATTTCATGTAATAAATAAATGAATGTGTGACATAATAATAAATTATGGAAAATAAATAATTAAATAAATAAACACTTCGGTCCATGTTCCTAATTAGACAACCGACCGATACCACCTGCTTCAGCCTAAGCTGGATTTCTGAAACAAGGTACCTATACAAGTAGAAAAGTGCACACAAGGGCCATTGAAAACAAGTATCTATTGTAGGAAGACCCCAAGAATGTGCTTTGTCTTATAGGTCTCATTTCCATGTCAATTTTCATGTATTCTCATAATGTAAATAAGAAACACCATACATGGCATAAGGAATCAATCAATCTATAAAATCCAATGGTGGAGTCCTGATCCCACCCAAGGTGATATATAAAGAATCCAAAGGGTTGCTACATAATTCTTATATATATCCAATACCATAGAGTTCATCCAAATAAACCCATAATGGCATCCCTTGTACCACTCATGTCATGGTGAACTATTTTTCTATACAAATTATCTCACATAGGGGACCAGGTATCACCCGAGGCATGGTGTAACCATCTTTCCAATATGTCCATCCTTAGTTGCCCCCCTAGGGAACCAGTGTCACTCATGAGTATATATAATCCTCCCAGAGATCCCATACATGGAAATCCAATGTATCTCTCCTAATGAGTCCATAATATGAAACTGAATACAACAATTCCATCTACAATGTCCTTAAAATGGGACTTGTGTTCTCTCCCGGACCATAGTAGGTGAGGCATAGAAATCATAGTATAACTCACAAGTCATAGAATATATAATCAAATTCCATAAATTAGCATGGAAATATTACATTCTAATGATTTATCCAAGAAAAACATCCAATTTCATCCAATAAACTATGGCATAAAGTAATAAGTACATGGAATTTAACAATAAACCCAAGGTATAATGCACATATCATGACATATGAAACAAGAATAATCATTTAGTACAAGGCTACCAAGAAATAACATGAGGCATTGTATAAGGAAAAATCATTAATCAAATGGAATAACATGTAAAGTGATAACATAATTCATAAAGCATGTGACCATTCAATAAGCATTAAACATTGGAATTTAAGGAGGGTCCTAACTCATGGATCATAGTTCATCTTAATTCAAAATGTAAGTTAAAGCATTTAAACATAGGGAAACACACACACACAAGGAGGTTCAAAATTCATGGCATGGTAAAAAATAGGACATTAGGGTGGGAACACCCAAAGGGGAATCCAATGACGAGGCGAACAACCCAAGGATGGGTTTCATCGTAAGGTAGGACCATATATTACATGGGAAAACAATATAATTAATTTATTAAACAAATTTGAATCCTCTCCAGAAGGTTATGGAGAGTGGAATAATGTAACATCATTAAAAAATTGATTAAATGATCATAAAATACTTAGACCACCTACCTCTATGTAGTAGTGCTCCACTCATCCATTATGAGAGCTTGAATCAAGATAAAACAATAGAAAATGGAGAAATCACCCGACACCCTGAAAATAGGAAAAAATAAATTGCATGTAAAAAGAACAAAATATGATGGAAAAACCTATAAATTAAATCAATATGATGTATGATCTTACTGATATCTTCCCAATGCTTCTGATGACGTGAGATTTGGTCACCAGATAAAGGAGATTGATTAAAACCTATGAAGGAGGAGGAGAAGCACCCACACATGGAAGAGGAGAATAAAAACCCATTGGAAGAGAGAAAGGGAGAAGGAGGGTGGATTAAAATCATTAAATATGGGTAAAATATTAATTTCACCCACAAAACATGGGTGTATGGTTTGACTGCATGGTTGAAAAAACTGTGCGCTAACCTTGCACCAAGCCACTGCTTCAAGGGGCACCCCGCATGGTTAGGCACACAATTTTTCCAACCGTGCACAAACCCTACAAAAATTCCCTCTCAAAACATCTATAGTATGACATGGACATGCACCCAGAGTATCAAAATTATAGACAAACCGTGCAACCCCCAGGTCCCCATTTTTCGAAGCTGCATGCTTTAGGGAAACTATGCGGGCTGAGTTGCACAGTTTCTACTAACCATGTGGCCCAGTCTACATAATTAATTATTCAGTCTCCAGACTCCGAACAATCCCCATACACACCTGATACCTCCCTGATTATCTTAGGAATCATTATTAGGGAAAAAAGGAATTTAAACTAAAAATTAATGGTTTGTACCTTTTATAAAATCTGAGATGTTACAGATAATTCATTTGTGATGTGTATGAATCTAATTCACATTAATTTGACACATGATATAGCTGGTATGACTCAAAGTTTGAGTTTTCAATAAAAATAGTGTCATTTTAGTTTAAAACTCATATCACATCACCAAAATCAAGAAAATGATCTCGGATTGTTTTCAAAATTTAGGAAAATGATCCATAAATCATTTTTTCTGTATTGTAATTGACTGCACATCAATCTAACACACTATGTGTTCAATATGACTCGAAGTATGTATTTTCAATAAAAAATTTCATTTTAGTTTAAAATACACATCAAATATCCAAAACTGAGAAAATGAGCTCATATTGTTTTCAAACATTAGAAAAACGTTCCATAATTCATTTTTGGCATATAAGAATAGACCACACATCAATCTAACATGTGATGTGACCAATACGACTCAAAGTGTATGTTTTTAATATAAAGGTTTAATTTAAGTTTAAAACAAATTCCAATAGTTAAAACTAAGAAAAAAAGCTCAGTTTATCTTCAAAATTTAGGAAAACTGTCCATAATTCATTTGTGACATGTGGGAATTGGATTCATGTCAATCTAACACACAATATGGTTAGTATGACTTGAAGTGTGTGTTTTCAATATACAAGTGACATTTTAGTTTAAAATTCACATCACATTGGAAAAACTAAGCATAAAAAGATTATATATTTTTTTTTCATAATTTTATCTACTATTACTTAATTAATTTCTTTATCATTTTTATCTTATACTTATTTAGTTAATTTTTATAAAGATAATGATTGAATACAAACAAGAAATTATGTGGCAGTTAAAGTCTTTTCCTAAAAAATAAAGTGATCTTGATTTGGATCACATCCATAATGACTTTTTTTTATCACCATAAATATGATCCAATTCAAAAGAACTTACTTTTGAGAACAACAAGAAATAGTGTGATGTGTAAAAATAAACCGAATGTAAAAATGAAACATGTTGTTCCTGATTTGATATGTTTTTAGTTTTAAATTGACACTTTGTGTTTAATTTATTTATTCATAGTATTATTAACATAATAATTGTTTTCTTATACAAGTTAATTCTTTTTCTCGAGCTAAGGTGGGTTGTTCAACAACAAATGGCATCACCAAGGGTTGGGGGATAAATACAAATGAACATTAATGTTTTTTAATGTCTATGATAAATTTTACTTACTTATGTAATTATAAAAATCAATTTTTTAAATTTCTATAATATAGTATTTTTTTATTTTATTTGTATGGTAAATTTTATTTCAATTGAATTATTTATTTAATATTATTTCTCTTACTGTTTTTGCTACTACAGTGCGCTGTAATTTCAACATAACATTACAACAATATGACCCTTTATTAGTGATAAAAAAATCACGGATAAATGTATCCTTTATCATCACTATGAAAAAAACTAATAAAGGGATCCTTTATTAGTGCTAAACTAGAACTGATAAAATAACCCCTTTATCAGTGCTATTTCTAACACTGATAAAAGACCAAGCCTTTTAAGGGAACTCCAAATATTAGTGATTTTTTCACTAAAAAATCCCTATTATATTTCTATTAAAGGTCTTATGTGTATTAGTGTAATATTCCCATGATTATGACCTTTATAACAATTTAAGTAAATAAAAGGATAAAATGTCACTATCTTACTTTTAAAAATATCTTATGTGTTCACAAAGGGAAAATATCAAGTTTTGAATGAATTTAAATGATTATTTTGAAAATAATTAAATTATTTTCTTGATGATAATTTTTTTAGTGACAATATAATTACCTTAAATGCTTACGCAACACTGATGTAATAATTATTTAATTAAAAGAAAAATAAAATAAATGATTCTAAAAATATTACAAGTATTATAAATTGAATTAATTAATGTTATATATAAATTTTTTATATAATTACAATATGTTATGGAATATTTAAAGGTATAGATTCAAATTCTATCATTTTATTTATGTTCTTAAAGTTAAATTAAATAAATAGTTTCCAAATTGAAATTAATGATATTTTATAATAAATAATGTTTTATTAAATGATTTAAAATTTTGAAAAATATTATATCAAGGAAAGTGAATGAAAAATGATTGATAATATCAACCATTGTCTATTTATGGTATGTTTTTCCTTTTATAGGAAATTTCTTGTCCCCTAAATAGTAAAAAATTTATTACCGTAATAATTATTAAAAAGGGTTAAAGGGGGTTAAGATAAAAAGATAAGGGTGAAAAACAAATAAACTTATC
Organism: Viscum album; assembly: GCA_963277665.1. Taxonomy (NCBI): domain Eukaryota; kingdom Viridiplantae; phylum Streptophyta; class Magnoliopsida; order Santalales; family Viscaceae; genus Viscum; species Viscum album. The sequence goes on along the minus strand of OY728160.1, from coordinate 1,836,879,672 downwards.
AAATTTTTATTGTATGAGTAGATTTAAAATCAAAATCATGTTTTCATAAAATATTATGGATTTTTATACATTTGAATATGACAATTAATTTATATTAATCAAATACTTTATGAAATTCCAAGAGCTCCCCTCTGCTCTCTTATAAAAGAAAACCTCCCCTCTAGTTTTATTCATACTTAAAAATACTTTTAGTTTGAAAAATACATTTCAAAATCCATTATTTACATCCCTAAACATTTATTATAGTCCTTAGTTTGATAAAAAAACTAACCTAATAAATATTTTTGTGTAAAACTTAAGAGGTTGTTTGAAGAAGTGGTATAGTTCTTAACCAAGAATTTTCATTTTGTTTCATTTTCTAACTTCTTAAAATATTATTCAATCATGTTAAAATAATAAATCCAATATATACCATATACTAATATGTTATTATGTTAATTTAATAACCCATATCCATATCATCTTCCATCAAATGTGAAACGAAACCATCGTTCATGCATATGTGCAGACTACCACCTCGCGAACTGATGTAATTCATTTTCCATAACCTTATATTATGCCTGGTTATAATGATGGATTTAATATATATATATATATTTAATGATCTATTTATCACTCTTAAAAGATAATATATAATTCAATTTCTTACCTTTCCAATCACTAAAAAATGATAACGTCGTTGTTGTGTACGTGTGGGCTACCGCCTCCACAAAGCGATGTGATTCATTTTTCATCACCACATCACATGGCTGATATATATAAGTATAATTAAAAAAATAATATGGTATTTTTGATATTATTATAATTCTATAAATATAAAACAATACTTACTTTCTTTCCATAATGATATTTAAAAAATGGAAATGATACTAATGCGTATATACGAATTACCGTCTCCATGATTATAACATAGTTCATTTTTCATAACCATCTTTCACGAGTGGTTTTAAAATTATAATTGATGCATAAAAATGATAATTATTTAATTAATATTATTCTATATATTATGTAAAAATGAACTCATTGACCATTGTCAACCCACCAAATCCATTTTAGACATATGAACCAAATATGATAAAAATGTTTGATATAAACTTAAATGATTAAGTAATTGAATATAACATGGTAACAAAAAAAGGAATCCTAAAATTTAAAAAGGTTATTAAGAAAGTAAATAATTAATATAAGTTTATTATTCAGGAAGATAAATAAATTATGTAACAAGTTAGACTCAGGGTAAGAGACTTTCTTTAAAAAAAATAATATTTTAAATTTTCCTTTCCAACACTTTTTCTTCCATGTTTATATTTTAAAAAAAATATATTATTAATGAATTATATGGACCTAAAATAATTATAAATTACACATTATGTCACTTTTTACTTTTTTTGACGATTTTCAAAAGGAATCTTTTTACGTAACATTTTGAATTTCTTTACAAAATATAAAAAAAGTTTTATTTTAATGTATATGATGCCAAAAAATTTCCCACTACCATAACCATTATTTTATTTTTGGATTAATTTATAATATTTCATGTTTTATTCAAATAAAAATTCTATTTCACTTCCTTTTGAGTATTTTAGTTTTGAAAATGGGTTTTGAAAATAAAGGGTATTTCAATATTTGAAAATGTTTTACATATGGGTTTAAAAGACTTTTTGAATGGTTTTATGATTAAAAGGTGAAAGAATAAAATAATTTATTTATGATATGGAACCTAAGAATTATATATGAGAAAAAATTGATCTCAATATATTTTATATGATGGGTTAATACCCATTATATATTATGATGAATGGGTGATCATGATACAACTTATATGATGAGTGAGCTCTATATAGTTTATACGATGGGTGTGCCCAAATAGCGCTCCAATGCATTAGGTAATGTTGCTTGTATTAATAGGTAATATATAAGGAGATACCTAGGAGGTTTCTCCTATAGATTTATCTTGGATCTAGTTATTTATGACATGGGTAATGGATATAATTTCTCTAAGTTTCATGAAAGTGGTTTTTATTTACTTGCTATGGGTTTTAAAGGGTTTATTTTGGAAAAAAGTGTGTGTGTTTTTAAGGTGGAAATGATTTATTTCATACACTTAAAGAATAATATGATAAAGGTGAGTATTTTATGGGTTTTATGTTTTCACTAGACTAATAGATTTATTCTTTTTATACCCCTTAATGATATTTTTGTGCTCTTCCCACATTTTGAAAATGTTTTTTCAATGGGTTTAAGGGTGGGTAAGGGAAAATAATAATCCAAGATGAAAGTCATAAAGATTTATCATTAAAATAAAAAGTGATCCATTTTAAAAGTTTTATATTATGGGAAAAGGGATATTTTTCCGAAGTGTCCACTTTGTAAAATGTGATTTTTTATGTATGAGTCATGTCATAATTCTATAACACTCTTAACCTTAAAAGATCCTCAAATATAAGAGAATGAATTATTGACTTAAAAATAAAGATAATGTAATTTTTAAGGATAGTTCCTTGTATTTGGTATCATAGGAAAATTTTAGATAAATTAAATGTTAGGATAATGTAAGTAAGTACCCTTAATAGATTTTAATTTATAGTTATCATGATATAGAATTTGAAGATTATAATGATGATTTATCTAAAATATGTCTATTTAAAATGGGTTTTTCATAGTATAAATAGAGAATTTGTATTAAGAAGGTGTATAGAGGATGATATCGTTCCAAATCAGCAACCTAGGATGATTAGAATTGGAAATGAATAGTTTGTTATAGTGATGACTCAGTTGATACTGGCTATAAAAAATGGTGGTATCCATGCTAGATAGTAGGAATATTTACCAAATTAGAATATGATGATAGTGTATAATTTTATGAGATAATATCCTCCAAAATTTAGAGGATATTTTGACCCATTGGTATATGAGGGATGGATTAATTCTTTGGAAAAGATATTCAAAGTCATGGGTTGTTTGGATTATCAAGAGGTAACTCTTTCCATTTATTGTTTTGAAGGTGAGGCTGATCGATGGTGGTGTTTGGTTAAGAATATCCAAGAGAGATAGAGATGTGCTTAATTCCATGAAATCAAAAAAATTTAAGAATATTTTTCTAGATAAATATTTCCCTATGATTATTTGACTCAGAATGGAGAAACAATTCTTATAATTTAGGAAAAAAGATGAAGATTATGTAATTGAGTATGAAGTAAATTTTAAATGATTTTCGAGGTATGTACTAGGTTTATTTGAGAAATTGATGGTAAAATTAATATATTTTACTTAGGATTAAATCCAAGTTTATGAAGATCTTAGGCTACATGATAATTTAAAATCTATGATAAAGTTGTTCATTGTGATGAGAAAGTTGAGATGGAGTTTTTTGACACTCATGTTAATCAAGATGATAAGAGTAATAAAAATTCAAGTTGGTAGGAAATATAAAATCATCACTCTAATAATTCTAGTGGAAATCCTCCAATATCTTCTAAGTTTGATAAATGACATTTCAAGGAATGTTTGAAAGGAACTGGAAAGTGTTACCAGCATGGTAAGATTGGCCATAAGGCTCATGACTATAGAGAAAATACTTATAGATAATATAAGAATAGGGTAATAGATATCCAACTAATAATGAGATGTTTTAGTTATAATGAGTTGGGTCATTATGCTAGAATGTGTCCAAAGTTAGTAACAAAAGATGTAAATCATCAAGATTGGAAAAAAGGTGTGTAAAAATAATTTTATACTACCATAGTTGATGTTGGAACATAAAATGAAGTGGTGATAAGTATGTTACTTGTTTTTTAAAATTTCCCTATTTGATTCTAGATCTTCTCATTCCATCATTTCTGAGTAATTTTTTAGAATATGGAAATATCGCCTCATAAAAAAAGATATAATTTTTTGTTAAAACTCTCGATGGAAATATTAAAGAAAAAAAGATATACATGGACCTTTCTATTGTTATTAGTGGGATTTTATTTCTTATAAATCTTATTGAAGTTCCCATGAAAGAGTTTGATATTATTTTGGGTATGGACTAGATTTCATTTTATCATGATAAGATATATTTAAAAGCTAATAAAGTTATATTTAGTGATTTTATACATTTGATAACCTACCAATAAGATGAGAAATTGATTATATTTGACAATAAAAGTTACCTATATCATGTTTTTGAAATGAAATAAACTATTCAAATTAATTATGTCCTAATAGTACATGAATATGTGGATGTATTTCCTAATGATTTTCCCAGTCCTATTCCTGATTAGGATGTTGAGTTTACTCTTGGATTAGTGCATGATGCTAAGCTTATTAAAAAACCCCCTTATCAAATTGATCAAGTAGGTATTTATTAATTTAAAAAGTAGTTGTAAGAGTTGTTAGATAAAGTTTTCATTCCTCCTAGTACTTTACCTTGGGGTTCTCCCATTTTATTTGTTAAAAAGAAAGATGGTTTAATGAGACTTGGAACTGATTACCGGGACTTGAATAACATCACTATTAGGAATAAGTATCCTTTGCCTCATATCAATGATTTTATGATCATCTCTAGAGAGTATAGTGTTTTTCAAAGATTTACCTCAGGTCAGGGTACCATCAGTTGAAGGTGAAGAAGGAAGATATTCCTAAGATTGTGTTTTAGACTAGATATGGGAAATATAAGTTTGTACTTATACCCTTTGGGTTATACAATGAAACAACTAAATTTATAGACCTTATGAATAGAGTTATACATAATATTTTGGATAAGTTTATGGCATAATTTATTGACTATATATTTTTATATTATGAAAGTCATGAGGATCATGAAATACACACAAGGATTTTTTTAAAAACTTAAAATAAAATAAACCATAGGGAAAATTCAGTAAGTGTGAATTTTGGCTGTAATAAATTTTTCTCCTTGGAAATATTTTTTCTAAAGATGGAAAAAATATTTACCCTACTAAAACAAAAGTTGTTTAAGAATGTACAATAACTACAAATGTCATATAGATTCATAGTTTTCAAGGATTAGCAAGTTACTACCACTGGTTTTTTGAAAACTTTTTCTTGGTTATCTATGCCACTGACTAAGTTATCTCAAAAAAGTAGTTAAATTTATATGGATAAAATAATGCGAGGTTTGTTTTTAGGAACTAAAAATAATATTGGTGAATGCTCCAGTTTTGGCCCTACCCTCTAGAAATTGAAACATTTTTATCTACAATAATGCTTCACTGAAGGGACTTGGTTATTTTCTAATGTAGAATGGTCAGGTAATTGCTTATGCTTCATTTCAAATGGAACATCATGAGTTAAATTATTCTATAGATGATATTTAATTAGTATTTATGGTTTTTGATTTAAAAAATTTGAAGGCATCATTTATATGAAGTAAAGTATGAAATATACACTAATCATAAAAGTTGGAATTATATATTCACTCAGAAAGAGTTAAACATGAGGCATAGAAGGTGGTTGGAACTGATTAGGGATTATGATTTCATTATTAATTATCATATTACAAAAGAAAACAAAGTTTCTGATGCTTTAAGTTAGAAAAATAATGCTACATTAACCATGTTAAATTTAGAAAATAAACCTTTAGTTAATTATTTGATAGATTTTGTTCTAGAAGTTTTGGATGTAAGAAATTATTCTATTTTATTTTATGTGTCAATAAAATAATCTCTATTAGAAATAATTATACAAGATCATAAGGAGAATATTTTTCTATTGGAAAAGGTAAAATATGTTAAGAAGGGTAAGTTGATAAAGTTTAATGTTAATGAAAATTGTGTTCTCATATTTTTAAAATAATTATGTGTACCCGATGATTCCAAGTTGAAGAAAGAGTTATTGAGTAAATATCATAGTTCCTCATTAATTTTTTACCCTGATAGTACTAATATATACAGACGCCTTTAGTAGTATTACTGGTGGGATGGAATGAAAAGAGATATTTCTGAATTTACCATGAAATGTTTGACTTATAAATAGTTTAAATTAGAATGAAAATTATTAAAGGGGATGATTTAACCTTTGACAGTTCCAAAGTGAAAATGGGAAAATATATCCATGGATTTCAGGGTGGGATTTCCAAGGAAAACATGAGTTAATAATACAATTTGGGTTATTGTTGATTGAATAACTAAGTTTGCACATTTCCATCCCTTCAAAGATACTATGTCCTTAGATAAATTTTCTCAGATGTATCTTAAGGAGATAGTCCAGTTACATGGAGTTCCTATCTCCACTATATCATACTGTGATCTTAGTTTTACTCAAATTTTTGGAAAGGAATTTTAGGAGTCATCGGGAACTAAATTAAATTTTAGTACAACCTTTCATCCTTAGTCTGATGGAAAATAACAAGGAAAAATTCAGACTATGGAAGTAGTTATTTGATCATGTTCAATGGATTACCACGGAAGTCAGGATCAACATATTTCATTAGTTGAGTTTTCTTATAAAAATATTTTTCATTATAATATACTGATGAAACCTTATAAGGCATTATATGGATGCAACGCCAGACACCATCATTTTAGGATGAAGTAGGAGAAATGAAGTTTACGGGTTAGAGTAAATGGTTGATAAGGTAAAGATGATTCAATAATATATGAGCATATCCCAGAGTAGGCTGAAATGTAATGTGGATAACCAAAGGAAAGATCTTTATTTTGAGGTTAGTGATCATGTTTTTCTAAAAGTATCTCCATGGAAAAGTTTTATGCATTTTGGTAAAAAGGGGAATATAAGTCCATGGTTTATTGGACCATATGAAATCCTAGAGAAATTTTTATTATTTTCTTACCAAGTGTCCTTTCCTATGAGTTTATCACAAGTGCACAACATATTTCATGTCTTGATGTTAAGAAAATATGTTCTAGATTAATCTCATGTTTTGAGCGCTAAGGTAGTTCAGTTAAAAGATAAACTTTCTTATGAGGAACAATTAGTACAAATTCTTGACCATAGAGAGAATATTTTTAGAATAAGATGATTCACCAAGTTAGGGTTTTTTGAAAAAACCATATGATTTAAGAAGAAACATGAGAATCTAAAAATGCAATGAAGGAAAAATATCCCCACTTGTTTAATAAGTGAAAAAATTAAGAGGATGGAATTTCAAAAAGGGGGAATAATTTAACAAACTAGGTAATTATAGAATAAATAATTTTTATATTTCATGCATTAGATAGATATATTCATTATAAAAATATTTAGTATTTTTTTATTTTTTAAACAAAAAAGAAATAGTTTTACTACACTCTTTTCTTATAAAGTTTTATTTAAAAGTTTAATATTCAAATTATATAATTTTAATTTTAAAAGATGAATTTAATTTTTTAATTCATCATGTAAAAATTATTATAAGATTAATTTTTTTTATTTTTCTAAAAATATTTATTTTTTTAGTGAACAGTGAAAAATACCGTTTTTTATAAAACTATCATTTGTTTTCACTAAAAAAGACCCATAATATTGTTAATTTTATCCAAAATTAACATAAGACTCATTTATTTAGTTATAATATAATTAATTACAAAATATTTAACATTATATGTGATCTTGGTATGAAAATAATTTTAGACTTTAATGGACTTTTTCTCTCGAGAAAACTGTTTTTCATTGCGCTTTCAAGATACTTATAAAATGTATTTATAACACTTATGGGGATTGAATTTGGTAAATTGAATTCAATATTTGGAATTAGAATAATTTATATTATTTAATAATGCCAAATTAATTTTTAGTCATAAATAATAGTAAAAATAGTAAATATTTGTTACCATGGTAAAGGTAAAATGAGTTAATTAAGGGTAAAAATAAATTGATAATGAATAAAAGTGACCCTAACACTTTTATTAAGTTTATTTGATGAAAAACTTTCATCTATAATAATACAATATTCATATATATGGCCTTTTTTTTTCATATTACCATGATTATGGTTTTTGAAATAATTTAAGTAAAGAAAAAGAAAAAATTTCACTCACTTACTTTTAAAAATATCTAATGTGTTCACAAAGGGAAAAAAGAAAGTAGTTAATGAATATAAATGATTATTTTGAGAATAATGAAATTATTTTCATGATTATAATTTGTTTATAAATTTTTTTAATTATATAATTACCTTAAATGATTATGTAACACCGAAATAGTAATTATTTAATTAAAAGGAAAATAAAATAAACAATTTTAAAAATATTAAAATTAATATAAATTGAATTAATTATTGTGTTAAATAATTTTTTTAGATAATTATAATATGTTAGGTAAGTTTTAAAGGTATATACTCTAATTCAATCCTTATCTTGATCTTTTTAAAGTCAAATTAAATGAATAGTGTCAAAATTGACATTAATAATATTTTAAAATATGTATTATTTTATTAAATGATTTAAAATTTATAAAAATATTATATTTATACAAGTGAATTATAAATGGTTTATAATATCATAATTATTCCATTTATGTTCCTTTTTTCCTTTTATAGTAATTTTCTTGACCCCTAATGAGTAAAAACATTATTACCATAGTAATTGTAAAAACGGTTAAAAGGGTTTAATATAAAAAGATAAGGGTGAAAAAATCACCCGAAATTGTAATTTTTTTATTATATAAGAGAATTTATACTCAAAATAATCTTTTACTAGAATAATATCATTTTGGATCTATTTTATTATGAGAATTTATTTTTATTAATTTAATACTTTAAGAAATTATAAGAGTGACCCTCCCCTCTCTTATTAAAGGGGACCCACTCTCCTATATTATTAACACTTAAAAATCCTTTTGTATTAGACAATACCTATCCAAATACCTTACTTAAATCCCTAAACATGTACCAGAGGCCTTGGTTTGATCATAAAACAAAAATAGTAAATATTTTTTGGTAAACCTTAAGAGGTTATCCGAAGAAGAGGTATGGTTCTTAACAAAGACTTTTCGTTTTGTTTCTTTTTATAAATTTTTTAAATATTATTAAGCAATGATGAAATAATAAAAAAGGTTTGTAAAATATAATTATATTTTATCATGTTAAATTAATAACCTATATACATATCCTCTTTCATCAAATGGGAAGTGAAACCTTCATTCGTGCGTACGTGTGGACTACCGCCACACGGACCGTTGTAATTCCTTTTCCATCACCTCATCTAACAGACAGTTTTAATAAATAATTTTATGTATATATATGATATTCATGAGATATTTATCATTATGAAAATATAATATATCATTTAATTTCTTGTCTTTCCACTCACTGAAAAATGATAACGTCGTTCGTGCGTACGTGTGGACTACCACCTCCACGAAGCGATGTGATTCGTTTTTCATCACCACATCACATGGATGATATATATAAGTATATTTAAAGAAATAATATAGAATTTATTATATTATTATAATTATTAAATAAAAAATATTACTTACCTTATTTTCATAATGATCATTTATAAATGGAAACATTACTCATGCGTACGTAAGACCTGTCATCTCCATGATTGCAACGCAATTCATTTTTCATAACCATATTTTATGATTGGTTTTAAAATTATAATTAACATATAAAAATGATAATAATTTTATTATTATTATTCTATATATTATTTAAAAATTACCTCATTAACCATATTTAACCTACCAAATTCATTTTGGACATATGAACTGAATATGATCAAAACATTCGACATAAACTTAAATGATTGAGTAATTGAATATGACATGGTAATAAATAAAACAAAAAGGAATAGTAAAATTTTAAAAGGTTATTAATAATTAATTAATTATCGTAATTTTATTATCTTGGAATATAAATAATGTGTGTGATGACTCAGACTCAAGATAATAGACTTTCTTTTAGAAAACCCCCTTTTAAAGTGTCCCTTTCAACTCTTTTCTTCCAAGTATATATTTTTTTTAAATATATTATTAATGTATTAAATGAAAATAAATAAACTATGAAGGAAATATTATTTAAATTTTTACTTTATTTTAAAGGTTTTCAAAAGGAATATTTTCATGAAAGGTTTTGACTTTATTTACAAAGGAAAAAGGAATGTTCTATTTTAACATATACAGAGACAAAAAAATTTCCCACCGCTATAACCATTATTTTATTTTTGTATTACTTTAAAATTTTTCATGTTTTATTAAAAAAAACTCTCTTTCCATTAATTTTGGGTATTTTAGTTTTTAAAATGGATTTTGAAAAGAAAGGGAATTTAATATCTGAAAATGTTTTTCATATAGGTTCAAAAGAGTTTTTTAAAGGTTTTATGATGAAAAGGTGAAAGAATACTTTCTTTATTCATGATATGATAATTGAGAATTATATATGATAAATGGGTTATCTAGTTATCTCTTATGTTATTAGTTGATCCCTATTATAGCTCATTATGAATGGTTGATCTCGATACATCTTATACAACGGGTCAACCCAATATATCTTATATGATGGGTATGGGTAGATAGCGCTCTAATGCATTGGTTATTGTTCCTTATATTAATATGAATGAATGATGGAGTTACAAAGGAGGTTTTTCCTTTGTATTTAACTTAGATCCCGTTATTTATGATACAATTTATGAATATAATTGCTCTAAGTTTCTTTAATGTGCTTTTTATTTGCTTGTTATGGGTTTTAGAGGTTTTTTTGAATAAAAATTGTATGTGTTTTTCATGTAGAAATGATTTATTTCATAAATTCAAAGAATAATTTGATAAAGGTGAGTATTTTATGGGTTTTCATGTTTTTCATTGGACTAATTGATTTCTTATTTCTATATCCCTTACTAAGATTTTCGTACTCATCCCATATTTTTAAAATATTTTTCATAGGGTTTAAGGATGGGTAAGGGAAAAAAAGAATAAAATTTGAAATTCATGAAGATTTATCATGAAAAGAAAAAATGTTTCATTTTAAAAGTTTTATATTATAGAAAAATGGATACTGATCATAAGTTTCCACTTTTTAAAACATGGTTTTGTTATGTATGATTTATGACCTAATTATCTAAAATACTAAACCTGAAAAGATCCTAAAATTAAATAGAATGAATTTTTGACTTCAAAATCAAGATTATGTAATGTTTATAGTCAAATAATTATATTAAAATTCTGATAATTTTTTTTTTTAAATTCTCATTTGACACATTAAGTTGTTTTCCAAAGTGAGTGAGACACTCATTTAAGCCCATGTGATTGTTATTCCTATTTTGGAATGTAACCCTGAGGGGGGGGGGGGGGTGTTTGGAATTTGATGTGAATATTGTGATGATTATAAATGGATTTTAAAGGATCTATTTCCTGTAAGGATATAGGAGTTTTAGTGCGAGTTATTCTCAAGTGCTTTTATACTTGTTGTATAGGATTATTATTTTCTTGCCTCTATTTATTTATTGTGATGAGAAGTATTAATAGACTTGTAGGGATATGAATAAGTGAAATACCTAGTGTAGAGTGTGTCACCTATGGTAAGAAACTATTTAGAACTAGTGATCTAATAAGTTATTTTTCATGTCCTCAAAATTCATTATAAGGACCCAAGGATTTATTTTGAGCTCCTGATCATGATGGAGCTTGGTTAGTTCTATAGGACTACCAGGACATGACAAGTTCAATGGTGTCAGACTAGGTTCCCCATTGTATGTTTAGGGTCTAGATACTTTAGTACTAGTACAATTCCCATGAAAATTATATCTTATTTTATGATGCATTAGGGTTTTTTTACACTTTGATTACATCCCCTACCTATTGATTTATTATAGGCACCATGTTCCTTTTATCCATTTTGGAATGTTTTTGATGTGTGGGTGACTAATGTGGCTTCTTTCATTTTTATGGATTTGGTTTAATTTTCAAATTTATTTTTGACATAATCTTAAAAGTGTGGTTTTTGAAAAGGGAAAGTGATGTTGTTTTATAAAAATCATTTAATAATGTTTTGGGAAAAGATGAATAAATGGTATGATTTGGGTGTGGATTTAAATGTCCTATTTTCTTGGTTTAAAGGAGTTTTAAAAATAAAATCTCAATTTATGGGCTGTATTGAAAATTATGGTTTTGGGCCGTATAGTCCTTTTTTTCCAAGGTTTTTACACTAGTTTGTAAAAGGGTTTTGGTTTCACCCTTATTTACTCTTTTTAAAGAAAAGGTACATTTTAATAAAGGATTTATGGTATTATACTTGGTTTTATCTAATGTTTATATGAAACCCAAATTTTATATCGATATTAAAACTAGCATGAATAAAATGTTATTTAAAAGGGAATGACATGAACTCTTTGATGAAATACTACTGGTCATTTTTTTTATCACACACATTATATACACCATTTGGTGTATGAACCTTCTATGTTTTATTTTAGGTTACCTAGATATGGTTTAGCCTCTATGGGAGTTTGGTTCAGGTTGGGCCATGATGGTTAGTTTGGGACTTTGTGAGTGACTGTGGGTCACGAGGAGATGGTCTATAGTATCTTGGTTTTGGTTTCTTTTATTTTGGAACCATTTATTTATTATCCTTTTGGACCAAACTGTTCTTTTGGTTTATATCATATGGATGTATGATTTTTTATTTAGTTTATTCATTAATACCTTGTGTGAGTAGTATTTTTTATTTATGTTGTGAGTTACTCTAATTTATTTATCCCATTTGTATTGTATCTATTGTTTAGGTAGTGTGGATGTCAGTTGTTAGGATGGGTCATACCATATTTCCATTTTGGGATCTTGGTTTGGTTAACTATATCAAAGGGTGAAATCATTCCCAAAGTTTGTTTATTGATGCCCAAGAACTAGTTTCCTACGCTTTAGGATTAATAACCCCCTTCAAGACTTATGGTGTTCTGGGTCGGGTGACACATCAGGACATCCATGATCATTTCATTATAAAATGGTATTAAAGAATGAGTTTTTTATAATCCTAGGTTTTTTAATAACCCCTATTTTTATTTTGGGTGTGTCAAGGTAGAATGGAGAATTAAGAATGTTATTGGAACACAAAAGGTAGGTGTGTAGAGAAATTTATGAACTATTTCTCACCCCGATCCTTGAGTTACCATGGAGATTTTGTGTTTTTATCTTGAATTTGAGGTTTCTTATGGTTATTTTGATGGGTTTTTATATGATATTGTGTCATTTTGATACCTATTAAGTGTAATAGTTATTTTGGAGGTTACTTGGTGATTTTGGGGTGAAAAGGGGAGGAGAACCAAAGCTTCATGGTTAACTAAAATGGTCTAGGAAACCATACATAGATTGTTAATATGGGTATGAGACCATGATAGTAAACTTATAAATGCTTGGTGCACGATTTTCTAAACTATGTAGTCAAACCATGAACAATGCTACTTTCACCATGGATTTGATGTTTTTCTTCCCTTTCTCTCCCAATTGACTTTGATGGTTCCTAATATTTGTGTGAGGATAAATATAGAGTTTTATGGATATTTTATATTATTTTATGATGTTTTAATTCTAATTATGCCTTTTTATTTGGGTTTATGTTGTGAAAAGGGTGGTTTTGATTTTTGAAAAAATTGGGTTTTTAATGGAAATGTAAACCTTGAGGAGTGAGTTGAATTTTAAACCAATTTGTGTGGGTTGATAAAATAATTTTGGTACTTATGAAAATTTTTAAGTATGTCCACTCTTATATTTTCATTTTTATGGTATTGAAATTAAAATTATATTTTGGTGAAATGTTATGGTTTTTAAAATTGGGTGTTATAGATTACTTGAAATATGACCTAGGTTTAATTTGAAATATTTTAGAAGTGGTTGGTTTAATTATGGATTTTGGGTAAAATTTTGAAATTAGTGGGGATGGTTTGAAATGGAAAATGGGTTTTATTTTTAAATAAGTTGAATGTTTTAAAGAGGATTTTTGTGTGTTGTGATCACTTTTTTAATGGGGTGATTTCAAGGGAAATGTGATTATATTAATTTCATAAATAAAGTGAAATGGTTTTAAAAGGGGAATTGGAGTTGTTTTCAAAGTGTGTGTGTCTTTGAAAAATTATTTGAGACCTCTTGGGAGGTGTGTGGTTTTAAAATGAGATAAATATTTTAAAGAGGCGTCATTGTGTGTTTTTAAATTATGGATTGTGCATTTAAATTTTACCCTTTGGTGTGTCTTGGGACTATGTGATTTGTGTGGTTTATGAAAAGTGAAGGAGTTAGATTCATGTTTCATGTTGGTGTGTCTTGGTGACCTCTTTGCATCTCAGGCTCGGTCGACATCAGGCGTCGAAGTTCCTCCGCGACGGCTCGTCGGCCTATGCTCTCTCAGTGGCGACTTCAGATTCTAACAGTCAGTTTTGATATGTGTTTGTACAGATCTCGTGCGGCTTTGGGTTGCTAGACCTTGATTTGTGACATTGGATCGCTGTTTGGGTGGACCGCTGTGGACTCTACATGCAATCTGAAGGGTGGCGATGGGCTGTGTGATTTTGGGTTTGTTCAGGTAATGTTGGTGATGGTATTCTGGTTTGTTTTTGTCCTTGGAAGTTGATGAAGGTGGAGGGACCTGTCTTGATGGTCCATATTTAGTGTTGCAATCTCTTACTGGTTTGATTTATGTGATGGTGCTTCCCGATTCACTCAGTTGGTAGTTCTTTTATGGAGGATGGGATGTGCTACCCTTGCCATTGCTTCTCTGCTTTGCATGATTTTGGTTTTTTAGATTCGCTTGGCATTCTTACTGGTTTGGTTAAATTTGATTTTGGTTCTAATCTTTTGGTTATGTGGTGAAGTTTTGGGTTGGTTTTTCTGCTTATGAGGTTAATTTTTCTGGATGATGCTGGTGTACAGATTTTGGATGTCGGGATTGAGGTTGGGCAAGGTGGAACTTCTTTTTCCCAGTCACCGGCTCCAGTGGCGTTGGACGACACCGACGATGGTCCTTGGTCCAATGATGATGGCAGATGGAAGATGGAAGGTGACGTGATGCAAGTGACTCTTGGATCAAGGCCCCTCAGGCTCGGTGTTTGTTGTTTGAAGTTCAAATTTCATTTCAGGATGTTGTATTTTGGATTCCCGCTTGATGTTTGTCTATGGTTACCGCTCAGCCTTAAAGCGGCTTCCTAAAATCAAAAAATAATATTTTCAGTCAAAGGGAGTAGTAGAGCCAAAATCCTCTTTACCTTAAAACCTCTTGAGTCACTGTCATCTTTCACAATGGTCAAGGTTCTTTAGAGGTTGTGTTGTGGTTAGATTATCTTAATAAAATATGGTAAGTGAAATTTACAGCATAGTTTTGAATTGGTTTTCTCTTTTTGACCGTTTTCTTTACAATTCTAGAATAGATTGATGTTTTTGAGTTTATTTTTCTTCTCTATATATTCTAGGTTCTTTTATGGTTCCTCATTTGTGAAGAGTTGGGTTTGGTGCTACTTCTCACTTTATGCATGTGGTTCCTCATGTGGGATCTATTGATCATCATGGTCATTTTACTTATGCTTCAGTATTAAATTTTATTTATTAAGGTTTTCATGTGATTCTTACCTTGGTTGGATGTTCCTTGGATTATATGTGGGTGAGTATTGGGTGTGTGGTTTGGGTGACTAGTAAAAACGTGGAATTGGTTGAGATTATGAACTATATGGTGTCAATTTTGATCTTATTGGGTTCTCCATGGGATAGTGACATGGGTGTGAGGTACTAGGTCATCCCTTACATTTAGTTTTGTTACTCAAGGTTGGAACCCATGTCATCTAGATGATGTAAGTTTTTAGTTGAGGTAGATTCCATATTTTGGCTATATGGGATGTGGTAGTTTGTATGATCATTGTTTCCTTTTGGATTTTTTCGGTCTTGTTTTTCTATCATTTGGATGTTCTTTGGGTTGGTACCTTCTTATGGATTTGATCCAATTTCTTAGTAAGTGATTGAGGATGATGACTTTTGGTGTTTCCTTCAGGAGTGTTCTAAAGAATATTGGTTTTTTAGATTATGATCTCTTTTTATGTTTCCATGAGATGTTACCCATTATTTCCACCACATTATAAAAATTATAAAGAGGGGAGACTTATAGTAGGTATCTATTTTCTATTAACTTTTTGGTTTTCAGTGATGAGTTAGTTTTTACTTAGAGATGTTCTTAGATATTGAGTATTTTTATGCTGTTTAAGGAAATTAGCATGTTAGGTGATTCATTTGTCATAGGATCATTGTGAGTATTTTT
Source organism: Viscum album (assembly GCA_963277665.1). Taxonomy (NCBI): domain Eukaryota; kingdom Viridiplantae; phylum Streptophyta; class Magnoliopsida; order Santalales; family Viscaceae; genus Viscum; species Viscum album. The sequence continues at coordinate 1,836,863,495 of OY728160.1, read as the reverse complement.
CCCTTGATTATAATTTTTTAAATGACTTTCTAGGGACAGAAAGTGACATGTTGGGGAGAATTGTGACAACCATATGTCACTTTTTTGGTTATTTTATCTTTTTTTAGGGTAATTTAAATTTTCATGAAGTTTTAGGTTTTAATTATTCAAATTATAGAAATTAATTATATTGCATGGTTTGAGTACATGGAATAGTGGAAACCATGTGATGTTTGGAGATAATGAACCTTCCAATTCATTTGGAATGTGCATGGTTTTCCCTGTATGGGTAGCACATGGTTTGGTTCAAACTATGAGAATCCTAGAAAAAACTGTACAAGGTGATCTAGTTCTTGATAGATCCCTTGGCATGATTATTGCACAGTTAATCAAACCATGAGAGTCTGAGGAGAAACTCTGTGGGGGATTTTTGTTAAGGAAGTGTCAACTACATGGTCGGTGCACAGTTTACCAAACTGTGTCACCAAACCATTCAAGATTCCCATATTTCATTTTATTGGGTATAATGACCTTTTTTCCTTTCGATCTTTTTAGGTACTCATCCCTCTTTCTCGACCAAAATAGGTACACACAAAGGAGGGTTTCTCCCTGCTTACCACTTCGATTAGTGCTCCTCCATGTTGATTCCTTGGGTTTTCTTATCTAATAAGAGCTCTATTGGTCTTATATTTTCTTTCTCTCTCTTATTCTTTCATTTCTTCTTATCATGGACTTCTCTCATGAAAATTTATGGGTTATTTGACCACATATAGCATTTGGGATGGGTTTTAATACTGGGTTTTGGTTTTTAAGGCTTATAGTGGATATATGTTTTTTTATTGAGTGTTTTTCTCCATATGAAACTTGTTTTGAAATGGTTTTAGTGGTATTTTTATTGTTGTAAGGTAGGTTTTTTTGTTAATTTCCTTTCTTTGAAATTTAATCTTGTGCTTAAGGCTTTATAATGCTTGTTTATTAAATTGAAAGTACATGTGATAGTTATAATGGGTTTTCTATATGTTTTAAGGGAAATTATCACTTGTCACAAAAGTTTTAATTGGAATTTCATGTGATAATTTAAATTACATATATTTTAAAATGTTTTTTTTGGATTACAAGTGATTTCAAAGGATTTTAAGAATGTTTTTTAGAATAAAGTGATCTTTAAAGCATGTTTGACCCTGTTTGGATTGTGAATTGGTTTTAAATGTGTTTTTGGTATAAGTATTTGATTTTCTAATTGGTTTTTGATAAAGTGGGTGTGTATTTAAATGTATTTTAATGTGATTATAAAGGGTTTTTTTAAATAGATATTTTAAATGAGATTCACAAATTATTTTGAAAAAAATGGGTGAAATGGCTTGGCATTACAAGAATTTTTTAAAGGTATGTTTGGTACTTTAAGTGGTTTTTCAAATCATGTGAGACCCACATAGAGCCTTTTTTATTTTTTTGCCCATTGTGGATTGTAACCCTTGGGGTGGGGGTGTTTGGAATTTAATGTTCATATTGTGATGTTTATAGATTTAGATAAGTGAAAGCACTAGTGTATAGTGTGTTTCTTAAGATAAGGACCTGGTTAGACCTAGTGAGATAACAAGATGTTTTTCATATCCCCAAAGAATATTATAAAGGACTAGAGATTTTTGTTGAGTTCCCTAGTATTGATGGTTCCCATTTAGTTCTACAATACTATTGAGACATGACATGTTCATTAGTGCTATCCTAATTTCCTCATCTATAGTTAAGGATCTAGATACTTGAGTCTTATAATGATGCCCACAATATGAAGTACTCTAGACCCACACTCCCAAATACAGTTCTCATAAACACATTCTTTACATATTGAATCTGAAATGAATCAGATAAACCCAATTTTAACCATCAATAATTATAATACCACTAGAAAATATTGCATCACTTAAATTTGAAGTATATTTTAGATTTAGTGTTTTAGAGATTTAAGAAATACTTTTAAATAAAAAATACCATGTATATCTCATCAAATGAACATTTTACCCATTATATAATAAACTAATTAATCCATAATAAGTCCTCAATATCTCCCACAAAATTATCTACACAAGCTATTCTATTAGATATATCATGTGTAATATATTTCTTCATAACCCTAGTAAATGGAAACATAATAAGAGGTGATCTCAAACACCTAGTAAGGGTAAACATAAGAGATAGTAATCAGAGATTATAATTGATCATAATATGACCACAAATAATATATCAGGAATATATAACCAAAAGTAATTTCATAATATAATTAAAGTGAAAGAATAATATATCTAAGGAAAATAATAAAAATGAAAAGATCACATGGATAGAAATAAATAGTTCCTTAGTAATGAAATACAAAATTTCATATATATAATTCCATTACTTAATCCAAGACATAATGATATAAGAAAAAATAATCTTATCATTGAGGACCTATGTTTAGGGAATATTTTGTTATGGGAAATTATACACCAAAATACCCAAGTTATTTTATCTCATGATACCTATCAATACATCAAGGGGTTATCTATAGTGGGCCCACCCATCATCAATTAAGTCCAATGCATTCATCATATGAAGGAATGAATAAAATATAAAATATATAACCAATATTCCTTGGTAATCAATAACATTTATATTGAAATAAAAAGTATACATATTGTAAATATTTTCCCAATCAATAAATGGAAGAGATTTTTTTGTAAGCATCACTCAAACTAACACCATATAGAGAAAGTAGTATACAATTAAGTTAATAATTTCTCCAATTAATTGATGTATAACATATAGTTTAACACACTTAAATCAAAGGAATAAAAAACGGGGTATTCATAGAGGGAAAAATTGAAAGAATAATTATGGTTATACAAAATTTGATTAGGTAAAATAAAGGCAGTGTTGAATAATTTCTATTGTAGAGATTTAATATTTCTCATTTGTGAAAACATAGGTAAAAAATTAACTAGTAGATAAATAATACTTTTAGAATAATAGAAGGATTTTACTTTGAAAATAATGATGAAAATGACCCTTTTTCCATGAATACAATTTTTAAATAACATTTATATAATGATGGTAAAATAATTTACTTTATAAAACCATGAAATATGGGAAATAATATTCAAAATTATGGGAAATCTATTCTTGTAAAAAAAATTAAAAAGATTTTTTTTTTCTTATTTATGGTATATTAAAAAATTATTTTTTAATAAATATCCAAAAATGGAGTGTTGAAAAATCCACAACTTTTTTATAGTGAAAATATGGAGTGTAATATAAGAAATATATCCATGATACGTAAAACCTTTTAATATTTTGAAACACCTTTATTAAAAACCCACATCGTAAATAAAGAAATAAAAATTTCATTTAAAAAATGGTGGTGTAATGTAATAGGACCACATTACTTAATTGATATTTTAGTTCCCAAAAAGAACTTAAAACATTAGTGGGATTGAAAATTTAGAAAAGGAATAAAACATTCATTGGTAAGAATGGGAGTTATTATTAAAAATGTTATAATTTAATTTCAGATTTTTTTATCAAAGAGGTAGTTATTGATGATGAGAAAAAATTTCCCAAGAGAACAAGAGGAAATAGAATTTAAAATAGGGGAATTATTAGGAATAAATAAATCTTGAAAATTATATTCAATTAAGAAATACTATGACCCAATGTATTGGGAATTGAGTCAATAAAACTCTCACAAAATTAGAAAATTTTGAATGAAAACCCCATGAAGTATATAAATCAAATGAAACATTAAATAACATTAATAATTAAAATATAATGATAAAAAATACTAAAGTTAAATTAGAAACAAAATTCCAAATAAAACATGATGTATAATAAGAAATATGCCTCAAGAAATTAAATTTGAAACAAGAAACCCTTACCTTAATACTTTAATTCCACTAAAGCACTTGAATATCCTATAAAAAATAAGTATCTTAATAAACTTTTTTGGGACCTTACTCTCATATATAACATTTTATAAAATTCATTTATAATTCCTATTTATATGTATATTAGTTAGTTACTATCTATTTTCAATATCAAGTGTGAGTTATGTTGATCGCTTTAAACTAGTTTTGTAGTAGCAGTGTTGTTATTTATTATAATATCAAATTTAATCATTCAAAAATAATTTAAGGTATATTAATAAATAACTTATATTGATTTATATATCTATAATCTCATTCCATTAGTGTTTTAGTTATGTTGCGTGAAAATAGAATCAGTGTCTGCATATTACAGTAATTTTACCGATTGAATATTATATTTTAATAATAAGTTTAATACTTAATTTAAAATTTACATAAAAATAAAAAAATAATTATTATATTATAAAATTACAATAATATTTTAATTTAATCACCCATATTAATCCATAATATAGTTTTATATCATTGTTCAAGTAGGTGGTTAAACTGACCCTAACAAGAACATACCATAATACGATGGGTGAAAATGTTTATGAAATTGTTTATATTGACATAATATCATTATAATAGATGTATAATGATATTATTTAGATATTTTTAAGGTTTTAATTCATATTTTAATTGGTTTTTATAAATATTTAAAATCAATATGAAAAAAATGTTACTTCGTGGAGGCGGTATCACGCACAACTCACAATCAATGTTTTTATTTCATGATGAATGAGAGAAAATGAAGGAGGATTGCAATTTATCTCTGAATATTCATAATTATATTATATATTTAAATTTTATTTTTCAATTCCATACTTATAACCATTAAAGAGAGGCGGTGGTGAAAAACCCAAGATGTCACTTCGGGGAGGTGATAGTCCGCATAATGCATTATCGACATTATTTTGTTTTTATAAGTGGATGGGAAGGAATAAATAATGTTTTTTACATTAAAATAATAATAATTAAGTACAATAATGATACATAGGCAATTATATAACTATTTTTAGGATAGTTTTGGAAGGGAAAGAATGAGAAGAAAAATATAAGGATTAAGAAATACCTAATTTGGGACCTTGAACTTTCTATTTGAATTCTCCTAATAAATTATAGTATTTGGATAACTAATTGAGATAAGAATATATTTACATGAGAAATTTTTTTATTAGGATAAAAATGGTAGAGTTTTATGAATAAATTCAAAGTACTGGGTGTGGCATGATGGGGAGGAAGTGTCCCCTTTTATAAGTGAAGAAATGCACACTTTTGTGAATACCCATTATTTTTCAATAATTAAATGTGACTATTTAGGGGTCAATAATTCCAAAAGTGATAAATAATATATTTTGGTGGTTATAATGGGTCAATTGATCCTCAACTGAGTATTTACACACATATTTTAAACATTTTTGAAGTTATTTACACTTATATTTATACTTTTACCTTTTTTTATTTGTTACTTATGTTTTATTATACATATAAAATTACACCTATTACAAAATTTGGGTGTGATGAACCTAAATTTAATTTCTATTTAATATAATTCAATATCTAAATAATATAAAACTAACTTTAAAATCAAAACATTTTATATATAAAAAAAAATCTTTGTAGAAAAATAATGTTTTAACCATTATGTGTTCTTAATATTATTTATAATTAAATGAAAATTAAATATTTGTTTAAAAAATATATTAGATTAATTATTTAAAATATATAAATTTAATTTATTAGATAAAAATTACACAACATTAATAAAATAATTATTAAAAAATAACAGTTTTACCACTATCATGGTCATTAACATTAATATGAGTAATCATAACTTTATGCCCCAAAATGAAATTGACCTTATTACATAATATGATCATGTTTATATAAAATATAAAATATATATTGATATATTCAATTTATAAAAGTGATAAAAACTATTTTTTTAATATAAGTGAATAAATTATTTTTTAGAGTAAAATATTACTTAAGTTCAAAAAATGTTAAACACAGGTTTTATAAATTTAGATTGGTTTCTAAAAATACATATTATTACTACTTAAATACATATTTAATAAATTAAAAGGTTTTATAAAATTATAGGTATTTATCATATAATTATGAAGTCATAAAAGTTACAATTTTAGTAAAAAATTTATTTGTCATTATTCACATAAAAAATCTATCATTTTAGAAAAATCCCAAAAATTCATCTGAATATAATATTTACATGTTGAATCTAAAAATGAAATTTATTTTTTAAAATTAAAATTCTAAAATTTTATAATTTTACTTTTAAATAAAAACATAAAAATATAATGAATTTTTTTTTCATATGAAAATAAATTTTAAAAAATATTAACTATTATTATTATTATTTCCAATTAATAAATAATAAAATTGGTGTTAATATGTTATTTATATCAATAATTTATTTTATGCATGATATATTTAAATTATTAAAAACACATAAAAAATTCAATTTTTAAAAGGTTAAATTTTAATGCATAAATCATTCTTATTAGTTATTTAGATACACTAATTTAATTTATCAATGCCTTAGAATTTATAATGAACTTATATATATATATATATATTATAATTCAGTTACATTTATTTTTACCCACCAAATTTGTTGATAAATTTTAACAATCGTATATTGTTCCACGACTTGTTTTTGGTTTGTTGCTGTGTGCGTTAAAAGCTATTGACCACATTAGGTTATATAAGAAATAAAATATACAATATTTAATCTTAGGGTTTTACATTATCCCCCCTTAAATAAATTTCTACCTTATAATTTTTAATTCTTTGTCTCTAGGGAAACCATTTTAGTGTATCCATAAGATAAAAAAGATACAAGGTTTAATTTATAATGAAATAAAAAACTTAATATTTTAGATACTAAGATACCCATGATTAGGTATCAATACCTATATGATAAAATAAATTTCTGTAAGAAGTTCATAGCCAACCTTAATAGATGACCATGGGTTGATTTCAGACATGTAGTGATATTTCTTGATACAAAAATTGATATGATCCATTTTCAAAGAGAGATAGATAATCCATTCCTAATACCACATCAAATTAAGGAAAAAAAATAGATCCATAAGAAGTAATTTCCCCAAAACTTGAAGAATATTTAATAGTAATTATACAAAAAAATATTTTTATTTATAACTCAATATCTAATAGTTTATGAAAACATACATGTCATAGGATATTGAAAAATATAGAGTGAATAACAACTATACTCTTTAATAGTAGTCGTTGCATATGATTTTCCTTATTCCCATGACCTGGGTGGTTTTTGGTGACTATTTTCCCCATTGTCCATTGGATTAGTGCATTGATTTTCATAATTCCCAATTTCCCTACAATTAAATCAATGGAATTTTATAGTTATATCATTCCCTTTCACCTTTGAGATTGATGAACTTTATTTTCACACTTATATAGAATTCCTATTCCCTTAAATCAATCCTTGTGGTGTTTATTTCCATATTCTTGAAACATATGAAATTGATTCTTCTTTCCTTCATCATCAGTGTCAACCAAAATTCCACAAGACTCCACATTTCTCTTCTTTGGTGTATTTGGGGATTCAAATATGTTCACATTATTAATCAAAATTATTTATAGATAGTTTTTTATAATAAAAATGTTTCTAACTCCATCCCTTATCCCATTACGTTTATTGTTAGGAAAATATCTACAATTTCAATGATACTTATCATTAAATTGATTCCTTCAGGCTTCAACCATTACTAAAAACAAAAATGGTTAACATGAGGGAAGAAAAATTAACAAAATAATATAATTATCATAAATTAACTCATGAAAAATCAATCTTGAAATTTCTTACTCTTAAAATCCATATAATTAGCTTTTAATTCAACCTAAATCACTCTTGGTTCAATCTTGTCTTATTTAGGTTGATTTATCTCATAATTCTTATCCTAATTCATTAACATAATAAATTCTTCATAATTGATCATAAATATAATGATATTGAACAAAGAATATCCCTTGGTAGTATAAAATAAGGTGTTAATTTGGGCCTCTTTATCATGCATTGGTCAACGATTGAGTTAATACCCAATATAACTCTTTTAGAGTCACTACCCCTAGTTATATATGATCTAGTGTTTGTATCCACTTATAGTATCCATATAGAGATGTAATTACTTGTATAACCACACAATATATACTTTACCAAAACTTTGAGATGTTATCCTATATAGAGATTTATCCCTTAGACTTATCTTTAGGGTTTTCCCTAAAGTTCTCTTATAATAACCCCTAAAATATTCAATATTACCTCAATTAACCTAAATGGTTATCTATATCATGAAATTATGATCTAAATTAACTTATAAATTGTTAAATTATAATTTAAATAACATCCCAATATCCATAGTTATATAAAACCTCCTTTGATACTAACTGTGATGCCCCTCGAACCTGCACTCCGGGATTCAGTGCTCATAAACACCTTCTTTACATATAGGCTTTAAAATGAACTAGATAGATACAATTTTAATCATAAATAATTATAATATCACTAAAAAATATCAAGTAACTTATATTTTAAGTACCTTTTAATAATAGAGTGTGATAGATTCAGTAAAAAATTTTAACTAACAAATCCCATGTACATCTCATAAAATATATATTTTCACACTATATAAGTTACTACTTAATCTGTAATAAGTCCTAAATATATCCCATAAAATTACCCACACAACCTATTTTGTTATAAATATCATGTGTAATATATTTCTTCATAACCTGGGGAAATGTAAATATATAATGGGGTGAACTCAAATGCTCACTAAGTTCAAACATAAGTGATAACAATGAAATATTATAACTAAGAATAAGATGAGCCCAAATAACATGATAGGAATAGATAACAAAAAATAATTCCATAATATAATGAAACTAAAGAAATACTATATCCAAGGATAGCAATGGAAATGAATGAATCACATGGATAACAATAACTGGTTCCTTAGCGATGAAATTCATAATGCTGAATAGCTAATTTCATGCACTAAGCCAAGACATCATGATCTTAGGCATCATGATCTTACCATCAAGTCCTTGTGTTAAGGAAATATTTTTTTCTGGGAAGGTATACACTAAAATACCCAATCTATTTTGTCTCATGAATCCCATCGATGCATTATGGGGCTATATATACCAAGACCAACCCTTCGCTAATTAATTCCAATGCATTCAACATATAAATGATTAAATAATCTATACCAAACATAATTAAAATTCCTTAATAATCAATAAACATTCATATTGAAATAAAAAGTATATAGATTACCAATATTTCCCGAATCAATATATGGAATAACTTTCCTATAAAGATCACTCAAACTAACACCATATAGAGAAATGGTTATATAGTTAAGTTAATAATTTCTACAATCAATCAACATATGACATCTAGGTGAATACCCTTCAATTAAAGGAATAAGAAAAAAAGGTATCTAGAGAGGAAATGCATTAGAAGAAGAATTATAGTTATAAACTAAAGATTATTAGGCAAGAAAAAGGTAGAAATGGATCATTTCTCTTATATAGATTTTATGTTTCTCATTTGTGAAAACATAGTTAAAGAATAAATTGATGGATAAAGAATAATTTTAGGGTAATAATAGAATTTTATTTTGAAAAGCATGATTAAAATAACCCATTTTCTATAAATAAACTTTTTAAATAAAATTCATAGTATAATTTTAAAACAATTTACTTTATAAAACCATGAAATATGGGAAATAATATTCAAAATGAAGGGAAATCTGTTCATGTAAAAAAAATTTAAAAAGAATTTTTTTCTTATTTTTGTAATGAAAGTCAAAGTGATAAAGTCAATAGTTTATATGGAAAATTAATTTTTAAAAAATAATAGAAATAATTTTTTTAGATATATTAAAACATTAATTTTTTGAGAAATTTAAAATAATGGATTCTTGAAAAAAATTAAATAAAAATTTTGAAGTGGAAGATAATAAATATATCCTTGATATGTAAAACCCTTTAATATTATGATAAAAAACATAATCAAAGGTTGTAAAAATCCTTGGAAATTTGAAATTTTTATTCTCAAAAGTATTTTAGGGAAAAAATGGTAATTTCAATTGTGAGATGATTTCAGATAATTTTTTTGGCTACTTCATTGATCCTAGAATATGGTGTTTACCCTAGTATTGAAGTTTGGTGGAAATTGGAGCCATATGTATTTTCACAGAATATTTAATATTTATTTAATTAAATATTAATTTATTCATGCATGTTTTCTCAGTTGTATATTTTAAATATATCATCAGATCAAGATTATATCTTCTCTATTGTTTTCAGAATGGGTTTTTTGCTACTCGAGACATAAATTTGTGTTGGGAACCCGGCACGAGCCTGAGACCTCTTTCATTTTCATTTTCTTTTTATTTTTTGTGCTTTTTCATTTTCCCCCTTTTTGTTTTATCTTATCCCTTTTTGGTTTAATTTTTACTCCTACGGTGGATCCCCCTTTTGGGTTTTGGATGAGATAGGGAGAGGGAGAGAATATAAGGATAGGGAAGGGAGGAGGCCCTACCACGGAGCTCGGGTCACACTGGATCATTGTGCGATAGTTATGGGTCGCGACTCAGATTTAAGCATAGGCTGTTTCCAATTTGAGGAAGGATTGTTTTATTTTTTTTTTGTCAAAAATCCCTATATAATCATCATTTTTCATTTTTAAATCCTTGTTTGGGTTCTTGGGTACCCTGTGGGGGTTAATCTATGGTTTTTTGTGCAGAAAACGTGGGTATCAGGGCATTTTGAGGGCTTCCCATTTAGGGAACCCATGTACATGGTGTGTAGTTCAGAGAAAACATTTCATGTATTATTTATCTTTGAGGAAGATAAATTTTGTGGACTACACGCCATGTACTTGGGAGTACATTCTGTGTAGTGGGATTCCAAAGTGTGTCTAAGTGCTCGGATAGACACACTATACGGGGGTACTTGGCTACGTAGGGTACACAACTAGTCCCCTGTGTGGTGAACAACATGTAGGCATAAACATCTAGGTAGAGTACATGGCCAGATACATGGATGGGTACCCCATGTGGGGTTACACACCATGTACAAGCGATACACTCCATGTATTCAGGTGTTTTACATGCTGAGTGGGGATGAGGTACACGGTCAGGTACCCATGTTGGGGTACATGCCATGTAAAGGGTCTACACACTGTGTAGTTTGGAAAAGTACATACCGAGTGGCCTAAGGTATATGACAGAGAAGACTTCTGAGGTTACACATCGTGTAACCCAAGTGTATGCCATGTACTTTCCCCCCTGGTATTTTTTTTCCTATTTTGTTCCCCAGAGTCAGAATTGGACTTGTGAGTAGTCTATTTTGAGCATTTTTTTCACATAGATCATGATTGTGGAATCTATTTAGTGTTTAGAGGCTATCTGGTTGGTATTTTGAGATGTGAGAGATTAGTAGGATGATTTCTTTATGGTTTAGATTCATAATCCTCCAATGGGTTAATTGTAATATGCGAGGCTCGAGTGAGGGTTGTGAGCTCATTAGTGGGCCTGTGTTGTGGATGCCAAATAATTTTTTTTCAAGGTTCTTTTGGATAGATTCTAGAAGATGGGATCCGATAGTATCTCTGAGGAGATATTGGTTTGTCCCTTTGTGTCAAGAATATTTTCTCAAGGTTAAATTATTTGAGGTTTTTCTCTTGGGTTTGAGGAGACTAGAGTTTTTGGAGACTTTGGGTTTGGTTGATGTCATGGGATAGTGGTTACGTCCAGGTACCATTGTGATATTGAGATGAGTTTTATGGACTCCTGAGTATTTTATAGTTGGTTGGTTTCTGATCGAGTGATCAGGGGTTTCTGTATTTAGTTGTTGAGGATTCCCAAGTGACATTGTGTTTCTTTGAATGCCCTTATTGGTGAGTTAGTACTTATGGATGGGTTGTTTTTTGAGAATCCTGATTAAGGTTTTTTCTTGTGTGAGATTTACCTCAAGGTTTTTCTTATGTTAAGGATCCATTTTTTATGGTTTCCTATTTTTAGGTAATAATTAGGACTGTTGTGAATGCCCATATTGGTGGGATTTCACTTTGGATGCCCCTATTTGGGCACGTTGTTGATCGAGGATAAGTTGAAGGCCACCGAGGTCCGTTTGGGATGTTTTCACACTGGGAATTCTTTGTGCTTTTAGAATAGCTAGAGGAACACCTTATAGGGTGTCCTACTTTTGTGGAATCCTTTTGTCCATTTGAGGATGTTTCTATAGACATGTCTTGAGATATTGGGTGCAGCAAGGGAGTCCCTAGTGGATGTTGCTTTATAATATGACACTGGGGACCATGGTAGACCTGAGTTTTGATTGAACCTAATATGGTCCATGGAGAGACTATGGTGGCTATTTTTTTGATTCTAAGATCTAGGGTTCCATGAGAGGCCCCATGCTTGTTGGATGAGAGTGGATCAGTGCTGCTAGTTCAGTTGTTCAGACAGTATGTTAGAGGTTGGATTGTCCCATGTTCTCTTATCCTTTAGCCATGTTTTTTGAGGCTATTTCTACTATGGTATTTATTTTGAGTATGATAACCTTATGATATCTTGGATTGGGTGTTTTCCCTGAGTTTTGATATGGTTCTCTCCTCCATTGGATGGTAGTGTTTAGACAGGTTTAGGGGGATAATTGATGATATGAATGAGTGTAAAACTCTTATATATTAGTGTGATACCCTAGATAAAGAGGATTTAGGAAGATGAGGTGAAAATTCAGTCATGGAGTGGGTTTTCATGTTCTATGGATTCCACTCCTCTCACAGAGCCCATGGATGTTGTTTGTTCTCCTAGGTTATTTATGGATCCCTCCTTATTGGGTCCATAGATGGTGCCTGATTCCTTCTGTAAAACCTTTTGGACTAATGAGTTCTCTTTCTGTATCAACCTATATGTTCTTGTATCTAGTTAATATCATTCCATTGGATTTCTAGAGCCTGATAGACACACTTTATAGTTGTGGACACCTATGGTTACACTCCAGGGTTCAACATTCATGACTTTGCATTTAGACATCTTGGAGATCCTATTTAGATCTAGTGGATGCTCTAGTTTTCATGTGGATGTGTGAGTAAAATGTTATAAATCCTCTAGTAGGGGATTCATGGGGGGTATATTAACCTTGAGTTTTAGTCTAGAACCCATGGTTGGTTGTTTTCATTGTTTTTGGTTTTTTCATGCTTTCTTACATAGTTATTTATTTTATTCCATATGCTATTTATTTTTGGAATGGTTGGTAATATCACATCTTTATAAACTTATTATGAAACCAGATTATAGGTCCAGTATTGGGGGTGTCCTACTGAGATTTGTTTCTCATCCCCTATATATACACCTCAGTGTGAGTGCATACCAGATGTATGCTTTCATGTTGGAGCACAAGTTGTATGATGGATGGGGCTGATGAATAGTGTTTCTTGATTGAGTGAATCCACTCATGTGGAGTCTTAGTATTGGGATGGTTCAGTTCAAGAATCGTGGAGACTAGGTATGTGTCTTTTCTTGGTTTTGGTAGTAGAGCCGGTTGTGTTTTATTTTCAGTTTCTTTATTTTGTATTTCTGTTTGGCCCAGTGGGCGATCAACTGTTGTATGTTTTTCATGATTTGAGTTTGTATGATTACATACCTCATTTCATTTATTATATCATGCTCAATTTTAGTTATTTATTATGAATACTATGATTTTTATACTTGTGTATGATTTTCATTATTTCTGATGTTATTTTACTCTAAACAGAAGGTAATGTCTCCCCATTGCATCTCAGAGACCCCTTCCACTGATAAACAAACATTTTGAATTTACGCAGGTGATCTTGAGGCCTTGTGGTGGTCCAGGTTGGGTGACATGTTAGTTCGACCCATGCTGTTTTGGTAGAAAATGGCATCATAGATGTTTGGTTTTATGATTTTGGGAGTTGGTAGATAGGTGGTCAAGGAATGTGTACATATTTTTGATGGATATTGGATTGGTGTGTCATGAAAACCTTTTCCAATAAGAAGTAAAAGCTTCCAGGGAATGGGATTACTATTCTTGGATTCTATTTTTATGGTTGTGCGATTTCACCTAGTGTGATACAATTGGGTTTGTGGATTTATGGTTTATTTTGAGTTTTGGATCTTGGCCCATGGGAAAGTGGCTAGTGTTTAAGCATCATTCTAGGAAAATAGGATTAAAATAACATATTTCTATCTATGGTGTTTATATTTTATTACGATGACAGTTCATGTTGATCGTGTGGCGAGAGATTCTCCAGTGTTGGAGATGTTGTCCCTTTATCGAGGTATGCATAGAAACCATTGTGGGATGGTGTGGGCTCTAAGTGTCATGTTGGTGTTTCGTTGAGAGAAATGATTCTTGATGGATATTTGTATCTTAATCAAGATTCCATGAGGTGATGGTTCCCATGAATTCCCAGGTTCATGTTACTTGGGTGGGAGCTATTTTTTCCACCCATTGTCCACCGGGTCATGTGGTGGGGCCCTTGTTTTGGCTATCACCAATGGCTTGTCTGGGCTTGGTTGTTCTTACTTGGTGGAACCATTGAGGTATTATTTCACCAGGGTGTGGTTAGAGATGAGTATTCTTGGTGTTTGAGAGGGAATATTTGGTTAGACCCGTAGCGCAGCTCGTTGTTGGTTGCACCATGGGTAGTACAGTGAGAGCATGGTTAGACACTTGTGGATTAGGATTGATTCCCAAGTGGAGTGTGGTCATGTGGTTAATCATTCCATGTGGTAGATGCACTATTTTTTTATGATAAGTGAAGAGGGTGATCTGTCTTATTGGGAATAACTTACATGAGGAGCATGGTTAGTAGTTTTTAGGTGCATTAGCCTAATTTTGTTAGGACTTGGCCTGTGTGACCATGGGTCCTATTGAACTTTTGAGATTAGTTTAAGGAAATAATTATGGTGGGGAGTGCACCATAGGATATTAGAGTACATGGGCCTCATTTTAAGTGGTTTTTTAATCATGGAGGTTTCTATTCTCTTTTGGTCCAGGAATGAATGGTTTTGTTGCCACGACGGTTCTATAATGTGAGTGGTTTGACCAAGTATATCCATCTCCTTCAATTATGGATGTAACATGGGTTTTGTGTTTTCTATTTGGGTAGTTGGGTAATGATAAGAATACTTCTATGGTGGGGAGTATTAGATCGGTCACAATTGAATGTCTCTCATGTTGGGAGAGAGTTGTGAGTTTCTTAAGACCGGCTGCTAGATAGTCAAGATAACATTGAATCTACCAGTGCTTTGGGGAGAGCTTGGCTGCTGGCTATCCAAAAAGGATTCTCAGGGGTAAGAATCATTTTTTGTTAGGTGATTTTGATGAACCAAGTCGTCATGAGTTGTAAAAATCAAGGGAACTTTGAAATTTTTGTTCCTGAAAGTGTTTAATGGAAAATAGTAATTTCTCTTATAAGATGATCTTGGATAATTTCTATAACCACTTCATTGGTTCTATAATAGGGTGTTTACCCTAGGAAAAATGTTTAGTGGAAATATGAGATGTATGAATTTTCATAGAATATTTAATATTTAATTAATTAAATATTAATTTACTCATGTGTTTTCATTTAGTCACATATTTTAAATGAATCATCAGATCAAGATTACATATTCACCATTATGTTTATAATGGGACTTGTTTCCGAGGTGATGTATAAATTTTCATCAGGTGTTAGATTTGGGCCCCTTTTATTTTTCTTTTTCGTTTTATTTTTTTTTCTACCTTTTTCTTTTTTTCTTTTTATTATATCTTCTCCCTTTTGGATTGAAATATGTGCCCATGAGGGCTCCCCCATTGGGTTCATAGGTTGAGGGAGATATTGGTATATAATAGAAGGAGTGGGAAGGGAGGAGGTTCCAATGCAGAGCTCAGGTCACATTTGATCATCGTGAAATAGTTAAAAGTCATGGATCAAACCAAAGCATCAGTGGTTTCTACCTAAAGGTAGGCCCATTTTATGTTTTTTTTTTCTAAAAAATCTAATAGAATCATCATTTTTAAATCCTTTTTTGGGATTTTGGGGACCCAATGGGGGTCGATCTATAGTTTTTTTTGGGAAATCAGAGATTTGGGGTGTTTTAGGGGCTTCCCATTCGGGGATCCCATGTACACAACATGTGGTTTAGAGAACACATGTTGCATATTATTCCTATTTAATAAATATGGAGTTTTTGGACTACACACTGTATACTTGGGAGTACATGCCAAGTAGTAGGCTTCTAGGGTGTGGCTATGTGTGCGACCAGACACCCTATGCGGGGGGTACTTAGCTGTTTAGGGCGTATAGCCATTCCCCATGTGGGGTTCATGCCATGTAGGCATACAAACCCAGGAAGAGTACATGGCCAGGTACATGGGTGGGTACCCCATGTGGGGTTACATGCCATGTATAGGTGGTACATACTATGTACTCAGGAATTTTACACACCGAGTGGTTATGGGGTACACGAGAAGGTACCCATGCTAGGGTACACATCATGTACAAGGTCCACATGTCATGTAATTTAGAAATGTACATGTTGAGTGTCCTGAATCACACAACTAGGGAGGACTTCTGGGGCTTCAAGTTTCGCAACCCAAGTTCACACCATGAACTTTTCCTCCCATAGTCTTCTTTTCCTATTTTGTTCCCAGTATTCGGAATTGGACTTCAATGGAGTCTGTTCTAAGCATTTTTTCTATATAAATCATGATGGTAGCATCCCTTAAATGTTCAGAGGCTGTCTGGATGGTGTTTTAGAATATGAGTGTTTAGTAGGAGTATTTCTTCAAGGTTTGGATTTAGAATCCTCCAGTGGGTTGGATGTGATCTTTGAGGTCTAGGTGAGAGTTGTTATGTTATTAATGGGTCTGAATTGTGGATGGAGACCAATGTTCTTCGAGGTTATTTTGGATAGATTTCAAAATATTGGATTGATTAGTATCTCTAAGAAGATATTATTTTATCCCTGTATGTCAGGACTAATTGTTCGAGGTTAAAGTAGTTGAGGTTTAGCTCTTGGGTTTGAGGATACTAGAGACATTGGAGCCTTTGGGTTGGGTTGACGCCATGGGATAGTCGTTATGACCAGGCACCATTATGCCATTGAGATGAGTCTGAGGGACTCTTGAGGATTCCCTAGTAGAATAGTTTTTGATCGAGTGATAATTGGTTTCTGTAGTTGGATGTTGGGGATGCCAGAGTTGAATAGTGTTTCTTTGGGCGCCTCTATCAGTGATTCAGTACCCATGGATTGGTTGTTTGTCAGGAAAGATGAATGAGTTTTTTATTGCGTGGGAATTTTCCTGAGGTTTGGATTGTTCCGAGGAGACCTTGTGTATGGTTTCCTGTTTTGAGATTTTCATGGGGATTATTGTGAATTCCCCTATTGGTGGGATTGCACTTTTGATTCCCCTTTTTGAGTTAATTGTTGATCATGGATCAGTTGGAGGCCATTGAGGTCCGTTTGGGATGTTTCCTCACTAGGCATGCCCTGTTCTTTTTGATGAGACAAAGGAACCCCTTATAGGGTGTCCTATTTTTTCAATGGCCTTTTGGCCATTTGAGGATGTTTATGCAAGCATGGATCGAGATCTTGGGTGCATCATGGGATTCCCTAGTTGGATGTCTCTTTATGATGTGACCTCAGGGTCTATTGTAGTCCCGAGTTTGGATTGACCTCGAGGTGGTTCATGGATATCTCTTGATGTTTATTGGATTCTGAGATCTAGGGTGATCATAGAGGCCATGTTCTTGTTGGATGAGAGTGGATAGGTGTTTCTAGTTCAGTTTTTTGGATGGTGGGTTCGATGATGGATCATACCATGTTTGGTTGGCCTTTGGCCATGTTGTTTGAGGTCATTTTTTTCTTAGGACTTTAGGGTGAGGAGGAGAACCTTGGGATATATTGGATCTAGTGTTGGTCCTTGGTTTTGATTTGGTTCTCTCCTATATTGGATGGTTGTGGTTAGACTGGATCAGGGTGATAATGGATAATCTATATGACTACATCCCCCTTCTAGTTCAGTGTGATACCCTAGATAGAGAGTATTTGAGCTCGTGAGGTGTTGAGGCAATCATGAAGTGAATTTTTATGTTCCATGGATTCCATTGTGCCCCCAAGGCCCAAGGATGCTACTCACATCCCTGGGTTATTTATGGATCCCTCTTTGTTGAGTCCATATCTAGTTCATGATTTATTTTATAGAACCTTTAGTACTGACAAATTCTTTAGTTGTGTCGACCTAGATGTTTTTTCATTAGCTTAGATCGTTCCATCAGAGTCCTAGAGCCTAATAGATGCACTTTATGGTCATTGATTCCTATAGCTATTCCCTAGGGTCTGATATTCATTCCTATTTCATTTAGAAATCTTAGAGATCCTATGTATATCTAGAGGACGCACCGATTATCATGTAGCTTGGTGATCCATGTGCTGTAAATCCTCTAGTAGGGGCTAGAGTAGGGGTATATTTAACTCGACTGTCAATCTTGAACCTACAGTTGGATATCTTCCTTTGTTTTCTTTTTCCACCCTTTATTTTATATAGTTATTTAATTAATAACAATTTCTATTAGTTTTCATCTTGACTAGGAAAATCATGTGTGTATTCACCTATTATGACAACACATTATAGGTCCATCGTTGGGGGTGGCCTACTGAGATTTGTTTCTCACCCCTTGTATATTCTCCTCAGTGTTCATGTAGATCTGATGTATTCTTTTAGGTTAGATCATAGGTTTAAAAATGGTTGGGTCATAGGGATAGTGTTGCTTGATTGAGTACAGATTCTCACGTGGAGTCTTAGAATTGAGCTATGAAACTCAAGCATTGTGGAGACAAGTTATGTTTCTTGGCTCTATGTTTGCAGTTGAGACAAATGTATTTTATTTTCGATTTATTTATTTTTTATCTATGGTCAACATAGTGGGATATCATCTATTGTATGTTTTCCATAGTTTGAGTCTGTATAATTGTATGCTTCATTTCATTTATTATTGCATGCTCTATTTTAGTTATTTATTATTCATTCCCTGATGTTTATCCATGTGTATGAGTTTTTCTTATTTATACTATTTTTTCACTATGAATAGAGGGTATAATCTCCACACTACATCTTTTAGAACCTCACCATTGGTCGGAAGCCTTTTATGTTCAAGGAGTCATTCTTGAGGCCTTGTAGCAGGATAGATTGGGTGAGGTGTTAGGTCGACCAAGGTGGTTTGGTTACAAATATTTTGAAACACATTTATTGAAAACACAAATTGTAAATATGATAATAAAATTTCCATCTGAAAAATGGATATGATAATTAAGAGTATAACATGAATTAATCAATATTTTATTTCCTAAAAATATATGAAAACATTGGTAGTAAGGAAAATATGGACAATAAATAAAATATTCATTAGTAATAATGGGAGTTATTCTTACCAACATTATACTTTTTATTTTAGAATTATTTTTATCAAAGAGGTGGTTATTGATGATGAGAAATAATTTCCCTATAGAAAAAGATTAAATAACATTTAAAACAGGGGAATGAAAGTATTAAATAAATATTGAAAGTATATTAAATTAGAAAATACTATGAACCAAAGTTTTAGACATTGAGTTAATGAAACCCTTACAACATCCAAAACTTTTGAATGAAACCCATTGAAGGATATGATTTAAAATAAAAAATTAAATAACATGAATAATTATAGGATCATGATATGAAATATTAAAAGGTAATTAGATAAATCATTATATATAAAACATGGGTATAATAATAAATATGTATAAAGAAATTAAATTTAAGACAATAAACCCTTACCTTAATTGTTGACTTCCACAAAAGAATTTGAATATATTTTATGGAAAAAGAACTATCTTAATAACATTTTTAGAACCTTATTCATATCTATAACTTTTTATAAACTTCATTTATAATTATTCTCTACATGTATTAGTTATTTATTATCTATTTTTAATATCAGGAGTGAGTTATCTTGATCGTTTACAATTATTTTCATAATAATGATGTTTTTATTTATTATTTTAAAAAATTTCACCATTATTAGATGATATAAGGTATATTAATACATAATTTATATTGATTTATAAATCTATTATCTCATTCAATCAGTTTTTTATCTATGTCTCATGAAAATGGATTCAGTGTTGACTTATTTTAGTAATTTTAGCGATCAAAGATGATATTTTAATAATAAGTTAAATACGTAATATAAAATTTCTAGAACCCCAAAAAATCATGATTTTATTATTAAATTATAACAATATTAGTATTTATGTTCCTATATTCATACATGATAGATTTTTATATCATTATTCAAGTAGGTAGTTAGATGAACTCGAAGATGATAACACCATAATTCATTGTGTATGTATGGTTAAAAAAATGTTTATTTTGACATGATATCATTATAATAGAAGAATAATGATAGTATTTTGTTTTTTAAGGTTTTTATTTACAATTAAAGTTGTTTGGATAGATTTTTAAAATCAATATGAAAAATGAAAAACGTTACATCGTGGAGGCGGTAGTCCGAACAATGCAGATTAACATTTTAATTTCCCAATGAATGAGAGGAAATGAAAGTGGATTATAATTTTCATATTATTATTAATAATTATATTATATTTATCACATTTAATTTTAAATTATATCCTTATAACCAGTGAATATAGGTAGTGGTGAAAAACATAAGATGTCACTTTGTGTAGATGGTAGTTCACATAACGAACGATAAGGGTTATTTTATTTTTCTAAGTATATGAGAATAGAAAATAAGGGTTATTACATTAATATAATAACACTTAATTATAATAATTAAAGTTATTTCATTATATAACTTTGTTTAGGATAATTTTTAAAGGTAAATATTAAGAATAAAAATATAAGGGTTAAGTTAAGTCGCTTTGGGACCTTAAATTTTTTCTTAGAAGTATCCTTAGATTGGAAGGGTTTAGGATAACTAATTAAGAATATAGGATTATTAAATTAAGATAGGTTTATATTAGGACAAAAATTAAATAGTTTTAGGAAGTTTATCTAAGGAATGTGTGGGGCATGAAGGGGTGTAAGTGTCCCTTTTTATAAGTGAAGAAAAGGGAACTTTTGTGAACACTCATTATTTTTCAATAATGGAATGAAACTATTCAAAGGTAAATGGCTAAAAAGGTGAAAAATAATGGATTTTGGGATGATATTGGGTCAATATATCCTTAAAATATTATTTACACACATGTTTTAAACATGTTTAAAGTCATTTACTCTTATATTTTTACTTTTACCTTTTTTACTAGGGTAACTAATTTTTACCCAAGTAACTTACATTTTATGAAACATATAAAATAACCCCTATTACCAAATTTGGGTGATATGAACCTAAATTTAATATCCATTTAATCTAATTAAATTTCTAAATAATATAAAATTAACTTTTAAATTAAGAAATTTTATATACATAAAAAATGTTCTTTTGTATAAAAATTTTGTTTTAACCATTATATGTTCTTAATATTATTTAGAATTGATTAATAATAAAATGTATGTTAATATAATTATATATGTGTTTAAAAATCATATTATATTACTTATTTAAAATATATAAATTTAATTTTTTATATAAAAATTACACAATAGTAATAAAACTATTCTTTGAAAATAGTAGTTTTATCATTATCATGGCCATTAACTTTAATCTTATTAATCATAATTTTATACCAAAATTTAAATTGAAATTATTAAATAATATGATATTTTTTATATAAAATATGGAATAAACTTTTAAATATTTAATTTCTATAAGTGATGAAAACTATTTTTTTAATATAAGTGAATAAATCCAATTTAGAGTAAAATATTACTTAAGGTCATAAAATTTTAAAAATAAGTTTTATAAATTTATAATATTATTTAAAATGAATATTATTACTCCTTATAAAAACATTTTATCAATTAAAAGTTTTTATAATTTTATAAGTATTGATTATATAATGATAAATTCATAAAAGTTACTATTTTGGTTAAAACTATAATTTTCACTATTCACCAAAAAGATCAGTCATTTTATAAAAAACCTAAAAATTAATCTGATGATAATATTAAAATAATGAATATAAAAATAAATTTTATTTTGTTAAATTTAAATTCTAAAAGTTGAGAAATTAAATTTTAAATAAAAACATAAAAATATAATGAATATTGTTTTCATAGAAAAATAACTTTTTAAAAATATTAACTATTATTATTATTATTTACTATCAATAAATAATAAAATTCATGTTAATATATTGTTTATATCAAGAATATATTTATCCATAAATTATTCAGATTCTTAAAAATACATAAAAATTTGATTTTTATAAAGGTGAAATTTTAAAGAAAAAATTAGTCTTATTAGTTATTTGTATACAATAATTTAATTTATCAATGCCTTAGTATTGATAATAAACTTTATTTTTATTTATAAAAATATTTTATAATTTGGGTACATCTATTTCTACCCACCAATTCAACAACGGAATCTTAACGATCATATATTGTTTCACAATTATTTTTTGGTTCGACTTTCTATACATCACAAGATATCAAACACATTAGGTTCTAAAGTAAATAATATATATAATATTTAATCTTGGGGTGTTACACATAAAAATTAGATCCAATTTTAGGATTTCATATGGGATTTTATTTTTAATTTTGATGTAATTCTTTACCTGTTAATTTCTTATCAACATCGTGATACTTTTAGTCATTTTGACATGGTTGTGATGTGTGGGTTCCAATTCTGACTTTTTCTATTTTTATGGATCTGGTTTAATTTTAAAATTTATCAATGAAATAATTTGAAATGTTTATTTTTTTTAAAATAATAAGTGTTGTTGTTTTAGAAAAATAATTTGATAAATGTTTTGGGAAAATGGGAAGAAATTGTATGATTTGAGAGTGGATTTAAATGTACACTTTTCTTGGTTTAAAGGAGTTTCAAAAGAAAAACCTTAATTTATGGGTCAGATTGAAAACTAGGGTTTTAGTCTATATGAGCCTCATTTGTTATTTCCAAGGTTTTTTCCTTGGTTTGGAAAAAGGTTTTGGTTCTCCCCTTCTTTCCACTTTTAAAAAAGTGGGGACATTTTGAAAAAGAATTTATGGAATGACACTTTGTTTTATCTAAAGTGTTTGTGAATACCCTATTCGCTATCTATATTTAAACTAGCATGAATGAAATTTTCTTTAAAAAGTAAATGTCAAGAACTCTTTGGTGAAATCTTATTAGGTATGTTTTTCTCACACCCTAAATACACTATTCAGTGTATGAAACTCCTATGTTTTATTTTAGGTGCCTTGGATATAGTTCAATATCTATGAGAGTTTGTTTTGGTTTGGAATGGGATGGTCAATTTAGGATTTGGTGAGTGAATGTGGGTCATGAGGAGATAGTCTGTAGTAGTTTGGTTTTGGTTTCTTTTATTTTGAGACTATTTATTTATCATCCTTATACACATAGACTATTATTTTGGTTTATTTTATATGGATGTTTGATTCTATTGAGTTTATAAATTAATGCATTATATGAGTTATATTTTATTTATGTATCCTAAAATTTCTTCGATTTATTACTTCTATGTATATTGTATCTCCTGTTTTCATTGGATGAACATCCATTATCTAGATGTTCATACTAGATTTCCATGGTGGGATCATGGTTTGGTTAATTGTTTAGGATGGTAAAATAATTCCCAAGGTCTGTTCCTTGATTCTCAGATTCTAGTTACCAGCCATTGGGGATTGTGAAGACCCTTAGGGCCTTATGGCATATCTGGTTGGGTGATGTTCCATGTCAGCCCAAGTCGGTTTGTTACAATAAGGGTATTGTATTAGATATAGGTATTGTAGTAGATAGAGTTACTATAACAAGTATTATATCAGATGCAAGGGCACTATAGCGAGTATTGCAGTAGAGGCGCTACTATAGTAGGTATTGTAGAAGTATGGGTTATTATAGCATACTTTAAATACTGCAAGTAAAATACCAAGGTGGAAAAGAGATCCTACAATCAGATTGTAAAATGGTCAAACCAAGTAGATAATGATCTCAAGGATCATGATGATCAGTTTGTAGAAGTGAAGAAAATTTATCTCTAAATGGATGAATCTTCTTATAAATTTTCAACAGATGTCTCAGGTAGAGTTAGGTTTGTAGAAGACTTCAAAGACGTGACTGATGACCATAATGAAGTGAAATTTCTAATAGAAAAGATGCATATCTTGGAGTTAGAAAACAACATACTTCAAACACATGAAGATGAATTGTTCCCTATTAAGGAAGATAATAAGAATATTACTAAGGAAGTTGAAAGTTTGAAGGCATAAGTTAGAAAACATGTAGTTATGGAAGACTAGATTGCGATGCTTGAATCATCGGTCATAGATGATCTGAATGATCATGTTGATGTTAAGAAGATGAAGGTGATCATGAAAAGAATTGTTAAATAAAGAATGATTTTTTTATTTAAACTCTTAATATATATAAAAACCTTTTGAATTAATGATTAATGTGAATAAATTTTTATCCATGTTTTTTAATGTCTTCTAATACTTTTGAATGTATGTTATTTATTTTATATATTGGATGATTAGTTAATTCACATATATTTTTTTCACATGTTATTACTTTTATAACATTTCAAGATACAATATACTTACCTATTATTTTTGAAAATCATAAAGGGGGAGAAAATTTTAAGAAGATATGTATAAGGGAGATATTTCTATAAATTGGATAAGTTTTGAGAATTTTTTGGAGAGAGAGTTTGTTTTAAATAAAAGGGAAGTATTATCCTAAGGGAGAGAATCAAAAATATTACTTTCTATCAGATCATAATGAATTTATAAACTCATGGGGAGTTAAGATATGAAGAATATATTTGAAGATATTAAAAAAAGGGCTGTAAGTTTTTCATTTTAAGTGCTGTGTTTTGTGATTTATAAAAAGGGGGAGATTATTGTGTCAAAAGTATTACTTTCTACCTTTTCTTTCCTTGCTTTCGGAAATCAATTTTTTTTCCTTAAAACTAATTTGTACTATTTTTAACACTTTAAATTTAATATACATAATTCACTATAGTGTATTTATTCATATGTTTTTTAATTATATTTTATTAATAATATTTTAAAAAACAATTCTAAATAAAATCTAAAATAATGAAAATAATATATCTACGTTTCGACACTCATTAAAAATTCCATTACAAGAAAAAATATATTTTTTGTAAAATATTCATCCCCATATAATGTGAGCATTTTTTAAAAACTATAGTTAATAGTGCCTCTAGGAATCGATTTTCCTTGTTTTTACTTAATCGAACATATTGCATGCCAATTTATCTATTATTTATCAAATTTTGGGTGACTAAGAAAAAATTTGGCGGAATGTGTTTTGTTTGATCATCTGTAATGAAATATTTTTATATTTTAATGGTGGATTATAGATAAGATCTTTAAAATCATTAAAAATCAATTTTATTAGTTCTAAAACAAACTGATAAATGGTAGGTTCTTTTATCAATACTAAAAAACACTAATAAAGGGGGCCTTTATCAGCATGTTTTGTAGTGATGATATAAGATGCCTTTATCAGCAATATCTTCTATGCTGATAAAAGGAATTATCAGCTGTTGTAGAGTGCTATCAGATATAAAAATAACAATCTTCAATTGTCGATAAAGGAAAATTTAAATTGAAACAATTTAGTACTTTTATATAATAGGTAATATATTTATATTACACCCTTATTTAAATACAAATATTACATTAAATAATATTTATAAAATACAATTGGATTCATCTTAAATTTAATTACAAAAAAATTGCTACAAATAATACAAAAAAAATATCATAGTAATCCTTCTCTAATGACCAACCAAACCTCATAAAAATGAATCATGTTCTAATAATCAAAACAATGCTTATTTTAGTAATAGTAAACAAAAAACAGTAACGAATTATAATAATAATGTTATATAATACATGATAAATTTTAATTGGAATGATATTCAGTTACTTATTACAAGTCTAAAATGAATCAAAAATTGTTTTCCTAATGTATAATGACAATAAGAGTGTGTTTTCTTGGTTTTGAGTATGTGACACATGTTTTGAACAAAAGTGTCACTTTTAAACTGTAAAGATGAATTTTTATTCATAACGACCACACTATGTGTTAGATTAATGTTTGGTTAATTTGTACACATAAAAAATTAATCAAATATCATTTTCCTAATGTTACAAGATAATTCTAGCATGTTTTCTTAGTTTTAAGTATGTGAAGTGTGCTTTGAACTAAAATGAAACTTTTAAATAAAAACATGCACTTTCAATCATACCGATCACACTATGTGTTGGATTGTTGTGCGGTTAATTTATATATGTCAAAAATGAATCAATGACCATTTTACTAAAGTATCAAGATAATAAAAGTGTGTTTTCTTTGTTTTGAGTATGTGATGTGCGTTTGGAACAAAAATGTCACTTTTAAACTGAAAACATGCACTTCTAGTCATACTGGCCACACTGTGTGTTAGATTTATGTGCGGTTAATTCCTGCACTCAAAAAATGAATCACTGATATTTTTTTAAAATATCAAGATAATACAAGTTCATTTGCATGGTTTTGAGTATATGATGTACATTTTAAACTAAATTTTCAATTTTAAATGAAAACATGCACTTTTAGTCATACCATCCATACTATGTATCATATTTATGTGCAATTAATTTATAAATTTCACAAATGAATCATAGACCATTTTCCTAAATTATTAAGAAAATATGAGTGTGTTTACTTGGTTATGAGTATATGACACACATTCTGAACTAAAACATCACTTTTAAACCGAAAACATGTAATTTTACTCATACAACACACATTGTGTGTCAGATTGATGTGTGATTAATTTATACACATAAAAAATGAAACAAAAATATTTTTTATAAACTATCAAGACAATATGAGAACTTTTTTTGGTTTTGAGTATGTAATACATATTTTTAACTGATATGTCACTTTTAAATGAAAACATGCACTTTTAGTCATACCAGCCACACTATGTGTCATATTGATATGAGGTTAATTCTTATATGTAAAACATTAATCATATATTTTTTTACTAAATTATCAAGACCATCCAAGTGAGATTTCTTATTTTTGAGTATGTGATTTTCATTTTGAACTAAAATGTCATTTTTAAACTGAAAACACTCACTTTTAGTCATACTAGTCCCACCTGGCATTGTATTGATATGATTTTAATATATACATATAAAAAATGAATCAAGTATCTATTTAATAAATTATCAAGACAATTCAAGCATATGTGATGTGTTTTTTTTAAAAAAATCCACTTTTAAATGAAATAACACATTTCAGTCATATTAGACACACTGTGTGTCATATTGTTGTGTGGATAATTCCTACACATCAAAAATAAATCATGAATATTTTTTCAAAATTTTAAACACAATCTGAGTGATTTTTTAAGTTTTGAGTATGTGATACACATTATAAACTAAAATGTCATTTTTTATAGCATCCCGCCTTTTTATAACATAACTTTTCATTACATTTTATAAAACCGAGGATCTTTAAGGTTTAGTGTCTTGGAAACCAGGAACTTAATACATGACGACATAAAAAATTATTCTTAAATAGTTGAAAGGATTCTTCTTTGTTCATCCTAATTTCATTACAACATCTCATAACTTGGGAGCATACATCAAAGGAAAGGGTGAGCAAAAGGCCCAGTAAGGGAAATGAGAGAAACATTTTACTTGTGAACTTGAGATACATCAATAAAATCATGATAAATAGCTTTAAGGCATGAGAAAGAGATCACGAGGCATATCATAATGAAAATAACATGATTCATAACTTGAATATGTGGCTACAACATTTAACTTAGACAATCATGAACATATCACCAAGGTCCATCCCCAAGGTTTCATTTAAAAAAATTACCAAGGTTATTCACCAAGGTATCGTTAAAATTGTAATCCCTAGAGATCACATCATTACCCAATGAATTGGAGAGCTATCAGGGCGTACCCTTAATTTTTCTTTATTATCATGTGATACACATATATAATCATCAAACATTTCATAAATAACCTATATAACATAAAAGAAATGGGTTTCATTTCATAATCATAACATTTTAAAAACTGCTTTTAAGACATGATCTTTATGTCATTTTAAACCCACGAAAAAGGAATGCGGGTTTCATGTATGTAAATCCCAGAAAAATAGAACATTTTGATATATATGTGAATACCCATATATAAGAAAGTTCTTTGAGAGAAAAAGAGAGACATTTTGAGACGAAAATTCAGCAGCATAACGGCTATGTTGCCTGGTTTTAGAAAACATTGAAAAGAGAGGGGACATGGGTCACCAACTCATAAATGTTCCATAAAATAGTAGGGATACAAAATGTAAAGGATATAAGAACATGGTAATTAATTTGAGATACATACCATATGAAATGAAAAACATGGAAGGAAGGAAAAAATAAGATTTCCCTTATGAAAATTCGGCAGCCTAACAGCGTCACTTAAACTTCAAAAAATGATTTGTTGAGATCAAATAGGGTCTCTCATAATATGAAAATAAAGGAAAAGTATGAAGGATATAGAGATCATACTCCAACATAATAAAATGGAACTTCAAATACTTGACATGAAAATAGAACTTGAAAATGAGAAGGGAGAAAGAATCCCTTACAAAAATTCGGCAGCCTAACAGTGCCACTTAAACATTCTTAAAATGAATTGATGAGAGAAATAGGGGGTATATTATCATATTAACATAAAAAGGATAGTAGGATGAATATAAAAGAAAATCCCCAACATAAGAACATGGAGCTTAAAATAAATGACATAAAGGAGAATACATGAAAAGAAAGAGAGAGGTAGGACCCCTTACCTTGAATAGTAACTTCAAAATCTTGAAGTTTGGGACCTTGGGAGGCTTGAGGGAACCTTGGGAGGACTACTTGGGAGGTAAGGAGACCAGAAATTCATTGATAAGGATTTTTGAATGGAAAGGATGAGATAATGACTTGGTATTTATAGGGGAAGTGAGGGGATAAGGCATTAATGGCCAAGGGACACCTCATTGGTGGTATTGGCAAAAACATGGGCTTGCCCAAGGTATTTTCCCATGGTATTGGCCACTTGGGACACCTCATACCTTATCTTACTATTCATAGGTCGACCATAATTATTTAATAATTATTAAATCCTTAATGATGTCATTAAACACCCGAAACTCAAAAACTGTATTTTCACTATTCACTGAAAATTCAACTTTCTCAGAAAACTCCCAAAATTTAACCTTAACAAAATATAGATGCTCTGATTTCAAAAATGAACTCTATTTTATGAAAATAATTTTCTAAATAATTTTAATTTAATTTTAAAATAAAAGCACTATTCACTGAAAATTCAACTATTTCAGAAAAATCCCAAAAATTCACCTTAACCAAATATCGATGCTTTGATTTCAAAAAAGAACTCCATTTTATGAAAATAATTTTCTAAATATTTTTAATTTAATTTTTAAATAAAAAACACTATTCACATGAAAAAAATTAATACTTAACCAATACTTTCTGGAACAGTTATTTACCTATTTTATTGAATCACAATACTTAATCAAGGTGCCTAGATTATATTAATACTTTCTTAAGTGAGGTTACTCAATCTATTTGATCAAATTACTAATCATAAGAGTAAAATCACTATTCATAATTTACTATTCATAAAAATTAAGTTGATCTTATTAGACTCTAAATTTCTTACTGAACATAACTGTAGAAGAACATTTTTTGAAAATCATTACACATTATTAATTATTTAAGGTTTACATAAATATTTTTAAAATATCCCTTTTTTAAAATTCATCAATAATATGCATACTATATTTATCCGGACATTTGAAAATTCACAAACTTAACCATAAGAATAAAACAAATTTTTTATTTAAACCAAAGGATTACACAAGGCAGTTACGGTCTCATTACATAACCCCTTATAACACCAGCATAGGACCTAAGAGTAAGGTGTGCTAGGGTGATAGAATCTTGGGGTGGCTCATCCAACATTACCCAAGTAGTGATTTCTATTAGCTTGAACTTCTCGCGAAGGCTATTCCGTTCTAGCTTCACACGATGAAGTTCAGCTTGGGTTTGGTCCAGAGCAAAGCCCAAAGGTGTTACCTCATTCCTGAGTTCCGTTAGATGGGCTTCGATCAGCCCGAGACTACTGGATGAGGCCATCGAATCTTATTTCTATATTAATTAACCAAGATCACTTATATTTATAGACAATAATCTCAACATTTAGTTTCCAATAGTTATACTGACCAATATTCATATAACAGTCGAAACCCAACGGTCTCATTTTAATTATACTCATTTTATTAAATGAAATAGTTTTGTTGAGTATAAAATAAATTAACACAAAAAATTAGGAAACAAAATTTATTCAAAATTTCGAGTCGTTACAATGTTCCCCCCTTAAGAAATTTCATCCTCACAATTTTAAAATTGGGCTTGGAAATTTTGTTGAAATTCCCACATCGAAAAAAGAGTCAGTAAAACTATTAATTTAAAAGAAAGAAAGGGAAGTAAAAAAGTCACCCGAGTTAACCCATACTAGGATTCCATGTAGGGAAACATGGATATGGAAGAAAAAACAAAGGGTCATGTTCTGATGGAGAGTGATAGAAAAAATGATTAAAAGAAAGTTAACCACAAGAAAATTACAAACTTATGATGTGTGTAAACGGTCTTTGATTACCCAGTAGGAAACATAAACCAACAACGTTTTTGTTTTACGTTCCTTTTCATAATTTTGAGGAATTCATTTACTACATAGAATAAAAACATAAGGAAATATACTTACCTTCAAGTAGAGTTTCATCCTTTAATAAGTTTCTACCAAAACTAATCTTTTCTCCAAAAGATGAGCATTTAAAAAGACTTGGTCACATAAAAATCACAAGAATCATCTTCTAGAGAATCACATAATCCAAAAAAGGAGAACTATATATTTCCCTTGTATTTAGATATCAACTAAACCCAAAATGATTAATACGAGATCATATAATCCCCTAAAAGGACAATCCTTTATAAAAAGAAAAAAGACTATTAATCTCCAAAATTCAACAAAAGGTACCCAAAGTTCCAGAAAGACCATTCAATACACAATCATCCTTAAAATTCTTCAGAATAATCCAAATTAATATTGGAACCCAAAACTCAGAAGGATTTAATCACATAGTCTTCCACAATAAATCTTAACATTTATCTCCAAATAACATTGGCTACTCTTAAAGTATCATACTAAAGTGTAATTAACCTAATCACATATTCTATATGCTAGGTTAATCATTTTCTAGAAATAACCCAAATCACCATATGTCCACAATCAATACATAAATTCTTTACAAAAAAAATTCAACCATTCCTCCTCAATTTAAATCCTGTAGTATTTTATTTTCCTTAGGCATATAGTATTCCAAAAGAGAAAACATCA
Organism: Viscum album; assembly: GCA_963277665.1. Lineage (NCBI taxonomy): Eukaryota > Viridiplantae > Streptophyta > Magnoliopsida > Santalales > Viscaceae > Viscum > Viscum album. The sequence goes on along the minus strand of OY728160.1, from coordinate 1,836,831,885 downwards.
TAAGAAATAAACTTTATCATTTAATCACTAAATTATTTTCCTATACAAAGGATATCAATTTAATATAAGTTTCCAAAATTAACTTATTCTTGATCCATAAAAATCGAAGGTGCATTAGTCAGTCCAAAGGGCATAAAAACAAACTCATAATTCCCATATTTTGATTAGAAGGTAGTTTTTGGAATATCATCATTCTTTACCCTCAAATGATGATAACTAGAACGAAGATCAATATTATAGAAGAATTGATCCCCACAAAGTTGGTCAAATAAGTCATCAATTCTTTGAACAGAGTATTTGTTTTTCACTGTGATGCCATTCAGTTCTCTATAATCAATGCATAGCTGCATCGATCCATCCTTCTTCTTCACGAAGAGAACGGGTGCTCCCCAAGGATACACACTTGGTCGGATAAACCCATTCTCCAAAAGATCTCATATTTGTTTCTTTAATTACTCTAGCTCCACATTTTCCATCCTATAGGGGGTATTTGACATCAGATGAGATCCAGGTATGAGTTCAATGGATAACTCTACCTCTCTTTATAGGGGAAGTCTGGGTAACTCCTCAGAAAATACGTCGACGTATTCCTAGATGATGGGGACATTTTCTAAAAGAATAAATCCTTTATGAGAAAATTATTTCATTTACGAATCTTTTAACTAAAAAGGATTTTATGTCTTAAAACTTCATGCTTATACAATTACATTTTTCTATAATTTCTTCATAATGATTCATAAAAATCTTGGGATTAACCAAACATATCTCCCGGGAGTGTCGTAACCAAGAGTGCAGCAAGGCCCATTGTCATGTACCAGTTCTCATTCGAGTCTAGCTCAAAGTGGTGTTTTTGGGTTTTACCCCTATGTACATCTGTGCCAGATCCACCTCTACCTGCTCGTATCCATACAGGGATATATTTGATTGATAAACCACTTACTCAATACTCACCAAAATACCAGGAAGATTTCCTATATTTAAACTTTTCTATAGGCTTCTTCCTAAAGTTTTCATATCCTAATTTCCATAAATAACAAAACCATCCTTTGATACCAACTATATCATCCTGCCTTTTTATAACATAACTTTTCATTACATTTTAGAAAACTGAGGATCTTTAAGGTTTAGTGTCTTGGAAACCAGGAAATTAATACATGATGACATAAAAAATTCTTATTAAACACTTGAAAGGATTCTTATTTGTTCATCCTAAGTTCATTTCAACATCTCATAACCTAGGAGAATACATCAAATTAAAGGGTGAGCAGAAGGCCCAGTAAGGGAAACAAGAGAAACATTTTACATGTGAACTTGAGATACATCAATAAAGTCATGATAAATAGATTTAAGGCATGAGAAAGAGATCATGAGGCATATCATAATGAAAAAAACATGATTAATAACTTGAATATGTGGATAAAACATTTAACTTAGAAAATAATGAACATATCACCAAGGTCCATCCCCAAGGTGTCATTTAAAAAAAATTACCAAGGTTATTCACCAAGGTATCGTTAAAATTGTAATCCCTAGAGATCACATCATTACCCAATGAATTGGAGAACTATCAGGGCACACCCTTAATTTGCCTTTATTATCATGTGATACACATATATCATCATCAAACATTTCATAAATAACCCCTATAACATAAAATAAATGGGTTTCATTTCATAATCATAACATTTTTAAAACTGCTTTTAAGACATGATTGTTATGTCATTTTAAACCCAAGAAAAAGGAAAGTGGGTTTCGTGTATGTAAATCCCAGAAAAATAGAACATTTTGATATATATGTGAATACCCCTATAGAATAAAGTTCTTTGAGTATTCACTTAATAAAATAAAATAATTTGAGAAAAAGAGAGAGACATTTTGAGACGAAAATTCGGCAGTATAACGACTATGTTGCAGGGTTTTAGAAAACATTGAAAAGAGAGGGGACATGGGTCACACACTCATAAATGATCCATAAAATAGTAGGGAGACAGAATTTAAAGTATATAAGAACATGGTAATGAAATGTGAAAGACATACCATATGAAATGAAAAACATGGAAGGAAGGAAAAAATAATATTTCCCATATGAAAATTCGGTATCCTAACGACGTCACTTAAACTTTAAAAAGTGATTTGATGAAATCAAATATGGTCTGTCATCATATGAAAATAAAGGAAAAGTATTATGGATATAGAGATCATATCCCAACATAATAAAAAGTATCATTAAATACTTGACATGAAAATAGAACTTGAAAATGAGAAGGGAGAAAGAATCCCTTACAAAAATTCGGCAGCCTAACGACGCCACTTAAAAATTATTAAAATGAATTGATGAGAGAAATTGGGGGTATCTTATCATATGAAAATAAAAAGGACAGTATGAAGAATATAAAAGAAAATCCACAACATAATAACATGGAGCTTAAAATAAATGACATAAAGGAGAATATATGAAAATAATGAGAGATGTAGGATCCCTTACCTTGAAGAGTAACTTCAAAATCTTGAAGTTTGGGACCTTGGGAGGCTTGAGGGCACCTTGGGAGGACTAATTAGGAGGTAATGAGACCATAACTTCATTGAGGAGGATTTTTGAATGGAAAGGATGAGATAATGGCTTGGTATTTATAGGGGAAGTGAGGGGACAAGGCATTAATGTCCAAGGGACACCTCATTGGTGGTATTGAAAAAACCATGGGATTGACCATGGTATTTTACCATGGTATTGGCCACTTGGGACACCTCATAACTTATATTACTATTCATATGTTGACCAGAATTATTGCATAATTATTAAATCCTTAATGATGTCATTAAACACCCGAAACTCAAAAACTGTATTTTCACTATTCACCAAAAATTCAACTTTCTCAGAAAAATCCCAAAATTTCACCTTAACCAAATATCGATGCTATGATTTTAAAATTGAACTCCATTTTATGAAAATAATTTTCTAAATATTTTTAATTTAATTTTTAAATAAAAACACTATTCACTAAAAATTCAACTTTTTCAGAAAAATCCCAAAAATTCACCTTAACCAAATATCGGTGATCTGATTTCAAAAAAGAAATCTATTTTATGAAAATAATTTTCTAAATATTTTTAATTTAATTTTTAAATAAAAAACACTATTCACCTAAAAAAAACTATTACTTAACCAATACTTTCTAGAAAAGTTATTTACCTATTTTATTAAATCACATTACTTAATCAAGGTGCCTAGATTATATTAATACTTTCTTAGGTGAGGTTACTCAATCCATTTGATCACATTACTAATCATAAGCGTAAAATCAATATTCATAATTTACTATTCATCAAAAATTAAGTTGATCTTATTAGACTCTAAATTTCTTACTGAACATAACTGTAGAAGACCATTTTTTGAAAATCATTACACATTATTAATTATTTAAGTTTTATATAAATATTTTTAAAATATCCTTTTTCTAAAATTCATCAATAATATGCATACTATATTTATCCAGACATTTGAAAATTCACAAACCTAACCATAAGAAGAAAACACAATTTTTATTTAAATCAAAGGATTACACAAGGCAGTACCGGTCTCATTACATAACCCCTTATAACACCAGCATAGGACAAAAGAGTAAGGTGTGCTAGGGTGATAGAATCTTGGGGTGGCTCAGCCAACATTGCCCGAGTAGTGATTTCTATCAGCTTGAACTTCTCGCGAAGACGATTCCGTTCTAGCTTCACATGATGAAGTTCGGATTGGGTTTGGTCCAGAGCAAAGCCCAAAGGTGCTACCTCCTTCTCGAGTTCCGTCAGATGGGCTTCGATCAGCCCGAGACTACTGGATGAGGCCATCGAATCATCTTTCTATATTAATTAACCAATATCACTTGTATTTATAGACAATAATCACAACATTTAGTTTCCAACAGTTATACTGACCAACGGTCATATAACAGTCGAAACCCACCAGTGTCATTTTAATTATACTCATTTTATTAAATGAAATAGTTTTGTTGAGTATAAAATAAATTAACACACAAAATTAGGAAACAAAATTTATTCAAAATTTCGGGTCGTTACACCTTTAAACTGAAAAAAATTCTTTTTTAGTCATAATAGACATAATGTGTGTTGAATTAGAATGAAGTTAATTTATACACATCAAAAATTAATCCGGAATAATTTTCCAAAAGTAACATGTTAATCTGATCATTTTTTCTAATTTTGTGTATGTGATGTGCATCTTGAACTAAAATGTCACTTGTAAATGAAAACACTCACTTCCAATTATACAATCCACACCATGTGTCAAATTGACATGAAATTTATTTCTATATATAAAAAATGAACCTTGAATTCTTTTCTTAAATTATAAATAAAACATGCATTCATTTTCTCAATTTTGAGTATGCAATATGCATTTTGAACTAAAATTTCAATTTTAAACTGAAAACATAAAATTTTAGTCATATCATCCACAACATGTGTTGGATTCACATTTTTTCAATTTATATATATTAAAAATTAATCATGGATCATTATCCTAAATTATGAAGAAAATCTAAGAAAATTTTAGTAATTTTGAGTATTTCATGCATGTTTTGAACTAAAATGTCACTTTTAAATGAAAAAAAGCACTTTCATAGATACTAAAAAAACCATATCTTGTATTATTTGAGGTTAATTACTATATGATACAAACGAATAAAGAATATATTTCTTAAACTATAAAGGAAATATGAGTGCATTTTCTCAGTTTTGAGTATGTGGCACATATTTTTAGCTAAAATGGCACTTTTAAATTGAAAATATGCATTTTCAATTAGAAAACACACACCATTTTTTATACAGATATGCGTTGAATTATTACATGTAAAAAATGAATCAATGATCACTTTCTTAAATTATCAAGACAAACTGAGCGTGTTTGCTCAGTTTTGAGTATGTGACATGTGTTTTGAACTATAATGTCACTTTTAAATGAAAACACACACTTTTAGGAAAACTAGTCACATAATGTGTCATATTAACAAGAGTTTAATTCTTATATGTAAAAATCATAGATCATTTTCAAAAATATAATGAAAATTTGAGTGTGTTTGCTTAGTTTTGAGTATGTGATTTGAATTTTGAACTAAAATGTCACTTGTAAACTAAAAACATGAACTTTCATTCATATTAGTTACATTATGTCTTATACACTCATGTGATTAATTTATAAACATAAAAAATGAATCATGAATTTTTCCCTAAAGTATAAAGACAAAACACGCGCTTTTTATCATTTTTGAGCATGTGATGTGTGTTTTGATCTAAAATATCTCCTTTAAATGAAAGAAATCAATTTCAGTCTTACTGACCACACAGTGTGTCATATTGATGTGAGGTTAATTCCTACATATCACAAATGAATCATAGATAATTTTCCTAAAGTATCAAGATAAAATGAATATGATTGAGTTATGTTATCACCCATGTAATGACCATTTCCCCAAAATATTAAAATTTCTGACACTAAATATTTTATAACCATAATTATTTCTCTGAAGCATTAATTTAAACATGAAAAAAACATATACAGTGACTTCCTTCCAATTAATTCCAAAAAAATTGAATTCGCATAGATCTTTCTCAACTGAGATATGATATTTTTCCAATTCCACTGACACCTAATAACACAGGTCATTACAAACTCCCCACCATAAGGTTTCCCATCCCTAGTAAGTATCATCTTGTATTTCTATTAAACCACTACAGTTACCAAGATCTTAGAGGGTCACCCACTCCAATCCATGGTACACTCCAATATCTATTTTAATGAAACATCTAAATATGAACCTGAGTCACCATAAACAACTGTGTGAGAAGAAAATATAGCGAACACACCACTATAACACCCATGTTTTTGAGGTATTTAATGAATTTAATTTTAAATTTGGTTTATTTATGGAAGTATGATAACTTGGAGATGTGTTTAAAATTTTATTATTTTAATTATGAAGGGTTTTTAATATCATGTGATTATATAAGTTAATAACCTTTTTTTGGGATTAATTGGTAGTAATTAATTTGATGGATTCATATTTTAATGTAATAGATTGATATTACTATGATGTTTAGTGAATTAATTAGGGATGACTAATTTAGAGAATAACTCTTTGAAATGACATGGATTGGATTTATGGCATTTCCATAAATTATTGGAATTTATGAAAATTCTATTTTAATTTTATGATTTAAAGAAATAAATCATGGGAATATATTTTTAGATTTGGTATCCTTTCCATGAAATGTGGGATTTATTCTAGGTTATTGAAGCAACATGAGTTGTGAAATTCATGATGTCCAATTAAGTAAAATTAGAGAGTGAGGAGTATTTACTAGGTAAAATGTGCAGGTTGTCACAAAATATTAATAACTATTTGAATGAATAATGGTGGCAAAGGAGGGAAGTATATAAATTGAGGGAAATTAAAACTATTGAATTTTTAAGGAAGTATACTCACCTCCTTAAACACTCAATAACCATATATTTACATAGATCCATGAAAAATTGAATAGGGGTAACTTACCATAGGTTGTGCACTCTTGAAATAAGAGTTTTATGGGGTCCTTATGACATATCATGAGCCATAAAAAATTCCCCAAATGTGGATTAGAATAAAATAATATATAACATAAAAAAACTTAATAATATACACATTTTAATAAAACATTCATGAATTGAAGATTTTAAACATAGATAAATTCATAAATATAAAATAGACCACTATATTATTGACGAAAATATTCATGCACGAAGAAATGTAAAAATTTTACAGATTAAAAATAATTATGGTACCTTGTAGTAGTGGGATATGATGAATCTTGGCCCACCCCTCAATCATTTGTACAAGGAACATTTGAAAATACCTTAAAATAAAAATAAAATTATCTAAATATAAAGTAGATAAACCACCTATTAATGATCTCTATGAAATAAAAAAAATTACAAATGTGATAGGAAATCATCTCTTCATATCAAGCATTTTGACACCATGTAATCTTCCCGTCAATTTGTAAAAAAATCTAATTCCTATTTTGAATATGCGTACTATCGAAGGTCCTTCTTGTACAAGAAAAATATATCTAAAGAAATGGTTAGAAAATATTTTAAATGATATTGTAATTACCTTAAAAAATACATCGTTTTCATTTATTTGTTTCTAACACTATAGAAACATTGAGAAACATAATTATTTTTTTGATATATGTTTTGATAGTAAAATATTATTATATATACTCTAATACTTATCCAATTCTAAAAATACATGTTCTTCTTGGGCAAATTGGTTGTCCTCATACCCTGGTTTTGATAATAAATAAATATCACCTTATAATAATAAAATTCTTGTTAAAACATAATATAAAACATATAATTTGATGTTTATTTATAAAATGTCTAATGTAGTGTTTTAAAAATTCAAAAGGGACATCATCTATGGTCTATTTGTTGGATATCCATTATTTGGATCCAAAAAATATATATTTGGAGTATCCAAATTGATCGTAATGAGAATCAAGTGATTCCTAAAAAAAGGAATAAGTAATAAAAAATAAATAAATATTTTATATGATTTGAGTGTATATTTTTACCTATGAATTTTTTGTATTAATATTTTCCTATCACCTATTATTATTTTTTCAAATATTGTGGCTAATTGGTGAGATATTTCAAAATTTTCATCTTCCTCCATTGATGTATTTTGTCTTGAAGTGACATGAGGACTAATGAATCCAAATTTTTCAATGCAAGGTATTCCCTCTATATTAGTGTGATATATAAACCTGTAAAAAATATGAATAGTATTAAAATATAATAAATATAGTATATTTATTATTGAAAAAAATAGATTATAAAAATGTAACTCATTTATACATTCACCACTGTGGATCCCAATCATTTATGCTTGAGAATTTAATTTACATTTTCAAGATCAATCATGATAGTAATATCCACTCCATACATTTCATCTTTAAATTCAATTTAGGCCACATTTTTTATCTAGAAATGCTGTATATGTGTGTAATTGGAATGTTAATAAATATGATATTGGAATTAATGGGGTAAATTTACTCTCAAAATATATTTTAAATCTATTAATTTATTCTTTTGATTGTAGGCACCTAACCATTTGTTTCTCCTTCTATTTCTCATTCCGTAATAACATACCTAAGTTTAGAAATTTTTTCATTAACTGTGAAAGTTTTTGTTTATTAAATAAATTGTAAAGGAAATTCCTCATTATTTTCATGTATATTTATAATATTAAATGAATATTCTAAAAATGTTTTAACAGTAAATTTTACTATGTGAACATCAAGATCATCAATGGGAATTAGTGGCTCAATGATCATATCATGAGCTATGAGGGTAGCTACTATCTAATTATCTTTTTTAAGTTATTTATTGTATATAATATCACCTATGATATTGTATATTGTACCTCATGAAACAAGCTAATGAGTGGGTGTTGAGAGATATAAATCACAATCGATTTCACCCTATATAATTTTAGTATAGGAAAGGTATTGGTAGTTGTTTGATTCCCATTTATCAAAAAATTTAGGAAAAAATAAATTAAATCAGGTAAGGATAACCTTTAAGGGGTAATGACTAGCCTCAAAGATGGGTATGGCTCTTCATGTCATGGTTTTTAATGTGACGATTCTTCTCATTGATACCTTTTAATAAATGGGTTTATCAAATTATCTTGCAAACTAACCTTTTCTTTTGAAGCATCTAACTATACATGCATGTTTTTTATTTTTCATTTATACCCCCATTGTCTTTACTTTCTCGAATTATTCTTAGGGTGAAACTCTAAAACCTATATCTAAAATATAAAAATAATTTTTAATCCACTTCAAATCCACTTCAGTAGTTGTTAATTAGGTATATTAGATGAAAATTATTATGTCTAAATTGGAAAAAATATAGGAAAATAAGTAGTGATTATTATGTAATACTATTTTATTGTAGGGGTACCGTGGTTTTGATGCATGATGTTTATTTTATTAACTATTTTTTTTGTTTTATAAATTAATAAAATTGAATTAATGTGATTAATACAGGTAATTTCAAATGAAATAGTATGATTAAAATGTAACTTAAATGATTTATCCTCATCATGACCAATTAAATAATCCCATGTTTCTTGGTTTATGATGCATATGTATATAGTTGGTAGCTGGAGTTTCACTTTTACATCATTATACCTAAGATAATATTTCATAAGAAGTGTCTAATATTATATATGATCCTTTCCAGTGACCACAAACATTAATTTCATTTGAATTATTCTAATATAAATGTATCTTATAAGGGATAATGAAGAGTAAATTATCATTTAATTATTTTATTTTTTAGTAAAATAGAGAGAAAGTATATCATAATGTTTCCCTAATAACTTCTCAAATTATTGTCTTTAATGTAGGTGAAACATTTTGACACGTATCAACATCAATCATCACATGAATTCTAGTATTTAGCCCAATTTAACAAATGAAAAAAACTTTTTTGGGTCAATAGGTTGACCACCTGTATTCTAACCACCCTTGAATTTTTTAACTTTACTTCCCACCTTAATAATTTTTTCTAACACCATGGAACTACATTACTCCCTTATTTTTTCAACCACATGTTCTTCACTATCTAACATTTTCTCAATTTCAACAACATGTTGTTCCTCAACATTATTAGAATTAATAGATATAGAAGCCATTATCTGTATGAGTATTAAAATATTTAATTTATATTATATAAATATAGTACCAAACACATAATATTATGAAGAAATATATTGTATATAAAAAACTAACCTGATACAATTTAAATGCTCATTTAACTTTTTTCCATTAAGGTTTAAAGGGATTTATCCCCTCTATCAAGTATCCAAATCCCCGCCTTATGGATCCTATGAAATACACTACACCATCTATATAAAAACCCTGATATATTCCACATTAATACATGATTTATTACATAATATTACACTAAATACAACCTAGAATATTGAGAATTATAGTGTCTTTGGGAATTAGGTAAACTGTATAGCAACTTAAAACGGAAAAAACATATTTATTGAAAACTTCCTTAACATGATTTCACTTAAAATTGCATGAGATAAAATGAGGATATACATAAAAAAATGGTGATCTATAAATCACAGTAAGGGAATAAACATGGAATAAAATGATGAAAGTAATACATGTTAGACAATAGGAATATCAATGGGGCATAAAAATTACATGAATGATAAGGCATGATATAACATGATAATCATAACATGGGAAATGTGGAAACACCTTAAAAAACTACAACATAAACTTTTTTCAAGGATAAGTACCAATAAATCATGTTGAAAAAAGTCATATTAAGTAATAAGGTTCACTCCCAATCTAAAAAATGATGTATCATGAGACTAAATATTACCCAATTCATTGGAGTGCTATATAATTCCAGGGCCACCTGTCATATTCATTTCATTCTCATGCTTAAGTGTGACACATAGAACATAATACATGGAATCATTTACAATCACATTTTATTCCACGAAGATGGAGTTTGGAATTCATACATGTAAGTCCCATGTCAAAGTGGGAAATGTGTGTAAAGGTGAACACCCTTGATAGGAAATGAGTATGGTATTCACTACACAATTGTTTTAGAATGGAAAAATCACGGTGAAATTTCAGTAGTATAAAAACATCACTTAAAAATTTATAAAATGGATTGATGATAGAAAAATGGGTCTATAATAATTTTTAAATAAAATTGGAAGTCATAGGGACATGTAAATACATATCTCAAAATATGTAATTGGAAATAGAAGGCATAAGATAATAATAAAACTTGAATAAAGAAGAGAAGATGAGGATCCATTACTTGAGTGTGTGACTCAAAATTATTGGGAGGAGCTTCTTGAGAGCTTGGGGGAACCTTGGGAGGAATATAGAGAGGGTATCGTAGAGTAATTACATGAACCGATGATTTTTAGTGAAGAACAATTAGATATTTTGTGGGTTTATATATGAAATTAGTTGGGAATTCTTTATTATTTCTCAAACATAGGTTTTGGACTCTATATAATAAAATAACCAAAACGAAAAACCTTACCATGGTTTTTCCCATGGTTTTTGTAAAATGAGAGTTTTTTTTCATTATTTTATAAGTCAAAGGGATGAAATTAATAAAATAATACCCTTTCTTATGTGGAGGTGATTTATACTCTTAAAGAATGATTTTAAAAGTTTAAATAAATTAATGGGTTTTAAGGATTCATAGAGGATTTATAAAATTTATAGAATAAACTTAAAATAACATTATTTTAAAGTTAAAATATAGATTTGGTCGTGAATACCATTTATAGTATTTATTACATCACTTTTGGGTCATTATGATTTCATAATACACAAAATATATTTATACAGTATTTAATTTTTACTTGAAAATTTTACTGACTCAGAAAATTATAAAAATTAAACATTGGATAATTTCAATTTTTTGATTCCAAAAATAATATTCATTTTATCTAAATAATTTTCTAAATATGTGTGTTTTTAATTTTAAAAATAAAATTGAAATTTAACAAGAAATGATGGTTTTTTTTGACAATAACAAGTTTCAAACCCTTACAAAAATTAAATTTGACTTCATAAAAATTAAATGATCATTTATATTTAATAAAAATTATTTAATAATAATATATTATTAAAATGTTATTTATTTTAAAAAATCCATTAATTCATCAAAATAAATTCCTTAATTGAATTTGAATATTACCCCAAAATACTATTTATGTTTTATTGTATCAAAATTAAAATCATTTATAAAGTAATAATAATAGGATGAAAATTTCTTCATTATTCTATAAAAAATAATGTACATACTCATATTTCTAGTGTCTTGATACATATATCTATAATACACCATCAAATTCCCTAAGAGTAAGGTGTGTGATGGTGAGACTTTCATGGGGTGGTTTAGCATACATGGTTTGGACCGTGATCTTGATGAGCTCTAACTTCTCCCATAAATAGTTTCTATCATACTTAAGTTGTAGGATCTGATATTGGGCTTAGTCAAGGGAAATAACCAGAGTTTCTATCTCCCTCTAAATCTATGATAAATGGGCTTCATAGGGTATGATCCTACTTGATGAGGCTATAACTTCCTTTGTTTGTGTCAATTAGTTTTATTTAAACCCTATATTTATACTAATCTAGTGATCAATCTTAAAGGGATATATTATCATTGATAATGATTCTTAACAGTCATTTAAATTTAATAGGATATAATAAAACCAAATAAATTCATGTGATTTATATAATCATATTATATAATAATATATTCAATTAAATCATAAGGAAAATTTCATTTATAATAGTTTGGGTCATTACAATCTCCCCTTGAGAAATTTCACCCAAACAATTTTCTTTACCCACACCAAAATAGATGAGGGTAACTTTGTTTCATCACCTCCTATGTTTCTCACATTATTTCAATAAACTTTTGGTTTCTCCACAGAACTTTGACCATGTGCATTGTCTTATTTCATTTAACTTTTTCTCTATGATCTAAGATCTTCATCGACTACTATTCATATGATAGATCATTTTTAAATGGTACCACCTATGGATTAAGTACTTGTGAAGGGTTTGGTATGTACTTTATCAAGAGGGATACATGGAATATATCATGTACCTGAGATAGGTTAGGTGGGAATTCTAGTCAGTTGGCAACCACTCTGATGTGATCAATGATATAAAAAGGGCCGATATATCTTGGAGTAAGATTTCCCTTCTTTCCAAATCTCTTTACTTTATTCCATGGAGATATGTGGTGGAATATCATATCTCTATAATCAAAATCTAGGTCTCATCAATGATTATAAGCATAGATCTTATATCAAATCTGAGTATCCTTGATGTGATATTGAATGGTCATAACCTTTTCCACCATTTCCTCAACTGTTTCAGGACTTAGCAGCTTTCGTTCCCCAACTTCATCATAATATTTAGGTTTTCTACAGCTCTTCCCATAAAGGGATTCTTAGGGATCCATTTGGATGCTTAAGTGGAAACTGTTGTTGTAAGAGAACTCAACCATAGTAGACGTTGGTCCCATCCTCCTTTGAAGTTCATAGAACCTACTCACAACATGTATTTCTATGTCTGAATAGTCTACTTAGATTATCCATCAGTTTGAGGATGATCAACTGAACTAAAGTTCAGCTCAATGTTTAGAGTGTGTTAGTGACTTTTCAGGAACTTGGAGTTGAATCTTGGATCTCAATCGGATACAATCAATAGTGGTAATCCATATATCCTTACCAATTATCTAATGTATATCAATGCAACTTTATCTAGTAAGAATTATTCTCAAATTACAATAAAGTGAGGTGTATTTATAAGATGATCTATGAAAACCCATATATCATTGTTTCCCCAGGATGTCTTCAGAAGTATGGTGAAAAAGTCCATGGTGATATTTTCCCATTTCTATGTTGGTATGGGTAATGCATGAATCACCCCATTAGACTTATACCTTTCAGACTTCACTTGCCGACATACCAGGCACTTTGAAGTATATCCAACAATATTTTTCTTCATAATATCCCACTAATAGTGCTCTTTAAGATCTTGATAAATCTTTGTGCTTCCTGAGTGAATGGAGAATGTTTAACTATGTGCATCATCCAATAGTTCCTTCTTTAACTCAATATTTGATGGTACACATAGTCATGGCCCAAATCTCACAACTCCTTCATTAACATTGAACTTTGAGGATTTACCTTTCCTTATAGTTTTTACTTTCTTCTAAATCACCACATCATTTTTTGAGCATAATTTAACCTCTCTAGAAAGGATGGTTGATCAATCATTTGTGAAGGATTGATTATGTTCCTTCATTTATGATTCCCATGTACATCCTTTTAAAATCTAAGAAGATCGAATCCTTCTCAATTCTCAACAATGATAATTTTTTTGGATCCTTTCTACTTAGAGCATCTTCCACTTTATTTTCTTTTCTAGGATGGTAGTGAATTGAGTAGTCATAGTCCTTGATCAGATTTAACCATCTTCATTGATATATATTTATCTGTTTCTATGTGAATATATTCTTGGGGATTTTGTGATCTTTATATATATTCACACTTCTCCCCAAAGAGATAATTCCACCATATTTTCAAAGATAATATCACCATAGCCAACTCCAGATCAAGAGTTGGGTAGTTTTTTTTTGTGAACATTCAACTTCCTTGAAGAATAGGCTACGATTTTATCATTATTCACTAACAAACAACCCAACACCTTCTTCAAAGCATAACTAAACAACACGAAAATCTCTCCACTTATGGGTAGTGTGAGCCCAAGTGTAGTGATAAGGATCCTTTTTAGATCCTTGAATATCTCTCTACATCCATCATTACAAGAAAAATTTACCCCTTTCCAAGTTATCTTGGTTAGAGGATTTTATAATCGTGATAAATTTTTCACAAATCAATGATAATTCCCAGATAACACAAGGAAACTACATATATTAGTCATGGATATTAACCTCAACCATCCTTTAATTTATTTTTTTGAAGGGTCCACAAATATCCTATTTATTTTGATGATATTACCTAATAACGAGACTTACTTCAACCAGAACTCACATTTGTAGTAATTTTCATAAATCTTCTCCTTTAAAAAGTTCTTTAGCATAGTTCTTAGATGCTCCTCATGCTCCTCCTTAGTTTTGGAAAATATTAGAATATAATCTATAAAAACTACCACTAATTTTTGGAGGTAATCTCTAAAGACTCTATTCATCATGTCTGTGAATATTTTTGGAGAATTAGTGAGTTCGAATGGAATTACTATGAACTCATAGTTCTCGTACCTTGTACGGAAATTAGTCATGGGGATATCCTCCTTATTCACCCTAACTTGGTAATATCGCAACCACAGATCCACCTTGGAGAAATATTGTGATCTACATGGATGATTAAAAAAGTCATCAATCTATGGAAAATGATACCTTTTCTTTGTCGTAATCTTGTTAAGATCACAATAATCAATGCAAAGGCGCATTGGCCCATACTTCTTCTTAATGAAGAGGACCGGTGCACCCCATGGTGAAGCACTTGGGCATATGAACCCTTTATCCATATTCTACTGTAGTTGTTTCTTCATCTCATCAAGTTCCACAATAGCTATTATATATAGAGTCCTAGATAATGGAAACAACCCATGTATAATATCGATTGAAAATTCAACCTATTGGCTAAGAGGAAGATTAGACAATTCTTCAGGAAACACATCAGCATATTCCCTCACAATAGGAATTTCTTAAAGGATGGTCTTTCCTTAGAATCAATCATTTTAGATAGATACACTTGATCATAGGGAAATAATATACATGCTTTAGATATTAGTTATAAATAAGACTCATCATCCTCCTTTCACTTATTCAAAATCAAGAGTCGATTCACAATACAGAGAGTGATTTCCTTCTTGCAGAAATTTATGTTGGCTCTATATATGTAAAGAAAATCCCCACCTAAAATTTCATAAAATTCCACTAAATGGAGTTGGATGAGGTTTTATGGGATGTTCAACCCAAAAAATTTTATAGGGGAGGAGTTATATACTTGGGATGTGATAATTTCCCCATTTTATATTTTTACCGATAACTCTACTTCCATGATTTGTGGTAGTGTTTAAATAGTTATACTAAATTTTCATGATATGAAGGAATGCATAGAACCATAATAAAATAGTATGTTCTCTATTATTGAATGAATAATTAGAGTAACTATCACCACTTCAGTGTTAGTATCCACCTTGGTGGTTGTGATAAAAAAATATTTCCCTTGCTACCTTAAAGGTTGTTATTAGTCTCTGAAAACCCTTGGTTTAGGGAATTAGTTTGAAAAATTCCTTGTTTCCTTGTAGTTGAAGTAATAAATAATGTACTGAGGGTTGAATAGATAATTCCTTTCCTATATCATATTAATGGGGTTCTCCTATCAGAAATTTCTAGCTAGGTGCCCTTCCTTCCCACAGTAGAAGCATTTCCTCACCCCCTTAGGAAATTTCTGGGATGCTTCTATCCGCACATTTGACAAGTGTTATCTTGAAATTTCTTAACACCATTATATTTCTCCATTGGAACACTAGAATTAAACTCCACTTTCCACTTATTATCCCCATGACACCCTTGTGATTATCTAATATCCATCTCAACTTTGAAGTAATATCAGATAATTTACTCATAACTATCAAAGTTTCTAATTTCTAGGGATTTTAGTAGAATAGGTTTTATCCCACCAAATAATTGTTCAACATTGAATTTGGGGGTAAAGAAAAATCCAAAGGTGTATCATGAAATTCTTTTGAATTTTGTGTCATACACTCTAATAGATTCATCGTCTTTTTGTTTGAGGGTATAAAAATGCCTTTCCATTTTAAGTTAAATAGTGTGAGGAAAATATTTATCGATTTTTTTTTCTGGAACTCCTTCCACACCATTGATTCAATATCATCCTAAGGATTTATATTCTTGATCAATGAACACTACTGATCAGCTTCTCCCTCCATTGAATAAATATCCAGTAGAACATTCTCTTGTTCAGAACATTGAAGGATGGAGAAGATCTTCTCAATGGATCTATTCTATTTCTCTTTAATTATGGGATCAAATGATCGATTGAAAATCAAAGGCCTTTATAGCATAAAGGACTCAATAAAATATTATTCTCCCTTATAGGGATCTAGAAACTTTTGCTTATCTAGGTTTTTATTCAGAACCTAACTCAGCTGAGATTGTATCATCACAAATTTCGTGATTCCTTCTCCCATCTAATTGGGAATATCATTGGGGTAGTCATCACATTTCCCTTTACATTGATTTTTTACCTAGTTCCTTTTATTTTATTATATTAACTAGAATAAAAGGAAAATTAAGGATGAGTATTTATTTAAACTATTAAACACATAAAGGATAATCTATTGTCATTAAAGGGATTACCTATAAATTACATTTATTTTTTAATATATGAATTTTCAATCTTCAATATATGTTATCCATGGTATGTTTCCTAATATATAATATTATGGGTTTTTTTGTTACCTTAATAATGGTTCATAATGAGATTATGAATTTACCAAAGCATATCCCCTAATAGTTTCAAACTAGATGTGCAGTAAGGCCTGTTTGTGTACCAGGTTATGCTGAGTCCGGCCCGACACACCTTATCGGAGTTGTCACCCCTAGGTACATTTTTACTAGAACCAAGTACACTTATAGTATTCAAAAAGTTATTTATGTTATTGATAAACCACTTTACCTATATTTACAAAAATGTATGGAATGTTTTCTTATACTTATTCTTATCCCAAAGGATCTCTCTAGATTTTTCTAATCATAATTCCAAAAATAACTAAAATTTTACTTTAATGCCAACTATAAAAACCCTGATCCTTATTTCACATTAATACATGATTTATTACATAAATTTAAACTTAATAAAATCTAGAAGATCGATAAGTATAGTGTATTTGGAAATTAGGTACATTACATAACAACTTAAAACTAAAAAAATAACATCTTTATTGAAAACTTCCTTAACATGCGTGTACTTAAAACTGTATGGTAAAACCTAGGGACATACATAAGAAAGGTGTGATATATAAATCCCATTAAGGGAATGAACATGGAATAAAATTAAGAATGTAATGAATGTTAGAAAATATTCATATCAATGGGTAATAAAAGTAACATGAATAATAAGGTAAGATATTACATGATAATCATAACATGGGAAATGTGACAAC
Organism: Viscum album; assembly: GCA_963277665.1. Taxonomy (NCBI): domain Eukaryota; kingdom Viridiplantae; phylum Streptophyta; class Magnoliopsida; order Santalales; family Viscaceae; genus Viscum; species Viscum album. The sequence goes on along the minus strand of OY728160.1, from coordinate 1,836,814,032 downwards.
TACTGAAAACACTGCATCATAAACATTGGTCAAGGATAATTGTAAAGAAATCATGATGGAAAAAGTCCCATAAAGGAATCAGCTTCACTCTCTATCCTAACTTGAAGTCTCATGAGACTAAACATTACCCAATGCATTGGAGTGCTGTATAATTTCAAGTGTACCCATCACATTTATTTCATTCTCATGCTTAAGTGTGCCCCATAAATCATAATAAATGGAATAATTTTTCATAATATTCTATTCCATGAAGATGGATTATGGAATAAAAACATGTAAGTCCCAAGTAAAAGTGGTATATGTGTATAAATTTTAACACCATTGATAGGAAATGGGTATGGTATTTACAATACATTTTTTTGGTATAGAAAAACTGCAACGAAATTTCGGCGGCATAACGACGTCACATAAAAATTCATAAAATGGGTTGATGAGATAGAAAGGGGTCTATAATAATTTGTAAATAAAATGGGTAGTAATATGTACATGTAAATACATATCCCAAAATAAGTAATTGGAAATAGAGGCATAATATAATATGGAAACTTGAATAAAGAAGAGAAGGTGAGGATCCCTTACTTGAGTGTGTGACTCCAAATGATCGGGAGTAGATTTTTTAGAGATTGGGGGAACCTTGGAGGGACTCTAGAGAAGGTAGGGACGAGTAAGGATATTATAAAATGGATTTTAGTGAAGATAAATGATATTTTTTGTGGGTTTATATTGGAAATGAGTGAGGATTTCTTTATTATTTCCCAGACTTAGGTTTTGGACTCTATATAATAAAATAACCAAAACCACAATCCTTACCATGGTTTTTCACAAGCTTTCTACCAAATGGAAATTATTTTTGTTATTTTATAAGGTATATGTCATAACTTAATTAAATAATACCCTTACTTATGTGGAGGTGAGTTATACTCTTAAACAAAATATTTTAAAACCTTAAAATATATTAATGGTTTTGGAGGATTCATAATGGATTTTTAAAATTAATAAAATAAACTTAAAATCACATTATTTTAAAGGAAAAAAATATATTTGGTCTTAGATACCATTTATATTATTTATTACATCACCTTTGGGTCATTATGATGTCATAATACACAAAATACTTTTATACAGTATTTAATTTTTAACAAAAAATTCATCTGTATCTTAAAATTATGAAAAATTCACTCTTGGATAATTTCAAAATTATGATTAAAAAAATTATATTAATTTTATCTAAATATTTCTCTAAATAAATGTATTTTCTATTTTAAAAATAAAATCTACATTTATTAAGAAATGATTAGTTTTTTTTGACAATAACAGTTTTCGATCCCTTATAAAAATTACTTTTGACTTCATAAAAATTATATGATAATTTATATTTAATATAAAGTATTTAATAATAATAGTTTATTAAAATATTATTTATTTTCTAAAATCCATTAATTCATAGAAATAAATTCCTTAATTGAATTTTAATATTACCTAAAAATACTATTTCTGTTTTATTGTATCAAAATAAAAATCATTTATAAAGTAGAAATAATAAGATGAAAATGTATTCATTATTCTCTAAAAAATAATGTAAATACTCATATTTCTAGTGTATTGATACATATCCCTTTATTACACTAGAAAATTACCTAAGAGTAAGGTGCATGATGGTGAGACTTTCATGGGGTGGTGTGGCGTACATGGTTTGGGCCATGATCTCGATGAGCTTGAACTTATCCTGTAAATAGTTTTGATCAGGGTCAAGTTGTTAGATCTCAAATTAGTCTTGTTCAAGGGAAAATACCATAAATTCTATCTCCCTTGGAATCTTCGAGAAATGGGCTTCATAGGGCAAGATCCTACTGATTGAGTACATCACTTTCTTTGTCTGTGTCAATTGGATTTTTTAAAACCCTATATTTATACTAATCATGTGACAATTCTTCAACATATATATTCTTAATGTTAATGATGCTTAATTTTCATTTAAATATTATAAGATATAATAAAAACATATAAGTGCATGTGTTTTCTATAACCATATTACTTAATAACACATTTAAATCATAAGGGAAATTCTATTTATAATAGTTTGGGTAATTACAATCTATATTGGTACCTCCAAAAAAAGATTAAAATATCCCAATAAAAGTTTCATCCTAAATGAAATTTTCATTTTCCCTTAAATTTTTATTATTTTACAATAGAACAATTGAGAAATTTGTGTTTGTAAGATTCTAGGAATAAAATACTTTTACTTCTTATGATTCCATTATGAATTTTGCATCCTTATACCCTTAAAAAACCCAATTTCATGGATCATAATTCATTTATTTTAACTATATTAATATTATCAACTCATTTGTATTCAAAAATTGACACTTTTAATATTGTATAATCTAACTCCCATATTTTTTTTGATGGTGCCAAATTATAAAAAATTCACTTAAATTATATTTCTATCCTTTGTACGAGATGCACAAATCTCTTCTGTTATATGAGAAATGACATGATTTGACATTATATTGAATTCATATAAACCATTTTTATAGAATACATAACTGTTAATTACATTACCATTGTAAGATAATACATGATCAAATGCTCTCCTAGCTAGCCATTGATTCCATTTTGAAATTTAATTCGCATTATAGATAACTCCTTTAAAATATATTCTCAAAACCATTTGATGAACTTTTTATTATGTGTATTTGATATCCATATTTTAGTCCTTTATGGATTCAAATAACTAAGAATTACTTTGTGAGTTACAATATATAGATAAACCTATATACTTTTATATAAAATAGAAATATGATCCTTCTCCCAATCTGTAATGGTAATTGTGACAACATCTCTTCCATAAATTCCTTCACCCATTAAGTGCCCACTATGATGAAATTTTAGGAGATTGATTATATCCACATTGAATAGGAAATCAATATAAAATTCAATATCTTTCTATAAAATATATCCCTTTTCACTACGACATTCTAGTTTAATTATTTTATAATCTTCATATACCATTCAATGGGTAGATCCATATGTAATATACATGACTATATAGTTGAATCTATTGAACCAAGTATACCATCAAGTGAACCATTATATCAAAGAATAAAGGAGAGAAGAACATATAAAATATATAAAATATGAATTTAATTTCCTTTTATATATTTAGTAACTTCATCGGTTATATAAATTTATGTATATAGTTAAAAAAAAAAATAAAAGTATGGTTAATTCATGTTATAAATTTTGAGTTAGAATGAAATATAAATAAATAAATATTAAATATTAAATTAAAACATGATAAACATTTTATTTTAAGTCCTTTAACTTCAAATAAGTTATTGACATGATATTCTGGATATTTTATGAATACCCTTCATGAAATTTTACACCAATAAGGAGTTTGAAATATTAAAATCTCTTTTTTCCTGAAAAGATTTTAATCCACTAAAGTAAGAAAACTCTATCTTATACCCTTAACTGACACCAACTCTTCTCACATACCCATATAAATCAATACTAACCAAGACTTAATGTCATATTTTTTTACTAGAGAATTTAGTAACGTGATAATTTCACTATAAAAAATATATTTTTATACATAAATGACATCAATAAAATATCCAACGTACAAACATTTATAAGATGGTAATTAAAAAAATTATATCTTTTTATAACCCATTTTGTATGGTTTTTTTGAAAATGGTTTACCAAAAAAGATGACAATATCCTCTACTCTCTCAAATTGTTCATCACTTATTAATATATAAGATTCTGTGCATTATTTTTAATTCCCATCAAATGATATTTTCAAAGATCGGTTTTTTTTCATTAAGGTAAATATTTATGATTTCCTAGAAACAATATCTTTAATTAATGTTTCAACCTAATTAAGTGTGTATCTTCTTCAAAAAATGGAATACCATATCATTACTTTAATGCTATATCTTGATAAATTTTCATAAGATGGAAAGTTATTTATTATCCCAAACAACATAGCTCTCAATATTAACTCTTCATTTCTATGAGAATAAAATAGTATACTACCTAAATACCACATCGGTTTTAGGTCTTTGATTAATAGATCAAAATAAATATCAATATTTTTACTAGGTTTATTTGGTCTTTATATAAATAGATACAACATAATGTACCTTATCTTCATAAATAAACACATTGGTAAGTTATAATTTAACAATATAACCAATCATATACTATGAGTGTTAATTTGTACACAAAAATGATTCATTAAATCTATAGATATAACAAAATAGAGGTTTCTTGGATCATTTCAAAATCCAGGAAACTCATGATCAATTTTATTCCATTGAGGAGAGTCTTCTAGGTGATGAAGTTTCCCATAATGAATTCTTGTATCTTTATGACTTGTAATTTTCCTTGTAGTATCCTCACTTTCATATAAGCACATACACCTTGAAATGATTAGTAAGTACCAAATAACTTCCAGTGGACTTGATTCATCTTTATTGTATCGATATGTACTATACTTAGGGTATTTTTTAAGTGATTCATGGTCCTTTAAAAATAGTATACAATCATTTCACAGGCATGTATTATTTTATAGATCATATTCATTGAACATGAAATTATTTTATCCTAACATATTCAATGTGTAAGATAATTATCTACTGTTAATATATCATTAAAGAGAGAAAGTAGTTTTGTAAAGATAGTTTAACTCTAAAGTTACCATATTTTAAATTATATAGCTTCAGTACGGTTGTTAATGTTGTATATTTAGTATAACTATCATGCAATGGAATTTTGGAAAATATATCTGATTTCTCAAACAAAATTGGATAATCATGAAGGTCATCTTCAACTTAAGTTTTCATTACTTCAATATGATCTTCAACACCATTAATTGTTATACTCATATTAGATGATCCATAAACCATAGTGTTATCTTAAACACTATCAATATTGAGTTCTTATAATACCGCATACGTTAATCAACCCATAATTACATGGTTTATGAAAAGGGTTTCAATTTATCACATTCCCATGATATTTTAGGTTTATAGTTTTAGAGAATTAGGAAATTCATTACATTACATGAGGAAGAATAACAAACAATGTCTATTTTTCTTACAATTTTTTTTATGTTTTCACTCTTATTTCATTAATGACACACTTTCTTCATTCAATTCCAATTTCCTTTATTAAGATCTAGACATTATAATAGTTCTTACTCATATTTAGTATTTGTAAAAAATATTTGAAAATGCGGGATAGGAAAAAAATCACAATAAGGGATATAAAAATAATAAAATCCCATTAGTCCAGTGGAAAATATAAAATCCCATGAAAATGTTTACCTTTTTCATAATAAAACTTTTAGCATATAAATAAAATTTATGCACATGATAAAATAATACTATTCTCAAGTAAAACCTTTGGAACCATTAGAGAGAATAAAAAAACTTGAAGGAATCATGAGATTATGAAACCCCAGGATAATTTTCCTTTAAAAAGAAACCATTAAACTTTTAAAGTTCATAAACTCTTCTTTCCTCATGAAATCAAAATATTTCTATAAAAACCTTTATAAAGAAAACATTATGTATCTTGGATTATACTATTCATAACATGGGTTCACTCATGTTTATCCCATGTTATAATAACCGAATCCCAATTAATTACATAGGAATAACCTACCTATTTATCTCCCTCATTTTTATTATTTGAATATTATTCATTACCCAATGCATTGGAGAGCTATATCAGGCTGACACATCATAATGAGATATATCGGGATCACTTAACATCATCTATAATGATCAAGTACAATATAATTATTTTTTGTAACATTTCAATTTTTCATAAATAAATAATGAAAAAATCAGTTGAAACCATAAGCAAATCACTTTATTTTTTCATAAAAATAGGGAGAATTATCCCTTTCTTTTGAAAAATATTTAAAATTAAAATTTCCATAAAAAAAAAATGAGAAAATGAATTTACTTTGAAAAAGCATGAAAAATTTTAGAGGATTATTAATAAAAAATAAAGGACCCGATGACTTAAAAATTATTTCATGCCCTATATTTTTTTAAAAAAATTGTTTTTTCATTTTGGTGAAAAGATTAAAAATTTACCTGTACAAAAAATATTAAAAACATTTATTTTTAAATATTTTAAAATAAATTCAAACATTATTAAAAATTAAATTTAATATCCTTTGAAGTGTAAATAATAAAACTCTTAAAAAATTTTAAAGAGCATGTACATGGTGTAAAAAATATTTTAAAGGAATATTTTAAAACAAGGATTTGAATAAAAATCCCTTGCGACTTTCATAACTTTTGAAAAAAAGGAATTGAAGAAGAGAACCTAGAATGGATTTGTAAACCACTTTTTTTCTAGTAGATTAATGATAAAATTCATCCATAAGGCAGTTTATACACAAAAAAATACATGTGGTAAAAATGGAATAATTATCAATGAAATGAGATTGATTTGATAAATACTTTACCATAAATCTTGTCTAACTTGGCATGTTCTCTAACTACCATTGTTTGGAAATCTACCTTTGGTTTACACCTTAAGCCTTATATGTTATCTTTTTGATGATACAAAATACTTCAGGTCATGGGGAATAAGGTTGGGTAGTTATTTGGGAAGGGATTACTTGAGATAAGTGGCTCAATGGGTATCAAGAAGAGAGGATATGTGGTGCCCATTTATTAGTGAGGGAAAAGTCACACATGAAATTACTTAAATGATTTAAATATAAAATATATAATAATTATGTAAAGTGGATCCAAATATCAAAAAATTCATATATAAGATGTTATAGGGTCTAAATAAACTCAAAAAATCACATTTATACAATTTTTAGTTACATTTTATGCATTATCACATAGTTAAACTAGTTAAAGCCTATTTAACCTTAACTGAGATAACATAACTTTTTACCAGGATAACATAATTATTTGATCAAAAATAAAAGGTGAATTATAACCAAAATTTTAAATTATGATTCCATATTTTGAATACCTTTTATTGGATTCAAAATATATAGGTGGAAGAAATTAAATTTAACATAAATTCCCAAAACGAATGATTTTTTTGGAAAACATCTGATTTAAGAATAAAAATCATTTCACCTTGAAATAAACTAAGAATTTGATTTAAAAATATTTTTTTGGTTAAATAATAAAAAAATTAATGATTTTATTATTTTCAATCAAGACAAAACCCAATGGAACCTTACATCCATACCATTAAATTCAAAAACCCAAAAATAGTTTTTAATTTGAATAAAATATAATTTATGTTCTTAAAAGTCAAGAATGGGTTCCCAAATTCAAAATAATAATTTTAAAAAAATTATTTAACTTATTTAACATATATTTGGTTGAGCCTAAGGTTTCAAAATTTATTAAGCCTTGCTTAAATCATAATAATTTTATAAAAGTGACAATATTTAAAAAATTGATATTTTCACGTTTCACACAAAAATCAACCATTTCAAAATAATATAAAAAATTCATAGCGAGCCTATTATAACATTATGATTTCAAAAATTATATCCATTTTTAAAATAAAATTTATAAAACTGGAATAAATTAATTATAATACTCGCACCAAAATACAATAAAAATAATTTTTAAAGAAAATATATTTTTAAAGCATAAAATGAATTTATTATAATTAATTATCTAATAACCATAATTAAATGAATAATAATTCATTAAATTATATATATAATATACTTATGAGAATCATTTGTTAATAATTATTAATTTGATCTATTAAGATCAAAATATATTGCATATATAGAAACAATTTTATGAAAAATATATCTTCTACCTTTTAAATGATTTTATCTTCATTTCTAACCAATTAATAATCAATGTAAGGATGATTATTAATTTTTTAAGGAAAAAATTTCTATTCATATTTCATAATACATTTATTCATATTCGTACCCTCCAATCCAATGAATAGGTCATAATTTTCATATAATAGTATATCACGGTTCGTTTAAGTTTGATGTTTTATATACCAGATGATATCAAAAACATTACTTATAGAACACAAATTCTAAAGTCCTGGGGTGTCACATTCTACCCCATTAATGAACTTTTATCCTCACAATTTTATCTCGTGTCACATAAAAATGGTTTAAAATATTTTTTAAAATCAATTCTTGGGTGTGGATGATAAATCATACAATCAGTAAAGGAATAACATTTTTAATATTTAGAAAAACCAATATTGAAAAATAAAATCATAAAAATGGATAAAAATAATCCTTTTTAAAATTAAAAAAGTAAAATATGAAGGTACAATAGAATAACACATAATCTGGTTCCCAAATAAAGAGAACATTAACATGAAGTGAAAATTTGGACATATAGGAGAAAAGTAATGTACAAGGAATAATAGAGAGTGATAGAGAACATGATTATGAGAAAGTTAATGACCAAAAAATCATAAATTAGTAGGGGATAATGAAGACCATTAATTCATCAAAAATGAAGATAATATAATGATTTTTTTTATTTCAAGATCCTTTTCCTATATTTGAGGGATTATTATACTATCAATATGGAGAATATAAGAAAATAAAATTAATTGATTTATTTCCATTTCATAAGAATAATTTCATCCTTTGGTTATGATCTGATCAATTTATACTTCTATCTTATCTCTTACTCCAAGTAATGAATATATATGATTATTTTTTCATGAAGCACTAAAATGAAATTTTAACATATCACAATATTAAAAAAAAGGATAAGAAGTTATTACTCCTAGGTTTAAACATTTACCAAAGATAAAATTATTAGAACCAGATAAGATAATATCCAATATGAATAAACCATCATAAATAAATCTTCAAAACCTCAATAATAACAAAAAAAGTTCAACTTAAATAATTTAATAAATATCTAACCTTAAAACTCTTCAAAATACGCCTTAATAAGATTGAAACTCAAAGATTATAATGATGTGATCATATATTCTTCTAATATTAAATGAAAATTTATCTCCAAATAACCTACAAAACTCTTAATTTATCATAACAAAAATATATATTCCTTGATCATATATTCTCTAAAATATACTAATAATTTTCCAAAATAAAGTTACAAAAAAATCACATATTCTTCTTAAAGTTTACTCAATCCTTATTCCTCAAATAATATTGACCATAAAATCCCATATTATCGAAAAAAAACCATTCAACATAATCCTATAATGTTCCCAAAAATATAATGATCATCTTTAAAAATAAATTTAAACACTTAGTCTCCAAATAGCTTTTCAATCCCATGATTATCTTTATGATAAAGCATACATTCCAAAAATGTAATAACAATTTTATCCTAATTAACCATAATCACCTCAACATCAAATATCATATTAACCATAATGTTTATCAATACCATTCAAATTATCTCCATAATTTCAACACCATAAGATTTTAAAAGAAGAACATTATGTTTGATAGCATATATGACATCCAACACCAAGCTTAAATGAACCATGAAATATTATTATATAAATTCGACTGTTAAAACCTATCCATTGAATTAATGAGCATGAGTATGATTAAAAATATTATAAAATATATGTAAATTTTCTAATTAATAAAAATTTATTGATTAATTATTAGAAAATAATCACTCAATTTTTAGTAAATTCATTTTATGCTTCAAATATTCATTTCCTTCAAAAATGGTTTTTATTATTTTTTGTGAAAGAATATTATAATTATTTTCTAGAAATTTTAGAATATTTATTTGATAAAAATTATTTTATTTTTTAAATCCACATGCAAGAATTATCTTTGAGTGATTTTGTAAGATTTTTTTAAAAAACTATATTTTCTAGTGAATAGTGATAAATACTGATTTTTATTAAAAAAAATGTTTTTTATTCAAATTTTTACAATGATTCATTTTTTTAAATTGGTTTAAAATTAAAATTATTTATATTATATTATGAATAATACAATTACATTCATTGGAATCAATTTTATGGGTGAATTTGGTATAGATAAATTTTCTATACTGTTTTATCAAAAATATCATTGAATGACTGGGTAAGAACAAAATGGTCTGATAAGAACTAGGTAGTCTATCATTTTTAACATATGGATGATATGTGATAGTAAACTAATTTTATATTGGGTTCAACAATTTTTTTCCATGAGAAGATTCTTCAGATTTTCCTAGTGATTGATTTTGGGGGATGAATGTGTTGAACAATCCCTCACACAGGGTTCACCATTTTTTATCTTTCATAGAAACACCCAATGGTTCCCACAACCACAACTAGGTACAAGACTACTTTCCAAAGGAAGTAGATCCTTTGGGTGTTTATACCCAACGACACTTAAGAACACACATTGGTCGAGAGGATGGGAGGTCGGACTTATCACACCCTTTTGGGGGGAATTGTTTCATACTTCAGGACTCTTATTTATTTAAGATATGTTTTATAATATCTTCCTAATATCTATATGGGACTGTTTACCCTAAAAAATAATCATTTGTTAAACCCTTTTATATAGAAAGGTGGAATCTATTAGTATATCTATCTGTATGTATCTAGGGTTCTCCATCCATTTCCCCATTAATGGTTGGTTGTTTATATGTTGTAGCCATGTAACTAGGAATTCCAGAATTTTCTATCATCTAAGGAGGTGATTAATATTTAGAGGATAGTATTGAACCTCTTTGAGTTGTCCCATTCATCTTATTTATAATAATAATCAAAACCCACATAGTTTGTTAAACCCATTCAGTTTAATGTCTAGTGGAAAGAACATATATGGGGGAACTTATGCACTAGGTATTTGAGATTGAACATTAAGGAGGAATCCTACGTATCCTAGTTATAGGAGTAATCATAGTTATCATAGTTTCATCACACCCTTAGAACTTACCCAGAGGTGGTTTTCCTTATATGGAGGCAGTCATATCACGCCACTAATCAGGGCTTACACACTGAGGTTTCTCTGGATGGTGGAGATTCGTGATGAGAATGATATTATCATTGTAACTTCCTAAGACCATGTGATCTATGGTTAGTGTGAGAAAAAAGGGATATAAAGTGATTAGTCTCACTATATATGGATGTGGGACTTATATTCTGGGAAGACCCTTTGGATGTTTAATGTGAAGATTGTGCTTTGGAAAGATGTCCTACATATCCTGGTCATGACAGGAATTAGAGTCATCGTAGTTTAGTTATCCTCTTATTTTACTGGTGGATGAGGAAGAATGATAAATCCATGGGAGAGATGGGATCCTGATGGTTAGAATGTTAGAGACACATGGGAAACTTGCACTGAAGTGGATTCATATTTGATATTGGGCCTTAGAAAGGCATCCTATATATCCTAGTTATGGAAGGAATTAGAGTCATCATAGTTCAATTTGATTAGGGATGACACACTAAGGTAGAACTAATATTGGGGCAGTCATATCATGCCACTGATTAGGGAATACGCATTGAGGTTTCCCTTTGGATGTTTAAAATGGAGCTCAGGCCTTGGGAACACGTCCTACATATCTTGGTTATTTTAAGAATATGAGTTCTCATAGTTCAGTTGATTGGGGCTTACATGTTGAGGTTTCCCTTTGTATGTGCACTAGATAAGGTTATCATGTCCTGATATGTCTGCTTGAAATGGACTAATTGTCTTCCTAACATTCGTTTGGATGTTTGGATTTTTCACTGGTGATGTATGGATATGACCTGGATATCTAGAGGACATGCAAAAAGATAATCACATGATCAAGTTTACTTGTTCGTAGGATGTCGTATAATTTGAATGGAATGTTTAGAATCCATCACATGATTAGGGGTGACTTTTCCTAGTTGTCTTCCGGAAATGTTTGAGTATTAATGAACATTTCTGATGAAAATTTCATGAACGATGTTGACATTTTTAGAGGATGTCTCAAGACTTGGCCGAGGATGTCAGAAGACAATCACATGATCCGGGATGACATGCCTGGAGAGTGTCGCATGACCTGACTGACTTGTCTATTGTAAATCGCATGATATACATTTGAATATCTAATAAAAGTCACATGATCTAGTATAACTTGTTTGTATAACATCGCGTGAACTTTGTTTTCATATCTTGGTGTCATCAAGAGACCTAACTGATATGTAATGGTGTCATCACGAGACCTGACTGACACACCTGTAGGGTGTCAAAAGATTTAGTTCATAAGCTTGGAGGGCTTCTTGATACCTAGATAACATACACTAGTATTTCTATATAATCTGGGTGACATTTTTTAGGACATTTAAAGATCTGGATGATGATCCTGGAGGGCTTCGTGGGACTTGGGTGGCATTCCCGGAGGGTATCATGTGACTTTATTGGCATGTCCGGAGGACATCGCATGATCCAAATGGTATGTTTAGGGGACATCACATGACTTGGGTGACAAGTCCTAGTGAAGTTGCATGATATGGATGAGTCATAAAAAGTGTATGAGGATCAACATATATGTTCTTCGAATAAGTATCCCCTCTTTTATTCTTTATTCTATGATTTCTTGAATGTGTACCTTAGATTTGTTCAGTGTTAGCTTGTTTTAGGTTTCACGTGACATAATTGATATAAAATATTTCCTTTTCATAATATATCTTGACACCCTAGAATCCCTTTATATGATCTATGAGCGATCATAAGAATCCTATATGCATGCCACATGATCCCCTAGGTCATTCCCCATATTTTTACCTGGTGGAAGACCTGCTGATCACGTGATTGGATGCTCCGAGAAGTCCTCTCATAAGCTCTCGTATGTGATGGATCATGGATGTATAGTTTTTTTGAGATTAGGGGGAGGTGTTTATAGTAAATTCCACTATGGTTATACACCATATTATGCAACACATATTTCTCAGATTTGGGCTTGATTTGGTGGAGGGACTTGGTGTCCCGTGCTTTGCATGATCCTATCATGGGTCATTTGGGGGGCGTCACATGATAATAAATGAACACTGAAGTGTTCTATCTTTTCCATTTTTATTAGACCCATTCCAATCAATGGGATTTTTTAACCATGTGGACATGTCTAGGAGCTTCCAAACTATTTTTATGACATGTCTAGGGGTCTTCTTGAGATAATTATGTCTGTGGAAAGGCTTGTGCATGATCAAAGGAGTCTTGTATGGGATCTTCTACAAGACAAAGGTGGCTTGTCAGGGGGCCTTCATGAGATCTAGATAACATTCCAAGGGGTATATAAGGAACATAATGTATTTTCTATGGGACACTTTCATTATCAATGGAGATTTTCCAAGGCATATAACCCCTTTAGAATACTCTCATTCTACAATAAGCCTTTGTGTTTCCCCATTTATTTCCATCTTTATTTTACAAAGGCCAGAGATCTCATGAAGTTGTTCGAGTGTTTTCGAAAACACTCAACCTACCTAAATGTGATGTATCACATGAATAATAAAAGGTTCCTGTGGTTATTCATTATCATTATCATGGAAAAGCCTTCTGTTTTTATTTGAAGCTGGAGGGGAGTGCAAGACCACTTGGACATGCCTGAAGCCCTTCACATGATGAAGGTGACATGCTAGTGGGATCTTTCACAATAAGGAAAATATGTTTAGAGGGATTATAAGGTGTCTTTATAAACACATGGGTAAATCATATGAATATTTATGTCAATGAAATTCTCCCACATTTTTCATATTATTCTTCTTATTTTACAAGGATTCATGGATGGCTTGTCAGGCGCCCACCGACTGACAAGTTGCGTGATCTGGAGGAACTCATCTGGAGGCTTATGCATGATCATTGAATATCTTATATTGCTTCAAAAGTGCATAAGGTATTTTCAAATGGATTCTTGTGATCTCTTGAAGTTCATGTTATATGCAAGACCTATTCACACAACCTCCCAAAGGTCATGTGATCACGTTTCCTTTAGAGGTTTACACAATATATTTGTATTGGAAACATTTTATTCCTTTTATTTATAGGGAATATAATACCCATGATTCAATTATTTATTCCCTTGTATATTTTTAAGCTCATTTGGCAGGTGTCAACAAATTTCTCCTCTTAGGAGAGATTTCCATTGGGATAAGGGATTGATTATGAGGAAAATAAATGTCTACCCGAGTCTTTGGGGATGTCACCAATCGATGTCTTGGGCGATGATTGGTATTTCGGGTGATGTTTGGTATTCTGTGGAAGAACCTATAAATAGAAGAATAGATGGAGGCACATCCTCCTAAAAATCCAACTATCCAGAGCTCTTGCAATCTGATTCCATCACATAACCCATTTGCAAGACCGTCCGCAAGAACCGTCCACGAGACCTGTTCACAAGACCTCTTCATGAGAACTGATTGTAGGATATTCCATGCAAGGATAATTCATGAAAAACATTTTGTGAGATCTATTTTTCCACCCCACTTATTTGAATCTACCACAAGATAACTCTCATTAATCTTTCTTGAGTCCTCTAATTAAGTATTTGGCTATAGGTTTATCTTTTTTGGTTTTTAAGGACCTACTAGTTTGGTAACATGATCAATTTACTATTATAAAGATCACATGACCATTACAAGGTCATGATATTTTGAGGTTTAAGGTGGGTCATGTGGCTATGTGATCTCCTATGGATTTATGCAGTGCGTGAGATATTCATGGGCTAGATGATTCGTGAGTCCTATATGTGAACATGAATCCCATAATGATTTATGTAATGCGCATGATGCTAATGGAGTTTTGAATTTATTTTTATGGGATATACACTTGTCTTACATATGATTCTTTCTTTTTTTAAAGATGGATTCCAGATTTCATCACATTTCTTATACTACAGCTAACCATAGGTCTATGATCATTAGGAACCGTAATGCTAACCCTGGATATCTTGTTCGTTCTAAAAATGAGGATTTAAAAAGGATTCTCTAATTTTAACTCTACAACTATCCTTTATCAAAATTGCTTGAACTATATAGATTTGGCTTGCTAGATGGAATTTCTACCCCTTCTCCAGACTATAATCTTTCATCTTGCTGGGTGTCAACTTCCATTGATTTTATTTAGATGAAATTTTTTGAGGATGTTAAACTAGTCATAGCACAGTCCCATGGCATTTCATATATGCTGGAAAACTACCCTTTGGGTCCAGATGGCTGTGATTTATCCTGCCATCCCATCACTCAAAGAAACTTGATCATATTTGTCTTTAATTTAGACCACTTAGGTAGCAGATAGAGCTTGAAATGAGATTTTCACCCTGGTGGAAACTTTTTTGATGAATGGGCATGACCATTCTGTGTTCGACAGAGATTATTAGAGTTTAATTACTAGTTACACACTATCTATCTTTGTGAAGCAGTATGGGTTTCCCAATTCATCATTTACCATCAGTTTGATCTTCTTAGAGAACTGATTATCGATTGGTACCCTGGTGCCAAATCATTCCATCTGTACCATGAAGAAGTAGGAATCAACCTCTAGGATATCTATTGATTAGGTGGGATATTACCCCTTGTGAAAATGTATGATGAATTTTTTCCTACCATGGATATTTGGGATAAACCCACAAAAACTCTAGTCTTGGTGAGGGACATGGTCATCATCATGAAATATAAGTTAAGAAAGGAGCTTACTATACACTCATTCATCTATTTTAAATATTGGATCATCTTTTTTTTATCGGAATGGAGCACAGATAACCACTATACACCCTCATCGGTTCCCTTATTTGAAAGTTTTTAATAGCTCCAGTTCTTATTGGGACATTATGGAAACTAGAGATCTTACAGCATGGGGATACCATGCAAGGATGAAGTTATCCTTAAGACTTAGGCTAGTGGGATTCATGGAAATGTTCTTTAGCATGTGGATTTTCCCAACTGGGGACGTTCACATTGGAATCTGGGATACTACATAGGTGATGGCAGCACAATTAACAGAGGGATAACCTCTAAATCTGGTGGTACCAACTCTTTCATACCTTTACCATCTCTTAGGGTACATGAACTAGGGAAACATCAATTATAGGAGAAGTGGTCCTTTACAGTTTTTTTGGCTAGACATGGGAGCATTTTTACTACTATGGACACCACAATACCACCGGTATCTCTACTAACTTATTTTTCCCTTGGTTTCTGAACATATCTGGGGTTGAGGCCGTATAGTTAGGCCTTGAAAAGTTTTTTGATATGTCTATCCAATATAATCATTTCAATTTCACCCCATATCCTACATTGATTGGGATAATCATTTACAATGGTGGTAGCACTCTTGATGAAAGGTCATATAAGATCTCCCTTTAGGATAGGGTTCTTGCTACTAGGATGGATGAGTTGATCATTTGAGAGTAGTACAAACCTTACAGATTTTCTTTCTAGTTCGGTTGTATCTAAAGGGTCTCCCCTCTTCATTCAATTAACATATGGAGAGAGTGACATCCAAGGATTATCCACTAGTTTTTGATGATATTGGAACACAAGGAAACCAATTATGAGATTTTAATTATGCTTTTTAGATCCCTTCCATCCTAACTTATGATTATACCCATGCTTAGGTAGAACCCTACTCGGGTGGTGTGTATAATAGACTGGTCCACCAAGTGGACAAACCATTTGCATAACTGACCTGTATGTGTGTAGAAATGATGGAGTTGATTCAAGACTTGGGCCAGTCTTTGTTGAAGAGCTCTCATCCTAGTGATGACCATTCCAGCGGTGGGGTAGGATATATCAGGGAATCTCTCCCTTATGTACAATAAAAATATATTTCATCTATTGAGATAATAATTTAGGGGGATTCATCTCTTGATTTCTTATCAGCTCAACTGACTGTTCCCTCTATTGACATACCCACTTCAAAAGCCACAGAAGAGGATCAGACATGCTGTAGGATGATTTGGAAGCAGATTCATACCCTTTCCACTAAAACTCCCTTAGAAAAAATTCATGACCAATAATAACATCTTCTCCGACTCTTTCATGATTTGGGGGTGGATAACTTTGACTACAATCCATTATTTGAAATCATGTGTCAAATCATCTTGATGTGGAAAGAGTTGCTTACTAGTGAGAGGGGCTTGCACAATATTAAATATTGGAATTCCCTCACCGAATAGATGAAGGAAAATTTAGAGTCATTGTAATGGAGCCATTTTTTCATATCCAAGCTACATACTCAAATGGTTGTTTTGACTGCAAAGATATAGAGATATGAGGAGATCTTAGATATCTCAAGATATTAAATTTTAGAATCATAATACTCATTGTAAACCACTCATAAAAGAGTTTATGAGTTGTTCACTCTTATTGAGACCCTTTATCCCAGGTTATAAATATAAGAAGTGTGGTGGGCAGCACTTCAGTGCTCCATCGATGCTTATCGTCAGAATATTTCCAATTTTTCTTACTAAGCCGATCAAATCTTATTGTAGTTTGATCATGTATATGATTTTTTTATTTTCCTTAATTTTGATGGAATCATTATAGAGGATCTAAAATTATTAGATCCCTCCTTTTTCATGATCTCAATGAATAGATATTCCAAAATTTCTATACCTTCATCCAGTTTTCTTTGATTGATGACATGCATGAAATTTCATTGATTCTATGTTTCATGAATCATCAATGATGACCATCCATTAAATAATATTAAGTAAAACGAAATTCATATATTTTAATGTTTAAATTCTAATATATTATTCTAAATAAATTCTCATGAATTCCCACAAACATGATATTATTCACTAATATATCTTCTCCAAAAATCTTGAGACCACCTGATTCAAAAAATTATAATATTGTATAGAATATATGTCCTAGAGGGAGAGTTATCTATCTTTTCCTAAATTCAATTTACTTGTAAAGCATATATTTATTTTTTCTAAGGCCATGTGATGGGCCTTACACGCTTTGTATCTCTTTATTTTATATTTCCATAATTTTTTTCCTAATATTCAAATAGGGGAAGGTTTACCAGGTATAGACTCAACTTTTTATCAGGCCTCCATCTTACTTGTTTTTGACCTAATAGGTTTTGTGACCTTTTTCATTCTTAAAAATTAGATTATTGTGCTTTAGTTTATGGTATTTTATCTTAAACCTTCTATTAATGTAGTTTAGTGTCTTTTGTCTTTGGCCTTCTATTATTGTAGTTTAGGGTCTTTTAGCTCAGACCTTGTATCACTATATTTGAAGTTCTTTTATCTCAAAAATTTGAGAAGCTATGAATTTTAAAGTCCTGATTCCAAGAATTGAATGATGAATATGAAATATATAGAATATAGGATAAGGATTACCCAATACACCCTAAGATTTTGTGTTACACCATGTTGTTTCTAGGGATCATGAGGATTAGAGTTCCTTTCCTGTAAGGAGAAGGTACCACTAGTTGGTTGGTCAAATTCTTTATGCATCATTATAATTTTCAAATAGAGGTGTCTCTATTATTTTATAAGGTCCCTGAAATATTTTTAGGGGTAATATTGGTTGATGGAGAAATACTAAGGAAGCTAGGTCCACATGGATAGTTTAAGTATGGGTGATGTAATTCATAACCCAAAAGTTTGAGTCAGTGAATATGGAATGGGGTAGATATACCAAGAATGACCCATAATACCCTGATGTGCTGGGTTCTACCATGGTGTTACCAAGTCTCACAAGGATTGGGGTTCTTTTACTACAAGGAGGATTTTCCTCTGATTGTTTGGTCAAAGTCCTTACACATCTATAGCATGTCCAAAAGGAGGTGTCCCCACCCTTTTAAAAGTGTCATGAATGATTTATTGGGACTCAAATGTCGACATGATGAATTTGGGTATGGAGGAGAAGCTATCCAAGAAGGGTTATGGAACCCTATGTAAATTTATCTTTTAGTTTGGGAAGCTTGGGCCCTATGTTCTATGTTTTAAGTCATAGGGTGTGGGCCATCAAAAGGTTTGGGAATGGAGTGTCACATTCTTTATTTGAGAAAGGGTACAATACACAGTGACATAATGTTGAGGATATTTAATCTACTTGAATATTTTGGTTACAAGGTTTGTAAATCATGGTCTAATGTGATCAGGTCAT
This sequence comes from Viscum album, assembly GCA_963277665.1. Taxonomy (NCBI): domain Eukaryota; kingdom Viridiplantae; phylum Streptophyta; class Magnoliopsida; order Santalales; family Viscaceae; genus Viscum; species Viscum album. Next base: position 1,836,794,952 of record OY728160.1, on the reverse strand, counting down.
GAGGATGGTGTGGGAAAATCATGTCAGGAATGGGCCAGAACACACTAAGGTGTTGAGTTCTTCCATGGTGTGGTTAGGGACCACAAGGATCATAAATCCATTTTTACAAAGCTATACATTTGTTCGATGAACATATGCTCATATGAATGAGACAGAGACATACATTTATAGTAAAAAAAGGTACCTTGAAGCTAGGTATCCCTTTTCAAGGCTCATGGAAGGTTTCAACAACCCAATTCACTCAAATAATGAAGTGTGATTTTGGGAAAATATAATATTAAAGAAGGGTTAAAGGACCCTAAAGGTTGTGCACCACCTAGTGAACATGTTATCACAACAATGAGTTGTAAAAAATCATTACTATAACTTTATCCTAGACCAATGGTCTAATGAGAATAGATTTTATTTTACCAGGGCTACAAAGTGGCCCCTATGATATTTATGACTTAATTCATTTATTACCTTAATTTTTCCTAAACTCTGGAGATGAAGATTTTTGCAAGCAGAGACTTGAATTTTTCTTAGACCACCCTTTGTGGGTTTTCAACATGACAAGTTTTATTTCTCTATTTCTAGTAGTTTAAGGTATTTCAATTTGGACCATAAAAGGCTTGAGTTTAAGGTCATATAACTTTGACCAAAGTGTAGTAAGTTTATGGTCATGACACATATGAGACTAATATGAGGGGATTGTTACACTAGATCCTAGTTAGGATACCCAGGATCAAGAGTACTCCAACATCAATCTGAGCGGGAGATGAAAATTTTGTACATCAAAACTCTAGGTTCTTGAATCTTGAGTAATGATATGTGAAAATCATATCAGGGATATCCTAGAATACCCTCAAGTGTTGAGTTCCACCACTGTGATATCAGGATCACAAGGATTAGAAAACCCTTCTTATAGAGCCAATATGTATCTGGTTGGTAGGTATGAGATTTTATGCATTGATAGAATGGTCAATCATAGATATCAGTTTTCCTTACCAAGGGATATGAAAGGTTTGAGACAAACCAAGGTGCTCGAGGCATGAAGTGTGATTTATGGACCGAGGGGATTAAAAGATGACATATGCACCCCATAATTCAGTTGATTGGGGTTAGGATCTTGTAGTCTTTTATTTATAAATGAAAATGGTTGATATTATGACCATTTTAATATAGTCTGGTGGGGATTTATTTTTTGTGCAGTTTTAATTTCATTCAATGGGGATGTTTTCCTTACAATTTAACATCATGGGGTAAGGACATTCGCTGCATAGGTCTTGCCCATATGCAGTTAGGGATTTATTTTTATCATTTCATATGCTGTGGATGAACCCAAGGTTGCGGTTATGGGTGCCTCTATGTATCCTATGATGTCAAGAATCAAGCCACACATAGTTCTTGAATGATAAACGCTCCAAACAGACTTGACCCATACATAGAGGGGGTATTGTTCCCATTGATTATTACAGTTGGGACTAGGATCAGAGATCTTGGTGTCACTAAATATCATATGATGATAGGAATCAAGAAACAGATTTATCTTTAGAAACCATAAATTTTAACATCATGTGGTAAGGCCTTAGGTTCTCCAACATGAAATGGGAATACTATGTCTAGACCTGATACTTGAGATCTGGGCATCACTACGTATCCTGTGATGACATGAATGAAACCAAAAATTGTTCTTGAATGAAATATTCTTGATCAGGCCTTACCCGTACATAGGGATGAAGATTTTTTATGTTTATTTATTGTGGTTGGGCCTGGAATTAGAGATATGGGTGTTACTATGTATCCTGTGACAATAGGAATCAAGCCGCATGTAGTTCTAGAATAGAGGTGTGGTGGGAGACCAACACTAATGGTAGTGATCCTCTCAGGTGAGGCCCAAATTAATGCACAATTTTGTGTCATGTAAGGGATATAAACCATGTAATTTAATTTCATGCAGTAAGGAATCATGGTGTTCCGTTTAAGGTCTTTCATTAAGGACCCTGATAACACTATCATGTGGTGATTTTTCCCAATTATGCAGGGGATCCCTTACGACAATTCCTAATCCCACATGATCCATGAACAATATGATAAAAAATTAATGGTAAGGTTTCTATAACCATATAAAGACAACTAGGGAAAGAATAGGGTTATTTTGTATCATGCGGTGGCTAGTCCAGGATATAGGATCTTGACTTCCCTACATATCTCATTAGAATGAGAATAAATCCATACATAGTTATAGAAACCCATGCAGTTTAGTGTCGTACATCTAGGACGTCATCCAGGAAATTTAACATCATGTGGTAAAGGCATAGGTGACTTGACTTGAAAGAATAGGAATGTTGTAGCTGGACCCAAGAATAGAGGTATGGGTGTGACTTTGTATCATGCAATGGAAACAATCAATCCACATGTAGTTATTGCAAACTATTTTGTTTAGTTTCATGTATAGAGGACATAAACCATGTAGTTTAATGTCTTGTGGTAAGGACATGGGTCACTTAATGTGGGGGGAAATTAATATTGTGACTTAGCCTAAGAATAGAGTTCTAGGCATTACCATGTATCCTATGATTGAAGGAATCAAGACAACATAGATCTTGGATAAATGTATTCCCAATGTGGATCTAAATATCACACAGGGATAGGGGCATTTCATCTTTCTTTCACACAGATCTAGATCATGTGTGGTGAATCATTGGTGAGATGATGATTCCCATAAATTTTAGCATTATTTGGTGAGGAAATATTCTATGTAGTTTATCATCATTTGGAAAGGAAACATTTTCATAGTTTAACGTAATGAGGCTAGGACAAGAGATGTTGTGTAGTTTAATCTATTGTTTTTATGACCTGTTCTATACAATTTAATGTCATGCAGTTAGAAAGTTCTTCGAATAGTTTAATTTCATGTGGTTAAGAAAAGAGACACTGTGCAATTTAATTTCTTGCTACTAGAATGAGATTCGTACAATTTAACACTGTGTGGTCCGGATGAGAGAATCTTGATGGAATATATGCAAAGTATTTATTAAGAATCCTTGCATTGTTGGGGGGTGTGACACATTCCCGATACATTGTGTCCAGTGAGTAGGCTCATATGATAAACCTTATGCATGATATAAGTCCCTCTTCATTTGGGATCCAACTTCAGAGGTTTCTTTCCTAGTATCATTGGGGTTCCAAGATACAATAGTAATTCTCCTTCAAGGAATGGGAAGAGGTGAAAATTTTTATTGAAGGCTCACGCGATCCGATTTTGATGGACTTTGATGTTGTGAAATGTACGCAACTTATTCTCATCGAGACACTCCAATTCATCCAATTGATTTTATGATTTCTCATCATTCGATAGTTGTATGTAAATGGTTATTCAAAGTGAAGGAAACTATACTTATATGGAAAAAACTTCCTCAGTCTTGTACACCAATGAATATGGCATTGCTTGTGTAGGAGTATGCGTGGTAGTATGGTTGAACCATAAAGCATGGGGAATCTTTTCTAGAAAAGAGTTTTTTACTTATTCACCATCTTTTGGAGTATATTTTATAGAGTCTTATTGAATGCCTATATCTATCCTTTTCCACTATATGGTAATGAGATGAATGATTGGACTTGCTGTTTTACTCCTAGTACAATTTCTTCAACTCTGATGAAAAAAGTTGGTATCGTTGTCTGTTAGTATTGTGCGAGGGACTCTAAATCTGGTGATAATATGGTAATTTATGAAGTTGATGATTTTCTTCATCCCATATTCCTTGAGGAGTATTTCATTAGCCTATTTATAAAATAAGTTGATAATAATAAGGATGTACTTGAACTGTTTAGCTATGGCTAGGGGATATATCCCCACAACATCCATTCCCCATATGGAGAACGGCCATGAATATTTAGCTATATGTAGTAATTACAGTGGTTGATGGATGAAGATTTCATGAATCTAGAATGCATGAAATTTCCAATTTAATTCCACAAAATTTTGTATCATGGTTTTCTAGTAGTAGACCAACCTCCTAATTTAGTGGAAGAGCCTGGTCCCAAACTGATGAGCACCGCAAGATACTACCTGTAATTCTACCATGACAATGAAAATATCTCCTTCTACTATGCATATAAGGATTATATTATTGAATCTTCACTTTTATAGGGATTTTGTCTCATTTGAACCATTTTATTGGGTAAAGTTCACTGATTTTCATTGAATCTATTCCCTTCTAGATCGATCTATCAGGAGAGTCCCATTTTGGAGATAATCAATTATGGGTTCCATCCATCCAAGGGTGGATACCTGTTCCTCACACTCCGGGGTAGTCTGGACTTAATTTATTTATTCCATGTCATAGACGGTGATCTATGAGACCATTCTTTAGTGTGTGATACAGAAGATATATATTTTTTGGTTAGGGTTAGCCAAGACTATGCCTACATTATAAAATACATTGGTGCGAGCATTCTATGATCGATGGACTTAATGCAATGTGGGATCAAAATGGATCTTTGCTGTTAGTCCCCTAACATAGCTAGTGATATGGGGAATTTGTTCCTTTTTTATGGCATATTATCCATTTATCTACTTTATCACTAGCTTCGAACCCCCTTTGATGTTCAGGTAGGCTATTTGAAGTTGCTGGGAAGATTCTAAGCTAGTGATAAGGGATTGATATTTGGACTCATTAATCCTATAGCCTTTGGATAGTGAGAAAGAGTAGGGAAAACATATTTATCCTGAGAGACAAATATAATCCCTAATCCAACTCGACTAAGCTTTGGATTTTACATCCTTTTTATAATAAAACATCGAGAGGCACCATCAAAATATATATCCCAAGTCTAGAAAGTGTCATGGGTATATAAAACCTCCTATTGTGGAATATTATTTCCCACCAGGGTACTTTCTTGGGTGGGATGTTCCATAAATAAATTTTCCAAGGACTGCCCTTTCACTGACTTATTTAATACTAACTGAATGTTGTATTGTTACAGAATAACCACCCATTGGGAAAAGAACCCAGTCAACATAGTATGGCCAAATATTTACTTGATAATATCAATATGAGAGACTATGGTGAATTAGTGGTACTACAAGTAATATCTCATCCTTTTCACTACAATGGTTAGTGCGAAGAAGTTATTATCAACATCAAAGTATCAGGTCTCAATACCCAACATAATTTGGATGAGGTATTATAGACTTTTATCATTCCCTACATTGTTTTTATATGCAGGGAGAGTTCCAAGAGATCATTCCATGGAGGCCACATATAGGATGAGTGGATTCCCTTTCACTAACAACATCATGACCGGTGGGTATAGAAGGTACTGCTTTAGACTCTCAAAGGCTTGTTGGAAGGCATTATCCCATTGATAGGTGATTCCCTTATTTATTATCTTGGTGAAGGGGATAGATTTTACATACATGTTGGATATAAAATGCCGAATGTAGGAAATGTTCCCTTAGAGTCTCCTTAGTTCTTTGAGATTCCTAGGGTGTGACATTTCTAGAATAACACTCGTCTTTTCTGATTCAACCTCAATGCAATGGTGGTGTACCATAAAGAAAATGAACTTACATGATGTTACTCTAAAATTAAATTTCAGTGGATTCATCTTCAAACCGTGCTATTATAGCTTGTCAAAGACTGTATGGAGATCTATGTAGTGATCACATTGATTTTTGGATTTAACCACCAATACATCGATATAACATTCAGCTATTCTCCCAAAAGAGGGATTAATTATGTGATACATAGAACATTGGTATGTATATCCAGTGTTCTTTAATCCAAAGGGCATGATCTGATAGAAAAATATCCCCTAGGGTGTTCTGAAGGTACTAGATTCCTCATATTTAGGGGAAATCTTTATCTGATTATACGCTAAATACCCATCTATGAATTAAGGGTCTTGGAATCCAACAGTTACATCGATCAAGAGTTTTATGATCATCAATGGGAATTAGTCCTTTGGGAAATGTCAATTAAGGCCTCTAAAATCAATGCTGACCCTAATCTTCCCATTATTTTTCATGATAGAGGTGATGTCAGAAATCCATCTTGGGTATTTCACTTCTTAGATAAATTTGTATTTGATCAAATTTTCAACTTCTGCCTCTATATTAGTATCATGAGAGAGGTGAATCCTCCTAGATTCCTACTTGAAGCCTCGATGATCATTGGGTAAGCCGAGATAGTGCGTAGCGACATCTAGATTCTATCTGGGCATTTTTGTATAGTTTCAAGTGAAAAAATATTTTTGTTACCTTATAAATACAATATACATCTCTTTCTCCTTGAGATGAATGGAAACAGTAATTAGTGTAGGTCATGGGTCTTCTTATATTCCCATATTTACCTATCTGATCTCATCAATGGTGGTGGATATGCATTCCTAAAATGCAGGGGGGGGGTCCTGATATCATTCTCATCTTCTTCCACCTCTGAGTCTCTAGAGGAATTTTCAGATGAGGTCAACAATTTGAGGGCATCTCTATCATTTTCGATGTGAGAGATTCCATGAGAAAAGGTATTATCATCCCCTACCGCCCAAGTTGTTGCAGAGAGATTATGGAGATGATTTTATTTTACACTATCACTAGGTAAACTAGAGTTTGGACATTTGGTATTCGGTATATTTCCTCAACTAGATTTATGGGGAGAACATAGTCACTTTCGAGCATACTCCAAGGATTTTCAGGGGTGGTAACCAAGACATTTGTGGCTGAAACCTACATATTTTCACCCACCATTAGTTTTTTTCCTTCCCTTTTAAGGAATATTTCTTCAACATATATGGATTTAAAAGACTCTAAGTGGGAATTGTTAGTATATAGTATTCCTAACTTTCTATCAATGGGGTATTTCAAACACTAGTGGAATGTTGAAGGCAACTCCATGTGGATGTGGAGCTAGCTTCTGAGTGGAACATTATATGTGGTTTATTTATAGATAACCATAAACTTAGTGTTAGATATGAGGTACAAGAACTATGTTTTGATCTTGATTATCCCTAGAGGTCTTTTCTCATGCTTATCATACCCTTGAATGGTCAGCTTTGTAGGAGATATTCCCACTACTCTATATTCCAAACATCAAATGGTTAGAACCAGGATGAGGTTGATCTCAGAACTGTTATCAATCATATCCCTTTGGATGTCGACATTATTGATTCTGCCTAAAACATATAGGGGCCTAATCTATCCCTAGTTGACCTCTTCCTGATCCTGCTCTATGAATGAGATGGTGACATTTCATTCTGATGGAATGGTCTCCACTCGATAAACCTCATCCACAATGATTTCTATTTTGAACTCCTGTGGGAACTGGATGGATTCAATGAGTGCCTCTCTAAGCTCTTTTGAAAGATAGAGTGCATCAAGGATTGGGAGATTGGTTGGGAAAACCTCTAGGTCCTTTATAATGTTATAATTTTATGCTAAAGTTTAGTGCTTCCTAATGTGAAGAAACTCCTTATTATGTGGATTAGAAACTGATGTGTTTGATAAAGATAGGCATGGTGCTCATGCATAGGTTGAGGGGGAATCTTCTTCCAGTGGCGCAGGTCACCCGAGCCTTCTCCGTTGCCTGTGCTAATCAGATAATCACACCCTTCTAGGTGGTCATGTAATATGGGTTGTCACAAATGAATGATTAAGGGTTCTAGAACACTGCCATTTCACTCTTGGGATTACTGGAGTACTTTCACATGGGTCTCAGTTTTATAGATATCCACTTTTGGGATGTGACTATAATACTGAGTTCGACCATGCTCATTCTATCCCCTGTATCCTTGCTTCCTGTACATGTGGAATCCTATTCCCCAATCAGGTGTGGAGAACTCATATTTAGAGGCATATTCATTATCAAATAAGTGGTTTACCAAGTCTATCAATAGAACCAAAGAAGTGATCTTTGTCTGATGAGGGTTCTATTTGTTAGGGTAGTTCCCATGATTTGAATATTATAGGGAAGAAATATATAATAGTTAAATCTTGCGTTAGAGCTGAATATGACTCTTCTTCTTCTATCTCTTCTAGTGTCTGATGGTCACGTTCACCTTCAAGAGGGAAATTTTATGTAACCTTACATGGAGATGAATTAGTTATGTGTTAGTTGAGCTATTATCTCCGGGTGGAATGAGATCAATCAACTATATTTCAAGTCATCCGGTTGTTTAACTTCCATCCTAACCTTGCCAAAACTTTTTTACAATCACCTTCTTCTTCTTATAACTGAGTGATAGTTATGTAGGTTGACTACTCTGATGAGTTATCTAATATCACCTGTTCAGAATAAACCATGATTTGGAGGAAATATTTGAAGACAAAGTAATTATGGATGTTATGACCGAACCTTTTATGGAAAGGGTAGTTTTCAGGATGATTAGTGAGGTTGACCTCATTGGGCTTCCTGGGCTGTGGTAGCTTGATCATGTTGTTATCTATGGTTTCATGGAAATAACCAAGGAATTTTTTATTTCAGAAAAAGTATGTTTTATTCATATATTCCTTAAATAATGTGCAACCCTGATCTCTTTTTTTCTTTTGGATGAGAGAGATTTTGTATCTGGAACCACTTGATAGGAGGCACTTGGCAGTTTGGGATTTTCCCAAGTTCTTAAATGGGCACTACTATTGGTTTGAGGGTAACAACAAAAGTATCTTCCTTAAAAAGACTTTTTACCTATTATGAGGTCATCAGTCGAGACTTAGATTGAGTTTGCGGAATGGAATCTTCTAGACCTTGTTCCATTTATACAAACTCACAGAATCTACCTAGATATTTCATTAGGTTCAAAGTTGTCCACAACTAATCCAATATATTTTTAGTACAAATACCTAGAAATTTTCCCATGAGATATGAGTACTGAGTGAATATGTTAGAACCTTCCATTTATATATGATGTTAGATACGCTCTCATTTTCATGTTGCTTGAATTTATTTAGGTTGACAATTTCCGTTTTCCTCAGCGTGAAGTTGAACTGGTAGAGTAATTAATGATGAAGGTATTACCATATTGTAATTTTTCCATCTAGAAGAATGCTGAAACAAACAAAGGATATCCCTATTAAATTATGTATAAATAACCTCATCTTAGTCACCTCATTCTGATCTGGAGGGTCCATCATCATACTTCATCAGGATATGAAGTATGTGAGATGTTGTTCTAGGTCTCCCATTACATAAAAGGTGGATAAGGTAGTATTTTTGAAATTGGGTGGTGGAAAAGTGTTATCCACCCTTTTGGGACATGGATTTATCTCAGGCTGTATAGGTCCATGTCTCCCTTCCATGGATTCTATTCAAGTAGTGAGGGAATCAATGCTGTTGAGAAATTCTGGAGGTATTTTTGTTTGAGATTTCTCCCATCTACATGGAGCAAGAATGTCCTGATGAGGTGGCCATGTTTCCATCTCCCACTGATTCTCAATTTGTGAGAATATTTAATGATTTACCTAGAGAGGGAGTGGCTATCACTGTAATAGAGGGAAGTCATAATCATTTATGACTTCCTAATTTATGTAGACCAGTTTCTTGGATCCAGAGCCAATCTGACATTCATATTCCACTCTTGTAGGTGGGTCAACTATTTATGGATGTATGAGAGGAGGAATATTCACCTCATCTTAAAGATGACACCCAATGGAAATATTTCCCCTGAGTAGATCCTCATTGAGTTGTCTGAGAGTTTATATCTCATTATTAAATTTTTAAAACTGTTCCTCTATGGAGGGATTTTCAATTATTCATGGTGGTGAATGGGATGTAGCCACACCTTTCCCATTATATTTGATGGTGTTTTGATTTAGAGGTGGAAAATCTATATTCACAGGTTCTAGGTTTTGTAGATTCCTGTAGTTCCAGGTGCGTTCCGCCTCAGTTGGTGCATCCATATCACCTTCCTCTTCGGGTATAATTTCTTTATTATGTCCCTATACATATGTTTCTTGATCAACATTATCTATTGGGTTGATTGTGATGAAATTAATAGAGTTATATTAGGCAATGTTAGTTGTCCCATTAGTCTCAACGTAACAGGATGATTCTACACTACCAGAATTAGGGTCATTTCACGAACCCTTGGGCACATTGGTCCATTTTGGCTTGCAGCCCTAGTGGGATTTTATTGTCTTTGTAGTACGTTCCTCCCATCTTGGTCTATGAATAGTGTTATTAAGGGAGTTCTTGGTCATGATTGCCGAATGGTCCCTGAATAGAAGAGGTTCATCTTGTGGTAGATAGAACAGATTGGATGTCGACCATCGATATTTTACTCCAAACCTAGAGAAGGATTATTCCCTCTATGGTGATGATGATGATGAAAATACCCCTAGAAATGTGGGTTGGGGACTATCTGGGGTCACAATTGGCATTTTTTTATCCTTTTGTTGAGGATCTGAAGTTTTTGGTCAAGGATTTGATTAATCTTGTGATGGAAATTGAGATATAAATTACCCTAGCCCAGTGAGATGGGGTTAATCTAGAATCACCATTGATTTCCCTAGGACCCTCTTAGGGGATGATGAACCTGGTCATAGAGTTTGAGATAAAAAGGCACCCAACCCAGTGGGATGGGGTTTTTTTGAAACTCCTATTGATATGTACTATATTATATCAAGGACTAATGATCCTAGGGGTGGAGGTAGTGGAAGATATTCCCCCAGACTGATGAGATGGGTTCTCTCCTAGAAAACTAATATGGAAGATGCTATTATTAACTATTTTATTTGGCGTAACTATGCTTATGTGGGAGTTGGTTTTAATGGAATCCCATGATGGGTGTCATTCTTTATGGAAAGTTTCTTGGTTTATTGAAACTTTAGATTTTGTGTTTGGAATTCATTCCTATTTCTTTCAGGGGCCCAGTTCAAAGATCTGTTAGCTTTCCTCTCCATCCATCCTTGATGTCTTGAAACTATTAAAGTGGGGGAATTATATTATAGTAGACAACTGGCTTGATCATTTTCTAGTCCCCTGATTTTTTTAGAGGATATGACATTACCAGAATCTATATCCAAGGGTATCTTCTATTCTAGGGGTGTGGTGAAGTGAAACACTCTATAATTTCACCATCCTTGAATTCAAATACATGAAGTGTCTTTGGATATCAGTTTTCGAAGAGTTGTAATTAAATGGTGGTAAGCATGTTGAAAATTTTCACTGTGCTTTTCTATTTTTGAGTCTTAGGCCATAGAGATAACAACCATGTCTAGCTGACAACATAGTATCCTCATGGTCTGTAGGTGACCCTCATATACAAGATAGGGATATGTATAGTCTTTAGTCACTAATGATTTTTCTATATATTTTTGTGTAGTTAAGGCATGCAATCCTCTATCTCATCTAGTATCTCATATTCGAAAGTAGTAGGGGCCATAATATAGCGGGGAGATTATTTCTAGTTAACTATATCCATATGTCAATGTCGGCTTCCTCTTCATCAGAATTACATGCCTCCATATGGTCAGACCATAGAAGGTGCTTGTTGGGGTCACCTACTAACTGTAGTGGAGTGTTGTTGGCATTTTATGGGGAACTATATATGGCTAACACTGATGTTTCAATCACCTCTCTATAAAAATGGGTATGAGTTTTGAGAACCTATCTATATAGAGGTGTCTAGGAAAGGAGAGTATTTCCTTGTACATGAGAGATATCACCATGGGGAGTTTTACCATGACATATGTGAGGAGTGGAGTCCCTGTGATCCATCTCCACATTACCATGAGGAGTAATATCATAGTAATGATCGCATTATGCTTTGGTTTAAGAGTCTAAGGATCCTTGGGGTGTTGATAATGTGTATCAATCAACCTTAAGGACATGGGAATTTAGTAGAATAGGGATGTGAGACTCATTCTATGTCATGGTCAGAATATACCGACCTTCCTTTTGGGATTGTGGATGGATATGATCCTGTAGTATTACAACTACCGAAATGTATTGATAACCATCTGGTCCTATGGGGGATATGATCCTACTATTGAGAATATTTTGGAATATAATAATAATCTTATTCATTATTGGTAGGAATATGAGTCTACCCTGAGGAATGTGCTACTCTCACTTAGTGATCCTTGGTTAGAATAGAGATATGATCCCGATCTAGATCCTTTGGAGTATGTTGCAGATTTTTTTCAATATGAATATGATCCAATCCTGCGGCATGCGCTTCTCTCACTTGGAGAGAACCAATTGGAATGGTAATATAGTTCCAATTCGAATATTCATTCCCCACTAGAATATACAGATAGACCTTTGGTATGGGAGAAGGTATATGATCCTTTTTCTACATAGCCTATAAAGGAAGCTGGTGTAGTTGTTCATTGGTATAAGTAAGTACATGTACCTAGATTCCATGATCTACTAGAATATGACATGTAGCTTCACTGATAGAAATATGAGCCTAAATTGAGGTATATTCCACTCTCAATTGGTGATCCCTATCCAAAACGAGGATATGAGCCCGATCCTGAGCTTTTGGAGTATGCATTTAGTCTTTTTTAATAGGAACATAAGCCTTTCCCAAGGCATGTGATTCTATCACATGGTGATTCCCAGCCAAAATGGGGATATGAGTCTGATCCTAGGCCTTTAGAATATACCTCTAGTCTTTTGTGATAGGAATATGAGCTTGTCCCGAGGCATGTTCCTATCTCACTTGGTGAGACCTGGTTGGAAGAGGAATATGGGCCCAGTCTAATTCCTCATCTATTATCATAATATGCTGATAATTATCCTAGAAAAGAGTTAGGATATGCACTTACTATGAAGAAAACACTTGTTAATAATGATTAGAGTCTTGTGCTTCCCTGGCTATAGGGATAGTAATATGTGCCTATACCTATATCTATACCAATTCTATAATATTCCAGATAAGTTCTTATATTGTTGCTAAGATGTAATGGAATTTTAATAAAGTGTGTGAAAGAATGTAAGATTGAACATTTTCTGTATCTACTATATACTTGCAGATATATTTAATCTAAGTGGGGATATGTGCCCACTTATTTCCTCCTTATTCCACCAAAATATTCTTATGGGATTCATGAATGAGTGTTAGAATATACACCTCTCCCATTCTTGTCATAGGAATATGCCCACAGACTTGTTTCGAGTGAGTAGGGATATAAGAATAATCATTTTCTACCACCATAATATGCTGGAAGCCTTCATCAACATAAGTGGAGATATGAACCAACTCATGTTTTTCTTGATCATTCTACTCCTGATGTGTCTTCCTTATTTCCCATGCATGGGTGTCATAGATGACAGTGTGTCAGGTGGTACCCTAAGTAGGGGAATAAAGGGTATCCGTGGGATGAAACTAACTAATATGATTAATATGATCCCTCCTCATTGGCTCCTAAACTAGAATGGATTTTTAGTTGACTCCTTGGACGACCTTCATCCGATACTAAAGGTTGTGGTTGTCACGCTTCAGGGATAAGCTTCTGAAGTGATTGGATATAGAATCGAGGACCACTATCTTTGTTGTATCTTTCCTTGGGTGATACAGACTCATCAATTTCAGAAGATAGATTCACTCATGGGAAAACTCATGTCTTGGGATTGTACCATGACAATGGTATTCCCAAACCATTGCATTCTCCACCTGATGCTACAGGTGTTAGTTGGGTGAGGTCATTTTGAGACTCATGGGTGTTGTAGTCATAGATGATTTTCCAGAATGGTCATTGGATGAATAAATTATCTTTAGTTGGGTGTTTTTTATGGGATCAGTATCTGCAGTCACGAAGACAACATGGAACAAGGTCACCAATCAGTCTATCATTGTAGGTAGGGTACATGCTCAATCAGATATTCATGGGTGACATAATTTTCTTTTTCTTATTCCTGATCTGAACATTCTTCACACATGGACTTATTAAAGTGAATATAGACTTATTTCCTAGGAATACCAACTATAGAGGATCAGTAGCAAGATTCATGTCAGGATTTCTAGATTTTAGTGTGTGGGATATGCAAAAAAAGACTCGATATACAGTAAACCAATCATTATATCTTTTGATAGATTCACATTGGGTTCACCATTTTTGTTTCACTATAAATATCATGGAATTCTTGGGTAGAAACAAAATGGTCTAATGAGAAATGGGTAGTCTACCCCTTTTAACTTGTGGAGGAGATCTTATAATTAACTGATTTTATATTGGGTTCACCACTTTTTTTATGTGGGGAGATGCTTCATATTTTCCCAATGATTGATTGTTGGGGATGAATGTGTTGCACAATCCCTCACATGGGTCCCACAATTTTTTTTAACTTTCATAGAAATTCCCAATGGTTCTCACATTTATAACATTGTATGGTTCTGTTTTCCAATAGTAGGTGGTGATTTGGAGTTTTAGACCCAATGATACTTAGGAACTCTTATTGGTCAAGATGATGGGAGGGTGAGGTCATCACACCCTTTTGGGGGGTATTGTTTCTTACTCTAATAATCTCTTATATATTTAAGATATGTTCAAAGATATCTTCCTAATCCTGATACAAGATTGATTACCTTACAAAAATGATCATAGGTTAAACCCTTTTATATTAAAAGGGAGAATATTTTATCAGATCCATATGAATATATCTGAGGTTCTGAATCCATTTCCCCATTAATGGGTGACTGGTTATATGTTTAATCTATGTAACCCAGAACTCCAGAATTTACTATCATCCAAGGAGGCGATTAATATGTTGAGGATGTGATTGAACCTCTATGAAGTCTCCTACGTATAATGTTTATAATAGGAATAAAAACCCACATATTTTTATTAAACCTATGTAGTTTAATTTCATATGTAAAGGAAAAATATGGGGGCACTTAGGAACCATGTATTTGAGATTGAATCTCGATGAGGTGTCTTACATATCCAGATTATAGTAGGAATCAGAGTTATCATAGTTTATTCACACCCTTGGGACTTACCCCAAGTTAGATTCTTTTATATGATGGCATTCATATCATGACACTGATTGAGTCTTACACACTAAGGTTACCCTAGATGTTGGATATTCCTAATGAAAATGATATGATCATTGAAACTCCCTAAGCCCACGCAAGATATGCTTAGTGTGAGAAACAAGGGATAACAAGTGATAAGTATCACTGCATATGGATGCGAGACTTATATGATGGGACGAACCTTTGGATGTTTTTTTGTGAATATCAGGACTTATAAAGGCATCCTACTTATCTTGGTTATATAATGAATCATATTCATCATACTTTAGTTATCTTCTTAGTTCACTGGTGGATGAGGAATAATGATAAATCCATGGGAGAGATGGGATCCTGATGGTTAGAATGTCAGAGACAAAGGGGGAAACTTCACCAAAGTGGATGAATATGTGAGCTTGGGCCTTATAAAGGATTCCTACATATTTTGGTTATAGAATGAATAAAATTAATCATGGTTCAGTTTGATTGGGGCTGACACACTAAGGCTACCCTAATATTGGGGCTATCATATCATGCTGCTGATCGAGGATTATGCACTAAGGCTTCAATTTCGATGTTTAAAATGTAACTCATTCCTTGGGAAGGAATATTACATACCCTAGTTATTATAGGAATCAGATTTATTATTTTTCATTTGATCACAGATTACACACTAAGGTTTACCTTTGTACGTGAACTGAAAAGTGTTATCGTATCTTGGGATAACTACTTGACATGAACATAACATAATTGAAATGGAATGTTCGAAATCCATCACATGATAATGGGTGACTTGTCTCAATTTTATTCCTAAAATTTATAAGTATTCCTATACATGTTTGATGATAATCACATGACCCAGGTTGACATGTCTGGAGGATGTTGTAAGACCTAAATAAGGATGTCTGAAGACAATCACATGATTAGGGATGGCATGTTTGGAGACTGTCACATGACCTATATTACCTATCTTGAGAACATCACATGATCTAGGTTGAAATATCTAAAGGATTCCACATGTTCTAGGACGAATTATCTATAGGACATCATGTGACCTGCCTTGGCATGTCTTGGTATCATCATGAGACCAAGATGGCTTTTCCTAGTGTAATCATGAAACCTAGATGACACACCTAGAGGGTACTATGAGATATGGATGGTAAGACCGAAGAGATTCATAAGACCTAGATGACATAAATTGGTGTTGCAATATAATTTGGGTTACATGTCTGAGGAATTTGAAAAATATGGATGGTGTGCCTGAAGGGCTTCACGAGACTTGGGTGGTATGACCGGAGGGCGTCATGTGACTTTATTTGCATGTTCGGAGTACATATCATGATCCAAATGGTATATTGAGTAGATTATTCATGACTTGGGTAACAATTCCTAGTGTTGTTGCATGATCTGGATGAGTCATGTAAATTACATGAGGATCAGTGTATATGTTATTCACATAAGTCTCCCATATTTTAGTCTTTATTCTAGCCTTTATTGCATATGTTCCTTATATTTGTTCAGTGTTAGCTTGTTTTAGGTTTTGTGTAACCTATTTGATATGTGATATTTCCTTCAAATAATTTATATTAACATATTATATGTCCTTCACATGATCTATGAGCGATTATGTGTAGCCCATATGCATGCCATGCGATCCCCTATGTCGTTCCCCAAATTTTTACCCAGCGGAAGACCTTACGATAACATGATTGGCTGCTGCAAGAGGTTTGATATTGAGATTCTGTATATGAGGGATTATGGATGAATTCTATTGATGAGTTGAGAGGGAGTGTTTTATAGGCCTCACTACCCCAGTTATATACCACCTTCTGCGGAACTTATCTTGTAGGTATGGAGTCAATGGAGGGCCTGGGTGTCTTACGCTTTGCATGATCCATCCATGGGTCATTTAGGGGGCGTCACATGATGATCAAAGACCATGTAAGTGTTATTAATTTTACATTTTTATTGGACCCAGTCTGATCAATGGGATTTTTTCTAACAATATGTACATATCAATGAGCTTACACATGGTCAGGATGACATGTCTAGGGACCTTTTTGAGACCAGGATGCCTATGGAAAGGCTTTCACATGATCAAAGGTGACTTTTTTGGGATTTTACAAAAGACAAAGGTTGATTTACTGGGGGACTTCTCAAGATCAAGATAATATGACAAGGGTTCACATAGGATTATGATGACTTATTGATGGGACCTCTCATGATAAATAATGATTTCCTAGTTCATATCACCCCTTCAAAATACCCTAATTCTGCAAGAAGCCTCTGCATTTTCCCCATTTATTTCACTCTTAATTTTACAAAGGCTAGGGATCTCAAAAAGATGTGTGATTATTGTAAAAAACAATCACTCTCCCTATGTGTGATGTTTCACATAACCAATAATGGTTCCTTTGGTGATTCATGAGTATTTTCATGGGAAACCCTTCTATTTGTCTTTGGAGTCGGAGGGGAGCGTAGGACCACCTGAACATGTACGAATCCCTTCGCATGATGAAGGTGACATGCCAGTAGGCTCCTTTGAGATAGTCACACATGTCTCCAGGGAATCTGTGGTGTCTTGAAAACTAAATGGGTGCATCACATGAAGATTTATTACCATGAAAGGCTTCCTCCTTTTTCCATATTATTCCCCATATTTTTTGAGGATTGCTTGATGGATTGTCAGACGCTCATCGACTGAAAAGTTATGTGATCTATAGGAACTCATTAGGAATCTACCTCAAGATCATTGAATGTCTCAAACACCTTCATAAGAGAATATGGTCTTGTCAAAGATGCTTTGTTTGATCTCCCACATGTCATGAACTATGCATGACCCATTCATGCGACCTCTCGAAGGTCATGTGATCATGTTTCCTTTGGAGGTTTACGTGATTTGTATGTCTTGGCCACCTTATATTCCTTTGATTTGTAGGGAAAATAATACCCATGTTTTAGGTGTTTATTCCCTTGTGGATTTGATGATTCTTATATGGTGGGTGTCAATATATACCTAAAATGATTTTTTTCTAAAAAACTGTTTTTCATTGTGTTTTTATTTTTAGTCTTAAATTAATTTATGTAAATTATAGAAATTGTATCTTGAAAAATGGATTACATATTTGAAATCAGGATGTCCAAATTTGGTAATTAGTTCCATTTTATTTTATTTTCATTATGAATAGTAACCATAGTAAATAATTTTCACTATTGTAAAGGTAAATTGGGTAATTAAGGTTAAAAATAATATGATAAAGACTAAAAAATGACCCAAAAAATTGTCTTTAGTCATTCAAGCCCATTCATCCACTTTTGAGACTACTCATTTTTAGACAAATTATTGGAAATGGAAAGGTGATGTCATGTAAATTGCACTCCAATTATCAATATTCCCTTTATACCATATACAAGTGAATATGGGGTTGCTTTATTAACAATATTATTTATGTTATGATAATTCTAAAAAGTATACATAAGTTTTTTTATCCATGAAATATTATATTTTTCCACCATCTTATGAATTATATAAGACATTTTCTTATTGAAAGCTTCTATCTATCAATTTTTCATAGGATGGAAATATGATGATTTGTTAGATTAATTTTCATATTGAGGATATAGAATTTTAAACTCGATAGAGAAAAATTTATTGCCATTATACTTAAATATTGTGTGAGGGACACCAAATATAGTAATTATGTTTTACTTCATGAAATTGACGTTGTCCTTCATCCCAACATCCTTAAGGGATATATATTCCACACACTTGGAAATAAAATTGGTGGAAGTAATAATTTATTTGAACAACATAGTTGTAGATATGGGATATGGTAATATGAAATATATTCCTTAGATGAAAAATTACTACGAATATTTATCATTATGTAGTAATTTTTGGGTTTGATGAATAAAATTGGAATATATTTGGAAAGTGTGACTTTTTCTAGTGAGTTCCTTGAAATCTTGTGTCATAAATGGATAAAAGTAACCAATCCACTTGATCTAGTGGGAGATCTTGGTTTCTAATAGATGAGTACCGTGGGAGCCTACTTAATATTACTGTATAATAGCTAGGGTATCTCCTCCTTCAATATAACTAAGTAGGATTCTGTTAATTCCTTATTTATAGATGTCTTTTTATGAATTTATGCAATCATAAAGGAAAATATTTATAGCTCACCATCAGATATATTATTTACTTTCTCTATCTGATGGATGAATTCAACTTTGGTGGTAGTCCAATTTAGGGGATATCAATCCAATTTTTGCGTAAATTGGTGAGAATATAAACTCTCCATTCTCAAGGGTTATGTTGATATCATTGGTCTCTTCCATGATACTTCCAATGAATAGAAATATCACTCTATGGTATGGGATTCTAATGATTGTTTCATCCTAATTTGGATCATACAAGGCCACGTATACATTAACCAATTCATCTTTATGAGAATTTTTTGAACATGGGCTATGAGATAATGTTGGATATTAGGGGAATTATACCATCAACCCACATACATAATCAAGTAGGGGAACCAATTCCTATTTCTTAATGACATATTCACCATTAATATTATTGATTACAAAATATGAATCTCTCTTGATATTTAGTATAGTAACTAGTATCTGTATATACAATTATAAGCCCATAATGAGATCTTGGAATTCTTCTTCATTATTGGTTCAGCCTTCTGACAATAGTAAATAATTGGAAAAAACTGCCTTTATTGGAGATATAAGGATAATTTCCAAGAAGACTCTATTAACTTTCAGGTTTTCCATCCTTATATATAAAAGGCTTCTAGAAGCATTTTAGAAATATATCTCCTATGTTTTGGGAGTTTCATGAATAAAGAATACCACCTCATCATGTAGTTTTTTATCCACTAGAATTATTTTTGATGTGGGATGCACTGTGAGAGTGTATGACAACAATTAACCTTTAACTAACTTATGTGGTATGAAATAGATATCAAACTACTATAGGTTGACTGACCACCATTCTAGTCAAACATTCAATTTTTATCAACTATGAATTTACTTGAGCAGGTCAACATGAGAAAGAAAATGGATCTCTTGATATAGTAGGTAGTGTCTCAATTTATGAACCTTGAAGATCAAAAAAATGTAATTATTCTTGATGTCATAATATTGAGTCTCAGTATTTAACATGGATATACTAAGATAGTAGATACTGGTTTCTTTCCCTAAATCATTCTTCAATGCAAAATGAACCAAGTGACCACTCTAAGTATTCCACATATAGAATGAGTGAATTTACATCAACTGAAACCATTGATACTGGTGAGATAAAAAGGTATTTCTTTATATTTTCAAATGCTTCATGAAAATCATAATCCCATTGATAGGTGATTACATTATTCATAAATTTTGTAAAGGGAAGGAATTTAACTACAAGGTTTGTTATAAATAATATAATGCAAGTGAGATTTCCTTAAATCCCTATCAACTCCTTGAGTTATTGAGGAGATAGCATGTTAATGAATGCCTTTTCCTTCTTGGGGTTGACCTCAATTTCATGATGGAATACCACAAAGAAAATAATTTTTACTAATGTCACATTGAAAGCACATTTAAAGGGATTTATCTTCATTTCTTTCCACCATAGATTTTCAAAACCTATTTAAAGATCTAAAAGATGATATATTGCTACTGATATTTGACCACCATATCATCGATATAACATTCTATGTTTCTCTATAGAAAAGTATTAAAGATATTTTTCATGGACTGTTAATATGTGGCCCAAAATTCTTAAATACAAAGAGAATTACTTTAATGAAATAAAACCCTTAGGGTTCTATAAAAGAGGTCGATTCCCCATCTTTAAAAGATATCCAAATATTTTTATATCCAAGATATTTATCCATAGAGAAGAGGTCCTAAAATACTAGTAGTTTTATTAATATTTTTTATGATTAGGACTAGGATGTTATCATTTGGTTAATGATGAATGGGATCCATGAATTCATGTCAAATTTTATCTTATTATTGTTCTTATTTACATAGATGATACTGGAAATCTATTTTAGGAACTGATCCTTCCGAATAATTCTAGATTTATTGAGATTTCAAAATTTATATTACATGTTGGAAACTTGAGAGGAATTCATTCTATTGGATTCGTAGTAGTATATATGGTGACCTTTATTTAGGAAAAAAATATGGGTTTCTATAGTGGGATTAGGTCAAGTAATTTCAATGTAATTCTAGGTGAAGAAATATCATTATTATTTTAGGAAAGATTTATATGTCTCTTCCTCCTCCTAAGACATGGTATCACTAATTAACATAGGTAATTAGTCATTTTATATACCTAGAATCACTTTTATAAGTTCATAAATGGGAGTGGATATGAATTCCTAAAACATTATAGGGGAATCTCTATGATTTTATTCCTATTTCACCCCTACCTCAGTTTCTGTGAAAGTGGATGATAAGCAAACATTTTTGGGACTTGAAAACAATGCAAGAGGATGTTTATCTTCTATGAATAATGAAGAGGAACCCCTAGAATCTAAGAGTTACAATGCATGGGTATTATTATCTACAGTATTTTAGATAAGATCTCATTATTTTATATAATAATCAAGGGAAGAAGAAGTTTCAATATCCTAAGATTCAAAAGATGACATAAGGACACTTCAATTTCTTACTGATGTTATGGTGTAATGTTATAATTCATAATATGATTCAAGGATCTCCTTTTAATTAAGAGATAAAGTGAGGGAAGTTTCATTTATAACATCATTATTACTACTAATATCATATCCATATTTTTAAATACCAAATGATATGACTGATATCATGAAGAAAGTGGAAAATATGTCAAAACCTCAAGATTTCCTTCTTTCCCTTAGATCCATATCCACTTGGTTAAAGTGTCTTGGATACATTTACTGGGGATGGATATTAGTAAAAATATCCTTCTCATAAAATTACTAAGTAGTGATATTGATCATCATGGATGGTGTGTCATTTTTCTTCTCTATTATAAATGGTTATTAAAAAGGGACTTTGAAAAGGGAATCATATGATAGAAATGTGATAAAATTATTTATAATCTTAAAAGAAATTATTATAAATATATTGATCCTAAAATATGGAGTAACTACCTTGATTAAATTTATGGAAAAAATATAATAATCATTGAGTCTGTGAAATGGGTTAATATGTGACATTTACAAACCATTAGAGGTAGTGGTTCAAATGAAATCACATATCACTGGCTATTTTCCCTCCCCTGATAAAATACCATATCCATATATTTATATTTTTGGGAATCAAAATGCTAAATATCAACATGAATAACTCCATACTATATATTAAGGGAGTAATTGAGACACTGGTGGCATGATGAAGGCACTGTCGAATGGGAATGTAGCTACTGCCTTCCTAACAATGTGTTAAAGGCTATGTATTGATGAACATCCATAAAATAATAATTAGAGATAAGGTATCCAAACTAGGCACTAAGATTTATCTATCCCAGAGGCTTTCTATCTCTATTATCATACCCTTGTATTTCCATGATAGAGGTAGAAAAATTTGATTCACTATAACACAATCATAGGATTTTATATATTTTAATTATATTGATTATGGAAATATTATCAATAAGGTATTAATGAATTTCAATGTTATCTAGATTTAAAAATATATAGATGGATTGATATTCCCTTATATGGTGGTATACATATCTTGATCTATGATGTATATAACCTTATGTAATTCAGAAATGTCGGTCTATATGTGATATAATTTTATAGAAGGGACCTTAGATTCAAATTCTTGAGGTTTTAAGAGAGCCTCCACAAGTGATTCTCAGAGATATTTTGATAGATAGAGGTAATTCGTGATTGAAAAAGTGGTTGAAATGACATTAATCAATTTCAAGATATCACACATCTAGACAAAAGGCCTATGTTTATTTTCCTAAGAATGATCTCTAGTATAAGGTTTGATAGTTGAGGTATCCTATTCTAGTAGATGAATTCCCTGATTAGATCTTTGGGGAATCTTTTTCATTTAAGTGTTGGGCTGATTTGACCTTCCCAAATTTTAGCATTGACCATGGGGATATCGATTCTTCAATCATTACTCCAGTATGATTGGGCATGAATGAGACCTAAATGATTTAGGGATAGATTGGGGCTCCTATTGAACCCACTATAGATCCTATCTCTTTGTTTCCACAAAATATATGGATTTATCTTGGATATCACCTGAATTTTAAGATCTATATTGAAATAATATTCCTTTACTACATTAAAATTAGATAAATATTCTTCCATCTACCTGATTTTTGGATTAGAATTTAGGGTCATATGTATCTTCTTTATTAAAGAAGGTATATTCCATGTGAATTATGCTAATAGAGACATATTGGAACTCACCATATGATGATGATTTTTTTGATGGGTAAATCCCAATTAGACCATTTGGTGTGGTTGTTACCATCCTCCTAATTATGAATCCATGAAATATTGAAGAGTATGAACCACCTTAGCCATAAATATTATTTTATCTTTTTATGTTTTACTCTTTTTTATGCTAGTTATTAGAATACTAGCACTTGGGGGAATCTAGTGTTGAAGAGGTTGGTTTAATAATCATTGAGGGAATTGGGGTCGTAACTAGTTGATTTAGTTTTTCCATAAGGATAACATGAAATTGTTTAGACATTTTTATAGCATGAAATCATCAAACTATCATGTTCTATTTCTCAAGAATTCCTTACATTCTTATTAATATTATGTTGAGAATGGTAGTAATGTAAGACATTGGTACTGTTGGATTTCCCTACTTGGATTTCCCAACACCTACAATATTTTTTGGGATATATTTAAAGGAAAATAATTATTATATAGTTTACACCAACAATTAGTGGAAGGGATAATAATTAGGGTGGTATTTTAGGCCAAATTTATTTGGTTTTAGCCTCTAGTAGCTTTATAAGGTTATTATCCATAACTATGATGATGTACCCAAGAATATAATCTTTTCAAAAATAGTAAACTTTAATCTTTATATCTTCAAATAGAGGATGAATTTTATATATTATTTCCTTCTATTGATGATTTTTTTTGTTTCTTATACTATTCAAAAAGGAGGGTTTGGTGATATTCCACATGTATGGGTGTTGAAATTGATTTCATAGTTGTTTTAATCATAGTAATCATTATTTACTATTTTATTTTCTTTTTTCCTTGATTTGAAGGAGTTGGATAATATTTTACCATTTTATATTGAATAGATTCTTACAAACTTTGTTTCATCACAACAAATTCATAGAATCAACTAAGGAATTTGAGAAGGATCAATGATTTCTTCAACTCATCATGAATATTATCTATATATATCTCTAATAGATTATCCCATAAAGGTCACATGTTTAATGAGTAAGTTAGACCCATCCATTTGGAAATGATATTTTAGGTCATCTCATTATCACTCTATTTGTAATCATAGTGATAAATGAATATTGTATTTCTTAGTATTGAGCTTAATTATTAGAGAAACTACTAATGAATATCCTCCTAATTATTGAAATCCCTTACCAGTATTCTATTATACTAGAAAAATGATGGTCCTTATAGAGTCTTCACAAAACATTTAAGCTTAGCTACCTCTAGCTACTCAAGTGTTCCCATCATGGGGTCACATTGAGATAAACATTTCATTAGATATTGTGTTGGGTCTCAATTTCCATGGAAAATAAATAATGTCATATAATCAAATTTGGGAAGAGTAGGAGTCACATCCACCAACTTGGGGTACAATTTACTCTCTCATTAAATCTATAATCAATATCCTTATATTTGTTATATTTAAGGTAATAGGGATTTGATGGATTCAATAAGTTCAGAAAGGATAGTTTTCTTTCTAGATAGTTAATTGGTGGTAGTGGGAAGAGCTTAATATAATCAGAATTCCCATGTATGTTGTTGATAATCAATGTGAGTCAGCCTAGGGTAACTCACCTAACACTGTTTTGGATGCCTCTATAATAGAGGGAACTTCAAATAGGCATCATCCATATAGTCTAGATAAAATTATTTCCTAAGATATCTTTTGTGTAGATTGTCATATTATGCTATCATTGTTAGAGTATCTTCTTCTCATTGAGGGAGATCTGCTGAAGAAGAAATACGGGTCTCTTCTTGGATTTTATACTATATGTGAATATTTCCTTTGATTAGTTAAGTATTTAGTCACTTTAACTCCTTTAAATTTACTTCATATTGATCAAATAATTATTTTATTATAGGATCATCAACTACCTTGGGAGGTGGGTGGGATGCGGTCACATCCTTTTCCTTATATTTAAATTAAGCTTTCTAGAGAGGTGGAAAGTGAAAATTTGAGGAAACTACAAGATTATGGGTATTCCTACAGTGATAGTTATTCACAACTTCTTTAAGTGTCTAAGTTTATACTATATTTTAGATAGTGGTTTCCTTATCTTACCACTTACTCTCTTCATTTAATTCCAAGTTATATATGGGAGGATGATAACGATATTTACTATGGTTTATTTTCTCTTTGGGATCACATATTTATCAAAAGAGTAAAGAGGTTGGTTTCCACCTAAATATCTATCAAGTGGAAAGTCAAATTTCTCTATCATCTTTCCTTTCTTGAAAGATCATTTCATCTTGTGTCCCATTCATGATTTTTCCTTATCCTTACAATACCCACTCATATTTATTTATAAAGGGTGCCCCTGATAAAGATATTGGAAATATTCTCTAAGAATATATCTAAATTTATATATGGATTGCATAATTGAAGAAACTAGGAATATATTTATTATGAAATTTAACCCAACCTATAGAAGTGTGATTTTCATGGGGAATGAAGAGGTTGTGATATAAATCCCCACATCCCTATAGGTTGGGTGTGACTTGGTTTTGACACCATGAAATCTTATATTTGTAGGGGATTTGATGTACCCAAAGGTGAAAATTATGGTATAAATGTTTCCATACATATGGGTTGGGGTTATTCCTATATCATTGTGTTACCATTTTTATTTCCCAAGATTTTTTTGATCATGATCAAGATTTAGTGCATGTTTTGACTATGAGATTCTCACTGTTAAGGGAATCACTACAAATTTTTTTTCTCTTTTCTCTAATGAGAATCTTATTCAACCATTTTGGAGTGTTGATGAAGGAGCCTATTAGTGGTTCTCTCCTCAAGGTCGTATTTGAGAGCAATAGAGATTACATGACCCTAATTGATGGACCAGATAATATGTGTAGATATTGGGCCTAAGATCTAACCTGAGGTGATAATATTACATGGAATCCTTCTTAATGGACACTGATGACTTGGGAGAAGATTGAAATGAAACAATCCATGATCACCCAAACCTAAAATATGTACATTGCATATAATATTATCATTCAATGAATATAGAGTCACCAAGTGACTAGTTCACACACACTGCAGATCTCTATACTGATTTCCCTACTATGGGTGTCATGAAATTTAAAGGGAGGATAATTCAGTCTAATAAAAGAGTTCTCCTACAATCTCAAGGTGGTTTTCATATTGCACATAAGATGAATATTTCACCCTTATGTGATGATCATTCTTCCATAGATTTAAAAAAAGATAATGTATGCAGTTCTCCATCAATGCCTCTAAAGTTTTATAATAGGAAGTGTCTATGGACCAGAACATAATTAGAATGTTTTCTATGACTAGTTAATTTCACATGAACATAATTTTTTTTCTTATTTCATGAGAAATTCTTCCACTTGTTCTGACTAGAGTGGATGTTTCCAAAAATCCTTATTGAGGTATACAATATTGATCTAAATTTTTGACACTAGGGGTGATAATATGAAGGAAGTATATAATATATCCTATGTTTTAGGATATATTCTAGTTGAGAAGGGATATCTCCCATAAAAAATGAGGTGATTGGTGTAAATATGATTAATCTCATGAGTACCTCTTGATATGAGGGACTTCTCAGTGTAGATTCAACAAGGGAGAACATTCTTACCAAAGCAATATATCACTATGGGGAGGACCTTCATAATGAACACCATGGGGAGGAACTCCATATTATTTTTTATATTTTCCATTATAGAGAGGAATTCCATTATATGTGGGAAAGGGGAGGAAATTATTACTCTTTTATTTACCAACTATAAGGAGTATTTTCATATCTCTCACCATTAGAAGAGTTCTTATTGTAAATATTAATATTTCCATAGGGAGTACCTTTATGGAGGACACTCTGGGGAAACAATCTTGATCTACTGGTGGATTTAACGACTCAAAATTTCACTATGTATTTTCCTTAAATAAATATTATGTTAATTCCATGTTCTACATGAAAATGAAACTATAATGAAAATTTTTTAAAGACTAAAATAAAATTTTAACATTATAATTTATTTTTTGAATTAGTGGGTATAAAATGCAGTAACCATATTATAAAATCTAGGACGAAAAAGGAAATAAATTACATCGGGTAGTGGAAAAAACCTTTATGAAGCTCATTTATCAAATCTTGGGAAGGAGGTAGATTCACTAGGGTTTTCCCAAGACCAATACCATATTTAAATACAACAATTAGAGTATAAGATAAATCATATGTGAGATAAATTCATACTCATGGGAATTTCCATGAGATCCATGCTAATGGAATCACCACCCACGACTACCACCAGAGATTACCATATACATATAACATACATTAAGTTCTTTAGGGGATATATAAATATAAATTAGGATTATATAATCATGTAAAAATTAATTTTTTATGTTAATTATCACATGTATTTTATAGAAAAAATAATGTTTATTTAATACTGATAAAATAAACAAGATATTTTGTTCTTAAAATTTATTTTTCTAAAATTTCCCTTTTATGCACTTTATTTATTGAATCTAAATATATTTTTTATACTTTTTATATGGATAATATAACACCAATATAATTAGTAATTTATAGTAAATAAGAGTAATAATAGTTTTTATTTTAAAAAGTTATTTTTCTATGAAAACTATTTTTACTATATTTTGATGTTTCTATTTAAAATTTAAATTAATAATGTATAAATTATAAATTTGAAAAAACTAACTTCATTTTTTTTATTAATAATATCAATATTATATTAAGATTAATTTTTTGTATTTTTTTAAAATAGTTAATTTTTAAATGAATAGTGAAAAATATAGTTTCTACTAAAATTGTAGATTTTATTAGTTTAAAATTATATAAGAAAGGTTTATAAATTCATTAAATATTAATTTAATGATTAAAATAATGAATTTTAAAATAATATATTTGAGTAAAAAACATTTCATACATAAATATTTTATCTTATTAGATGAATATTTATTACATATCATTACGATCCTTGCTAGAATCATACAAGTTTATTGTCTTTGGAAACACAAATACATAAAAAAATGGTTCATGAAAGAACTATACCACCTTCCATTAAGTTCTTAATAACTATCACCCCTCTTATACATATCATACTTTAAACCTTTCTTTATATCCTGGGTAAAAGGAAACATAAAATAGGGTGAGCTCAGATACTCCGTATGGGTAGAAAAGGGAGATATGAATGACCATTTAATTATAAAGTGAGTATAAGTTTATTAAAACAAGAGATTAACATTTGAAAACCATACCCAATAATTCATAGATCATAATCATGATTCATGGAATAAATCTTGTAATTTTATAATACATTAATGATAAAGGAGTCAAAGAATATAATCGATGATAGAATAACATTAGAATAAGATCATGTAATAAAATAATGGAATAAATTGTGGAATAATCATAATCACAAAAAAATTATGTCATAGATACCCACCAAGAAATTTATCACATATTAGGCTTGAGCTAACCACTCATGTTCCTATTTCAATATTGGTATAACCACCTATGTAACTCCTTTTGGGCTTGGGATAACCTACCATATACCCTCTTTTAGTCTTGGGATAACCTCCCTTGTACCATCATTTTTGGAATGGGAAAACCTCTGATGTACCCTTTGAGATAATAAAACATTAATATTTACCCAATATATTGTATGTTTATAATGGAATCACCCATCATATAATCATAATACATCCATTTATACGCAAAAAGATCATGAAAACATTTATCATTTCATAATAGATTAACCTATGTAAAATAAAATGGGTTTTATCAATATTACATAATCATAATAATAAACTATACAGGATAATAATATGGATGATATAATAGGATCATATCTAAAGTAAATAATAATTAACATCAAAGGTTTATATCATAGATAAAAATGACTTTAAAATATCACTGAATCATTTCTTAATAAAATCACCTTTTTTATTTTGAAATCACTTATTTAAAATATAAAAATATGAAAAATATTTAGTAATTAGTTTTATTTAGAAATTACCATTGAAATTTGAAATGGAAGCTTCAAATCATTGATCATTCAGGATGGTGAGAAATCTATTCACTATATGTATGTTAAAATAATGATTCCTTTCACATTTTTGGTAAAAAATAAAAAGTAACTTGTTTCGAAAATGACAATAATATTTATTTAAAAAAACAATAAAAAGTAAAACATGAGTAAAAAATACTTTAAATACTCAGAGTATAATAATAAAAAAAATCTTAAAAATATTTAAAAAAAATAGGGACATGGAAGAAAAAGATTCCCTATCAAATAGTAAAAAAAATTTGGGCTTCCTTAAAAATATTCTTTTGGTCTCTTGAGTAAATAAAGAGAGTAAAATTAAAGGAAAACATTTAATCTACATAAATAAAAAGAGTAGAATAAAATAAATATGATATGGGATAGAAATTTCATTAATTTAATTATAGGATATATATGTATAAACAATCATAGTAAAAATGAGATTATAAAGTAAAACCCTTACCGCTTTGGTAACTATTTAATCATAATCCCCATGAAAAATAAAATCAAGTAAAAATTTTAAAAAAATTAATTTAAATATATTAATGATATATCATATAAGTGTTATAGAAGTTACACCTCATGAATATAAATAGGTTCATAACATCAAACACGCCTCAATGAAACAGTATTGAGACGAAGAACCTTTGCCTTATGTTCAAATTGATTCATAATCACTCCAACCTCCCATATAATAAATACCTATTTATTATAATTATATAATATAACCATTTAAACACTAATTATATCATATATTATGCACTAATAAACTTTAAATTCCTATTAATTAACAATTCTTTATTAAAATACTCGTTTCTGAGTGATCACTTTTTTGTTTTTCCTGTGTGTTTTAGTTTAGATGTTATAGAACTTGCACATTTCTCATGGTTACATAATATCAAAAAATTTAGTCATTTAATAATTACCATATTTAATAATTATATACACTTTTATTACAATTCATATAATGTCTTGATGAAAAATGAGTTACATCACTTCATGGAGATGGTAGTCGATACGTATGCATGAGTGATGTTCCCACTTTTCAATGGATTAAATAAAGTAATGTAAAATAATAATTAAACTTTACAGAATAATTATTATTTATTAAATAAAATATATAATATATAGACATTAAATCCATAAAATTAACCATCCATGAATTATAGTGATGAAAAATGAACCAAATCGCTTCGTGGAGGCGGTAGTCCACATGTATGCACGAGCGACAATTTCAATTCAAATTTGATATAAAAGGATATGGGTAAAGGTTATGAAAACAAAGTAATAACATATTTTTATATGGTATATTCTGATTTTATTATATTTTAATGGTTAGGATATAAATGAATGAGGTAAAAGAATAAGTAAAATGAAAGAGATCCGTTAAGATGATTACCTCATCTTTGAGAAACCTCTTTTGGATATCTTCACAATGACCTTAGTGACGATCCTTTGAAGAGAAAATAACCTTCAAAACATGTTTAAGTATTTAATAAATATTTTTTGGAAGGTTTTAATCAATTTAAGTGGATAAATATGGGAAGAATAATAGAGGATTTGTGGTTTCCTTTTATGGTGAAGGAAAGTACACACTTTGAATTACTTATAAGATTTAAATATAATATTTCTTCCATGTGAATGTGTCACGAATTGGAATTTTTTTAATAAAATATAGTTTAACATTTAAATACATTAATCATATAAAATTTGGATAGGTTCATGTGGAATTTTAAACCTTATCTTTTAGTCTAACCCCTTCATTAACCCATTTTAACCTTAACCATAATAACAACTTTTTCAATAAAAAGGGTTATAAATTTATTTATAATATAAAAATTGGATAAAAAATGGACAAGGGATGATATTTTAGGACATATCTCATACTTCTTGTTCAATTTAAGATTTTATGATTTTTAAATCATTTAATAAAATATTATTTATATAAAGTATCATTAAATTCATTTTATGAAAAATTAAATTAATTTTAATTTAAGGACATAAATATACTAATGTACTCAAAATATAAAATCTTAAACCATAAATTTAAAATTTTTATTAACCATAAAACTACTATGTATGTATAATTTATCCAAACAATATTACTTATGATGTTTTTAAAATCATTTACTTCGATTTTTCTACTTTCAACACATGCACTGTATCAGTGTTGTGTAATCATTTAAGATAATTATATCATCAATAAAAATTAAAAATAAATTATCATAATAAAATTAATTTAATTATGTTCAAAAAAATTTTATATATTTTAATAACTTTTTATTATCCCTATGTGAACAAAGATTATAAATTAAAAGTTATAGAGTGACATTTTGGAATTTCCCTTTACTTAAAATAATGTTAAAGCCATTATCAAATAAAAATGGAAAAAAAATCCATATAATTTAATATTTGATTAGTATTATAGATATAAAATCGTACAATAAAAACAAATCAGGTGTTATATATATTTTTAAATCCTCTTCACATTATTTTAAATTTTAATTACCCGATTTAACCTTATTAATGTGATAAATTTTACCATGATTAATATAACAAATAAAAGGAACATATTTACCAAATTTGTACATGAATATTACAAATTTTGAATATATTTTATCAAATTAAATAGAAATAATTGGACAAAATTAAATTTAAAATAATCCCGCAAAATGTGATGAAAAATATTTTTCCAGAAAAATGGATTTGTAAGTATTAAAATATTTTTATACCAAAATTAAGCATAAATTTGATTACAATGAAATTTATAATATTATTTTTAATCAAAATTAAATAATTAAATTTTAAAATTAATTCAAAAAAATTGTACTTTTTATATAATTGAATGGAAAAACTGCTTTATAAAAAATTGATATTTTCACTATTCATTTAAAAATAAATCTTTTTAGAAAAATCCAAAATATTCACCCGATGAAAATATTATCATGAAAATTAATAAATAATACTTATTTCCTCAATTAAAATTTCTAAAAATGGTATAAATTTATTATAATGGCTGTAAAAGAAGTGAAACATAACCTATTTTTCAAGAAAACATATTTTTGAAGAATTAAATGAATTTAGTGAAAATTGAGTACTTATTTAGTCATTCTCTACCACAATTACCCTAGTAATACAATAACTAATCTACTATGGAAATAGCTCAAAGGGTGTTCTAGATCTCTAGGGGTCGGTGACTAGATCTTGACGTCATTAAAAATGAAAGAGAGAATGATTTTTCCACTAACAATTGTAAATTTAAAGAAATAAGACAATATGTATATCAAAATAAACTACACTAGGAGTAATGTACCAAAAGTCAAATAGGTATTTAAACCCCAGGTACTATAACAAAAGTACCAAAACATGAAAAATATCCCATGTTCTAGAGGACACAACTCACCAAGTCCAAGGTTAAACAA
This sequence comes from Viscum album, assembly GCA_963277665.1. Classification (NCBI taxonomy): domain Eukaryota; kingdom Viridiplantae; phylum Streptophyta; class Magnoliopsida; order Santalales; family Viscaceae; genus Viscum; species Viscum album. Next base: position 1,836,762,122 of record OY728160.1, on the reverse strand, counting down.
CTGGATGCACCTCCAAGAGATCCCTTTCCCTTACTCAAACCTAGAAGGAGATAATCTAAAAACATCCGAAGGAAAAAGTAGGGTTTTCACCAAATCCCAGTAGTATTTCACCTAAGGATTCCATAACAAGTTTCTAATATCAAATTATCCACGAGAGTTCTTTCAATTTTAAATTAAATAGGTTTGGTATTCACAAAATTATATTAAAAAAGATCTTGTTTTTCAATTTAAAATATATAATCACATTATAAATCTAGGCTTCACATTCCAGATGATGAAAATACATTTAATATGATGTAATTTCATTTAAAAAATTATTCTTTATACAAATGGAACTTTTCAAAAAATGGATTGATTAAAAACCTTTATTTAAAACCTTTTATATAAATTTACAAGTCATGAAAAGTGATTTATAACAATGACATATACATTTTAAATAAAAACAAGCAAGCAACATGGTCATGTGCCAAATAGGTATGAAATTTCTAGGCTATAGGGACACAACACTATGAAATGAAAATTATGTACATATTCTCTTTTGGGCCAAAGGTAAAGGGGACTTATCACTATCACCTAAGGAATGTGATGTGTTGATATAATGTTTTAGAATGTTGTAAATGATAAAGTGTTATCCAAATAACACACTAACTACTTAAGTCTTGAATGTTCTAAAGTACCAAAAATTATTGGAAATTTATTTCAAGACTTATTATAATATAACTAAATCCCATTTACCCATTTTAAATATGCCAATTTTTTATTTAAAAACGATAATGGGGTTTTAATAAAAAACACATATTTTTTTAATGAAACTACTGGGAATCTATTAAAACCATTTTGAATCTATTTTCAAAAAAATAGAGATTTGAAGCCAATTTATTAAATTTAAAAATCCATTTCACAATTTAGTAAAAAAAATTAATTTTCATATAGTTTCCATACATTTCACAAACACACCCCAATTCACTAGAATTGGGGGGGGGGGGGGGTTCCAATTTCATGCCAAAGCAAACCAAAACCCCAATTCAATAGAATTACGTTTTTAATAAAATAAACAAAATAAATTTATTCAATTTATTCAATTTTATTTTTAAATCAAAATAAATTTAAATAAAGCAATTAAAGGTTAATTAAATTATCCACTAAAGATAGAACCACCTGCCTTCCTCACGGAAACAAAACGCCTATAACAAAACCTGCCAACAAGAACGAAGGTTAAAAAGTTCTAGGAAATCATCCTAGAAATGTGATTAAAAAAACAGGGCTTATATCCATCAAAATAATGATGAACCATCAAACTCTAAGGAAATAATAGAGAAATATATGGAGAGGTATGAATAACTCTTACCCAAAAAGACACACCATGATTTCCACAATGATAAATCACCAAATGAAAAGGTTATGAGGAGATGGGGGTTCCTAAAATCACCTGGGGGAAGGCTATAGGTTTATAGAATGGATGTATGGAGGAAGAGAAAAAAATAAATTTCAGTCGGAATTCCTGTTAAAAAAACAAGACTTTGGGTTTTTCATAGCATGTTACCCAGTTACACATAATGTAATTTTTAAATATCATATCCATAGGAAAACCCATTGCCTCTTACTAAAAATGAATTATTTTCATTTTAGGATTTATATGGAGTTTAACCATATTACACAACATTTAATTATTTAATAGGATATAGAAATGACCGATTAAATCTTATAATCCAACAAATCTATAACTTCACCATTATAGCTATCCTCACAATTTCTAATTGTCCCTAACCAAATAATGAAAATATAAAACCATGAAAAGGTTTAGAACATATCTATTATATAGGTAATGAGATGTTACAACCTCCCCACCATAAAAAATTACTATCCCCAAAAAGCCTATGAAGAAGTTTCCATGCCAAAAAGATGAGGCCATTCCTCTCTCATCAGCACCTCCATATCCCATGTATCATGAGAATCAAAACCATTTTTCCATAGCACATGAACCAAAGGCATCATCCTCCCATGAAGTACCTTGGTTTTATAATCAACTATCCTGACTGGACATTCAGTCAAAGATAAATCAGGTTTAATATCAAGGTCAATTCAGATCAGAATATGATATAGATCAGATAGATATTTTCAGAGATGAGATACATGAAACACATTATTTATCTATGTCAGTTGAGGTGGTAGTGTCAAATGATACACAACTTTACCCACCTTCTAAATAAATTCAAAAGGTCTAAAAAAATGTGGAGAAATATTCTCTTTCCTCCCAAACTGTTGATGACCCAACTGGGGTGAAGAATTCAAGAACAACTGGTCACCAACTGATAAATATAAAGTTCTATAGAAATAATAAGCATAATATTTATATTGGATCTATACTATAAAATTACTCCAACGAAACAAGTGAATATTTTTTGTCGTCTCTTGGACCAATCTCAGTCCAACTAAGTGAATTTCACACATCTCTGACCAACACAATAGAGATTTAAAAGGCCAGGTATAAAAATCCTTAAAATGATACATTATGACCATGGAATAGTAACTATTATTATAAGAAATCTCAACAATCCAAAATGATCATTCCATGCTACACAAAATTCAAGAACACAAGCATGAAACATATCCTCAAGAATCTCTATATATCTTTCTATCTGACCACCCGACTGTGGATGGTATGCCATACTAAAATGAATGTGAGATCCCAGTTCCTCCTAAAGGCCTCTCCAAAAGTGAAAAGTGAACTGAGGATCCCTATTAGAGACTAGTAGAGGGAACTCCATGAAAATTAACAATCTCTTTCACATAGATATTTCCCAAATCCTCAACTTTGGTTTTGTTGAAAATGAGTATAAGGTGAGCTAATTTCATTAGATTATCAATCATAACCCATATCACATTCTTATTTCTCTAGGTATGTGTAAAACCATCCTAAAATCCCATAGATATCTGATCCCACTTCTATGAAGGACTAGAAGTGGTTGTAGAAAACCTGAATGTTTTTGGTGCTCGGCCTTAACCTGTTGGCATGTATAATAATGAGAAACAAACTTAGAAATTCCCCACCTCATACTTGGAAACCATAACTATTTCCTCATGTCATAGAATATATTTTTGGATCTTGGGTGAACTAACCATTGGAAACTATGATAATCCCCCATCACAACCTTCCTTAATGAAGATGGTACCACAAAATGATTCTGATATCATAGAATTTCGTCCTTAGAGAGAAACCACTAGGAAACTATATCCACACCATAAAGAGAGTCTCTGATGCTATGGAACTCATCATCAAGATGTTTCTCCTGAAGAATCAATTCAAGAACAGTGGATATTAACTGAAAACTGGACAAAGAAACTTCAACCCCTTTTTCCTGAACTCCAATATTCAACTGTGCAAAGAGAACCATCAAATTACACTCTTCTATTGATTCTTTTATTTCTTAAGTTAGAAGTTTCTTGATCAAGGCATCTGAAATAATATTACCTTTTCTTGGGGTATAGGAGATTCCAAAATCAAAATACTATAAGTATTCCACCCAACACTTCTAGCATAGATTCAAATATTTTTGAGAGATGATATATCTCAAGCTCTTATGGTCATAATACATGGTAAACCTTTCTCCATAAAGGTAATGTCACCAAATTTTAAGCACGTTCATCAAAAATACTAGCTCAATGTCATGGGTTGGATAATTATTCTCATGTGGCCTAATATAAAGAGATCCATAAGAAACTACATGATTACCCTGTATAAGAACACATCCCAAGCCTAAAACCGATGCATAAAAAAAGACCAAATATCCCTGCCCGGCCTTTGGAAGAGTAAAAAAGAACACAGTTTTCAAAATATGTTTCATCTCAATATAATAATTCTAACATTTCTCATCCCAAGAAAACTTTACTCCCTTACAAGATAGTGCTATCTTCAGAGAATCCAAATTTGAGAAGTCATTCATGAATCAGAAATAATATCCAGCAAAGCCTAAAAAGAACTAAATATCAAAGACATTTCATGGTTGTTCCCATGTGATAACAACCTTAACCTACTTAAGATCAACTAATATTCCCTATTCCAACACCATGTGTCCCAAAAATTTCACTTCCAAATCCATAAATCACATTTCAAAATCTTGGCATAAAGTCTGTGGTTTCTTAGAAAACTCAGAACTGTTATCAAATGATGCACATGATCCTACTCAGACATAGAGTAAAAAAGGATGTTATCAACAAATAATACCAAAAATTTATCTAGATACTCATTTAAAATCCTATTAATTAACACCATAAAGTCTTAAATAGAATTATTTATACTAATATCTATAATGAGGTACTCATAATGACTGTACATTCTCTGAAAGGTAGTTTTCCAAATGTCAGACTCTTTTATCCTTAACTGATAGTAACCAGATATAAGGTAGATCTTTAAGAACCACTTAACCTCCATAAACTAATTAAATAAATCATCAATCCATGAAAACATATATTTTTTCTTTATGTTCACTCGATTTATGTTCACTCGATTGAGGTTTTCCTCCTTGAGGGGTTGCACTATCACCACCCAAGGTGACACACTCAAGCATATAAATCCTGTCTCTAGAAATTCTTCCAATTAGGACTTCAAATATTTCATTTCATTTGGTTCCATATGGTAATAGGGGATAAATATTGGTTGTGTACTAGGAATTAAGTTAATAGAAAACTCAACCTCCCTTACCGGTGACAGACCAGGGATGTTTGAAGGAAACATATCGGGAAAATCAAAGAAAATTTGAGGGAGATCACCACTCAAAGATTATCTCTACAGATAAAAGTAAAACACCAATATTAATTTCTAAAAATCTAGATAAGAAGGTTCTACCATGCCTGATTTTGGGACCCATTCTAGTTGAAAAACATGAGACACACCACTAGGTGTAGTAAAGGAGACCCGTCGAAGATAAAAATAAATCCAGGATTTATTGGAAATGATCAAATACATCCTAAATATGATGTCAATAGGTTTCCTGTTAAGAACTAGAAATATCTATGAACGATCAACATTTGATAGAGATAAGAAACACAAGGGACTATTGAGACCCTATTCTCTCTCTGTACCAAGGGGAGTAGTAATATCTATTGCACAAGATAAAAGATCCATAAGAAGATTTAGCAGATTTAAATTACAGGTTGAAATGAATGAATGAGATGAACTAGTATCAAATAGATTAGTCACTAATGAGTAATATATAGTAATGGAATCTCTCACGGTCACTGGAATTGTATCTGATTCCTCTGGAGACTCTTCCACTGTGTGAAGAATCTTAATTCTGGATGCCTATGGATGGAACCCTTTTTCACATGAAGAATATGATTTCCCTATAGTTTTATGAGGATATGATGATCCAATTCCACTATGTGGAGTATAATAGATAAGGAATAATTTCTGCAAGTTCCCTGAACATCTATAGGAGCCACAGTTCTTGGGTGGCTCAGTGCAACCCCTCTTTGAATGTCCTGGCTTGACACACTAGTAATATACCAAAGGAACACTTACATGCACTACAGGAGGTCAATAATGGCCCTAATAACAAGAGACACTATGAGAATCATCATGATTCCTCTTTCCCTTAGAGGAAGACACACTTCCATTGGGAGAGAAAGAAACTCACAAAAACCCTGACTTGCTAGCCAGGTCCATCTCGACCATATGTGCTCTATACAGTATGTCAGCAAAAGATGGAATCTTTACCAATAGAACATGAGAATTAATATACTAAAGAAGTCCCAAATTTAACCTTTGATACTTCATCCTCTCATTCGATACTATATCAGGTAAAAAATGCATGAGCTCAGTAAAACGGTTTTCATACTCTATCACGGTCCTGTTAGCTTGATCAAGTCTAAAAAAACCTATAGACATGGAAAATAACATCGACTCTGGATAGAACTAGTCAGTGAAAATAACCTTCAAGTACTTACACTCTAATACCTCATGCTTCTCCACCACCACCATAGTGCCCCACCATCTTCTACTCAGTCCTTCCAGCATGAAGGTGGAACACTTCACTTTGATTTCATCAAGTGTGTCCAAGAACCCAAACAAGCATTCTATACTACCCAACCATTACGAATACTCTTTAGGGTAATTTGAGTCTTTAAATGGTATTGGATTCTGGCGATGGAACTCTTGAGTACTAATTTTGATAAAATCCCTCTGAGGTTCCACAATTAGAGCCTAAATAGGAACTAGAGGTGAGGCCCATCCCAGAGCTTGGATAGTGCGCACAATCACCTCTACCAGGTTCAGATCGACAACATAATTATTTTGAGGAGTTTTAGAATTATCTTCATACTATATTTGATTCAAATTTCTTCTTGGATGCATGATACTACCCAAAATATTCATAAAATAAGTAAGACATCAGGTTAGCACTCAAACCGAGTGATAAGGGAAATTAACCCCAATAGATAGAACAAAAAAGATTTGGATTTCAATATATAAAAATAAAAATTGGGAAAATATTATAAATAATCCTCAATATGTCTTTCCCTAATCACCCTTGATGACTTAAGGTTCATTGCAGTGAGAGATGTCCAAACACTCAGTCAAAACTACCTCCTTTTTCCTAACAAGATTTCATAAATACATACTAAATTCAAGACAATATATAAACCTCCATATGATACCACTTTTCCACAAACCAACTAGGGAACCCTGGTAAACCGATAACTGATCTGGTAATAATATAGCCTAAAGGGCATTCTTGATCCTCACAAGTCGACAACTAGCACCTGACATCATAAAAACTGAAAGTGGGAATGATTTTTCCACTAAAAATTTCCAAAGTAAAAGAAAAAAGACAATATTCATATCCAAATAAACTCAAATGGGAGTAATGTACCAGAAGTCAAAGAGGAATTTAATCCCAAGGTAATACAACCAAAGTACTAAAATAGGGAAAATAACCCAAGTCCCAAAGGACACAACTCACAATGTCCAAGGTTAAATAGCTGGATCCACCTCCAAGAGACCCCCTTCCCTTACTTGAACCCAGAAGGAGATAATCTATATACACATGAAGGCACAAGTAGTGTGTGATCCAAATCCCAATAGGATTTCACCCATGGATTCCATAACAAATTTATAATATCAAATTAACAAAGGGATCACTTTCAATTTTCATATAAATTGATTTGGAATTCACAAAATTATATTAAAAAAAATCAAGCATTGTAATTTAAAATATAGAAACACATTAGCAATTCATGCTTCACATTTTAAATGATGGAAATACATTTCACATGATGTAATTTCCTTTAAAAAAGGGTGCTTTATAGAAATGTAACTTTTCAAAAAATGGATTAAATAAAAAAATTTATATAACTTTAAAAGGCATGTAAAGTAATTTATAATAATGGAATGTATATTTGAAATAAAAACAAGAGAGAAACATGGTTGTGTGAAAAATAGGTATGGAAGTTTCAGGCTATAGGGACCCAACACCGTGAAATAGAATGTATGTACATATTCCCCTTTGTGCCTAAGGTAAAGGGGAATAATCACCATCACCTAAGGAATGTGATGTATTGATATAAAGTTTTAGAATAATGTAAATTGTAAAGTATTTTCCAAATAACACACTAACTACCTAAGGATTTCACGTTCTCAAGTACCAACAATGATAGGAAATTTATTTTAAGACTTCTTAAAAAAAATTAAATCCCATTCCCCCATTTCAAATATACCAATTTTCCCTTTAAAAACCATAAAGGGTTTTTAATAAAAAACATACCTTTTTATGATGAAACCAATGGGTTTCCATCAAAACCAATTTTAATACATTTTCACAAAACTAAGTATTTGAAAACAATTCATGAAATTTAAAATTCCATTTCAAAATTAAATCAAACAATTTAATTTTCATACAGTTTTCATCCATTTCACAAACACACCCCAATTCACTGCAATTGGGGTTTTCCCAATTTCTTGCCAAAGTGAACCAAAAACACCAATTAATTGGAATTATTTTTTTAATAAAACAATTTAAATAAATTTATTCGATTTAATAAATTTCATTTTTAAATAAAACCTAATTTAAATCAAGAAATTAAAGGTTAATTAAATCGGAAACCAAAGATGAAACCACCTACCTTCTTCATGGAAACAGAATACCCGCAATGAAACCCTCCAACAAGAATGAAGGTGCAGAAGATCTAGGAACTCAACCTAGAAATGAGATTCAATAACACAGGCCTTAGATCCATCAAACTCAAGATGACCCATCAAACTCCAAAGAAGGAATATAGAAAGAGATGGACAGGTATGAAAAACGCTTACCCAAAAAGACACACCATGATCGCCAAAACAATTAATTTCTGAAAAAGGTCTAGTGTGGTTGGAGTCTCCAAAAATAACATGGGGAAGACTCCATGTTGAGAGAATGAAAGTATAGTGGAATAAAAAAACATAAATTTCAGCGGTATTTCCTATTAAAAAAAATAAGAATCAGGGTTTTTCACGGCATGTAACCCAGTTACACATCGTGTAATTTGTAAATCTCATGTCTGAAAAAAAACCCATAATCTCTTGAAAAAAATGAATTATTTTAATTTTATGATTTACATGGTGTGTAACCATGTTACATGACATTTAATTCTTAAATAGGCTGTAGAAATAACCAGTTAAAGCTGATAATACAACAAATCTCTAACCTGACCATTTTAGGTATCTTCCCAATTCCTCCCCGGTCCTAACTAGAAAATAAAAATAGAAAACCACAACATGGTTTAGAATGTACTTTTTAGAAAGGTAACGAGATGTTACATATTTTATATACATTAATAAATAAATTTTCATTATATAAAACATTTATACTTATTTTTTATAATGTTTATACTCCTATTAATACTCACAAATTTAATGGGTATGATATAATGGTCATATTTAAATAATAATATTTTTATAGTATATTGCAGTTCCCTTAAATATTAGTGTTGTGTGTTAAACAATCTATTAAGAATATTATTTTTTAAACTAAATTTTTAGGGAGTTAAATTCTACCCCCTTAAATAAAATTTTGCCTCACAATTTTTATCTTATTAATCAAAATTTGGATATTTTAAATCACATTTGTTGAAATCTCACATCATATAAATAGATAGTAAAACTTCCTTTGAAAAGAGGAAGTGGGAAATGTAAATGTTACATGAAATAACCCATAATTTGGTTCTCTGATAGGGATAAAATTAGTGGGAAGTGAAAATATAGACATGGAGGAGAAATATAATGTTCAAAGAAAAATATATAGTGATAGATATCATGATTATGAGAAATTTAATAACCATAAAACCATAAAAAATTAAGGGTTTAAAATATCATTAATTAATTAAAAATAATGGTAAAATAATAACATTTTTATTTCATAATCCCTTTACTAATGTTAAGAGATTCTTTTACTATGATGATAGAGAACATGAGAAACTATAATTGATTTATTTACATTTTATAAGCAAAATTTTCTTATAGTGACCCATAGTTCTCAAACATAAATATAACACCATATTAGTTGAATATTCAATACATAACATTATGATCCATGCCTGAATCATATAGGTTTAGTGTCTTTGGAAACATGGATATATAAACCACTTATTAATAATATATCTAAAACATATCCCACTAATATATTCAAAACTAACACTATTCTTAGATATATCAAACTTAAAACCATTATTGATAACCTATGGAAAGGAAAAATAATAAATTGTGAGATATGATGCCTAGTAAGGGTAAACAAGGGTCTTATAAATGATCACATAAGCATAAAATGTGAACAAGGGTATGGGGATATGATTTTAAAATTTTAAAACCATACCATACAAATCATATATCAAAATATTGAGTCATAGAATAAATCTTGATAGTTCATAAGAAATAAATCATATAGTAATAACAGAATATGAGGAATGAGTGTAGAAAATTTTCATAAGACATAATTTTTTGACATACGCATAAGTATAGAAAATCATTTCTTTAGCCATGTATCACTTTAAAACTATCACAGTGGATTGGTTTAATTCCCCATTCCATCATATCCTTAGTCATGGTTCAATTTTAGGAAAATCTTAGTGGAAAAATTCCCTTACTAAACTGGGTTTACTCCCCAGTCCACTCATTATTATCTCATGAGATATCCATCTGTACCCAATGAATTGGAGGGATATATAATCTCAGGAACACATGTAACACAATTAAAATCATATATATGCATTTAAAAATATCATAAAATATTCATCATAACACAACCCAATTAAAATAAATAGGTTTCATAAATATTTCAACATTTCCTCATAGCATAACCCATGGAAAAGAAATGTATTTTATAAACATTTCATCATTTTATCCTAGAATATACCATGGAAAATAAAATTATTTCATAAAAATATTTTCAACATAATCATAAAACATCCATAGAAATAATAAGGATACTATTATTGGATTATGCCCCCAATAAATCATAAGTAACATCAAAGGATGTGATTTTAGTTGAATGTTTCTTTTAAAAGACCATTTGGAATATTTCATGAGGAAAATACCATTTACATTTTGAAATCACTTCTTTAAAATTTAAAAATTTCCTAAATGTTATGGAAAATTTTTTATTTGAAAATAAATTTGGAAAAATTTGATATAATCTTCAAATCATTCAGCAGTAATTGTGGAAGAAAATTTCATTCATGTTGTGCATGTTAAAATAAAGATTCCTTTCAAATATTTGGTAAAAGTAAAAAGTTCATCATTTCAAAAACTATAAGAAGATTACATTTAAATCATTTTCTAAAAATTAAATCATGTTTAAAAATGAATTTAAACAATATAAAATAATAGTAAAAACATTATTGAATACTTTTTTTAGGAAGCATGGATATGGAAGAAAAAGGATTTTCGACCAAAGAGAGAAATGAAGTATGCTTTCCTTAAAAATATTCTTTTAATATCTTGATTTATTAAGAGGAAAATGAAATAAAAAAATTCAATATATTGAAATAAACGAAGTATTATCAAATTCATGTAATTTTTTGAAGGTCATAAAATTCCATCATCGGAAACTTAATCATAAACAATTCAGATAAACAATTAGATTGTAACATGATCCCCTTACCACTTGGTAACTTTCAAGTCAAATACCCTTTGTTGAAGAAAATTAAATTGAAACTTAAAATATCATTATGTATTAGGGATTCATTATAGAACATGTAAAATGGGTTGTATATAAAATATATAACAGAAATTAGGTGTATAACATTAAACATGCCTCAATGATGAGAAATATGGCCAAAATATCTTACATCAAGTTTGATCTACTTATTAAGAGATCTAACATCCAATATAATAAATTTAAATTTATTATAATTCTATAAAATAGAAATTTATATACTTATAATATCATATATGATATACTTATAACATTTCAGCACCCATTTATTAATAAATCCCTATTAAAATCATCATTTTTAGGTGTTAAATATTTCATTTTTCATGAAAATTTTAGTTCGATGGTTCTAGTCCTTGAACTTTGATTATGGTTAAATAATCTCAATAATATTAATCTTTATTTAAATATAATTTATATTAATTAAATATATATTTATAGTCATCTACAAATTATAGAGATAAAAAAATGAATTATATCGTGTTTTCAATTTTCAACGGATGGAATGAAATAAATATAAATAATAATTCAACATTATAGAATAATTATTGTATAATATATGTCATATATATTCATTAAATACATCTTTATTACCATCAATGTAAAGTATAATTGAAAAACGAATCAATTCAATACATGGAGGTGGTAGTCCACATGTACACACAAGTGACATTATAATTTTCCATGAAACATAAGTTAAGAAGGTAGATATAATATAATAATTATAGAAGTATAATAATTTCATAAATATCATATTTAAACTTTAAACTTCCCTAATAACCATACATGAAAGATAGTGATGGAAAATAAATTATATCACTACATATATGAGGTAGTCCACACGTTTTCATGAGAGATACTTTAACTTCTCACTTGATGGAAGAGAGGGAGAATAAATATAGTTAGATAATAATAAAAAAAATTATCTCACAAACCAAACCAAATAATCTGGTACTATTATACCTAAACCAACTTGGACATAGACTGAAGGGTGTTCCTAATCCCCACGGGTTGGTGACTAGCAACTATCATCATACATGATTAAGAGGGAATTTTTTTTTCTAAAAAATAGTGGATGATAAAAGATACAATTCATCATGCTTAGTACTAAAAAATAAATTACTAGAAACAAAAGGTAAAATTGTACCTGAATAGATAGAAAAATTTCCCAAATAAAATTACAACACCAACTAGAAAAAAGTCTAAAAAACTCTTTTCTAATAAGTGGACAACATCTCCACTAGTCACCATTACCACTCCATAGTTTAAAGGATCAAGAATATCCTGCACCTCTAAGTGGAAATTTCCCTTTGCTCAGAAATTTCATAGTAAAGTCTACAAAGGAAAAAAGGAAAAGTTAGGGTGTGATCTATAAATCCCAGTAGGGTCTCACCAAGTGTTCCATAATTAATATCATAAATATTTACCACTTATGATATCAGTTTAAATAAAATAAGGCATCGAATTACATTTTCATATTTAAAAAAAACATGCTATCATTCAAATAGATGGAAGATATATCAAATAAAATTTTAATGAGGATTGACTAAAAAATTTATATAAAATAGTTTATATAAATCAGTTGGCATGAATAAAACAGTTCAATAATCAATGACATGCATATAAAATAAAATAACTCAGATAACTATGGTCAAATACCATGTGGTATGTTAGTTACTGGATATAGGATCCTCACACATCTCATCAGTGATCAAAAGTCATAAATAGTGTGTATATAAAATAAAAATCCCAATAGGGGAACCCATTATGGGTAATAAATCTACACCCTAATAGGGGAACTCATCATGAGAATCCATAAATGGATTGTTTTAGATAGTATTATCATCATAAATCTAGTTCTAGGGGATCAAGATCCAAACATGATTTTTCCAACCACCTAATAACTACCGAGGATCCTATGTACTTCAATAAACTAGTCAATAAATCCAATTGGAAATAAATCATTTCAAATAATTTGAAAATACAATTTCTAAATTTCAGTTTTCAACATGTCTTTTTATTTTCAAAATTTAATAATATGTTTTCATAATTTCATACCATTTAAAATAACTTTCCAATTTAGTCCATTTTCTCTAGATCAAAATGAAATCTGTTAATAAAAACAATTCATAAATAAATCCATAATTTTTCACAAAATCACCCCACAATTTTAATTCCATTGAAATTAGGGTTTTTCTCAAATCTCATGCCCATTTCAAATCAAAGTTCAAGTAATCCCAAATCCATTTTTTTAATCAATTAAAAACCCATTTAAATTTAATAAATAAATTCAAGGTTTAAATCATAGGTCAAAGAATTATGGAACCAACTATGTTTAGATTAAGTTATCACAATGAACAATACTTGTATCAGGGAATGATAACAAAGAATGAAGGCATGTAAGATCTTGGAATATAACATAGAATCAAGATAAAAAATGAATTTTAGATCCATCAATTTAATGATGTTCTATAAAATTATCAGGAGGATAAAAAGAGTGATCATAAGAAACCACATGAGAGGAGATACACTTACTTAGAGAAGATCAAATGAGAACAATGCCACTTTGATCTACAACGAAAATGGATTGGATGAGTCAATTTCACCTCTTGAGAACCTCAAAGAGACAAAAAATGAGTTAGGGTTAAAAGGGGGTGATTGGTATCTTAAATGGGGGGGGGGTTAGAAAAGTTAAATAAAATTTTAGTGGAATTAAAAACCACTCGCATGGTTTACTAGGGAGTTCCACACTATTAGACAAAATGTGCACCCTAACCGTACACCCCTACCAAAATTCTATATGGGGTTCATAGTTTTTTCGCATGGTTTGATTAATTATTATCCAACTTTGAAACCATCACTATTTGAGGGTGCATAGTTTAGAGGGGATGACCACATGGTTTGAAAAACTGTACACCACCTTCCAATGGATTTAAATAGGGCATACTATTTTTTGGTCCAAACGGCATAGTTTTCTCTAATTGTGAACCAACTATTCATAGCTCAAACGGATTCCAAAATTCTCTAAATCTCAAATGAAACTCTATGAAATAGGACCGAAGAAAGGAGATAAAACCTAGGGTTAAGGAATACATAAAAATAAGTAAAAAAATGTTAAAAATTCAGTATATCGAGGATACTAAATTTATTATTTTATAATTAATACCATAGATTTAGAGGATGTAGAAGAAGAAATAAATTGAAAGAGGCTGGGTAGGATGATTAGCTCTTCTTCAGTAGGCCTCCTTTAGATCCCTTCCCAAGGAACCTTGGAATGGTATTTTAAGAAGAAAAGCATAACTACTTCATAAATAGGGAAGTTGAGAAGATAATTGGGTAGGGTTTGGTTGAACTAGAAGGCTCAGGGGGTGTAAAGGAAAGAGATAAAACATATTCTATTATAAGGGGGAAAGGTCACACTTGTAATTACTTGAAATATTTGAATATAATTCTTCAAAATAGTCATTACTTTAAATAAAAATAGGTTATGGTCAAAATATCATCTGGAAATTAAATTTAGATTGGTTTTGGTGTCATTTTAAAACTTTCCTATTGGTTTAACTCCTTCATTAACCGAATTTCACCCTAACTATACTAATAAAATTTTCAATCTTAAAGGGTTATAATTTTAGTTATAAGGTAATAATTTCATCATAAGTTTACAAGTGATAACATTATCCACCATTTCTAATCAAATTTTTCATATTTCAATATTTTATTATTTTTTAATGACTTTATAAAATATTATTTTTTATAAAATATCATTAATGTCATTTTTGACCATATTCACATAAATTGTCGTTAAATACATCAATATAGTAATTTAATTACAATATAAACCTTTCTAAAATCCCAAACATGTTTAACTAAACTATTTATTTTTTGTGGAATTATAAATCACACAAATTATATTACTTCTAGAGTTTCTAAAATCTTTTACATTACTTCTATACTGCTTTCACAAGCACTACGTCGATGTTGAGAAAGACTTTTTAGTAATTTTTTAATCAATAAATTTTAAAAATAAGTTTCTATGATAAAAAATTTAATTAATATTTCAAATAAACATTTATAACTTAAATTATCCTCTTTTTATCATTACGTAAAATTTCTAGACATATTAAATTCAAAAGGGTTATATTTTGGAATTTTCTTTACATAGAATATTATAAATATAATTATCAAGGAAATATCATATCAAAATTCCATATATTTGAATTTTGTATGTATATCCCCAAATTTATCCCTTCCAATGAAATAAAGGCACGTGTTTGGTTGATTTGAAGACCTTATCTCAGGGTTTTAACCCTTTTTACCCATTTTACCCTCATCATGGTGATAAATATTTACCAATATTACTATTCATAATGAATAAACATAAAAAACCTATTTATCAAATTTGAACGTCATGATTATAAATATGGGAAATATTTTTCATGATTCAATTCCTATAAGTGAAATAAATTCATTTTACAATAATTGTGAAAAGCGTAACAAAATAATTTTTAGAAAAATGAATATTTGGATATAAAACTTGATTTATTATTATTACATTCATAGTAAAAACATTTATATGAATATTAAAACATTTTAATGAATATGTTGTATTCTTATTTCATTAAAATATTTTGTCAATATAGATTAACCTAATTTATTTAAATTAAAACAAATTATGCTGGTAATAAATGTTCTTTAGAAAAAAATATCTATTTAAATTTAAACAATTTTATTTTTATTTATAATAATTTGATAACGAATGAATTTATTTTTGAAATATGTATAAATTGTTTTTTTCATAAACTAGTTAGACCTATTCACACCTTTAATCAAATGACTAGGAAATAACTGCCATTATAAATAATAATATTTCAATACCATATAACGGTTCATTAAATCTTAGTGTTGTGTGTAAGGAAAACTATTAAAGAATTAAAATTTATTTAAAGATAAATTTATCATAAAATCTATGGGTTTTACATTATACCCCCATTAAAATGAATTTTAACCTTGAAATTAAGTCACTTATATACAAAAAATTGAGGATATCTCTGTTTCATCACATCCTTAGGTTCCCAAGTAGCTTCTTCAAATTTCGGATTCCTTTAGAGAACTTAAACCAGGTGATTAGTCTTATTCCATAGAATTTTATCTCTATGATCCAAGATTTACATATTTTTTTATCCATAGGAAATATCATGTTCTAGTGGTAAAACCTATGAGTTCAGTACATGTGAAGGATCATGTATTTACTTAATTAGGAGAGAAACCTAGAACACATATTGGATTTGAGATAGGTTTGGTGAAAGTGTCAAGTGATAAGCTATCATACCCACTCAATCATGAATATAAAAGTATAAACATTACCTAGGTATCAATTTTCCATTATTCCAAAGTCTCATAACCTCCTTACATGGTGAAAATCACAAAAATTATTTCTCACCAATTTAAAATTCCAAATTTCACTGATGATTATCAGCATGAATTTTCTATCAGCTCTAAGATTTTGGATGTGATTCTAAATGGATATAACTTTATCTACTATTTACACTTTTATCTCAAGTCACAAAATATTTATTTCTATAACCTGTACCCAACACATTATATTTATACACTTATTATTATATAGGGATTCATAATGAGAAAACTAAATTCTCAAGTGAAATATATTATTATAAAAATCTAAACTAGAGGAAGGTTTTGATCCAAAAAACCTCTGAAATACATAGAACATGGTCTCAACATACCCTCTAGGGTTTTATTTATTCTCTTAGTAAATCCATCTATCTAATGATGATAATCATTATTTAAATACAACTCTAAATCCATAACTTTCTGAACACTTTTCCAAAAATTCAAGGTAAACCTCAGATACCTCTTAGAGACAAAAAATGTGGTCCTCCATGTAACCTGAAAACTTCATTTATTTATAAACTATAAAGATGATTAAGTGATAAATCTTTTTTGATATAAATAAAGTGTGATGAATTCATAAGGAAATCGACTACCACCAAAATAGAATTATAGACTTTAAATGTTTTATGGAGTCTGATGATAAAATACATGGTGATGTTTTCCAATTTCCATTCATGCATGGGTATTGGTTGTAACATCACCTTATAATTCTATCTCTCAGGATTAACATGATGACATACCAAGCAACTAGATACATACTATGAAATATATCTCTCCAAAAATACTCTTTTTGATCTTTATACATCTCCATACTCCCAATATGAATAGAGAATAATGAACTATGAGTGTCATACAATATCTCATTATGAATTTCTTGCATATATAAATCATATTTATGATTCATTAACCTTATAATTCCATCATAATAAATGTTTAACTCAATAATATTTATCAACCTTATTTCTAACTCTATTATTCCTCTTTACAATTCACATGGATAGATGGTTGAACACTCACTTGAGAGAGATAAGATATCTCCCCTTTATTCAAAATTTACAGATCCATTATTTGGGAATCTAGAAATATTGGATCTTTTGTGATCCTCATCATAGATGGTCTAGCATGACCCTGTCAACTTAGATCATCTTCCACCTTGGTCTCTTTCTTAGGGTGTTAATGTATTGAGCCCTCATAATATGTAATAAATTCTAACCATCTTCGTTGGAGAATATTCAACAATTTCTTAGTGAATATATACTTTAAAATTTTATGATATATATATATATATGTCACACTATTCTCCATAGATATAATTCCTCGATATATTTAATGAAAAAATTACTATAGCTAACTCCAAATCATGAGTTGGGTAATTTTTCTCATGTAATATTAACTATTATCAGGAATAAGACATAAACATATAATTCTATATACGTATTCATATCAATCCCTTCATTAATGTGGTAATATAGATCACAAACCATTCTCCATTATAGGGTAATGTATCAACAGTTTCACTGACTAACCTTTTCAATAGTTCCTTGAAATTTTCCAGAAATTTATCTATCCAAAGTAAAATTTTTACCATATGAGTTAACTTAGTTAATGGATTATATATCCATGAGAAATTCCCCAAAAAAAAATCAATAATATCTATCCAAACCAAGAAAACGATAGATCTCAATCATAGTGGTTGGTCTGGATCAATGTTAAAAAATATTCATCTATGATGGATCCATAGATATGTCCTCATTTGATATTATATGACTCCAAAATGAAAATTTCTTTATTGAAAATTAACACTTGGTATATTTTTCTTACAACTTATCCTTTATTAGGGTATTCAATATTATTATAAAGTGATCTTCATGCTCTTCCTTACTCTTTGAATATATAATAATATCTCCTATAAAGTCTACCAAAAACTAATAAAGGTAATCTCTAAAGACTCTATTAATTAAATACATGAAGATAATGGGGGAATTACTAAGAACAAATGGAATAATTATAAATTTATAGTGTCTATACCACATATGGAAGGCTATCTTGGGAATGTCTTAGATTTTGATCCTCAACTGATAGTATCCATATCAAATATAAATCTTGGAAAAATATTTATATCCTCATAATTGATCAAAAAAATCATCAATATGAGGTATAAGATACTTATTCATGATTTTTATCATGTTAATTTCCTAAAAATCAATGAAGAGTCTCATTGATCCATCTTTCTTCTTAAAAAAAGAGCATGTGCAACTGAAGGTGATGTACTTATATGAATTAATACATTATCAAGATTCACCTGGAGTTTCTTCTTCTTCAATTCTGACAACTCAATTGGGGTCTTTCTATATGGATTATTTGAAATAGGTGTAGCAATAGGTATGAGTTTTATGGAAAAATAAACATCACAATTTGGAGGAAGACAAGAAAATTATTCCTAAAAAAATCAACAAAATCTCATACAATAGAAATATATTTGATGCTGAGTTTCACCCCAACCATATAAGATAAACCTCCATTTTTAATAAGAATAAAGACCCATTTAATGGATGTAATTTCCCTCATAAGTTCATATTTATCATCGCACTGATATATGATCATAATTTGGTTTGGAATATCAAATGTGAATTCCCTTCCTTGAAAATTGATACATGATTTATGTAATGAAATCCAATCCATATATAAGATAACATCAAATTAAAATAGATAGAGAATAATGAGATTATTAAGAAGCACATTCCCAAAAAATTCAATTGGAGAATAATCATAGACTTGAGATTTGATTATCATACCCTTAATAGTTTTCACTACTAATTAAAAATCTAATCAGTGGAGATATGAATTAATACTCATTGATACTTTTCTTGATATACCATAATTAATATAACTATTCTAAAATATGGTACTTACATATTTGAGCATAGTAGTAACCACATCAACTTTATCATTCTATATTAAATTCCTATGTAAAACCAAAATAGTTAGCATGGCCATCAAGAAGCTATGATCAGAGTGATCAATCATAAAGAATTATTCATAGAATGTCTAAACCATGACACCTTCATTTAAATCTATGATACCTTAGGTTTAACCTAGGCCATTAATGGTAATTATATATTCAAATATTTCATAATGGTTCATAAATAAAATGAGATTTAACCCAAGCATATCCCCCAAAAGTGCCAATCCAGGTGAGTTATAAGGACACACTCACCATGCACCAAAATGATGGTCGAGATATAATCTACCAACTCTTTTTGGGGTTATTACCACTAGATTAATTTGTTTTAAAACCAAATCCACTTTTAGTATCCCAACATGTATGTTTTTCTAGGAAAACCACACTCCTTTATTTACCAAAACATATGATTTTTTCATATACTTAGGATTATACTAATGTTTCTTACTAAATATTTCTCATATTAGTTTCCAAAGGTAACTAAAACTTCATATGATACAAAGTATGGTGAACTTTACTTTTAATACATAAATATTACTTCTTATTATATGAATATTCAATTTATAAGATTACGATCCATGCTAGAATCATATAGGTTTAGTGTATTTGGAAAATTAGATAATTAAAAATCAATTCATAAGAGATCTAAATCATTTCCTAATATGATATTCATAACTAACACCCTTTTATACACAACATACTTAAAAATTTTCTTCATAACCCGGGGAAAGGAAATATAAGAAAGGGTGATATCAGATTATTTGTAAGGGTAAAGATGGGAGATATTAATGATCACCTAAGCATAAAATGAGCACAAGGGTATGAGAACATGAGTTTTACAATTGAAAAACATACCCTATATATCATAGATCAAAATATTGAATCATGGAATAAATATTGATAGTATGTAAGTCATGAATCATAAAGTAATAAAATATCATGATCCATGGAGCATTACATTGGAATAATACATAAGTTTTTGGTATATATATAAGTATAGAGAATATTTTTCTATTAAAGGTTCACTAAAAAAGTTATCATAGAGGACTGAGTTCACTCTCCATTCCATCACATACTTATTCAAGGTTCACTCCTAATAATATCATAGTAGGAAAATTTCCTTACTAAATTGGGTTTACTCTCTATTATAGTCTTTATTATTTCATGAGATATCTATCTTTAACAAATGAATTGTAGGGATACATAATTATAGGACCACTATTTAAATAATTAAAATCATACATATTTGTACCAAAATATCATAAAAAATTAATCCTATCAAAACTTTAGGAAAAGAAAAAGTTTTCATAAAAATTTCCATATTTCATCATAGTATAAAACGTGGAAAATAAATGGGTTTCATATAAATTTCAACATTGTATCTTAGCATAAACCATGGAAAATAAATGGGTTTAATAAAAATATTTTCATCATAATCATAAACCATTCATAGAAATAGTAATAATGGTATCATTGGACTGTATCCACATTAAATCATAATTAACTACAAAGGATTAATTGTATATGAAAATTCCTTTAAAAGATCACTTGAAATATTTCTTAAGAAAAATACCCTTTTCATATTGAAATTAAATCTTTAAAATAAAAAATATCCAAAATATTATGGAAAACATTTTCTTTGAAAAGGACTATGAAAACCTTTAATGGAAGCTTCAAAACATTGAGTGGTCACAATGAAAAAATATTTCATTCATGTTGTGTATTTTAAAAACAAATATCCCTTTCACATATTTAGTAAAAATTCAAAATTACCTCATTTCAAAAATGACTAGTAGATTCCTTTAAAATAATTTTGTAAATATTAAATTATGGGTATAAATAAAATTAAATAATGATATGATAATATTAAAAAGATTCTTGATTTTTTTAGAAAACTTGGATATTGATGTAATTGATTTTTGACTGAAGAGATAAATAAAGTCAGTTTTCCTTAAAAAATATTCTTATGATATGTATATTTATGAAAGAGATTAAAATGAAAGGAAAACATTTAATATCCATAATTAAATTGATGAGTAGAAAATTCAGGGAATTATTTAGAGATATGTTATAAAATTAAATCATTGGAAACTTAATATTAAATAACCCTGAAAAACAATGATATTGTAACATAATCGCCTTACCACTTGTTAAATTTCATGTAAAATAGCCTTAGTTGAAAAACTTTTAATTGAAATCTGCAATACCATGAAGTAAGAAAGATTCATTTTGTAACAAGTAAAAGTGGTAGTATATAATATCCAAAATATTATGGAAAAAAATTTCCTTGAAAAAAAATATGGAAACCTTTAATATAATCTTAAAAATATTGAGAGGTCATGATGGAGATATATTCCATTCATTTCGTGTATGTTAAAACAAATATCCCTTTTACATATTTAGTAAAAAGTCAAAAGTACCTCATTAAAAAATGACGATTTGACTCCTTTAAAACAATTTTGTAAATATTAAATCATGGGTATAAATTAAATTAAATAGTGATATTATAATATTAAAAATATTCTTGAAAACATTTTTGGATATTGATGAAATTTATTTTCGACTGAAGAGATAAATAAAGTTGGTTTTCCTTAAAAATATTCTTATGATATTTAGATTTATTAAAGAGATTAAAATGAAAGGAAACCATTTAATATACATAAATAAAAATATGAGTAGAAAATTTAGGGAGTTATTGAGAGATATGTTATAAAATTATATCATTATAAACTTAATGTTAAATAACCCTGATAAACAACGAGATTGTAACATTATCCCCTTACCACTTGGTAAATTTCAAGTCAAATAGCCTTGGTTGAAAAAATTTGAATTGAAAGATATAATACCATGAAGTTTGAAAGATTCATTATATAACAAGTAAAAATCATATTATATACACCATATGATAGAAATTAGGTGTATAATATCCAAAATGCATTAATGAATAGAAATTGATACCAAATCCCTTACCTCAAGTACGATTTTCTTTGAAAGTGATCTAAACTACCGTATAATAAATTTAAATTTATTATAATTCTATAAAAGAGTAATTATATAATATTAAAATAATATATTTTCCCCTTAAAACATTTCAACACCCATTTATTAATAATTCCTTATTAAAATTGTCATTTATAATTGTTAACTGTTTCATTTTTCATGAGAATTTATGTTCAATAGTTCCGATCCTTGTACTTTTATCATGGTTCCATAATCTAAAAAATGTTAATATATATATAAATATAATATTATATATATAGGGTCATCTATAAAGGATAGAGAGAGACTAATGAATTACACCGTTCGTGGAGACGGTTGGCCGTACATATGTATGAATATTGTTTTCACTTCTTGGTGGAAGGAATAAAAGAAATATAAATATAAATTCACATTTAAAGAACCATTAATATATCATATATATCTTATTTATGAATTAAATATATCCTATTTGCGATCAATGTGAAATTAAAATGAAAAACTAATCACATCACTTCACAGAGGTGGTAGTCCACACGTACGCACACGAAACGTTATCATTTTCCAATGGATGGAAGTTAAGAAGGTAGAAATGATATTATAATTCCAAAAGTATAATTATGTAATAAATATCATATATAAATATTAATACCATCATAACAACCATCCATTAAATATGGTGATGGAAAATTAATTGTATCACTCCGTGGAGGCGGTACTTGACACGTAACCACATGCGATACTTCCACTTCCCATTTAATGAAAAAGAGGGTGATTAATGGTAGTTATAAAATAATAATAAAATTTAATTATATTTATTATAATAAATAAACTATTTTATGGTTAATATGATATATTTAAGTGAGGTATAAGAAGAAATAAATTGAAAGGTGTATGGTAGGAATATTACCTATTCTTCGGTAGGCCTCCTTTATATCCCTTATTAAAGAACCTTGTAATGAGATTTTAAGAATACCAGAACATATAATTTATGTATAGGGAAGTTTAGAATATAATTTGGTAGGGTTTTTTTGAGATATAAGTTTCAAGGAGGTATTTTGAAAAGAGATAAGGGTTTCCCTTTTATAAGGGATGGAAAGGACACAATTGAAATTACTTAAAAGAATCAAATATAATTAATGTGTTATCAAGAATAATGAATTAAAAAAACCATTAATTCTAATAAATGTAGTATATGATCGAATTACAATCATATAATGAAATTTATACTATATTTTGTGTCATTTTATACTTTATATTTTGGTTTAAAAAATTTGTTAACCGATTTTAACTTTAAATGCGGTAACAACTTTTTCAATCTTAGAGGGTTATAATTTTACTTATAAGTTAAAAATTATCTCATAAATGTCCAATTAATTTCATTTTAGAACATTTATAATTATATTTATCCTATTTAAATATTTTTATGATTTTTTAATAATTTAATAAAATATTATTTTCAATAAAATACCATTAATGTCATTTTTGAAACTATTCACTTAATTTAACATTAATTAAATAATTATAGCAATTTAATTGAAATATAAACCTATATAACATACCAAATATGATTTAAACATCTATAAAAATATTGGGAAACTATAACTCACCTGAAAATTATTATATTTAGAATTTTAAAAATCATTTATATTATTTTCCAATGCTTACAAAAGAACTTCATTGGCATTGAGTAAGAATTTAAGGTAATTAATTCATCACTAAAAATTTAAAATAAATTACTATGATAAAAAAATTCAAATTTAAAATAAAAAATTTGAACCAAACTTATACTCTTTTTATCCTAATGTAAAAATTTTAGAGATATAAATTCAAGAGGGAGATATTTTGGAATTTTCTTTACTTATAATAATTTAAATGTCCTTATCAATGGAAAATGATAGAAAAATGACATAT
The DNA here is from genome assembly GCA_963277665.1 of Viscum album. Taxonomy (NCBI): domain Eukaryota; kingdom Viridiplantae; phylum Streptophyta; class Magnoliopsida; order Santalales; family Viscaceae; genus Viscum; species Viscum album. The sequence goes on along the minus strand of OY728160.1, from coordinate 1,836,737,678 downwards.
ATTCGAATTTATGATATATGATGGAATATATCTCATATAATGAAATAAATTCAAGTTTTGGGTTTTTTAGACCTTATCTAATGGTTTTAACCATATTTCATCTATTTTACCCTTACCGATATGACAAATATTTACCATGGTTACTATTCATAATGACTAAAAGATAAAAGAGAATTTTTTACCAAATTTGAACCTTATTAACACAAATATGGGACCAATTTTTTAATATTCAATTCCCATAAGTAATATAAATTCAATTTACAATAATCGTGTAGAATACAACAAAACCATTTTTAGAAGAATGGTTATATGAACATAAAACATGATGTATTCTTATTCCATGACTAGTAAAAACATTTAGATGAATATTAAAACATTTTATTAAGTATATTTTCTTTTAATTTCATTAAAATAATTCATAAAAAGATAATAATCTAATTTATTTAAATAAAAACACATTGTGTGCATAAAATCTTTTTTTTTCAAAGATAATCATTATTTACCTTCAAACACTATTATTTTCATTTCTTCTTCTAATTCATATTATTTTGTTGTTTCCATTAAAAATTTATTACTCCAGTATCACCTATATAATGAGATGTTATTATGGTTATGTAGTAACCTTATTCCACCTTCTATCCATCCTATTAAAAATGAAATCACTACGCATGCGTACATACGACTTACCATTTCCACATCGTGGTGTAATCTATTTTTCACCACCAATTTACTTGGATGGGTACAATGATGGAAATAATAACTATATATTGTTATTATAAAAATATATTTTTTCTAGAAAAATATTTATACCATCCACTTTCATACAATTTCATAATTAAAGGAATAATATCATCGTTCGTACGTACGTACGACCTACAGTCTCCACGACACGATGCAATTAATTCTCCATAGTCTCATTTAAAGCATGATTTTATAAATGTATAGAATGAATAAATATTATATGTATATATATTACATTATTATAATTATATAAATGATATAAAGTGAACCCATGAAGAATAATTGGGATTTATACCACAAAACATGCAACAAATAACGCCTAAAAGAAGAGTAATGGTGAAATATTATTAAACATATGATAATTTGATCACATATGATATCATAAATAAAAATATGGTTATTGATAAATTTTATAACACTCTTTAATCCATTATACAAGAGTTTATGATAAATATGAAGGAACCCAGACCCAAGGTAAGGGATAATTTCACAATCTCATTATTATCCATGATTGTTTATATGTAAGTGTTTATTAAAGTGTATTTATCTTCCATGTACATGTTTCCTAAATATTTATTCCAAAATATTATTTCTATTATTACATGATTTTCTAAAGTAAATTTTACCCATTGGTTATTTTTTATTAAATGGTATGAAAGGAATCTTTTGTCGTTTTCGATACGAGGTACATTTGACTTATCTGAAAAAAGAACGAGAAGAATTTTTTATTTTAACTTATATATAAAGAACACATTTTTATGTTTTTAGAATGACTTATCTCCATAAATATTACATTAAAATATTTAAAATTTATTTTCAAATAAATTACTTTCTTTTAAAATTGTGTTGAATTTTGAGAAAAGAAAATGTTTTTGAAGAGGAAAGGATATTTTCCTCAATAAAAAATTTCATGTGTTCTATCAAAATTATTTTCCATCTAAGATGGAATTATTTAATAAGGTCATGTTTCATGTTTACTATACCTATTATTCCTATGGTTTTATTATGTTTATGATGGATTTATATTTATGAAATCCATTCATTTTCTATGGATTATGTTATGATAGAATGATGTTGAAGAAACCCATTTTATTCCTTTTGTTATACTATGATGAATGATTTATGTTTTTTTGGTACACGTAAGAATGATTTAATTATGAGATGGGTGGGACCTATATCTCCCTACAATTCATTGGGTAAATATTTAAATCTCATGATATAGATAGGACTAAAATGAGAAATGATCTCAGTTCAGTAATACAGGGCTGGAAAGGTAAGTAAACCCAATTCAGTAATACATGGATGGATTGAGGAGAGAAATCAGTTCAGTAAAGGAATTTTTCCACTATGATGGTCTTGGAAATATGCCTAATATAATATGGAAATGATTTTCTATTCTTATGTGTTTTATAAAATTCCATGTTTTATTCCAATGATATTTTCTCATGGATTGTGTTCCTTTATGATTTATGCCTTATGAACTGCTAAGATTTATTCCATGACTCAAGATTCTAATATATGTTATACATGGTATGATTTTCAAAAGTTATGTTCATATTTTTAAATTATCATGTTCATGTTTTATTTTATTTTTTCCCTCTTTACCATTACTAAGCATCTATGCTCACCCTTTTCACATGTTTTATTTTCCCAAGGATATAAAGAAAGGTTTTAGGTGGAAAAAATAAAAGGGAATATATTTATGGGATATATTAAAGATATTTCACCAAATTAGAAGAATGTATTCCATGTTTCTAGAGGTACTAAACTAATATGGTGTTTGGGAATCTATTTTTGTAATATATTAAGTATTCTTTAAAATTAATATAATATCCATGTACGAAAATCTTAGGTCGTTAGGGTTGGTATCAGAGAAAAGATTTATTTAACCTTTGGAAACTAGGATGAGAAATCTTTAGTGAGATACCTAGAGATATTTATAAGGATATGATTAGGGATATCTTGAAGGACAAGTCAAAGTATAGGTTAAAATAATTGAATTTTGGTAATGATCGTGGTTAAACTTGGATTAAACCTAAGATGTTAGATATTAAAAGTAACCCTTGATTATTTTGTTTTCCTAGTATGATTTTTTCCTCTCACACTATTATTTTTGGGTTTTAGATAATGGTTGTAACCCGAAGGAACTGTGTTAATGATGAATTTGATAGGAAATGGAACAATTTTCCTCCTGAAGAACCAAATTTTATGGGAAATGGAATGAAAAACCTTATTGCTATACTTACACAAGATAGGAATCATTATGGAATTACAAATGAGTAGAGAAGGGAAAAACATTCTATTGTGTCCTTCATGAGGAAACATCCACCTTATTTTAGTGGGTCTTCTAATTCACTTGTTTCCGAACAATGGATCAATACCAATAAAAATATATTTTCTATCCTTCACTGTTTGAAACATGAAAAAGTCATTCTGGATGTGTATCATTTAAAAGGAAAAGAATACCAGTGGTGGACTCTAATCAAGAATACAAGGTTGAAATATGAAATTGATTCCATGGAATGGGATGAGTTTAAGAACATATTTTTCAATAAGTAATTTCCTTATATTATTCATACGAATATGGAAAAGGAGTTCCTTGAGCTTAAGAAAAAGGATGATGAATCCATTGGTTTATATGATAAAAATGTTACAAGATATTCAAGGTATGATTCTAGTATTATCATACTACATGAAAGTAAGGTTGATCAATTATTCAGTGGATTAAAACCGAGTTTTTGAAGGGAGTTAGCCATAAGACACTTAATTAGTTATGAAGAGATTGTGAATTGTGCTACCAAGGTAGAAATTGAATTTGGGGTTACATATCAATATCATGGTTTTGAAAGGAAATGTAAGATAGAGTTCAAGGGAAAATATCAAAACCATTGTGAAAAGAAGATTATCATTTACTTATTGTTGGGAAAAAATCCCTCAAGGTAACATTGCAGCATTTTTGCGTGGACTGTGTTTGTTGACAAAGTAGGTTTTCATGGTGAATTGTCAAGTTCTAGAGATGTTGTTGACAATCCATGTTGTCAAAGAACCATGACAAAGGAATGGACAATCTGGAGATGGTATAAAAGAACAGATACAAGGTGGCGTCATTTTCTAGTGTTTGCCAAATTTTTCTGGTCCAAAATCTGGAGTTTGTTGAGCATCTCGAAATATGGATTTCCTTGAAGATCTCATCAAAATATGGAAAATTCATGAGTTTTGTGAAGATAGGTTTCATGGATGGGATTTCATGAAGACATGAAAAATGATGATGGTGATGCTTCGCGATTACGACGAGTTTCACGAATGGAAGCGTTGAAGAGAATTGTAGTGACAAAGGTCTTCGCGAGTGGTGATTTGCGGTGAAGGAACAAAGTAAATTATGGAATTCTTCGTGATTACAATGAGCTTTGTGATAAGAAATTGCTGTGGTGCTTCGCGATTTGGAGAGAATTTTGGCGGGAACTTCAGAGCTTCGCAATATGATCTTACATGGCGTTGACTTCACATGAAAAGTTCGAGGGTCAGTTGAATCACCTATAATTAGGACTCAACCACCTCAAGAGAATAATAGAGAGTTTTTCGATGAAAATATTTTTCTCTCGGCTCGTGAAGGTGGTTCACGAAGACAGTGTGTTTTGCGAAGAAAAGAGCTTCACGACGACTATTTTTGCTTCGTGAAAGTGGTGTGCTTCGTGTTGGCTCAGTGAGCTTCATGAAGGAAGTCGCTCTGGGACGACTTGATCTCCGCGACGACCTAATCTTTGCGAAGGCTAGAGATTTGCAATGGTCTGAGCTCTATGAAAGTAGTGTGTTCCACGAGGCAGGAGCTCTATGAAGGTGTGTGCTTTGCGAAAAGGCATGGACTTCGTGAAGGCTTGTTTGAGCTTCGCGAAATTGGGTTCCTCGTGAAGTAGGGTTCTTTGCGAAGGTATCTCCAAATAAATTGCCCAGTGTTCAGGGGAAAAAGGGGTTTTCATCAGTGTGTCATGACCCGTCCTCGGGGCCCGTGCCATGACTACCCCAAGCCCACCTTCTATAGGCCAGGGGCTGGCGACTAGCACCAAGGCGTAATTCTCGGTAAAAAGGGAAGACATTGCCTTTGTAAAGTAAACAAACACCACAGAGCAAGCAAGCAGAAGTAAACACTGAGTAAAAACTAGGTACAACAGTAAGTGCAGAAAAGTAAGTGGGCCAGAATACAAACCCAAACTGAAAGGAAAGTACAACTGAAAAGAGAGTACAACAACTGAAAGTAAAGTCGCAGTGTCGAGCCGTCCACTGGAAGTCCCACCTGAAGGGTAGGTATAGATAGCCTCCACAGCTCCTCGGGTCCAGCCATCCGCTCCGAGTACGTCCCGCCCAGTGGTCCACCTCCAGGTATCGTCCTGCTCTGCAAGCCTCAACCACGATCAGCGTTGTCCGTCGTCTGCAACCAACACAACTTAGTGCGGGCATAGCCCATGCATGGGTGAGTATAAGCTACTCAGTAGGGACCCCGAGACCCCCGTAGGTCTCCCAGAATCCACAAAGGATAATCCACAAAGGAAAGATACAATAACGAAGTAACATCCAACTCTACTTTGGTATATATCCATACATATTCCTAAGTCATCAATTCTCGTTCGGCTCCAACATCCGAGCTCAAGTACAACCCAGTCCACACAGGAAAACACAACCCAATCCACACAGGAAAACAAAACGTAATCCAGACAGGATATCAAGTCAATCTTATCAAAGATAAGGATTGAAAGTCAAGATTCAAGTCACACAGGTATACTTTTTCATAAGATGACGAAGATGATAAGATATTTCCACTGATTCATCTAAGCCGTCGGACCCACACAAGATCGATAGGTACTAACCCCCTCAATGTCCCACAAAGGATATGACCCACACATGATTGATAGGTAACTAACCCCCTCAATGACCCACACAGGATCAGACCCACACAGGATCTGTTGGCACTGGCCCACATAGGACCGCTGAGCGGTGACCCACACAGGATCTGACCCACATAGGATCGGTAGCACTGATCCATGTAGGATTGCTAAGTGCTGTAGTCATCACCGTCGAATCCACGGAGGATTTCTGCACAGTCATCATCGTCATCGTAGTCGCAACCGGCTCTAGGGTTCTCACACACAACAAGCTCGTTCGGGAGGGTCCGCTCCACGAGCCAATGGGCTGATACATCAACTGACACATATTCCGGAGTTGATGTATCCAAAAGTTACATATCGTCAACAAGAACACAACGTCACAGATGGCGCGTCATTCGGACGCCCTGTCTGAGAGTTATTGGATTTTTCGTTCCAGGGCCCCGGTTGGTTTTTAAGTCAAAACCAACCCGAAAGTACTCCAACTGCATCCAAACCTATATCGGAGTAAGCCAAAAGGTTCTTCTCACTTAGAGGAATCCAAAAAAGTCGACGGCACGTCAATCGGACATCCAGAACTCAAGTTATAAGTGTTTCCGCTCTGAGGGCCCGATTAGTTTCGTGTACGAACCAACCCGGATGAACCCAAAGTACTTCGAAACCTTTATTGTAATATACCGAAACGACCGTCTAGATACAAGTATCGCTACGAAACTGACGGTGTGTCGATCGGAGGTCCGTAACCCAAGTTATGAGTAACAGACCAAAAAAGTCCGGTATTAGGGGGTTCGGGCCCGGTCCGACCCGGCCTGGTACCCCCAGGGTCGGCCCAAACCGGGTTGACCCGACCCGGGTCCGTGTCCGGCCTGCTTGGGCGCGGCCCGGCCCGGCCTGGGCGCGGCCCGGCTGGCGCGGCCCGGCCTGGGCGTGGCCCGGCCTGGCAGTCCGGTCGGGCGGCTCGGCCTGGGCAGTCGGCCCGGCGCGCTGGCGCCAACCAGGTGGCTGGGCCGTTTCGGCCGAGCGAAGAGGCGCGGGGGGGGGGGGGGGCTGCCTCCCGCTTGTTGTAACCGTGGCCCCACATGGGGGCCACTTTGCTGGCCAACCGGGGGTTACAGACCCCCGAATTTCTCCCTGACCGGCCGGCCCGCTCCGGCCGGCCGGCTGGTGCCGCCACGGGACCGGCACGGGCCGATCCCCCTACTCCGATGCCAGTGGCCCGGGACCAGCCACTGGTCCTTGCTCCGCCGCGGCCCCGCTCTGGCCACGGTGTCTTCGAGGTTCCTTCGAGGTTCTTTGGCGCGGCGCGACGGCTCCATGGATTGGTTTGTTTCCAACATCGCGACACAACGACGCCGCGCTTCTCCGCCCTCCCTTTAACATTTTCTACGTGGTGCTTCGACACCGTGCCGCCTTACACGAGCCACAACATAAATCAACCAACAAGGGGGAGGAGGGTCGGCTGTGTTTGTGTGGTCCGACCTCCTCCCGTTATTGCGAAAACAGGCGGTTCAAATTAGAAGTAAGAAAGTGACGGAAGTAATCACAAAATAGAAATGCATAAAACCCCTACCTCGTTGAATTTGTTGAGCGAGGGTTCGTCGCGAAAATAACCATCACAGAAGAAGACGTCGAGGAAGGAGAGAGTCGCGTCGCGGAGACATGATTCGTCGGCATCGCGTCGTCGATCTCTGAGGATCCGGCGTTCTTAGCGTTCTTCGCATTATTCATCGAGGAGGAAGAACTTCAAGAGCTTTTCCTTTTTCTCCCAAATCCTCCCAACGCAACAAGTTACAACTCAAATAAAATAAGTCCTTTACTTATTTTATTAACATAACTTAAGCATTTGAAATTCAAAAGTTGAATTAATCCACTCAATTAATTAACTAAACTTGACTTATTAAATGGAGGGTTATGGAAGGTTAGGGAAGATGAAGGGGTGGGGTTCGTGTAGGAACCACCACTCTCATAACCTCCTATGGGAAGTTGGGTGGTTACCCCAACTTCCACTCAATGGATAAACCACTTAAAAGAAATAAAAATTGTAACTCAATTTTTATTTTAACTTCCAATTTTTTTTAACAAATCCTCCCCTGAAAACGCAACTCCGGAAAAGGTGTTTCTAAGAAAATACCGGTGCTGTGAATTCATCGGTTCCCTCAATATTAGATTCCGAGCACTGGTTCAAAAGTTAGAAAAACCCGGTCATTCTTTCGCTGAACGTACCCGAGCTAAACTTCGGATTAAAATTCCGGGCACACCGGGCCTCGGAATCTGGTGCCGTCAGAAACTGCGTTCTAGTAAAATTCCAAAGAAAATTAAGAAAAAAAATTTCCTTGAATTTTACAGGTCTTTACATCACTCCCACCTCAGGACTTTACGTCCCCGTAAAGATACATCAAAAACTAGGGAAACAAATGTGGGTACTGAGCACGCATCTGAGCCTCCCTCTCCCAAGTGCTCTCCTGAAGGTTCCTGTGTTTCCATCTGATGCGCACTAGAGGAATCGACCATCCACATAGGACTCGCTCCTGTCGATCCTCAATCTCCACTGGGACCTCCGTAAAAGTCACCCCATCATCAACGTCCAGCTCCCCATGGTCAATGATATGCGTCGGGTCATGCACGTACCTCCTCAGCTGGGATACGTGGAAGACGTCATGCACCCGCTGCAACTGAGGTAGTAGAGCGAGACAATAAGACACCTCACTGATCCTGCTGAGGACCTGGAATGGTCCGATGAAGCGTGGAGACAACTTACCGCCTCAGCCAAATCTTCGAATACCACGTCGAGGCGAGACCTGCAAGAAGACGTGGTCACCATCTTCAAACTCTAGTGGCCTCCGCCTCCTGTTAGCATAAGAATTCTGCCGACTCTGAGCTATCCTCATCCGCTCCTGGATGACCTAGACCTTCTCTGTTATGGCCTGGACCATCTACGGTCCCACAAGTGCTGATTCCCCAGGGTCTGTCCAGCACAGAGGAGATCTGCAAGGTCAGCCGTTCAACACCTCGTATGGTGCCATCCCAATGGTGGAGTGGTAGCTGTTGTTGTACGTGAACTCAACCAAGGGTAGGTGGTCCTCCTAGCTGCGAACAAAGTTGAGGACACATGCGCAGAGCATGTCCTCGAGAGTCGGAATGGTCCTCTCCGTCTGACCATCTGTTTGAGGGTGAAAGGCGGTACTCAGACGTAGCTGTGTACTGAATCCCTGCAACCCCTTCCAAATCCGAGAAGTAAAGCGATCATCTCAATCGGAGACGATAGATGATGGCACACCATGAAGCCGCACAATCTCCTGAACGTAGAGATGTCCCAAGCTCTCCACTGAGCCCTGCTCTCTGATGGGTAAGAAGTGAGCCGACTTAGTGAGTTTGTCGAAAATCACCCAAATGGAGCCATGACCTATGGAAGTGCATGGAAGTCTAGTCACGAAGTCCATATATATCCCGTACCACTTCCACTCCGGAACCTCCAAGGGATGCACCAAGCCTGCTGGTACCTGGTGCTCTGCCTTCACCTACTGGCAGGTGAGGCATCGAGAAACGAACTCTGCCATAGCCTTCTTCATGCCCGGCCACCAGTGCTGTTGTCTGAGGCCCTAGTACATCTTTGCCACTCTAGGATGTACCGCCAAAGGGGAAGTGTGAAACTCTCTCATCACCTCCTCTCGTAAAGCAACTGGTACCAAGGTACTTCCTCTGAAAAGGACATCGTGCTCTCCTCCTAAGGGGAAACCATCAGGTGCTTGTACTGAGGATATCTTGCACGCCGCGTCTCACAGTCGGCGTCCCAACGCTGTGCCTCTCTGACCTACTGTAGTAGTGGAGGTGTGACTATGAGTGACTGAAGGAAGGCTGCTCCATCTCTATCCATGAAGGATATCTACAAAGCGGCTAGCTTCTCTATCACCTCCCCAAGTATCTGAATTCCCATGCTCATGCTGAGTGCATCGGCTACCACGTTCCCCTTTCCAGGAGTATAGACTATCTCAAAGTCATAGTCCTGGAGGAACTCGAGCCATCGCCGCTGTCTTAGGTTCAGGTCCTTCTGCGAGAAGATGTACCTGAGACTCTGATGGTCAGAATAGACTATAAAGCACTCTCCCATCAGATAATGTCGCCATGTCTTCAGAGCGAAGACCATTGCTGCTAACTCCAGGTCATGGGTAGCATAGTTCTGCTCATGCAGCCTCAACTGACGTGATCCATAGGCGATCACTTCCCGCTCCTACATCAGGACACATCCGAGTCCAGTCCCTGATGCGTCGCAGTAGACTACATACCCTACTCCCTCCTCTGGTAGCCTCAAGATAGGGGTGCTGGTCAATCTCTGTCTCAGCTCCTGGAAGCTCTGCTGACATCTATCTGACCACACAAAGGGTTTCCCCTTCTTCGTCAAAGCTGTGAGTGGTGCCGCAACTTTGGAGAAGTCTAACACAAATCTCCGGTAGTATCCAGCTAGTCCCAAGAAACTCCACACATCCGTCATACTTCTCGGTGGCTCCCAAGCTAGAACTGCCTCGATCTTCGCAGGATCCACCGAAACTCCCACCTCAGAGATGATGTGTCCCAAGAAGTGGACCTCACGTATCCAGAACTGACACTTCGAGATCTTTCCATAAAGCTGGTTCTCTCGGAGTGTGTCTAGTATAACTTGTAAGTGGTTGGCGTGCTCCTCCTCAGTCGTCATGTAAATCAAAATGTCGTCGATGAAGAACACAAAAAATTGATCGAGGTATGGATGAAATATCCTATTCATGAGGTCCATAAACACTGCTAGAGCATTGGTTATGCTGAATGGCATAACCAAGAACTCATAGTGGTCGTACCGACATCTGAAGGTTGTCTTCTGCACATCCTCATCCCGAACTCTGAGCTGATGATAGCATGACCTGAGGTATATCTTCGAGAACCACCGTGCTCCCTTGAGCTGATCGAAGAGGTCGTCAATCCTCGGTAGCAGATACTTGTTCCTCACGGTCACCTGGATCAGGCGACAATAGTCGACACAAAGTCGCAAGCTCCCGTCCGCCTTCTTAGCGAACAAAATCGGGGAAGCCTAGGGTGAAACACTAGGTCAGATGAATCCCTTGCCCTGCAAGTCCTGCAACTGTACCCGTAGCTCTCGAAGTTCAGCGGGGGCCATCCGATATGCTGGAGTGGATATCGGGGCTGTACCGGGGTAAAGGTCAATATAAATGTTTACCTCTCTACGAGGAGGTAGTCTTGGAACATCGTCGGGAAAAATGTCCGCATACTGATCCACCACTACAGGAAAACCAGGACTCTGCACGTCAAATTCTCCTAGGATGAGGCTATCCAAATGATGAGTGATGGGCTGTCCTCTCCTCTGCGAGAGTCCATCCTGTGCTACGAAGGCTCCCTTATTGCCGGTGAAGGTGAACCTGCTCCCGTCGGTGCGTATACACCGCACCTTGCGCCTAATACAATCAATCTGAGCGTGGAATATAAATAAACAACCCAGCCCATTATGACGTCATAAGGCCTCGACGCCGCTACAAGAAGATCCCAGTCGAAGCTCTCGCCTCCTAGAGTAAGCTCACTCTTCCAGAACCAGTGCGTAATCGTCGAGTCTGCTCCCGTAGGAGTCTCTTTCTGTAAGGATCGAGCCAACAGATCTGTGAGAATCTCCGAGCTCCAAACAAGGGTAGTAGCTATGAAAGAATGACTCGATCCTGTGTCTATAAGAACCACAACAAGGGTGGAATAGACACAGATAGTACCTTGAGTCATCTCGGGCGCGCCGTGGTCGTAGGCCTCCACTCCCTGAAGTTGTGCCTGTCTCTGCCCGCCAGCTCCCTGTGGTCGGGGTGGACCTCCAGGCGGTGGTGGTGGTAGAGCCTCAAAGTATCTCCCACCACCTGTTACCTGGACAGCTCCTCTACCTCGTCCGCCTGCTCCCTGCGGACCGCCACGGTCGACCCTCAGCCTCTGCCTGGGTGGTCCCTCAACCGTCTGCTGCTCCTCTTCACGGCGGGTCGGGCAGTCATGAGCCATGTGGCCCTGCCCGCCGCAAGCATAGCACTTTCTGCCTCTCAAAAGACTGGCTCCAAGCTGTGTGCTCTGCACCACTGAGCCAGTATCCTGGGGTCGTCTTCCTGAGGGTCTGGTATGCCTGGACCCATGAGTCATCCGTCGACTGCCTGCTGCAGAAGACTCTGCTACGTGCCTCCCTGCAGTAGGTCTCATTGTTGATGTAGGCTCAGCAAGGAAGCTCTTGATCAGAAGGGATTGCTCTAGTACCCCTGCCTGTGTCGGTATGCTGAGGGAGATCAGTGATGCCCTGATATCATGCCTCAATCCTTGCTCGAAGGTCCGGGCCCAGAAGAATGCGTCCTGTACCATGTCCGTCGAATAGCGCGAGAGGTCGGTAAATCTCGCCGAGTACTGAGAGACCGTCAAGCTGCCCTGCCGCAGCTGTAGAGGCTCCTGGATGCGCACCACACAGAGGTTGGATGGGATGAAATCCGAGAGGAAGAGGCTCTCAAAGTCCGTCCAGAGAAGAGATGCCTCATCGTGCACCTGGAGCATCAAGCTCCACCATCTGCCTGCTGCCGCGTGCAGGAGGCTCGCTGCGAGGATCACCATGAGGACTGCTGGTGTCCTCACTAACCTGAAAACTCATACAACTGCCTCCAGCCAATCCTCGGCTGCCTAAGGGTCCGTCTCCCCATAGAAACTAGGCAGTCACTGATGCTGAAATTTGTGCAGTGCACTAAGGTGACGTGCATCGTTAGCGGCTGGGGCTGGTAGCATCGGTGGCTCGGCGGGTAGCGGTACCGCTGGTGCCTCTGCTGTCAAAGGTCCCTGTACCGAGGCCTCATCGCTCGGTGGGCTGTCGTCACACACAACTCTCAGAACCCTAGCTGGCTGCCGTCGTGGGGCCATCCTGAAAAGAAATAGGTGCGCCATAGTCAAACAATATAACTGGTGAGCTGACATAAAGTAATCACAAAGAAAACTTGAAACACACATGCAATCAATGTTTTCGTGCATTAAGTCAGAAATCATAAGTCAGGGTCCTGGTGTACGGATACGTCGGCCACCGCACCAACACTGGACTCCCTGGACTGATAACCACACTCAATACTCTTAAAACTATTGCTTCACATAGAAAAAGATCAGAGTCCTAAGTTCTGCGGTAGAACCGAACTCCTCTGATACCAATTTGTCACGACCCATCCTTGGGGACCGTGTCGTGACTACCCCAAGCCCGCCTTCCATAGGCAAGGGGCTGGCGACAAGCACCAAGGTGTAATTCCTAGTAAAAAGGGAAGGCATTGCCTTTGTAAAGTAAACAAAAACTACAGATCAAGCAAGCAGAAGTAAACACTAAGTAAAAACTGGGTACAACAGTAAGTGCGGAAAAGTAAGTGGGCCAGAATACAAACCCAAACAGAAAGGAAAGTACAACTGAAAAGAGAGTACAAAAAATGAAAGTAAAGCCGCAGCGTCGAGCCGTCCACTGAAAGTCCCACCTGAAGGGTGGGTATAGATAGCCTCCACAGCTCCTCAGGTCCAGCCATCCGCTCTGAGTACGTCCCGTCCAGTGGTCCACCTCCAGGTACCGACCTACTCTGCAAGCCTCAATCACGATCAGCGCTGTCTGTCATTTGCAACCAACACAATGTAGTGCGGGCATAGCCCGTGTAGGGGTGAGTATAAGCTACTCAGTAGGGACCCCGAGACTCCCGTAGGTCTCCCAGAATCCACAAAGGATAATCCACAAATGAAAGATACAATCATGAAGTAACATCCAACTCTACTTTGGTATATGACCTTACATATTCCTAAGTCATCAATTCTCGTTCGGCTCCAACATCCGAGCTCAAGTATAACCCAGTCCACACAAGAAAACACAACCCAATCCACACAGGAAAGCAAAACGTAATCCACACAGGATATCAAGTCAATCTTATCGAAGATAAGGATTGAAAGTCAAGATTCAGCTCACACAGGTATACTTCTTCGTAAGATGATAGAAATGATCATATATTTCCACTGATTCATCTAAGCCGTCGGACCCACACAGGATCGATAGGTACTAACCCCCGCAATGACCCACAAAGGATCTGAGCCACACATGATCGATAGGTAACTAACCCCCGCAATGACCTACACAGGATCAGGCCCACACAGGATCTGTAAGCGTTGGCCCACACAGGACCGCTGAGCGATGACCCACACTGGATCTGACCCATACAGGATCGGTAGCGCTGATCCACGTAGGATCACTGAGTGCTTTAGTCTTCACCATCGAATCCACAGAGGATTTCTACATAGTCGTCATCGTCGTCGTAGTCGCTGCCATCTCTAGGGTTCCCGCACACAGCAAACCCGTTCGGGAGGGTCCGCTCCACGAGCCGAAGGGCTGATACATCAACTGACACGTAGTCCGGAGTTGATGTATCAAAAGTTCTGTATAGTCAACAGGAACTCAACGTCACAGACGGCGCGTCATTCGGACGCCCGGTCTGAGAGTTATTGGCTTTTTCGGTCTAGGGGCCCGGTTGGTTTTTAAGTCAAAACCAACCCGACCATACTCCAACTACATCCAAACCTTGAGCATAGTAATCCAAAAGGTCCGTCTCACTTAGAGGAATCCAAAAAAGTCAACGGAACGTCAATCAGACGTCCGGAACACAAGTTATAAGCGTTTCCGCTCCGAGGGCCCAGTTGGTTTCGTGTACGAACCAACCCGGACAAACCCAAAGTACTCTGAAACCTTAAGTGTAATATACCGAAACGACCTTCTCGATCTCAAGATCTCTACGAAGCTGACGGTGCGTTGATCGGAGGTCCGTAGCCAATGTTATGGGTAACATACCGAAAAAGTCCGGTATTAGGGGGTTTGGGCTCCGACCCGGCCCGGTACCCCCGGGGTCGGCCCGAACCGGGTCGACCCGACCAGGGTCTGGGACTGGCCCACTGTGGCGCGGCCCGACCCGGCTGGCATGGCGCAGCCCGGCCTGGGCGCAGCCTGGCCCAGCTGGCGAGGCCCGACCCGGCCTGGGCGCGGCCCGGCTTGGCGGTCCCGTCGGGCGGCTTGGCCTGGGCAGCCGGCCCGGCACGCTGGCGCCTGCCAGGTGGCTCGGCCGAGCGAAGAGGCGCAGGGGGGGGGGTTCCCTGCTTGTTGTAACCGCCGCCCCATATGGGGGACGCTTTTCTAGCCAACCATGGGTTACAGACCCCCGGATTTCTCCCTGACCGGCCGGCTGCTGCCGCCACGGGACCGGCACGGGCCGGGCCCCCTGTTTCGACGCCGGTGGCCCGGAACCGGCCGCCGGTCCTTGCTCCGCCGTGGCCCCGCTCCGGCCGCGGTGTCTTTGAGGTTCTTTGGCGCGGCGCGACGACACCACACTTTTCCGCCCTTCTTTTAACATTTCCAGTGCGGTGCTTTGACACCACGCCGCCTTACACGAGCCGCAACATAAATCAACCAACAAGGGGGAGGAGGGTCGGCCGTGTTTGTGCGGTCCGACCTCCTCCCATTATTGCGATAACAGGCAGTTCAAATTGGAAGGAAGAAAGAGACATAAGTAATCATGAAATAGAAACGCATAAAACCCCTATCTTTTCGAATTTGTTGAGCGAGGGTTGGTCGCAGAAATAACCGTCGTAGAAGAAGACGTCATGGAAGGAGAGAGTCGCGTCGCGGAGAAATGATTCATCAGCATCGCGTCGTCGATCTACGAGGATCCGGCGTTCTTCGCGTTCTTCATCGAGGAGAAAGAACTTCAAGATCTTTTCCTTTTTCTCTCAAATCCTACCAACACAACAAGTTCCAACTCAAATAAAATAAGTCCTTTACTTATTTTATTAACATAACTTAAGCATTTGAAATTCAAAAGTTGAATTAATCCACTCAATTAATTAACTCAACTTGACTTATTAAATGGAGGGTTATTGAAGGTTAGGGAAGATGAAGGGGTGGGGTTCATGTGGGCCCCACCACTCTCATAACCTCCCATGGGAAGGTGGGTGGTTACCCCAACTTCCACTCAATGGATAAACCACTTAAAAGAAATAAAAATTGTAACTCAATTTTTATTTTAACTTCCAAAATTTTTTAACAACTCCTCCCATGAAAAGGAAACTCCGGAAAAGGTGTTCCTAAGAAAATAACGGCACTGCGAATTCATCGGTGCCCTCAGAATTCGATTCCGAGCACCGGTTCAAAAGTTAGAAAAACCCGCTCGTTCGTTCACTGAATGTACCCGAGATAAACTTCGGATTAAAATTCCGAGAAAACCGGGCCTCGGAATCAGGTTCTGTCAGAAACTACATTCTAGTAAAATTCCAAAGAAAATTAGGAAAAAAAATTTCCTTGAATTTTACAGGTCTTTACAAGTGGATGAAACTTGGAATTCAATAGATCATCTAAATACAGTGGAGGATGCATTCATTAGTGGTAATGAAAAGACCTACAGGTCTATAAACTATGAGTGGATTTTATGAAGAATAAGTGATCTCACTTCAGTTGAGAGTGCAGTGAGTTCTCAAATTGTGAGTGGTTGTAAACAAGGAGGGACAGTGAGTCCGCTTCGAACTTGTAAACAACAGTGCACTTATAGTGGAATTGGTACATCAACACACTGTCGGTGTATGCTCCCTGGACGTAGCCCAGTGAGGGTGAACCAAGTAAAAATTATTGTGTCCTGTTCATGCTTGAAGGTTTATTCATACTCTGCAACAGGAAAGAGAGAGAAGAGATTTTTGTCTAATAGTAAAACAAGATCAAAAGGGGCTGTTATTTAAATCTGTGCTACCCTGATTCACCCCCCTCTCAGGGTATCTATCCTAGTGGACCTAACAATTAGTATCAGAGGGAAAGGTTAATATTAGTTTTTCTCTCTGAAATGGAGGTCACCAATCACAAAGGGATTCCGATCTTTGATGGGAATAATTCCATCTATGGAAGAATCAGATGCAACACTACTTCCGATCATTAGGAATGGATGTGTTTACATCAGCAATGCATGGCATAATAATTGAAATTAATAGTGGTGCATTATCAGAAGCTGAGCGTAGAGAGTTGGATGCTGATTCCAAAGGAATTAATGCCTTTGGGGGATGCCTATCCAATGCTATATATACAATGGTGATGTGATGAAAAACATCACATGCCATGCGGGAAAATCTATTGAATATATATGAAGGAGATAAAAATGTGAGGGAGGTAAAGCTTTAAGTGTTGTGGAACAAGTATGAAGATATGAGAATGAACTCGAATGAGTCTGTTGATCCATTATTTGATAGGGTAAATGTTGTAGTGGAAGACATGTGAGGTCTTGGAGAAGTTATTGAAGACATAAAGATTGTGAAGCACATCTTGAGGAAACTTCTACCTCAGTTCAATACAAAAGTTTCGGTTTTGGAAGATAATGACCCGAAAGAGCTGACATTGGATAACCTGCACAACACCGTTGTTGAATAGAAAATGATAAATGATGATAACGATGTTGTGGAAAAGGGGAAATCCAAAGAGGTGGCATTCAAGGCCATGAATAAGCACACCATTGAATATTCTCAAGAAGAAGAAGAGATAGATTATGTGATGTCATTCCTCTCCTCAAACCTTCAAAGAGGAAAAGGAAAGTTTAAAGGGAAGCTTCAACTTGATTTTTTTGCTGTGGAAAGGTTGGACATCTTGCGGAAAGGATCCCAAAAAAGTTCCAAGAGGATGATGATGTCGATGAAATTGAAATTCCCAAGAAGAAGTATCCAGCCTATGGGAAAAGAAATAAATAGTTCAAGAGAAATTTTTTTAAGGAGGAAAACCTTATTTAAAAAGAATATGACGGTTTAGACGAGTCTGAGGTTGAGGAGGTTGAAGAGATAGAGTACTGTAGATATCATGGAGAAAATTCAATGGTGGCAGTTGTCGGTAGTTCTCAGAATAAGAATGGAACCGATGCTGATGAAAAAGAAGAATAAGTTGAGGGAAGAGTTGATATACAAGCTGAGTTAGAGGCTTCTCTTAAAGAGATAGATGTTTGGAGAGACAAAACAAAGAAAGCCAACAAAGTTGTCCATGACTCCAAACTCTATGTGCACCAGCAGGAATAAAGGAAGTCTGAGTTGAGGGAAGAAATTGAGAAACTCAAGTCATCAACATCAGAGAACACAGAATCAGTTATTGAGTATAAAATAAAAATTGAAGAACAAAAAAGGGATACCGATAGCTTGAATAACATAAGGAAAGATCAAATCAAGCATATTGAAGAACTTGAAAGTGGAGTTGTCAGTTTGTGAAAACAAGTTAAGGATCAATAAAAACTCTTGACTCCCATTGGGATATCAGGAAAGCAGATCACTTAGAAAACCGAGAAGCTGAATGTGGAGAATAGTGATTCAGTATAAAGGAAGAGTCTATTATGTTCAGATGCTAAGGCCGATGAGGGGATTGATTGGAAACAAAAAGCTGTGAAAACTGAAGTCAAATCACAAGCACCCATTCCGAGATTGATGGTTGATTCAGGAATAAACTAGATTCAGAATATTTAGAGATCCCAAAGGTAAACTAGCAGTGTATAAGTGACATGAAGAATACACCTTATATTAGGTGCTATTGTTGTGGAAATATGGGACATTCACAATATGTGTATTCCATAGCCAAGAGATATTGAAGGGCACAAGAACAGAGGTGGTAGCCAAATCAAGATCGGTTCTCTAGAATATATTTCTAAGGACAATGTTTTTGGTGCAGAGGAATTGGGAACATGACTAGGTATTGTACTTCGACCATACAGAGGAATGTGACAAAGGAGAATCAAAATGTTCGCAAGCAGTAGATCAATGAACCAACAGGTGAGTTAAAAATGCAAAATAGATTTGTAGCTTTGCAAGATGAAGCCGGTTCATCATACTCTGAGAAAGATCATAAGTCTCAATCCATACCAAGTGTGGAGGCAAAATTATGGACCAAGAAGAAAAAGGATGAGAAGGCGGTGGTGGCAGAAATTTCCCTTAAAGCATAAAATTACTCTGGTGTGTGGATCCTTGACAGCGGTTGCACATCTCACATGACAGGTAATAAGGATCTTATTACAAGCATAAAATATGACTAAGAAGGAGTTTTCAAGTTTGTAAATGATGAAGTTCTGAAGATTATTGTCTTGGGAAGGGCCATGTTTGGGGGAAAAGAGATGAGACGTGCTGATGTCTTAGTATTAGAAGGCCTCAGTCACAATTTTCTCAGCGTCAGTCAACTATGTGGCTCAAGAAATTCTATAAGGTTTAATAAGAAGGTGTGTATTGTCAAAGGAAGAGATGGGGTAGTGGTTCTATAGGGAAAAAGAACAAAGGGAAATCTCTACCTGGTAAGTGGAGAAGAAGATATGTGCTTTTTGTCTAGAGAGGAAGAAAAAAAGTTGTGGCATAAACGACTTGGTCATCTATTCCAACCATCCCTAGGATATCTATTAAAGTGTGATGTAGCAGGAGGCCTACCTAATCTATCACGTGATCATACTCACACATACGATGCATGTCAACAAGGGAAGATCATTAGAAATACGTTTAAGTAAAATGAAAATAAGTCAACAAGAGTGCTCGAATTAGGGAATACTGATGTTTGTGGGCCTATCACACCAAGATAAATTGATGGAAAGAGGTACTATGTTCTTTTCATTGATGATTATAGTAGAATGGATTGGGAATTTGTTATTTCCCATAAGTTAGATGTGTTCAGCTGCTTAAAACAGTGCCGGAGGGAGTGTGAAAGGATGCTTGGACATAAAATTCTAATGTTTCATACTGATAATGGTATGGAATTCACAAACAGTCAGGTGGAATACTATCTTGAGAAACACGGGATAAGACATCATGTTTCCTCAATAAGAACTCCCCAACAGAATGGTGTGGTTTAAAGAAGAAATCAGATCATCAACAACATGGAAAGAATGATGCTCATAGAAAAAGACCTACCAGAGAAATTTTGGAAGGAAGTAGTTTTGACATTGGTCTACATTTCTAACAGGGATCTATTGTGTCCTAAAGAAGGAAAGAATCTTTACGATATGTAGTATAGAAAGAATAAAACAATGAAATACCTTCGAATATTTGGAAGTTCTTTATCCTCAACAAGGAAAAACATAGGAAATTTGAGTCATGAGGAGATGAGGGGATATTCCTTGGATACTTAGGAAAAAGAAAAGAATACAAATGCTTTTACAAAAGGCTGGGAAGAGTAGTTGATAGAAATGATGTCACTGTAGTGGAGAATGAGGAGATCATTCAACAACATAGTGAATAATTTCCTGATGAAAGTGACGAGGAGGAAAGAAATGAAGGGGGATAAAAAGTGGCTAATGTTAATTCAGAAGATGATACTAATTATAAGAATGAGGAAGTAAAGTCTGTATCTGCACAAAGCCAAGGAGTCGAGCTGAAATTGACATGCATAATATCATTGGTGATTAGTTAGACCCATTTTAGACAAGGATAATGAAATCATTATAGTCGACATCTTTCCTATCTCTGGTGGAGCCAAAGTGCTTTGCTAATGCAGCTGAAGATGAGAAATGTCTTCAGGAAATGAATGAAGAGCATGATAAGATTAAGAATAATCAGACATGGGCGATTTTTTCGAGACCAGAAAACAAGAATGTCATCGGGACTAAATGGATCTATTGCAACAAGATTAATGAAGATGGAACAACTATTTGGAACAAAGCATGACTAGTATGCAAAGGATACTCCCAGATAGAAGGAATAGATGTTGATGAGACATTTGTACCAGTTGAAAGACTAGAGACAATCAGATTATTCCTAGCCATTGCAGTGCAACATAAGTTCAATGTTTTCCAGATGGATGTCAAATATGAATTTTTGAATGGGGTTCTAGAGAAAGAGGTGTATATTGAGCAGCCAAATGGTTTTCTCATTCATGAGGATGAAAACAAGGTTTTCAGACTGAAGAAGGCGTTGTGTGGGATGAAACAATCCCCAAGAGCATAGTACTCAAGGCTTGATCAGTACTTGAAGAAGCTTAGTTTCCAGCACAGGGGAGTTGATTACAATCTCTATTTTAACAACAATAGTAATCAAAGGATTATGGTCCTCTTTTATGTCAATGACATAATTTTTGGCAGATCAGATGAAGCTTAGTGGAGACAATTTTCTGAATTCATGAAAAGTGAGTTCGAAATGTCAATGATTGGAGTGCTAACATTTTCCCTTGGTCTATAGGTGACGCAAGGAAGGAATGTAACATTTATTTCTCAATCGAAATATGACCAGGAGGTTTTAAGTAGATTTGGAATGTAAAATTCCAAGGATATGTAGAATCCGGTTTCTACCCGGATGAAACTGTCCAAAGATGAGGATGGAAAGGCAATTAATATCACAGAATATAGGAAAATCATTGGAAGTTTTCTATGCTTGATTTCGATAAGGCATGACATTATATTCACCACATGCCAAGCATCGAGATATCAGAGTAATCCCAAGGAAAGACACATGATTTCAGTGAAAATAATACTTCAGTATATTAAGGGCACGATGGATTTCAGCCTACTATATAGTGAAAAATATCCATTATAATTATTGGGATATACTGATGCAGATTGGGCCGGTTTAGTGGATGACATGAAATCAACGTCAGGAGGTGCATTCTATCTTGGTGGCTTGTGTGTTTCTTGGCTATGCAAGAAGAAAGATTGCATTTCATTGAGCACTGCAGAAGTTGAGTATATTGCCACCACTCAAGCTTGCACATAGTTATTATGGATGAAGCAACAGCTTGATGATATGGGTGTTGAAGTGAAGTATCCGATCAGAATCCAGTGCGATAACTTAAGTGCTATAAATCTTAGAAAAAATCATATCCATCACTCCAGGAAAAATCACATTGAGATAAAGTATCATTTTATCAAGGAGATGGTTGAGGAGGGAATCGTGAAGTTTTATTATGTGCCTACAGAGCTACAGGTTGCAGACATCCTAATAAAGGCCTTACCCAAAGAAACTTTTGAGAGGTATCGACTGGCTCTGGGAGATCAGTCGACTCCCTGCACTTGAAAAAGTGTTGCTATGGGACCCCCCTCCTCGAGGTATGGTGTGTTTTTTCTACTGTGCTTATGCGTTATTTCCAATGTCTTAGACCATAGAGGAGTGACCTTTGGGTTCGTTGAAAAAGGGGGATAAATAGTGACTCCTCAAGGGGGAGAAACTGTGGCCACTGAAGGGAGAAAATGTCTTTGTCAAAGACACGGGGAGAATCTGACAGTTAGAGCAGCGAGATAGGGGGAGAGTAATGAGATAGGGGGATATTTATTAAAATCTGACGATTCTAGAAGTGATTAATCAAAGAATAGATATCACGAAAGTTGGGGATCATGATAAAACAGAACATTGATATTGGAATGGTGTGAGAAGGGTTACTACAATCAACAATTGGTATCAATTTAGTAATTGGTATTAGTTTGGTGTTAAAGGATTGTGTCTGAATTAAAGTGTTTCATTGATGAACTTTTCATACTACTCTTGTTTCTCATGCCGAGCATTGCTCATTTGGGCTTAGAGTATGTGGTGAGTGAATATTTGGCTGCTATCTGAATCACAAGAGGTGAAGGATGGTTGATGATGGAAGGAGACTCAGTGAGGTATCAACGTGCATAAAATAATTCTGAGAAGAGTTGTCAACAAACCCAAAGGGGGAGATTGTTAGGAAAAAATCCCTTAAGGTAACATTGCATCATTTTTGGGTCGATTGTGTTTGTTGACAAAGAAGGTTCTCATGGTGAATTGTCAAGTTCCAGAAATGTTTTTGACAATCCATGTTGACAAAGAAACATGACAAAGGAATGGATGATCTGGAGGCGGTATAAAATAATAGATACATGGTGGTGCTGTTTTCCTGTGTCTGCCAAATTTTTGGGGTCCAAAATTTGGAGTTTGGTGAGCATCGTGAAATATGGATTTCCTTGAAGATCTCATCAAAATATGGCAAAGGCATGAGTTTCGAGAAGATAGGCTTAATGGATTAGATTTTGAAAAGACATGAAAATTTTTAACGATGATGTTTTGCGATTATGACGAGTTTCATGAACAGAAGAGTTGAAGAGAATTGTGGCTGCGAAGATCATCGTGAGTGGTGGTTTGCAGAGAAGGCGCGAAGTAAATGAAGGAATGCTTCGCGATTACGACGAGCTCTGAAATTCAAAAATTTCCGTGGTGCTTCACAATTTTGAGAGAATTTCAGTAGGAACTTCGGAGCTTCGCAATATAAGATGACATGGTGTTGACTTCGTGTGAAAATTTCAAGGGTCAGTGGAATCGCCTATAAATAGGCCTCAACCCCCTCAGGAGAAGAAGAGAGAGTTTTTCGAAGAAAATACTTTTCTCTCAACTCACAAAGGTGGTTCGCGAAGACAATGTGCTTCACAAAGAAAGAAGCTTCGTGGAGGCAATTTTTGCTCCGCGAAAGTGGTGTGCTTCGTGTTGGCTCAGTGAGCTTCGCGAAGTATGTCTCTCTACGATGACTTGAGCTCTGCGACGACCTAATATTTGAAAAGGCTTGAGCTTTTTGATGGTCTGAGCTCCACAAAATCAGTTTTCTTCATGAGATAGGAGCTTTGTGAAGGTGTGTGCTTCACGAAAAGGTAGGGACTTCGTGAAGGCTTGTTTGAGCTTCGCAAAATTGGGAGCCTCATAAAGTAGGGTTCTTTGCGAAGGTATCTCAAAAGGAATTTCCCAGTGTTCATAGGAAAATGGGTATTCATCAGTGGATGAAACTTGGAATTCAATAGAGAATCTACATACAGTGGAGGATACATTCATTAGTGGTAATGAAGAGACCTACAAGTCTATAAACTATGAGTGGATCTTCTGAAGAAGTAGTGAGCTCACTTCAATTGAGAGTGCAGTGAGTTCTCAAATTGTGAGTGGTTGTAAACCAGGAGGGACAATGAGTCTGCTTCGAACTTGTAAACAATAGTGTGCTTATATTGTAATTGGTACATCGACACACTACCGGTGTATGCTCCTTTGACGTAGCCCAGTGAGGGTGAACCAACTAAATTTTTTTGTGTACTGTGAATGCTTCAAGGTTTATTCATAATCTGCAATGAGAAGGAGAGAGAAGAGGGTTTTGTCTAACAACAAAACAAGACCAAAAGGGGCTATTGTTTTAATCTGTCATACCCTGATTCACCCCCTCCCCTCTCAGGGTATCTAGCCTAGTGGACTTAACATTATGCTCAAAGTGTGGAAATAAGCATGGTGGAGATTGTCTTAAAGGGACTAGTAAATGTTTTAAGTGTGGAAAATATGGTTATTGGGTAGTTGAGTTTCAAAGTAATGGGTAAAAGATAACTAATGATGTGAATAGAGAAAAGGCTACATAGAATTCACCTCCTACACTTCAATGCTAAAAGTGCAAGGAATTGGGGAATTATGATAACCAATACCCTAATCTAAGGTTTATCGATGATTGTTGATGTCAACAACATCTTGAGGATAAATAAAAAGGAAAATCACATGCGATCACTATTGTCGATGTAGAGTACGACAATAAAGTGGTGGAATGATTGAGTGTTTATGCAATGCAATTCTAAAATAATGTTTTTGAATCACTTTTATGGTATTATGGAATAATAAAATAATTATGTATTGGTCAATTTTTGGTTTTTCCATATGTATTTAAGAGTATATGTTGAGTGGTACTAGTAACCACGAAAATTGATTCAGATATTTTTGGAAAACACATGATTAAGGGAAAGATAACCCTTAATATGTGCATAATGTTGGGATAAGGAAATAAAGAGATGTTTCATAGTATTAATGAACTAGGAAATGATATGATGACAAAGTATTTTATGATATCATGGATTCAGAATATAGAATCTTTAGGATTTATAGTATGTGGAAAGAGTTAATTTTTTAAAGCATGCATGTTTTCACTAAGGTTCTATAGTAATAAAAGTTGTTTACCATGTTTCCAGAAAATACATTATGAAGGCATTAATATGTTTCGAATGTGACTATCAAGAGATACCTTATGATATTTTGGGGATAAATGTTAAGCCTAGTTAGTGTACCTCTTTCTATAGTTTTAAATTTTCATATTTTAAAAGGAATGTAAGGTTATCAATTTATGGAAAGTATAAGTTAAAATTGGGATGAATTTTGTTAGAATAAATTATTACTTCACCATATGTGGACTTATGAATATTTTATAACTTGTTCTAACCTTTTTTTTGTGATACAGACATATAAAATGACCTGTAATTCTTTTTATGGATCTCATGGTCTGCTAATTCTTGAGGAATGGAAATTTCACCTTCATTCCTTGGAATAAGAGATGAAGTGGAAATTTATCAAGGAACAATTAAATAATGAGGTTATAAATAATAAATTATGTATTTGTTCCCATTATTCAACTCTATGGAAAAGATCTTGAACAAAAAATGTTATCATAGTACCTTATTTTTTGATGAATCAGATGGTCCCTTATATCATCATGAATTTATGGATTTTGATTGTCAACTTTCTCCTAACAATGTTCTATATCACTCTCTATAATAAATCTATAGTTTTATTTCTATTACATTTCTAATTTTTCACTTTCCACTAAAATTATCCTAGGTGTAAACCTAGTTATAAGTGAATTTGGGTAATCGTTACGTTTTAACCTCCATTTTTGAGTAAAAGTTTTAGTATTCATTTTTTCGATGTGGATTTCTTTGAAAAAACTTTCAAGTATTAATACTTTTATAACCCATATGAATTTTGAGGGTAAAATTAATTTTAATGGGGGTAGAATATAACTCCCTGATATTTTTATGAGAGATATATTTTTAATTAATTTATTTTATGTCTTATGTTATATGCTACACTAAGATAATATTGCGCTACATGAAAAACCATATTATCTTTCATTATTTGCAACACTATTCTTGGATTGATTTACGCACAATTTTATGTTCTTTTTATGGAGTTTATTTTACACAAGACGAAGTTTAAGTGAACAAATAAATATTATTATATCACCCTTTAACCATGCCATTATAATTATAGGTATGAAAAATGTTAAATGAATTATGAAAATATGATTTACAAATGATTATATAATTAATTATTTGGTTAGAAATTAATTGTAAATGAAGATAAATCCCTTTTTAAATAAATGGAAATATTTTTCTAAAAGACTATTTAAATGTAAATAAGCGAGTTTATAAAATAATAAAATCACTCTTGATGGATTTTGTTAATGCAATATATATGTAGTATATATGTAATTTATATTCAATATAATGTTTAAAATTAATCTTATATGTTTTCTATACATGATATGAGAACAAATTCAAATTTTTGGATAAAATAAGAATTTTTCAAAAAATACAGTTTTACCGCCTGTTGATGGAACACCCATTTAAAATCTAGTTTTAAAAATTTTATATATTATATTTTAAAAAATAAACTTATTCTTTGAAATATAGATATAAAGATATACTTTGGATGAATTTTTGATATTTTTTCTAATAACTTTCAAGTTTTGATTAATAGTAAAAATAATCTTTATTTTAATTGAAAAAATATTTTTTCATCAAAATAATTTATTTGTTTCAATTATATTGTTGAATGGTTTTAATGTATAAATATATAATATTTTTATCCGTTAATATCATGTAGGTCACTGTCATTAATTTTACATTGAATTCAGATGTAAAAATATTCCAATCTTTTTCAATGTTTTAACTTTTAAAACTAGTTTTCTAATTATAACAATAAGATTTGTTTTATATTAATTAATGAAAACCTATATTTTTCGAATTTTTAAAAATTTATTCCATATATAGAATCCCTAGGTTCAAACTGTGTAAATATCTTTCTTTTATTTTTGGGAGTTATGAATAATAACTTTGGTAATTTTTATTAATACGATAAGAGGGTAAATCTGGAAATTAAGGGTAAAAATAATATTATAAAATTACCCTAAAACTTCTCTTAATATCATTAAATGAGTGTTTTCGACATAAATCATCCTTGAGTCTAAATGGTATCCATTTGAAGCCACTTGGATGAGATTAGTACATTTAATTTATTTTATTTAAAGAAAAAATAAATATGTCTCACACAAATTTTAATAATTATATCATTTTTAATATAAGTTTATATAGAAGATAAATTCAACTATAAATACAAATTTTAAATCTAGAATGTTTTTATTTATAATAATTTATTTGAAATTCTTAGGAAATAAATAATCACCTCAAAGGATTATACATTAATGATGTAGTAATTATTTAATTGATGAAAAATCAATAAAATATTTTTTATTAAAATTATAATAACCATAAAAAGAAAAAAAAATGACCAAATATTATTTTTTGAGTATATTTAGACCATAATCATACAAGGTTAGATTTATTGAAAATTTTAAGCCATATTTAAAAGACTACGAAACTTATAATATTTTTTTTAAAGTGATGTTTAAGTTGTCACATTCATGTTTTAATACATATAACATTTTTAATATAGGATTTTACAAAAGTTATATTGATCTATAATTATTATTATAAAATATATAGGATTTATCTTCATCATTGTATTTTTTTTAATTTTTATTCAACAAATAATTATATTAAATAATTATAGAAAAATTGATGTTGTAACTACTTAATTAATGAATATAACATTTAAATGATATTAAAAATATTAAAATAAATATAATTTTGGATAATAAATATATCCAATGAATTTTATAGATGACCTTTACCTATTAATAATATAATAAAATACTTTTTTCTAATTTAAATTGTTATCTTTATATTTTTATTAATCGATGAATTGAATAGCGTCAAAATTGACACTATTGATTGTTTATCAAAATAATGTATTATTAAATTATTTAAAAATTATAAAAAAATTATTAAAATATATAATAATTATTAAATAGCCTACAATTTTCTAATTTATTAATTTATGGTCTAATTGACCTCAAATAAGTAAATATTCCACCTTTTTAAGATTGAGATATTTGTTACATTAGTTAAAAATTAAATAGAATAACTAGGTGTCAATTAAAATGATAATATTTAAATTGATAGATAAACTTGACTAAAATTTATTTTTTAATGATATTAAAACCTTATTTCATCTTATATTTGAATCTAAAACATTTTTTAGGTTTTTTATGTGGGTTGAATTTATTATATATTAATATTTTTGGAAATTCCATAGGTACCCCACCCTCAATTACAAAAGGGCACCTCATTCCTCATTTGTTCAAAAATAATTAAGCTTTCAAAATCATTAATACCCAACCCATTACCCTTATCAACTTCCCTAGTCACATTCTAGTGGTTCGGGTCATATCAAAAGACCAACACTATTTCCTTTAAGATGAGATCTAGAGGGATCTCACTGAGGAAGAGGTAATCTCTTTTAACGACTCTCTTAAGATATTTTCTTCTTCAACATACTCTTAATTTATTTTTTCAATTATAAAGTAATAAATATAGTATAACCTATATAATGATTTGTTATTATGGTTATGTAATAACCTTATTCCACCTTCTATCCATCCTATCAAAAACGAAATCAGCATGCGTGCGTATATACAACTTACGATCTCCAGGTCATGGTGTAATATGTTTTTCAACACCACTTTACTTGGATGGGTATAATGATGGAAATAATAAATATATATGATTATATTTACATGATATTTATTCTATAGCAATATATATATCATCCATTTCCATACTATTTCATAATTAAAGGAATAACATCATCACTCATGCGTACGTACAACCTACCGTCTCCACGATGTGATGCGATTCATTATCCATGATCTCATTTAAGGCATGATTATATAAATTTATAAAATAAATAAATATGATATATATTACATTATTATTATTTTATAAATTATATAAATGGAACCCATGATGAATAACTAGGATTTATACAACAAAACCTACCGTAAATAATGCACGAAAGAAGAGTAATAATGAAATATTATTAAACGGGTCATAATATGGTCACATACGATATCAGAAATATAAATATGGTACTAGATCAAGTTTATAACGCTATTTAATCCATTATAGAGGAGTTTCTGATACATAATAATGAACCTATACCTAAGGTAAGGTATAATTTCGCAATCTCATTATTATCTGAGATTGTTTATACATAGGTATTTACAGGTGTATATTTATCATCCATGTTCATTTTTTTTAAATACATATTCCAAAATATTCTTTCTATTCATATAAAATTGTTTCAAGTCAATTTTACCAATTTGTGAATTTTTATAAAATGGTATGAAATGAATCTTTTTTCATTTTCGGTACAAGGTACTTTTTGACTTATCTGATAAAAGAACAAGAAGGATGTTTTCTTTTAACTAAAATGGTATGAATGGATTTTTACATTTTCATAACTCAATATTTCCATGAATATTAATTTACAATATTTCAAGGTTATTTTCAAATTAATTATTTTCTTTAAAAAATACATGACTTTTTGATAAAAGAAAATGTTTTTGAAGAGGAAAGGATATTTTCCTCAGGAATTAATTTCAAGTGTTCTATCAAAATTATTTTCCATATAAGATGACATTATTTGATAGGGTTATGTTTCAAGTTTACTATCCCTATTATTCTTATGGTTTGATTATTTTTATGTTGGAATTCTATTTATTAAATCCATTTATTTTAAATGGATTATGTTATGATTGAATGATGCTTAAGAAACCCATTTTATTCCTTAGGTTATGCTATGATGACTGATTTATCTTTTTGTGGAATAGGAAAGAATGATTTCATTATGAGATGGGTGGGACCTATATCTCCATCCAGTGAATTTGGTAATGATTTATATCACATGAGATAGATATGAATATAACTATAAATGATATTGGTTTAGTAATACATGGTTGGAATGGTACGTAAACTCAGTTCAGTAATACAGGGCTGGAATAAGGAGCGAGCTCAGTTAAGTTAAGGATTTTTCCACTATGATTGTCTTCTTAATGAGACTTGGCTAATATGGAAATTATATTATATACTTATGTATTTTCCCCAACTCTATGTTTTTTTCTAATGTTATTTTCTCATAGATAATGTTCATTTATGATTTATGCCTTATGAACAACAAAGATTTATTTCATGACTCAATGTTTTGATATATGTTATGCATGGTATGATTTTCAAAAGTTATGTTCATGTTTTTACATTCTTATGTTCATGTTTTGTTTGATTTCTTCCTTATTTACCCTTAATGAGCAACTAATCTCACCCTTTTCATATTTTTTTCATTTCCCTAGGATATAAGGAAAGGTTTTAGGTAAGAAAACTAAAGGGGAAGATATTTATGGGAGTTTTTGAAGATCATTCACCAAATTAGAATAATGTGCTCCATATTTTCAAAGGAACTAAACTAATAAGGTCTTTGGGTGTCTATTTGTGTAATGTATTAAGTATTCCAAAAAATTAATTTAATGTCCATATAAATTAATCTTGGGTTGTTAGAGTGTTTTTGAAATGATTCTCTGGGAGGTGGGTGTTCATGCGCTTAGACTTGACACATACAGGGTGCCAAGCTTATTCTGGGGTGGTGTACATATTATTTAGGTTAGTTAAAGTGGCATATTGATGCATAATTTTTTTTATTTTTTAGGTGAAATATCCTAGGAACTTTGATTATTGACTATTGAGATGATAAGTCAGGTTTTATTAACTAGTCATAGTAGAGGTGTGTACTTTGGGTTTTGATGAGATTGGTTGGTGAAAGAATGAGTAGCATTTGTCTGGATAGAATTTTAGGTGATGCTGAGAACATGGATCAGTGTACATAAGGTGATATCGGGTGTATGAAATAACTATTATTATGCATTTAATGGTTTAAATTTCAAAATCAAATGAGGTTTTAGTGCTTATTATCAATGTTTGGGGTTTATGGTAGGTCCAGTTGGGTGCATAACCCTAAAAAAATTTGGACACACTTACAATAGATTACAAGACCAGGGATGGAGTATGGTAGTTTTTATAATGATTATAGTTATTGGGTGGTCATGCGATGGACCTTGAGACAAGTGGATGGCCTGATTTTGAGGGGGAGTGTTGAGGATAATCCCAGTTGAATAAGGATAACCTATGTGAGAGTGGGGTCAATGGATTAGGTGTGTGATCCTTGTGTGGATATGATTCAACTCACGGGAGTGTGATTTAGGCTACATGATTGGGAGGTGTAGTAGTATGTACCTATTTTAGTTTATGGGATTAAGGCAGTGCATGCTAGTAAGCATGGTGCCTCTCTTATTTTAGGTTGGCGTGTAACCATGTGTGAGATGAGGGATAATGACCTTGAGAAGATTTTTTAGGCTTAATAACCTAAATATTACATTTTATTTCTTTAAAATGATCAATCCAAGAGATTTTTACTATTCTGGTTGTGAAAATTTATTGGGCATAACTCAGAAGGAGTGACACACATGTGCTAGTGGAAGGACTTATTGGAAAAAATGCTCAAGCAGTTGTGTAAGGAATGAAATATGACAAGGATGAAACAATACACCATGTAGGGTGTGAGATTAACCTTGGTTAAAGTTCATTGAGTACCATAGATGGTGTTTCATGAGCTATAATTGGTTAGTATTCAATGGTTGAAATGGAACTTGGGTATGTGTGGGTTTTCCCACATCTAACCATTATGTTCGATAACAGATAGGTTGTGAGCCATGAGATTAGGGTGTTGTCCTAATAGAATGATAATAATAATGATTCCATAGTGAGGAACATCATGTAAGTTGTTGGAGAATGAACCCTTTGTAGATAAGGGTTTCTGATGTGTGAGACTGGCCATTTGAAAGTCGCGAGAACACTAGATTTTTGTGTGAAATGGATTCAAATATAGACTATATTCCATAGGGAATTCCATAGGATAACCTCTATGTAGTTTTGGATGATATTGAGTGGTTGGTTCAAGATTAGGATGGAGTGACTTGACCCAAGAATGGTTATTGTGGTGGTATGTTGGTTCCCGGGTGTAGGCACAATGAATTGTGTGAGTGGTTGGTGTTTTGACCATGGAGTATCACTTGGAGGTTAGGGGTAAACCTCCGTGTGCATGGATGATTGTGGGAGAAATCTGATTATATAGGAATCACTATTAGGTAACATTTATGGTGTTTTGGCATTATAAGTTTAGAGTTATTGAGTTTTAGTCAGCTAAAGATTTAAATCGAGTAATGGCATCGAGTGTCAAGTTCATACTATGATTTGCATGCTTTGGTAGTTTCAGGATGCCTTTGGAGTTATGCATCGTGATTGAAAAGTGACATGGAACCTTGGTGGAAGCCAATATTTTTTAGGTAGGTTGGATAGAGTAAGTTATCCTTGTGATAACATGTGAAGTTGGATATGATGAGTTAGAAACTACATTAGGAGAGCTGTTTTGGATGAAACAGAATTTGTTCATGTTTTGGAAGTTTCTTTCAGAGGGAAATCCTATATGTTAATTTTGTTCTTGGATGGAATAATCACATCTATGTTGGATTAAAAAATGGTGAATGAAAGTGGTTATCGATGTTGGTCAGCACTCTCATTCTTTTTGAGGTATGATATATCAAGAAAACCGATGGGTGAGTCAATGTACCACTAGAAACGAGTTTTGACAGGAAAATTATGATGGCGGGAGGTTTTGAGATTCAGAATCAGCCTTATGAGATGAGCCCTATGGTGGGGAGCACCATATATAGGAAAATAAAATGGATGAATATCAATGGAATTATCGAGATATAAAGTCTTGATCAAGAATCTTTTCAATGGTTTGAATTTGAGTTGTTATAATGGCTTGTATTTGGTTAGATCGAGAACTTGTTTTGGAGTAAAACTTGCAATGAATTTTAAACATTAAAAAAATGGAACAAGTCCATTTAGCAGGATTTTATGACCATGATAGTTTGGGGAGCACTATGGTATTCCCACAAGATCTTCTAAATAATAATAATTTCTATGGCGAGGAGTTTTTAATGCTCGAGTGTATGAACGAGGCATGAGTCGTAGTGAGAATTTTGGTTTTTTATTAGTGGAGGGGTAGGATTTTCTGTTTTTTAGAACTAAATTCTAAGTGTTTTAACCCCTCAAAAGAGTCATTTTGAATGTGGTAAAAGGGTTTAAAGTATCCATAGAGGCATTAAAAGGTCTTAGGAGGAGTCAGGGTTTGAAACAAGGTTGCTACAGTACCATCAGATAGCTGGTATAGATCCACCAGCTAGCGATGGTGTTTCCAGTTTCCCAGGAAGTGATTTTAGATACACTATATAGCTAGTGGGGGAGTGGAAGTGGCTATCCAGTGTCCCATTGGGAGTTTTTATAATGAGTGGAAACCCCTTCTTTTTACCCAAGACCATCCCCTCTTCCAATTATGTGGATTTTTTGGTCTCCCCATTCCAACAGGCCTCTCCAAATACACATCCTACCCTCCCCTATTACATTGGTGGTTCCCCTCCATCTGGTGTCCATTTTAACTTACATCGCTTTCATTTGATATTCGATGTTGATTCCACCTCTCCTCTTACTTCTATTTGGGTTTCTTTCACTATCAAGTGGTTTTACACTTAGTTTATTTAATTCTTCTTATTTTTAGGGTGTTTGTTTATTTTTATGATTTCTTATGATTTAGGAAAATCCATTGACTGATAATTGATGTGTGGGATTCTTTTTTAATGATTTAGGTGGTCTCTTTAATTTAATCCAAAATAATATTAGCTTTATGAGGGTGTGCATATTTTTGTAAAGTCGGCTATTCAATGCTTTGCCTTATTTTAATAATTTTTTTGAATTGGTTTTTCCTTAGTTAATTACCCTTGTTACATTCCATGAACATTATGATTGATGATTTCTAATGGATCCCTTAGGAATCATAGGAACCTTGGTTTTGTCTAATTAGAGTGTAAATTGTTTTGGGATGGAAATTATAACATATTATAGGGAATCTTATATTTTAATTAGATAAAAATAGAATTATGGATTAATTTTATGGTTATGAAATGGAATTTCATATCAATAAATGTTTTAAAGGGAATTTGGAACTTATATTTATAGACATGTCGGGAAATGGGACCTTTTATGAAATGGGAAATGTGTTTTAAGAAATGTTATGACCTATGATAGTGAGTTTGTATTTATTTTACAAGATTTAAGTTATAAGAAAATTATAAAATGAATTGGGGTTTATTTAATGACTTATCTATTTGATAATAATGAGTAGAAAATTCCATGAATAGGACCTTGGGGTTTTGTTTTTAACAACTACTTTCCTTTTCGGGAGTATTATTTTAGAGAGTTAAAAATTGTTAAATTAATGTCTCTTAATGTGGTTATGGGTTAGAATTACTTAATAGGATTAAATGGGGTCTATATAGATATGAAAATTTGTGGGATGTCATGATGAATCCTTAGATTTCTTCATGGGACTAATATGAATGTCATGGTGTTTTTACACTCTTGGATTCATAGAGGTCCAATGGAATATAATGCCTCGATTGAACCATTATATTTCAATAGATTCATTACTGGAAATGAATTAGGGTGGATCCCTCTTGGTTTTGGGAAATTTATATATTATTTAAATGATACATATTAATATCATGGATTCTTATAAGGTTAATTAATGAATGTATCAGGATGATCTCCCCATATTTGGCCTTGTTATATTGGGTGGAAAGCCTCAGGACTAAGTCAGGGATTCCAATCATCATGATTTTAAATGTCAAGTATGATTCCTTGAATTCATAGCTGTAGTTCATTATAGTGAAATTTCAAGGGTCACCTTTCCCATGGAGTCCTTATGGGTTTTTTGGGATGAAATTCCTAGGTGAGAAACATGGGTTCCCTTGAGTTGTATGACAAGGGTTTCCTCAGTAGTATACCTTGGAACTAGACATGTTATATCATGTATCATGATCAAAGACCCATTTGTTTTGAATGAAGTAGGTTTGGACCAGTTCCAAGTATCATAGTGGATATTAGGAATGTGTGGTTTTTTACCACTTTTTATTTAATTTTTTATCTTGTAGTAGTTGAATTGATAAATTGGGAAACTATATAATTATTTATTTATAGAAATCCGAAAGGAACTATTTTATAGAATAGTCATTTTAGGGATGCATTTGATGTTGGCTTACTAAGTTCTACTCACACCCTTCTTAGGACACCATGTATCTTGGGAACCCAAGAATAAGATTATCTGGCTATAGGTTTAGGTTTTGAAAGTACTCAATTTTTTGTATTGCTTGGGTTTTTCATGGATTGTTTGGTCTATGGATGATGGGACCAAGGAAGACTCGGTACTGGTTCATGGATGAGTTATAATTTTGTTTATTCATTTTGATTTATTATTGTGTTTTATGAACCCACTTGGGATCATTTATAACATGTATGATATTACTCATCATTGTAGTTTTTTTGAATTGTACTTATTTATTGGCACTTTCCATGGGTTATCTATGGTGGTTATCTAATTAGGATTATATGTTTATTTTTTTTCAATTTTATATTTTATTTATGGGTATATTCTCCCTTTATACCACCCTTAGACTCATGCTTCTATTTGGAAGTCTCTAGCATTCATGGAGGCGTGATCGAGGCTATGTGGTGCACTAGACCAGAGCCCCGCTTCAGTGGTTCCTAGTGTGGGGCATTTCAATTTTCATACTATTTTATATTATTATAATTTTACTCTGATTGTTGACTTTTCATACATGATCTATTGATTTTTATTTCATGCATTATATGTATAGTTGTTTATAATATTGTTTATTATTGTATTATGTGTGTGTCTAGATTGTGTGCATTTGTAAAAGGGTAAACTATTCCTCTATTTTAGGTTTAAACACCTTGAATTTATTTCCAACCTATGGTGCCTAGGGAATGTCACCTAATTTCAATATATCATTAGCTCTTCCCAATCTAATGGGATAAGGTCTAGATGTTATAAATGGTATCATTTTGTTTTATCTTGTCAATTGGGATGGTAGTAATGAGATAAGATGCCCCAAAACTTGATACTTTTATCATAAAAATGCATAGAAATTTTTTTTATATTGAAATTAAAGTTACCTTGGTGGTCCAGGTACAAAAGTTGGTTTAAAACACTTATAGGTGTGTTGTTACATTGTCGTCGTGGGTTTAGTCGATGCAAGTAGAGTATAATGAATTATCATATACTTCCCATTAGGGACACATTATCATGATTAGTTGATTTCAATAATGTACTATTATTATTTTGATTGATTGGATAAGATATATGATATAACCCTAAATTAAGATCTAGAAAAACAAATAACTTGTAATTGTTCCTAATGTGTCATGTATTTGATGCATTTTTTAACATATGATTTGTAAAATTAATTTTGATTTTGATGTGAAAGTGATATTTAATTGGAGAATTTTAAAAATTTATTCCTATGAATATATTTTAATTCTCTGGATAATCTTACTTAAAATAAGTGATTTTTAGTTTGAATTAGTTCAATTCTTACTCACTTTGAATATTCATTTTTTTAGGAACAAAAATTTGTGATTTTTTAGTTTTTATTCTTTGAAGATTTAGATATTGAAAATCTCAGGTGATTTTGGTATTTAATTGTTTTAATGTTCTTTTTTAATCATTAAATATATTTTTAAGGAAAATTTCTCATTTGATGACATTTTTATTGATTTATCATTTTAAAATATTATTTAAAAATTCTTCTAAGAACTTGTGATTGAAAGAATTAAATTTTCTAAAAAATTACACGATTTAATAATTTATTTATATTTTAATTAATTTTAAATTATGAAATTTTCATGTCATCATTTATTTTTATGAAAACAAAATAACTATTTTATTTGATTTATTTTTATTTAATATTTATTTTTCATGAAATCTATGTTTTTAATAGGTCCTACAATTGTCGTTGTTCTTCTACTTATACCACCAACCCCTAATACCATAATTTCCTATTTTTCTACCACTCCATATTCTATGGTTGAGGGTGTTCAACCATTAAAAATTATGATACCATGAAAACCAACTACTTTCACTCTACTTCCATTAAGTTAACTTTCTTCCATCAAGAGAAAATTTCTACTACAGATTTAATATCACCAGAATCAAAATTTTGATTCCTCCACCACCCCCTATTACTAATGCCGACTACCTACTACTACCATCCATTCCTTCTTACCCCACTTTCCATGTATCTTCTATTGACAAGATTTTTTATCACTCCTATAACTATTCTGATTTTTTACCCTTGGTCTCTTCTATTGTTGCTCATCATCCCATTACCATGCCATCCCTAATTATGCCACCACTACCCTATGAATCCAACACCACTCCCCTATATCTATAGAGGAATACCATGTAAGTTGAAAATGATTGATTGATGAGATTATTACAATTTATCAAAGACATGTTCCCATTGAAACTATCAAAGATCAAATCAGTGAAGCAACACAAAAATGATTCTTAAATAACTGGTAACACAGCTAAACCTTGATTGAATCTGAAGAAGATGGCACCACGATTATGGGTGAAGGTTAAAAACAAGTTCAATCATAGATCAAGAGTATTTTTGTGTCGGCTTTATAAATTAATGACGATATGACGTTGTATGTGGAAAATTATTTCAATATAAACAAAATATATTAATAGATGGAGCTGAGAGTTAATGACCACTGTTAAAGATAAGGACATGCCAACACTAATTATAGTAAACCAGTTTAACTGAGTGTGATGATTGTTTTAAAACTCTTGATAAATCTAACATTGGATGTGGAATTGTTGAGGTAGTTAGTTTGAACTAGGTATTTTATTGGTGGATGAAGAAGAAGCAAATCCACCATTGAATAGAACCCAAGAATAGAAGATTTCTGAAGAATGGGCTATTGGGTTTTGTTTGATCCTCACATGAACATGTGTAGTGGAAGAAAACCCTAACATAGGTAGTTATATCTTTGAGAATCAACAAATAAATAAACTGTATAAATTGTGTACCTAGAAATCATCAATGAAAATTGCCTTCTTCTTTCTTGATGAAGGAGAATTCTTGATGAAGATCACACAGTAGTGAACAAAAGCACCTTGCATATGAGGGGGGGGGGGGGGTAAAATAAACAGTGTATCTATGATCGTATCCTGAATATACCAAAATTATGAAAGGGTGATAGTGCCTTTATCTCATACAATGAACAACAACATGGGAGATGTGAGAAATTAGAGACTTTCTCATAATTACTTACATTCAACAAGAGGGATCACATCCCTTTATATATCCATCCATGAAGCATTTCATTAAATGAAAATCATTATCCATATTAAGGTCTCTATATAAATTTATTACCAAAATTCATTGAATCCTATTCAATGAGAAATCAATCTAATCAATCTGTTAATAATGGATTGTAACTGATAATTAAACCATTAGGGAGAAATCAATATATATCAAATATATAAATTTATTACCGCATGTATTTAACACATACATTATAATATATCTATAAAATACATGTAATTAAATATACAATTTATATATATAATATCATAATATATATATATATATTTAGATCATATATAATAATCTATAACTTGCACTAAAATCCCATAAATACTCTATGCATAACTTCACAACTCTTTTTGAATCCATCTAAACTATTTTGGATACAGGTTTTCATCAAAATATCTTCATTTTTTACGAAGACTTTTTCCAAAATATTATCCTTATCCAAGGGCCTAATTGTTGACCCTGTGAGCCTTGTCTGCATTGAAACAATTATGAAATCTATATTTCATAGATGTAATCAAATAGCAGCCTTTAGAAAAGAATCAATGTTACTCAAGCTACTAAGGGGTTTGGTGTGATCTCCATAAAACATACTCATATATCTATATAAAAATTTCCTCCAGAAGATGTATCATACACACCATATTTATCTTATATAATCCATTTTTTCTATGGCATCAAGTGACCATTGGACATGGAACATGTCAATATATTATAGGCCTCTCATAATTTTCTGGATTCTATGAAAAAGACTGACCAAGTGGATGAATACATCATATGTCATTCATCTATCTGATAAGAACATCACATATAACTCATAAAAGTAGTTGAACACATCATATTTTAAGCAACTAAGCATGACCATGCATTTCATAAGTCAAATTCAATCAAGGGACAAATGTCTTTCCTTGTCATACAAGTGGATAAATCCCTTCTTGGTTTCACTCAAACCTACAACCTAATCAACAACATAACCAATCACCACCTAATTAAATAAGTCCATATGGTGACTTGCATCAGTAAGGTATTAATGTATGAAGGTTATTATTATAGGTATCTCACCAAACTCTAGTAAGAAGGATTGATAATAATAATACACCCCTAAGTATATCTGTGATTGTATGACTTTCCATGAGATATACTTTAACGAATCAGTCCAAGTAATATGTCTCTACTTATTACCTCAAGAATCTATTCTTAAATATCTCATGTACAATCCTTTGTAACGGATATAGGAATCTATCCAAGATAACCATTACATATCATCACAACTGATTGAACTCCATGGTGGTAATTGGTTAGGGAAAAATCAAAGTTTGTACTTTGAGGGGATATTTATCATTCAAATATTCATGTAAAATATATTTTAGCACACATGAATGAATAATAAATGGTGATTTCATTTATTATAATGACATGATACTTTTAAAACCATTACAACAAATATCATAAGTGTAAAAAATATATAGATATAACATGAACCACATGTGGTTTCTACAATATTGAATTTTGAACATTACATACAAATGTAATTCTTGTCAAATCCCCATGTGACTATTTGATAAAATAATCTCACCAACCTCTTTGGGAGTGATATTTATAAATAAAGCTAGTTTGAATAATGTTGATACATAGAAATAATATTCCTTAAGTTCAACTCTTTTCCTTATATTAAAAACCCATTAACTTCATAACATTAAATGTTATAATGTTATATTCTATTGTCTACTTAAAAATATTTCTATGTACATCATCATCATGATCCTTGGAACATTTTCTATCAAACTTATTCCTTTAAATCTTCTATAAATAATGTAACTATTTAAATTATTTACATTGTTCTTTACCAATATTTCCTAAAACTTTTAGGAAATCAAGTGAATTTAACTTTAAAACTAATCTGTCATAATGGTGATATTTATTTTATCACATTAACAAAATGCAACTACTTACATTTTTGATTACTATCAAATATCCTAACTCTTATGGGTATAAAGTGAAAAATCACTCAGAATCAGATTGAAAAAAATCTTTTATTTGTTAACTTTGAACTTATCTAAGTCCAAACATACTCCCACAAGTCTCATAGACATTATATTCACTTTATAATATATTTTTAAGACTCCACAAAGGCTACTTTTCATTTTAAGAAATAATATTTATATCTTTTAATAGGAATATTTAACAAATAAAATATTGTTTCCATACCATATATGGTATTCTATGTGTTTTTAACCTTACCCTTTATAAATAAGATTTTATTAAAATATCTCATCAATAGATGGTAGGAACACATTCCATCATATTTTAATAAATATCTGAATAAACACTTTTATCCAAATATTCTTCTCAAAACATGTTATATAAATCAAATTAATCATAAACCATGTGTATAAATTTAATCATCTCATAATAACCATTTGTCATTAATCATCCTCTATTATCATAATATAGAAGTGATATGAGGATACACATATTTTAATTAGATTAATCCATGCTTGAAACATTACTTTACATTTAAATTCTTCATGTAGTAACTATTTTCTTCATTTAATGAATATAAACTACAAGCTTGATTTTTTATTTCTTTTATTTTGAACTCATTTATATTTACTAAATTTTTTAAAATATGTATTCTGTGTTATATACTCTTCCAAAATATAATAATTCATTTATTTAACATGCTTATCTGATATGGACATTCTATGTAGTTTCAAAAACTCCATCAAGTATATCATCGATAATCCAATCATATTTAATAATTATTATTCTTTTCTTATCAGACTTAGGTTTCAATGATATGATTCTTTAAGGAACACTGTTTTACTTTTCAACCAATGTTTCTTCTTCTTATTTAAATATTTTAAAAACATTTAATATCTATATTGTATCAATATATATAGATATATCATATTCCCACTTCATACATTATCTACACTGAGAATATTGGGTAAAAGTCTCTTGAATCCATCCATCTTTCTGGAACATTTCCATTAATGAAAATAGAATAAATTCCTTAACAAGAACAAGCCTTATAGTAATTAGTTATTCATTCCAAACATATAAAATATTATTTAATATCATGAACATACCCAATTATGTTGAGTATATGATACTATAATTACTTAGGTTAATTATGCATTAAATTCCTTTTAAAATGTAAATAAATAATTTCATTCTTCCATAAGTAACTAGATTGACTTATTGAACAACTTAAACACTTAGTTACTCAGTAATGAATTATTCTAACACGTAGAATATCTCTCTTTCTCAAGAATTTTTCTTAATCTAATAGTCTTAGGAGTTTATTACTTTAGGATCCTTATTTCAAGGATTAATATAATGTTTAATTTTATGATGATGATGTATTAATCTATAACGTAAATTTTTATATGATTAAAATCACATCTTATATATTTTCATTAAGGACTTTTAATGATAGTTATCCCACTAAATTTTTTGACCCCATATATCATATCTATTTAGTGAGCAAATATCAATATTTTCTCTAAGAAAATGAGCCATCTATGGCATGACACACACTACTTAGTTATTTAGGTAGGACGTCATCCTAATGAAAAAAGTTATCATTCTTGGATAATTTAGTGGATAACCCTTTATCTAAATCTATCATATGGATTCAATCAATTCTATTCCTCAGGTATCACAACCCTTGGGGTTTCCTATCTTTGTGTAACCCAAATCAAACCTCAAAAACAAGCTAACACAATAAAATATAGAGGCACCTAACTATGGATTGAAACTACTAATTGAATAATCTTGAGTTACTCATTACTTTCTTTCCTTACACAAGACAATTTGGGGTCACCCCTCAGTGGCATGAAACTACCCATTTGGACGATCAAGGTCTTGAATAGTGTTTTTATAGAAGGAATCTCACACTTAGTGTTTGAGGGGTTTTCCATTTAAGGTCTCACCAATTTAGTATACACCATATGCATATTAAATTCTTAACTATTACATCCTATGTAATAATTTTATTCTCTTTTTTATTCCCTTATTATGTATGAATTCTTTTAGTGATTTAGTTTTGGAATCCTTATTTCAACCACCAAATTAATTCCCAACTCTTTACATAACCCACAAATCAATGTTAATTACCCAAAAATAGAAGTCAAGTATATTCATACATATCCAAATACATTATATTAATAAGGTAAATAGACAATTCATTTAAAGGTATAGATTTATATGAGATTGGAAAGCTCCACATGACTAAGATCATAGTGACAAATATACAACTATATTCACTTTCCAAGCTAAGGAAAACCTCTAAGAAAGTAGGTGGTTTGAACCAAAGTCCCTCTACCTAGGGATACATTAATCAAGAGGGAATTCAATTCATAAAAAATATAACACCTAATACGAAAAAACAATGCTCAATAACCACTCTCAAGATCGTAACTAAAATTTCAAACCATGGTCAAGGTTGATGAAAACTAAATATTATTATATCAAACTAAGCATGATATTCAATGCCCTATCCTAGAAGAAATTTATCATATGAATTTTGGAATAAAATTATTCATAATATAAGTAATTTATAACTATGAATAAAACATGGAATAATATTTAAATAAATAAAAAATTAAAAAATTAAAATATGAGATAAAAATTTATGAAAAATTTCACAAATAAAAGATAATTATAAACCCTTTTATAATTTAACGTTTAACATTATAGAAATTATATAATTTGGAATATTAAATCTTTATATTCTTTCTAATATTAATTATTAAATATTTTTCATAATATGGAGTTTACCTTTTAAATATATAATATTATATGAATTAGAATCTATTTATAATTCAATTTATATTATGTAAATGTTTTACATAATATAAAATTCATATACTTAATTATTATTTAAACTTGATCATTTCAATTAAAAAA
Organism: Viscum album; assembly: GCA_963277665.1. NCBI lineage: Eukaryota > Viridiplantae > Streptophyta > Magnoliopsida > Santalales > Viscaceae > Viscum > Viscum album. The sequence continues at coordinate 1,836,694,841 of OY728160.1, read as the reverse complement.
ACACCTTTTGATGTGGATTAAATAATATCCAAATAAAACCGATTTAATTTGATCAATTTTAAATTAGTTACTTATAAACTAAACATTAATATTAAAAAACTTTAATAAATAAAAATTTATTTATTTACCAAAATATGAGACATTTATGAACTATTCATAAATAAATGATAATTATAAACCATTTATAAATTAGAAAGAATATAAAAATTTTATATTCTTATTAATATGAACACTTTAACAATTATATCAAATATTCCATAAATTATAAAAATTTTATAATTCAATATTTATTATATAAATATTTTATATAATCTAAATATTATATATGTTGGAATTTATTAACATGTTATAAATCACCTGTTATGATTTCTAAATAAACCATTTTCATTTAAATTGTCAAAAGGTATTTAATTAAAAATATATTTATCAATTAACCATACACATTTTATAGTTAATTAATTTATAAAACTTTTTTACAAATTTATATAAATATTTTCAAATATGTTTATTATTATTATTATTTATAAAAAATTTATAAATTATATAATTAAATTAAAAATTTAATTTTATTAATTTAAAATAGATGCTTTATTTATTTTTATAAAAAAGAGTAATATATTTGAACATTTCATATTTTATTTCTAGTATTGAAAAATATCTTTTTACTATTAAAACATATTTTTTATAAATCAATAAACGTGTTGATTATTCAAATAAGCCTTACCCTATGAAACCATTGTTTGGTTTTGGTTGATCATAACATGACCTTGTGTAGCGAAAGATAACTTAAACATATACAGATCTATCTTTGAGAGTCAATGCATAAATAAAGTTTATAAAAAATTTACCTTGAGATCGTTAATGGCATCAATCTTTTTCTTTCTTAGTGAAGGAGAATTCTTGATGAAGATCACATAATAGTGAATAAAAGCACTCTGCCTCTAAGGGGGGTACACCGACCAATGGATCAGTGATCATATTGTGGGGATACCCAAATGATGAAGGGGTTCAAGTACCTTCGTCTCAAACGATGAAAAATAGTTTAGGCATAATACAAAAATGAGAAACTTTCTCATAATTCCATACTTTCAACAGGATTGATCACATCCATTTATATATCCATCCATGAAGTGTTTCATTAAATAAAAACATGTAGACCATATTAATTTTTCCATATAAATTTATTACCATAATTCATTGAATTTTATTCAATGAGAATTCAAGCCAATCAATCCATTCATAATAGATTGTAACTGATAATTAAACCATTTGAGAAAAATAAATATATATCATATATATATATATATATTATCGCATGTATTTAATACATTCATTATAATATATTCATTAAACCTATGTAATTAAATATACACTATATATAGATATAATATCAAATATATATATATATATATATATATATATAGTGCATAGCTAAAATTAACTTCACTTGAACTCACCACTGAGGGAAAGATTGGTGCCACATGTGACAAAACTTGAATATCTAATTTCATTGTTCATAAAAATCAATAGAAGATAACAAAAAAAATCAAATATCACATATTCAATGTAGAGTAAATGTATACAATGATTTTCGTGATGACACATCATTAGAGAACTTGTACAAATTCCAACCTAAGAGAAAGGCTGACGCACTGAGGATTAATGAATGAAGGTTGAAGGTTTGGAAATTCTAGGTGAGATCCAAACTTTTCCATGCTTGATCCAAATTGATCCAAAAACTACATTGAGTAGTGAATATTACTAATCATTTTAATTACATGGTTTGGATTTTAAGAAGTTGAAGGTTATTATTTTTTGGTGTGGGGTAATGGGTTTCATAATCGATATAGTGTTCGTCCACCAAAATTTCAAGACTTATGAATGTTGTGTTGAGTTGTGTGTACATAAGTATGATTGAATGTGATGAGGGCCTCTTTTATTCCACACTATTTTTTCTATAGAGTTGGAATATTCACTCAAACTATTCAATAAAATGTCTCAATGATGTTCAAACACCTAGGTCAGTTGTTGTTGAACTAATAGACATTGGGTGCATGAATTTGAACTTGGTACCCGGTGGGTGATAATGAATTTGATGCAAAGAATGAACTAATTCTTGGGTCTTGGTTTTTAAGATATAAGGTACTGAAAATAATAACTTTTTGATGATTCGAGTGGAATTATTTGATGATCTTGTAATCCCTAAGGAACAATTGTGGATTTTTTTGAAGTAGTTAGCCGTAATTTTTTATTGAATTTAAAAAAGTCAAGGTGTAGTGTATAATTTGAATAAATATAGGTGAAAACCATGAAACCTTAAAAAAAATATGAAAATAAATTTTAAAAAAACATTGAATGAAAATGTGAGTTCGATAATGGGGAATTTTACTGAAAATCTATGGATATTTCTGGATATTTTTAAAGTTTTTAAGATAGGGATACATGTATAGAGAGCTCTATGTTAAAGGATATTCACCCATTTAAATTGAGGAGGAAGATATACAGTGAAGACCTCACCACATAGAGGCCTTTAAGGTAATATCAATGCTAATGTTTGAGATATGGCTATGATGGAATGAATTATAACAAAAATGAAGAAATAAGGTTCAAAATAAAGTGGGGGAATTCCATGTTGGAGGGGTATTCCAAATAGAAATAGGGGGGAACCATTGACAATCACATAATTAATAAATAAGTATTCACTATCTCTAGAAAATAGAAAAACCATCTCCATCCAAAACACCATGCACATTCATTCACACCCTATGATCCTTCCAGAACCATATCACCATTTCATTCCTCTAATAATTGATCATCCATCTAAAAGTAGATTGATAAAGAAGAAGGATTAGAGGCTTGAGAACACACTCGAGGAAGTGTACATGGAGTGAGAGATGGAGGAAGATTCCAATCACACTAGAGAAAATTCCTTATCTTTAATATACTTATTGTACCATTATTTCAATATTATTTGAAGGAATTATATTTTTGTTTCTGATGTCATGTATAGCTTGGAATTTTTGGGGTTGGATCGGATAGAATAACTGTATTGAATTAAATCTGTTCTTGAATAGGGTTAATAAAAGAGGTATGTTATATTCCTAATATAAATATCAATTTCTTTTCCATGTGAGCATCTTTTCACTCTTCCGTAAGTATCGATGGGTGAAAGGTAGGGTATCTTTTCCCTTAGAGACCACAACAAATATGATTTCTAAAAATGGTTGTGGTAAGCTCTTATATATGAGTAAGAATCATCATCTTGGGTTCTATTATAAATAAAATCTATGAAGATAGGTCTATGGTGTTGGTGATTTACCTGAGGACAATTATATATTTCATTTCCCTTCACACATCATCATAACCTTTATGGTTAATTACATGTAAGGTAAGTTATATTTCTATCAATCTCATTTGATCTTGTACCCCTAACAAAATCAATTTTATTATTTCCCTCTCCATTTTTGTTGTCACACCACTTTCTCCACACATTCCTCTATTACTCCACATTCACATCAAAACTTCACTTCCTACTCTGATTTTTCTATTTTTTGTTTGTTTTTATGTTTTTTTACTTTTATTTAGTCTATAAAACTTTTCTATCCCTATGGTGCAACCCTTCTTATCACAAAACTAGAGTATATAGATTTATAAATAATTAATTTTATTGTCCTCATGATAAGAATGCCATAAAATTTTAGTGTCATTTCTGAGTAATGCACATGAGACCAAGAAATAAAAATAAAAAAATTAAAAAATTTAAAAAACATAAAAAATGTTTTATTTTTTTTATAATTATTCATAAAAAGTAGAATCAGGTTATTTAAGAAGGTAAAAATTAAAATCAAGATGTAAATACACCACATCTTCAAAACCAATTCCCTATGATTCCTAGACTTTGGGAGTGTATACCTACTTGAATGTCTAGAAATACTTTATTCATAAGGATTAGTCATGGGTCAAAAAATATGAATATAAATAGTTATATATTTCTTTTCTTCCTTCTTTGACTACTCATCCTTCTAAGGATTCTCTTGATTTCTTTAGATATTTCTACAATTCTGTGAAATAATTTCCTATTCATGTATTGAGTGTGGTGGATATTAGGTTGATGGAATTCCCATTCTATCTCAAAGGAAAGGCTTAGATTTGGTTCCAAAATCTTGATGATTATATATTTGATAACCAGGAACAGTATTTTAATCTATTAATATCCAATATTTATCATAGGAATATCACTATAGAAGTCAGATATAATATCATAGTATTTTTATAGCATGATTTAGATTTGTTTCATAAAAAATAGGATAGTTTTAGAGGTCTACATAGGAAATGTCCCACCCACAAATTGTCTCCCCATCAAATGATGAATTTTTTTTTACAATAGCCTTACAATATACCCTTAAAATATTGTGGATCAATTTTGTGGAGGTGATTTTTAAGATAATATAGCTCAAGAGTATAAAGGAGTTTTATATAAACTTTCACAAAATTGTTATCACAAGTATACTAGGAATATATAGATTTATTGGTATGTCACTAACCCTTAGGTTACCACAATTTATATAAAAAACACTCATATAATAAATACACTCATTGTGATATTTATGATCACACTAAAAATTGTTTCCCCAATTTGGAAATATCATCCTAGTCTGAGGAGAGTGATCATTTTTTGGATTTTATGGGTAGGAAGTATTAATATAATGACCCATTTTCAAATAAATTTACTATTGGATTGAAAAACCATCTAAATCTGCCTTCAAAAGACCAAGGGACCACCAAAATACCTTATATTTCACCTGGATACCCAAATCAATCATGGAATCATGTTCAAAATAAGGATAAATATTAAAATTTTAATTCTTATTTAGAGGAAATTTTTAGGCATATGATTAAAAAAATTGATTCCCAGTAGTCAAGTATTAATATTTTTCATTCAAAAATGGGATAAATGGATATAAATATGACTTTTACCAATAAAGGTAATATTCTAAACAAAAAATTCTAAACCCCAAATAGAATGTGATAGATTTCCCCACGAGAGGTGTACAAAAAACTCAAGAACCTACTGGGGTGAATCATTCTAAAAATTAAATTGAGGATTTGATAGAACCCGAGAACCCAAACCAGGAAAATGAAAAATATGGAAATCTTGAAAACAAGTTCTATCCTAAGAAAATTGACAAACCAACACATAAAAAATACAGAAACCAGGGAAAATGAAGATGAAATTGATCAAGGAAGAAAAGATAAAAGTTGAATTTGAGGGGAAGGTGAGAAATCTACCTGTTTTAAAATTTTTTGTCCCTCATATTTAATTTCCTAGAATAATGCATAAAATTGATGAACACGACTAATTAGGTTTACTAAATATGATTAGAACCTTTAGAATCAATATTATATTTTTGTAATCCTTAGATAAATATTCATTATATGTCAAATTTGGAAAGATTTTTCTTTCTAACAAAAATGATTGGAAGAAATTGGATACCATAAATATTACTAAGGAGTGTAGTCCTGTTATTTTAATGAAGTTTCTGCCAAAATTGAAAGACCTTGGAACTTTTTTTTTCAATATCAAATTGGAGATAGTGGGAAACTGAACTATTTGTTTGATTTGGGAGAAATTATAAATTTTATTCCTTACTACTTATATAAGTCAATGGGTCTTAGGGATTTGAAACCAAATTCTATGTGTCTTCAACTTGTTGATATACCACTCACTCATCACTATGTAAGGGTTAATTACTTATTAGTTAGTTTATTAAATCTCACAATACCCACTAATTTTCTTATTCTTTACATGGGATGGAATTAAAAATTCCTAATTATCTTAAGTTGACCATTCCTTACTATTGGGGGTGCTTTTTTTGATGTGTCAAAAGGGAAACATTTCCTCTAAGATATAAATAACATGGAGGAGATTATTATTTTTGAAAAACCCAAACATAAGGATATCTATTATATGAATTCTATTTCTAAGAACGAGTTCTTAAAAATTGAGTTTATATATGAGTATTTTCATTTCCCTCTTGAGGATATAGAGATTATGTTTCCCCAACCTATTTAGAGTATTACTCAGGCAGTTATTCCACCCCCTCTTCCATTTTTTAAAGAATAAATTTATAATATTGATCTAAATATGGAATAAAATCCAAAAATAATTTTTCATGTCCTGTATAAACCTATTTATCAGATTTTCCCAAATGATATTCATATTTTTCAAGTCTCCAAAGTTGGGGATAATTTCTGGTTAACACATACCAAAAAACATGATTATTTTAAATTTTAATGAGTATTTTTATTGGTAATTACTCACCCACTACGATGAATATAGATCCTACTAATCTTCAAATAGTTTTTGAAAAATTCACTTAATTTGAGTAAATCTTGGTGTCTAAACGGTTCACCATGGAACATGAATTTTAATCCTTGAAGTTGGATTCTACTAAGATGTTTTATTTTAGAGCTAATTTTGAAAATAGTGAGTAGTATTTTTAAATTTCTATACTTTCATATGAGTTTTCAAATCCCTTAAATGTGGGGTAACACTTGAAGAATATTGTTGCTAATAAAAATTAATTTTCTAGAGTTTTGTTTTCAATATTTGGTAACTTTGGAGAGACTTGTTGGATAGATCCAATTTTGGATTTCAACCTCACTCCTCAAATATTAGATCATATTTAGACCATATTACTAGAAGCTGATGTTCTTGAATTTCATAGAGAACCTGATAACACTTACACTCACAATAACAAACTCAGAAACATCAATTAATCATACCCACTGAATTATCAAGGTTAGGTTAAAATTTTAAGTTAAGTATGGATGAAGAATTATAATTTGTCACTGTATGGGAGGAAACCCTTGATTTTCAGTTTTTTATTTTAATTTTATGATCAAATAAATGTATCTAACTCTATTTTATTTCAACTTTTTCAATACTGTGACTTCCTTGGGGTTTTTGCAAGATATTTTAACTATTATCAAGGACAAAAAGGGATAATATGTATCGATAAATTAAAATGTACAAATATTTTACTACCATAGGAGACATTATTTCAATTTCTATCTATTTTTGTGTTTCCCATATATGTTCAAAAGTTCTACTGCTAGTTTTGTGGTTTTGAACACTAAATAATTTTATCTGAAAGTGTTGTGGTGCATGTTAATTTTTTTAATTTTATGATCACCACTAGTCTCATGATAATAATTTTTAGAAATTAAATTAATGGATGTTCATTAACACACTGATTTGAAATTCAATTGTGAACTAAAAATTGTTGGTATAATTTTTTTCTAAAAAATCTTGTTTCTATGCTACAATGTTTTTTAGGGGTGTCCAACGAACATTTTTTGAATTATATAAATTATTTAATTTCTTGTTCTATGTGGAATGTTGATTCTTTATTTTTACTTAAAATCCTCTAGACATTTCATTAATTATTGAAACAAAAAATATTTCTTGAATTTAATTATCTTAAAGTGTCTCCCACCTTAGGTTATATGTGTGTGGGAGTGGTTCCTCAATTATTCCTTCATTTTTATTCAATTATGCACTTATTAAAACCCACCAAAAGTTTTCAATAAAAAATTCTCCCCTTTATAAATAAAATATGCTCTTTTTTTGTAAATAAAATCATTGTTTTAATATTTTTTTATATGGAAAGCAAAATTTTATTTTTCTTTAGCTAGGTGAGATCTAACATTCTCATTTTGAGGGATTTTAATGACTCTAAAATTATTATAATTTTATGATTTCTGATTTTTGTTTTCCATAGTTTTTATATAAATACTATTTAGAAACTAGTAAAGGAAGTTTAGTAGTTTAGATTTTTGTTGAATTATAATTATATCTTGAGTAAACTTGATGTTTTAACTTGAACCTAACAAATTATCCTTGATAAAATGGAACAACTTAGGGAGATTTCTCAATCGATATTAATATTTGTCCTTTTAATCTAGAATAAAATGGGAAATTAGGACCCCATGGTGAATCTCTAGGACAAGGGATCTGGGTGTGTTATGTAAATAAGTAAAACAAAATTTTCAATACAATAAGTTATTTTCATAGTGATGTGAAAAACTTTATGGTTAGTAAAAATTAAATAAAGTTAACTTTTAAAAAATGAATTCATTAGGTGAGGAGAATATTGAACCCAGATGATGAATGAGACAATTGATTTATATGAAAATATTTTGAGTTGTATCAGGGAAGTTTACAATAGAACTTTGGTTGAGGAAACTATTATAGAGAAAAAATTGGTAGCGGTAATTATCATAAATTTAATTCCACATGAATATATATTTTCTACACTCCTTGAAATAAAATTTGAACTTGGGTTGATATAGGGAAGTGGGTTTTAATCAAATAGGAGGAATGGAAATTTCAATAATATATGGCTCAATGATTTTTTATATTTCCAATATGTGTATCGAAACCAAATAATGATAACCGTTTTTAGGAAAAATTGTAAATAAAAGAAACTAAATTTCCCTATAGTGAAATATATTTATTATTGGGGAATATGATGTGGAATGTATTTGATTCATTTTTCCAAATTTAATTTCCTGAATTAGTTGTGATTTTTATATGAAAGTATTATTTATTTTTAAAATTTTTGAAAATTTATTTATTGTGTAGAAATTTTAATTCTTTGGATATTTGTTCTCAAAATGAGTGATTTTTTGGTGTGAAAAAATTCAATGGTTCAATGGTTCTTCAATTTGAGTGTTAATTTTTTAGGAAGCACATTTTGTGATTACTGGGTTTATATTATTTGAAGATTTATATATTGATATTCTTGTGTAATTTTGGAATTTAATTGGTTTAATGTTCTTATTTTTAATCATTAAAAATATTTTGATGGAAAATTTCACATTTTATGAAATTTTTAATGATTTATCATTTTAAAATATGATTTATAAATTATTCCAAAAAACATGTTATTTCCATAATTGATTCTTCCAAAAACTTACATTGTTTAATCATATATTTATTTCAGAATTATTCTTTATTAAATAAAATTTCAAGTTATCATTTTGGTTTATTAAAATTTATTCATATTTTATTTTATTCATTTTGATTCAATATTGGTTTTTTTGATGATATATTTTTTTCTTTAGGTCTTTCCAACTTCATTGTACTTATACCGCTATTGAAAACCCTTGATAATATCATCCCATATTTATTTATAGCTCTATCTTCTACTATTGAGGGTGTTCCACCATTTAAAGTTGTTCTACCACTGACACCTACTACAACTTAGTTCACCAAAAACTATCAAGAGAAAAGTTCAGGTATCATTGAACTTAATACTGTTAGAATAAAAATTGAGATTATACTACTAATCCCTATTACTACTACCAACTAATTACTACTACCACCCATGCTTACTATTTCTACATCCACTATATCTTCTACCTCCATAATATTTCTATTGATACTCTATCCATTTTTATTTCTCTACCATTGGTCTCTTCCACTAGTGATCCACAAACTCCCCAATGATTCTAACCCTATTGACTCAGATCTAAATAAGAACACCATTAAATCTGAAACTAATCGATTAATGAGAGAACGATTATAGCGACCCATAATTTTCTTACATGACTATTACATCATTTTCAAGACAACGATACAATCAATGATCTAATGATTTTGTGTGTTGGGAAAATTATGATCATATATTACTTGTACATAATTAAACATAAAAATTTATTTAAATACTTATTATTTATCCTTATATAATCTCAAGTTCTCCTTAGTACAAGTAATCACCTATTAATATACATCAATGGAAGGGGTGAGCTAAAATATCAATAAGATGATGAATAACATAGCTGAAATAAGAGACATTAATCAATATTACATGGGTGAGTATAATAATAATAATGGGATAATCATTATAATAATGAGTAATACATTTGGAAAAGGTATAGAATGTGTAATATTCATTAAAATAAAACATCATTTCATAGTGTTCAAATACTACACATAGTTGTGAACAAATCTAGTATCATATCCACGCATAACATTTGTGCATAAATCAGAACATCATCATTGTAAAAAAATTAACATAATGTTCATGCATAATACACATAATATAATGAGGTAAAAAAAATTACCCAATGCATTTTAGGCCTATATAATCATGATCCCACTCATCAAATCATAATATTCACATAATCATGCATGCCACATTGAACGTATAACAATATTAGTCTTGAAATAACCAATGGAAAGGAATGGGTTTCATAAGGATTTCATAAATCATAATTTTATGAATAAACTTTTTTTTCCAAAATGAATAAAAGAAAATATATTTGGTATCAAAATCATCATTCTAGAGTGAAGAATAAACAACTCAAGAGGATACAAAGAAGTGTTTTTGAAAGAAAAGTATTTTTGGAAAATATTTGTATTTGGAATAATAAATTAGGGTGGAATCATGTATATCCTAGGAAATAAAATGGAGAAATAATTAAATTATATTTAAGGAATATTATAGGAATATGAATACTAAATATTTTTTGAAAGAGGGATAACCCAAATAAAAGGAGTTGGGTTCGAGAATCCCCTCACCTTAAATCAATATTTATTTCATCACTTTTCCACCTCTTGAATAATAAACATAGTTTTATTAAAACATTGAATCAGATGTGAATTATGTAAATATATGTGACTATTTTTAAATTATAAAAATTGAATTATATTTTTTAATTTCATATATTGATGTTGAAGTATTTTATATCTTTCTTTCCTTAACAAATTTCTCGTTTTTCTCTGATTTCGCTATTTTTTTCAAGGTCATTTATACATTAGTATAATTAATTATATAAGATTAAAATAAATATATTTATAAATATATATACCATAAATAATTTATAATAACAATCCATAGGGTTTTCTATAATAAAATAAATGACAACGTCCTTATTGGTGGTTTACCAACCGTTAATGGGACATTGTCAAAAGGACAAGAATTGGAAGTATGAAAAATTTAATAAGTCATAAATATAATAATTATAGTAGGTTAGTATCATTAATATAATGTTAATATAGTAAAAAATTATCCTTATAATATTTTTTATTGAAAGGGGAAGAAAAAAGAGAAAAATGAGAGGAGAATAAGAGAGGGGATTGGTGAGAGCTCACCCTCTTCTCGGTGTTGCTTCTTCATTATGGCTCATAAATCCTTTGATACTTGGAGTTGTATGTATACAAAATGTACTTATGTATTATAAGTGTCTTAGTAGAGAGGATTTGGTCAAATATTTGGGTTGGAAGTTGAGGGAGGATTGGTTTTCCAATGGCTAGGAGATGGATTATTTATACTTGAGGAGAGCGGTATTTTTAAATTAAAATATTTAATAAAATACTATATGTAGAGTAAAAATTGTAATAATGATATTTTTTACATTATAAACCATATTTTATTTAAATAACATGATTTTAATAATTTTAATCACATTATAATTGAAATTAATTATCTTAATCAGAAGGAATGGTGGAAAAAAATGAGAAAATATTATTTTAATGTAATACTTTTGATTTTAGACTTTGGGAAGTAATTTTTAGGATTGGAATTCATTTTTATTGTATTTAAATGAAACATTTATCAAAATTAATTTTTTTTGGTTGAACCTAAAGTTATATAAATGACTAGGTAATTATTACATTACAAATGATATAATTTAAGGTACACTAATTAAGAGAAAAACTATATTTTTACTATTCATTGGAGAATCAAAGTATTTCATAAAATTACCAAAAAAACCACACTTGTAAAATATAGATGCTATTATTTAATAAATTATATTAATTTTATCAAAATAAATTTATAACATATTTTATTTTAAATTTTAATACAATAATTATGATTTTTATGAAATAATTTTAAAATACAGTTTATAAAAAATGTGATTATATTTTCTTTGAGGTTTTTAATAATGATATATATATTTTTGGAATTATAATATTTATATTCACTTAAATTACTCATGATAAATATTATTTATATTGAAATTTATTATTTTGTGGTTAAATTACTATTCCAACGACTAGGTTACTACTCCCAATGGTCAATATACTATTCCCAATGGTCAGGTTACTATTACGATAGTCACATTACAATTCCAATAGTCACATTACCTCATAAAAATACCTATTACTTAATTAATTTATTATTCAACTCAATTACTCCTAAGGTGATACATTTCCATTTTCTATAATGCCGATTAGATTACTAATTTTTTGTTTCATTTTTATAGTGTTATTTGTGGGAGGGATGATTCTAGCCGATTAGGGTGATCCAAATTTTCCCATTATAGTATTTATATTATTTTTTTATCCTTTTTTAATATTTATAATTTTAATGGGTTTAGTCATTGACTAATGTATTGAATTTTCATTAATTAATTAATGTGTTGTTTGTTTATCTATGTGCTCTATGTGTATGATACATATATAATATAATATAAAACTAAATTATCATTTAAAAATTATCGATCATTATATTATTCCCCCCTTTATAAATTTAATCCCTAAAATTTAAACTCATATTCTCGATTTATAATAGATGAGGGTATATCTATTTCACTATTTCCTCTGGTTCCCATGTTGCCTTTTCATACTTATGGTTCCTTTACAACACTTTGATATAGTGAGTTGCCTTATCATGTAGAACTTTGTATCTTAAGTGAAAGATATTCACTAGTTTCTCCTCATTCGAATGATCATTCTTCAGTTGTACCACCTCTGGATTTAGTACATATAATGGTTCAGTTATATACTTACTCAGGAGAGATATATGGAACAAATCATGAACATGAGCCATATTTTGTGGAAGTGAAATCTGATAGGCCACTGGCCCTATGCAATCATGGATCTCAAATGTGCCAATGTACCTAGGGCTGAGCTTTCCTTTCTTTCCAAACCTCGTGACTTTTTTCTATTGTGATATTCAAAGTAAAATTTTGTTTGCAACATTAAACTCCAAGTACCTTAGATGGTTGTCAGTATTTCCATTCTTCCGACTCAGAGAATATTTTATATATTGTTGGACGAATTAAACCATAACTATCAGATCTTGTGATGGGATAGGTCCATGTATCTTTTTCCCCAACTTTATCCCAAAAAGTAAGAGCTTTACATCACTTTACATACAAATATTTATATAGATCCACTTGAATACTTGAGAAGAATCTATTGTTGTTTGAGAACTAAACTAATGGGAGATATTGATCTCATCCTAATTTATGATTCATTTATTATACTTTCAAAATTTCCTAATGTTTCTAAATATTCCTTTCAGATTAGTCATCAGTTTGGGGGTGATAGTCCATAATAAAATTTAATTCAACATTTAAAGCATGTTAAATACTTCTCCAGAATTTATATGTGAACCATGGATCATAATCAAAGACGATTAAATGTTGAAACCCATGTAACCTCACTACTTCCTTTACATATATCTTTGAAATTAGTTCAAGTGATAAATATTACAGACTAAAAATAAAGTGGGCAGTCCTGGTGAGTCGATCCACCACTACCCATAGCACATTATTTCCTTTAGATTTATTTGTGAGACTAGTGCCAAAGTCCATGGAGATGTTCTACCATTTATACATGGGTATATAAAAGGGTTTAATTATTCCATTGTACTTGTATCTCTCTACTTTAACTTTCTAACATACCAAGAATCTTGAGATATACTCAAAAAATATCCTTCTTCAGGTTTTCCATCCAGATGTATTATAGAAGATCACAATACATCTTGGTACTTCTAGGATGGATACAGAAATATGATCTTTGAACATTACCCATTAGATATTTTTTATCTCAAATTATGTAGACACAAAAATTATAGTTCCAAATCAAATGAAACCATCCTATTTGAAGTGGAACTCATGTAGCTTCATTTTATTTACTTATTCCACCATCTTCCTAAGCACTATATCATCCCTTTGTGCCTCATTGACCTTCTCTTGGATATATGGTTTCTAAATAATTTGGTATAGGTAGTATTTATTCCATACCATTATGATTTCTAGATCCATCCCTTTTATATCCATCAATATAGGTTATTCTCAATCCAAATCATGGATAGATTAATAGATTCTTTTCTACTAAAAGCATCAAATACCTTTTTGACATTTCCCAGATGGTAGTGAATAGAGAAATAATAGTCCTTTATTAGTTTTAACTATATCCATTAACTCATGTTTAGATCCTTCTATGTGAATATATAGTTTATCCTCTTATGATCACTATATATGTCACACTTCTCACCATAGAGTTAGTTCATCCAAATATTTAAGACCAAGATCATAGCTACAAACTCCAAATCATGTATCAGGTAATTTTTCTCATAGATATTTAGTTTTCATATGGTGTTGGTATGAATTTTTTATTTTGTATGAGTACAAAACCCAAGACTCTATTTTAAGCATCATTTTATATCAAAAAACCTTATTCACATGTTGGTATTGTGACTACATTCATAATGATTATCCTATTATTGAGCTCCTCATAACATTACTCACATTTTTATATCTATACATACTTTACTGCTTTCCATATTATCCTAGTTATCTGGCTAGATAATCATGATAAATTTCTTATAAAACCTTGGTAGTACCCTACTAATCCAAGAGAACTATGTTTTTTTGTAAAACTAGTGGGTCTATGCCTTTCCTATTTTGAATTTGTCTTTGAAGGGTCAATAGAGATTCCCTCACTTGTGAAATTGTATACTAAGAATGTGATTTGGTGCATTTGAAAATCAATCTTGCTGAACTTATCATACATATTATCCTTATTTAATATAATAAGTACAATCCTTAGATTCTCTTCATGTTATTCCATTCTCTTAGAGTAAATGATAATATCATAGATAGACACTACAAAAAAAATTCAAGGTAGTCTCTAAAGACTCTATTCATCGAATACATGAATATTTCAGGGGAATTGGTAAGTCTGAAGGGAATCACTATAAACTCATAGTTTCCATACCTATATATAAGGTCTTCTATGAATATCTTACTTATTAACATTTAGTTGATGATATGTAGAATTAAGATCCACCTTTGATAAGTACTGAGCTACCCATATTTGATCGAATAGGTCATAAATCCTTGGAAGGGGATACGTGTTCTTTGTAGTGATCTTTTTGATCTACCAGTAATTGATACACAACATCATTGATCCATCATTTTCCTTTACAAAGACCACTGGTGCACCCAATTGCGATGAACTAGGGAATATAAACCTTTTTTTCCAAATTATCTTATAGCTATTTTTTAACACCTCCAATTCTATTGGGGGTATCCATTAGGGGAATTTGGAGATAGTACTGGCTCTGGGTATAATATCTATTAAGTACTCCATCTCATGATCTTAGGGAATTATGGGTAACTCTTCAAGAAATACATTAGTGAATTCCCTCAAAATAGGTATTCCCCCCAGGTTTATACACTCCTTTGACTAAACAATTTTGAAAAATTATGTTTATTCATAGGGTATCAACACCCACACAATTGATGGATTTTACAATGTAGATTCATGATCTTCCTTGCATTTTTATAGGATCATGGTATGGTCTAGAATATGAAAATAGATTTACTTTTCCCAATATTTGATGTTTTCTCTTTATAAAGTGATCCAATCCCTTCATAGTATAACATAAAATTCCACTAAGGGGAGGATTATGAGATTTGCTGGAATAATATTCCCACATACACTAATAGGAGAAGATTCCAACAAGTGGGTTTCCTTGATCACCCCAAGAGGTGTTTTTTTATAGATGTATATACATCAAGGCATTGGTGATTAAATTCAACACTTTTAGAAAACATATAGGATTTAAAGGAATGTGTAGAAATAGAATGAAATAAAAAAATTCCAACCTTTATTGAATAGGAAGTGTACCTTGTATGAATTTATTTTCATGCTCCAATTCAGTAGTAGTTATGGGATAACCTTTCCCTTACTCATTTGGCTTTTATGGTTGCTGACACTGATTACCCTCAAGGACCCTTGGTTTAGGGAACTCTTTTACATAGTACCCTTACTCCCTACAGTTAAATCAATAAACCATGAGTGATGAATTAAAAGGTTAATTCCTTTATTCTATCATGTAGTCTATCTTATTCATATCTCTTCGACATTCATGAGTTCGGTGGCCTTCTCTTCCACACTTGAATAATTTTACCATCTCTTTGAGGAAATTACCTTGATTCTTCTTCCCAATTTTTTTGCACATGGGTGTTTGGATCCTCTTTCCTAATTTACCTTTTTGACCTACTAGTTTTAAACTCCATTCTTATATTATGATCCTCATGTACAAAGGAAAAATATCTATAATCCATACCTACTTTGAGATCACATAGAACCACTTATTCATAACTCTCAATGTCTTGGAAAGCTAGATCCTTTTGAAGGTGTGGTTTCAAAAAATTAAGGAATCTATTTATTTTTCTATCATTGTTGATAACACAACCTATGGTTTATATTTGAAGTTTTTTTAAGTTTTCCTTGTAATCTATGACAGATTCACTTTCCTCTTTATTCATCTATAAGAATTATCTCTCTATATTTGTTCGAAGAGTTTGAGGTAAGTATTTATTAAGAAATATTTTCTTGATGACTTCCCACTCCATATCTTATATTTCATCCTTTGGATTGGTGTTATTTATCAATTCCCTCCATTGATCAGAATCTACATCTAAATGATAGAGGGCCATAGTCACTTTATCCTTCTATAAATAATGAATAATACAAAATATCTTCTCTATTGAGTTAACCCAATGTTCTATGAAAAGTGGATCATAATATCCACTAAATTTTGGTGGTCATTGCTGTATAAAGGACTCAATATAAAGTTCCTCCTTCTTGGGTTAAGGTGGATGTTACACATAGTTCAAGTTATTGTTCATATCCTAAGATAGATGGGTAAGAAACTCCATAACATTTTGAATGCCACATCCCATATCATTAGGGATTTCATTCAGAAAATCTTTGAATTTTACCTCACATGGGTTGTTGGTTTAGTTTCTCATGGTTCCCACCACTTTCTAAAATAGAAAAGGTTTGAAAATATGTAAGTTAAAAAAGGCATGAACAAATATTTTTTTTCTTTTTTTATGAATAATCACTAAGGAATATCCGATGTGATCCCAATGTTAATAATTTTTATGAAATGATTATTCTAGGATGTTTACCTATACGTATACTTATACTTATGTTTTTTACTAATTTTTTATAATATTAATTACTAAATTAACTAATCAATGACCTGACAAAAACTATTGCGATATATCTTTTTCTTACATGACTATTATATCATTTATAAGATAGAGATACAATCCAAGATCCAAAGGTTTAGTGTTTGTTTTGTAAAATTAGGCTCATACATCATTTATACACCATAAAACACAAACATTTATTTAAATCCATATTTTTTATCTTTCTAAAAGCTTTCATTCTCCTTAGTAAATTTTATAACCTGAGTATATATATCAATTAAAGGGGTGAGAAAATATCCTATTAAGGGGAAGGATATCAAATTAGAAATAGGAGACATGAATATATAGTACATGGGTGAGAATAATCATCATAATCATATCATAATCAGGGGATAATCATCATAAGCATGAGGAATAAATTTGAAAATAGGTATGTAATGTGGAATAGGAATAGAAATGAAATATCATGTCATAGTGGTCAAATACCACACATAGTTGTGATTAAATCTAGTATCATGTCCACAGATAACCTGTGCACATAAATCAAAACAAAATCATTGCGAGAAAAATATAGCATCATGTTCAAAAATATTACACATAATATCATGGGATAAATCACATTACCCAATTCATTGGAGGGATATATAATTCTATGCCCACCCATCACATCATAATATTCACATAATCATGAATTCCCCATAAACCATATAACAATCACAATCCTGAAAAAACCATGGAAAATAATGGGATTAATAAGGATTTAGTAAAGAATACATTCATGAATAAACTATTGGTGTTAGAAAATGAATAAGGTAAAAAATATTTGGTATAAAACTCAATATTCTTGAGAGAATAAGAAACAACTCAAGAGGATTAAAATATGTGTTTTGGAAGGAAAGTTTTTTTGGAAAACAATTGATTTGGATTAAAAAAATCAAGGCAGAAACATGTATATCCCTAGAAAGAGAAGGTAATAATTATGAAATGATATTTAAGGAACATTAAAGGAATACCCATAGTAAATATTTCATGAAAGTTGGATAACCCAAAGAAAAGGAGATGGGTTCAAGAATCCCATTACCTTAAATCCATATTTATTTAATCTCTTTTCTACCTCCTGAATAATAAACATAGGTTTAATAAAAAATTGAACCAGAAGTAATCTTTGTTAATTTATGTGAATATTTATAAATTATACTAGTTGGATTATATTTGTTAATTTTTTTTGTTGACATTGAAGCGTTTTGATAGCTTGCTTTCCTTAAAAAATTTCCCGTTTTGCTTCGATTTTACGATTTTGTCCAAGGAAGTTTATAAATAAGTTGAATTAGTTATATAAAATTAAAATAAATATATTTATGAATTTATATAATATAAATAATTTATAATAACCATCCATAATGTTAGTGATAAGAAAATAATTGGCAACGTCCTCATTAGCAGTTAATTGACTTTTAACAGGACATTATCAAAAGAGAAATAATGAGAAGTATGAAAATTTAATATGTCATAAATAAAATACCAATATTAGGATAAAATAATTAATATAATTTTAACAAACTAATTAATTATCCTTATAATATTCTATTTGAAAATTTTTAAAAAATTCAGAAAGGAGAGGAGAATGGGAGGGGGAATTGGTGAGACTTTACCCTCTTCTCGATGTTGCTTCTTCTTTATGACTCTAAAATCACTTGATTCATAGAGTTATATAGATCCAAAATTTTCCTTGGTATTATAATAGGATCAAAAAGATTATTTTTGTGTATAATTGGTTTTTTAAAATGATGGAGTAGTGGTTTGTCAAGGGAAGGGAGATGGGTTTTTTATACTTGAGGAGAGGGGTATTTCTAGAATAAAATATTAAATAAAATACTATATCTAAGGTAAAACTTTTAATAGTGATATTTTTGACATTATAAAATTTATTTTAATTAAATAACATGAATAAATTTATAATTCTAATTTTTTAGTTTAATCAAAATGAAAGGTGGAAAATATAAGAAAAAATAATTTTAATGTAATACTTTAGATTTTAGACTTTGGAAAGTATTTTTTAGGTTTGGAAATCATTTTATGGTATTTTAGTGAAACAATTATCAAATTAAATATTTTTTGGTTGAGCCTCAAGTTCTATAAATGATAAATTAATTATTACATCATGAATGATGTAATTTAAGATACATTGGTTCCGTGAAAAACCGTATAGTTACTACTTAATAGAAAATTAAAGTATTTTAGAAAATTTATAAAAAAATACCTTTGGAAAATTTGGACACTTTTATTTAAAAAAATAATAATTTTCTAAAAATAAATTTCTAAAATAGTTAATTTTAATTTTAATATTATATTTTTTTATTTTTACAAAAAACATTAAAATATAGTTTAAAAAAATTGCTTGTATTTTCTTTATATTTTTTAATCATGATATTTATTTTTCAAAATTATAATATTTATATTATCTTAAATTAATTAATCATGATAAATGTTATTTGTGTTGTAATTTATTATTTTGAGGTTAAATTACTATTCTAATAGTCATGTTACTATTCCCAACAGTTAGGTTACTATTACCAATGGTTGGGTTATTATTCTAGCAATCACATTATAATTACAATGGTCACATTACCTACTATAAATACATATTAATTCCATAATTCATTATTCACCTCAATTTCTCCTGAGGTTCTATATTTCCATTTTCTATAATTTTGATTGGTTTACCATTTTTTTTCATTTCTATAGTACTGTTTGTGGAAGGGATGATTTTAGCCGATCAGGGTAACAAAAAATTTCCCTTTAGAGTATTTTTATTTTATGTTTTTGTCCCCTTATAATATTTGTATTTTATTGGGTTTATTCATTGACTAATGAAATTATTTTTTGTTAATTAATTAATGATTTGTTTGTTTCTCTATGTACTATATGTGAATAATAGTTATATAATATAATATAACACCCAATTATCAGTTAAAAAGTCTAGATCATTACAATACTATTTGATTTTAGTTGATTTCACATTGAAACCATCCTAGAAGGATTCATCAATGAATCGAAGAATTGAGGCTTGAAGAACTGAAAACACCAATGCACCTCGACTAAATCCAAAGAATGTGGAACCATGATTATGGGTGAAGGTGATGAAGATTTTTAATCATAGATCAAGGGGAACCTAACGTAGGCTTGTGAAATGAAGGAATATATAAAATTGTATACTGAAACTTAGTTCAATCAGAATAGAAACTATTGACAGAAAAATCATAGAATCAATGAACAATGTTAAGGATGAAGACATGCCAACCCTAATCAAAGTAACTAATTTATAATAAGTGTGATGAGAGTTTAAAAACTCTTGATAAATATAATTTTGGATGAAGAATTATTAAGGGAGTCAGTTTAAACCACATATTTAATGGTGGGATGAAGATAAACTAGATCCATCATGGAGTTAAAGCCAAGAATCAGGGCTTTCTAAAGTATGAGCTTTACCCGAACTCACCACTAGTGGGAGACCTGACACATCAAGTGATAGAACTTTAAAAAATAATTTTGGTTTTAATTAAAATATACTAGAGATCCAAAACCAATAAAAGTCATCCTAACCAAGTTTAAGGATATTGATACATTAATTGTAATGGACACTCTTTATGGATAAATAGTACAAATTTTGACCTGAGAGAAATATTAATATACTGTGTATTAGTGAATAAACCAAAAAGGTTCTAAAATTCTAGGTGAGATATCGAATTCACCATTACCAAGACAAATAGACCCCTTAGATTCATTGAGGAGTAAATATTACCGAGAATTTTTAGTATATATTTGAGAATTCAAGTTGGAAGTTAGTATCTGCTAGTGTGGATTAACAGGTTATAGAATCAAGAGAGCATTTGTTTATCAAAATTTAAAGGCTTGAGTTTCATGTGTAGGTGGCCTATTGAAGATGATGGGGACCTATGTTCTCTCCCAATATTGTGGCTACATAGTTGAATGAATGTGCACTCAACCTATTCAATAAAATATCACAATGATTTTAGAACAACAGTGTGTGTTATTGTTGGGTTGCCAAACATTGGGTATGGGAGTTTGGTCTCTATACATAATATTTTATGATGAAATTGATGCTTAGAATGAATTTATTTTGGGTTCGTCGGTTTGAAGATATAAGGTACACAAATTAATAACTATGTGATGATCGGGGTGTAAGTATTTGATGATCATGAAATCTCTAAGGCATATATGTGGAAATCCTCCAAGGTAGTTAAAATAGGATTTTTTGGTGGAATTTTAATAAATTCACAGAGAGGTTAAAAATATGGATAAATATAGATGAAAATCATGTGAACTTTGAAGCTATATAAATAACTTTTAAAAATTATAATCATTGAATGAAAATGAAAGCTTACAACTAGTGTAGTTCACTAGAACCTTATAAATATTTTTGGTGATTGTTAATGTTTTGTAGAATGGTCAACATTCTAGGAGAGATCTTTGGAAAAATATATTTACTCAAGTCAATTGAGGAGGAATATTTATAGTGAAAAAATCACCATGTAGAGGCCCTTAAGGAAGGATCAATTCTGATGTCTTAGATCCAGCTATGATGTAAGGAATTTGTATAAAAATTAAGATAGACCAATCAAAAGAAATGGGGGGGGGGATTCCCTAGAAGAGGATGAGTTTTCCTAAGAGTAAGAGTGGAGAACCATTCACCATACATAAATCAATAGAGAAACTGTTGATCCCTCTAGAAGATTGTTGACTTCTTCCTATGATTACTGTTTTAATAATCACAAATCATCAATTACTTAATCCAGTTGAATTTCTCATAATCACAATCTCTTAATGAATCTGTGTATATTGGTTGGATCATGTTTTTATCTCTTTGTTATTGATTTACAAGTATTCTGGAAGTCCTCTGGATCAGAGGACAACGGTCGTACCAATCCATATCAAAGGACAACGGTTGCACCGATCCATATAAAAGGATAATGGTCTCACCGATGCTGATCGAATGAGTCACCGAAGATGTCTCACCGATGCTGATCGAATGAGTCACCGAAGATGTCTCACCGATGCTGATCGAAGGAGTCACCGAAGATGTCTCACCGATGATGATCGAATGAGTCACCGAAGATGTCTCACCGATGCTAATCAAATGAGTCACCAAAGATGTATCACCGATGCTGATTGAATGAGTCCCCAAAGATGTCTCACCGATGCTGATGACCCACCAATCACTTGACACACTGATAGTCATAAACAGAAGTTTGAATTTCTTTATCTTTATTTAATCTAACCAACGGTCATATTAGGAATATTTTAAATGCTCTATCATTTATTTAATGTGTGTTGTTGGATGTCAGGGAACCGTACCTCATACCTGCGAAAATAAATCATTTCCTTTGCCAGAGCACGTACTTTAAATAGAGGAAGGATGTGCTACTGCATAAGGAGAGAAGATGTGTGTGAAGAAATATGAGAAGAAATACAAGAAGAAGTGAGACATACATAGAAGAATAGACAGACCACAAGGTGTGCTGAAAGAACAACCAGGTGTGAATGCAAAGAGACAAGAGACTTCTGAGCTTACAAGAAGATCACCTATAATCATGCGTACCAGAGAAGAGCTGAGAAGAAAAAGAGAACATCAACTCAACAACTTCTTCAACATTCTCTGAACTTGGAAGTCAAGGAAACAAATGATACTCTATTTTCCAGACAAAAACCAGAAGAGGACTCAGAGCGAATTCTGATCAGTCAAAGGAGTCCAGAACTGCACGACAATCACTAGAGCCATTTCTAAATTCTGAATATTTTCTCTGTGATTTATCTTTTTACATATTGAGCAGTGTGTGTTATATGCTGTATTTTACACACACGCTTTCTCCTGTACTTTAACTGGAGGATTTGTAAATCCTCACTCAACACTCATACTTATTTTATTTCCCACTGGGATAGTGGTAGAGGTCGTGTGACCTGGACAGGTAGTTGCTGTTGTGTTTGTTCCCACGAATAACTGTGGTAGAGGTCTTGGACCTGGAGAGTTTTAAACTGTTGTAATCCCCAATCCAGGGTGTGGATCACTTTTATAAAAGCTTTTGAGAGGACTAAGTCTCGGCTTGAGACTGAACCTCTTGGTTATATCTTCTATGTTATATCTTTCAAAGTTATTCTTTCATTCCACTGCTAATCTCTTTAAAACCAAACTGTTTTAAAGTCACTTTGATAATTAAATTCTCAAGTGTTTATATCAGTTGTAAATCAATAAGTTGGTTTCAAAAGTTAATCAACATTTCTGTTTTGATTAACTGGGAAATAATCAAACCCTCGAGAACCCAACCAAACCCTTACTTTGATATAAATTCACTACAGTTTAATTTAGTATTTTATTTGGGGGTTTTAAGACAAAGTTTTTAAAACAGAAATTTTAATTGGAACTCAATTCACCCCCCTCTTGAGTATCCACTCCGACCAACAATTGGTATCAGAGGATCATTTTAAATATATTCTAAAGTACTCTGTTTTTCAACTGTGATTTTAGTTGTATCTTAAAGTTCTTAAAATTTCTGTTATTTCTAAATTTTTTATCTCTTTAAAATCTTTTCCTTATGTAAGCTATCATGGAAAATAGAGTTGAAGGTGTTGCTACCAATAGACCACTATTTTTCAATGGCACTAACTATGCTCAGTGGAAAATCAAGATGAAAATTCATTTAGAAAGCATGGGTTTTGATATTTGGACTGCTATATAATCTGAATATAAAATTCCTTCTATTGTTAGAACTACTTGGAATGAAGCTACTAAGACAGCCTACAATAATAATTATAAAGCTATGAATGCTTTATACTGTGCTCTAGGAGATGAGAAATTTAATAGAATATCTTCCTGTAAAACTGCATATGAGATTTGGGATACCTTAGCTGTTTCTCATGAAGGAAAAACTAATGTTAAGGAGATGAGATTGAACACTTATACTATTAAGTATGATAATTTTGAGATGAATCCTGATGAACCCATTTCTGATATGTATATCAGGTTCAATGAAATTGTCAACACAATGACTTCTCTGGGAAATGATTTTCCAGCAAAGGAAAAAATCATGAGAATTTTGAGATGTCTACCTGAAAGATGGAGAGGAACCTATGTATCCATTAGAGAATCATGTGACATTGGTGAACTACCAGTCAAGGAACTAATTGGAAAGTTGATGATGTATGAAGAAGAACTCAAAGTGAACAAAGAAGAAGATGATGAACCTAGAAGGAAGTCTGTTTCCTTCAAAACTACAACCTCAAAGAATAAGGATAAGGAAAAGCTTCAAGCTATCAATGAAAGTTCAAGCTGTGAAGACGGTGAGAGTGACTCTGATAGTGATACTGAGATGGCTCACATTGCTAGAAGGTTTAAGAAATTTTATAGGAATAAGAATTTTTTCAGAAAGTCAAACTAAAAAGGTAAGTATGACAACAAGGGACATTGGAAAAAGGATTGGAAGAAATCTGACAAATCAGATGAGGTTGTCTGTTAGGAGTGCAAAAGGAAGGGACACATAAAAGCAGACTGTCCAAAGCTGAAATACAAGAAGAAGTATGAATACTAGGATAAAAAGTATAAGAAAGCCATGAAGGCTACTTGGAGTGCTTCTGAGGACAGTTCTAGTGAATCTGAAGTTTCTGAAATTGAACACAGAAACAAGGCAAACATGTGTTTTATGATAAACGCTTATGAGGTAACTTCAGAAACTCCTGCTTCTAATTCATATTATTCCGGACATGATTCTGAATGTGATAACATGTCTAAATTTGAACTGTTTGAATATTGTGATATTTTAGAAGAAATATGTAATAAGCTGAAAGACAAATACAAAGGTTTAAAGAAACAATATTCTTTAACTGTTAAACATAAATCTGATCTTGATATTGAAATGGAAAATAATGCTCAGTTTCTTAAAGAGAACACTGGACTAAAATTATCCAATGAGAAACTCAAGAAAGTCTTAGAGAAATTTACAAATGGTAAAGATACTCTTACTCAAATTCTAGGTAAGAAAATAGCACCTAGATACACTACTGGTATAGGATACCAACCTGGACAAAGGAAGATTACCAAAACTAGATTCATTCCTAAATCTGGACAGAATGTAGCTAGCTTTGGAACTTCATATGCTTCAACGAGTTATATTCATAGTTATAGATCTAATAAGATTTATCTTTCCAAATCTGTTGATTCTAGAAATTCTATGAGACTCATTAGACAAATCTGGGTACCTAAAGTATTATTGGCTAACCTGTCTGGACCCAAGAAGATCTGGGTACGAAAATCATTTCCTATCTAAATCTGTTTTGTAGGGAACCTGCTTAAGGAGCTCCTGTAAAAAGACCTGGTACTTGGATAGTGGATGTTCAAGACATATGTTAGGAGAATTCTCATGCTTTAAAAGCTTAGTCAGAGTTTATGGAGGTTTTTTCACCTTTGGTGACAATTCTAAAGGGAAAATCATATGCTTAGGCCAGATTGGTAACACTGACTCAGTATTAATTTCTAAAGTTTTATTAGTTTATGGACTTAAATACAATATTTTAAGTATTTATCAGTTATGTGATGATGGTTTTTATGTTAAATTTGAAAATGATTCTTGCAATGTTTTTAACTCTAAAAATGTTTTAGTGTTTTCTGCTTTAAGAAGTGAAAACGTTTATGCTATCGATTTAAATTCTTTAGCTAAGCAAAATATTACTTGTTTAAATGCTTTTCATAAAGATTCTTGGCTTTGGCACAGAAGATTAGGACACTGCAATGTGCATTCACTTAGAAAACTTTCTAGGAATAACTTAGTTAGAGACCTACCCAAACTTGAATTTCCAGCAGACAAAGTTTGTAATCCCTGTCAAAAGGGAAATCAACATAAAGTTTCTTTTAAATCAAAGAAAGAAGTGTCAACTTCTCAACCTCTCGAGTTGGTTCACATGGATTTATTTGGACCTTCTAGAGTTTCTAGTTTAAATGGGAAGCATTATGTCTATGTTCTTGTACATGACTTTTCTAGATATACTTGGGTATAATTTCTAGCTCACAAAAGTGAAGCTTGTTCTTAATTTGTTAAATATTCCAAGTCTGTAGAGAACCTTAGTGGACTTAAGATTAAAACCCCGAGAAGTGATCATGGTCGTGAGTTTGAAAATCATGAGTTTGAATCATAATGCTCACATAGTGGCTATAGTCACAATTTCTCTGCCCCTAGGACACCTCAATAGAATGGTGTAGTAGAAAGGAGGAATAGAAGCCTGCAAGAAATTGATAGAACTATGCTTTATGAGTATGACCTTCCCGTTTACTTTTGGGATGAAGCTATAAATACAACTTGTTATGTTATTAATAGAGTCTTGATCAGACCTGTTCTTAAGAGGACCCCTTATGAGTTATGGAACCATAGGAAACCTAAGGTTAACTACTTCAATGTTTTTGGCTGCAAAGTCTTTATTCATAACACTAAAGATAATCTTGATAAGTTTTCATCCAAGAGTGATGAAGGAATTTTTCTAGGTTACTCAACTTCCAGTAAAACCTATAGAGTTTTCAATAAGAGAACCAAATGTGTGGAAGAATCTGTTCACATCAAATTTGATGAAACTGATCCACATGAACCTAAGACCTCTCTTGAAAATCTTGAAGATGATCTCTCTGGTTTGAACCTTAATGATAAAAACAGTGGACCTGTAGTTAAAACATCCAGTTCTGGAAATTTTCCAGACCTTGCTTCTGTTGAACCTCAACCTGTAGATGAACCTGAAATCTTGAGCCCTACCTTTTCTAGACCAACTAGAATTCTGAAGAATCATCCTTTAGATGCTGTTGTAGGAAATCTTGATAGAGGGACACAGACTAGAGATTCTCTTAGAAATCAGGTTGAACATCAATCCTTCTTGTCATGGTTAGAACCTAAAAATATCAATGATGCTCAATGATGAATTTTGGGTAATGGCTATGCAAGAGGAACTAAATCAATTTGAAAGAAACAAAGTCTGGAAATTAGTAGAAAGACCTAAGGACACTATCACCATAGGCACAAAATGGGTGTTTAGAAACAAAGTTGATGAATCTGGAAACATCATTAGAAACAAAGCTAGGATAGTTGCACAAGGTTACAATCAAGAAGAAGGAATTGACTATGAGGAAACCTTTGCACCTGTAGCTAGATTAGAGGCTATTAGGATCTTACTTGCTTATGCATCACATCTGAATTTCAAGTTATATCAAATGGATGTGAAAAGTGCTTTTCTAAATGGTTTTATTGTTGAAGATGTTTTTGTAGAACAACAACCTGGTTTTTCAAATCCTCATTTTCAAAATCATGTTTTTAAACTTTATAAATCTTCATATGGTTTAAAACAAGCTCCAAGAGCTTGGTACGAAAGACTTTCAAACTTTCTTATTTCAAAAGGATTTACAAAAGGATTAGCTGATCCCACTCTTTTTATAAAAAGGATTTCAAAAGATGTGTTAATAGTACAAATCTATGTTGATGATATTATTTTTGGATCTTCTAAAAATTCTTTATGTACTGAATTTTCACAGGTTATGAAAAATGAGTTTGAAATGAGCTTAATGGGAGAGCTTAAGTATTTTCTTGGTTTTCAAATTTTTCAAACCAAAGATGGAATTATTCTAAATCAAAGTAAATATACTAAGGATTTATTAAAACGTTTTGGTTTGGATAGTATTAAGGAAATTGATATACCTATGAGTACCACCTGTAAATTGGATATTGATGAAATTGGTAAACCAGTAGATCAAACAAATTACAGAGGTATGATTGGGAGTTTACTTTATCTTACTGCTAGTCGACCGGATATTATGTTTAGTGTGTGTATGGGTGCTAGATTTCAAGCTAATCCTAAAGAATCACACTTACTGGATGCTAAAAGGATTTTTAAATATCTTAAGTATACCGTGAATTTAAGTTTCTTTTATCCAAAAGGACAATCATTTGACCTAACTAGTTATTCAGATGCTGACTTTACTGGATGCAAGTTAGATAGGAAAAGCACATCTCGAACATGTTATTTACTTGGAAAATCACTAGTATCATGGTGTAGTAAGAAACAGAACTCAGTTGCATTTTCTACCGCTGAAGCAGAATACATCGCTACTGGTAGTTGCTGTGCACAGATTCTGTGGATGAAACACACCTCATTGTACTATGGATTTGATTTTAAACAAGTTTCAATTAATTGTGACAATACTAGTGCGATAAACATATCTAAAAACCCTGTGTCTCACTCTAGAAATAAGCACATTGATATCAGACATCACTTTCTAAGAGATCATTGTCAAGAAGGTGATATTTATCTAGAATTTATTAGTTCTGAATATCAATTAGCTGATATTTTTACAAAGCCTTTATGCTCTGAAAGAATGAATTTTATTACACAAGAATTGTGTATGATTGATCTGTGAAATTGATCTATGAAACTGATCTGTGAAACGGATCTGTGAAACTGATCTGTGAAACTGATCTGTGAAACCGATCTATGAAACTGATCTGTGAAACCGATCTCTGAAACAGATCTGTGAAACCGATCTGTGAAATTGATCTGTGAAACTGATCTGTGAAACCGATCTGTGAAACTGATCTGTGAAACCGATATGTGAAACCGATCTGTGAAACCGATCTGTGAAACTGATCTGTGAAACCGATCTGTGAAACTGATCTATGAAACCGATCTGTGAAACTGATCTGTGAAACCGATCTGTGAAACTGATATGTGAAACCGATCTGTGAAACTGATCTGTGAAACCGATCTGTGAAACTGATCTGTCTTTATATTACTTTTTATTTTGTGATTAATTAACTACTTTTATCTTTATTAATGGAACCCTAAATGATGAAATAAATGATACGCGACTATTCCTATTCCCCAAACCGTCGAACTTTCATTTCTTTCCCGCCAAACCTTATTTTCTCTCTTCTCCTCCACTTCGAACCTTCAAACTCCTGCTTTCCCAGAATCATCAAATGGCTAAGCAGAAGAGACCGAGAAAAGGATCAGAAAGTCCTAAACCTTCAAAGCGTGCTCGAGGTGAGTCGAGTAGTACCACTCAAGATCAGTAAATCCGAACCTGGAAACTCGGTTTGTTGCTGTAGAAAAGGAAGTCAGCTCCGCCCGGCTTTTGACACGTAAGTCGCTATTGTTACAAGTTTTAGAATCACAAGGATGGAAAGCCTGGTTCTCAGACAACACTCGTGTATACTACCCAAAGCTATTGCATGAGTTTTATATAAATCTGCAAGTTACTTTAGATGGTGTCGAGGCTGCCAGAATGTCTTCGGTAGTGAAAGGAAAGAAAATATCATTTTCAGCAAAACAATGGGCTGAATGTTTGAATGTACCCCATGAGGGTCGGTATGAGGATTATGCTGGAAACATTCCTACAACCACCGAGTATTTCTCTTATGAGTTAGCTTTAGAGCTTTTGACTGGAAACAAAGAGTCAAGGAGAATCATAGCATCAGAGCTGGATGGTGAATGTAGACTTCTCTTTAAGTTTATTCAGCACCAAATTTGCTCCAGGAAAGGAGATTTTGCTGCTATAAGACACCAAGATGTTTTTCTGTTTTTTTACTAAAGACCCATGAGAAGATCAATTTTTGTAGATATATAATGGTGCAAATAGCTGGAATGGTGAAACCTTCTAAGAAATCCACTGCCCTATTCTATCCCAAAATGATCTCTGCTATGTTAAAAAGTCTGGAATGTGCTGATGAAGCTGATGAGATAGCTGAATCTGATAGTGATTTTTGTATTACCAAAGAAATTTGTAAACGGATGAAAATAAAATGGAACCCATGAAAAAAATGCTGGGTTGCTGATGAGGACAAGTTGTATGAATCCTAAAATCTCACTGATCATGGAAAGAGGCCGAAGGGTTTGAGAGACCTTGGTTTGAAATCGGATGAGGAACCAATTTATTCTGATGACGAAGAAGAAGTAAATGTTGAAAGGAATAGACACTGAAGAGTCTGGTAAACAAGGGATGGAAGACACTGAAACAGAAGAAGGAAGTATGTCACCCCCTGATTGTAGGAGTGATCCCGATACTGTGAGTCCTAAGAGATGAATAGACTTTGGACCTGCTAGTCCACCTTTACCCTTACCTGAATCAGAACCAGTTCTTGGTGATGAAGAAGCTAGTGACACTGAAGGATCTGAAAGTGAAGTTTCTATGAAGAATGGAAATGAGAATGGAGATGATGATGATGATGATGATGATGGTGATAACCGACTGGTGGATGGTCTTGCTGTACCTCCGACGGAAACACATCAAACTGTACCAGAAACAGATGCCAATGGCAAGAAAGAATCTCTTAAAAACAGTGGAAAAGCAAGTTATGATAAACCGAAATATACTCTGTGTGCTGCTGTCTGGGATGATTACCCTGGTTTTGCTGTTTTGGGTTTAGAGTATTCTGAGGAAGAAGAAGAAGAATCAGAATCTACTGCGGTTATGATGGGAAGCCAACCAGTTGGGGCAAGGTCTGCTCATGTTGTTGATGCTGCTGGTGCTCATGTACCTAGTTCTACTGTCTCTCAGTCTGATTTTGACAAGTTAAAGAGGGAGTTGCTTACTGCTATGAGAGACACAGTCAGAGAAGAAATTTCAAAGGCTATTACACCAGACCTGGACAATACTGGTGAGTTTATTGGCAGACACATAGCCTCTCTAAATCAGATTCTAAAGGATCTAAAATCTGGGTTAGTTTCTTTATCCAACGAATTTAGATCCACCATCTCTGGTATGATGGAAGTGTTACGAAATCTGATTGAACATATTAAGAAGTCTGATATGAGAAAGTTGAAGGCTGAGATAACTCAGATAGTTGCTCAAGCCAGTAAAACCAATCTAACCAAGATCACTACTCGTGAGCTAGAGGCTCTGAAGCAGTTTGTGCATGATGAATTGGCCGCCATTAGGCACGTTCTTGATTTGGACTCGTTGAGAAAGATGAAGGAGCACAGTGATCACATTCATAAGATGGTAACCGTATATTCATCAGATGCCACTAAAGTTCAGAGAGAAATCAAGGAGAAGGTTGATCACTACTTTTCAAAAATCTATACCAAGCATGAGATGACCGCGAATTTCAAAGTGCTAGCTGAAAATCTGAGACTACCTCCAGTCACTCAAGCTTTCAAAACTCAAGTTCGACAGTTTCAAGATTTTACTCCAACCTTGGAATAGTTCATGGAAAATAAGGATGATTTTGAGAAGGCTATGCAGTATGGTGTAGAAGTTATTCATAATTTAATAAATCTTTTGAAGCCTTATCTGAATGCACAAGCCACTGTCGTTGTGCTTCTTACTGATGACCCTCTCGGTGCCTCTGATGTTGCTCCAAATCAGATCTCTATTGCTCAAGCTCTCTCTCATCTTCGACCAGTTCCTCAACAATCTTCTCAACCATCTCCTACAGCTCCACAGTAAATTCCGGTGGAATCCTCTCCTCCAACCTCCAAAGTCGTTTTACCACCATTTCAAATTCGACCAGTTCAACCTTCCTCCAGGCCTTCCAACTTACCCACCATTGATCCGTCCGACAAGGGCAAAGCCCCTTTACACCCCCAGTAATAGTTGTGCATTGTTTTTGATAGGGTGAACCCTGTTGTGATTGTACTATGATGTCTTATGAACTTTATTCTCTTTTCTTTTTATTCTCACTACTGCCGTCTTTTAATCTCTTCTTTATCTGTTTTCCCTCCTTTTTGATTATCCCAAAGGGGGAGAAATCTGTATATCTATGGATCCATGGGAGCTATGGGGGGATGGGAGAAATCTATATCTCTATATATCTATGGCTCTATGGGAGATATGGGGGAGATTTATATCTTTGTATGGAAATGCTTGCATAAGTATTTAACAGGCCTAATTTCAGGGAAAGATTTATATCTCATTATGTTTTTATTCTTATTATGCCTTATTATTGATGATATCTTATATTTATTAATGGCTAAGCTTTGTTATTGGCTAAGAGTTGTGATTATCAAAAAGGGGGAGATTGTTGAGCCCTCTAGAAGATTTTTGAATTCTTCCTATGATTGCTGTTTAAATAATCACAAATCATCAATTACTTAATCCGATTGGATTTCTCATAATCACAATCTCTTAATGAATATATTTATATTGGTTGGATCATGTTTTTATCTCTTTGTTATTGATTTAAAAGTATTCTGGAAGTCCTCTAGATCAAAGGACAACAGTCGCACCGATCCATATAAAAGGACAACGGTCGCACCGATCCATATAAAAGGACAACGGTCTCACCGATGCTGATATAATGATTCACCGAAGATGTCTCACTGATGCTGATCGAATGAGTCACCGAAGATGTCTCACCGATGCTGATCGAATGAGTCACCGAAGATATCTCACTGATGCTGATCGAATGAGTCACCGAAGATGTCTCACCGATGATGATCGAATGAGTCACCGAAGATGTCTCACCGATGCTGATCGAATGAGTCACCGAAGCTGTCTCACCGATGATGATCGAATGATTCATCGAAGATGTCTCACCAATGCTGATCGAATGAGTCACCGAAGATGTCTCACCGATGCTGATCGAATGAGTCACCGAAGATGTCTCACCGATGCTAATGACCCACCGATCACTTGACACACTGATAGTCATAAACAGCTATTTGAATTTCTTTATATTTATTTCATATAACTAATGGTCATATTCAGAATATTTTAAATGCTCTGTCATTTATTTAATGTGTGTTATTGGATGTCAGGGAACCATACCTCGTACCTAAAAAAAGAAATCATTTCCTTTGCCGGAGCACATGCTTTAAATAGAGGAAGTATGTTCTACTGCAAAAGGAGAGAAGATGTGTGTGAAGAAATATGAGAAGAAATATAAGAAGAAGTGAGACATACATAGAAGAATAGACAGACTACAAGGTGTTCTGAAAGAACAACTGAGTGTGAATGAAAAGAGACAAGAGACGTCTGAGCTTACAAGAAGATCACCTATAATCGTGCGTACCAGATAAGAGCTGAGAACAAAAAGAGAACATCAGCTCAACAGCTTCTTCAACATTCTCTGAACCTGGAAGTCAAGGAAATAGACGATACTCTGTTTTACAGAAAAAAACCAGAAGAGGAATTAGAGCGAATTCTGATCAATCAAAGGAGTCCAGAACTACACGACAATCACTAGAGCTATTTCTAAACTCTGAATATTTGCTCTGTGATTTATCTTTTTACATATTGAGCAGTGTGTGTTATATGCTGTATTTTACACACACGCTATATCCTGTACTTTAACTGGAGGATTTGTAAATCCTCACTCAACACTCTTACTTCTTTTATTTCCCACTGGGATAGTGGTAGAGGTCGTGTGACCTGGACAGCTGGTTGTTGTTGTGTTTATTCCCATGAATAACTGTGGTAGAGGTCTTGGACCTGGACAGTTGTAAACTGTTGTAATCCCCGATCCAGGGTGTGGATCACTTTTATAAATTATTTTGAGAGGACTAAGTATCAGCTTGAGACTGAACCTCTTGGTTATATTTGCTGTGTTATATCTTTTAAAGTTATTCTTTCATTCCGCTGCTAATCTCTTTAAAACCAAAACTGTTTTAAATTCACTTTGATAATTAAATTCACAAGTGTTTATATCAGTTGTAAATCAGTAAGTTGGTTTCAAAAGTTAATCAACCTTTCTGTTTTGATTAACTGGGAAATAATCAATCCCTCGAGAACCCAACCAAACCCTTACTTTGATATAAATTCACTACAGTTTAATTCAGTATTTTATTTGGGGGTTTTAAGAAAATGTTTTTAAAATAGAAATTTTAATTGGAACTCAATTCACCCCCCTCTTGAGTATCCAATCCGACCAACAGAAACATTCACCATACCTAAATCATAGAAACACTATATCTATCCACAACACCATACACCTCAATTCACACCTCAAGATCATTCTAGAACCTTATCCCCATTTCATTCCTTCGATCATCAATCATCTATTTAGCAGATCATTGAGAGTGAATAATTATTAGAGGTTGGATAATATACTCAATACAATTCACTTAGATTTAGATATGAAGGAATAGGCCAATCATAATAGATAAACTTCCTTATATATTCTCTACTACTTATACTATAGTTTCAAGACAATTTTAATGATTTATATTATTATTTCTTCTTACTTGAATAGATATAATGTTTAGGGTGTTGGATTGGATTGATTGATTTAATTTAATTATATGTATTCTTACACAAGGTTAATCAATGATGTCTATTGTATTTATTTCAGATACCTCAATTTATCTTCCACATGAGTATATTTTCACACTACCCCAAGTACTGATGTGTGAAAGGTGGAGTTTCTTTTTTCTTGGCGACCACAATAGAAGTAATTTATGGGAAAGGTTATGGTAAGATATTTTATATAGGGAAGAATAGTCAACATGGTCTCTGTTATAAATAATATATATCTAGATATATATTTTGTGAGAGTGATTTACCTAATTACAATTAGGAATTTTATTCCACTGCAAACAAATTCAGCACCTCTATGGTAAATTCCATGTGAGGGTAATTACATTTATATTGATATCATTCAGCCTATTTACCCTAAATAAATAAATTGTATGTTTTCCCTCCCTATTTTTTCTGTTTCACATCTTTCTGTACACATTCCTCCATAACTATTCATTTACTTTAGAACTTCACTTACCACTCTGTTTGTTCATATATTTTTATTTATTTTACATGTTTTTATTTTTCCTTTTTCTAAAAAAATTCTCCTTACCTATGGTTAGACACTTCATCAAAAAACACTAGTGTATGTAGGATAATAAATAATTAATTTTACTATCTTAATGAAAAGGATTTCAATGATTTCTATGGTTATAGAATGTGAATACCACTAGTTAGAAGAATAAGAAACCAGCAAGAGGGTCAAATTTAGAATGTGGTTCCACCCGAACTATAGGTAAATTGGAAGTTGATTTAAATTATTGTTCAATAATTCTAGGTAGTCGATAAGGGAAATCGAGATGAGAATCCTTATCTCATGAATTTTTTTTTAGAATTCTGGAAAAAGAATCCACCAACATCATAAGTTGATTCGAGACTTGAGCATATAGAAGTAGGGTTGAGTAGAATGAATAGAATATTCAATATCCGTGATAATCCAATTGAGATGAAATTAAAGATAGTAATATAGATACTTGAATTACAGACACTACAGTGGTGAGATTTAACTATTAAAACTAAGATAGAGTAAGGTCTTACTTGGGAATGGTTCAAGGTGATATTTAATAATATGTTTTTTTCATACACCTTATAGTTAGCAAAGATAATAAATTTATTTCAACTAAAGAAATAATGTCATTCAGTGAACAATAGGATTCTTGATTCACTCATTTGGTTTTCTTTTCATCGAAGGTCACTGCTAGTGAAATATTTAAAGTTTGTTTCTTAAAGGTAGGTTTAAAACCTAATATTCATTCTAAAGTGGTTATGTTATTTGTTATTGACTAAACATAAATGTTGAAAATGGTGAGAGTAGGTGAGATAGATATTTTTGGAAATCCTAGTGGAGGGGACACCTTCATCAACCTATGTATAAGAGGGAACTACAATGAAGGAAATAAGTGGAAAATGGTGAGTTACTCCAAGGAAAATAGGGAAATAGAGAACAAGTCTTTAGGATCTGTCTCTTTTCACCCTTTTTGTAGAAATTATAAAGGTTTCTTCTAGTTTGGATCATTCAAAAATAAAAATAAGGATTATACAACACCCCCATGATACTATCATAAATGCAGACAAATAAGACATCTTAAGTGGTTTTTTACAGACCTCTAAATTAAATAGGAGGGGATGGATTGAATCATTATCATATCTACTATACTTAGT
Source organism: Viscum album (assembly GCA_963277665.1). Classification (NCBI taxonomy): domain Eukaryota; kingdom Viridiplantae; phylum Streptophyta; class Magnoliopsida; order Santalales; family Viscaceae; genus Viscum; species Viscum album. The sequence goes on along the minus strand of OY728160.1, from coordinate 1,836,658,654 downwards.
AAAAACACCTTTATTAGAATAGTTCTTGTCCCTATAATCCAGTGAACCTGGATTCCCTTAGGAGCACCTTGATTGTCCAGATAACACCATCATAGTTGGGGAAGTGAGGACTACTCTATGAGGACTGGTCAACAAGTATATAGAGATGAGAAAAATATATCAACTAGGAAACATGTTCCCTCTATGGTGTAAGGTACTGTTCTCCTAAACTCATCCACTCTTTTGTTCAATATTACCATATCATATTCTTTTCATTATTCTCATGTGGTTAAAAAATTGGTGTTGCATGTGGAAAACATTACTCAAATCATGATCATCCAGTCACATCTTGGGTAGTATGAATACATAGGATTTAACTACCCATCATCTTCTATTAAAATTGATGCATTATTGTTTTTGGGGAATTGAATTCCTTAGAAATGTAATTTTTATTATAAAATCCTTGGAATAGACTTGTTATTGGAATTAAAATCCCACATTTATCTATATGCTTGGAAAGTGAACTTTAAATACCCAAATGATGTTGTTAATATATTTAAAGGGGATTATAATATGAATTCTTGTAGGGAATGACCTTTAGTGGCATTAAAAGAAACCATATTTGGTAATTCGACAGCACTAACCTTTGGAATTGTGGATGAAATTTGAAATAATACTCTTCCCACCATTATAGACTAATACCCATATCTCCTTTTGAATGATTTCTCTAGGATACCACCTGAGTGATAAATCAAATTTTCTATTGATCTACATATATAAAATGCCGTATTTCACTTATATATTATAGAATGAATCCTATAGAATTGCAGAAATTAAAATTTAAATTAGAAGAATTGGAAATTAATGGATTTATTAGAACAAGCACATGACATTGAGAAGATCCGATTCTATTACTAAAAGGTAGATAGTTCTCTTGAATTTTGTGCCAAATATAGTAAACTAAATCTAGTTATGATAAAAAATTGGAATTATCTTCCTCAAATTTATGAATTGTTTGATCAAATAGAGGGAGACAAGTGGTTATCTAATATTGATCACTAATCAGGGTATAATAAACTCAGAATCAAGAAAGAGGATATTCAGAAGTTATCTATTTAGAGTTGATATAACTATTATGAATACATTGATATTCCCTTTGGTTTAAAAGTGGACCTTTAATTTTCCTGGAATTTATGTACCATATCTTTAATAGGTACCTTTTTCCTTTTATCTTGGTATTTTTTGAAGATATTTTAGTTTATTCTAAAAATAAGCATTATAATTTGAATCACTTAGATGTTTTTTTGAGAACATTCTATGATCATTGACATTATATGAAATTTTATATATGTGATTTTTGGATACAAGTTGTTTGTTTCCTCAGATATGTCATTTTTCATGAAGGCATGTCATTTGACCCTGGAAAGAGTAAATCACCATTTTAATTCTAGCCACCTAAGAATGACTTTAAATAAACAATTATATAGTATTAATATGGAACTATAATCATTTATAGAGATTTATCAAGGCCCACTTCTCTTATTACTACATTAATGAGAAATGTAATTTCTTTTTATTAGACTAAAGGTGGTCATAATTCATTTCATGATCCTAAATATCGACCCAATTTGGAACCTATACTTGTCTAACAAAAACCATGTTTGGGATATGAGTTATATTTTGATGCATATGGTTCGGGATTGGATTATATTATTATACAAGGAGATCAAGTTGTGTCTTATTGATCTTGGTAGTTATGAATTCATGAGATGAATTATTTGATATATGTCCTAGAATTATATACAATGTTCCATGCCTTAAAAACATGGATCCACTATTTCTTTAGCGAAAAGTACACTTTCTTTAGTGATCATAAAATATTGAAACATATATTCTCTAAGAGAGAATTTAACTTGAGGAAATGGTGTTGGATATAATATCTCTATATGTTTGGATTTTAAATGGTTTATACACCCGGGAAAGGAAATGTTGTGGTACATGATTTGAGTTTGAAGTATTATAATTAAGTGTTCAGAGACACTCATGGACATATTATGATGAGTGTGACTACTGATATGTATTTTGAATATGATGAATAAAATGAGGATGAAGTTATCTTTCTGAAAACTCTTATTCCTATCGTTATTGGTTTAGTTAAATTAAATCAATGATTAGTTACTAACTTAATTTCCATTAGGTCAAACAAAAATGATAGGGGGAGACTGGATGATTGGATAAAGGATCCAAACTTGACATTGTGTTTCCAAAATAGAATTGGGGTAAACTAGGATTACGAAGAACAGGGGTATCACCATTATAAATAGGATATTCATACTATTACTCAGAAAAAGAACAAAGAAATGATAGCTCATTTATTGTGGTCAAGTAAGAAAATAAATATTGGGATTATGTCATGAATGTTTAAAATTTTCAATAGATAAAGGCTGATAATAAATTTATAGATGGTATGCTGCAATATTTTTCGATAAATATTTTTAAATGAGAGTATATTAACAAGAAATTTTTTATAAGTCTACCATGGATTCTTAGAAATAATGATTCTATTTGGTTAATTGTGGATCAACTCAGATTTTGGTCATATTTTCTCTTAATTTGGGAGTCCAAAATGGTGGAGGATTTGATAAAGCTATATATTTAAAAAGTTTTTAAGTCAAATGGTGTAAAAAATATATTGTATCTAATATAGATCCTTGATTTTCTACTTGGTTTGGAACTCTTTTCAATAGGATCTTGATGCCCAATTGACCATAAGCACAATACATCACCCTCATATGGATGGGTAGTTAGAATATACACTTTAGAAATTCTATGACATGCTTAGAGATTGTGTCATAGACTTTTGTGGATTATGGTAAGATCATATGGATTTATTAGAGTTGTTGAATAATAAACATTATTAAAAAAATGATACATATGGACCCATTTGAGGCATTGTTTGGCTGTCCTCATATCTCTCCACTTTGTTGGGTGGAGATGAGAGAATTTTCTTTTGGAAAAGTGTCCATAACTTTTCTAAGATAATGTAAACCTCAAGAATCCTAAGGATGTGAGTAAAAATTATGGAGAGAATATAATGCTCTGGGTTTGAGGTACTTTATGGTTTTACCATCTATTTTTGAAGTATAGTATGTTTTTTAAGTGAAAAATGTTCAGAAGAGGTTTGAAGGGAGGATGTTCAGATGGTTTTGTAATATATTTACATTAATTATTTACAAACTGAAACTTTATTCACATAAAGAATGGTTTATTGTAAGATTAAATTAAAATATTATGTGAAGTTATTCATGGTGTGAAACATCATTCACACTGTGAATTAATTTTCTGATTTTAAGTCCGAGGCACCATCAATTTTGGTGTATGGTTTATCCAAGAGATTAATGTAATGAACTCATATGGGACACAATGAAAATTTCTAGATACATACCATTTTAATTATTTCATTTTTTTCAGCCTCGAATAATTTCCTTTCTTCCTTACATGATTCTCAGGATCCTTCTAGGTGATTTTGGGAGTTTTTTGGCAAGTTTATGTGGATCTTTGTGAGTCAGACCTAGTAATTGATGGTGGATTTCTTAGTTCTTCTTATAATTTTCATTTTGATAATTATAAATTAGTTAAAACCCTATATCAAGACTCCAATAACCATATCTTGGGTTTATGACTTGTTCTGAAAAAGTTTCACTAAAATTCATTGATGCAAAGGAAGGACTAACCCATTTCCAACTAGGTTGTTGAGAGGGTTCTTCATATTGAACACATTTGAGGTAGATGGATTCTCCCTTTTTACAGTTTCTCTAGAATGAGAATTCTCTCATGTTACTATATAAATTAAATCTTCTTTGGAATGAAAAATTCATACTAAATATGTACAAAAAATTACTCTTGTTGGTTTATATTGAAATATTGGGCTATCAGGGATTCCCATAAATGTTTGATAAAACGATTTAATGTTTTTTCATAAAAATGTAGTTTCCAGGTGTGAGAACATGGAAAAATCATGGTTGTGGTGTGTGTTCATATTTTAATTACATGGGGAATTTTTGGTATGCATTTTCACTTGATGAAATAAAAGCATCATATGAGGTTATATCCCCAAGTGACAACCCGATGAACGACAGATCATTGCTCACTAGTATAGGGATTTTCATTAAACATGCATGTGTGTGTGTGTGAACATTAATTGTATATTCCAAGTGATATTAATGCATTTTTATCTACAATTTTATAAAAACTTTATTTTTTATAATATTTTTTGATATGATTCTTTATGTTTTATAAAATTGTGAGATAACCTGATTTTTATTTTAGTGGAATCTATGGGAAGTCTTGGGGGTTTTCCACTAGGTATGATTATTAATCCCCATGAATATGAACTTTATTATATATATAGATGTTTTATTCCATGATATATGAAATGATAAGATTTCATTTTTATCTAGTGGATATTTTGAGGTTGTATTCAGGGATATCTAGAGTTGGAGTGTTAGACTTGGTTAGGTCTTATAGTATGGAGTGTTAGTACCTTGGTAACTCAAGACATTATCATTCAGGAGTCTTTATATTCTTATTTTTTTCTTCTACTTTGATTTTTGTCTTATCATACTTATGATATTAACTTTTTACCATGCATCATATATATAGTTGTCTCTGGTATTATTTATTGGCATGATATGTGCATGTCGTTTCCATGTGTGTGTAAAAGGATAAACTGTTCCCCCATTCAGGGTTTAAATAATAAATATTTATTTTCAAATTTTAGTCTTCAGGAAATGCAAACAAAGTCTAGTAACACCTTAGATCTTCCCAAGCTTATGGGTTATGTTCGGGATGTTACATGACATATGAATCGTAAAATTCTATTATTGAAAAGAAATGGGTACTCTAAAATTTACACTTCTCTTCACTTATAAAATGGGAACACTTACACCCCTTCATTCCACCCTTATTCCATTGAATTTATTTTTAAGACTCTGAAATTCTTCATCCCCTAGAACCCTCTCCCTTATTATTGAGTAGTTGGGTCCTTAAACATTTCCAAACCCCTTAAAAATCAATGAGGTTTCCAAGATATGATTTTTTTCAATGAAAATTTATCTCTTATCATTAGTTTTTCTTGAATATTTTCTTCATTTACACCCAAAAAATCCATTCTAATATAATGAATTTATTTTTATTAAAATTATAAAATGTTTTAATATTAATTTAATGATTAATATGTATTTCGTTTAATCCATTTATAAAAACAAAAACATCGATCATGCATACATGTGGAGTACCACCTCCAAGAAGTGACATGTTTTGTTTTCACCACTACCTATCTTGGTTGGTAAAATTTAAGTATTTGATTAAAAGATATGTCTTTTCATGTCCAAAAAATAATTCCTGAATAATAATTTTTTATATACCTTAATTTAGCCTCATTTTTTGAGAAATTGAAATGTTAATCATTCATATGTGTGGATTACTGCCTCCAAGAAGTAAGGTATCTCATTTCTTATTTAGTTTCCTTTTAATTAATTAGAATATATTTAAATTCGATTTTAAACCTAAAAAATATCTAAATAATATCATTATGCTTCTACAATAGTGGTATTATTCTAAAATAAACCACTTTCATAACCATACTCATCCATTAATTATGGTATGTTCATGTTTGGGTCATTCTAACCACCTATATGAAAAATGCTACAAATATCTATAATGTATGACTATGGGAACTTAGATAATAATAATATTACATGTTTATAATAAAATCATGATATTTTTATAGTTATCTTATCTTATTTATTATTAATATATCATCTTCAATCTGTACAGTTACAAAAATATACCGATACAACTTCCAATTTCATGAAACATAAATAAACATGTATATAATGAAATAATAGATTTATAAATAGATATAAATTATATATTTTGGTACTTAAATTATCTCATAATAGTGAACTTTGTATCAAATAAGTGGTATTAAAATTGATATCATGAATCATGCATGAAATAATTAAAGTTACACACACCTATTAGTAAAAATAAGTTGTAACTAATATATTAAAAATAAATAATTGAAATAAAGTATATTAAAGGTTATATATATGAATAAGGTACGGAAATAGGTTATTAAGATATTTAAATTTATTATACAGATGATTCATTCTCTTTAGTTGATGTCAAGAATTAAGATAATAAGTTCTTTGTATCATATTTAATTTCTTGAGACATATTTCTTATTATGCACCATGACATATTTGATATGGTGTGATTATTGAGTAATCAATTTTTATAATCATATTCATGTAATTCATGGGTTTTAAATACCCACATCATTTTTTTCATTAAATGGAATTCACTTCAAAGGATACCAAGGCTGTAAGGGACTTTGTTAACTCAAATCCCTTCATTGATTTAGAATACATCTTCTTGAACTTCTTTCTTCCATGTTTGATTTCCTACACCCAAAAATTTTATTTATTATTACTTTATATTCCTATCCAGAGAGAATTAAATTTTAATTCAAATATTTTACCTTGATTAATTTCTTACCCAAAAATATTATCATTATTGTTAATAAATATCATACTCTTTAGCGATGGTTTCCCATCCTTGTCCATATTTTCCTTTCCATCAAATATTTTTCATTATAATTAGAAAACTAATTATTTTTATCTCATGTGACCTTCATAATCCCCTTTTATAATTTTCAAAATATGTTTTTTTCTCTTTTTATGATGTGGGTTTTCAGTAAAGGTATTTTAGAATATTTAGAAAATGTTTTCAAGCCTTTAAAAATAAATTGTTTTATCTTACACTATAAATTATTTTCTAAAACTGTTAGACCCAAAAGGGGATTAGATACCCTAAGGGGGGGGGGGGTTAATCAGGGTATATATATTATTTATGATATTATTACTGCCCCACTAGATCTTGACCTCCGTATTATAATGGTCTCTTTGTTTTCTCTTTAATTTTTATATTTATCTTATCCTTTTTAACTTTATTTGATTATGATGAAAATAAAGTAAAGAAAAAAGAATTAATAGGGAAACCTATATTTTTAATCGGTTCACCACTATGGGCTATTCCAAGGATCATGCATCTAATGGTGTGTTGGTGCACTAAAATCACTATGCTCATTGCTTGCTGGTTTAGGATAGGTCACTCTTGCTGGGATCTCATCCCTTACAATGCTCAGAGGGGACTCACTATACTTCATAGTTTAGAGACAATCACAATTTTTAAGTTCACTACTCTCTCAACTGAATTTTGTACACTGATCCTTCAGAATATTCTTCAATTGATATGAAACACCTCATAAAAGTTTCACACATGAATGTTCCATGAAGCTTCGTTTTCACATGGTAAATGAAATAAACTTAACCACATAGCATTTTATTTGTAAATATTCCTTTCATGAACTATTTTTGATCCATTATGAACTAATTTAAACCCTTTGCATAAAAATCTTTTACTATGTAGTGTGAGTGCTTCACGAGACCCTTCTCCTTTGTAGAATACAATTCTCTACAAACACCTTCCATAAACTGATGTTTCTTTATAAATTCCATTCATTATGATATGATCTACTTCATGTAATACCTCTGTCATAAACCACTTCCTTCATAGAATACTACCTTCATGAACCACTTTCTTCATAGAATACCCTAAGAATACCTTCTACAAACTATCATCATGAACTACCTCCTTCGCAGAATTTATCCTTCATGAAACACTTCAGAATTAGCTGAGTTCTTCCAATGATGATATTCTATAATGAAATTTTCTCTCTCTATAATGTGATTAGGAATATGTTTTATAGGTAAATAAATCACAAAAAACCCTCTAATCACAATTAATATAATCTCCTTTACATATTATCCGTCATCATGTACTAAAAATTCTATATGGTCTACATAACACATTTATTCTTTCACAATTCCACTTAAATCACCATATTCATTCACAAATGATGATCCCTTTATGACAGTCTTCAATTCAATGTCTTCAATTTAAAATTATGAGACCTTTTCAATGGCCATCAATTCACCATATTCGACCAAAAATTAAAAGCTTCCCTCAAGATTAACTCCTTTTTTGGGTTTCTTAATTCAATGATTCTATTTGCAAATGAAATATTCCTTTATGGTCTGTAAATCACTTTATAGTCTACATAGTGTAGCTACTATTTGAAATCCATGTCTTTTTTGATTTCTATTTGTGATTCTGCATACATCCTATGTGGTTCTCCAATTATAATATGAAAAAATTATTCCTTTACCAAAGAACAAAACCCCAAGGACCCAAAATATGACAATGGGAAATTGTGCCACCTTTAAAACATTTTATTTGGTAATAACCATGCTGGAATGTTTTCAACTGTATTTTTCAAGAAAACAATCAACCCAAAAAATACTAAAATGACACCTTGAGTCATTTTTGTCCTATAATATCCCCCTTTTGGTTTGTTGATAACACTTGAAATCACTCAAACACTTTTACCATAATTTTTTTATTGTGATTCTATATAGTGATAAATGATTTACTTCACACACAATCTAAGCCCACATGAGTCATGCTCAACATGAGAAACAATATTAGCATGTAAATTTCTTTAATGAATTACTTAATTCCAAAAACATTCAACTAATTTAATCAAGAACCTCATATTTCATGATATATATCCTTTTATCAATCATCTTTAGCAACATTAGATCAAAAACCCCCTAATTAATTGCTCCCACTATTATCTTCTACCCCTATTTTGATCAAGATATTTTCTCCACATTTGTTAATGAACTCAAAGGTCACTCCTTTGTGTCTGAAACACTGTTAAGAACACATATCATGTCATAAGGGAAACCACACCATACCTCGGGGAGATGGGGTCCCACACCTGCACTTTTTTAAGTGCGGGGAGTCATATGAACTCCAATAGCAAGTTTATGCCACTGAAATACCTCTTTGGGTAAGGCCTTCATCAAAATGTTTGTAAAAATTTAGGTCTTTAGGCACATAATATAACTTCACTAGCACCTGATCTGCCTTCTCCTGGATAAAATGATACTTGATTTCAATTTGATTCACCCATTAGTGATGGATTGTATTTTATTAATATTTATAGCACTTGAATTAACACAATGGATTCCGATCAGAGACTTCACTTATAATCCCATATCATCAATATGATTCTTCATCCAAAATAACTATGTGAAAGCTTAAGTAGCCGCAATATATTCAACTTTTGTGGTGCTCAATGAAATAAATTATTATTTATTTATTAGCCAATAAATACAAAATCCTACAAGATATAATTAACCACCTAATTTATATTTTTTTATTATCTACTGAACTGGACTAATCTGCATCGGTATAACCGAATAACTCTTTCTGTGATTTTTCATTGTAAAGAAAACTAAAACTCACTATTTACTTGATATAAAGAAGTGTTCTTTTTTTACTGAAAGTATGTGGGTTTCCTTAGGATTAATTTAACACGATGTTTCTTGGCATGTGAAAAAAACAATATCGGGCTACATCACTATTATTTACAATATAATGCCTCTAGTCTGCCTCTATCCTATGAAATTAACCTCTTTTTCATTTATCATATCTTGAATGTTTCTTATGGGTAGACACAAGAGTCATCATATCCTTTTAATTATCAATTTTCAGTATTCTAAGAACCTCTTTGACATATTTGGAATGAGAAATAAATGTGTTATTCATTCCTTGTGTCACCTTTAAACCTAGGGAAAAAGCCATTTTACCAATCATTAATATTTAGAACTCACTTTTCACGAATTTTAAAGACTCTTTATACTATGATTTGTCTAATCCACCAAATATTATGTTATCTAAATACACCAGCACTATCATACTTTTATTACAGTCATTTTTGATATATATATTGCAATCAACTATGCCATGCTAAAAACCAAACCTCTCCAAACCTCTCCAAAAATTGATCAATATTTGAATACCACTCTTTGTGCTTATTTCAAACCATATAGTGCCTTACTTAGTCGAAAAAATATGTTATCATATTCATGAATGAGAAAACCATCTTACTTATTGATATAAACTTATTCTTTTAGAACCCAATTTAGATATGCTCAGTTGAAATCCATCTGAAAAACGTTAAAATTTCATTGCACTACTATGGCCAAGAATAATATTATTATGTCTTATGTTAAAATAGGTGGAAATGTTTCATCAATACCGATACAATCTATCTAGGAGTACCATTTTCACACTAGTCATAATTCATTTCGAATCACCAATACATATTTATTTAGTTTGTTTTGAAAGACCCATTTGGTCTCAAAGACATTCCTATCTGTTGGTCTCAAAATAAAATCCCATGTCTTATTCCGATCAATTTGGTCAAGCTCTTCATTCATAGCCAAAAACCAGTTCTCATTTCTATATGCTTCTTTAAATTATTTAGGCTCTACATGATATAGGAATGATGCATGATATAAAGACTCCATTCTCTCTATTTTAACTAGCACTGCCTAACCACCAATGATGTTCTATCTATCAATTTCAACATGACTCGTTGGATTCTATATAGATATTGATTTGAGTTCCTATCACTCATCTTCAGTATCTTCTTCTGAATTAGAATTTTCCACTTTTACATACAATTATTTTCTTACCTCTTCATCATGTCATCAGGGAACTATTCACTATATTGTTGAAGATTCTTCTCATTCTCTACTACATCAACATCATTGATTTTAACTAATTTTTCTACTTCTTATTAAATAATTTATATGATTTTATTATTCTTTTAAATATTTTAAAGTATTTAAATATTTTATTATTTCCATACCATAGCATGAAACATCAAGATACAGATTTTAAAAATAGTTTTTTTTAATACAACTTGTGTAATCTGATATCGTATGTGAATTTAAGGAGTTTAGATTCTTATTTTCTAATGTATATCCATTCAAATTATACACATATACCATTTTAACACATAAAAAACCCATGTATAATATCTCCCCCTTCATCCTACACTACTTCAGAAAACTTTTAAAAATAGTTAATGCATGGGGAGTGGAGCACCTATGGAATAATCAAGAGGAGAATTATGGTCGATCCTAATGGACTAGCCCTTTTATATTTTCTTATAAATAATTGTACCCTTTTTGTTTTTGTTCAATCTTCCTAGCCAAATTTATCTATTCTATCCATATAACTAGAATTATTTACCCACATGCTCAGTCTTCTTCTGATATGTAGGTTCTATAGGCTTTTCCTTTTTCACAATTTGGGGTTTAATCCCATTGGTACAAATTTATTAATTTTCCTTTCCACTTATATTCTATTTTTCATGATGCTTTATATGAGAAGGAATATTTCCAAATATCATATACTCTTGCTTCTTCCTCCATTGGAGGGATATTTCTCTTAACTTAACTTATTTACATGTGTTATGACACATAAATTTGTTGAGTTTTTTTTTTTAGTTTTCTTTTATCTGTTATCCAAGTCAACTCACCACTGATGTGATGAGAGTGAGCCTTTCATTAAATTTACATATTTTTTGTTTAAAAATGGATGAGTTCTTTATGTTTCCTATAATACTATAAAACCATTTTTCTATCTTAGAAGTTTTTCTTCTAGTATATTATTTCTCATTATACACCAATAGAGTTTGGGATCTCCTTTCAAGTTCATTTTCCTTCCATTATTTCTTCCAACTGAAATGGCATTCCAAATTCCCATGATTAGAAAATATTAAACATCAATTGTTAAAAAATACCCTGCATCATCATTTATTGGCTGAGATGTTGATGCAACCAAAGTTCTTATTCTTATGACATTGAGACCTTGGACTTCATGACACATAATCATGGCGTGTCCCTCTCATCCACAATAATATCATTTTATATATACTTTATTTTGAGAGACATTTATTTTAGACATATCAAAAAATATTTAGTTTATTGTCATATTTATAAATATTTCTATATTAAAAATAAGAACTATATTTCAAATATTCAAAAAAACTTGAAATATGACCATGCATACCACAATAATAGCACATGTTTTCATTAATTTTTCCACAAATATTTTTAGGTCTATTTCCACCACCTATAGGATTTTTTTTTGTTTCTAGAACTGCTCACTGCTCTATTCCCCTCATGAATGGGAGAAGAATAATCATATCCAATATAAAATTTTCCCAAACTGTAGGTCCTTTAGGATGAGACAATCATTCCATGTATTTACTCTAAAATAACAAACTTTCTATTTATTTAATTATTACCTTCCAAAGGATAGTCATATAATAAATGAAAAGTATCCTTTAATTTAGGGTTTCATTTGTTATTAAATTTATCCACTTCTTTATTCACTGATTTTAGATCTTCTCTCAAATGTTAAATATTATTGTCTAATGATTTAACTTGAGCATTAAATTCTATATTTCTTGTCATCTCATCTTCTAATTCTTATGATATCTTATCCATCATGTTAGTTTTCTTCTTTATTTTAGATTTTTTTCATCAACAGATTAATTAAAACATGAATTATCCTATTATAGACATTTTTTCTCCTGAAAAAGTTCATACAGGTGTGTAGAAAGATCATCATTTTTGGTTTCAAGATTCTAAATTTATTTGAAATTTAAATTATTTCCCTTGTCACCAGCTTTGAGTTTCTCTATCTTTGTGGACATCTTTTGTAGTTCTTCAGCTTGGGAATAATTATTATCCCTCAGATCAGTATCAACATAAACAATCATTTTCTTTAAAACATTAATCTTGTTGAACTAAACTTCATTTACTTGGATCAAAATAACTTGAGACTTATTTTCCTCTTTTAATTTCAGATCCAATTCTTTTTTCATGTGGATAACATCTACTACATTACTTCTTAGAATTTATTCATCATCAGCAGATCCAAAATCACATGGAATAATAGGTTATTCATTAATTCCTATAGAATCATTGAATGGGGAAAACGTTTCATAATTTTATAATTTGTTGGTTTCCTTTACACCCTTTCCATAGATACTTCTACACAGAGGAAATCCACCAAAATTCTTCTTCTTTATTGATTTTATTCCCTTTTCCATTTCACAACAAGATAATAGTATACTAAAACTTTAATTTCAATAATTTAATGAACCAAGTCATAGAAAAACAATATGATAAAAAAAAATCCTATGATACCAATAGTTATCCCCAAAAGGGGCTTAGATACCTTGATGGGGGGGGGGTGAATCAGGTTATGGATATTATTTCTAAAATTTTTCCTACCCCACTAGATCTTGACCTCATTATTATAAGGGTGAGTTAATTTTCTCTTTAATTTTTATGATGATTTTATCCTTTATAAATTTATTTGACGATGATGTATAGAAATTAAAGCAAGAAATAAATCACAAGGAAACATTGGTTTATTAATTGGTTCATGACTATGTGCTAGTACAAGGAGCATACATCCAAAAGTGTGTTGGTGCACCAAAACCACTAAGATCCCAAATTTTTAGGTTAGGCTAGGTTACTCCTACCTAGGATTGATTACCTTATAATGTTAAAAGTGGACTCACTATATGTTATTTTTTAAAACCAATCACAATTTGAAATATCACTGCTCTCTCAATTGAAGTCTACACACTTCTCCTTCAGAAGATTATTTTTTTGATTGGGAACACCTTAGAAAAGTTTCACACATAGTGTTCAACGAAGCTCTTTTTTCACCAGGTAGATGAAATAAACTTCATCATCTAGAATTTTATTTGAGGATATTTATTTCATGAACAATTTTTTAACCTTCTCTAACTACCTTAAATACTTAATTTAAAACTCTTCAACTTCATATCATGAGTGTTTCATGAGCCTCTTCACCTTTATGAACTACATCGCCCCACAAAAACCTTCTACCAAGTGATTTTTCTTTAAAGATTCCCTCCTTTTAAAGATGAGATCCTTTATAGAATATATTTTTTTAGTACCACTTCTGTAACACCCCACGCTTCTACGATACAGTTCTCTTTGAAAAATGTGTTAGCGTGTGTTGTACGCAACACCGAGTTCTAACACACCATAACTAATCGAACTAGCCGTTATGAATAGTAATACATAATTTTTGAAATTATATATATTTTATATTTCAAAATGGACTTCAATTTTGGATTCATAATATCGAATTTAGCCAAAGGTGAAATTTTCGGATAACTTTAATGTTTTCATGAATAGTGAAAATTACTAAATTTTAATTAAAAACTTTTTAATCAAAATAATTAATAGTGATAAATTAGAAATTTGAGTAGTTTTAAAGTATATTTAGAATATATTTTTACCATTTAATACAATGTTGTTCATTGGACATAATTTCACAATTAAACTGAACATAAACAAGTATCAATCTTTTGATAGTTATTATATCTTAAAAACACGCTTTTTGTTTTGACAACGGGAATTAATTTTAAATTAATTTCTGCCACTTCTGTGTTTTGAATTTGGAAAAATGGATTCCATATTTGGAATCAGGATTTTCAAATTGTGTAAATAGTTATCTTTTATTTTTAGACATTTTGAATAATTAGTTCGGTAAATATTTTATTTACCATGGTTAAAGGGTAAATCCGGTAAATAGGGGTTAAAAAAATAATATTATAATAACACAAAATTACCCTAAAACGTGTCCTAACCTTATTGGTTGATAAACGTTCGACCATAGGCATGTTTGGGTCGATTTTGGGACCCCATGGTGCCACTTGTAAGTGATAGGGACACTTTATTTTAATTAAGTTAAAATGAATACAAAAATGACACAAGCATATATCTTTTAGAAAAACAATTTTTACATAGGGTTATATATGTTGGATTTTCAACTATAAATATTCATTATAAATCTAAAAATATTTCATACATAATTATGTTTTATTTATAATTTTTAGACATTAAATAATTTAATTTATTTATGACAGAATGATGATGTAGTAATTACAATAATAGTAAAAAATTAAAATAATTGATATTATAAATACCCAAATAAATACAATTTGAGACTTTTAATGAATTAAACTAATTTTCTAGGTTAATATGACATATTAGTATTGATTTAATTGAATTTTTTGAACTAATAATTCTGTTATGACGTTCACAAAAATCAATTTTCCAAATAGTGTCAAAATTGACATAAAATATTTTTTAAAACAAATATTATATTATTAATTGATATTAAATTCCTAAAAATATAAGGTTCAGCAAAGAGACTTATATCATGATAGGTGTATCATTAATGGACCACTTGGGGGTCTCTTGGATGTATATAGTCAGTTTATTAATCATATAACATAAAAATACAAAGAGACATTGTAAAAGGGAAACTAATTAACTAAGAGTTAATACTTAAAGATAAGGTTAATATAGTAACCCAAACCTGTCTAAATTCTATTGGTTGAGTGGTTTGCGACCCATACCTACCTTAAAATTTAAATAATCAACTTTGGAGCCATTAGAAACCTAATATGAATTTATTATAAATTAATATTTCTAGGTTTTCCAAAGGTTCCCCTCACCCCTCTTATAAAAGGGCACTCCCCCTTCTCATTACTTCACACCTTCAAAGCCTTTTGGTTCGGCCAAACTCTTCCCAAATACTCTCTCAACTTCCTTAAATTCATCATATAGGCCTTCATTTAGTCATAAATCCAACTTAAGGATCCCTTTTGATCAAATCAAAAGGAGGAACCCGAATAAGAGGTAATGATTTCACCACCCTTTTCCAAACTTTCTTTCTTGTTCCACTTAATACTTCTTTGTTGTTACCATTATAAAATAATGAATCCAGTATCATATATGTACTGTGATGTTATTATAAATATGGTACAACCATATTCAGTATTCTATCCATCCTTGGAATAACATTTCACCATACGTGCGTACGTACGGCTTACCGTCTCCACGTCGTGGTTCTATAAATTATTATTTGGATGGGTATAATAATGATGTGTAATTAATGTAAATAATAAATTTAACATGATAATGATTCTGTATATATGATATACCATCCAATTATATATTATTTTAATATCAAAAGAATGATATTGTCGCTCGTGCGTACGTACGGACTACAGTCTCCACGAACACGATGAGATTCATTCTCCATCATATCCATTCAAGTATAATTCTCATTTGATGATTAATAATAGTATCTAAGGACTTGATATAATTCTGGATATGATTAAGATACAACCTATCCATTACAAACATGGCTTACGTAACAAAACATATAAAAGAAAACGAGTAAGTTAACACCCGAAACGGCGATAATACTAAGATATTATTAACAAATAAATGGTAAAAGATCATATATGATATCATATTAATATAAATGATTCTTTTATAATTTAATAACAATTATTTCACCATTTTACAGGAGGTTAACCTACCCCAACCAAGGAAAATTACAAGGTAAGGGTTATTTCACAATCTCTTCATTATCCGAGGTTGTTTATACGTAATAATATACTAAGATCCCTTTATCATCCACATCCATGTTTCATAAAAATGTATTTCAAAACATTTTTACTATTTAAAAGAATATGGGTTAAAGTAATTTATACCCTTGTTTTAATTTTTATAAGATTTTTATAAAGGAATATTTTCGTCGTTTTCCAAACAAGGTGCTTTTTAACCTTTTCGACAGAATTAAAGTAAGAATGTTTTTTTAACTTATATGGCGGGTGCGGTTATTTTCCGCCATTATAAAATCATTGAAGCTTCCCTTACAAGCTTATAAGAATATTTTTAAAGAAAATTTTTTATTTTATAAATATATTACTCTTAAATGATTTCAAAATAGAAAGATATATTTCTCTAAAAAGAGTTTTGATTTCATCTATGTCAACATCCTTTGATGGATTTTACTCTTATTTGAAGTTGATTTATTATGATACAAAACTTCTATATTGTATTGATGGTTTTGTGATATGTTTGAATGTGGATGTGCTATTTTTATACCATTCATAATTTATGGTGAAAGTATTGACATTTTGTATGCTAGTTTTAATACGAATGTTTATGTTATGTTTAAACCTTTTCATATGGGAATGAATTGGACTTAATATGTGATGGTTGGAGCCCGCTATAGCTCCTCGATGCATCAGTAGGTATCATGAGACAAACTAGTGACTTGGTACAAGGCCTTGGCAAAATCTTATTTGTAGTCTTGGCACGAGGCCTTGGCTATGTGGTTATGATAGTCTGGAATTATGCATTCCATCATTATAAAAGTGGTTATTGATATTTCATGTAATTATTCGATTAGTAGAATATCCATGTGAATAAGTAAATGGAATTATTTCATTTTATTTTTTCCATACTATGTTGAAGTTGAAGTTTAAAAGTCTTTTGTTTTAAGTTATACATTGCCTTAAATGTTTATTCTTATTTATGAAAGTTTCCGCTATATTGTTACCCTTACTAGGCATTTGAGCTCACCCCTTTTCTATGTTTTATTTTTCCCAGGATGTGAAGAAGTAATTTATGAATGACCTGCAGGGATAGTATGTGGGGATATGAGTGTGGAATATGGAGACTATATTGTTGTAGTTTTCATTTTTATGATGTAATGTAAAACTTTATGAATATATCTAGTGCTTCCAAGGCTACTAAACCAATCGGTCTTTCGAGATTTGATATTTCTTGTGATCATGCCAATATTATGTAATAATGCACCGACTCTGGGTCACTGGGGTCAGGGCGTTACAGTTGGTATCAGAGGAAGTTTAGTACAAACCTTGGAAGCTAGATTTTGATAAACTCTGATTAGAGCACGTAGACCTAAGATGAACTTTGAAGATTAGTATAGAAGAACTTCCTAGAATTTTGGTATTGTAGAGATTTTGTGAGTTTTCTGAGCAATACATCCCTGTATGGATAGGATCAGGTAGAGGCGGCTCTGGCACAGATGTACCTAGGGGTAAAACCCAGAATCACCGCTTTTAGCTAGACTCGAACGGGAACTGGTGCATGATAATGGGCCTTGCTTCACTCTTGGTTACGACACTCCCGAGGGATATTCTTAGGATAAATCTAATTTTCTTTACAAATTATTATGAAGGGTTTATTCGTATATAATTCCTCAAAGAAAACATTTTTATGATTATGGATTATATCCTTAAATAGTTCAATTTATGTTAAGTGTTTTATAAGTATGGAATTATGTATTTTGATTCATAAACTGATCTAGTTTATGACATTGTTTAGAAATGGTGCCAAATGGAAGAAATGGAAACTGTATCAATGCACGCACTCCATGTAGGTATTTCCCTCCTGCTCAAGATAATTATAGTGGAGCTGGTGATGCAACTGGTGCCGATCAGCTAATCACCATACTGGGACAACTCACTCAGGTTATGAATAATAACCTTACCCATATGGAGCACCCTGATCTGTAGCATGGAGGTTCAATGTTAGATCGATTCATGAGGCAAAAACCACCAACGTTCAATGGGAGTACAAATCCATTAGTAGCTGAGCAATGGATAAATTCCCTAGAGAAAATATTTCAGGCTTTGGGGAGTAGTGAAAGGAAAAAAGTTATCATGGCAGTTTACCGCCTCACTAGAGATGCTGATCAATGGTGGTCATTGATTCAAAACATGAAGGAAGATAATGAAGTATCAAGTATGGAATGGAGGGAGTTCAAAGATCTGTTTTCTAGAAAAATACTTTCCTCGTTACCATCGAGCAGATATGGAAAGGCAATTTCTGAGTTTGAGACAAAAGGAGGATGAGAATTTCGCAAAGTATGAGGCTAAATTTACAAGGTTAGAAAGGTATGATAGAGATCATATACATAACCCAAGAAGTAAGATTGATCGTTTCTCTGATGGGTTAAAACCATTTCTCTGTCGAGCATTAGTCTCACAATCCTTCTCATCGTACGAAGGCATTGTCTCATGTGCTATCAAGACGGAAAAGGAATTCTCTAAGTCTTATGAATTTAAAGAAAAGAAAGAGAAGAAGATACCTACAGATCAATCTGGGAATGGAAATAAGGGGAAGAAGGGAAAGGTTGAATATCTATCCTGTGGTAAATGTGGTAAGAAACACCCCGATACTTGCTTGAAGGGAATGAGAGTCTGTTACAAGTGTGGTGAAAAAGGCCACCAAGCTCGTGATTGCAAGGGGAAGAAGGAAGCTACCAATGTTCAGTTCTACAATTGCAGGGAGATGGGGAATTATGCAAATGAATGTCCTAAGCGTCAGGAGAACTTACCTTAGAAAAGTCCAAGGGATCAAGGCCAAGATTACGCTATCACTACTGCTGAGGTAAAATCTCTGAAAGACGTGGTGATATGTAATTTAATGGTTTCCTCAAGTTTAAAAAATGCATTGTTTGATTCTGGATCATCGCATTGTTTCATATCTTCCCAGTTTTCTAAGAAAATTAGATATTTCTAATTGTATTTAACAAGGGAGTTGTCAGTTAAAACTCCTAAGGGAAGTATCATTGAAACAATGTTTTGTGAATTAGTCCCCATTAGAGCACATAAATGTTCTTTATCTGCTGATCTCATCATCATACCTATGATTGAGTTTGATATAATCCTCGGTATGGACTGGCTTTCGGACTATGATGTGGAGATTTATTGTAAGAATAAAGAGGTTACGATTCTTGATGATGATGATAAGGAACACCTTATCTTTAGAGCAGAATCGTCACCACCTAATTCTTTTCTAGATCCACCCCCAGTAGCTCAACTAAATTCAATTATTGGGGAGGAAGAGAATGAAATTACTATGGGGGAGGAAAGGAATGTTCAAATAGAGGATGTACCTGTTGTGAAAGAATATGTAGATGTATTTCCGGAATATTTACCTGGACATCCTCTAGAACGAGAAGTTGAGTTTTCCATTGATTTAATTCCTGGATCAAGGCCTATATCGAAGACCCCTTATAGAATGACTACTGTAGAATTAGTTGAACTAAATAAACAACTAGAGGAATTGAGTAATAAGTGATTTATTCACCCTAGTGTTTCTCCATGGGGATCCCCTGTTCTTTTTGTTAAAAAGAAAGATGAATCTATGAGGTTATGTATCGACTACAGGGAGATCAATGCTATAACAATAAAGAACAAGTATCCCCTACCTATCATTGATGATTTATTTGAACAACTGCATGGAGTTCAATACTTTTCAAAGATTGACCTTCGATCTGGATACCATCAGTTGTGTGTGAAGAAGGAAGACATTCCGAAGACAGTATTTCGAACCAGGTATGGGCATTACGAGTTTACAGTAATGCCTTTTGGATTGACTAATGCACCCTCTGCATTCATGGATCTGATGAATAGAGTTTTCAAGGAATATCTCGATGAATTTGTGGTGGTATTTATTGATGATATCTTGGTATACTCCAAAAGCTACGAAGATCATGAAAATCACTTGCGCGTTATCCTGAAAACTCTGAGAAGACATGAATTATATGGAATGTTTAGCAAGTGTGAATTCTGGCTTCATGAGATTTCTTTTCTTGGCCATATTGTCTCTAAAGATGGAATCTCTGTTGATCCTTCTAAGACCAAGGCAATCCAAGAATGGCCAGCACCTACGAGTATAACTAAGGTACGCAGTTTTATTGGTTTGGCAGGTTATTATCGATGTTTCGTCCATAATTTTTCCCGATTGGAAAACCCATTAACGAAGCTCACATGTAAAGGGGTTAAATTTGTTTGGACAAAAGAGTGTGAAGAATGTTTCGAAGAACTAAAGAGAATATTAGTCAATGCTCCTATATTGACTCTACCATCGGGGAATGATGGGTTCGTTATTTATAGTGATGCATTGAAGAAAGGACTTAGTTGTGTCCTTATGCAGAATGATATAGTTATTGCCTATTCATCACGATAGTTGAAAATTCCTGAACAAAAATATCCTACTCATGATATAGAGTTAGAATCTGTGATATTTTCTTTGAAGATATGAAGGCACTACCTCTATGGTGAAAAATGTGATATTTATACTGATCACAAGAGTTTGAAGTATATTTTCTCACAAAAAGAACTCAGCATGAGGCAAAGGAGATGGCTTTAATTACTCAAGGATTATGATTGTACGATACACTACCACCCGGGGAAAGCAAACAAGGTGGAAGATGCTTTGAGCAGAAAAGACCATGGAGTTTTGAACAATATGAGAATTGAAAGGGATCCAATTTTCATGGATCTAGTGAAGATGGACATGGGAATAACCAGGGAAGGTGAAACATCAATGCTTTTTCATATGGTTGCAAAACCATCTTTACTAGAAAGGATTAAGAGTTCTCAGACCGATGATGAAGAATTTCAAAAGAAGATTAAAGCTGTGAATGATGGGAGATTGAGATACTTTGTGTATGAAGATGGAATTTTGAAATTCAGGAAGAGACTTTGTGTTCCCGATATACCTGATCTAAAAAGGGAATTGTTGGATGATGCTCATAGTTCCAATTTCTCTATACATCCTGGGAGCACCAAAATGTATAGAGATTTGAAGGAACATTTTTGGTGGGACAACATGAAGATGGAGATTGCTGATTTTGTGTCAAGATGTATTGTTTGTCAACAAGTGAAAGCTGAAAGGCAACATCCTGGTGGAGTATTGCAACCTCTTCCCATACCGGAGTGGAAATGGGACAATATTACGACGGACTTTTTCATGGGGCTACCAAAGACTCCTAGAAGGAATGATGCAATATGGGTCACTGTTGATCGTCTTACTAAGTCAGCACATTTTCTTGCTATAAGAGAAGTTCTACCACTGGAACGTCTAGCAAGACTATATATTGATGAATTTGTGAGACTTCATGGAGTACCCCTATCAATTGTTTCTGATCGTGATCCCCGTTTTACTTCAATATTCTATAAGAGTCTTCAGAAATCCCTGGATCCTGAACTTTATTTGAGCACTGCCTACCATCCTCAGACAGACAGACAGTCAGAACAGACTATTCAAACCTTATAAGACATGTTGAGATCTTGCTCACTTGACTTTCATGGTATGTGGGATCAATATTTACCTTTGTTAGAATTTTCCTATAACAATAGCTTCCATTCGAGTATTCAGATGTCACCATATGAAGCGTTATATGGAAAGAGATGTCGCACACCAACCTGTTGGGATGATGTTGGTGAAAGAAAACTTGTAGGTCCAGAACTGGTGGAGGAAACGATGAAAAAGGTGAAGGTAATCCAAAATCACATCAAAGCAGCTCAAAGTAGGCAGAAGAGCTATGCCGATAATCGAAGGAAGGATTTGGAATTTCAAGTCGGTGATCATGTTTTCCTAAAGGTATCTCCATGGAAGAGAGTCATACGTTTTGGTAAGAAAGGTAAATTGAGTCCCAGGTACATCAGACCTTTCGAAATTCTAAAACGAATTGGGGCTGTAGCTTACCGATTGGAAATGCCTCCAAGTCTCTCCAAAGTTGATGA
This sequence comes from Viscum album, assembly GCA_963277665.1. Classification (NCBI taxonomy): domain Eukaryota; kingdom Viridiplantae; phylum Streptophyta; class Magnoliopsida; order Santalales; family Viscaceae; genus Viscum; species Viscum album. Next base: position 1,836,636,210 of record OY728160.1, on the reverse strand, counting down.
TGTGTTCCACATATCTCTATTGAGGAAATACATGCCTGACCCAATGTATGTACTCACCTATAAGGAATTAGAACTGGAACCCAATCTGTCTTATTGCGAAGAGCCCGTCAGGATTCTTGATATGAGAGAATAGGTACTGAGAAACTGGATGACGCGTCTGGTAAAAGTTTTGTGGAGAAACCATAAGATGGAAGAGGCAACGTGAGAACCTGAGGAACTTATGATGAAGAACCACCCGAGTCTTTTCATGCGATAATATTCTAGAAATTTTGAGGACAAAATTATTTGAAGGAGGGGAGAATGTAACACCCCAATCTTTTACGGTATGCTTCTCTTTGAATAATGTGTTAGCGTTTGTTGTACGCAACACCGAGTTCTAACACACCATAACTAATCAAACTAGTCGTTATGAATAGTAATACCTATTTTTTGAAATTATATATATTTTATATTTCAAAATGGAATTCATTTTTGGATTCAGAATATCGAATTTAGCCTAAGGTGAAATTTTGGTACTTTTCGGATAACTTTAATATTTTGATGAATAGTGAAAATTATTAATTTTAATTAAAAACAAATTTTTTAATCAAAATAATTAATAGTGATAAATTATGAATTTGAGAAGTCTTAAAGTATATTTAGAATATATTTTTACAATTTAATACAATTTTGGTCATTGGACATAATTTCACATTTAAACCGAACATAAACAAGTATCAATCTTTTGATAGTTATTATATCTTAAAAACACGCTTTTTGTTTTAACAGCGGGAATTAATTTTAAATTAATTTTTGCCACTTCTGTGTTTTGAATTAGGAAAAATGGATTCCATATTTTGAATAAGGATGTTCAAATTGTGTAAATAGGTAACTTTTATTTTTAGACATTTTGAATAATTACTTCGGTAAATATTTTATTTACCATGGTTAAAGGGTAAATCCGGTAAATAAGGGTTAAAAAAATAATATTGTAATAATAAAAAATTACCCTAAAACATGTCCTAACCTTATTGGTTGATACAAGGTCTACCATAGGAATCTTTGGGTCGATTTTGGGACCCCATGGTGCCACTTGTAAGTGATAGGGACACTTTATTTTAATTAAGTTAAAATGAATACCAAAATGACACAAGCATATATCTTTTAGAAAATTTTTTTTTACATAGGGATATATATGTTTGATTTTCGACTATAAATATTCATTAGAAAGATAAAAATATTTCCTACATAATGATATTTTATTTATAATTTTTATAAATTAAATAATTTAATTTATTTATGACACAATGATGATGTAGTAATTACCATAATAGTGAACAATTAAAATAATTGATATTATAAATACCCAAATAAATATAATTTGAGACTTTTAATGAATTAAAATAATTTTATAGGATAATATGACATATTATTATTGATGTAATTGACTTTTTTTGAACTAATAATTCTTTTATGATTTTCACAAAAATCAATTTTCCAAATAGTGTCAAAATTGACATAAAAGAGTTTTTAAAACAAATATTATATTATTAATTGATATTAAATTCCTAAAAATCTAAGGTTCGGCCAAGAGACTTATATAATGATTGGTGTATCATCAATAGACCACTTGGGGGTATCTTGGATGTATATATTATGTTTATTAACCATATAATATAAAAATACAAAGAGACATTGTAGAAAGTGAAACTAATTAACTAAGAGTTAATACTTAAAGATAAGGTTAATATAGTAACCCAAACCAGTATAAATTCTATTGGTTGAGTAGTTTTTGACCCATCCCCACATTAAAATTTAAATAATAAACTTTGGAGCCATTATAAACCGAATATGAATTTATTATAAATTAATATTTCTAGCTTTTCCAAAGGTGCCCCTCACCCCTCTTATAAAAGGGCACTCCCCCTTCTCATTACTTCACACCTTAAAAGCCTTTTTGTTCGGCCAAACTCTGCCCAAATACTCTCTCAACTTCCCTAACTTCATCCTAGAGGCCTTACTTTAGTCAGAAATCCAACTTAAGGATCCCTTTTGATCAAATCAAAAGGAAGAACCCGAAGAAGAGGTAATGATTTCACCACCCTTTTCCAAGTTTCTTTCTTCTTCCACTTCTTCCTTCTTTGTTGTTACCATTCTAAAATAATAACTCCAGTATCATATATATACTGTGATGTTATTATAAGTATGGTACAACCATATTCATTATTCTATCCATCCTTTGAATAACATGTCACCATACGTGCGTATGTACGGATTACCGTCTCCACGTCGTGGTTCTATAAATTATTATTTGGATGGGTATAATAATGATGTGTAATTCATGTAAATAATAAATGTAACATGATAATGATTCTGTATATATGATATAACATCCAATTATATATTATTTTAATATAAAAAGAATGATATTGTCGCTCATGCGTACATACGGACTACCGTCTCCACGAATGCGATGAGATTCATTCTCCATCGTATCCATTCAAGTATAATTCTCATTTGATGATTAATAATAGTATCTAAGGACTTGATATCATTCTGGATATTATTATGATACAAACTATCCACTACAAACATGGCTTACGTAACAAAACATATAAAAGAAAACGAGTAAGTTAACACCCGAAACGACGATAATACTAAGATATTATTATCAAATCAATGGTAAAAGATCATATATGATATCATATTAATATATATGATTCTTGTATAATTTAATAACAATTATTTCACCATTATATGGGAGTTTAACCTACCCCAACCAAGGAAAAGTACAAGGTAAGGGTTATTTCACAATCTCTTCATTATCCGAGGTTGTTTATACGTAATAATCTACTGGGATCTCTTTATCATCCACATCCATGTTTCTTTAAAACGTATTTCAAAACATTTTTACTATTTAAAAGAATATGGGTTAAAGTCATTTATACCCTTGTTTGACTTTTTATAAGAGTTTCATAAAGTAATCTTTCCGTCGTTTTCCAAACAAGGTGCTTTTTAACCTTTTCGACAGAATTAAGGTAAGAATGATTTTTTAACTTATACGGAGGGTGTGGTTATTTTCGCCCATTATAAAATCGTCAAAGCTTCCCTTACAAGATTATAAGAATATTTTCAAAGAAAATGTTTTATTTTATAAATATATGACTCTTAAATGATTTCAAAATAGAAAGAGATATTTCTCTAAAAAGAGTTTTGATATCATCTATGTCAACATCCTTTGATGGATTTTACGCTTATTTAAAGTTTATTTATTATGAAACAAAACTTCTATATTGTATTGAAGGTTTTTTCATATGTTTGACTGTGGATGTGCTATTTTTATATCATTCATAGTTTATGGTGAAAGTATTGACATTTCTTATGCTAGTTTTAATATGAATGTTTATGTTATGTTTAATCCTTTTCATATGGGAATGCATTGGAATTAATATGTGATGGGTGGAGCCCGCTATAGCTCCTCGATGCATCGGTAGGTCTCATGAGACAAACTAGTGTCTTGGCACAAGGCCTTGGAAAAATATTATTTGTAGTCTTGGCACGAGGCCTTGGCTATGTGGTTATGATAGTTTGGCATTATGCATTCCATCATTATGAAAGTGGTTATTGATAATGCATGTGATTATTCGATTAGTAGAATATCCATGTGAATAAGTAAATGGCATTGTTTCATTTTATTTTTTCCATACTATGTTGAAGTTCAAGTTTAAATGGATTTTGTTTTAAGTTATACATTGCCTTAAATGTTCATTCTTATTTATGAAAGTTTCCGCTATATTGTTATCCTTACTGGGCATTTGAGCTCACCCCTTTTCTATGTTTTATTTTTTCCAGGATGTGAAGAAGTAATTTATGAATGACCTGCAGGGATAGTATGAGGGGATATGAGTGTGGAATATGGAGACTATATTGTTGTAGTTTTCATTTTTATGATGTAATGTAAAACTTCATGAATATATCTAGTGTTTCCAAGGCTACTAAACCAATCAGTCTTTCGAGATTTGATATTTATTGTGATCATGCCAATGTTATGTAATAATGCACCGACTCTGGGTCACTGGGGTCAGGGCGTTACAACTTCCTTCATTGAATGAAAACTTCACAAACCACTTCCTTTAAGGAATACCCTGTGGAAACCATCTCTGAACTGTCTTTGTGAACTACCTCCATCGCAGAATTTCACCTTCAGGAACCACATCTGACAAAGCTGAATTATTCCAATGAAGACCATATCTAATGAAATTTTCTCTTTATTTAATATTATTATGGGTCCTTTATATAAGAAAATAAATACTATAAAACTATTTAATCATATTTACTACAAAGTCCTTTACAGATTATCCATCCCCGCGTACTAAACAAGTCATGTAGTCTGAATATCACATTTATTTATTCACAGTGCCCCTTAAATCCTCATCTTCATTCGTAAATTATGAAACCTTATTGGTGGACTTCAATTCACCATCTTCTACCATAAACAAAAATCTTCTCATGAACTGAACTCCTTTGTAGGTTTCTTAATTCACTGCTTTTGTATACAAATGACAACTTCCTTTGCTGTTTGAAAACTCTTCTATGGTCCCAATAGTGAAACTTATATCTGAAATCTATTCCTTTTTTATTTCCCTTTTTGATTATATGTAATACCTATATGGTTCTATTATTATGCTATGAGGAAATCATTCCTTTTCTATAAAAAAAATATTGGTGTCCAAAAATATGTCAAACACTTGGAAACTATGACACCTTCAAAACATCTACTTTAATAATAACCATAATGGAATGTTTTCAACTCTCTTTTTTATAAAACACAAATAACCTAAGAAACACCTAAACGAAACCTTGTGGGATTGTTTTACAACAATAACATTTCTATCTTTTCAAATATCTCTTAATGAAGTCTATTTTTAAAAGTAAGTGTATTAAAAAATTCAGTTAAACTTTTTGAATCATTTATTTCTTTTTCAAGGATTTATTATTGAGATTTATTTCCAAATATTTATTTTTAAAATTTCTTCTTTCCAATTTTCCTAAAGTGACCTTTCTAGAAATGCATTTTCAAAGTGACTCCTAACATCATCACTTTCTCTAAAGTTAAAAGCGTTATTTAAAAAATAAATTAGGATTTTTATACAATTTTACTCTTTATCTTAAAAGGAATTATTTACTTGGAAGTTATATTTCATGAATGAACCCTTAAATGTTCATATGAAATAATCTTTTGGGGTGGTTCAATTTTTTCTATCTAGTTTTTACATTCTTAAGGTAAATTTTGGTAATACCATTTGAAAATGTTATCAAACCCATTTTTCTTATGATGAATGACTAATTTCAAGTGGAAAACTTATGTATGGATGATTGATCGATGGGGTTATATATCTCCCTCTAATTTATTAGTTATTTTTGATATCTCATGAGATAATAATTCATGTTCATAAAGAGTTTTCTCACATTTTAATGCGTTGAAATAATTATTTCATTCACAATGGTTTGGGAATAATGAATTTTCCCACATTTTGATGTGTGGAAATAATGAGTTAGTTCGCATAGGTGTGTTCATAATGGGTTTTTTCCCATTTTAATCTATGGACGTAATGGGTTTGTTCCCAATGAAATTGGGAATAATGAGTCTTTCCACATTTTAATATGTGTAAATAATGATTTTGTTCACAAAAGCACGTGAATAATTATTTTACTCATATTTTAATGTGTAAAGATAATGAGTTTATTCAGAAAGTAATGGGAATAAGGTTTTTTCCCACATTTTAAGGAATGGAAAAAATTATTTTTTTCTTGGAGTGGGTATATTGAGTTTTCTCACAAGGTTTCTTATTCTTATGATTATTCCACCTTTCTATGTTTCTTTTCATTTTAGGCTATGTTATATCCATTTTTATGCTTATTTTCTAATATATTTTGTACTTTTATGTTAGTTTAGGACGTATTACATGATTTATGATCTATAATTTGTTATATATATATTTCTTATATATTTTTATTATACCCATGTTCTCATTTTATGTTTAATTATGGTCTTTGATTGATATCACTATTGTTTAACCTTGCGGATAATATCATGAAACACCTTTTTGATGTTTCCATTTCCTTAGGTTGTAAAGAAAATAAATATTTATGATGTTTCTAGAATATTATCATGAGTAGATAATTTTTTTGAAATGATGAATACTTATTATGGAGTTAGCAGTTTCTTATATATATAGTGAAATATCCATTATGTGAAAAAGGAATGGATTTTGTTAGTTTATTTTTTCTCCCAATTCAATAAAAATATAAATATAAAATATCACATAGATGTATTATAATGAAATATTTTCCTCAATTAATAAAAATTATAATAAGGACATGTCCATGGTCTGTTATAGTAGCAATTTTATAGTAAAGAACCCCACAATAGAAACTGATTCCTCTATATAATGAAAAGTTAATAGATTCTTAGGCCACTATAAAAAGGTTTATTGTGGACTCAAGATCACAATAATTGATCAGTGTAGGGATATGAGGCTTCTCCTATGTCATAAGAGGCCCCAATGGAAACATCTCTTTATATTATCTCTATTTTGTATCCGATGTTGAGTATTTTGTAAAACAATATTCACATATAGGATCCCTCCTAAGAGACTCCTATGTTTCCATTGGAACGGGTTAATGATATTATGTAAGGAATAAATAAATATGGGGATTCTATGAAGTTTCTACTGAATTATAAAATGACCTATTTTCAAAATGGTAATATGGGATTGATCCAATTTTTCATTATTTACAAAAAAGTGTCGAAGATTCTCCTAAATGGGAGTAATAATATATTCCTTATAGTATCCCTTGAAGCATGATGACAAACTACTATGGTGGAGGGGCTAGGGATATGTGTTTTCCCCTAATGACCATCAGGATATGTCGACTGTATCCTTCTATTATTGTTTTGGGAATATAATGATTGTCTTGCAAGGCATGATCAAGGATATAACTATGCACTTTGAACACCTCGAGGATATTCTAGTTGGTTTATTTGATAAGAAAATGAATATGGTATTGTTCTTTGATGGGAGTGTGGATATGATCCCACTCATGTATTCCAGTTTTCATTAGGATATGCTTATGATATTTATATGTGTGGGAAATAATATAGGCTCTCCCCTAGGTTTCTATCAAAATATACCTCCATGCTCCACCAGATTTTACTAGATTACAATGGAAGTATTGATAAGCATTAATAAGAATATATGTATACTCATTAGCTACTTCCAGTGTTTAATAGAGGGATCCTTTAGTGGAGGTGATGATATGATCCAACTCCATATGAATTGTGGTCATCTACCCTTGATGAGATCTTCTGGGTTCTTAGGTCTTAGTGATCTGAGTACAGACCTCCTGAGTGGAATACTTAATGGATTTATGAGGAATTGTGGTTACATGATGTTTGTAGTGGAAAGGTTTAGAAATATTCCTCTTACAAAACTCCAAAACTATAGCGATTACACATTATACCTCATCTAAAAAATTCCTAAGGTAAGGTAGGTACTTAAAATTGTGCTCTATGGAGAGTCATCCAAAGCTATTTAAGGTTGAAAAAGTTTCCATTGATCTAGTAATTTCACATTGATGAGGGGATAGATGGAAAATTTTTAAGTTAAAGAGGGATTAATGTGAAACCAGTAGAGTTAATATAATACCATTTAAATGGTATTCCCAAACCATTGCATTCATAACCTATCATGGGATTTTTTGTGTTGGTGAACACGTTTCCCTATTTGATATGGATGCCTTTTCAATGGTTAAAGAATAAGTTAAACATTGATATAATGATATTGGTTTGGATTAAATAGAGAACTTGTTCGAAATATCCTAAAAAGATAAAAAAAACTTGGCAATGCAATATCATAACGAAAATCATGCTTGATCAATTACTTTCATAGTTGAAGTATTCATTCTCGATGCACTATTTTTCTGATGGAAACCCTAGAATGCAATTCAAGCTAATTTTTTTTAGTATTGTAAGACCTTATTTCAAAATCCTTACAGTCACTAGGAATTTAATAAAGACACCTTAAAATGTATTTTGGTTGAGAGGGTGGGTGGTTTGGATCATGACACATTTTTTAGGGGATTATTCCCTACTATTAGCATCTCTTATATATTTAATACAAATGCATGAATCCTTCCCAAATACTATAACATGACTATTTATACCATTTATAGTGGTTATTTGTTGACATGTATTAATGTAAAAATATATATTTATAATAGTTTTCCCATATTTTTCCTTTTATTAATTAGTGATGATTTGGTTTTAAGTCATATAGGTGAGAACATTGGAGTTTATCACCATCCAAGGAGGTGATGAATGTTTACAAATTTGGAATCGTACCCTTAAAAGGGTATTCTTATGTATCCTTATAACAGGAATAAAAACCCATGTATTTAAGTTCCAATTAATGGGACATGTTTCACCTTTTAATGCTTTGTCACAAGGGATAATCCAGGCTATTTAACATCATGTATTAAGGAAAATGGGAAAAGGTTCTTAGTGATGGGTTGTGTGGGACTTATACATGAGCAGGACTTTTAGATTGACCTTATAGGGAATATGAAACAATGATGATGGGTTGGTTTCATAAATAATATGTACCTATGAGGTATGGGGTTGGTTGGGATAATGAGAGTATATCCCACTAATATAATATGTTTTCATCAAGAATATAGCCTAATGATGGAAATATGGTGATATCAGGACATAATATCTCCCTTTATGTTGTTCATGGTTTCATCATGAGTATGTATTGGTGAAATAAGGCTTCATAGGGAATATAATCATAGTGGAAGTAAATTTGGGTCTTATAGGGGATATGTCCCAATAAGTAGGGATGTCAAAGCCTACAAAATATATAGCTTAGTGAAGATTGAAATTGATGATCACATGATGAATATGACCCCATGAGTATAGATGTATGTTTTTTGGTGATGTAGTGATTAATCTCAAGGAAGGAATCCTATATATCGTACTTAATAGGAATAAAATCCCACATAGTTTGAGCTGCACAATTTAAGGTCATGTTATAGGACTGTACCATGTAGTTTAACATCATGTGGCATATCACATGACTTGTATGTCTATGTTATAAAATAAGTGGGGATAGAGGATTGAGTGGGGATTATGCAATGAAGCATCCCTATTATCATCCAAATAAATAATGAATTATTAGAATAATGTCATTTATGAGGGTATATTGGATTGGGTCTTATACCTACAACGGAGGCCCAAGATATGTGTGTCGACCTTACATGAACTTGTGGATAGTGATGATAAATTGTATTCATTAGGGATATGGCCCCATGATGAATATGCATTAGGGATTATGTACCGATACTGCCCTTGGTGCTATTAAGCAATTGGGAGATCATGATTTGGGCCAACACGTGGATGGTCACTACCAAGATATTGGAGTTCCTAGCTTATTAATGATTAAATGGGGATGAAATCATCAATGAAACCCATCTTGGATCTTATACCTACAATGTAATCACACACATACATGGTACATTAATTGTAATCGGGATCAAGGATACACCTTTGGAGCCAAGAATAGCTTATCTAGTGTTATCATGATAGGGACCCACATTATCAATGGAATAAAATACTGTGATATAACTTAGGGATATACCTATTTAGGATGATTTTATTGATACTCGTTTTATTGGGATATTTCATGATTGAAGGAGTAGACATTGATGTGAATGCCCTAATTCTATAAGTCCAATGGATTCGGAGGTGGTCTTGATAGTTATAGGTCCATGTATGAGACTTAGGTGAAGAAATTCACTTTTATTGAGGCTAATGTGTTTATGATGACTGGGTGAGGGACTAAAAAAGGATGTTATACTCAAGTGGATGGATCAAAGGATTATTCTCCTATGTGAGTTCGAGAAAACTAAGTGGAACCCTAGTGATACTATAGAAAGGTAATGCCTTAGTGATTCTAGGGAAAGGTAGCACACTATCAGTGCTTGGAAAAGGTGTATTCCTAGTGATAAAATGGATATCAAACATCCAAATGGTGGAACTTAGTCACAACATCACCCTAGTGTCTAGTGTTCTCCACTGATTCCTTCAAATAAATGGTTCTCAATCTTGTTTTCTAGAAAGGATCTTTCACCCTAGTGATGAAGAACTATTATGGAAGTAGTTTCATGCAATGGTTTCATAATTTATTATCCCATAGGTAAATTAATCAAGCTCTATTTTGATTAATTTCTCTTTTTTAGGATTGATTAATCTGCTTGAGGGGATGTAAAACTAGTGAATGAGATTAGGGTGAGAAGAGCTTTGAACTATCTATTTATCTTACAACATGACACAAATGAGAAGGAAAGAGGTCCTATTTATAGGAAAATATTGGACCCTGGGTGAAGGGGGTATGACATAAATGGTATGCACTTGTGTTAACTTATGATCAATGGTTGTGTGTGTAAGTCATATGCGTAAGTGAAATTTAGCATGCCTGTTTGGAAAAATTTATTGGTTTTCCTAAAAACCATGAAGTCCTCCTTGGGACTTATTCCCCCATATATTTGACTTATTCTTCACTTTTTAAGGTATTATTCATTTCTTAAAAATAAATAAACAACATTTTAGTTGATTATAGGTATATTTTTAGTATTTGGGAGCTAGTAATGGCTATTTTACTTGATTTTATCTTCTTGGTGGATGGTTTATCAATGATTGATTATTATTGTTTCCAATCACCTATTATATATGAATTAACTATTATAAGTGAATATTAATTGTTGTATTTGAAATCTATTTATCGAATAAAAAGATTGTGGAATTCTAAAATAAATATAAATAAACTCATGGGATTGGGTTTTGATGGCAGTGGTAAAGAAATATTAAATAAGAAAAATGGGATGGTTAGATTATTGATCTATGAGAATGGGAAATAAATATGGAAATGAAATATGAATTGTAAAATAACTTTTATGTTTTTATATTATGATTTTATTTAAGTAGGTTTGATTGAAGTGCCTAATGGATTGTGCAATTACACTGGCGGTGAATCAGGTGAGACTTGTTTTACTGTATATTTTTATTTTTTTCTTTTAACCCATTTTAATTCAAACCTCTATCACCTATTATAATGAGTGGACTATGCACATTCACAAGGACATTCAATGAATATTAAATATATAAAGTAAATTAATTTTATAATATACTATTTATAAGGCTTGGTTAAAAGACATACTCCTATCCATGTTGGTTAGATTCCCCAAAATAGATTCTTCACTATATCTACAAGTTATTACAACATTAGTTGGTTAAAAACCCAAAATATAATTCCTAGAAATTGGTTTTACACCCCAAATACAATACCTTCTTTTGTTAATGGTTAGAAACCATATTAAAAAATTCCTTTGTATTAATTTGATCCAATAATAGTGTTGGAACCTCGTTATTTTAATGAGAAGAGTGTTGGAACATCCTTATTTTAATGCTTACAAATCATGATTCTTATGTTTCTAATGAGTTTTATGTTGTATAGTAGTATAAAGTTTTTTAAATATTATCTTGAATAAATATTTGCTAAGTGTTGAAAATAAATTATGCTAGAGTTGAGTAACCTCTATAAAAGAGTCACCACCAGACTTTACCTACTGCCAGAAAATAGTCACCACCAGACTTTACCTACTGCTAGAAAAGGGTCACCACTAGAATTTACCTACTTCCAGAAAAGAGTCACTATCAGACTTTCCGTACTCCCATAGATGACTCACCTCTAGAGTAAAGTCACCATAAAAAATGAGTCACCATCAGATGACCCACTTTCAAATGAATTACTGTCAGATGAGCCACAACTGAATATGAGTCACTGTTGAACACGAGCCACCAATGAACAAGTCACTATTGAACATGAATCACCACTAGATGACCTACCTCAAGATGAGATTTTGTTAGATGATCCACCACTAAATACGAGTCACCACTAAACATGAGTCACTACTGAACATGGGTCACCACTGAAGATGAGTCACTTTTGAACATGATTCACCACCATATGACCTATCTCTAGTTGACCTATGTTCATTCTGACTCACCGCTAGACATGAGTCACTATCAAAATGTTCCATCCTCTCTATTCTGAGACATTTGAATTAAATTATCTCAAATACTATATTAATTCAATTAATGTGAAGAGTTATTTTATGATTATATTCTTAACTGTTGTAGGGAAACATTAAAGTCTATGTCAGAGCTTAGTATGAGGATGTAGAGGATCAAGGTGATTATTCTTGAAAAAGAATCTTCATCATGTGGTGTTTTATATTCATAGAAGTATCCCTCATAAAAAATGTATGGCTGAGAGAAAATCATACGATCAAGTGTAATACTTGATGAATACTAGAAGGATTATCCCATAAGAGATTTTACGCTACATAATTTCTTATTTTCAGTGAAAATAGAGATTTATGATGCTCTTTTTACAGATACTTTTAGAGAAAAATATAAAGATTATATCCAATACACATTCGAGGAGGCTCAAGCGTCTGAAGCACTAAAGACCGAGAAACACTACCTCTTCTATTTCTTACTCCTTTCTCTATATTCTTTTTTCTTTTACTTTGGAGTAGTGTGTTGTTCACCCTGTTTATCAACACACATTGTATCCAACACTATAAATAGAGAATAAAAGATATTATAACCTATATTTTTCATCTACATACCCATGGTGTTTATGGAAGGGTTCCTTGTGTGGTATGTGTATTGTTTCTTCCCTTGGTTGTTATGGAAGAGGTCCCTGTGTAGCCTGGAAAGCTTATAAGCTATTGTTTGTATACCTGATCCAATTTGTGGATCATATTATAGTTATATAATATACTTGAAAGATGGTGATTTACATGTGGAGGGGATTAGGTCTCAGATTGAGATTTAACCCCTTGTTTTATTCTATATCATGCTTTTGTTTTGTTTTATTCTTTTCAAATATTTAAACTATATTTTATTTAAACTATAAAAACAAAATGTATACTTTGATATTTAATCATAAATATTGTTTATATAAGTATTTGAGTGTTTAAATTGATTTAAAAATATAACATATCTTTCATATTTTTTTATTTGAGAACAAATCAATCTTTGAGGAATCTTTTCAAAGATCAAAATTATACTAAACTACTCCTTTAATTATCTGGGAATAATAATTTTAAATTGTTGGATTTTATTTATTTATTTTTTAATTTATTTTGGGAACTCAATTCACCCCCCTCTTGAGTTACTCACTATGTGAAATGTTTGTTATCAAATTAATTTGAGAATTTTTGGTCAGTGTAGGATACTCAAGAGGGGGGTGAATTGAGTCCCTATAAATTTTTTTAAAAAAAATTCTTTAAAAATATTCCCCCAATGAAAAATAAAATAATCCAGTTAACCAAGGTAGTAAAATTATAAAAGTTTGATTGTTCAAATAGTTTCTCTGAAGATTGATTAATACTCATTTATAAAAATATGAGATATTGATACAACTTTTGAAACTAATATGATAAGGAAAAATAGTTATAACTAGTATCCAAGACATACTATCAATGCACAATTTAGTTTTATGAAATATAAGTTAAAATAGAGAAATACTAAATTGAAAGAAATAGTGGATAAATCAAGTGGTTCAGTCTCAAGACGAGACCTAATCCACTCCACTTGGTGATCACCTTCTACTAAGAAATATATATATATATATATATATATATATATATATATATATATAAAGCTGTGATCCACACCGTGGATCTGGGTTAACAATAGTTATGTGAATTTTCAGGTCACAAGACCTCTTCCACTATTCTATGTGGTAAAACTGACATCCAGGTCATGCATGACCTCTTCCATAGTTATACATGGGTGAAACAAGGTGTAGAAAGATATTTGAGTGAGGATATATTGTATACTCTAGTTCAGTTAAGGATATAGTGTGTGTTTTAATATAAATACACACACTACTCAAAATGTAATGAAATAATAAAAAACAAAGAAAAATGTAACCAGATAGAGTTTAGAAGGCTCTATGTGTCATGAAATGCAGCTTTGGACTCTTTAGATGTAGCAGATGCAAAGTTATAGTCCTCTTATGAAAACAGAGTGTCGCGAGTCGAGTGTTCTGTTTTTTAGTGTAGCGAGATGTCCCTCTTCTCCTTCGAGTTTCTGCAAGGATGCTTTCAAGATGGTTCATAACAGGTTCTTCTTTGTTTACGTCCAATAGGATTTGAAAGTTCTTCCTTCGGTGTACACTTTCATGTATGGGTGTTTTTATCCTTTTTTCCATGCAATCCACTGGTACATGTATTTTCTCTAGTACCATGATTTTCTTTTTTATTTAGGGTGCTTGTGTTGGAGTCAACAAGATTCACTATCTCCACACCTCATACCTCATACTGTATGTGGATAGTATTGAAATAGATCATTAATTATATCAGTGTCATTAAATGACTCAAATATGACCGTTATAAACAAATTTCAAATTTAATTAAAAAATTAATAAAAATGGTTAAGTATGGAACGATGTCACATTTTTGATGAGACAATCATGGTGATATAGTCACAGTGAGAAAGTCACGGTGAGACATTTATATTGAGACAATCACGGTGAGACAGTCACGGTGCCATAGTTGCGTTGAGATCTGGAACCAGTAGCATAGTTATGGTGTCTGGTCCTTCGCGAATTCTGGAACCAGTAGTAAGACTACGGTGTCAGGTAAATAATATCCTAGGTAATGGTGTCTATTCCTTTGTAAAAATTCTAAACAGTGTCATGTTACAGTGTATTAGAAATGGTATCAAGGAAATAGTGTGAGGTCCTTTGCGAAAATCAAGAACCGATAGTAGGCTTATTGTTTCATAGTCTTAACCAAATATCAGTAAGCTTTCTTAAGAAGAAATATTCACATAATGGATTAAGATTAAACATAATCATGAGGAACATAATAGAACAATATTAAACAGAGTATATAATATTCAAACATGATTTGTGAGATTCTGAATCATGATCTTGCGAGAGTTCAAAACATGAGTTGTAGCAATTAAAACATGAGAAATCCAACAATATCCAAATATGATTTGTGATCATTAAAACAGGAGGAGTCCAACAATATCTAAACATAATTTTTGAGTATTAAAACCCGAGGATTCCAACAATCTCCAAGCATGATTTTTGGGCATTAAAACATGTGGAGTCCAAAAATATCCCCCTTTTTGAGGATCACAAATCATGGAATTTACACACCAAATATTATAGAATTAAATAAACACATTACTTATCAAATCGAGATATTAATGAATATGTGTAATAAATAGCATAATAGGTAATTTTTGTCCCGTATGTCTCCTTAATATTATTTATCCCCATTAGAGTATTGGTGCAAATATGTTCTCCTCTTAAAATTAATTTTTAGAATTTTTCCTCCTTTTGGGATTATAAAAAATAATAAAAAAATAAAAAATGAAGAAAAAATAGTAGACCACCTTCCATTAAATATAAGGGAAAATCACATTACAAGAAAAAAAGTAAAAACAATAGATCCCTATCAAAATCAGCAATCAATTCTTGGTAGAGGTAGCAGACTTGGCTTTTCCTTTGTCAGAGAAATCAAATGAATAAACAAGAGGTGCAGAATCAGAGGTGGTAGAAGTAGTAGTTAGGGAAGACAGTGACACTCCTTCAATGATAAAAGGGGAAGGGGTAGGTCTTGTGGAAGACTGAGGTAAATCTTTCTCAATTATAACCAGTCTGATTTGGCTGAGATCCTAAGCAACAGACATGATTACAGGTGAAAAAGAGGTGGAGAAAGAGGAATTGGAACCATAAGAGTGTCTAGGCCTTAAAAGAGCAGCTGTAGGAGCCACAATTGTAGTACTCGGAACATGGATATAAGGCTCCACTAGTTTGATAAAATCTAATATGATCTCTTTAACATACTGCATGGCCTTCTCAAAGTCATCCTTGTTTTCCAGGAACTTATCCATAATGGGAGTGAATTCTTTGATCTTCTGCACTTGATCCTTAAATACTTGAGTGAATGGAGGTATTTTCGAATTATCTACAGGATACTTGAAGTGATTTGTCAACTCATAATTAGAAAAAATTGTCTTATAATAGAAGTCCACTTTCTTATAGATTTATTCTTGAGCATCATTGGAAATATTTGAATAGACCCTCACTAAATCAAGTGCAGAGTCACTATTCCTGATGATAGTAGAAATAATTTCCTTATCAACACCACTCATTAATGAATAAATATCTTATCTGACAACTGATCTGATCAAGTCACTGTCTATATGATAATATGTCTATCCAAAGTTAGTTGAAGCTTTAATAGCTAATGTGATAGACTTAAGTTGATTTATAACATTTTCTAAACAACATTTATATTCATGGTTCAGTTGATTGAATCCAACAAAAAGACCACACATCTCATTGAATATATTGGTTTTTCTCTCAACCACTTTTTCATACACATTGATCAGGTTCAGTAGAATTAGATAGACAGTCTTCTGTGGAATCTTATCAGCATTATCTTCACTTATATGAGAAATAGGAGCTTGAGTAGTTGGAAAGATTTTATGCATATCTCCAACCATAGTTTTTAGATACTTCACCTCATCACTCAAAATATTATTCTAAATCTGAACTTCCTGAATTTCATGAATTATCTTTGGTTGAATCTGCCAAATAATTTTCTTTAACAAAAGCACAACATCCCTTTCATTGAGGTTAGTCACCAGTGTAGGTTGAGACTCTAACTGTTTCCCAAAGACAGATAACAAGTTGTCTCTAAAAATTTTCAGATCATGTGACTCACAAAATCATAAGATTCTTGAGAAGGTTCAGTGGTAGGAACTGAACAAAGTTCATATTCCTTCGGTGAAGATAATTCTATGGTAGAAATTGGTTTCAATTGAAACATTCTGGGAAGATATATCCCTTTTACAGAGGCCTATTGGGTATAATCTACATCAAAATAACTAGGAAATCTATACCAAGTATCCACATAACTTTGGTCAACATGATTTGAAAGTTGAATACATTCTAATCTAGGGTGACGCTTCCCATAAATAGGTGTATCTTTTCTAGGGATAAGAGATCTATTCTCTTGACCAATTTCCAAATTCTCAGCTTTTTCAGGTTCACCCATGTCTCCTCTAGCTAGATGATAGTCCTGTTCAATTCTTTCCTTTGTAGATAATATTATTTCAGGTTCAATTTTTCCCCATAATATTCTACAATAGTAGGTTCTTCCTCTACAATAGGATATTCCTCAATAGTAAGCTATTTCTCTATAATAGGATCTTCCTCAATACTAAATATTCCTTTAGAAGCATCTTTAATCTTTTGACTTGCATCAACCTTACCTTTAGAGAGAGGTGATATCTTAGGATATACTCTCGCAAATAATTCACTAACATCATCATCTATTTCTTCATCCAGATATTCCACAATCTCATCAGCTTCTAATCTAGGATCAACTACATTTTTAGGTCCGGAGGGATTTTCAACATGATTAAAATCTTTATACAACCTATCATTATCCTCAACCCATAATTTCTTCCATGAATTATATCTTATCTTAATTCTCCTAAAAATATCCATGGATATATAGAAATCACATTCCTCAAGCATTTCTTCATTCTAGACAACCACACCTTTGGCTAGAAGAATAACATAAATGAACCTTGAATAGAAAAGGGAGGTGGAATTTGATGTAGTTTTGAGAATATCACACATGTAAAGTATAATATAATTAGAAAAGTTGATTTTTTTTCCATTTTTCAAAAGATGAATAAAAAATAAATCCTGATACTTAAGAGTGTGAAAATCCATTTTATTTGAAAAATGAGGTGTTGAACAAACTTGAACAATAACCTTGACTCACCATTAATCTCAACAGAAATTACCCTTCTCTTGTTCTTAGTTATTGTCAAAATTCTAAGAGACTATTCTAGGATAAACACACCATTAGGTGGAGGATTACCTCTTTATTAGTCCTCATAAATCCCTTCATGAGACATTGTTATGTAGGAAGCCCATAACCTTGAAGAAAAAGTGCATCTTTGACCATTTACCCAACTCCTAACCCCGAAATCATCCATGGAGTTGAAGGAAAACTGAACATATTGATAAAACTCAAAAACAAGCATTATGTAGATGGGTATTTTCTCCTAGGTAAACCAATCCAACCCCCATTGTTCTTTTAGAACTCTTTGAATTAGAGACTTACTGGTTAGGAGACACTTTGCACAGATTTCCTTTTTTGGTATGACTTTTGGATCCTCAAGACCTTGGTTCAGTGGCTTCTCAGGCATTACAACAGGAGCCTTATTCTATTTCTTCTGAGATCGTCACTTTTCAAGAGTCGATGAGGACGCTTCATATTGGGAATTAAAGGTGGGATCACGAAAGATTAGAAGGAGGGAAATAAATTTGAGAGAGACAGAGGGTTTTTTTGATAGAAGTGAGCTCAATAGAATCAAAGAAATATGTTTTTATCATTTAGGGAGTTCAAATGTCATGAAAAAAAAAACATAGTAAAAAAGAAATAAAACATTAGATAAAAAAATAAATGTTTAGAAATAATTTATAAGTTACACAGTGAGACTGGTACAAGAATTCTCTGTGTCTATATTACTGTGTGACTTAAAACGGTGCGACCATAATGATTGAGACAATGAACAGAGGCAACAAGCTATGAGATAGAAATCCTAAGACAACAAACTTGAGACAATAATCTAATATTTTAATATGTTCACTCAAGGTTAATCATTCCTAATTCATGTTTAATGTAATTCATTATTTAATAATTTAATGGCTTAGTGAAAATGTTTGCAAGGTGATGTTCTTTGCCAATGAATTCTAAAGTAATGTCACATTTTTGATAATGATCTCTCAAAAAGTGATGTCTTACATCAATATGATTTGTTCTAGAATGAGAAATAGGATTATTTGATATTCTAATAGAAGTTGTGTTATCACAATTTATTGGGACATGTATGAATTGATATCCATAGTCTAGAAAGGTGTGTTTTATCTACTAAATCTGAGCACAACAACCACCAACAACTATGTATTCAACTTCAGTACTAGAAAATGAAACCAAATTTTTCTTTTTTACTACACCATGAAACTATTGACTTTCCCAAAACGTGACATGTTCCCAAGGTGGTTCTTTCTGTCTAACATACAACCACCAAAATTAACATTTTAATAGTGAAACAAGTCTAATGATTGTCCTCTAGTATAAAACAATCCTAAGTTGGTAGTATACTTAAGGTATTTTAAAATCCTTTTATCATTTAGAAGATGCGACTCTTTAGGATTTTCTTGAAAATGAGCACACATACACACATTAAACATAATATTTGGTCTACTAGTATTCATGTAGAGTAATCTCCCAATCATTCCCCTCTAAGTGGTTTGATCAACTGATTTACCATTCTAATCAAGATACAACTTGTAGGTGGTACTCATTAGAGTATCACTACTTTTAGTATTATCTAAACCAAAATGTTTTTAAGATCTTTTGTATATTTACATTGATTTAAAATAATACCTTACTTATTTTAAAATATTGGAAATCCAAGAAATAATATTCATTCACCCATCAAACTCATTTCAAATTCATTTTTCATTATCTTTGAAAGATCAATACATAAAGAATTTTTTAAAGATCCAAAAATAATATCATCAACATATATTTGAAAAACAAAAAAATCTTTATAAATTCTTTTCATAAAGAGAGTAGGATCAGCTATACCTTTTGTTAAAACTTTATAAATAAGAAAACTACTTAGTCTATCATACCAAGCACTTGGAGCTTGTTTTAAACCATATAAATTTATATTTTTTAATTTAAATACATTATTTCAAAAATGACGGTTTGTAAAACCTGGGGGTTGTTAAAAAAACATCCTCAACTATATACCCATTTAAGAATGCACCCTTGACATCCATTTGATATAGTTTGAAATTTATATGTGTGTATAGGCAATAATGATTCCAATGGCTTCATGTCTAAAACTAGTGAAAAGGTTTACTCATAGTCAATCCCTTATTCTTGACTATAACCTTGAGCAACCAATCTAGCTTTATTTCTTACTATGGTGCTAGATTCATCTACTTTATTTCAAAACACCCATTTAGTGACTATGCTTAAGATGTCTTTAGGTCTATCCACAAGTTTCTAGACTTTATTTCTTTCAAAATAATTTAATTACTTTTTCATAGCCATCACACAAAACTTATCCTTGATTGCCTCATTGATGTTTTTAGGTTCAAGCTGTGACAAGAAAGCTTGATGTTAAAAAAAATTTTCTTAGAGAAGATCAAGTATATTTTCATTTATCTAAATATCTAACAACATCATCTAGAGGATGGTTCTTAAGGGTTCTAATATATATAAAAAAGAAGGAATAATAATTTTAGATTCTTCAATAGGTTAGGGTTTATTATGGATCAAATCTGGAGAATTTATAGAACAATAAGTTTTAACAGATTCCTTCATAGGATGATTAAAATATTTAGCATTAATGTCTAGATTTGACATATCATCCTCAAGATTTTCTATTGAGGTATTAGGTTCATGTGGATCTATTTCATCAAATTTTAAATGTATATATTCTTCCACACATTTTGTTATTTTATTAAAGATCCTATAGGCTTTACTAGAAATTGAATATCCTAGAAAAATTAATTTATCACTATTGGAGTTAAATTTTTCCAGATTATCCTTAGTGTTAAGAATATAGACTTTGCAACCAAAAAACATTGAAGTAGTTAACCTTGGGTTTTCTATTTTTCCATAACTCATAGGTATTTCTATTAAGGATAGGTATAATGAAGACTATATTGATTATATATCATGAAGTATTGACAATATCTACACAAATTTATGTAGGTAGGTCATACTCACTAAGAATAGTTCTATCAATTTCTTGTAGGGTTCTATTTCATCTTTCTACAACACCATTTTTTTGAGGTGTCATAGGGGTAGAGAAGTTATGACTATAAATATTTTGTTAGAAAAAATGGATTCAAAATCTTAGTTTTTAAATTCATGATCATGGTCACTTATTAGTGATTTAATTCTAATACCACTAATATTTTATATACTATTATCAAACATGGTAAAATGAGAGCAAGATTCAATTTTGTGAGCTATGAAGAGGGTCCAAGTATATCTAGATTAGTAATCTATACAAATATGGAAACATTTATTACCATTAAGACTTGAGACTCTAGAAGGTCAGAAAAATCCATGTGAACCAACTCGATAGGTTGATAAGTTATAACTACTTTCTTTGGTTTGAAAGAGATTTTGTGCTGTTTACCATTTTAACAAGGATTATAGACTTTGTCATTTGGAAACTAAAGTTTAGGTAGATCCTTGACTAAACCTTTTATAGTATGTTTTCAAAGTGAGTGTATATTTTAGTGTCCTAGTATTCCATACAAAATCTAAGACTCTATGAAATACACTTAATCCTGAAACATTTTAAGAAACTAAAGAATCTATGTTAACATCATAAATATTTTCATTTCTAAAAGCAGAAAATACTAATTCATTAATAGAATTAAAGACATGTCAAGAATTATATTCAAATATAAAATGAAAACCATCATCACATAATTGTGAAATAATAAGAAGATTATATTTTAATCCATCAATAAAATGTACTTTTGAAATTAAAACCGAGTTAGAGTTAACAATATGGCTGAAGCCAATTATTTTTCCTTTAGCATTGTCACCAAAAGTGACATGCCCACTATAAATCTTTATTAGGTTCTTGAAGCATGAGTAATCTCCTTTCATGTGTCTTGAACATTAACTGTCCAAGTACCATAAGATTTTGCAGGATCTTTTCAAGTAATTTTCCTATATAAGAGTAAAACAAGAGAATATTTTGGTATCTAAATTTGACAGGGTCTAGAAACATTAGTAATAAGTGGTTTGGGAACCCATACTTGCTTCATGGGTTTAATATAAGCAAATTGTAAAGCATTTGAGAAGTAAACTCTTTTCAGTATTGAGAAATTGAAAGTAGGTAAGTAGTTCATAGTAAATGAACTTGTAGAATATTTGTCTGTTTTAGGCACAAAAATAGTTTTTCTATATTTTTCAGCAAAGTTCCTTTTTATAGGTTGATATCATATACATTTAGTATATCTTGGAGATACTTGTTTACCAAGAATTTGTGTTAGAGTATTCTTTCAATTAGAAAAATTTTATAAGTCTCTTTTTAATTTCTCATTAGATAATTTGAGTTCATTTTTTTCTTTAAGATATTGAGAATTTTTTATTTTTTCTATAGAAAGTTCATATTTAATAGTGGTAGTCAAGGCATAATATTTTTAAAAGATTTTTATATAACTTTTAGTTCATTACAGGTGTACTATAGAATTTAGAAGTATTAAAACATTTCTGCATTGGTCATATTTTTGGAATCACTTTCATCTATAGAATAGTTAGGATTTTTTATAGGATACTAAAGGGTTACCTCAAATGTGTTTTTTCATAAAACAAATATTGGATTTGTCAGAATTTTCATCATGTGAAGACTTTGAGTCACTTGAGTTGTCCTTAGAAGCACTCCATGTTGCCTTCATGTCCTTTTTATACTTTCTATCTTTATCCTAACATCTATTCTTATATTTTAACTTGGTACTATCCACCTTTACATGTCCCTTTTTCTTACATTAATTACAGATTATTTCACTGGTGGTATCACCTTTCTTCTAATAATTTTTTCAGTTCACCTTGCTATCATATATACCTTTGTAGTTAGGCTTCCAGAATAATTTCATTCTTATATAAAACTTCTTAAATCATCTAGATAATTGATCTATTTCCTCATTACTATCAGATGGTGAATCTTCATTACTTGTACTATCAAAATGAGGTTATATCCTTTCCCTTTCTTTGGTTTTTGAAGTAGAGGGTTTGAAGGCCACTGACTTTATCTTCGGTTCATCTTCCTCTTCCTTGTTGACTTTTTATTCTTCATTATACATAATGAAATTTCCTATCATCTCCTTAATTGGAAACTTTATTATGTAATAGGATTCTATAATTGATACATAAGTCCCTCTCTATCTATCTGGTAAGCATCTAAGTATTCTCATGATTTTCTCTTTGGTTGTAACATCTCTTCCTAGAGAGATCATAGTATTCACAATTTCATTAAACTTAAGATACATGTTAAAAATAGGTTCATCTGGCTTCATTTTAAATTTATCATATTTAATAGTAAATGTGTTAAGTTTAATTTCCTTAACACTAGTGGTTCCTTCATGCGAAATTGATAAAGTATCCCAAATTTCATGGGTTGTTTTACATGAATAAATCATGTTAAACTCTTCATATCCTAAAGAACAATATATGGAATTCATGTATTTGAAATTATTGTTATAAGAAGCCTTAGTTGGGTCATCCCAAGTACTTCTATCCATAATAGGAATCTTATATTCATCTACATTGGAGGACAAAATCTCAAAAACCATAATTTCTTGGGGCATTTTCATTTCAATTTTCCATTCTGCATAATTTTTTCCATTAATGAATGGTGGTCTATTAGTAGCAGCACGTTCCAATATATTATCCGTGATAAAGGAATAGAATTTTTAAAAACTAGAAATTTAGAACTAACAAAAAATTAACAATCTTTAAAACACAACTAAAATCACAGTTGAAAAAGATATTAAAATATATTTAAATGTTTGAAAATAGTGTCTTGAAAACAACCTTTAATACTAAATGTTGTTCGGAGTAGGATACTCAAGAGGGGGGGGGGGTTTAATTGAGTTCGAATGAAAATTTTTGTTAATTTTTTTTTAAAAGATTCCCCAAATTAGAAATAAAATACTCTAGTTAACCAAGGTAGTAAAATTATAATAGTCTGAATATTCAAATAGTTTCTCACAAGATTTATTAATTCTCAATTATAAAAATATGAAATATTGATACAGCTTTTGAAACTACTATAATAATGAGAAATAGTTATAACTACTATCCATGACTAACTATCAAAGTAAAATTTAGTTTTCAAAAATATAAGTTCAAACAGAGAAAGACTAAATTGAAAGACACAGTTAATAAAACAAGTAGTTCAGTCTCAATTTGAGACCTAATCCACTCCAATTGGTGATAACCTACCACCAAGAAATATATATATATATATAATTATTTTATCCACACACTGGATTGGGGTTAAAAATAGTACATGAGACTATCCAGGTCACAAGACCTATTCCACTGTTCTATATGGGAAAAATAACATCCAGGTCACAAATGACCTCTTCCACAATTATACATGGGTGAAATAAGGTGTAGAATGATATTAGAGTGATGATGTCTTATATCCTCAAGTTCAGTTCCTCAGACAATGTATGTTTTAAAAATAGTTCACACACAACTCAAAAAGTAATGAAACAATACACAATAGAGAAAAATATAACAATATAGAGTTTAGAAGGATATCTATGTAATGAAATACAACTATGGACGCTTTGGATGCAGCAGATGCAATGTTCAAGTCCTCATCTAAAAACCGAGTGTCACAAGTTGAGTGTTCTATTTTTCAGTGTAGTGAGATGTTCCTCTTCTCCTTTGAGTTACCTCAAGGATGATTTCATGATGGTTCATAGTAGGTTCTTATTTATTTAAATCTATTAGTAATTCAATGTTATTCCTTCGGTGTACACTTTCATGTATGACTGTTCTTCTTCTTTTTTGCATGCAATCCACTGCGGAATATTTTTTCACGAGTTCCACACTTTTCTTTTTCATTTTCGGTGCTTGTGTTGGAGCCGACAAGATGTACTATCTCTACAACTCGTACCTTGTACTATTTTATTATAGGACTAAAAAAGACCATTAACTATATCAGTGTCATTAAATAACTCAAATATGACCATTAGAAAAAACTTTTAAATTTAATTGTAAATTTAAGAAAAATGGTTATGTATGGAATTGTGTCACAATTGCAGTTATATAGTCACGGTGAGATAGTCACAATGAGATAGTCCACAGTTCCATGGTTGCATTGTGATCTAGAATCGGTAACACAGTTATGGAGTTTGGTCCTTTGCTAATTCTAGAATTAGTATAAAGACTACGATGTTAGGTAAACGATGTCTCAGGTAATAGTGTTTAGTCATTTGTCAATATTCTAAATGATTTCATGTTATGATGTCTTGGAAACAATAATAAGGAAATGATGTTACGTCCTTTGAGAAAATATAGAACTGGTAGCTGGATTGCAGTTTCACATACATAGCCAAATATTTGTAAGTGATCTTAAGAAGAAATATTCACATAATGGATTAAGATTAAACATAATCATACTGAAACATTATAGAACAAGATTAAACATAGTTTACAAGATTCAAACATGATTTGTGAGATTATGAATCATGATCTTGTGATATTTTAAAACATGAGTTGTAAGTAATAAAACATGAGGAATCCAAAAATATCCAAACATGGCTTGTGAGCATTAAAAAATGAAGAGTCCAACAATCTCCAAACATGATTTGTGAGAATTAAAACATGATGATTCCAACAATCTCCAAACATTATTTGTGAGCATTAAAACATGAGGAGTCCAACAGAAATATTTTCAAATGTGATTTTAGTTGTGTTTTAATGATATGAAATTTCCATTAGTTCTAAATTTAATATTTTAATGGATAAAATAAAATAAGTTTATGATACCAACATAAGTCCTTATTTTAATGAAAAAAAACTATGCTAAGTGGAAGATCAAAATGAAAATGAATCTTGAGAGAGTGAGATTTGATATCTGTATAGTAATATAAGATAAATATTAATTACTAGAAACTGATAGATTTTCTTGGAGTGATGTTAATAATATATATTTTAATAATTAATATAAATCCATGAATGCTCTTTCTTGTTATTTAGGTGATAAATAATTCAATATAAAATCTACATGTAAAATTTTATATGAAATCTAGAACACTGTAGTTGTTTATCATGAAGGAAAAACTAATGTGAAATAAATGTGATTAAATACTTATAAAATTAAATACGATATATTTAAGATGAAACTTGATGATTTTATTTATAATATAAATCTTAGGTTCAATGAGATAGTGAATAAAATGCATTCCTTAGGGAATATAGTTTCTAAAAAAAGACCAAGGCATGTGACTATTGAGGTGCCTTTCGGAAAGATAGAGAGGAACCTCAGTCTAAATTAGTGAATCATGCTATATTAGAAAAATATCTAGAAAGAAGATTATTGGAAAGATAATGATATATGAGGAGTAAATTAATGTTAAAGGCGAAGAATAAAATGAACATAAAAGGTAGTCTATAGCATTAAACTCTTCTACCTCAAAAAAAGGAGAATGTCTAAGATGAAAGTTCAAGGGATGGAGAATGACTAGCTGGTAGTGATAAAGAGATGGACCATCTGACTAGAAGATTTAGGAAGTTTTATAAATATGAATATATTATTTTAGAAACCAAGCTACAAAGGAAAATATTACAATAGTGTAAATTTTAAGAATGATTGGAAGAGGTATGGTACTCAAAATGAGATCATTTTCTATGAATGCATGAGAAAAGGGAATGCCAAAGAAGACTGTCCCAAAATGAAGTATAATAAGAAATATGATGAAAAGGATAGGAAATATAAAAATGAAATGAAAGAAACTTGGAGTTATTATGAAGATAACTTTATCAACTCATACTAAACCCATGAGGGAAAATATGATGGAATTTTTTTTGTTTCATGACAAACAAATACGAGGTATTAAATTCCTTCCTTCTTCTCTAGCGAGTACATCTAGTCATTTTAGAGATGATAATAATGATGAAAATATTCCAAATGAGGATATGTTAAAATATTGTAACATGATAGAAGAAAATTTTAATGATCTTAAAGATAAGTATAAGGTTATAAATAAATAACATGATTAGACTGTTAATTTTAAATATGATCATGTTGTAGAAAAATGAACAAATTATTAACCGTTAAAAGAAAATATTTAATTAAAATTTTCTTGTGAGAATCTGAAAAATTATTTATAGATATTTACTAATGGGAGAGATATTATCCCAAATATACTAGGAAAAAATATAGCACCTAAGTACATCAATAACTTAGGTTATCAACCTGGACAAAGAAGAATTATCATAAAAAAAATTATTACTAAATTTAGTTCTATAACATATGCAGTTAGTTTTTATTTAACTGGACCGAGAAAAGATTTTATTTCCAAAAGAATATAATATGATTATATGAATCTTATTAATAAAATATGAGTTCCTAAAGCCTTAATTATTTACATTTATAAAACCAAGAATATTTGTGTACCAAAATCATATTTAGTGTAAATTGTGTTTTGTAAAGAACCTACTTGATGAGATCTAGTAAAAGTCTATAGTACCTGGATAATGAATTTTCTAGAAACATGACTGGAGATTACTCTAGCTTCAAAAATATGACAATGGTTGTTGGTGGACATGCCACCTTTGGTGACAATGCTATTGGGAAAATCATTAGCCTTGTCTATGTTGGTAATTTTAACTCATTTTAAATTTTAAAGTATTGTTAATAAATGGTTGAAAATAAAACCTACATAGAATCTCACAACTATGTGATGATGGTTTTTATGTGAAATTTGAAAACAACTCTTACAATGTTTTTGATTCTAAAAATTATTTAATATTTACTTCTTTGATAAATGACAATTTTTATGTAGTTAATTTAGATTATTTAATTTCTCAAAATGTAAATTGATCAAGGGTCTTTCATAAGGAATATTGGCTATGGAATAGGAGACTAGGATATAGTAACATTAAGTCACTTAGAAAGCTAAATAAGAAATGGTTAGTCAATGATATACCAAAACATGAATTCCCATTGATAAAGTCTGTAACTATATCAAAAAGGGGAACAACACAAAATATATTTCCAATGAAAGAAAGAATTTTGAACTTCTGAACCCCTAGAATTGGTTCACATGGAATTGGTTAGACCATATAGAGTTTCTAGTTTAAATTGGAAGCACAATGTCTATATCCTTTTAGATTAATTTTCTAGTTATACTTGGGTATTCTTTTTAGCTCAAAACGTGAATCCTATTCTTAGTTTACCAAGTATAATAAATCTGTAGAAAATATTAGTGGAATTAAAATTAATATCTTAATAAGTGATCATGGTTGTGAGTTTGAAAATAAATACTTGGAATCCTTTTGATCAAAAAATGGATATAATCACAAATTTTATATTCCTAAGACCCCACATCAGAATGGAGTTAGAGATAGAAGAAATATAACACTTCAAAATATTTATCGAACTATTATTAATAAATATGACCTACCTATTTACTTTTGGGTAGATGTTGTTAATACAACCTATTATATAATTAGTATAGTTTTAATTATACCACTAATAACACAACAAAAAAACTGGGTGATTATACGGGGTTATTTTTTCATTTAGAGGGGGTTATAACCCCTTCTAAAACCATTAGCAGCGATTGACCAAAACCATCGCTAAAGTGTTCGCCTACTCTGATTAGAGGTGGTTCTAGGTAAGCGCTGGTAGAATAGGTCTGTGTTTATTGGTGGTTAGATTAGAGGGGGTTTAAACCTCCTCTAATTTTTCAAGAAATTTACCATATACGGATAGATTAGGGGCGGTTTTAACGGCCCCTAATCTAAACACATAATTAGGGGCGGTTAAAACAACACCTATTTTGACATTACATGACCATGTTTAGGAGAGGTTATACTGTAACCCACCCTAAACTACCCATTTTTTATTTAACACCCCTAGGTACCATTGACTACTCCTACAAGAAACCCTAGACACACCATGACTACCACATAGGCCCCCTAGACACCCCACCCCCAGACTATCCCCCAAACACCCCTTACTACCCCCAGACATGCCCTCACAACCCCATAGCCCCCCGATAGACACTACCCTACATAAAAGCCTCCCTAGACACTACCCCACACGCAGGCCCCCTAGACACCAGGTGCAGACCCCTAGAAAACCCAATATATTCCCCTGTAGACATACCCGGAGAACTGCAGACACACACCCTAGCATATGTCCCACAACCCCTTTGAGACCACGAGCCCAGACAAGGCCCAACTCCTTTGTCCTGCGGACCCCGAAACCACTCATACGTGAATCTCTTCTAGTCTACCACCTTGCCCAGATACAAAGGTGGTAAAATTACACTACTGTGGTTCAAACCCTGTACCGATGAGGAGGAGTTCCAACACCTTTCCACTATGCCGAACTGCATTATTGTAATTATATTCAATAATTTATATTTATTTAGATACAAAAAATTAGATATTAGATATATATATATATATATATATATATATTTCAATGGAATAATCAATAACATATTATATTTTTATATATGATTTATTTGGGTATATAATATATATATTTTTATAATATAATACATATATATATTTATTTATAATATATATATATAGTTTATTTGTGTATAATATATGATGTATATATTTGTCTTTAAAATATTTATATATATAATATATTACATAATTTATAATATATTTGTGTATAATATATATATATATATATATATGATCTTTTCAGGTTTAGAGTTTTAGAGAATTAGATCATAAAACATGCATTACATTCCACATTTAAACAAAGTGGTTACATAAAAGATAGTATTCATTTTTACCATCAACAGAAACATATTTAAAATAAAACATGGATTCTTTCTTGACACTTCCTTGACACTATAATCATATCATGTACCCTTCCCTTGACCTGTGAAAAACATTTCAAAAACCTGGGATGAGCATAAAAAGCTCAGAAAGGGATATAAAAATATTGAAAGGAAACATGAGTACATGTATACATAAGAATGAAATCATAATTTACCCATAAAACATAAGCACTTTAACATACCTCATAAAATCATGAATAAATCATAGAAATCAAAATACATAAATGTAACTTGAGGAATTCATAATATTCTTACGTAGGGAGTAACCCTCTTGGTTACGTTTTGGAATACCCATCACAATATATTGCCTAAATCTCTTCGGAGAAACCTTAACGTTTAACCCCTTCACATTACCCAATGCATTGGAGAGCTATATCGGGCTCACCCGCCCTTAGTTTATCACGGAACCACCCGTCTTCATAATAATTCCCAAGAACCATAACATAATCGTATCACATAAAACATGCATAAAGGAAACATAACATTTCCACTTTTCAATCACAAGATATCAATACAACACATTGATATAAAAACATTATGAAAACCATTTTCAATACCAAAATAAAAGAAAAGTAAAACAGGGTATTTATTTTTCTTTTAAAAAAAGGTATGGCTTATAGAAGAAACCGAAACTCAAATAATGGTCACAGCGGCGGAGAAGTCGTTGTTGCCACATACGTATGACAAAAACATTCCCTTTTGTAATTTAGTAAAATTCTTTGTATAAAAAAGATTCCTTTAGGATAAATGTAAAAGTCAAAGGGGTCTATACACCGTATAAAAGAATGTTTTCTATAAAACAAAATATTCCTCAATGAAAGGAGATTGAGACGAAGTCCCATACAAAGACGATATCCTTTGATTAAGGATAAATCAATTACATAATTATGTGTGAAAAAATAATACACCAAATATAAGTGGATATTAAGTGTAAAACAATCATAGTTTATTCACACATATTCACAGAACGAAATATTCAAGGAGTACAAGCTTATCCCAAAGAATCAAAATTGGGTTAAGAAGTTCCCTTGCAAAAATTTGACAGCCTAACGGCGTCACTACAAAATTCAGAAAATGAGTTGATGAGAGATAAAAAGGGTATCTCATCACTTGGATATAAAATTTAAATCACTAAGGATATAGAAGAACATATCCCAACATAATGTTATGTGAATTAAAATACATAACAAAATATGTCTTTTAAAAAAGGAGGGTGAAAGATTCCCTTACCGACATGGGTATCTTTCGAAACATACACCCCGTGAAAGAAGGACAATACAACATTGATGTAAATAATCATAAATGAAAGTATATTACACAATGAGTAAAATAATGGGCAGTACATACACCACTAAAAGTAAATTGTGGCAAATGTAGCATAAATATCACGGGAATAAAAGTGAGATGAAAAATCCCTTACGAAAACCCGACAGCCTAACGATGCCACTTAAAACTTACAAAAAAATGGATTTATGAGATCAAATAGGGTCTCCCAAAATATGAACATAAAAATTAAAGTATGACGAATATTAAAGAACATCCCAAAACATAATAAATATGGGCTTAAAAGAAATGACATAAAATAGAGTACATCAAAAGAAAGAGAGAGGTTGGATCTCTTACGAAAATTCGGCAGCCTAACGACGCCACTCAAAACTACCAAAATGGGTTGATGAGAGAGAATAGGGTCTCTAATCATATGAACATAAAAATTACAGTAATATTAATATAAAATAACATCCCAATCACAAGAAGTACGAGCTTCAAAGGAATGACATAAAAGAGTGGTCTTAAAAAGAAAGAGAGGAGTAGGATCCCTTACCTCGGGTCCGACTTGACTCGATCGTTCTTTAACATCCTGAATAATAAACTTGAGTTAATTTCTACTTGCTTAAGAACCTTTTTCAAGTTAATTATTCCTTTTATATCACTTATTGCCATTTTATAAACATTATGTAATCATTTAAGTTAATAATGTTTTTTTTGTCGATATTTGGTTCTTAAGTCGAAAGTGGACTTCTTACAATTATGTGTTGTTCATGTGGTCAAGGGTTCATTATATCCAGAATGATATTCATGATTTGGATATCATATATATCATATATATCCAGAATATACATTTATTTATAATATTACATAATCATTTAGAGGTAAGAAATGAAATGCACCGTTCATGGAGACGGTAAGCCGTACGTATGCATGAACACTACTTTCATTTCTAGGTCATATTAATGGAATTAAAACTAAATGATAGGTATGTATATTTTAATTCCAGAATTATATTCATCATTTATATGTAACATAAATCATATATAATAACTTTAAATACATCCTTTATACATCCCACATATGGCATTAACGAATCAAATCACTTTGAGGGGGGCGGTAGTCCGCACTTCCTAAAATGAAATTATCGTGTTTACCCACAATAGAAACCATAAAGGTATGCCAAAAAAGAAAAATACAGAAGCTTAAGTAAAATATAAACATATTATATATCATATATAAATATAGTGGCATCTTAATGGCCACCTTTTAAGGTGTTATATGAGTGTTGAACAATCATCGTTTCGTGAGGCAGAAATTCTCCATCCACAGAAACAGTATGTTCTTTAACCATTCAATTTAGGTGTGTGTAAGTGTAGCTCAAATTTTTCTTATAAAAACATCCTAGTATATTTAAGATACTTTATTTGTTACAAAAGAAATGAATAAAAAGAGTTTAGGGGGTTGGAGAAGCAAAATGAAACAAAAGAACACAACTGAAGACATTACCTTAAAATCGGGTAACTCTTTTTGATTTGAGCTCAAAGGATTCCTTGGGAAGACTTCTACCCAAAGGGAGGCTTATAGGAGTAAGATAGGGATGTGAAGAGGCAAATTTAGTAGGGGTTGGCCGAGCCGAAGGCTTTGGATGTGTGGGTAAGGAGGTAGAGCTGGGGGCCTTTTATAAGAGGAGAGGAGGGGCACTCTAGAAAAGTAAAGAAATGTTACTTTATTTGAAAATGAGTTTCGTATTTAAAAGGTCTCACATTGATATAATTATAGGATAAGGTGATAAGGGTTAGAAATATACCCATCCAATAGGTTTTTGACAAGTTTAGGTTTTAGTTTTTACATTATCTTTTCATTTTATTTAAATCATTAAATAATGAGGTAATCGCTGCATCATCATGATCTCATAAATAATTTAATTTATTTAATGTCTAAAAATTATAAAAAAACTATAATGATGTAGGAAATATTTTTATGTTCCTAATGAATATTTATAGTCAAAGATATGACTTGTATAACCCCATTTAAAAATTGTTTTAGTGAAACATCTCATGCTTGTGACATTTTTATTTTAACTTTAAATAAAAAGTTATTTATGTCATTTTCCAACCAAAGT
This sequence comes from Viscum album, assembly GCA_963277665.1. Lineage (NCBI taxonomy): Eukaryota > Viridiplantae > Streptophyta > Magnoliopsida > Santalales > Viscaceae > Viscum > Viscum album. Next base: position 1,836,603,015 of record OY728160.1, on the reverse strand, counting down.
GGCTCCATGGGGTCCCCAAGTTGACCCATGGATTGTAGTGCTCGGACATGACACATCCAATGAGGGTAGGACATGTTTCTAGGCCATTTCACATTATTAAAACATTATTTTTTACCTTAAATTACACTAATTACCTCTAATCGTGATTAAGAACATAAAAGTTGTTATTCACCAATTTTTTTAATCCCATTGAACAACATTTTACTTCCTAATGAAAACCATGTATGTCGGATCTTTGAATTTCAAAACACAGAGGTGGAAAAGTTTCATTTAAACGAAAAATCAGTTTCTTTAACTACCACTTAGTGGTTTCACTATTCATCAAAAATTGAAGTTCTTCAGAAAAATACCAAAACTTCACCCCAAGCTATATTTGATATTCCTAATTCAAAGATGAAGCCTATTTTACAAAATTCAAAACATATTAGTTGCATTAATTAATTTAATAATTAATTCCCGCTGTCAGAGCAAATAGCGTGTTTTTATGAAACAATAAGTATCAAAAGATTGACACTAGTTTAAGTGTGATTTCAAAGTGAAATTAATTCCAATGACCACAATTGGATTAAATGGTAAAAATATATTCTAATTTAACTTTAAAACCAATTCAAAATATAATCTAATCATATAAATAAATTAGATTAAAAAGTTGTTTTGAATTAAAATACAACATTTTTCACTATTCATTAAAAAATGAACTTTATCGGAAAAATACCAAAAATTTACACAAAGTAAATTTTGATGTCCCGATTCTAAAGAAGAATTTTATTTTGTCAAATATAACACATAAAATTGTCAAAAAGTGGATTTAAAAGAGGTTTGCCATCAAAAGGCGGTTAATCGACCTTTTAATGAATATTAGAATGTTTATGCTTAAAATTGGATTCATTCGCATTTTTAATCTTCTAACATTTATTGTAAAGAGTAAAAATATTTGAAAAACATATATAATCATTTTTTAGTTTGTTCTGTTCATTACCGCCATTACAACGGCTAGGCATTAACTACCATTTAAAATAATATTATTTTATTTTTAAAGTGCAATGTAAGATTCCCAAGAAACTCGTTGTTGCGTACTGGGTACGCCATCAAGCATAGCGTCCCCTTTAAAGTAATATTAATATTTTATTCACAAATATGGATAAATATAAAAATTTCATATTCTTTATTTACCTAGGGTGTTACATTATTCCCCCCTTTTGGGAATTGCGTCCTCGCAATTTTAAAATTGGGCTCGGAAACATCCTTGAAAGCCCCACATCGGAACAAGAGTCGGTAAAACAATCACTTTAAAATAAAGAATGATAAGTACAGAGGTCACCATAGTTAACCCATAATAGGATTACATGTAGGAAAACATGAACATGGAGGAGAAAACATAGGGTCATGTTCTAATGGAGAGTGATAGAAAACATGTTTAGGAGAAAGTTAACCACAAGAAAATCACAAACTTATGATGGGTTAAACGGTATTCGATTCCCCAGTAGGAAAAGTTAATAGAAAACATTTTTGTTTTTTTATTGAGGAATTTATTCATAAGGAAACATAATTACTTATCATGTTGACTTTCAACTTTTATTATATTTCTTACACAAACTCATATTTTCTACAAAAGACGAGCATTTAGGAAGACTTGTTCACTATAATCAACTTCTAGAGAATAACCTAATCCACAAAAGAGAACTATATACTTCCCATGTCTTTAGACTTTAACCAAAACCAAGACCAAATCGGTTAGTACAAGATCAGATAATCCAGAAAAGGATAACCCTTTATAAAAAAGAAAATCTATTCTTAATCTCCAAAATTTGTCCAACAAAACCCAAAGTTCAACGAGGACCATTTGATAAAAAATTTGTCCATAAAATTATTCAATGTAAACCAAACTAAGATTGAAACCCAAATATTTTAAGGATTTAGTCACATAGTCTTCCAAGGTACAAATTAACTTTTATCTCCAAATAACATCAGTTACTCTTAAATTCTCATATTGAAAAGTAAATAACCTAATCACATATCCTCGATGATAGGTTAATCATTTCCATAGATAACCCAAAATAAACTTACTCTTGATTCCTAAAATCATCTACCTAAAAAGAATTAGTCAAACTAACCAGGGACTTCACGTAGTCCAGTGGTAGGCGATAAATACCAGTCGCACTTTGGTTGTGGGTTCGATTCCCACAGCATTGTCCGACGCGACGGGTTGTCACACGGTTTGTGTGTTGTCCTTTTTCCAAAACTATATAATTCTTAAAAAATTCCCCAAAATGAGATAAAATCTTCAAAAATGATCATAACATATTTTAACCTCAAGTTTATCTCATGCCTTTCATTTTCCATCATAACATATAATAACCCCTAATTACCTCAAAAGTAAGGATCATATAAACTCTAATGGTTACCTTTATAATTATTACCTGAACTTCCACATCGATTGGTCATCTCATACATGATGCATTACAGATCATACCAAGGTTCAAGTGGTTGATCATGAAACCTTGATAGTTGGTTTAGAATAACCCCAAGTTTCCTCATTGAATCCCCCATTTTATCTAGTATCTTAATCAGAGAACCACCACAGTTTCCTTCAAACCTGTTGTCTCTTTGGTGCCTGCTGGATCCATCCATTCACTAAAAACAGAAATGTCAGTGTGAGTATATCAACAAAACCATCATGTACTAACGAGGAAGGTAAACACTAAGATATACTTACTCATTCACTTTATCTAAAACTAGGACTCTTTCTGAAATCCTAACCATTATGGTAATGTCACTTGTGCTTAGAGAATACCCCAACCTCTAAAGTTATCTAAACCGACCTTTGATACCAACTATAAGGCCCCAGCCTTAAACCCTACTTAATCTTGAGTTATTACAAGATTACACATTGAGGATCTTTTCAGGTTTAGAGTTTTAGAGAATTAGATCATAAAACTTGCATTACATTCCACATTTAAACAAAGTGGTTACATAAAAGAAAGTATTCATTTTTCCCATCAACAGAAACATATTTAAAATAAAACATGGATTCTTTCTCGACACTTCCTTGACACTATCATCATATCATGTACCCTTCCCTTGACCTGTGAAAAACATTTCAAAAACATGGGATGAGCATAAAAAGCTCAGTAAGGGATATAAAAATATGGAAAGGAAACATGAGTACATGTATACATAAGAATGAAATCATACTTTACCCATAAAACATAAGAACTTTAACATACCTCATAAAATCATGAATAAATCATAGAAATCATAAGACATAAAGGTAACTTGAGGCATTCATAACATTCTTACGTAGGGAGTAACCCTCTTGGTTACGTTTGGAATACCCATCATAGTATATTCCCTAAATCTCTTCGGAGAAACCTTAACGTTTAAACCCCTTTGCGTTACCCAATGCATTGGAGAGCCATATCGGGCTCACCCGCCCTTAGTTTATCACGGAACCACCCGTCTTCATAATAATTCCCAAGAACCATTACATAATCGTATCACATAAAACATGCATAAAGGAAACATAACATTTCCACTTTTCAATCACAAGATATCAATACAACACATTGATATAAAAATATTATGAAAACCATTTTCAATACCAAAATAAAAGAAAAGTAAAACATGGTATTTATTTTTCTTTTAAAAAAAGGTATGGCTTGTAGAGGAAGCCGAAACTCAAATAATGGTCACGACGGCGGGGAAGTCGTTGTTGCCACATACGTACGACATAAACATTCCCTTTTGTCATTTAGTAAAACGCTTTGTATAAAAAAGATTCCTTTTGGATAAACGTAAAAGTCAAAGGGGTTTATACATCGTATAAAATAAGGTTGTGTATAAAACAAAATATGCCTCAATTAAAGGAGATTGAGACGAAGTCCCATACAAAGACGGTATCCTTTGATTAAGGATAAATCAATTACATAATTATGTGTGACAAACTAATACACCAAATATAAGTGGATATTAAGTATAAAACAATCAGATGTTATTCACACATATTCATATAATGACATATTCAAGGAGTACAAGCTTATCCCAAAGAATCAAAATTGGGTTAAGAAGTTCCCTTGCAAAAAATTGACAGCCTAATGACGTCACTACAAAATTCAGAAAATGATTTGATAAGAGATAAAAAGGGTATCTCATCACTTGGACATAAAATTTAAATCACTAAGGATATAGAATAACATATCACAACATAATGTTATGTGAATTAAAAGACATAACAAAAGAATTCTTTTAAAAAGAGGAGGGTGAAAGATTCCCTTGCCGACATGGGTATCTTTCGAAACATACACCCCGTGAAAGAAGGACAATACAACATTGATGTAAATACACATAAATGAAAGTATATTACACAATTAGTAAAATAATGGGCAGTACATACACCACTCAAAGGAAATTGTGGCAAATGTAGCATAAATCTCATGGGAATAAAAGTGAGATGAAAAATCCCTTACGAAAACTCGGCAGCCTAACAGCGCCACTTAAAACTAAAAAAATGGATTTATGAGATCAAATATGGTCTCCCAAAAAATTAACATAAAAATTAAATTATGAGGAATATAAAAGAACATCCCCAAACATAAGAAATATGTGCTTAAAAGAAATTACATAAAAGAGAGTACATAAAAAGAAAGAGAGAGGTTGGATCTCTTACGAAAATTCGGCAGCCTAACAGCGCCACTCAAAACTTCCAAAATGGATTGATGAGAGAGAATATGGTCTCTCATCATATGAACATAAAAATTACAGTAAGATTAATATAAAATAACATCCCAATCACAATAAATATGAGCTTAAAAGGAATGACATAAAAGAGTGTACTTAAAAATAAAGAGAGGAGTAGGATCCCTTACCTCGGGTCCGACTTAACTCGATCATTCTTTAACGTCCTGAATAATAAACTTGTGTTAATTTATACTTGCTTAAGAACATTTTTCAAGTTCAATATTCATTTTATATCACTTATTTCCATGTTATAAACATTATTTAATCATTTAAGTTAATAATGTTTGTTTTTTCGATATTTGGTTCTTAAGTCGAAAGTGGACTTCTTACAATTACATGTTGTTCGTGTGGTCAAAGGTTCATTATATCCAGAATGATATTCATGATTTGGATATCATATATATCATATATATCCAGAATATAAAAGTATTTATAATATTACATAATCATTTAGAGGTAAGAAATGAAATGCACTGTTCATGGAGACGGTAAGCCGTACGTACGCATGAACGCTACTTTCATTTCTATGTCATATTAATCGAATTAAAACTAAATGAGAGGTATGTATATTTTAATTACATAATTATATTCATCATTTATATGTAACATAAATCATATATAATAACTTTAAATACATCATTTATACATCCCACATATGGCATTAACGAATCAAATCACTTTGAGGGGGCGGTAGTCCGCACTTCCTAAACTGAAATTATCGTGTTTACCCACAATGGAAACCATAAAGGTATGACACAAAAGAAAAATACATAAGCTTAATTAAAACATAAACATATTATATATCATATATAAATATAGTGACATCTTAATGGCCACCTTTGAAGGTGTTATATGAGTGTTGAACAATCATCGTTTCGTGAGGCAGAAATTCTCCATCCACAAAAAAAGTATGTTCTTTAACCATTTGATGTAGGTGTGTGTAAGTGTAGCTCAAATTATTCTTATAACAACATCCTAGTATATTTAAGATACTAGATTTGTTAAAAAAGAAATTAATAAAAAGAGTTTATGGGGTTGGAGAAGCAAAATGAAACAAAAGAACACAAGTGAAGACATTACCTTAAAATCGGGTAACTCTTTTTTATTTGAGCACAAAGGCTTCCTTGGGAAGACTTCTGCCCAAAGGGAGGCATCTAGGAGTAAGATAGGGATGTGGAGAGGCAAAATGAGCAGGATTTGTCCGATCCAAAGGCTTCAGAAGTGTGTGTAAGGAGGTAGAGTTGGGGGCCTTTTATAAGAGGAGAGGAGGGGAACTCTTGGAAAGTAAAGAAATGTTACTTTATTTGAAAATGAGTTTAGGATTTAAATGGTCCCACATTGATATAATTCGAGGATAATGTCATAAGGGTTCTAAATATAACCATACAATAGATTTTTTACAAGTTTAGGTTTTAGTTTTTACATTATATTTTCATTTTATTTAAATCGTTAAATAATGAGGTAATCACTGCATCAACATGATGTCATAAATAATTTAATTTATTTAATGTCTAAAAATTATAAAACAAATATCATGATGTAGGAAATCTTTTTATCTTTCTAATGAATATTTATTGTCAAAAATCGGACTTGTATAACCCCATTTAAAAATTGTTTTAGTGAAACATCTCATGGTTGTGATATTTTTATTTTAACTTTAAATAAAAAGTTATTTATGTCATTTTCCAACCAAAGTGGCTCCATGGGGTCCCAAAGTTGACCCATGGATTTTCTTGGTCGACCATGACACATCCAATGAGGGTATGACATGTGTCTAGGTCATTTCACATTATTAAAACATTATTTTTACCTTAAATTACACTAATTACCTCTAATCGCGATTAAGAACATAAAAGTTACTATTCACAAAAAAATTATTTTAATCACATTGAACCACATTTTACTTTATAATGACAACCATGTATGTCGTATTTTTGAAATTCAAAACAGAGAGGTGGAAAAGTTTCATTTAAATGAAAAATCAGTTTCTTTAACTACCACTTAGTGGTTTCACTATTCATCAAAAATTGAAGTTCTTCAGAAAAATACCAAAACTTCACCCTAAGCTATATTTGATATTCCGAATTCAAAAATAAAGTATATTATATAAAATTCAAAACATATAAGTTTCATTAATTAATTTAATAATAATTCCCGCTGTCAGAGCAAATAGCATTTTTTATGAAACAATAAGTATCAAAAGATTGACACTAGTTTAAGTCCGATTTCAAAGTGAAATTAATTCCAATGACCACAATTGAATTAAATGGTAAAAATATATTCTAATTGAACTTTAAAACAAATTCAAAATATAATCTAATAATATAAATAAATTAGATTAAAAAGTGGTTTTGAATTAAAATACAACATTTTCACTATTCATTAAAAAATGAACTTTATCGGAAAAATACCAAAAATTTACACAAAGTAAATTTTGATGTTCCGATTCTAAAGAAGAATTTTATTCTGTCAAATATAACACATAAAATTGTCAAAAAGTGGATTTAAAAGAGGTTCGCCATCAAAAGGTGGTTAATCGACCTTTTAATGAATATTAGAATGTTTACGCTTAAAATTGGATTCATTCACATTTTTAATCCTCTAACATTTATTGTAAAGAGTAAAAATATTTGACAAACATATATAATCATTTTGTAGTTAGTTCTGTTCATTCTCGTCATTACAATGGCTAGGCGTTTACTACCATTTAAAATAATATTATTTTATTATTAGAGTGCAACGTAAGATTCCCAAGAAACTTGTTGTTGCGTATTGGGTACGCCATCGAGGATAGAATCCCCTTTAAAGTAATATTAATATTTTATTCACAAATATGGATAAATATAAAAATGTCATATTCTTTATTTACCTGGGGTGTTACATATATATTACATCTGTGTATATATAATATATATCAAAATAATTACATTTACATATATAACTATATATCGATACATATATTTATAAATACATTTATATTTATGTGTGTGAGTATTGATGTATTTATATAATAATTATAAATATAATATAATTATAATATACATATTAATATAATCATTTATATATATATATGTACTTGTGTGTAACAATAATATTAATTATTATATTAATTATTATTATTATTATTATTGCACTTATTTTTTAAACTATAAAAATTACATGTTGGTTTTATAAAAACTATACATTTATATTTTAAATAAATTTATATTATACATATATTATATTAAATACATTTATATTATATATTTATGTATGTAATTATATACATTTATATTATATCATATATATATATGCACAAAAAACTAAATACCTTCAGATAATTGGAAATATATAATATAATTAAATGATATATATTTTCTAAATTAATTTATAATTAATATGGTATACTACAATATATGTAAAATTATTATATAATATATATAAATTTATATATAATTAAATATATATAATATAATTAAATAATATAATTATATAATATAATTATATAATATAATTATATAATTATTTATGTATATTTATATTTAATTTTTTTATATTATATATATTTTTATACTTAATATTATATAAATTTATATATAAAAAAATATAAAATAAAAATGTATTTAATATAATATATGTATAATATAAATCATATTATAAATTTATAGTATTTATAAAACCGTATATAATTTTTTTATATTTGAATAAATATATTTATAATTACATTTATATTATGAATACTAATATTTATATATGTATACATGTTTGTTTATATGTATAAGTATTTATTTAAAATACTTATATAATGTCCTTATATATATATATATTTATAATGTATTTAAATACATTTATATAATTTGTTTATGTAATATATATATACACACACACATGCGCATGCACACATATATATTATAAAATTTGAATTTTTATGAGATTTATTTTAAAAAAAATTAGAGGGGGGTTAAAAACCTCCTCCAATCAAAGGGATTAGCGGCAGTTCAAAACCCCCTCTAGTTGATGATATTAGAGGGGGTTTTGAACCCCCTCTAATTTAATAAATTAGAAAGGGTTTCTTGAATTGGAGGGTATTAACAACCCCTCCAATGTCATACATTATAGGGGGTTCACAACCCACTCTAAATTATTAATTTAGATGGTGTTCAAAATGCCCTCTTATGTCATCAATTAGATAGGTTTCAAAACCCCTTCTAATTTCTTAAATTAGAAGGGGTTCAAAACTTCCTCTAATCTATGGGATTAGTGGTGGTTCATGAACCCCTCTAATATATTAAATTAGAGGGGGTTTTGAACCCCCATTATTTTTTTTAAAATAAATAAACAAATATTTTTATATATATATATATCCTAACTAATATTATATATATATCCTATAATATCCAACTGAATATATTGTGCCAATAATTATTAAATTGGAAGCGGTTTGGACGTAGTCCCCCCCTAAAATCAAACGAAATATAAAAAAAATAATTCCAAAAAAATTTAGAGGGGGTTGCACATAACCCCCTCTAAAATGAATTTTGAGGGGGTTGTGCATAACACCCTCTAAAAATTCCCACTAATATATTGTTTTTTGTTGTGTAATCAAATACCCTTATGAGATTTGGAACAATAGAAAGAAACTGTTAATTACTTTAGAGTTTTTGGTAGTAAATTCTTTATTCTTAACACTAAGGATAATCTATAAAAATTTTCTTCCAAGAGTGATTAATGAATTTTCATTCGTTATTCAACTACTACTAAATCATAGAGTGTTTAATAAAAGAACCAAGACCATGGAAGAATCTGTTCTAGTTAGGTTCGATGAGATAGATACACATGAGCCTAAAAAAACCTTTTAGAAAACCTTGAGGATGATTTTAAAATATAAACATCAATTCATGGCCTTATGATACTACTGTTAAAGAATCAAAAAAATCATGCAGTTCAAAGGAACATTCAATACCTAAACCTGAATCTATAAAAGATCATGAGATGACCAGACCTTATTTTCCTAGAACAATTAGGAATCATAGATACCACCCTCTATATTTTTTATTTGGTGACCTAGATAGAGTTACACATACTAAAACTTCTCTAATAAATTAGGTTGAAAATCAATCATTGTTTCCCCAACTTGAACCTATGAACATCAATGGTGCAATTAATGACGAATTTTGTGTAATGGAAATGCAAGGAGAACTTAATCAATTTGAAATAAATAAATGTCACAAACTGAATCTGTTCACCACTAATACTGGCACCAAATCCATCCCATGAAAAGGCATGAAGGGAGTTCCCTATCCCCACGGGCTAGTACAAGTGGCTAGGTATCTATAAATTAGGTTTGGGAACGATTTACCCAAGTATGAAAGCATAAAACATTAAAACCAATCAATAATATGAATCTGAAATGTTCATGCCAAACAAAACATAACAGAAACCAGATCTGAATACATGGTTTTAAATAAAGTACAAGAGGTCTAAACATAAATAAAATAGTAGGAAATAATCCACAAAGACTCCACACGGCAAGGGTTCATCACCCCTGAGCCGTCTCTACAACACCGCACCATTTGGGGGGACTAACAACCCGAAACACCTTCACCTGAGGCTTTAAATTAACTAGAGTAAAACATAATCAAGTTGAATTACACTAGGGGTTTTAATTAGGGTTTTATCCTAATCCCAATAGGATACTACCCACATATTCCAAATATTATGCAATACAAGGTGAAAAGCATACAGTTTTAATATGTAAGGAAAAATGACAATAAATTCAAAGAAATGCAACTTTCAATTATAAACAGTTTTTAAAATAAAACATCCTAATGTTAACATATTTAAATAAATCTTGTTATCTATTGTAATTTATAGAAAAACACACCCTAATACAAGGGTAAATACCATAAATCCAATGAGCACCAAAATCGGGAACATCCCTAGGCACGATATAGTCTCGGGCCCTATGTACCTCGTACCTCGGTGTAAAATATTCATGTCACAATCTTTTACCATGAATGATCCACTAGTAGTGATAATACCCATAAACTAGTTGTCCCCAAAAATCATCCACATAGTTTAGATAGAGTTGCATTATCCAAAATACTAAGTGAAACCAGGACAAAACCCATCCCGATCACTAGTGTACTAGTACATATCCGCCCACCTAGGTACCCGAGCTTCCCCCTTTGTGATCAATCAATTTCAGCATGACACCTACATCCCTTTTCATATAAAAAACCACTAATATTCACATAGAAACAATACAATATCTATACACACTTTATACAACTTAAAACACACAACCAAACATTTTGATTTTCAATAAAACAACTTCTCAAAATCTCGCACCGTTTTGCACCCAAAACACTTTTAAATCCCCACTTTGCACACTATGTGCACACTTATAAGTCACCCAAACAGAAATTTAAGTCCAATACCTTTTAATGAAACCAAAAAACTAGTTATAGGGCATCCCTATAGGAACCAATAAGTGATATCTTTGTAAAACTTCCATTTTCACACAAACATGGCACTTTAAATTCATATGCTTCACAAACACCATTAATGTTTTTTGCAGCAACCACCAAAGGAGATAAACATTAAACACATTATTTTCATCCCTAATACATTTCAATAAAATCAACTAAGTAGTTATAGGGTATCCCCAAATGAACCAATAAAATATTTATATGAAAAACCCCCAATTTTACATAAAAATGGCACTTAAACTTCATTCCATTTACAAATACAACTAAAAACAATTTTTGAACCAAAAATAAGATGAGATAAACACGAAAATATTATAAAAATATCAATAAAAATCACAAGTATTTCATACACATGGGATCACCTACCAAGATTGTTAAAAATTTTATTCCTTAGTTCGAAAATTCAATCGCACCGCCGCCCACCTCAAGGAATGTAGATCAAGCCTAAAATCAAAATATTAGACCAAGAAAAACCAAGGTTAAATCCTAGGTTAGAAACCCTACCCTATGGTCATTTTTTACTTCTATTAAATTTGAATAAACCTCATTGAAAGGAAAGGAACTAAGAGGGAGAAATACTTACTTGAGATTGTGTGAAGTTCCTCCACCAAACCCCCCTAACAATGGAGGTCTAATGAGGGTTTACAAGGATTTTAGGGCTACCATGGCTGTTAGGTTTAAGTGGGTAAGAAAGGGGTGAATTAGGATAAATCCCGGGAGGGAAAAAATGGAATTCCAAATTTTTTTAATGACCTAGACAAGGCCACACGGTTTTCTTGCATGGTTTATCAAACCATGCGCCCGCTTTTGTCCTATCAAAAAGTGTCCAAAAAACATAAAATTCAAGGGGGGGCCTTGGGTAAATCTAGGGGGGAAAGTTCAGTCAAGTTTAAAATAGAAAAAATTACCTTAAATGAAGGATATGGGTTTGAAAATTCTTCCCACCAAGAAAACTTTCTGTCTCGAAAAGTCAACTAGAGGCTTGATCAGAAAAAAGAATGGGTACTCATCCCTAACCCATGAATTCTTCTCCCTGGTCTCAAGTGTATCACTACCATGCTACCAAAGAACCTAGACCAGCAGAATAACCTTCCCTTGAAGCACCTTTTCTTGGGAGTCCACTATTTGCATTGGCCACTCAAAAACTTACAAGTTAGGCTATATCTCCAATTGTTCCAAAATCAGCATATGGGATGGATTAGGGTTGTATTTATTCAAATGGGAGACATGTAAGACGTCATTGATGGATATTAACTGAGAAGGTAAGGTAAACCTATAAGCCACCTTGCCAATACGCTCAGTGATCTCAAAACGGACAACATATCGCGGCGTCAACTTCCCTTGCTTCCCCAATCGACGATGGCCCATAAGAGGGGAAACTTTGAAGAACACATTGTCCCCATATAAAAATCTGGGTCTCGAAGCCTCTAGTTATTATATGATTTATGAATACTCTGAGTTGTCAACAAGTGCTGCCTAATGAATTTTACCTTTTCAAAAGTCTCCTACACACGGCTCGACCCCAATAGTGAAGTCTCACCTACCTCAACCCAACATAGGGATACCGACATGGACAACCATAGAGCACCTCAAAAGGAGACATTCAAATCGAGTATTGGTAACTATTAGTATAATAAAACCTAACCAATCCCAAATGGCTGTCCCAGGAACCTCCAAATTCCAGAACACATGCACGGAGCACGTCCTCCAAAATCTGATACACCCACTCTGTCTGACCATCCATTTGAGGATGGTATGCCATGCTCATCTTAATCTGAGACCCCATGAAGTTCTAAAGGACTTCTGAAAACCAATAAGTGAAATGGGGGGTCTCTATATAAGACAACTGCTGATGAAACACCATGGATACTTTCCATCTCCTGAAGATACAAACGACCCAACTCATCCACTTTAGCTGTATCTCTGATCAGAATGAAGTGGGATTATTTGGTTAGACAATCAATCACCACCGAAATGGAATTATTACACCTAGGTGTATGAGGTAATCCAACAATTAAGTCCATAGAAACCTCATTCCACTTCCAAGTAGGAATAGGAAAGGGATAAAGCAAACCAGAGGGCTTTTGATGCTCTTCTTTCACCTACTGGAATATGTAGCATCTCGACATGAAGTCCGCAATGTATCCTCACATACCAGGCCACCAGAAATACTGATGGACATCACAGTACATCTTGGTGTCACTCGTATGGATATCCCACTGAGACTTGTGGCTATCCTGCATCACCACCTTCCGCAGAGACGATGGCACTACTGAATGGACCTTGAAGCACAAGATGGCATCAGGAGGAAATAACCAATCAGAGGACGTCTCCCCACCATGAAGAAACTACTTATACCACTGAAAAATCTCATCACTAGGAATATCCCTCTAAATTATCTCAACTAGAGAAGGAGTCAACTAAAATCTCACCAAGAACACACCCCCATTTTGCTCCTTGGTCTCCACATGCATCTGAGAAAAGAGTTCCATAAAATTCCACTCATCACTAGACTTCCTCAAAGCCCACACTGGGAATCTTCAACTCAAGGTGTTAGCCACCACGTTACCCTTTTATGGGGTATAGAAAATGTCAAATTCAAACACCTTCAAGTACTCTATCCAAGGGAATTGCCTCAAATTGAGGTCCTTCTGTGAGAAGATATAGGCCAAGATTTTGTGACCAGAGTAGACCACAAACTTCTCCTCAAAGAGGTAGTGAATCTAGGTATTCAAAGCATGAATCACCACTTCCAACTCCAAGTCATGGGTCTAGTAATTATTTTTGTGTGGTCAGAGTTGGCGAGATCCATACGCCACCACATGATCTACTTTCATAAGCACTCACCCAAGAACCATACCTGAAGCATCACAATAGACCACATACCCCTTCCCGAACTCAGGAAAAATCATCACGGGGGCAGTAGTCTATTGTTGCTTTAGCTCCTTGAAGGATGCCTGAAATTTTGGGCCCAGTACAAAATTCACCCCTTTTCCAGATGAGCATGGTCATCGGTGAAGCAATCCGAGAGAAATACTGAATGAATATCCTATCATAACCAGCTAGGGCAAGGAAACTCCTGATCTCGAACACATTCTTCAGTTGCTCCCATGACACAACCAAACTGATCTTCTCAGGGTCAACTAAAAACCCCTTCTTCAAGGTCACATGCCTTATAAATTTCACCTCCCTAATCTAGAAAGTGCACTTTGATAACATTTCATAGAGGCGGTGATCCCTCAAATTTCCCAAGACGATCCTCAAGTGATGTTCTTGTTCCTCATTAGAGATAAAGTATACTAGAATGTCATCCAAAAACACCACAATGAAGGAATAAATATAGTGGTGGAACACCCTATTCCTGAGTTCCATAAAGACCGCTGGATCATTGGTTAATCCGAATGGAATGACCATATACTCAAAGTGGTAGTACCTGCTTCGGATGGCTATCTTCAGGATATCTTCCTTTTTCACCCTGAGTTGATGGTATCCTGAACAAAAGTCTATTTTTGAGAACTACTTTCCCCCTTAAACTAATAAAACAAATAATCTATTCTGGTAAAAGGGTATTTGTTCTTAATTTTTACCTTATTCAGCTTCTAGTAGTCAATGCACAACTGGAGGGATCCGCCAGCCTTTTTCACAAACAACATAAAAGAGGCCCAAGGAGAGACGCTCGAGAGAATGAATCCTTTGGATTATAAGTTGTCTAGTTGTATCTTTAATTCCCTCAGCTCGGTGAGTTCTATATGGTATGAGGGAAGAGATATCAACTATGTTCTCAGTGCTAGATTAATCATGAACTCCACATCCTGCTCTGTGGGAAAACCTGAAAAATCATCATGGAATACCTCCAGAAACTCATTCACCACATGAGTTAGTTCACCTTAAAGTGAAAGACCATCATCCTATAGCATGAGTGATGATAACTGGAATATAATACTTATCAACTCTAAGAGTGGAGGTTCTATGTGACCCGACCGAGGATCCCATTCTCCATGAAAAACATGATGACTCCCATTAGGTGTCATGAAACTCCCTCGCCGCCTGTAGCAAATGATGTGTTCCTGGAAGTGTACTAGACAATACATGCCATGTATTATGTCAAAATGTTCCATATCTAAGACCAAGAGGCCCCACTCCATATCAACCCCTGACATGGAAAGCACACACGACGGGCACCTGAGACCCTTATCCTTCTTTTTTCCCAGCAGCATCACCAACTCCATTGCAAAAGAAAACAAATTGGTTGGAAAATTCATCATATCCCCAAAAGGGGCATAAATGAATGAAACAGAGGAACCCATATCAAAAATAGGAACAACTATATAATATGCGATCAAAATAGTACCTCGAAATGTCGACGATCCCTCCTCAAATCCTACTGGTGCCTGATCCACCGCATCGAAATATCCGGTCTCTACCTGAGGATGAATGCTAGTATGTGGTTCTAACCTAAATTGTATCTAACTAGAAGATTACACAACCCTAACACCATGGCCACCAGATCAAGATACCCCTATAC
Source organism: Viscum album (assembly GCA_963277665.1). Classification (NCBI taxonomy): domain Eukaryota; kingdom Viridiplantae; phylum Streptophyta; class Magnoliopsida; order Santalales; family Viscaceae; genus Viscum; species Viscum album. The sequence continues at coordinate 1,836,587,283 of OY728160.1, read as the reverse complement.
TAAACAACTTTGACTATGTTGGCACTCTTATTGAAGCCACTGAACCTACCCCACTTTGTAGTGGGTGTGCCACCCCGCAAAAGCACTCTAAGTGACCCATACCTACACATTGGTAACAAGGATTCAAAGGAAGTGGCAATGCTAGTTGGATGTTCCCTGGCCTCCCACACTGGTGGAACATGACCAATATTTCATCAGAATCCATTGATGAAAACTTCCTAGAAGAGGGGCCTGAACTACCACCTCCCTTCTTCACCTATTCCTCCATCTTCCATTTCTTCTCTAAAGATCTACCACTTCCCACTATTGATACTGACCCAGAGAAAACATCCCTCCCTTTCCAATAAATCTCCACCATGCACTCATGATCAACCACTTCAACATAGGTCCTTAGCTTAAACAAGAAAACCTGGGAGTATATCTCTTGTCAGAGGCCTTTCTCAAACCTCTGGGCCTTTTCTTGTTCATTCAAGACGATTTTAGGGGCATACCAAACTAGATTACCGAAAAGTTTGGCATACTCCATCACAAAAATATTCCCTTGAATATGGTCCATGAACTCTTGGGACCAAGCATATTCCAAGACCTTGGTGAAGTACTGTTCATTGGAGACAACCTTGAAATATCTACAACGCATCTGATCATTCTTTCCATAATGAAGTATTAACTCCCACCACTTGTAGCTAGGAACATCTAAAAAAGGAGGCACATTTCACCCTGATATCCTTGGGTGTATCTAGGAACTTGAACATGCACTCGATCTTCTGGATCCATTCCTCTTCTTCCTAGGGTTTTATACTTCCTCAAAAAGTATGAGGTTTGTTTTTTAGAAACTTCTAAGCTTTATCATTTCTCGGAACCATCTCTTCTTCCCTAATAGGAATGGGAATAGGATATAGTCTCTATCCTATTGCTTGGAAATCCCAAACCACAACCTTGACTAGCCTCTGATCAATCAGTGTGGGAGAACTCTCTCTAGATTCCTCCTGTTGGCGCATGAGAGCTTTCTAGGGAGGCATGTTGCTACAAAATGAAACAGTAAAAAAAAATATTCAATACCAAAATTAACAAAATTTTAATCAAATAAATCAAATATAAATAATATAAACACATTATGGTAATAAAAGAAATAGATACTCCACCTCTTCCTGATTTCCATGTGTGGTCTACAGCCCACACGTCTCACCTAGAACTGAAGTCAATCAGACAAATACAATGTACCCTGGTGACTCAAGGTCTTCCATGAGAGGTGCATGCTAGGAATCCTACTCATGACTAAAACCTTGAGCCCTGATAGTCCTAGCTCCTATCGATCCCAACTCATCCCAAAATAGTAATATATCCTAAAAACATTAGCCTCCTTTGATACCATTTTATCAAGAACTAAATCTGGTCACCACTAATACCAGCACCAAATCCATCCCATGAAAAGTCTCAAAGGGAATTCCCAATCCCCAAAGGTAGGTACATGTGCTCGGGTATCAATAAATTATGTTTGGGAATGATTTACCTGAGTATGAAAGCATAAAATATTAAAAACAATCAATAATATGAATATGAAATTTTCAGGCTAAACAAGCCTTAACAAAAACTAGATCTGAATAAATGGTTTTAAATAAATTAAAATAGGTCCAAAATTAAATAAAACTAGTATCAAATCAAGAACAAATACTTCACATGACAGGGGGTCATCACCCTCAAGCCGTCTCTACAACACCGCGCCATAGGAGGGGACTAACAACCTAAACCGCCTTCACCTCAGGATTTTCCTTTACCTGAGTCAAACATAATCAAGTCTACTTACACCCATGGGGTGTAATTAGGGTGTTATTCTAAGACCAAAAGGATACCACACATATATTTCAAATAGTATGCAATAAAAGGTGAAAACCATGTAGTTTTAATATGTAAGGAAAAGCGACGATAATTTCCAAAAAATGAAACTTTCAATTATAATTTTATTTTCAAAATATGACTTCATAATGTTAAAAAATTTAAATAATACATGTTATCTACTTTAATTTATAGAAAAAACACCCTATGATAGGGGTAAATATCACATATCCAATGATAACCAAAATGGGGAACACCCCTAGGCACTAGACAATCTCGGGACCAATGTACCTTGTACCTTAGTGTAAAATATACCCATCACAATCCTTTCCCATGAATGATCCAATAGTAGGGAGTATACCCATAACCTATTTATCCACAAAAATCATCCACATAGTTTAGTTAGAGTTTTCTTTATCCAAAATTCTAAGTGAAGCATGGACAAAACCCATCCGGATCACTAGCGTACTAGTACATATCCGTCCACCAAGGTACTTGGGCTTCCCCCTTCGTGATCAAACAATTTCATCATGACACATACATCTATTTTCATATAAAAACACCACTAATGGTTACATAAAAACAATATAGTATCTATAAACACTTTATATCTCTTAAAACACAGAACAAAACATTTTGATTTTTAATAAAACGACTTCTCAAAATCTCATACTGTTCTGCACTCAAAACTATTTTAAATCCCCACGTTTCACACTATGTGCACACTTATAAGTCACCAAAACATAAATGGAAGCCCAATACCTTTCAAAGAAACCAAAAAATCAGTTATAGGGTAGCCCTATATGATCCAAGAAGCGATATCTTTGTAAAACCTACATATCCACACAAAAATGGCACTTAAAATTCATATGATTCACAAACACCATTAATTTTTTTTGAAGAAACCAGCAAAGGATATAAACATTAAAAACATTATTTTCTTTCCTAATACATTTCAATAAAATCAACTAAGTAGTTATAGGGAATCCCCAAATGAACCAATAAAATATTTCTCTGAAAAACCCCCAATTTCACATAAAAGTGGAACTTAAACTTCATTTGATTTACAAATACCACTAAAACCATTTTTTGCACCAATAATCAAATGAGATAAAAATGAAAATATTATAAACACAAAAATCTAAATCACAAGGATTTCATACACATCAAAACACCTACCAAAATTGTTAAAACATTGAATCCGTTGTGCGAAAATTCAATTGCACCACCGCTGTACCTCAAGGATGGTAGATCGAGCCTAAAATAAAAATACTGAACAAAGAAAACCCAATGGTAAACCCTAGGTTCGAAACCATACCCTCTGTTCATTTGGGACTTCAAATAAATGGGAATAAACCTTAGGAAATGGGAAGGAACTAAGAGGGAGAAACACTTACTTGAGATTGTGTGAAGTTCCTCCACCAAATCACCCTTCAAAATGGAGTTCCAATGAGGGTTTGAGAGGCTTTGAGGGCTTCCATGGCTGTTAGGTTAGAATTGGGGAAGAAAGGAAGAATTATGATAAATCTCTAGAGGGAAAATGGAATTCCATAATGTTTTTTAATGACCTGGACAAGGTGGCACAATTTTCTTGCATGGTTTAGAAAACTGTGCAACCAAACCGTGTGCCCCGTTTTGTCCTCACAAAAAGTGTCCAAAAAACTTCAAATTCAAGGGTGGGGGGGGGGGACTAGGGAAAACATCGGGGGAAAATCTATTCCAATAATAAAATAGAAAAAACTACCTTAAATGAAGGAAATGGTTGTGAAAATAATTTTTTTAACTTGTAGATAGACCTAAAGACACCTTGACTATTATCACTAAATGGGTATTTATAGACCAGGTTGATGAATCTAGAACCACATTAGGAAATAAATATAGGTTGGTTGCACAAGGGTGTAGTCAAGAATAGGGTATTAACTATGAGTAAACCATTGAACTTGTAGCGAGACATGATTCCATTAGAATACTGCTTGCCTATGTAGCACATTTGGATTTAAAAGTATATCAAATATATGTCAAAAGTGTATTATTAAATGTATATATAGTTGAGGATTTTTTTAAAAACCCCCAATTTAAAAATACTCATTTTCCAAATCACAGATTTATATTTAAAAAAGGATTATATGGTTTAAAATAGGCTTCTAGAACTTGGTTTGATAGGATCAACTCTTTTCTAATTTCTAAACTATTTTCAAAAGGTATAGATGATCCTAATTTTTTTTAAAAATAACTTCAAAAGATTTTTTATTTGTTAAAATATATTTGGATGATATAAACTTGGGATCTTCTTAAAATTATTTATGTACTATTTTTTCAAAAATGATGCAAAATGAATTTGAAATGAGTTTAATGGGTGAAATGAAATTATTTTTTGGTTTTCAAAATTTTCAAAATAAATAAGGAATTATTTTAAATAAAATCAATAACACCAAATATTTTTTAAAAAGTTATCATTTGGATAGAACTAAATGTATTGATACTCCCATGAGTACCACCTATAAGCGTGATCTTGATGAATCTGAGAAGCTAGTGGATCAAACCAACTATAGATGTATGATTGGAAGTCTTATCTATTTAGCTTCTAGACTTCTAAATATCATGTTTAGTATGTGTATGTATGATCATTTTCATGAAAACCCAAAAGATTCACATTTACTTATAGTTAAAAGGATTTTCAAATATCTCAAATATACAACCAATTTTGAAATGTTCTATCCTAGAAGACAAACATTTGACATAGTGAGTTATTCAGATGATGATTTTAGTGATTGAATGTTAGATAAAAAAGAACCTATAGAACAAGTAATCTTATAGGAAAGTCTCTAGTTTATTGGTGTAATAATAAGAAAACTCTAGTTTCACTATCTACTACTGAAGCTAAAAACATAGCTGCAGGTAGTTGCTATGATAAAATTTTGTGGATGAAACATACTTTTCTAGGGTATGGATATTAATTATAACATACCCCTATAAATTGTGACAACAAAAGTGAAATAGATATTTCTAATAACCTCATGAATCACACTATAACAAATATTATTGATTTATGTCATCAATTTTTGAGATATCACTTTTCAAATGGTGATATAACTCTTGAATTCAACAGAACTGAATATTTGCTTGAAAATAATTTTAGTAATCCATTAAATTCTGAGAGATTAAACTATATCAAACATTTATTAGGAATTATAAATATAGATTATACTTATTTTAAAACTACCATTGGAAATTACTAACCATTATAAATTAGCCACCATTGTAAAATACCCACCATCGGAAATTACACACCATTGGATATTACCCAATGTTAGAGATTACCCACATTTGGAAACAACTCGACATTTTAAATAACCCACAATTAATAATTTTTATTTTCTAGTTAATTTTATTACTTATTTTTAAAATCCATAAAAAATATAAATTAAGAATTAAATATAATTTTGATTCACTCTCTCCTTCACTCATGTTTCCCTTTAAACCTTTCTACAACATTTTTTCTTCTAAACTTTAGCCTTATCTTTTCCTTTACTTAACCTTCACTATATTGCAATGTTAACAGTAAAGGGACTTACTATGGAATCTCTTGAGGAGTCTCGAACATAGAAGATCCCATAGTAGAATTGATTAAATCTATAGATGAACCATGAAACTCACAACATGAAAATCATATAGTGGTTTCAGAGAAAGAAGTAAATGATCAATGGTTGTTTTCTAAAAAATCATTGGTTCTCAAGGTGATCTAGGACTAGGGATTAATAAACTAGTTCGCAAACCATGAGAGACCATTCTATACTAGGTTGGTACACCAATTTTATCAATATTATGAGTTTAGTTTTGGGTATAATAAAGATCAGATTATAATCATGGTAGATGGATAAGAAGTAATATTATCTTTTAAATAATGGTATAAGTGCATTATATTACCTCATAAATGAGTTTTGAATGACTCTCAAGGGTCCATTCTCATTGATAGTGATTATTTTGTGTATAATAATTCCTTAGAAGAGATAAAAGAAGATAGAACTCAAAGAATACCTACTAAAAATGAATTGGATGGTGAGTGTGGATTGTTGTTTATGTTTATAGAGAATATATTATTCCCTAGAAAAGGAGACTTCAACATGATGATATATCAGGATGTATATCTCCTATAATTATTAAACAAGGAGAAATTATTAATTTTTGTAGGTATCTAATGGTTAATATGATGGCGATGTGTAAGGAATCATAAATGTATAACTCCCTTATCTATCCTAAGTTTATTTTAGACATCTTGAGGCCAAAGGATTAGTTGATGAAGATGTGGAAGCCGAAGTGAAATGTGGAGGTTTTTACTTGACTAAAGTCATCTGTAAAAAATAAAGGTAAAATGAAACACCAAGATTAAGAAGTGAGTTAATGATGTTGATAAGATATATGATGATTTTAATACCAAAGAACACCCTACCCGATAAAAAGATCTTTTGGATTCTGGATTGGAGAAAGATAAGAAAGTAGAGTTCTCAGATGAAGAGAAAAATGAAGTGGAGGTTGCTGGATCTGGTGATGAGAAGGAGTTATCGATTCAGTATAGCAGTGACCAAGACATAACTAAGAGCCTTGTGATATATTTTGTTCTAGATAGTCCTCCAAGATATCTACCTGTTAGAGAAAGTATTTTAAGGGAAGTAATAAAGAAGATGATATTGAGGTTTCAGGAGAAGAATAGTTTAGGAGTTCCTATTATAAATATTCTAAGGAAACTGGGGACGTCTCTGAAAATGAAATTGATGGTGATGAAATGGAAATAATAGAAATGGTGGAAGTAATGGTGTTGGAAATGATGGAAGTTATAGAGTTGATAAAGATAAAGATATGATTATGTAGATGGTTGTGAAGATGGATCTTATCATGGTGCTCAAAATGATCTTGAGATGACTCAGACACATCATTCTTTTCCATTTTTACATATTTATACTAGGAATGAGGAAACACCATGTTTTGTTCAAGATGTTGATGAAGATTATTTTGACGGATATGAGACAAGGAAATATTTTGAGGAGGAGGAATCCCCTAGTTTTGTTATACATATATTAGGTCATTTTAACTTGTATTCTGCTAGGATGGATGTTACAACTTTTGATGTGTGGGAAAATTACAAGGGTTTTTGAGGCTTGGATTAGACTATCATGACTTAGATATTTATGAGAGAAGTACACCATATCATGGTGAAAATTATTCCCTAGTTAAAGATGATATAGATCCTAAAGGATCCTTGGTTGAGTAGATTGATGCTTTAAGAGAGCTTTAGAGATTTTCGTCATATGTTCCTACCAAACTTGAGTTAGAAGAGGTTGTAATGCCTCCTGTTGAGAGAGTTGTGGCACCCCTTCCAATTACTACACATGGGACTTTAGAAACTATTTCCAGATATGATCTAGAATCTTTTATAGTGAGGATTATTTCAAATTTTTATAGGATCATGTGGAATTAGGCTCCTCTAGTTACATATCTCAGTTAGGTTAATTCTAGGAACCTATTTAAGTTGGTAGTGTGCTACATATACCCAGATATGATTCATCACATCCAGGAGGTTGGGATTGAGAATAAAAATCTATCAAGTGAGATGCCGACCTTGAGTTCCATGGTGGAGGATATGAAGACTTATTTTTCTTCCAGTATGGCTACTTTGTGTGAGAGGTTAGAGAATATACCTTAAGAAGATTCTAATTCTAGTGATTCACCTACATCAATGTTAGTTGATACATAGTTGATTCAGTCTATTTTTCAGAGAGGAACTTTATGCTTCTATGGGAAATTTTCATGTTATTCATTAGGAGGATCTGAGGTAGATCATACACCATGGTGAACACATTTACAATTTGGTTAGGGAATTCTTGAATGAAGCCAGATGTGATCGGGAAACCATCATAAAGGATATTAAGTATTATCTTTATCATAATTACACAAATCGGGAATTAAAATCCGACTTCAAGTTTCTTACTAGAAGAATTTGAATTCCACCAATTAATAGATCTTTTAAAGAACATGCCAATAAATTTAAGGGGATGACACTGTTGATCAACCTTTTTATAGAGGAAAATTAAGACTTCTTTATTTCCATGGAGCTAAGAGGAAACATTATTATGGACTTCATCAATATCATAAAACCTTTATTACATGTGTCTAGTATTGTAGTAGTAGATCATGAGGTCATTCTATTTACATATCATCAATCTATTACACCCACTTAACCATAATATTTCAGAACAGTTTTTGTCTAGAATCCAAATGCTCCTTTAACTACTCAGTTTCAACATCTTAGTTTTTCAGTAGTGGAAGGAGTATGGAATCTTCGACTAGTGATTATCTGAGATCTCCCTTATTCTACCTCAGTCCCTATAGCCACTACTATAGTTATCTCTACTTCTAACTCTATTACCCTATCTCTAACAATGGTAAATCACTTGATGCTCCTATACAGGATGAGGGTGATTCAGATTAGACATTTTCTTTGAGGGAATTTATTGTATCTTACTTTTTGGATGTAATAAACAAACTTTTGTCTGTAATGTAATTTATCTTATTATTAATATTTTTTATTATTTAAATTTATTATTTCTTATCTTCAATTTTTGATAATATAAAAATGGGGAGAATAATTATGGAATTTATAGTATTTTTGTTATGGCGAGAATAATTATGGGCATTTACATTTATGATTATGTTATTTTTATTTTATTTTACAATTTTTTTGTTCAAAATCTCACCCTATCAATTTATAGTGTTAATAACATATGATTAATTTTTAAAATACATCTATTTTATGCTACAATTTATTCTATAAATGTTTTATAAAATACTATTATTTTTTATCATAAAAGAGCAGAGATTTTAGGAACCACCTTATTTTAATGGGAAGAGTGTTGGAAATTCCTTATTTTAATTCTAAATAATCATGATTCTTATGTATCCAATGAGTTTTATGTTTTATGATAGTATATTGTTTTATAAATTATATTTTAAAGAAATATTCACTAACTATCTCTATAGTTGAGTCATCACCAAAAAAGAGTCACCTCAAGAAAAGAATCCCCACCAGTCTTTACCTACCTCCAGAAAAGAGTCACCACTAGAATTTACCTACCACGATAAAAGATTCACCACCAAACTTTACCTTAATCCAGAAAAGAGTCACCACCAGACTTTACCTACTTCTAGATATGCCTCACCATGAGAGTTAACTCACTATCAGGAATGAGTCACCATAAGATGACCCTCCATCAGATGACTTACCTTCAGATGAGTCATCGCTGAATATGAGTCACTACTGAACATCAATCAATACTGAACATGAGTCACTGATAAACATGAGTCACTGATAAAAAATATTCACCATTGAACATGAGTCACTTCCAGATGACCCACTTTCATATGACCTTCTTTCATATGAGTCACTGCTGAATATGAGTCACTATTGAAGACAAATCACTTCTAAACATGAGTCACCTCTGACCATGAGTCACCATTGAACATGATTCATCACCAAGTGACCTAACTCCAGATTAAATATCATCACCTTGACTCACTACTTGATATGAGTCAATGTCATCATGTCCCACCATCGATCTTATGAGATATTTGAATTAAATTCTCTAAATGGATATATTAATGAAATTAATGTGAAGAGTTATTTTATGATTATATTCTTGACTATTATAGGAAAAAATTAAAGTCTATGTCAGAGATGAGTATGATTATTTAGAGGATCTTAATGATTGGTCTTCAAATAGACTCTTTATCATGCAATTTTTTATATCCAAATATGGCTCCCTCATGCAAGAAGGCTGGATGAGAAAAACATATGATCTAGTTTACTACTTTTTTAATAATAGAAGGATCGTACCACAAGATCATATATGTTTTATGATTTACTATAGTTTGAATAAAGAGAGATTTATGATTTTTTTTACTGATACTTTCATTGAAACAGATCAAGCTCCTCTCCAAGCCACATATAAGGAGAGTCAAGCATCTGAAGCACTTTAGACCGAGAAACACTAACTTTTCTATTTTTTACTGATTTCTCTTTGTTCTTGTTGATTTTACTTTAGAGAAGTGTGTTTTTACTCTATTTATTAACACAAAATGTCTAACAAACTATAAATAGATTATAAATGATATTATCACATATATTTTTCATCTTATTACCCTTGGTGTTTTTGGAAGAGGCCCTTGTGTTGTATGTGACTGTTTTCTTCCCATTGCTGTTATAAAAGAGGTACTTTCATGGCCCAGATAGCTTTTAAGATATTTTTTATATAAAAAATCTAGTTTGTGGAACATATTGTAGTTTTATAATCTATTTAGAAGTGATTTGTTTCCAAGTGTAGGGGATTAGTTATCAGCTTGAGTCTGAACACCTTGTTTTATTGTATTATGTGATTTTGTTTTTATTAATTTGTTTCCATGATTTAACATGCATTTGATTTATACTTTAAAAAAAACCTATACTTTGATATTTAATATTAATTAGTTTTTATATAATTATTTGGTTGAATTAATTTATTTCAAAATTTAAAGTAATTTTCATATTGTTTTAAATATTCACTAATAAGGATTTAAGGAATCTTTTAAAATATCAAAATTATAATATACTAATATTTTCATTAACTGGGAATATTTATTTTAAATTAGGAGATTTTATTTAATTTTTTATAGAAATTTTCATTGAGAACTCAATTCACCTCCTCTTGGGTTACTCGGACAAAAAAAAACAACAAGATCTTTGTCTTATCTTGATTTCTTCTACAACACATGAAATAGATCTTCCACCATAAGTGTGATGGATCAATTGGAATTTTCATGTATTCTTATTCAAGAACATTACCAGCCAATGAACAAGTATTTAAGTCCAACTCAACAATTCCAATCACCTATATATGATCATTCTCCTCAATGAATCAATTCTCGGACAATTATTCATTCTACTAAGGATGCTCCAGAATCACTTAAATGTGTTCAAGTGATGCACAAAATATCATCAATATTATTTAATGTAAGAACCTTCTTTCACAATATTAACTCAAAAAATGTGTATTATCCATCTAAATTATTCAAAAAAAATAAATTTACTTCATGTAATAATTATTTGGGATTCTTAAATTAGTAAACCTTAGAATATCACCATTTATTATCTTTAATATTTTATGTGCTCATGTTCAATATATCTCATGAACCCTTTATATTTAAACCTTGACATGGTTTATGAACACTGTTTAATAACTTCTTAAATAATCATGTATGAGAAAACAAATAAATAATTTTTCATCAATATTCTTCACATGAAAACACACGATATCTCAAAGATTCCACTTCACAAAGGAAGTGGGATTCATGGGATCTCCTTCTTCCTTTATAAAAGTTAGATCACATGAGATAGTAAAATTTTCATGATCTATGTTATTATGCTTCATGTGAACAAGTCAAGTAGGTATCTTCTACTTCATATGAATATATTATGTGGATATACTTATCCTACTTCATGTAAAAAATAGTACATAGTGCCACTTATAGAAACTCAATAACACTCTCTCCTTCTTGTAATTTATTATGAATCCTTATTATCTTATTTTTACAAATGGATGCACGATCTATCAGTCATGTAACTTTGTCAAGAATAAATATCCTCTTTATAAAAATAAGGTTTCTTTGGATTATTTTTTTCTTTGGTTGAGAGAGAGAGCTCTCCCAAAAATAATATAACAGTAGAAAAATCTATTATCTCTAACTCATTATTTATACGTGAGGTAATAAATTTATCTTTGCTGGGTATCTTGGTTAGTCAATGCTCTTCATTGATTCAAAGATCTCATTTAATTTCAATGATATTGAATGATAATTATCTTTTATTTTCCATACTCATGAGGCACCAAAAGGGACCCATGATCACATAATCTTTAATCTTTCACATGATCAAGGATGTCAATATTGAGATCTTCACACAATCACTATTCTTCACAAATTTCCATGGAGATATTCTATGGATTCATGCAATTGATTATTTTCCATGTTATGCTTGGTGGAACACTCTACAACTTCGTATTATCTTATAAAATAGTTTATTATTTGAATAATCCTATGCATGCAAGATGAAAATTTTATGATTGGGGTAGAGGTGATTGAGCATGCCTCATACTCTCAGTTTGATCAATGGAGATAGTTGGGATCATAGAAATAATTTGAATCAAGCTTTCATGTTGATCCCAGGAAGTACGATGTTTTAAGATGAATGATTAAAGTGATAAAATGGTGTAGATAAATTAGATCGGAAGACCCTGCATATATACACAACTTTTTAAGTGGATTAGTAGTGTTGCTTTCCACGAGATCCCACGTCATTATTGAAATCATATTCCCAATGCTTATTTATACTCACCACTTCATCCAGAACTAAATTCTACATCGATGTTGGAACTAGAAAAAAAATTCACAAACACCATACATGGTCCATTCCACCCCATTGTATAGTCCCCCAGGAACTCACATGTGCACACTGTACACATGCTATTCTCTTCCTCGTGCACTCACTATAAGAGATATGCATTCCCACTCACTTACCAATTGGGATAGTCAGGTAAAACTTCCACCCATGTGGTAAACACTAGATCCCACATGTGTGTCTGAGGTATGCCATTGTTTGGATTTGATTGGAAAAATTAGTTAAGTAATTCCCATAAAAAGCGTTTCACAAAATCATCACATAAATTCTTAAACATAATTCTCAACATCATAAAATGAGAAAGTATGTTTCTTAATTTCACTACCTCTCAAAATTATTCATGAAAAATTCTCCCTCATGGAATTATTAATGTCATATTCTCAACCCAAGTGTGTTTATTCACACAAATAGATATTTTCATGGACTTTATAAAACTCCTCATGCAATAATAAAACATTGCATGGAATTATAAAAATTCATTATAATTACTCAAGAATGTTAAAAACTATGTGATAGTTATTCAAAACCATTTCTTTAAGATCGGTTCGACAATAATACTAATAATTATTACCACTATGTCTTGAACTACTCTTGAATCCATCAAGCTAGTATACTCACATATACCGTGGAATATACTCAATCAACTTATGGAATTACATGGATAATTTATCAATAATGTCATCTAATGACCTATTATCGTCTGATTCTCATCTATATATTCCTCAATATTGACATTATAATATATTGAAAAAAAGATGAAATTCATTCCTCAATCTTTCACTTGTTCTCTTCAATATTACCCTTTGTATTTTTTTGATACTTATTCACTTTATTAATTAAATATTATTTTTCCCCATATTAATAATAAAATTAAAGGTATAATAGGGACCTTCTCACCTCACCAATTTTTTCATAACACCAGAGAATGCTCCTATCCTACTTTTATTTAAGGCATCAACCTTAGCCACATGTGGGAGAATCATTACATCATATGTATTTCATTTAAAAGTGAATTTTTTTAGAAAACTCTACGTCTAGGTGGGGAAAACCTTTTAAAAAAATAGTGTATAAACAAGGTAATAAATGTTATCTATAAATTATGTAGCATGTGATAAAAAACTCAGATAACTCACTTCTTTATGTTTTGGGGATTCTCAAACAATCAAATTTTTAAATATATTCATCACACACTCATCTCAACAAACACATCAAAAAAATTTAGTGAAAAAAGATACATAACTCCCATATTAGCTCAATATAAACTCACATTGATAATAATTATCAATTAATTAAATTTCAGGATGAGGGAGTGATTATCATACCACATATTTTAATTTTAAAAAGTTGTTAATAAGTTCAAAACTCACTGTATAGTGAATATTTAATAACCTTAACTCATAAATGCTCCCCTTAAGGGATGTATCCATCTACTCAAATTACCACCATGTTTGTATAAAAGCATATAGATAAGGGAATAAGGAGGTAATTTTTTATTTTTAAAAAGCTACATTCAGGATGAGAGATTCCTATTAAACTGGCCCATTCTTTTATTCCAATCTCAACATGGGAATATTTCATCGGACTCTTCTTTCTATTTTGGGTCCAATCTATTTGTTATCTTATTTCTTCTCTCAAAATTCTTATTTGTATGGAATACCTTTTTCACCTTAGGAGATAAATAAATTTCATTATTATGTGCTTTCTATATTTTCCAAGTCTCTTCTAACTATTCTATCCATATAATCAAACATTGTTTAGGAAAATGATTGGTCTTTATTTTATCTACAGAATTATTTTTTACAATAATATTTTCAGCATAAGATGTCATAGGTGATTTCCCTTTATTCTCGAGGAGTTATTCTTGTCCAAAAACCATGTGAAGAATTTTATTGTTGAAGTACTAGACACATTAAACCTTTCCTTTAAATCTTTTTCATTCATCAAGTTACCCTTTTTAGGAAAATTATCAGATTCTTTATCATAGATTCCTTTCATCAAAGAAATAAAAATTTTCTTTGATATATTTATTATTTATAGGATTTAATATTTATTATATTAGTACTAATGTTAATTATTTTTTTTAAATTCCATGATATGAAATTTCCTACCACCATGGATGTATCTTTTATTTGGTGTGACATCCTTCACATCATTCTTCACCAAATTTTGTGTAGTTTTTTATTTAATAGTATTATTATTGTATTGATATCCCAAGGATAACTTGTAATATTATTTTATTACCTGCCTACCCATTTGTTGAGTTATTTTATTCTCTTTATCAGAATAATTAGGAATGATTGGTACCAACAAGAACTCACCATAACAATAAACTCTTTTTTTACATTACTCAAAAAAATATTCATATCATTAAATTTTTTTATTTATATATTGATTCATTTGATTTTTATTTTTATTCTCAAGTGTAGGTATTTTATTTTATTCAACTTTCCCCCCTAAATATAGACATTCTATAATTATCTTATAATGAAAAATTATAGTAATAATATACATCATAATTCCTAAACTTCCAACAGAACCAAAACTAGATAATGAATCTTGATTTCTTATTTTGTGACACATTTTAACAATTTTTTGAAACCTTACTTCTTTTGGAAACCATAGTTCCTTTTTGTATTTATGAAACATGAATTCATACACTTGTTCACTTCCATTTTCAAATATTTGTTGGATTCTTGATAATTTTTCTCCATCTATGTTTTCCATGATTTTAAGGTTTAATCTAAAAAATTTATCAAAATAATATTATTATGTACATATTTATATGGAAAAATGATTACCATTTTCAATAAACCTATGGTGAATTGAGTATTTTTAGTAGTATGAATTTTATTAGAAGTATTATTGGCACAACTTCTTTTCTCAGAATCTTGGGAATTTTCATCTTGTGTGGCCTCAAGATTTCTCAAAATTAATTATAGTTCAATAAATATTTTTTTAAGATCAAACTTCTCATCATAAAGATATTTCAAGATTTATTCCCACTGAATTTTCATCTTTTGAATATTATCTTCATGCACTTGATTTTTCATTAGTAGAAAATCGGTATGCTCCTTAATTATTATTTTTCCTTTAAAATCCATCTGATCATCTTTTAAATTCATAGATGTATTATGTAATTTTTCTAGTTCATTGATATATTCTATAAAAACCAATTCCACTATATCATTCTCAGAAAAAATCCTTTGATACTATTCATTAGCTTAGGAATGAAATTAATTACAATGTAATATAGTTTCCTCTTTTGATTCAGCAATTCATGTGAGAATTTTTAAATTTTTAACCCTATTAGATAATAAAAATTACATTGAATTATAACCCTATTATAATTTTGAATTTTCCTCAAGAATTTACCTATATATTCTATCAATAAAATAATATACTTATTTGGGAAATTTATTCAAATTATATTTGTTTCTTGAAATGAAACCTTATTTATCCCAACATGATCATGATTCATCATAATCATACTAAATTTATATTTGTAAACAATTTACACTCTGATAACCTTGTGGTTGATCATATTTCACCTTATAGTTATTTTTCAACCTCTTTTCCTCTTTTTCCCACTATTTTTCAGAGTCTTGATTGAAATTTTTTTATTTTTAACATGAAGAGTAGAGGCACTATTTTCCATTTGAAGCTATTCTGAATATTTTTAAAATACAAATCCCTACATAAAATATTTCTGAAGTATTAAATTGGGCCACCGTAGTATATCCAACTAGAGTTGGATCATTTATACTGATAATAATTGAAGTTCCCAATATATCGTGTAGTCACACTGAGATTTTTGGGGGATGAATTAGGTATGACTTATTTAACTGATTTTTTTGTTTTACCAATTTTAATTCAAAACAATATCAATTATGATTAGTAGATCATGTATATTCACAGGAACATTCATACCACATGAAATGAATAAATTTAATGAAGCTAAACACACAATATTTAAAAGGTTTATTCAAAATACCCACTAATTTCCATGTTTATTAGATTCCCCAACATGTATTCTTCAATATATCCACAAGTTATTACAATAGTTGTTAGTTATAAAACCCAAATAAAATTCCCAGAAATTAGTTATACACCCCAACTGCAATCTATTCTCTATTGAATTATTAGACACCCCAACCAGAAAATCCTTTGTAAGATTTTAATCCAATGATAGTAAGTTCTAATTCTACTCCTGTATGCTTCTACCCCACTTTCAATATATCTTCCTCCATATTCCCACTAGATCAAGTGGTGTGCTCATGTACATGTATTCAAGAAATTAAATTTCCACTAATTAGGCCTACTATCCCTACTCAACAATTCTGATCACTAGTATCATCTTCTTTAGTGAATCAATTCTCATGAAATTATTTGATATATTGATGAAGTCATAACCTCACTTAAATGTGTGCTAGTGATGAACACAATTTAATTAATATTATTTTACACAAGAACAATATTAAATAATATTGAATCAATAAATTTGAATTATAAATATAAATTATTCAAAAAAATAAAATGTATTTGATGAAATAATTTTATGGGATTCTCAAATTAGTAAAACCTATCACATTACCATTCATTATCCTCAACATTTTATGTGATCATGTTAACTGTTTCAATCGAATCCTTTATGTATTATCATTAACAATATTTATAAACACTATTTAATAATTTCTCAAAGAATCGTGTTTTAGAAAACCATGAAATACTTTTTATTTAATCTATTTCATGTGATAGTATATGATATATCATAACCTCACCTTCACAAAATCATGGGATTCACGAGATCTCCTTCTTCCTGCATAAAAGGTAGATCACATGAGATAATACACATAACATGATGTATCTTCTTCTTCATTTCATGAACAAGGTACATAGGTGTGTTATCCTTCATGTGAAATAATCACATGGATTTGATTCTCCTAATACACGTACACACAAATACATGGTGCCACTTCATGTAAACTAAAGCACACAATCTACTTTATGTATTGTATAATGAGACCATTTTCTCTTATTTTCATATATTAATGCATGATCACTCCTTTACGCTACTATGTCAAGTGTGAATATACTATTTTTAAAACATGGGTTTCATGGATGCTTTATTTCTCTGGTTGAGATCAAATCTAAAGGACATATAATGTCAAAATTTCAGTTTTTATACCAACGAGACACTAATGTGGACACACAATCATGAAATCCTTATTCTCTAAAACGTTTAAGGTTTTCCTTGTTTTTATCTTTATGTGATCATTATTCTTAATGCGATTACATGGTAATATATGATAGATTCACGTGATAGACACTTATTCATGTGACACTCATTGGAATAATATGTAACTTCATATGATCTGAGATAGTAGTTCATTCTTAAAATGAACACATTCATGCAAGACATAAATTACATTAATGGTGTTAAGGTGATCAAGCATACCTCATGCTCTCAGTTTCATCACTAGATATGTTTTAGATTATGGATATTGGTTATCTTGAGCTTGCATGTAGATCCCTAGAAGTCCAAAGGTTGAATACATAGGCTCAAAGTGATCATACATCCCAGATAGATTAGATCATATTCCCCATCTTGCAACTCCCAATGATTTTGTGTTTTTTTTCAAATTAATTAAATCCTTACAACATTTTCTGTTATAAACAACATTGAGTTTAGTATTAATTACATGAAAAACTGATTTTTTCCTGCATTACATGCAACACTATATTTGGATTGTGTTACACACAATACCAATTTTAGCTTCTGTTAAGTGAAACACTATGTTTAAATGAAACATTACATATTATAAAAATATTATTAATTAATATGATAGTTATTACATAGTCATTAGAATGGTGGGTATGAATAGTATTAAATAAATTATGAATATTTATAGTCTAAACATGTATATATAATGAATTATTTATTGACTAATTAGTTATAAATTATAATAAAAACAATTTGAAAAGAAAATAAATCATTTTATGAAAAACTATTTTTATGCACAAAAACACATTTTTCATCAATAAATTAAACGAATAACTTTTGATGAATTATTTTAATAAAATGATTATATTATATATCCAATCAAATTTTTAACTTTAATATTATTCATTTTCTGGGAAAGGTATAAGAAAAAATATACTTTTATACTTAAAACTATATTTTCTAAAAAGTAGTTTTGTTGCCTTTTTAACACTTATTTTAAAATTAAAATTTGATAATTTTAGAAAATTTATTTAATAACATAAACATAATTTTTTTAATGATAATATCAAAATTATCTTAGGGTAAATTTTTGGTATTTTTCTAAAAAGTTTCATTTTTTTTTAATATTGTAAAATACTGAATTTTAATTTAAAATATCATTTTTGTTTAACTTATTTATAACGTTAAGTTATATTTTAATTTGATTTTAAAGTAAAATTAGTTATATTATACAAAAATTAATCCAATTTAGGTCATTTTAATCAATTTCATATTGTATTTGAATAGGAAAACTTTGTACACTTTTGAACATTTCTCTTTAAAAACCCGCTTTCTTGTCATGTTCATGAGATTAATTTTAATTTAAATTTATCCACCTATGTGAATAGAATTTGGAAAGATGGATTCCATATTTTTATTAGAATAATTTATATTATCTAATAAGGTCAAATTAATTTTTTACTGAAATTAATTGTAAAAGTAGTAAAAATATTTTACTGCGGTTAAGGTACAAATGGGTTTATCGGGGTTGGGGGTAAACTAAAATGACATGGGTTAAAAATAACCAAAAATATGTCGAAAACCCATTTTATGGAAATATTCAGACCATATATCTTCTATTCTTGATGATGGTATTTTATTGGATCCTTGTGAAATGGAAAAAACATGGGTGGGATTCTTTTGTTCAAAAAATTACTAGTGTGCCAGTCACCTCACTTATGAAAGGTCACCCTATATCCTATAGTATTAACACATTATTAACCTTATGGTTTAATAAAAACCTAACTCTATCAATTAATAAATTCCCTCATCTCATATTATAATCCTTGTTTTGGACAAAACTCCAACCAATGAAGTCTTTCAGTGAAAACACAAGACAGATACTTGGAGAATAGGTAACATTCATCAATGAGCATTTTTTATTTCCTCCTATAAATACATAAATTATTATTATAACATTATTATATAATAAACTTAGTATATTACATATACTAAGATTTTTTTATTTGAATGGTATTACCTAAATCCATCTCCACTTCCATCAAATGGGTTATGTAATCATCCTTCGTGTGTACGACATACCACCACCTCATGAACCGATGCCATTATTTTTTACATTACCACCAATAAAGTTAGGAAATAATGATGGATTTATTATTTAAATATGATATTTATGTTTTTATTATACCTGTATAATTATTATATCACAAATACCTTCACACTCTCCATTTTGTGGGAATGCAATAATGTTGCTCGTTTGTATAGGAGACTACCACCTCAAAAGTGATGTGATAAATTAATGATTTATATGGAATATAATAAGTATGGGTTAAGTAAAAATATTTTGTATGGAAACAACTCTCATGCATACGTACAACCTACCATCTCTATGAATGATTTATTTCATTTTTCTTCACTAAATTTTATGGGTTAATATAAATACATATATAATGAATATATATGATATTTATGTCATATTTAAAATTATATAGAATATTTAACCATGTTCAAGGTAAGAGGATCAAAAATAACAAATCAAAAGATATATGGAAAACAATGCAGTTATTACCAAAAACGTGATTTGAACGAGGAATTGTTAATAAATGGGAAATAAATGATCATAAGTTAATCATATATGATATAATATATAAAATCATGGCTCTATAATATTTTATATAATAAACTTATATTTATTATACAATAGGTTAAAATTAGTACAAAGGATGTCGAGACTTACGGTAAGGGATTTCTAGTATCTCTTTTATTTCAAGGAGACATATGAAAATTCACCATTAGTTTCTTTTGTGTGGTGTATATATTGAAACATTAACATTTTATATCATTAATTTCATTATTTTAATGTTATTTAAAGTTTCATATGGTGTTATGCTTTATTGGGGTTTACAGTTTAAAAGATACCCAAGCAGTAAGGGATTTTTTTTCACAATTTTCCTTCTTTGAGACATATGTTATATTATACACTTCCTCTACGAGTTATATATACAGACCCTTTTATATATAATATCTTGAATTTATTTATCCTCATGATATTTTAACTTTAATTTAATTATATTCCTTCATGGGTCTTACATTTCAATGTTACCAAAGTGGTAAATATTTTATGTTACAATCTCCTCACTTATCATGATTGTTTATGATTATGCTTTTTATGATAAAATAATATTATCCATATCTCAATAAATTCATCAATTTTTTTTATTTGGTTATGTCATGAGAATATATTTTTTATCTTTTTTCCTCTCTATATGTACCCAAGAGTTCAAAATGATGTTTTAAGAAAATTATCTTCATTTCTCTTTTTGGTCGAAACCCCTTTTCCTTCCAAAATCCTATTTTATAAAAATGTTTTAAAAATTAATTTTAACATTTTTTTCTTAAAAATGATTTATTTAATGAATTTTTACCTATGAATAAATATTTTTATTTTTTTAAAAGGATTATTCTTGTAGTTTTCAAAAATAATGCCTATTTGGATTTTATTGAAAATATGGAAGGAATATTTCTGTATGACATGAATTAAATTTCCCCACATCCTAAAATTTTGTTCGTTGAACATTACTTAACAAGTTTCTAGGATATTTTAAAATAATATTATTTTCAAAAAAATTTATATTTTAAGATGTTTGTTTCAAAGAAAAGTTATTTTCCTCATGAAATGTACCAAGTGATTTATCTTTAAAAATAATTATCCATATAATATAACAATATTTGATATAATTTATGATTTATCAGGGATATAAACCAAACATACGATTCATAATCTTTCACTGAATGGTTTATTATTTAAATATGTTTCTGAAACCTTTTTCTCTCCCATAGTTTATACCTTAATAAAATTATTGTGAAACCTACATCTTTTGAATAGGTTATGCTATGATTAAATGATGAAATTATTATAACACCGATCTCTTTTAAAAATGTTACGATATAATGGAATGTTTATGAAACCCATTTGATTTAATGGGTTGTGTTATGATGAATGTTTTATGATCTTCTGGAACACATATGTATGATTTTAATTATGTTATGAGTGTGACATATATCTCCATACAATGAATTGGGTAAAGATTTATATATCATGAGATAATTATGAGAAACAAGTTGATGGGATTGATCCAATATGGGGAAGGGGTGTGTCCTGGTCCACTATGGGAAATATGCGTCTCCTAATCCACTATGGGAAATAGGCGTGTCTTGATCCACTATGGGAAATAGGTGTGTCATAATATACTATTGGAAACAGGTGTGTCCCGATCCATAATTATAAATAGGTGTATCTTGATACATAATGGGAAACTGGTGATAATTCATGTTCTACTATGTTAATGGTCTTGGTAGTTAACCCTGATTTATTAAATGGTTTTCCATATTTATGATGGTGTCAAAATTTTACAACATGATCTTATGGTTCACGATTGATATATGATGATTTCTCACTCCTATGGCCAATGTTTTTTGAAATTATAAAGTTTTATGAAATGAATCTTGTTTATGATCCATGATTGGTTAGGTATAAAATTTGTAAGTTATGTTCATTATCATATACCCTTATTATTATTATTTTCTTTTATATGATCATATATTGACATATCTTATGTTTACCCTTACTGAGCATTTGAACTTTCCATTTCTTATGTTTCGTTCCCCAGGTTATGAATAAAGGTTTAGGTAGGTTATGTCTAAGAGGAGCACTATGGGAGATATATTTATGGAAGATATTGGAGATATTTTATGAAATAAGAATATTGTGTTCCATGTTTCAAAATTCACTAAACTATTATAGTCCTCAGGCGTGTGTTTGTGTAATGAAATGAATATTCATTTAAAAAGATTTAATATCCATTTATGAGAATCATGGGTCTCTATAGTTGGTATTAGAGGAATGTTTTAGTTAAACTTAATAAAATAGGATGAGAAAACGTTAGTGAGACCCCCAGGGATATTTATAAGGATATATCTATGAATGTATCTAAGTAAAAGTCTAAGTATGAGTCAATGTCTAAGAAAATGTACTGAAATTTTGGTAAAGGATATATTTAGTGGTTTAAAAGAAATTAAATCCCTATCTAGATACTAGAAGTGGTTTTGAATCTGGAACATAGGTATATGGGAGAAAAAATATTCAGGGAGTGCATTGAGCTAGAATTGATAATCACCTGGTGTATGGAAATGGGCCTTGTTGAACACCCAGTTTGATACTCCCAAGGGATATTATTTGGATATTCAAAAACACATTATGAATCATCATGGAGGATTTAAATAGATTATGACTATGAATAAAATATGATATACCTAAGGTTTCATAGATTAAAAAGAATGTGTCACGACCTAAACATCCTATAAGTAATTTTTTCATGATTATGTGGTTTTATAATATGATTAGTTTTATTCAAACTATGTTTTTTTATTCAAGGGATGGAACTAGAAGGAATTGGGTTTTCATTGAATGTGTTGGGAAATTTTATGATGATCATCCAGATGGTATTTTGACCAAAGTGAAAGATGTTATGAAAATTATTAATTAGTTATAATGGAATATGATAAAAAACATTCACCCTAACTAACTCTTGGACTCACCAAAATAGAAAGATAGAGTTATCTAAGGGTTTGGTTAATGAGAAAAATGGATGAAATAAGATTCAGTTTCCTATATGATAAGAATTTGGGAAGAAATACTCAAGTGAATTTATCAGAGGGATAGGAAGATGTTTTGATTGGGGAAAATAAGGACAAAAAAAAATTAATTATTGCAGAAAAATTAAAATTTTGGTAAATGAAATCGATGATAATAATGGTCTCTCTAAGTTATCATCAGATACTAAATGTTTTAAAATTTTAAATTATGGGAATTATGAAAATAAATCTCCTAAGTGGAATGATCATAAAGAGAATCAACAAGGTTTTAGGAGTAATGGTTTTTCTGTTGACGATGAAGAGAATAAGAATGAAAATAGAAAGGAAATAGGTATTGAGGAAAAAGATTATAAATCCAAGTTAATGGATTAAGGATGAGGTGGAATGATAAAAGTATTAATGTATTGAAATTTAAGGATTGTGTTATATAAATCATGAAGAATATAAGGATTTTTTTCATAAAAGATTTTTGTTAAAGATAAGGAAGAATATGTTGAATAGTACCAATGAAATAGAAAAGTGATTTAATGTCAAGGTAATATTTTAGGGAGAACCTTTGATTAGGGGAAGATAACCCTTACTATTTTCCTAATGTTGATAAAATTTTGATTAGTTTGGATAAATAGATGATAGATATGGATAAGGAATATTGGATATTTTTTATGACCTCATAATTGATAATGGATTTATTGAAAACATGGTTTATGTTATTATTGGTCGAGGTTACAACATTTTCAGATTTAAGGAATATATTAAAAAATGTATTTTTTATTAAAGTAATGAGTAAGAATGTATGTTTTCAGTAAGGTTTTACAATAATTTAGGTTATTAACATGTTTCAAGAGAATACATGATGAAGGTATTAACATGTTTGGTTTTTGAGAGTCAAGAGCTACTTTATAATATATGGGGGATTAATCTTTAGTTTATTTTGATAAATTTAGTAACCTTATTTATAAATTTTAAATTTTGTAAGTGTTATAAGTTTAACCATTTATAGACTAGTTTAATTTGAACTTTGAATGAGGTTTTATATATTAATGTATTATCTTACCATATGAAGATTTTTCCACGTTGGATAACCAGTTAAAACCTTTTTTCAAAAAATAGAGAGAAATAATGTCTCATCATTCTATTATGGATCTTATTTAGTGATTAAAAAATGAAAAACTCATCTCTTATAGTAATAGATGAATTGGAAATTGATCAAGGAATAAAAAAGGATCAAATTGTGCCTATAAAATAAAAATATATCAAGTTAATAAAATTTCATATCTTCTTAGTCTAGATGGAAAATAAATTCCCCAATATTAAGAAAAGGATCTTGAAATAAATTTTTGTCCTATTATCATCATGTTTGATGATACCAATGACCATTTTCACTCCTCTTTGGTTCATGATTTTGTGGTAATTAAATTTATCTTGACCATGTTCTTTATCACTCTACATCAGTATTTGAGTGTTATTTGTTTCTTTTATGTCCATGTTTTCACTTCCCAAATATATTTTCCTGTTTGGAATCATAGTATGTGTTATTCAAGATGACTTTCACACATCCCTTTTTCTTTTTCAAGAGGATGTTTTCTTAACCATTTTTATGATGTGTTTCACTATGAAAGAATTTTCAAATGTTAAAACATTAATTAATGAGAATAATTTCAGTGGTTAAATTCATTTTAAGTGGGGTAGAATATAACACCCTGAGAGTTTTTGATTTTTTAATGAATTTAATATTTTCCATATTTTTCATTATACACAACAAAGTGTATATCTTTCTTTTCATAAAATACTGAGTTTATCTTTTTTTACACTAAACACAAATTTTGGTTTGTGTTACAAGAAATTCTATGATTATCTTGCGTTACACGCAACACCAAGTTTAAATAAAACATGGCATACCATTAAAATATTATTTAATATGATAGTTATCACATATCCATTGGAATGGTGGGTATAAATAAGATTAAATAAATTATTAAAATATATGGATTAAATATGTACATATAATTAATTATTTGGTGACTGATTAATTATAAATGAGAATAAAAACATTTAGAAAATAAAGGAAATCATTTTCCAAAAAACTATTTTTATGCACATAAACACGTTTTACCTCAATGAATTAAATAAATTAATTTTAGTGAATGAATTTAAGGGAATATATATAATATATTTAATAGAATTTTTAACATTCAAATTTTTTCTTTTCTATAAAATTAAAAAGAATAGGTCTAATTTTATGATTAAAACTATATTATCTAAAAAGAAGTTTTGTCACCTTCAGAACAGTTATTTTAAAATTAATTTTTAACAATTTTAGAAAATTTATTTAAAAAAAGTAAACTTTATTTTTAAAATTTTATCATCAAAATTATCTTAATTTATTTTTTAATATTTTTAAAAAGTTTCATTTTTTGATGAATAGTGAAAAATACTGAATTTAAATTGAAAACTATGGTTTTTTTAAATTCATTTATAATGTTAAATTAAATTTTAAATTGGATTTAAATAAATATTAGTAAAATTTTACACCCATTAATACAATTTAAGTCATTTTAATCAATTTTAGGTTGAATTTTTATTTAAAAACTTTTGAACTTTTGAACATTTTCTCTTTAAAAACTCACTTTCTCGTTGCGTCTATTGGATTAATTTCAAATTAAATCTAGCCAATTATGTGAATATAATTTATAAAAATAGATTCCATATTTTTAATAATAATTATTTAAATTCTTAAATAATTTCAACTTAATTTCTAATGAAAATAAGTAGTAAAAAAATAAAAATTATTCAGCGTGGTTAAAGTTAAAATGGGTTTACCAGGGGTTAAATTAAACAACAAGGGTTAAAAATAACCCAAAACTTTTCAAAAACCAATGTTTTGGCCATATTTTGACCTTATATATTCTAATCTTGAGATTGGTTGATTATTTTAGCCTTTTGGCTTGAAACAAATATGGGTGGAATTCTTTCCTTCAAAACGTTACTAGTTTTCCACTCACCTCTCTTATAAAAGGCCACCCATTCTACTCTCCTATTCAAACCTTAAAAAAATTTTGGTTCATTCCAGGCCTACCAAATGAACTTCCAAAATTCCATTCTATAATCCTATAAGCATTATTTTGGACATAATATCAACAAAGGCTTTTGGGGTAAACCTAAGGAGGATACCCGAAGAAGAGGTAACGATTAGCAACGTGGGTTTTTCATTTTATTTCATCCTATAACTCTTTAAATTATTATTATAAAATAAATATATAATAACATTATTATCTGAAATAAAAAAAATATTTTGTTATTTTAAGTGTATGACCTACAATAATCCCCACTTCCACCAAATAAGTTATGAAATCATTGTTCATGTGTATGGTAGAATGTCGCCTTGCGAACCGATGTCATTATTTTTCCATTACCACCTATCAAGGATGGAAATAATAATATATTTATTATTTATATATTATATATATTATGTTATTATAATTCTAGAATTATTAAATCACACATATATTCATACTCTCTATTTTGTGGGAATACGATAATGTCGCTCATGTGCGTGGGGGACTACCACCTCGCAAAGTGATGTGATTCATTCATGATTTACATGGTAGGTAATAAAGATGGATTTAATGAAAATAATTTATATTTATTACATAAAAATTATTATTTTATGATAATATATCATTTAACTATATTTCTTTCAATCTGACAAGAAAATGGAAACAATGTTCATGTGTATGTACAACCCACCATCTCCATAAACAATGTATTTGATTTTTAATCACTAGATTTTATGGATTAATCTAAATACAAATATATTAATTTATATTATATTTATATAATTGTTAAAATTATAGAGATTATGGATCCATTATCAATGTAAGAGGACTAAAAATAAAAAATCAAAACATATATGAAAAATAAAGAGGTTATTACCCAAAATGTGATTTTAACAAGGAATTGTTAATGAATTGGTAATAAATGGTCATAAGTAAATAATTTATGGTATAATATATATAATTATTGTTCCTTAATAGATTTATAATAAAATAATATTTATTATATAGAAGTTTCTAATGAGGATAAAGGAAGTCGAGGCTTACGGTAAGGTATTTCTAGTCTCTCTTTTATTTCTAGGAGACATATGAAAATTCACCACTCATTTATTTCTTATGGTGTATATAATACCCATTTAAAATATTATATCATTAATATAATTATTTTAATTATATTTAAAGTTTCTTTTAATGTTATTCTTTATTGGGGTTTACATTTCAAAAGATACCCAATCGGTAATGGATTTGTTTGTCACAATTTTCCTTCTTTGAGACATAAGTTATGTTATGAACCTATCTTCATTTATAAAGTGTATATACATCCCCTTTTATATGTAATATCATGATTTTATTTATACTAATTATATTTTATGTTTCATTTAATGGCATACCTTCATGGGTCTTACATTTCAAAGTTTCTAAAGTGGTAGTGTTTTTTTGTTACAATTTCATCGCTTATCAGGATTGTTTATGATTATATTTCTGATGATAAAATATTGTGATACATATATTAAGAAATTCCTGAACTTTTTTATCCTATGGTTATGTCATGGGAATACATTTTTCTTTTCATTTTCTTCTCTCTATGCACACAATATTTCATAGTAATTTTGATGAAAATTTTCTATTTCTCTTTTTAGTTTAAAACCCATTTTCATCCAAAACCATGTTTTCTTAAAATGTTTCCAAAAATTGTTTTAATTTTTTTAAATGATTTGTTTAATTACATTTTTACCCATAATTTAATTTTAATTTTTTAAATGTAATCTTTATACTGTTTTCCAAAACAATTCCTGTTTGGATTTTACAAAAAATGTGAACGAAATATTTTTTCACGACATGAATGGAACTTATCCATTCCAAGAAAATTATTTGATTTGAATATTCCTTTATAAATTTTCAATGTTATTTTCAAATAAATGGATTTTAAATTTAATTATGTTTTAATTTTTTTAAAATAAAATTTCTTTATCTCAAGAAATGATCCACATGATTTATCTTTCAAAAGCTTTCTACATCCAAGATGAAATAATTTGATATAATGTTTTCTTTACTAGGGGTATAAACTAAGGATACAATTCTTATTTTTTCTTTGAATGTTTTATGATGAAAATATGTTTATGAAAACCATTTCACTCTAATGGATTATACCATGATAAATTATTATGAATTACACTTCTTTTCCACAAGGTATGCAATGATGAAATAATGAAATGATTTTGAAACCTCACAGTTTTCCATAGGTTATGATATGATGAAAGTTTTATAAAACACATTTCATTTCTTGGGTTATGATATGATGAAATTTTAATGATATTATGAAACACACATATATGATTTTCAATATATAATGACTGGGACCTATATCTCCCTCTAATTCATTGGGTAAAGATTTATATCTCATGAGATAATAATGGGAAAAATTTTGATGGGACTGATCCACTATGGAAAACATGTTTGTCCCAATCCAATATGAGAAATTTGTTTTTCCTGATGCATAATAGAAAATATGTGTGTCTTGATCCATTATGGGAAACATGTGTGTCTAGATCCACTATGGGAAATAAGTGAATCCCGATCCACAATGGAAAAAAGATGTGTACTGATTCAAAATAGGAAACAGGTGTGCCCAGATTCGCGATGGGAAATAGGTGATAAGTCTTAGTCCACAGTTTTAATTGACTTGGTAGTTAAACTTGATGTATGAAATGGGTTTCTATAGTTATGATAATGGCACACTTTTATGACCTGATCTTATGGTTCCTGATATATTTATGATGAATTATAATTCTTATGGACTTTTCTTTGAAATGATAATGTTTTATGCCTTGAATTAGGTTTATGATCCATGATTGGTTGGGTATGAACTTTGTAAGTTTTTTTCATGATCACATACCCTTATGATTATATTATGATTTCATATGATCATAGATTGATATCTCTTATGTTTACCCTTACTAATAATCTGAGATCACCCTTTATTATGTTTCCTTCCTAAGGTTTTAAAGAATGGCTTAGGTAGGGTATTCATAGGAGTAGAACTGTCATGTACCAGGCCGGGTCGCCATCTGACTCGGCGCCTGACCTAGTCCGCGGAAAGGCCCGAAGGGTGTTCCCGATCCCCATAGGATGGCACAAGTTCCCGGGTATCACAAATAAAACATGGGAATGATTTACCTAAATAAACAAACTTGAAATAATAAAAAATATGAATAAATTTAAAACTAAAGTCAACAAACAAACATGACGTTAAACTAGGGTCAAAATTTAAGTTTACAAATTAAAAAAAAACAAAGGGGATGGAAGTAAAGAAAAAACTAAAAGGCACTAACTCAAACCTCTGTGTGACATGAGGAGTCACATCTCCAAGACATGTCCACCAAACTGACAAAATAGTGCCACTGACGACCCAAACCACCCATGCAATTCTCAATGCCTCAACCTGGAAAGAAAGAGAAACAGAATATACACACACCCAAAGGCGTATGTAGGGTGTGAGCTAAAAGCCCAATAGGATGCCACTCAGAAGAGGTTCCACTTATAATTATTAAATGAAAAATACATTATCAATTTAACAGAATAAAATAATTAAGTGCTTAAACAATTTTAATGAAAACAGTTTGAAAGAAAACTACTTTAAATAAAAACAACTTGAATTACAACACACACACACACACACACTTTCATGGTAACCCCAATGCCACACCATGTGCCGATGGTGAGCGAAAAAAGAGAGGATCAAAATAAATGGGAGAAGCCCTAAAGATACTGGCGAGGAGTGGGAACCAAGGAAATCATGTCCTAGTGAACAATGGTATAGAAACACAACAATATACATTCTCATGCATGAGCCACTAGTAGGGAAACAAATCCATAACCTAGTGGTCACCAAAAATCATAGAAAAGTTTAGTTAGTGTTATAGTCATCAATACAGCTAATTGAAACAGAGCCGATGCCACTTCGGTGTTGTTAACACACTAGTCCTAGTCTTCCCACCTAGTACCCAAGATTCCTGTTAGAGCTCAAGTAGTTCAAAGTTCAAGTCTTATGTCATAATCACATACTCAAAACAAACAAGACACTACACATTCCAAAACCACCATTTCACACACAAATCCCATTTGAAATAACATGCACACTAAAAATATACCAAAACTAAATCCATATCACTTACACAACCAATTAAAATGAATGCATAGTCAAAAAACCACTTTTAGTATCAAACACACAATTAAATGAATTTATTATACAATTTCCACACACATCACGTGACTTTAAACAAATTTTAAAGTGAAAAACACTACTTTACACACTAGAACGACCCAAACCCTCTTACATGACCACACACACACAATGCCACCTCAGGAACACAATATTCATCATACAAGCGATTAAAGGAACCACCCACACCGTTAAAAAGACCATTCCTATAATTAAACGAACTGCCCGAAAATTTTTCCAAATAATTTCAAGATATGTCTCACGAAATTAAATGTCAAAAACTCTTCCAAATGTAATTTCTAACTGAAAGTAAATAGAAGAAACACTAAAACAACAATTTCACCCATTTTACTCCCTAAAAAAATAAACTACACAACTTATGATACAATAGAAAGCAGTTCGACAGGTATTTTCACAACAACAAGATACTCATTTCATATTAACACACTAATAAACACATTAAAACATATGGAACCTCAAGTAAAAATTAAATGTGCACCAGAAAAACTGATTTGTAAACATACTAAATTAATTAATTAAGAAAATGAACTTAAAAATTAATACTCATATGTGGAACCACCTACCTGGAATGTCAAAAACTCCTAAATCTTGTGGCAAAACCTCCACCGCACCACAAATACACAATTAGAACCTAAAAACCAAAACATTGGACTAATGAAACCATAAATAAACAAAATTCCAAACCAAAACCCTAACCACGACTTAATAGAATTGAAATAACAACAACCGAGGTAAAATGCACCTATGACGAGAAGTCTGAGAAACCTGCCGGAGGTCAACGGAGGGTGTTAGGGGTTTCACAATGTCGAAAAATCAAGGAGAAGGCCACCGAGAATTCAGTTAAACGGAGGGGAGGTGTGTAGGGGGTCTCAGCCGAACATAGAAGAGGCTATGAGAGGCAGCAAAGAGGGGAGGTCATGGTGAGGTGTGATGCAGCAGGACTTTGGTGCAATAAAAAGATGGGGGCACTAGAAAAAGGCGTGGCCACAGGAAGGGGCTGTTGAAGCTTCGGTCGAACTCCAGGGAGAGAAATAGAGGAGAGAAAAGAGAGAAAAAAGAGAGGTAAAAATGGAGGGGAAAAAGAATAGAAAATAAAATAAAATAAAATAAAATAAAAATAAAATAATAAAACCAGTAGAAAAGATAATTGCATTAATTATTGAGTCTAGACACCATGCACAAGCACATGCGTGGTCGCGACATAGTCCCATGCCAGTGAAATAATAAATTTTATCATAAAACGTTTTGTTATTAATGTTAGTCACTACACACAGTCACGCGACCCGTCTCACACCAATATGAGGTCACAAATTTTCTTTAAAACAAAACCAGTTCAAACCGCAACTCAAAAGAGTGACCCAAAATAATAAAATAAAGTAAAGCGTCTGGTCTGGTGTGAAAATTCTCCCCAACATGACACTTTATGCCCCTAGAAAGTCCCAAAAGATTTGGTCAACATAAGATTCCAAGAAAGACTACAAATACACTTTAAACAAAACCTCAATCACCTGAAGACCGAGCATTAAAATTCTCATGAATTGAAACTTCAAAAATCTCAAAACCAGAGTCACCAAGAAACATAACCAATAGTAAGGAATTCACCTCAAACAAAACTACAACATGGAACACACCGAACCCTAACTTAGGGATCACTAGGGTCGGTTGAGATCACCAAGAATTCTTGTCAAGTGACCCACTACCCAAGCTAACCAGTTACCATGGTCATGGTTGGGGGGAGCGGAAGTAAGGGGTTTCCCCTCCAAGTGCACTTTGAAGTCAAAGTTTTTTCCACAAGTTCTTCCAATGGTGGTCTCCCCACCATATCAGGTTTCTCGTCCAAAATTGGTTCTTTAGACCAAAACAACCCACCAACCTGGACAGACATCTAACACTGGCTTGACCATCCAAGATCCATAAGTTTAACCAACCAACACAAGAGGGGACGTCAGCGAGACTCGAGGTGGGTCTCCCCACCATTTTAGAATTTTCCCAACACCACGACACCCGTTCAGGCATTCCCAATTTACTTTGAGTGATACAGACATAACTCTTCATCACAAACCCACCAATACAGTATGAATTTCATGGAAAATACCCATAGTGGATAACACTCAACCATATGAGATGGTTTTGATAGAAGAAAACCCTAAACTTAGCCGAAAACTGGACAAGCATTTTTCAATTCCACAAGACGAGATTATCTTTAAAACGAGTATATTTTTGATCCATAACCGACCACAAGAAGGTTCACAGAGCACGCCTATTATATTTACAAGAATACGGATTTTTAAAACCTCTTTAAGGCCCAAGAAGAACTCCCACAAACTAAGACTGCAACAAGGATACACGGCCGTCAGGTCTTGGCCTGCCAGGTGCCACCAGTTTCCCCACAGACACGTGGTCCCCATCAATCATTTCAGACTTAAGTCGAACCAAACAAGAACCATGTCCGATGAGTTTTTGACTGCGTGCAAACTTCACCCCAAGACCTATGGATGGGGCCATAATGTTTGAATCATCTACCATATCACAGTCATAAGCTAACCACCTTTGGTTGGAAATTACTCCACTAGAAAAGAAACCTGCATACTTGTCCTCATGTCCCAAGTGGCCACTCCGTCAACATACCTGCTGAGAATTGCAGTGAATGACTTAGTGTGTCCGACTGACCATACTAAAGATAGAATATTGAGTGGTATGTCAGACGCGCGATGAAAACTGGTGGAAGGAGAACTCCAAGAACAAGTCCTATTGGTTCACACTCCTCATCAGACGAGGAACATTCACTTACCACAATATGAACAATACCAATGACTATTATGATCTTTAAACTGATCCTTACACACAACCTCTAGGGAATAAGAATCTAGCTCATCAGAAAGGTCAACATACCTCCTTGACCATCTATTGACTGGTCAAGAACCTACGAGATCCACCACTTTTCCTTTCCTTCACTTCCTTAGGTACAACCATGCAATGATGCTAGTCTTGAGGATCGCTCATGACATCCCCATTCGCAAGAAAACATAAAGATCACCATTTGTTGGTGTAGTCTCTATCCTCCAAACATACTTGAGACAACTTATTCCTACACAAAATTTGGAGTTCCTAAAAAACTGGGGAAACTCTTATTTTTCCTAAAGCACTCAATGATATCCAATCGACCTCAACATCCATAAACAATCGACAGAACCGAGCAGAACCCAACTCTGCCACTCCATTGGGAGTTTCGGTAGATCCAAGAACTGAGAGACCTACTGAAATCCCATGAGACCTTTCTAGGGGGCATATCCTAAACAATAAACCTAAAAACAACCTTCCACAAATTCAAATAGATCACAAAACAAACATCCACACCTAAGACACAATTCCAGTAATTCCAATTTAAAATAGCAGATATTTTTCAAAGAAAAACACCGGCTAAAAAACCAAGCATAGTACAAAAAATCCCAATAGCTATTATGAACCCATCGCTTTCAATCTGAACTCAAAGTCATTTTCCAATTTCCAAAACCATTTAAGCACAAAAATACATTTTAGAGAGAACCCAAATTTTTAGGAAACAAGAAGCAGCATTAAAAATCAATCACTCATCACTGAAATTCCTGTATGCCTCACAAATTTTAATTTTTGTGCCACTCACGCACCCATCCACATGATCCACTAACTTTACATCAGTCACATCCACATTCACATGTGAGAATCCATAGGAATACCACTGGACAAAGCATGGTTCTTCTTCTTTCAAAAATAAAACATTCCCAATATTCCAAAAATACGCTTTTTTTTTTCAAAAAACATTTCAATGATTCAAGAAAAATTTTCAAAATGCTTTCCATTTCTAAAACATCCCACATCAATTTCAGAAAAACCAAGACATTAGTTTAGGAATTCAATTTTCAATAAATCAAACGCCAAATTCCAAGAGAAACGCACCCCAAAAATCACGCCGAACACACACCAAAATAAAATTAGAGAAACTCCAAAGTCCTATTTCCTTTTTAAAGAAAAACACTTTCACACCAACCCAAAACTAAACAAGAAATCACAAAAATTAAAGCACCTAGACAGAGGACTAGTGGTTGTATCCAACCCAACTACATGTTTTAACAGACCATTCCCTAGACAAGCACCAACCACTAGGAGTGTCAAACCATACTCCCAGGAACCAGATGGGTCACTAATCCATGTGAGACCATGCATAGTACCAGTTTACTCCTACTGTCATCCCCCATCCACATAGACCAAATCCAAAAACTTGAATCCCGAAATACCCATGGTTACTC
This sequence comes from Viscum album, assembly GCA_963277665.1. NCBI lineage: Eukaryota > Viridiplantae > Streptophyta > Magnoliopsida > Santalales > Viscaceae > Viscum > Viscum album. The sequence goes on along the minus strand of OY728160.1, from coordinate 1,836,552,509 downwards.
AAGGATCAGAACGAGTAAGAGTTTTCATTGCTCTTCTTTCACCTACCCCTCGAGTACCGACAATCCTATATCTGATCTACCTGACACCCCAAATAATAAGAACAAAACCTCCCATGATATAATTTTTCCAAGAACCAGGATGGGTCGCCATTCGACCTGGTGCCTGACCCGGTCTACAGCAAGGCCCAAAGGGCGTTCCCGATCCCCACAGGCTGGCACAAGTTCCTGGGTATCACAAATAAAATATGGGAACGGTTTTACCAAATAAACAAACCTAAAACAATAAAAAAGATGAATTAATTTAAAACTAAAGTCAACAACCAAACATTCCCTTAAACTAGGGTCAAAATTTAAGTTTACAACTTGGCCAAAAAAACAAATGGGATGGAAGTGAATAAAAAACTAAAAGTCACTAACTCAAACCTCTGTGCGATATAAGGAGTCACATACCCAAGACAAATCCCCCAAACTGAAAAAGAGGGCCACTGACTACCCAAACCACCCATGGAATGCTCGATTCCTCAACCTGGAAAGAAAAAGAAAAAGAATATATATACACCCAAAGGTGTATGTATGGTGTGAGCTAAAATACCAGTAGGATTCCATTGAGAAAAGGTTCCACGTATAATTATTAAATGACAAATAAATTTTCAATTTAACCGAATAAAATAAATAAGTGATTAATTTTTTTAATGAAAATAGTTTGAAATAAAACAAATTTCAATAAAAACAACTTTAATTACAACACACACATGCACACTTTAATGGTAACCACAATTCCACACCGTGTTCTGACGGTGAGCACAAAGAAAAAGAGAAGAACAATACCTGGGAGAGGCCCTAAAGATACTAGCAAGGATTGGGACCCTATAACATCGCGTCTTGGTGAACAATGGTATAGAAACACAACAATATACATTCTCGTGCACGAGACACTAGTAGGGAAACACATCCATAACCTTGTGGTCTCCAAACATTATCCTAATGTTTAGTTAGTGTAGTAGTCGTCAATTTATCTAAGTGAAACCGGGCCAATGCCACTTCCGTGTCACTAGCACACTAGTCCTAGTCCTCCCACCTAGTACCCAGGCTTCATGTTTGTGCTCAAGTAGTACATAGTTCAAGTCTTATCTAATAATCACATACTCAATCCAAAAAAGACACTATTCACACCAAAACCACCATTTTCACACACAAAATCCATTTGAAATAAGATTCTCACTAAAAATATCCCGAAACTAAATCTGCATCACTTAAAAAACCAATTAAAATGACTACACAGTCAAAGAAACCACTTTTAGAATCTAACATACCATTAAAAGAATTTATTAAACAATTTCCACACATGTCGTATGACTTTACGCACCAAAAACATTTACACAATTTAACCCAAACAATTTTTCACCCTTAATAATTATTTAATAAAACAATTCAAATTTTCACAAACAAATTTTAAAGAGAAAAACATCACTTTACACACTAGACTGACCCTAGCCCTCTTACATGACCACACACATACAATGCCACCTCAGGAACACAATCTGCATCACACATGCAATTAAAAGAACCACCCACATAGTTAAAAAGACCATAAACACCAAAAACTCTTCCAAATGTCATTTCTGATTGTACGCAAATAGACTCCACACTAAGGCAACAATTTCACCCTTTGTACACCCTAAAAAAAATAAACTACACAACTTATGAAACACTAGAAAGCAGTTCAACATGGGTTTTCATAGAAACAACATACTCATTTCATATTAACACACTAATCAACACCTTAAAACATACTAAACATCAATTAAAAATTTAATGTGCACCAAAAAAACTGATTTGTAAAAAAACTAAATTAATTAATTAAGAAAATGAACTTAACAATTAATACTCATACGTGGAACCACCTACCTGGAATGTCAAGAACCGCTAAATATTGAGGCGAAAATCCACCACACCACAACGACACAATTAAAACCTAAAAACAAAAACTTTGGACCAATGACACCATAAATGAACAAAACTCCAAACCAAAACCCTAACCACAGCTTAATCGAATTGAAAGAACAACAACCGAGGTAAAACTCACCTGTGACGAGAAGTCCGAGAGGCTGGATGGAGGTCAATGGAGGGTGTTGGGGGTTGCGCAACACTGAAAAAATGAGGAGAATGCCACTGAGAATTCAGTTGAACGAAGTGGAGGTGTTCAGGGGTTCTTGGCTGAACCTAGAAGAGGTTTTTAGAGGTAGAAAATAGGGTTGGTTGGAGAGACGTGCGTGGCAGTAGGGCTTCAACGCAAGAAAAAGAGGAGGGCATTTAAAAAAGGAGCAGCCATAGGAAGGGTCCGCTGAAGATTCGGTAGAACTCTGGGGAAAGATGGGAGAGAACGAGAGGAGATAAAAGGGGGAGAAATAATAGAGAGAAAAATGGATGGGGAAAAAAGGAAGAGAAAAAAAATAAAATATTAAAATCAGTTGCAAAAATAAGTTTATTAATTATTGAGTCTGGACACCGCGCACAAGATCATGTGTGGTCGCGACATAGTCACACACTAGTGAAATAATAAATTTTATCATAAAATGTTTTCTTATTAATGTTGGTCACTACACACAGTCCCGTGCACGATTGCACACCCGTATAAGGTCAGATATTTTCTTTAAAACAAAACTGGTTCAAACCGTAACTCAAAAGTGAGACCCAAAATAATAAAATAAAGAGTCAGGTCGAGTGTGACAAGAACTATGTGAGAATATCTTTGTGGGAGATGTTGAATATCTTTCATGAAATAAGAAGATTTCTTTTCATGATTATAAAGGAACTAAACTATTACATTCTTTAGGAATATGTCTATGTAATGTAATGAATATTCATATAAAAATATGTAATATTCATATATGTGAATCCTATGTTTCTATAAAGATTATATGTATGACTTTATAAGAGGATGAACAGTATAATACACCAATGGATCCAACATCAGTATTGAAATCAGATTCCCTCTTCTTAATAATACTCACCGCTTCATCCTGTGATGAATTCAAAATTCGGTTCAGTACCCAGACATACCTTCAAACACACACTACCTGGGTTACACTACCCCATTTAACCACCCCACATGCACTCACACTTGCACTATGTTAACACACTATTCACTTCCCCATATGCTCTTTGTTGGTGTTATATATTCCCACTCACTTGACACCATGGATGGACATGTCGACCTATCTCTTATGTAGTAGACCCTAGGTCCCACATGTGTGGTAGAGGTGGGTACTTGGTTGGATATGGATGGACCAATATGTTAGCTAAATCCCATAAAAATATTTTTCTAAAATCATCACCTAAATTCCATTCCATAATTCTCAAATTTATAAAACAAGGAATCCATATTTATTAATTCCACTTCTTCTCAAAATTATTCTTGAAAATATTCACTGCCAAGGTATTCCCAACATTATCTTCTCAACCAAAGTGTATTTCATGCTAAAAATAAATATTTTCATCGTATTCATTAAACTCTTCATGAAATAAAGGAATATTATATGGTCCTCTAACAATTATTCATAACTCCTCATGCATGTTGAAAATAATGTGTCAATTATTCCACAATATTAAAACATGTATTCGATAATTAATAATGGATAAAAATCATCACAATAATTATTTTCACTATGTATTGAACTTATTGAACTTATCTTGAAATATTTAATCTAGTATCCTCACATAGACCTTGGAAGATCCTCAATAAACTAATGTACTTACATGGATTCGTTATCAATCATGACATAAAATTCCCTAGAATCTTCAACTCCATTTATAATCTTTCCTCATATATCGACTTTATGATATACTAAAAAAAAATACCATATTGATTCTTAAATATTTCACTTATGATCTTCACTAATAATAGGGATGATAAATGGATGCTAATTTCTAATTACTAAATGAATTTTATAAATGATAGAAATTTATTCTTGTGTTATTATATGATATCTAGATTTATAAACCTTAGTTATGGGTACAGGGAGTCATTTGGAACAACTAATATTGATCAATAATAAGTATATGATGTTTTCCCTAGTTTGGTCAGGTGTTATACTATTCATTACACTCTCTCTTACCCACTCCACCTTCATATATCGAAATTTAATTATTAATTTATGGGATGTAATAGCTTCAGGTATAGGGAATGTGCTCATATGGTTTGTGATGGATCTCAATATAATGGATCAAAATGATTTATCTTGAAACCTTCATAGAGGAGTGGAATCTTGAAGGTTGTCTCCCTATTGAAGCAAAGGTGGAAAGGAAGGGATTTCACACATAGTGTTTATGGATGACATATTAATTTTCACAAATGGAAGGTGTAGGTCCTTACTACATCTCATGGAGATAATTTCTAGATATGGTCACTTGAGTGGCTAGGGTATTAAAACATGGAAAATCCATGTTTTCTACTTGAATAAGTACCCTGGAGGGTAGTGTAGGGGCATTTAGGACATCCTAAGATACCAACAGATGCAGATGCCTTTGTTTTATCTTATTATACCAATTTCATATGGCTGCATTAAGAAGCATCATTTTGATGATATTATGAAATTACTATAGGGGAGAGTCACCAATTAGAAAAACAAGTTCCTTTCCATTGGAGGGAGGGTAGCCTTGGATAAAAGTGTTCGGACCTCTATTTTGATGCATTCATTTTTGTTAATCAATCCTCCCAAAGGAGTCATTAGGAGACTGGATAAAATACTAACCTCATTTTTGTGGGACTCCAACCAAGTGGGTCTCTGTCGTTGGGCTTCCTAGTCTCGACTGTAAAGGCCTGTGGACGAAGGGGGAGTGGGACTTCGTGATTTTTATAAGGCCATGCAGGGCGTGCAAGGATGGATGGCTTGGGATACCACTTTAGGAGACTCTTTTTGGGCCTCCTTTTTCATGTTGTGTTATTATTTTATTGGGGGATATATGGTCTTCATCTTTCTCGGCCATCACATTTGGCACAGCGTATGTTGTCCCACCTTGGGGTGCTCACAGGTTCTGTCCGGTGGATCATTGGGGATGGGGAGGTCAGCTTATGGAAGAGAAACTGGGAAAGCGAGGTTCTAGACTTCCCAGGATGTCCTCATCCAAAATTTTCTTTAAAATAGGTGAGAATGAGACCTGACCTCATTCAATAGGTTCTCAACTCTGACCAGGTGCACATTTTTGAAGATATTATCATAAACGAAGAACCAGACATATATTGATTCACGGGCTCATCCTTTGGTTGTTTCTTCTATTGTGATTACAGGTAGTTGATCTATGAAGAAAAATCTAGTGATGTGTGGGATTAGAAGGTTTGGTACAAGGATATCCCCACTAAAATGAATTTATTTATCTGGCGTATTAAGAACATGGCACTCCGGATGGACGAGAACATCTAAAATAATGGTGTTCACTTGGAGTCACACAACCTTTTTTATGGGTATCCATAGGGTGAATCCACACTTCATCTTTTCTTTCTGGGTGGATGGGATACCCATATCTGGTCTCTATTCGATCATCACCCCTACATTGACAATGAGAAAACCATTCATAGTTTCTTGACATTGTGGTTTCATGGAGTTGAGTGTGGGGCCATGGAATGTAATGTTCGAGTTGTAATCTTTTCTTCTCTATGCTGGACCATATGAGAGGTGCGCAACCAGGCCCATATGAAAACTATTTGATCTATTTTGTTTCTTAAGATGAATCTTAGGTCCCTGATATTCAAGTTGGGATCTCTTCTCAAGGGGAGACAGTGTTCATTGAAGATATAAAACGTCCCCAACATTTCTCATTCACCCAGCAAAGTGAAGGGTCGCTAGATTAGGTGGATTCCTCCTTTTGGGGGTTTGAAACTAAATGTGGATGGTTCCTTTATAGGTGGAATGATGATAGGTTTTTGGATGATTTTGGACAATGGGGTTTGTTACTGGTGGCATTCAATTCTTTCTATGGTCCTAGTGATTCCTTGGGCATGGAGGAGTGGGCTCTACTATCTGGTATGATGATATGTAGGCATCGTGGTCTCTAAGTGACTGAAGTTGTGTCTGATTTCGAATTTTTGGTGAGGTCCATCCAAGGGAGGCATTCGGTGCTATGGGCGCTAACTTATCACATCCGTAGATGCATTGTGGAGACTAAATATAGACAACTTGCTCATCATACTCGGAGGGAGGTGAATTTTGTAGCGGATTCTCTCACTCGTATGGGTAACTCATAAGAGGAGCTGGTTGTTTTTGATAGCTTGAGTTTTCTTCCTCTAGAATGTAATATTTTCATCCAAGGGGATTTCATTTGTTTTCATCACTTATATCCTCCTTGAGGGTACCCTTTTTGATGGAACTCCTTTAGATTTAATAAAAATTTAATCTTCATCAACATCAAATGTGTACTTACATGTGATATGATGGATTGAGTTATAATGCATGATACATGGTCTATAAATGATTTCATCATTATTACTTGTTTTTTTGATGTGATGATATGTAGTTGAGATATGTGTATATGGTGTGAGGATGATATATTGATATGGATGTTATATGGTATCTTGAGTGGGAAGGATGACTTAGGAAATGAATTTTAACTTAAAATACTTGGAATTGGGGAGTAAGAATAAAGAAATAGCAGGGAAGTGGATGAGAGGTACATATCCTATGTATATACTTTTTATGTAAAATTTATTACTTATATGAATTAATTGTTTATTAAACCTTGGTGATTATGGGTTATAGTTTAATTGAATTTGTTAAGGATTCACTACTAGAAATTTGGGCTATAGCCACGGTTCTAAACTGTGCCTATAGGCCCTCAAACTGTGGCTAATTTTGGCATGGCTATAGGCCTAGACCTAGAGCCACGGTTCCAAACCGTGGATTTAAATCTATAGCCACGGTTCAAACCGTGGCTTTAGGTATACAACCACGGTTCAAACTATGGCTGTATACCTATACCACGGTGAAACCGTGGAAATACTAAAGGCTGGACATAATATATTGCCATGGTTTACAACCGTGGTATTATGTCTATAGCCACGGTTAAAAACCATGGCAATAAACCAATAGCCACGATTTAGAACCGTTGCTATAGGGTGTCCAAATCCATAAAAAATACCCCATGGACACCCCCAAGACACCCCCTGGACACCCCTGGACACCCCCTGGACACCCCCTGGACACCCCCTGCAAACCCCCTGGACACCCCTTGGACACACCCGGGACAGCCCCTGGACACACCCTGGACATACCCTGGACACCCCCTGGACACCTCCTGGACACACCCTGGACACCCCCCAGACACCCCCCTAGACACCTCCTGCAGACCCCCCCAATGAGTGCTACATAAGATGAGGGAATTATGGAAGGAATTTCATCTAAAATAGCCAAAACAGACATTGAATTTCCATCACAACAGGCTGATCCGGTTCAGACGACATGTGAAAAGGATGAGGATGATCTGGTTCGGACAACATGTGAAGTTGATTAGGAAAAAGAAGAATTACCGAACAAATATTATGTGATACATGTACAATAAAATATACCAGACAAGTCCAAACCAATGTTTTCAGTTGAATTGAGCCTTTGTACCACCTGCTATGCACGTTTTGTGGAAAGATGGATGATAGGCAGCGCTGAGAGGAGATATAGTTTAGGAATGAGGAAATACGAAAATTTATAGAGCTAACCATTCAATGTTTCTCTAAGGAGGAGTAACCTCCGCAGGGTGTCGTCCTGGAGCAGGGCCAAATCGCGGCGTGACCATGGCGTGACCGTGGCGTGACCACGGCGTGACCGCGGCGTGACCACGGCGTGACCGCCACTGGGTGTCGTCCTGGACGAGTAACCACCACAGGGTGTCGTCCTGGAGCAGGGCCAAATCACAGCGTGACCGCGGCGTGACCGCGACGTGACCGCCGCAGGGTGTCGTCCTGGAGGAGTAACTGTCGCAGGGTGTCGTCCTGGAGCAGGGCCAAATCACGGTGTGACCGTGGCGTGACCGCCGCAGGGTGTCGTCCTGGAGGAGTAACCACCACAGGGTGTCGTCCTGGAGTAGGGCCAAATCACGGCGTGACCGCGGCGTGACCGCAGCGTGACTGCGGCGTGACCGCGGCGTGACTACGACGTGACCGTGGCGTGACCGCGGCGTGACCGCGACGTGACCGTGACGTGACCCCGGCGTGACCGCGGCGTGACCGCGGCATGACCGCGGCGTGACCTCCGCTGGGTGTCGTCTTGGAGGAGTAACCGCCGCAGGGTGTCATCCTGGAGTAGGGCCAAATCACGGCGTGACCGCGGCGTGACCGCCACTGGGTGTCGTCCTGGAGGAGTAACCGCCGCAGGGTGTCATCCTAGAGTAGGGCCAAATCACGGCGTGACCGCGGCGTGACCACGGCGTGACCGTGGCGTGACCGCGGCGTGACCACGGCGTGACCGCGGCGTGACCGCAGCGTGACCACAACGTGTTGGCCCGGTCCAGCGACATCCGCGAGGCAACATCTTCCACTTAGTTTCAAATAGGATGATATGGATGGAATGAGAGGATGTTTTCTCAGAATATTTAAAGAAATTAATGCTAATTTGTGATGACTAGAGGATTGGATGACCCCTGATATACCTAATTCGGTGAGGTTTGGAGATCTAGAAATGTGTAGGAATACCTAGAGGAATACCCCATGGGATCAGGAAAATCACAGGTTACATAACATGTAATCTGACATTAATGGTACTGTGGGACCCCTGGGCTGTGGAACTGGGCTTTTGGTTGGATTTAAATATCACATGCCATGTGACATAGTCACACAACATGGGACCCATCTTAAAAGTCTAACGGTACTTAAAGATTGTCTTGGTTCAAACAACTGTTTTAATAAAAAGAGGGAAACCCCCTACAGGGATAGAAAAAGGGTCAAGTACGATGTGTGCTTTATGACTAACAATGACATCAAGTATAAGGAAAACATAAATGCAATAATGTTAAGCAAGGTATACCACTGTGAGTTTTCACAGACAGCGCACCTTCGTTGGAGGGGTTTTATTACAAAACCAGGACTTATTTATCAAACGAAACAATTATCTGAACTAAAAATTATTCAAGAATTTCAATTTAATATAAACATGAAAAATTAAGAAGGAAACTAAATTCAATTTAAAACATTCTTGAATTAAATGGGCTAAGAGAGGGACCCTACCTAAACCTCAAGGCGCGTTTTCTTTTGACAACAACAACTCGAATCTTCCTTTTTTCCGCTTGCACGCATATGCAACTTAACATATATGTAAGGAAACCTAGCCCCTATGTACATATTTTCATGGCCAAATATGCACAAGGGGGGCCTTAGATATATGTTTATACTTGAATTTACCCCTTTATACTTACACACGTATGCATTTTTCAGATCTATATATAAGCACACCTAGCCCCAATATATATATTCATACTGCCATCAGTGAATATATATAAAGGGGGAACTTATATATGCATATGCCTACCTATGCATACACATGTAAGCCTTCGTCAATGGTGATTCGAATCCACCTCAATGAAATCCAAAACACACAACAAAAATATAAAGAACCCAAGCCCTGGACACCCCTTCCAGTCCCCCCCCAGACCCTGGACACCCCTTCCAGTCCCCCCTAGACCCTGGACACCCCTACCCCCTGGCTGGATAGCCCCTACCCCTGTTGGACACCCCTCCCCCTGCTGGACACCCTTGCCCCCTGCCCCCTGCCCCTACCCCCTGCCCCTGCCCCCTGCCCCCTACCCCATGCCCCTACCCCCTGCCCCCTGCACCCCACTGGACAGCCCCCATGCCCCAACTAGACAGCCCCACTGGACACCCCATGCACCCCCTGGACACCCCTCCCCCCTGCTGGACACCCCCCCTGTCGGGCACCCCTCCCCCTGCTGGACACCCCCCCATGCCACTGATAAGTGCAGAATTGTACATAAATTTTATAAGCCATCCTCTATTAATACTTCGTTGAAAGATTCTCTAAAAGGGAAAAATATTAATACCAAACATTATTTTAGAAAAAAATACAAAGAAGGTTAAAAAGTGGTCACCTGGGGTACCAACAACCAACATACATGAATCAATAAATAGAAAATAGATTGTTCCCAACATTTTTTACATAACCAGAACATGTCTAGGACCATCATTACAGACCTAACCCTATAGGTTACGCATGACATATACTAATAGGGCTGCCACATTTTACTCTACCTGCTGTTACACCTATTCATGCTCCTTCTCAGCTAGACATTCCTCAAGGACATACCCTCCCCCCTTCTAGACAGCCCCTCCCCCTGCCTGGACACCCCTCCCCCCTGCTGGACACCCCTCCCCCCTGCTGGACAGCCCTCCCCCTGCTGGACACCCCTCCCCCCTGCGGGACAGCCCCTCCGCCCTACTGAATAGCCCCACCCCCTGCCTGGACAACCCCTCCCCATGCCTGGACAGCCCCTCCCCTCTACTGGACAACCCCGCCCCCTGCCTGGACAGCCCCTCCCCCCTGCCTGGACAGCCCCTCCCCCTACTGGACAACCATCCCCCCTCCTGGACACCCCTCCCCCCTGCTGGACAGCCCTCCTCCCCTACTGGACAGCCCTCCCCACTTGCTGGACAACCCTCCCCCCTGCTGGACAGCCCTCCCCCTGCTGGACAGCCCCCCCTGCAGAACAGCCCCTCCCCCTGCTGGACACCCCTCCCCCCTGCCGGACACCCCTCCCCCTGCCGGACTGCCCGCCCCCTGCCGGACTGCCCGCCCCCCTGCCGGACAGCCCGCCCCCTGCTGGACAGCCCCGCCCCCTGCCTGGACATCCCTCCCCACTACTGGACACCCCTCCCCCCTGCTGGACACCCCTCCCCCTGATGGACATCCCTCCCCCCTGCTGGACAGCCCTCCCCCCTGCTGGAAATCCCTCCCCCCTGCTGGATAGCCCCGCCCCCTGCTAGACAGCCTGACCCCCCTACCGGACACCCCTCCCCCCTGCTGGACACCCCTCCCCCCTGATGGACACCCCTCCCCCTGCTGGACTACCCTCCCCCCAGCTGGACAGCCCTCCCCCCTGCCAAACAGCCCCTCCCCCTGCCGGACACCCCCTCCCCCTGCTGGACACACCTCCCCCCTACCGGACACCCCTCCCCCTACCGGATAGCCCGTCCCCCTGCCTGACAGCCCACCCCCTGCCGGACAGCCCGCCCCCCTGCTGGACAGCCCCGCCCCCTGCCTGGACACCCCTCCCCACTACTGGACACCCCTCCCCCATGTTGGACAGCTCTCCCCCTACTGGAAATCCCTCCCCCATACTGGATAGCCCTCCCCCCTGCTGGACAGCCCTCCCCCCTGCTGGACTGCCCTCCCCCTGCTGGACAGCCCCGCCCCCTACTGGACAGCCCGCCCCCCTACCGGACACCTCTCCCCCTGGGGGACACCCCTCCCCCTGCCGGACACCCCTCCCCCCATGCGGGACACCCCTCCCCCCTGCTGGACAGCCCTCCCCCCTTCTGGACAGCCCCTCCCCCTTCCTGGACACCCCTCGCCCCCTGCGGGACAACCCCTCCCCCTGCCTGGACACCCCTCCCCCAGCTGGAAACCCCTCCCCTTACTGGACACCCCTCCCCATGCTGGACACCCCTCCCCCTGCCGGACATCCCATCCCCCCTGCCGGACACCCCTCCCCCTGCCAGACACCCCTCCCCCCTGTTGGACAGCCCTCCCCCTACTGGACAGCCCCTCCCCTGCCTGGACACCCCTCCCCCCTTCCGGACACTCCTCCCCCTGTTGGACACCCCTCCCCCCCTGCCTAGATAGCTCTATTAGTACTCACACAATTTTTGGGAAATTTTCTCAGTCGTGGGGAACTCAATTTGGTTGGATATACATACTGATAACCCATGGTTTGGAAAATGTGTGATAACCCATGTGAATGTGGACATGTATATAATGATTCTAGAAGAAGTAGTCTTAACTAACTAGATTAATGTATAGACTTTCTGATCCAATACGAAAGGAAACCACAGTTCTACATGAATTATATGTTTTTTCCATCATTCTCCAGAATGTAATAGGGACAAGGAGTGTTCTTTTTACAATATAAAGGGGAATGATGTCTCTAATAATGAAAGTTGGAACTGTAAGATGAATATTCCAATCTATGACTTGGAGATAAAATACACTACTGTCCCTTATAATGTTGATAAGATAGGGGTTATATCAGTGTAGAAGGATACTGGTAAAACTACAAACTTAATCACTTAAACATCACCTTAGGATGGTCCTTCTAATGAAAAAATCATGGATTATTCTCAGTGTGTTGCATTTACTCTAGAGGGCCCACCCCCGGGAAAATCCTTGAATGGGGACAATGTACCCCTTCCTGATAGAGAGATAAACATTGGATAAAACATCCGGTTCGAGGGGCATGTATTTTGGGGGCACCTTTCCCTGATGTTTTGTACAGATCCAAGGCACTGTAGGTATTTGAAACTTTGTAGGAAATCCTAATGTAAATACTCATGAATGGGAAAAATAGGAAGAAAGTCAATGTGGACCTCTATACAAATGTATCTGGTCTTGAAGAGAGTACATCAAATGAGGCAACATTTGATGGCATGCCTACATAGAGGTGTTTCTTTTAGGATGCTTTACCTAACCTGATTCCATCCCATGGTTCTCAAGTGGTGAAAAATGGGAAAAAATTCTTGCAGGTTCCTACCTATCATTAATTGATGATGACACATTCTGAGGGACCCCTCATGCATGTTTCATACATAGCTATCTAGGAACAATCCAGGAAGGAAACCTCACCAGGTTCGCTGAATATGAGTACACCCAAGGATCATCAAAATAAGTTGCAGTAGAATCCCTTACCTACTAAAAATAATGATCAGTATGGGGTTTCACGAAAGTACCTGCTGCAATGATTACTAAGAATAAGGCCTCCATAGAGTCACAATCTTATCCTAGATAGTATATGGATAAATTTACACACTTAAGTCGTGTATTATGGTATGATGATGATTAGGAAATTTCAATCAGTTAGAAGGTTATCATCACCTCCAATATGGTAAATGAAGATGAATATCCAAAAGCTAAATACATGTATGATAAAGGCATGGGTAGTGACCCAAAATTAAAGAAGAACAAAATAATTGGAGTAATGGTATGGAGAAACTGCCCCCTGCCCCCTCCCCCCTGCCCCCCTCCATCCTGCACCCTACCCCCTGCCCCCTGCCCCCCTCCACCCAGTCCCTTAGCCTGCACAACACCCCCTGCACCCCCCTGCACCCTCCCTGCCCCCTGCCCCCCTCCACCCTGCCCCCTGCCCCTGCCCCCTGCCCCCTGCCCCCTTCCCCCTACCCCCCTCCACCCTACCCCCCCTGCACCCCTCCACCCTGCCCCCTGCCCCCCTCCACCCAGCCCCCTATCATACTTCAATACATCCCGAAGATATTATCAAAAACACTTCAAGTCATAAAATGACTATTTTCAACAAATATAACAAAATACCAAAATATATGATGCAAGAACCACAAATCAAAGACCCCTCTCAACATACATGATGTAGTATGGTAAAAATAAATAAATGAACTTACCAAAATGTTACCATCATACAAAATGGTTCCTTAAGAGTACTTTGGGTGCATATTTATTTTTCACCCTAAGCCTATATTTTACCTTCAAGAAATAAAGAAAAAAAGATCAAAATAAACCAGAAGTAATTATGTAGAGAATAAATAATTGATAAGAAATATATTTTTGTTTATGTGCCTGAATACAAACATGTATCTTGCAAAAATAGTAGATTCAAGAACCACAAATCAAAGCTTACTTGAGAGGAAAATGTTTTTTTTGAAAAGTTCAACTATTAGAAATTAGAGCTTCAAAAATTTCATCACCAGTTTCACCCTATCTTCATCAAACTGTAAAAGGTTTATGGAAGAAAGAAGGTGATACAATCATATCGAGCACAACAATTGAGTACCGTATAATTCAGCTCATAAAAAATATTATATAATTGGAACTGTAAAACTATGATTAAATTTTTATTTTATGTTTTTAAAACTACATGGGAACAAAATAATATGTTAATATCACTCTAATCAAAACCAATAACTGAGAAGTGAAGTTCACATAGATGCCCATTACCAAGAATGGATGTTCCCCCTTGCTTGTCAGTTGCATGCCAACGTGCCCGCATTTTAACCAACACTAACCACCTCGTACTATGGTAGAAATGATTAAATAGATATATGCATCAATTTGTAACAATAAAGAATTTTTTTATCTAATTACAAACAAAGCATATAACTAATATATTAAAAACAAAATAAATGAAGAACATAGAGTTCAAACAATCACACAAAATGCATGAATGATACCCACTAGTTACTATATTAACAACTTCAACACATATTCATGGATTTTAATGTAGATGCATGTTAACATTTGAAGTTCAAAAATGATTTTTAGTAAAACATTAAAATAAGCATACACACCAGAATTTCAATAAAAAAAGGTAGTAAAAAAGGAAGCAACAACCAACAGATTTAACAAGATGATTTCAGCATACAAAATTTATTAAAAGGCAACTTCCAACCATTTATTTCATCTAAAAAAAGAAGTGAATTTTCAAGTTTAAGTAGAAAAATCATAGAATTTAAACTATTACTCCCATGGTGTAGATGCTCTATTCATTTGAGATCATTGGAAAAAATTTCCCTTCTTTTCTTGTTGAATAAATACCTTTGGTTTCCAAAATTTCATCTCCTATAAGTGTAAACGTATACATTAATTTATAAAATTTAAAGTTCAAAACAGAACAAAACTAGAGTAAAAACTAAGGTAGATTGGTTCAAAGTTACTATGAAATATAAATTCTCTAGATCTATAAAAATCGTTGAATCTATACTTCAATAGGATGTGAAATTATGCTCACCAAAGTACTAAAAAAATAGAAATTATAACGTACATTCACTTATTCTATGTGAATAACATAATTTTTTTAATAAAAATCAATAAAAAGGAATGTTTAAACCATGATTTAGAATTATAAAATTTAGGATTAGAAAAAAATTGTGTACCCTTACCTAACACTTAATTTGAAGTATATAATAAGAATTTAAACTCTTAAAAATTTAAGGGTGGAAGGAAACAACCTGAAAATTTTCTTAGAGTGAAAGAAGATACTCAAAATGGGATGCCATGTGAAGTGACCCACCTAACTTCATACAGAAAAAGACCTCAATCAAAAAAACTTTATTAAAGAAGGTCAAATAAAAAACTAAAAAAAGTAACAAGATAATCTTGGGTTTATCCTCCAAGGGGTTCTATATTTAGATTTCTCACAGTTGAAAAATCATTGATTCAACCCCAATTAGATGGAGGATGTGTCTTCTTACTTACGAACTGGAATAAAATCTTCTTTCTAGCTATAGTAATCAACTCAAATAGTTTTTTAACACCCCATTTTCATATACTTTTAATTTCACCACATTGAAATTATAACTTCCAAGGAGTAGTGGAAAGGGGGGAAAAGGGGGTATATTCCCTCTTCTTCAACTTGAGGAGTGATGTGCATAAATAGTAAATATTCAATTCTTGGATGTGATTTTTCATCCAATTAAATATCCTATATAAATTAATTATTAAAAACTACATATGTATCAATATCCACTTTTTCATTAGTACGCAACTTCAAAATATCCTCTTTCTCTTCGACCACTCCCAAACATTGAATTACAATTAGATTTTTTGAGATTCAAAAGTTTCTCATCAGGTGTATTAATAACCTTCTCATGTACCTCTAGTAAATCATGAAGTTCACTTGAATCTACACAACATACATAGGGAGAATAAAAATCAAAATAATACACAAAAAAAATCACAATAATATAAAATAAAATCTTGTTCAATTAAATAAAAAACTTCATTAATTTGGTCATCTTTCTCTTTTTAAAGAAAAAACGGTGATCCTAGGAGTGTTTCTAAGTTAGAAGTGATTTATTCAACCTCCTCCAACCTCTTATCAAAACAAAAATCCTCAATTTTATAATTTTTCAAAGTAAAGGAAAGGGTATCTTTAATTGGTTCATCATCTTATGATTTCACAAGAATTTTGAAAGGATTATCAGGAATATCCCACAACTAAAAGACCACCTTGGAGAGGTGGGTTACATTCCTTCTATTTGTCCTTTGACATATTCATAGACTGAGTCCCCATTGGTAGAGAAAAATATGAGTATTCCCTTTTATCTTTCTAGTTGACCCTCCCTATCTTACTCTTCTCATATATGGATAAATTTAATCCTGATCCTCGTCCTCTAAATCACCTAAAAAGTGGAAAGAACATTTATCACATGACCAATTTACAGGGACCTGCTCCTCTCCAATGGTTCTAACCAGGTATTGTTCAAAATTCTGGACTAGTTCATCATATGACAAAATATAAAAATGGTTATCCATCATAATACCTCCCACTTCTATAGAAATCTTCATGAATGTGGCCTCACTCCCTTAAACCTATTCCGATACATTTCCGCTTGTTGAAAATGAGAAAACGGAGGGATTATTGGGACCACCCTCATCCATATTCTTTAGTTCCATAACTGAGTAATGCTAACTGACACCATGGAGAGGAGGGTGTGGCGCGGAGGGTGCGACAAGGAGGGCGTGACGAGGAGGGCGCGGTGCGGAGGAGGCATCGGCGAGGAGGTGTCAGGGAGGAGGGCGCGGCGAGGAGGCGTCGGGAGGAGGGCGCGGCGAGGAGGAGGGCGCGGAAAGGAGGGCGCGACGAGGAGGGTGCGGTGAGGAGGGCACGACGTGGAGGAGGCATTGGCGTGGAGGCATCGGGGAGGGGGAGGGCGCGATGAGGAGGAGGAATCGCAAGGGGGAGGAGAAGGGGCCCGATGGGTTTGGGAAAAAAAAGGGTCTGCTGGATATAGCCACAGATGAAATAATTAACCGTGGCGGTATAAAAGATATAGCCACGGACCTATAAAACCGTGGCTATAGGTCCGTGGCTATAGCTCAGATTTGTAGTAGTGATTTTCTTTCTTTTGTTTATTCAGTAGGCTTTAGTATGCATCTTTTGTATTCATATGACATGGTTTAGAGACAATCCTACTATTTATTGTAGTATTATAAATATATATATAAAACTATTTTAGGTCAAAAGAATCTAGTTACTGATCAAGATGGTTGTTACTAGCTTATAGAGTTATTCAGGAGCTGTTGGAGTTTTTGTTTACTACATAGTCTTTGTTCTCAGAATTCTCATTTATTTCCAATTTTGATGAAATTAAATTCATGTATTGGGATTGTTTATTTTTTATCTATTTTATGGATTTTTGGTGGATTTTATCTCTTGTCCTAGATTCATTTATTTCGAGTAATTCCTCTAATTTATGTAGTTTATATACTTGGTTCTAGTTTAAAACTTGTGGTATTTTGGTGGTGATATTCAAGGGTCATCCCAATCTTTACTACTAACCCAAGAGGGGTAACTGTGAAGAGGGGTTCATGACATATTAAATTATATGTTAATGTGATAAATATTTATTTATTTAATAAATATTAGTTCTCCCTCAAAATGAGTCAAGCTCAAAATCTCACTAAAATTTAGCCTTTGGGTGAATAATACATTTGAATTTAAAAAAAAATCAGAAATTTTTTCTAAGGCCATCCTCTATTGTAAATTTACTATTTTACCATCTTTAAAGGTCCCAATATTCAAAATTAAAAAATAATTAAATTCTGGATTACAACAAATACGGATCACTACATCCTCCCCACCTTTAAATTTTTTTATCCTTAAATTAAAAAAGATAAAATTTTAAATATAGAAGATTGTTAAGAAACCACACATGGAATAAAACCTACCATTGTGCATATTAAATTCAACATTATAATTATAGGACATGAGAGGACATGAGACACAACTACTCTAGAAATGTCCTTCACCCTTACAAGCCCTGAGTTTTCCCTTAAGGTAAATATATATTTAATTTTATTTTAATTCCTTAGTTTTGACCTAATGTGAATGTTTAATGAGGTCACATGAGTTTCAGGGGTATCTAGGGTTTTTTCAGAGCCTAGAGACTCCATTATTGGGAAACAAATCTCGGGTTTCATGGTTAGTTGAAACCATTCTACCCAGATTTCATGTTTTCTCCTAACTCTGTGGATTGTTTTAGAGAGAAGAATTCGAAGCACAATTTTCCCTAACTGTGCACCCCAAGAAGCTTACCCATGTGTTCCACTTTCATTTTTTATCAGAGGAAAATAGCAGGGTTTGTACTGGGTTTCCCAAAACATGAACATGAACTGTGTACGACCCCTCTTGAGATAGAGGCATGTGCATGGCTGGCACACGGTTTGGAAAACCATGCAGCCGATCCACACGCCACTTAATTTTTGAGGAAATTTTAGTTTTTAAATTAAATTTATTATAGGATTAAACCCCTTTATACTCCTCGGATCTCACCTAGGTGGGTCTGATATTTGATTACATAGCATAAGTCGTTGAGGATTCAATAGACATTTCTACTCCATGGATCTGGATTACATTGAATTCCTAGGACATTGCTACTCCTTGGATTCAGATTTCTTAAAATTCCTTGGAAATTCACTATGGAAATTTTTAATGGAATCCACACAATTATTTACCAAGTTTTCTATGGAGATTCTCCATGGACTCGATGAGGATTCCTTGGTCATTTTTACCTTGGATCCATCCTATGTAGGACTAAAATGATAAAGATGCCTCAGTCATTTATACCTTAGATATGATCCACATAGTCTTGACATGATGAGGATGACATGGTCATTTATACCTTGGATCTAGCCCATATAGGCAAGAAACTGGATTACTCAGAATAGGCCACAATGGATGTATATCATGTTTTACAAATGACCCTTTATTATGATTACATGTTTATAGTGAGTCTTTAGAGGCTTTAAAGTATTACAATTACATGTATCTCTTTATTACTATAATATACTACACACTAATTAATATTATATACACAAAATGTGTTTGTTGTAGACACAATTGGTGGTGGCCTACTAAGTGTTATCTCACACCCTGCTCAAGACACCATTGGGTACCTAGACAGACTTCATAAATGCAGGTAGGGACCAGAAATAGCACCAAATTTATGATGCTTGATTGATTGTACATAGGAGGAGGAGATAATATGACCAATTAGTGGATCATTATTCTATCTCAAGAAAATTATTTTTGTCTTTTTTTATTTTTGATAAATTTATTGTACTGACGCTTATTTCCATGTCTTGATTGTTTTTTATAGATACATGACATACTCATCATATATATGAAATTTCCTTTTATTTTGTTTATTATGATTGTTTTCTAGATATTTATCTATCACTTCTACTGGTTATGCTATGTTTCATACCATTTTATTTATCTATTATTACACTATATAACTCTGATCATGAGGGTATAATTTCTCAACAATTTTACCTTAGACCCTCGCTTCTAGTTTGTTGCATTTGGTGTATGGTGAGGCATGATTAAGGCCATGTGATCAACTAGATTGGGGAACTATTTAGTGACTCTAGCTTCGAGACATTATAAATTGATTTCAGATATTTCTATTCCTTACATAATATTTTAAGACAATATATAAGAGATTAGTAATGAATTGGAACTTGGTTATAAGTTGTTCTTGGGATTAGTTAACCCATTCTTGGGGGAAATTATAAGTTACCTAGAATAATGAATTTTTTATCACCATTTTTTCTATTACAATTGATTTTATTTCACCATTTTATGGGGCACATGATATGTGGTTTTATTATTTTTATGATTTAGAAATTTCATTTTATTTTTGGACCACTACATTAATGAAGCATTAATCATGCATCATTTTAGGAACCTTAATAGATTCATATTCCATGCATATTCCATTCCATATCAGATACATTGATTTAATGTATAAAATTTATTATTTTTTCATTATGTTATATAATTATTTTCAACTAACATTTCATAAAGAATATTGGGAAACATAATTGGTAATTAAAGTTCCCGTCGTAACCTAAAGAGTTTTTTCCTGCATACGCTACACCAGATTTCGTAAGAAATCAATTATGGAATGTTGAGTCATGAGACATTCATCACATAGTCTAGAATGTGTTATGGTTCTGATTAAATGGATGAAACTATTTATGAAGCTTTCTCTAAGGCCATGCGGGATTCATATTTCTATTTCTCGTATTACTGCTTTCCAAAGGAGGGATATTTCATCGATGATGTTTGTTCATTGATCGAAACAAGATGATGGGATATCTGTTCCTCCCTCCATGGATTCCTCTAAGGTGATCATTTACTAGTCTATGTCTCCCTCATATATTAAATTCATGTTTGTGAAACTCATTCTCAATGACATATCTTTGTGGACACCGATTAATTACACTACTTATGTCTGGTCATTATATTCATATTGATAGTGTAGAAACCTTTGATCAAGGGATTAGTCACATTGGGCATCATTGATCATATATGGACATTGGGTTATTTTTCAACCTTTATTCTTCCTCATGGGAGGGAATCTCCTATGAGGTATCTTATTGCACGAAACCCAAGGAATCATGTGTCGATCATGAGGTATAAATGATAGAGGCTCAAGTCTTAAAAGGATATTCACCTCATTCATACCATGTTTTTCATGAGGTATGTATTTTGGGTTCGGTCACAAGTTTTACGTCCTGTGGAGATAGATTAGAACATCTGGTTAAGATGGATAGTGGGACAATTTTAATGTCTTATAGATACGAGCAAAGGGATAATGTCTTTTATGGACATGATGTTAGATCAGAATACCCTTTGAGGCAGATCGAGGAGGTGGGTCCCTAGGAGGGTTGGATTTCAAATCTTAAGTTTTACCAATGGATGAATCTGAATTCCCCTTGAGGTGGATCTAGGAGGTGTGTCCCTCAAAGGGAAGATGTCACACCATGAAGGTTTACTGATGTATGGATCATAAATATCCATTGTGGAATATTTGAGAGATGTATCCCTCAAAGGGAAAATGTAACCCCATTATGGTTTTATGATGGATAGATCAGAATTCCCCATAGAGGTGGATCCAAGAGGTAAATCCCTATGAGGGGGAACCTAAGATTACCATTGGTTGGGATTGAACCTCAGGGTGGCTTTCTATATAACCTATTTATAATATTGGGATGAATACCCACATAGTTTGATGCAAAAACATAAGTTCATTTGATAGTTCTGATCCATGCAGTATAAAATCATATGGTAAGGATGCCCATGTCACGAAAGGAGCTTCAATGAGGGATAATGTGGGGATTACGCATTAAAACTTTATATCGCAAGAGGATTTCTCTTTGTGGGAATGGTGTCAGGCTTAGGCATTGAGCTTCCTAGAGGATCTAATTCTATGTGAGTGGTAGAGGTGTGGGGGGTCATCCCATTCCACTCATACATGGAGCATCATGTTTTTATCACATAGGGATATAGTATAGTTTTATGTTATGTGCTGCGTAATATTTCATGCAGTTTTATGTCATATGATTAGGATGTGGAACTAAGAAATTTTACATCATAAAGCTCATATGTGGAGGACTCACTCATCACCGCTTGGTCTTACATGAACACTGCTCAAGTGCCTTTGGATGGGGTATGGTGTTGCCAATGCGATGATATGAAGATGGGAGGGAGTTTTCAATCATGAGGTCTATGTTACAGTCACTATGGTGAGAATCAATAGGGGTTATGATACCATGATGAAAAGAAAAATGTAAGTAGGAGGCTCAAAAAACACTTGAAGTGAATTGGGTAGATATAGGATTGGGTGGAATTGGTCACATGGGGACTCAAGGTGTAGCTGGACTGGTCCTGGATGGGTTTGGGGGCTCTGGGAACTCCACCATCAGGAAAGAGGATCAATAGAAGGGAGGAACCATATAGAGGACCATGAGAGTAGTTTCTAAAATCTTGGAGCCTCATAGAGAGGTGATTCATGGATATCTTCTTCATTGTAGAGGTTATGGGATTCTTGAAGGTGTAGGGTTCTAGAAAGAGGGTAACCCTTCCTCAGTGGGAAGTCCTGATTCATGAGAAGAGTTCTTTGCAAAGGATAACTGCTTCGTGAAGCCTAAAGTAGCACATAGAGCCTTATTCCTTCATGAAGGGATTAGGACTCTACAAAATGAATCTAAACTAAGAGTGTAGGTTCTTAAGAGCACATGGAAATGGTTTTTGCAAAGCCTAGATACCTTGGGTGATCCATTTCACTTTGGTTTGCAATGCTCAAGATGTTGTTGAATCCGGAGTGGTTTTGGAAGATAAAAGGTTGGGGATCCATCCCTAAAATTTTGAACTGAAGGGGGTAGTTATAGGAAAGGGGATTCTAAAATAGTGGATTCCATTATGAAGAAATAGGGGATTCACGAATGGGTGTGGCTCCGTGGGTCTGAATGTCAGAGTTGCAAAGACACTATCAACAATTCACAGGTTCGCAATGCGCTCCCCAATTACAAATGTCAAACTCATCGTGGAGAACCAACAAGTTTTCATGCATCCCCAAAGATAAATTCTTTTCCATGTATTTCCATGAGCTCTATCCATTCACAATGGAGCTGGGATTTGTGAAACAAAACTTGTTTAGGGATATTAGGCCGTTTTGGCTTGTATTTGATCTGAAATGGACACGTCTTCCTCAACCATTCATATAGAATATGTATTTTGATGCTAAAAAAATTCTACCCCTCATAATGGGAGATGATGGGGAAAGGAGGTTCAAATTCTGAGGAAGAATCAGCGAAAATGGGAATAAACCCCTTTTATGAATCTCATTTACAATGCTCCCTCACAAATCCAACTCACGGTGGAAGCATTGCGAGTCCCATCATGAAGCATGGGATACACCTATAAATAGTGTATGGGGAAACCCTTAAATCCACTGAACTTCAGCGATGAGAAAAGAAATTTTATCTCTTTTCTTGAATTTCATCATCTTCTTGAACCACACACCAAAAACTATTCTTTGTGTATTGGAATTCTGAAACCTTTCTTCGGAAATACTTCTAAGTAAACCTGACTTAGAAAAACCAACATTCTTGAAGAGATCTCCTTGAAAAAGGGCTCCAAAAATTAACTTCTCAAACCAGACTTATAAAACAACTAATTATAAAATAAAATGTATGGTAAGGGAGTTAACATGATGTTGGATGGTGGGAAGACATGGTTGGGAACATCATGATTAGGGATAGAGTCTGAATCACCTCAGAATTCGAATCAATGATAGAATTAAAGATAGAGGCTCTGAGGGATTACCCACTATTCAAGTGGCTATATTTTTTGGATTTGGGATTGGAGGAAAAGTTTTCATCCCAATGTCATGTAGAGAAAAAATGGCTTACTGGTTCGGTGACATACGAGGGCAGTATCAGTGGCACAAGGATACCATAGGGAACATCTAGAAATACCACACACCAATCACATTATATTGTCTCTACAAAAACATTGATAAAGTAGATGGGGAGAAATTGGAGGATGAGAAATCCTCTTCACAGTATGATACTATCCTCTAAGAGGGTTTGGGGAATCCACCGAAGTGTTGGAATGACAAATAGGATTCGCGCCATAGTAGAAACTTAACTGATTAGTGGGACTGGGCCTACTTGGAATGTACATAATTCTATGATTTTTAAATAGAGATGATGTAGGTAGGGATCTATGAAGTAGCATGGGATTCAAAATTTCATTTCTACCATCTCCAAGAGATCATACACGATTTATTGAGTAAATGGTCACCAGTGATGAATAAATTTCTCCCGCATCATGGGGATGTTAGTATCAGACTATAGAACCTTTATCAAATCATAGGGATCCTAATATTTGGGGTTATGAATTATGAGTTCCTTCCCATAGAGAACATGTGGGGGATCAAGAGAAACTGTCGGCCTTAGTGAATGCGTTGATGGATCTGGTGTAGGGAACTAGTGAGGAGAATCCCAGAATGAGGGATTCTCCCTTCAAGTAATGGCTTGGGTATTTCCTGAATGAAGCAATAACATAACTATAAGAGGGGTAATATCCAATGAAGAAGTTACCAAAGAGGCCACTTATATGCCTCAGGGGAAACCAATGGGGGTAAGGAGAGCTTTTAATAGATAATATCAGAAGCTATTCAGTGGAAGATATGGGGATACAACATCAAGCCAGAATCTCAACCCATATTCATCCTGGAAGGGTTTATAGTCATGGTTATCTGTGGCTGGAAGCTCACTATGAGGAATGCACATATGGGGGTGTAGTTGAGCATATTCATAATGGCATCGATGATGGCGATGGGGCAATTCATCAATTTTGTATGTTCCTATATTTGAGAAGTTATAAAAGGTGCATCACCATATCTATAAAGAAAATATGCCCCTCCATGTGTGGGGACTCTCCAATTTAAATATAGATGAGTGTCTGTAAACATTAGGGGATATGAGTATCTAAACCCCATTTCTCCTCCTACATCCAAATTTTGGCTGGTGATTTTAAATATGACAGGGATTAAACCATTAAAGTTGGTATTAGTGGAAGTTATAGATAATACTAGGATAAAAGAGCACTTCATATTTCACCCATTACCCATTCCAATGGGGATGATAACTGATGATGGTACCAGGACCGTCGATCATAGATCATATCTCCTAGACTTATAAGGTGTGGTACTCATATCGAGGGTTTATTATGAGCTAAAATGTGAATTATACAACCATCATCTGTTCAAAAGGTAGTTTAGGTTCCCGTGGAAGCTAACACCAATGGTATACTCATAGGTGTTTCATTAATGTCACCCTTAGTTCATGAGGAAGATCCGAAACATGTTTACATGTGAAGATGGAAAGATACAGAATGAGATGTTACCATCTACCATTGGGTATGTAATTTTTCATGATTACTCATAAAGTTGGGAGAGTGCATATCCTAGAGATATGATGAGGTGGCGAGACACTCAATCCAATACTATGGTTGCACCTCAACTACAAGGTTGATGCCAAATGGTGGTTGGAGAGAACCGTGGTGGAAAATCTGGTCTTGTGAGTAGGGAAGTAGTAATGGTTCTAGTAGTTCATAGGACCAGATAGGTAGGAGTTAAAAGAAGAGTAGCAATAGCATCCAACCAAACTCTATTGGTAAGGAAGTCATGAGAAGAAGGAGAGTCCTCTAGGGTGGTCCTGAGAACATTCATCCAAGCTCCTGGGAAGCGGTTGCACTGCGTATACATTCCCACTAATGCCATCATCCCGAATCCTAGGAAAATTAGGCTGTATACATGTAGTTATCTAATGTGCTTGGGATGTGGAAGTGTCTCAATTGGGATGAGATTAATCTCACTAGGATTAGATACACCAACGCTAACTTTATTATGTCATGGGATGAGGAAGAACAATATGTGGTAGATTTAGAGTACTTGGTCCATTCTTGGGTCATGAAGTTCCCTCTAACAAACTAGGTAAAGGTTCTGCTGAACATGAAATCCCCCCAAAAATATCAGAATTCGATCTGACTATGCTCGCACCTCTGTCCTAGGAGTCAGATGATTCCTGGGGTAATGACACCTAACGAGGCTCTTCTATGGGTGTAAGTGCTTCTTCCAACCAGGTAAATATCCAAATCTTATGTGTCCCATATATAACATGTTTATATAAATATTTCCCAACTTTTTTAAATTAGCATAGGAGTCAATAATGGAGGAAGGATAGGTCTATGATGGACCTGAGAAGGAAGGCAATCAGACCGCAAACCTTCAAGGGGAAAGTGTGGGGTCCCTTACTTATGTTGTGGCTGCAAGTATCCAACCATCAGTGCTTGCCACCATGGTATTGGATGTGGAGGTTACATTTCCTAGAGGACAACATGTGAACCTCTAGGAGATCCTCAATGGAGTATACAATTCACGTAAGTTCTTCAACCTTTATGACCTTGACTATTTTCCTTTCCTTTCTATGCTTTCATGACACATTTTTTGAATGGTGGTCCAAATGGTGCTCAAGAATCAACCACTAGAACCAACAATTAAATTAATAGTTCCTAAGGCTAAGGTGGTTATGGAAGATGTTTCTCTCCCAATACGAATGGATGAGGATACTATGGAATTTTGGATAACCACAAAGGTTCTAATAGAGAGTACTTCAAAAACAATTTCTATGGAAGGGTTGGAGGAAGGATCTATAATGGAAGAGTCTATCTTAGAGGTACCACTAAAAGTGGCTGTTGAAGATGAAGTTTCAATGGAGGAGATGAAAATTGTACTAGGGGATGAAGTGATAGGCATGATGTATTGGATGCACCGGCTATGGAATTTACAGTGATGGAAGCTATGGGGGATGAAAGTAAGGTTAAGATAAAAAAAGAAGAATTCATGGGAGATGGGGTAGTTGCGGCCACCTCAAAGGTGCCACACGAGGCAGTAGAGGTTTCCGTTAATGATAAAGTGGATGGAGAGGAACTGTTCCTAGGGATAGATCTCCATCCACTCATACCCTAAGCCCTACACCTTGAGGATCCAACCAATGAAATATTAATAGTCCTTCCCTCATATGATCCTACACCACCCAAAGACATTGAAGATTTTGTCTTGGAGTCTTCCCAGGAGAATCAAATCATGCACCGTAAGGCATGGAAGTATGTGAAACATTTCATCACCCACACTATTATAGATGAAATTACATAATGGGTAGGATCTATTCACCATTGGTTAGTCATCCTAGTTAACAGAATGATTTTCTCCAAAAAAATTCACATGTCGTCCTGAGATTTTCTCATTGAGCGAGCACATACGGAATGGAAGGCGGTCGACCGAGCCTAGAAGAGGAATAAGCCTAAGGTTTCCAAGACACTTTAGGAATCTGTGAAAGAGATTGTTCTTCTGGAGGGTATGATATAAGAGCATGTGATGGTTTCTTCCACTCAGGAATAGATAATTAATAGTCTCAAATCTCGACTGACAGTAGCTAAAGCCAAGGAGCCAAAGGCCAAGAAAGTAGAGGCTAAGTGTCAAGATGAGAAGAACTGGTAGAGGATTTGGAAAGAAGATGTACACTACAAGGATGATGAGAAGAAAGAAGACATGTTTAAGTAACAGAAATTCCTCGAGGCTCCCTAGTAGAGGCTGGTCGAGCTCGAGCAGTCTCTATCTGAGGTCAATCTATGAAACATTTTTTTAAATGGATATGATCCAATATGTGGATTCCCCTCCAATAATTTTGTTTATTTTCAACTCCATCATTCTTGAAAATATTTTTTACTTTATTATCATATCGTGATCATATTTATGAGACAACTAACAATCAATAACCAAGATTATGTGAGTCAGGATTAATGTGATAAATAGGGGATGACCATGTGATTGATCATCCATATGAAAGTTTAATAAAATATTTGAACACTTGGGGTATACTATTTTTGGATGAACTTCGAGAGTGTTTTGGATAAAAGAGGATTTGGATAGAGAAAGAGGCTCTCCGAACAGTTGATTTTATTTTCAAAAATTCCTTTGTGAATGAATTGGGTAACTCCAGGGATGATTAATTATACCCAAAAAAAGGGGAATCGAGAGTTTGAATCATGACACCCAAAACCTGGAACAAAAAGTGAGTGGCGTAAAAATATAGGAAAAGTGCTTACCATGTTTGAAACACAACATCCATATCACTTAGCTGAGAATGGTGGCAAACAAATGAGAGTAGACTGCTGACCATGTTTAAAACACATAAATTTTCTCAGAATTTCATCCAATGTCTTCTGGGGTGTTGACCCAAGATAGTAGGTGACCCTTGTCTAGACACCATTCTATTTGGGGGTCCCTTTAGATGTGGAGGATTATAAGGATCAGAATAAGGGGCATGAAAAGTGTGGTAATGAAGTTATGGAATGTTCTAATGGATTTCAACACTCTTGTGACTATACCAATATAAATTAAAGCACATTGAGGTGGGAATATCAGTCTGAACAATGGTTAAAGTTGAATTACATGGGAAGCATAATATCAGAGGTCAGGTGAAGTTCGATGATATGGACGATGCCGTAGATAACCAAAACTAGAAGAAAGGGCCTCTCAGGTGAGGTTCTAAGATTCCTTGCAGTTTTATGTCATGCAATGAGGTTGATAAACATGAAATTTTAGATCATTTGGTGAGGAAGTTGGAAACATAGTTTAAAAACATATAGTAAGGACATATCATTGTACAGTTTAACATCATATGATCAAGGTGAATCTCTTAGTTTAATATCATTTGATCGGGATGTGGAGTGCGTGGGGCTTATGTGTGGGGGTGTAAAATAATTATTCCTCATGTTAGGTAAAGAGGGAATCCTGTGTTCATTACATGGGGTAGAATCATAGTTTATCATCATGAAAAAGGGAAATAGTGAACTAATGTGAATGATACCCACCTAGTCATGAGAATTGAGGGTGACAGAGGGTAACACAATGGGGGACCCTGCATGGAGAAATAGAGTCTAGGGCAGGTCACATTGAGTTTAGGGTCATACTGCGTGGACCATACTCTTAGTTTATTGTCATAGAATTTGGACCATAGTCTACTTGTTTATGGTCATAGAGTTCATACCAAATATGGATATTTGTAGTATGTCGAGCTAGAAAACCCAATGTGAATGAGGTCTAAAGAGGCCGGAATCCACACCACACATTATAAATATGGATTGCACAAAGATTAAATTCATGATGCTTGGACTTGGACTCCTAGATTAAGGTCATATAGTTTGGATTATCAGGTGATCCCAATTTTTTTGTATGGAATGAAGGGGAATGTAGAAAATTGTTTAAGGTTGGGCTTCTTAGTACAAAGAGTATGTCATGGTAGAAGTATGATGCTAGTAAGGGGATATCATCACAAATGAGAGTATTGAATATTCTCATACCTAGATATGATGTATCCCGAATTTATACAGGTTATGGATATAGTTTAATGTCATGTGATGAGGATGTGGTGTGTGTGGTATACGTGTTGAGATTCCCACTCGTTATTTATCATGTTAGGTCATGATTAAATATCAACTTACTAATGGGTCAAGGAATATGTTTGGGGATTATACCAAATATGGAGGCCCATATGAGCATTTTAGGGTGATTAAAACATAGATAACAGATAGTTACATGGGGAATTGGTAGTTGGGCATAGAAAAAAAAGTCTTGGCATCACTACATATCCCATGAGGATGGGAATCAAGCCACCCAAATAGATCCAGAGGTGATACAAATAGTTTGATGTCATATGATATAGACTATAGAGTGAAGGGGGGTTCAAGGATTTTTTTTTCGATTCAAGATTTAAAATTGGATGCAAGTGAGGCACATAAATACTTCACTATATGAAACAATCCTGAAGCTAGTTGCACACAGTTTAAGTTCATATGGTCTAGACCATGGAAAATAGTATAGTGTCATGTTGCTTAGACTAGGTGGAATGTTTTCTTCAAGGGTATATGTCTGTCATGAAAATGGTAGAACCCGATTTGAACAAATCCAAAGGAGGCTCCCATAACACAAAAATACCAGGAAAAATAATCACATTGTTTAGGATCATAATTATTGAATGGGGGAAAAGGGAGCAAATAGTTTAATGTTATGATGATTTTAATAGTTATCTCATCCCATGTTTTTCATACATGGAATCTCGAACATTCCTTGGGTAAGACTATAGTTTTACATCATGCACTAGGGATGTTAGGATTTTCAGTTTAAATTCATATATATCAAGATATAAGGGCTGAAAATAGTTTATTTTCAAGATGATTGGACCTATTGCAAACAGTTTAGGACCATGTTTCATGGACAATAGGGTGGATATTATTTTTTGGTATCAAAGCTCATACTATGGTTTCTTAGTTTAAAGTAATAAATTTTGGATAAATGGAAATCTCATGTAGATATATATATATATATATAGCATGGAGGTTTGATAAATCTGATGTGAATGATGATGAAGGAGTCCCAACACCATGCAACACATTTCTGAGGGAACCCATATACAGTTTAAAGTCACGATGCCTAGGCTTAGGGATTCTAGTTGAAGGTCATAGAGTTTAAACCATGGAGTACTTACTCTAGCACAAATTCATATGTGTGGAATGATAAAAATAAATCATCATGAATGAAGGTCCTTGGAGGCCCACATCACATGACACATTCCCAGGGTGTACTTGCATGTAGTTTAAATATATGATGCTTAGACTATAAGCTCTTAGTTTAAGTTCAGAGTTTGGACCCTGGGTTCTTCTCAAATTTATATATGTATCATGTCAGAATGAAAATATGAAAAAAAGTCCTAAGGATTCATGTACTGCACAACATATTCCTAAGAGTTATTTCACACAATTTAAAATCAAGATTCTAGGACTTTGGTCGTGTGCAGCTCGAACACATGGGTATAAACCCTACCAAAACTCTTAATCCCACGTGAGTCATGATCAGTGTGGGAAACAAGGAGTGGTGATGGAACATCCCTAACACATGGAAGTACACAACAAGGGAAAGGATAAGATGGTATGGGAATGACCCAATGACACTAACCTTCTAACTCAATGCACACAAATGCATGGAGGGGAGACACCAAGGGTGTTAGAATTCCATAAAAACAAAATGAGGTGGAAAGAAGGTAAATTGAGACTTTCATGTCCTGGATAAGGGGGTGAATGAATGTATGGGAACAACTAGTGACCAAATTCAATACATAGGGACCAAAACTGCACCAATCAAAAATATAGAAAACAAATACAGGATTTAATTTTGACCATGTTTGATACACAAGATCCAGTATTTGTTCCCAAACATCCATCAAGGTGTTGACCCAATATGGGAGGTGAGCCATGGATAGACACCATCAACATTAGGCGATCAGTTTGGATTAGGAGTATAGAAATCCAAACCAAGAAATATTGAAAGTGTGGGGATAGAATGAAGAAATTCCAATGTGGGATTAAACAATCTGGGTTCCATGCCACATCACATTTGGAATACCAGTAGGGAAAATCATGAAGTAAGAATCAAAACTAGATGTTGAAAATCATTCACAGTCAAATTCTATGGACCATATCACATATTTGTTAATGGTAAAAATGCGCAGAACATGGAGTGAGAATCTCAAATGGAAATGTGCAGTATAAAAAAGTGGAAAACCTGATGTTGAAGAGAAATAAGAAGGCCCACCACCACACAACGCATTCCTGAGAAATTTCACACATAGTTTAAATTCATGATTCATAGAGTGCGGATATCTATTAATTTAAGGTCTTAAATACTAGACCATGATGAGGCCAAGGGGATGATGGATTTAATGAATTTATAGCTGGTACTGGAAATGAGAATTTCAGGAATTGATACAAATCCCATATGGATGGGAATCTAGCGATACATAGTTCTAGAAGATGATACATAGTTTATAGTTGTACGATCTGGATTATGACATACAATTTAGATTCATGTTACTTGGACTATGGGTGGATGTTCATTCCAAGGGTATATGTATGAAACAAAAGAGGTAAAACCCAACATGAATTGAGATAAGGAGGCCCACATACCACATACACACCTTAAGACAAACTGTGTATTACTTTACGTCATAATTCATCGATTGTAACTGAATCCTAGGGGCCGAAGGGTTGATGAATTTGCGTCTAGGCACAAAGATGAGAAGTTTTAGTGACACTATGTATCTCATATGGATGGTATTCAAGACACACATATTTCTAAAGAATGCTGTGGTAAGAGACCAACAATAATTTGGAATAGTCCTCTCTAGAGAGAAAATTAAGTCATCCCACGATTTTCCTGGGGAATCACATGTTCAGAGCATGGGGTAATGATTTTTAATCATCCCATACCTATAATATGATGAATCATGGTTTTGTATAGGGTAAGGTAACGATTTAACATCATGCATTGAGGAAATTGGATCATCCCATTTTTATCATATGGGGAATCTTGGTTCAATATAGGGTAGAATCATATCTTAGGTAGAGGCATCCCAAACTTGTCTAAGTTAAGACTGTAGTTTAACATCATGAACTGACGATGTTAGCATTTTTATTTTATTATCATACAGATTAGACTATTGGGTTTCATCTTGTTTAAAGTCATCCAGTACAGACCAAATGAGAACTGTTTAAGGTTAGGTTGCATAAAATGTAGTGTGATATAGATAGATATGTGTAGTGTGCTGGGTTGAAAAACCCGACGTGAATGAGGGACAAGAAGGCACACCTCCACACTACACATTCCTATTGTGATTCTCACATAGTTTAGAGTCACAATTCTTAGACTCGAACTCATAGTTTATGTTCATAGAGTTTAGAACAACATTATAGTTTAACAGTGTGTGACCAGGATGTGAAAATCTAGCTTAAAATCATAGAATGAGGATGATAGTTCACTACTACAAACAATTCCTTTAATAGTGTTAAAAATGGCCTATATAAATGCTAGAGAAGCATTGGATACTGGATCATGGTTAAAAGCCCTAGGATTTAATCAGTGCTTGAAAAGATCTGATAAAGGGGTCCTTTATTAGTGATACAAAAAAGTAATGATAAAAGATCCCGTTTATTAGTTCTTATATTTATCACTAGAAAATGGTCCCTTTATCAGCACTAAATAGAAGCACTGATAAATGGGGTCTTTTATGAGTTCTTTTAGAAGCACTAGTAAAGGGACATACTGTAGTGCAGTGTAATAACATAGTGCAACACTAGAAGCGAGGCACACTATAGTAACCTTCTACAGTACACTATAGAACACAAAATAAAACAAAAAATTATAAAAATTATACACAAATACATAAAATAAATGAAATAAAATTTACAACATAAATACCCAGAGAACTATGTATCATATTGAGTTATAGTTGATTCTTACACCTAACACCATTACCTGTTCTTAAAAAAGAATTATCTCTGTGAAAATTAACTAAATAAGTATAAGATAAAAATAATAAGGAAATTAGTTGTGAAATAGTAGATAGAATTATGAGAAAACAGTCTAGGCTCATTTTCTCAGTTTGGGTGATGTGATGCATGTTTTAAACTATAATGACACTTTTATATTGAAAAGACACACTTGGAGTTATACCGATCACAATCTGTGTTAGATTAATGTGTGGATAATCCCTATACAACCCAAATGACTTATGGATCTTTTTAATAAATTATCAAAGAAATTATAACGTGTTTTATCTATTTTTGAGTACATCACTTTTGTTTTTTTACCAAAATGTGATTTTAAACTTGAAACAAACACTTCGAGTCTTACCAACCACATCATGCTTTAGGTTTCCATGATATGGATTCCCACATTTTATAAATGAATTATTAATCTTTTCCCTGAATTATTAAGATAATATACCAATGTTTTCTTAGTTTTTAGTGAGTATAATTTTTTGAACTAAAAAGTCAATTTTAAAATGATAACAGACACTTTGAGTCATGCCAGACACATCATATATCAGATTGATGTTAGGATGATTCCTAAAAATCAAAAATGAATTATGTATAAGTTTCCTAAATTATAAAAATAATGAAATTTTGTTTTCTTGGATTTGGGTATGTTAATTTTCTTTTTTACTAAAATAATTGTCAATTTTAAGTAAAAATATGCACTCAGAGTCATACTGGTCACAACATGCATTAGATTCAGGTGAAGATGATTTATAAACATCCAAAATAACTTATGTATCATTTTTACTATAGTATAAAAATAGACCAAATGTGTTTTCTCTATTTTTAGTATGTCAGTTTTTTTACTAAAATTCCATTATAAAATGGAAACAAGAAATTTGAGTTATAACGATCACATCGTGTGTTGATTTTATGTGATACTGACTCCTACATGTAAAAAATGACTTATGAATCAGTGAGTGCCCCTTTCTGAACTAAAATGAGAATTTTAAATAAATAACATACACTTTGAGTCATGCCCGGAACATCGTGTATCTTATTGAGGTGAGGATAATTCCTAAAAGTCAAAAATTACTTATGGATCCCCTTAATAAATTATAAAATCAATAAAAATATGTTCTATCTATTTTGATTATGTCAATTTTAATTTTCACTAAAATTAATGTCAATTTTAAATTGAAATAAGCACGTGGAGTCCTACATGTGACACCATGCATTAGATTGAGGGGTGGATAATTACCACATATCCCAAATGACTTATTGATCATTTTAATAAATTATAAAAACAATACTAATGAATTTTCTCAGGTTTGGGTACGTTACTTGTGTTTTTTTACTAAAATGTCATTTTAAACTGAAAACATGCACTTTGAGTCATACTGTTCACATTGTGTGTTAGTTTGACGTGATAATAATTATTTCATGTATGAAATTACTTATTAATCATTATCATAAATTATCAAGACAATAGTATCATGTTTTCACAGTTTTCATTGAGTGACACTTTTTGAACTAAAATGTCAATTTTAAAATTATATTAGAAACATTGAGTCAATATGGGCACATTGTGTATTGGGTTGAGGTAAGGATGATTAATAAACATAAAAAATGACTAATGGATCATTTTAATAATGTATAAGAACAATCATAATGTTTTTTTTTTCAATTTTGAGTATGTTAGTTGTCTTTTTTACTAATATTAATGTCAATTTCAAATAAAAAAGACAAACATCGAGTCATACCATTCACACCATTAATCTTATTGAGGTGAAACTGATTCCTAAACATCCCAAATGAAAAATGGATTGTTTTTGAAAGTATAAAAAAATAAAATTTTATTTTATTAGTTTTGAGTATATCACTTCTGCTTTTTTTTATTAAATGCCATTTTAAATTGGAAATAAGAACTTCATGTCATACTGGTTACAATGTGGGTCAGTTTGATGTGAGAATAATTCCTAC
This sequence comes from Viscum album, assembly GCA_963277665.1. Classification (NCBI taxonomy): domain Eukaryota; kingdom Viridiplantae; phylum Streptophyta; class Magnoliopsida; order Santalales; family Viscaceae; genus Viscum; species Viscum album. The sequence goes on along the minus strand of OY728160.1, from coordinate 1,836,517,559 downwards.
ATGTCAAAAATGGCATATTAATTGTCTTACTAATTTATCAAGACAATATGAGAGCATTTTCTCAATTTTTAGTAAGTGACATTATTTGATCTAAAATATCAATTTTAAATTGATAACAAACCTTTTGAGTCATTCTGGGCACATAATGTAACATATTGAGGTGAATATGTTTCCTAAAAATCAAAAATGTCTTATGGATTACTTCAATAATGTATCAGAACAATGAACATGATTTTTCTTTATTTTTAGTATGTTAATTTTCTTTTTTAGAAAAATTAATATCAATTTTTTCTTATTTTTGAGTACATCAATTGTGTTTTTTAACAAAAATGTCATTTGAATATGGAAATACCCACTTTGAGTCATATAAGTCATATTGTGTGTCGGTTTTAAGGGATACTAATTACAACATGTAAAAAATTACATAATAATATTTATCCAAAATTATCAAGAAAATCTGAACATGTTTTATTGGTTTTTAGTAAAGGAGACTTTTGGAACTTAAATGTAAATTTTAAATTGTTAATAGACACTTTGAGTTGTACTAGGAATATAGTGTATCATATTTAGATGTGGATAATTCATAAATTTCACAAATAACTTATTTATAATTTTAATAAAGTATAAAAATAATCTAGATGTGTTTTCTCAATTTTGATTATGTCAGTTGTCTTTTATACTGAAATTAATGTCAATTTTAAATAAGAAGACACAATTGGAGTCATACTGGTCACACTATGCACTAGATTAATGTGACACTGATTCCTAAATGTGTCAAATGACATATGGATAATTTTATTAAAGTATCAAAACAATATCAATGTGGTTTCTCAATTCTATGTATGTCACTTTTGTTTTTTTACTGAAATATAATTTTATATTTGAAACATGAACTTCGTGTCATACTAGTCACATTGTGTCTCGGTTTGAAATGATACAGGTTCCACCATTTCTTTTTTATCCTATTGTAAATTCAACACTCTAGGTCATCTAAAAACATTATATTTTGACAAACCGAAATATTTAATGCATTTGAGAATTAAAATAAATTTGCATCATCATGAGTGAATATTCCTTATTGAGTTCTTGATCATAGAACAAGAGCGAATCATCCTTATTGAAGAAGTAATTTATTCCAAAAAAACATTAACCATTATTGAAAAACTACTACCATTTATTGATTGAAATAAAATAAATATTTACATATGAGTTTTTATAAAACATAATAAAATCCATCTTTCCCTTTCACCATTATAGAGAGTACAAAATACTTAATAAAATATTTACCTTATTTGATGGAAAAAGAATCAGTGTGACCCATTAGGTATTTTAAAAAGATAGTAAACTCAATTTTAAATTTTTTACCCCCTTTTGATAGTATTAAACATCAGTATATCCCTTTAAAGAATCCAAATGACACTAAAGTATAGTTAATCTAGTAAGTCTTCCTAGATTATTATATAGATTAGTATATCCTTTTCAATATTCTAGGTGACGATAAAATCTAACATAACATAATCATTATATTTTATTAAAAATAGTAATATCCCTTTTATTATATATTTTTCATTGAGAATGATGATGAGTTTTTCATTAATGAGCCTTTGAACATGGATCATTTTATATAATGAATGATCACATGCATAATGAATATTACCTTTTTAGATTTTACAAGAATTTGTGATATTATACAATACGTTTAATTGATAACCTAATAGCCCAAATAATTCAACCATCCACCAAAGTGAAATCACTATATTTTTATTTTCTGAAAATTCATGACTGATTTGATGAAATTTTGTATTTCTTTATTTTTTAGATGTTTTGGATCAAGCTACTACCTTCATTTTCATAGGGGTTTTCATTTGGATTTTTGATTCTTCATGATATAATTTGAAGTGGGTTTTTAATTTTCAGGTATTTTTTCCTAAATCAGTTACCTTTATTTTGATATCATGTTTCCTATGACACCATCCCTCCACAATGATCATGATCTATCAATGTTGGTTGTCCTCTAATAGTTCTCTTATAAACCTAATAGCTTTGGTAGTTTATTACACAAATATTTATTCAAAAATTTTTGTTGGATTATATACCTATATGATTATTGTATTGGTGCTGTATGGATCTCAGGTGACTATTGGATCCACTAAATACCATTTCTTTATTGTGTAGAGAATCCATGGTAAAGAAAATGCATATGTTTTGTTGTTGTTGTTCAGTTTGTTGTTGGTGAGGGGTTTCTTTCAAACTTTAGTAATATTTCGTAGTAAATGGAATGTGATAATAGAAGTTGATTCCTTTGTTAATTAGTTTGAAAAAAAAGTTGTGTTTGTTTTGTTTCTAAATTTTTTTCCTGTACTTAAATTCTTGTACAAAATCACATAAAAAAGTGTTGAAAAACATTTTTAGCATAAGAAACCTGAAATAATTGAACAATGGATCATATTGTAGTACCCAAATATTTTTATAAGATATATTTTATTTGATTTATTTTATGCCACACTAAGATAATATTTCATTATAAACAACAATTAATAAACTCGTATAATACACAATAATATGCTTGGCTTGTTTTATACTCAATTTCATGATATTTTGATAGAATTCAGTTCATGCAAGATTGAGATAAAAAGCGTTTATAAAAAAATAAAATCACTATTTATGGATTTTACTAATGAAATAAATATTTAATATATAATTTTTTAAATTTATCTTATATGTTTTCTAGATATTATATAAGATCAAATTAAATTTTTTAGATAAAAGAATATTTTTTCAAAAAATACAGTTGTGTTGCCTTTTGATGGAGTACCCATTTTAAATCTAATTTTGAAAATTATTTATATTAAATTTCAATTAATAATATTATTCTTTTAATGTATAATATAAAAATTTACTTTGGTTGATTTATTTTTCTGATAAGTTTCATTTTTTGATGAATAGTGAAAATACAGATTTTTATTGAAAACATGATTTTCTTTTAAAGTCATTACACAGTAAATTATGTTTTGGATTAGTTATAAATTTGAATCAGTTAATTTTTACCCAATTATTTTTTTTAAAATTATTTTATAAATGAATTTATTATAAAAATATTTTCTATTTTAAAATGAGCATTTTTCCAAAAAACTGTTTTTCGTGACATTTTATCGGGTTTATTTTAAATTTAATTATGCAACTTCTGTGTTTTGGATTTTGAAAATTTAATTCCACATTTGGATTAAGGAGGTCTAAATTTTCTATGTAAGAAAATTTTATTTTTTACCAATATGAATAGTAACCATGATAAATTTTGTTACCATGGTAAAGGGTAAATTAGGAAATTTTGGGTAAAAATAAAATTATAAAGACTATAAAATGACCCAAAAAAAGGAAAAAATTTATTTGATGAATTTAATTATACACTTAATAGTTAAGTATCTAAATTTTGTCATTTAATGGAATCTTTTCAATGAAAATCACTAAAATAATATTTAAATGAAATAAAGACAGAAAGTGTCCTTTTCTTGGTCTTTAATATCTATTATGTGTCCAAATAAGTATAGATGGGTGGTATCAACGAATATAAATGGTAAATTTTAACGTAATAAACATATTTCAATGATATAATTTTTTTCCATTTTGGGGCCATTTGTTAGATATTATGGTATTTATAATATTTTATTTAATGAGAATTTAAAGATGTCACATTCATGTTTTAAATAATATATCATTTTTCAAAAAAATTTATTCAGAAGATATGTTCAACTAAAAATACCCATTTGAAAGGTAAAATGTTTTTAATTATAATAGTAATTTATTTTTAGCTTTTAGGAAATAAATAATTACCTTAATGGTTTATATATTAATGATGAAGAAATTATTTAATTGATGAAAAATCAATAGAGTAATTTTATTAAAATGATAATAAATATTAAAACACCAAAAAACTTGCCTAAATATTTTTGTTCGAGTATATATAGAATATAATAATCCATGGGCTAAGTAATGAACTATTTGGATCCTTATAGAAGATATTATGACACATATATTATTTTATTTAAAGAGATGTTAAACATGCCACATTCATGTTTTAATAAGTATAACAATTTAAATAAACGATTATCCAAAATATATATTAAACTAAAAGTATAATAAAGAAATATAGTATATTTATTTTCATCATAGTATTTTCTTTGTAATTTTTACTAAACAAATAAATATATTAAATAATTAAACAAAACTAATGTATAATTATTTTATTAATGGAAATCCCAAATTAATATTTTTAAAAATATTAAAATAAATATTATTTGAGCTAATTAATTTTTCCCATTATTTTTATAGATTATCTAGACCCAATAAAAATATAATAATTTTTTTCTAGGATAACATCTTATTATGATATTTTTAAAAATCCAAGAATTGAATAGTGTTAAAATTGACACTATTATTGTTTTGTCAAAACAATGTTTTATTAAATTATTTTAAAATCATAATATATTGTTAAAAACAAATAATAATTATAATGTGGTCTGAGAGTATATAAATTAATTATTTATTATTTAATTTACATCAAATAATTTAATATTTTACCCTTTAAATATTGAAATAATTGTTACCCTAGTTAAAAAGAAATAGAATAAATAAGTGTTAAATTAAAATGACAAGGTATAAAGTGACATAAAAACTAGTAAAAAATTTATTGTTAGATGATATTAAAACCTTATCTTATATAATATTCTAAACTATGAAATTTTTTGAGGTTTTTGGATATGGTTTGATTTTATTATAAATTAATATTTTTGGAGATTTAAAATTTACGCCTCACCTTAATTATAAAAGGGAACATCCTACCTCATAATTTTAATTGACATTGACCCTTCAAGATTGTCAATACCCAGCCAATTTTCATCCTAAAATTCTATATTCATATTCTAGAGCTTATGTTCTTCTCAAAAGACCCACTCTGGTACATTTAAGAGGAGATATAGAGGGAGCTCGTCGAAGAAGAGGAGGTTCAGATACATACAAAGAAAATCAGACCTAAGGTAAGAGATTATTTTGTCTCACTTTTGTTTGTGCGGGACATATGACTTATTCAACACATATTTATTTCTGTGTTTAGGCTACCCATGAATGTTTTTAAAATTATTCTTATAATGGTTATAATATGCATATAATTTTCTTTATTTTATGAGGCTTACGATTTCACTGATTATAACTGGTAAGGGATAATTTCATATTCTCATTATTATTTGATATTGTTTAAACGTACGTATTTACTGGAGTTCATTTATCATCCATATTCATGTTTTCTAAAAATTCTTTCATAAAATGTTTTACTATTATCCTATGGATGTTTAAAGTTATTTTTACCCATTTTTGAGTTTTTAATACAGAGTTTGGAAGGAATATTTCTTTCATTTTCCATACGAGGTACTTTTTAAAATTACCAGAAATAGTTCAAGAAGAATGTTTTTTAACTAATACATCATGAATGGATTTTTAATAATTCATGATGGATTATTTCAATGAAGCTTCCTTTACAAAATTTCATGTTTATTTTCAAATAAATTCTTTTCAACTTAAATTGTTTGGAATTTTGAGAAAAGAAAATGATTTTGAAAAATAAAGTATATTTTCCTAAAGAATTAATATCAAGTGTTTTATAAAAATTATTTTCCATCTAAGATGAAATTATTTAAATAGGATTATGTTTATATCCCTATTATTAATATGGTTTTATTGTGTTTATGATAGAAATATATTTATGAAATCCATTTGTTTTATTTGGATTATAATAAAATGATGTTTAAGAAACACATTTTATTCCTTGGGTTATGCAATGATGAATTATTTAGTATTTTGTGGAATATGTAAGAATGATTTAATTATGGGATGTGTGAGACCTATATATCCATCCAATGAATTGTATAAAGATTTAAATCTAATGACATATGAAATACTATAATGAAAAGTAATTCCAGTTCAGCAATATGGGGCTGGAATGACAAGTAAATTTGGTTTAGCAGCTATGATGGTCTTGGTAGTGATGCCTTCGATACTATGGAAATCAGTATATGCTTATGAATTTTCCACCCTTCCATGTTTTATTCACATATTATGTTTCCATGACTCTATTTCTTTAATTACTCATGATTTATGTTTTATTAAATACTAATCTTTATGGAATGATTCATGTTAATGATATTTGATATATAGGGTATGATCTTTTATTTTCACAATCAGGTTTCTCATACCCTTATGCTCATGATTATGTTCATATGTATCCATTATTTACCCTTACTGAGCATTTGAGCTTACCCTTTTTATGTTTTTATTTCCCCAGGATATAAATAAACGTGTTAGGTAGGAAAACTAAAGGGGAATATTTTTAAGGGAGATATTGAAGATCTTTCACCAAGTTTGATGAATGTGTTCCAAGTTTCCAAGGACACTAAAGTAATATGGTATTTGGGAATCTATTAGTTTAATGTATTAAGTATTACACAAAAGAAATGTAATTTCCATGTTTTTCAAGCTTAGATTGTTAGATTTGGTATCAAAGTGAAGGTTTAATCAAAATTTGGAAACTAGGATGTGAAATCCTTAGTGAGATCCCTATAGATATTTCTAAGTGTATGTCTTCGGATTTCCTAAGGATAAGTCTAAGTATAGATTACAATCCTAGAGTTTTTTTGATAATCATGCATAACCTAGGATTAAACCTAATATGTGAGAGATTTAAAGTACTCCCCCTTGATTATGTTGGTTCCATAGTATGATTTTTCCTCTAACACTATTATTTTTGGGTTTTGGACAATGGATAGAACCAAAAAGAATAATGTTAATGCTGGATGTGATGGGAAATGCAATGGTTTTACTCCAGAGAAACTGATTTTTTTGGATATGGAATACAAAATCCAATTTCCTTGAGTCCTACTAGGTTTCCAAATGACCAATGGAGGAAATATGTTCTCTTAAATCATTTTTAAGGAAATTTCCTCCTTCTTTTAGTGGAACAACTGATACCCTAGTTTCTAAGAAATGGATATGTTCCATTGAAAATATATTTTTCATTCTCAAATATTCAGAATGTGAAACAAATAGGCTGGGAACTTATTTCTTGGAAGGCAAAGAGAATCTATAGTGGAACTTTTTTCAAGAATACAATATAAAAAGATAAAATTGACTCCATGGATTGGGATGAGTTCAACAAGTTCTTTTTCAATATGTACCTTCCTCGTATCCTTCATAAAAAGGGAGATTGATCTTACCCATCTATCTCATGGTTATGATATGAAAAGAAGGATAAAATTCAAGGAAACTTTAAAAACTTTAGAGAAAAGAAGATTATATTTTCTTTATTCTCAAAGTGTGTAAGGACACATTAAGAAAATTTTCTTAAGGGGACTGATAAATGTTTTGAGTTTGGGAAATAAGTTCATCATGCATTTTAATAATAAAGTAATGTGAATCAAAAGATGCCTCCCAAGAGAAAACCTCCCACAAATAAGTTTTTCAATTTCAATAAAAATGGTCATATGCTTACCAATTCCCAAATGAAAGGGTTAATGATGATGATCAACATTAGAAACCTCTTAAGTAAAAAAACAAAGGGATATCGCATGAAATGTAGAGTATGAAAAAAAGTGATGGAATGATTGTGTTTTTTATAATGGGATTCTAGAATAATTTTGTAGAATCACTTTTATGGTATTATATAATAATGAAACATCTATGTATTGTTACACTATAGTTTTTACTTAAGAATATATGTTGAGTGGTACTGATAACCATGAAAAGTGATTGAGATAATAAGGTTATGTTTTTGGAAAAGACCAGATTAAGAGAAGGATAACCCTTTTTATGAGCATGATGTTGAGATAATGATATTTGGACAAAGATATGTTGGATTTGAAGAAATAAATTGGACGATACCAGTTACATTAGAACTCGTTAAGGATTTTTTGAAAAAGTGGTTTATGCTACCATGAATGAAGCTTATAGCCTTTTTGACTTAAGAATATGGAAAAATTATTGTTTTGAATACAGATATATGGTGCTCAAGCTATTACCATGACTCAAGCGAATACATCATTAATGTGTTCAGATTTTTGTAATGTGACCAATAAGAGATACCTTATAATATTCGAGAGATAATTGTTAATCCGATTTAGTTTACATATTTCTAATGTTTTAGATTTTCTGTTTTGTAAGGTTATCCATTTATGTAAAGTTTAAATTAAACATTATATGAAGGTTTTTAGAATAAATTATTATCTCACCATAGGTGCACTTTTTCATATTGGATAACTTGTGCTAATTTTTTTTGATAAAGACAGATGGAATGACCTATCATTATATTTATCAATCACATGATCTTCTAAGGCTTTAGGAATGAAAAACTCAACTTCATTTCTTTGAATAAGAGATAAAGTATAAAATTTTCAAGGCACGACCAATGGTGGGATTGTAACAATAACAAGTATATATTCTCAGGAAAATTATTCAATACTAGGAAAAGGGATCATGATGTTAAAGGGTGTCTTATTATCATATTTTTTTGATGATATCAATGAACTCTTTCAAGTTTCCTTAGTTTATGGTTTTGTGATTGTTAACTATCACATGATCTCCAACTTTCTTTTCATCAGTGATCTTTATCAATATCTAAGATTATTTACTCTTTTCCTCCATACCTAAATTATCACCTATATTTTCCTACGTAGATACCTAGTCATGATTTAATTGGGGAAACTATTATTTTCAAACTATTCATTTTTTAAAAGTACATTTAAGACTTCATTTTTACAATGTGGTTTTCTATGAAATAAACATTCAAGTATTAATCCTTTTATAACCAAGATGAATTTAGAGGGTGAAATTCATTTTAAGGGGGTAAAATGTAATAAACAAAGATTTTTATAAGATATATTTTCTTTGATATATTGTATTCTAAACCATGAAAATCGTTTATTATATACAGTAATAACTTACTTCGCAGTATACACAATAATATACTTGTCCTGTGTTATACAAAATTTAACGTTATTTTGATAGAATTCATTTCATGCAAGAATGATCTTAATAGAGTTTATAAAATAATACAATCACTCTGGATGGATTTTATTAATGAAATATATTTTAATATATAAAATTTAAAATTAATATTTAATATTTTCTAGATATGATATAAGAACAAATTTAATATTTCAGATAAAAGAAGTATTTTTTAAAAAAATGTAGTTTTGACACCTTTTGATGGAACACCCATTTTAAGCCTAATTTTGACATTTTTTATATTAATTTTTACAAAATAAACTTATTATTTCAATTTATAATATAGAAATTTACTTTAGTTTAATTTTTGGAATTTTTTTGATATGTTTCATCTTTTGATGAATAATGAAAATATTTATTTTTATTGAAAACATTATTTTATTTTAAATTAATCACATAGAAAATTATGGTTTGGATTATTTTTAAATTTTAATTAGTTAATTTTATCCAATTATTGGTTTTAAAATTATTTTATACATAAATTTGTTAAAAAACATATTCCATTTTAAAAGGGGCATTTTTCCTAAAAAAATATTTTTCATGACATTTTACCGATTTTATTTTAAATTTCATTATGAAACTTCTATTCTTTGAATTTTAAAAAATGGATGTAAAATTTGGATTTTTGAAGTCTAAATTTGGTAAGTTTTTCCCTTTTATTTTTGACCAATATGAATAGTAACCATATTAAATTTGTTTACCACGGTAAATGGTAAATTTGGTAATGTAGGTTAAAAATAAAATTATAATGACTATAGAATGACCAAAACAAATGAGAAAAATTTATTTGATGAATTTAATTCTAACCTTAAAAATTAATTATCTAAATTTTGTCATTTAATGGACACCTGTCCAAGAAAATGACTTAAATAATATTTAAATCAAAGAAAGACACAAAGTGTCATTTTCTTTGTCTTTACTATCTATTATGTGTCCAAATAAGAAAAATGCATAGTATTAAAGAATATAAATGGTGAATTTTAACTCAATAAACATATTTCAATAATAAAAATTTATTTTTATGTTTTGGGGTCATTTGGGAGATATTATGGTATTTATAATAGTTTATTTAATGAAAATTTAAAGATGTCACGTTCTTGTTAAAAATAATATATCATTTTCAAAATAAGGCTATAAAGAAAATAATTTTCACTATAAATACTCATTTGAAAGATAATTTTTTTAATTTATCATTTTAATTTAATTTTAATTTTTAGGAAATAAATAAATACCTTAATGGTTTATATATTGATGATATAGAAATTATTTAATTAATGAAAGATCAATAAAATAATTTTATTAAAATGATAATAAATATTAAAATCTAAATACAAACTTACACCAATATTATTGGTCAAGTATATCTTGACCCTAATAATACATGGGTAGAGTTATGGACCATTTTGAGCCTTATAGAATAGATTATTAAACTTATATTATTTTATTTAAAGTAATGTTAAATTTGTCACATTCATGTTTTAATAAGTATAACATTTTTAATAATTTATTTTCTAGAAGATATATTAAAATAAAATTATCATAATGAAATATAGTGTATTTATTTAAATTATAGTATTTTCTTTCTAATTTTTACCCAAAAAATAAATATATTAAATAAATACACAAAACTAATGTAGTAATTATTTTATTAATGGAAATATCAAATTAATGTTAGTCAAAATAATAAAGTAAATATAATTTGAGAAAATTAATATGTAAAATTATTTTTATATATCCCCTAGACCTCATAGGGATATAAAAAATATTTTTTTAGGATAAAATATTATTTTGATATTTTTAAAAATCCAAGAATTGAATAGTGTCAAAATTGACTCTATTTTTGTTTTTTCAAGACAATGTTTTATTAAATTATTAAAAAATAATAAAAAAATTTAATAAATATATAATAAATATTATATATTCCAAAAATTATCAAAATTAATTATTATGATTTAATTTACATCAAATAAGTAAATATTTTACCCTTTTAAAATTGAAACAATTGTTACCATTATTATAATGAAATAGAAGAGCTAAGTGATAAATTGAAATGATAAGGTTTAAATTGACATAAAAAATTGTAAAATTTTTATTAGTTGATGAAATTACAACATTATCACCTATCATCTTTGAAACCATGACATTTTTAGGTTTTTTTATATGGTTTGATTTTATAATAAGTTAATATTTTTTGAGATTCCAAATGTTCCCCTCACCTCAATTATAAAAGGGCACATCCTCCCACACAATTTCAATTCACATTAAGCCTTCACGCTCGGCCATACCCTCCACATTTTCATTATAAACATCCTTTGTCACATTTTATAGGTTATTTTCTTCTTAAAACACCAAATCTAATACCTTTAAAAGAAGATCTAGAGGTAGATCGTCGAAGAAGAGTAGGTTCATATACAAAGGAAATCAAACCTAAGTTAAGAGATTATTTTTCCCACTTTTATTTTTATTGGACATATTAATTATACACCACCTATTTATTTTTGTGTTTATTCTTCACAGGAATGTTTTTATGATTCTTATTATGATGTTTATTACATGCATATAATTTTATTAATTTTATGAGGCATACAATTTGACAGATAATAATTGGTAAGGGATAATTTCAAAATCTCATTATTATTCGAGATTGTTTATATGTAATTATTTACTGGAGTTTATTTATCATCCATGTTAATGTTTTCTAAAAATTATTTCATAAAATCTTTTAATATTCTTATAAGGATATTTATAGTCATTTTACTCATTTTGACTTTTTTATACATGGTTTGGAAGGAATATTTCTTTAATTTTCTATATGATGTACTTTTTGAGTTTACCAGAAAAAGTATGAGAAGAATGTTTTTTAACTTATATATAATTAATGTATTTTTACAATTTTATGATTCCTTATTTCCATGAAGATTCTTCTACTCGATTTCATATTTATTTTCAAATAAATTCTTTTCATTTAAAATTGCATAGTATTTTGATAAAATAAAATGTTTTTGAAGAAGAAAAGATATTTTCCTTAAGAATTAATATTAAGTGTTTTATAAAAATTATTTGTTATCTAAGATTAAATTATTTAAATGGTGTTTTGTTTATATACCTATTATAACTATGGTTTTATTGTGTTTATGATGGTATTATATTTATGAAATCCATTTGTTTTATATGGATTATGATGGAATAATGTAGAAGAAACTAATTTTATCACTTGGTTGTGATAAGATAAATGATTTGTGTTTTTTGGAATACATAATAATGATTAAATTATGAGATGGGTGGGTCCTATATCTCCCTCCAATGCATTGGGTAATTATTTATATCTACTGAGTTAGACATGACTATAACAATAACTAAACCCGGTTTAGTAATACAGAGATTGAATGCATGTAAATCTGGTTCAGTAGCTATGATGGTCTTGGAAGAGATTCTTTGCCTAGTATGGAAATTAGTACATGCTTATGTGTTTTCCACACTTCCATGTTTTATTCATATGTTAGGATTCCCAAACACAAGTTCCTTATTTCCTCATGATTTATGTTTTATGAACTACCAATATTTATTCCATGATTCATGTTTATGATATTTGATATGTAGGGAATGATCTTCTATTTTCATAATCATATTTCTCACACCCTTATGCTCATGATTATTTTCACATATCTCCATTATTTAACCTTAATGAGCTTTTGATCTCAACATTTTTATGTTTTCTTTTCCCCAGGATATAAAGAAAGGATTTAGGTAATAAATTTAAGGGGAATATCTTTATGAGAGATATTTAAAATCTTTCACAAAGTTAGAATAATGTGTTCCAAGTTTCCAAGGAACTAAACCAATACAGTATTTGGGAATCTATTTGTGAAATATATTAATTATTCTATAAAAGAAATGTATTGTCCCCATATGCTTGGGTCGTTAGAGTTGTTATCAAAGAAAAGGTTTAGTCAGCCTTTGAAAACTAGGATTTGAAATATTTATTGAGATCCCCAGAGATATTTAAAAGGATATGTATTGGGATGTCCAAATGATATGTCTAAGTATAGATTATAATCCAAGAGTTTTTGTGATAATCATGAATAACCTAGGATTAAACCTAAGATGTTAGAGATTAAAAGTACTTCCCCTTGACCTTGTTGTTTTCCTATTATGATTTTTGCCTCTAACGCTATTATTTTTTGGTTTAGGACAATGGATGGAACCAAAATGAGCCACGTTAATGCTAGATATGATGGGAAATAAAATGATTTTATTTTGGGGAAACAACATATTATTGAATTTTGAATACAGAATCGAATTTCCATAAATCCTCCATGGTTTCCAAATGTCTGAAGGAGGGAACAACATTCCCTTGAATCATTATTAGGTAAATTTCTACATTATTTTAGTGGAACAAATATCCCACTACTTGTTGATAAATGGATATGTTCCTTTGAAAATATTTCATTCTCCGATATTCAAAACATGAAAAAGTTATGATGAGAACATATTACATGGAAGGTAAAGTAAATTCATGGGGGAAATTTATCAAGAATATGACACAAAAAGATAAAATCGAATCCATGGATTGGGATAAGTTCAAGAAGTTATTTTTTAGTATATAAATTCCTCATATCCTTCTTACAAGAATGGAGATTGAAGTTACCCATCTATCCCATGGTTATGATACGAAAAGAAGTATAAAATTAAAGGGAAACTATAAAAACTATGGTAAAAATAATATTAGAGTTTATTTATAATAAAAATATGAAAGGAAACATAGAGGAAATTATATTAATGGTTATGATAAATGTTTTATATGTGGGAAAGATGGTCACCATGCATTTTACTACTGAGGTAATGTAAATAAAAAAAATCTACCAAGAGTGTACCTCCCATAAATCAGTGTCTCAAGTGAAAGAAAAATGGTCATTATTCTTACTAATGACCAAATAAAAGGGTTACTGACGATGATCAACATCAATAATAATTTAAGGAAAAAGAAAAAGGGAAGACACATGCGATGTATAAAATGAAAACAAAGTGATGGAATGATTGAGTGTTTTTGTAATGAGATTCCTGAATATTGTTGTAGAATCACTTTTATGGTGTTATTGAATAATGAAACATCTATGTATTGGTTCACTATATTTTTTACTTAAGAAAATATGATTAGTGGTACTGATAATATTGAAAATTGATTGAGGTAATAATGTGTTGTTTTTGGAAAAGACCTGATTAAGGGAAGGATAACCCTTAATATGATCATGATGTGGAGATAATGATATTTATGCAAAGATATCTTGGATTTCAATAAATAAATTGGATGATACTATTTACATTGGAACTGGTTAAGGAATTTTTGAAAAGTGTTTTATGCTATGATGAATGATGTTTAAAACTTTTTAGACTTAAGAATAAGGGAAGATTCATGTTTTCAATAAGGATATATAGTAATTCAGGTTATTACTAGGACTCAAGGGAACACATGATGAAGGTGTTCAGATGTTTGTAATGTGACCAACAAGAGATACCTTATGATATATGAGAAATAATTGTTAAGCTGATTTAGTTCACTGAATTCTAATTTTTTAGATTTTATGTTTTGTATGGTTATCAATTTATGTAAAGTTTAAGTGAAACATCAGATGAAGTTTGTTAGAATAAATTATTATCTCACCATAGGTGGACTTATGCATATTTGATAACTTGTTCTAACATTTTTTGGGATAAATATAAGTGGAATGAACTATAATTATATTTTTGGATCACATGATTTTCTAATAGTTCAGGAAATAAAAACTCAACTATTTTTCTTTGAATAAGGGATAAAGTAGAAATTGTTTAAGGCATGACCAATAATGGAATTGTACAAAAAAATAAGTATATATTCTCATGAAAATTCATCAACCTTACCAAAAGTTATTATGATTTAAAAGGGTTCCTTATTACAATAATTTTTTATCATATAAATTACCACTTTCATGTTTCCTTAGTTTATGGTTTTTTTGATTGTTAACTATCACAGGATCACAAAATTTATTAATATCAGTGATATTTAACAATCTCTATGATTATTTACGCTTTTCCTCTATGCCTAAGTCTTCACCTATATTCTCATATGTAGAGACCTAGTCATGATATAAAATTGGAAACTACTATTTTCAAACTATTCCATTTTTCAAAGGATGTTTAAGACTTTATTTTTATGATGTGGGTTTCTATGAAAGAAAACTTCAAGTATTAATCCTTTTATAACCAAGACAAATTTCAAGGGAGAAATTCATTTGAAGGGTGGTAGAATGTAATACCCTAAGATTTTTATAAGATGTATTTTCTTTGATTTCTTGTATACTACAAAAAGATACGATTACATTATATGAAACACTGACTTGGCCGGTAGTATAAAAAATATTATGCTTGGCTTATGTTATACTCAATTTCACGTTATGTATATAGAATTCATTTCATGCAAGACTGATCTTAAAAGAGTTTTTAAAAAAAACCACTCTTGTGTATTTTATTAATGAAATATATATGTAATATATAATGTCTAAAATTAATATTTTAAGAGTTCTAGGCATGATATTAGACCAAATTCATTTTTCAGATAAAATAAGTATTTTTCAACAAATAATGTTTTTCCTCCTTTTGATGGTGCACCAATTTTAAGTCTAGTTTTTGACACTTTTTTATATTAAATTTGATAAAATAAACTTATTATTTTAATTTGGTATATAAAAATTCATTTTTTTTCATTTTTGGTATTTTTCTGATAAGTTTCATTTTTGATGAATTGTGAAAAACTGATTTTTTTAAAGCTTATTTTCTTTTAAATTCATTACATAGTAAAATTATGTTTTGGATTATTTTTAAATTTTAATTTGTTAATTTTTATCCATATATGGTTTTTTAAAATTATTTTATACAAGAATTTATTACAAAAACAATTTCAATTTTAAAAGGGGCATTTTTGCAAAAAAAACTATTTTTTGTGACATTTTATCGGTGTTATTTCAAATTTAATTATGAAACTTCGATGTTTTTAATTTTTGAAAAATCGATGTCAAATTTAGATTCTCGAGGTAAAAATTTTGGTAAGTACTTACCTTTTAGTTTTGACCAATATGAATAGTAATCATGGAAATTTTGTTACCATAGTAATGGGTAAATTAGTAATTAGGGTTAAAAATAAAATTATATTGACTATAAAATGATGAAAACAAATGAAAAAATTTTATTTGATTAATTTAATTCTACCATTAACAATTTAGGAACTAAATTATGTCATTTGATGAACACATTTCCAATAGAACGACTTAAATAATATTTAAATCAAAGAAAGACAAAAAGTGTCATTTTCTTTGTCTTTAATATCTATTTTGTGTCCAAATAAGGAAAAATTGGTGGTATCAATGAATATAAAAGTTTAATTTTAACTTAATAAAAATATTTAAATAACATAAATTTATTTTGACATTTTGGGTCCATTTAGGAGATATTATGGTATTTATAATATTTTATTTTATGAAAATTAAAAGATGTGACCTTCATGTTTTAAATAATTTATCATTTTTAAAATAAGGTTACACGAAATATAAGTTTGATTATAAATAAGAATTTTAAATATAATTTTTTTATTTATCATGGTAATTTATTTTTAATTTTTAGGAAATAAATATTAACCTTAAGATTTTATATATTTATGATACAGAAATTATTTAATTAATGAAAAAATAAAATAATTTTATTAAAATGATAATAAATATTAAAAGTCCAAAAACATTCCCAAATATTATTATTCAAGTATATATCTTCTATAATCATCCACAATTACAATTATGGACCACTTAGAGCCTTATAGAATAGATTATCATACTTATGTTATTTTTTTTAATGTGATGTTAAACTTATCACATTAATGTTTTAATAAGTATAACATTTTTAATAAGTGATTTTACAAAAGATATATTGAAATAAAATTATTATAATGATATCTAGTATATTTGTCTTCATCACAATATTTTATTTTTAATTTTTACCTAAAAAATATATATATTAAATAATTACACAAAACTAATATAATAATTACTTTATGAATGGAAATATCAAATTAATGTTATTAAAAATATTAAAATAAATAAAATTGAGCTAATTAATATTTCCCATCATTTTTATAGATCACCTATAACCCATAGTCATATAATAAAATATTTTCTCCTATAATAACATATATTATTGATATTTTTAAAAATCCAAGAATTGAGTAGTGTTAAAATTGATACTATCATTGTTTTTTCAAAAAAATGTTTACTAAATTATTTAAAAACCATAAATCATTTTAAAAAATATATAATAATTATTATATGGTCCAAAATTATCTAAATTAATTATTTATGATTTAATTTAAATCAAATAAGTAAATATTTCACCAATTTAATATCGAAATAATTGTTACCCTGGTTAAAATGAAATAGAATAACTAAGTGTTAAATTAAAAAGATACAGTTTAAATTGACAGAAAAACTTGCAAAAGTTTTTTTTGTTGATGATATTACAACCATATATAATATAAAATTCAAAACTATGACATTTTAGAGGTTTTTGGATATGTTTTTATTTTATTATAAATTATTGTTTTTGAATATTCTAAATGAGCCCCTCCCCTCAATTATAAAAGGGAACATCCACCCTCACAATTTCAATTCACATTGAGCCTTAAAGTTCCGCTATCCCCTAACCATTTTACTTCTCAACTTCCTTTGACTCATTCTAGAGGTTTTTTTCTTCTCAAAAGACCAATTCTAGTGCCTTTAAGAGGAGTTCTACTGCGAGCTAGTTAAAGAAGAGGAGGATTAGATACATACAAAGGAAATTAGACCTAAGGCAAGGGATTGTTTTTTTTCCACTTTTGTTTATGTGGGACTTATGCCTTATACAACACCTATTTCTTTTTTTTTTGTTTATTATTCCCATGAATGTTTTTATAATTCTTATTATGATAGTTATTATATGCATATAATTTTCTTTATTTTACGAGGCTTACAATTTGACTGATTATAATTAGTGAGGGTTAATTTCGCAATCACATTATTATTCAAGATTTTTTATACGTAAGTATTTTCTAGGGTTTATTTATCATAATTATTCATGTTTTCCAAGAATGATTTCATAAAATGTTTTACTATTCTCCTATGGATTTTAATGCCATTTTTACCCATTTTTTAGTTTTTAATACATGGGTTGGAAGGAAAATTTCTACAATTTTCCATACAAGGTACTTTTTTGACTTTACTGGAAAAATTATGAGATTAATTTTTTAACTTATATGACATGAATGTATTTTTACACCTTCATGAATCGTTATTTCCATGAATATTACTATACATGATTTCATTTTTTTAAATAAATTATTTTTATTTAAAATTGGGTGGTATTTTTAGGAAAAAAATGTTTTTGAAGGAGAAAGGATATTTTCATTAAGAATTAATATGAATTGGTTTAACAAAATTATTTTACATACAATATGAAATTCTTTAAATAGGGTTATGTTTATATCCCTATTATTAGCATGTTTTTATTATGTTTTTTATGGAATGATATTAATAAAATCTATTTGTTTCATATGGATTATGATGGAATGATGTCTAAGAAACCCATTTTATTCCTTGGGTTATGCTATGATGAATAATTTATATTTTTTTAGAATATGTAATAATTATTTTATTATGAGATTGGTGGTATATATATCTCTATCCAATTCTTTGGGTAAAGATTTATATCTAATGAGATATACATGATTGCAATGAAAAGTAAATCTAGTTCATTAATATAGGGCCGAAATGATAAGTAAATCTGGTTCAACAGCTATGATGGTCTTGGTAGTGATGTCTTGGCTAGTATAGAAATCGGTATATCCTTATTTTTTCTATACTTCCATGTTTTATTCATATGTTATGCTTCCATGACTCAAGTTCTTTATTTCATCATGATTTATGTTTTATTAACTAAGAATATTTATACCATGATTAATGTTTATGATATTTTATTTGTATGGTACGATCTCCTATTTTCAGAATCATGTTTCTCATACCCTTATGCTCATGATTATGTTCACATGTCTCCATTTTTTTCCTTTACTGATCATTTGAGCTCACTCATTTTATGTTTTCTTTTCCCCATGATATAAAGAATGGTTTTAGGTAGGAAAACTAAAGGGGAAGATATTTATAATAGATGTTGTAGATCTTTCACCACGTTTGAAGAATGTTTTCCTTGTTTCAAAGAACACTGAACTAATATTGTATTTGGGTATCTATTTGTGTAATATATTAATTATTTCTCAAAATAAATGTAATTTCAATGTAAATCATGCTTGGTTCGATAGATTAATCTTAGGTGAAAAGTGTTGTGCCCAATTTTCAACAATCTTTCTCAAAACAACCTTCATATGATCCCCATTCTAATCTATTTTCGAATTTTTTTTGTTTACAAGACATAACTTAGTCTCCTCCTTTTCCTCGATCTCCCCCTCTAACTCCTCCTCTACCTCAGTCTCCAACTTCACCTTCACCTCCACCTCTACCTCCATCCCGACCACTACCTCCGCCTCCACCTTTACCTCTGTGTCCTCCTCCTCCACTTCCATTTCCCAAAAATTTTATTATTTGTGGGTCAATGATTCTAATCAAATTGATTTCATCCATTATACATATACTTTTTAAATATATAAAAAATAATATATAATCATTTTTACACTATTGTTTGACAACTGAAATATATTTCTAAGGTCATAGCTTGTACTAGATAACAGACATAGTAGGAAATCATGTAAATTTGTTTTGAGAAAACATGTTGGCATCATGTACACTACCCACTCATCTATAATCAAATTTACTTCTTTTTCTGAATATGAATATTTTAATAAGTCTTGGTAGTATATATAAAATATTTACAAATAAATGATTAATAAATATTTTTAATGAAATTCAAATTATCTTAAGAAATTATTTGTTTAGTTATTCTAGTCTTTTAATGGTATATGATCTCAATCATAAATTTCAAAAAAATAATAACCAAAATAGTTAACATTATCTTGCTTGAGATATTATAGAATAATTGACCAAAATAAGTAATTTTTTTAGAAATATGTTTTGATAGTTAAATATTTTTTTATATACCTCAATCTGTTTCCATTTTTAGTAATCCATAGGAGTTTTTTATTCAGACACCAACTTCATGCCATGATATAGCCTATATCTATCGATTAGTCTATCATAACAAAATTCTTGTTAAAACATATTATGAAACATATAATTTTAAATTTATAAAATTTTGATTGCAATGTATTACAAATTCAAAATACATATCATGTGTGATCATTTTTTGGGATATCTATGTATTGGATCCAAAATATAAATATTTGGGGTATCCAGATTGACTTCGATCAACACATAGTGATGCCTAAAAGAACAAAAAAAAAATAAGTATTGAAAAAATAAAAATATATTTTATGTTATTATATTATAGAGTTTTAATTCTATATTTTAGGAATAAAAAAGAGTCTAATGTCTATTGGTTTTTTCATAAATTCTTACTGTAGCTCATATTTTTTCTTCTAATTTAATCGTTATCCATATATTTTTCCATGTAAATGATTTTGGGATTAATGAATCCAAATAGTTCTTCACATGGGTTTCCCTATATATATTAGTAATATAAATTCCAATGAAAAATATGAATAGTTATCAACATTAATAAATATATTAGCTGACTATTTGGAAAGATGTTTTATGAAAATTTACCTTATATATGTTTTTAAAATTGAGACACCCATCTATTCATGCTTAATAATATCATTTATACTCTCAAGACCAACTAAATATGTCATGAAAGTTACATATATTTTTTTTCATATGGAATTTATGAAATATTTTCATCCTTAAATGTAGTATCTACATGAAGTTGTAATGATAATAAATGTTTCTCTTGAATTGGTGGGGATAAGGTACTATAGGAAGATAATTTTTATTTCTTGATTGATTCCCTAGATTTTATTAATATGCACTTCTATTTTCCATTTTATTTATCCATATATAATATATTACCTCACACCATAACTTTTTCATCAACTGTTACAGGTTTTTCATTTCAAATAATTTGTTAAATACTTACTAGATGTCTCTTTATATGATTGGATGACCATGCTATGAATGTTATAGTATCATCATTGACCATTGTAATATCAGGATCATCAAGTGGAACATGAAACTCAATATTCAACTCATGATATACATCAATCCCTACTCTCATGTGATCTTTTGTGAGATATTCCAGGTGTATATTATCTCCTGGAATATTACACATCATACCCCTCATAGCTAGGTGGTGAATGGATATTAAAAGATATAAATCACATAAAACTGTACCCTACATAATTCTAGAAATATAAATATATCATAATTTGTTTGATTCACATTTAAAATAAATAGTAATGAAAAAATTGATTACCTCTGGTAAGGTATGCAGTTGATGTGAATGACTAGCCTCAAAGCTAGCAGGGTCATCTTTCTCCTGTTATGATCTTTGTTCAATTGCATATTCACTTTGTTCCTTTCTCATATATTGGTATCCCAAACCAAAATGGAAAATAATATCTTGAAAATAATCTATTTGTGTCTACAATTCTTTCACTATATTATATGTATCTTTATGTTTTTTTATCTTCTTGAAATATGTTTGAGGATACACTCCAAAACCTTATCCTCTAACGTGACCATATCAATCCGACCGCTTCAAATCTATCGAATGTAGTTTTTCTAATGATATGGTTACTGTTGATTATTGTGCCTAAAACATATAAAAAATATATGAACATAAATAGATATTTTTTGTAATACTATTATAAATCACAATGAATTGATATTATATCATACTTATAAATGTTTCCCATACTTCTTTTGTGTTTTAATCAACTTATTTACCCTCATTACTTAAATGATCCTCCTTCCATAACAAATGATGTGGGATGTAAGTGGATTATGATTTTCATTCATCAATATTCATATACAAAAAGGAACAAACATTATTTCATATCAAATAAAACTTTCTTTGTTGATTTAAAATACATACCAATTTATTCTCAAGTGAAGCATACCCATCCCTAATATACGATATGGGTACATTGATTTTGTTGTACATTATTAATTTTTAACACTCTTTTTTTGTTTCATAAATAAACAATTTTGAATCAAATGGGATAAAATAAATAATTTCAAATAATATATTATCGACTGCAATGCACCTGATATTAATTCTCATAACAATGAATTATGAAAGAATCCCATGTTTCCATCTTTATTGTATGTTCATAACTAACTAGTGGGTGGGGTTTTTCTTTCCCCTCATCATCCCTACGATATAACTTGGTAAAAATATTACAAAAGCCTCTATGTTCTTTTCCATTGGCCAATTAGACAAATTTTTCACTGAAATATTCTAAAATAAATGAACTATATAAGGAATAATGAAAATTAAATCAACATTTCTGTTGGAACCATGGTCATTCTATGCATGAATTAGAGTATGGTTTGTGTTTTTCATCAATCCTCAGTGGAAGTTCAGAATGTGTGCCAGCAAAGTGATCATACAGAACAAGAAGATAACAGTATTGAAGGTGGCACCATTTTCCAGTGTTTGCCAAATATTTTGGCATGAAAATCGACAAATGGATAAAAGTGGTTTTTGGCAAAGGGACTTGTGCGCTATTGACTTGAAGGAGAGTAAAATTGCACACCATATTTTTTTCAAGATCAGAACATCAAAATATGGAAAAGGGATAAGGGTCATGCATGTTTTGGGTTTGGTTGTGCAAGTGACTAGTGCGGCAGAGACATGGGCGGCAAGACTAGGGCAGAGAGACTTGTACGCCAAGGGGAGACTTGTGCACTATCGTGAATGGTGTCAAAATGCTTATAAATATAGGTTGACCCCTCCTCATTAGACAAAAACTTCAGACTTAGAGAAATTCATAGATCCCGTCACGCAGGTGTAGTGGTCGCGCAAGTGGTGGTGGGTCGTTCAAGTTGAAGTTGCGCGACAATTGTTAGATACATGTCCAAGGTGGTCTGGGTGAGAAATTGTGTTGGTTTCCCAAGTTTGGAGTTGGGGAAGGAAGTTTCATGATGGTGGTTTGGTGACACTTGCGCGCCAGGATTTGACGAAGCGCGACATTTGACCTTTGCGCGCCAAAACCAGTTTTGGTGGAAAAGAATGTGAGTTGCACAAGTTTGGTGTTGATGAAGTGAGAGTTGCGCAAGTATTTGAGGTGGACATATGCGCCATCTTTAAAACTTTCACTCCGACTTGGAGAAGCATGCCAGGTGTTGTTGAAGCATGTTGGTCTTTTTGGAGTTGCACAAAAGCTTGAAGATTTCCCGATACCTTCGGTGCAAAGTGAGATCAGTCTACGGGTGAGAGTTGGACTTCATCAGAGCATCTACATACAATAGAGGATGTATTATTTTGAAATGATGAATAGACCTTCATGTCTATAAACTGAGTGGGACTTCATCAAGGGTAGTGAGCCAGGGGGAGTCAACGGGAGTGACCCGATGGATGCAGTAGGCTATCCCCAAACAATTGTAAAGGCGGTGAGCCTGGGACAGAGCGACTGTTCCCAAACCTTTGTAATCCACAAAGAGTGAAGAATAGTATAATTTGGTACGACTAATAACATGTCGGCATATTATCCTTGGGCGTAGCCCTTAGTGGTGAACCAAGTAAAAAGTGATGTGTCATCTCTTTGTATGTGAATGTTTTATTTATTCTCATATCCATCATACAGGTTAAACTAGTTTCTACCAACGTGGGAACAAGATCCGTCAGTTTAAAAGAAAATGTTGACACCATGATTTACCCCTCCCCTCTCAGGGTGTCTCGGGCTCCTTCAAGTGGTATCAGAGCGAGGTTACTGGTGTCAGATCTGTTTTATACCACTATGGAAAATTCATCCAGTGTTAGGGGAGTTCCCCTCTTTGATGGAAGTAATTTTTAGATTTAGAAGAACAGAATGATATCTCATATAAGATCCCTTGGAATGGATGTTCTGTTTTCCACTATTCAAGTTATAAAAGTTACTAATCCAACAGGGCTGGCTATGAATGATGCCGATAGGAAAATTCATGATGATGATGCTAAAGCATAGAATGCTCTCATCGTAGCCCTTTCTGATCAGATCTATCTAAAGGTGATGAGTTGCACCTTAGCAAAGTCCATGTGGGATAAACTTGTAAATATTTATGAAAGATATAGAAAAGTGAAGGAGGCGAAACTTCAAGTCCTGCACAATAGGTTTGATGATATGAAGATGCATCCTGATGAGAATGCAGATTCCTTCTTCAATCGAATTACTGAAGTGGTTGGATCTATTCGGGGTCTAGGTGAAGAAATCAAAGACATAGAAATTGTGAAGAAAATATTAATAAGACTTCCACCCCTTTACAATGCAAATGTTTCATCCCTTGAGGAACGATATCTTTCCAAACATTCTCTGGATGATCTACTGAGCAGCCCAGTGGCATAGGAAATGAGGGTCAAACCAGAAGATGCTACGACTCGAGTAAGTAAGGAAATGGCGTTCAAATCCATGGAGAAACTGAAAATCTCAGAAGATAGTAGTGGTTAAGACAATGAGGAAAAGAAAATGTTTCTCTCATTTCCATGAAGTTCCATAAGGGAAAAGGGAAATTCAAAGGGAAGTTACCTCTAGCTTACTTTAGTTGTGCCAAAGTCGGGCACATTGCTTCTCAGTGCTTGAGGAAGATCGATGATGATGTTAACGATGTTGAAAACATTGAGAAGCCTAAGAAAAGATTTTTCAATAAAGGATACTTCAAATATAGAAATAAATTTCTGAGGAATAGTTTTGTTTGTGAAGAGGAAGAAGATGATAATGAATTCTGTGATGAAGAAGAACCAGAATTTAAAACTGGGAACCATGCTTCCATGATTTCCACTGTTGGAAAATCAGAAAATACTAGGGGAGAAAATCAATTGAAAACTTGTGTAGATCCCTAGTTTCAACTTAAAGACGAATCATGGGTGAAATCCATGAATGAAGAGTTAGATCATATTGACAAGAACTAGACATGAGATCTTGTATAGAGACCCGAAGGTCACAATGTGATTGGCACAAAATGAATCTTCAAGAACACATTTAATGAGCATGGAAGTGTTATTAGAAACAAGTAACGACTAGTATGTAAAGGATACTACCAGATTGAAGGCATTGATGTTGAATAAACCTTTACTCCAGTGGCTATACTGGAGTCAATGAGGCTTTTCCTTTCCATGGAACTCCAAAGAGGATATAAAGTATATCAAATGGATGTCAAGACACCATTCATGAATGGTGTTCTCGAAGAAGAAGTCTATATTGAACAACCGGTGGGTTTAGTTCTTGATACTGATGAAACAAAGGTCTGTAAACTAAAGAAAGATCTATATGGTTTGAAGCAGGCACCATGAGCATGATATTCCTGGATGGACTCGTTTCTCAAGAAGATGGAATTAAAAAGAGGAGTATACCACAATCTATACGGGAAAAATTATCCAAAAGATCAGCTCATGGTTATAGTCTACATTGATTACATTATATTTGGTAGCATCAGGCAGAAATCAGTGGATGAATTTTCCAATCACATGAAATCAGAATTTGAAATGTCTATGATTGGGGAGCTCACATATTTCTTGGGGCTGCAGGTGATTCAAAGGCAAGATTACACTTTCATTTCACAAGAAAAGTATGTAAGAGAGCTACTAAAGAAGTTTAATATGCAAGAATACAAACCAATATCAACTCCGATTGCAGTTGGAACAAAACATGGAAATCATGAGGATGGGGCATCTGTAGACCCCACTATTTACAGATGGATAATCGGTAGCCTACTGTACCTGACAGCGACACGGCCAGATATTGTTTTTGAAACCTATCTAGCGGACCGATTTCAGAGTAATCCAAAGGAGGAACATATGATTGCAGTAAAACGAATCATGAGGTATATTCAAGGTACTTACAATTATGGCTTATACTTTTTTGCAGGAAGAGACAATGAATTATCATCATTTTCTGATGCTGATCGGGCTAGTGATGTAGTGGATAGAAATTACACCAGTGGTAGAGCTTTCTATATTGGGAATAAATGTGTTGGTGGTTGAGAAAGAAACAAGAAAGTACTTCTCTTAGTACTGCTGAAGCTGAGTATATCTCCACCATAAAGGCATGCACTCAACTGCTATGGATGAAGCAACAAATTAAAGATATTGGTAATGAGGTGAATCAACCAATGGTAATTTAATGTGATAACAAGTGCATAATTGATATTATGAAAAATCTTGTTCAACATTCTCATACAAAACATATTGAAATCAGGTATCACTTTATCAAAGATAAATTTGAGTAAGGCTTGATTAGAATGGATCATGTCATAACTGATGAGAAAGTGGATGATATCCTGACCAAGCCACTGTCAGTGGCTGTGTTTGAGAAGTATCAGTTGAACCTCAATGTTCAGCCACCTCCTAGTGCATAAAGAGGTTACACAATACCCATCTCCTCAGTTATGATAACTGTTTTTAATATTTTTATGGATGTGATGCAGGTTTGTGGGGGAGATACTAATTAGGGGGAGTGTGCTTGAGCTGAACAAGGAAAAATTACTGGTCTTTGGGTTTATTGTCAATGGGGGAGAAATTAATAAATTCAGGCTTGTAATGATTCTATGACACGATGATAATTCACTATAAATGATAGGATGAGAAGGATGAGAAGGAATAAATTGGACATGTAATGCTTCTTGGGCATCATTGAGAATTCCAAAATACGGGAACCCAATTCAAGATTACTCTTTTGTTTTCTACACTAAGCATTTCTCACATAGACTTAGAGTGTTGGATGAGTTGATTCTTTCATTTTTGGTTTTCCTATGACTGGTGCTCTATTGAGTTTATTTACTGATTTCCAACAAACCCAAAGGGGGAGATTGTTGGAACCATGGTCGTTCTATGCATGAATTGGAGTATAGTTTGTGTTTATTGTCAATACTTAGTGGAAGTTCAGAATGTGTGCCAGAAAATTTATCATACAGAACAAGCAGATAATATTATTGAAGGTGTCACTGTTTTCCAGTGTTTTCCAAGTTTTTGGGCCTGAAAATCAACAAATGGAGAAAAGTGGTTTTTGGTAAAGGGACTTGCGTACTGTTGACTTGAAGAAGAGGAAACTTGTGCACCATATGTTTTTTAAGATCAGAACATCAAATATGGAAAAGGGATAAGGGTCACGCAAGTTTTAGGTTTAGTCACGCAAGTGACTAGTGCGGCAGAGACAAGGGCAGTAGGACTAGGGCGGCGAGACTTGCGCACCGAAGGGAGACTTGCGCAGCATCACGCAGGGTGTCAAAATGCCTATAAATTCAGGTCGATCCCTCCTCATTCGATACAATGTTCGGACTTAGAGAAATTCATAGCTCCCATCGCGTAGGTGTAGTGGTTGCACAAGTGCTGGTGGGTCGCGCAAGTTGAAGTTGCGCGACAGTTGTAAGTTGCACGTCCAAGGTGGTTTGGCCGAGAAAGGGTTTTGGTCACCCAGGTTTTGATTTGGGGAAGGAAGTGTTGTGTAGGTGGTTTGGTGACACTTGCGCACCATGATTTGCAGAAGCGCAACAGTTGACCTTTGCATGCCAAAACTGGTTTGGGTGGAAAAGAATTCAAGTCGCGCATGTTTGGTGTTGATGAAGTGAGAGCCACACAATTAGTTGAGGTGGACTTGTGCACAGTCTTTAAAACTTGTGCGCCGGCTTGGAGAAGCGCTCCAGGTGTTGTTGAAGCACAGCGGTCTTTTTGGAGCTGCAGGAAAGCTGGAATATTGCCCAATACCTTCAGTGCAAAGTGAGATTAGTCTACGGGCGAGAGTTAGACTTCAAAAGAGCATCTACATACAACAGAGGATGTATTATTTTACAATGGTGAAGAGACCTTCACGTATATATACTGAGTGGGACTTCATCAAGGTCAGTGAGCCAGGGGGAGTCAACAGGAGTGACCCGAGGGACGCAGTAGGCTATCCCTTAACAATTGTAAAGGCAATGATCCTGGGAAAAAGCGACTATTCCCAAACCTTTGCAATCCACAAAGAGTGAAGAATAGTGGAATTTGGTACGACCGACAACTTGTCGGTGTATGCTATTTAGACGTAGCCATTAGTGGTGAACCAAGTAAAAAGTGTTGTGTCATCTCTTTGCATGTGAATGTTTTATTTATTCTCATATCCATCATATAGGTTAAACTAGTTTCTACCAATGTGGGAACAAGATCCGTCAGTTTAAAAGAAAAAGTTGACACACTAATTCACCCCTCCCCTCTCAGGGTGTCCCGGGGTCCTTCAATTTCATCATATATT
Source organism: Viscum album (assembly GCA_963277665.1). Taxonomy (NCBI): domain Eukaryota; kingdom Viridiplantae; phylum Streptophyta; class Magnoliopsida; order Santalales; family Viscaceae; genus Viscum; species Viscum album. The sequence continues at coordinate 1,836,489,070 of OY728160.1, read as the reverse complement.
TTTCCAGTAAAATAGAGAAAGCTCGAATGGCCTGAAGGCCTTCTTTTTTATTTTATTATAGATAATCCCCCTTTTAAGGGTTGAATGGGAAACTGTACATGACCCGTAGGCCCAAGGCACAAGGCCTGACATGACCCGCAGTACATGAATCGAAGGCTCAGAGGCATACCATGCCCATTACATGACCCGTAGACCCGACCCACTAAAACTGCCCCTCCCCAGAGTCTTGCATAATAGATCTCTTTGGCTCCCCACCTTTCATTACTGATCAGATAGCATTTCCCAGTACAAATCTATACAGTGCCTGGTCCCGATGGCCGCTGCCATACCCTCTCATTCTTCCAACCCGGTTCACTCTGCATATGGTGGTTGCTACTCCTGTTGCTCTGATCCTCTTCTAGGTCCTGTTCTGTGTAAACTGGGCTACTCCATGGTCTACGTGACCCGAAGGCCCTGTGGACCGAAGCCCTTTGGTGACCCGAAGGCCCTGGAGACCCGTAGGCCCAAACCGGTGGCATGAAGGCCCAAATTGGGTGAATAGTTAAAGCTACTACAGTACCGAACAGTATTTGCTACAATACTGCTACATCACTACTATAGTACCCGGATATTCACCTCCACCCGGTTTTGAACCCGGGCCTCTTGGATGCCAAGTAGGAGCCCTTACAACTCGGGTACAGGCTCGTTGGAAATAAAATAGAGAACGTATATTGTAACATTATTGTTATATATTTTCAAAGGGTTTCCTTCATTACATGATGGATGTGCCGCAATAATTCAATATCAATAGACACATTATTCCTCATTGTTACCCTAACATAAAAAATGAACATTGAATTGTTGGGGTTAACATGTTTTCTATGTTGATTCCAACCATCCTTATAATTTATACCCTTACTTCTTGTCTTGATAGTTTTATTCAACACTGTGATATTGTGTCATTCGTGTTTTTTTCATCAACATGATGTTGATCCCATAATAATTCCATAGTTTTAGTATCAATAGTTTGTTCATCCTCAGAATTCGTATCATCATCATGTGAAGAAGACATTATTTGCATGAGTAGTAAAATATTTAATTTTTATTGAATAACAACAACATAAACATATAAAAAGGATTTGAGAAGGGTCATATTTATTATCTATTGAAAACAAGAAGAAATATTTAAATACATCTTCATAATCTTTTTCAAATGATTGTCATTCATACATTTTAATGGAAATGGTTAATTGAGTTTAAGGAAAGAAATAATTCAATATGGTAGGTGTTATCCTATGAATTCATAAAAAGGTGAAAGTTATTGACAACTATCATCCTCATCAGCTTTATCTCAGAAATAGTTATTATAAAATTTTGTTTCTTGTGACTCATACTCCATATCCTATGGACATGAACCTATGTTTCTTGAACTACTCTAGAAAATGGTCATCCCAAACCAGTTAAAAGTGATCATTTTGGATGAATACTACTCAACATAGTTTAAGTAACATAGAGGAGATTGGGGATGATTATCAAGTAATAAAATGCAATAATACATGTCTTGGAGATGAATCTGGTGAGGATTAATGTTGTCTACATAAAGCATTTTGAATGAAAACATCTTAATTTAAAATTTCAAATATCGTCTCAAAATGAAAAAAGTTCCTTGACACTACCATGATAACATCAACTCCTTCCCATTAAGATTCATGAACTCTAATCTATGTTACAAGTCCCTTTCCCTCACCAGTATTTCAAATATAAGATATCTATGTCTATTGAGGTTCATGTGTTGGGTGTGAGTATAAAAATAAAAAAGTAAATACTAACAGGGACCCTAAAATATATAAAAATGACTATATTTTAGTACATGTTCAATGTAGTATCACTCAAAATACCTATGTAAGTAAATTCATTGTTTACTAACTAGGACACCGTTATAATAAAATGTAGCTACTTTATTTCATACTGGTGAATTATACTAATCATACCCTAAGTTTATCCCATGTTTATTCCATGAAATTTGAACCATTTCACTAATAAGAGGTTAAAATTTTAATCATAGGAGGATAAAAAATTATTTACCTCCCTCTTAAAATAACCACATCACAGGTACCTTGAGATTTTACCTCATACCCCTTGAATCCATGAATATCCCTCAGGGATAACCATCACATGTACTTATTGAATCCAAATCATGAATTGGGTATAACAAATCTATTTTTCTTAGGAAGTGAATTTGAAATATGGGGAAGTCTTAACATATTTGGCCCCCTTAGGAAAGAGACACGGAATGGGTGTCGCAGTACATTAGTTAAGCCTGATTTCTAAAAAACCATAAATAACAATAGACAACAACACAAATGTAACATCACCCTCACCATACTCTCGATGAATCACTAACATGTATATAATAACTCACATTTTAGCATAATATACCTATTCCTCACATAACACCCATCATATTATAATATACTATACTCAATGATCTGCTATCATAGGCATCATTCATGTTTCAAAAAAAATCACTCGTTAGATAATCTCACCGTTTGTAGGCCTTAATTCATCACTCACACACCTCAAATATCAAGACAAAGTAAGATATATGATCAACTAATCTATCCTACCCTTTATAGGTTATACTTCTAGGTTTTAAGGATCTATACTTGAATCTGTACCAAATATCTAATCACTACTAAGGTGATCATATAATTTCTCTTAGCACATCACTACCCTAAGAAAAAAATTCATAGGGTAATTCATACACTGTTCTACCCTTATGGGCTACTTCCATTATCCATGATTACCCTTATGTCCCTATTATCACATCACTACCGAATAGTGTTTTTTCATGATATTGGGTGTGGTGAGATGGAAACCACATCATACATGTTGTTCACATTATATATTTAGGTTTTTTATTGTTTAAAGTCTATTAAACATATTTAATTGTTTTAAAATTATTTATTTTATGAAATTAAATTTTGGACTTTTGGTCTTTAATTATTTAAATTATTTCATTTATATATGTTCATGCTTATAAATTATATAATCTCCATATCATTTTAATATCCATAAAGGAATGTATTTTTCATATTCTTGATCCAAAAAATTATATCTACCAATATTAGAAACTAGTATTTGGTCCAGATGTGGTTTCCCATCTAGACGCATTAGGTGTAACTACAAAAGTGGGAACCAGATAAAACTATTTTTCCTAGTTTTCTATATTTGTAATAGATTGGGATACTTCCATTGAAATATCCTAGTCATTCTCATTCAAGGGAATGATATATGATTTAATAAACATCCTAATACCTTATCCAATAAATAACCTAGGTTTTGATTTAGAAACTCATTAATGAAACCATAAATTTTCTACAACCGAGATATAATGGTTTTTTGGTATCACCATGTAAGTGTTTAATAATTACTGTCTTATCAATCTGAACTATTTAAATATCAAAAATAATTTCTTCAATTTTTTCAAACTTATCAACCTAATAATCTTCACCATTAATATAAATTAAATTCTACACAATTTCACCATGCCAAATCCAAAGACTGTAACATTTATTATCAATACTATATATTAAAACTTTATAATCCATTATAACTTCAAAACACTCATTCACAATGTATGAAAACAACATTCATTATATATAAAAACAATCATTTGGTAAATTAAACAAGACTTACTTGATTTAAAAATAATAATAAGTAAGTTAAACAAACATTAAATTTCATGAGAAAGAATTAAAAGATTGAAAAGACACCCATTCATCAAAAAATCATTCCTCATATATGACACTGGTTAAATAATCATTAAATAAAATAAAACACACCTTAATTGTCCTAACATTCATTAAATAATCATTCAGTCAAAGATAGAACCTACTAAACATACCTTAGACACTCATTTATAAGTAAATCATCATGATTTATAACAGTTATTCATCAAATAATCATACAAGAAACACACAAGACAAAAACAAAAATTTATCAAATAAAACAGACCTTGGGTGTTTGAAAAAAGCATAAGTATGATTAAAAAAATGCAGAAAAATCAATGAGAAGTAGTGAAAGAGGACGAATAAAAATGGGATGCTTATGATGGGGATGGTGATGGTGAAAATGATAGTGCTAATAATGGAAAGATAAATGATTTAATGTGGTGATTAGAATAAAAACAATGAGAAAGAATGAGAAAGACCAATCATATCTAGATTCATGGGAGAAGAGAAGTAGAATTCTTCATGGTTGAAAACACAACAATAATGAAAAATGCAGAACCTAAAGATGAAATAAACTAGTGAGGAGGAGGAGAAAATGGCATACCTTGGATTATAGCCTTGATTAATTAGAGATAACGTAGAGGAGGAACACCGACAACTGGGGAATTCTACCAAAGCTTGAGAATCATGATACAATTAGTTGCACTTAGGGTTGTTTTAAATAGATTAGAGAGACCTTTATCAGTGCTTCCTAAAAAGGGTTGATAAAGATACATTTTATCAGCACTAAATTAATAAGATCTAATAAAATATATCTTTATCAATGCATATTTTTCACTAATAAATATGGAGCTTTATCAGTGCCAAAAACACACATATAAAAGGCATCTTTATCAGCACTATAGGTTTAGCACTGATGAAGAATTTATAATTATAATGATAAATAAAAAATATATAAATATATTTATATAATTATATATATTTATTATAATTTTATAATTATCTAAATATAGAATTATTTATTTATAATTCTATAAATAATTTTTAAAAAATAATTTTTTATTTATAATAATAAATATAGTAAATAAACATTTATAAATATATTTATAAATAAATATATTTATAAATATAATTATAAATAAATATATTTGTAAACATATTTATAAATAAATATATTTGTATAAATATTTATAATTATTTATTTACAATTATTAATATATTTATATCATTATATATTTATATTTATATAATTATATATTTTTAATAAATAAATATAAATATAATTAGAGTAAATATATTTATTATAATATTATAATTATAAATATATTTATATCATTATATGTATTTATATATATATTAAATAAATAAAAATAAAAATAAATATAAATATTGTAAATATATTCATTATTTAGATATATTTATTATAATTTAATAATTATTTAAATATATAATTATTTATTTATAAATATATAATTACTTTAAGAATAATAATATTTATATCATTATATATATATATTTAAAAAAGAAAAATAAAAAATAAAAATAAAAATAAAAATAAAAAATGTAAATATATTCACTATTTAAATAAATTTATTATTATTTTATAATTATTTAAAAAATAACAATTTTTTTATTTATAATTATAAACATGTAAATTTATAAATATAGTAAATATACATAAATTTTTAAATATATTTAATTATAAATGTTTATTTACCAATATATTTTAAAAATTATTAATCAATATATATTCCTAAATGCATGCATCTTCAAAAAGGCGACACTAAATAATTCAAAATGTGTACACTTTAAAAATATTAAAAAAATGTATAAGTTTTATTAATTAGATACAAATTATTAAAAAAATATGGTAAATATTGTAGTAAAGATGAATACAAATTAAAAATACGAAAATATAGTAAATAAATATATTTAAATAATAAATAATAATAAATGATTATGTTCAATAAAAATTTAATAAATAAAAAACACAAAATATTAAAATTGAAAAAATGATACCTAAGTGTAATAATATTAAAAATAAATCAATAAAATGTATCGATTAAGAACAAATTATATTAAATGTAACATGCCTTTTATAATAAAATTATTAAATGAATACTGAAATTTGATGAAATTACATAAATATTAGGTGTATGTGTTTCTATATAAGATTTCATTAATTGCATTAATATTTTTGTGCGTGTTGTATATAAAAATGCATGAATTAAGTATACGTATGTGAAATGAACGTAACACACGTTTGATATTTTTTAAATTGAAAAATCAAACAACATTCGATTATGTCCATTACTCGATGCAGTTACTCATTATTTTTAATTAATATTAATTTTTAATTATAAACAATTTTTTCACTAAATATATGACTTATTTAATGTAAGAAAAAATATTTTGTAATGTGTAAATCTCATTTTAGGAAATAATATATATATTTATATATATACATATAAATATATATGAATATATTTATATATTAAATGTATTAATGATTAAATTTTTATAAAAACCTTTATAACGAATAAGACATTAATATGTCTTTAATTATTACATTTTATTCATTTTATATATTTATATTTAATATATATTATTTATTACTAGTAATAATTAATATATATATATATATATATGATTTATATATATTTATTAATATTTTTTTCATTAATAATTTTTTAATAATTTTTTAATTTAATAATTTTTATTTTTTAATTTAATTATTACAATTTATTCAATTTTAATTTTTTTGGTTAATTATTATAATTTATTTATTTCATATATATATTTTAAATATATACTATTTATTAATATTTATTAATATTTTTTTTAATTTACAAATTTTTAATTTTTAATTGTTCATTTAGTTCATTTTATTTGGAACATTTATGACTGATGAAAAACTACGGATAAAAGAAACTGTTTATCAGTGCTAAAAATAAATCATTGATAAAGGGAACCATTTATCAGCGCTAAAAATAAAGTATAGATGAATGATACCTTTTATCAGCACTAAAGAAAAAGACATATGAAGACCAGTGATGTTAAAAGGATGTTTTGTAGCATTGGTTGTAATGCAGTTTATTTTCATGAAACTAGGATGCTGCAAATTCCTTACGCGAAGTATTTCTAGAGAAACACGGAATTGGTGGGAGGTGTGATATGCTCTCTATCCATAGTGAGCAAAGAGTTTCCACCATTAGAATAGAACATGTGAATAATGTAAGGACCTTCCCACTTGGGCTCCAACTTTGGTGGATTTTTTCCAAATATCATTAGCGTTCTGAGATCCAACACTATATCACCTTGGTGAAAAGAGAAAAGGTAAACCTTCTTGTGGAACGCTCTTTCTATCCTGTTTGGGTTCCCTTCTAGATTGTGCAAGGCCTAGAGCCTATTCTCTTCATGGGATTCCAGCTTAGCTAGATGGATTTCTATTATTCTGTTTAGTATCTTCTGATCGTATGCATCTATTCAGAGTGATGAAAACCGAACCAGAATGGGTTGGATGACCAATGTTCCGTACACCAGGGAATATGGAGTCATTTAGGTAGAATTTTGAGTTATCGTCCAATAATCCAAGAGGGCGTTGGGAAGCTTGTACCACCGAATCTTCTAATTTTGGCACACCATCTTCTATAAAATGTCAGAGAGGGTCTTGTTGAATGCCTAAATCATTTAATTTTACTATTCATGGAAGTAGGATGTATGGATTGATTGAATATTTTACATAATGTACAATATCATCAGCTCAACATCTATGAAATTGGCACCATTTTATGTGAGAATCACATGATGAACTCTAAATTAGTGAATGGTGTGGGAGATTGTGAACTCAATCATGAATCATGCCTTCACTTCCTCGAGGGTAATCACCTCTTCTGACTGGGAGAAGAAATCCACCACTGTTAGACTAAACCTACACTAGAGATATATTTTTGGAGGATATGGGTTTACAACATCGAGTCCCCATACTAAAAAGGTCCAAGAATACTTGGTGGTATGGAGGGTCTCTAGAAGTCGATGCCCAAAGTGGGAACATATGTGATAGCTCTTGGAAAAATCGATGTAGTCATGGACCATTTTGGACCAGAAGTATCCCAACCTTTGAATCTATCAGGAGAGATTTATTCCCGTTCGATGAGCACCAAAGGACCCAGCATGAACGTCTTACATAACTTGGGGAATCTCATCACCTTTGATGAAACAGAGGATAATCCCATCAAACATGCATTTATAGAGGGATGATTCAAGGTTAGGCCCACTGCGAAGAGTGAATTGCGATGAACACTAGTATACTCACTCACGCTCTACTTGATATATTGGGAAGATTCCATGCTAGTGATACTCAACGAAATGGACCATCCAATCAAAAGATTCATCTACTATATGTTGGAACCAGGGTCTTCAAAGCATGATTTGGTGTATGGTTTGTGTTTGTTGTCAATCCTCAGTGGAAGTTCAAGATGTGTACCAACAAAGAGATATACCGTTCAAGCAGAAAACAGTAGTGAAGGTGGTGCCATTTCCCAGTGTTTGCCAAATTTTTGGGCCTGAAAATCGGCCAATAAAGTAAAGTATTTTTGGCAAAGTTACTTGCGCGCCGAGGTCTTGAAGGATAAAAGACTTGCGCGCCATATGTTTTTGAGGATCAGAACTTCAAAATTTGGCTAAGGAAAGAAGGTCGCGCAAGTATTGGTTGGGTCGCGCAAGTGAGTTGCGCGATAGAGGTTGTGGGAAACAAGACTTGCGTGCCAATGATGGACTTGCGCGCCTCCGCGCAGGGGGTCCAGTTTGACTATAAATACTGGACCACCCGTCCTCATTTGGAACGGAGTTCAATACTGAGAGATTGTTCGAGCTCTCGTCGCGCAGGTGGTAGTTTGGTCGCGCAAGTAGAGCTTGCGCGCCGGTTGTCTGCTGTGCGCCCAAGGAGGTTTGGGAGAGAAAGGAAGTGAACCGCGCAAGTTTGTTGTTAGGGAAGGAAGCATCGCGCAGGTGCGTTGGTGACACTTGCGCGCCAGGTTGGACTTGTGCGCCGTATTGGGACTTGCGCGTCCGGATTGGAGAAGCATGCCAGGTTTTGCTGAAGCCCGCCGGCCTGTTTGGAGCTGCACGAAAGCCAGGAGACTACCTGATACATTCGAGGAAAAGTGATATTCTGATTCTGGTGAGAATTGGACTTCAATAGAGCATCTACACACAACATACGATGCATTCTTATGAAGATGATGAAGAGACCTTCACGTCTATAAACTGAGTGGGACTTCACCAATGGCAGTGAGCCAAGGGGAGTCAACGGGAGTGACCCGAGGGGAGCAGTGGGCTATCCCTGAAACTTTTTAAAGGCAGTGAGCCTGGGATAGAGTAACTGTGCCCAAACTTTTGTAATCTACCGCTAGTGAAACATAGTGGATTTTGGTACAACCGACAACCTGTCGGCGTATGCTCCTTGGACGTAGCCCTTAGTGGTGAACCAAGTAAAAAGGGTTGTGTCTTCTCTGTGCATGTGAATGTTTGCTTTCTGATCATAATCATCATATAGGTTCAACAAGTTCCTACCAACATGGGAACAAGATCCATCACATTAAAAGAAAAACTGGTCACCCTGATTCACCCCTCCCCTCTCAGGGTGTTCCGAGGTCCTTCAAGTGGTATCAGAGGGTAAAGGTTTCTGGTGTTGAATCTGACCTTCTTCGTCATGGAAAACACGGTCAATGTCAGGGGAGTCCCTCACTTCGAGGGAATCAATTTCTAGATCTGGAAGAACAGAATGAGATCGAATCTAATATCTCTTGGAATGGAAGTTCTTTTTTCTACTGTGCAAGGAATACAAGTCACTGATCCAACAGGTATGGCTATGACTGAAACATACAGGAAACTTCTTGATGCAGATGCTAAAACACATAATGCTCTCACTGCAGCCCTTTCTGATCAGATCTACCTGAAGGTGATGAATTGCACCTCAGCAAAATAGATGTGGGATAAACTTGAGAATATTTATGAAGGAGATAGCAATGTGAAGGAGGCGAAACTACATGTGCTACACAATCGGTTTGATGATCTGAAGATGCATCCAGATGAGAATGCAGACTCTTTCTTCAATCAAATTACTGAAGTGGTTGGAGCAATTCGGGGTCTAGGTGAAGAAATCAAAGACATTGATATTGTAAAGAAAATATTAAGAAGACTTCCACCTCTGTATAATGCTAAGGTTTCAGCCCTTGAGGAAAGATATCTTTCCAAACTTTCTCTAGATGACTTACTGAGCAACTTGGTAGCATATGAAATGAGAGTCAAACCAGAAGATGCTACGACTCAAGTGAGCAAGGAAATGGAATTCAAGGCCATGGATAAATTGAAAATATCAAAGGATAGTAGCGGTGATGATGACTAAGAGAAATAAATTCTTTCTCTCATTGCAAAGAAGTTCCAGAAGGGGAAAGGGAAATTCAAAGGGAAGTTACCTCTCGCATGTTTCTGTTGTGGAAAAGTTGGGCATATTGCCTCTCAGTGCTTGAAGAATATCAATGATGATGACAGTGAAGATGAAAACTTCAAGAAGCCTCATATAAGGTTCTTCAAAAATGGAGACTTCAAATCTAGTAAGAAAATGCAAAGGAAGAGTTTTGTCTATGAAGAGGAAGAAGATGACAATGAATTCTGTGATGAAGAAGAACCAGAATTCAAAACTGGGAACCTTGCTTCTATGATGGCCACTGTTGAAAAGTCAGAAGATACTGATGGAGAAAAACAACTAAGAACTTGTGTAGATCCTGAGGTGCAACTTAAGGATGCAGTTAGTAAGATTAAGATTAAATGTAAGAGCTGAAAAAAGTGGAAATCAATTGTAGAAGAATAAACTGAATATGTTGATCAACTTGAAGCTGAAATTGAACGACTGGAAGAATTTTTGAAGGTACAATCTAAAATAATTGAAAGCAATGATGATGTAGTTGATCTGAAGCTGAGAATTGAAAAGCAGGAAAAGGTCATCAGTGACCTCACATCCAGACTGGATGAAAAATCCAAGACTGCTGAGGGTCTTGAGGAGGAAGTAGTTACTCTAAGGAGTAAACTGGTGACTGAATCATTTCCAAAAGAATCGAGGAAGAAAATACAGTTTGAAAGATTCTCAAATGCAGAATTACTAGCAAGAGCCAAGTGTGGTTCAGATGGGGTTGGAAAAATCTTGAGTGATCAAAGACCCGCTTGCATGGGAAAGAGTGGAATTGGCTGTGAGGCTGAGTCATCAACTGCCGGAAGTGAAAAGATCCAAAAGAAAGATAAGATGAAAGTTGTACATGAAGAAATGTTACCTAGAGTGCTGAAAAAGGAACCCTCAATCCAAACTAAAAGGAGACCCGAAAATTATCCTCAAACTTTCAAAAATAACAGACAATCTTACTATTCTCCCAAGGAAGAAGGTATAAGGAGAAATTCAAGTGAGAATACATTTCCTCTCATGAAGTGTCAGTTCTATGTCTATCTAGGCCATACCATGTCTTATTGTGAAGAGGCGAGAAGCTATCTGAATGGAGAAGATATAGATGCTCAACAAAGGAGAAAAATCTCATATCCTAATTCTCATAGAAGAAATAATTTCTATGGATATTGTTTTCGTTGTTCTAACTTTGGTCATAAGGCCGTTAATTGCAGGCAGAGAAGGGACATAGACACCTCATACCGAAGTTCAAGAGAAGTTAAGTCTCATCAGCAAGACAGTGTTTCTCTTTCAAACAGGTTCTCACCTCTCAAAGAAGACTTTGACTATGAAGAACCTGGGTATGCGAAAGAGATAGTTGAAAGTCCATCAGTTCTATATACTCAATCTAATGTCTCATGGAAGGAAAGGAAGAAGATTGATAAATCGAACCTTGCAGAGGTAGCCCTCAAAGCTACAAAAAACAACAGTACTTGGATTCTGGATAGCGGTTGTTCATCTCATATGACGGGTAATGCCGGCCTACTAACGAATATCATAAAGAATGTTGATGGTACAGTAAGATATGGTAATGATGGGGCTCTGAAAATCAAAGGGAGTGGAAGTACCCAATTAGCTAATGCAGAACTAAAGAAGACTGAAGTCCTTTATGTAGACGGCCTACGTCATAATCTCCTCAGCGTGAGTCAACTCTGTGACTCAGGACTTATAGTTACTTTTAATCAGAAAGGATACACTATCAAGGGAAAAACCAGAAATTCACTTATGAAAGGATGCAGAACAGAAGGCAACTTGTATCAGGTTGATAGTGAAGAAAATGTATGTTACATGACTGTGGAAGAAGAAAACAATTTGTGGCATCGGAGATTGGGACACATCAATCAACAAGACATGGAGAAAATATCAAAATTGAGAATTGTCATGGACATCCCCAACCTGAAGCGTGAGCGTGAAAAATCTTGTGATGCTTGTATTCGTGGGAAGTTGGTCTGCAGTTCATATCGGCCAAAGAAGAAAAAGGAATCTCACCTTCTTGATCTGATTCATACAGATGTTTGTGGTCCAATAAATGTTGCCGGAACACATGGAGAAAGGTACTTTGTCCTTTTCATAGATGATTACAGTAGAATGGCATGTGTGACGGTCATTCACAGGAAACGAAAAGTCCTTGACTGCATGAAAACATATCGGCGAATCACCGAGAATGATACTGGACGAACAATCAAAGTGTTGCGATCTGACAATGGAGGAGAATACACGTCCATTGAATTTGAGAATTATCTAGAGAAGCATGGGATACAAAATGAGGTAGCTGCTGTGAGAACTCCACAACAAAATGGAGTTGTTGAACGTAGGAATCGACAGGTGAACAACATGGCACGAACTATGCTGATTGAGAGTCGCATTCCACGACATTACTGGAAAGAGGTTGTTCAAGCTGCAGTGTACATTCAGAATCGAACAGGACTTTATATGGGTGAGACAAAGACACCATATGAATTATGGCATGGAAGGAATCCTTCTCTAAAATACTTTCGTGTCTTTGGAAGTAAATGCTTCATTAGGAACAAAGAAGGAAATCAAGGGAAATATGGTGACAATGCAGATGAAGGAATTTTCCTTGGTTACTCAATGAACAGCAAAGCCTACAAATGCTTCAACAAGAGTTTGGGAAGAATTGTGGAAAGCAGTGATGTTAAGATAATTTAAGATAAAACCACGAATGATTCAAGGACATCATATAATGATGTGATAGAATGTCAGGAAGAATGTGAACGTGAAGAAAATACAAATGAAGAAATGGATGAAGTTGTTCAAAACACTCAGCAGTCACATCATGATATTGACTCAGAAGAAGAATCTGAAGAAGAAACTATGGCTGAAGAAAACGCTACTGAACCTCGCAGGAGAAATCAAAGAGCTGAGATTGATCCATCCAACATAATTGGGGACAAGAGTGCACCCACTCAAACAAGGAGAATGAGGAATAACATGCAATCTGCATTTCTATCAGTTGTAGAGCCATCCTCATTCGAAGAAGCTGCTAATGATGAATCTTGGGTGAAAGCCATGAATGATGAATTAGATCAGATTGACAAGAATCAGACATGGGATCTTGTCCAGAGACTCGAAGGTCAAAATGTGATTGGTACAAAATGGATCATCAAAAATAAGTTTGATGAACATGGAAGTGTCATCAGAAACAAGGCATGTCTGGTATGTAAAGGATACTCTCAGATTGAAGGCATTGATGTTGAAGAAACCTTTTCTCCAGTGGCTAGACCGGAGTCAATTAGGATTTTCCTTGCCATGGCACTCCAAAGAGGATATAAAGTATATCAAATGGATGTTAAGACAACATTCTTGAATGGTGTACTCGAAGAAGAAGTCTACATTGAACAACCAGTGGGCTTTGTTTTGGGTACTGATGAAATAAAGGTCTGTAAACTGAAGAAAGCTCTATATGGTTTAAAGCAGGCACCACGGGCATGGTACTCATGGCTGGATTCATATCTCAAGAAGTTGGAATTCAAAAGAGGAGGAGTTGATCACAATCTCTATGTGAAGAATTCTCCAAAAGATCAATTCATGGTTCTTGTCTACGTTGATGATATCATATTTGGTGGCAGTAGGCAGAAATCAGTGGATGAATTTGCCAACCACATGAAATCAAAATTTGAAATGTCTATGATTGGGGAGCTCACATATTTCTTGGGGCTGCAGGTGATTCAAAAGGAGGAATACACTTTCATTTCTCAGGAAAAATATGCAAGAGAGCTACTGAAGAAGTTCAATATGCAAGACTCCAAACTAATGTCAACTCCGGTTGTAGTTGGAACTAAACTTGGAAACCATGAGGATGGGGACTCTGTTGATCCCACCATGTATAGGAGGATCATTGTGTGCCTACTGTACCTGACAGCGACAAGGACAGATATTTTCTTTGACACATTCCTTGCAGCCCGCCTTCAGAGTAATCCAAAAGGGGAACATATGGCAGCAGTAAAAAGAATCATGAGATACATTCACGGTACACATAACTTCGGGTTATTTTTTTCTGCAGGCAGGGATAGTGAATTATCTGCATTTTCAGATGCTGACTGGGCTGGTGATGTGGTAGACAGAAAGTCCACTAGTGGTGGAGCTTTCTATATTGGGAAGAAATGTGTTGGCTGGTTGAGCAAGAAACAAGAAAGTACTTCTCTTAGTACGGCTGAAGCTGAGTATATCTCTGCCACAAAAGCATGCACTCAACTTCTTTGGATGAAGCAGTAGCTAACAGATATTGGTGATAAGGTGCAGCAACCAATGGTGATTTATTGTGATAACAAAAGTGAAATTGATCTTACGAAGAATCCGGTTCAGCATTCTCGTAAAAAACATATTGAAATACGGTATCATTTTATCAAAGAAAAGGTCGAACTAGGCGTGATTAGAATGGATCATGTTGGAACTGATGAACAAGTGGCTGATATCCTGACCAACCCATTGTCCACGGCTGTGTTTGAGAAGCATCGGTTGAACCTCGGTGTTCAACCACCTCCTACTGCATAAGGAGGCTCCAGAAATCCCCTCTCCCCATTTGTTTTAACTGTTTTTATCTGCTTATGGATGTGATGCAGGATTATGGGGGAGATACTATTCAGGGGGAGTATGGATTGAGCTGAACATTGAACAACTTATCGGTCTTTGGTTTTATTGTCAATGGGGGAGAAAGGAATAAATTCAAGGCACGAAATTCCTCTGTGATGAGAAGTATAATATTGCGATGAGAAGTATAAGAAGGATAACATCAGGTGTCATTGCGATGAGAAGTATAAGAAGGATAACATCGGGTGTCATGGAGAATTTCAAAACACCGAAACCCAATTCAAGCTTCCTCTCTTGTTTTCTACACCGAGTATTGCTCACGTAGACTTAGAGTGTTGGCTGAGTTGATTCTTTCATTTTGGGTTTGCTCATGGTTGGAGATCTATTGAATTTATTCTGATTGCCAACAAACCCAAAGGGGGAGATTGTTGGAACCAGGGTCTTCAAAGCATGATTTGGCGTATGGTTTGTGTTTGTTGTCAATCCTCAGTGGATGTTCAAGATGTGTACCACCAAAGAGATCATACCGTTCAAGCAAAAAATAGTAGTGAAGGTGGTGCCGTTTCCCAGTGTTTGCCAAATTTTTGGGCTTGAAAATCGGCCAATAAAGTAAAGTGTTTTTGGCAAAGTTTCTTGCGCGCCGAGGTCTTGAAGGATAAAAGACATGCGCGCCATATGTTTTTGAGGATCAGAACATCAAAATTTTGCTAAGGAAAGAAGGTCGCGCAAGTATTGGTTGGGTCGCGCAAGTGATTTGCGCGACAGAGGTTGTGGGAAACAAGACTTGTGCACCAATGATGGACTTGCGTGCCTCCGCGTAGGGGGTCCAGTTTTCCTATAAATACTGGACCACCCCTCCTCATTTGGAACGGAGTTCATGACTGAGAGATTGTTCGAGCTCTCGTCGCGCAGGTGGTTGTGCCGCGCATGTGGTAGTTTGGTCGCGCAAGTAGAGCTTGTGTGCCGATTGTCTGCTGTGCGCCCAAGGCGGTTTGGGAGAGAAAGGAAGTGAAACGTGCAAGTTTGTTGTCGGGGAAGGAAGCATCGCGCAGGTGCTTTGGTGACACTTGCGCGCCAGGTTGGACTTGCGCGCCGTATTGGGACTTGCACGTTCGGATTGGAGAAGCGCGCCAGGTTTTGCTGAAGCCCGCCGGCCTGTTTGGAGCTGCACGAAAGCCAGGAGACTACCTGATACATTCGTGGAAAAGTGATATTCTGCTTCTGGTGAGAATAGGACTTCAATAGAGCATCTACATACAACAGAGGATGCATTCTTATGAAGATGATGAAGAGACCTTCACGTCTATAAACTGCGTGGGACTTCACCAACGGCAGTGAGGCAGGGGGAGTCAACGGGAGTGACCTAAGGGGAGCAGTGGGGTATCCCTGAAACTTTGTAAAGGCAGTGAGATTGGGACAGAGTAACTATGGCTGAACTTTTGTAATCTACCTCTAGTGAAGCATAGTGGATTTTGGTACGACCGACAACGTGTCGGCGTATGCTCCTTGGACATAGCCCTTAGTGGTGAACCAAGTAAAAAGGGCTGTGTCTTCTCTGTGCATGTGAATGTTTTTCTTTCTGATCATAATCATCATATAGGTTCAACAAGTTCCTACCAACATGGGAACAAGATCCATCACATTAAAAGAAAAAGTGGTCACCCTGATTCACCCCTCCCCTCTCAGGGTGTCCCGGGGTCCTTCACTATAGAGGAACCTGATGGTTCTAATTTAGAAGCACCAATGACTAGCTAGTTTACCTAAAACTTATTACCACCATTTAGAACAATGGGAGCGATGAAACTTTGATACACCACATGAATGAATAGGTCATCCTAGTCAGGTTTGGTAAGAGAGGTAACTAAATTTTCCCACAGTACCACTCGACCATTTTGAGACCGAGGGACGTGAGTCACTTCCGACTAATAAGGGAACTAAGCCATCAGATGACCAGTGCAATCCAATTGGGGTATAAGCTCTTAAATTATAACTATATAGTCACCATTAATCTTTTTGATGACATTCTCAGAATCTCCATTCACATGAATGATTTGAAATAAATCTCAAGGTCCATCTCGATATCAGTAATGAAAGCCCAATACAATGAATCATTATTGGTGCAGTCTTCTGATAAAAGGAACACATATGGAAGGACAACCTATGATGAGGTGATGTAGATGATCCCCATGCCTAATATATTGATCTTGGGATCATTGATAATTCTAATAGTTGGGCTCCAGGAGGTTCCATCGAAATGAATATTCTAACAAGTCATATTTTGGTCCACTAATAGGATAGTTTTGTCAAGGAAATAGTCGTCCAGGGGCTATTCTTAGGGGCACAGATGGGTGGTATGGAAGTATTCTAATTCTTGAGAATTAACGGCCTTCTACCGAACAAACCAGATACCGAAATTCTGAAGGATCACTCCCTAGAATACTAGCCATCCCATCAAAATGGGGAGATTCAAGATGTAGTTTAGTATGTCTACTCAGGACACCATCTGTATCTTATGATATTGTAGATAATACCGCAACTTCAACACTATGAAAACTAGCATGAGATGGTTCTTATCGATAGGGGAGTATCTGGTACCCATGTCTAGGATAATAGTTATGTGATAGTATAAACTATTATCTCTACCCTCATGGTTAATATGGGTGAGAAGGGCCCCAAGGGACCATTCTAGGGTGGTTACATGGAGCACTAGATGCTTTACATAGATGGGAAGAATCATAACCACAAGTTGTAGAAGATACTAATTGATATTCTCAAAGTAGATCTATCACTCATCAGCCCAATGGTAGATTATGCCTTTCCTCATGATCCTAATAAAGAGATTATAATTTCTATCTAGGTTCATGACAAACCGACTTATATAGTGAAAGTGGCCTTGGAAGCATCGTAGATCCTAGAGGATTCTTTGGGGAGGCATCTGGATAATGGATTTTATTATTTATAGGTCAATATTGATGCATGTGTTTCTGAAGAAGAAGTCAAGAAATTTCCTAGAGGTAACCCTAATTGCATAGTTCAAGGGGTTCATCTACAAATTTCAAGAGTGGGGGAATATGGAAAATTTATTAAGGTCTATGAGATGGCCCTGATGCTGGATATAATTGAACACTAAATCATCCATATATCATTCCAAAAACATCTCAAGAATTATTTCGAAGATACGATTCATGTCCCCCAGATAAGTGTCTCTTGTATTTTTTAGGACGAAGGGAATCACCTGATAAGAAAAGGTACCTTACGACACTATGAAGGTAGTAGAATCATCATCCTTTGGATAAATCTAGATCTGGTTGTACTCAAATGATCTGTCCATGAAGGATAGAGCCTAGAACTCAGTCATAGCATTGATAAACAACTCCATCACTTAAAGGGGGACATCATCCTTCAAACAGTGGCGGCTGAGGTCTTGGAAGTCAATATAGAATCTGATATTCCTATTCATTTTCTTGACCGGTAGGAGGTTTTCTAGACACTTAGGATATTGGACTTCCCAAAAGAATTTTGTTTTATATTCTTACCAACCGCAACTTTGACCATGGTATCGTGGAATGGTTTCATTTTTCTGGGAGGCTGCTTGAATTCGTAGTGACTCATTGGGAGAACAAGACAGTGGAAAATGACTTGATAGTCTAGTCCTGGAATATCTTCATAACCCCAATAAAAAACATCACGATTCTTCTCCAGGAAAACCACATACCAATATTTCTCCTCTGGAGGCATAGATTGACTGACTAGCATCAGCCTCAGATCTTCCTCAATGTCGGGGTTCACCTATACAACCTCATCAATTGTGATGGAGAAACCCTCTTTGAATGAGGTAGGTGCATCTTCCAAATCCTCTTTGTCTTATGTGGGAGGATAATTAGCAGGAAATGGTGGCTCATCCAAGATAACTGACTCAGGGAGAGAACTAGTTCCTACCTAGCTGGACACAAAGTCGACATTTAGGGGTTCTCGCTCTGTTGAAATCATGGAAAGAAAGGCTTTTGAACCAATTTTATCATTCCTTCAACTATGGGGTCCATGTTTGATGTCAAATGAATAGTGGTGTGACAACATCCATCGATTCAATCCTTCTCGATGAAACATATGACAATGCGATGATATAGTGTCCATTGGGTTATCCTGTTGGTACCTTACAAGTTGGGGGGATTTTGGCACTACATAGTCATGTCCTGTGTAAGAATATGAGTTAAACTATTATAGTTCCTTCCATTTAGGTAAGTTTTATCTCTTTTTCATGGAAACAAAAAAAGAAAATTTCCAATTTTGGTACTATGGATTCCAACTAATGAATCAAGAAGATGAAAGAATCTTCTATGTCTTCCCATGTATTTGTTGTGGTGGCTACGTGCTCAACTTAATTATTCTAAACATTCGTCCACTCTCTCTTGTAATTTTTAGTGTCTATATTGACATATTCAAAAGAGTATAAGGGGTATGTATCACATTTAAGTACCCCTACTCAACCGTTGAGGGAGTATTTGAGGCACTGGTGATACGAGGAGGTGACAGATAGATGATGATGAAGCCATGGCCTACCTAGAAGAATGTTGTAGATTGTATCTTATGAGACTAACAAGAATTCATCACCTAATAACCATCCAAAGAAAGGTGTCTTAAAACAAACCCTACCACACAGTCTCATATCAGTCCTATCATAACCCTAAATATTTTGATCAAATAGGATCAAATCTTCTTTGGTTAGCCCCAACATGTGGAGCATTTGGGCCGGGATGAGATTAATATTGTAACCTAGATCCAAGAGGATATGGAAAAATTCAACACCACTGAACTGCCTTGCGATGTATAGTGGTAGTATATTCCCTTTGATGAGAGGTGTCGTATCTTCTCTGGAGAATGAGATGATGGCTTGTCAATCTACTTGATCAACCTCCTCTTCATAGTATTCCTCTACTGCACCTACCAATACATTGAATTGGAGGGGGATTTACAAGGATTTTTGAAGGGTCTCACATAATTCATTTTACAAGCAGAGGGCCTCTAGGATTGAGATCCTTGTTGGTATGCTGGCAAGATTCTTCAACACATCGTACTTCAGTATGATTTTTCTAGGAGGGTGTCTCTCTTTATAATCAGTCATAATATATACTAATGGATGTAACAATGAGTTCTACCTAGTGCTGGAAATATCTTGCTGCCGACTAGATTAGTCACCCAAAACCACTATTGGCTAACTATCGAGTAACTAGGGCCCAAATATAGTTGAATGTAGGTGATCAAGATGTTATACTTGATTTTTTTCAAGTCATTTAACACATTCAACTGTTACACGATATATGATAGAGTGATTTGGGAGGAATTTTCCTACTGAGATCTGCAAAATACATTCTATATAGTATTGATAGCATGCACGACTCAATTTGAGGCATTGGACTAAGTATTCTGGCAGTTTTCATGTCCCTGTCCTCCCCTTCAATGGCATCACCTAGAATAATTACAGATATTTTCATTGTACTAATTATTATTGGTAATTTTTAAGTGGTTGACTAGCATGATAGTGTTCACAGAGGCACACCCCTTCTCATCATCGATGAAATCATATGGTGCTGGGCTGGACATAGATGTGATTGGAAATTAAGGAGGAATGAAATCACCAAATGTGTGAGATGACTTCATCCCCAGTGGGGTAATTTGGTTTCCAATATACCGTTGATGCCTCTCCTTTGGGATTTATAGGTCTATTATGTAGATGTAGATGCAAAGGCTAGAGGTGGAGAGGGTACTATATGAGACTCTAGCCATCCTAAGAAGGCACAAATGATTCCATGGGTGCTATAAAATGCTATTTGGGCCAACCAATCAACATATTTCTTTGTTCCAAAGCTAAAAGAAATTTTCCATTCACCTAAACCCCCACTGTTGATTTTGATTTTGATAGAGTTGTGTGTTACCATTTTTTGGGATGTTTCCCAACATGAAAAAATCACTATCCAATTGGTCCTAGAGCCAATTAATAAACACATTTCATTTATTGTTGGTATGTAGAAGGATCTAATGGTAAGGGAAATGGTTGGGATGATTAGTGTGTTCGGCCTCCTGGGGTCTCTTGCACTCTAGAAACTTCTGAATTCCCATCTCCATAGCATAGAGGAAATAACTTGGGGTGTTTTACATTTAAAAGAGTAGTTTTGGTTTCATCTATTTGGAAATGGTGATTTGGGAGTCTGGACTTGATGAGGGGTTGGAGACTAACAAGGGTATGGAGCCACATTCTCTTGTAAGGGCAGCTGGTCTTGGAGACATGGTACCTTATGGTTATGTGTTGGATGAGATTGTTACTGGGAGGGTTGTTTCAGTCAACGATGATCTTTAGAAAGAGGGTCCAACAACTGTAGTGGCTCTAGGACATATACCCATACAATGTTAGAATTTTATAACTTATAAGACCTTCTTTCTGGAGATAGAAGAGGAAACGTGCATGCTTACCTAGCATACTACAAGTATTCCTCTAGATTTATGGCCTTTTAAAAAAAATCCTATAACCCAAGTTGGAAATTATGTGTTATGAGATAAGGGACCAACTTAGTCTTAAAAATTCCCATTAACATCATCAGTAGCTTCTCTTGATCCAATGACATGTCCAGTAAGTATGTGAGGCCCTTCCACCTGATGAAAAAAAAATTCAACATGCTCATCAAGATTTTACTCATACATGAATATGTCGTAAATTATTATCTTGTTCATGGTGGAGTTGAACTGGAAGGGGAACAGTCTATATAGATCTTCCCAACTAGTAATGGACCCAATGTGAAACTATATGTACCAGATGAATGAAGGTCATTCGAATGTCTGGATGAAACACCAGAGCTTGGAGGCCTCCTACTACTATGGGGTTACCAACATAGGTACTCACCAAGAGATTAAGTGGGTAAGGCATTTTAATGGGTCTTGCATCCCATTTATGAGGGTGAATCTAGGGTTCCCAATATCTGGGGGTGCTCTCATATAATCCACCCATGCTAGGTATGACTTTCTGTTAGGTGGGATCACCACCTATCATGTCTCCATGGCTTCGAGGTGAGTGGAGAGAGTGGCTATCAAATAATTTTAGTGAGGGTCCCTCTCTTGGTGAGGATCCCTGACTACCAACATGTTGATAGGCTCATCAACTCGATAAGTGGGCTCAATGGATTATGGAGCAGTTTAGCCCATATCCGGAGGAGGATAGTCAGGCTACTCAGGTGGGTTAAAAAATCATATTTCCACCACTTTCTATACAATATATTCTATGATATATATATAGATTTGTGGGATTACTGAGCTCGATTGGGGAAAACTAGCCAATGAGGAATTTTTTATGCCTCGATGGAGGAGAAATGGGATCTCATCAGGCTGTTCTATAATCTGGGCACCGACCATCCATGAAATCAGTGAGGAGCTTCTTTTGTTTTGCAAGATCCTAGAGTAATAAGGATATAGTGGGATCTATATTTTCTTTAGGTGCATCCTCATATATATCGGAGGTCTCAACCTTATCTTTACCCTAGTCAATGTTTCAACAAGTAGGAAAACTATTAAAGGGATCCCCGAGGCTGAGTGCCTGCATTTTCTAGTAGGTGAGGACACCAATATGGGGATTTACATGATACTAAACTACCCTAGGGGTGGGTTTTCTACTTTAAACCCCACATCAGTGCACCTATTCTTATGTAGATCAGGAAAAACCATTTTACTATAACTACACCTACAGAAGAATTGTCATTATCAATGAGTAAGTCAGGCTGTCGCAGGATAGGGATGAAGTGGAGAGTGGCATACAATCCCCAACCCCTGATATGAACAAGAAAAGACACATATTCCATAATCTGGTGGAGATCTTTGTGGATCTTGATGAATCTCTATTGGAGGGTATGACTATAGTTGGGTGACTCTTAGTGTTGATGAATTTTAAGTGCTTCCAATTCAACTATTCAGCACTACCGATCAATTCCCTCAAATAGCCCCTAGGTTCCTATGTAGGCTAAATGATGGTCATAGAGGAAATGAAGAGTTTATAAGATTATTTGGTGGAAATACATAGCCTGGGCCTTGGTAAGGGATTCTAGGATGTCAATGTTGGAAGTTACAGTTGGCTAAAACACCACTTAAAAATAATTGACAAACATAGTCTCCTACATTCCATCTTGTTCAGAGTAAAGTCCTTGTTATTGGTTGGCCCAAACATAAATCAACGCTGGTCAAGAGATGAGAGGTGGAACCTATGTAAACTAGTGCTATGAGAAGCCATCCGGTAGAGGGGTCAATATGTGATTCAATTGTTCACTGCACGGTGGAGCATCTCTCAATTGTGGAACCACCCACATCATTAAGTCCTTATAGGTTCAGGTGTTTTCCACTTCATCATGTATGAGAGGAGTGAGAACCCTCTATGGATTAATGGATTTTTCATCATTATAAAAAGTTACCCTAGACTATAATAGATCTAAATTATCTTGGTTCAAGGTTGAAAGGTAGGAAACTAGAGGTGATAGAGATGGGTGTACTGTGATCCCTTGGAAGTGGATCATAACTTCCTCCACCAATATGTACCTATAGAGGGATCTATGGATCCTTTAGATTTCACATTTCAGGATATTAAACTTCACCGGTTGGGCTCCTTTCCTAGAATCTGATAGTTGGGGTGGAAAATACATCACCGAGTCACATTCCCCTTTATAGTTTGAGAGGTGGAGAACAAATTGGTGTTTCCCAAGATTTCACATCTTATGGAGATTGGTTTCCCTTCTTCCCTAGGTAAGCTCTTTAGGGAAGGGTATGTCATCATCATGGGGAGGAACTCTATGCTGGTGGGTGGTAATGTGGGGTGGGCCTTCTCTTTGGTTGGATAGAGCATTAAGAGGACCTTCATGCTTGTTTAAATGGACACAGGGGGGGCCTCTGTTTTGAGGAGCAGGAATACATAGTAGAAATTTGTACTAGTTTTTGAAAGAGTAGGGAGGAACTTCTCTACGATCAGTGGGAATTTAGGGAGGAAATCCTTGTTTATTATTGAATGAGTGGGGAATACCACCACTATGATTGGTTCCGACATGACGAGGACCTCCGTGTTTGGAGGTATAAGTACAGGGAGGACCTCCGTATGAAATTTTAATGAAGAAGGGGGGAACTCTACGTTGGTTGGTGCTAGAACAGGGAGGACCTCCACTTTAGCTGGGAATAACATGGGTCATATATTTGTGCTGGTTATAAGAGTGGGGAGGACATCAGATTGGGTTGACAATAGTGCGAGGAGGAACTCTACCCTGGAACTAATCATTATAGTTCAACCCAAAATAGCTATAAATGGAACCAACTATTAAAATAGTTAATGCAGGATACCTGTAAGGTGCCTATGGTCTCTATAACAATAAGACAAAAATGGATCTCTAATCGTTATCGTAGGGACCAAGTGGAATGTTCTAGTTATGCAGGGGACTAGATTCATTGAAGATGATTCCCCCTTTAATGAATTATCTTAATACCATGCCTGGTGTTAATGTCGAATGGTTCAAAATGGGGATGATAGAGTAGGGGTAAAGTCCAACTATTCTTCATCTTGAAGGACCTGTCATTGATGGTGTTAATAGGGGCCTAATGGGATCCATCCTTGGAGATTCCCCAATAGTAGTCATGATCGTAGTGACTCCGGAATCTCCAACCACCTTGGTGTAGGTGTGTGATTTTTAGGATCGATCTATGGAGAGACTCTCAAAATGGTTTACTGTGCAAACCGGGAGTGGTTTCTCCCTGCACAGACATTTGGGGTATTGGTGTAATCAAGATGTTAATGCCTCTAGGTATTATGGTCCATATCCTTTGTGGTAATAACCCCCTACTTCTTGTATAGATGTATGAGGGTTTCCATCACCCTTCATTGGATAATTTACGAGGGAGGTACTAGGTGTAGGTAGTGAACAACTACTGTCATGGTGGAAGTCATGGTTGAGGTAGTGTGATCTGGGATTGTCCCATCCGTATTCCCCCTACCCCTGTGAATGCGGGCATTGGGTTATGGGTTTACTAATATGTGAGTCTTGTAAGGAATGTGGATTCATCCTTTAGTACCGGTACAAGGAAAGTGATGCCCAATTCCCCAACATCATCCAATATTTTGAAGATAGAGACGGATCTACACTGACAGTGTCACAAACCTTGCCCGAATGGCCCGAAGGCCTTCATTTTTATTGATTTTTGATAACCCCCATTTCAAGGGATGAGGGTGAACCCTTACAATTCCCTTAGGCTCAGAGATTACATGGACCATAGTCTTAGGAGATTACATGACCCGAAGGTCTTAGGGAATTCAACCAGACTATCTACAAGGAACTGCCCCTCCCCAGCATCTAAATCATGATAGTAGATATCCACCTTCGCATGGCTGTCTAGCTAGGCTTCCTATGCAATCATAGGCGGGTCCCAATGGCATCAACATACCCTCTCATTCTGAAAAATCGATTTGACTATACTCTGGTGAGTGCACCTGCTCTAAATCCTCTTCTAGGGCTGCTCCTTTTTTGTAGTATGTCTAGGGAACTGCATGAGGCCCGAAGGCCTTGAGTTGGCATGAAGGCCTTAAAGGTGGCCCAAAATCCCTACTGACTTGAAGGCCTGGGTTTCCTAGAATCCTTAAGGACTCCAAGCCCAAACCGGTGGCCCAATGTGAATAGTTCCAGCTACAACAGTACCAAACAGTACCTGTTACAGTACCGTAGAGTGTACGGTTCTGCTACTGTACTTGTACAATGTACAATGCCTACTATAGTACCCGCATAGTGTACAGTTCTTCTACAGTTCCTGCTATAGTACCTGCTACAGTACCACTACAGTACCCCCAAAAATATTCCTCTACCGGGTATTGAACCTGGGTCTTGTGGATGCACTTAAGGATACCTCACTAACTGGGCTGAGGCTCATGGGCATGTCACTGACCTTAGATTCCCAACTATTAACTACCCTAATCTCTTGGTGAGTTCCATATTGGCCCCACCATTCTCTTGGTGGGACCTGGAACATGATATCTAGATGCAGTGACATGCTAATCTACTAATGTCTTAGACCCTACTACTCTCTATGTTTGGGATAATATATTCACATTGGTTTCCCCTATTCTATTTGCAATGCTTTTTCCAGACCACATGCTGTGTATGTTTTTATTTACACACATTTTTAGTTTCCAAAGGTGGGTATCTTTTATAACTTTCATTAGTGATGTATACTCTTTGATTGAAACAAGATGATGGGATGTTGATTCCTACCTCCATAGATTTCTCCTTGGAGCTTGTTGCCTAGTCTGGGTCTCCCTCATATATTAAATTAAAGTATATAAAACTCATTACTAGTGAAATCTCATTGTGTACATTTGTTAATTACACTACTTCTATTTGTAAAATTTTCTCATCTTGATAGGGAAGAAAAATTCAATCAGTAGAGTAAACATGTTGGGAATCACTGGGCATGTCTAAACATTAGGCGCATTGGTCACCTGTATTCCTCCTCATGGGAAGGAATCTCATATGAGGCATCTTAATGTGAAAAAACCAAGTCATCCCGTGTTGATCATGAGGTAGAAATCCCAAATGCATAATTATTTCAAGGATTTTCACCTCAATAATCCCATGTTTTTCATGAGATATGTATTTTGGGATCGGTGTCAAGTTACATCCTGTGGAGGAAAATAAAAATGTCAGGTTGTTATGGATCTGAGTATGATTTAAACATATTGTGGATACCTGTATAAGGTTAATGTCTTGTGTGGACAAGATGGTTGATCAGAATGACTCCAAAGGCGGATCAAGGAGTTGTTTCCCTATGAGGGATGGATGTCACACCTAAAGGTTTACCAGTGGATGGATTAGAACACACCTTGAGGCAGATTCGGGAGGTGTGACCCTCTAAGTAAAAATTTCACACCATGAAGGATTGGAAATTGATAGATCTAAACACCCAGTGGAGGAATATCTTGGAGTTGGGACCCTCCAAGAGAACATGTCAAATCCTGAAGTTTTACCAATGGATGTATTCGAACACCTTGTGGAGGAGGATTTTGGAGGTACGTCCCTAGGAGGGGGTACCTAAGCCTACTATTGGTTAGGATTTAACCTTAGGGAGTCTTTTAATGTACCCTGTTTAGAAGATAGGGATAAAACACCATGCAGTTTTATGTCGTAGTTTAAGGTCATGTGACAGGGCTGATCCATGCAGTTTAACTTCATATGGTAAGGACATGTGTGTTGTTAGAGGAGCATCAATGAAGGATGGTGTGGGGATTATGCATTAAATCTTCCCTTCGCAAGAGGATTTCTCTTGGTTGGAATGTTGTGGTTCTTATTCCTTTAGATGAACAGATGATATCATTCAATGTGAGTGGTAGAGGTGTGGGGGGTCATCACATCCCACTCATACATAGAGAATATTATTCTTATCACATAGGGTAAGAATATATTTTTACATAATTTGTTGGGGATGTTGTCATGAAGTATTACATTTGTGACTCAGATGTGGAACTAGGCAGTTTTACATCATGTAGATCAGATGTATATTACTCAGTCCTCACCCCTTGGGCTTACATGACCACTGATAATGTGACTCTGGAGGAGGAATGACACTGTAAATTCTAGGATACAATGATAGGAGGGAGTGGTAAATCATGAGGTCTAAATTACAGTCACTATTCTAAGACGAATTAGGGATTAAAACACCTATGATGAAAATAAAAAAGTAAGTGGGAGGCTCAAGACACACTTAGAGTGAAGTGGGAGGACAATGGTGTGGGTAAAATAGGTCACATGGTAACTTGAGGTGTAGCTGGACCATTCCAGGATGGGTGTGCTGGCCTTGGTATCTCCACATTCTTGAAAGTGGATCAATAGAAGGGAGGCACCATGGAGAGGACTAGAAGAGTGGTTTCATGAATCTTGGTTCCTCACTAAGTATGACAACCCTGCTTTTTATTACACACTTAAACCTGATTTATTACATGAAAACCTCACTTGATACAACATACAAGATCAAGATGTTTAGTGTCTTTGGGGATTATGAACATTACATAACAACATTTAATATAAAACACTCAAAGTCTTTATTGAAAACATTCTTTACATGACCACTACATTCCCTCGTACTTAGCATTACATGGGATAACATGAGGACATGCATAAGAAAAGGGTGATCTATAAAGCCCATTAAGGGAATAAACATGGAATAATATGAGGAATAAAATACATGTTAGTGAATAGGCATTTTAATGGAGCACAAGATAAATATTAACATAAAGGCATGATAAAGCATGATAATCATAACATGGAAGTGTGTCAACAACACTTAACATGGAATTAGCATGAGCCCATGATCATTGCACATGGAGCATGAGTAAACCCTCATTGAACATGAAGCACGTGTAAACCCTTATTTCACTTGAACAAGCATGAGTTAAAATTCATTCTACATGACATATCGTGATACTATACTTTACCCAATGAATTAGAGAGCTATCAGGGCACACCCTTCATAATCATTTCATTTCATGCATAAGTGTGCCACATAGATCATAAAACATGTATTAATTAAACATCATAATTTATTCCATGATAAAGGAGTGTGGAATTCATAAATTAATTTCTTTAAACAGTAAGTAAATGTGCATAATGGTTAATACCCTATATAAAGAAATGGGCATGGCATTCACTACATAATGACATTGGCTTGGAAAATCATGGTGCAAAGGCTTTGAGACTCCACACATTAAACTAATCAAAAACACAAACCATCCCATGGTTTTTACCAAAGGGGAGTGGAAAAAAATATTTTATTAGGCCAATGAACTAACTTCTTAATGTAATAGGGTTTCTTATGTGGAGGTTATTCACACTCTCATGGAAAATAATTTAGAAAGACAAAATGTTTTATAAACCTTGAAGGGTCCACTTAAGCTTTGTAAAATTAACAAAACAAACCCAAAATAACATTATATTAATGTTAAAACACATATTTTCTCAACATAAAGCTTATAGTATTTTATTACATCACTATTGGGTCATTATGATATCATAAAACACATTATATGTTTAAACAGTATTTAATTTTTTCCAAAAAATTGGACTATGTCATTAAATTATGAAAAATTCACCGTTGGATAATTTCGACATCCTAATTCCAAAAATTTTATTCATTTTATCTAAATAATTTTATAAATATGTGAATTTTAACTTTTAAAATAAAAACTGACATTTATCGAAAATTTCTGGGTTTTGAAAAAGGCAGCTCTCAAACCTTAATAAAAAATTACAATTGCATTAATAAAAATTATATGACAATTTATACTAAATAAAAGTAATTTAATAATAATAAAATATTTTAAAATATTATTTAATTAAAAGTTCAATTAATTTATCAAAATAGATTTCTTAGTGGAAAATTAACTAAAAATACTATTTTGCTTTAAAAACTATTTACACAGTTGAAATAATAAAATGAATGCACATTATTTATAAAAAAAATAATGTACATAGTCATAGTGATAGGGTCTTGTTACATAACCCCTTATAACACCTGCATAAGACCGAAGGGTAAGGTATGTGATGGTGACAGACTCTGGGGGTGGCTCGGATAACATCGCTCGGGTGGTAATCTCTATTAACTTCCTCTTCTCTCGTAGTCGGTTCCACTAATGCTTAACGTGTTCAAGCTCAGTTGGCCTCGGTCAAGAGTGAAGACCAATGATGCCACCTCATTTCTAAGCTCTGAAAAATGGGCTTCATATGGGTCAAGTCTACTAGATGAGGCCATCGCTTCCTTTGTCTGAGTAAATTGGATTTGTTAAAGCCCTATATTTATACTAATCATGTGATCACTATTCAACAGCTATATTAGCAATGGTCACAATTCATAAAGGTATTTTAAAATCCAAAAACATAAAACCAATGAAGTTAGCATTTTATATAACAGTAATAAGACATTTAATTTGATCAAGAGGAATTTTCATTAATAAAAGTTTGGGTCGTTAAAATCTTCCCCACTTAAGAAATTTCACCATAAAAATTTTCTTTTCTCACACTAAAAGTGATGTGGTTAACTCTGCTTCATCACTTCCTCTAATTCCCCCATTTCTTCTTCAAAATTGTGGTTTTTCCACAGCACCTTGACGAGGGGAATTGTCTTATTTAGTATAATTTTTTCTCTACAATCTAAGATTTCACTGGTTTCTCCTCGTAAAAAAGATCATCATCTAACTGTACTACCTCGGAAGAGAGTACATGTGAAGGTTCTTGTATGTACTTTTTTAAGAGGTATACATGGAAAACATCATGTACTTTGTCCATGGTAGGTGGAAGTTATAGTCGATAGTCCACAACCCCGACTCGATCTAGAATCTCAAAGGGGCTGAGGTACCTAGGACTTAACTTCCCCTTCTTTCCAAACCTCATGAACATATTCCATGGAGATATGAATAGAAATACCATTCTTCCAATTTTAAATTCAAGGTCTCATCTATGATTATCTACATAAATCTTCTGTCAACTCTGGGCTGCCTTGATATGGTGTTGAATGGGTTTCACCTTCTCCACCATTTCTTCGACCATTTCTGGTCCTAGAAGATTACTCTCACTGACATCATCCCAACATGCCAGTGTTCTACACCTATTCCCATATAGGGCTTCATAAGGTGACATTAAGATGCTCGAGTGAAAACTGTTATTATAGGAGAATTCAACCAGTGGAAGATGTTGGTCCCATCCTCCTTTAAAGTCTATAGAACATGATATTAACATATCCTCCAGTGTCTGAATAGTTTGATCATATTGGCCATTAGTTTGAGGATGATAGGTCGTACTATGGTTCAATTCAGTATCCAAATCATGTTGAAGACTCATACAAAACCTATAGGTGAATCTAGGATCTCGATTGGATACAATAGATAGTGGTACTCCATGAATCCATACCAATTCCCTGATATATATCTGTGCCAGTTGATCCAATTAGAAATATTCTGGAATTGCAATGAAGTGTGCAGACTTTCTAAGGCAATCCACAAAAACCCAGATTGGATTGTTTCCTTTGTATGTCTTCGGATGTCCGGTGAGAAAGTCCATGGTGATGTTCTCCCATTTCCATGCTGGTATGGGAAATGGTTGCATCATCCCCTTAGATGTTTGTCTCTCTGCCTTCACTTTCTGACACACTAGGCACTTTGATATACACTCAAAAATCTACTTCTTCATATTATCTCACCAATAATGCTCTCATAGATCTCGATACATCTTTGTGTTTCCTGAGTGAATAGAGAAATATGAACTATGTGCATCATCCAAAAGTTCTTTCTTAAGCTCCAGACTTGATGGAACACATAGTCATTTACCAAATCTCACAATTCCTTCTTCATTAACATTGAAATCAGAGAATTTACCTTTTCTAATAGCTTCAACTTTCTTCTTAATTCTCACATCATCCTTTTGATCATCCTTTATCCTTTCAAAAATAGATGGGTGAGAAATAATTTGTGAAATAATTGATATGTTCCCTTCTTTATGATTCCCATGTACATCTTCATAAAATCTAAGAAGAATGGATCCCTCTCAATTATCATCAATGGTAGAATCCCTGGGTCCTTTCTACTTAGAGAATCCACCACCTTGTTCACTTTCCCACGGTGGTAATGGATTGAGCAGTCATAGTCTTTTATCAGCTCTAACAATCTTCATTGGCACATGTTCAACACTTTCTGTGTGAATATGTACTTGAGGATTTTTTGGTACATATATATTTCACACTTCTCCGCAAAGAGATAATGCTGCAATATTTTTAAAGTGAAGATCACCAAAACCAACTACAGATCATGTGTTGGATAATTCTTCTCATGAACATTCAATTACCTCGAAGCATAGGAAATGAATTTTTCATTTTGCATCAATATAAACCCCAAGCCCTTCTTCAAGGCATCATTGAATACCACAAAAAGTTCTCCACTTGTGGGTAAAGTGAACATGGGCACAGTGATAACCCTATTTTTCAACTCATTGAAGATTTTTTCACATTCATCACCCTAAGAAAACTTTACTCCCTTCTGAGCCAGCTTGGTAAGAAGGATGGAAAATCATGAGAAATTTTTCACAAATCGTCAATAATATCCAACTAACCCCAAAAATCTACGAATATACGTTACTGATGTTGGCCTCAGCCATCCCTCTAATGGATCTATATTGGAGGGATCCACAGATATCTGATTTCTTATGATGATATGGCCCAAGAATGAGACCTCCTTCACCTAGAACTCACAATTTTTGTACTTTTCATAGAGCTTCTCCTTTCGCAAGGTCTCTAGTATAGTTATTAGATGCTCCTTATACTCCTCCTTGTTTTTGAAGTATATTATAATATAATCTATAAATACTGACAAAAATTTTTCAAGGTAATATCTAAAGACTCCATTCATCAAGTCCATAAAGATTTTTGGAGCATTAGTGTGTTCGAAAGGCATTACTATGATCTCATAGTGCCCGTATCTTGTACAAAAAACGGTCTTGGGGATATCTTTCTTCTTCACCCTTAATTGATAATATCCCGATCAAAAATCTACCTTAGAGAAGTATTGTGATCCACGTAGCTAATAGAACACGTCATTAATTCGTGGGAGAGGATACTTGTTCTTTATCATGATTTTGTTAAGCTCACGATAATCGATGGAAAGACGTATTGACCCATACTTCTTCTTGAAGAAGAGGAATGGTGTGCCCCATGGTGAAGAACTTGGCCGTATAAACCCTTTATCTAGATTCTCCTGTAGTTGTTTCTTCAGCTCCTCAAGTACCACAACATCAATTCTATATGGAGTCTTGGATATTGTAAATTCCCTAGGTATAAGGTTAATTGCGAATTAAACATCTCTTCTAAGAGGGAGAACATGAAATTATTTTGGAAACACTTCATCTAATTCTCTCTCAATATGCATGTCTTCAAGGATGGTTACTTCCTAGGAATAAATAATTTTATCCAGATACACTTTCTCATAGGGAAGTAATATCCATGCTTGAGATGGTAGAACTAAAGAATATTCATCCTCCTCCTTGCACTTGTATGGAATCAGGAGTTGATTCTCCACATGGAGAGTTATTTCCCTCTCACAGCAATTTATGTTTGATCTATATAAGGAAAGCCAATCCATGCCGATAATTGCATAAATTCCACTAGAGGGAGTATGAAGAGGTTTTCCTAGAAGTTAAATTGACAAATTATGACCGGGGATGAGTTATATTCATGGGATGCAATGATTTACCCATTTGCGGTACTCACCGACATATTTACTTCAATGATTTGTGGTGGTGTTGGGATTATTCTACTAAACCTTCAGGATATAAAAGAATGCGTAGAACCAGAATCAATAAGTACATTTTTAATTCTTGAATGAATAACTAGCATACTTGTCTCCACTTCACTGTCAAGGTTCACTTCGGTGGTAGTGATGGAAGACGCTTTCCCTTTCTGCCTTGAATGTTGTTGGTTTCCTCTGAAAACCCTTGGCTTAAGGAACTGATTTGCATGATTCCCTGGTTCTTTGCAGTTTAAGAAATGAACAATGTGTTGAGAGTCGAACGAAGAGTTCCTCTCCTTTTTCATAGCCGTGGGTTTTTCTTGTCGGAAGTTAACAGCTAGGTGTCCATCTCTTCCACACCTAAAGAATTTTCTCATCCCCTTTAAGCAATTTTGGGGTGCTTATTTCCTTACCTTTGGCATGTGGGGTGCTGGATCTTCTTAGCACTGTTGGATTTATCCATTGGACCACCAGAATTGAAGTCCACCTTACACTTCTTATCCCTATGATACCCCTGAGATTCACCAATCTTCATTTCGACCTTGAGGGCATATCAGACAATTTCTTCATAGATGTCTAAGTCACGGATCTCCAGGGCTTTCTGTAGGCTAAGTTTCAGCCCACCAAAGAAGCGGTCAACCTAGAATTCGGGGGTAACAACAAATCCGGAGGCATATCGTGCAAAACTTGTGATGTTTTCCTTGTATGCTCTAATTTATTTGTTTTCTTTTTTCTTGAGGGAAAGGAAGTCCCTTTCCATCTTAAGATAGAGGGTTCTTGGAGAATGTTTGTCAAAAAAATATTCTAGAAATCCTTCAATTCCAATGCCTTGATCTCCTCTTCTGGCTTCATATTTTTGATCAATGTCCACCATTGATCATCTTCACCCTCTATATGATAAACAACCATGAGAACCTTCTCTTGTTAAGAACATTGAAGGATGGATAATATCTTTTCAATGGATTTGATCCATTGTTCGACGATTAAGGGATCAGATGATCCATTAAAAGTAGGAGGCCTTTGTCTCATGAAGCTCTCGATATCGACTTGTTATTTCTTAGGGGGGTTGAATGTTCCTATTGAACCATATTTCTATTCAAATCTTGAGTTAACTGAGATATAATTGTGACAATGTTTGTGATTCCCGCTCCCATCGGATTGGGAATCTCATTAGCACAGTCATCACATTGATCTTCACATCGGTTGTTAGACTGAGTCCTCCTATTACCATCCATTAGATGGAATAAAAGGAAAGTTAGGGGTAACACATAAAGGGTAATCCAAGGACAAAACAGATGACTTATAAATAGATTTTATTCCCCTAAATTATGAATTTATTGGATTCAATCTTTGTTATCCATGATCTACTTTCTAATATATATTCTTAGGGGATTTTTTTAATTCCTGTAATAATTGTTCATACTAAGCTTATGAAATTACCAATGCATATCCATCGGGAGTGTCATAACCAAGAGTGCAGAAAGGCCCATTGTTGTGTACTCGGATACCCTAGGTCAAGCTCGGAACTCCTTGTTGGGGTTTTCACCCCTAGGTACATCTATGCCAGAGCCGCCTCTACCTGCTCGTATCCAGATAGGGATATATTTTCTTGATAAATAAGTTACTCAATAATAACCAGAACTTATGGATGTTTTTATTATACTTATTCTTATCTATAAGGCTTCACTAGGTTTTTCTATTCATAATCCCAAAAATAACTAAACGTGTCCTCTGATACCAACTAAAACAACCCGGATTTTTATTACACACTTAAAACTAATTTATTACATAAAATCATCACTTGATATAACATAGATGATCGATAGGTATAGTGTATTTGGGGATTAGGAACATTACATAACAACTTATAACATAAAACACACAACATCTTTATTGAAAACTTCCTTTACATTACCACTACATTCCCTCGTACTTACCATTGCATGGGATAACTTGAGGACATGCATAAGAAAAGGGTGAGCTATAAAGACCAGTAAGGGAATAAACATGGAATAACATGAGTAATACAATAAATTTTAGTCAATAGTCATATCAATGGAGAACAAGAGAAATATGAACATAAAGTCATGATAATGCATGATAATCATATCATGGAAATGTGGAAACAACACTTAATATGGAATTAGCATGAGCCAAGGCTCATTGCACATGGAGCATGAGTAAAACCTCATTGCACATGAAGCATGAGTAAACCCTCATTTCACTTGGATTATCATGAGTAAACACTCATTTCACATGACATATCATGGTACTATACTTTTTTCAATGCATTGGAGCACTATCAGGGCGCACCCTTCATAATCATTTCATTTCATGCATAAGTGTGCCACTTGGATCGTAAATCATGTACTCATTAAACATAATCATTTTTCCACGATAAAGGAGTGTGGTATTCATACATGAAAATATTTAAACAATAAGTAAATGTCCATAATGTTTAATACCATTGAGAGAGAAATGGTCATGGTATTCACTACACAATGACTTTTTCTTAGAAAATCGCGGTGCAATTTCAGCAGCGTAACATCATGAAATAAGAATTCATAAAAATGGTTGATGATAGAGAAATGAGTGTCTAATAATATTCACATGAAATGGATAATAATTGGGTCATATAGATACATTTCCCAACAATTGTAATGAAATTGAGATTCATGATACAAAATAATTACTTGAATGTAAATGAGGAGAGAGAAATTCCTTACGGAATTTCGGTATGGTAACAGGTATACATGGAAGGAATCGATGAGAGAAAAATTAGTCTCTCATCATTAAAACATAAATATGATTGTATAGGGGAGATGACAAATCATACCCCAACATTTATAATTGAAAATTAAAAGGCATAACAATATTAAGAAACTTTGATAAAAAGAGAAAGGAAGGAGTCCCTTAAATGGAAGTGTGATCCCAAAGGCTTGGGAGGGGCTTGAGAGAGACTTAATGGGAGATTGGGGTGACTTGGTAGGATTATAGAGAGAGGAGGGTAGGGTTTGGTTGAACTCCAAAGGATTTGGGTGGGGAGGAAGTGGTATCTTGGGTGGGTTTATAGAGTAAAGGATTGGGAATTCTTTATTTTTTAGGTTTGGGACACCACACATTAAACTAATAAAAACCACAAACCATCCCATGGTTTTCTCAAAATGGGAGTTGAAAAAATACTTTATATGGCCAATGGCTGAAATTCTTAAAATAATAGGGTTTCCTATGTGGAGGCGAGTCACACTCTCAAGGAAAACAATTTAAAAATACAAAACGTTTTATAAGCCTTGAAGGGTCCACATAAGCATTGTAAAATAAATAAAACAAACAAAAAATCACATTATTTTATTTTTAAAATATATATTGGCTGAACAAAATGTTTTTAGTATTTTATTACATCAATATTGGGTCATTATGATGTCATAAAACACATTATATGATAAAACGATATTTAATTTTTACCCAAAAATTCGACTGTGTCAGAAAATTATGAAAAATTTTCAATTAGATAATTTTTAAATCTGGATTACAAAAATAGTAATCATTTTATCTAAATAATTTTTTAAATATTTGAATTTTCACTTTTATAATAAAATCAGATATTTATTGAAAATTCATGGTTTTTGACAAAGATAGCTTTCAAACCTTAATAAAAAATTACAATTGCATTCATAAAAATTATATGATAATTTATACTTAATAAAAGTAATTTAATAATAATAAAATATTATTAGAACATTATTTAATTCAAAAATCCATTAATTTATCAAAATAGATTCCTTTGTTGAAAATTAACTAAAAATAATATTTGTTCTTTATAAACTATTTACAGAGTTACAATAATAAAGTGAATACACATTCTTTATACAAAAATATTGTACATTATCATAGTTCTAGTGTATTGTTGCATAACCCCTTATAAAACCTGCATAAGAATGAAGGGTAAGGTGTGCGATGGTGACCGACTCTTGGGGTGGCTCAGATAACATCGCTCAGGTGGTAATCTCTATTAACTTCCACTTCTACCATAGTCAGTTCCGCTCATGCTTAACATGTTCAAGCTCAGCTTAGGCTTGGTCAAGATCAAATCCCAATGACGCCACCTCCATTCTGAGCTTCGAAAAATGGGCTTCGTATGGGGAAAGTCTACTTGATGAGGCCATCACTTCCGTTGTCTGAGTAAATTGGATTTTCTAAAGCCCTTTATTTATACTAATCATGTGATCACTGTTCAATGGTTATATTAGCAATGGTAACAATTTTTAACAGTTTTTTAAAATTCAGAAACATAAAACCAATAATGTTCACATTTTATATAACCATAATAAGACATTTAATTAGATCAAGAGGAATTTTCATTAATTAAAGTTCGAGTCAATACACTAAGAGGTGATTCATGAAGCTCATGTGATTTACGAAGGTTAATAGCTACTGGAAGGAGTAGGCTTCATGAAATAGGGTGACCCTTCCTTTGAGGGAAGTCTTGATTCTTGGGAAGGGTGCTTCGCAAAGGCTAACAGTTTTACAAAGCTTTGAGTACCAAAAAGGTCCTCATTTCACCATGAAGTGTGTAAGTAATATCCACTTGTATTAAAGGTCCTTAAGAGAATAGGAAAATGGTTTTGGTGAATCCTAGATACCTTGGGTGATCCATTTTTCTTTGGTTCATGATCCTCAGAAGCTTTGAGAATCATGAGTGGTTTTGGAAGCTGAATGGTTGGGGATCTATCCCTAAAATATTGGACCAAAGGGGGTATTTATAACAAGGGGTTTTGAAAATATTGGAATCCTTCATAAAGAATGAGGGGCTTCATGAACGTTTTCCACTATGTGAGTCTAAAAATTATATCAATGAAGACACAGTCATGCATTCTCACATTTCCAAAGCACTCTGTGATTTCAAATTTCAGCCTTGCGGAAGATTACCAACATTTTTTATACATTCACACAGTGAAATTATCTTCCATGGACTTTTGAGAGCTCCATCCATTCACAAAAGATATGGGATTCTTAAAGTAGAAACTTTTAAGGTACTTTTGGCTGTTTTGAATTGGATTTTATCTAAACTGGTCATGCCTTCCTCAACTATTCCCGTTGCATATGTATTTTAGTGCTAACATCCAAACTTCCATTTCAAAGTTTAATGGGCCCTTATAAATCAGAAATGGTGGACCATATAATTAAACAATTTAAAATAATATTTTAATAAATTATAATGAACTTAAAAATAAATTGAAATCAAATGGAAATTCCATCCTTAAATGAAGTTTCCAATTTCAATTAATAGTACATATATCTGGACTCGTTCTATGAAATAGAGTTTGACACAAAACCCACTTTAGTAGAGAGAAGTAGGTAGTGTCTCTCGGGTTTTTTATGATAGTTCATATTTCCTAGTCCAAGATTTAGGAGTTAGTAGAGGTGTGAGACTTGGGATTAGGAAGGCTTGTTCTTGTCTTACTTATATATCTATGATATTTTCATTACAAAATTATTTTATAAAGAACGTTATTTTCATTGGTAGATACATGCCACCATGATGACCTCCATTCGTGCACCACTAGGATGAAGAAGGTAAAGCTCTAGAGGTAGAGGGACCTGGGCGACCAATAGAACCTCCAGTAGTGACACTTGTTTCACTGCCTATTGTTACTAATATGGGTGATGATACATAGTTCCTAGAGAGTTTACTGCACATTATGTAGGCTGTTTAGGGATCCCTACAACCTGCCTTGTCTATGGAAGAGCTGATGCATGTGTTCCTATAGTAGCATCCTCTCACATTCTCATGGGATAGTGGCCCAAAAAATGATGAGTTTTGTATTGAGACTATTTCATCAATATTCAATAACCTAGAGACTCCTCTAGAGTAGAGACTAGAGCTCACAATGTATATTATTTAGTGATCCACCAAGCGTTAGTTGGATCTTCTAAACCGGTATGATAGTCATTAATATGTGGTTAGGAGGGATTTCTAATCCAGAGTTTACAACTAATTTTTCCCCGAAACTCTGAGAGCTTAGTGATCTAGTTAGTTTATGCATCTGGATCACAGTGTAATGAAAATTATGGAGTATTAATCTTGATTTATAGAGATTATGTGCTTTGTGATGGTGTATCTTATGGATAATCCATCTTGGGAGAGAGTTTTCGAGGAGGATCTTAAGCATACTATTTGATCGTAGGTGAATGTTTTTTGGTTTACTACTATAATTGATATAGGGAATTAGGAACTTATTACTAATCATAACATGAGGGAAGCTAGAGGTCCAGAGTAGGGTAGTGAAGATTCTCAATCGAGTGGTTCAGGGAGAACTAGAAGTAAGTGATTTTTTGAGGTTTATCATTAGGGGAATACTTTCTAGAGTGTGATTTATATTAGTTCTATATTCTATTATCAGAGTGGAAGGTTATGACATATGATCAACCGGTGTGATAGAGTCCTAGTCATGTGCCCATAATGCATTATTATAGTCCATGTAAAATGGTTCTATATGACCATTCATATAGTGGTTAGTGATAGGGGTCTAGTCAGACCCCAGGTCTAGGAGTGATATTCAGAGACCCATATCAGCGTAGAAGCTAGATTCATGTTATCCATTTAGTCTGAAGAGGTGGTCATGGATGGGGGATCCAGACACTAGTTTCACCTCGAAAATAGAGTGGTCCAGTTAAGGGTACCCATGATATTTCATAGGTAAGTGATTTAGTTCATATATATTCAATACATCCTATACACGAGGATCAAGCACTGGTACATCAATAGAAATAGATATGATATTAGTTGCTTATATTCTCTAATATTACATTTTTTATACAAGTTCTTCTCATAGATTTATATCTATAACTTTTATGAAGAGCCCTGGGTTTTTTTCTACTTTCTGATGGCATTATGAAACTCAATACTCTATTGGTAATAATATCATATAGTTTATGCCAGTGTATAGAGTTCCCCTTGAGAAAGGAAGACATGAATTCATATGGAATCTCTTTATCCTTGAGATAATAGTGGTTTACATCATTATCATAATGGATCGGTTGGTTTCTTACCTTTACCATGTTAATTGCTATCTCTAGAGGGTATCCATCACATCACCAATGGGTGGTAGGTATATCAATAAGGGTGAGTGGGATGTCTAGGTTGGTAGAGCCAGAAAAGAGCATTGTGGGATGGGTTACATGATAGACCAGATTTATATTCTTAGTATGGATAATCAAGGAATATGATAGACTGAATTCCCTTTAATAGCAGATCATTTTAGGGATTTCAACCCAGAAATATTTTCTAGTTGACCTCTTGAGTTATGGGTAAAGTTATCTATCGTTCTAGTGCATAGAGAGGCACTGGTATCCATTCCTCATTATAGGATGTCTACTACTAATTTTTAGGAGCTTAAGGGATACATATAAGACATAAAATCAATGAGGTTTATATGACCAAATATTTATCCATGGGGTTCACAAATCCTTTTCTCCAAAATGGTAGATGAAACCCTTAGGCTATGTGTGGATTAATGAAAATTGAATATGTCGAAGGTTAAGAATCAGTATCCTTTTCCCCATATCAACAACCTCTTCAACCAGCTTTGAGGAGCTAGGGTTTTCTTGAAAATTGATTCAAGGTTATGTTGCCACTAGGTAAATGTTTGACCAGAAGATATACCTCCTACAATGTTTTTTAGTAGGTATGACCTTAATGTGTATTGGGTTATGCTATTTGGTCTCACGAACAAACCAAAATTTTTCATGGGATTGATTAATTAGGTATCCCACCTATACTTGGATTATTTTGTGGTGGTTCTCATGGATTAATTATTAGTGTATTCTCAAACTCGACATGATCATTCCAAAAATCATTATGAATTCACTAACAGACCATAGGTTTTATTCCAATATTTCAAAATTTCAAATATGGATAGATAAATTTGACTTATTGGGTAACATTATCTTAGATAAAAGAGTATATATAGACCCATAGAAGGTTAGCTCTATGGTTTCTTAGGATCCTCCCAAGAATGTATTTGATATCCATAGTTTATTGGGATTTGACAGCTATTATATGTGCTTTATATGGGACTTATCAGGCTTAGAATCACCTCTCATGGGATTGAGTAATAATGATGTGACATTTATATGGTTACATTCTTGTAAGATAGAATTTTAGGAGTTGAAAGGGAGACTAAATTCAGAACTAATCCTAATTATTTTAGATCATATTAGAATTTATATGGTTTATTATGATGCCTTATGTATTGGGTTGGGAGGTGTTCTAATAATGGGGGATCGATTCGTGGTGTACAAGTCTCCCTAGTTGAGACCTAATTAGTGGAATTACCTGAATCATGATCTCATGTTAGATGTTGTAGTACATGATTTATGCTGTTAGAGACTCTATTTAACAAGAGAGTGTTTTGTGGTGTAAAAAGACAAAAAAATCCTCAAGTACATATTTACTAAACATGACATGAACCCTCAGAAGAGAATATGGGTTGATTACCTAAATTCATTAATTTTTTTATTTCCCACACACCTAGTAATGGCAATGAAAAAGTGGATTCTATGAGCTATAAGACTCGTACATAAACTATAACACCCCAAGCTTCCACGGTACGTTTCCCTTTTAATAAACTAATAGATTACATTGAACGCAACTTCGAGACTCTAACACACCGCGACTAATCAAAGCAGCCATTATGAATAGTAATACCCAATTTTTGAAATTTTATAAATTTTATCTTCCAAAATGGACTTCATATTTGTATTAGGAATATCGAAATTATCCTAGGGTGAATTTTTTTTATTTTTCTGA
This sequence comes from Viscum album, assembly GCA_963277665.1. NCBI lineage: Eukaryota > Viridiplantae > Streptophyta > Magnoliopsida > Santalales > Viscaceae > Viscum > Viscum album. Next base: position 1,836,447,173 of record OY728160.1, on the reverse strand, counting down.
AAAACTTCAATTTTTGATGAATTGTGAAAAAACACTGAGTTGTAGTTTAAAAACGAATTTTTATTTAAATAATTATTTATTTTATTTTAATTTAATTAAGGTAAAAATAGATACATAATACCTATATAAGTTCAATGTAATTCATTGAAGTTAGTTTAGAATATTTTTTGATATGTAAAAATTTATTGAACTTTTCACCGTCTTTTACCCACCTCCTTGGAGAATTTGGAAATTCCCGTAAAACTTAATTTTACCGCTTATGTGAGTAGAATTTCGAAAATCCGAGAGACACAATTAATATCAAGGAGTAAAATGTGGTTCAATAAGATAAAAATAATTTCTGGTGAATAGTAACTTTTTACTTTTATTTACCACGGTTAAAAGTAAATAGGGTAATTAAGGGTAAAAATGATATTAATATTACCCTAACACATGTCCTAATTCTATTGGACAAGTGTAAATAGACCAAAAACAACCTTAGGAATAATATATTATCATTTAGGTCCTCCTGGATTAGATTATGACATTTATTATTATTTAATTCAAAGAAGAGTTAAAAGAGATAAAATCATAGTTTAATTACTAAAACATTTTTAATATAGGGTTATACATAAGATAAATTCGATTATAAATATTAATTATAAAGGTAAAAATATTTCATAGATAATTATATTTTATTTATAATTTTTAGACATTAGATAATTTAATTTATTTATGACACAATGATGATGCGGTAATTACCTTATTAGTGAAATATTAAAATAATTGATATTATAAATATTCAAATAAATATAATTTGAGACTTTTAATGAATTAAAAGAATTTAATAGGTTAATATGACATGTTATATTTGATTAGATGAATTAGGTTCGAAGTAATAATTCTGTTATGAATCTCAAAAACAAAATACCCAATAGTGTCAAAATTGACATAAAAGAGTTTTTAAAACAATTATTATATTATTAATTGATATTTAATTCCTAAAAATCAAAGGTTATGAAAAACGAATTATATAATGATTGGTGTATCATTAATGGACCACTTTGGGGTCTCTTGGATGTATATATTAAGTTTATCAACTATATAATATAAAAATACAAAGTGACATGGTAAGTGTCAAACTAATTAACTGATAGATAAAACTAAAAGATAAGGTTTATATAATGACCCAAACCAATCTAAAGTCTATTTTTTGAAAGGATTTAGATCCATACCCACCTTATACTTTTAATAATCCACTTTTGATCCATTAGAAACCGAATATGAATTTATTATAAATTAATACTTTAAGTTTTTCCTAAAGAGTCCCTCCTCCCCCTTATAAAAAGACACCACTTCTAACCAATTATTCACACATTAAAAGACTTTTGGTTTGTCAAAAATCTGCCCAAATATTCTCTCAACTTCCCTCAATTCAACTTAGAGGCCTTATTTGGATCAAAAAGCCAACCTAAGGAGCGCTTTTGATCAAATCAAAATGAGGAACCCGAAGAAGAGGTAATGTTTTCATCACCCTCTTTCATGTTCCTTTCTTCTTCAACTTCTTCTTTATTTATTATTTACATTATAAAATAATAACTCCAGAATCTCCTATATACTGTGATGTTATTATAAATATGGTACAACCATATTCAGTATTCTATCCATCCCTTGAATGACATGTCACCATACGTGTGTACGTATGACTTACCGTCTCCACGTCATGGTGTAATTGTTATTCAATACATTATTATTTGGATGTGTATAATAATGATGTGTAATAAATGTAAATAATAAATATTACATGATAATTATTATATATATATGATATATCATCCAATTATATATTATTTTATTATCAAAAGAGTGATATTCTCGCTTGTGCGTACGTACAAACTACCGTCCCCATGAACGCGATGAGATTCATTTACCATCATATCCATTCAAGTATAATTCTCATTTGATGATTAAAAATAATGTTTAAGGAATTGATATCCTTCTTTATATGAATAATATAAAACCTATCCATAACAAACTTTTCTTATGTAATAAAACATATAAAATAAAATGAGTAAGTTAACACCCGAAACGACGATAATACTAAAATATTATTAACAAGGCAATGTTAAAAGATCATATATGATATCATATTAATGTGTATGATTATTTTATAATTTAATAACAATTATTTCACCATTATACAGGAGGTTAACCTACCCTCAACCAAGGAAAAGTACAAGGTAAGGGTTTATTTCACAATCTCTTCATTATCTGAGGTTGTTTATACATAATTATCTACTGGGGACCTCTTTATCATCCACATCCATGTTTCTTAAAACATTATTTCAAAACATTCTTATTATTTTACAGAATGTGGGTTAAAGTCATTTTTACCTTTGTTGACTTTTTATAAGAAGTTTATAAAGGAATATTTTTGTCGTTTTCCAAACAAGGTCCTTTTTAACCTTTTTGAAAGAATTAAGGTAAGAATGTCTTTTTTTAACTTATACGGAGGGTGAGGCTATTTTCTGCCTTTATAAAATCTTCAAAGCTTCCCTTACAATATTATAAGAATATTTTTAAAGTAAATTTTTTCTTTTATAATTATGTGACTTTTAAATGATTTCAAAAAAGAGATATTTCTCACAAATAGTTTTGTTTTCATCTATATCAACATCCTTTAATGGATTTTAAGCTTATTTGAGGTTGAGTTATTATGATAAAAATAATCCATATTGTATTTAAGGTTGTGTGATATTATTGACTATGGATGAGTTATTTTTATGCCATTAATGGTTTATGATTAATGTTTTGGCATTCAGTATTCTAGTTTTAATGTGAATGTTTATGTTATATTTCATCATCTTCTTAAGATGAATGTGTTGGACTAGTATGTTCTGGGTTGGGGACCGGTAAAACTAAGACCTATGGGTTGGGGTCTGGTTACAACAGACCCTCTGGGTTGGTGTCTGGTTATTAGAGGCACTCCGGGTTGGAGTCCTGTTTCAGAGGATCTCCGGGATAGAGTCCGGTTACAGAAGCTCTCCGGGTTGGGTTCTGGTTATAGTTATCCCTTAGGTCTTGGCACGAGGCCTTGACACCGAAATTTAAATTCAGCATTATTAATTCCCTTATTCTTAAAGTGGTTTGATATTGCATGTGATTATTCGACTAGTAGAATATCCATGTGAATAATTAAATGACATTATTTCATTATATTTATGCCATATTATGCTGAAGTTCATGTTTAAAAGGCTTTTTTTAGTTATACATTGGCTTAAATGTTTATGATTATTTATGAAAGTTTCCACTATATTTTTATCCTTACTGAGCATCTGATATCACCCATTTCAATGTTTTATTTTTCCCAGGATGTGAAAAAGTATTTTATGAATGACCTGCAGGGATAGTATAATGGGGTATGAGTGTGGAGACAATATGTTGTTGTATTTTTAACTTTATGATGTAATGTAAACATTAAGAATATATCTAGTTATTCCAAGGCTACTAAACCAATCGGTCTTTCGAGACTTGATCTTGTGTGATCATTCCAATGTTATGTAATAATGCACCGACTCTGGGTAACTGGGGTCGGGGCATTACACAAACAGTTTAGGAGACCATTAGTGAATGGAAATTGATGGACTTTTTTTTGAGATGAACTTGGAGGTGAAATATAGCCATAGGGAGGATTTTATCCCATCCATGGAAGTGACTTACAGTCTTCTACATATGGTGAGTATGATGCATTTTTTATATTTTGAGGGCTTAGTCCTATGGTAGATTTTGAAAGGTGAGGACCCACCTCCAGTTTGGACCATTGGTGAGGGTAAAATTCTACATATTCATAATCATATTTGGGTTCCTAAAAACACAGGCAAGGAGATGATGTAGGAATTTTATACCTCAAATTGAATTGTAAATCCTGAAATTACCATAATTTATCGTGACTTACACCATCAGTATTGGGGGCCTAGTATTAAATCAGAGGTATCTAGTTTTGTTATGTGGTGTGTCACCTTTTATTAGGTGTGGGTGGAACATCAGCGACCACTTGGGATTTTACAATAGTTGACCATTATTGAGAGGAAATGGGATAACATTTCAATGGATTTCATGAACAGGTTGTTGATGTCACCCCGATGTAGTGATGCTGTATGGGTCATTATGGATAGACTAATGAAGGTCACCCATTTCTTTTCGATTAAGGGGAATTATTCGTATATGAGACATGAAGTCTTTATATCTAAGAGATTATGTGCCTTCATGGGGTTCCTCATATTGTTATGTCAGATAGGTATCCCTGGTTAACATCTCTATTTTGGAAAGGCTTGCTGTGGGTGTTCTTTACAGAGGTGATTCTAAGAACGAAATTACACCCTCAGATAGATGGCTAGTCGAAGTGTACAATAAATGTTATAGAGGACATGTATAGATCACATGTAATTGATTTTGGGGGTTCTTGGGAGAGGAATATACCCTTGGTTGAATTCACCTACAATAATAGCTATAAGGTGGCTATACAGATGGTGACTTATGAGGATTTGTATAGTTGGTCATGTCCATCACCTCTGTGTTGGTTAGAGGTAGGAGAGGAAACACTGCTCCAACCACGTCTCATGTAGGAGACCTTGGAGTAGGTTTAGATGATCAGAAAGAAGATGGATACTGTATATTCTAGATAGAAATAATATTCCCATCACCATTGATGACATCTAGCCTTTGAGGTTAGGGATTGGGTCTTTTTACATGTCTCACCAAGGCTAGTTCATAAATGTATTCAATGACATAATATGGTTTCACTGCGATTTGTTGGGCCTTTCAAGATTCTAGAGAGAGTCAAGCCAATATGAAATTGGATGAAGTTACCCCATAGGTACCAATCTATGAAAGATGTATTCCTTTATTCTCAACTACATCTTTATCACTTATAAACATCTCATACTATTCATTCGGATGAGGTTGAGTTACAGGAAGATGCATCCTTAGAGGAACATCCTATACATATCATTGATCGGAGAAAAAAGGATATTATTGGTTGATATGTCCCTTTATTATGAGTTCTATGGAAGCATATAATTTTACATGATTATACATGGGAGTGGGAGGCTAATGTACACATTTAGTGGATAGACCACTTTTCATATGCTTTTCCACCCTCAGAAGAGCAACGTGGGGATGAGTTGTCTTATGAGGAGGAGATTGTATGATCCTGAGTTTTTACTTGAGGTATATATATTTTTAATTTAAGTTTATTTCATTGGGTTTTCCCTAATTTTAATAATTAATGAGGTCATGGGAGTTTTTGGGGTGTATGTGGTTTTTTTGGAGTACGAAGTATCAGTTTTTTGGAAAGGCAGATAGGTCGCACAGTTAGTAGAAACTGTGATGCGCAGACTGCATAGTTTCTCCTAACTCTAAAAATTATTTCATAGAGAAGAATAGGATTCATGGTTTTCCCTAAACATGTAACCTAGTAAGCACAGCTGTTTGGGCCACATATTGTTTTTATGAGATAAAAATGGAATGATTTTAATATATTTTCCCAAACTGTGCACATGAACCATGTGAGCCCCCTCTTGAGATAGAGGCAAGAAAACAGTTGGAACATGGTTCATCCAACCATGCGAACAAACTCAAAATTCATATAAGTAGAATTAAAAAATATATCATGTTCATAGAGATCAATATAAAATCAAGGTTAGGGAGTTTTATAACCACAAATCAGAGTATGGTTATGGTCATATTGTTTTAATAAGGGCCCAACCTCACCTGAACTCAAGTTATTCACCACATTAACAAATATATCTCTATGAAGATAAGTTAGAACTCTAATAAAGGTAGGATATAATCTTATTGGATTTTGATAAACATCATTTATTGTTTCATTGCACTATGATGGGTAAATGAAAAAATAAATAAATTATATATTTGAAAGATATAAAAACCTAGAAATGTATTATAAATATCATATTAAAACAAATAATATACTATATAAGGATCATTCTTTCCTTTAAAACCCTCGAGGAATTGGTAGATTGGGAACACATCAAACATTTCAACTACAAGTAGTCATTTTTGACTCATTGATAACTACCACCCACTCTATAAGAAAAATACACAATAAGAATAATTATTGGAGTGTATCCCCTCTTCCATTTGAGAAAGTATTCCTCATAATTTTTCTAAGAATTGATGCCTTATAACCCCATTTATTGTTGATGAGATAATAAAACACTAGAATAGACCCTTATAAACCTACCTCTGTACAAGAGATAAATGTCTATGGGTAGAATCCTCTACTATATTGAAGAAAACCAAAATTTACTTAGAGAATATATAGATGATCTGACACGAGGACATGAAACATCATGAATAACCACTAAATGATTAACATTCCAACATGTATCATATAAATTATTACTCATAGCTCTTGGTTGACTAACATGTTATCATATTACTAGATAAAGGATTCTTTGGCCACCTCACGTTTTCCCGTATCCCTGGGTTGAAAACCAAACTTGATACCCACTTAGAATCAAAACATGAAATTTTAAATGAAATCACCAAATGATAATTAACTCCATAATCCTTAAATAATACATGAACTGATATGATGATATTTTGACTTGACCTGAAACACCTAGATGAAACTTTGGTCAATAGTAATCTTGGTGTTCCACCCCATTCCCTCCTTTAAAAGTCCATGGGATGTTAATTAGTAGCATGAAGGAATAAACAATCATGGGAGGCATTACCATATAACAACATGTAATGTAAATCTATCTCTAATTCAAAATGATATCAAAAAATAACCAAAATATATAATCAACTAAAATATAAAATAATACCTATATGCGAAAATAATTATTTACAACAACACAATATTGGAAACCTAATATAATAAACAAGAATGAATACAAAATGAAATGCACTAGGTACTGATGTAAGGAATGAGATGACACATCCTCTCCATGGTTTCTCATAGAATTAACTTTATCAACAACTTTCTCTACCATATACCACCATCAATATTTACTATAAAACAACTATCCCATTTCCAATAGCCCCTTGTATGCCATGTTCATCCTCAAATTGTGTGATGTATTCATAGAAACCACACATTTGGGAATAAGGACCATATAGAGGTGATTGTAAATAAACCTAGTAGGATATAATAAAAACAAAACGTAATGATAATATAATAATTCAACTCAAAATCTAAGACTAGAGGATATCATAAAATACCCATAAGGAACTAGATATTCTGAAAGTTCATGAAAACCATGGGAAAGAATATGTTCATATTGTTACCTTAAATCAATGAGGGATCATATCCTATTAGAAACTAGAGATATTAATTTTATCAAAAGGATCCAAAAAATCAAAATTTGGTAGACTGAATATAACCCATAATTTGTTGGTAGATATACATAATATGTTATCAGTATCTTAAATAAGCCAGTATATGATAATATATCATATAACACATTTAATATAAAGTACTATACATTTATAACTTATGTGGTGCCTACTTGAAACCATAGCTGGAGATGATACCTCATTAAATAAAGTTTGTATCAACTGAAAGAGTATCTGACACATGTGTAGGAATTCACCTCAACATACGAGGGTGTACCAACTCCAAAACCCATCCATAAGATGTTATCAATATATAATGGGGTAGTACCTATTATCCAGTGGATATGAAAGTTATAACCAAACCTGTAATATTGGGGACCCACATATCTTTGGGATAGAAAGAGTTCCATCCCGATTATCAAATGTTGAGGATTTTTACCCTAGTCTCTTGGGGGAGCACAAAAACCATATCAACTATATAGTGGATTATGCTCAATCAGCATTTTTTTACCATGGTATTAATTAAACCTCATGAATAGAGGAGTATCCTCTCAAAAAATATTAAGTACCTAAATTCTATGTCTACTAAAACTATATCACCTGTATTCTGTTATTGTTTCAAATGAGTTTATACTCCCTAACTTCCAAAAATGACTTGTAAATATCCTTTGATGGTTAGGAGGAACACATAATTGTGATCTATATAAAAAAATAATCACGATGGAATACTCATATATCCAAGACTGACACACTATTTGGATAGCACAATGAATTCCATAAATAGATGAGTATATGTGATTTCTTAGTAGGGAACATGGTGTGTAGGTCTCTCAGAAAAAACTAGTCATTTAATTCCATAACATAATCAGTTTTGATTTGATATACATGTCATGAAATATGAGATACATAGTGTTCAAACTCTCTAGATCCACATGACATCACTGCGTAATACTCATCTTGTGAGTCCACACAACCTACTCACCTATATATATTATACAGGTCAAGCCATCTAACCCGATACACACAATGTGTTTCAATATTCCACACATAATGTGTTTCAAGATCACTAGATTATCACGTACATGGTTACATACTAAATTATGTGGCCGCATGATACACTACGAGTGACCCAATTCCACTGGACATGTGTTTTTCAAAATCATGTGAAACCTTAAGGCCTTGGAATCCTTGTCACATTGAATGATTCTTGATGTCAAATGCAGTGTGGAATTAATAAAATCATAAAAAATTTAGATGGACAAATAGATGGAATGTGACCACAGACTACATGTTGTGTAGTTTTAAAAATTCAAGAATACCAAAAACTTTATCTTCACACTGTGGAAACTGTCATCACCTCTAGTACTTATCAAACCTCCATTACTAGCCAAAACAGAGAAACTTAGAGCCTCCAAAATTCTTTATAGTGATTATTTCCATCTATCATTAAAATTTAAGTATATATTCATCCAACCATTCATTGAACTATGATGGAAACTCATGTCATCATTACATCTGTGGGACTAAACCTATAATTCTCCAATTTTTTCCTATGTAGAATAGAAAATTTTATAATAAAACTCAAGAATAATGATCAAGATAACATTATTCACAAATAGGTGGTCAAAGGAATACTTGTCCACATAAGAGTGGGATTGCATTAAGGTTTTCTAGAAAAATTAAGAGAGGAGAATAATGTTGTTATTCATGGTAGATAATTTACCAACAAGTTATGGATACATAAGTAATTTCTTATATATTGAAGAAATATTTTATTAGAGATAATAAATAATATTAATTATAGTACCCAAAGATTTTAAAATAATAAAATTGGTTTGGATAGTGGGCATGGAATGAACCACAAATCATAGAATAGAATATAACACCTCAATAATTTAAAATATATTAATTTTTAAATAAAATTAAACCTCTTAAATATCTTTTAATACAAAAAATTAGTGTTAACTTACTTTACATGCAACAATGAGTAATTTCGATATATTTTTTTTACATGTGTGACTGAGTTGTATAGAAAAAGAATTATTTAAAATGATAGTTATCTCCTAGACATTACAATGGAAGAAATGAATTGGAATAAAAAATTATTAAAATATATTGTTTTCAAATTTCGATTATTTATCTTTTGATTAGCAACACAATAATTATCATTTAAAAAAATGTTTTTATAAAAACATTATTTTTTCTAAAAGAAGGATTTGTTTCACTTTGTGAAAATAAATTAAAATTAGTTTTAACCAATTTTGGTAAATTTATATGAAAAAATAAACTTTATTTTTTAAATCTGAATATCAAAATTTTCTTAGGGTGAATTTGGGGGGTTTTGTTGAATATTTTCATTTTTCATTGAATAGTGAAAAATTATAAATTACAATTGAATGTTTCCATTTCATTTAAATAATTTATAATGTTAAATTATATATTATATTTGTTTTAAAGTAAAATTATTTCAATTATACATATATTAATCCAATTTATGTCATTGGGAATACTTTCATAATAAACTTTGATATAAAAACATTGTAAAATTTTGAACATTTTCACTTCAAAAACAAGATTTTTGGCCGTGTATGCTGTATTAATTTTAAATTAAAATTTTCCAATTATGTTAATTGAATATTTAAAAATGGATTCAATACTTGGAATCAGAATAATTTATAATTTCTAATAAGGTCACATTAATTTTTGAACAAAATCAATAGCGAATGAAGTAAAAATTAATTACCACAGGTACTGTAAAAATTGATTTAATGGGGGGGGGGGGTTAAACTATAATGATAAGAGTAAAAAGTACCTAAAATATCATAAAATTTTTATTTAATGATTCGATTTTAAATTTTTTACATCAAATTATTTGAAATATGTAAATTACCTTCAACTTTCCTTTAAATATGACCCATATAATTAGTTAAGTAAAGAAAAAAACAAAAAAAATATACCTTTCTTCCTTTTAATATCTATAATTATTTGGGGTTGGGAAAAAAAATTGGGCCCCTTATACATATAATTTTTAAATATAAATGAGTTTTTTATAATAATTATTTTATTTTAATTTTTAGAGGTTAATTAGTTACTTAAAATTCGTATGAAATGCCAAAGAAATAATTATTTAGTTAATAAAATAAAATAAAATAACAGATAATAAAAATAATAAATGTGAAATAAATTTAATTAATTATTTAATTCCATTATTTTTGTATATGATTATATAATGTTACAGGGGGTGGGGTAAGGCCGCCTCAATACCCTCTAAACCGACAAACCCGTTTTCCTGTGGGGGTTGGGTGAGTTGGTTCAAGGTGGTGGCGTACCGTCGTTTAGGTTCCGGGTTCGAGTCCTCGCAAAGGAAACATGCACCATACGCCAACAATCCTCTCATCCCCTCAAATCTATGGGAACTGGCCCAAGCCCAAGGTTGGACACCTTGGGCCTAGCTGGGGACATGCGACAGGGGGTGGGGTAAGGCCACCTCAATACCCTCTAAACCGATAAACACGTTCATCCACAGGGGCTGGGTGAGTTGGTTCAAGGAAGTGGCGTCCCATCGTTGAGGTTCTGGGTTCAAGTCCTCGCAAAGGCAACGTGCACCATATGCTAGCGATCCTCTCGTCCCCTCGACTCCGTGGGAACTAGCCCAAGCCAAAGGTTGGCCACCATGGGCCTAGCTGGGGACGTGCGATAGGGGGTGGGGTAAGGCCGCCTCAATACCCTCTAAACCGACAAAAATGTTTGAGGATGGCGAGAGATCAAGACGCTAGGGTTTGGGAATGGCCGTCGTAGGCAGTGATGGCCTCTGAGCAGCTCCCTCCCTTGGTGGAGGAGGGATTTCCGCAGTCCTCTAGAAATAGAAGATTTCTTCCCTTTTCAAAGCTTGATCTTCTTTTTTTGTTCCCTGAAATTTCTCTTTCGCCTAAAGTTCCTGAGTTACATGAAATGATTCCACAACTCTCGGACATGACTCGAGAGTTCAATGATTCTTCATCCCTTCTGAATCTTACGTTGATAGCTCACTTCCAGCAACGACGTCCGCCTGTGGATTTTTTTGATCGATTTATCTTTAGTTAGTCGAATCTTCAGAAGCGCGCCACTGTTGGTCTTCTTGATTCGAAACACATAATGGTCCGCTTTGAGTCGGAGGAGGATTTAATCCTGGCCTAGTCCTCCGCCTCGCGTACCTGTGATGGTTGTCTCTTCTTGATCTTCCGATGGTCCTATGATCATTATATGAAGCGTGATTCCTTGAAGATGGAAATTTGGGTAAGATTTCCAGAACTACCGCTTCCATTTTAGAATCCTTCCATTATTCTCATGCTGGGAAATCTTGTTGGCCTCTATTTAGGATCAGACAGTAGGACTAGGGCTATTTGTCACCCGATTTGACCAAGAATTTGTGTTGAAGTGGACCTGTTGAAACCGCAAATTGAGTCGATCTTCATTGCTGTGAGTGAGGAATTTAGATGTAAGCAGTTTGTTGTTTTTGAGTCCTGGTTTGACTATTGCTCTCGGTGTATTAAATTTGGTCATTTGAGGGAGAATTGCAGAGGTAGGAGGGTGGTTTCACGGGATGTTTTGGCTCCAAAGGCTGCCGAAGTGGTGGCCTTAAATTCTCAGCAGTGGAAGAAAGACCTGGGTAAGGGAGCTCAGTCTAAACCTTGTTCACTGGTTGGAAGGCGTATGGGAGGAGTGAATGAGTCTGTGAACCCGAGGATTGATGGGGTATTTGGAAGACTTAATAATGATCTTGGGGTGTCCCATGCAGTGAAGCAGGCTGTCCATTCTGTTGGAGTGATCAGTGGTCATGAATTGGTACCAATGAGGGGGAAGGAGGCTGTTGAAGGATCTTGTTTGGCCTTACAGGCAAGGGCTTCTGCGGAGGAAGCTGGTGGATGGTTGAGGGTATCTCCTGGGCTGAAGACACAACATGTGCATCAGGTGGAGTGTATTGAAGTCAGTAATTGTTTCTCTGGTCTGATGAATGAATAACTGGAAGTGGGTCAAGGCCATATTGCTCCTAATTTGTCTCCTGGATGGATGACTATCACACCTGCTGTGCAGGACAGTGGGGTGATGGGTCTGGAATTGGTGTGTGTTCAGAATGGCAACAAGATTTGCGATAAGGGATTGGATCATAGGTGAATCTCCGGTGAGGTTTCTCCAAGGATTGAAGGAGGTAAGTTGCAGGTTTGGTTGCATCCTCAATATTCTGTTTCTGGAGAAGGTTTTTTGCAGAATGGGGTGTATGAAGATCATGAGCCTGTGGTGCATCCACGGTGTTTAGCGATGATTGAGAGTAACAGTTATGTTGGAAATGAGCATGGCCAGAATGGAGGCTACTAGAATGTTGTTGTCCCTGAGAAATGGGGGGACATATCTGACAGTGAAAAGGAGAATGATGGTCGATTCTAAGCTTCTTTTAGTGATGTTGTGCAGTATAGAAAGAAGGTTGTAGCAGGGAATGAAGGTGCTGTGTCCGCCCCACCAAGAAGAAGGACACAAAAGGATTATTCTTCTATGCTAAAGCCGATGTCTACCAGATCTTCTATTAGTAAAATTAAAGGGATGAATTCTTCTGAGGAGTTTGTGTATTTGGAGAAATTAAATCTCAAAAGAAAGTATGAGAAGATCCTGAAGCAGTATGAAAGTTTGGAATGAGAATCGACCACCGCAGATGAGGCATTTGATCATGTAGATGGCGGCAGATATGGTGATGGGTATGGTTTCTAACATGTAACTGCATGCTCTTGTTTGTTATACTTGCCTGCTGTACTTTTTTGTTATTTTAATAAATGGTCAGAGACTTTGTCTCTGACTGAGATTTTCTGGTAACATCCCAGTAGTGAATACTTTTGTGTATTTACAAGAATGTCACTCTTCAAATATAAAAGGACACTCACTCCCCTTAATTATTCACACATCTCAAGACATTTTTATATTTCAACCCCTACTCAAATAAATTAACAAATTACATTCCATTATCATAAAATCCGTTTTTTTGGAATAATTCTATCCTTGGAATGATTTTGGTGCAAAACTAAAGGAAGACACCTGAAGAAGAGGTAACGTTCTTCAATGAGAATTTTTATTTTATTTATTTCTCCACCTTATTCAATTATTATTAAAACATGAATATATAATAACCTCAGTATATTCAATATACTATGATGTTGTTACAATAAGTTTATTACCTACAACCACATCGAATTCCATCAAATGGGTTACAAAATCATCATTTTTGTGTATGGAGGACTGCCGCTTCGTGAATCGATGATGTTAGTTTTACCATCACCACCTCTCATGGTTGTGAATGATGATGATTATAAAGTATATTTATGATATTTAAAACATAATTATGCATATTTATTTATAATATCACACATTCCATTTTTTTACTTTCCATTTCATAGGAGACGTGATAACGTCACTTTTGTGTATGGCGGACTACCACCTTGCGAAGTGAAGTGATTCATATTTCACTAACACTTTTCATGAAAAGTGATAAGAATAAAGTCAATGGTTATATGTGATATAAATTAATTAATTATGATATACATGAAATATTTATCATTATATAAATATTATATATATCATTTTATTTATTACCTTTTCACATAATAAAAGTCTATAACATCATTTGTGTCCATGAAGAAGTTTTCCTTCATGAAGTGATGCGATTCTATTTTAATCACCCCACCACACAGATGATATATATAAGTATATATGAAGAAATAATATGATATATATGATATTATTATCATTATATAAATATAAAGTATTAATTACCATCTTTCTGTAACGATCAATTAATAATGGAAATGTTACTAATGCGTAAATATGGGTTACCATCCCCATGATCATAACATACTTCATTTTCCATAACCATATTCCATGATTGTTTTTTCAACTTAAAATTGGTGTAGAAATATATTAATTATTTCATTGTTATTAATTTGGAGATTATGTAACTATAAAATATTCAAAAGAACAAGATCTTTCATAATGAAATTTACATGAGAAAACAAGGAAATTAACACCCCAAACCACGAAAATAATGATTGATTATGAACCAAAAAGTGATAAGATATTATAAAATGATCAAAAGTAAGTGTAAGGTAAGGTATTTATTAACTCAATTTCTGTTCATTGGGTTAATCTCTTTCATCATTGATCATTTCATTCTATGATTATGTTCCTAATATAAATTTTAATATCCACCTATTTTATATGGATTTATATTTTATACTAATAATATATTCATTGATTAATTATCAATTTTATGTTATGATCATTTTAATGGTTTATTTCACAAACTCAATCTAATCAAGATTGTTTATTATTAAATTTAAATTAAATGAAATTATTTCCTAATTATTTAATAAATTTATTCTATCATATCTATTCATGATATATTTCAAGTGATATTACCATTTTTCACTCTTTGGTACTTGATGTTATTGAGAAAATGTTTTAATAAAACATGACTTCATTTTTCTCTTTGGTCAAAAACATGTATCCTTCCAAAAACATGTTTTCCTAAAAGTTCTTTCAAAAATGTTTTTAAATTTTTCAAAATGATTTATTAAAGACATTTTTACCCATTTATACTTTTTAAAAAATGTTTTCAAAGGAATATTTACATCGTTTCCAAAAAAATACCCTTTAGGATTTTCCAGAAAATGTGAAAGGGATCATTGTTTTAACATGTATGAAATTTACATTATTTTCCAACATCATGAACTAAATTTTTTTTAAAAATTACTTTAAAACTTTTCACAGTTATTTTTAAATAAAATTATTTTGAAAATGTTTTATGTTTAAAAATTGATTTTCAAAGAAATGTATATTCAAAAAATTTCTAAAAATGAAAATTTTAATTTCCTCATGAATGTTTTAAAGATATTTTTTTTGGAATTTATAATAATAAATGAATTTTTTTGATTACTCAAATTGTTCTATGTTATAATGAAACCCTCCTTATTCATCCTATAGATGGGTTATGATCATTTTGACTAAGGAATGTGTTGACATTCACTTCCTTGGTTCACTTTTTTGTCCATAACTTTACCTTTAAATGTTCACTTTCCTATTATCAGTATACATTAAATATTCACTCAATATAAATATTATTTATCATGGATATATTTATTACTTAAAATATATATCATTTGTATGTACGATGTACTATATTGAAATTTATTTGATATCTGGGGAAATATTGATAAATATGTTTGATTTACTCAATAAAAATACTTTATGATAAGGCATTTTGTTTATGAATTAAATATATTATTAGATATATGAGGAATGATTTGGAAATGAAATAAAAGGGTTAGGTATTGGCTAATAAAATCCCCTCAATGCATCAGTAATATCATGAGATAAAATTAGTTGGCCAAAACCAAAGAGTTTGTAACCAGTATGTTTTAAATTGTCCTGTGAAAGGTCTTTATAGTAGTATGTTACAAATAGTATTATGAAGTTATTTATGGTAAATGTATAATTTTACATGGATAGACGACATCTGATACCTAGACATTTCATTCAGTTAATTTATTTTTACTATCCATGATTTTTACACAATGATACTTTATCTAGTTGAATTTCATTTTCATATTACTAATTATATGGAATGTGTGTTCTGTTATTTACCTTTACATTTTTATTATTCCTTATATATTCATGTATTCTAGTTATTTAAATGTAATGTGTGTTTAGTTATTTACTTTTCTATATTTTTTATGATTATTGATTCATGATAGCTTATTCAATACTTAAAACTTACTAAGAATTTTATCTCACCCTTATTTTTTTCATTCCTCATGAATCCATAAACTATACTATGAAAGATATGTGAGAATATTCAAGAGGGAATAATTATATTCTAAAAAACAATATGTTGTAATTTGTCTATGAAAATATAATGTATGGATCATGTATGTCTCTAGTTTACCAAGACTACTAAACTAATTAGTCCTTCAAGATATGATTCCTTGTATCTTATGCTGATGTAATAAATCTAGCACTGAATTTGGGAAATTGGGATCAGGTTATTTACATTAATAATCTACAAAAAGAAAAAAAATTAAATAAATAAACAAATGATTATTATTGAAATAAAATTTTTGATGTAATGACCTCGATCCGAGTTGCACATAGTCAATGGTTACTTTATTACATTAGTATAAGATACCTGTAATTGAATCCCAGTGGATTTAATAGTTTATTTGTATTGGAAAACTAGATACATACAAGAAATTCACATTACAATATGAAACATAAAATACAAAAAGAACTTTATTTGAGTATGCCATTAATCCCCTTAGTGTATCCCTTTATATCAAACTCATAACACTTCTTTATATCCAAGGGAAAATAAATTATAAAGAAAGGGGTGATTTTAGATATTAATTAAGGTTATGCATACAATTAAATCTAAACAATAACAATTATGGTAAGGATAATAATTTCAACATATTCCATTTAATTAATTACTTGAGCAAAATATGGCTGGAAAAAATGATGATAAAATAATGACATATAAATAATCACATGAGCTAGGAAAATTAACCATGAACATTATACTAGTCAAATAATCATGTGTAATATCAATAAATGAATTCATAATGATATAATTCATAATCTTGGTTATCTAAAATATACCACTAAGGCCTCGACCAAAACATCTGAAAATAAATGGGTAAAGCCTCATCCAAATCTATATATGGTTTTCCTCATGAGACATCCCAATGAATCAATGGGATATATTGGGCCCCTCCCATTACTTAATAAGTCCAATAAATTTCTCATATAAATAGGGTGAAACATAAACATTTGTTTTGAAAAAATTTCATAATAAATGTGAATAATTTACCCATAAACCATGAATGATATAAAAGTATCACTTCTATAGTCAAACTGATCATTTACCATTAAATAAATTCTAGTAAATGATATAATAATAGATCAACCTCAATTAATCATAATATTAAAAAAGGGTGTTGACATAGATGAATATACTATAATAAAATCATTGAAAAACTACTGAGAAAAAACTCTTGTTAAACCCATGTAAAAAATAGTTTCATATAAAAATAATATTTTTCAGTAAAAATAACCATTTTGAATACCAAATGTCCCAAAAATAATGGTAGAGGGTTTCTATTTTATTAAAATACATATTTTTCAAAGGAATCTACAAATTATATAATAGTCACGACCACAAGAAAGTGTCTATCGACATGTACGTTATAAAAATAGACCATTCCTTTTATGCTTTGTCAAAACAATACGTATAAAACACAAAAAATATTCAATTTGAAAAAATTTGAGTGAAGTTAAAAATAAAAATAAAAATTCCTTTACAATACATTTATATCCATATAAATAAACATGTAAAATAATATCAATAATATTGACATGAAAAAAATGTTATAATTAAATATTTAAACATTCAAGGTGTCCCATGCCACTTTCCAAATTTAAATATTACACACCATGGAATAAAAAAATTTAAAATAAAATTAAATAAATTGATAATAAATAAATTAATGACATGATATGTCAAATGGGATTTATATACACCTCATAAAATAAGATGGATGTATAACATCAAACTATGCCTCAATGAATGGAGATTGAGACGAAGTCCCTTACCTTATGGTTACTTTAGTATAATGTGATTTAACTTCATGTATAATGGTTTTAAGAATTTTATTAACTTATTTAAGAAAATTATTCATATTTATTATATCATATATTATCTTATTATATTATTTTAGCACCCATCTATTTGATAATATTTCATTTTTTCCCTTGTTTTGGGTATTAACTTTTTCATTTTCCTTTGTATTTTTTTCATGAATAAATAATTTATTTTGAATAGGATATTGATCAAACATATCACGAATTATATTAATTTTATAAATATAATATTTAATCATTAAATAAATTATTACATTAGATATTTAATGATTAACATGGAAAATGAATCACATCTTATCATGGAGACAGAAGGTGATACGTACGCACGAATGACAATATCATTCCATTAATGGTAAAAGGGTAAGGAATTTGATGGTATATTAATTTTTTTAGAATCACTATCATGTCATAATTATCATATATATCTATTATTCCCATCATTATACCAAACGAATTAAAGTGGTGATGAAAAATAGGTTTCACCACGGTGTGGTGACAGTAAGTTGTAGGCACACACACATGATGTTTTAATTTTTCATAGGATTTATAAAAGGTTGAATATGGTTGTATAATAATAATACCAACATATACGAATTTATTTAATAATGGATTTATTACTTCATCATGGGAATAAAAAATTATTTTTAATTATAAGAATAAATGACCTTGGAAGAGTTGGTAAAAAAAATTGCCTCTTCTTCGGCATACTTCTTTTAGATATCTTCTTAAGGAATATAGGGATTGTATTTTCGAAAGCCAAGGATCTCCATAAAATGTATAAAGATGTTGGGAAGAGAAATTTGTTGGTTTTGGTCGATCTAGAATGCTTAAAGTGGTGTGAAAAATTAAGGGATGAAGCTCCCTTTTATAATTGAGGTTTGGGGTACTTTTGGAAACTCTAAAAATATTAAATTATTTTATATTAATCATCAATAAAAAATGGACCATGAAAACTTCTATTTTTACTCTTTGAAGGAAAATATAGTTACTATAAATTGAATAAATAATCCTAAATGATTAATGTATGAAATTTTAAACCATATACCAATAATTTTTCTGAAGTTTATATTTTATGAAGTTTATATCATTTAATAAAATATTATTTATTTTAAAATATCATTAATGTCAATTTTTAAACTATTCATTGCATGATTTTTTAACAAATATCAATACATAAGATAACTTTGAAAAAATATATTTAATACATTACTAATATGTCTAAATAGTCTAGAAAATTCATGTATGACATTAACTAAATTAAATTATATTTATTTTAATATTTTTGATAATATTTATTTGATATTCCCATTAATTAAACAATTACTGAAACATCATTTTTAAAGCCTTTAATTTATTTATTTAATCCATAAAAATTGAAAATAAATTATAATGATAAATAAAAACATTTTATATTTCAAATTAATATCTATAGTTAAATAATTATTGTGAATTACTATATATTAAAAATGTAATACTTATTGAAAACATGAGTATGACTTATTTTACTTTCCTTAAAATAAAATACCATAAAAGGATTAAAGTCATCCAAGTTTCTCAAACATGCTATAAAATAAGAACAAGGATGATTTTCGTATAAAATGACTCATCCAATTAAATTTAAAGAACTGTTTGGGTATTTTTTTTAAAATTTATACTACTATTTTTACCCTTAATTACCTGATTTACCCTTAAACATAGTATTTTATTTTTTTTTACTAAAGTTAAAATTCTTATTTTACAAAAATAAAATGGAAATGATTAATAAATTTTGAAATTTTGACTCCAAATATGAAATCCATTTTTTAAAATTCAAAACTCATAATTGGCTAAAATTAAATTAAAATCATTTAGGTGGATGGGGTGAGAAAATGAGTTATTAAAGGGAAAATGTTTAAAATATTGAAAATATTTTATTTCCAAATTAAATGTGAAATTGAATATAATAACCAAAATTATATTAAGAGATATAAAAAATAAAATTATACTTAAAAAATACTAAAAAAATATAAATAAACACTATAAATTATTTTGGTGAAATAACGGGTTTCAATTAAAATTTAGTACTCTTTTACTATTTATAAAAACTTGAAACTTATCATAAAAGTATCATAAATTCATTAAAATAAATTTTTATATTACTATTCAAAATAAGTAGTGTATTTTTTAAAATATAATTTTAAATTTTTTGAAAATTTATTTTTAAAACAAGTGCGCCATCAAAAGGCGAAAAATACTCCTTTATAATAATTTATCCTTTTATGCATAAAAGTGGATTTATTTTTAAATCATGTCAATAAAACACATAATATTAATGTAAATAATTATATTTAAAATATAATATATGAATTTTATGATGTTTTTAATTTTATTCTTTCCCACCAATTTAACGGCAAGGTTATAACGATGTTGTTGAAATAATGATATTTAATTCTATATCATTATTTTTTTATGTTTTTTGTTGTGTGAAATGTAAGCTATAGAAGGGATTAAATTTAAAAATAGTCATACTATAAAATATTGAGGTGTAACATTCTCCCCTACATCAATGAATTGCATCCTCTCGATTTGAAATTTCACTTCAAAAATCAAAGGTTGGTACTTGAATATTCCATTGTGGGAAACCCACATCGAAAAATAGGGTTAATTAGACGTCCTATTAATAAAAGTGAAAGGTAAATGAGAATTTCACTATAGAATTATACTTTTAAATGAGATAACATTATAAGAAAGTGAAATCACGGACATGGAAGAGAAATATTACTATCAAGTTAAGGTAAAGAGTGGTAGAGAACATGGTCATTAGAATGTTAACCATTACAAAACTGTAAATTTGTGATTGGTTAAAAAACTATTAATTTCATATAAAGACAATTAATAAGATAAAATTTTTGTTCCAAAATCCTTTTCCTAGAGTTTATGTATTCTTTTACTAAACTGATAAGAACTAACTTAATTTCTATCCATTTCATACGAATAATCTCATCCTTTGTTTGTACTTCTTGTTGTACCTCTCGTACCCCTCGTGGTTTAATTTTCATGATCACAATCACTCTCTTTTTTATCTAATCTTGTTTTAAGTGTTTTTGTTGATAGGAAAAAGGTTGCCAAGGAATTGGGCCAAGAAGGACCAAAAGTGGATTGATTTTCAGTCCACCGGCCAACCGGTGGATGCCCACCGGCCAGCCGCTGGAGCCTGGACAGAAGGCATCCTTCTGTCCAGACCACCGGCCAACCGGTGTCACATCACCGGCCAGCCGGTGGAACCCAGACAAATAGTGACACCTACTGTCTCAGCACCGGCCAACCGGTGGCCTCCTCACCGGCCAGCCGGTGGTGCCTGAGCCCGAGCCCTCTCCCTTTTCCAAAGCACCGGTCAGCCGGTGGATCCAGTCAAACTAGCCGTTGGGCTTTGACCAGGCTTGTCCACTTGACTCCCAACGGCTCCGAAGGCCTCTCCAACGGCTCCGAAGACCTCCAAAGGCCATATGAGGGTTCCCCCTCTATAAATAAAGGACTAGGAAGCCCCGGAAATGTACGGAAGCCCACGGTAACATTTTTGATCATTTGGCGAACCTCCGGCGGATTGCTTCAAGGAACCCCACTTGCTTCAACTCATTTCCACATCCAAGGAGCACCACCATAGAAGCTTGGGAGCGCTCTTCATCAACTCCAATCAATCCATTGGCACCCAAGACTTCTCCACATCACGGTTTTTCATTGTTTTATTTTTTTGAGCATCAATTTGGGTTTGTGCCTACAAACCCCTCATTTCTCTCATCCTCTCTTCTTTGGGTTTTCACACCACCTTCAAGGTGTGAAGAGGTTAATCAAGCGTTCCCTTTAAAAGGCTTGAGTCATAGGTGAGCTAGCCTTCACCTGTAAGAAGGCTAGTGGGTTCTTGCACAACCATTAAAAGCAAGTGGGTTCTTGCTCAACCATTAAAAGCAAGCTGTAATAGGTTCTAGACTACCTTAAATTCTAGTGGGTTTCTTTCTAAAACCATTAAAAAGCAAGCGGTAGTAAATCTCTCAACGGTTGAGTTGGGAGCGGAGACGTAGGCTTTGGTTTAAGCCGAACTCCGTTATCAATTTTGTGTCTTGCCTCTTTTATTTCCGCTGCACTTTTAACTTTGATTTTAAATTGTTAATTATTTTTAAAAGGCAATTCACCCCCCCCTCTTGCCATCACTCTCCGACCTAACATTTGGTATCAGAGGGAGGTTTGTGTAATACCTTAACCGGTTACAAACCTAAAATCCATAGTGATGGCTTCTTCCTCACAAGCACCCGAAGGGTATTCCATGACTCGGGCTCCATTCTTTGATGGAACCGACTACACTTATTGGAAAACTCGCATGATTACATTTCTTAGAAGTATTGGCTATCCCATATATAGAATGTTTATGCAAGGATACACTCTCTCTAGCAAAGATGATTCTAAATGGACCCCCGAAGACATTGATAATTTTGAGCTTGATGGCAAAGCCATGAATGCTCTTCATTGTGGGTTAGACCGTAATGAATTTAATCGTATTTCTACTTGCACCACTTCTCATGAAATTTGGAAGCTTTTGGAAGTGACCCATGAGGGCACTAACAAAGTCAAAGACACTAGATTAGATATGTATCGTCAAGACTTTGAAAGTTTCACCATGAACCCACACGAATCTATTACGGAAATGTTTACTCGCTTTACTGATGTGTGTAATGGGAGAAAGTCTCTTGGAGATGATGTTTCTGCAGAGACGATGGTCAAGAAGATTCTTTGGGTCCTACCAAGCTCATGGGCTCCAAAGGTGACGGAAATCCAAGAAGCGAAAGATGTCAAGAAAATGCCGGTTGAAGAACTCATTGGATCGCTTATGACCTATGAGATTACCATGAAGAGGCAAGCCGATAAAGAAGGTAACATCTTCAAGGAGAAAAAGAACATAGCATTCAAAGAAAAGCAAGAAAGATCCTCCGATGATAGCGAATCCGAGATTGCTCAACTTGCAAGAAAAATGAGCAAGTTCATGAAGAAAAAGAAGAATTTTCAAAGGGCACGAAAGGAAGAGCCAAAAGCAGAAAAAGAAGTTACATGCTTTGAATGTGGAAAGAAAGGCCACATCAAACCGGAGTGCTCTCTTTTAAAGAAAAGGTTAAAGGAAAAGAAAAACAAGAAGGCTTTCAAAGCGTCAACATGGAGTGCAAGCGATGACTCCATGTCTTCAAGCGACTCAAGCGATGAAGGTGGAAAATGCCTAACGGCACTTGATGAGGTATCTTCTTCCGACTCCTATTCCTCATCCTCTTCTTTTAATAATGACATGTCTTATGAAGATCTCCAAAATGCGAGAGATCAATTAGAGGAAGGTTTTCACGAAATTACCTCTAAATTTTTGATCTTAAAAAAGAAACAAAAAATTCTAATTTCTGAAAAAGATCAACTTCTCAAAAAGAATGAGGAAATTGCCCTTAAGGTCCAAGATATTCCAAATGTTGATTCTTTGAATTCAACTATTAAAGATTTAAGGGAATCCCTTACCAAGTTCACCCAAGGTGAACAAAATTTAACCAAATTGCTCGGTTCCCAATGCATATCTAGAACCACCGAAGGGATTGGCTATTCCAAGAAAGATCCTCTTCCCATGCTCCAACTATTTTTGTACGGGGGAGATCCCAATATAAATTTTGCAAATATTGTAAAAAACCTAGGCACTTAATTTATGAGTGTGATTGCAAAAATGCCTGGTATGGAAGGCCCAAAACTTTTTTCTTTAATGATGAATTTCATAGGAGAAGACCCGCCACTAGACAAGTGTGGATTGAAAAATCCCTTTTAGCGAGTCTCACCGGACCAAAATTTGTCTCGGTTATAAAATCCTCTCCCCGGTGATTTGTTGTTTTTATTTAGGGGGATTTAGGATCGTTTAAGCCTTTTTGCACTTTCTTTTCAAAACTTTCATTTCAAAACTATCAATTTCAAAACTTTCATTTCAAAACTTTCAATTTCAAAACTTTCAATTCAAAACATTCAATTCAAAACTTTCAATTCAAAACTTTCAATTCAAATTTCAAAAATTTCAATTGGTTTAAAATCTCTATCTTGTTTTTCAAACCTTTCCCTCAATCGAGTTTTATGCCCCGTGATATTTTGATAATCAAAAAGGGGGAGAAATTATTGGTTGATTGGGGGAGAAATATTTTAAAGCATGCCTCTCATTTTAATCTTTTACATTGCATGTTTTAGTGATTGTGATCATCAAAATAGGGGGAGATTGTTGTACCTCTCGTACCCCTCGTGGTTTAATTTTCATGATCACAATCACTCTCTTTTTTATCTAATCTTGTTTTAAGTGTTTTTGTTGATAGGAAAAAGGTTGCCAAGGAATTGGGCCAAGAAGGATCAAAAGTGGACTGATTTTCAGTCCACCGGCCAACTGGTGGATGCCCACCGGCCAGCCAATGGAGCCTGGACAGAAGGCATCCTTCTGTCCAAACCACCGGCCAACCGGTGTCACATCACCGGCCAGCCGGTGGAACCCAGACAAATAGTGACACCTACTATCTCATCACCGGCCAACCAGTGGCCTCCTCACCGGCCAGCCGGTGGTGCCTGAGCCCGAGCCCTATCCCTTTTCCAAAGCATCGGCCAACCGGTGGCCAAGCACTGGTCAGCCGGTGGATCCAGTCAAACTAGCCGTTGGGCTTTGACCAGGCTTGTCCACTTGACTCCCAACGGCTCCGAAGGCCTCTCCAACGGCTCCGAAGACCTCCAAAGTCCATATGAGGGTTCCCCCCTCTATAAATAAAGGACTAGGAAGCCCCGGAAATGTACGGAAGCCCACGGGAACATTTTTGATCATTTGGCGAACCTCCGGCGGATTGCTTCAAGGAACCCCACTTGCTCCAACTCATTTCCACATCCAAGGAGCACCACCATAGAAGCTTGGGAGCGCTCTTCATCAACTCCAATCAATCCATTGGCGCCCAAGGCTTCTCCACATCACAGTTTTTCATTGTTTTATTTTTTTGAGCATCAATTTGGGTTTGTGCCTACAAACCCCTCATTTCTCTCATCCTCTCTTCTTTGGGTTTTCACACCACCTTCAAGGTGTGAAGAGGTTAGTCAAGCATTCCCTTTAAAAGGCTTGAGTCATAGGTGAGCTAGCCTTCACCTGTAAGAAGGCTAGTGGGTTCTTGCTCAACCATTAAAAGCAATTGGGTTCTTGCTCAACCATTAAAAGCAAGCTGTAATAGGTTCTAGACTACCTTAAAGTCTAGTGGGTTTCTTGCTAAAACCATTAAAAAGCAAGCGGTAGTAAATCTCTCAACGGTTGAGTTGGGAGCGGAGACGTAGGATTTGGTTTAAGCCGAACTCCGTTATCAATTTTGTGTCTTGCCTCTTTTATTTCCGCTGCACTTTTAACTTTGATTTTAAATTGTTAATTATTTTTAAAAGGCAATTAACCCCCCCCCCCTCTTGCCATCACTCTCCGACCTAACACTTCTATCTATTTTCAATTTTTATATTACATGTGTAAATGAATGTTCAAAATGAAATTTTCACACCTAACACACTTTTATGAATCATAATATCTACAATTCATTCCTTTGGATTTTAAATTTTTACTAAAACCAAAATTGTTATCACAAGTTATCCAATATGATAAATCATACATTAACCACAAAAAATAACATCCAAAGTCTAACTTAACATATTCCATAATTATCTACCTTAAGACTCATCTAGAATACATCTATCCAAATTAGAAAACAAAAAATTTATAAGGAAGGTAAATAAATTTCCAAAATCAACTTAACATTAGATTCCCCAAAAAATAATTTATCTCTTATTTCCACCTACCAAATATCTGATCTCCTTAAAAACCTTAATTAAAACTTCCATGCATCCAAATCCATAAAGAATAAGTACCACAATACAATCCTTGTATATATATATATATTGATTTTTAAAATAAGAGAACCATTGATGAAATAATTCTTAAATCCAAATACACAAGAACTTTAATCATTATACATCATTATTAAACCATTGACAACACTTAATCATATTATTCCTAAATACGTCATTTTTTCATTTTCCTTTTTTATTTTCTTTATAATTAACAGTGTAACCATTATGTGTATAATCTGAGGATTCTAACCATTTACCAAATCCAAAAGCATGAAGTGGGAAACACTAATTATAGCGATATAGTCATTAAAAAACATTTATAAGATGTCTAAATCATGGAATCTACTTCTAAACCTATAAGTATATAGGTTTAACCAAGGTTATCCATTATTAAATATAAATGATGATATCCTATACATAGAAATATTTTTAAATCCATTCATAGGGTTATGTTTTCAAATCCATGATTTTCTAGATATAGTTCTCTAGGTGTCATCTAAACTTACTCTGATACCGAGTGTAAAGACCCCGACCCCAGTTTCCCATAGTTGGTGGTTACATTATTACATTGGAATAATATATAAGGAACTACATCCCAAATTATTGAATAATTACTAGTCTTAGTAAACTATATATATACTGAAAATTCATATTACAATCTAGAACATAAACTAGAAAGAGAATTTTATTTTATAATTCCAATAATCTCCTTAGTGTATCCCTTCATGTCAAACTCAAAAACACTTCTTAATTTCCTAGAGAAAATAAAAAATAAGAAAAAAGTAATATCCGATGCTCAGTAAGGGTATATATACAATGGAAGCAATGAAATAACAGTTATTTTATGGTAAATAACTAAAACACATTCTATTTAATAAATAACTTGAGCATAACATAGTTGAGATAAATGATGATCAAATAATGACATATAAATAATGACATGAGATTGAAAACATAACCATGGATATTCTACTAGTATAACAATCACATGGAATATAAATAACAAAATTCATAATGACATATATATAAAACATATCTTCAAGGCCTCAATGAAGAAATTTAAAAATAAATGGGTAAGGCCTTAACCAAATTCATATCAAGTTTGTATCATGAGACCTACCAATGCATTGAGAGGCTATAGTGGGTCATTACCATCACATACTAAGTCCAATTATTTCATCATATGAATGGGGTAAAAAATAAACAATATAATCATTTGTATTGGAAAACTAGTTTATAAAATGTGAATACATTAACCATAAACCGTGAATGGTATCAAAATAGCACACCCATAGTAAAACTAACAATAATCCATTCAATAAAATCTGGTAGATGATATAATATGAGAGTAACCTCAATTAATAATAATATTAAACAATGAGTGTTGACATTGATGAAAATACTCTAATAAAATCATAGAAAATGTATTGAGAAAAAACTCTTGTTAAAACCATATGAAAAAAATTTTCTCATAAAAACAGCATTTTCTTTTAAAATCACCATTTTCAATAAAACAAATCCAAAATATATGTGAATATGGGTTTTCATTTAAGAAATTTCTTAATATTTCGAAGGAATATATAAATTAAATAATATTCATGGTGATGTGAAAGTCGTTTTCACCATGTACATTAAAAAAATAGAACATTCATTTTTTCATTTGTCAAACTGTTTTGTATAAAAAATAAAAATTTTCATTTGGAAAAAATTTGAATGAAATTAAAAATATATATATATAATTTCCTTCATAATCTTTTTATATCTATATAAATAAATATGTAAAATATTTTCAAGAATATTGACATGGAGAAATAGATGTGATAATTAAATCTTTTAACATTCAAGGTGTCTTAAACTAGTTTGAACATTTAAATCATAAGACCCATGAAATATTAATATTTAACATAATATTAAATATCATGAAAATTAATAAATTTTTTAAATGAATATTCAAAGGGTCTGTATATTCCCCCTATAAAATAAGGTGGGTGTATAACATAAAACTATGGCTCAATGAAATGAGATTGAGAAGAAGTCCTTTACCAAACACTTCCTTTAGTAGAACATAATTTAACCTAATTTATAATAGTTTTAATCATTTTATTAACTTATATCATAACATTATTCGTATTTATGATATCATATATGATATTTTTATATTATTTTATCACCAGTTTTTGATAATATTTTGTTATTACCCTTGTTTTGGGTGTTAACTGCTTTATTTTCTTATGCATGTTTTTTCATGAATATCTCAGTTATTTTTCATATTATATAGATAAAACATATCCCTAATGATATTTATGATATAAATATCATATTTAATAATCAAATACATTTTTATAATCATTCTTTAATGGTTAACATGAGAAATTAATCACATCATGTCGTGGAGATGGTAGATCGTACGTACGCATGAGCGATGAAATAATTCCATTAATAGTGAAAGGGAATGGGATTTTATGGGATATTAAATTTTAAAGAATAAATATAATGTCATAATTATCATATATATCTATTACATACATCATTATACAAATCCAAGTAAAGTAGTGATGAAAAATAGATTACACCATGACATGGAGACAGTATGTCGTACGTATGCACGTACTGTGTTTTCAATTTTTGCAGGATGGGTAAAAGGTGGAATATAGTTGTCCCATAATAATAATAACATATCATAAGATATATGATACTATAGTTTTTACTTTGTTATGGAAAAAAACAAATCAATTGGATATCTAATAAGAAATGAACTTAGATGAGTTTGTAAAAACAATTATATCTTCTTTTGAGGAAAACTTTTAGATATCTTATTAAGGAT
Source organism: Viscum album (assembly GCA_963277665.1). Classification (NCBI taxonomy): domain Eukaryota; kingdom Viridiplantae; phylum Streptophyta; class Magnoliopsida; order Santalales; family Viscaceae; genus Viscum; species Viscum album. The sequence goes on along the minus strand of OY728160.1, from coordinate 1,836,418,393 downwards.
TCTAGGGTTGGTATTTTGGAAGACTAGGATCACAGAAAAATGTGTAAATATGTTTATATGAGAAATTTTCTGGGTTTGGTTTATATATAAGGCTCAAGTTGGCGTGAATAAGTGATGGATGAGGTTTCCTTTTACAATAATGGTGAGAGGCACTTTTGGAAAATTTAAAAATATTAAATTAATATAATTTAATTTTCAATTAAAAATGGATCCAAAGTGAGTTATTTATAATATTAGATGAGTATGGGTCAAAATTATATCATCAAATAATTTTTATACATAGGAATGTCACATTCTTAACCTTATCATTTGTTTTTAACCCGTATTTAAACCCTTCAACTCTTACTGTGACAACATGTGTTTTTACTCAATGAAAGTTAATATAGTTACAATAAATTGAAAAAAGAACCATAAATGAGTAACATATAAAATTTTAAACCATATCAAAATCATTTGTCCAAATTTTATATTTTTATGAATTTTATATAATTTAATGAAATATTATTTATTTTAAAATATCATTAATGTCAAATTTGGCACTATTCATTACCTAAATTTTTAAAAAATATAAATACACAATATAATTTTGAACCAAAAACATTAATGCATCCCCGATATGTTTAGGTAATTTATTAAATTATTGGATGAAATTAATTATATCAAATTATATTTTTTTAGTATTTTTAATAACTTTTTGTTGATTTATCCATTAATTAAACAATTATTACATCATCATTGCACAATTATTTAATTTAATTATTTATTCCATAAAAATTAAAAAATTTCATAATGAATATAAAAATTTTATCATTTAAATTACTATTTATAGTTGAATATATCTTCTTAATAACCACATATTAAAAAATGCAATACTTATTAAAAACATGAGTATGACATATTCTACTTTCTTTAAAATAAAATACTAGAAAAGTATTAAAGTCATCCAAGTGGCTCCAAGAGGCCATAAAATTTTCCCATGGTTGATTTTATTTGACAATAAATTATCCAACAAAATTATGACAGGTGTTAGTATAACAGACCTGATTTTTCATACATGACTATTACATCATTTTAAAGATAAACAACACAATAGTGATACTAAACATGGATACAAAGGTTTAGTATATTGGGAAAATTATGACCATACATAACATTAAAATAATAAAACATAAATATTTATTTAATTCCTTCTTCTCTATCTTCTTATTATCCCTTGTGTTCTCTTTAGTATCTGTTTTCACCTAAGGATACAAATCAAAAGAAGGGGTGAGCTAAAATCCTAGTAAGAGTATAAATAAGAGACACAAAACATAGGATTGAATAAGGAAAATAATCATAAAATAAGAAAAGGATCATGATCATAATAATGATATAAATCATTATATAAAGGCATGGAATGTGGAAATGTATAAAAATGAAACAACAAGTCTTAGTGGTCAAATACCACACATAGTTGTGAAAAAAAAATTAGTATCATGTTCCCACATATTTCACTTTATATCATGAGATGGATCACATTACCCAATGCATTGGAGTTATATATAACTTTTGGTGCACCCATTTCATCATAACATTTACATGCACTATATAATTTCTGGAACACCCATCACATTATAACATTTACATTATCATGCATGTCACATAGAATGTATATCAATCATGGACATAAAATAACCCATGGAAATGAATGGGTTTCATTTCACAAAGCATACTTTCATGAACAATCTCTTTTGTTCAAAAAATAAACACAGAACAACATTCTTGGAATAAGAATCATCGACCTTGATTGAAGAAGAAACTATCACACAACAAGTAAAAGATTTATTTTTGGAAAGAAGAGTTTTTTTGGAAAAATCATTGCATTTGTCATAAAAAAAGATTGGAAACATGTATATACAAGAAAATAAAAATTAGGTAGAAATAAATTATATTAATGGAAAATTAAGGGAACATCCATACTACAAATGGAGTGAAAGGGGGGAAACCTAATGAAAGAGAGTTTGGTTTGAGAATCCCCTTACCTTATGTCTAAATTATTTCTTCACTTTAATGTCTTGGATTATCAAATTAAATTCATTAAATAAAAAATAATGAAAATTTTATTAATAAATATTATTCATTATTGTTTTATTTAGTTCATTTATGGGATTTTTGATAAGTTATAGGGGTTAATTTCATCGTTTGGGAGTGTTTTTTTCTTAGTTCTCATGATCAATTTTCTTGTATATGAGTATGGAAGTTCATGTAAAATTGTAATAGTTACCCCAAATATAAATTATATGTTATAAATCTAATTTAATATTATTTAATTATCTTTTCTATTATTTTGTTAGATGTTATGAGGATGAGTCATCAGATAAATTGTTAATGAAAAAGATTTAATTACTTTTAGCTGTTTTACGACCATTATGAGATTATTTCATTTAATTTAACAATAGGTTTATATATTGATTAAAGAACATTATATAACTTATAATATATATAATAGAAGATCATTTAACCATATTTATGGTTTATGGATATCCTTTAAGGTGGTAGTGAAAAATGAAAATTCTTCGTCCATGGTGGTGGTAAATTGACACACAACGAGCAATATTTTCATGTATTGAAAAAAAGTAAAAGGTAAGATACTTGAAGACGAATTATTACACTAGAATAATAGAATTATAGTATATAAAGTATACTAGATTTATCATGCCTTTTGGATAGATGTAGGTGATAATAGAATCATAAAACAATGAATTTAATAAGAAAATAATAGAAAAAGAATGGGGATTTTACCTCTTAAATTTCTCCACCTTGAGAACCTCCTTAGGAAAAAGGGTTTGGTATTTTGATGATAATAAGGGATCCTAGATGTGGGTTATTTTTTTATTAATAGTTTTGGGAAGAATATGGACAACTCTAAATGCTTGGATGATGTGAGGAGAAACAGTGGTGAGGGATGGTATTTATAGGGGAGGAGAGAGGTGTTTTCTCTTTATTTTATTTATTAGTTTATTATTTTGGATCAAGACTATGTATAGAATGAATGTTATCAATAAATATATGAAAATAATTAATTTAATGTACATATTATGGTTCATACATTAGTTTTGACTCAAGGAATAGTGTATTTATCTTATAATGTATATATATTGTAAATTACAGTATTTCACTATTCACAAAATTCAAGTATTTTAGAAAAATACCAAGAATTAACCCTAACCATTATTAAACATTTACATTTCAAAAATGAAATCACTTTTATGAAAATAATTTTCTTAATATGAAAAATATAATTTTTAATTAAAATCATCATTTACTTTGAAAATTATGATTTTAAAATTATAATTGATTTTATAACACTTTGAATAATTAATTAAGGTCTCATAAAATTATCATATTATCAGTATAAAAATATATTTTTTTTGAAAATAAAATTTCCTTTAAATAATTATCTTAATTATAAAATTATAAATAATCATTTATATTTTATAAAAATGCCATCACTTGATTAATAATTTTTAAAATAGTTACTTACTTATATTATGATATAATTATATAATATTATAATATTTAAGATTCACTAATTTTATTTTTACATTCATAGATTATTTTACTATTTCAATGTCTGATTTACTATTCCTAATAGTCTCATTACTATTTCAAAGTTCAAGTTTCAATTCCATTGGTAAAGGTTCATTAACTTCTAGAAATACCTCTTATTTCATTCATTCTCCATTTATAATGTTTTTATTGTTTTACAAAATTGATTTTATGTGGTGTATTCTATATTAAAGAATTATAATAAGGGAATTTCATTTGATAAAATTTTGGGTCATTACATTGATCCCCCTTAAGAAATTTCACCCGTAAAATTTCGTTATACATTATAAGTTGAAAACAGGAGAGGGGACTTGCCCTTCGTTACTTCCTCCAGTTCCAATGTTTATTCTTCATACTTATGGTTCCTCTAGAGTAATTTTACTAGGTGAGTAGTCTTATTATGTAGAAATTTATCTCTATAGTCCATGTTTTTCAAAATCTTATCCGAATAATATATATCATTTTCCAGTTTTACCACCTCTTGATTCAGTTCATGAGACTGATTTGATATGTACTTACACAAGAGGGATACACAGAATACATCGTGTAATCGAGACATGTTATGTGGAAGTTCCAATCAATAGGCCACAACACAAACACGATCAAGGATCTTGAAGGGGTCGATGTACCTAGGACTTAGCTTTCCTTTCTTCCGAAATCACATGATCCTCTTACATGGGGATATATGGAGGAATACCATGTCTTTATACAAAAACCATAGGTACCTTCAATGATTATATTCATATATCCTTTGTTGACTTTGGGACTCCTTTATGTGATACGTAATGGTTTTTACCTTTCCACCAGTTCCTCAAACATTTCAAGTCCTAGCATCTTATCTTCACTAACTTCATCCCAGCACACTAGTGTTCTGCATATTTTCTAAAAAAGGGTTTCATATGGATCTATTTGGATACTTAAGTGAAAATTTTTATTGTAAGGGAACTCAACCAGAGACATTTTTTGGTACAATCCCCCTTTTAAGTCAATAGACCATTCTCAAAACATGTCTTAAAGTGTCTAAGTAGTCTATTTATATTGGCAGTCAGTTTGAGTATAATAAGCCATACTGAAGTTCAACTCAATGTTTAGAGCATGTTGGAGACTTTTCCAGAACATCATGGTGAATCTTGGTTCTCGACCAGATAAAATTTATAGTGGTACTCCCTGAAGCCTTACCAATTTTATGATGTGTATCTCTTCAATTTGATCTAGTGAGAAGTCATCTCAAATTGCGATAAAGTAATCTGTCTTTGTAAGATGATCCAAAACATCCCATATTGAATTGTTTCCTTTTTATGTCTTCGAGTGTCCAATGAAAATGTTCATGGAGGTTTTTTCCCATTTCAATGTTGGTATGATTGATGGATTCATCATCCCCTTATAATTTTCTCTTTTACCATTCACTTTCTGACATACCAGGAACTTCGATATATATTCAATGATCTCCTTCTTCATGTTTTTTCTACCAATAGTTCTCTCAGAGATCTTGATAGATATTTGTGCTCCTGGGTGAATAGAGAAGGACGAGATATGTGCATAATTTATAAGCTTATTTTTTTATCACTAGATCATATCATACACATATTCATGACCTAAATGTTACAACTCTTTCCTCCTAAATTTTAAACTTTGATTATTTCCCCTTTCTCATAGCTTCTACCTTCTTATGAATTTCGCATCATTTCTATGAGAATCCTCTATTTTATCCATGAGAGATGGTTGATCAATCATATGAGAAATTATAGGTGATGGTCCTCAATTAATTATTCTCATGTCCATCATTTTCAAATATAAGAAGATTAGATCCTTCTCACATTTCATCATTGATAATGTTGCAGAATCCTTTCTACTTAGATCATCCACCACTTTATTTCCCATACATGGATGACATTGGATTGAGAAATCATAATCCTTGATGAGTTATAACCATATTCATCAGAGAATATTAAGATCCTTATGTGTGAATATATATTTGAGGCTCTTATGATCAATATATATTTCACACTTCTCCCAATAGAGATAATGCTGCTATATTTTCAATGCCAAGATGAAAGCCACCAAATATAGATCATCCATGGGATTGTTTCGGTTAAGATTTTTTAACTAACTTGAGGTGTAGGATATCACATTATCATTTTCCATTATTACAAAAACTAATACATATTTTAAGAATCATTGTATACAACAAAGAGTTCCACACTTGTTGAAAGTGTGAGTACTGGTGTGGTGATAAGACTCTTTTTAACTCTTTGAATAAATATTCACATTAAATGGTATAGAAAAACTTTTATTCCTTCTGATACATCTTGGTTAGTGGGTTTTACAATGAATAAATGTTCTTCATAGTCCACCGGTAATACACATATAGACAAAGGAAACTATGGATATCCATTAAAAGTGTTTTCCTTAGCCACTCATTGATTTCCTTTGTCATAGAAGGGTCCATAGATATTCCTTTTCTGGTGATAACATGCCCCAATAATGATACTTCCTCTATCTAGAAATCATATTTACTATACAATTCATAATGTGCCTGCATTTTCATTATCTTTATCATTGTATTCAAATGCTCATCATGTTCCTCCTTTCTCTTGGAGTATATCATAATATCATTGATAAAGGCCACCACAAAATTTATAAGGTAATATATAAATAAAATTTTCATTAAATCCTTGAATATTGCAGGATCATTATTGAGTATAAAAGGTATCACTATGAACTCATATATTCCGTTCCTTGTTCCAAAGGATGTATGGGAAATATCATCCTTCCTCGCCATTAAACTTTGATATCCCAACCGAAGGTCCACCTTAGAAAAATATTTTTCCCCACAAAGTTGATCAAACAAGACATATATCTGTGGAAGGGGATATTGTTGAGTCAATAAGGTTTTTTTATGAATTTTACATTCCTTTATGTTTTGACAATAACAAAAATTCTATCTCAAGGAAAATTTTATTTCCCTGATGTTTTATCTTAATAATGAAATTTTCCTTCCCCAAGGAAATTTTCTCCATAATTTTGTTTTTATTATTCATGATTTAGTTTCTCTTAATCTAACTCATTTTATTTCTAAGTCTTAAATTCGGTTTCATATTTGAAACCTTAGAATCCTATAAATCCTTAGATACAGAGTATTCTATATTCAGATTCCGAATTCTCTGAAATTCAGATTCCAAATTCTCTAAAATTATGATTCCGAATTCACTAAAATTCAGATTCTGAATTCTATAAAATTAAGATTCCAAATTCTTTGAAATTCAGATTCCGAATTCTCTGAAATTTAGATTCCAAATTCTCTAAAATTCAGATTCCAAAATCTCTAAAATTTATATTCTAAATTATCTGAAATTCAGGTTCTGAATTCCTCATAATTTAGGTTCCAAATTCCTCAGAATTCAGGGTCTGAATTCCTCTGAATTCAGGTTCCAAATTCTATAGAATTCAGGTTCTGAATTACATATAATTCAGGTTCTGAATTCCTTAGAATTCAGGTTACGAATTATTTAGAATTATTAATATTAAGTCTATATAATTTTGATTATGAATTTCTTGAAAAACAAAATCCTTATATCCATTTAATATAGAGTCTGAATGTTTATTTTCTTAGACTCTGAATTTTTTTCCTAAACTCCCAAAAATGGATTTGGTTATGCAACAATATTTTTCTTACCCTTGTTTTAGTTGTGAAACGATGTCATGCATTCTGTTTCTAACTAACTGTTGTTTGAGTGACACGTGTACAGGTCCCTCTGAGATTCAAGGAAAAATATGACCGATGGAGGAGGGATCCGACTGTTGGGAAAATGCCTATAAATAAAATCTCATTTGAAATATCTCAATAAAGTTCTATGATCTTGATATTATATGCTGCTGAAGTAATTTCAAGAGAGAGAGACTCTCATTCCTTGTGCATATTGAACTTGTTGTTTAGATTGCTATGTGTGACTCTAATTGTTGCTGTGTATAATCGAGGGATTCTAGGGATATGAAGACAGATGTGCTGACTAACTTATAGTTCGAGGAATTTCTTGATAAGTAAGACAGAGGTGCAGTCAACCTTGATGTTCGAGGACTTGCGGGGAAAGAAAGACAGACTCCGATATTCTTATTGAGGGATTACCCTGGTGTGGGTAAGAGGGAAATTCTTGAAAGTATAAATCAAGGGACCTTTATCCAAGGTTGTTGGATACCCTACTCTTTGGGGTAAAATATTTCATACTTGTTACTTGTATTGTTTTAAGTTTATATTCCACTGCATTTTGATTAATGAGGAAAGTATAACTATCTTATACTTTCTTGTACTTGTATATTCTGATTAATAAGATTCTATATGCTTTAAGGTTGAATCATTTTCCTTATAAACTATTAATAAGTTTCATTTCTGAAACCATATTTCTGGAACTTTGAATGTTTTTAGAACTAAGTGATCTTATGAAATTACATTGTTTAACTTTGTTAAACATAGTTTTACTTAAGGTTAAATGTTATAAAAGAATTTCTAAACTTACAATTCACCCTATTGTATGTTTATCATCTACATTCATTATTTCAATCCTAAAATTGGTATCAGAGAAGGTCTCTAAAATAATTATATTCACATATAAGTTTTCTTGCTCAGTTTTCATTATTCTATATTTTCCTTGCTTAAGATTTTTTCCTTGTTTACAAACTTTTATTATTAACAAGTTTATGTGGAAAGATATTTTTTTAGATGGAAGGAATGAATGTTGGTTCGATTTTCAATCTTAATCCTACTAGACCACCTATTTTTGATGGGAATGATTACAAATATTGGAGAGATCCTATGAAGACTTTTGTTATTAATACTATAGTGGACAACTTAGTTATGCTTTCTGGATATTACAAGATTCCTGATAAGGAAGTCATAACTTTTACTAATCAAGAAAAGTAAAAATATCAACTAAACTACAAGGTATGAAATACAATTTTGTGTTTCATGACCAGGAATATATATAGCCATATTTCTTCTTGTAAAGCTTCATATTGTATTTGGTTGAAATTGGAGGTTACTTATTTTGTTACATCCAAGGTTATAGAAACTAGAAGAGCTTTTATTAGACCAGAATATCATGAATTTCTGTTTCCTTATGGAGAAATAGTGTGTAAGTTACAAAAAAGGTTTATGAATATTGTTAATAGTTTGAAATCTATGGGTGAGAAAGGTTTAGATGATGAGGAACTTGTGGAGAAGATTATAGATATCATGCCTAATGAGTGGGAATCTAAGTGAACACTATTGATGACAATAGGAAAGTAACTTAGATTACTATGGATGAGCTTTCTGGAACTCTTCTTCAACATGAGACAAGAATGAAAAGAGATGCTGATTTCAATAAGAAGAATAATGGAAATGGAAGTGTAACCTTTACAACTACTAAAGCAAAGACTCATGAAAGGGTTACTAAATCCAAGTCAAAGAAAGTCACTGTTTTATCTGAATCAAGTGATAGTGAACATTCTGAGAATGAGCTACTAATCTTGCTCCAAGGATGAACAATATATTTGGGAAGAAAGACTTTCAGTATCAATATGATAGAAAGAAATAAAGGAAAAGAAAGAATCTGAAGTCACTTGTTATGAATGGAAAAGATCTGGTCATATAAGGCCAGATTGTCCTATGCTTAAGAAAAAGGATATAAATGAAAAGTATTCATAGAAGAATAGAAATAAGTACAATAAAGATAAATCTAAGAAAGTTTTGAAAGTAAATGGAACCTAGATTTACAGTGGTGGAGACTCTTGTGATGGATCCTCAGAGTATGAATCTTCTGGTCTGAAGAATCATGGATTACTAGTCAGATTACCTATTGAAAATCATTGTCTAATGGACAAGGTACACAATGCTGAATCTATAACCAATGTATCCTTGAATTCTAATTATAGTGATAATAAATATTATGAATCTTTGGATGAAGAATCTTCTTTTGATGAAGATAATAATTTACCTACTTATGATGTAGTGTCTAGGTCTGCTATGATTCTTGAGAATTAAAATTCTAAAGTCAATAAAAATCTTTATAGGGAAAATTCTAGAATTTTTATTCTTACTAATGAAGTATCAGATTTTTCTAAAGATTTTGATAAGAAAATTCATGATTTTAAAAGTATTTCAAAAAACCATGAGGAAGTTAATTTTGATAAGGATAAAATTTTTAAGGATCTAGAAAAAGTAATTTATAAGAAGAATATTTTAGAGACTAACTATAGTATTAAAACTAATGTTTTTGAGGATAAAAACATAGTTATTAGACTGATGTCAGAAATATTATCCTTGAAGAAGTGTTTGTCGAACATTACTTTAGGTAAGAAAAAATTTGATAAGATGTATTCCCAAATACGACCTCTAAACAATAATTCTAGATTTGGTTATACTAATCCCAAACCGATTTTTAGTAACAATTATTTTGTTTCTTAAAGTGATACATTTTGCACTAAGTGTTAGTGTGGTGGGCATGGGGAAAAAGTATTCCTTAAACAAAACTCTGTCTTTATATTTTCATAAATCATATTTTTCTATGAAAATGTGTATTCTTAAAATTTTTCTTTATTAAGTTTCCGAATCCTTGAATGTTTGGATTATTAAAGTCTAACACTCTTATTTCTAGGAAAGTAAAGAATGTAACAACAAAAATACATGGTACATGGATAGTGGATGTTCTCAGCATATGACTGGTAACAAAAACTTCTTTGAAAAGATTATCAAGATGAAAGGAGGAAGAGTAACATTCAGAGATAATGATAAGGGTGAAATTATTGGTATAGGTAACATTGTTCTTCTTGAAAAAATATTGATTTCAAATGTTTTATTTTTTAAGTGTCTTAAGCATAACCTTTTCAGCATAAGTCAGTTATGTGATGAAGGCTACCTTATGTATTTTAGGAATGAAAAGTGTTTAGTACACAATTACAAGAAAGAGTTTATTCTCTCTTCCAATAGGAAAGAGAATGTATACACATTAAATATAGAAGACCTTAGAAGCCAAGATGTACCTTGTCATAGTGCAAAGGAAGATTATTATTGGTTATGGTATAGAAGGTTAGAACACTGTAACCTTAGGAACCTATAAAAAATCTCTATGAAAAGTCTGGTTAAGGATATACCAGAGCTTAGATTTGATTCTTAAAAATTTTGGGATCCTTTTTAATATGGAAAGAAACATAAATAAATATTTAAATCAGTCGGTGATGTCTCAACTACTGATGCATTATAGTTGGTGCATATAGATCTTTTTGGCCCAACACAAACTGGAAGCATTGGAGGAAAATATTTTTTATTTGTCTTAGTTGATGATTATACGAGATTTACATTGGTCTCTTTTCTAGGAAAGAAATATGAAGCTTTTTCTAATTTCAAAAGTTTTATAGTCCAAGTTAAAAATGAGAAAAAGATTCCTTTGATAAGTATTCATAGTGATCATGGAGGAGAATTTCAAAATTCTAATTTTGAAACTTTTTGTTGTAAAAAAGTCATTACTCATAACTTCTCAGCACCAAGAACTCCTCAATAGAATGGTTTTGTTAAAAGAAGAAATAGAATTATTCAAGAGATAACTAGAACCACATTGAGTGAATATTCGATAGCCAAATATTTTTGGGCTGAAGCTGTAAGTACTGCTTTTTATACTATAAATCACGTTTTGATTGGACCTTTTCTTAATAAAACCGCTGAAAAATTGTGGAATGGTAGAAAACCTAGACTTTCCTACTTCAAGGTATTTGGTTTCAAATTATTCATTCTGAATACTAAAGATAATTTACATAAATCTACACCCAAATATGATGAAGGAATCTTCTTAGGCTACTCCACAACTTCTAAGGATTATAAATTTTTCAATAAAAACACATGTACTGTTGAAGAAACAATACTTGTTAAATTTGATGAAAATGGTCCTTTTGTTTTTAAACATCATAAACCTAAATCTTCAGATGTGTTTTCAAAAACTAATCATCAACCCTTGATATAAGATCCTTATGATAAGGAAAATATCCAAGAAAATATTTCTGAAGAATTTACCCCAGATGATTTCCTACCATATGTTGATGAAAAGCTTTTACAAAACCCAAATGATTTGTTTCCTAAGAATCATCCCAGTGATACTATCATTGGTGATGTAAATCAACCTATAATTACTAGAAGTACCTTACGAAATTAATTAGAACATCTAGAATTCCTTTCCCAATTAGAACCAAAAAGCACTGATGATGCTTTAGGTGATGATGATTGGGAAAAATCCATGCAAGATGAGCTAAATGAATTTGAAAGGAATAAATTCTAGACCTTTGTTGAAATACCTAAGGAAACTTCTATTATTGGAGTAAAATGGGTCTTTATAAATAAGTTTGATGAAAATTGTATCATAGTAAGAAATAAAGTTAGATTGGTTGATAAAGGCTATAATCAACAAGAAGGAATAGACTATGAAGAAACTAATTCTCCAGTAGCTAGACTTGAATCTATTCGTATTTTACTTGCCTTTGTAGCATTCATTAGTTTCAAACTTTTTCAAATGGATGTTAAATGTACTTTTCTTAATGGTTATGTTTAAGAGGAAGTTTTTGTGGAACAAACTCCTAGTTTTGAAGATATAAAACATCCTGAACATGTTTTCAAACTTACCAAAGCTTTATATGGTTTTAAACATGACCCTTGAGCCTTGTATGATAGAATTACATGATTTTTTTTACAAAACAATTACATTAAGGGAAATTCTTATCCAACCCTTTTTATAAAGAAAGATAATAAAAAAATTTTATTCTTCAAATCTATGTTGCTGACATTATATTTGGTTCAACTCATCAATCTTTAACCAATTCCTTTGCAGATCTAATGAAATCTGATTTTGAAATGAGTATGATGGGTGAGTTAACATTTTTCCTTGGTTTTCGAATTTATCAAAAAATCAGAAGGAATTTATATATCCCAATATAAGTATATTAAAGATCTTCTTAAAAAGTATGGATATGTCAACAAAGAGTATAATTACTCCCATTAGTACCTCAAATTCACTTGATCTTAATGAAGATGGGAAACTTGTGGATCAATCATCATTTAGAGGTATGATAGGAAGTCTACTTTACTTGACAGCTAGTCATCCAGACTTAATGTTTTCCACATGCTTATGTGAAAGATATCAATCCAATATTAAGTAATCTCATTTAAAGGTAGTGAAAAGTATTTTTCACTACTTAAAGGGAACTATGGATTTATGACTCTTTTATACTTCTATAAATTATTTTGTTTTATAATGTTTTTCCGATACTGATTTTGGTTGGTGTAGAATAGATAGGAAAAGTATATACAGAACATGTCATTTATTAGGAGATTCATTAGTTTCTTGGTCATTCAAAAAGAAACACTCGGTAGCACTTTCCACTACTGAAGCTGAATATGTAGTAGCTGGAAGTTGTTGCGATCAAGTGTTGTGGATGAACTACAAACTCATAAACTATGGTATGAGTTTTACTAAAACAAAAATTTTGGGTGATAACACTAGAGCCATTGAATTAAGTAAAAACCACTCACATCACTCTTGTGGAAAGAACATAGATATTAGGCATCACTTTTTTAGGGATCACACACAAAAAGGAGATATCATTATTCAATTTTTTGGAACACAAGTTCAACTTGCTGATATTTTTACAAAATCATTACTTGCCGATAGATTTGAATACATTAAATAGATGCAAGGAATGATAACTGTAAGGTAATATTACATATTAACTTCTTATTGAAACCTATCTATTTACAGTAAGAAACTCCATTTCATTGGGGGAGTACATTTTCTTGTTACTCAAATTTATTCGTAGTCAAAATCTTTCTTAATCTAATTTTTTTGTAGTCAAATTTTTTGTAATAACATTTTCATAGTCTAAAATTTTCGTAAATTTTTTTATCGGAATCTAATGTTATTCAAGAATAATTTTTCCTCATTACGAATAAATTTCCATAAGTAATCTGAAAGGTATGTTTTCTTTCCTAAATTTTCGTAATCATCTTTTACTTGTTGGTATTTTCATTTCGTTTTTTTTTCAGAATCATTTTTATCCTTAAATCCAAATATTTTTATTAAAAACCTCAAAAGATCAGAATCTACCAAAATCCTTCTTCGGTTATCATGTAAACCGTCAGATTTGATCAAAAGTTTTTGAACCGTTGGACCAACAATAGAAGTTGAACCATCACCTAAATCTCCTATATAAAGCCCCCCTGATGGTTTTCCCACATCGTTTTATCAAGATATTTCCTATTGAAGCTATGCCTCTATATTTTAAGGTTGTTCTAAATCATTAAAGTTTCCTTAGTTCCAGATGTCTGCGGAAGCTTCTCCTCAGAAAGAAATTGCAACTATTAAAGAAATCTCCGAGTTACTGATATACAGAGAAAGGTTGGTCGATCCGAATTTTTATGATAAGTATGACTCTATCTTGTCTAAGAATGTCATGCTGGATGGTTGGGAGAGTCTATGTGTATCAAAACCAAGAGCACATGATCTGGTGTATCTGGAGTTGATGGTAGAGTTCTATGAAATAGTTTGTTTTATCAATTAAGGAGGGAAAGATAAACTTATTTCTTGTGTTATAGAAAGACCAGCTTGCTTTCTTACATTAAGGTAGTAAGTCTGATTGGTATTCCTTACAAAGGGGAAGTAGACTTTTGTACTCACAAATTACCTGATGAATTGGGATCTTTTGATAAGGAAAAGGCCATAGAGTTTCTTGTCTTAAAATGAGTGAAGACTCCGAAGATCATTTATTTCTTTATGAATTTATGGATTCTTGAATTATGGGTTCAAGTCTTTATAATTACAAGGAATGGGGATACTGATACTCTGAAGAAGAGTGATATATATGTATATATATTATATTTATTGGTAAACCTCAGGAAGATAAATTGGGTTAAGCATATATTGGTGATGATTAAGAATAAGAAGAATGGAAATCTTAAGTCTTAGATTATGATGTATTCAAAAATTCTTTCAAAGATCATTGTACTAAGCCTTCAGTCATTCAAAATTGTTTGCAGTTCCAAGCCGAGAAATTACAAGGTGATGTTGCTGAATGATGATACCTTAAAAAGAATGAAAATTGGTTTTTCCCATGAATTCATAAAATTTTATGATCTATCTAAAGAAGAAGTAGAAGCATTGTCAAAGAAGCCATAAGTGGATGAAACCTCTATGAAAGGTGTAAGGAAAGTCAGTCTGCACCTCCAAATCCAAAGAAGAAAAAATCCTACCCAGATGAAGTTATGGATAAGTGGAGAGAAGATAATAAAAACGGGAAGGAAGGGGAGCCTAAGTTTGGTTTGGACCCTGCTGAGGAAAAATCATTGAATGAAAAGGCTGCTGAGAATATTAAAAAGGAAGAGAAAGAAAAGAAGTAGAGGAAGAAATTGTCAGAAGCAAAAATCGTCCAATATCTTATTAGGGCTGCTGAAAAGGCCTCTGATCAAATTTCGGTAGTAGAATTATTTCTACAAGAATCACTTCATGTGACTCTAGGAAAGAATGTGGTGATTCCAGAATAACATCATGAAGAAGAAATAGTTGAAGAAGAAGTGGAATAAGAAGAAGAAGAAGAAGGAATTGGTGATTCAGAAGATATAATAAAGCAAGTTGAAGATTACCATGAGAACGAAAGTCCATTTGTAAAATTGTCGATTTAGACTTCCTAAGACGAATCCTCAAAACTTGTTACACCACGGAATGAAGAGAAGGATTGGGAAGAAGTAAAAAACCCTCTAAATAAGAAAGAAGTTATCATGATTTCATTCATCTGGAAGATCATGTGGCTGATACAGAGAAAGAGGATATTGAGGTGGGAGCTGAGAAAGAGGATGTCGAGGAAGATTAGATTGTTTAGCTTTTATATAGTGAACACGAATCTCCCAAAGCTCAAGACATCATTCTAAAAGTAGATAAGGAAAAGAGTGTGGTAGTAGATACACCTAGTAAATCTGTGGTGAAGAAGAAAGATGTTGGTGCTTCATCAAAGAGATTAGTTGAGGACATAGAAAAAGAATCCTCACCAACCAAACAATCGGATTCAGAATTATCTTCCCTTGGACATGATTTTGTCGTTCAGTCATTAAAAAATCTCGTTGGTACTATTGCCATATTCCCAAGCATAGAATCAAGATTCCAGATGCTTCATCATATGATTAATCAAAAATAAGATTTGGTTTCCATGGGGATGGAAAAATGTGTTTCTCAAGAATCCAATTTCAAAACCTTCCTCATTGGTTATTAGGATCATAAAAGATCGTTTAAGAAGATGAAAAGATGGTCAAAGAAGACAATAAAAGAAATGAGAATCTTTGATGAATTTTATGATAATGTCAAGGATTATTTTGACACTGAAGATATGAAGATAAAGGATCTTACTAATAGTTTTGAGGAAAATCTAACCCTCAAACAGACTTCTCGAAAGCAAGAAGTTAAATATTTAAATGGAAAGCTTAATTCTGTATCCATGAATTTAAAGAGGGAAAGGGATCTAAAAATTGAGATTAAAGAGAATCTTATTAGGCAAAAGAAATTTTGAAAGTTTAAGAAGAATATCCTAAAGCTTGTGAAGAAAAAATTAAATCCTTAGATAAGAAGAGTGAAGATCACAATCAATTGCTTAATCATACAGAAGAGTATCACAAGGATCTCAAGAAGCTAAAAACTATTTTGAAGAAGCAAATTCCAAAGGAGAAAGAAGGATAATTTCTTTCCATTCTGATATTTTTTTTACTTTTAATCATACAAATTCTTTCAACATTAAGGAAATTTTGGTTATTCTTTATATATTTTATTTGGGGTTATTTAACACTAATGTTTCAGGTACTAATAATTTCATTCCATTCCCTCTATTTTTTTTGAAAATCACAAAGGGGGAGAAAGGATTGATAAAAAGAATACTAAGAGATTTCTCTAAGTAATGGGGAGTTCATCTAAGGGAAAGTTCTTATCAATGAAGATTTTCGTATGCAAGATAATGTAAAATTTCATTCAGGAAATCAAGAATATGATCCTTAGTGATTTCAAAGCCTAAGGGAGAGTTAGTCGTATTCACTTTGATCTATAAGTAAAGGGAGATAAGTTTTTATTTTCAAGTTCATAAAATTTCTAAGTCCTTAGATTCTTTTTCCTAAGGATGACTGTGCTTTCCAAAAAGGGGGAGATTATTGAGTCAATAAGGTTTCCTTATGACTTTTCCATTCCTTTTTGTTTTGAAAATCACAAACACTCTATCTCAAGGAAAATTTTCTTTTCCTGAAGTTTTATCTTAATAGAGAAATTTTCCCTCCCCAAGGAAATTTTCTCCTTACCTTTGATTTAATTGTTTTTTATTTAGTTTATGTTAATATAAATAATTTTATTTATATGGGTTAAATTTGGTTTCATATATAAAACCATAGAATCCTATAAATCCTTTGATACAGAGTATTCTGTATTCAGATTCCAAATTATCTGAAATTCAGATTCCGAATTCTCCGAAATTCAAATTCTGAATTCTCTGAAATTCATATTCTGAATTATCTGAAATGCAGATTATGAATTCTCTAAAATTCAGGTTCCGAATTCCTCCAAATTCTGGTTCTAAACTCCTAAGAATTCGGGTTTCGAATTCCTCAGAATTTGGGTTCCAAATTCCTCAGAATTCTGGTTCTGAATTCCTTAGAATTCCTGTTCCAAATTCCTGAGAATTCAGGTTCCAAATTCCTCAGAATTCAGGTTCCAAATTCATTAGATTTCATGTTTCGAATTCTTATAATTCAGGTTCTGAATTCCTTAGAATTTAGGTTCTGAATTCCTTATAATCCAGGTTCTTGATTCCTTAGAATTCAGACTCTAAAGTCTATAGAATTCTGATTCTGAATTCCTAGAAAAAAACAAACCGTATATCCATATAATATAAATTCCGAAGGTTTATTTTCTTAGACTCCAAATTTTTTCATAGACTCCAAAAAATGGATTTTGTTAAGCAACCATATTTTTCTTACCCTTGTTTTAGTTGTGAGATGATGTCGTGCATTATGTTTCTAATTAATTATTGTTTGAGTGACACGTGTATTGGTACCTATGAGATTCAAGAAAACATATGACCATTGGAGGAGGGAGCTGGCCATTGGGAAAATTTATATAAATAGGATCTCATATGTAAGATCTCAATAATAGTTCTAAGATCTAGATATTACATTCTACTGAAGTAATTTCTACAGAGAGAGATGTTGGGCGGAGAAAGAAAGGAAGTGATGGCAAGAGGGGGGGGGGTGAATTGCCTTTTAAAAATTAATTAACAATTTAAAAACAAAGTGAAAGTGTAGCGGAAATAAATGAGGCAAAACACACAACTTGATAACGGAGTTCGGCCTAAAACCCGGCCTATGTCTCCGCTCCCAACTCAACCGTTGATAGATTTACTACCGCTTTCTTTTCAATGGTTGTATCAAGAAACCCACTAGCCTTTTTACAGGTGAAGGCTAGCTCACCTATTACAGCTTGCTTTTTAATGGTTTGAGCAAGAAACCCACTAGCCTTTTTACGGGTGAAGGCTAGCTCACCTTTGACTCAAGCCTTTTAAAAGGAAAGGCTTGACTAACCTCTTCACACCTTAAAGGTGGTGTGAAAACCCAAATGAAGAGAGGAATGAAAGAGATGGGGGTTTGTAGGCACAAACCCAATTTGATGCTCAAAATGAATAGAACAAGAAAAACCGTAATTGAGGAGAAGCCTTGGGCGCCAATGGATGATTGGAGTTGAATACGTGCACTCCCAAGCTTCTATGGTGATGCTCCTTGGATGTGGAATTGGATTGGAGCAGTTGGGGTTCCTTAGAGGAATCCGCCGGAGGTTCTCAAAATGATGGAAAATGTGTCCGTTGGCTTCACAATAGTTCCGGCTATGTTCCTTAGGCTTCTGGGGGTTCCTAGTCCTTTATTTATAGAGGGGGAACCCTCATATGGCTATTGGAGGCCTTTGGAGCTGTTGGAGAGGCTTTCGGAGCCGTTGGAGCCCAAGTGGACAGGCTGGTCAAAAGCCCAACGGCTAGTTTGACTGGCTCCACCGGCTGACCGGTGCAAGGCCACCGGTTGGCCGGTGCTTGCAAAATGGAAGAGGGCTCGGGCTCAGGCTCCACCGGCTGGCTGGTGCTGAGGCCACCGGTTGGCCGGTGCTGAGGCAGTAGCAACCACTGTGCTGGCTGGGTGCCACCGGCTGGCCGGTGCTGAGTCCACCGGTTGGCCGGTGTGGAGGTAGTGGCTGGACTCTCGGTTCAGGCTCCACCGGCTGGCCGGTGCTGAGGCCACCGGTTGGCCGGTGCTCTGGACAGTGGAGAGCCTTTCTGTCAATGGTCCATCGGCTGGCCGGTGTCATGCCACCGGTTGGCCGGTGGACTGAAAACAGTCCAAGTTAACTCCTTTGCCACTTCTTGCTCCTAAAATCATGCCTAACAACACAAACACTTGAAAACTATATTAGATAAATGAGAGGGTGATTGTGATCATGAAAATCAAACCACGAGGGGTACGAGAGGTACAACAATCTCCCCCTATTTTGATGATCACAATCACCAAAACAAACAATGTAAAAAGACTGAAATGAAAGGCATGCTTTAAAGGATAAGGCAAAGTAAAGTAAAGCAAGAGAGAAATATTTTTCCCCCAATGAACCAAGAATTTCTCCCCCTTTGTGATTATCAAAATAGCATGGGGCATAAAACTTGATTGAGGGAATGAGTTGAAAAACAAGATAGAGATTTTAAAACCAATTGAAATTTTTGAAATTTGAATTGAAAGTTTTGAATCAAAAATTCGAAATGAAAGTTTTGAATGAAAAATTGAATAACAGTTTGAATTGTAAGTTTTGAGTGAAAAATTGAATAACAGTTTAGAATTAAAAAAATTGATACCAAGTGTTGAAATTGAAAGTTTGAATCGAAAATTTTGAAATTGAAATCAAAAGGGCTTAAACGATCCTAACTCCCCCTAAATAAAAACAACAAATCACCGGGGAGAGGTTTTTGAAACCGAAACAAATTTTGGCCCGGTGAGACTCGCTAAAAGGGATTTTTCAATCCATACTTGTCTAGTTGTGGGTCTTCTCCTATAAAATTCATCATTAAAGAAAATGGTTTTGGGCCTTCCATACCAGGCATTTTTGCAATTGCACTCATAAATTAAGTGCCCAGGTTTTTTACAATAATTGCAAAATTTGTTTTGAGAGCTCCCCCTTACAAAAATAGTTGGAGCATGGGAAGAGGAAGCTTGCTTGGAATAGCCAATCCCTTCGGTGGTTCTAGATATGTGTTGGGAACCGAGGAGTTTGGTCAAATTTTGTTCACCTTGGGTGAACTTGGCAAGGGATTCCCTTAGGTCTTTGATTGTTGATTCCAATGATTCAACATCGGGAAGGTTTTGGATTTTGAGGGACAACTCCTCCTTTTCTTTGAGAAGTTGTTCCTTTTCGGAGGAGAGTTTTTTGAAATTCTTTTTTAATGAAACAAATTTGGAAGAAAGTTCATAAAAACCTTCCTCCAATTGATCTCTAGCATGTTGGAGATCCTCATAAGACATGTGATTGAAAGAATTTGAAGAACTAGAGGATGAGGAGTCGGAAGATGATACCTCATTACATGCCATTAGGCATTTGTTACCGTTGTCGCTCGAGGAGGAGGAGGAGGATGATGTGGAGCTATCACTCCATGTGGACGCTTTGAAAGCCTTCTTCTTTTCCTTTTGCTTGGCCTTTTTCTTGTTGAGTGGGCAATCGGGCTTGTAATGGCCTTTTTCGCCACACCCGTAACATGTTACCTTGGGCTCGGATTTTTCGTTGGGTTGAGCCTTGCGGGCCTTGCGGGATTTCTACTTTTTGTGCTTCTTCATGAACTTGTGCATCTTGCGGGCAAGATCCTCCATTTCGGAATCGCCGCTTGAAGAGGAAGACGATGAGGAGGAGGAGCTTTCTTCTTGTTGAACTTTGAAGGCGATGTTCTTTGGAACATTGATTGGTTTGCCTTCCTTTTCAGCTTGCCTCCTCATGGTGATCTCATAGGTCATGAGGGATCCGATGAGCTCTTCGACCGGCATGTTCTTGATGTCTTTAGCTTCTTGGATTGCCGTGACTTTTGGTGCCCATGAGCTTGGTAAGATCCAAAGGATCTTCTTGACCATCGTTTTTGCAGAAACATCATCTCCAAGAGATTTTCTACCATTGCAAACGTCAGTAAAGCGAGTAAACATATCAGTAATATTTTCATGTGGGTGCATAGTGAAAGACTCAAAATCTTGACGGTACATGTCCAATCGAGTATCCATAACTTTGTTGGTCCCCTCATGGGTAACCTCCAAAAGTTTCCAGATTTCATGTGAGGAGGTGCATGTGGAAACTCGATTGAACTCATTACGATCAAGGCCGCAATGTAGAGCGTTCATGGCTTTGACATCAATCTCGAAATTTTTAATACCGGCTTGGGTCCATTTGGATTCATCGGGAGAGGAGAGAGAATAACCGTGCATGACAATTTTATAAATAGGGTATCCTATGCTTCTAAGAAAAGTGGTCATGCGGGTTTTCCAATAGTTATAGTCGGTTCCATCAAAAAATGGAGCACGACCCAAAGAATAGCCTTCGGGGGCGAAAGAGGTTGAAGCCATCACAATGGATCTTGAATTTGAAACCGGTTAAGGTATTACTCAAATTTTTCCTCTGATACCAATTGTTGGGCGGAGAAAGAAAGGAAGTGATGGCAAGAGGGGGGGTGAATTGCCTTTTAAAAATTAATTAACAATTTAAAACCAAAGTGAAAGTGCAGCGGAAATAAATGAGGAAAAACACACAACTTGATAACGGAGTTCGGCCTAAAACCCGGCCTACGTCTCCGCTCCCAACTCAACCGTTGAGAGATTTACTACCGCTTGCTTTTCAATGGTTGTAGCAAGAAACCCACTAGCCTTTTTACAGGTGAAGTCTAGCTCACCTATTACAGCTTTCTTTTTAATGGTTTGAGCAAGAAACCCACTAGCCTTTTTACGGGTGAAGGCTAGCTCACCTTTGACTCAAGCCTTTTAAAAGGAAAGGCTTGACTAACCTCTTCACACCTTAAAGGTGGTGTGAAAACCCAAATGAAGAGAGGAATGAAAGAGATGGGGGTTTGTAGGCACAAACCCAATTTGATGCTCAAAATGAATAAAAAAAGAAAAACCGTAATTGAGGAGAAGCCTTGGGCGCCAATGGATGATTGGAGTTGAAGACATGCACTCCCAAGCTTCTATGGTGATGCTCCTTGGATCTGGAATTGGATTGGAGCAGTTGGGGTTCCTTGGAGGAATCTGCCAGAGGTTCGCCAAATGATGGAAAATGTGTCTGTTGGCTTCAAAATAGTTCCGGCTATGTTCCTTAGGCTTCCGGGGGTTCCTAGTCCTTTATTTATAGAGGGGAAACCCTCATATGGCTGTTGGAGGCCTTTGGAGCCGTTGGAGAGGCTTTCAGAGCCGTTGGAGCCCAAGTGGACAGGCTGGTCAAAAGCCCAACGACTAGTTTGACTGGCTCCACCGGCTGACTGGTGCAAGGCCACCGGTTGGCCGGTGCTTGCAAAATGGAAGAGCGCTCAGGCTCAGGCTCCACCGGCTGGCCGGTGCTGAGGCCACCGGTTGGCCGGTGCTGAGGCAGTAGCAACCACTGTGCTGGCTGGGTGCCACCGGCTGGCCGGTGCTGAGTCCACCGGTTGGCCGGTGTGGAGGCAGTGGCTGGACTCTCGGTTCAGGCTCCACCAGCTGGCCGGTGCTGAGGCCACCGGTTGGCCGGTGCTCTGGACAGTGGAGAGCCTTTCTGTCAATGGTCCATCGGCTGGCCGGTGTCATGCCACCGGTTGGCCGGTGGACTGAAAACAGTCCATGTTAACTCCTTTGCCACTTCTTGCTCCTGAAATCATGCCTAACAACACAAACACTTGAAAACAATATTAGATAAATGAGAGGGTGATTGTGATCATGAAAATCAAACCACGAGGGGTACGAGAGGTACAACAAGAGACTCCCATTCCATGTGCGTACTGAACTTCTTGTTCAGTATGCTTCGTGCGACTCCGATTTTTGCTGTGTACAATCGAGGGCTTCCAAGGATAGGAAGATAAAGGTGCTGACTACCTTGTAGTTCATGGAATTACTTGATTATGAAGACATAGGTGACAACTACCTTTAATTTCTAGGGATTGCGGCGATAACAAGATAAACTCCGATATTCTTATTGAGGGCTTACCCTGGTGTGGGTAAGACAGAATTTCCTGAAAGTATAAATCAAGGGATCTTTGTCCAAGGTTGTTGGATATCCTACTCTTTGGGTTAAAATATTTCATACTTGTTAATTTTAATGTTTCAAGTTTATTTTCCACTACATTTTGATTAATAAGGAATGTATAACTATCTTATACTTTCTTGTTCTTGTATACTCTGATTAATAAGATTCTATATGCTTTAAGGTAGAATATTTTTCCTTGTAAACTTTTCTTAAGTTTCATTTTCAGAGTGATATTTCTAGAACTTAGCAAGTTTTTAGAACTAATAGGTCTTGCGAATTTAAATTTTTTTAACATTATTAAACATAGTTTTCATTAAGGTTAATGCCTTCAAATGAATTTTTAAACTTACAATTCACCCCCTCTTTTTTTTGAGCATCTACATTCATTATTTCGATCCTACAAATACTTGTTCTTAATCATGATTTTTTATAGCTCACAATAATCAATGTAGAGGTTCATTGATCCATCCTTCTTCTTGATGAATAAGCCTAGTGTACCCCATGGTGATGCACTCAGGCGTATAAAAACCTGGTCAAGATTCTCTTGTAACTAATTCTTCAATTCCTCAAACTCAGTAGTGGCCATTCTATATGGTGTCTTTCATATAGGTAGAGATCCTAGAATAATTTTAATTGAGAACTCAACTTCTCAGTTAGGAGGAAGTCCAGACAGTTTTTTAGAGATCACATTAGTGTAGTCCCTCACAATTGGAATGTCCTTGAGAATGATTTTCTCCTTTGTCTCAATCATTTGAGCTAGATATAGTTTTCCATATGGAAAAAATATGAAAAATGTATATGATGATTCTGATAGAGATTCAACCTCATCCTTACACATGTATATAATTATAGGATACCTCAGGATATGAAGAGTGATCTCCCTTAACCGACATTTGATGTTGGATTTGTATAAATATTTCCAATCATTTCCCAAAATAGCCTCAAACACCACCAAAGGATTTAATATATGATTTTCTTGGGAGGCTCAGTCTAAAAAAATCAACTAGGGAGGAGTTATATACTTTAGATGCAATAATTTCCCCATTTTCCATTTTCATAGGTAACTCATCCTCCATATTTTGAGGTGGTGTTTTAGTATTTCTACTAAATATTCAAGATATTAACGTGTAATGACCTATATATTATGAATAGAATTCAAATTTTTGATTTAATTAAATGTATTATGGTTATAGAAAACACATGAACTCCTTTTGTTATACCAATTGGATTTATATGATTGTTAAGTATCATTACCTCTGATAATATAGCTATTAAACAGTGATAACATGACTAGTTTAAACATAGTTTATAAAGACCCGAAAATTTCATGGAATATTTTTAAATAATTTGGAATTTTACGTGTCTGTGGCTTCTGATGGCACTTCATTCCGAGGCCCGGTGTGCCCGAAATCAATTTTCGAAGTTTAGCTCGGGTATGTATAGTGAACGAACGAGCGGGTTTTTCTATCTTTTGAACCAGTGCTCAGAATTGAAATCTGAGGGCACCGATGAACTTGAAGCACCAGTAATTTCTTAAGGGGGCCTTTACCGCCGTTGCGTTTTATGCGGGTTGAAAGTTAAAATTTGGGGACTGGTTAAAAAGTTAAATAAAATTGTTTAGAACAGTTTTATACACCATGGTGGTTAAATCCTACATGGGGAAGTTAATGGTGGGCCCCATCCCCACATAATATCCCATGTGTGGATATTTGTAAGATGGGGACCACACAAGCCCCAACCTTTCATCTCCCTTGAAACCCCCCTTAAAATCCCTTACATTTATTATGACAACCATTATCTTTATTAAGTGTGTTAAACTCTCCACCTTCCTCCCAATTAAATTGCCAACACATTATAATTAGTTAATGGGATTCTCCAATTAATTAATTATAGTTTTTGATTATTAAATAAATTGTTGTGAGAACAATATAGCAGGAAGAGCTATTATTTTAGTTAGGCAATTGTGGTGTTGGAGAAAACTTGGATAAGCTCTAGAGATATAGATAAAGAAAGTTTTCTTCTCTTCGATGAAGAATGCCTCCAACGAAGAATGATGCCTCTTCTCCGCAACGCCGGTTCCATGAAGAACGACGACGTGCCTTCCTTTCTCTTCTTCGCGACACTGTTCTTCGCGACGCCATCTACCGCGATGTTCGTCTTCCGCTGATCGACGACGTGCGACGTCTTTGTGAGGTAGGGGAATATTTTATATTACTCATTTATGTGGTTTATACCCTCGAGATTGAGTGATTATTTGTAGGATTTATCTTTATGGATTCCTTACCCCAATTGAATTTTCATGACGAACGCGAATTAAATGAATTAATTCGCGGATCGAAAAACCATGGGTTGAATCAATTTATTATTGTTTTTCTTGAAAATATCGAAGTATGATGAATATGTTTTTGTCAATTCCACATGTTATTGATTCTAAAAAATGATGGCCAAACCAAACACGATCATTGATCCGTACACAAACCATGCCCTTTTCAATTTCATTCTCCACACGTTCATTGCGTGTTCTTCATCACAAAATAATTAAGCGCATTAAACACTCAATGTCATGTTGAGCACGGCATACGGACGCGGATATCTCGACTCGAGGAATGTGAGTCTGTGGTCCTCACAATTTCTGAACTTAGAACGGAGATGCGGTAGCCTGCGTAAGGGGATACGCGGTGGCTGACAGAAGGTGGGTGCGGTGGAAACCCGAAGGGTAGTGAAGGGGCAGCGTGTTTATTTTTTTGTCCGGGATGCCGTTAGGAGGATTGATGTACGACAGCTGGAATTAGGGTGGATCGTGAGTAATTTGTGTGATAAAGAATAGATTGGGGAGAGAATAGAAATAAGATGGAGAAATAATAAAGCAAAATTAAAATAAATCAATCAAAGGTTGAGTGGGGCGCACAAGGATTTTGTGCGTGGATTTTTTGGGTGTGATAAGTTAATGGATTAAATTAAATTAAAAATAATAATAATATAATAATGTTATTATTATTTTCATTGGGAAAACCTTATTTTGACGGTATCTTCTTCGTGCAACCTCAGTTTCACGAAGCGTCAGTGGCAATGCGACCCTGACTTCAAGACGGATTTTATGAGTCCAATATTGGATGTCTTTTTCGGGTTTTCGGATCGGGTACCCGAAGCGATCGGAAAATAATATATTTAGTATTATTATTAAATATTCGACCCACCATAACTCCTACATGCGATGTCCGATTAATTGGATGTCATCAGCGACATGACCCTGTCTTTAAGACAGTCTATTCAAATCTAATGTTCGATACTAAATTCTGGTTTGTGGCTTGGGTCCACGAAACACCCAATGATAATAATAATATTATTATTATGGGATCTTGTATCGTACATATCTCTCTCATACAGTGTCATAATGACGAAACATCTGTGATGTTGCAACCCTAGAATTCAGACGGATGTTTCAAGACAAATTTTAGATATTTAAGTCGAGGTCGAGGTGCGGGCCCCATGAGGCCCGGTTCACGCGTGTTGCGGTGAAATGCAATGTTTTCACCAGCTATATGTTTTGGACGAATGGATAGTCCAACTCATGTGTTTTTTGGTATGGATCACAATGTTGTGACTGGTTTGGTTAACCAATGTCATTTGAAGTACGACTGGGTTGGATCGAACATGAATCCAACTGGGCCCTCGGTAATAAAACGCTTATAACTTAAGGACCGGACATCTGATTGACGTGACGTTAATTACATTGGATTACTTATGATGAGATGGTTCTTTTGGCATACTACACTTATGGTTTGAATGCAGTTGGAGTATGGTCGGGTTAGTTTAGCTTAGAAACCAACTGGGACCCTAGAACAGAAATGCTAATAACTCACAGACCGGGCGTCCGATTGACGCGCCGTCTATTTCGTTGAAACCCCTATGACGAGGCGGTCCTTTGAGATACATCCACGTGAGATTATGTGACACTTGGAAGTATCGACCAGTAACTCGTGGAGCGGACCCTCCCAGAGACGAGCATATGGAGTATTGAGACCTAGTAGCTGTAGACCCGATGACTGCATGACCGATTCGACTCCGAGTGATTCGATTAGCCCAATGGATGGAGCGCCCGATATTTGGTAGCAGACCCATAACGGATGGAGCACCTGGTAGTTGGCAGCATACCCATGGTACTTGACAGGAGGAGTACCTCTGTAGGCTATTAGGGGGAGCGCCCGGTATTTGTTGGCAGACCCATAGCAGACGGAGCGCCCGATATTTGGCAGCAGACCCGAGGTACCCGAAAGGAGGAGTACCTCAGCAGTCCAAGGTTAGTGAGTAGAGCCTCTGAGTCGCGACATGGCCACTGTACTCGATAAAGGAGGAGTTCTCCAGCAGTTGTGGTTTCGATAATGAAAATCCTGGTTTGACCTGAGTCAATGACCTTTGTGTTTTCCTCATGATTGAGATGGGTTACTTGATAACTTTGGTATATTTATGGGAATATACCTATGTAAAGTTTATCTATTGATATATTTCCTTTTTGGTTTATCCTTGTTGGATTTAGTAAGACCTTGAGGGTCTCGGGGTCCCTACTGAGTATCGTTATACTCACCCCTGCACGGGCTATGCCCGCACCTCGTTGTGTTGGATGCAGACAATAGACAGCGCTGATCGAGGCAGAGTGTACAAGGACTATACGGTACCCATAGGTGGACACTCGGCGTGACGACACAAAGAGTGGACCGATAGACGTGGAGTGCTGAGGATGACATCTATACCTACCCATCAGGTAGGAACCCGAAGGACTATACAGGAGCTGCTTCCATCTTCCTGCTGTTTGTCTTTCAGTTGTACTTTCTTTCAGTTGTAGCTGTACCTTTCTGTTGGGCTTGTATTTCTGACCCCTTTGTATTTCCAGCACACTTGTTATACTATTTTACTTAATTTTTTTCTTCCGCTTGATCTCTGGTTATATGAGTTTTCATTTTATAAAGGCAATGCCTTCCCAGTTATAGGAATTTACGCCTTTGGTGCTAGTCGCCAGCCCCTAGCCTATGGAAGGCGGGCTTGGGGTAGTTACGACATGGGCCCCGGGGGACGGGTCGTGGAAAATTGGTATCATAGGAGTTGGTTCTACCGCAGAACATAGAACTCTGATATTTCTTTTCTGTGAAGCAATAGTGTTAAGTGTACCGAGTGTGGTGTTCAGTTCAGGGAGTCCAGTGTTGGTGTGGCGGCTGACGTATCCATGCACAAGGACCCTGACTACGGATTTCTGACTCAGTGCACGAAAACACTAATTGTGTGTGTGTTTTCAAAAGTTTTCTTTGAGTCAGCTCAAACTCGGTCAGCTCACCCAGTATAGTCTTTTGACTGTGTTGCATCTATTCAGGATGCCTCCACACAGACAATCACTTGGTGTTTCGAGAGAGTACCCGATGACGGCCCACCGAGCGATGAGGCTCTGGTGTAGGGCCCTCTAACTATGATGGCACAATTGGGTGGTGTACCAGCAACACCACCACCCATTGTGCAACAGATGCCACCAGCCGTACTATCAGACGGTGCACGCTGACAGAGCGCGTTCCATGAGTTCTAGCAGTTGAAGCCTCAGAGGTTACGAGGCAAGAGATATTCCCATGTAGTAGTGGACTGACTGGAGGCGATTTCTAGATTTCTACACATAGTTTAGACACCAGTAGAGCAGATAGAGATCTTAGATACTAGTGTTTCCTAGTGAGTGACCATGAGGTTGGTCTGCATAGTGATGAGGCTTCAGTACGTGGACTGATTCCTGAGATAGTACCTTCGGGTAGGGTGCCAGCTATATCACTACCTGTTGGATAGAAGTTACTACCAGCAGTACCAGTAGATGACATATGTTGGCTTAGCGCCTTACACGTGTTTCAACATCAGATACCACTCAGGTTCCGAGGTGATCCGGACTTACAGGCGGCTGAGGATTGGCTTGAGGAGGTGGCGAGAGTTTTCTAGAGCTATATAGCTTCGGCAGGACGATATGTCGGTATCTGAGTAGTCATCGAGGCGTACCGATCATTCCTGGTACTCGATGACTATGATACGACTAGTGCTTTAGGGATCAGACTTCCAAGCAAGGTGTGTTTAAGGACATCCGAGCCAGCACCTTTCCTCTATGCATTCCTACTTATGTTAGGGTGCTAGAGGGAACCTTTATGGTTGAGAATTATTTGTCTGAGTGGATACAAAAAAAGAGTGTTAGTAGTGGGAAAGCAAGAAACTGGCACAAGTCTCAAAGACTTGGGTGTGTAAAATTTTTAAATAAGAGGAAGTGTTAAGGACAGATGAATCTGCAGAGCAGCAGACATGGAAGTAGAGCTAGGAGGGCAGGGGAAGAGAGTAGATGTATGCGGTCAAGGACTATGACCCAAGGGCTCTAGGATTGATTCAAGGTACGGTCTGTGTCTACTACTAGCTTCCGTAACAATAGACATTGATACGAATAATTCCTTCCTTCCACGAATCTTGTCCCAGACCTAGAGTTTCCGGTTAAAACCGTTGACTCGACCCTCACATATGGAGATACCTTTGAGAGGAGACTCGATAATCACGCTTACACCGATGGAGTGATATGACCCTTGAGGTGAGAGTTTAGGTTGGAACCTCTAAGTGGCAGCATCGAGGCCTTACGACGTTAGTTTGGGTGTGGACTGGGCAACCACAGTCCATACACAGATTGACTGTATTAGGCAAAAAGGTTGTGGTTAATCTACAAATTTGGAGTCGGGTTTTCCCTTGGTCGACGAAAAGGGAAACCCAGGAAGTATAGGATAAACTCATTCATAGTAGGGTGTGGACGATCACTCTTGAGTTGGCTAACCTTACCCTCATGGCAGAAGGAGTTTTGAGTTTTGAGTTCCAAACAGGAAACAGAGACCTCTAGAGTTCGAGGATGGAGGCCACGTCTTTATATGGGTCTTACCTCGATGAGGTCTACGAAGATGTGGCTAAGGCAGAAAGTTATCTCCGAGGTTCAACGGACCATTCCAGGTCCTCAACAGGGTAGGCGAGGTGAATTACCTCTTGGTTTTTCCGCCACTATTGCACTGGGTGCACGACGTCATCCACGTATCTCAGCTGAAGAGATGCATGCATGACCTTACCGTCATCATTGACCACTAGGAGCTAGATATCGATGGCAAGGAGAATTTCACAGAGGTTCCAGTAAAGATTGAGGATCGATAGGAGCGGGTTCTACGAGGATGGTTGATTCCTCTGGTGCGCATTCTCTAGCAGTACATGAACTTCCGGAAGAGCACATGGGAGCGGGAGGATCAGATGTGTGCTCAATAATTCTTTTATTTTCCCTAGTGTGTGTTGAAGCTTTATGGGGATGTAAAGCCCTGAGGTGGGAGTAATGTAAATACCCGAAAATTTCAAGGAATTTTTTTAAATACTTTGAAATTTTACGAGTCTTTGGCTTCTGACAACACTTGATTCCGAGGCCCAGTGTTCGCGGAATCAATTTTCGAAGTTTAGCTCAAGTACGTTCAGTGAAAGAATGAGCGGGTTTTTCTATATTTTGAACTGGTTCTCGGAATTGAAATATGAGGGCACTGATGAACTCGCAGTGCCGGTAATTGCTAAAGGGGACCTTTACCATAGTTGCGTTTTATGCGGGTTGAAAGTTAAAATTTGGAGTTTAGTTAAAAAGTCAAACAAAATTGTTTAGAACAGTTTTATACACCATGGTGGTTAAATCCTACATGGGGAAGTTAATGGTGTGGCCCACCCCCACATAAATTCCCATGTGTGGATATTTGTAAGATGGGGCCCACACAAGCCCCAACCTTTCATCTCTTTTGAAACCCCCCTTTAAACTCCCTTGCATTTATTGTGACAACCATTCTCTTTATTAAGTGTGTTAAACTCTCCACCTTCCTCCCAATTAAATTTCCAACATAGTATAATTAATTAATGGGATTCTCCAATTGATTAATTATAGTGTTTGATTCTTAAATATATTTATGTGAGAATAAAATAATAGGAAGAGATATTACTTTAGTTGGGAAATTGTGGTGTTGGAGAAAACCAGGAAAAGCTCTGGAGATATAGATAAATAAAGTGTTCTTCTCTTTGATGAAGAATGCCTCCAATGAAGAACAACACCCTCTTCTCCGCAACACTGGTTCCATGAATAATGACGACGTGCCTCCCTTTATCTTCTCCGTGACGGCGTTCTTCACGACACCATCTATTGCGATGTTTGGCTTCTGTGGATCGATGACGTGCGACTTCTTTGCGAGGTAGGGGAATATTGTATATTACTCATTTATGTGGTTTATAACCTCGAACATGAGAGTTTATTTGTAGGATTTATCTTTATGGATTCCTTACTCCAATTGAATTTTCATGACGAACGCAAATTAAAGGAATTAATTCATGAATCGAAAAACCATGGGTTGAATCAATTTCTTATTGTTTTTCTTGAAAATATCGAAGTATGATGAATATCCTTTTGTTAATTCCACATTTTATTGATTCTCAAAAACGATGGCCAAACTAAACACGACCATTGATCCGCACACAAACCATTCCCTTTTCAATTTTAGTCTCTTCGCGTTCATTGCGTGTTCTTCATAAAAAAATAATTAATCACATTAAATGATCAATGTCATGTTGACTGTGGCATAAAGACGCATAGATCTCGACCCAAGGAATGGGAGTCTGTGGTCGTCACAATTTCCGAAATTAGAACGGAGATGCGGTATCCTGCGGAAGGGGCAATGCTGTGGCCAGTGGAAGGCGGGTGAGGTGGAAACCTGGAGGGCAGTGTCCATGCGGTGAAGGGGAAGCACGTTTATTTTTTTTCGGGATGCCATTAGGAGGATTGATGTGCGGTGGCTGGAATTAGGGTCGAGCGTGAGTAATTTGTGGGATAGAGAATAGATTGGAGAGAGAGAATAGAAATAAGATGGAGAAATAATAAAAATAAATAAAAATTAATCAATCAAAGGTGGAGTGGGGTGCAAAAGGATTTTGTGTGTGGAATTTTTGGGTGTGATAAGTTAATGGATTAAATTAAATTAAAAATAATAATAATATAATAATTTTATTATTACTTTCGTTGGGAAACCGTATTTTGACAGTATCTTCTTCACGCGACCTCATTTTTACAAACCGTCAGTGGCAGTGCGACCCTGTCCTCGAGACGGACTTTATGTGTCCAATATTTGATGTTTTTTTTCAGGTTTTCAGATTGGTTACCCGAAGCGCTCGGAAAATAATAGATTTTGTATTATTATTAAATTTTTGACCCACCATAACTCCTGCATGCGACGTTCGATTAACTGGTCATCACCGGCGATGTGACCCTATGTTTAAGACGGCCGATTAAAGTCTAATGTTCGATACTAAATTCCGGTTCGTGGCTCGGGTCCATGAAACACCCAATGATAACAATAATATTATTATTACGGGATCTTGTATCGGGAATATCTATCTCATACTGTGTCGGAATGACGAACCGTCTACGACGTTGCAACCCTAGAATTAAGACGGATATTTCAAGTCCAATTTTGGATATTGAAGTCGAGGTCGAGGCTCTTGCCCCATGAGGCCCGGTTCGCACATGTTGTGGTGAAATACAACTTTTTCACTGACTATCTGTTTTGGACCAATGGGTAGTCCAACTCATGTGTTTTTCTATATGGATCGCAATGGTGTGACCGGTTTGGTTAACCTGTGTCATTTGAAGTACGACCAGGTTGGATCGAACATGAATCTAACTGGTCTATTGGTAATTCAACTCTTATAAAGCAAGGTCCGGACGTCCGATTGACGTGTTGTCAATTACGTTGGATTCTTTATGATGAGACGGTTCTTTTGGAATACTCCACTTGAGGTTTGGATGTAGTTGGAGTACTTTCGGGTTGGTTTAGCTTAGAAACCAACCGGGCCCCTGGAACGGAAATGTTACTAACTCAGAGACCATGATTTCGATTGACGCGCCGTCTATTGCGTTGAGACCCCTATGACGAGGCAGTACTTTGAGAGGCTTCCACATGAGATTACGTGACACTTGGAAGTATCGACCAGTATCCTGTGGAGCGGACCCTCCTGGAGATGAGCATACGAAGTACATAGACCTAGTAGCTGTAAACCTGACGACTTCTTGATCGATTCAACTCAGAGTGATTCGATTATCCTAGTGGACGGAGCGCCCCATATTTTTCGGAAGACCCACGGCAGACGGAGTGCCTGGTAGTTGGCAGTAGACCCGCGGTACTCGACAGGAGGAGTACCTCTGTAGGCTATTAGGGGGAGCGCCCTGTATTTGGTGGCAGACCCACAGTAGACGGAGCGCTCGGTATTTGGCAGCAGACCCGCAATACTCGACAGGAGGAGTACCTCAGCAGTCCAAGGTTAGTGAGTAGAGCCTCTGAGTCCTGACAGGGCCACTGTGCTCGATAGAGGAGGAGTTCTCCATCAGTTGTGGTTTTGATAATGAAAATCCTAGTTTGAGCTGAGCCAATGACCTTTGTGTTTTCCTCATGATTGAGATGGGTTACTTGATAACTTAGGTACATGTAAGGGCATATACCTAAGTAAAGTTTATCTGTTGAGATCTTTCCTTTGTGGTTTATCCTTGTTGGATTTAGTGATACCTTGAGGGTCTCAGGGTCCCTACTGAGTATCGTTATACTCACCCCTACACGGGCTATGCCTGCACCTCATTGTGTTGGATGTAGATGATGAACAACGCTGATCGAGGTAGAGTGTACGATGACTGGATGGTACCTGGAGGTGGACACTCGACGTAACGGCACATGGAGCGGACCGATAGACGCAAAGTGCTAAGGAGGAAATCTGTACCTACCCTTCAGGTAGGAACCCAAATAACTATCTAGGAGCCGCTTCCGTCTTCCAGCTATTTGTCTTTCAGTTGTACTTTCTTTCAGTTGTAGCTGTACCATTCTGTTGGGCTTTTATTTTTGGCCCCTTTGTATTTTCAGCACACTTATTATACTGTTTTACTTAGTTTTTTCTTCCGCTTGATCTCTGGTTGTGTGAGTTTTCATTTTATAAAGGCAATGTCATCCCATTTATAGAGATTTACGCCTTTGGTGCCAGTCTCTAGACCCTTCCATATGGAAGGAGGGCTTGGGGTAGTTACGACACAGGCCCCAGGGGACGGTTCGTGACATAGGTGTTTCAAAAAATCCTTTTTTCACATAAAAAGGAAGTGATGGCCTCAACTAGTAAGATTGTTCCCTATGAAGCCCATTTATTAGAGCTTCCAAAAGAGGTAACATTTCTAGGATTTTTCTTAGACTAAGCCCAAAATAAGATCCAACATCATAATCATGAGTGAAATCGTTTACACAAGACGTTCAAGTTCATCAAAATAATGGCCCAAACCATGTTCGCCAAACTGCCCCATGAAAGTACTACCATCCCACACCATAATATTAGTGTGTTTTCTTGTGAGTTAAAGGGATATGTTACAAGACACTTTAATATGATCATGTATATTATTTTTTGTAGAATAATTAATATATTTCCATCCTATTATTTTTACTTTATAAATGATTTTTATTTTGATCCAATAGAACATAAATAGTATTTTTGGTTAATATTCAAATTAAATTAAGAAATCTATTTTGATGAATTAATGGATTTTTGAAATAAATAATATTTAAATAAAATATTAATATTATATAATTTTTATTATATATAAATTATCATATAATTTTTAAGTAAAATGTGATTTTTATAAGGGTTTAAAAAATGCTATTGTAAAAAAACCTTCATCTTAAATAAATATCAATTTTTCTTTTAAACATGAAAAATAAAATATTTTGAAAATAATTTAGATAAAATGAATATTATTTTTGGTACAAGGACATTGAAATTATCCAAGAGTTATTTTTTCATAATTTTCTGAGAAAATCAAATTTTCGGTTAAAAATTAAATACCCTATAAATATAAATAGTTTCTTATGACATCACAATGACCCAAAAATGATGTAATAAGTAGTATAAATGGGTTCCAAGGCCAAATATATGTTTTAAATTTATAATATTGGATTTTAAGTTTATATTTTTTATTTTGTAAATCCATTATGGATCCTACAAGACTTATAATATATTTTAATATATTCTTAACATTTCTTTAAGAGTGTGAATCACCTACATGTCACCAATGATAATATTTTAATAAGTTTTTACATTTTAATGATAAAATAATGTAAACCACTCCTATTTATCATAAAACATGGGAAAAAACATGGTATGGTTTTTGGTTTTGGATATTTTTTTATATAGAGTCCAAAACCTTAATAATAACAAAATCCTCCTCCATTGCAATATAATCCGACCCATGGTCCCATTTATCTTAACTAAAACTCCTTGGATCACATTTAGACTTCCATAAACACCCTCGAGTCCTCCCATGGTGCCCCCAAACTATCAATAATCCCCTCCCAAGACTTTATAGTTACATAATCAACTAAGGGATCCCCACCTTCCTCTCATACTTTTAATTCAAGCACTTTATTTGGAATTTTTCCTCTTAATTACAACATTTTATAATGTCATTTGTTTATAAGAATTTACTTAATTTAAAATTTATTTTATTTTAATGAGTTATTATATATCCTCTACCATTTTGACATTTATCTAATATATTATTATGAAGAAATTTTTAAAGGATATTCCTCTTCCATTTTTACCTTTATGAACCCTTATGTACACCTGTTACCATGTTGAAAATTTTGTAAGGGTTCTTTCCATTATCCTCTTTCTTCACGTTTATTTATTATCTTACACCATATTTTTTCAATTACTTATGTTGGGACATGTATTTCCATGTCCATACTACTGTACATTTCATATCTAAATAATGAGATACCCCTTTCTCTCTCATCAACCCATTTTATGAATTTTTATGTGATGTCGTTATAATGCAGAAATTACACCATGATTTTTCATTCCAAAACAATTTTTTAGTAACTACCATGCCGATTTTATATCATGGGTATTAAAATTTATACATATATACTTCTTTTATTGGGTACTTAAATGTATTTATTACACACTCTTTGATCATGGAATAAATTATTATGATGAATGAATCCATGTTGATTGATCTGTGTGGAACACATAATCATGAGAATGAAATGAATGTGATGGGTGTGCCCAGAATTATATAGTGCTCCAATGAATTGGTTAATGGTTAGTATAATGATAAGTCACATTGGGAAAAATGGTTTACCTAATTCCATTATGGTACTTTTCCCCCATGATTTCTTGGTGGGTTTCTCCTTGACCTATGTTTATGATGTAGTGTCCTACATTGTGTTCGCATTTCCCATGTTATGATTATCTGGCTATATAATGACTTATTATTCCTGTTCCTTTCATGATCCATTGATATGCCTATTTTTTAAACTATATTGTCTTATTCAAGTTATGAATTTTTTATTCCCTTAATGGGATTTATAGATCACCCCGTTATTATTTTTTTCCTCAATACATCCAATGAAATGTTAAGTATGAAGGATCATTTTGATCATGTTTTAGAAGTATTCAAAATACATGTTCATTTTCATGTTTTAAATTGTTATGTAATTTACCTAATTTACCAAAGACACTGGACCTCTCGATCTTACTGGTTTTATTTAGTGTAATTTTATGTAATGAATCAATTTTAAATGATAAATAAAGAGTAGGGTCATTATATATGGTATCAAAGTATAAGTTTAGTTAATATTAGGATCAGTATTAGAAATCATTAGTAAAAGCCTTAAGGATAAGACTACATAAAAGAAATATAACTAAATTTTGGTTAGTATAGAGTATGTGGTTTATTAATAGAATAAATCCTTGTTTGGATACTACAAGTGGATGTGGTTCTAGTACAGATGTACCTGGGGTAACAACTCCCACAAGTTGTTCCAGGCTAGACTTCAGGTAATCTAGTACATGAAAACATGCGTTACTATGCACCTAATTTGACACTCATGGGGAATATTCTTTGGTAAATTCATAATCTCATTATGAACCATTATTAAGGGAACAAAAAAGTGCCCATAAGAATACATGTTAGGATGTATATCATGGATACCATTGATTAAAGCCTAGAATTAATAAGTTAAGGAGATAAATGCAATTTATAGGTTATCCCTTTAATGTCATTGGATCCATATTTATGTGTTTAATTGTTTAAAATACTCCTCCCTAATCTTATTTTGGATAAAGGAGAACCATAATCAAAAAGTGAAAGGTAGGTTTATCGTACAAAATTCTATGCATTCCTTCATATCATGTAAATTTAGTAGAACTATTCAAACACCACCACAAAGCATGGATGTAGAGATGTTGGTGAAAATGAAAAAGGGGAAATTATTTTATCCTAAGAATATAACTCCTCCCCTATCAACATTTGCGGGCTGAACTTCTTGATGAACCTTGTTATACTATCTATGGTGGAATTTGATGAAATTATAGGCATGAATTTGGTTTCCCTACATAGGGCCAATATAAATTTCCATGAGAAAGAAATCACTCTCTGTATGGTAAATCAACCCCCAATTATATACAATTTAAAGAAGGAGGGTGAATCTTCTTTAACACCATCATTTCAAGAATGGATATTATTTCACTATGAGTAAGCATATCTAGATCAAATTATTGAGTCTAAGGAAAGGATCATCCTCAAATACATGCCTATTGTGATGGAATATGTTAATGTGTTTCTCAAGGAATTTTCTGGTCTTCCTTTAAATAGGGATTTTGAATTTTCAATCCAGATTATACCTACGGTGTTTTTAATAT
Source organism: Viscum album (assembly GCA_963277665.1). NCBI lineage: Eukaryota > Viridiplantae > Streptophyta > Magnoliopsida > Santalales > Viscaceae > Viscum > Viscum album. The sequence goes on along the minus strand of OY728160.1, from coordinate 1,836,380,705 downwards.
CCAATACACCATATAGGATGACTGTTGTGGAACTATAGGAGCTAAAGAAATAACTATTGGAGAATCTTGATAAAGGGTTTATATACCCAACTGCTTTACCATAGGGTGAACTAGTCCTCTTTTCCAAGAATAATTATGGGTAAATGCACATTTGAATTGATTATTGTGATCTAAACAAGATCTTGATAAAGAAAAAGTATCCTCTAGAAAGGAATGATGAAATGTTTGATCCATTACGTGGATCACAATACTTCTCCAAGGTGGATCTTTGGTTGGGATATTATCATGTAAGGGTGAAGAAGTAAGATATTACCGGAACTACTTTTCGTACAAGGTACGTACACTATGAGTTCATAGTGATTACATTATAAATCACTAATGGTCCTAGAATCTTCATTGATTTGATTAATAGAGTATTTAGAGATTACCTTGAAAAATTTTTATAGTCTTTATAGATGATATCCTAATATACTCCAAAATCAAGGAGGATATGAGGAGAATTTGAACAATATGATAAAGACCTTACAAAAGGATAAGAGTTATGATGATTACAGGAAGTGTGATTTCTAGTTTAAGGAAGTCTCATTCTTTAGGCATAACATCATAAGTAATGGTATATTTGTGGATCCTTCAGAGAAAAAATAAATCAAAGGTTGGAAGAGGCCAACATCTATAGACGATATCACTAGTTTCCTTGAATTATTTGCATATTATTGCCGATTTTTGTGAAATTTATGAGGATTGTAAAACCCTCTTACAATGATAACTCATAAGGGAGTGTAGTTTTCATGGAATGATTAATGTGAAGAAAAATTCAAGGTGTTAAAAATAATTCTTATCAATGTCCTATTCTTACACTACCCAAAAGTGGAGAACTTTCATTAGTATTTATTGAAGATTTGAATAATGGATTACGCTGTGTGTTAATGTATAATGAAAAATTCATTTCCTATGCCTCAAGGCAGTTTAAAGTTCTTGACAAAAACTATCTCACACATGATATGAAGTTGGAATATGTGATCATTAAATTAGATATCTAGTGAAATTATCTATATGGGGGGAAGTGTGAGATATATACATATTAAAAGAGCCTCAAATATATATTCTCATATAAAGATCTCAATATTCACCAACAAAGATGGTTAGATCTATTCAATGACTACGAATGATAAATTTACTACCATCTTGGTAAAGTGAATAAAGTGAAAGATTATCTAAGTAAAAAGGATCTAGAAATTTTGTCATTTATTATAATTGAGAAGGATCCAATCTTCATTGAATTTAAGAGGATGGACATGGTAATTATAAAGGAAGGAACATAATCAATCCTTTCACAAATTATTTCTCAATCGTATCTTCTTTAATGTTTAAATGATTCTCAAAAAGATAATGTGAGTATTTAAAAGAATGTGGAAACTATAAGAAAAGATAAATCCTTAGAGTTCAATGTTAATAAAGAAGGAATTTTGAGATTTGGGTCAAAAATAGTTGTTCTATAAAATCCTATATTAAAGAAGGAACTATTGGATGATGCACATAGTTTGAATTTATCCATTCACCCAGGAAACACAAAGTTGTATCGAGATATATGAGAGCACTATTAGTGGGACTACATGAAGAATAAAATCACTGAATTTAAATCGCTGAGCCTGTTATGTCGACAAGTGAAGTTTGAAAGGTAGAATTATAAGGGTGTGATGAAACCATTACCCACAAAACATTGACAATGTAAAACAACACCATGAAAAGTTTCACTAGATATCCAATGAAGTCCAAAGGAAACTATTATATCTAGGTTTTTTTGGATCATCTTGCAAATACTACGTAGTTCCTTGCGATTCGAGATGATTTATCAAAGGATCAACATGCATGAATATACATCAGATAAGTAGTGAGGCTATATGGAGTACCACTATCGATTGTTTTCTATCGAGATCCAAGATTCACCTCTATGTTTTTGAAAATTATCCAACATGAATTAAACACTGAGCTGAACTTCATTAAATCTTATCACCCTCAAAATAATGGCAATTATGAGTAAACTATAAAAACAATTTAGGAAATTTTGAATACATGCTCAAATTACTTAAAAAGAGGATGGGAACAACATCTTTCTATGGTTGAGTTATCTTACAACAAATGTTTACAATCGAGCATCCAAATGTCTCCCTATTAAGCCCTTAATGGGAAGAGGTGATGAACACCAAAATGTTTGGATGATGTTGGGGAAACAAGAACATATAGATCCTAAAATGGTTGAGGAAATGGTGGATAATGTTAAGACCGTTCAACAACACATCAAGGCTGCTCAAAGTTGATAGAAGAGATATGCTTACAATTTTCAGTGATATATAGAGTTTGATAGTGGAGATATGATATTACTTTTCATATATCCATATAATGAAGTGATAATAATAAGGAAGAGGGGAATGCTTAGTTCAAGGTTCATCGACCCTTTTGAGATCCTTGATGGTATCAGAGCAGTGACCTATCCAATATTACTCCCACCAAACATATCTCAAGTAAATGATGTATTCCATGTATCCCTCTTTAGAAAGTAAATAACAGACTCCTCACATGTACTGAATCCAAAGATAGTACCATGGGATAATGATCATTCATATGAAGATAAGTTGGTGAAGATATTAGATTATAGAGAAAACGTTATATAAAATAATACAATTCCCCTCATAAAAGTGTTGTGGAGAATCCTTATGTTTGAAGAATAAATGTGGGAAACAGAGGAGGTGATGAAGCGGAGTTACCATCACCTGTTTTAGTGTGGGAGAAGAAAATTTTAGGGGCAAAATTTCTATAGGGGGGAATATTGTAACAACCTAAACTGTTAATAATAAAATTCCCCTCTTTGATTTAATTAATTGTCTGATGGTAATAGAAAACACATTTACTCATTTTGTTACATCCAAATGTATTAATATGACTGTTAAATATCATTACTATTGATAATATAGCCACTGATCCGTGATCACATGACTAGTATAAATATATGTGTCTTTAACAAATACTTTTTTCATAGACAAAGGAATTGGTGACCTCAACTACTAGGATCATACCCTTTGAATCCCATTTATCGAAACTTACAAGGGAGATTTAATTTTTTTTATTTTCCATAGAACAATCCCATGAAGAGATCCAATAACTTAATCAGGAGTGAAATCGTTTATGATAGAAGTTCAATCTCATCAAAGTCACAGCCCAAACCATGTTTGCCGAACCAACCCAGGAAAGTCCCACCATCGCGCACCATACTCTTATGGTGTTTTCTAGTGTATTAAATGGATATGTAATAGAAATATATAAATAAGAGTATGTATATTATTTTTAATCGAATAATGGAAATATTTCCATCCTATTATTTTTACTTTATAATTTTTATTTTGATTCAATAAAATACAAATATTATTTTTGGTTAATATTCAAATTCAATAAAGAAATCTATTTTGATGAATTAATATATTTTTGTAATAAATAAAATTTTAATATAATATTATTACTAGATAATTATTATTAAATATAAATTATCATATAATATTTATGAATTCGAATGTGATTTTTATAAGTGTTCAAAAAAATGTTATTATCAAAAAACTATCATCTTATATAAATGTCTATTTCTATTTTGAAAGTGAAAATTCACATATTTTGAAAAATATTTAGATAAAATTAATATTTTTTTTGATACCAGGACATTTGAATTATCCAACGTTGAATTTTTCACAATTTTCTAGGATATTCCAATTTTTGGGTTAAAAATAAATACTATATAAATATACTTGGTTTTATATGAAATCACAATGACCCAAAAGTGATTTAATATGTAATATAAATGGTATCCACGTCCAAATATAGGTTTTCAATTTAATATAATGTTTTTTAAGTTTAATTTAATTATTTTTTAAATCCATTATGAATCCTCTAAGACATATAATATATTGTAAGGTTTTAAAATCATATCTTTTAGAGTGTGACTCGCCTCCACATAACTAATGGTAATATTTCAATAAGTTAGGCCCTTGGAATTATGAAATAATTTACAACACATCAATTTTTTCATATAACATGGGAAAAATTCATGGGGTTGTTTGTGGTTTTTGATATTTTATTATGTAGAGTCTTGAACTAAAATAATAAATAAATCCCCCTCCTTTCCTATATAAACGCTCCAAGATCCCATTTATATTCACTAAAACTCTTTTTAGAACTTCCTAAATCTTTAATACACTCATTATAGTTCTAAAAGGGTTCCCACAAGATTTCAGAAATCCCCTACCAAGACTTTAGAGTCACACACTCACGTAAGGGATCCTGACCTTCCTCTCCTCCTTTCAATTTAAGCACCTAATTTGGACTTTGTCTTCTTAATTAAAATTGATAATAATTTAATTTATTAATAAAAATTTAATTAATATAAAATTTTTGTTATTTTAAAGAGATATTTTTTATCCTCTCTCATTTTACCTTTATTTAATCCGTTACTATGCTAAAATTTTGAAAGGGATCTCCCACTCTCCTGTTTTATGAAGCACTCCCTTTATGTTATATATTTTAATTTCAATCTTCATATGTTCGGATATATTTAACAAACATAACATTTATTTATAAATTATTATATACAATTTAAATCTTATTTTTACCTTCTATGAGATCTTATGTACACCTGTTACCCTGTTGAAAATTTTTCAAGGGTTCATTCCTTTCTCATTTTTCTTCAAGTTTCATTATTATGTTACACATTATTTTTCTAATTAATTAAGTTGGGACATGTTTTTTTATGTTAATATTACCTTACATTTCATATATAAATTATGAGATATCCCTTTCTCTCTCATCATCCCATTTTGTCAGTTTTTATGTGACGTCGTTATACTGCTGAAATTGCACCATGATTTTCCATTCCAAAACAACTGTGTAGTGAATACGATGCCAATTTTCTATAATGGGTATACAAATTTATAAAATTATAATTTTTTTATTGGGGGTTTAAATTTATATATTCCATACTACTTGATCAAGGAATAAATTATGACGATTAATTAATCCATATTGATTGATCTATGTGACACAATTAAGCATGAGAATGAAATAAATGTGACAGGTGCTGCCAGAATTATATAGAACTCCAATGCATTGGGAAATGGTTAGTATCATGATACATCAAGTTGGTATTGGGGTTTACCCAATTCCGTTATTTTACTTTTTCCACTATGATGCCCTGGTGGTTTTTTCCTTGACCAATGGTTATAATGGAGTGTTCTAAGTTGCTGTCATATTTCTCAATTTATGATTATCATGCTATATCATGCCTTATTATTCATGTTCCTTTTATTCAATATTTTTATGCCTATTTTACAAAATTTATTATATTCTTCATGTTATTCAGTTTTTATTCTCTTAATGGGCTTTATAGATCATCCCATTCTTATGTATGTTTTAAGGTTATCCCATCCAATGTTAAGTATAAAGGAACATTTTAAACATTTTAATGAGGTTTTCAATAAAGATATAGATTTTCATGATTTAAGTTGTTATGTAATGTACCTAATTTACCAAATAAAGTAGACCTTTCAATTATATGGGTTATATAAAGTTTAATTTTATTTCATAAATCATGTTAAAATGTGAAATAAAGAGAGGGGTTGTTACAGACAGAATGCATAGAACTAGAGTCAAATAGTAAATTCACTATTCTTCAATAAATAACCAGCATACCAATCACCACATTATTATCAGGCTCCACCTCATTAGTAGTGATGACATAAGTTTTCCTTTTCTCGTTTGTCTTTGGTGTCCTCTAAAGCTGATTACCCTTGAGTACTCAAGGTTTAGTGCACTAGCTTGCATATTTCCCTTACTCCCTACAGTTTTAGCAATGAACCATGGCTGGTGCTCTCCTTTCCTCCACCACATTATCATGATTTCTCATGTCTCTTCTACATTAATGAGCTTGGTGGCCTTATCTCCCACACTTGAAGTATTTCTCCTCCCCTAGAATTAAATTTCAATATTACTTCTTCCAACATTTTTTACATGTAAGAATTTGAGGTTTCTTTTCACCTTTTTCATTGGATCCCCCCACTTGAAAATCCATCATTAATTTTTTTTCATTATAGCCATGGGAGAATTATAAAACCACTATCTATGCATTGAGATAAAATAAAAAAACTTATTACTGTCTCTAAAATTATTTATTTTCTTGATCCTTTCAAATATGTGGTTTTAAACCACAAAAAAACCTTTTAATTTTTCTGTCATTATATATAAAAAAACATTAAGCATACCTTGAAATACTTGTGAAATTTTCATTGTAGGTCATGATAGATTCACCTAACTTTTCATTCAGCTCTATGGATTCTCTCTCCAACATTTTAAGGAGAGTATGAGGGAAATACTTGTTAGGAAAAATTATTTTAAAGTATTCCCACTCAATCTCTTTAATTTCTTCATTTTTCTTTGTGTTTTAAATCAATGCCCACCACTGATCAACATCTCCATCTAGAAGATAAAAATCCATATTTACCTTTTACATATAAGAAAATATAGAATAAAAAGATATCCTCCATTGAGTTGACCCACTTTTCTATGAATAGTGGATCAGATGATCCACTAAGTGTCAGTGGCCTCGGTACATAAAAGACTCGATAGCCAGTTTCTCCCTCTTAAGTGAAGGAATATGTTTTAAATTGTTTAGGTTATTATTCACAACCTAAGATATCTGGGTAAGAATTTCCATGAAAATTCGAACTCCTCATACCAATTCATTTGGGATATATTTCAGGTAATCACTACATTATCCCTCACATGGGTTGTTGTCTTGGTTTCTCCTAATTCCCACCAATTTTTAAAATAGAAAAGGGTTGAAAAAAATGTAAATAAACAATTCATGAATAAATGATTCATTATTTTGGGAAATTAACTCTAAATACATATCTTGTGGGATCCCAATGTTTATAATTTTTATAAAACAAATATTTTTGGGGGATTAATTAAATTTAGTATCATAATAAGGGAATTCAATAGGGTTCTCCAATCCAAATCCAAAATTTAACTAAACCATGAGCTGATAACAATTATAGGAACCCTTATTTTTATTACATGACTATTACACCATTTTAAAGATAAAAACATAAAAGTGACACAAAATGAGGACCTAAAGGTTTGGTGTATTGGAAAAATTACGACCATACATAACTTTTACATAATAGAACACAAACATTTATTTAATTCTATTTTTTATATATTTATATTGGCCATCTTGTTCTCCTTAGTACAAGTTTTCACCTGAGGATATAAATCAAAATAAGGGGTGAGCTAAAAGACCAGTAATAGGATGAATAATAGACATGAACCAGAGGTGATAATAATCACAATCTTGGTAACATAATCAAAGTATCATGATCATAATAATGATAGAAAAAATTATATAAAGTCATTAATATGGAAGTGCATAAAAATGAACATCATGGCTTAGTGTTCAAATACAAAAGATAGTTGTGAACAAAGTTAGAACAGTGTTCACACATATTTCACTTTATTTCCTGAGATAAATCACATTACCCAATGCATTGGAGCAATATATAATTTTGAGCACACCCATAACATCATAACATTTATGTGTTATATACAATTCTAGGTGCACATGTCACATCATAACATTTACATTGTCATGCATGCCAGATATAACATATGTCAATCATGAACATAAAATAACCCATGGAAAAGAATGGGTTTAATTTAAAAAGGCATAAATTCATGAATAATATTTCAGGTTCCCAAAATAATGAGGTAAAAATATTTTGGGTATATGAATCATCAATCTTGATTTAAGAAGAAACAATCTCATGAGAAGTAAAATATGTATTTTTGTAAAGAAGAGTTCTTTTGAGAAAATCAATGAATTTGTTATAAAATTGAAATAAAAACATGTATATCCAAGAAAAGAAATTGGAATGAGAAATGAATTATATTTAAATAACATTAAAGAAACATCCATACTGAAAATGGAGTGAAAGAGGGAAAACCCAATGAAAGAGAGTTGGGTTCGAGAATCCCCTAACCATATATCCGAATGATTTCTTCACTTTAATATCATAGATATTCAAATTAAATTAATTAATTAAAAAATAAAGAACCTTTTATAAATTAATTTTATTAATTATAAATTTTTAAGCTTATTTATGTTCATTTTTATTTGTTATAAATTTTAATTTCCTCGTTCGGGAGTGTTCATTTTTTTGTTTTCATGATCAGTTCTCTTATATATTAGTACGAAAGTTCATGTAAAATTTGAATAGTTGTCAAAAAATTGAAATTATATGTTATTAATTAAATTAAATAATATTAAATTATCATATATATCATTTGTATATATGGAATAAGGATGAATCATTTAAAAATAGTTAATGAAAATGATTTAATTGATTTTGGCAGTTTTACGACCATTATGATCTTATATAATTTTATTTAAAATCATGTTAATATATTGATTTTATAAATCCATATAACATATAATTTGTATAATAAAATATTATTTAACCATAATTATGGTTTTATGACCATCCTTGATGGCGTTAGTGAAAAATGAAGATGCATCATCCATAGTGGTTGAAAATTGACACACTATGGACGATATTTTCATGTTTGTAAAAAATGGAAAATGGAAGAGACTTGAAGATAAATTATTAAATTAACATAATAGAAACAAATTATATAAAATATAATGGAGATATAATTCCTTTTTAACAGATTAAGGTTTGGAGAAGATAATAAAATAATGAAATTGAAATGAAAATAAAAGAAAAAGAAAGATGATTTTACCTCTTGAATTTCTCATACTTAAGAACCTTATTAGGTTAAAGGGTTTGATATTTGGATGAGACCAAGGGATGATGGATATGGGGGAGGTTATTGGTAATCAGTTTTCGAATAATTTTAAAAATTCTCAAATCTTGTAAGGTGTGAGGAGAATAGGTGGTGAGTGGTAGTATTTATAAGGGAGGAGAGGGGTGTTTTCTCATTATTTTATTCACTAGTTTATTATTTTGGATAAAGACTATAAATTGTTTGAATATTATCCCTAAATGTATTTGAATAATTAAGGGAAGTTCTAGATTATTGTTCTTACACTAGTGATGATGCACAGAATAGTGTATTTATCTAATAATGTATATATACCGTAAATTACCGTATTTCACTATTCAGCATAAATTCTAGTATTTTAGAAAAATAAATAAAATTAAACATATCCATTATTTGATGTGTGGAATTAAAAAATGAACTAAATTTTTTGAAAATAATTTTAAAAATATGATAAATTTAATTTTTAATTAAAAGTATCATTTACTTATAAAATACTAAATTTATAATTATAACTAATTTCATAAAACTTTGAAAATTAATTATGGTCTCATAAAGTTATATTATAATCATAGGAAAAAATGTTATTTTAGGAATCTATTTTATTAAAATAAATTTTCTTTTAAATAATTATTTTAATCATAAAATTATAATTAAACATTTATGTTTTATAAAGATACCAATACTTAATTTACAATTTTTAAAATATTTATTTACTTTTACTATGATAAAATTATATCATATTATCATTTTAAGATGCATTAATTTTATTTATACCTCCATAGAGTATTATATTGGATGATTTACTATTATTAATAGTCACATTAATTTTCCAATGTTCAAGATACAATTCCATTGGAAAAGGTTCCTTAAGTTCTAGAAATACTTCTTATCTCATTCATTTTTCATTTATAAAGTTTGTACTGTGTTGTTAAAGAGATTTTATGTGGTTTATACTATATGAAATAATTATAATAAGGGAATCTGTATTGATAAAATGTTATATCATTACAGTTAGGGCAATTTTTCAATTTTTATAATATTATTTCTACCATTAATTACAAGATTTAATCTTAAATTTGGTAGTTAAAAAAATTAATAAATTTACTATTGATATTGTCCAAAAATTAAAGGGACCAAATTAATAAATTTTTAAATTAAGATTAAAAATATGTAATTAATTTTTCAAAATTAAACACATAGAATTGGATAAAATTAATTTATAGTTAATCTAATTGACGAGGTGATAAAAGAGGTTATTTTGGTGAAAACGTTAAAAATATTGAAATGTTTTTAAACAAAAATTCAATGTAAAAGTGATTAAAATGACTGAAATTCTATTACATAATATAAAATTGATCTTATTATACTTTAAATATAATTAAAAATAATAATTTAAAACTATAGAATATTTAGATGAAAAAATTGTTTTCAATTAACATTCGGTATTTTTTTACCATTCAAAAAAAGAATCTTATTAGAAAAATACCAAAAATTAAATCAAATTAACTTTTTGTATTTCAATTTAAAATAATAATTTTATTCTATAAAAAAAATTTATAAGAAAAATCAAAATTTAGTTTTAAAACAAGTGCGCCATCAAATGGTGGGAAACCTACCTTTAGAAAAATATAGGTTTTTATTAATAAAAGTGGATTTATTTTTATACCATGTCTAGAAAACACATATGATTAATTCCAATAATCAGATTGAACATATGATATATAAATTTAATAATTCTATTAATACTATTCATTTTCAAAAATTTAATGTCTATGTTATAATGGTCATGTTAAAATAATGATATTTAATTGTATATCACAGTTTGTTTATGTTTGCTGTTGTGTGGAATGTAATCTATTGAAGATATTAAATTTAAAAATATTCATTCCATAAAATACTGGGTTGTTATAATTGATTCATCATCCACATGTTCATCACATTCTAGGAATAAAATAATCAAATAATCAACCTTGCCTGAATGGAGAAGAAAACATAATCTACGTATAAATTTTCATTCTTCATGCATAAAACAAATTACCGGATTAAAATATTTAATAAAATATCATTTGAATTTGGATCCTTTTGAAGTTATAATTATTATAAACTAATAAGTGTATTTAAAAAAAAATATTTATGATAGAATACAAATTTTCATTATGTGTTTCTTGAGAGAAAAAGAATATTTTATTAAAATATTATTTAATTATTAATATTTTATTAACATTACCATTAATTTTACTTATTATTTTTCACTATAAAAGTTATATTTGGGGAAAATAATTTCTAAAATAAGAATAAATTTCCTAATTCATCACCAAAAAACTATCAAGGAAAACTCATTAAATCTAATTCCCAATATTTCTATTTTCCATGAACTATTTTTTAAAATAGTTATTTATGAATTAATCATTGATTTTTTAGTAAATAATCATAATTAAAATATCAAAAACATTAATTATTCCCTTCTTCACAGAAATAAATAGGATTAAAATGTGAGGGAAAAAGTGTCAGATCACATCAATACAAATAAGACATAAAATATAAGTTATAGTGTCATGACTTGTTAGTGAATAGTCATTGGTTTATGATCATGTCATGTTACATAATCTTTGTTATCTCCACAATTAAAAATAATTTGATAATGTTTCATTGTGTTAAGGGACGATAAGGATTCTTCATAGGATTCTTATTTCAATGAAAGGAAATATGGGAGAAAATGGTTATTTCCCTATAAGAAGATCCAAATATAGAAAACAAGAGTTAAGGATAAATTATATGTCCATGAATATCCATCATAAATCAATATTAATTATCTTAATAAATAAACTCATTAAACATTATTAAAACTCTCCCATAATGAAAATATAAAAATTCTCTCCTAATATCCCAGAGGTGCTAAAAATAATTAACTCTATATTCATATATTCCATGTCTTATTACAAAACAGTATGCCAATTTCATGTCTCCATTGTATGGTCATTACAAAACCGCAAAACTATTTCGAAAATAAAATTATTAATAAAGACCCAAAAATGTTAGGTTAGTTGCTCGACACCTGGGGACATAATTTATACATCACCTATGAAAAATTCCTTTTTCTAGACCCTACCATTTTGTTGAAATTTTTAATATGTATTTTATTTTGGATATATCAAATTCCATGTTCCTGGAATAAATATTTATTTTATAATAAATATTAATTATCCCTAAAAACTCAACTTGCTCGAAATATCTCCAAAATCTAGCCCAAGGGTAAATACAGAATTATTAATTCAATAGAATCATTGAATTTTTTTTTTCGAGATCACATGTTATGAAAAATTTACTATTGTATCCTATTTAAAGGACCTAACCTAAAAAACTCAAAAATAATTTTAGTCTTAGTTAACAACAATTTAGGTTGTTTTATACTGACACATAAGATGAATTGGAGACTCCTTTAAAATCAATTCACCACCAAAAGAGGTAATTTAGCCTTATATATGAAACTTATTTGATGTATTTTAAATTTAAATAAGTTCATTATCACTCTTTATCATCCTAAAAAAAGGAAAATCAAATTGATTCAAATCGTTACACTCTCAAAATGCACATATTTCCAAAATTCTTAAATATTATATGTAATAATTGAGAAATAATTCCACCTTGTAACACATGTTATAATCTTTCAGGACTAAAATGGAAAGGTTATTAATAATAATTCAATGATTTTTTATTCCATAATGCTTTTAAATTACCAATTGAAATCCCTTACACTATTTATCACAGTACCATAACTATTACCATAAGCCAGACCTTAATCTCAAATTAGATATCTAAAACTTATATATACTTGAGAGCCTTTTTAAGAAACTAGAAATCAAATTTATTTTACTATAAAATTTTAAAAAATATTTTTTAAATCCAATTCAATTTAAATTTATCATATAATACCCCTTCGTGCAAAATTTAAAATTTAAGATTTTCTAAAAAAATAAATTTTTTTTATATTAAAAAATTTTAAAATATATCAATCAATCAGAGAAATAAAAAAATAATTAAATTTTAATGTGGTAATAAAAACACATCAAAATACATCAAGAACCATTTCAATCATTATACTACCACTCATAATCATTCATAGAAAATACCAAATGCTTATAATTGGAATCTAATCTACTAAAATAATTCAAGACACAAGGAATAAAATATTTCATCCCTCAAAATGAATTAAGAAACTCAACCATGTTAAAATAGAAGTATTTGAAAGAAAATAAAACATGTTAAAGTGTTTAAAAAAACACTTAATCCTAGACAGCCCATGGTAACTTTTATTTCCACCATAATTTTGTTCTTCAAGTATATTTTTGGATTGATTCTAAATATTTTTTAATACAACCTACACCTACCACAGAAATTAAAACTTATATTATATTTCCACATTGTAACATTCCCACAGAGATATCTATCCATTATATCGAAATTTTAAATGCTGCAAATTCCAGTGAACATTCTCAATCATAATCAACCAATAAAAACTTCCAAGTTTATCATATATAGAATGAAAACTGTTTACCCTCCATTATGTAATAAATAATATATGAAATAATATTAATACTGTCTAATAATACTAATATTCAACCATATAATTACTATAAATAATTCCAATTTAAACAAAGTATATGTAGAAATAATAGAGTACTTGAAATAAAATTCACATCATACTACATGTGTCACATGATCAATATTACATACCCCCCACTCCATATCAGAACCACTATACTAAAGGTATACTTTTAATAATGAATTAATTGATTATATATGTAGAATAGAACAAGGGAATGGGAATATATAAAGACACTAAATTTTGTGTATATAGTGTGTGATACAGAGGGATAAGATAGAGGGGAATAATCTCGATAAATTTAATTGAGTAAATATTATGGAAATATTTGAGGGTATATTTTTTAGAAATTATAGAATTTTAAATTATTAATTTATTCATATGGGAATTAAAAATAAAAAAAATAATTATAAAGAGACGATTTTCTTTTTTTAACACATTAAAATTTCATAGACCAATAAGAAATTGATATTTAGTTCAATATTTTAACCTATTGTATATTACTTAAAAATTAGGGCATCAAAATCTTTATAAAGAGGAAACTTTCATTCCATTGAATACTTTGAAGTCTTGAAGGATATCTTCTATTGATGTTGGATAATCATAGAACTTTCTAGTGATATTAATGGTTCTGGTTTGAAATATTATTGTATCTTGGAAGGATCCAATATAATGAGACAATTGAGAGATTGTAGAAAATTCAAAAATATTGATCTAACAAGAGATAATTATTTTAATTAATTTTTATATTAGTGATAAATTTGGGTCCCAGACGTAACCTAAACCCAATAAGTATTAGTATCCCACATTGGGGATGAATATTGTAAAAATACATGTGTTCAAATGTTTCTTTATTTTAGTTCCATATGGGTGAGTATGTGATTTTTAAAAAGAGAGTAGATTGAGTATTTAACCAATCATATAAGTTAATTTCAATGAATTAATTATAAAATGAATATCACTAATTTACCCCATTATCTATGATACATAACTACTTACCTGGTCACTTGAATTAGTATCATAGAAAATATATGTTCCATTTGAATGATCCTATTTGTAATATCCCAGTTCTGGAATCCACCCAGATGTGCCTCGTACACATTTGGTCACATGGAATAAAGCACATTTCCCTGAATTCCAGAGGCTAACGACTAGTAGTGAGGGACTTGGGTGTGATAGTGTAGAAACTGTGTCCTCATTGGCAGAGTAACAAAGCAAAAGTAAAACAGATAGAAATAATGGAAGCAGTAAAACATGCAATAGGTAAGCATCAGAAGTAATAAACAAATGGAGCACACACACACACACACATATATATATATATCATGAAAGATACATATGTCTAATAAAGAATCCAAACAAGTCACAATGCTGGAATATAATACTAAACCAAAGTACAACAAAAAAATATATAAAAATATCCACAACACCGCAAGCCTCAGCATTGTCCCATACTCCCCAGCTCTGTAGCAATCAAGTACCTTAATCTTAAGGGAAATTTACTTTATCTATACATGCAGCAATATAATCTATTTGGGCCCAAAATCATGACCCAAACAGGGTTTGATACGAATCCCAGTAGGCAACCACCCAAAGATCTGTTCCAAACAGTCAGTGAATATATATGGCAATCAATAAAAAAAATGAAGCAATAAACAAGGAAGTACACATAGTAACAATCCTAAAATTTCAAATGCATTAATGTTCAATTATCAAGTAAATATCTAATCAAAAGTAGGTAAACCTCTAGGAATTAATCATAGATTAACCCCTCTAGTTCACCCAAAACAAACACAAGCCACCCTCTGGTAAGTACACACAGTCTAACCCCTCTGGTTCAGCTTTAGCAAAGACACTCTAAGGAAGCACTCACCGTCAATTCACCCTGTGGTCTCGTATCAGTAACTAATAGGAACTCTGAGGAATTACTCAACATTCAATTACCCCTATGGCGCATATCGAAGAAACTATAGACACTCTGAGGGAGCACAAAGTCTTTCCCCCTATGGTCTCACAATGTAATTGTAAATAGACACTCTGGAGAAGACCTCAATGTCCATTCTCCCTATGGCCTACCACACCAGGTTCTCACGGCCCTGTGTAAGTCAATCACGCACAAACGAAACATGGCACCAAAAGTAAACCTCAAAAACTAATTATCTAAACAATCTACAACATACCATAGCATGTCAGATAATAATCACTCCCTCCTAACAATACTAGGCATGGAAGGTAAACATCCAAACAAGCAAAGCTGGACCAAATGGTAAAAATCACACAAACATGGGAAAAAACATCCATTACAAGGTAAATAAACCTATTTACAATCACCAAACCTCAACACAAGCACACAAGGCATAACAGGGATAAAACCATAAACACGTATCACCCTAAACAAGGGTATTGTGAACTTTTACGCATAAAAATTCAAAAACTATCTACAAAAATGCACAAACCACCTTCCTCGATGCTGTGAGATCAATATATGCGAACCTTAGGCCATGAATCTCCCTATAATACTATAGATCTACAAAAAACGGTTAAAAATTTCTACTGAGGATAACTCATGAGAGCGGAGAAATCAAGAGATGATGTTCAAGAAGAAGGGAGAAAAAACTGATGCGATTCCAACACAATTGACAATGGTCGATTCAGATAACAGATAGTGAGTCAGGGGCTCAGAGAAGATCTGCAACCATATGAATGCTCCTAGATAAAATAAATTAATGAAAAAAAGAAAGTACACAACTTGTTCTTTAAAAGTACATGGTGTGTACTTTCCTTTTCCGGCTTCCACTACAGGCAGTCTCTAGGTATCCACACACTTCCATGTGCTCGAACATTATGCGTCCAGCACACGGTCACCATCGGCAACCGGGTACATGGCGTGTACTTAAAGTACACGATGTGTACTCCTGAAATTTCCAAAAACTCCTATTTTTCTAAAAAACAACTAGAAAGCAAGATTCATACCTGAAAAGAATATCCGGGTTCTTACAAGCTTCCCCCTTAAATAAATTTGTCCCCGAATTTTCCTAGAAAGGTGGAGTAGAAGAAGAATACTTGAATAACTCCGACCACTGTGATCAGACATCATTATCCCTCTCCTAAGTCTCGTCCTGTACTTTCCCATGCTGCCATAACACTCGTATCAGAGGAACAGACCATCCATGGATAACCTTCGCACTTCAATCAACAAACCGGATAGGATGCTGCTCGAACGAGGCATCCACCTTGAGATCAACCTCCTCATATTGGAAAACATGAGATGGGTCTGAGAAGTAACATCAAAGCTGAGAAACATGGAAGATTTCATGCATATCCCTATACTTTTGAGGTAACTAAAACTGATAGGAAACTGACCTGACCCTCTCAAACACCTAAAACGGTCTGACGTACCTCGGTGAAAGCTTACATGTCCTCCTAATCCTCCTATTTCCCAACATCGGTGTGACACGTAAGAAAACCTAATCTCTAACCTTGAACTCCTAAGGTCATCTCTGTCGATCAACATAAGACTTCTGTTGTGACTTTGTTGTAGTCATACTCTTTTGAATCAACTCTATCTTCTCTATAGTCTCCTACACAAGACGAGGTCCCAACATAACTACCTCTCCTACCTCCAGCTAGCATAAGGGTGATCAGAATGGCCTACCATACAAAGCCTCATAATTTTCCATATGAATAGTTTCTTGAAAACTATTATTGTAGGCAAACTCCACAATATGTATGTGCTTCTCCCATGAACCTCCAAAATCTAGGATGCATGCTCGAAGCATGTCCTCAAGAACATGAATCGTATGCTAGGACTGGCCATCTGTCTATGGATTATAAGATGTACTCAGAAGTACCTGTGTACCAAATCCCTTTGAAGTCCCTGCCAGACCCGAGAAGTAAAACAAGCATCCCTATCTGAAACAATAGAGTGCAGAACTCCATGTAAATGCACAATCTCTCAGATGTATAACCTTCCCAGATCATCAACAATAAATGTCTCCTTGATAGGTAAGAATTGATCCACCTTCATGAGTATGTCAATGAAAATCCATACTGAATCATTTCCTCGAGGCGACCTCGGTAAACCTATCATGAAATCTATTGCGACATCATTCCACTTACACTTGAGAATGGGAAATTGTTGCTAAAGCCCTACTGGTCACTGATGCTCTGCCTTCACCTGCTGACAGGTGGAACACATCATGATGAAACTGGCAACATCTCTCTTCATACATGGCCACCAATATAGATGGTGTAAATCAAAAGACATCTTAGTGACACCAGGATGATCTGCCCAAACTGAGGATTGAAAGTCCCATATCATCTTCTTGTGTATGTCTACTACCACCCATACGTTCCCATGAAGACACAAGATGCCATCCTTGACTATGGTCCATCCAAGAATAGGGTCCTCTCCTAACTCACTTTCCTGTAGGACTTGGCCTTCTGAATTTGATAGCTGCCTCATTTGCACTTGATCAAGTAGAGTTGAGGTAATAGCTACAGAAGAAAGAAAAGTATTCCCCTGACTGTTGTGAACCTCCAGATACATCTCAGAAACATAGACATATAATTTCACTCACTGTTGGCCTCCTGAAATTCCTGTATCTGAGTCATCCTAAACTGCCTATATCTGAGTCCTCCTTCTCAACGCATCAGCCACATCGTTTCCCCTTCCCAGGCATGTAGGCAATCTCAAAGTCAAAGGACTGAAGGTACTCAACCCACCTTCGCTGTCTCAAATTTAGATCACTCTAGGTGATGATATACTTGAGACACTTGTGGTCAGCGAAAAATAAAAAAATACTCCCCTAAAAGATAATGTATCCAACAACGTAATGCATGAACAACTTCAGCCAGCTCAATATCATTAGTCAGGTAGCTCCTCTCATGTGGCCTCAACTGCTAAGACCCGTACTCAAAAACCCCTTTTCCCTACATATGCAATGCTCCCAAAATGATACCTAATGCATCATAGTAAACAGTATAGATCTTGCCCAGATATGGAAATACTAGTATCAGTGCTGAATTTAACCTCCCTTTCAGCTCCGGAAAGGCTGACTTGCAAAAATCTAACCACAGGTACTTCACACCCTTTTTAGTCAAACCCATCAGTAGTGCTTCAAAGTATGAAAAGTATTATATGAAACATATGTAGTAACCAGCCATCCCTAGAAAACATCATACAAAAAAAACATTCTTCAGCTGCTCCCAGGAAACTACTGCTCTCACTTTCTCTGGGTCTACTGATACTCCTGTATCTGAGATAACATGACCCATGAATTGAATCGGGTCCATCCAAAAGTGTCATTTTGAGAGATTATCATATAACTGATGCTCTCTCTATGTACTCAAAATGACCTCAAGATGTGTGGCATGGTCATGTCGAGTGTGAGAGTACACCAAAATATCATCCATGTAGACTACCATGAAAGAATCCAAATATGGATGAAACACTTGGTTCATCAGTGCCATGAAAATTGCAGGTGCGTTCGTGAGACCGAACGGCACAACCACATACTTGTATAGACCATACCTGCTGTGAAAGGATGTAAGAGGTATATCTGATGGTATAAAATGCAATTGATGGTAACCAGATCTCAATTCAATCTTCAAGAACACCCGGGCTCCTCGACGTTGATCAAATAGATCATCAATCCTCAGTAAGGGGTATTGGTTCTTGACCGTCAACTAGTTCAACTTCCAATAATCCCCACAATGTTTGAGAGTACCGTTTAACTTCTTTGCTAACAGGATAGGAGAACCCCAAATAGAAGTACTAGGTCAGATGAAACCCTTTTCCTACAACTCCTCCAACTGCTTCTTAAGCTCCTTCCACTCTGGTGTAGCCATCCTATAAGGAGGAATGGACACTAGTGCCGCTCCTGGAACAAGCTCAATATAAAATTCCACCTCTCGCTCCGGAGGAAAACCTGAAAATTACTCTGTAAAGATATCCCTAAATGATCCACCACTAGAGGAAAGTACATCTGTGACGTTCCATGGTCATTAAGATATAGACTAGCAATCTGGGATATAACTCCTCCCAACCAATGAGGCTCGGGTCCCGCTCAGCTCTCCTAAACATCCCACTCACCCTTATGAAGAAACAATCCACCCTATGGTGATATGGAACTCACCCGACGATGATAGCAATTGAAAACTGCCTGGAAGGGAACTAACCAGTCCATTCCGAGGTTGACATCATAACCTGTCATCTCTAGGACATAGAGGTACCATAAGAAATGACACCCACAAACCTCTAGAGGGAACTCTTTACATTGTCATACACCAGGTTTTTTGGTCCCCAACGGAGTGTCTAATGTCATGATATCAATATAAGAAAAGATACAGAGCCCAAGTCTCTCCACAGTAGCTATAGATATAAAGCTATGGGAAGACCCTATATTGAAAAGAGTAGATGCCAAAACTGAGGTAACTAGGATCATACCTCTTACTGTTGAGGGTTCGGGATCCTGCTCCTGTTGGGTCTGCTACATCAAAAAAGTATGACCTGTACCGTGGCCTTGCGTCCTTACCTGACCACTCTGAGACGATCCACCCTGTTATCGCTGAAAGCCTGGCAACTGGATACCACAACCATGACCTCCAAATCGGCCTGAACGGTCGGAAGAACTCCAGTTCCCTGCCTGACAAGAAATTAGTGGTGCTGCTCCCGAACGAGGAGTCATAAAAGAACCCCTATCACCAGCTTCTAATGAGAATATCAGACATAAGCGCTGAAGATGGCCCATCTTTCCATAAGATCGACACTCCATTGGGTCTCTCGGCCAATGTTCCCTCGTATGCCCACTCTACCCACACTAGTATCACACCACTAGGCTACCAGAATAAGTGTCCCATCTCCTCGAATCCCCACATGTAGACTCCCTATGGTGCTTCCTGCTGTCAGTAGGAGGGATACCAACTCTAGATGTTGAAACACCCTGGCTCAACACTCCATAATCCCTCAGATTCTGCTCTTTGATCAGCGCCTGGATGAATATAGAAGTGATTGAAGTGAACCTGAATATGTTCACCTAATATCAGATGTCGTGCCTAAGAACATCCTCAAAATTCCTTGCCATAAATGACTCATCACATCCTAGAATAGGCATGAAGTGCTGCAGCTCTGTGGAGCGAGAAGAATACTACATAACTAAAAGAGTACGCTGCTCCAGACTCATGAACTCCCAGGCTCGATTGACCCTCAAGGTCTCCGAGTAGAAGTATTCATATAAGGCATGCTGGAACACATCCCATTCCATAACCTCCTGGCGTCCCACCTGTGAGATCACATCCCACCATCTCTTGGCGGAGTCCTGAATCATATACATAGCAAGCATCACCCTCCTCTTTGGAGGAATCTCCAGATGCTTGAAGATATATATCATAGATTCTAACCATGACTCTACAGCCTGAGGAAGTCTTTCCCCTGTGAAGGTGGGGGGATACTACTACTGGAAAAACCGCGTCAACTCTGCCATAGAAGGGGAAGAATGTGGTACTCTTAAAAAGGTCTACATAAACATCATGAATCCCTCTTGGAATAGTGCATCGGTACCTGTATCTTGGATAACAGATGAGGCCTATATTGGAACAATTGGTGGATCTTCTGGTAGTCCCTGATCAGCCATATCTAGTGTCTGATCACTACCCTATAACTAGAGGAAAACCAGAGGATGTCTCAGTGGCATGACTCTAGAAGGTCAAGCGCATACCGTTGATCAAGATTAACAAGGTAAGAAACTTAAAACTTTGATAAGGGAACAAGAGAAATAAAACATTCAAGTTATTTTCAAAACATGGATAAATGGAGAGTATAATGACTACATGGCATGTTCCCTTAAGGATTCACATGGGCATGCACTTTTTACAACCCAGGTCGTGTAACACCCCATACACACGACATTTTTTCCAAACACAAGGCGTGTACTTGAATCATATTTCCCTACCCAAGTTCTTCTCCACTACTAAGCCACACGATTCTCCTTGAACAAGACTACACAGCGTGTTAGTGCCAGACACAATGTGTACTAGACGAACCTCACCGACCCGTGTTGTTAGTTACATGGCCGGATACAAGGGTTACACTACACATCGTGTTCAATCTTGACACAATGTGTATAACCTATGTTTTATCCATCCATTTCATTAGTCAAATGGGTGGACACATGGTCTAAGTAACACGACGTGTACATCCGGTATACAACATGTCCCACAACATATTTCTCAACCTCGTGTCTCTGCCCACACCGCTAGTGACATGGTTAGAGGCTACAGGGCATGTACATACAGTACATGATGTGTACTTAAGATTAATAGTTTCTTCCTGAACAGAAGGACACATGGTGTGTATTTATCATTACACGCATTGTATTCTTAATTTTTCCCAATATTAAGCCTTAGAAACTACTATATAACCTAGAAAAATGCTGAAACGAACATTAAAGTGCCAAATTACGATCCGTGATGGCCTATACTCCCTGCGAATCAATGCTTGGAATCTTATACATGTCATATATAAACCTAACAGAGAAATGATCCACCAATTTCCAGTCCATGAGGGCCTATAACCCCTCAAGATCCAATGTTTGGAATTCATTAAATGAATCCTTACACAATTAAATACCCTATCGAAAGCAGCTATTCTGTCAAGGAATCTATCACAATAGTATGAATATCTAGCACAACATCTATCACAACAACATGCAATCACTAATGCACCCTAAATGGCATGGTGGGAATGCATGAAATGTTATTTCTAATAAGTGCCTATATGATGCATGAGATGGAATACCCTCATCTCATTAAGTTAAAACAGAAATAGAACCTCAATAATATCAATAATAACAACACAAAACTAGTGAATCACCCAACAGTGAAATCAAATCAACTCTAAAATTGAAAAACCAGAAAAAATTTAAATAACGAGGAAGATTGGATTTTCCCCGTACATGAGTTAGCTACTACTGGGCACAACTTCTTAACAATTACATATTCCTTCTTATCCCTGGCTATAGCCTCCAAATAGTAAGTCAAGAAGAAATAATTCCTCTTATACCACTTTGTAACATCCTGGTTCTGGAAGCCGCCCAGAGGTGCCCCATACCCGGTTGGTCACATAGCCTCAAGCGCATTTCCCTAAATGTTAGAGGCTGCCGACTAGCAGCGAGGGCCTTGGGTGTGATAGTGGGGAAACTATTCCCTCATTGGTAGAGTAACACAATGGAAGTAAAAAAGATAGCAATAGCAGAAGCAATAAAACATGAAATAGGTAAACAAAAAAAGTAATAAACAACTGGAGCACACCAAGATATATATATGATGCAAGATACATATGTATAAGAAAGAATCCAAACAATTTACAATTCTAGAATACAATAGTAAACCAAAGTATAACAGAAAATAGATAAAAATCTCCACAACATCGCAAGCCTCAGCTTAGTCCCATGCTCCCCAGCTCTATAGCAATGAAGTACCTGATGTAGAAGGGCCCTCTCCCTTATCCATACATGCGAAAATATAATCAGTTTGTGCCCAAAAGCATGAACCAAATGGGGTGTGAGACAAATCCCAGTAGGAAACCAACCGAAGATCTTTTCCTAACAGTAATTGAATATATATAGTAGGCAATAAAAAAATGAAGCAGTAAACAAGGAAGTACACATAGTAATAATTGTACAATTTCAAATGAATTAATTCCCATTTATCAATTAAGTAGCTAATAAAATGAAGGTAACAATCCAGGAAGTACTCACAGCCTAACCCATCTGGTTCAACCAAAACAAACACAAGCAACCCTTTGAGAAGTACACACAGTCTAACCCCTATAGTTCAGCTTTACCAATGACACTATGGGGAAGCACTCACCACCAATTCCCCCTATGGTCTCGTATTAGTAACTAATAAGCTCTATAAGGAAGGAATCAACATCCAATTATCCATGTGTCCCGTATTGAGGAAACTATAGACACTCTGAGGGGGAAAAAAGTCAACCCCCCCTATAGTCTCATAATGTAACAGAAAAAAAACACTCTGGAGAATCCCTCAACATCCACTCTCCCTATGGTCTACTACACCAGGTTCTCACAGCCCTGTGTAAGTTAATCATCCACAAAAGAAACATAGAAGCTAAAGAAAACCTCAATAACTACTTAGATAAACAATCAACATCATACCATACCATGTCAGATAATAATCACTCCATCTTAACAATACTAGGCATGGAAGGTAAACACCCAAATAGGGAAAGCTAGACCAAATGGTCAAAATCACACCAACATGGGAAAAATATCCACTGTAAGGCAAATAACCCTATGTAAAATCACCAAACCTCTACTCAAGCACACAAGTCATAGCATGAAAATAACAGGGCTGGAACTGTAAACACGCAATACCCGCGAACAAGGGTATTGGGCACTTTTGCACATTAAAATTTAAAGGCTATATATGGAAATGCACAAAGCACCTACCTCGGCATCATGAGATCGATATACATGAAAATAAAGCCTTTAATATCCCTAGAAATAAATAGATCTACAAAAATTATTAAAACATTAAACTGAGGATAACTCATGAGAGAGATGAAATCAGGAGATGATGTTCAAGAAGAAGGGAGAACTCACTGATTTGATTCCAACACAATCGACGACGATCGATTTGGAGAATGGATGGCAAGTCGGGGGCTCGAAGAATATCCATGGCCGTATAGACACTCCTAGATGAAATTGGTCAAGAAGAAGTGTGTTATTTCCATCAAACATGACCCCAATCCGTTTAATGAAAAAAAAAAGTACATAGTGTTTCCTTTAAAAGTACACGGTGTTTAATTTCCTTTTCTGACCACCACTTTAGGCGGTCTCCAGGTCACCACACACGACCATGTGCTATGCCGTTACATAGCTAGAACATGGTCACCAAAAACAATCGGGAACACGGCGTGTACATAAAGTACACTATGTGTACTCCCTATATTTCCAGACACTCCTCTTTTTCTAAAATCCTACCAAAAAAGAAAGATTCATTCCTGAAAATAATATCTTGGTTCTTACACTATTGTGTTTGATGTTAGATGTAGAGAATCTAAATTTCATTAACAATAGCGGTGCTACAACAATAAATGGATATAATTATCACTGTTGTAATTATAATATGATTATATTTCTTATCTCTCATGGAAAAGATTCTAGGGATATTGTTAAAGTGGGTTTTAAAATAGTTGACGGATATTTTACTATGAAATTTACTGATAAAATAATTTTAGATTTTGATGGAAGAGTGGTGAACTCAATTATGATGCCCTTACCTGACCGATTTTATAAAAAAATGATGGGACTAAAAATCACAAAAGATATATAGGATAAAATTTAGAACAATATTTAAGGGGATTATAATGTAAAATAATCCAAATAGTTGATTTGGAGGTCAATTTTTGAAGATAATAGAATAAATAATAATGAGATTATTGGGGATTATTTTACAAGAGTGAACATAATTTTCAACAACATCAGAGTTTTTAGTGATAGTTGGTAAGATTCAACAATTTTCAAGAAGTTAAAAATTCCTCGGATTGTTTGATGAAAATCTTAATTCCCTAGAGTATATTTATGACTTATCTTTTCATGAAATTTAAAATTCTCATGATTATTAGTAAATAGAGATGGATTCAACTTTCAAGAATATGATTAAAGTAGAAAATTTAATTTCATTAAAATCCATTAAGTTTCTAAAAATCAAAGGAATTAAGAATGACACTTTATCACAATATAGAGATCCTGAATAAAGGTTTGAAGATCATAAAAGGATCATGAAACTTGTTTCTATGAACATCAAGAGGAAGAGATTAATACAAAGGAAAGATTTCTATAAAATTCTTTAATTATTATTTAATTAGGCCATGGAGGCACGGTTGTGTTTTATGTATTTTATGTCATTCTGGTTTCACACTTTTTCCTCAAAAGTTCCTTTGAAATAAAAATTTAATTTTCTGTCAGTCTTTAATTGGGAATTTTCAATTCACTGTTCTAAGAAGAAGAGTAGGGGAATTTAAAATTATAAGTAAGATTAAGATTTTTCCAAAAATAAATGTGGAAAAATATAAAAATTATGATTTTAGAAAGAAAAATACCTAAAGAAAGATGATAATGGATTTGATAGTAAAAAAAGAATTATCTTTAGACTCATAAAAAGAAGTGACTCATAGGTTAAAGGGACCACTGAAAAACACAAAATATTCAGGGATCATGTTAAAGAACATAAAGAAACTTCAATAACTGATGATATGGATAAATAATGATTGAACAAGCATATATTAAAATATGAATATTAAAAATATCTTAAGAAAAACAACAAGCACAAGAAAATGATAATATTTATCGAAAAATATAGGTACTATTAATATTAGTAAATAAAAAATGAAAAATTATTATTTTTAAGAAATAATAGTCCTCAAAGTGAAAATTGATGAAGAATACAAGATGATAAAATTTATTTGATGAAAAATATATGGTAAATGAAGTGAAATTTAACAAGAAAAAACAAGGGTTGTTAAATATTAAAAATCCTAAAAAAGATGATATATGACAATAAAAATGATTTTGAATTAAATTGAAAGTCAACATGAATTTTGGAGAATTATTTCTCAAAATTTTTGGTAAAATATACTCTTATGAAACAAAATAATGTTAAATCTATTTTGGATTATATTATTGGTTCTTATGTAAATTATTCTAAATTTTTTGATAAAAAAATATGAGAATACCAATTCCATATCAAAGGATTTTGGAGACAACATAATAAGATAGAGTTCCCTATGTCAATTAGAAAAAAATAAAGTTTGGAATGAACTTATAATGTAAGAATATTTTCATATAAAAACATAAAATTAATATTAAATATATGGTTTTAAGGTAATATATTGGTTCTTTGGATTATCTTGGTATAATGATTATGGATTCTTGTATAACTTGTAACTTTCATGGAGTCAGAGAAGTAAATAATTAATGGGGAGATATCTATGGAAGATGAGAAATAATTATTAAAAGAAGCATGCTATTAAAAATTTCATTAGGTATATTTAATAAAAAACATTATTTTATAGAAGAACTTTATGGAATAAATCATTAATGAGTCCATTATGATAAATAATTTATAACAAAACTTGTAGAACAAAATCTTTAATTGGCCGGAGAGAAGAAGGTTCGGAGAAGAGAAAAATATAGAATTTCACTTCTTAATGAGGTGGATCTTAAAGTAAGAAAGTGAAATAATACATGGATACTTGATAGTTAATTATCATATCATATGATAGGAGACAAAAAAATCTTGATTAACATTGAACTACGTTGTAGAGGTGTAGTTACTTGTGGGAATGACACTACATTTAAGATCAACAGAATTTGGACAGGTATGATTGGTTCTCAAAAACTGAAGTCTATTATACTAAATTTATTTATGGGATCAAGGTTAATTTTGTTCGTCATAAATTGGTATGTGATTATGGTAGTGAATTAATTTTATATGGAATTATTACATTATTAGTATCCTAATGAATGGAAGAGTTACTACAAATAGATAAAGAACCAATTCATAATTATTCAAAATTTGAAATCTAGGTGACACTTATTATTTGTGAAAAAATGATTAGAACATGATATGGAATATAATACTTGTACAAATTGGTTAAAGGAGTTTGAGAAATATTTATAGAGGGGATGTTAAGAAAGGATTTCATCAATATAAGAGATAAAGTTGAAAGATTTATAAAGGAAAAAATAACATAAGAAATTTAAAATAAAGTTGAAATTCAGTCCACTAGTATACTTTTATTGAATCACTTATATTTATATGGTATAATGAGACATTAATTAATAATATTTGATTATTATTTCATTAAAATTATTTAAGATTTTACATAATGACTGTTGTGATTTTTATGAAGAAAAAAAATCAGAAGTTGTGAAGATGTTCAAAATTTTCAAAAGAGATGTTGAAAAAGAGGTGGGAGTTTGTTTTAAGAATCTAGGAATATATAGTGGAATTTATTTCACAATAAATTCATTATAATATTATATTTATAATAATGGTATCAATAATAAATATATTTATTTATATATACCTCATAAAAATGATGTTATAGAGGGGAAAAATAAAATCATGGTTGATATTGGAAGAACCCTGATTTTACAGTTCAAGATTGATTTTTTAAGAGAGGAGATGTGAGTAAGACTATAAAAATTTAAAAAATGTTCATTTTAGGCCTAAAAACAAGAAAACTTATAATTTTTTATAAGAAGAATAAAACAGTTTTTTAAATCAATGGTTTTTGGAATTCCCTAATTTATGTAGATAAAAATTCAGATCATGGGAAATTTGGTGAGAAAATAAATTGTATTAAGAGGTTATTTAACTAATATAATTGGTTATAAGTGATAGAAAAAATTTATATATAAGCTAGTTAAATATTATTATGTAAATAATATTAAAAAAATAAAATTTTGATGAGTAAAATTTAAGCATGTTTTGAAAATAAATATGTAGAAAACATGCAGATTTGTTGAAAAATTAGTGAGAAATTGGAGGTTAACTAGATAATATAGATTTATATTCATATAAACCCTTGATGATGAAGGAGAAAAAAACAATAATATATAAAAGCATCAAATTTTTATTAATCATGCTTATCTATAAAATATATCTAGAAACTAAAATACACTTGTTTAGTCTATAAGAAGGTTTTGATTTGAAAATCAAAAAACCCTAATATATCAAGTTAGTCCCTTATCAGTTTCATAAGTAGTTTAGAAATAAGAATTTTTAAATGAAATTATTGAATATCTATATCAATATTAAGGTAATTTCACTTGTTAACTTTTTACAATAGAAAGGTAATAATTACATTGGAACCAAGTGGGTGTTCAGAAATAATCTTTATAAAATAGGTGAAGTGTCATGAAAAAATCCATTTTAGTTTGGAAATAAAATTATTATTTTTGAGGACTTTTTTTAGGAGAAATATTGTTATATTATATTATGTGAATCTATAATAATTCTTTTGTATCTCACAATAATTATTTTCAAATGGATACGATGTCTATATTCTTAAATAAGGAAATTAAACAAGAAATTTCTATTTAAAAATTGAATATTTTTTTATTTAACATAAAAAAATGGTTTTCATATTTATCAAATCTTTATATGGGATAACAATTCCCCTAGATCATAGAATTTAGATAAAGATTATTGGATGAGAGAGATAGAATTGACAAAACGTAATATTGATAGGAATCATTATGTGTAGGATGTGAGCATAATCACTCTTATTAACTTGGTTTATGATGTTAAAAATATGTATTTGGGTGAAATGTATTATAATTTTGATTATTTTCAATAAAACTTTAGTATCACTTTGAAATTTCTATGGTCGAAGAGATGATTTTCTTCCTGGGATTGTATGTTGTAAAAAAATAATGGTTCACTTTTTATCCCAAGAAAATTATTGAAAATTTTTTTTGGTGAAGTTTGGAATTTATGATTCCAAAGTGGTTTCCATTTCCATGATAGTTGGGGTTAATTTGAGAAATGATGATTTAATAAATGGTGTGAATTTAATGAAATTTAAAATGTTGATTGGATGTTTTCTTTATGTCACTATATCTAGGCCTCACATTGTTTATGAAATGACATTATGTGATAAGAACCAAAGTAATCCAAATTATTAATACTTTATGTATTCCATTGAAGTTATTAAATACATAAAGGGGGATTTTAGATATGGTTATATGTATATAAGAGGTTACCACCAATAAAAATTTCAATAGGCTGATATTTATTGGGATAAATATTGTGATGATAGGAAATCAATTTCATGTGCTATATTATTTCAATAAAAATGTTGTCTGATATATCATTACAAGAAAAAAATTTCATTGACATTGATCACTACTGACTAGAAGTATGTGGTTTCCACAAAAACATATATAAAAACGCTCAATATGAGATACCAACTAGAAGATTTGAAAGATAATTTTGTGAACCATTTGATAATTTAATCTTATAACCAAAGTGCAATTGATTTATCAATGAATCAAATATGACACACTAGATCCAAAGAATTAACATCAGATATCATTTAGAAAATATAATTTTTAAAATATAGATGTGAGGAGGAAATAAATTCTTAATAGGGACAAAATTACTGATATGTACTCAAAGTCCATGTCGATGGAAAGGTTTCAAGTGTTAAGGCTGAATATGAATTTTCATCATTTACCTCTCACAAAGGGATTATTTTATATTTCCCAACATTCCATTAGAGCATGTTTTCCAAGGGGATAAAAGAATGAAAGTGTTATGTATTACTATTTGAAATCCAAATATGAGTTTATTGAAAAAATGAAGAAATGAGTGAGTTGATTAAGGGGGAGAGCATCAATTTCCCTAACCAAAAATTCATTCTTATTGTGGGATTAAATTCTCTATAAAATAGATATTTTTCTAGTAATTTTATTTTAAGAAATTAATATTTGAGAAATTATGTGATTTAATGGAATTTCATGTGAGTTATTGCAATGGAAAAAATCCAAATGGGGAG
Organism: Viscum album; assembly: GCA_963277665.1. Classification (NCBI taxonomy): domain Eukaryota; kingdom Viridiplantae; phylum Streptophyta; class Magnoliopsida; order Santalales; family Viscaceae; genus Viscum; species Viscum album. The sequence continues at coordinate 1,836,350,634 of OY728160.1, read as the reverse complement.
ATTTATTTACCTATTGAATTGTTGAGGGCGTGTTTTATTTGTCGTAAACTATGTGTGTGAATCACTAGAAGTTATTGCGAATGATTTTAAGTTTATTTTCAAGAGATAAATATGATTGATGTTGTTTGATGTGGATGAAGATTATTTTTGTGAAATTCAGAGTTTTATGTTATTAAAAAATTGAAAAAGTACTCTATACTTAAGGATACTTTTGAATTTTCACTAACTTTGTAAGAATAAACGTGGTTTTCAATTTGATGTGTAAAGGTTTTTCATGTACTAGTTTTTGAAAAAATATTAATGTACATATAAATAAGTGTAATATATATTTTTTATATGATATATAATATTCACTAAAAACCCAAAAGAAAACATAATAGTGGACCTGAAAATGTACATGATTTTAAGGGTTGATTTATATATAAACCGAGAAACGCACACCATGATATGTTTATAAAAAAATTTCTCTAAGCACTAGATTAGATTAAAATTGAGATAAAATTATAATTATATTATATAATTTCCTTAATCTTACATTTAAATATCACAAATTACAACACAATCCCAAGAACTGATGGTTTATGTCTGTGAATATTAGCTATAAAGAATCATATTTTTTGATACTTGTGAAAAATTCAACATAGTCAATCCATAATAGAATCCATTATATAATTATAAAAAATAAATATTATCTTAAAAACCTTTTTGAAATGGAAACATAAAAAAGGGGTGAGCTCAATAGTTTAGTAAAGGTAAACATAATTGATAATGGTTAATGATCATAAGTGTGAAAAGATAAGAAAATGGGTATAATCAATGTACCTAAAGAAATCATGCACAATAAAACTAAGAAAAAAATATGATTCCTGGAATATGAAATGGTATAACATAATAAATGGATTGAGGGTGTGTCGAAACAAGAGTCAATAAGAATGATCCAAGAGGGAAAAATATACATAAGAATAAGCATAAGATTGTTCCAAAAATATAATCATAAGAATACATTATAAAAAAATACAAGTATGTACATGATTTTATGTTGTGAAAAAATATTATTTATCAACCGTTTTATGTTGTAAAAAAATCTAGGTTTTTCACACATCATTATCTCAGGAGATATAAATCCTTAACCAATGCATTAGAGGGAGATATAGAACCCCACCAATCATAATCCTTAAACATTAGTGAAACTTGAAATGAATCATTATTCATATCACAAAGAAACCATGGAACTAAAATGGGATTCATATCCATTTTAGTAAGAATCAGGTAAGTAAAACATTCATAATTCCCAAATAACCGTAACATGATATACAAATAGAAGATTAAAAAAATATCCAAATGTATTCATTAATTTTCTAGGAAATTACCTTCAATTAATATAATAAATCATAATATATTTACACCATATAGATATATGATATAATAATTAAGTTAATAATTATTCTAGTCAATTTATGTATGTCTTCTAGGTGAACAACCATCTATAAAATAAATGGAAAATATAACATTCATAAAGGAAAGGCATTTGCATACAAGTTATTCTTATTCAAAATAGATATGGTTAGGAAAGATAAAGCCCCCGATGCACCACTCCTATAACAGAAAATAAAATTATATAGGACAACCTCATAAATAATTCAAATGGTATCATTTAAATAATAACCTGATTTTATATAAATTATTTCAAAGGACATAAAGTTATATAGAAAACATTATTTTTAGGAGTATTAGGAAAATCTCTTTAGAAATAAGAAACATTATTGATCATTTTGAAAATAATTATTTAATTATATATATTTTATAAAGTGAGGAGAATAATAATTTCAATTACAAAACATGAAAAAACAAATAGGATGTTTCATAGAAAAATATAAAAAAATGATTGAAATATTTTTTTACAGAAAACATTAAAAATAGATTATTTTCATATATTAATGAAAATTCCCTATATGTAAAACTTTAAAAGTTTCCTTAAAACATTTAAATAATGGTAAATTAGTAAAAAATAACCTTACTAGATTATTTGTGATTATATAAGGACATTATTAAAGGAATAAAATGAATATAGTCATGGAGAGGATGACTCCTCGATAAAAAGAAGAGGTAATGTTAGATTTCTAAAAATGGGTAAGTAATGAACCAATCCGAAAAATGAAATATAGATAATACATATAAATCCCCCCCCCCAAAATAATAATAGGAGAATAAAATGATGGGGTTATGGATGGTTTTATATATAATGTTCATTCAAATTTCCAAGATGGACTGTACTTAAAGAAAATTCTGGTTTGAAATTGATATTGAATAAGAAACCCTTATGGTAGTGGTAAAATATGATTTAAAATAAAATTAGAGGTATATCCTAAAATGAAAAATAAAATATCATTAAATGAAATTTATTCATTATACATGATCGTAATAGGATAGTGAATAAACTATATAAAATAAATTTAAATTCACAATATCAAACATGTATCATGGAATTGAAAGTAAAGACAAATATCGCCTACAGATTTATTATATTTTGAATTGAAAGACCATGAAAGATAAAATGTGATATAGTTTTATACCTAGAAATGTTTCATGAAAATAATTATAAATTAAATCCATGTCTAATATATAAACCATAAAAGGAAACAAGTGGTTAGTACACATCATACCTTAATAAAGAAAATATGATATGAAAAATCCCTTACCTCTTTAACCCGATTAATAAAATGCGATATAAATTATTGTAAAACAAAACTAAATATTTTAATATAAATTTTCATTACCTTATTCATGTAAATTTCCAATTATTTAATTCATTTTAGAAAATTTATTATTAATATATTAGTTAGTTATAACTTATTTTTACCATCAGGTGTTAGTAACTTTAATTGTTTTGTTTATGGTTTAGGATGTTTATTTCTATATCCATTACTTTATATCAAGTTAATAATACTTATATTATTTAATTTATTTTAATTTATAACTTATATTTATTTATAAGGATCGTGTATAATTCTATAATATATTTTTTTATGTCGCATGAATGTGGAATCAGTGTTGGATTATTTTAGTAACTTTAGTGATCAAAGATGATATTTTAATAATAAGTTAAATAAATAATATATTATTTTATGAAACATAATCCAATAATTATCTTATGATAATTTAAAATATTATGATTATTTAATTTCCCATAGTAATCCATGAGATAGTTTTATATTGATGTTTATGTAGGTTGTTTAACCGTCCAAAACAAGAACATGTTGTAACTCTATAGGTTATTATGGTTAAGTATGTGTATAATAACACTATAAAATATTCATAATTAAAATATATTTATGTTCTTAAATTGATGAATAGGTATTTAAATGCTTTTGTTATTGAAGGAATAACATGATGAAAAATTAAAAATGTTACTTCATGGAGGCGGTAGTCCACAGGTACAAAATATCGATGTTATTTTTTTTTGAAGTGAATGGGAATGAATAAATTATAGTAGTACCAATAATATAATAAAAATTTTGTATAATAATGATACTTATTTCATTATATTACCATGGTTAGAGTATTTTTGGAATAATACTTTGATTTCATAATAAAATGAGGCTTCTACCCCAACTTTTATTCAAAAGTAATATTAATGTTGGGACCAAAACTTTATCTTGAAAGTATTATTGGAAATAAAGGGATTTTGATAAATTCTAGTGATAAGGGGTTTAGGAAAGGAAAGGAAGATAATTCTGGGTCGTACAAAACTTTATATGGGAAAGTAGTGAATTAAAATGGTGTTAGTGGTCCCCTTTTATATGTGACGAAAATGGATCTTATGTGAATACCCATTATTTTTCATCCTGGTCATTAAGATATTGAAGGGTTAATAGCTCCTGAAGTGGAAAATAATTAATTTTTGGGTGATATAAGGTAACAAAATCATCTACCAATAATTTTAAAACATTTTTTAAACATTTATAAGGTTTTTACCACTTATGTTTTACATTTTACCATTTTGGATTTTTAACTTTGGTAACTAGTTTTTAACTAAGTAATTTATGTTTTATTAAAAAATATAATATAATCTGTCAAACTAAATTTGGGAGCTATGTGCCAAAGTTTATTCCACATATAATGTTATTCAATTTTTAAAAAGTTAAAATTAACTTTTAAATTAAAAACTTTAATATATATAAGAACTATTTTGTAGAAAAAATTAGTGTTTTTTTAAATTTAATTTTTTAATCCTATTTAGTATTTATTACTAATTTAATCAGTTTAAAAATATTTATATATAGTTTCAAAATTTTTCTTAAAACCATTTTTGGAAGTGATAAATTTATTTATCTCTAAAAAAGTAAACAATGCTAATAAAACAATTCTTTGAAAATAAAAGTTTTATCATTATCATAGTAATTAATATTAATCCTTGTAATTTTATTTTTAAGCATAAAAATGACATTTTCCTTATTAGATAATATGAAAATGTCTATCTAAAATAGGAAATCCATTTTTTTATATTAAATTCTATTTAGGTATAAAAAATAATTTTTAATATAAATGAATAAATTATTTTCAGAGTAAATTAATACTTATATTGTCAAAAAATTATATATGGGATTTATAAATTCCAAATTTTATTTTTAAATGAATAATTTGACTCTTTAAATATTTTTTTTGTATAATCATATTTTTTTTTATTTTAAGATAACAATTAATTCATGATAATGTTATAAACATAAGAGTAAAAATGAAAAAATAATTTTATTACTATTATCCTAAATATTGATCATTTTCAAGAAATCTAATAATTAATTCTAATAAAAATTCCAAAATTTGAATACAAAAATTAAATTCAATTTATCATACTCAAATTATAAAATTTATATTTTTTATTTGAAATGAAAATACAGTAAATAAAGAGAAATGATTTTATTGAAAAAAGGACTTTTAAAAAAATATGTGTTCTAAATATTATTTCTTACTAATTTATAATTTAGATACTGTTAATATATTAGTTAGTAAATTTAATTTTTTATATATCATCATAATAATCATTTAAAATGGTGTGATTTAATTAATTAATACTTTACGTAGTTGATTTATATTGAATAATCATATTAATTATATATCCTTTAAATGTAAGCATTTTTATTGGTTAATATATGTATTTTTCATAATATATTTCTTTTATATATTTATATAATAATTTTCACCAAATATGTCATGGATCATTTTAGTTTTGGGTTTCTTGTGGATAAATATATTGAACATGGTATTAATCACGAGTTATTACATTCTACCCCATAAATAAACTGTGTCCACACAATTTTAATTATTGATTACTATTGATTATATATATTGACAATATTGTCATAATTTTCATTCAAGATGTATCTTCTAACAATAAATTATCCTTATAATCTAAGGATAGACCAAGATATACATCTTTTTCCTCATTAATTACTTATATACCCCTGTAAGTATATAAAATAATATTATATTTCAATATAAATCGAATTTCAATGACATAAAACCATAGTGAAATCATAAATTCTTCCAAAAATAAACTCTATTATAAACCCAAAAAATGTTTTCAATCACTAGGTCAAAAAATCTCAGACCATTGATTATGGACCATAATCCCAAAATTTTGGTAGCTTTAATAAAAATATCATGAACCACATTTTCATCAAAAAAACTATCAATCCTAAGGTTATCAATATTTCTAAACTTAATTTATCTATATCAATTAATTTTTTATCTCATTTACCCACCATTGTCTCACTATAAAGTACATATTAATCCTCATATTGATCCTAACCAATCACATGTTCTTGAATAATTATCTCCAAAAATATAAACCTATAATAAAATCATTTTCAAGGTTTTCAGTACCGTGTAACATATATTAATTTTTTTTTAAAAAACTAAAGAAGAAAAATAAATGATTTATAGAATTCTCATAAATTTTTAATACCAAAAAATACCATTGATAAACACCAAAATATCATATTCCTTGAAACCTTATAGTTATCCACTTTATTTATTATACTACCTTAATAAACCAATATATTTCGACTTATTCCATTGTACTTCATTCCATGATTAAAAAATATACATCATGTCCTGAAATATTCAATATCAATAAAATCGTGTTTCATACCTTTAATATAAGAAAGATTATTCATAACTTTTATATGCTATTTTTTTCTTGGTAGTTTTTTTATATTCCCTCCTATACCATAGATAATGTGTCCTCCATTCCTTCATCCAAAGTTTTTAACTTGATAGAATTTGAATCTTCTTTATTTCATCATATTCATCCCATAAACTTCATTGAGATTCTATCCTTCTCTTCTTTGTGGAATTTTAAAACCCAACTAATATTTCATTATTAATCATAATTCTTAATAGTAGGTTTGACATAATCACATGATTTCTCACTTCAGTTATAATCCTATTAGGGTTTTAAATGGGAAAATTTTCAAATTGTCCATGAAATCCAATATAACTTTGGTTTTTTGGAATTCATCCACTACAAAAACCAAAATCGGTTCATGTGAGTGATGAATAATTAACATCGTAATAGAATTATCATAAATTATCCTAAAAGGAACTGAACCTAATTTTTTTTTCTCTTTATAACCATAACATTTTCTGTCAATTCAATATAAATCACTCTTTAAAAAGTCTATGTTTCTTTTGGTTAGGTTAAATAATACCCAATAAACTAATTCCTTAACATAATAAATTATTCATAATGTCATGAAAAGAGAATGTGATTGAAAAAATAATATCCCCTTGGAGTATCAAAAAATGTGTTCTATTAGGCCACTTTGTCATGCACCCAATTATTATCAAGTTAATACCTAATTCACACCTTTCGAGGTTACTATACCTCAATATATCTATTCCAAAGCCCATATCCACTTGTAGTACCGATATATGGATGTTATTACCTGAAAAACCACACAAACCCCACTTTACCAAAATCTCATGATGTTATCCTATATAAATTCTTATCCATAGAGATTTAAATAATGTTATTTTATCTTAGTATATATATGAACTAAACTAATACTAAAAATAACTAAACCTTGATCTGAAACCAACTATAAAAACTCATACCCACACTCCCAGATATGGTGTCAAAAAAAACATTCTTAAAAAAATGGATTTAACAAAATGTGAGATAAAAATATCATTATTTAACAACATTTACATAATATAAAATTTAAATCTCACAAATAAAGACACAATCCAAAAAAATATAAGTTTAAGTTTCTTTGAGGATCATCTACATGAGATTTGTTTTCATTACTTGTGAACATTTCTACATAATTGAGACACACTATACGCCCTTCAGGACTTAAAATAAATTAAACTTATCAAAATTAACCTCATGAAATAGAAACATAAGAATATGGTGAGATCAAACAATAAATAAGGGTAAAATTAAGATTCAATGACCAATGATCGAAAATTTTACATAAGATAATAAAAGGAGTATAATAAAAGGGAATAAGGAAATCATTTCAAAAAAATAGATTACAGAACATGAGACATGAATATGTCATGGAATAATATAATAATTTACTCAAGAGAGTGTAGAAACATGAGTCAATGAACAAGATCCATGAGAGAATAATATATATATAATAATAAGCATAAGAACTTGACAGAAACAAAAACATAATAATGTTTTTGAACAAATCCAAGTTTGTCAAACCTTTTTATTGCGAAAAAATGATTATATCCCTACTATTTTTTTGTGAAAAAATCCTAGTATGTTCATGAATCATTATCTCATGATATATAAATCCATAACCAATGAATTAGAGAGTGATACAAGACCCCACCAACCATCATCCTTATATACAAGCATAACTTGATATCAACCAATGATCGTATCAAAAAAACCCATGGAATGAAAATGTGTTTCATATGATTTTAAAATGTAATTTAAAATGGAAAACATTCATAATTCCATCCATTATTATAATATGATATACCCAAGGAAGATAAATATATATCTAAATATATTTAGTATTATTCTTGTAAAATACTTGAAAATCAAGATAATAGAGCATATAGTATTTTCAAAATATAGATATAGGATATAGGGTGTAGTCAAACATTTTCCAAATCAATCAATGTATGTAATCATTGTGATCACACATCAATCAGAGAAATATAAAATGGGTTATCAAAATGGAAAGGCATTGGAAGAAAAGTTATACATATTCGTCGTGGTTGGTTAGGAATGTAAAAGTAAGTGATGGATCACTACTATGAATGAAAATAACATTATATAATCTATCATGAAAAATAGTTTGGATGATATAATTTGAATAATATCTTTGATTAAAAAGTATCTTAAAGTATGTTTACTTAGATGAAATATATTTTTAGGTTCATTATGGAAAAAACTTTGAAAATAAGAAATTTTATTTATCAATTATAAAAAATTTATTTAACAATAAATATTTTATCAATCCATGGAAATTATATTTTATTTTATAAATAATTAAAACATAGATAACAATACTCAAAGAAAAAAAATGGGGGAATTCGGGGTTCACACAAAAAATGTTAAAACGAAATTATTTTCAAACTTAGATGAAAATGACCCCCAAAAAAGTGTCAAAAATTTATTTAAAACATTTATGGATTGAATAGTTTTTAAATAAACACCTTACCTAATTATTAAGGCTTATATATGGACGTTAGTAATGGAATCTAGTGAATACAATCATGGAAGAGGCAGATTCTTGATCTAAAAGAAGGGGTAGGTTGGTATCCTTACATCGGGTAAATAATTAGATAAAGGACAACATGAAATAGTGAGAAGAATTGTAAACCCCCCAAAAGAATAGTCACTAGAGAGTAAAATTATGTTGGTTTTATAAATAAAGAGCATAAAAATTCTTCATATATATTATCTTAAAAAATAATATGGATTGGAAATTGTGATCGAAAAAGAAACTATTACTATAATGGAAATGTAAGGATAGACCAAACATTAGCAGGTAATCAAAAAATTGACATTAAAATATCAGGAAATAAGTGATATTAATTATAATATATGGTAATATGGAAATGGATACTTTATATTAAATAAATGTTGTATCAAATATCAAACATGTTGAAGGGAATTTTAAATAGAGACAAATAACCCTTACAACATTAGAATCTTTTGAATCAAAATCCCATGAAAGACAAAATGCCAGATGGATTATTAAATAGAATATTTTTTTTGAAAATTATGATAAAATAAATTAATGTAAAATGTATAAAATACAAAAATGTAAACAAGTGGTGAGTATGCATCATATCTCAGTAAAGAAAAACTATGATGCAAAAACTCTTACATTTATTTCCTGCTTAATCAAATGAAATATAACCTACTATAAAAAAGAAATAACTATATTAATATTTAATTTTATAAAATCATTATAATACATTACCTTTTATATACTTCATTTATGAAAATTTATTATCAATATATTAGTCATTTGTAACATAATTTTTCAATTAGGTGTTAGTATCTTTAATTTTTATGTTGATGCATTGTGATATTTATTTCTTTATCCATTCATTGAAAATAAGTTCAAAATTAATATATTTTATAATTTAAAATAATATATAACTAATATTTTTTTATTAATATAGTATATCATTCAATATATATTTTAGTTATGATGTGTGAATATGGAAGCTGTGTTAACTTATTTTAGAAATTTTAGTAATCGAAGATGATGTTTTAATAATAAGTTAAATACATAATATGAAATCTTAAGAAAAATAGAAAATAATTATTTTATTAATAAATTATAAAAATATTATTAATTATATTCTAGTATTAATTTATTATATATTTTTATATCATTGTTCATCATGGTGGTTAAATCAACCCAAACTAGAACACATTTCAAGATGATCGGTAAGTATGGTCATGGAAGTGTATAATATCATTATGAGTTAAGAATAGTGATATTATTTATATTTTTATGTTTTTTATTAATATTTTATGTGATTTTAATTAATTATTAGAATCAATATTAAAAATTAAAACGTTACATCGTGGAGGTGGTGTTCTGCATGTACACACGATTTTCATTCTTTTGTTTTTCTTTGCGGATAGGAATGAATCAATAATGGTTGATCCATTAATGTAATAACACTTTAGTATAATAATGATACTATGTTCATTATATTACTATGTTATGGGTAGGTTTGGAATATAAATGTTAAGAAAAAATTTAATGATTCAGTAATACTCATATTGGGATCATGAACTTTGTCTGAAAATATCCGAAGAAATGAAGGGATTAGGATAACTTATAGTGACCTAAATAAATATTAAATGTAATGGAATTAAATGATATTAAATTATTTATAATTTTAATGGAAACATAAATGGGAAAGTGGTGCATTTAAAGGGTTTATGTCACCATCTTTTATTGGTTAAGAAAACGGTGGTTTTGTGAATACTCCTTATTGTTTAATAATGGAATTACACTTTTTAGGGTTCAATGGATCCAAAATTTTTAAATAATGAAGTGTGTCATGATATAAGGTCATTAAATACTGTACAATTCATTTTCACTATTTTTTAATACATTTTTCAATCCTTTCACCAATCTATTTTTAAAATTTACCATTTTGGTTTTTTAATTTGGATAATAGTTTTTTAACTATGTAATTTTTTTATTAGATAAATATAAAATTACCCCTCATAGAAAATTTAGGTGCGAAAAAACAAAATTTATTCCCCATATATTATAATCTAATTTATATATATTTCAAAATTTAATTTTCAATTAGTAGTTTTAATATAGAGAAAATTAGTTTTGTAGAAAAATTGTTGTTTTTTAACATTATGTTTTCTTAATCCCATTTAGTATTGATCAACTATTTAATGATTTTTAATATATTTATATATAGGTATAAAATTTATATTAAATTCAATTTTTAGAAGATATTAATTAATCTTTTTAAATAAAAAATGCACATGCTAATAAAACTATTCTATTGAAATAATAGTTTTTCTATTATAATAATTATTAACTTTAATCCAAGTTTCTTTATGTTTATTTATAAAAATTAAATTGAACTTATTAAATTATATGAAAATTTTTATCTAAAATATGAAATATATATTTTTATAATTAATTCTTATATGGGATGAAAAATAATTTTTAATATAAGCGAATAAGAATAATTTTACGGTAAATTATTACTAAAGTTTCTAAAACTTTAGACATGAGTATTATAAATTCGACATTGTATTTTTATATGATTAATGTTACTATATATATATATTGGTCTAATGAAATTTTTTAAATGTTTTTATGTATTATTTATATTAAAATAAAGTTATAAATATTAGAGTTTTAGAAAAAATAGTTCTTTTTCATTATTCACCTAAATATAAATTATTATATAAAAATATAATAAAATAATCCTAAGAAAATTTTGACATGTCGAATATAAAAATAGAATTAAAATTTTCAGAAATATATTCTAAAATTCTAGAATTTATATTTTATATAAAAATATAGTTTAGAAAGAAATTTTTTTATTGAATAAATTCCTTTTATAACATAATGTGTTTTCAATATTATTTCATACCAATATCTAATTTAAATAATGTTAATATATTTTTTTAATATATTTAAATGTTGTATAATATCATAAAAATAATTTAAAAGTGATAAATTTTATTTATTAACACTTTAAATAGATAATTTTTAATGAATAATCATACTAATAATATATCATATAAATGTAAATATTATTTGTCAATATATATTTTTTAATTTTATATGTTTTATTATTCATGTATATATATATTTATAATTTTAATCAATAATTTTGTGGCTTTTTTGAGTTTTGGGTTGTGTGTAGAACATTCTATCGAATATAATATTTCTTTTGAGAAATAAATATATTTTAAAATATCTATTCGTTAAAATTTGGTTCTCTAAAGAGTATGTAAGAGTCCACTAGATGTTTCAGGGAATATATTTCAGTTTCTATTTTATGTGTAAAGTTCAACATCCAATAAAAATTCTTATAAGTAATGGTAAGTCTAATACTCTTTATAATATGAAATAGTTGATAGATAAGCATCTATAGCATAGTTTATTTGTAAGCATAATCCAAATTTTCGAGTACACACGTAAGAGTAAACGGTATGTTTGAAATTATATGTAAGATATTTAAATAAAATATATGGTGGAAAAATTATCTTCCAAGGTAAAAGATAAGAGTAATAAGAAGCTTTTATAATGTTAAGATTGAGTTTTCAACCATATGTGTAGGGGTAACTAGTTTTTTATAGTAGAGTAGTCTATTAATATGAATGAGAAAATTTGTAGAAATAGAATTTATAATTGTATTAAGTCATATATTTTTTCTAATATTCATGTCTTATATATCATGATGTTTTTTTATTAAGATAGGATTCATGTGGAGTTATAATGTTGAATAAATTACAAGAAGTTGAGAAGATCACGGTCCAATTATTCTAGGATATTAAAAAAATATATTTGAATATCACTAATTAAGATAAAAAATAGAGTAATTATTTGAACATTATATTAACATGTTTGAATGAAAAATGCAGTAATTTATAGAAATTTAGTAGATGATCATGGGGATAAAACCCATGTGATTAATTTAGAGGGAGAATATCCTAGGGAAAAATATTTAAAAAATAAGTTTAGAAAATATTATAGAGTACTTTGAGAATATTATTTTTCTTAAAATCTTAGTGTTATGAATTATTTATTTATTCACACTGGCTATGAAATTTATAAAACTGAGAAGAAAAAGAATAATTTAATTGACGAATATTATTTAAAATTCTAATATGAAGAATAAATTGAGATTATTCCTAATAATGTAATTTTTTGTATCCTGTTGAGAAATTTGGGAATCAAAATATTAATAAAGTGGAAGATTTTATTTTTTTGAATGATTTAATGGATTGAAGCAAATAATCTATTTATTTTGGATCTTGTTTGAGGTCTTATTGGTTTAAGTTTAAATTCTTATTATAAACTGGAGGGATTTAGCATAAAAAATTGAGATATTATAGAATTATACAGAGACTGAGCTTCTAAGATATAGATATTTAAATAAATTGGGATATTTCTGATTAAATATAGGTCTCTAACTCAACCTGTACCCATAAATGAATAGTCATTAACATTAGGTATGAATATTGGAAAAATATATTTGTCTGTTGTGATTATTTATTTTAGTTTCCTGTAGCTGAGGAAGATATTTTAAAAAATAGGGTGGATTGATACTTTATTTTGTCATTAGAATTATTTTTAAAGAATTTTTTTAATATTCATATCCTTGATTCAGCCCCATTATTAGTGAAACATCACCACTTACCTAGGCATTTCATCTTACTTAAAAGTGTAAATATAATAGTATAGTATAGGTTATGCCTAAATTTGAACCCATAAAGATTAGTGATACTTTTCATAAAACATTGATCAAATAGTTAAAACATAATAGTTGAATGAATACAACAAAACTAAAAAGTAATGAAAGAACTATAATTGATGAAAGCATATAGGGTTTCTATAAATATGGGGTTATGAGATAACTGAGGGTCTAATTTCCATAATTAATGGTTTTATTATTGTTGTATTTGAATCTACTTTAACCCATGGTCATGTATTTACTCTCAAATTATTAATTTCATATTTTTATATGATCAATTACACTAATTTAGTTATAAACTAGTGGATTAAAAATCTTATTTTTACATATCAGACTCAAATTCATTCAATGGTCATAAAAGAATAAAAGAAACAAGTTCCTGCATTTAATAAATATTCATAAATCAATACACACAAGTCATGTATAAATAAATTATAAAATCTAAATATGAATAAGTGAATGCATTAACCTAACAATAATTATTATAAAAAAAATGAATAACTAAATTTCCCTTCATTATAAAACACAACACAAAATTACCTACCCCATAATGTCTTCATAATAATCAAAGGATTAATTCCTATTAGACATGAAATAGGGTCTTAAAATATCCTTTTAGTGAAATAATAGTGTCCACCAACCTTCAAATATGTCCATCCATGTACTCCACTGAATTAATTACTTATGTTAAAGTCGCCCCCATTTTTTATAGATAATGTACATTTTAATATATTATGAAATAACCTATATCTTCTCCCATTTAATTAGTAGTATAACATATTAAAAATATGTCATAGAAATAATTTAGTACGTGACAAATATCTCTAAAAACTTATCTCAATGTTTTTTTAATATTTTTAAGAAATAAACCACCAAAATTTGATGAAATTAGTAAAACAAAACTGTCCATATTTTCAAACTGCATCATTGTGAACTCTATTTGATGTTCATAATTCTAAAAATCTTCCCATATACAAAAAATGACCAACGAATAAAAAAATAACAACCATGAAACGGTGTGTAGTAACCTATCTTTTAGTTTTATTAATTAATTTTAAAATTTATATTTTAACTAGGAATTCAAATATTTAAAAGCGGTTAATTTTCCCTTGGAGTTTTGGATTTTAATTTCTAAAATCAATAAATGAATTCTATGATGATTTTATACAAGTTTAGTAATTTTGGTGGTTATTGTTTTTGTTTGGATAAAATTTCAAGGAGGTTTTATGAAAAGAAGGTTGTTGTAAAAGGCATAGGGTACCTAATGGGGACTCATGAGGTACTCTAGGATGGTTATAGAATAGGGGTGGCACTAGGTGTACCATCGAGTAACCAGTTTTGGGGTACTGGGTACTAGTTGGAGTTACATGGGGTTTTTTTATTCTTTATCTAATTAATTATTATTCATTTATAATTATTTTTAGGAAACTATTATCTAAATAATATCACTTGAATATTCTATATGTATAATTATGAAAAAAATAATATATTTCAATAAAAATAACATTAATTTGGAAAATGTATGGAGTTATGAATATGTAATTATAGTAGACAATTAATATTCAATAAAAAATATTTTATAAAGAATAATTTCAAAATTATTATTCTATAAGTGATGTTGATTAAATAATCTGTTTAAGTGTTTATATGTAATTAAAGAGTTAAATTATTTTTTTATATCATTATAATATGTGATGTTATTAAATATCGAGAACTCGTGTAGATATATGGTCTGTTATTTGATTATGTATTAATAATAAATGTTACGTTATTACTAGTTAGATATAAAAATAAATATTTATTACTAATGATGTTGCTTTGATAATCATCATTATGAAAGGAAATAAATATGTACTAATATTGTAGTTAATATTATAATTAATGTATAACACTAATTTTTTGTTATTATAGTGGTATGTAAATAATACGTTTGTGTAATATTATGATTAATGTGTATGTATGTATTATTATCCTTACACAACCATATGAAATGTTGTTTTTTTATAATTTTCATATAAAAATTTTAATTGATGCATTTAAGGGAGGGGAATAGAGAAGGGGAAAGTCAAAAGAAACCCCAAATGGGGTAAATCTAGAAGAGGATATTCACATGAAATATTGGGATGTGGTAGTCCGTGGGATAATATCCTCATATCATTTTTTATATTCTTGTACCTATATCCAAATCAAGATATTTGGATGTAATGTGAATCATCTTTAAAAGGTGTGGAATTCCATCTCTTTATTTCCTTTTGGATGAATAATATTTTAGGGGATCAATTTCAAAAAATAGTGGTTGAATCATTACAAGTCATACATCTTCACATTTATCTATCTAGAAGAGAGAAAAGGGGGTTACTTTAATATCTTTAAAAATTAACTTGATAAAATTTACTATAATACGATTTCGTGGGAGTCCTATAAATTTAATTTTGATATTAAATTTTTATATATTAATATATTAGGGATTTTAATAGTTTTATTGTCAATTTTATCTAATAAATTTTTTAGTTTCAAACTAGGAATTTCATTTTATGTCAAAAAGGTTGTTATTGTGGATAATTACTCAATATTTGATTTGTAACAGCAAGTAATGATGATTGGAGTATTTTTATGGACTCATTATTTGGAATTGGATATCATGATAACTGATTCTTCCATGTAAAATTGTGATGATTATGGAGTTGGTTTTCAAGGAAATTAAGAAATGTATTCTTGGATTAAGGTACACTTGTCATCAAAATTTTGGATGTATTTTTGAGTTGTCTGAGGAGGTTTTAGAATTATTTAGAAAGGACTATAATTAATTGGTTTGAAGTCATTATTTTGAGTTTTGAATCATCATTTCTGAAATATCTGAGAGTGTTAGACTACACCTGTGTTTTTAAAACATCAAATACATATGAAATGGATTTATAATGGCTTCATGTGATATTATTTTGACTGCAACACTTAATTTTTTTTTCTATGTCATATGAAAATAACTACGATCTATTGAATTATTTTTTTAGAACTGTGAGAGAAAAATATATTGAAATTATGAAGAAAATTTAGAATAAATATTATTCATAAATTATAATTCAATTTAGACAATTATATTGCCCTTATATTCCTTGATTAAAAATAATTTCACATATAGATCATGATTCATGCTTAGATGAAAAAAATAGTCATGGGAAAAATTCCATGCTGAGATGAACACCACCAATACATGGTATATTATTAGTTAGTTTTTTAAATACTATAGGTAATTTAAAAAATTTATTTTCTAATTTATAATTAAAAAATGATAATATTACTAGCACCATGTTATAGCATTGAATGTTTTGTGTGAAAATATCCCTGGTAAGAAATGTAGAGTTGGACCACACGGTGTTCTATAATTAGGGACCGTTTTGAGATTCCCTTAACCATAGAAGATAATTTAAGTCCATCATGGGAATCATAATTCAATATTTAATGCCTTGTTATTTCTGGATTCATGTAGACATGGATTAAACATAAATGGTGTACATTTTATGGAGGAGATAAAAATATTTTTATATCATATAAAATAATAATTTGTGAGTTATATGAGATTTAAAAGGAAGTTTTAAATGAGTATATCAATTATTTATTAATAATATAGTATATTTCCTCAATTCAAGAAGTTTTTATATTTAAAATATGAAGATAAAATCCTAGTTTTTTAATTTAAATGTCAAAGTGCTAAAGAATAAATTATAAATATATTTTTTAGAGAACATGCAAACACAGTGTAATATATTTTTCAATATACCTCATAAGTTATTGTATTGATGAAAAAATATTATTTTAAACCTAGTGAGATCTTATTTTTAAGTATAAGACTTTATACTAAAGTATTCTGGGCAAGGATAATGAATCATATCGTCTATGTTATAGAGAGAGTTTTAATATTGGCTAAGCTAATCACCATTTTGGCTACTGAATTTCTTGAATGGTGTACATGTGTAGAACTTATGATATATATACTCATGGAGGAGTACCACAATGAAGAGGTGTAGGGATAACCAAGTGAGTTTTAGAGGTAAATCTTTTTTATATCATATTTTGTTTCAAATTTATAATTTATTTCAGTGGATTCTTGAAGATGAAACAATGTGGACTCTATATTAATAGAAGTGGATTGTTGTTAGTTATAGACAGTTCTAGAATATAATAGAATAATCCCAGACTATGGGGGATAACCAATCATGTCAAGGAGTAGGATATTATAGATAAAACTTATAAATATGATTCATGTCTCTCATTCATATTACTTCTGTACATGAGGTGTGACTATGAATTTTTACTAAGTAGATTGAGAATCTTAAAAAACTCAAGAGATTGATTTATGAGAATTCATAGAATAAGACCATTGATTGACCCCGTATATTTAATCATTTATGGGGGAATCACAAGTGGTATCAGATAAAGGGTCCAAGTTCTTACTAAATATCCAAGGTGATGAGTGTTGAGAATCAAAACTCAATGAACAACAAAGGAGTATTTACCTTAAATGGAATGAACTGCCATAGTTAGGGAATAAGGTGTTTCCCAAACCCCTTTAACTCAATGTAGACGTTATATATGTTGCAAAATTAGGTTTGAAACATATAATTGAAGAACCATTTGTTACCCATGAAAATAAGAGGAATATGAAGTCTGATGGAAAAGAAAAAAAATTATACTAATGAATTTCTCAATGAAGGTGTATAAAAAATTATTGGTCTTAAAATTCACAAATAAATTTGGATTAAATTGAAAAGTAATTATGAAGTAAATATAAAATTTAAGGAATCAAAACTTCAATTTTGGAGGAGAATAATTAATGACATAAATTTGGATGATGATGAATCCTTTTAAGTCTAATTTACATGGGTTAATGAGATTGGTAGAAATATGTAGGGTTTTGGTGAGAAGCCATTAGATTCCATTATTGTTAAAAAACAAATAAAAAATTTTCTAGATCTGTTTGATCTAAAAATATTAGCCCGGGAATACAAAAAATATGTAAAAGTTGATAGACTATACAATATGATAATTTCATATTAGATAAGAAACTCAATGGCTTTGAAAAAAAAATCAAAAGACGAGATGGATTTTGAGGCAATGAAAAAAATAAATATGAATGAAATAAATGCTTCAAAATCAAGTTCTTTTGAAGATGAGGAATAAAAGGGATTCAAAGAATTTTTTATCTTCATTAATATAGTTTCAAGAAAAATGATTGAAAAGTAAAGGTAAATAATTTCTAAGAAGTTACAATTGAATAATACTGGTTTTATTGAAAAATATTTCCCAAATAAGCAGGTTAAAAAATCTTATTCAGGTGAAGAGGATGATAAAATATAAATATATGACAATATTTAAAATAATAATAAATATTCCAATAGAAAAAATGATATATTATTACCATGAAAGAGAATGATTAATTATCTAGTATTTAAAATTATGTTAACATTATTGTTTAGGATGAGAGATGTTTTTATAACTCTAGCAGTGATTATATATAATAAAGGATTGGACTTGAGTGGAAGATGAAAGGAGAATTGGAAAATTATATTGAGAGAATTACATGTATCATTAAAAAAAATATAAATCTATGATAACAAATAAAAGGATGCAATGCCCCCAGTTTTCTAGGTCACTATGTTTTTGAAGATGTTTGAGTTTTTGATCTGGAGTATGGTTTCCCCATGAATCGGGATTTGGTTCAGGAATATAAGCATTGGAAAATAACTATGGGAGTTTATTAAGTTTTTAGGGTCGTGTTATTTTGTCGTGGGTTCCTAGATAGTCATTGGAAATGGTTCATCATTTCCTAGGTTATAGAGGCAGATCTAGGCTGAAAACCACACAATAGCCCTATACATTTCATCATGGAGAGTGATATAGCCCTTTGTGATTTTTTCATAAGAGGATGAAGGCCACCATTTTTTCTGAATGGATACATCATAGAGGAAATACGAGCGAGATCACTATGCTTTAGCACCAAGGAACATTTTGTATTGGGATCCCTAGGGTGGATAACTTACAGTGTCACCCTTAGGGGACATACCACAAAATAAGATCCCTTGAAGTTGGTTGATTCAACATGGTTGTTATACCAAAACCCAAGGGACACACTGTACTCTGGTCATGGCCTATTAGACGGAGAAAATTTCATAGTGAAGCAGATATGACACAGTAGAGGGGAGGAGTTTTGTGGGGAAAGAAATTCCTCTTCAGGGTTCTATACAATGTATGCATGAAGGCCACACCAAATCACAACCTAACATGGATGAATACACTATAACATCAAGGGTATAATCTTAGAGGGTGGACCACCGGGGGCTATATAAGGAAAACTATTATGTAGATCCCTTCTTCACAAGACATATGGAGTCCAAAGGTTAGCATTTTACACTAAAACCCTTAGAGTTGTGACACACATTTTCCCTTAGTAGGGGCCTACATTGTGTCCCCAGTGGACACTGTAAAATTTTTCCTATTAATTTTTTTTATGTGTGGGGTATAATTGTAATTTACTAGTTGGATCCCCTTGTTTTAAGTCATAGAAGAAAGTGGGGATAGTCCATTCAAACATCACCTCCCTCTCTCTTATCCCATGCTTCTAAAATGGTTTCGGGCAAATTTTAGAGAGAATCAATATAAATTTCAAGTAAGTTGTTTTACTCCTCTTATTTTTTTCTTTTCATTTGGTTTGACACTAATTTTGGGATGTCCTAGTTATGGTGTTTAGGCTGATTATATTGAATCAGTTTCCAATCGGGCAAGGATATTGGGGATTTTTTATATATTTTTCAATAAGAAGTCCCAAAAGGTTGATCGCACACCATTAGAAGTAGTTTTGGTGAAGAAGAACTGTGAGGAGAGTTTTTAGATGAAATTAATTATTTAATTTTAATTGAATAATTAATTATAATTAATTATAATTATTTATTTATGTTTTATGGGGATAGATAGGTTCTTATGAGCATGAAATATATTGGACACACCTTAGGGGAGCATTGTGAGGGGTTAACTATATGTTTAATAGAGGTGGAACTTATGATAAAAAAATTATATACATGTTTATTTATTAGTTTACATGATTATATAATTTCTTGGGTTAGAATATGGGGTTTAGGGATCATGGGTTCTATGGGTTAATGATTTAAGATGTTGTTTTTCTTCATATGATTGAAATAAGTTATCAATTACAGTTTGGTAAATCAAGATCTCCCATTGATTGTGTCTTAAAGAGGAGAGGGTGTCATTTTAAATGATGAGACACCTTGGGGTAGTCTTGGTGTATGAGTTGTGATGTGTTTAACCAAGATTATTGTTCCTAGGGATAGTTGATAGGCACGAGATGATTGAGGTTAAATGATAATGGGTGATATAGTCTTATGTATATCAAGTGAATTGAAACTCAATTATGATGAAGAAGGAGAGTATTAGAGTATTTGGGGTGTAATATTATTCCTCTGGTATAATAAGATTTTTGAAGGACATGGGTTTATTCTATGTGATGGGCTAATAAATATCTCTTTTTAGATGAAAGGTGGGACCCTGGTGTAGGTTACGAGAATTGTTTCATACTTAGAATCTATTATCCAAGGTACATGGGTAGAAATGGATTGGGTAATTACTTGGGTAGTGAGACAATGTGTGGAGTTGGGTTTTATGGAGGTTAGACCAAACCTTTAGTTTTGGATTAAATGATTCTACTGTATGTGCTATCACTAAGGGGTGACAATTATGGTTTTGTATAGATAACTAGAAATTTTCAAATGATGATTTGGTGAAATGTAGATAGGATATGAACCGTAAGTGTTGATGCATGTTTTTGGATATGGTTATGATAAGAGAATGACCTAGTGCGAGAGATGATACTGAGTCCTGGACCCACCTTGAGTGAGATGGCACTAGCTGGACTACCATGGGTGAGACAAAGTCATTGTATGCATGAATTGGGACATTTCCCTGAGAAAGAAGGATTTCGATTTGGTATTATATATTGAATTTCATAGGATGGGGTTGTGATAGTATAATTTTACTTATGATAGGAATTTCTAGTGAAGTGATATGGGACATAGAGGATGGACCCTTCCCTGAGTGATGAGGTAGTCAGTCATGATTCAAACATGAGATTTCACCTTGTTCCTTTGGGTAATGGGTCGAGGTCTTAGAAAATTTTTTTTCTGAATATTCAGGTATGGGTGAGGAATTAGGATTGATAACATGAAATTATAATCAAATTCTAACATGGAACCATTGTAGGTACATTCTGGCACTGTGGTGTCTTGGTTATCACATAGTGTCCTGACGAGGGTGTGTATCTCATCTAGTGTCATGGTGGCCAGGTTATCACAAGATGAATCAAATAGCATGTTTATTTTTTTATTTACTCATGAAAAAACAAGAATTTGATGGAATATATTTAAGATGATTAGTGAGACTCAACTAAGGTATATTATCACACCCAACATTGTAACCACAGTCCACTTGCAAACATTATGTCATCTTTATGGTTAGAGTATATGATGGTTTGTGTATCAAGATAGATTAGCTCAATGGATGTTTGGAGATTGGGAAGTGGTATAATATCAGATATAATTATCTATTTTTTGGGTTAATCTAGTATGTGCGGTTAGCCTAGTGGGTGACCAGTTTATTCATATATAATTGAGTGTTTATACGATTGTATGGAAAAATTAATTTATTATAGTATTCTTGTTTATTTTATTCTTTATAGTATAATTAGGTGATGAATCTTTTAATTACTTTCCACTATTTCATGAATTTTATTCTAGGGAAACATCTCCCCATTCCATTAAATATAATGTCACTACTAGTCGAGAGTGTCTAATATATAAAGAGGCCTTCCTGATGTCAAATTTCACTCAAATATAAAAGGAAATTCTAGGTTAGGTCATGAAGAAGTTTTATAAAAATAATTCCCTTACGATTTGAGATGATAATAGATATGTGGTCTTGGAATGTGTTTATGATTGCGATGGAACTTCAACTGGTGCATCGTAAACACCCTTTGATTTGGAAGACCATGTTACTTGGATGTCATGATTGATGTTCATTTATTTCAATATTCAGGTTGATATGTTTATTAAATTTTAGGTGGGTTCTGGATGTGTTACTTTTGGTTTTAGATCTTTGTCTATTTTCATGAGGCCCATGTATATGCATCATATTTTGAATGTGAAAGTTAAAATATATACATGTTCTTATGTGTGACTGTTTTACTGATGCAAGGTTCAACTTTTTAATGTTTCAAGAACAACCTATATAAAGTTTTCCCTAAAAACTTTTTGGTTGTATTAAACTCATTTGGATCATGATTTTCACTCATGGTTCATTTTATGAGGAAATGTTAAGTGGGTTTGGTGGTGATATATTCTCAGGTGATTAATATATGGTCCCTTCATGAAAGGTATGTACAAATACCCTTAATAAGTCATTATAGGAATTTGATGCCTATATAATGTAACACTAGTGGGGTTTTAATATTCATTGCATGACTATGGGAAATTATAATGATGAGAAATTATTATTTTAAGGATAAAAGTTCAGTTACATACAGTTTCAACAACTAAATATATTGTGTTTTCTAATATAGAATCTTGGTGGAATTATAATTAATTAAACCAAGTGGGTGAGGAAAGGAAATATAAATTCCTTTAGATTTCAATATGTGTTTATATTAGAGAATTTATGATATCATGGTTTAATTTAGAAGGAAATAATGATTTGGTATTTAAATACATTGATTTGGGTGCACATTCTAGTGGAATTCTTGGAGTGTGGGTACACAGTCATTGTTATGAGAATAATGTTAATGTGATAAGTGATATTTTGGTTGAACATGGTATGAATGAGATGCCTCATGTAGTGTTATGGGTTAACATGTCTCAGTATCATTGCTATCGAGTAAGGAATGTGATCCTAGATTTAACAGGGCATAAATCATGAAAAAATGAGTTAGCTGTGAGAACATTTTCTATGAGTACGTAAACCTATTAGTTTTGGGTAATATTGAGTATGATAATGAGATGAAACCTATGAGAGGGTTCTTTAGAGGAACAATCTTACTTTGGTGTAGGATAAGGAGATTTGGCCTGATTTTTCTACGAAAGGACACTATGTGTGACAGAAGGTATTCCCTATTTATGTGTGGTCCCTAATTGTGTTGTAGTATAGTGAATAGACATAGGTGGGTGTGTACTCATGGGAATCGTGTGATAGTTTTGGGCATGGAAACCCAACGTTTGTAAATCAAGGACATTTAGTACAGTAGTAATTGTAACATAGAAAATGGATCAGGGTGTCTTGTCTTGGTCGACACTAGTGTGTTTCTAGATATAAACTATCCAAGAGGCATGATTATGGTACCTATTTGGAATAATGTTTCATAATTAGTGTAAGATAATATATGTTGGGGTGGTAGGACATTATTATATTTTGGAGTGTAGAAACCTCCTTCTAGATGAATATTGGTAGTGTTGAGGGTGTCATTCCAAGTGATATGGGAGTGGTTGGAAAGAGAAATTTCATGTTGGTGATCTGGTGTGAGTGGTATGGTCATGTTTTTTTATTTTTCTCAATGATGAATGGAGTATGTGATATGGATATTAGGTGTTTTGTTTTATGGGGAGATGATTATGAAACTCCAATGCTATAAATAATTGTACAAACTATTGGTGTATAACCCTCATATCAGATTGGTCATGGGCGTGGTGAGACTAGTGTGTGGGAAGATCATATTTTATTTCGTTCCTCGGTAAATACCAGATTCAGTGTTCAGATATTGTGTTGAATATAGTGTAGGAATTGAAATAAGGATTAGAGTGACTTTTTAGGAGATTCAAGAGTGAGTAGGATCATAGGTATTCTAATGTTTTGAGTGATATCATGACAACAACAATATGTGGTTAGTGATCCAATCATGAAATTACAGTAGGGGTCAGGTTTATACTAGGTTAAGGTTATTGAATAGTCTCATAATGCTTTAATAGGTTAAGGCATATCGATCGAGTGGTAAGGTAGTGTGTCTGTGATTGTGTGCAATCATTTTAAAAAACATTCAGCTAGAGGCGGACCAACTATTGTATTTTTTTAGATCAGATGTGGTGGGATAAAATCATAATGCCATATTATAAGACTATTAGAAGAGTGTTTTCAAGACCATTTTTATAGTTTGGAGCACAATAATGTGGAACCAAACATTGGGAGGAGATTCTAATGGTGGATCATACTCGATTATTTTGGATTAATCAGCCAGAGTCACCAAATTATATCAGGAGATATGAGTCTGATGAGAATCAACTTAGTATTCGTGCTAGTGGTGAATGGTTTTCATGACTTTTTGGTGGATAGTGAAATTGGTGAATCGAGTTCTATAGTGGGAGCATGTTTAGAATTTATAGATGGAACATGGTGATTCCTTGGTAAAATTTTGATAGAGGTAATCCAAAATTAATTAATATAGGACTACCATATATTATCAGGGATGAAAATTATTATGGTGGTGAGTTTTTAATGCTCCATAGTTTTCTCGATCATTATATTTTAAAGGATTTTTTAATCTAAATAAGGGTTTATTTCATGAATTGGATGTAGAGTGGGAATAAATACGTTATAATATTCCTAATATGTGTTTTGGATGTGGATTGAGGCCAGTTTTATTGTTTGGGTGATCAGAGAGGAATCATAGAAGGGTCCCTATGACCCGAGAGATGGAGGTGGATTCAAGATGTAGACCAATCAGAAGTAGTATGTGCTGCTGTGTGGGAAGAGTTATGGTCTTTTTTATTTTTTTCAATGGGAACAAGGTCATTGAGTATCTTGATGGGCTATTCTGTGGAGGTTCTATAAAGGTTATACCACATGTTGTTAAGTTATCCATGAAGTGGATTTTTTAGTGTAGCGCTTAGTGGGTCATGTAGTATACGAGAGGACTTTGGGATTGGTCACTCTACCCAGATACCTATGATACAACTTATGGGATACACCACACTGTGTCCCTAAACTAGTCTAAGAAACCAAAATGTAGCAGAGGGGCTACACTATAGTTTTGTGGAGGATGGATATGAGGTAGGTTGTGACTCATGGGGGGATAGATATATAATATATGATAAAGACATTGCATATGATATCCAAGAATGGAGGTATACACCATAACCCTAAAGGGTTTCTTGGCAAATGTAGAACCTTGTGAGGCTTCTTAATGTGCAATTCCACATGGAAACTAGCTACAAATTACAACCAGAGGCTAAGGGATAAATATTTTCACCGAAACCCTTGAAGTTGTGAAGAAGGGATACCCCTGGTAGGGGGTGGCTTTCACTCTGGTCCCTGCACCAATCCACATAATTTTCCCCAAACATTTTTTGAAACGGAGTGTAAACTAGTAATTTACCTATCAAACCCCATTATTTTAGTGTACAAAACATTTCCGGTAGAGGCCATTTAGCCAGATCTCCCCCTATCATCTCCCATTAATCCCATATGATTTGGGGAGATTTATAGTACTCATCAATGATGATTCTGATTACTTTCTTCCATTAATCACCATCTATTCTTCTTTATATGGTAGGATTGCAATTTAAGGATGTCATGACTAGGGTTTTGGTGTCGAATCTACTAGATCATGGTGAAATTAGGCGAGGAAAATCATCATTTTACTAATTTGATGAGATAACATCCTAGGATGTTGATCACTTGATTTCAGAAGTGGTTTCGAGGAATTAGTAATAAATGTTATGTTTTGAGGAAAAATTTCATGTTTAATTTAGATTTTATAATTAATTATAATTAATTATTTTTATTGTATGGGGTGAGATAGGTTCTCATAATCATGAGTGAGATTGGACTAGGTTTTGAGGTGCTTGGCCAGGGGTTAACTACATGTTGAAGGTAAGTGACTCCTATGATACTAAATCATACATGTAATATTTTATGAGTGTATAGGCCTAGACAATTTCTTGTTTTGGGGTATAGGTTTTAAGGACCATGGGTGCACTAGGTACAAGATTTATGATGATGTTAAGACTCTAATGCTTAGAATAAGTTATCCTTAGCACTTTGGTAAATCAAAATTTTATGGAAACTATGTAACCATAGGAAGAGGGTGTTGGTATAAATAATGAGAGACCTTGGGGAGGTCTCAGGGTATGATAAGTGGCATGGGTAGCCTTGGTTTTTTCCCCAAATTCTAATGGGTACACATGAGAGGCTTCATTATATTGTTATTATGAAAAAGATAGTTATACATTCATTGAGTGAAAAGGAACTCCCTATCAAGGTTGTGGGAAGGTCTTCAGATATTTGGAGGGTGAGATGAGTTCTCTGGTACCATATGGGGTGTGATGGAGAAGGATTTCCTATAAGTGGTGGGATGAGAGATCTCCCATTGGAGATGTGAGATAAGACATAGGTGTGGGTCATGGGGATTGTTTTTTTCTTGGAATCAAGTTGGAAAGGGGTTTAGGAAAAAATGGCTTGGGAAGGTACCTTAGTTTAGAAATAAAGAGTGATGATGGATATCAAGGAGGTTGGATTGGGCTGTAAGGTTTGGATTGAGAGGAGACAACTTGTTTTGTGTCACTGATGTGTAAAAAACTAAGATTAGTATCGACCATTGGGATATGGAGATAGGTCCAAAGTTACTAGAACCCTGATTATGAGACAATGATCTCTATTATAGGTCATGGTCCATATGTAATATAACCTATGTGTCACAACCCATCCCCTGGGGCCCATCCCGTGACTACCCCAAGCCTGCCTTCCATAGGCCAGGGGCTGGCGATTAGCACCAAAAGGCATTTTCCCTAAAACTGGGAAGGCATTGCCTTTGTAACATGAAAACTCACATAACCAAGAACACAAAAATATAAGAACACAAGAAAAATGTATAACCAAAAGAGTTCTAAAAGTAAAAGGGAATGGAATACAAGCCCAACAGGAAAGTACAAGTACAAATGTGATACAATACAACTGATAAAAAGGTAAATTCAGCTGCTAGGTCATCCTTCGAGGTTCCTACCTGAAGGGTAGGTACAAATCACCTCCTCAGCACTCCAAATCCACTCGAATCCTCTGTATACCGACACGCCGTATGGTCCACCTCTAGGTAACGTCTAGTCCTGGTACTCTCAGCCTCAGTCAGCACTATCCATAGTTTGCATCCAACATAACAAGCTGCGGGCATAGCCTGTATAGGGGTGAGTATAACGACGCTCACTAGGAACCCTGAGTCCCTCTAGGTCTCACAAATCCATCATGGATAAATCACAAAGTATGAAATCAATAGATAAACTTACTTAGGTATATGCCCATACATATACCTAAGTTTTTAAGTAATCCATCTCAATCCTGAGGAAAACACAAAGTTACTGACACAGCTCACACCAGGGTTTATTATAGGGGTTGTATCAAGTAACATTCCCAGTGACAACATCAAACACCTCAGCTACTGGAGAACTCCTCCTCTATCGAGTATAGTGGGCTTACTGCGTCATATAGTGGTGCCTCCCACTAACCTTGGACTACTGAGGTACTTCTCCTGTTGAGTACCGTGGGTCTGTCGCGTCACCAAGGCGCTCCCCCTAGTGGCCTGCTGAGGTAGTCCTCCGGTCGAGTACCGTGGGTCTGCAGCGTCACCAAGGCACTCCCCACCATTGGTCTGCCCTGTCACCAAGGCACTCCCCATTGGGCCTATCAAGTCACTCCGAGTTGAAATGGTAAACAGTCATCAAGTCTCAGCCATCCACTAGGTACCTGCACTATGCGCACTCATCTTCCAGAAGATCCGCTCCACAAGCTACTGGTCGAAACTCCAACAGCCACGAAGTCCCAGGATGAAGTATATCAAAGGTCTGGCACGTCATAGGGGTATCAACGTAATAGATGGCACGTCAATCAGACGCCCAGTCTGTGAGTTATTAGCAATTTATTCTTAGGGGTCCGGTTGGATTCATGCTCGATCCAACCTGACCATTCCCCATCTTAATCCAAAACACAGTGGGGTATCACTCAAAAATACCATCTCGCTCCAAGGTTCCCAATGCTGCTGATGGTTTTTCAAACAGACGTCCGGTTCCAATGTAATGGCCAGAAGAATGTAAATGGGTCGTAGTGGGCCTGAGTCTGGTCCAACCCAGTTGGACAGACTCGGCCCAACCCAGCCTGGGCCGAACCGGTTTGGGTCGACCCGGACTGACCCACTGGGTTCATCCCGACCCGTCGTGCGGCCTAACCTGCTGGGTCCGGCCCGGTAGGACTCAAGGGGTCGTAGAGGGATACGGGTGTCCGTGAGGCCATTGAGGGCACCACAAGGGCACGAGGCAGTGGGGAGGCTCGGTCGGAGGCAGCAGTTCAGCTGCGAGGTGGTGGTCTGGAAGCGGGGTGGTGGTCCAGCCACGGGGTGGCTGTCCGGCCATGGGGCGGCGGTCCAGCCATGGGGTGGCAGTCCAGCCTCGGGGCAGTGGTCCGGCCTCGGGAAGGAGGTCCGGCTGGGTGGTGGTGGTCCGGCCGTGCGGGGTGGCCGTGGCGTAGCGGTCCGGGCACACAGGATGGCGGTCCGGGCAAGCAAGGTGGCGATCTAGCCGCAGGTCGAAGGTTAGGCTGCACGGGGTGGCATTCCAGCCGCGGGGTGGCGGTCTGGCCACACAGGATGGCGGTCCGGGCACGCGAGGTGGCGATCTAGCTGCAGGGCGATGGTTAGGCCACACGGGGTGGCAGTCCGGCCGCGGGGTGGCGGTCTGGCCCGGGGGAGGTGGTACGGCCGTGCGGGGAAGTGCTCCGGTCATGTGGGGTTGCTGTCTAGCCACATGGCGGTGGTAGGGCCGCGGCACGGTGGTCTGGCCGTGCGGGGTGGCGGTCTAGACGCGCGGTGGGGGTCTGACCATTGGGCAGCGTTGTTGCGCCGTCGCCTTCGTCGCGACTGGTGGTTGTGCCGAACACTATTCTCATGCCCCAACCATGGATGGTTGATGTCCTCCTCCATTGCGAAGAACACCACAATATTTCCATAAGGGTCGGGCCATGTTGGTTTGGCCCGTACCCTCCGCGTTAGGCTGGTAGCACATGGAACATCAAGAACATGAACATGAATGTCCAATCCTATCCTCCTGCAATGATTGTTCCCAACCCGAAAATGAAATAGAAGGGGTGTACATGGGAAGCGGTAAAAAATAGAAATAAACCCCTACCTCGGGTTGTTCATTGAATTTGGAACGAGACGGAAGTACAGACGTTGATTCGTTGTAGAAGAAGATGTCCCACATCGGAAGAAGTCCTCAGGAAGAAGGTTGAAGTCGAGGTCGGCATTTTTCAATGGCGGAGCATTCTTCGTTGGCGGCGCATTCTTCTTTAGAGAAATTTTTTTCTCCCAAAGCTCCTTCCTCTCCCAATTCCTCCAGAAATTCCAATTAGCCAATATAATAGATTATTTTGGATATTTAGTTCGTTGGCATAAAATTTAAATTGGGTTAATTAATCTCATAGCTTTGCACAATTAAAGTGGTTTGTTGGCTTAATTATTGTGGAGGAGGGTTGGCACAATTAATATTGGTGGAGTTGAAGAGGCTCTCCCACATTTAATGAGGGAGTTGAGAGGTTTAGGCCTCAGGTGGTCCCAACCATGATAACCTCTTATGGGAGGTTAGGTCTTGGTGGTCCCCACCTCTATAACCTCTCATGGGAGGTTAAGGTCTGGTGGTCCCCACTTCTCAACTTCTACATGGAGTTTTTTAACAGATAAAATAAAAATAAAATGTTGTACAATTTATTTTTATTCTATTACTTCATGAAAAACCCAAAAGCTAACTTCCAACCTCGCCTAACTACTATCGAGGTGAATGTCTCTTTAAGTGAATATCGGCACTGTGAGTTTAATGGTGCCCTCAGATTTCAATGCCGAGCACCAGTTCAAAAGTTAGAAAAATCCCCTCGCACGTTCACTAAACGTACTTGAAATAATTTTCAGAAATTCATTCCGGAAACTCTGGGCCTCATAATCACGCGTCGTCAATTTCCTCAGACTCTTAAAATTCCCATATATTTAAAAAAATTAAATAGAAATTCCAGGTCTATACATTATCCCCACCTCAGGGATTTAAGTCCCCATAAGATACAACTCAAACTAAGGGAACAAGTGGGGGTACTGAGCACGAATCTGAGTCTCCTGCTCCCATGTGCTCTCCTAGAGGTTCCCCTACTTCCAGGGAATGCGCACTAGAGGTATCAACCGTCCACTAAGGACCCGATTCTATTTATCCCCAATCTCCACTGGAACCTCCCTAAAAGTGGCCCTATTGTCGACATCCAGCTCACCATGGTTGATGATGTGATAAGGGTCATTCACGTATCTCCTTAGCTGGGATACATGGAAGTCATCGTGCACCTGGTGAAATTGAGGTGGAAGAGATAAGAGGAATGCCACCTCATCAAATCTATTGAGGACCTGAAAAGGTATGATGAATCTCGGAGATAATTTTCCGCATTGGCCAAATCTCCATAAACCGTGTCGGGGTGAGACCTGAAGAAAGACATGGTCACCTTTCTCAAACTCCAGAGGTCTCCGTCTCCTATCGACATACAAATTCTACCTCCCTTTCTGTAGTCTTCATCCACTCTTGAATGATCTTGACCTTCTCTTTCGTAACCTATACCATCTCTGGTCCCAATAGTGGTGATTCACCAGGGACAATCCAGCATAAGGGTAATCTGCAAGGTCATTCGTACAATTCCTCGAAAGGTTCCATCCCAATGGTGGTGCGATATCTATTGTTTTATGAAAAATCCACCAAAGGAAAGTGATCCTCCCAGCTACGACCAAAGTCGAGGACATATGCACGTAGCATGTCCTCGAGGGTCTGAATGGTCCGCTCAGTCTGGCCATCCTTCTGAGTATGGAAGGTAGTGATCAAATAAAGCTGCATCCCAAAAGCCTTCTACAACCCCTTCTATAGCTGGGAAGTAAAACATGCATCACGACCGGAGATAATCATTGAGGGTACTCTCTGTAACCATACAATATACTGCACATAGAGGTGTCCCAACCTCTCTACTAAACCCTGCTCTCTGATTGGTAGGAAGTGGGCCAACTTGGTAATTCGACCGACGATCACCCAAATCGAGTCATGTCCCCTAGATTTACATGGAAGTCCTGTCACGAAGTCCACACGTATCCCATCCCAATTCCACTATGGGACCTCTAATGGTTGAACCAAGCCTGCTGGTACCTGATTCTATGCCTTCACTTGTTGACAAGTGAGGTACCAAGAAAAAACTCTTCTACTGCTTTATTCATTCCTAACCACCAGTGTTGTCGTCAGAGAACCAAGTACAACTTCACCCCTCCTGGATGTACCGCTAGAGGGGATGTGTGGAACACTCTCAACACTTCCTCTTGAAGTGACACTAGTACCATGGTACGTCCTCTAAAGCGGATGACGTGCTCCCAACCTTCAGAAAATCCATCAGCTGCCTGCCCTGTGGATATCTGAGCACGTCGTGTCTTGCAGTCAGCGTACCCACGCTGCGCCTCCCTGAATCGCTGAAGAAGTGGGGAAGTGACTGTAAGAGACTGAAGAAAAGCGGGTCTATCTCTATTTACAAAGGATATCTTCAAAGTGGCCAGCTGCTCCGTCACCTCGCCTAGCAGCTGTATATTAGTCCTCCTACTGAGTGTATCTACAGTAACATTCCCCTTCCCAGGAGTATAGACTATCGCGATGTCAGAGTCCTAGAGGAACTCAAGACAACATTTTTGTCTCAGGTTCAGGTCCTTCTGAGAGAAGATATACCTGAGACTATTATAACCAGAGTACACTATAAAGTGCTCTCCCATCATATCGTGTTGCCACATCTTCAAGGCGAAGACCACTACTTCTTACTCCAGGTCTGGGGTAGTGTAGTTCTTCTCATGTTGTCTTTGATATCGAGAACTATATGCAATCACTGCTTGCTCCTACATCAGGACACATTCAATTCCGGTTCCTGATGCATCGCAGTAAACTACCTATCCTATGCCCTCCTCTGGAAGCATCACGATGGGGGCACTAGTCAACCTCTGCCTCATCTTATGAAAACTCTGATGGAATCTATCTGACCACACGGAGGATTACCCTTTTTCATCAACACTGATAGAGGTGCTACAATTCTAGAAAATTCTGGCACAAACCTCCGGTAATATCCATCCAAACCCAGGAAACTCCATACCTCCATCAGAATCCTAGGTGGATCCCAATCAAGTACCGCCTCAATAATCGCTGTATACACTGCAACTCCAGCCTCCAATATGACATGTCCTAGAAAGTGAACCTCTCAGATCCAGAACTGGCACTTAGAGAGCTTACCATAAATATGGTGCTCTCAGAGTGTGTCCAGTACTACCAGCAAATGAGAGGCATGCTCATCCTCAGTAGTCGAGTACATCATAATTTCATCGATGAAGACCACTACAAAGCGATCAAGGTATGGCTGAAAGATCTTGTTCATGTGTCCCATGAACACTGATGGAGCATTGTTCATGCTAAATGGAATAACCAAGAACTTGTAATGGCCATACCAACACCTGAAGGTCATCTTCTACACATCCTCATCTCGTACTCTGAGCTGGTGATAGCCTGATCTGAGTTCTATCTTTGATAACCACTGTTCTCCCTTCAGCTGATCAAAGAGGTCGTCAATCCGCATGAGTGGGTACTTGTTCTTCTCGGTCACCTGGTTCTAGCACCGATATTTGACACCAAGTCTCAAGCTCCCATCTGAATTAGTTTCAAACAAAATCGGGGCTTCCCAAGGAAAAACACTGGGCCGGATGAACCCCTTCCCCTGTAAGTCCTCCAACTGTACCCGCATCTCATGAAGCTACGCCAGAGCCATCCGATACGCTGGTGTAGATATTAGTGTCATAATAGGGAAAAATTAAATATAAATGTCTACCTCTCTATGAGGAGGTAGACCCAGAATATCATCAGGGAAGACATATGCGTATTGGTCCACCACTACAGGATAGCTCAGACTCTCCACATCAACAGCTCTGAGGGTAAGGCTAGCCAACTGATGAGTGATCAGCTTCACTCTCCTCTGGGTAAGTCCATAATGCATTGAAAAGGCTCCCTTCTTTTTGGTGAAGGTAAACCTGGTTCCATACATGCGGTCACACCACACTTTTCACCTAATACAGTCAATCTGAGCATGGGATATTGACAAATAGTCCATACCCAAGATGACGTCATCAGGCCTCGATGCTGCTACTAGGAGATTACTGCTAAAGCTATCACCTCATAGAGTAATCTCACACTTCTGAAACTAGTGTGTAATCATCGAATCCACTTCCATAGGAGTCTATACCCATAAGTATCGATCCAACGACTCTGTCGGAATCTCCGAGGTCCGAAATAGGGCAGTGGAAATAAAAGAATGATAGGAACCTGTGTCTATAAGAATTGTAGCTAAGGTGGAGTAGACAAAGATGATACCTCATATCATCTCTGAAGTGCCATGATCATAGGCCTCAGCTGCCTAGATCTGAGCTCTCCCCTGTCCACCTGCTTTCTGTTGTCGGGGTAGACCTCCTGGTGGCAGTGGCGTTAACATCTCAAATCATCGCCCACTACCAGCTGCACAGCCAGCTCCTCTGCCACGTCCTCCTGCTCCCTACGGAACTCCTCGATCAATTATCTATCTCTTTATGGGTGGTCCTTCGACCGTCTGCTAATCAACGGTATGACAGGTCAGATAGTCACGATCCATGTGACCCTACCCACCGCATGCATAACGTTGCCCGCTCCTGGCATGACTGACTCTGTCTTGGGTTCCCCACAAAACTGAACCTGAATCCTGTGGTCGTCCACTTGTAGGTCTGGTTCTCTTGGACCTCTGCGACATCTGTTTTTTTCCATCTGTAGAATAATCTACTACATGATGACTAGTGGTGGGTCTCACTGCTGGCGATTGCTCACCAAGGAAACTCTCCACTAAGAGGGCTCTCTCTAACACACCCTCCTACGCTAGGATGATGAGTGAGATCATCAAAGCCCTGATCTCCCACCTGATTCCATGCTCGAATGTTTGGGCCTTGAAAAATGGGTCCCATACCATATCCATGGAGTAGCGTGAGAGGTCAGTGAACCTCATTTAGTACTGAACTACGGTCATGATTCCCTGCGGTAGATGAAGAAGCTCTTGTTTGCACACTGCGTAAAGAGTCATTGGGACAAACTCTGCCTGAAACAGGCTCTCAAAGACTAACCATAGAAGTGTCACCTCATCATGAACCTTATGTATCAAGCTACATCATCTTCCTTCTACTTCCTGTAGAAGGCTGGTGGAAAGAATCACCATGAGATCTACTGGCGTCCCTATGAGTCGAAAGACTCTCACCACAGCCTCCAGCCAATCCTCAGCCACCTGTGGGTCCATCTCTCCCTTGATTCTAGGGGGCCTCTGGCACTGGAACTCATGAAATGCGCCGATGCAGTGTGTAATGTCTGCTGTTGGGACTGGTGGTATCGGTGGTCCAATGGGGAATGGTACCGCTGGTGCCTCCACCGATGCCTCTACGGGAAGAGGGCTCTACACCGAGGCCTCGTCGCTGGGTGTGATATCAGTGCATACAACTCTCAGAACCCTAGTTGGATGTCTGCGTGGAGGAATACTGAAAAGAAATAGGATTTCCACAATAAATAAGTTATACCTGGTGAGCTGACCCAAGATATAACAAAGAAAACTCTTGGAAACACACACGAAATCAGTGTTTTTGTGCACTGAGTCAGAAATCAGAAGTTAGGGTCCTAGTGTATGGATATTTCCACCGCCGCTCCAACACTGGACTCCCTGAACTGAAAACCGCACTCATTACCCTTAACACTATTACTTTATAGAAAATATTAGAGCCCTAGTTCTTCAGTAAAACCTCCCTCTGATACAAATTTTTCCCGGCTCTTCCCCCGAGGACCATGCCGTGACTACCCCAAGCCCGCCTTCCATAGGCCAGGGGCTGGATACTTGCATAGAAAGGTGTTTTACCAAAAACTGAGAAGAAATTTCCTTTATAACCTACAAAATCACATCACAAAGCACACAAAAAGATACGAACACAAGCAAATTGTATAACCAAAAGAGTACTGAAAGTAAAAGAGGCTAGAATACAAGCCCAACAGGAATGTACAAGTACAACTGTGATACAATACAACTGATGAAAAGGGAAATTCAACTACTATGTCATACTTCAAGGTTCCTACCCGAAGGGTAGATACATATTTACTCCTCAGCACTTCAGGTCCACCCGTCTCCTCTGCAAACCGACATGTCATATGGTTCACCTCCAGGTATCATCCAGTTCTGGTACTCTCAACCTCAGTCAGCGCTGTCTATCGTCTGCATCCAACACAACAAGGTACATGCACAAACTGTGTAAGGGTGAGTATAATGATACTCAGTAGGGACCCCATGACCCTCTAGGTCTCACAAATCCATCAAGGATAAATCACAAAGTATGAAATCAAAAGATAACCTTAATTAGGTATATGCCCATACATATACCTAAGTTATCAATTAATCCATCTCAATCATGAGGAAAACATAGAGGTACTGACTCAGCTCACACCAGGGATTATTCTAGGTGTAATTTGATGTAACATTACGAGTCACAATGTTGAAAACCTCAGCTGCTGGAGAACTCCTCCTCTATCAAGTACAGTGGGTCAGCTTCGTCACACAGAGGTGCTTCCCACTAAACTTGGATTACTAAGGTACTCCTCCTGTCAGGTACCGTGGGTCTACCACGCCACCAAGGTGCTCCCCACCATGGGTATTCCGCACCACCAAGGCGCTCCCTCTCATGGACTGCTGAGGTACTCCTCTTGTTTTGTACCGTGGGTCTGCCGCGTCAAAAAGGCTCTCCCCACCGTGGGTCTGCCTCGTCACCAAGGCGCTCCCCACTGGGCCTGTCAAGTCACTCCGAGTGGAAGCATTCAGCAATCATCAAGTCTCAGCCAACCATTGGGTTCCCACACTATGATCGCTCGTCTCTGGGAGGATCTGCTCCATAAGCTACTGGTCGATATTCCAACTACCACTAAGTCCCATGAAGAAGTATCTCAAAGGTCTTCCACGTCATAAGGGTATCAATGTAACAAATGGCGAGTCAATCGGATGCCCGATCTTTGAGTTATTGGCCTTTTATTCCCGGAGACTCGGTTGGATTCATGCTTGATCCAACCTTATCATCCCCCATCTTAATCCAAAACATAACGGGGTATCACTAAAAGGAACCATCTCACTCCAAGGTTCCCAATGTTGATGACGGTTTGTCAAATGGATGTCCGGTGGCAAATTTATGGCCAAAAGAAAGTAAATGGGTTGTAGTGGGCCTGAGTCCAGTCCGACCCGATCGGACCGACTCAGTGCGACCCAGCCTAGGACGAACTAGTTTGGGTCGACCTGGCCTGACCCGCTCGGTCAGGCCTGGCTTGCTGGGCCGCCCGACTTGCTAGGTTTAGCTCGGCAGGCCACGAGGGGCCGCGGAGGGCTGCAATTGGCTGCCAGGCCACAGAGGGCACCGCGAGGCCGCAGGGTGGCTCGACTGGAGTAGGCAGTCCAGATGCGGGGTGGCGGTCTGGGCGTGGGGTGGAGGTCTATCCTTGGGGCAGCGGTCTGGCTGCGGAGAGGCGGTCCGGCCATATGGGGTGGAAGTGCGGCCGCAAGGCTATTTTCCGGTCGCGGGGCGGAGGTCCTGCTGTGGGGTGGCGGTTCGGCCATGCGGGGTGTCGCTCTAGCCGTAGGGCGGCGTTCTGGCCATGTGGGGTGGGGGTCCAATCGCAGGGCGGTGGGGTGGTGGTTCGACCACGCGGGAGAGCCGTCCTGCCACGGGGCGACGGTCTAGCTGCGGGGCGATGCCATTGTGCTGTCGCCTTTGTCGCTGATGGCGGTGGTGCATGCCTCCATTCTTATGCCCGAACTATGGATGGTTTCCATCCTCCTCCATCGCGAAGAACACCAAAAGATTTGCAGATGGGTCGGGCAATGTTGGTTTGGCCCGTACACTCTGCGTTAGGGTGGTAGCATATGCCTCATCAAGAACATGAACATGAACGTCAAATCCTATCCTCCTACAATGACTGTTCTCAACCCACAAAATGAATAGAAGGGGTGTACATGGGAAGTGATAAACAAATAGAAATAAACCCCGACCTCAGGTTTTTCATTGACGGCGACACGAGAAGGAAGTACGAACGTCGATTCATCATAGATGAAGACACCCCACATTGGAAGACATCCTGAGGAAGAAGGTCGAAGTCGAGGTCAACATTCTTTGTTGGTGGAGCATTCT
Source organism: Viscum album (assembly GCA_963277665.1). NCBI lineage: Eukaryota > Viridiplantae > Streptophyta > Magnoliopsida > Santalales > Viscaceae > Viscum > Viscum album. Next base: position 1,836,312,836 of record OY728160.1, on the reverse strand, counting down.
TTGTTGGCAAAGCGCTCTTCATTGGAGAACATTATTTCTTCAATAGCACTATCCTCTCCCAATTCCTCCAAAAATGCCAAGTAGCCAACATAATTTATTATGTTGGATATTTAGTTCGTTGGCATAAAATTAAAATTGGGTTAATTAATCTCATAGGTTGGAAAAATGAAAGTGGTATGTTCGTTTAATTATTGTAGAGGAGGCTTGGCACAATTAATATTGTAGGAGTTGAAAAGGATCTCCCACATTTAAGGAGGGAGTTGAGAGGTGTAAGTCTCGGGTGGTCCCCACCACCATACCCTCCCATGGGAAGTTATGTATGGGTGGTCCCGACCACCATAACCTATCATAAAAGGTTAAGGTATGGTGGTCCCCACTTCTCAACTTCCACATGGAGTTTTTTGACAAAAAAAATAAAAATAAAATGTTGAAAACTTTGTTTTTTCCCATTATTTTATGAAAAACCCAAAAAATAACTTCTACCCTTGACCAAAAACTATTGAGGTGAATGTATCTTTAAGTGAATACCAGCGCTGTGAGTTTAACAGTGTCCTAAGATTTCAATTCCGAGCAGCAGTTCAAAAGATAGAAAAACCTGCTCCCATGTTCACTGAAAGTACCTGAAATAAAGTTCAGAAATTCATTCCGGGCACTCTGGGCCTCGGAATCACACACAATCAATTTTCGTGGACTCGTAAAATTCTAATATATTTGAAAAAAATTACATGGAAATTCTGGGTCTTTAATATGTGTGTATTGTGATTTTGATATGAGGTGTACTTGATAGTGGAGAGGATTCTGAGACCTAGAGGCTCAATGAGTCAGATGAAAATATATAGACTACATGGGTGAGACAGAGTCTTTCTATACATAAATTGGCACCTTTAACTGAATGGTATGTCTTGGGTTATGGTATTAGACCTTACCTAGAGTAGTGTTGGATCTATATTGTGGAACACCCCTTTAAAGAAATATGTTTCAAGATGTGATGTGTGACATGGAAAATTGACCCTAGACATGTAATGAGGTAGTAGGCCAAACTTTGGATGTGATACCAACCCTATTCTTTCGAGTTATGAGTTGGGGTCTTGGAAAATGACTACCCTAACTCTTTAGGTATGGTGCCGTATAGGGTTTGGTAGCATGATATGATTATGGGATTCGGACATGGGACCAAAGTAGGTATGATTAAGCACTGTGGTGTTTTGTATATCATACTGTAGAATGATGGGTGTGTGTACCTCATCAGGTTTCATGGTGATATTTTTGGCACATATTGACTTCAAAAAATATTTATTTATGTATTAATTTTCATCATCCATACAAACTCATAATATAGTGTATATTATGGGTTCTTGGTGAGACCCAACTAAGATATATGATCATACCCTATGAGGGAACCTTTATGTATGTGTAGGTCTCATCTCAAGATTAATATTAGAGAACAGGACATGCAACGTATTAAGATTGGGAAACTCTATTGGTGTTTAAAGATTGGGATATGGTATGGAGTTCTAAATAGGGACCTCATATATTCTATTTCATTTTTTAGTTTATTTTGTATATAGTTTAATACTAGTGGGTGAACAATGTATACTTGTTTAACTATATGTCTATATGATTATCTAGATTCAATCATTTATTACAGAATTTTTGTTAATCTAATTATACATGCTCTAATTATATGATGATTTTTTGGTTTTTTTTATTTTGTTTCCACTAGGATTCAAGGAAATAATATCCCTATTACATGGAAGAATCCATTATCGTAAGTCAGCAACCTCTAATGTATGGGATACATGTTTGAGGTCACAAGGAACTCCATCTCATATTTGAAGAAATAATAATTTTTTTTGTCATTTGTGTAAATGTATTTAGAGATCATATTTCTCTCAAAAGAGGTTCATCACATGGTTTCTTGGTCTATTATTTATCATATTTGAAGATACAAGGAACTCATTAATGAACACACTATCTTGATCCACACTTGGTGTGATGGGAACCCGGTTTTGGATTGTTTTGGCTTCACTGGTTAGTTCTGAGAGCATGGGTATTTGTTTTAATAGTTATGGGCCTTTCCCACTTGGTTTCCTTTCTATGGTGAGGGTTTATACCCTTGGTATTCACCTTTTTATGCCCCCTTGATCTTTTTTCCTATGATACTATTTCTTTAGTAAAAATATATAATTTGAGAGTTAAGGCGGGAGATCACAATTTATATGTTATGACTAGTGTTGTGGAAGTTATAAACACAAATATTACTCTTTATTGAATAATATGAATCTTTTTGGGAAGGTGCATGAACCAGGGGGAGGTATTATAATAAAATGAGTAGAAAGCCTTCATAGAAACAAGATGTGACCAGAAAATCAGATAATATCACCACCCAAAATAAATTTAACTTGTCCTAAGACTTGTGTGCGAGTTGTAATCTGTAGGGTCACATAGCTGACAAGTGCAAGGGCATATTTCTTAGAGAAGTTATCTATGGTGTAAAAGGGAAGAAAATTCAAATTTCTTGGAATATAAATTTTAAGAATCCCAACAAATATGACTAATAAATAAGATAATTATTAGTTGTTTGGCAATACTAGTTTATGATGGATAATAAAATGGATAAATAAGGGATTTTTATGAAAAAAAGAAAAAAATTACTTACAGATGAAGAAGTTAAAATGCATGAGAGGCTTTCCCCAATTATATATTTAAAAATTCAATAATGAATATGAAAAATGTAGGGATAGTTTGAGTTTGGCACCAAATATTATATGATAATCCTACCATACCAATAAGGGATCATGGAAATGATGTTAAAATTAAAAATAAATGATGTTTCACTGATATATGAAGTAAAGAAAACCGTTCTAAATGAGGAAAAATTTCCGGAGAATAAGATGAGTAAGAAACCAGTCAGGATTGTGGATAGGAAAAGTACTGGGGATAGAAGGAAATATAAGAGTAGTTTGAGTGGAAACTATCAACATTAGTGTTACTTATGAATAATAAAAATACCATTTTTATTCCTAAAAACATTGGTTTATTTGATTTAAAATTTATGAAATTGAAGGGGAATATTTATTGTTTTTGTAATGCATAGATATTTTAAAAGAGAAACATCATCTTAATGAGCATATATTGATAGAAAAATCATGATTAAAAGATATTTTTTGACATAGAGACTTTAAAATATATATTTTTAAAATAAATTCATTCTCTTTTATAGTTTATGATGTACACAAAATTGGTTTTAAATAAAACACGATACTCTATTAAAATAAAATTATTTAAACATGACTATTATAACCTAGCCATGATGATAGAGGATATGAATAGGAATAAAACAATTATGAAAATTATATTGTTTAAAAAAATTTTAAAAAAATAAATGGTTATCTATTGGTTAGAAATTATATAAGAATCATTAATATAAAATTAAATGTTTTCTAAAAATGATATTTTTTTAAAAGACGGTTTAGCAGTGCTTGGAACACATAATTTAAAATTATTTTTTTACCAATTTTAGTTTTTTTGGAAAAAATAAACCTCATTTTGGAAATATAAATTTCAAAATTATCTTTGGGTGAATTTTTGGGTTGTTTTTAAAAAGATTAATTTTTTGATGAATAGAGAAAAGACCGATTTTCCATAAAAATTGTATTTTAATTTATATTATATATAAGGATAAATAATATTTTAAATTAGTTATAAAGTAACATTAGATAAATTATATTAAAATTTAACAAACTAATATCACTTAAATCAATTCCATCTTGAATTATGATATAAAAACTTTTTAATCTTTAGAAATATTTTCTTTGGAAAATCCATTTTTTCGATGCGACTGTGGATTTAATTTTAAATTTAATTTTACCACTTCTTGGAAAGAATTTGGTAAATCGGATTCCATATTTTGAATCATAATAATTAAAATTATCTAATTATATCAACTTATTTTTTTCATTAATTAATAGTAAAATCATCCAAAATTAATTACCGCGGTTAAGAAAAAAAGGGTTTACTGGGGGTCAAATTTATAAGATAATTGTTAAGGATGATCTAAAACATATCCAAAAACAATTTTATGTCTATATATAAAAATTGTAATCTATAATTTATTATTTGGATTTATTTTGGAGGACTTTTTCATGAGAAAAAATGTGCATCACTTAATGTTTTCAAATATTCCCTGTTTGTCCTCTCCCCCACTTATAAAAGGCCACCCACTATCCTCCCATATTAACAATTAAAAAACTATTTTTTTATTACATTAAATTCAAAAATATATTCCTTACATATCTAATCACATTCTAGACACATTTTTTAGATTTAAAATTCAATCTCGGAAGATGTTATGTTAAACCTAAAGGGGTTTTGAGAAGAAGAGTTACGTTCTTATCTATGTGTTTTCATTTTACTTATTATTATAGCTCCTTAAAATATTATTTATATATTATAATATAATAACACAAATAGATAACATATAATGGGCTGTTATTATGTTAAACTAATTACCTATATCCGTCTCCTTTTCCATCAAATGGGAAAGGAAACAGTCAATCATGTATACGACGAACTACTACCTCGTGAACCAATGTAATTATTTTTCCATAACCACCTTCAAAGGATGAATAAAATAATATATTTAACATATTTATAAAATATTTATGAAATTATTATAATTTTATAATTATTATATCACATATATCTTATTAATTTCTATTATGTGGAGGATATGATATCGTTCGTCATGTGTACGGAGGACTACTGCCTCATGATGCATTGTGAGGTTTTTTCTGTGACGCTTTACATGGAAGGTAGTAAGGATAAAGTTAATGAATATATGTTATATTTATCAACTAAACATACTTATGGAAATATAATATCACATATTTCTTCATACCATGTAGTCTATTGGAAAACAGTAACATCCCTCATGCATATGTGTGGACTACAACCTCAACATGGTTATGTGAAATGTTTTTCAATTTATTTTTAAATGGATGGAAATAATAAAGTATTTTATTTGTATAAATGATATATATAAATTAATTATAATACTCTATAGGTTAATTAATATTTATTTTCTGTTTTTCCATCCTTTAAGAAAAATGGAAACTATGTTCATACGTATGTACGACCTACCATCTCCATGAACAGTGAAATCCATTTTTTATATCTATCCTTTTTAGATTATAATGAATAAATATATAATAAATATATATTATATTTATCCTATTTTTAACATTTTTATATTATGGAACCATTATAAAAGTAAAAGGACTTCAAATAATTAACTAAAAGAAACATGAAAAAGCGAAGCAATTATCACCAGAAAGAGTGTTTTTAAAAAATAATTGTTAATAAATAGAGGATAAAGTACAATATATAAATCATATATGGTATGTTATATATGAGTATAATTATATAATATATGTATAATAAACATATATTTATGATATAGTAGGTTTGGACACATATGAATGAAGACGAACCTATGATAATAGTTTCTCACCTCACTTTTACTTCCGTGAGACGTATTCCATATTCACCACTTTGTTCCTTTGTGTGGTGTATAAACAACCCATTTTGAAATGTTATATTATTATTTATTATATATTCATGTTATTTTATGTTTCATTTGAAGATATTTCTTTTATGAGTCTAATGGTTCAAAAATTACCAAAGTGGTGAAAGATTTATGTTATAATCTCATTATTTATTGATACTATTTTTAATTAAATTTCAGATGATGAAATATAATGATCTATGTCTAAAAATCAATTAATGTTATTATTATTTTGTAATTCATAAATATTTAAAGTTTTAGTACCATTTTCTAAACTTTTTCTAAATAAAATGAGTGGGTAAATGTTTTTAAGAAAATCTATCATTATTTCTCTCTTCGATCAAAAATAAATTTTCTTCCAAAAACGTGTTTTAAAAAAATGTTATAGAATTTTTTTTTTAATTTTAAAAATGACTTATTAAATAAATTTTTACCCATTTTTTACTTGTAATTTCTTTTTAAAACAATCCTCATGCTGTTTTCCAAAAATGACCATTTAGATTTTACAAAAAATTTGAAAAGAATATTTTCTTTAACATATACAAAATGTAAGAAATTTCCTACCACCATGAAAGATCAATGTTTTAAATATTAATTTATAATTTTAAAAGGTTATTTTCAATGAAAATTATTTTAAAAATATTTTGTGAAGTTTTAGTTTTAAAAAAGTATTTTCAAAGTGAAAATTTTATTTTTATCAATATTATTTTTAATGAAATTTTTTAAAAAAATTTATTCATCATCGATAACAATAATTGTTTTACTTATACGACATTGGTAATATTTTGTAATAATACCATCTTTATTGTTTATATAGATGTTTTATGATCAGTTTGATCAGGGATGCCTAATTTGGATACCATTATCTATATTACTCTAAATGGTTTATGATTATGTTTAATGATTTGGGTAATTATTAACATTTTTTGTGTTAGTTTTTCAATAAAATTTTTAATGTGGATTATGTTTCACCCATTTAATATGAGGAATTAATTGGACTTGGTAAGTGACATGTGAGGCTCGCTATATCCCCTTGACACATCGATAAGTATTATGAGAAAAACTAGATTGGGTTTCTGGCAGAGTCCTTTCCAATTTATGTTAGATGTCTTCACATGTGGCTTTAACAGTATTATTATAATGTCCAGAATTTTAAATTACCTCATTATGATATTATTTATTGATGTTTAAGTGATTATTTGATTAATATAATATTCTTGTAAAATCTTAAATATCCTATGATTAAATATATAGATTATTTTCATTATTTATTCCTTCAATATTATGTTCAAGTTATTTATTAAATGACATGTGTTTTAGTTATTTACCTCTCCATATTGATTATGATATATTTATTCATTTCTTCTATTGTACCCCTACCCTAAATAAGAATTTGATCTCAACCCTTCATTGTGTTATATTTTTTCAGGGATATGGGAAAGTGTTTTATGTTTGATATATAGTGATATACTAATAGGAAATATGGAAATCAGAAAGAAAACACTTTTTTTATTTTACTTTTTCTATAGTAATGTGAATTTCATATATTTGTATAGTTAATAAAGACTACCAAACTATTTGGTCATTTGGAAAGTGATTACTTTTATCTTATTCCATTGTTTTAAAGTATCCACCAAATCTATGTACTAGGGTTGAGGCCTTTATAGTTTTGCACACTGGAAAGATAAGGATGTATTCTTCATGGTTTTTTCTAACTACAATAGGGAGGAGGTATTGAATTCATCCCTTTAGGGGGATAAAAATGATATGGTGTATTAAAACATCACAATCAATTTGAATCTATAAAATATTGATTTTTGGGATATCCCCATGAAATCTAAATAAAGAGGTTCTCAATAACACAAAAACCCTTATTTTTTAATATATTAAACATGTTAATTAAATTGGAGTGCAGGTCGATGAAAAATGATAGAAAGAGAAAGTTTTATGACTTTCAGATGAATATTTGATGGGTTTATTGATATATGTGAAGGTTATATATTTTTCATGAAAAAATCCCATTGAGTGATCAAAATGAGACTATGAGCATGGAATCAAATGAATTTAATTTTAGAGAAAAAATTGATGATCTTGGTTATGTCTCTCTTTTATTCCACAAAGGGTTTTCCTATGTATTATTAAAATAATTAAATAATGTCACCTTGTTAAGAAAACCATGTTGTATAATATTTATCCCATGTGTGTAAAAGCTATTTTCAGAAATAAAAATTGATAGTATAAATATATTTTGAGAAAATTTCAATGAAAAATGGGGGATGATAGAACAATCCCTTAATTGATTTGTATTTATTATTAATAAGGGGTAGAATAAAGAATTCATTAGAAACACATATTTAATTTGAATCATTTTGGTATTAACAATAAATAATAAGGTGATATTGTATTACCCAAGTGAGTTATGAATTTTTTGATAGTAAGTAAGGGTTTTATTATGGGGAAGCAGTCAATATGTGATTTGAAAAGGGAACTGGTGATTATTCGAGGATTTTTTTGGATCCATGGTTTAGAAAGGGGTGTCATTATTCCTAAGGAATCCTATTATAATTATGATAATTATAGAGTTGTTATTGACGGAAATCAAGAAAAATTTAGGTGGTTTAAAGAACACAAGAATAAACCATTTTGAATGTGTTTTTTTGAGATATTTTAGGATGATTTTGAATGATTAAGAATAAAATAGAAATAATTACATTGAATTTTGTATTTTGGGTGTCAAGATAAGAATTTTTGAAAAGGATGAGAGAGTATAACTTTACCTATGGTATGTATAGATTCAAATACATTAGATATGGATTTAGTATGACTTTATGAGATATTCACATAACATTAAAACTTATCAAAAATATGATTTTTATTTTTTAGGTAAACATTCTACGGATATCCTTAATTAATATTCTTATAATTTTTAGATAAAAAACTAATGAAATATTGAAAAAAATTAGAATAAATATTATGAATAAATTGGAATTCAATTTAGATAATGTGATTTCATTGATCATCATGGAATAAACATAATAATCACACATGATATTGGTGTTATGATAATTACAAAACAATGAGTAGAATATAATTACCATGTCATAAAAATGAGTGTATTGTTTGAAAATATCCCCTATATGAAATGGAGAGTTAGACCTTATTGTGATCTAAAATTAGTGGCTTTTTTACTATCTATTAACAGAGGAAGTTGGCTGAGGTCTAGCACGAGGATTAACATTCCACTATAAATGATATATTTTTTCATAGTTCCTATAGACATGAATTAATCATAAACTATGTGGATTTAATAGACAAGGGATTATGATGTTTCAATATTTCATAAAATAATAAATATTAATTAATATGGATATTTAATTATATGTGCTAAATAGTGATTTAAATGATTTCTAAATAAGGTAGGATCTTATTGAGAGTCAGGGAGATTTGACATTTCAAATACAGAAGATGAAATTCAAACATTTATTTTATGAATATAAATATGTTGGTACCCAAGAATAATGGGCAAAGATTTTTTAAGATAACTTGTGAACATTGTGCATGATATTTTTCTATAGTTATGATACATTATAGTATCTCAGAGAGAATATGAGTCTAAATTCAGTGATATATTTTTATAAAAAATAATACATGATTTCAAATAATTTACAAGGAGAATATGAAACCATATATTGTAAGATCTAGAGTGAGTTTTGAGATCATCAATGCCAATCACTATTATTGGTTGTTTATGTTCTTGAAAGGTTTATACCTATAGACATATTATACCAACTACTCATGGAGTAACGCCATTTTCAAATGGCACAACAATCACTATGAGAAAGGAGGCGATCTTTAATTATTGGATCATTTTTTGTTGAGAATTTTCAATTTCATATAGTATATTATGTAATTTTGAATATTGTAGTATCCATGTGGATAAGAAAAAAAATATATGGTTTAATATTATTGATCAAAATAGAAAAAATAATCCATGATTAGGGGAACAACCAATCATGTAAAGGAGTATGTTATTCTGGATGAATCATACAAATATTGTGTACTAATATCTTTAATATTACATTAATACATGAGGGGACAATTTGTGTTTATACTGAGTGGATTGAGAAGCATAACAAGTTCAAGATATTGAGTTAAAAAATATATTAAAATAAGGCTACTAATTCACACTAACCCCTATTAGTGTTCAATAAACCCTTTGGAATCATAGATTATATTTAATAGTTTATATTAGTTTTTATCAATAAATTGTTATCTAGACCCCAACCAAAGTATCCTGGATCTGGTACCTTACATTTTTTACATTTTTATTAGGTAAAAGAAATAACTTCCCAAATTACTATTTTTTTAGTAGATTTGGAAATCTGGATACACACATAATTTTTATTTTACAACTTTAAAATAAATACAACATAGAAAATCCATTGGAAACACCCCTATTCCTCAAGATTATCCCTGCATGTCAATCATAATAAACATCTTAGAATCTTGGGGAGAAATAAAACACAACAAAGTGTTGAGATCAGATGTTCATAAAGTGTAAAAATACCAAGGAAGGTTTCATAAATAGACATTAACAAAAAGAAAATTTGAATAACTAAAAATACATACCATTAAGACATAATCTTGAACATAATATGGAATGAATATAAGATAATCAAATAACACTATATAAATAATCACATGATAATGATACAAGAATATAGATATTAAACTAGTTGAATAATCACTTTGTTTATCAATAACTAATCTCATTATGAGGTAATGAATAATACATTAAATTATAAACTTACCATCAAGACCTCATCTGACAAGTCAACATAGATGGGTAAGCCTTTGGCCAAAACTCGGTCTAGTTTGTCTCATGAGATCTACCAATTCATCTAGGGGATATAGTGGACCAGACCTAACACATACTAAGTATAATTAATTCATCATATGAAAGTGTTGTAATGTAATAAACATATACATTCACATTGAAATTATCATATTAAATGTTAGTAACTTTCCCCAAAGAATAAAAATAATCATAAACTATCTAGTATAATATGAAGAATGGATTCAAATTTGAACATCCACAGTCAAACTGATCATATAAAATTAAAGAAAATATGATATATGTTATCTTAATATATCAAACTCAAATAAGAAAATGATCCAAGAAAAGTGTTGATATGGATGAAAATACTCTAATAAAATTATTGAAAAATTCCTGAGAGAAATACCACTTTTACTTTGAATTCATTTAATTAAAAATACGTTCAATTATAAAAAAATATATTTGAAAATGAAATTGTAAACTTTTAATGGATTCCTAAAATAATTAAGGCTTCTTGATATTAGTAAAATCCACTCCTTTCGTATAAGTTAAAAAACATTTCCTTTAAACTTTGAAAAAAGAAAAATTGAAAAGAGTATTTCTAAAAGAAAGTGTGAGTGTTAACCAAATGAATATATTATGTTTATCAGATATAAATTCGGATAAAAAATTTTAAATATGATATAAGAAAAAAGAAACTAATTTCACAAAAAATCATAGCATGACATAATCCATGGAGTAGAAGTTTAACTCAAAGATTATAAATTGGGTAAAGAATTGTCTTACCACTTTGTAATCAGTCGGACCATATGCCCCATAAGAGTAATAATCATAAAATGAAACATTAAATTACATTAATATAAAGGGATTCACAATATTATACAAATAAGGGAAGTATATATACACAAAAAAAGTAATAAGTAGTTAATAAGTTATATCTCGAAAAAATAAATGTGAGATGAGAAAACCCTTACCATATGTCTGAAAGTGTTCTGCACTTATACTTAATATCTTGGACAATAAAATTAGATTCATTAGTTAATTAATTAATAACCTAATAAAAATAATTTTTATTTATTATAATATCATTTTGTTAATTTATGTCAATTTATATGGGTTATAATGTTTAATTTCATTATTTCAAGAGCATTTGTTTCATGGTTTTAGGGTTGGTTATCTTGAGTATAAATATGGGAGATGTTATCAAATGGGAATAACTTATCTAGAAGTGATTTTTTTTTATTTTTAATAAAATTCATGAATTTTATATGATATCTTATATCATTTTTTATGTGGTATTAGGATGATTCATTAGATAAAATGTAGATAAAGATACTTTAATTTATTTTTGTGGTTTTTACGGCCATCATAAACATTTGTCGTTTTATTTAATATTATGTTTATATATTGGTTCCCGAACATGATATAACTTATAAAATATATATTAAAATATATTTTAACCATAATAATTGTTTTATGACCATTATTTAATTAGGTAAATAAAAATGAAAATGGGTCATCCACGAAGGCGGGGAATTGACACATCACGAACAATGTTTTCATTTTTAAACATAAAATTAGGGGTAAAGAGATTTAATGGCGGATATTCCATTATATAGATAATATTATAGTATATATATATGATAATTTAGTTATCATGATACTTTTTAAAGGGGAGGTGATGAAAGGATATGAAAAGAAATGAAACTAAAAGAGAAAGAGGGAGGGTTTTACCTCTTGAGTATTGTTTCCTTGAGAACCTTCTTAAGAAACATGGAGATGGTCATTTGGTGAGACTCGAAAGACCAGAACATGAGGATGAGTTTTTTGAGAGGAATTGGGTAGAGTATAATAACGATAAATAGATGAGGAAATGTGAGGATAAGAGGTGGTGAGTGTTTTTTTATATTGGACGAGAGGGGTGTTTTTATTATCATTTTATTCATTAGTTTATTATTTTTGATCAAGACTATCAAAAAAATTAACTATTATGACTAAATACAATAACTATATTATTTTATTTCTAAAAAATGATTGATTATCTTATCCGTATATCATCCATGACTCAATAATTCATCTATATACTTATAATGTTCAATACCATAAATCATCGTATTTCACTATTCACAAAAATACAACTAGTTTTGAAAAATCGAAAAAAATTCCCCCTTATAATTTTTTAAATATGAAGATTTCAAAAATTAAATCTATTTTATGAAAATAAATTTCTAAATATGAGGAATTAAATTTTTAAATAAAATAATCATGTGTTTGAAAAATACTGATTTTAATATCATAACCGATTTTTCGACACTTTGAAGAATTAATTACGGTCTCATAAAAATATATTATAATTATAATGAAACAAAATACTAATTTATGAATATATATTATGAAAATAAATTTTCATTTAAATCACTATATTAATTATGAAATTTTAAATGAACATTTTCATTTCTTAAAAATACCAATACTCAATTTATAATTTTTAAAACATTTATTAAAATATTCTATGATATAAATATATCATATATTCATTTATGAGATATGTAAATTATATATATAAATACAAAGGTGAGTTTATTATTCTAATGTTCAGATTACTATTCCTAACAGTCACATTACTATTCAAATAGTCATGTTAATATGTACTAGTTTATCATTGTTTTAAACTCAACGTTAAATGAAACATAAGCTATCAATGATGTTAAATTTAAAATAGACATACCATAAAATCGTTGAGTGTTACAATTATGAAATCTGTTGTATTTGGAATTATTTATTTAGAAATTTGTGAAACTAAATACTTGGATGTTGAATTAGATCATTGGTTTTATACAAGCTCACTAATGGGTTTAATTGGAATATGGTATCCACCCTCTATATTTATTTTTAACCAGTTTGTGACTAAGATGTGTGTAGTAAAAAGTTTTCATAAAATTAATAAAATTTAAATATAAAATGTTGTAATTATAAAATTTTATTCCATTAGAATATTTACTAAATTAATTCAAAATGTTTTAATGGAAAATAATCAGGTGTTTTTTGAGTTTTTTTGCTGAATCCATTCCTTGTATATGTGTTAACATATTAAAAAAGGTGTTGTAGTTGTTATTAATGATCAAGTTACTTTTATAAAAAGTATCTACATTGTATCATCACAGATGAATTAACTAAAATTCACTAAGAATAAAAAAACTTATAACATTTCATTTTATGTGACTTTTTACAATGAATTTTTAATTTATTAATAAGACTAAAATTACAAGGAATATGATTTGAAATATTAATAAAATTTGAATGTTCTTGTGTGAAATGAAATGATAAGTTTATTTGAATCTTTTTTAAGTTATTATGATGAAATTAGGTGGATAATTTATTAATAACATTCCTTAAACATTTCTTTTTTGATTAAGAACGAAGGATTATGTGTTATATCTATGAAATGACATGGTGAAAAATTTTAGTAAAATTTAATTGGGGTTTATAATAGACTTTAATTATATAGTTATGAGTTGTATTCAATAAAATAAGTTATTTGGTCCCTTTAATCCTATATTTTTATTTTTTAACAAACCCACTTTAATAGGTTCAGTGGGCACCCTTACAATCTAAAAAAATTTATTCCCAAAACAAAAAAAACCACATATAACAAAAAATAGACCACTATAGTAATGAAGATAATGTAGAGGATTATATAATTTTTGAATCCACATAGATTTAACCACTTGAAAGACAATATTGTGGAGATAATGAGGAAATTGACCTTAATATACTTCCCCATATCCTTGTATGGGTTGGGACATCATGAACTTTCCATCCATGGTTGAGCAGATATCTCCTTGTGGTCCTGCTTTTCTACATCACTAGCATAAATCACTAAACAATGAAATTGATCTGTTAGTATATAGAACTACCCAATTAGAGGTTACCAAGATAAAACCCACCAAAAAAAACAACACCACACTAGGAATAACAACCCTCTACAAAGATAAAATTCAGAATACCCAATGAAAAATTATCAACCATTAGAATTAATTCAATGAAACAAAAATAAACATGCACTACACATCATCAACCCCTTAAAAATCCTCTAGCAGCTGAATAAACTGTTGGGTAAGAAATTGGTTCTTGATAGAAACCACAATTTTCTAAACTATTTCTTAATAGAAAACACCTCTCCATACTTTGTTACTCTTCTTTGAAAATTAAATGAATTCTCATCCATTAAACTACATATTTAACTGAAAGTGAATGATTTTTTATAAACCAAATTTCTTCAGGTATGGGTAACATTTGTGACTACTTAGTTAATGATTAGTAGGTTGAATTGTTTCCCTATTCAACAAATTTTATTATCAAATAGAAAATAAATTAGTTAGTTTTTTACTCATGTTGATCAACATCTTATGCCTTGTTATCTTTTTAATTTATCATATTGTTTATCATACCATTATGATGTTAAACTGATTTAATTAGTAACTTCTGGATGAATTCCACTGTGTCTTGGAAATTGTTTTATTATTATATTTTTTTGGGTTCCTATGTTGATTCATACTTTATTTGAGTTATTTTTATTTAGATTTCATAATTAACAATTTTTTTTATATGAGTTATATAAATATTTCAACTTTTAGTTTGTGTAAAATTATGAATTGATATGTATTTATTAAAATGGTAATTTATAGTAGGTAAGTGGAAACAACCTAAAATGAATATATTTCATTAATATTGTTTAAAAAATATGTTTTAAAATGAAAATGTTGATTTAGATAAAGAATTTATAGTATGAAATATATATATCTTATTTATTACGTATATAATATCTTATACACTATTTTGAGTTCAAACTAATAATACCGAATTATCATTATTCCATATCTTATTACTAGTTTTAATTTTCAACTAATATTCATTAATTATTTTTATTATATCCCTTATTTCTTATTTAGATTTGTAATAAATAGTATTTTATGGTCATTAGGCCATTTATTACTCCGTTATTGGATTAAAAAATATTATACATGTAACACCCTGAGATGTTAAAAAATAAATTTTTAGAATAAACTAAAATTATTTAATTTCTTTCATTACAGATCAAACCAAGTTAATCATTATTTATAATCAAAACCAAGTTTAGCTTTCATTATACAGAATACTGAGTTTAAAAGAAACATGGAATATTATTAAAATATAATTATAGTTATCACTTATCCATTCAAATTATGGGTATGAAAATTTTTAAATAAATTATGAAAATATCGTTTCTCATGTTCACAAAATGATTTCTTTGGTAAGAAATTAATTAGAAATAATGAAATTGATATCCAAGAAAACTATTTTTCTATGCACAAATATGTTTTATCTCAATAAATTAAGCAAAAAAAAACTTTATGAATGATTTCATTAAAATGTATAAATTTAATATTCAATAAAATATTTAAAAATCATCTTATGTGTTTTCTAGAGAAGAGATAAAAATAAATCCATTTTTACGCATAAAAGATTTATTTTTTCAAAAAGATTGTCTTTCCGCCTTTTAGTGGAACACTTATTTTGAAACTAATTTTTGATACTTTTATAAATATTTTTTGAAAAATAAACATAATTTTTGAAATATTAATATCAAAATTAGATCAGGGTGAATTTTTGGTATTTTTATGAGATGTTTCCTTTTTCAACAAATAGTGAAAAATATTGAATTTTAATTGAATACTAAATTTCTATCTAAATAATTTATAATGTTAAAATATATTTTTAATTGGTTTTAAATTAAAAATAGTAAAATTATACATCTATCAATCCAATTTTGGTTATTTAAATCATTATAAATTTTAATTTTTATATAACAACACTGTATACTTTTCAAAAAAATTCAATTTAAAAACCCAATTTCTCATCACATTTGTAGAATTAATTATAAATTAAATACAACCACTTCTAGGAAATTAATTTTTTAAAAAATTACTATATATTTGGAGTCTGTATAAATTATAATATCTTATAATTCCAAATTAATTTTTCACCAAATATATTAGTAAAAATATTTAAAATTAATTACATTGATTAAGGTAACATTGAGTTTACTTAGTGGTTAAACGTAGAATATATGGTGTAAAATGTCAAATCAACTTGTGAAAAACCCATTGTATGGAAATATTTCAAACCGTATAACATTATACTCAAATTTTATAATTTTTTGGAAACTATTACATGAAATTTCTCAATATAATAAGTTAATCAATGAAATAAAAAAATACCTTTATTCCTTTTAATTTCTATAATGCATTGAAATAGGAAAAAAATAAATAGGTTTGTTCATAAAAATTATTTTTAAAGGTAAATGAGTATTTGTTATCATGATAATTTATTTTAAATTTTTATAAATGATATAACTATATTAAATTCTGAAGAACGCAAACACATAAATTAATTAGTTAATAATTAAATAAATAAAATGCTACTAAATACATTAAAAAATAATTAAATTGAATGAATTTTTGTATTAAATTATATTTGTGGATGAATATATAATGTTAAAAAGGCGTGAACAAAATTTACTCTCTTTACATAATTTTCCTGGTATTTTTTTAATTTAAATTAAATGAATAATATCAAAATTGATGTTAATGTAATTTAATAATAAGTTCTATTTTATAAATTGGTTTAAAATTAATAAAAATATAATTTTATGTAAATATATATTTAAATAATAATAAATAACAATTATAGTCCATTATTGGACCAATTTCTATTATAATTACTATATTGACCATTAAATTGTAAAAACATGTTTTTGAGTGGTTATGGTTTAAGTAGTCTTTTTTCACATTACATGTGCTTGTGTGAAAGTTAATTTACAACAAACTTAAGATTTATAATTTAAAATTTAGATATAATATTCATAATTGGTGATTCCAAGTTTTCTAATAATTCTCACATTAATTTATTCCTAAACAATAAATTTCTTACGCTATAGAACAAGTTACCATAATGAAAAATGGTAAAATAAGGAAACATAAGAGTTAAGGAACCAAATGTTTAAAACATGTGAATAAATGTGTGGTGGAGATTTTAATTTCCCATATAATCCCTAAAATCATTTAGTTATTATTTTTTTAGAAACATGATTTATTATTGAGCTCCTAGAAGAGAATACTTTTGAGTATTTATAAAAATGACACTCTGCCTCAACTATAAAACGGAACTCACTCACCTCACTTCCTCAAAAATCTCATGAAAATTTTCTCAATGAAGATATTGAAAAGTAACATCCAAAATTAATGAAAATAATCATATAAACATTATTTTGGATATACATCCACCCACTGAAGGCTTTAGCGAAAACCCAAGGAGGATACCCAAAGATGTGGTAATGATCTTCAAATGACTGTTTTATTTTATATCTTCCTCTACATCCTTAAATTATTCATTATATCAATATTATATAATAAAATTAGTATTCTAAATATAATTATTTATTATTATATTAGGTTTATTACATAAAAAAACAATTCTATCAAATGAGTTACGAAATAATCGCTCATGTGTATGGCAGACTACTTCCTCACGAACCGATGTTATTCGTGTTTCCATTACCACCTATCATGGTTTGGAAGAACGATAGAGGTAATATTTATATAGTTTATTTATGATATTTATGATGTTATTATGATTATTTAATTTTTATATCAGTCATGATTTCATGCTTTCCATTTTATGGGAATATGACAAAGTCGTTCATTTGTACGACAGACTACCACCTTGTAAAGCGATGCATTTCGTTCACACATTACATAGAATGTATTAAGAACGTGTTTAATAGAAATATTTTATATATATATGAAATAAAATTGATAATTTAATAATATATATATATATATGTGTGTGTGTGTGTATGTATGTATTTATGTATATCATTTACATTATTTATTTCAATACGATAAGAAAACAAAAGCAATATTCATGCGTACGTACAACCTAAAATCTCCATTAATAGTGTATTTGATTTCATATCACTATCTTTTATGGGTTACTAAAAATACATATATAATGAATATATATTAAATTTTCATCATGTTTTACATTCTGGAAATTATGGAATCATGATCAATGTAAGAATACAATGAATAACAAGTCAAAACTTATATGAAAAACAAAGTGGCTATTACCCAAAACAAAACATTAACATGGTATTATTAATAAACAGGTAATATAAATTCATAATAAATTCCTATATGGTAGGATATATATGAATATGGTTATTTGATATATTTATAATAAAAAATAATTATTATGCAGGAGGTTTGAAAGCGTATGAAGGAAGTCAAGACAAAAGGTATGGGATTTCCATCCCAAGTTTTCCTTTTTTGAGACACAAGATCTATTCACCACATCCTTCTTCTATGTGGTGAATATTTTACACAAGAATCTACTTTATGATGATTCTAATTAAATTTTTGATATTTTAATATCCATTTTATGATCTCTCTTTTATGGGGTTATGTTTTCAAAGTTACCAAATCCGTAAGGGAATTTTTTCTCAATTTTCCTTCTTTGAGATATATGTTATGTTATGCACCTATATAATTTTTTAGGTGTACATACTACACCCATTGACATGTTATATCATGAATTTACTTATTCTAATGATATTTTAATCTTATTTTATTGTTATTATTTCATGGGGATTATTATTCAAAGTTACCAAATTGGTAAGAGTTTATTTCTATAATCTCATTATTTATCTCGATTGTTTATGATTATGATTCCACTAATGAAATACTAAAATCTATACTGTCAAAAATTATTATCATTTCTATTATCCTATGGTTATTGAAGATATCATCATTTAATGGTACCATTTTTCTACTAATTGGTACATAGGATAATTAAGAAAATATTTTCAATAAAATATAAATTTATTTCTCTCTTCGATCAGAAATTTGTTTTATTAGAAAACCACGTTTTCTAAAATTTTATAATTTTTTATAAATGAAAATTTAATCTATTTTCCAAGGATAAATTTTTTTAAAATGATTAATTTTTTTTTCAAATGTGTTTAAAATAATTTACAAATATTCCTCTATATGTTTTTATGTTTATTTTCTAATAAAAAGGTTTTCAAAATGTTTAATGTTTTAAAAATGTGTTTCTAAAATAGGAAATAATATTTTAATCAAGAAATATTTTCAATAATTTTTACGTATTACATTATAAATTTTCAATGTGTTTTCATAGAAAATGGATTTTGAAAATATTTTATGTTTTCAAAAATTATTTTCAAAGAAAGATTATTTTCTATAAAAAATTCTCTAAGAAATCTTCAAAATCCTACTCCATATAAGATGAAATAATTTGATATGGTTTATTATTTACCAAGGATATGATCTCTAGAAACCAATATTATTCATTCTTAAAATGGATTATGTTTATGATAACATGTTATTTATGAAACCTATTTCTCTTCAATGAGTTATACAATGATAAAACACTTATAAACCGCTTATTTTAACGGGTTATGTTATGAGAAATTTATTTGGAAACGTATCTATTTTCTATTGGTTATGATATAATGACATTTTTATGATACCCATTTCATTTCATAGGTTATTATATAGTGAATGTTTATGATCGTTTGTCACACATATGTATAATTTCATTATGTGACAGGTGATACCTATATCTAGCTCAAAGGCATTGGGTAAAGATTTATATATATCATGAGATAGACTTAATGGAATGGGGAATGAACCTGGTACAATAATATTCAGGTAGAATGAGCAGGGAACTCAGTATAGAAAAGTAATTTTTCCATCATGATGGTTTAGGGATTCAACCCATTCCACAATAAGGAAAAGGATTCCACTGGTGATGGTGGCGTGTCCTGCCCAATATGTGTAACCCCAATGAAGTTCCTCTATTAGTTTTGGTCATAATAATTGACTCCTATATAATGATTCTATATAATTATGTGACTTACAAAATTATATTTATTATTCCTATGTTATTCTCTCATGAATTAATTTTTTTATTCCCTTATGATTCATGTATTATGAACTGCTAATCATTATGCCATAACTCATGATTATAATATCTTATTTGAATGATATATTTTTCAAATGTTATAATTATGTTTCCATACCTTTATGTTCATGTAATTATTATTTATCTACTATATTTTCCCTAAAAAATAATTTGACCTCACCTTTTATTATGATTACTTTTCACAGAATATGAATAATGGTTTTATGTAGGTTACGTCTATGAACAGTACTAAATGGAAGATATTCGAGGGAAAAATTAAAAATCATTCACCAGATTATAATATTGCATTCAAATATTCCAAAGGCACTAAATATTATTATCCTTAGGCATATTTCTGTGTAATTTAATAAATATTCATTAAAAATTATATAATATCCATGTATGTTAAGCCCTAGGCTCCTATTGTTGGTATCAAAGAAAAGGTTTAGTGAAAATTTGGAAACTCAGATGAGAAAGACTAAGTGAGATACCAAGGGATATTTCCAAGGATATATCTTGGGATGTATCTATTGATAATTATATATATGAGTTAAAGTATAGGGAAATGTACTGAAATTTTGGTAAAGGATAAAGTGAGTGGTTTCTCATAAATACATCCTTGTCAGGATAGTACAAGTAGATGATAATTTGGAACATATTTGCCTAGGGTACATGAACTTGAAAACACCATGTTTAGCTAGACTCAATCAAGAAATCATGCATGACAATTAGCCTTATTGTAAACCTGGTTTGAAAATATAATGGGATATACTTTTGGAATTGAAACACTCTTTATAAACTATAATGAAATATTTAAATAGAATATGACTATGAATAACCTTGGATAAACCTAAGGTGTACTATATTAAAGAATAAGGTGTCATGTTTTAGACATCATATAAGAGATTTCCGGGTTACTGTAGCTGGTACTGTAGCAGAATTGTAGAAGGTACTGTAGCGGGAACTGTGCAGTACTATAGAAGGTACTGTAGCGAGAACTATAGCAGGCACTCTTTGACACTGTAGCAGCCGGGAATATGCCCCTGTTTGGGCCTTCGGGACACCGATTTGGTCCCTGAGTCCTTTAAGGCCTTCGGGCCACCCATGACTTTGGGTCAGTAAGGCCTTAGGGCCACCTCAAGGCCTTCATTCCACCTTTAGTGCAGATGCAAACTAGACAACCTACACAGAACAAGCTCTACAAGGAGGATGAGCAAGGATCATTCAACATAGCAGAGCTAAACGGATTTCAAGAATAAGAGGGTATGACACCTGCCATCGGGACAAGCCTGTGCATGCATGATAATGCCTATCCAAACAGAAATGCGAAGGTGGAGAGCTGATTTCACGATGAAGATGCTGGGGAGGAGCAGTTCCAAGTAGGTAGTCTGAGTTATATGTAATGTTTGAAGACTATAGGCAATGAATTCCTCTAAGGCCTATGAGACATGTATTACTTACGCCTATGGTCCTTGTAAGTGTTCCACCTCACCCCTTGAAAGGTGGATTATCATAATCAATAAAAAATGAAGGCCTTCGGGCCATTGGAGTGGTTCACAGTATGATTTCTTATTTTAGTCAATGGTGGGAACCTGAACTAACTATGTTAACAGTTAATGTCACAATTTTTTTTGATGAGTATCAAAATAGGAATATTACTAGAGTAAATGATGTTGTGATTTTTCCTAATATGTTATCAAAGAACATGATTTACAACCTGTACCCTAATGAAATGTAGGACTCAAAAAAGATTATAATAAAAGGGTTATTTGAGAGTTTATGTAGTGGAGATCATGGTGGAAAGAAGATTCAATTTCTTTTGTGTTGAGAATGTGGAACGAAACAACCAATTGGATGTCTTAGAGGAATAACAAGATGTTTTGACTATGGAAAATAAGGTTAAAGGAAAGAAAATAAAAATGAAAAACTAAAATTTCAGTTAACACAAAATATGAGAATAATATCCCCCCAAGGATATCATTAACAGTTAAATACATTAATTGTGGAAAGTATTTTCATTATGAATATTGATGTTCTAAAGTGAAATATTCTGAAGAGAATCATTTAAGAGGTATTAGTAATGGTTATATTTCTGATGGAGAAGAGACTACATGTGACATGTGAAAGGAAATAACTGTTAAATAATTATATGATAAAGATTAGTTAATTTTTTTAGAATGAAGTGGGATAAATGATGTATTTATGTATTTGAATTCAAATATTTTTTTATCTGCATTAAAAAAAATATAAGGATTCATCCGTATAAGTTCTTCATTAAGGATTAAAAATAATATGTTGAAGGATGATGATGGAATAGAAAAGATATTTAATGGATAGGTGATATTTTGATTATGGAAAGACAAACCTTAATACATTATGGGTGTATAGATAATGATTTCAGGATAAAATATGTAAGAGAAAAATAAAAAAATTGGATAGTACAGATTACCTTGAAACTAATTATTGATTTTTTGAAAAATGTGGTTAATGCTATCATAGATATATTTTATAACATTTTTCTATTTAATGAATACATCCAATAATCTCTATAAATTAGGAGTAATTATTCATGTTTTTAATATGGTATTATGGTAGTTCAGGTTTTTACCATGTTTCAAGTGAATATATGAATAAGGTATTCACATATTTGGTTTGTGAAAATCAAGAGATACTTTATGATATATATGGATCCATGTTAATTTGATGCTGAGAAAATTGGTGACCATTTTTATAATTGGTTTTATTTTCATATTTATGAAGGGAAAAACGGTTTACCATTTACAAAATAGTTTATACTGAACTTTGAATGTGGTTTTATAGATTAATGTACTATTTGTTAATATAAAGATTTATTCATATTGGATAACATTTTCTAACCATTTTTATTTGATGATAAAGAAATACAGATGTAATAACTTCTCATTATTTCTATTGATCTTATGATCCATTAGTTCTTCAGGTATAAAAAATTCTCTACCACTTCTTAGGGTAAGAAATGAAGTGGAAATTAATCAAGGCACAACCAAAGGGTGATATTTTGTTGAATTCGATTAAGTATTTCATCTCATGAGAAATATTCAAAATTAGAAAAAGAATCATGGAATAAAATGTTTTTCTATTATAAAATTCAATTATTATAAAAATGAACATTTTAATGCCTCTTTGGTTTATGGTTTTTTGTTGTTAACTTTCTTGGATCACCCACTTTCATGTGATTAGTGATCTCTATCACTCTTTATAACTATCAATCATTTTCTTACATGTATAAATATTCACTTAACACATAAGTTATCCTATGTGGAAACATGTTATGAGGTACTTTGGTTAACCGTTATATTTCCAACATTTACTTTTTAAAGGAAGTTTAATTATACATTTTTATGATGTGGATTTCTATTAAAGTAACTTTGAAGTATTAAATCTTTGATGACACCGACGAATTTTGAGGGTGAAATTAATTTTATGGGGGGTAGAATGTAAACAATTATGATTTAATGAATTATTATTTTTTAGATAAATTATAATTCATTGATTCATTTCATTTCACACTACACCAAGTTAAGATTTCTTTATTCGCAACACCAAGCTTATCTTGCATTACACACAACACTTAGTTTAAAAGAAACATGACATATTATTAAAATATAATTATAGTTATTACCAATCCATTTAAATAGAGGGTATTAAAAATATTAACTAAACTACGAAAACATTGTTTATTCATGTTAATTAAATGAATTATTTGGTAACCAATCAATTAAAAATAAATAAATTCCTTCTTGGAAAAACTATATTCCTATGCACAAGCTTGTTTTATCTCAAAAAATTATACAAACCAATTTTGATGAATTATTTTAGTTAAAGGTATATATATTATATATTAAATCAACTATATAAAATTTTTATCATATTTTTTTAGACATTAATTAATAATTAATCTAATTTTACGCATAAAAAGTTGTATTTTCTTGAAAAGGTAGTTTTATCAAATTATAATGGTGAACTTATATCCAAACTAATTTTTGAAACTTTTATAAATATTATTTGTAATAATATATTTCATTTTTGAAATATTAATACCAAAATTATCTTAGAGGTTATTTTTGGTATTTTCTGAGACGATTCATTTTTTGATGAATAGTGAAAAAGACTAAATTTTAATTTAAAACTCTATTTTCCTCTAAATAATTTATAATGCTAAAATATATTATGAATTAGTTTAAAAGTAAAAATAGTTCAGATATATATATATTATTCCAATTTATATCATTGGACTCATTTTAATATAGAATTTTGATATAAAAACATTGTAAATATTTGACCATTTTCACTTTAAAAACAAGCTTTCTCAACACATTTACGAGACTAATTTTAAATTAAATTCTTCCAATTATGTGAATTTAATTCATAAAAAAAGATTACATAGTTTTAATAATAATAATTTATAATTTATAATAAGTCTAAATTAATTTTTTAATAATGTTATTAGTAAAAATAATAAATATTAATTACAATGATTAAGGTAAAAACAAGTTTACTTAGTTTTTAAGCTTAGAATATAAGGTTTAAAATGAACTACCATCTTGAAAAACACCCTTTATTGAAATATATATATCCTTAACATCATATAATATAGTTTTATGATATTTGGGACACTTTTACATGAAAGTGACCCATATAATAATTTAATTAAAAAAGATAAAAAATATACCTTTCATCCTTATAATTTCTATAATTCATTGTAATAGGGAAAAAATATGTAGGTTAGGTTATAAATATTATTATGAAATATAGATGAGTTTTTTATTGTGATTATGTATTTTAAATTCTTAGAGATGATATAATTACATTAGAGGCTTAAGAAATTCCTATGCATGAATTATTTAGTGGATAATTTAATAAATAAAATGATACAAAAAAGATTAAAAGTAAATTAAATTCAACAAATTATTGTGTAAAATTATCATTTTTATAATAATATATCATGTTAGAAAATTTTTTAAAAAAATTTATTTTACTTCCATTGTTGTATTGATATATTTTTTAATATAAATTAAATGAATAATGTCAAAATTGGCATTAATTCAATTTTATAATAAGTGATGTTTATTAATTGATTTAAAATTAATAAATTCCTAAATCGAATAAATAGACTTTTAAATATTAATAAATATGAACTAGGGTCCATTAATAGAACATATTTCCTACCATAATGATTATATTAACTATTAAATAGTAAAAACATTATTATAGTGGTTATGGTTTAAGCAATATTTATACGCGTTACATGCACTTGTGTTAATGTTAATTTCTAATAAATTTATAATTTATAATTTATAAAATTTTAATAATATTTATAATCAGTTATTCCAAAATATATAATATTTCTCAATTTAATTTAGTCTTAAAAGATAAATTACATAGGTCAGAAAACTTGTTACCATAATGAAACAAAATGATAAAACAAGGAAACATAAGATTTAAATAACCAAATGTTTAAAAAATGTTTATAAATGTGTGTTGGAGATTTTAATATACTATATAATCCCTTCAATCCTTTAATTATCAGTTTTGGATATTCTTGATGTATGATTGATCCCCCAATAGTTAATACTTTTTAGTATTTATAAGAATACCACTCCTCCTCAACTATAAAAAGTCACTCACTCACCCCACTTCCTCACACCTCTAAAGACATTTATATCAACCAATATATAAAAATAACTTACATACATACCTAAACTCATCCTAGAAAAATTATTTTGGTTCTGAATACATCCTTTGAAGGATTTAGTGAAAACCCAATGAGGATACCCAAAGAATATGTAACGACCCACAACCGAATATTTTATTTTATATATTCATCAACATCCTTAAATTATTTTAATATCATGATTATATAATAATATAATTATATTAATTATAATTATATTTTTTATGTTATGTTTTCAACCTAAAAACACATAAACTTCCATCAAATGGGTTACAAAATCATGGTTCCTGTGTACGGTGGACTACCGCCTCGCAAACCGAACCCATTCATTTTTACATTACCACCTAAAAAGGTTGGGAATAATGAATGGAATAAAATTTATATATGTTATATAGTATTTTATGATGATATTATGATTCTATAATTGTTATAATATACATACCATCATGATTTCAATTTTTTGCTAATACAATAATGTCGTTCGTGTGTATAGCAGACTACCGCCTAACGAAGTGATGTAATTCATTAACAATTTACATGGAATATATTAAGGATGGGTTTAATATAAATATGTGATATATATTAAATAAAAATTATACTATAATGATAATATGTATATATATTTTATTTCAATAAGCAATAAAAACAGAAACGACGATCATGCGTACATATGACTTACTGTGTCCAAAAAACGGTGTATTTCATTTCCTATCACTAAATTTTATGGTTTAATAAAAATAAATATATAACGAAAATATATGATATTTATATATTGGTTTAAACTCTCGAAATTTTTCAATCAAGATCAAATTAAGTGAACCAAAAATAACAAGTCAAAACTTATATGAAAATCCAAGAGGTTATTACCTGAAACATAACATTAACAAGGGATTATTAAAAAAAGAAATATAAAGTCATAATTAAATAATATATGGAAAGATATGTATTAATATATAGATTTTCTGTATTTATAATAATAATATATTTATTATATAAGAGCATTGAATGCGTACGAAGGAAGTCAATACTAAAGGTAAGAGGTTTTTGTCTCACTTATTACTTTTGTGCAACAGATGCAATATTCACCAACTCTTTATTATATGGGGTGTATATAATTCCCTTTAATTTACTTAATAACTCATATAATTAAATTTTCTAGTAATTACATATTCATTTGGAATTTATATTTTTTGGGGTTATGATTTCAATGTTACCAAAGCGAAAAGGGAATTTTGTCTCAATTTTCGTTCTTTGAGACACTTGTTAAGTTATAAACCTATATTCATTTATAAGGTTTACATAATGAACCGTTTACATGTTATATATGAATATATTTGTTTTCATAATATTTTTGTCTTCACATAATGTTATTATTTCATGGGGTTTATGATTCAATGATACTAAATTGGTAAGATTTTATTACTACAATGTAATCGTTTATTAGGATTATTTATGATTATACAGCCATTGATGAAATCATATGATCGACATATCAATTATTATCAGGAATTTTCTTATACAATGTTTATTAAAGAAATATTCATGTAATGG
Organism: Viscum album; assembly: GCA_963277665.1. Lineage (NCBI taxonomy): Eukaryota > Viridiplantae > Streptophyta > Magnoliopsida > Santalales > Viscaceae > Viscum > Viscum album. The sequence continues at coordinate 1,836,285,143 of OY728160.1, read as the reverse complement.
AACCATTTTTATGCTCATTGGTACTTAATATAATATAGAAAATGTTATTAAGATAATTTAAATTTATTTCTCTCTTTAGTAAAAAATTTGGTTTATTCAGAAAAATTGTTTTCTAAAAATATATTCAATATTTTAAAATAATATTTTAAAAAAAAATTCCAAGGAAATTGTTTTTGGAAATGTTCTATATTTTAAAAACAATTTTAGATAGTTTTAAAATCTTACTCTATTCGTTTTCAATGTTTTATTCAAATAAAAATGTTTTCAAAATATTTTATGTTTTAAAAAAGTGTTTTTTAAATAGGAAAGAATATTTTTCTCAAGATATATTTAAAATTATTTTAAAATATTAATTTATAAGTTTTCAATGTTTTTTCATTGAAAGGGGATTTTGGAAATGTTTTATGTTTTTAAAAGTGATTTTCAAAGAAGGGTTATTTTTCTAAACAATTGCTCCAAGTGACCTTTCAAAATCCTTCTCTATCTATGATGAGATCCTTTGATATAATTTATGATTTACTATAGATATTATCTAAGTAATCATTTATTATTATTTATTTTAATGGAAAATGTTTTATATAATATGTTTTCTATAAAACTTGTTTCTCTTCCACGGGTTATAACATGATAAAATGATTATGAAACTCGCTTCTTTTCAAGGGTTATTCTATGATGAAATGATTATGAAACCTATGAATTTTATATAGCCTATGGTATGATTACATTTTTATGATTCCATTTTTATTTCATGGGTTATGATATAATGAATTTTTATAATCTTGTGGCACACTTATGTATGATTTTATTATGTGATGGGTGGGACCTATATCTCCATATAATGAATTAGTTATGGTTTTATATATCTTATGAGATAGAAATGGGGGGAATGGGCAGTGAACACAACATAGTAATATAAGGATATAAAAATTAGTGAAATTGGAACATTAAAGTACATTTTTTATCATGAAATTTTTGGGAGTGAACCTATTTAATAATAAAGAATGGGCTACCACTAGGGATAATGGTGGTTTCCGCACAGTAGGAGTAGCCCCCATGAATTTCCCTGATATGTATTGGAAATAATCCTTGAATTTTAGGGAATGATTTTTAAGCTTATATACCTTCCACATGTTTATATCTTATTCCTAAGATATGATATCATGGATTATATTAATGATTCCCTTATGATTATTTTCATATGGACTGCCAATATTTATACCATGACTCATGATTATGATATATGATATGTAGGGTATATTTTTCAAATGTTAATATTATGTTCTCATACCATTATATTCATGTTATACTTATATTTCTCCTTTATTTGTCATTAATGAGAATCTACAATCAACCTTTCTTATTTTTTATTTTCCCCAGGTTATCAAGAAATATTTTATATAGGGTATGTCTATGAGGAGTACTAAATATGGAGATATTTTTGGAAAACATTGAAGATCAGTCACCAGATTAGAAGATTGTGTTTTATGTTTCACAATAAACCAAACTATTATTATTCTCAAGCACAAGTTTGTGTAATGTAATGAATATTGATCAAGAATGATGGAATACCCATGTATGTTAAGTTCTAGGTCACTATAATACTCAAATATAATCATTCCATTTCATATAGATCATTTTTATTGCTTCTATAATTTAATAATTCCTATATGTTATTTTTTTATAATATATCATATTTTCAGCTATATTTAGTATAAATATCCAAATAAGTTTGATTATGTTGGTATTATGTTTAGTATTGAATTCATATGTATATTTATGACATTTATATGTTGATCATGTGAAATGTTTTATATTATTTTTATGGTCTTTTGAAGTTGGAATATTGATTTTTAATTGGTAAAATATTAAATTTTGGATGTGTTATGATATTATATTAACTTTAATATAGTTTTAAATTTTCTTAGGATGAGATATAAGATTTCCCCAACTTTTTATACATCAATATCTTTTTCTTGGGATGTGTGTTGAATATTGAATTTGTTATATCAATTTTCCATGAATTTTGAGTTAGGATTAATGTAGGTAAACAAAGGTTTAGATCCTCAAGTTATAAGAAGTTATTCATTTTAGATAATATTGATATGTTAGTTTCATTATTGAAATTTATTTCCATGTTTTGACTATTTTATATAAAAACTATAATATTATTCCATGTAAAATTTTGTAGAAATTGTCTTATATATACACATAAAAATTTCTATGTGAGAGTCTAGGTCTTTGGTGGTGCCTATTGAGTATTTTTCCAGAACCCTACATGAGAATCTTACTGGACATGTTTCTTTACTTTGTAAATTTTATTTATAAACATGTACATTGATAGTTTTATGGATGTTTTTTGGATTTACTAGACATATCTTTTATAGGAGTGGGTTCAATAATAATTTTTTTTTGTATTTGGACATGGGAGGCTATGTATGGACGGAGAATGTGTTTCGATAATCACTTATTCTAATTAGTTTACATTGAGTATTTTCTCTATTTATCAGTTTCTAATGTGCTGACCCATGTTCCAATAACCTACATCCCTGAGCCAGACCACGACATGACCTCAAGAACGCCTCATGTAATAACCTAAACTGTTATAAATAAAATTCCTATTGTGATTTAATTAAATGTCTAATTATGTAATAAGTTTATATAAATCACATGAACATATTTTCATTATTCTATCAGATTTAATTGAACATTAATATTTATTACCTTTGACAATATATCCATTTAATAGTGATCACATGATTAATATAAATATATGATTTTAACAAATCTAATTAACATAGACAAAGGAATTAATGGCCTCAAAAAGTAGAATTATACCCTATGAAACCCATTTTTTGGAACCTCTAAGGGTTATAACATCTATTCTATTTTCCATTAACTAATAAAATCTAAGATCCAATAACTTAAGTATGAGTGAAACTATTTATAGGAGAAGTTCAATCTCATCAAGATCACGACCCAAACCATGTACTCTGAACCACCCCATGAAATTCTCACCATCATGCACCTTACTCTTATAGTTTTTTCTAGTGTATTAAAGGTATATGTATCAATAACTTAAAAAATGAGTATGTAAATTAATTTTTATAGAATAATGAATATATTTTCATCCTACTATTGTTACATTATAAATGTTTTTTATACAATGAAACAAAAATATTATTTTTAGTTAATATTCCAATTCAATTAAGGAATTTATTTTGAAAAATTAATTATTTTTTGAAATAAATAATATTCTAAAAAAAATTAATATTATATAATTTTTACTAAATATAAACGATCATATGATTTTTTGAAGTCCAATGTAATTCTTACAAGGTTTTGAAAACTGTTATTGTCAAAAAACCCAGCATTTCTCAATAAAAGTTGATTATTATTTTAAAATTTAAAATTAAAATATTTATAAAATTCTTCTGATAAAATGAATATTATTTTTGGAATCACAATGTCGAAATTATCCAATGGTGAATTTTTCATAACTTTCTAAGATAGTTTCATTTTCAGGTAAAAATTAAATATGGTATAAATATTCAGTGTGTATTATGACATCATAATGACCAAAAAGTGATGTAACAAATACTATAAAAGTAATTAATAAACAAAAATATTTCTCCCTTTAAAACAATGTGGTTTTTGTTTTTATTTATTTAATTTTATAATGCTTTTATGAATCCTCCAAAACCATTTATATATATTTTAAGGTTTTAAAATAATTTCCTTAAGAGTATGACACACCTCCACATAAGAAATGATAATATTTTATTAAGTTATGCCCTTTTACTTATAAAATAATTTAAACAATTCCCATTTGGCAGAAACCATGTTCAAAAAACATGGGATGGTTTGTGGTTTTTCTCATATTATTATATAGAGTACAAAATCTAGGTTTGAGAAATGATAAATAATTACACACCAATTTCCAATAGAAATGAAACCAATATCCCATTTATCTTCACTTAAAATACTTGGATCAGGTCCTTAATTCTACCTCTTCTCTCTATAGTCCACCCAATGCATCCTCAATCTCTCAAGAAGCTCCTCCCAATAAATTTTGAGTCACACACTCAGGTAAGGGATTCTAACATTTTATTCTTTATTCTAGATTATTTATATTGTTAAGCTTTCTATTTCTAAATAATAATGTTAGGATATGTATTTAAGGGTCCCTATTAATGAAAATTTTATTTCCAAATTATGAGATACCCATTTTTATTTCATCCCCATTTTATGAATTTTTAAGGGATATCATTATTCCTTTAAAATTTCACCACAAATTTCTATGCCAAAAAAATTGTGTAGTGAATAATGTACTAATTTCTTATCAAGGGTGTTAATATTATATTATTATAGTTGTTTGAATTGGAAATTACATGTATGTATTCCACACTCTTTTATTTTTTTTTAAAAATATTATGTCGAATGAATACATGTTTTATGGTCTATGTGGAACACTTAAGAATGATGACAAAAAAGAAAGTGACGAGTTCTCCCGGAATTTTATAGAAATCTAATGAATTAGGTAATGTTTAGCCTCACGATACATCATGTTGGGATAATGAGTGAACCAGATTCCATTATGGAAATTTTCCATCATGATTTCTTTGAATTTATCCTTAACCTATGTTTATGATGTAGTGTTTTATGTTATTACCAGATATCCCATTATGTCTTTGTGATTGTCATTCTATATCATGTATCATTGTTTATGTTTATGATTCATACTCTTTTTATGAACCATTGATATGCCTATTATATGAAATGAATTATTCTCTTCATTTTATTCCATGTTTATTCCCTTACTTGACCTTATAGCTCACCTCTTTCTTATGTGTGTCTCCAAGTTATCCCATTCAGTTTTAAGTGAGAGTATATTAAGTAAGATTTTAGTAAAGTTGATGTTTTTACTATTTTCAAAAGTTTTTTAATGCACCTAATTCACAAATAAATTAAACTTATCAACATTTCAAGTTGTATTGTGTTTAATATTATGTAATAAATCCTTAATTAATGTGAAATAAATTATAGGGTCATTTTAGATTGTATCAAAGGATAAGTTTTTTTTGTTTTGGGATTTAGATTTAAAAACTATAGAGAAAGCCTTATGGATAATACAATGTATATGAAAACATACATAATTTTTGGTAAGTATATATTAAGTGTTTTATCAGTAAAATACATCTTAATATATATACTACAAGTGGATGTGGCTCTGGTACAGATGTACATAGGGGTAAAACCCAAAAAAACTGCATTGAGCTAGACTGGATTGGGAACTGGTGCATGAAATTGGTCCTTTCTACACACCTAATTTTACACTCCTGGGGGGTATTCTTTTATAAATTCATAAGCACATTATGAACCATTATTAATGGAATGAAAATTCCTATAAGTGTCTATGTTAAGAAATAGATCATGGATACCATAGATTGAAGCCTAGAAATTCATAATTTAAGGAAATAATTGTAATTTGTAATTTATATCTTTAATGTAATTGAATTCCCATTTATGTGTTTAATAGTTTAAAAATCATCATCTTTAATGTTCCATTTATTCTAGAAAATTTCTGGAAATTAGAGGAATAAAGTATGCAATTTATACGATGGGAAATGTGATGAATGCCCCAATGATATGCCCAACCTGATGGGAGTGTGAATTTAAAACTTTGTGAAGATACAATGTTAACTAGATTAGGTTTTGAATAGAGTCCTATATCAGGAGAAGCACCCAAATCCCCCTATGAATGGAAAATCTGCAATTTTTCCCTTTATGTGACAAATGCCTATGAATTTTAATTGATCATTTGATCCCTTAATCAAGGAAAAATGAATCAACTCCAATGAGAAGATATTATCAATCCTTAAATGTTCTAAAAAAGAGAAGGTTCTATTGGATTTTTATCATATAGTGAGAGAATCTTATCAGTGGTAAGAATTGATCATCAACATGATGCCTAGTTAAGTGATCAAAGTTATGGGGTGGAAGGAATTTTGAATTTTTTTTCAATAAATATTTTCCTCTCACTGTGCATATTAAAATGGAAACAGATTTCCTTGACCTCAAGAAAAACTATGACGAATATATCAAGGCATAAAAGGAAAACATAACAATAATTTCAAAATAAGATTCAATATTTTTGTAACCCTGAATGAATGTTTGACCACTTGTTTGGTAGGATAAAACATAGTCTAAAAAAATTCCTTGTGAACTGGGACTTTGAAATCAATGAAGAAATTGGATGACATGCCCTCAAAGAAAAAATGGAGATCAACGTATCTCAAGGGTATCATGAGGATAAGAAGTGGAAAGTGGAGTTTAGTTTTGGTGGTTTGATATAGAAATATAACAGTGCTATGAGATTTCAACATCCCACTTATCAATGGTGTGTAAAGAAGAACCCTGGAAATTTCTTAAGGGGGTTGAGGAATTGATTTAGGTTTGGGATTGAAGGACACCTAGCTAACGTTTATTGATAAGAGAACCCCTCTAATGAGATCGATCAAATTAGTTCTATAGCCAACCCTCATATTATTGTTTATTTCATTAACTACAAGGAATCAGGGAACTGTGGAAACCAATAAACTAAGAGAAGGGTTTTTAGAAACCACAAAAAACTACCAAGGTTGAAAGGGTGAGACTTTTCCATCAATACTACTGAGGTGGATCTCAACAATGAAGTGGAAATAGGTACACTTTTTATTCATTAAATAATAGTGAATAAACATTTTGATTCTAGTTATACATATTCCTTCATATCAATAATGATTAGTAGAAATATTAATACACCACCACAAATCCTGGAAGTAATGATTTTAGTTAAAACAACAACTGTGGAAATTTTTTCATCCTTTGTATATAACTCCTCCCATGTTAAAATTTTAGACTGAAATTCGTAGAAAACATTTTCATACTCCCTTTAGAAGAATTTGATATAATTCTAGGAATGGATTGGATTTAACTATATAGAGACACAATAAATCACCCTACTTGTTGTGAATCATCCTCTGATTATGTACAATTGAAAGGATGAGGATGAATCTTCTTTAGCACCCATCTCAATAATGGATATTATTTCCCAATCAGCAAGTGTATCTAGATAAAATAATTAATTCTAAAGAAAATATCATATTTAAAGACATTCCTATTGTGTGGGAATACACTGATGTGTTTCTCAAGGAATTGGATGGTCTTCATCCTAGATGAGAGGTTGAATTTTAAATTCAATATTATACCTAAGGCTTTACCATTTTCCAAGAATCCAAAAATAATTGATGTTGTAGAACTTGAGGAGCCGAAGAAACAACTAAAAGAATATCTAGAAAAAGGGTTCATATGCCCAAGTGCTTCACCATGGGGTACACTAGTCCTCTTCTTCAAGATGAAGGATGGTTCAATGCACCTTTTTATTGATTATGTAGAGGTCAACAAGATCATGATAAAGAACAAGTATCCTCTACCATAGATTGATAAATTTTTCCATCAGCTACATGGGGGACCATACTTCTCCAAGGTGGATCTGCAGTCAGGATATTACCAAGTTTGGTTGTGGAAATAGGATACCCCAAGGGTACTTTTTGTACAAGGTATGATCACTCTGAGTTTATAGTAATTCCATTCAGACTCATTAATAATAATCCAATCTTCATGGAAATTATGAATAGAGTCTTTAAAGATTACCTCAAAATTTATTTGGTAGTCTTTATAGATGATATTATAATATTCTCGAAAACCAAGGAGAATCATGAAGAGAATCTGAGCACTATGATAATGACTTTGAGATAGGAGGATATTTTTTAAAGTATATTTAATGTGAGATTTTTTAAAGGAAGTGTCATTATTGGGGTATATAATAACATGAAATGGGATATCTATGGACCATTATAAAACTGAAAAAATTGACGGATGGTTGAGTCCAGTATCTATGACAGATATCAATATTTTCCATATCTTAACTATGTATCATCGTCGATTTGTGAGAAATTTATCATGATTTTAAAAATAACTAACCAAGATAACTCAGAAGGGAGTCAAGTTTTCATGGAATGATGAATGTGAAGAGGGGTTTAAGAAAATGAAAAATCGGCTTATCACTACCCTTGTGCTCACACTACCAATTAGTGGATAACTTTTTTAAGTATTCAGTGTTTCTTTAAAGAAGGTATTTGTTTGTGTGTTTATTAAAAATAAAAATATGACGGCCTATTATTCAAGGTAGTTGAATGTTCATGAATAGAAATTCCCAACGCATGATATGGAGTTGGATGCATTTATATTTTCTTTGAAAATATGATATAATTATCTATTTTAGTAGTAGTGTGAAATATGTACAGATCACAAATTCCTCAATTATATATTCACAAAGAAACATATGCATATGCACAAAGAAGATGGTCATATCTGATCAAGGACTATTATTGCTCAATTAACTACCATACAAGGAAATAAAATAAACAGGAAGACACTCTAAGTTTAAAGGATCCAACAATTCAATCATTTATGAGAATTTAAAGGGATCCAATCTTCATATATTTGGAAAGGATAGTCATGGGAATCATAAAGAAGGGAGAATCATCAATCTATTAACAAATGATTTATCAACCAAACCTTATAGAGAAAATAAAGGATTCTCCAAGAGATGATGTTGGAATTAAGAAGAATGTTGAAATTTTTAGAAAAGGGAAATCCTCAGAGTTCAATGATAATGAGGATGGAGTTGTAAGGTTTGGTTCCAGACTATGTGTATTATGAAATCTTGTGTTAATGAAGGATTTTTTGGATGATTAACACAGTTCTAACATCTCTATACTTCCTAGAAACACAAATATGTATTGATATCTTTGAGTGAACTATTGGTGGGAAGATATGAAGATATATAACATAGATTATGCAATGAATAAGTCTTGTATATATTCATGTGGAATAGGTGAAGGACCCCGGGACACCCTGAGAGGGGAGGGGTGAATCAGGGTGACAAATTTTTATTTTAATGTGATGGATCTAGTTCCAACATTGGTAGGAACTTGTTGAACCTATATGATGAATATGATCAGAAGGCCAACATTCACATGCACAGATAAGACACAACAATTTTTACTTGGTTCACCACTAAGGGCTACGTCCAAGGAGAATATGCCGATAGGTTTTTGGTCATACCTAATTCCACTAAAATTCACTAGATGTGGATTAAAAAGGTTCGGGAATAGTCACTTTGTCCCATGCTCACTGCCTTTACAATTGTTCAGGGATAGCTCACTACATCCCTCAGGTCACTCCTGTTGACTCCCCCTAGCTCATAGCCCTTGGGGAAGTCTCACTCTGTTTATATACGTGAAGGTCTCTTCATCATTGAAAAGGATGCATCCTCTGTTGAATGTAGATGCTCTGTTGAAGTCCAACTTTCACTCGTATACTAATCCCACTTTTCACTGAAATTATTGGGAAATATTCTAGTTTTCTTGAAGCTCCAAAAGGACCATTGTACTACAACCTCACCTGGCGTGCTTCTCAAAGTCTAACGTGCAAGTTTCAAGAACGTTGCACAAGTCACTTGTGTGGTACAAAATTGGCGTGCAGGTGACACCAACACACTTGCGCGACACTTCCTCCTTCAACTCCACGCTTGCATGACTCTGAACCTTTTACTCCCAAACTGTCTTGGTCGCGTAGCCAACAACCGGCGCGCAACCTCTACTTGCGCGACCCAACAACCACTTGCGCGACTCTACCACTTGCGCGATGAGAGCTTGAAAAATATCAAAGTCTTGAACATCGTTACAAATGAGGGTGGGGGTACTCTATTTATAGGCAAACTAGACCCCTTCACGGTGGCACGCAAGTATCCTCTCAGTGCACATGTTCCGGTGCACAGCTCATCTCCCCTAGCCTCTATCGCGCAACTCACTTGCATGACCCAACCAATACTTGCACAACCTACTTTCCTTTGCCATATTTTTAAGTTATGATCATGAAGAACAACCGGCACGCAAGTTTCCAAACCTCCTAGGCATCTACGCGCAAGTCCTTTCTCAGCATGTAGGTCACTTGCGCGACCAGCCCAAAACTTGCGCGACCGGTATCTCTTTTCCATTTTTCCTTGTTATGATCTTAAAAAACATATGGCGCACAATTTTTCAATACTGTTGTCTGCATGAACTGTATGATCACTTTGCTGGTTCACATTCTGAACTTCCATTGAGGATTGACAAGAAACAAAAAACATACTACAATTCATGCATATAAGACCACAGTTCCAAAAATAGGAATGAAAAAATATAGGGGGATGATGAAACTATTACCCATACATACATGGAAATGGGAAAACATCAGCCTAGACTTTTTCACTGGACTTCTGTAGACATACAGAGGAAAAACTACTATCTTGGTTGTAGTGGATCATCTTACAAAGAATAAAAACTTCATTTCGATACAAGAATACTTATCACTGGATCAACTTGCATGACTGAAAATTATAAATTTTTTATTTCTAAACAGTTTCAGGAAAAGTGAGAAACCGCACAGCCCTTAAGACATACCAGATCACTACTTTCAACACTCACAAAATAATCAAAACCAATACAACTACAAAACAAAAAAACCATCATAGGACTACATGTCATAATATCCATAATCCTCTCCGCATCCCACGCAAGATTACCCTTATGTCGTAGCTGATTCCCATTCAGAAGCTGATTTAGGCTGCCTCAAATAATAATCACTTTGCTCTCGGCTCCTCATCAGGTCCATTGAATGCTACACTAGGCAAGGTTTCTTGATAAAGCTATCTTTTATGAATGCAATAATCACCGCACTATCCTGCTTAAAGGAAGATATGGTACTCACTAGCTGTGGTAGGTAAGAGTAATCCTTTTTTGTACTTCTTCTTGGAGTAGTAGACAAAGCTCCTTTGCACTCAGTAATCCTTTCATTCCAAAGCTGCACAATGTCGCCGTAGGAAAGTTAGGTCCGACCACTCATATTCTATTTATCACCTCCATAGAGGTATCTCCCTTTATTATTAAAGGAATTATCCTTTCATCCATTAGCATTCCCCCTTCTTTGGTTCGACGTGTTACTATCGTTCTAGGCATGAAACACACCCGCATTAGCAGACTCTTCTATGGCCATAAGAGCTTCCTTGTGACCCAACCTTCCATATTTTCACCCTTCCATGGAGGTTCCATCATCATCACCTCCTACCATAGCATCAGCATCCAACACCTTTTCCTACATGCCTTCCGAAATGCCTTTGAATCTGTTTCTCAACATTATAAATGGTCTGGCTGAAGGGTCTAATCCTCTAGTTCCCCCATCACTAATGGGTTGGGCAAATCTGTATTGGGTCCCTTGCCCCCCACCCTCTATTCCTTACCCGTTTTCTCCCCATCCATGTGCTGCTCCGAACAATCCTCCTTAACATCAGATATAGAAACCTCTTGAGAATTGGGATTAGAGGAGCCCTCCAAATCCAGACCTAACCTATTGAACACATCTACTACTTTCAGATTGACCTGAGTCAACATAATACTTGGCAGTTCAGAACCACAAACCTCTTCTATCATTACCTTATGAACATTATACAGGAATTCCTTCTCTATTGGACTCATAGGCTGAGGACCCCCATCTTTGGACCATGAAGACTCCTGAAATAGACCCTCCATAACAAAAACCTCAGTATCCTTACCCTTTGAAGCATCCCATCTTCTTGTAGAAACTAGTTTCCCCTGACGACGTACCTCCATCGCATGTATGGAGATTCCCCTTTGGAAAACCTCTAAAGGGTGGCCCAGACGCTTGACAGACCGACAGAAATCTGTCCAAATTTCATAAATCACCCATCGCTTTCACCTATATTTCTCACTAATAGTAATCCACACATAATCGAAGGGTGAATGAGATGCATCCATTTTGACACAAACCTGAGGGTTAATTGAGTGGCACATGGCCTCAGTATGGCTATCAGAGGAATGATATCTTCTTATGAGATTTCCTAACATTCAAATAACACAAGGTTTCTGAAAATGTAGAGGGATATTTGGGAATCTTACCAAAACAACCGTAGAAGGAGCATCATGGTTCAAGTGCAAATCGAAAAACCAGGGTAAGAGGAAGAACCAAAATCCGTCGAATCTACGAGGTGTGCTTGACCTAGCTTTGATGATGTCTGCCTCTTATTCAAACCAATTGATGAAATGGTGACTATCGTGCAAGCCAATGATCGATCTTTCTTAAAGGTCCCAAGAGCCGAAGATGAACCAGTCAAAAGCATCAAATGAAGGACACCTTTGCTTAAAACAATTTACCAGAGTGAGATTCAAGAGTGCTGTGGTTTCTGAGAACATAGAGGCCAGGATATGGAGGTTAGGGGAAGACATCGAGTAGATCATGAGCTTTAGAGTTTAATGAAGCATTCAGGAATGGAGGAAGAAAATTTGGATTGTAGAATGGATAGAAGAATCATGCCCTCTCATGGGATGATGATCCCCCCCCCCCCCCCCCCCGCCAAGGGAGGAGGAACCGACACGGAAACCGCCGCCATCCCCGAAGGGAAGAGAGCAACACCTGAAGGGATGAGAAGTAGAAGTTATGAGTAACAAACTTGCATGGATATACATTAACTAAGTGGTGAAGTTGCATGGAGTACCACTATCTATTGTATCATATTATGATCCAAGATTTACCACTATGTTCTAAAAGAGTCTCCAACCTAATCTAAATACTAAGTGGAACTTCAGTATGAATAATCACCCTCAATATGATTGAAAATATAAGAATACTATCTTGACAGTTGAGGAAATATTGATAACATGATAAATTTAATTCAAAGGTGGTGGGAAAAAAATATTCCTCGAGTCGATTTGTCATAAAATAACAGTTTCCACTCTGGCATTCAAATGGATCCATATGAAGCCCTTTATGGGAAGAGGTGAAGAACACCTGTATGTTGAGATAATGTTGGGGAACATAAATTGCTAGTTCCTAAAATGGTTGAGGAAATGGTGGAAATGGTTAAGACCATTCCATAGAACATCAAGGCAGATCTGAGTAAATAGAAGAGCTATGGTGAAAATAATCAAAGATACCTAGAGTTTGTTGTTGGATACATGGTTTTACTCCACATATCTACATGAAAAAAATTCATTAGATTTGGGGAAAAGGGAAATATTATTCCAAGATACATCGTTCCCCTTGAGATCCTTGATCGCATTGGGGTGGTGGCCTACTGAGTTTCACTCCCACCTAACCTTTCTCATGTAAATGATCTATTCTATGTATCCCTCTTTAAAAAGTATATAATAGAACCCTAACATGTACTCAATCCAGAGGTGGTACTGTAAAATAATTACCTATCCTATGAGCAGTACCTGGTTATGATATTAGATCATAGAGACAAAGTTATAAGAAATAAGATAATTTACTTGGTAAAAGTTCTATGGAGAAACAAAAATTTTGAATAAGCAATGTGGGAGCTGGAGAAAGTGATGAAATAGAGTTACCCTGAACTATTTTAGTGTGAAAATTGAAAACAATAAGAAAAAAAAATCTTAATTGGGGAAAATGGTAATGACCAAAATTGTTATAAATAAAATTCCACTTATGATTTAATTAAATATATTATTATTTTATATGATTATTTGAAACACCTGAATTTTTTTGGTTTTATGCTTATTAAATTGGATTTAACTAAGCTTTAATTATCTTTACAATTGATAATATATCCATTGAATAGTGATCACATGATTATAATAAATATTGGGTGTTATGAAATCCAATTGATATAGAAATAAGAAGTGATAACCTCAACCAGTAGAATCGTACATTATGAAGCCCAATTACCAGATATTGTGAGGGAGATAGTATCTATGGGATTTTACCTTGGACAATCCCAATATTATATCAAAAACTTAAGCATGAGAGAAACCATTTATAGGAGAATTTGAATCTCATTGAGATCATGCCCCAAACCATGTATGATGAACCACCCTATAAAAGTGTCACCATCACACACATTACTCATAAGGTGTTTTCGGTGTATTAAGGGGATATGTATCAATACCCTAGAAAAATGATTATGTACATTATTTTTCATATAATAATTAAGATATTTTCATCCTCTTATTTTTACCTAAAATATTATTTTTATATAATAAAACACAAATAGTATTTTTGGTAAATATTCAAATTCAATTAAGGAATTATTTTAAGGAATTGATGGATTTTTGTAATTAATATTATTTTGATAAAACATTATTATTAAATATTTATATTAAATATAAATTATCATATTATTTTTATGTAGTCAAATGAAATTTTTATAAGGGTTTGAAAATAGTTATTGTCAAAAAACTCAGAATTTCTCAATAAATGTAGATTATTATTTCAAGAGTGAAAATTAAATTATTTATAAAATTATTTAGATAAAATGAATATTATTTTTTGAATCCTAACTTCAAAATTATCCAATGGTGGATTTTTCATAATTTTTTGAGACAGTCAAATTTTTGGGTAAAAATTACATACACTGTAAATATACTATGTGTATTATGACATAATAATGAACTAAAAGTAATGTAATAAATACTATAAAAGGTAAAAAAACCAAATATATGTCTTCCATTTATAATAAAGTGATTATAAGTTTATTTTTAAATTTTATAATGATTTTATGAGTCCTCTGAAACCATTAATATATTTTAAGGTTTGAAAATATTTTCTTTAAGAGTATAACTCACCTATACATAATAGAGGGTAATATTTTAGTATGTTCACCAATTATCCTTATAAAATAATTAGAACAAATACCATTGTGTAGAAACCAGGTTCATAAACCGTGGGAAGTTAGTGATTTTGATTATTTTATTATATAGAGTCCAAAACCTAAGATTGAGAATTGATAATGAATTCCCCACTCATTTCCTATATAAACCCATATAATCTCCCATTTATCTTCAAAACCAATCCTTGTAGCACATCCTAACTTTACCCTCCCATCACTAGATTCATCTGAAGGCACCCCCAAGTTCTCAAGAAGCTCCTATCATGCATTTTTTAGTCATACACTCAAGTAATGGATACTCACCTTTTCTTCATTATTCAAGTTTCATTATTGACTCATTCCTTATATTTCCAATTCCAAATTTTGGGATAAGTATTTATATTCCCCTATGAAAGCTAATTTTATTTAAAAATGATGATAGATACAATTATCTCTTATCAACCCATTTTATGAATTTTTATGTGATGTCGTTATGCTTCCAAAATTTCACCACAATTTTCTATGCCAAAAAAATTGTGTATTGAATACCATACACATTTCCTATCAAGGGTATTCAAGTTTATACACTTATAGTTATTTTAATTTGAGATTACATCTATATATTATACACTCATTGATCCTAAAATAAAATACTATGATGAATGAATCCATGTTGTATGATCTATGTGGGATACTTAAGCATGCGAATGAAATAAAAGTGACGGGTGCACCCAAAATAATACAACACTCAAATGAATTTTGTAATGTTTAGTCTCTGGATTCATTATTTTGAGATAAATAGTGAACCTGATTCATTTATGGGACTTTTTCCATCATGATTTATTCAAATTTATCATTAACATATGTTTATGATGCAGTATTTTAAGTGGTTCCACATTTCCCATGTCGCCTTTTATGATTATCACTCCATATCTTGTATCATTGTTCATGTTTATGATTCATACTCTTTTTATGCCCCATTGACATAACCATTTTCTATCATGTATTAATCTTTTCATGTTATTACATTTTTATCTCCTTAATGGGTTTTATAGATAACCCGTTTCTTACATATGTCCCCAGGTTATCCCATGCAGTTTTAAGTGCGAGCATGTTAAGGACTATTTGAATAAAGATGATGATTTTCCTATATTAAATTGTTATTTAGTGTACCTAATTCCAAAATACACTATACTTATTTATCTTTTGGGTAGTATTATGTGTAATATTTTGTAATTAATCATTAATTATTGTGAAATAAAGAGTAGGGTTTTTATGACCCCTCTTACACCAATGGATTCCATTGAGGAATGTGGGTATAGGATGTTACTATGAGGAGAATATACCTCTATATTAGAGTGCATAACTCGAAGTAAAAAAACAAAACATCATACATGTTAGAGTAATTGGAAGGAAGAAAGAAATTGAAACATAATGTAATTAAATAAAGTGAAATAAAGACTTGGATTTCCATGTTACACATACAACAAACCACCCACCAGGTTTGTTACAAAACATACCAAAATAATGTAAAATACAAAAGGATCTACAAATCCTTGACCTAAAACCATCCAGTCATCGATACCACTCATGAAATCATACTCGGTCAACCAATACTCCCCCCGATACCCATCCCAAACCTATTCTTTCAATAAACATGTAAAAGATTCTTCAGTAACCAAGTGAAATGGTGGCCCATGAAGGATGTGAGTGACACTCAGTAGGACACTACAAATAGTTTCTAATAAAAATACTCGACAAACCAATTGTGTATGAAGATAAATAGTTGAATAAATAAATAGTACATAAAAGAAATACAAGTCAATGAATAGGTAAAACCATCTAATTTCGACTATACCGAGTGTTCATTAGGTGTCAACAAGCCCAACCAACCATGAAACGATCCTAAAAATCCATAAACAGAAATCTATGGAACCTGTCTCATGTGCCTATTTAATTAGTACCAAGAACATTAGTCAAGAATTTAAAACAATTATCGATATCAACATAAGTCATGGCTAGAATCTCTATCTAGTATATAACCATACACTAATAATCCATACTGATACAGATCATGTTGTTTATCAATCCTATCACAAACAAAAAAATTATTCCTAGAGCCACCGTCCAACATCCATCTATACATGACATCGGTGGTACCTAGAGAATCAGTATGGCCCAACCCAAGGACAAGAATCATCAGTCCAAAATACTATTCCACATGGTATACCATCATCAACCAGAGCTTCAGTACGGTGTTTTTACCCTAAAGTATACAATCAGTGTCTAGAGTCTTAGTATGACACCATGCACAGATTATATTACCCAGTCTTGAAGGATCAGTCCAAAACCTAAACAATTCCATCATTTCTTAAACACTAATCTCACACATAATGACCATAAAACACATTCCATAAAAAAAATCCATTTTAAACCATGAACATTAAATAATGTACCTTCAAACCTTTACAAGAAAAAAATACCTCAGTAAAGCCCATAAATCTTTCACAAGACATAAGTACTAAAACAAACACCCTCATTAAACAATTCAAAACCACCCTTCCAAAACTTGGATCTGTCTCTTTAGAAAAAAAACAAGGCCTAAGGGAAACATGTTCCATGAAAACCATTTTAAAGATTCATTAAGAAATTTCCACCAAACTGGTCCCTACACCCTCATTTGAAATTAACATTTGAGATCCATTTAATACCCCTTTATAAACAACTTAGAGTTCAACACCTCATTTAAAAAAAAGAATCATTCAAAACATAACTTTTCCCCATTGAAACCCAAAATTGGTTCAATCCCCACACACACATTTGAAACTATTTTACAATATACTCATATGAATTTCAAAAATCTGGACCACTAAAACACCCCAATTATATTACCTTAAATCTACAACCATTTATTTCCAATTTCTACTCATTAACCCTTTTTATTATTTATTAAAATCAATGAAGAAGCTTAATCAAGTTAATCTCATCACCTAACTACTTCTCTTAAACCAAGGGATAAAACATTTCAATCATGGGATTTAAGGGGAAAAGTACATGCACATGAAAATATGTTGAAAACAATATGGTTAAATCTCATAGACCATATACATCGTCAGTGAACCTTTCTAAAGCATTTCGAAAGCACAACGACCTTGTTGAGGTCTATCCCAATACTATCCAAAACTATTCGACAGCCAACTGAGCTCATCTCAGTAACTTATTTTATGGCCTCATAAAAAAATAACTATTTTTTTATCAAAATTATAATTAATTAAGCAACCAAATCCATGATTTACACAATGTAGGAAAACTCTCCAGGTCATTATGTTGCAATGAAACAGAAGCCAACCAAAAACCAAAGACATGGGGAAGTACCTTGATCACATTACTAGTCAGATACCCAAGATTAATAAAATTTAAACAATCAAATAAATCAATTTAACTAGAAAAACGTAATAAAATTTACCATAAACTCATACTCTATTGAAACAGGATGAAACGATGTGGAAAATCCATATAAGGATATCATCCTCCCAAGATGACCAAAATCCCCTTCGAAAATAGAATATTCCACCATGATATGATGGAATATTCAACAATAAAAAAACAATAATACCCAAAAAATAGAAGGAAGGAAGAGGGGGAATATATGTAGCCACAAAATTTGGATCTTACCTCAAAACAATGAAGAAACACCACTAAATCACCTTCTTAGGGAGGCTTGATGAAGGGAGGAAGGGAGGAGAATCCTTATTTGGTTCATGCACACCAGAGGGGGTGAAAGGAGATGGGTTAATAAAACTACCAAATTTTAAAAATGGTATAAACACAATTTTAAATGAGATTATGGGAATCCTCAAGATTTGGTATCATGTGGTTGGATCGTTCCAAGGCCAACCCACTCGCACGGTTTTTCCACAAGGTTGGAAGAACCATGAACCAAACAAGAAAACCCAAAATTTACAATAACCATACCTCTCATGGTTTGGCCTCATGGTTTGAAAAACTATACGCCAACCATTCTATTAGCATTATCCCCTTCTGCAGCAAAGTGCAAGATTTTTCTAAAACTGTGCACATCTCATGTTCCATGCCTTAAATTCTTCTCAACCTTGAACAATTTCCCATTTTTCCTCTCAAAATTTACCCCAAAAAATTCTCTAACCATGAAACTAAAATGTGCATAGTTCAAATTGAAGTAAAAAAACCTATGCATTATGGTGTCGAATAGTTTCTCCTAAACCGTGCACACCAAAACGTACACCCTTTCTAGAGAACTCCAAAACCCACAAAACATAACCTGAAGCTTCAAATGATCATCCAAACTTCTAGTACACCTTTTAAGAATAATTATTCATTTTAAATAACCCTTTTCAGTCATTAATACTCTTATAATATCATTATGAACCTTAATTCAAGATTTGACCTGCCCGGTAATGAAAATTCACTTTCTTTCAGAATTTTTCAATCCATTCAAACACAGGATCTTACAACCCCTTCACTGTAATAATTTTCATCCATGAGAATACGTGGTTGTCATCCATCTATAAAAAATGACCAATTTTGGTCACTAGATTTTATCTAGAACCTTATTACAGTTCCGATATCCTGAAATAATTATGGCATCATGACCTACAACTCAAGGCACTCAACCATCCCAGACTAAAAGCTAACATATTCTTCCAAAAACAAAACACCATGATGGTGATTACCCAATCCAATCCAATGGAAACATTGATTACAAAATCACTTGAGTAGTCATTGATTTATGGTGATCCCCACCATAATCTTCAGCTTATAACCACAAACTTCTAATACACAACACTCTTACTATTATAAAATACCAACCAAGCCTGAAATAGAACTCTGAAAAAGTTCCCAACCTATTTAAAAAGTCACCATTACCCAACACCCAGAAGAACTCAAATAATTACTACAATATATCCTTATCATTGAAAACCAACCGAGAAAATGCATACCAATCATCCATGAATGAACAAAGAACATACTGTCTTGACTTAGAAAGACAAAATCAAACCTAAAAAACACCTTTCATTCCCAGAATGAAACATCAGATATAGAATTAAACCTTATTCTCCCACATTTTTCACTAACCCCAGTCAAACTATCCTTGTCCAACTCATTTCCAATTTTTTCGGCTCCATCCACATCCCATTTCCATCATTTGATTACAATTTCATTCACTCCCAAGGGCATGCCACAACCAACTTGAGTTTAAATCCAATGCTTTGCTTGGCCATATGATATAAGTTATTTCTCATTATTATTCTCTAATGACCGGTCCATAGATAGTTCCATACACCTAAAAACTTTCAAGCATGAGGGTCACACCTTAGTAACTGATACATCACTCCCCAACATAGGATTGCCATCATTACTGACTCTCCCAAATAGTCTCACCCACTTCGGCCCATGCTCCAACCACTTCTTACCCAAGAATAAAACGTGAACATTTCACCCCCACCTTTGAAACCAAATAAAACATTAACTACTTCTTGTACTGGCATCCAAAAATGGAACCCAAGTCATTCATTGACATTTGTTCCATCCTGAGGACCCCTCCCATAAATGGTCGATGGTGCACATCCCATTATACACCTTCACACAAAAATCTCAATGATAATAACTTCCAAGAGGAACCATATTCAACCAAAATACAATAGGGTAACTAGGATTGTATCCATTACCCTATATGTGTACCTAATATTATATCAACATATTGGGAATGATGTCATGAATAATATTACCCCAAGATGTTATTGATGAACACCACCACTACACATCCATTTCCGATGTCACCTCAATCTATATGGACATGTAAAATCATAAAAATTACCATTCCTCCATACCCACAAGATTCTAATCACATCTACGTCAATCCTCATCCAACTCAAAGTTTCCTTCCATACCTAGGCTCCTCAAGAATACACTCCCATAATGTCTGATCCACAAACCAAATCACCCAACGTGTTTTCACTAGCTTATTCCATGAATATACTAGTAACAAAAAATCATTACACCCACTCTTGTGTGGCCCCACTATAGATATTGATTCCGAATCTAAAAGTCAATCATTATGAAACCTCGACTCACAGTCCCCATCCCCTGGTCATTCCTCTTTCTCATGCCCACCTCACCCAACATATATCATGATTGGTGATTTCCAAAACCCAAAGAAACTCATGATCCAAAACCATTAGTTCGACCACTCAAAACCCATGTTTCCTTTATTGTCTTACTAACATCATCCTCGTGATCACCACATTCATGGAGACACATCTAGAGCTAACAAGGCATGACACATAACTAGTCCTACTCCTAGAATCCACACATTCCACTAATACATAAATACACAAACTACCTTGTTCATCTCAAATGAATTGTGTTTCTCCATGTGCCCCATACCAAAATAAACTTTCACGCATGGTCACCTCCCATCATAATAAACGTAGGTACATAAACTAGTATTTCTTCAAGAAACCATTATGCTCCCAATCTTTCTCATAAAACCTAAGAACACTAATCTTCAAATTACTTACATGGGATATGCATCCAAATAAGCCCAGCATTGAGAAACTAACCGAATGAATAAACTTATATGACTCAATTTTTCTTTCTCAAAACAAATGGAACCATTCATGCCCAAACCTCACTCTAGGATACACCATCCATGCATCATTTTCAAAATTTAAAAAAAAACCATCTTAAATTTACACACCAAAAAATAAACTAAACCCAATCGACCAATATCATGATTCAACCTAAAAATAAACATGGAATAAAATCATAAAATTAGATTCACATAAAAATATTACTAGGTCCAACCACCTTGGGTCTACGCTAACTCATAGTGGGCCACAACTAATGTAGAGTAAAACATGCACCAGTCTCATAATCACATAACATAAATAAGTCAAAAAATCCTCATCTAGGGTATCATACGACAATGAAATATTATACCAACAAACTACCTACAACTAGAGTGCATTTCCTCACTGAGCATCTATACATCAGACTACTCCTTGGAGGACCCGGAAATAGCATCAACCTCACACAAAAACCAACCCACATGGTCCAAAGTCACATAATCAAGTCATACTGACCCTCCTGGGTCACAAAACCCACTGTGAAGAAGTTACACTCTAATGTCCTCATTGACGATCATCTCACTATAAGTCCATATAACCTTCCATCAGAAGGAAATCCAAAAAATCACACACTTGTTAGCCTATAACATGTGGATCTTATTTTAATATCATGATTCTAGAGATGCCACTTAACATTATAGTCCAAGAGTTAAAAACAAAACATAAGACTCTGGTAAATGGTGCAAGAACCATAAATTCATCATTAATCATGACATCAAAAAAACATGTGAATCACTCAAAGAGAAAATCACATAAAATTATAACATCACAAACCGAAACATCAATCCCATTCCCTAGTAACATGGACTTAATATTAGAACAGGTGTTCACAATGTACCATCCATACATCCATCCCAATCCCTAACACGTTCCTATATATCCTTTCTACAAAATCCAAAATATTAAAATAATAGGAAAGTAAACTTCTCTGATACCACATTGTAACATCCCATCCTAGGTTCCACTAAATCGGTGTCTTGAGACGGACCACCACATGACCTCAAGTGTGCCTACTCATATACTAGATTCCTTTGACTAGTAGTGGGGGTCTAAGATGATACTATGAGGAGAATATACCCCCATATCAGAGTGAACAACCAAAAGTAAAATAACTAAACATCATACAAATCATAGTAAGTGGAAGGAATAAACAAACTGAAAAATTATATAATAAAATGAAGTACAATAAAGACCTAGATGACCATGTCATACATATAAAGAACTTCCCAACATGCTAGTAACACAAAATATCAAAATAAAAGAAAATATAAAAAGGATCCCCAACATCACCAATCCAAACCCATATCCCTATATGATACTACTTGAGAAATACTTCTTGGTCATCCTATATTAAACATGATCCCCAACCTAAACTTGTTCCTAAAATAAAGATGTGAGAGCTACTTGGGTAGCAATGTGAAATGGTGGTCTGATCAGGGTGTGAGCAAAAATAAATAGGCCACCACCAACAGTGTCTAAAGAGAATATCATTTAGACAAACAGTGAATGTGGTTAAATAGTGGAATAAAAAATTGTTATGAAATGATATACAAGCCAATGAATAGGTCAACTCATCTAGTACCCATTGGCTTGAGGGTTATCAGGTGTTACCTAGTACAACCAAGAATGAAACGACCCTAACCATGCATAAACATACCTCCAAAAAACCTATCTCTTGTTTAAGTTCCACTAGTGCCTATAACATTGGTCTGACATTCAAATCAAGTATCAACATCCAAATAAATCATTACCGAAACATAAGTCCAACACCTAACCATATACTAAATATCAATACTAATAATAATCATTGTGTATATCAATACTGTCACTAAAACAATAGTATTTCCCAAAGCCTTCGTCAAATATCCATATATATATGACATCCATATAACATATATAATCAGTCTAGCCTAATCTAAGGAGAAGGATCATCAATACAACATCTTATTCCACATGGTATACCATTGTTTTCGGGAGCCTCAGTTTGTATTTTTTACACTAAAGTATACTATTAGTGTCCAAATCCTTAGTTTGACACCATATACATAGTATACTACCCATGTTTGAAGTATCATTCCATTACCTAAACCATTCCATAACTTCTAAAACACTAATATCACTCATCATAACCATAAAATAATGTTCAAGAAAATCACAAACAAAACCCTTTTTAAATCATTAACACTCACTAAGGTATCATCGGACCTTAAAAAACAAAAAATAACTCCAAAATCCCAACCCTTTTCACATTCCATTAGAACTAAACCAAAAACCTCATTAAGAATTTCAGACCCACCATTCCAAAACATGGTTATTCCTATTTAAAAATAAAACAAGTTCAGAGACCTAAATTTTCCTTAAAAACCCATTTAAAGAGTCATCATGATATTTACACCAAAGAGGTACCCACACCCCCATTTCAAATTAACATTTGAGATCCATTTAACATCCCTTTATAAACTAACTAGAGGTCAAAACCTCATTCAAAAGAAGATTAATTTCAAAACCTAACTTCCCCCCTTTGACAAAAAAACCGATCCAGGACCAATGCACACATGGAAAACCATATTAAAAGATACCCATAGGAATTTCACAAATATCGACCCATAAAACCAAATATTTATATACTATTAAATTTGTAACAATTTATTCCTACGTTCTACCCATTATCTATTTTTATAATTTAATCAAATCAAAAAACGAGATTAATAAAGTTAAAATCATCACCCAACTACTTTATGTAAACCAAGGGACAAAACATGTCACTCAAGGGAATTCAAGAACACACTGCATGAACATGTTAATACGTTAACAACACTATGGGTAAATCTATTAGACTACCTACCTCACCATCATAGCTTTCTAAAGAATTTCTAAATTACAACAAAGATAACGAGTTCTGTCCTATAAGAGTGTAAAACTCCTCACATCCCAACCGAGATCATCTCGATCACTCAATCCTTAACCTCACACAAAAAAAATATTTAATTAAAACAATTATAATTAATTAATCAACCAAATCCTAACATGGAATAATTCTAAAGACCCAACTGTTTCACTGTGCCACACCGAAGCTAAATCCTACCACTCACCAATGGCACATGGCATAACCCCGATCACAATATAGGAAGAATACCTAAGAGTATATACCATTCAAAAATTAAATAAAGTGATTTAAATAGTAAAAACTAAGAAAATTAACCATGAAAACATACCTTAATGAAACTCCATGAAACAACATGAAGAATCCATCTCGGTATCACTTCTACCCAAGCTAACAAAATCCTATTGGAAAATGGATGATAACACCATTATCTAGGGTAATCATTAATAATATCTAAACTGTTTAAACAAAAAATTATACAGAATAAAGGGGAGGAAGAAATAAATACACTATAGGTTGTATCTTACCCCAAAACTCGAATGAGACAGCACTATATCACCTCCTTGGTGATTTTGAAGAAGATAATAAGGGATAAGAAGCCTCATGTGGTTCGTGCACACAGTAGGGAGAGAAAGGGCAGGTGACTAAAACCCCCAAAGGGGAAAATGGTAAAATACCATTTTAAATGAGATTCTAAGAAGATTCATGGTTTTAACATAAAATTTTCCAAATCATGCGCCAACATTGGGGACATAGCTATCAAAGGAAAACCCGATCACAAGGTTTGGCCTCACGATTGGCCAAACCGTGCACCAAATATGCACACACATTCTCTAAAATACTCATACCCTACATGGTTTTTCTAAATGGTTTGAAAAATAGTGCACCAACCATGATTTCAAATCTACCTCCCATCTATAGAATGACATTTAGTTCATTATAAACCATGCGCAGCCCATGCGCCATGCCTCACACCATCCTCAACCTCACATGGTTTACCCCTAAAATTTCTATATCCATTAAACTCAATCATGAACAATTAAAATTGAATTGAAAACAAACTAATCATCAAGGTGTGTCACAGTTTTTCCTAAACCATGTACACAAAACCATACACACTTTCTAGGAAACTCAAACACTCTTGAATCTTAACCCAATGCCTCCGAGGCTCATCCAAAAACCCAAGGCACTCTCAATAATCATTATTTATCTTAAAACACCCTTTGACACATTCCATATATTATAATATCATCCCAAGAGTTAATTCAGGATTCGAAATTTCCAATAACGAAGATTCAATTTCTTTCACCATTTTTAATCCATCTAGATTCAAGATCTTACAGAGTTATTTGGTTTGTTATATATATGTCAGGACTATGTTAGGCCTTATTCTATTAAAAATATGTATATAATTGTATATATATAAATATTTATATAGTTATACTTGGAATCCCAAACAAGAAAGTAAACCTGGGGGAAAAATCTATTATTTTGAAAATTCTTGATATATGGATGGTTCATGATATCTTTTTGATATAATTTTACATTGAACCAATTTAATATTTAATGAATAAAAATTATTCCCCAATAATTAATTAAGAATCTTGGAGTAAGTATCCTACCTCTGAATATTAGGGAACACCCTCAAGGTTAGTAATGGGTTGGTTTTAATACTATTTGGGTATCTTAATCAGGGATATCACGAGTGGCATTAAAGAAGTAAATGGGTTTTTTTAAAATTGTATATATGGTAGATAAGATTATTAGGGCTCTATACATAATCTAATAAATGATTTGATAAAAATATTTATATAGGATGCTCAAGTTACCAGTGGATTTATAAGCACTTATTAAGTTTCATAGGTATAAGTGAGGATTTTATTTTATGTTTATCAAGTAAATCATGATAAAACATGATAAGTTTTCTAGGGATAAAACATGCACACATTTTTTCACATGTTCATTCATCATATATATAGTGGAACCCTGGGACACGTTTTTTTGTTTTATTATATTATTTTTATTTATAAATAATTATAATTAATTAAAATTTACTAATAATGTAATAAATATTTTCCTAAATTCCTTACTAAAGTCAATATAATTAATTATAGTTATTTACCTATTTGGATTTAATTACTATTCATGATTTTCTATCTTATTAGTGTTATTCTACTCAATATCTTTTATTATAGTTTGTTGTTTACACTATTTATAAAGTGATTTGTTTATTAAAATTCAATGAAATTCAATTTTATTGAAAAAATTTCTAAATGAAAAAAATGAAATGTTTTTGGAAATTTACAGTTTTATTTTTTTTTTGAAAATAAATAACAATATTACTAATAATCGGTATTTTTCACTATTCACTGAAAAATAAATATTTTTTTGGAAAACCTAAAAATTCACCCTAATGTAATATTTTCAAGAAAATTTAAAAATTTATATTAATTTATTGAATAAAATTTTAAAAATAGTTGAAATAAATTATAATATTTTTGTGAAAAAAATTGATAAAACCCATTTTTTAACAAAACATATTTTTTAAGCATTATAAAAATTCATTTAAAATTGAGAACTTATTTGTTATGAATTATTCAATACATTTAAATTAAAAAAACATTTATAAATATTTTTCATAATGTTTTTATTATTCATACCTTCAAATTTAATGGGTATGTTAATGGTTTACAATATCATATTTCATATATACTTAGGGTTCCATGAAAGGAATGTTATCAAATAATCCATATATCATTTCAACAGAAATACGTATAAAATCGTACAGTGTATCAATATACTCCCCTTAAAATGAGTTCCAACCTTGAAATTCTATCACTATATTATAAAAAATGATGATATCTCTCCTTTATCACATTCTTTAGTTCCTATGTAGCTTCCTCATATTTTTGATTCCTCTAACGAACTCTAACCACATGATTAGTATTGTTCCATATAAATTTATCTCTATAACACAAGATTTATAGTAGTTATTATTTATTGTAAATATCATTCTTTATTGGTAAAACCATTGAATTGAATACATGTAAAGGACTATGTATGTACCACCTCGTGATAAATATATGGAACATATCTGGAGCTTGAGAGAGGATTAGAGAGAGTGACAAGAGATAATCTGCAATCCCTACATGATCAAGAATATTTAAATGACCAATATACCTGGGTCCCAACTTTCCCATGTTTCCAAATCTCATAAGATTATTCCATGGCTATACTCACTGAAAAAACTTCTCACTAACTTCGAATTCCATATCTCACATGGGATTGTCAGTATAACTTTCAATGTACTACATAATAACTTAATGTGTTTTTTAATAACTATAACCATTTATTACATTTTATCATCAATATTAGGTTATAATAACTTTCATTCTCTTACATATTTCCAGTTTTATGAAGTTCTACACTTACTATTATAAAGGTGTTTACAATGACCCATCTAAATACATGAATACAAGATATTATTATAAGAACACTTGACTAGAGGAAGGTGTTTATCCCAACCACAATTCAGATATAGATAAAATAATATAAAAATACCCTATAGGGATTGAGTTTTCCTCTCAAACTAACCTTCTATCTAATGATGATAAACATTAGTGAAACATAAATTTTTATCTAGATCTTTCAGAATACTTCTCTAGATCTTCGTGGTGAACCATAGATCATGATAAGATGTTATAGAATGTATTACCCCATTTAAAAATTCTAATTATTTAATGTATATACTATAAATATGATCAAGAGATAAATACTATATGATATTAATTAAGTTAAATAATGTTTTACGGTAACCAACTACAACACAAATAGAATTATGTCCTTATGATATTTTGGGGTGTGTGAAAATAAATTCCATTATGATGTTTTACGATTTCCATTTAGGTATAGGTAATAATAGTTAGTTTCCATTATAATTATGTATCTTGTCCTTAACTTACTGACACACCAATTTATGAGATATATACTCCACAATAACCCTCTGCATGGTGTCCCACTTTAAATACTCCTTAATATCTCTATATATCTTCATAATTAATTGATGAATAGAGAATAATGAGATATGAGATTATCCCAATAATTAATTCTTTAGGTCTATTATTAATGGGAAACATACTCTATGAGGAACCTCGTCATTCCATTGTAATTAAGGATAATCTCAGGAACATTTTCTTCGTTTTTTTCTCCACATCCTCTTTCTATGTCTCTTCAATATTTACATTGATATATATATTAACACTAATTTTATTTGGATAATATTTCCCACCTTCATTCAACATTTCAAGGTTCATCCTTTGAAAATAAATAAATATTGGTTCTCCTTTTATCCTCATCATTGGTAAACTAGAATGACCCTTTTGACTCAGAGAATCAACCACCTTGTTTTCATTCCCATCATGGTAGCGTATTGAGTAGTCATAATCATTAATCAACTCCAACCATATTCATTGTTTCATATTACACTCATTCTAGGTGAATATATACATTAAAATATTAGGATTAGTATTTATGAAAATCATTTCTCCATAAATATAATGCATTTATATATTTAGCGAAAATATTGTTGTTGCTAACTAAGAATCATGAGTTGGTAAATTTTTCTCATCAATCTAAATTGCCATGAGATATAATCTATCACTATATAATTTTGAAATAGAACACACACCAAACTGTTTTTTGATGCATCACTGTAAATAAAAAACCCTTCTCTTCTATAGGTTTGTGTGAGAATAAGTTCACTGACCAAAATTCTATTCAGTTCCTTCAATTTTTCTTCACATTTGTTAATCCAGAGGAATATAAATTCCCTCCATGTTAACATGTTTAGTGTATTAAATATCTATAATAAGTACTTCATAAAGTGTCTTTATTTTATATAAAATTCAGGAAAAATATGGATTACAGTCACAATCATTAGTCTGGTGCAATGTTCAATAACCCATATCATTGATGGATCCAATGTTATAACGTATCTTGATATTATATGAAAAAAATGAGATATTTTGTTTCCAAAATTCAAACTTGGTGAATTTTTATTACAACTTCATCATGTATAGGGTCTTCAGTAGAATCTCAAGTTATAATCATGTTCTTCCTTACACTTAGAATAAATATTAATGAAGTTAATAATGTCTACCTTAAAATGATCAAGGTAATCCCTAAATATACTATTCATTGAATACATGAAAATAGTGGTGGGATCAGTAAGAACAAATGGAATTACTATAAATTCATAGTGTCCATACCTTAAATATAATGATACCTTGGGTATATTTTCACTTTTTCCCCCAATTGTTCTTATCTGTATTTAAGATAAATCTTGGAAAAATATTTAACTCCATTAAATTGGTCGAATAAATCATTAATATGGGATATAGAATACTTATTCAAGATTTTGATCTTGTGAAGTTCCTAATAATAAATATAGTATCATATTGATTTATCATTATTATTAACTGAAATAATAAGTGTACCTTAAGGTGATTCACTTTTCTAAATGATCCCCTTATCAAAATTCTCATGGAGTCTCTTCTTTAATTATTGTATCTCAATTTGGTCTATTTTATATGGATAATTTAAAATTACTATAAAATATTTTGTGAGTTTTATTGAAAACATAACTTAAAACTTTGGACGAAGATATAGAAACCCTTCTGAAAAGAAATCAACAAATTGTTGTAAAATTGGAATATTATTGATATTGAGATTTTATATAACAATTTGAGACAAATAACCACTTTTAATAGGAATAAATACCAATTAAATTGATTTCATTTGCATGTTTAAATTATCCCCACACTAATAGATAATAATATGATGGTTTCAAATACCATATATGACTTCCCTTAACCATTAATTGATATACTATTTATACAAATAAAGCCAATATATTCCCAAAACCACATAAAATTCCACTATAGTAAGAATAAAATTATTTTTATTATGAACATTCCAATAAAAATCAATTGGGGAAGAATCATATTATTGAGATGCAACCAGGATACCATTAAGAGGTTTTACGTCCATATCAATATATAGTCATTTAGGATGTAAATCAATTTTACATGACACATTTAATGATATATATGATTACTAATCACCAATAGGATACAAGAATATTAGTGTACACTTGTAACCACATCAAATTAATCATTATATCATAAATACCTTACTAAAACAAAAAATGGTTTTCATGAAAATCACTAATTATTAATCATAGTAATTAATTATGAAATATTACTCATATTATGTGAAAATCCTAACATATTTATTTTAACCTATGTTATCTTAGGTTTAACCTAGGTTATAAATGGTCAATATTTATTGCATTCATTCATAATATCAATTAAATAAAATCTGAATTAACTTAATCATATCCTCTGGGAGTGTCAAACTAGGTGTATAGTAAGGGTGCATTCCCCCTACACCAGAATGTTGGTTGAGTTATACTTGACCAACTCTTTTTGGAGTTATCACGCTTAGATATATATGTTCCAAAACCACCCCCAATTTTAGTATCTAGACAAGGGTGTATTTACTTAGGGAAACCACACTCATTTCATTACAATAAATATGGATATTCTCTTATACATAATATTATCCTCAGGGTTTTCAGCAATGTTTCCTTATCCATGTTTCCAAAGTTTTTTTTATAATTTTCTCTCTAATACTCACTATAGAGACACAAACTTCTCATACAAAAATATACTATCATTTAGATGAATAATCAATACATTTCACCATAATACATTCTTGAAGACTATAGAGGTTTAGTACATTTGAATACTTGTATAGTTAATAAATTTGTATATGAAATATCTAAATCACTTTCCATTTAGTTTTTCTCAACTATCACCCTTCTTAGACATAACATACACAAATACTTCTATAGAACCAATGGAAGGAAAACACAAGAAAGGGTGATAAAAAATTCTCCATAAGGGTAAAAATAAGTGATATAAATAAATTATCATAAGTGTGAATAAGATACCAATATGTGTATGATAAAATGAGATAAATAATATAACATTATACCAATGAATTCTTATATCATAATCATGAAACAGGGAATAATTTTTATTAATCGAAATACATAAGATATAAGAGTGTAAAATCATCAATAATAAATCATGATCCATGAAAACATATAATAATCATAAAAGTAAGGCCAAAATAATCATGTAAGAATATAAAATCATTAATATAGTCAAATAAAACTACCAAGACTATCATAGTGGATAAGCTGCACTCCCCATTAAATCATTCCATAGTCATGGTTCACTCTAAGTCTAAATTATTAGACAAATTGTCTTACTGAACTGGGTTAACTCTCTATTCTAGTCATTATCTCTTTAGATATGTTTATTCACCCAATTAATTAGAGGGATATATAATTCTTGGTCCACCAATCACAAAATAAAAATCATAGATATTTTTTTCACAAGGCCAAAAAACAGTCATCATATCAAAAATTCATAACTCATGTAAATGATATTGGTTTTATAAAAATATCATACTCATAATAATAAACCATAAATAGAAAGATTAAATATGGAAACATTTTATCATTTCTTTATTAAGTAATATTAAATTTCAAAGGATGTTGTTATAGATAAAAATACTTTTAAAATATCACTATATCATTTCTTTAGGGAAAAAATCTTTTAATTTGAAATAACTTAGTTACAATATATAAATTTCCAAAAAATTATGAAATGAATTTTATTTAAAAAAAACAAGGTATTTATATAGGAATCATTAAATAAAATAGTATTCATTATGTATGAAAAATTAATTAATGTATTGTACATTAAAACAAATATTCAATTTATATTGTCGATAAAAAATCAGAAGCAACTTATCCAGAAAACAACAATAAGATTCATTAAAAAATAATATAAAGTAAAACATGTATAAAAATGATGTTAATTAATATGTTTAGATTATTAAAAATATTATTTAATTCATTTTTTTAAAAATATAAACATTGAATAAATGATTCCTGACCAAAGAGAAAAACATGTTTGATTTTACTCAAATAATGTTTTTCAGTCTACTGTTTACTTAAAGAGATTAAAATGAATGGAAAACATGAAATGTCCAAATATAATTGTATTATAACAAAATTAATAATTAATTGGAGCTATATATCGTATAATTTCATGATTTAAAATTGTAATCACAAGAAATTATGGTAAAAATGAGATAGTTACATTAAATAGAGATATCAAGTCCTTTATTCTTCATAAGTGATCTGAAATCCTGTATAAAAAACTAAAATTATTTATATTCATATAAAATCAATATAATAATACACATAATATCATAAATGTTTTATTTATAATATCTTATCACCTATTCATTAACAATCATTCATTATCATTATAATTTTGGATGATAACTACATCAATTTTCATGTACATTTTTTCTCGACATTTATTGTCCATGAAATGTGATCATTGTTCATTAATAAAAGAAATTTCAATAATTATTTAAATATAATATATACTTATTATATATATATACCTATTAATATAATTTTGTCATGAAAAATGAATTATATCACAAACGGTAGATGGTAGTCTGTACGTACGCAATAGTGACATTTCAATTATTCTATAAATGAAAGAAAGAAATGAAAAAATTAATTCAACTTCAACAATTAATTATTATATACATAAATACCATATATAAAAATTAAATCTATCAAAATAACCAACCATTAGTTATGGTGGTTGAAAATGAGTTGTATCACTACATTGAGGCGGTAGTCCACATGTATGCATGAGCGATAATTTCATCTCCCATTGGATTGTGAAGAGGTGGTAAATAGATGTCGGATAATATTAATAACATATAAATATATTTATGAATATTTATTTATAAAATGTAATGAATTTTTTTAGAGGATGTATAAGAAGAAATAAAGTTGAAAGATCTTGTTTAAGATCTATACCTCTTCTTTGAGATACCTCATTTGGTTTATTCCTTAAGAATTGAAGGATTAGCCTTTGGAGAATAAATAAAGAACTCTTATGATGGGAATGATTCTATTAATTATTTTTAGTATGTATTTGATGATATATGAGGCACTAATAGTGTGAATAGGTAGGAGGAGTGGTTCCCTTTTATAGGTGAGGTGAGAGAAATAAAAGGAATTTCTTAGAATATTTAAATTATACAAGGTCACTTTCATGGAAAAGTCGCCCTAAATGGGAATGTTTTATAATTTAAGACATGATAAGTTTGAAAAATAATTATAAAATAATATTTTTATATTTTCAAGGGGAAATCCTACCCTTATATCATGGTTTAACACAACCCCCCTAGTAAGCTCATTTTTAACTTAACATTGGTAACAAAATTTTACTATTTTTACTCTTCACTTTGAAAAAACATTAGGTTAAACCTATTAAATTTTATTAATTAAGATAATTAAAAATATGGAATCATTTTTAGTAGATTAAATTTCTATAAGGGTGCATTTAATTTTAATTGATCATTCAAACCACAACACAAACATGTTTTCAGAAAATGAATTTTTATACATAAAATTAAATTTACATCCATTTATTAACTTGTAAAAAAATATAAAATTGTTATCAAAATATTATTTTTGAATATATAATATATAAATTTATATAATACTATTAAATTATATATATTAAATTAATTTATTAATGTAGAAACAAGTTGCACGTAGAAAAAGAGTTTTTAGAAAAATGTGTTTTTAATCCCAGAATAAACATAAAAAAGAAATAAATTATAAATCTTATTACCACATAAATAATAAATTTAATTATAATTAAATAATTCTTATGATATTTTAAGATAAAATTAAAAAAATAATGATACATTTAATTTAAAATAAATTACTATATTTACAAAAATCAATATTTTCACTATTCATTGAAGAATAATAATTTATAGGAAAACCTAGGAATCCACCCTAAGATAATATTCAAATTATTATTTTAAAAATTATATTCATTTACTTTAATTAAATATAAAAAAATTGTAGAAATTATTTATAATTTTTTTTCAAAATGTGATAAAACCTATTTTTTTAAGAAAACGTATTTTTAAAGTGTAAAATGAAATTAGTTAAAATTCAGTATTTATTTATTATTAATTAATCAATTCATTTTAATTAATAAAAAATTATATATATATTTTTCATCAAGTGCTTGTTACAATTCATACATGCCAATTTAATATCTAGGTTAGTGGTTTACTATATCGTGGTTCATATAAAATTTGAGTTGCTTATAAAGAAAGATATAGAATATATTAAATTTTACTTAAAAGGAAATAAATATATTTTCCATGGAATTTACATTTAAAAAACATTAATAAATACCATTTATATTTTTAATAAATTTTATTTCAAATTAAATAATGTATAAAAATGTGAATAGAAATTCCATTAGAAAGACATAAAAAATTGAAAAGGGCACTTTGTAAAGAAAAATAAAGAAGAGGGAAATAAAATTTTATCATATGGTTATTTTTAAAAAAGTTATTCATTTCACCCATTCATAATGGAAGACAAATATAATAGAAAATGAAGCATGATGATATTTTTTTAAAGGGATTCCTTTCATTATTTTGTAAGGAATGTGAGGACCTATTGAAAATGACCTTAATAAATAATAAAAGTACATATTTTTACATATAAAAAAGAAAACTAAACTATATGAGAATAGATGAAAATATTTCCAACCAAAATATAAGATAATGTAAGCTTCATTTATAAGAAATATTTTAGTTGAGTAGTTAATCAAGGGGTGATTGATTGGTAAGAAGACATGTAAAACCTAGAAATAAATAATGGATAATAAAAATTGTGATTTTAAAGAGAAATAATATATTATTTCAACAAATATTAATTTAGAAATAAGAAATCATGATTTCAATGTGAGATTGGAAACAAAACCCTTATAGTTATTGTATTTTTTGAATTAAAATCCCCTGAATGAGAGACCCTAAAATAGATTTCAAAATAAATTTAATTTCATGATAAGTATGATAAAAATATATTATGGTCATTATGTACAAAAAATTAAAAAAGTGGTGAATATGAAGTATTTCTAATTAAAGGGAAATTGAGGTAGAGACCCCTACCCCAGTCATCTTCTTTGTTGAAAAAAAACTGAAAACCTATATATAAAATTATTTTTCATTATTAATTTATATAATAAACTTAAAAATATATATTTAACTTTATAAAAATAGTTCAAAATTCCATATTACCTATATACTAAATATTTATTAAAAAAATAAATAATTGGGTGTTTATTATTCTATTTTCCACACATGATTTGTAAGAACTTGTTTTTGTATGGGTGTTTTAAGTTCAAGAGGAATTTGAGTTTAGAATTAAGTGGAAAATCTATATTCTAAATTGGTGCTCAAAATCTAGTCGTGAAGTTCATAACCTCTTAAGTAAGGGTTTTTTTATATGGAATAGGGTTCAGAGGGTTCTATGGGGAGAAATAGAGCATCAAATTAAGGATACTTGACCAGGGATGTAGTTTGCAGTCACTGGCTATCTAGTGGTTCTTTTTGAAAAAAAATGTCCATTGTCACCCAGGTGTCGCTATATCAACTACTTGGCTGTTCCTGGAAGTGGTAGGGTCCACTACATGAATGTTTATTCAACCCGATGTAACTTTCTAGCTAACTGATGGGGTTTAGGGGGTATAATTAAAACTCTTCCAATATCATTTGTAAGAATAATTCTCCCCTAATCTTCTTTTATTTGGTGGCATAGCCAAATATGAACCCTCTCCATTTCTATTTCCCCCCACCCCATTTTTTTGGTGTTTTCTTTTAATTTATTCAGTGATTTAAGGTGAGCTCCACCCTCCATTAGATTTAATTCATCTCCCCCTTCACCTCATCAAGTTTTCTTCATCTCTAGCTTAGGTTTCATTTATAATTACATTGGATCATGGTTAAATCATCTTGATGTGATGGGGATTTCATGGATCCTTTCTTGATAATTTCATGAGATAATTTGTGCTCATCATCACACATTGTTTCAGTGGGCTATGTCACTGTAGAAATTTCCAAATATTTTTACATAAAAATAAATTTAATCGGATCTTGTTTTGACATCATGTGTTGTGGGGTTTTCAAACATGTTGGTTGGGAGTACGTGATGAGTCTTCTAAGTGACATTATGCATGTTTTCAGGGTATCAAAATAATCATGAGAGAATTTATGCCTTATCACTATTTCAAATAAATTATTAAATTAATTATAATTGATTAAATTAATATTATTGGATATATTTTGTAATTATTTAGAGAAATATGTTGTTTGGAGGTGACCAACTGTGTAGATATGAGCTCATTTTGCAGTGGATGGGCTTAGAGTGCCTAGAGAGAGCCATTAGACTATGTAATTTAGAAAGGGGAAGCTTCAGGGATAAGGTATGAAATCCTTTGTAATTTTACTATAATATAATTCATGTTTAGTTACAGTTTATAGACATGTGGTCCCACCATTGTGGTGTTCAACTTCCAAAAGATATTTATTGTTTAATTTTAAAATTAAATTTAAAATGTTGAGTTTGAAATGAAGTTCCTTAAAATTAAATAACAAATTGATATGGGAACTTTGACATTGTTCATTGAATAACATGTCTCATCAACTAACAACTAAGGTAGTGACTATTTCTATAGTGTCTGTTAGAACTAGACCCCTTAATGTGTGGGACTATGGAGAGTGTAACATCGTGTCCCTCCCACCTGAGTAGTGGCAACCAATGTGAGTATACCATGTGTTGGCTATTGATGGGTTGGGTGTGTTGGACTGACCAAGTATAACCCAAGACATTAAGGTGGTCTATGATCAATCTCTATAGACCATTATTGATGTGGAATAACCCATGTGGATTGTGAGGATGTATTCTATTTTTTATTTTTTCCCAGGATCTTGATTTCCTCTGAGATACAGGTGATGGCCCAAGGATTGAAGGGGATTGAGGACCCCAAGTAGCTTGCCTATACTCAATTTGAATTAGGGGTGTCAAGTTTGTGCTAAGGGATTGATCATCCCTGAGTGGTTACAATTTCCAACGGTATAGAGGGTTATTAGTGTCACTTTAGAACAAGTACCTTGCATGTGAAATGATTGGATATGGATTGCGATGAAGAGTTTTAGCATTCAAGAAACCCTTTCATCCTTTTTTATAATGACATGGAAAATCAATATGAGGAATTCATGACTATGTTACACACACCTCAGAGGTGGATACGATATTACTTGAGATATTACCTTGTAGTGGTTCAAATATGTATATCAAATACCCTGGGGGAAGTTTTTATATTTTTTGGAATAGAAATAAGCATATTGGTTTGCATGGAATCTACCTTTGGGGAGGCTGTGAAGACCCCCTTTAGAGAGATCATGATACTGAAGAAAACACTCCTCATATGGTTTCCATAATAATTCTAGAGAGGCATCCATGGATTATAATATGTAATTATTGTTTTTGTTAGAGGTTAGTTCCTTCCACATGTGAGATATCGAGGCTTCTGGTGGCTTCGGTAGGCTTGGATGAGTCTCCCTTTCTATTGGGGATCAACTATTAGGAACTATTATACCCTAGGACATATCATTTGTTAGGTTATAATACAATGATGGGGCATTCACCATGTTTTTATTATATATATGGTGGTGAGTTTAACTCTTAGTTTGTGATCCCTGTATACTAGGGTGAAAGACCCCTAGGTCATTATGGTTGGATCAATAATCATGAAATGATTAGAGAAACTCTCGTTTTGGAGGAGCTGAGTTTGGTTGAATGGGGTCATATACCTGAGGTTCGATGGTGATTTATTTTTATTTACTTATTTCTATAAGCTTATTTTTTTTAGAAATTCACATGAATAAATCAGTACATTAATATTGTGTACAAGAATACGTTATTTGTTCCCTTTAAATTTATATACTCACAACATGATCGGGATACCAATTCACTTGGGTCCCTAAGAATACTCTCCCATGGTTTTAGGAACTTATTTGGAAAGATCCTGGGGTTTTCCTGATGAAGCAAGATAACCTGGGAATGTATATAGATATTGGGATGAGGCATGGCTAAGAATTATAGTGGATCCCTTGTATTTTATTCTTTTTTTCTATATATCTGGTTAGGGTAGTGGTTGATCTTTATAGAATGAATGTATACCCTAGATCATTATTATTATGGGATGTGATGTTTATTTATTCATGTTTAATTTTTTTTATTGTTTATCTAGATGTTTGGTTTATTTTTTTGTTATTGTTCATTGTAATATGGGGGTATAGTCTCCTCATTGTCTACCATAGAACCCTGCTACAAGTCAATAGCCACTAGCTTATGATGAGGGTACATACGTTCTTGTGGCACCACTGTGCTAGGTCCGGGAACTACAAAGTTGTATCATATGTATTTTAATTATCATAGTATTTAGC
The DNA here is from genome assembly GCA_963277665.1 of Viscum album. Lineage (NCBI taxonomy): Eukaryota > Viridiplantae > Streptophyta > Magnoliopsida > Santalales > Viscaceae > Viscum > Viscum album. The sequence goes on along the minus strand of OY728160.1, from coordinate 1,836,246,340 downwards.
ATATAGTAGATAAGAGATATACGAATGTGTCATATCTTGTGATGGATATCAAGTTAGTACATTATGAACACCTTTTCTCATAGGAATTCCACCTAACTAATGGATTTGGATTTCTATCATTGGAATGCATTATTATAGTTATTTGATTTTCACTTCATGTGATGGATATGATTTTTAGATGTATGACTTAATATAGATTTGGATCTTATATATATAGGAAATAGGTGTCTCATTCATTATGATTAGGCATGTCAAATTTACAAGACATGTAGGTTCCCCCTAGTGTGATTTCCATCACTATATTTAGAGGATAATCTATTTAAAGAGTCCATAATTTCTCATATATTGTTTTACCATATAATTTCTTGATGGAATTAAACTCAGTTGGAATTACATGTGCATATATTTCCATATAATGACAAGTCATGTTGATTTATATTAGGATTATCATTTATGGCGTTGTCATAATCCCTTGGTGTATGGGACATGTGGTACCGTCACCATGTAGTTCATAATAGGGATTTGATGCCTCATTAATAAACCCCGTGTTGGTTGTTGGTATTCAGTTTTGGTTACATAAAGTTCCAATAAAATCATATATGTTTTCTTCCCATATATATTTGAATAACATTCTACCTAACTGAACCATGTATCTTGGAATCATTGAATATTAATTTTCCAAGGACGATGTTAATTGTATACATGTTTGTGTATGTTATTCTTGAGGGTAGGAATTCTTATATGTTGATGCTCATGAATATTAGTTCCCAGTTGGATGATAACCATAAATTTGGTGCTTGATATATGTTGATGTGATACCCTCATCGTGTGTGGTGATTTTCAAAATTTTATGCCTCATATGATTAGGTATATTATACCCAAGAATGGGTGTTTGTCACATGAGTTTACTGGGTGCGGACCCTTGTGAGTTTTTGAAACCTTGAGGTGTTGTCATGAGTTTTGGATTTTGGGAGTTTTTTATGAGATAGGTGGGAATACTTAGGGACCTTATAGAGGAAAATCATGATATTAGTGAGTCTCTCCCAATTTTTTATTAGGGAATCCCATGATGGGTTATTTAGGGACTATTAGTGATTTTGAGATTGCAAGAGTGGGTAGGTTCATTCATTATAGATTGATACATAGGATGTGATATCAAATCTATGGTATATGAACGATAATTCATTAGTGACCATTTATGATAAAATAAGAATGAGTGCTAGTGCTTGGGACTTGAGGCTCATGGAGTTCCATGTTATCTTGGTGAGCTGTTAAGGGATGGACCGGTCGAGTGTCTGGCTCATTTGACTCTAGATACATTTTATAAGCATGGTGAAAGAATGGGTAGACTCTTTGTGTTTTAGTATGGATCCAAATGGAGGTTAAGGATGTTATTCAGCATCTCATTAGAGTTATTCCTGATTTTTAAGTGGATTTCTATGGGTACATCTAGTTTAATGAGCTTGATATACTGTGGACCAACATCATTGGGTTTTGGTGTGTGATTGTATTTTTAATGTGTTGAAATTGACGGTAGCATACACAGTTATTTTTAATTGATAATGATCTAAAAATGGAGGTATTTGACATAGATTTTATTGGCATGGAGGCCTAGAGAATGGAATTTGAAATTTTCCTTTATATTAAGAGACACATTGGAAGTTGATCGAATGTCCTGGGATGTTTGACCCATGTATGTGAAGTGACACATATCACTAGGAAGGAATAATGTCAAAGGTTTACAGTGGGAAATCGATTCTTGGGTGGAGAGACATGCATTGGACAATGGAACCTACTGAAGTTTTTCTCAAGGATCATTATAGTGAAATTTAGATGGTGGGGAGTACAACATCGACTATTGGAGTAGGTGACCCTCATTATGATTAGATTTTAGCAAGCACTAAGGATGGTATTCTCATTAGTTGGGAATGTGAAGTGAGTGGTGTTTCTTGATGACGCTCTATTATGAGATAAATGGACATGTTCATCCCTTGTGTTCAGTGATGGATGGGTCCTTGGATGTAAGGATTATAGATTAAAACCAATGGAGTGATTATATGGAAACAATAATAGTGGGGAGCATCCTCTCGGTTCTGGGTTATAAACCCCCAATGAGGGAAGGGTAATTGTTTTTTGAGACCATTCGATCAGAGTTCCTAATCACATTTTGAATAATAGGGAGAAAATTGATCCAAATTCATCTGGATTCTTTAATGATTAACGAATGTAACCCATGTTTTGATACTGTCTAGAATATGAGTTTTAGATTTTTGCTCAAGAGGAATTTAGGTTATTCAAGCATGGGCATTCTAAGAGTGAATAAGTGCTTATGGTGTAGAAATAATGATAGTGGACTGGTCATTTGGTGTTTCAAAAGGGGAATATCATCAAGAGACAGACATGGGTTATAGTGGGAATGCCCAGATGATCACATGATGCCTACAGAATACAAGTCATCATGATTGGGTGGGTTTATAGTGAATCATTAAGTGAAATTGAGTGTTTTCATAAATAATTGGACAGAGGAGGTATGACTGGTGTTTTCTTACGTAATTGGATATGGTCGGTTGAAAAACATTTGAGGTGAATCATTTGAGGCATGGATGTCATGATCAAGTATCATCCAATAATTTCTTAGGAAAACATAGCACATTTAAAGAATGGGTATGAAAGTTGAAGACTCATTCATGTCATTTTGGATTTTGGAAATGAGGAAAGTACTAGCGGTTGACAAGGGTTCTCATGATCAGTGGGTTGAAATGATTTTAAACCACTATGATCATACTATTGGACTACAAGAGTAGTGTATCTATAGGAAATTACATTATTGGGAGGAACCACAAATCAGTTTTGGATTTTATGAGTTTTTTCGAGTTATAGGTAGAACCATTAGTTGAATTATAGATTAAATGATAACATGATGACATCCAGGGATAGATGGGTTTGAGTTGAAACTGTATTGATGTTTTATTAGTGGTTAAAATTATGGAATTATATTTTAATCAATGGAGATCGATGGTCTTGGATTTGATTAGTGGGAGATAGTTTAACATTTTAGGGAATAACATAATGAGTTAATATTTAGTTTATGACATAAGTTAGTCATTAACAATGATAGAATTCTTGTAGTGAATTCTATGGTATGAGAAGTAATATGGAATAGAAGATATAAGACTATGTTCTTATATGGGTGTTCGGAATTCAAGAGTAATTTGAATTTAGTGAAGGAGGAATATTCTAAAACATTACTCCAAATATATTTTTCAATGTTTAAACCTCTTAAAAGTGGATTTTTGGATATATAATTTAGTTCAAAGGGTATCTGAGAGCAGTGTTCGTTAATCACTGGAATGCTAGGGGGATAGGTTTGTATCCACCATACAACTACTAGAAGGACACCATATCATCACTTATAGCTAACCTGACCATCGATGTCTCCAATAGGCCTACATAGTCCTTAAGAATACATGTAACCCTACCTCAACTAGTCGGTGGTGCCTAGAAGTGGAAGGAGGCAATTCCTCAAGGCACAGACAAGATGGTGGCCCCCACCAGCAATATAGTTGGGTTTCAATATAAAATATTAAAATTATTCCCCCCTTGGATTTTTAGGGGACCCACCCTTCTAACCTTGACTTTAATCATGTAGTTAGGGTCGAGACCCCTCATTATTTCCATTTCCACATCTATTTTAGGGAATTTTCTTAGTGTTTCACTATCAATTTAAGGTTTTCTCCACCATCTGTTGGCTCCCATTCATATCACTATCCATATTCTTTAATTTAAATATTCTTAAATTAAGGGATAATGAATGATTCCACTAGATTAGGGTGGAATCCTCTTGATGATATGGGGAATTCGTACAACATAGATTAGGGATGTCCTGAGATAAAAACGGCTCATCATCACACTATATTTTGGTTAGGTTGCATTATGTTGACTTTTCTACTCTTTAGATCTTAAAATTTAATGTAATTGAATCATGTTTTGAAATCATTTCTTGGGGATTTTATCTTGTTTAGGTCCAATAATATGTGATGAGCCTTTTGGTGATATTAGTAATGGTTTTGTTGACAAAGGAACAATGGGTGAGAATTCAAATATTTTTTCTATTTTTATTAATTTGTTAATTTAATTACAATTAATAGAATTAATTTGGATGGTGATTCATATTTCGGTTTAGGACCTCACATGGGTTGGTAGTTGAAAAGACTCAAACTTCTAATACATTGATATTACCTATTTTTAGATGAATATTCATTAAATTACATAAACTCGTGTATGAGGTTCATAAAGGTATAATGCCTTTGGAAAGTTGGAAATATAAAAAACTAGTCTATTAGGAAGATACAACATATCACAGTAAGTTCTTCATAAAAATAACACTCATTAGATATATTATACATAATAACATTCATCATAACTTGGGGAAATTGATATAAGAAAGTGTGATCTCAGATGCTTAGTAAGGGTAAATAAGAGAGGTATTGACATATCAAGATTATATGGGAATGATAACATGAGAAACAAATTTTAAAACCACACCAATCATGTCATATATCACAAGCATTAGTCATGTAAGAAATCCTGGATGTTTATAAGATATGAATCATAACGGAAAAAAACAAGTACCACGAGAACATAACATTAGCACAAGGCATATATTTTTGGAATATACATAAGAATAGAAAATCATTTCCTTAGTAGTTCAAGGATCATTACCAATATTATCATAGTGGAATGGGTTCACTTCTTAATCTATCTTAGTAGTCAAGGTTTAACCCCAAGACTATCACTGGGATAAAGAACCTTATTGAATTGGGTTTACTCTCCATTATAGTCCTCTTTATCTTATGATATTTCAATATTTACCAAATTAATTGGATGAAGATATAGGTCCCATCCATCACATTCTGAAATTCATATAAATTTGTCCCATAATATCATAAACATACATCACAACAAAACCGATGAAAAGAAATTGGCTTCGTAAAACATTCAATATATCAGAAACCATGATAAGAATTTATTTTCATAAGAATTTTATCATAGTATAACATCTAGAAAATAAATAGGCATCATAATCATTTTATCATTTCATCAAAGTATAACCTATATAAAATGAAGTTAGATTCATAAGTATTTTATTATGGTATAACCCATTGAAGGGAAATGAATTTCATAATCATATTGTCATAATAATTATAAATCTTAAAAAGAAATAATAAAAATCTTATTATTTGATAATATCCCTTATAATTATTAGGTAACATCAAAGGATTTCATCTTAGATGGGAAATTATTTTTAATGAAAAAACACATGAAACATTTCTTGGGGAAAATATCATTTATTTAGAAATAAACTTTTTAAAAAATAATAAATTCATAAAATATTGTAAAAATAATTTTATATGAAAACCCAAATTGAAGATTATAAATTAATATTCAATGAAAATAATTTTCATGATGATGGAATGATTTTTTATATGTCCTACACATTAAAATAAATATTCCTTTGACATTTTTAGTAAACGATAAATGAGCCTTATTTGGAAAAAATAAAGATTAATTTCTAAAAATTATGTAAAAATTCAAACATGGGTAAATAATTATTTAATTAGTCATCTAAAAATTCTAAAAACATTTTTTAAAGCATTTTTACAAAACATCCTTATGAATAAAATTGTTTTGGACCTAAGAGATAAATAAAGACTACTTTTCTTAAAAACATTATTTTGAACTCTTGAGCACATAAAAAGAATAAAATGAAGGTAAAACATATATTCTAATAAAACAAAATAATAATAATAAAATGGATGAGTTTATTGCAATATGAATCATAATATTTAATTATAGAAATCATAAACAAAAATAATCTCAAAAAATGATGACATTATATCATAAAACCCTTAACAATTTGGTAACATTGAATCATAATCCCCATGAAAGTATAAAATTAAATGAAACATAAAATATCATGATAATAAATAAATTCAATATATTACATGTTAAAGGGTCTATAAATACTCCTCATAAAATAATATTGGTGCATACTTGACATATGTCTCAAAGAAAGAAAATTGATACAAACATCCTGTACCTAAAATCTTGACTTCCTTCGTACACATTAAATACTCCTATATAATAATTATAATATTATTATAAATATATTATAACACAATACATAAATATATTTATATATATATATCATACCATTTATTATTTACTTATATCCTTTATTATCCGTTCATTAACAATTCCATGTAAAAGTCATGCTTCGAAGAAAAACTTCTTTGTTTTTCATTTATGTTTTGAATTGTTATTTTTTGGTCCTCTTACGTTTTATCATGATAAAATCACATAATAAATATTAAGCATTATATACATATAATATATATTCATTATATATGTATTTATGGTAATCCATATAATTTAAAGATAGTAAATGAAAGACACTATTCATGAATATGGTAGTCGTGCATACACATTAATGATTATTCCATTTTGTTGATGGATTGAAAAAAAGGTAAATAATATATTATCATTAAAAAACATTATTTCATATTTATTATATATTTTCATTAATATCATCCTTTTTTCCTTTTATGTAAAGCATGAAAAAATCACATCACTTTATAAAACAGTAGTTCGCCGTACACATGAGCAAAATTATCGTATCATATAGAATAGAAAGTAAGAATTATATGTGATATAATAATTATAGATGAATAATAATTTCATGAATATAATATATAAATAAAAAATACATCATTATATCCATATATAAGAGGCTCTGAGTGAAAAAGAATAATATCAGTTCACAAAGCTGTAGTTTTCCATACACATGAATAAAGATTTTGTATCCTATTTGATGGAAGAGGAGATGGGTATAGTTTATTTAAATATAATAAAAAATATCAGTATATTATATATAATTTGTTTAATATATCTACATAATATATGAATATTTTATGGAGGTTTAAGATGAAATAAAATATCAACGCTCATTGAAGAACATTACCTCTTCTTCGGGTAACCGCCTTAGGTTTTCACTGAAAGCCTTCTTAGGTTGGATTTATAAACAAAATAAGGATTATAGTATAATATTAATGAAATAATAAGGGTATTTAGGTAGGTATTGGCTGAATTTTTTTGAAGTGTTAATAAGAGAGGTGAGGGGTGATCTTTTATAAGTTAGGGAGAGGACACACTTTGTAATTTTAAATAGAATATACTTTACCCCCAATTTTCATGTGAAACAATTCTCCCAAATTGATCATTTGTGAACATTAGGGGTGATATGGTTGAAATATTAATAGAAAATGGGTGCATGACAAGTTTTGATTATTTTTAGCCCTTATCTTTGTAGTTTAAACCCCAGTAAACCAATTTTTACCTCAACCGTGGTAAATATTTTTTATATTTTTTCTATTAATTATGGTAAAAAATTATGTTAAACATATTATATAATATAAATTTTGATCATTATAAATATAGAATAAATTATTTAAAATTCAACTCACATAATTGGTAGAATTTAATTTAAAATTAAACCCACATATGCGATGAGAAAGCAGGCTTTCAAATAGAAAATGTTCAAAATTTTAAAAAGATATTATCTAAAAATTAAATATGAAAATGATTAATACAACATAAAATTTATTAATAAATATTTCATTGAAGTAATTTTAGTTTTCAAGAAATTTAAAATAATAACCTTATAAAAACTTTAAATGAAATTGAAATTATCAATTAAAGCTAGTACTTTTCACTATTCATCAAAAAAATAATGTTTTCATAAAACAATTCACCCTAAGATAATTTTGATTCTCTGATTTCAAAAATGAATTTTATTTTATCAAATTAATTTCCTAAAAGTTTCAAAAATTATTTTTTTTATTTTTCACAATGATTTTTATTGTGAAATAGTATTTTTGAAACATATAAAGACTTTGTTGGAAATTAAGTACATTTTAGTCAGTATGTCTCTATTATAAAAAGAATTATATCTAATATTTAAAATTAATTTATTTCTATTAATTCTTCCATTTCTAATGTCTAGGTAATTATAGTTGTCTTTAAATAATTATATTTATAGTTTTTTGTGGTTCCTTAAAACTCATTGTTGCTTGTAACACACTATATTAAAGAAATTTAATTTATTAAAAAAACATAATTCATAAGAACATATGGTAATACATTATAAACCCCTTAAAATGAATTTATATCTCAAAATTTATCATTCAAATAAAAAAAATGAGGATACTTCTTCCTTATCATTTTCAATGGCTCCCACACATCTTCCTTAAACTAGTGGTTTCACCACACAACATTGACCCGATGAGTGGTCTTATTTCATAGAACATTATCTATTCAATATAGAATCTCCATAAGTTGTTTCTAATAAGAAATATATTATTCTAGTGGTATTACCATTAAGTTCAATACATGTGAGGGATTAAGTATATACTTTTTCTGGATAAAAACCTGGAACACGTTGTGGACATGATAGAGGATTGGTGGAAGTGCCAAGGGATAAGTTGTGGTCCCAATAAGATCAATAATTTCAATGGGACCAATATAAATAGGGATTAGTTTACATTTCTTACAAAATATCATAACTATATTCTATGGATAAATTATTAGAAACACTATGTCATCAGCTTCAAATTCTAGATCACGTCGATGATTATCAGCATACCTTTTCTATTAACTTTGTTCCACCCTTATGAATTATTGAATTGAACTAAACTTATCTGAAATTTCTTCAGCTATATTAGGTCCCAATAGATTTATATCCCAAAATTCATTCCATAACATTGGATATCTATATTTTTTGGCATAGAGTGTTCATATAGTTCTTTCTGAGTGCTCGATTGAAAGCTATTATTGTAAGAAAAATCAACTACAGGAAGGTGTTGATACAAAACACATTTGAAATCCAAATAATAAGATCTAAACATATCCTCTAGGGTTTTAACTATTATCTCATACAACACATATATATAAGGATGAAATGTAGTGATGGAAATCAAATCCATATCAGGATCTTGCTTAAGACTTCACCAAAATATTTAGGTAAACCTCATATCATGATCAGATATTATTGAATGTTCTACTCCATGAAACCTTACTACTTTCTTAGTGTATATCATAGAAATATTATACAAAGATAAATATTATCTAATAGTGATGAATTTTGATAAATTTATAATGTGATTGACTGTAACCCATATATAATTGCACCCATTAGATGTTTTGGGGAGTCTGATGACAAAATCCATAATGATATTTTTCCATTTTCATTATTGTATTGGTAATGGATGTAATATCCACTTTCAAGATTTTTTTCCAGAATTAAATTATATAAATAACAATAAGCAAGATACAAACTCTATGATATATCTCTTGATTAAATCCCCCCATAAATACTCTTTCAAATCTCTATACATCTTCATTATTCTAGGATCAATAGATAACGAAGAACTATGAGATTCCTCTAAAAACTCCATCAAATATGGTATGGATGAATCACATTCAAGGTTACTAAACTTATCATTCCACCATGACCATGGTTTAACTCTAGAAAAATTTCTAACCTTCTTTTTATCTATGTATATTCCTCATTCCCCTCTTTAACTTTTAAATGGATAGATGGTTGTACATTCAACTAAAAAAGAGATGATTTATCCCTATCCATCAGGATTTCTAGATTTATCCTTCAAAAAGATAGTAATATTGGATCTTTTTTCATCATAATTATGAATAATCTAGAATGATCCTTTCAACTCAAAGCATCACCCACCTTGTTTACTTTCTCAGGGTGGTAATTTATTGAGTAGTCATAATATTTAATCATCTCTAACAATATTCTTTGGAACATATTTAACTCTTTATATGAGAATATATAATTAAATTTTTTTGATAGGTATATATATCATAAATTTCTTGAAAAATATAATTCCTCCATATATTTAATGAAAAAATTACCATAGTTAACTCCAAACAATGAATTTAGTAATTATTTAGACGAACCTTTAATTATCTTTAGGTATAATCTGTAACCGTGTCACTCTATATAAGAATGAATCCCAATCCATTATTTAACGTATCACTATAGATCACAAACCCTTCTACACTGAAGGGTAATATATGAATTGGTGAACTAACTAATCTTATCTTCAGTTCCATGAAACGTTTCCCTTATTCATCTATCAAGAGGAACTTGGATCCCTTTTGAGTTAAATCAGTGAGTTGATTATGTAGTCATGTGAAATTATTCACAAACCATCAATAATATCTATCTAATTCAAGGAACCTATGTATATTGGTCATCATGGATAGTATGTTACAACATTAAATAGCCTCTATCTTTGAAGGATATCTATATATAATCTCTAATGAGATTATATTACCAAAAAATGAAACATTTTTCTACCAAAATTCATGATTTATAAATTCTTCATGTAGTTTCTACTTCCTTAGGGTCTTTAGTATAAGTTTAAAGTGATATTCAAGATCTTACTTTCTCTTTGAATTGATAATAATTTCATTTACAAAGGCTACAAAAAACTGATAAATGGGATCTCTAAAGACTCTATTAATTAAATCCAAAAAATATAGAAGGGGAATTAATAAGACGTAATGGATTCACTATATATTTATAGTTTCCATCCCTTATAAATAACGATGTCTTGGATATATCTTCTTTCTTGACTCTCAATTTATGATATCCAAAATGAAGTTTAATCATGGAAAAGTTTTATTCTCTACATATTTGATCAAATAGTTCATCAATTCATTACAGAAGATCTTTTTTATGGATAATGATCTTGTTCAGCTGCCGATATTCAATATAGAGTCACATAGATCCATTTTTCTTTTTAATAAAAAGAACAGGTTCACCCCAATGTGACACACCTAGCCAAATAAATCCCCTGTCAAGTTTCTCCACTAGTTTCTCTTTCAATTCATATAACTCAAATGAGGCCATTATATAGGTAGTTTTAAATAGGCGTTGAACTAGGTACAAGTTATATTAGGAAATCAAATTAAACTTTTGTTAGAAGGCATGAATACTCTTCTATAAAGTCATCAAAACATTCCCACACAATAATAATATCATATATTTCATATTTCTCCCCAATCATATGAGAAAAGAACCCTTCTGAATGGTAATCATGATCCATTCAATAAATGTGATCTCTATCAGATGTTCATACTTATCATCACACTGATAGATGATCATAGGTTGGTTTGGAATATCAAAACTGAATTATCTTCCTCACAATTTTATGTAGAAATTGAGTATATAAATCCAATACATTCCTAAGATAACATCAAATTAATCTAGAGGATGCATGATAATATTTTTAGGGCAGGCATTCTAAAAAACATCAATCATAGAGGAATCATATACTTGAGATGTGATCATCATACCATTAAGAATTTTCACTAATAATTATATATCTAAATGTTTGGGTTGAATCTTGATTCCCAAAAAAATTATTTTGATATTATATAATGAGTAGACCCATATTCAAATAAGACATTAACAGTTCAATAGTGGATGGTAAATATATATTTCACCATGTTGTTCTCACTCCCCTCATCAGAAATAGTGATCATGTGACATTTATCCTTTTACCTTGATTTATGTGAGGGTTGACATTGATCATCATCTTTAAACATTAGATTTGAGTACTATTTAATACAGTTCCCTTAATCCTTGAATTTGAAACTCTTGAGTGTGGTTGGTTCTTTCTATGTAGATTTCTCGCTATTTAAATCATTATATATCCTCTTCCCATAACATCAACATCCAATTTTCTAGTCACCTTATTTTCCATAATTAGTACATTTTCCAGAACCCTTAGGATAATTTGATCAATTCTTCCCTTTACACTTCAATCAGGAAGGAAGAATCATCCTCTTCTCTCAATAGTTTATAGAGTTTCCTTTGAATTCCATTTTTCATTTCTTGTAAAAACCATGAGATTTATGTTTAAATATAATCTAAATTTCCACCTTGAGAGAAAATAGAATTATTTTTTCATAAATACTAAATTAACATATGGATAACACCCTTTGGATACTTGGTTTTAATCCACTAAATAATCGATCAACCATTCTTTCATGTTAAACGGTAATTCAAAAACCGTACCTTGAGATTCTTGTATTATAGAGATCTCAACCCCAGTATTCCAGAGTCATTGTCTACTTTATTACATTGAAATAAAATACAAGTAATCATATCCCAACATAAAGAATAGCTTAATAGTTATGGAAGTCTGGATAAATTATTTAAATTATTATTTTAATTGAAAACATAAAATAACCCAAGTTATTTCTTTGAGAACACCTTTATTCCTTAAAGCGTATCCTTACATATCAATCCAAAAACATTTTCTAGTATACTGGGGGAAATAATACATAAGGAAATTATGAGCTTAGATGCTCAGTAAGGGTAAGAATACAACATAAGCTATAAATAAATTAGGTATAATAAAACTTTAAACGTAAATAAATGAAACACATTCCTTTTAATCAATAACTTGAGAATGATATTCCATGAATAAATGATGACCAAATAATTCCATATAAATAATAAAATGAGATTGAAAATGTAACTATGGATATTATAAATAATATAATAATCAAATATAATATCAATAACTTAATTCATATTTTTGGAATTCATAATGTTAAACATCTAAAAGATACCATCCAGGATTTGTGCCAAGACATCTAAATAAATTCGTAATTTATTAGCCAAATCGCAATCTAGTTTGTCTCTTAAGACCTACTGATGAATTAATGGGCTATAAAAAGCCTATACCATCACTTACTAAATCATATGAATTCCTCATATGAAAGGTAAAACATAATAAAAAAATTCTTATTGGAAACATAACATACAAAAATTTATTACTTACCCCAATCAATAAACAAAAATATTAACCATAATGAGTGAAATGGTTAAGGGTAATAAAATTATAAATTCCCAATAAAAATGTTAATAAAAATTTCTTATAAGTAATAAATATGTAATAAATATAACATACACTTAGTATATCATAATTAAAATAGAGGGATCATGGCATTTATGAATATAAATACTAGGAAAATATCGTTGAAAATGTTTTTGAGAAAAATAAATTTTGCATTTTGAAAATCACCTTTTAAACACAAAAGTTCAAAAAACATTTTCAAAATAAATTTTATTTATTTTTTTAACAAATTTAAAATAATAATTAAAAAATTGATTTTTCATGGATGTGGAAAATTATATTCATGTCATACACTTTAAAATAATGATTCCTCTCAAATTTTCAGTAAAAGAAAAAACATGCATTATTTTTGAAACCACATGAAGATTCCTTCAATTTTTTTAAAAAATTAATGTGGGTAAAAATTTCCTTATTAAATCATTTTAAAAAGGATAAAAAAAATTTAAATCATTTTTTTAAAACATTTGTTTTTGTGATAAATTATTTTTGACGGAAGAGAGAAATAATGTTGGTTTTTCTCATGAACAATTTCTCAATAAGTTTAATTACCAAAGAGTGAGAAAATGGTACTATTACCCTAAAAATTCTTGAATAACCATAGTTTAATAAAATATATTGAATTTATGATATAAATATCAAATAATTATTCCAAGGGATACATAAAAATAAAAAATTCTTTGTAATGATGAGATTATAAAATAAAATCTTACCACTTTGGTCAATTTTGAATCCTAATCTCCATAAATTAAATTAATTTAAATTTAAATTTTAACACCATAAAGGTAAATATATTCATGGTATAATATTTCAATGGGGTATCATGTACACCACACAAATTAATAATGTGGTGAATATAGTGTTTGTCTCGTAGAATTAAAAGTGAGATGAGAAACCCTTACCACTTGATAGAATTATTTCATATGTTTCTGAACCAAGGATATAATAGATATTGTTTCATTAAATATCCATTATAGAACAATAATAAAATATATAATTTCATTTATGATTTACATATAGTCTTTTATCACTCATTTTTCAGAATTTCTTTTTAAAAATTACCATTTTGGGTTATAATTACCTCATTTTTCATGTATGTTTTGCTTTAGTAATTCTTGTACTTTAAATTTTATTATGGTTAAATAATATCCATAATTATAACCATGATATAAATATAATAAAATTTAATTACATTTTTATTTATATTAATCAATTAAATCTAGGGATAAAAATGTATTTCACAGTTTACAGAGATGGTAGGTCGTACATAGGTATAAATGATTTTCAAATTATTATAATCGGTTAGAATGAAAGGAATATATATTTCAATTAACGTTTATATATTAATTATTAAGTTAAATATGTAATTTACATTAATAAAATCAATCCTTATTACAATCCTTGTAAACATATAATGAAAAATATTTTGCATCACTATGTGGAGGCGGTAGTCCAAATATACACACAAGCGATGGTATTGTTTTCCAATGGACTGGAAGGTAAGAATTTATTGTTGTTATTATATTTTAATAATTATTTTTATATCATAAATATCACATATATTCATTAAAGGTTTTCCTTAATACCTTCTATGTAAGGAGTAAGTGAAAAACGAATCACATCATTTTGTGAGGAAGTAGTCCACCGTGTAGACAAGATATATTATCGTACCCCTCATGGAATGGAAAGTAAGAAGTTATATGTGATATTATAAATTTATAAGTATAATAATATCATAAACACCACATAAATATGATAAATTTCCCACTACATCCATCCTTGAAATGTGGTGATGTAAAACAAATGACATCGGTTTGTGAGGCTGTAGTCCTCCATACACAAGAATGATGATTTCGTAACCCATTTTATGGAATATGAGAATGATTTAGGTTTAAAAATTATAATAATAAAATATAAGTATATGTAATATTATTATTTAATTTTATAATCTTGTTATAAGAATAATTTAAGTAGGTGGGGGAAGATATAAAACAAAACACTCTATTAGGGACAATACCTCTACTTCGAACAACTTCTTTGGTTTGTGCCAAAAACAATACTAGGTTTTCTTTTTGAGAAACATAGTTCATATAGGATTATATAATAAAATTAAATATATTATTTAGGAAATTTTTGTCAAAAAATTGTTTTTTAAGTATATAGAAGTGAGGAGAGAAGGTGACCTTTTATAAGTGAGGTGCGTCACACTCTTTTATATTTTTTAAATAAAATGTATACCCATATTTTTCACATGAAAAAGGATAAAAAATAGTTCATTAAAAAATATAGAATATTTAA
This sequence comes from Viscum album, assembly GCA_963277665.1. Lineage (NCBI taxonomy): Eukaryota > Viridiplantae > Streptophyta > Magnoliopsida > Santalales > Viscaceae > Viscum > Viscum album. The sequence continues at coordinate 1,836,231,035 of OY728160.1, read as the reverse complement.
GGTTTTAAAAAAATACATACATTTGGTTTTCACCCTTTTTTGGGTCATTTTAAACCATTATCTTCTTAGATTAATCCATGGTAAATCAGTTATTACCTTAACCATGGTAAATAAATTTTATAGCTTTTATTATTCATTATGGTAAAAAATTAATTTTAATTTACTAGATAATATAAATTTTTATGATTGAAAATATTTAATCCTTTCTTACTAAAATTATTCATATAAGTGGGAACAAATAATTTAAAATTAATCCCACAAACATAATGAGAAAACAGGTTTTTAAAAACAAAATGTTTAAAAGTTTATAAAGTTTTCATATCAAAATTCAATATGAGACATACTATAATGAAATAAACTGGATTAATAGATATATAATTTTAATAAAATTAATTTAAAATTAATTTAATATATAATTTTACTTTATATATAATTTAATCACAAAAGAAAATTTTAATTAAAATTTAGTATTTTCCACTATTCATAAAAAAAAAATTCAATTTTTTTAAAAATTAACCAACTAATTATTTTGAAATATTTTTTTTAAAAAATTAATTTCATTTTGTAAAATTATTTTTCTAAAATTAATTAAAATTAATTTTAAATTATGTGTGTAAAGAATAACTAGACCTCTTTTAAGAAAATTCTCTTTCAAATGAATCTTATTTTTTCGGATCAATATATAACCATTGAATTTATTTTATACATGTTGAAAACTTATATTTATTTTTAATATATTTAGTATTATTTATACCCACCAACTTAATGGTTCGGTTATAATGCTTATGTTTAAATAAAAATTTTCTAATAGAGTATCATGTATCGTTTAAACCCAGTATTACGTGCATCACAAGAAATCAAAGAGATTGAATTTATTAAAAAATAAAAGTATCATAAGGTAGGGGTATGTTATATTCTCTTATAATATTTGTGTTGTGTGTTATACATGTTATCGAACATGATTTTCAAATTTTAAAAATCTCTGCATGTTACATCCTCCGCCCTTAAATAAATTTCTTCCTCACAATTTATTCTTGATCTTGATAATCTGTGGTTTGAAATTTGAAAATACCTTTTTTGAAAACCCACATCATAAAAAGGGTTAATAAAAAATACCCATAATAAGAGAGAAATGGAATAAAAAAGGTCATATATAATAACACATAATGAGGTTTCTAGGTGGGAGAACATTGGCGGGATGTGAAGATATGGACCATAAAGAAAATAGTAAATATTTATAGATACTGTTTCTGAAATTATTGATTATGATAAAGTGTGTGATCATGATAGGTTTAATGATCACAAAACCATAAATATTAAAATGTTAAAAATACCATTAGTTCATTCGATATCATGGTAATAGCATTACATTTTTTTTCAAGATCCTTTTTCTAGAGTTGAATAATTCTTTTACAGTATAAGAATATAAGTAAATATACTTACTTGATATGTATCTATTTTATAGGAATAATTTCATCTTTTGGTTGTGATTAAATCAATTCCAAATTCATTTATTACTGTAAGTAATTAATATCCAAAATTCATCTTTATGCCCAAATCATTTTTAACAGATAAATAGAATGAAAATTTATTCCTCTTATTTCTAGATATTTTCAAAAATAAAAAAGGTTCACTAACATTATCCAATAACACCCAACGTTAAACATAATATATTCTATATATATTGAACCTTAATACTAATTGAAAATAAATCTTTCCAAATTCGAAGACAAAAAAATTTAAGTGAGGGTCACAAAATCAAAATTATATCCCTGAGTCAATATAAAGAAAATATTAATACCATATTCCAACTACATGAATGCCATTATAATTTTAAAACCATAATGAAAAAAATTTATTCTTCAAAATATAATATCTTAGGTTTCCAAATAATATCCATAAATCAATAGTTGTAGCTAACTCTACTAAAGATAACATAAACTATCAAACCTCTATCCAATTTCATAGTTACCATCACTATCCCATTAACATATTATTATTATATCAAAACTGGGAACGTGTTAAGTTTTATACTCACTTAATAATTTGTTTTCCAAGATGATCAAATTTTAACTATATCACTTTTCTTGGTTATTAATACTATTCAACATATTCTCTCAAATAGTTTAAGAAATTTCACTATAGTTCAATCATTATACATTCCATGATTCTAATATCTAGAGTACCACTGGTAAAAATAATTATATATAATTATTCTTGATTAAAAACTCAAAATAACTTTAATCATTCCACTTTATACATAGTAATAGTGTAAGATTGACCATAAACTCTTAGCTTATTTTGAGGTATATTCACTTTATTCTTAGGTCATTCATTTTTGTAGTGACACATATACTTACAATGGAATAATTTAACATTAAAAGTTTCATTAATTCCATTTTAATCATGAAAATGGTTGAATTTTTCTCCACACATTAAGAAAATTATTTTCCCATTTAATCATATACCAAGGTGTTTCCTTCCATACGTATCACATATTAGAAAATAATTATTTTCATTCTTTCCTTTATCATTATTTTTCTCCTCTACCATCTTCTTCTCATACAACAATTGAATTATATAATTCACAGAGTATTATTTCTTTATATCTATATCACATTTTATTAAATCATGATATGATGAGAAATTTTGGGAGACTACAGACCGTTGAAGTATTTTCTTAATCCCATCAAAGAAACAATCAATATTATTCTTTAGAATATACATGTAGTCTAAAAAATTCCATTGTATCCATGTAAGGATATATTCATACATAGAAACATTTTCCTCTTCCTTATATATTTTAATCAAGAACAATTTTCCCATATCCACTCATTTCTCATGAGGAAAATATTTTTCCATTAAGAGTAACTTGTATAATTCCATTCAATGTGTGTTATTTCTTCTTCATCCATAGTGTTTTGAATCTATGACCATCGTTAATCAGAATATATAGATAGATGATGACCTACAATGAAAAATTTATCCCTTTCACTACATCATAGAGATATTAATATCTTCTATAAGGAACTTATCTATTGATAAACTAAAAATGGATTTGTAGTCCGATTGAATGATGGAGGTTCATGATACATGAAGTGGTCTAACATCATTAAACTACATAGTGGATCAGTAGTTTACTCATTATGGGAAGGGTTAATATATATAACCTGAGTCATCTACCCCAATATGGTTATAATTTGATTAGTTACAGTTGTATCTCCATCTCTAGAGTCATTATTTTTCCCATGAGGTAAGTCCTTACATGGAGTATAATCACTGATATGGTTCACATTCCTTCTATTAGGAACAATATATAAACATTTGAATACACTAGATTAGATTATAAAATTATTAAACATAATGTAAAATTATTAAACTAGAGAAACACATAACATAAATTAAAAAATTTACATATAGATAATCTCATAATCATAAACATAGTTCCTTTGGGGATATCATTATTTTAAACTCCATTATAATTGTTTTTAATGAAAATTTTATTTATACTAAGCATATCCTTTGGTAGTGTCAAACCAGGTGAACTATAAGGGATGTTTTCATGAACTAGGCGATGATTGAGTTAAGTCTAATTCAACCTTTTGAGTTATTACCCCATAACACATCCCTCACAAATCCATGTCCACTTTTTGAATCCAGATAGGGATGTATTTTATATTAATGACCACATAATATCTTCCTTACCAAAATAATAATAGGTTATTATATAAATATCATCAAATTATATATTATGGTTATGTTATTTAATCTATGTTTTCTAAAATTTAGTTCCCAAGGATTCTAATAAACTTTATTTTAAATCATCTATAGAAACCCTGACCCTAGTAGTTGGAAGTCAGTGTTCACTTTATTACATTATAATAAGATACAAGGAATAAAATCCCAAAAGAAAAAATAGTATAGTAGTGTTGGTCAACTGAATAAATACTTGAGATCCTTATTACAATTTAAAACATAATATTCAAAAATTATTTTCATTGAGAATTCTGTTATTCCTCATAGATTATACCTATATATAAATAACAAAAAACTTCCTAATATTTTAGGGAAATTAAAAAATAAGAATGGGATGATATAAGATGAACAGTAAGGGTAATCATATAGAGTATTATATGAATAAATAAGGAATAATAAATACTGAAAGGTAAATAACTAAAAGACATTCCATTTAATCAATAACCAGATCATTATTTGGTATGAAAAAATGATGATCAAATAATTCAATATAAATAATCACATGATCTTGAAAACATACCCATGAATATTCTAACTAATTAAAAAAATCAAATTTAATATAAATAATTGAATTCATAATTTGGAACATCTAAAACATACCATCGAGGCCTTGTTCCAAGACATCTAAATAAATGGTTAAGGCCATAATGAAAACTCATTTTAGTTTTTCTTATTAGACCCACCAATTAATAGAGTGGATATAGTGGTATCCCAATAACATCTACAAAGTCAAATTAATTATTTTTATGAACGGGTAGGAACATAATAAATAAAAAAACTCATATTAAAAATCTAACCTCTGAAATGTTAATACTTACCCCATTGAATAAATATAATCATAAAACATTAAGAGTGAAATGAATAATGGTAATAAAATCATATTTACCCTATGAAAATTATCAAAAATCATTAGTAGAAATAAATAGTATGGTATTGATACAACATAACCTCAGTGGATCACAAGTAAAATAGATTTTTTATGTTATTGATGAATATAAATACCATGAAAAGATCCTTAAAAGCATTTTTGGAAAAAATAAACTTTTTTTTGAAAATATCCTTTAAAAGAAGTTCACAAAACATTTTGAAAAGAGTTTTTATTGAAAATAAAATTTTAAAACTTATAAAACAATCTTTAAAAAATTGATTATAAATGATAGTGTATATTTTGTTTCATGTCATACATGTTAAAATAAAAAATACTTTCACATTTTTAGTATAATCCAAACATGCATTGTTTTTAAAATGACATGGATTTTTGTTTTTTTATAAAATGTAAAAATGGGTAAATATTTCTTTGATAAATCATTTTTAAAATTTTAAAAATAGTTTTTAATTTTTTTTTGAAAACATGGGTTTTGATGAAAAGGGATTTCCGGCCAAGAGAGATTAAAGTTTTATTTTCTTAAAAATATTTTCTCAATAGTTTAGATTACTAAAGAGTGGAAAATAGTACTATAACATTAAAAGGTTTGTGAATAACTAGATTTGAACAAAATATATTGATATTAAGAAATCAATATCTAATAATCCCCCAAGAGATATATAAACATAAACAAACTGGAATAATGATGAGATTGTGAAATAAAACCTTACGAATTTGGATACTTATGAACTATAAGAAAAATAAAATTAATGATAAAAAATTAAAAAATTAAATATCATAAGATAAATTTATTTATTATATAAAATATAATTGGGTCAGTATATGCACCAAATAATGGAATAATTGGTGAATATGGCATATGAATAACGAAAGTAAAAGTGAGATGGGAAACCCTTACCACTTGTTCAAATTCCTTAATATGTGTATGAACCTCCTTTATAATAAATATAGGTTTTTATAAAATACATTAAAACACCATACTCATATATCTCACCCAATATGTGATTTATGTATATTCTTTTATCACTCTTTTATTATCAATTCTTTGTTAAAATTATTATTTCGGGTGATAATTGAATCATTTTTCATGTATATTTTATGTTGGTAGTTTTTTTCATTTTAATTTGATTATGGTTTTATAATATCAAAATTTTTAAAAATGATATAAATATAATATATATTCATTATAAATTTATTTAGAGTAATCTATAAATTTTAGAGAAAGAAAATGGAATACATCGGTGATGGATACGTTAGGTTGTACGTATGCATGAATGCTATTTCCATTTTTCATAGTGAATAGAACAGAAGGAAAATAATTATTAGTTGAAATTTAATAAATAATAATTATTTTTTAAATTTTATTTTTATTAATAAAATCCATCATTCTTACCATCCATGTAAAAATATAATAAAAAAACTTCACATCGTTATGTGATGTTGTAGTCCACACGTATGCACAAGCGACATTATTGTTTTCCAACGAATTAGAGCGTAAGAAGTTTGTTGTGAAATTATTTTTTTAAAATTATTATTATATAATATATATCACATATATTCATTAAATTTTATCCATACTACCTTCCATGTAAATTGTATGAAAAAAACAAAGCATATCGCTTTGTGAGGTGGTAGTCCCCCATACACACGAGCAACATTATCATTTCCATCACAAAATGAAAAGTAAGAAGTTATATATGATATGATAATTACAGAAGTATAATAATTTAATAAATATAAATTAAATGTTTTAAATACATCATTACATCCATCCTTGAAAGGTGTAATAGAAAATGAATGACCTCAATTCACGGGGTCAGAAGTCAATCATACACATGACTGATGATCTTGTAATGCAGTTGATGGAATATGGGAAGGTTTTAGGATTTGAAATTAAAATAATAACATATTAATATATATATAAAACATTGAGTTTATTATATTATAATTTCATATTGATAATATAAGTAGGTGTAAGAAAAGAAAAAATAAAACACTTCATTTGGTATGTTACCTCTTCTCATAACAACTTATTTGGTTTGCATGAAAATGTTTTGAAGGTTTGATTTTTGTAAAAAATATTGATTCTAAGATTATATGTGGGAATTAAGAAATTAATTTTGGTAGATCACGGATTAAACAATGGGTTTTGGAAGTTTGAATCGGAAAAGAGAGGGTTTGACTTTTATAAGTGATGTGAGGGGAACACTTGAATTTTTTTTAAATAAAATGTGTACCCAAGTTTTCCACATGCCACAAGGATAAAAAATGGAAAAATATATAAAATTAAAGATATAATTTCATAATAAGTCCAAAAAAAGGATTTTGGATATGTTTTGGGTCATTTTATAATTTTTCATTGTAGTTTAACCCCTCAATAAATCAATTTTTACTTTAACCACGGTATATATGTTTTACTATTCTAACTGTTCATTATAGAAAAAATTTTAATTTTAACTTATTAGATAATATAAATTTTTATAATTCAAAATATGTAATGAATTTTTTCAAATACCATTCATAGAAGTGGGAAAATATAATTTAATATTAATCTCACAGATACGATGAGAAAGTGGGGTTTCAAAGAGAAAATGTTAAAAAGATTACAATGTTTTTAAACCAAAATTTAATATAAAAATGGTTACAATAGCCTAAATTGGATTAATAGACTTATAATTAAACTATTTTTACTTTTAAACCAATTTAAAATATAATTTAACTTTATAAATAATTTAAACAAAAAGGAAGTTCTCAAAATAAAACATTGTATTTTTCAATATTAATAAAAAAAATTAATCTTTTCAAAAAATTCTCAAAATTTAACCCCATGATAATTTTTAAATGTGGATTAAAAAAATAAATTTTATTTTTTCAAATAATTTTTCTAAAATTTTAAAAAATAATTTTAAATTATGAGCACACAGAGTTACTAGACCGTATTTAAGAAGAATATAGTTTTCAGAAAAAATTTATTTTTCTTTATGATAATACTTATTTTATTTATATATAATAGCTAAAAATTTAATTTATTTATACATTTTTGAACCATAAAAGGTTCATAATTTATTTATTACAATTAATACAAACCAACTTAATGGCTAGGTCATAATAGTCATGTTAAAATAATAATATTTTAACAGAGTATCATGTTTCGTTTAAACCTGATGTTGTGTGCATTATAGGAAGTCAAAGAGTTTAAATTTATATAAAATTAACTGTATAATAATGTATTAGGATCTTATATTCCATTATTATCATTGGTTTATTTTTCATACATGATTTCAAACATGATGTTCATATTCTAAAAATCTAAGGGTGTCACATGTAAAATGTGACTCATTAGTACTAATAGATCCATCATCCTTCTACTTTGGATCATAGAATTACTTCTCCATTTTTTTTATAAATGACATAAGGGAATTAATTATTTAAAAATAATATATTAAACTCATTCTACTAGATGGATTAAATTTCATCATGTTACCATGTATTATTGATGAGAGTCCACTATTGATTCTCTCCACCTTCTAATATATAGACATCAAAAATGAATATTCCATCCTATAAAAACTAGAAAATGGAAAATATACTTTAAATGGTACTGACCAATTTCTCTAAAACTAGTGGATCAAAAGAACCACTAAACGAAGGTGGATGTTTCCTCACATAGGACACAACAGAATTTTCTCCCATATTTTATTATTTTGATGTTCAACATGATTCATGGATTGAGAAATTTGTGTGATCATAACAATGAGATTTTTCATTCACGATCTGTAACACCCCGACCCCAGAATCCCAGAGTTGGTGCATTAATTTATTATATTAGAATTTTTACACGGAATCAAATCCTAAAGGAAGAATATATTTATCAGTCTTGTAAATCCATATTACATACATGATGCCATTAATACATAGAACAATAGGAAATACAAGAAAGATACAAAAAGTTAAAGTAAACTGCATCTATGAACAATCATTGTTTTGTGAGGTAGTAGTTTGTCGTACAAAGAAACAATATATTTGTTACCCATTAGAAGAAGGTGTGTGTAAGTGTAGGTAGAAATATTAAAATTGCAACATTCTAGTATATGTATGATAATTTTTTATTTAATCTTTGAGTAATAATATTTTTTTGAGTGGATAATTGAAATTAAACTACAAATCATGAGAGAAGACATTTCCTCTTAATCGGGTAATTTATTTTGGTTGATTCCAAAAGGATTCCTTGAAAGGATTTATTTAAAAAGGTAGGCTTCTAAGATGAGGGTATGTATTTTGGAAATAATTTTTTGTAGTTATATTCTACACTTATGTGGTTTTATATTTTTTAGTAATGGGGATAGGTGGTGGCCTTTTATAGGGATGGAAAATGACTCACTTGAAATTTTGGGAAACAAGTTAGGTGTACACATGTTCTTACCTAACAAATCATAAAAAACAAATAAAAATCAGGAATATAAATTTTATAGACTCTATATGTCCATCGAGTGGGTATTGGAATGTTTTTGAGGTTATTTGGGCCTTAAAGTTAAAGTCTTATTCCTTTATTAAGAATAAGTTTTCCTTAATAATTGTAATTAATTTACATTATTTTCACTATTTTTTGGTTAAAAACTTTGTTGACCTTATTATACATTATAAATTATTATGATTCCAAATATCTAATAAATTTTTCCAAATTCTAATCATATGAGTGAAATAAATTAATTTAAAATTCATCCCATAGGTAGGACGACATTGTAGGGTTTTATAGTAAAAATGTCCTAAAGTTTTCTATTTTTTATAAACAAATTCAAAGTGAAATTGATTATAATTACCTAAATTAGATTAATTTATAAAAATATTATAATATTAATCATTTAAACAAATAAAAAACATAATTTATCCTTATAAATAAATTAGATAACAAAGCAATTTTTAACTAAAATGCAGTATTTTTAACTATTCATTAAAAAATGAAATGATTCAGAAAAATATTAAAAATTTACTGTAACCTAATTATTATGTTTATATTTAAAATATTATTTTTATTTTGAAATATTATATAAATTAAATTTTCAGAATTCTGATTTAAAATGGGTTCTCTATTAAAAGACAATAAAATTGCCTTTATAAAAATACAGGTTTTTATATGTAAAATAGGTTTTTTCTTATCTTATGTCCTTCAAACCTATTGAATTTATATAAAAAATATTTTATTGATTATATAAAATATATATTTAATTAAAATAATTCAATAATTTCAATTAACTATATTTATTAATGCAAAACATCTTTGGAAGCATATAAATAATAATACATCTTTTATATATCCAATTGGTTCTTATTTTCATTTCTCATTAGTTGGTAACCAATTAATTAATTTTATATTTATATAAACTATAATTATTTAAAAATTTAGTTAATAACATTCATAACTTCTAACATAATGTCTATGATATATCATAATATATTAAATAATAATATTTTAATAATATGTTGATATTTAGCAAAGCTCGATCTTACGTGTAATTCAAGCTATTGAGGAAGGTCACTCTTGAGTATAAAACAAGCTAACTCTATGTTGTGTCAATTGAAAAATATAAAATATATTTAAAATCGTAAATATATTCTTAAGTATTTTAGTATTATTTCATCTTACACGCTTGGTGTTGCAAGTTATGCGCACTCTCGAATATAAGGTTCTTGGTTTAGAATATCTAAGTGTTACATTCTACCCACCTAAATTAAATTGCATCCTAAAAATTTAAAACATACCTCAGTGATAGTGGGATTGATAATAAACTATTTTTGAAATAAAAACATTTTAAAAGAGTTAATATCACACCTTCTCAATAATAGAGAAAGAAAAATACAATAGTCACGTACCTAGTTTCCCTAATAGGAGAACATAGGTGGGAAATGGAAACATGGATATGGAAGAAAAAGTACAAAAATAAAGTCCTGGTTAATAGTGATATAGTACATGTTCATATGAAATTTGTTGAATTAAAAAACCAAAAAAAAAATAGTTGTGAGTAAAGGCCATTGATATCATCACAAATGATGAAAATAGGACAATATTTTTGTTTCAAAAACATTTTTTACGGTTAAATAATTCATTCACTATATAAGAAAATATATAAATATATATTTCTATAAACATAATATTTTCCTTTTATTACACCCTATACTATTTCTAAATCATCTATTTGTGCATGATGCATCATATGGTGAATTAATACATTAACCTCAAAAATATCATCCAATGATCAACTTATACCATATTATAAATAGTTACCTTTTCCAAAAGATTGTGATCCAATTTTTTTTAATGAGGTTACATAATTTCCAAGATGAACTTATCATTATCATTTAATTAACCAAATGTTTCTCTTAATTTTCACATTCCAACCATGTGAATATCTTCACCATGTATCCTCTTGACATATTGTAATAAATCGAATCACCATAAAACTTCATTGGAAAAATGAATTATTTATTATTCCTTAAGTAAGACATGGGTTATTGGATATATTACATTAATTATAAATTGTTGTAAACTTAATCAATGATATCATCGACCACTTGTTAACAAGTAATTAAGGTAGTCAGAACTTATCAATATCTATCATTTCTTCATCATTATCTCAACCTCAGGAACATTTTAAGGGTTGTCTTCACATCATTCATGTGTTTTCTGTTAATTTTAACTTTATACCTAACAATTTTTCTTGGTACCATTAAGTATATGATCTCAAATCATTAATTATGAAGGAACGCAGTACAATCCTTATATATTTCATAAATCATATGATGAGAACATAATAAAAAAATAATTTTACAACATATTTCATGGGTCCAAATATAGAAGTACATTAATAATTCAACTTAGGACATATCAATAGAATATGCTTGACCTTGATCCCTTATCTCATTTGGAGGTATTTTGCAATGAATTTTGGGGCATTTTTTTGCATAGTGTCATATCTCCTTGATATTGTAACATTGAATAGAAGTGTTTTCCTTATTTCATTTTCATTATTTTTTTCTATTGAATGTTTTTCCGCACTTATAACAAACTCCCAATCCATTAAATAATTTACTAGGGTTATTATTTACACTTTTATTAAAAGTTGTAAAATACTTCTTTCCCTTCATCTTCTTTGAATCATTCCATTTTTCATGGTGTTTAGAATACATATTTTTCTCTTGGTTTCCCCTAAATCCATATGACATTGAAAATTATTTATCTATATTGATAGAACATAAAAATATTTCAACGTATGAAGAAACATTTTGGGAAACTAGAGACCCTCAGATATATACCTTATGTTCTTCAAATATGTGGTTGATATTTTACTCCATCTTGTGTATATAATTTTTAGCATACCTGGATTACCTGGTAAAGGTTTCTTCATATTCTAAAACACTCTCTTCATCCTTTTTCTTTAAGCCGATTAACATCATCTTCATCTCAATTTTTTGATCACGAGGGAAGTATTTATCTAAGAATGTATCATTAAACGCTCTCGATTCCACAAGTTTTTTCCTTACCATCTATAGTATTCTAGATCAAACACCACTATTAATCAGCAACACCTGGGTGACAATAGACCACAAGTCTGACCTTTTCCATTTCTCTGTATTCCAAAGATTTAAATACATTCTCTAGAGACATAATCTATTTCTCATCTACAATTGGATTAGCAGTCCCACTAAATGATAGTGTATTCTTCCACATCAAGTGATCCATCATTAGAAAGTATCTCTATGGAATAAGTTTATCCATTTAGGTAAGGTTATTTTTCATAACCTGACTAAGCTACCCCAATATATCCATAACTTACATAGATCCAATACAGCTGTATATGTTTCATCAGCAGGGAAATATCTAAATTTTCTACAAGTACAGATACCATTCTTCCATCTAGGTTCCATTTCAAAATAATGGAATACATCAGATTATCTCATAAAGTTATGAACATTGTATAACTCTAAATATGGTATATCACATAACAAACTTTTTTTTGAATCATTAATCCTAGAATAATTATCATTGGTTACTTTGGGTTTTTCTTTACATTTAAATTCATAATAGTGGTTTCTAAATAAAAGATGAATTTTCCTAAGTGTATCCTTCAGGAGAGTGAAACAAAGTCTGCAGTAAGGTCTATTGTCATATACTAGGTTACCCTGGGTCAGGCCCAAAGCACATTGTCAGAGTTATTACTCTTAGGTACATCTATTCCATAACCAAATCCACTTTTAATATCCATACAGTGATTTATTCATAGGAATACCCTTATAATCACTACATTACCAAAATTCTAGCACATTCTGGTATAATTATACTCAATGGCTACCTTAGGGTTGTGCTCCCTAATCTATGTTTTATAAATCCATTTTAAAAGGTTGTTTCTAAAATTCCTATAATACCAACTATAACACCCTGACTATAGAAGCTCGAAGCCAATCCATTACATTATTACATTGGCACATTTATAAGGAATCAAATCCCGAAGGACCGATCAGTTTATTAGTCTTGGAAGACAATATTACAATAGTGATACCCATAATTAAATTGTAATTAAGAAATACAACAATGATACATAAATAGAAAATAAAATTTCTCCTTGATGTATTATTCAAAGAGTTCTTCTTCATAACACGGTAATATTAAACATAATACTAATTATCTCAAATGCTTAGTTAGAGTAAGTAAATAGGAAGTAATAATGAATAAATATTAATAAATTAACATATCAAGGTAAATAACTAATAACACACGCTATTAAAAGAACATGATAATTCAATATCAACATTTCAAAGTAAAAAAGATGAAAAAATATGCCATTTAATCAGTGAACTGAAAATGAAATGCATCCATAGATATGTCAATGAAAAACCTCATTGATAAATAATAATAATAATCATATTCTCAATAAATACAATACTTTTTTAATTAATGTCATGTTTTACATGAACATAATAAATTTACCATCAATATAATGTTTAAAATATTCTATTTTTGGCCAAATAATTCATCCTATGAGACTACTGATGCATTGAGGGGCTTTCATTAACCGGTTCCCAACCCGTAGGGATTTCTTTGAACAATCCTCAACCCATATATTGCATGTCCAAAGAATTACTCATATATTGAATAAAAAAATTTCCTTATAAAATATAAATATTGACTAAATAATATGGATTTATAAATAACACCTCAAAGGAGGATATGTAACAATAAGATTTGTTTACATTAAAACATTCTTGAGGATAAATGATCTTTAAACATTCCAAAGTGTCTCGTACCGCTTTGAAACATTTAAATCATAATTTAGAAAAAATTATGGCATTAAATGAAACATATAATATCATGATAATAATGTGATTCATTATATAACATTAAAATTCAGTATATTCACTAAACAAAATAGATTCAATATATATTAACAAATAAGTCTCAATTGAATGTAAATTGAGACGGAATTCCATTACCTGAACCATCCTTTCTATATTGTTGTATTAATCCACTTTTATATTGGATTAAAATATGTTAATAACTTATAATAGAACCATATTTATGTTTTAAATATCATATATTAGTTCCTTATAATATTTTACTACTTGTTTGTTAACACTATTTCATTAATTTCACTATTTCTGGTGTTAATTGCCTATTTTTCTCGAGAAAGTTTTAACTTATTATTACTTTTTATCATTAACTATATAATTGTCTCATCATCTTAATAATGTAAAAAATGGATTAATATTCATATATAATCAGTATATTTCTATTTATATTAGTTTGTTATATTTGGATATTAGGAATGAAATCCACCGTTCATGGAGACAGTTGGTCGTATGTACACATGAACGCTACTTTCATTTCAATGTTGTACTAAATTTTTTAAATATAAATGATAAATATATATATTATATTTAAATTATAATATTTATTTTATATATGTTACATTGTTTTATTAAAACATCTTTTATATGTTCCATGTATGGTATGAACGAGTTATATCGCTTCGAGGGGGTGGTAGTCCACATTTTATCAAATGAAATTGCCATATTTATACAAGATGGAATGATTAAAGGTATGTTATATATAAAAATTACACAAGAATACATACATTATAAATATCATATATCATATATATATATATGTAGATTTACCATAATAATAGCCACCACGAGAGGTGGTAATGGAAAAATGAACAATCATCGAATCATGAGGCAGTAGTTCACCGTACACAGAAATTGTGTGTTCAAAACCCATTGGATGGAGGTGTGTATAATTTTAAGAGTAAATATTAACATAAAAAAATCTTAGTATATGTAGGATACTAGTGTTTTTATGTAATCATATAATAAGAATAGTATAGGGAGTTTATAATGGAAATTAAACTAAAAAGCCTGAGTGAAGATGTTAACTCTTAATCGGGTTACTTCTTTTGGTTTGTACCAAAAGGATTCATGGGAAGTATTTATTCTTAATGGGAGGCATCAAATATTGGTTATAATGGTTGGAAATATATTTGGGTAGAGCCTGGCTGAACCTAATAATTTTGAGGGGTGTGAGGAATGGGGAGAGGTGGTGTCATTTTACTGGGAAGGAAAATGACTCACTTGAAATTTTTGGAAAGAAGTTAGGTGTATACATGTTTGTATCTCAAAAAAGTCATAAAAACATTAAGAATAAAAAATTTAAGGTTTATTGATGATATATGGCCATAAAATTGGTATTGGACAATTGTTTAGGTCATTTGGGCCCCTAAGTCAAAGGTTCAGTCCTTTATTATGCTAAATGTTTTCCTTATTAATTGTAATTATTTTCACTAATTGTTTTGTTCAATAACTAATTTGACCTTATAAAGCATTATTAATTATTCCTATTTGAAATATAAAATCCATTATTTCAAAATCCAATCATATAGGTGGCAGAAATTAATTTAAAAGTCATCCCACAGGCGGGACGCCAATATGGGGTTTAAAGTAAAAAAATTCTAAAGTTTTCTATGTTTTTATAATAAACATCAAAGTGAAATTGATTATAATAATAACAATTGGATTTATTGATAAAAATATTATCTAATTATACTTTAAAACCAATACAAAAAATAATTTAACCTTATATATAAATCAGATGACAAAGTAGTTTTGAACTAAAATGCAATATTTTTAACCATTGATTAAAAAATGAAATGATTCAAAAAAATATTTTATCTAATATATAATATATATATTTCATTAAAATCATTCAATAATTTCAATTGACTATGATTATTAAGACAAAACTATTTTGGAAGCATAAAAATAATAATATTTCTTTTTTTATATCTAATTGGTTCTTATTTTTGTTTCTCATCAGTTTGTAACTAATGAATTCATATTATATTTATATAAAATATAAATTTTTATAAGTTAGTTAATACAATTCATAACATCTAACATATGATCTATGATATATCATATGGTATTAAATAATAATATTTTAATAATACATTTTTATTTGGTGAAGCTCGGTCTTGTGTGTAACGCACGCTATCGAGGAATGTCTCTATTGAGTGTAACACACAATAAATCAATGTTGTGTGAATTCAAAAATATAAAAAAATAAAATATATATTTAAAATATCAAATATATTTTAAAGTATCATAGAATTATATCCTCTTATGCGCTTGGTGTCGTGTTTCATGCTCTCTATGGAATATAAGGTTCTTATATTAAAATTTCTGTGTGTTACATGATCCCATAACATTTGATAGCTCAGAAGGATAGTTTTTTTATTTTCCATCATGCTCATCATTAAAAATTTCCTTCATCCTCCAACCATTTAATAAAAAAATAAAAGTGTAATAAACAATAATAATTGTGGGGAACCACATAATCAAAGAAAATAACTTATAAGATATCTAAATCACGACACCTAATTTTTAGTATATGAAACCTTATATTTATCCTACGTCATTCATAGTAATATTCTATTTAAATCCATTATTATGGTTCATAAATAGTCTATGAATTTCCAAATCATATCCCCTGGGAGTGTCAGACCATGTGTGCAGCATGGCCCATTGCCTTGCACTATGTGATTATCAAGTCCAAATCAATGCACCCTTTTCAAAGTTATTACTCATAGGAACCTCTATTACCGAGCCATATCCACTTCCCATATCCAGACATGGATATAATTTATTATAAATCACTCTCTCTATCCTTTACCAAAATTCTAGGTCATTTTCCTATTCTTTCACACATACTTAGCCTTATTCATTGAGATCTCACTAATGTTTCCTCATCCTATTTTCCAAAGGTTAACCAAACCTCTAATATGATACCTACTGTAAAGTCCCAAAATTCCCATACATAGATATTACATCATTTTATAGGAATATTCATTACATTAAAAAAACACACGACCAAGGATTATTAAGGTATAATGCCTTTCAAAACATGTAAACATAGAAAATTGGTCTATAAGTGAGCTAAATCACCCCAATTATGTTATTTATAATAAGAACCATTCCTAGACATATCATAAACAATACCATCCATCATAACATGGGGAAAAGAAAAAAATAATGGGTTATATTAGATTTTCAATATGGGTAAAAAGGGAGATATCAATATATAACGAGCATAAGGGTATGAGAACATGAGAATAAAATTTGAAAACCATACCCTTCATACTATTGACCATAAAATTGTTTCATGTCATAAATACTGGTAGTTAATAAGACATGAATCATAATGGAATCAAAGAACATAAAACATTAGAACATAACATTGGTATAAATAATAGATTTTTTTATACACATAAGCATATATATTCATTTCATTAGTAGGTCCAGGATTATTTCCAAGACTATCATAGTGGAATGGGTTCACTCTAAAAACCATCATAGTATTCAAGGTTCACACCTAAGATTATCATAGTGTAATTAGTTCCTTACTAAATTGGGTTTACTCCCCATTATATTTATATTTATCTCATGATATTTCAATTATTACCAATTATAATAGGGGGATATATAGGTCCCACCAGTCAAATAATTAAAATCATACTAATGTGTGCCAAAAGATTATAAAAAATCAGCCATATAATAACCCATGAAAGGAAATAGGTTTGTAAAACATTCATCATATCAGAACCTATGATAAGAAATTAGTTTCATAAAATTTTCCTAATAGCCCAACCCGTGGAAAAGAAACATGTATTATACTAATTTCATCAACTAATCAAAGCATAAACCATGAAATACAAAACAGGTTTCATAAGAATTTAATCATGGTATAACCTATTATAGATAAATGGGTTTAATATACTCATTGTCATCATAAACATAGACCATCTATAGAAATAAAAATAGTGGTATAATTGGATCGTATCCGTAATAATATTTAACTAAAATCAAATGATGTCATCTTAGATAGAAATTTAATTTGATGGAAAAATAACATAGAATGTTTCTTGGGGAAAATATTCTCCATTTCAAAATATGCTTTAAAAAATTGTAAATTCCTAAAATAATTTTGAAATAATTTTCTTTAAAAATAAACATGAAAACATATAAAGGAATATTTAATGAAAATAATGGTCATGATGTTATGAAATTCCGTTTATTCTATACATGTTAAAACAAATATCCATTTAGCACTCTCAATAGAATCCAAAAGGGCCTTATATAGAAAACAACATGAATATTACATTAAAGAAATTTTTTAAAAAATTAAAACATGGGTAATTTTTTTCATAATTAATTTTAATTATGTTTAAACCATTTTTGAAAACATTTTAAAAAAACATGGTTTTGGAAGAAAAATGGTTTTCGACAGAAGAGAGAAATAAATATGATTTTTTAAAAAATTAAATCATTTAAATCTCTCGAGTAAATAAAGAGAGTAAAATTAAGGGAAAAAAATGTATTCAAATGAAAAAATATTTTATAATAAAATTCATTTGTTTCTTGACATATGAATCATAATATCTCATCATTTTAGGCATAAATAAAAACAATATCCGTAAATGATGATATTGTATCATAAAACCCTTACCACTTTAGTAACATTGAATTTGATGACCCATTAAAGAATAAAATTGGATGAGACATAAAATATCATGACAATAAATAAATTCATGATATTACAGGTCAAATAGTATTTGTACACCCCTTATAAAAGAATATAGGTGCATAATAGGACTTATTTCCCAAAGAAGGAAAATTTAGACAAATATCTATTACCTTAAGTCTCGAATTCCATTGTACACATTCAAAAATTTTGTATAAAAAATTAAATTTTATTATAAATATATTAAATAAACAGAATTTTTTATAAATTATAATATATTATTTAATTATGACCATTTATTACTTGATTATTATCAATTCTATGTTAAAGTCATGTTTTGGGAAATAATTGAATTTTTCATGTATGTTTTTATTTATTATTTTTTACACTGAATATGATCATGGTTACATAATAAAAAGGATTTAAAATATGGTATAAATAATATATATTAATTATATATACATTTATGTAAATACATAAAATATGGAGATAGATAATAGAACAAACTATTCATAGAGACGATAATCCATACGTACGAATGAATGCCATTTCGATTTTCATAAATGATTAAAATAAAAATAGGTAAATTATATATTATGATTATAGAATAATTTTATTTCATATATATCATATATTTTCATTAAATAAATCCTTATTACCTTCCATGTGAATCATGAACAAACCATCTCATTTTGCGAGGCGATAGTCAGTTGTACACACCGACAATGTTATTGTATTCCCATGGAATATAAATTAAGAGTTTATATGTGATATAATAATTATAGAAAAATTATGATATCATATATATCATATGTAAACAATAAATCCTATTTTTTCACCCAAAATTGAGTGGTGGTGATGGAAAAATAATATTATCAGTTGGGGAGACGGTAGTCCTCAGTACATACAAATTATGATTTCAAATCCTGTTTGTTAGAATAGAATATGGATATAGGTTATTCCATTAACATAATAAAAGAATATTATATGGGAGATACTAGTGTTATTATATCATCATAATAGAATAATAATTTATGTTGGTGGAATAAGAATTAAAATATATAACTCTTGTTGAAAAATGTTACCTCTTCTCTGGGTAACCCCCTTAGGTTTTCAGAAAAAGTTATACTAGGCTGGATTTATGATCAAAATAAGGATTCTAGGATGAGGTTAGGTATTAAAGGATGTTATTTAGGTAGTTATTGGATGAAAAAATGGTTTTAAATTCTATGATGAGTGGAGGTATTTAAGGTGGGTATTTTGGTAGTTATTGGTTGAAACAAATGGTTTTAAAATTTTAAATATGAAGGGAGAGTGGGTGGCCTTTTACAAGTGGGGGAGAGGAAACACAAGTTATTTTTGAAAAGAACCAAGTGTACCCACATTTTTAATAGGAAAATCTCCAATGTAGATCATTATAAAACCATAGACGCGATAAGGTCTAAATATATCCATAAAATAGGTTTTTGAAAATGTTTTGGTCATTTTTAAACTTTATCTTTTTATTTTAACCTCCTATAAAACCATTTTTAACTTATCAATGATAAATATCATTTCCCCCTTTTTTACTATTCATTAGGGTAAAAAATTTAGTTGAAATAATTAGATAATATAAACAATTCTCATTAAAAATATGGAATCTATTTTCTAAATTCAATACACATAAATGGCATATTTTAATTTAAACTTTAACCAACAGATGTGATAAGATACAGGGTTTCCAAAGAAGAAATATTCAAAAATTTATAACGTTTTCATATCAAACTTAAATATGAAATTTATTAAAATTATATAAATTATATTAATAAATAAATAATTGAACTAATTTTACTTATAACCCCATTTTAAAAGAAAATTTAACCTTATAAATTCAATAAAAAGGCAATTCCCAGTAAAACCTATATATTTTTGTCTATTAATCAAAATATAATCTTTCCTATAAAAATTAAAAAAATCTCCCCAAGATAAATCTATAATATTATTTTAAAAATTATGTTTAATTAATCCAATTAATTTTTGAAAAGGGGCATTAATTAATTTCATTATTTTTCATAAAAATATATAAAAAACATTTTTTTAATAAAACAGTATTTTCAAAATATTTAAAGCCTTCACCAAAATTTAAGTACCCTTTTATCAAAATGATTTCATTATATAAAACCATTATAATTAATATTTATAATGAGGTTATTCTAATTAATGATAAATGTTTTAACGAATATGTAATAATGGTTGTGTTTAAATAATAATATTTATAGTTTGTTGTGGATTGTTAAAATTCAGTGTTGTCTGTAATGAAATATATCAATGAATTTTAATTTATTCCAAAAATAATAATTCATAAAAACCTAAGGTACTTTTGAGGTGTCCATTTTAGTTGAGATAACATTACATGAAGTGGATGGGTTTGGAAAGCCTAAGTGGAGATGTTGGGCTATTGAATTTATAGGGGTAAAAGCTTATTTGAAGAGGTAGGTGGTACTTGGTAATTGTCATGTGGTTGTATGAATGTTTTTTATTATGTATGAGTATATGGTACCAACATTGAGGAATTTAACTTCTAAAATTGAATTATTATTTTGTTTTTAAATTAAATCTAAATTTTTAATTTAAAATAAAGTTCCTTAAAATGAATGAACAAAGAACCGAGGATATGTTGGTCTCGAACACTACCCTACATACCTCATGAATTAAAGAATAAGGCTATGACTATTGTATTGGTACCTATGGAAACAAAATACCTTAAGGGGTGTTACCATAGTGAGTTTGAATTAGTTTCCCTTCCCCTTAATTAGTGACCACCTATTTTAGTAGACCATGAGTAGATTATTGATTGGTTGGGTCTATGAACTATTCTAGTATGAACCTGAACATCGATGTGGGTCATAGGAAACATCCCTAAACCATTACTGATGTGGTTAGGCTGATGTTTCAAGTGAGGTCACACTCTATATATAACTGAGTAATGTTATTTCCTTTTAGAAAAAGGTGATGTCATGAGGATTCACTATGACCCCAGAACACGAGTGGGGAACCTCCACTCTATTTGACATAGGGTAACCAAGTTGGAGCCCATTGATGGACCATACCTAAACCAGGTATGTTGTACATTAGTAGAGATGGTTATAGGTGTTAATTTTTAACCATTACCCTACATGCGAGTTTATGGGATGGGGACTATTATGGTGGTTTTTTTTCATTCATCCAACCCTTTCTTCCGTTTATTATAAATACACAAAATATTCCTTTGATGTTGTCATAACCAAATAGAATATTCCTTAGAGGTGGTTATGATATTATTTCAGATGTTCCATTGTGAATATTTTTATATGTATGAAAAATAACCTTGGGGTGGAGTTTATAATATTTTAATGAAAAATACCCTTATGAGTAGTCGTGAAAACTCCCTTAGGGTGGGGGAACAATACTAAAGAAAACAACCATTATACACTAATATTGTTACATTGAGAGGGGGGTACATGGATTTTGATATGGTATTATTAGTTACAGATTGAGGATAGGTCCTCCCACATTTGATTTGGTGGGGATTATGGGGTTTTCAGAAACTTTCATCGAGTCTTCCGCACTACTAGGGCCTAGCTGTAGGGATCCATTATACAATGAGATAAGGAATTACTAAGGTTGTGATATAAGGATTTTACATTTCACATGTCTTTATAATATATATCGGATAATTTTAGACCACATGTTGTGATCAATTTATA
The DNA here is from genome assembly GCA_963277665.1 of Viscum album. Classification (NCBI taxonomy): domain Eukaryota; kingdom Viridiplantae; phylum Streptophyta; class Magnoliopsida; order Santalales; family Viscaceae; genus Viscum; species Viscum album. The sequence continues at coordinate 1,836,208,600 of OY728160.1, read as the reverse complement.
TCATGTTGGAAGACCCCTGGGATGTTATGGTTGAAACAATCATCTTGATGTGCTTAGTTACACATTGGAACATTTCTAAAGAAGATATTATTGTTCTAGGTCAGATAAATAAGGATCAATGACTATCTATTTTGATTGATTTATTTAAATTTGTTTATTTATTATTTATAGAATCTCAAATACAAATATAATTATATTTCAGAAATGTGAAGGGTATCATTGGTGGTTCCATATTATGTTTTTTACTCACATGATGATCAAGCCACCATTCCACTTAGGTACCCAAGAAAACACTCACTTGGTTCCAGTCATAGTTTAGGGAAGAGACTGGGGTTTTCATAATATAGAAATATAGGTTGGTCATGTAACTTGATGTTGGGAAGAGTTATTTATTAAAGTTACCATAAGGACCCGACCTTATACATTACATAATCATGAATTAAGTCAAGAATTAACTTCCTTTCACATTGAAAAATTAACCAAATTGTCATTATATTTAATCCATATTAAAATAAAATAATAGTACAATTTACTATTCATTAGGGTCATATTACTATTTATAGTACTATTTATAAAGATAAGTTACTATTCACTAAAAATCAATTTGGTTCTATTAGGCTCTAAATAACTTATAGAACACAATTGTAGATGACCATTTTTAGAAATTCAAAACATAAAAGTTGAAAAATTATTTTTAAAGGCAAGTTATATATACCTAATTGAAAAAAAAATTCATGAATTTCAATTTATTTTTGGAAAACCTTGGGGTGTTACATTATCCCCACCTTCTGGAAATTACGTCCTCTCAATTTTATTTATTTATTAAAAAACTGAGGGTATTTTTCCCTAATAGAATTTTCAGACTCCAATGTTTATTCTTATACCACGTGGTTTATCCACAAAATCTTTACCTCGTGGATTACCTTATTCCACAATACCTCTTCCCTTCGATCAAGAATATGAACTAGTTACTCTTCATAAGAAAGGTTCTCTTTCAAATGAACTGCTTCTGGGCTCAAAACATGAGTTGAATCTAGAACATAAATTCTCAACATCAAAACATGAAAAATATTGTGTAGCTAAGACAAAATTGAAGGCAAATATACTCGGTATGAAACTTTTCCAACATTTTTTAGGATTTGAAAATGACCGATTAATCATGGACTTAGCTTCCCCTTATTATATAAACACAACACTATTTTCCAAGGAGTGATTTTGAGGAAAACATTTTCACCTACCTTGGAAGGGAATTCTTTCCTTCTATTATCTACATAACTTTTCTGCCTTCTCTGAGATGTCCTCTTGTGCTGCTGGGTTATCTTAACTTTCTCATTGACTTCCTCTTCTAATTCTGTCCCCATCAACTTTATTTCACTGACTTCATCCCAAAACACTGGAGTCCGAAACTCCTTCCCATACAGTGCCTCAAAAGGTACCATATTTATACTAGAACAAAAACCATTATTACAAGAAAAATCAACTATAGAAAGATGTTGATACCAACATCCTTGGTAGTTTATTTAATAAACTCAAAGCATATCCTCCAAACTCTGAATTGTTCATTCTGACTGCCCATCTGATTGAGGATTAAATTTGTACTGAAATTTAATTCTATGCCCAACTACTTCTGAAGTCCCTTCTAAAATATATAATTGAACTTGGGATCCCAGTCACATACATGGAAATAGTATCTCCATGTAACCTAAAAATCTCCTTGAGGTATATTCAAGAAAGTTGATCTAAAGACACTATATCTTGAATAGAATGAAATTGTGGAGATTTTGTCATCCAATAAAAAATAACCCAAATTGCATTGTTACCTCGAGATGTCTTCGGTAGACCAACCACAAATTCCATGGATGCATTCTCCCACTTCCAATTTGGCACTAGAAAAGGTTAAAGCATCCCCTTCAGTAACTGCTACTCTGTTTTAACCTCTTGACTTGTCAAACATTGAATGTTAAAATCAGAAATATCTCTTTTAATTCCATCCCACCAATAATACTTCGGAAGGTCTCTGTATATCTCAGTACTTCTTGGATGAACTGAAAATAGAGAACTATGAGCTTCACATAACAAACATTTTTTCAACTGGGAATCACAAGGCACACACAACCTTCTTCCAAATATTAAAAAAAATCATTATCAAGATTAAATTTTGGAAACTTATCCATTTTATCCAATTATACCTTTTTCTATAGCTCTTAGTCTTCCTTATGCACTTGCTTAATTCTATCTAATAGCAATGAATGTACTGAAACCTGAGGTAAAATAGATGTATTCCCTCACCAACAACTTCTAAGCCAAATTTCATCAAATAATTAATCAAGGGATCATGTTCCAAATGTAACATGGTTAATGATGCCTGTTGTTTTAGACTCAAGGCATCTACTGCTTTATTTTCTTTTCCCATATAGAAATTGATCGTGTAATCATAATCCTTTATCAGTTCAAGCCATCTTCCCTGCCTCATATTTAATTCCATCTGAGTAAATATATACTTCAAAATTTTATGGTTGGTATATATTTGAAATTTGGCTCCTCATAAATGATGCCTCCAAATTTTCAAATAAAAAACTACAGCTACCAGTTTCAAATCATGTGTGGGATAATTAAACTCATGAGGTTTAAGTTTTCTTGAAGCATAAGCAGTTACCTGGTCATTCTGCATCAAAACACATCCATGTCCCTAAAAAGAAGCCTAACTATAGATGATAACCTCACCATTTTGGGAAGGTTGGGCCAAAACTGGAGGATTCACTAATCTATTCTTCAGTTCCTGAAAAAAAACTTCACATTCTTATGTCCAAATAAATTTAACCCCTTTTATTGTAAACTTATTTTTCGAGCTAGATAATCATGAAAAGTTCTTAAAAACCCGTCTGTAATAACCTGATAACCCAAGAAAACTATGATTCTATGTATCATTTGTGGGTCTTGTCCATACATCAAACACTTTTGTTTTGGCAGGATCAACTGTTATTCCATCCTTATTTAAAATGTTCCCAAGAAAGGAAATATTTTTCATCCAAACATCACACTTGCTGAATTTTCCATATAGTCTATTTTAATCTATAGTTTGTAAAAGAACCCTTAGATGTTTTTCATGCTCCTCTTTATTTTTATAAAATACAAGAATATCATCAATAAACACAACCACAAAATTATCTAAGAACTCATGAAATACTCTATTCATAAGATTTATGAATACAGTAAGTGCATTAGTTAACCCAAATGGAATAACAAAAAATTCATAATGTCTATATCTAGTACGAAAGGCTATTTTCGTGGTGTAATGTTTTTTGACCTTCAGCTTCTGGTATCCGGATCACAAGTTAATCTTGTAAAAGTACTAATCTCCATGGAGATGATCAAAAAAGTAATCGATATGAGGCAAAGTATACTTGTTTTTAATAGTGATGTTATTCAAAGCTCTATAATCAATGCAAAGCCTCAAGGAACCATATTTATTTTTAACAAACCAAATAGAATAACCCCATTCCAAAGTTCTAGGATGAATGAATCCATTATCAATCAAATCTAGAAAATGATTTTTCAATTCATGAAGTTCCATTTGATCCATATGATAAAAGGGTTTTGAAATTGGATTTGAATCAAGAACTAAGTCAATTGTGAATTTGACTTCCTGATCAGGTATGACACTGGGTAACTCATTTGAAAAAACATCAAGGAATTAATTTACCACCAATACATCATTAATCTGAGTAGTTCCCTTATTTTAAAAAATATGATCAAGATAACGTTAAATTATATATTTCAACTATTTCTCAGCTTCTTGATATGTTAAAAATTGTATGGGTTCTTTCTTGTATACAAACTGAAATTATTTTTTCAAAACAACTTCTTTATCTCTACAGTCAATATTTTCAAGATAAATAGAATGCCAACCTATTCCTAGAATAAAATCAAACTCGATTATGGGTAAAACAACAAGGTTTTCAGGAAAAATCTTTCCAAAAACCATAATAGAAAGATTCTTATAATTCCCCTTTTCAATAATATTTCCCCTAGTGCTTTAACAAAAAGTTTTAGTGTCATTTTTTGAGGTGATATTTCCAATTTACCAGAACATTTCTTCGAAATGAAGGAATGTGTAGACCCCGTATCGAACAAAACTTTAGAAAAATCTGAGTAAAAAAATAGAGTACCTGATACCACTTCATTGGATGGACCAACATCTGATGACATAGCTTCAAAGGATCTCATTACACATTTTTTTTATAGTCTGGATTCTATGTATAATTTGGATCTATCTTTGTGTAGGCATTTGCATAATGACCCATCTCACCAAATTTAAAACACATAAAAGTTTATATATCAGGATTAGTCTTAGGATCGTTTTCATTACAATCTCGGGCCATATGTAAAAACTTACCACATTTAAAACACTTAAAATTTTTGCTAAGACATTCCCCCGGGTGCTTCTTACAATAATTTTCACAAGCTGGAAACTAGATTTTCTTACCATCTGATTTCTTTGGTTGATTATTACCCATCGCTTTCCATATGTTCATATTCTTCTGATTGTTGTCAAAGTACACATGATCATTAGAAAACACCATCTCTACCCTTTCAGCACATTGGAAAAGTTTATCATAACTTTTGAATTCATAAGAGGCCAACACCCTTTGATACCTTAACTTCAGTACTGAGTAAAAGCGGTTGATTTTGCTATCAAGATCCAGAATATGATTTGGATCATACCTCTCTAGTCTGGTGAAGTTTTCTTTATACACAGCCACTGAATCTTCCTACTTTTTCTTTAATTCAAGGAATTTTTTCTCCATCCAAAATTGTACCACCTTAGGAAAATATTTTTTAAGGAAAAGACTTTTAAATTCATCCCACTAAAAGGCATCAATATCCTCTCTATCCTTGATATTCCATACCATTGACCACCACTAATCACCTTCACCTTCAAAATGATAAATGGAAAGACTTACCTTTTCATTATCTGAATATGACATAACATTGAAAATATTTTCAAGGGATTTAATCCATCCTTCAGCTGCTACTAGGTCAGAAGATTCATTTAAAGTAGGAGGGTGTTGTGTCATAAAATGCTCCACTATAATTATGCTCCATTGTGGTGCCTCTATTTTTTCTCTTGAATGGATTCCACCACCATTTATTGCATGTGTTAGCTGATCCATTACTGTCAAAAAAAAAACTCAGTTCCAATCCATACCATTTCGGGAAATATATTTGGAAGGATTTCATTCAGTAAGTGTATCGCCTCTTCAGCTTCCCTATTTCTTCCCCACACATATCTTAGACAAATAAAAATGGTAATATTTAAATTCTATATAATTTCAAATTGACCATATAAAAAAAATGTTTATAGTATTATATTAACATCATCCAAACCCCTAAAGTCATCTATACCATCCTCTGATACCAACTATAAGGACCTGATCTTAGACATTACATAATATTGAATTTAGTCAATAATTCACTTCCATTCACATTGAAAAATTAACCAAAATGTCATTATCTTCAATCCTTTATAAAATGAAACAATATTACAATTTACTATTTATTAGAGTCATATTAATATTCTCATTACTATTCATAAGGGTATGTTACTATTCACCAAAAAACAAAGTTGGTTCCATTAGGATATAAATAACTTAATGAACACAATTGTAGAAGACTATTTTTCAAAATTCAAAACTTAAAAGTGGAAAAATTATTTTTGAAGGCTAGTTTTAAATATCAACTTAAAACAAACTTTTATGAATTTTAATTGAGTTTTGGAAAACCTTGGAGTGTTACTATAACAGTGTAGCCCTTGTATTTTATTATAATTTTTATTCTACATATATGGTCAACCACGTGGGCGATCATTATTGTATGAAAGTATAAACTACATAATTACTATTTTATATGGGTTGTTTATTTATACATATTTAATATGATGGTTTATCATTTCTCTTTATGTTTAGTTTAATTTCCTAATATTACATACTTTGATACTGGGGTATAGTCTCCCCATGGTACTACCCTAGACCCCCACTACTAGTTGACAAACTCTATCATATGGGGAGGTGTGCCTGGGGATAGATGGTTCCACTAGACTGATTACTATTTAGGGATATCCAATACATGATATTATAAAGTGTTATTAGAGGTTTTTTATTATCTTAATGTTTGGGATATGGTAGTAAATAGAAATAGGAATGCGTTGGTTTCCTTGAATGATATCAAGATGATTTGTCATGTACACCTATTCGGGTAGAAATTCTAGATTACATGGGGCTTGGGATTTCTATTCATGGTATTTTATATTTCAGTTATAGGATTTTAACTTTATGTGACACAAATGATGATTAATGATTATGATTTATTAAGCATTTTTATTTTCCCATTAAGGAACGATTCATCTAAAGCATCATGATTAGTCATTTAGGACTCACATGGTATGTAGGGGCCTACCAGAGTGATTTTAATTACTAAAAATAGAAAGATAATAGTTTAATGTGTTGAAAATAGCGTATTCATCTTTTCCTATGTAAGTTCATAGTGGAATTATCCCCAACTGGACTGACCAGTGCCTCTATTTTCTTTTAATGATATATCATATGGATCTATAGTGATATGTTTATTGATGATTATTACACAATACCTTTGTGTGTGGGAGATGAGGTGCAATGGCCATTTAGATTAGCATAGGTAATCAATCCCTTTGTGGAAACCCCATTGTGGTTTTTTGGAATTTAGTTTTAGTAACTGAAAGTGTTAGAAACAACCTATATGTAATATTATTATATATCATGGAATGTAATTATAATTAAGCTAAATTTTTAGTTGTTATTTACTTTATATGAATAATAATTAGTTGATTTTGGTTATATATATGTATGTCAATGTGATTCTTTAGGGGGGAAACTCTTGTTTGTAGATTCTTGGTAGAATCTATGCCATGTAAGATAATGACCTAGAAAGTGGTCCCCAATATATGTCTATGTGAGGCCCTTGGAGTGGGAAGTGGTTTCTATAATCTTCTTCCTAATGTTATTAGGTATATGAGACCCAAGAGTGGATTTTTTCCATGTGAGTTTCCCAACCATTTTGATTTTTTGGTATAATGATGTGATTCTGTGATTCTTGGATTTTGTGTCTTTTTTTATTCTATGTTGGAAAACATAGTGGCCTAGGATACAATACGTAGAGTAATAATGAGTGGGTTCCTGGTGTTTTGATAGGGAACCCTGAAATAGGGATTAGCTTACTTCTGTTAGTGTATTATAGGTGGAATGTGTGGACATTTCTTATGTTGGGGATCGACTCAAGAGAATTACTATCAATAATATAGTATAGGCATGGTAATTCCTTAGTTACCTTTTAATAAAAAAGAATCATATGTTCTAATTCTTGTATCATGAGGCACAAATCATGAATTATTATCAAGATGAGATTTCAAGGAAATGACTGGTTGAGTACCTTTCCCTTTTGACTCTGGATGTGATTTTGAAGTGCGATACAAACATGAGTAGATGATTTGGTTTTAGTACAGTGCTAGAAGGTTTTTAATCAAGTGGTTGTGCTTTGCAGGAGAGTTATTCCAAATTTTGAAGATAATTGTTGATTGTATTCCTAGATTAATGAGCCTAATATTCTTTAGAACATAACCGGTGGGTTTAATAGATTGATCCATCTTTTCAGGTGATGTAACTCATGGGATTGTACACCATTACGTCTAAGTGACAATTAGTTGAGGGCTATGGTATCTAATGTGGTGCTCAAAATAATGGAATCCCAATGGTTGGATGAAATGTGAAATTTCCATCTATGTTAATAGATACATTGGTAATGGATACGATGTCATGGGTTATTCAACCTGAGAATGGACCTTGACATGTTTTTTTAGGAAGGCATAGTTTTTGAAGTTGAAAGTGGGTGAGAGTTTCTCGGGTAGAGTTAAATTCATTAGATGGAGGAACCTATTTTGGTTTCACACAAGGATCTATATAGGGAAATTTGAATGGTAGGGAGAGCACCATCAAAAGATGGAGGGTGTGACCCTCATTATGATTGAATTTTTGTGAGTACAGATGTTGGTGTTCCCACTAGTAGGGAATTACTAGAGAGTGGTGTTTTGAGATGTCTATCGGGTATGAGTGGAGTGGAATTATCTGGACACTGTTTTCTTTGATAGATGGAGTGTGGTATATGATGATAAGAATTTTAACATAGTGAATTGAAAACATGGACACACTTATGGTGGGGAGAATCCTATCAGCCATGGGTGATACCACTCTTGTCCAGGTAGGGTCATGGTTTTATGAAAATGGTGTATTGGAAATCATAATTTCATTCATATATTTTTTAGAAAAATAATCAATATTCATTTGGATTTCATGGTTAATGTTGGATGTATCCTTTGGTTTGATGCTACATGAAGTATAAGTGTTGTATTTAGGCTTATAAATAATTAAAGTAATCTATGTGTGAGTAGAATGAGAGTACATCGATGCTTGCGGGGATAAAAGAGGGAAATATATTTCAATAATTAGTGTTTAATCAAGTTAACTTCACCTAGATTCATGATTTAGTTTATGTGAGCATACTCAGATGATTCAATTATGGCTTTAGAATATTAGACATCATGATAAGGCTGTTTTACTTTGTTTCGGTAGGTGAGGCTATGTTTTTTGAGAAATAGTCATTCAGAGGAGGCCTAATCGATAGTTTTATATAATTGGATATTATGGGATGGAAACTATTTTGGGAGCATAATTTATGGATGTAATTTTCTAGTTTCATCCAAGTAATTTCATGGAAAATTTGGTACACCAAAATCTTGGGTATGGAAAGTGATAACCCATCCTTGTCTAATTAAAATTTGGAAATTAGGTAGGTAATAGTGGTTGACTATGGTTATCATTCTAAATGAGGTGTTTTGATTGAAATCCACTATGATAATGATGTTCAAATGTAGGAGTGGAGTTTTGATGGAAATTCCATTAGTGAGATGCACCATGGTTTAGTTTTGCCTTTTATGAGTTGAGCCATGTGATGGGGTGCACCATCAACCAAATAGTGTATCGAGTGGTGATGATATGATTTAATGGTATACAAAAAGTGGGTTGTAACTATCTCAATTCTTCAGTTGTTGTTATGAGAAATGGATTCTATTTTAATCAGAAGATATCCTTGGTTTGGTAGTTTAGATGTAAGAGATTATTTGCAAATTATGGAAGGGAATTGATGCAATGATCATTAGTTTTCAACATGAGTAGGTTTGGATCATTGATGGAATACTTGATCGTACTTTATGGGGATGAGAAGATTTTTTGTGGGGTAGTTATTGGACCTCGTGTCTTTATGGGTGTTGGTTATTCAAGAGGATTTTGAATTTTTAGTTAATGGATGGTGAAAATTCCATGTAGGTGATAAAAATATAATTTTTAAGGTTTTATCATCATAAAAAAGGCTTCTTGTAAATGGAATTGGTTTTAGAGGGTACCCTAGAGAAATAAGAGAGCATTGGTGGAAACTCTATCAGCCAGGCTTGTAGCCTGCAATTGTCAGTTAGCCGTCTGTAGGCCATCGAGTGGCTAGTGTTTAGGACGATGGACATAAAAGGACTACTAGGTCCACATGTGGCCCGATCCTAGATTGGAAGTGGTTACTAGAAGTTGTATAAGACACTACCTAAATGAACCAGTTAGTCATTCGCCTCCACTATCTAGCCATTGGGGATTTAGTTTTTAGAATTAAAATTTTTTCCCCTCATGTTTTAGGGGGTATCATGCATTCTACACTGCTATTTGGTTATAAAGTCATGGATAAGACCCATCGCATCCTATTATCGTCTCCCCATATTTTGGGGTATTTTATTAGTTTTTATTAATTTATTTAAGTTGAGTTCCACCATTTTTTGGATATGGTTCATCTCCCCCTTCATCTCCTCTAATGATTACCTTCATTAGCTTATGGTTCATGGATGATTCCTCTAGATCATTGGGGAATGTCCTAATGTGTTGGTGATTTCATGTATCCTAGCATGAGGATGTCCTGAGATAATGTCCACTCATCACCACATTTCATTTTGGTTATGTAAGTCATAATGTCATATTTTAGATGAATTTTTCTTAAAATTTAGTTTAATATATTTTTTTTGATGTTGCATATTGGGGATTTTTCACACATTATGACTAGTAAAATACGAAAAGACTTCTAGGTGTTGTTGGGAATGGATTCTATGTTATAGAATCTTCGAGAGAGAATTTAATAATTATTCATATTTCAATTAAATTGTTAAAATAATTATAACTATTTGATTTAATTTGATTGGTTATTATTGACATTTGTTGGGATCTGACATGGGTTGGAGGTGTCATGTTAAGTTATAATGAGATTAGTTGGATGTGGGTGGTCTTGGAAAGCCTAGGAAGATCTAATTTTTTTGGGATTTAAAAACATAAAATATTCTGGGATGAATTATTTGGTATTTGGAAAATTATTTCACGTTTTATGTATATTTATTTATGGTCCATTTATATCTGGTCCCACCAATGACGCATTAAACATAAAATAGGAATTAAATATTTAATTTTAAATTAAATTTAATTGTTAAATTTTAAATTATGTAAATTAAAATAAAATAAAAATGATCCAAGGCCATGATAGAATCATACACTAACTTACGTTCCTCAGTCATATATAGACTAGGCTATGACTATTTGTTTGGTGCCTATGGAAACCAAACTCCCTGAGTGGTATAAACGAAGATAGTATGACTGACTGTCCCTCCATATTGATGATTTACCACCAATTTGGGTAGAAAATGGATATATTATTGTTGGGTTGGGTGTATGGATTGACCTAGTATGACCCCATATGTTGAGGCGGGCCATTATTCATCTCCTTAGACCGTTTCTAGTTACGAAAACACTATGTGGCCTCAAATGTTGTATTAAATTTATGATATTTATTGAGGATCATGATTTAAACCATGATATGGGTGATGAATTAAGTTTTAACTAAGACCAAGGCCCCTAAGTGGGGTTCCCCGAGTCTATTTGACTAAGGGTCCCCCAGTTAGAGCCATGTGATAGATTGACCCTGAGAGGGTGCACTGTCCAGGGGTAGAGACTGTTATAGGTGGAAATTTAGAACCTATATATTACATGTAACTCAATGTGATTTAGACTATGATTATGGGTGTTTAATTTCATAAAAAATAGTCTTCATTTTTTATAAAGACTTATAAATTCGTATGAGGTAGCCGTGAACCTATAGAACACACCATAATGGTGATTATGATATGACTTAACCAGCTCATTCATGGTGGTTGAGATATATATGAAAAATAACTTTGGGGCGATATTTATATTTTTTGGAATTGAAAATTTCTATATGCATGTTTATGATAACTCCCCTCAAGGAGGTTCATAAGACACCCTTTAGAAAGATATTGACTATAAGGACCTTACCTTAAACATTACATAATATTGAATTTAATGAATAATTCACATTGAGGTTCTTTTCAGGTATAGAATTTTAGATAATTAGGCCATAACTATATCATTACCTCTCAAAAATTACAAGGTAGACACTTCTACTCAGTTTCAATTTTTTTTCATAAAATAAAAACTATTGAAAAGAAGATTGATGTATAGTCCCATGTTTTTTATTGCATGACTTTTCGATGATCCCATCCTTGACCCTATTCATCTTTAGGTCCTGCAAAAAATCATTTCAAAACATGGGATGAGCATAAAAATCTCAGTAAGGGTTATAAAACAAAGAAATAAAACAATAGTCCATCATTTCATACATAACATAAGCTCTTTAACAAACTTCCTGAAATCATAAGATTTATAAATTACACATAGAAACATAAATCATAAAGTAAACTTGTGGCATCCATATCATACTTACATTGTATCTATCACAGCTACGTAGGGAGTTACATTTAAAATTTCCATCACAATATATTCCCTATATCTCTTAGGAGGAACATTCACGTTTTCCTCTATCACATTAACCAATGCATTGGACAGCTATCTTGGGCTCACCCGCACTAGGTTTATAACAGAACCACCTGTATATGTAACAATTCCCAAGAACCATAATATATTCATAACATATAAAAAAACATAAAGGAAAGATAACAATTCCACATTTCAATCAAAATATATCATTTAAATATATTGACATAAAAAATACATTATCAAAACCATTTTCAATACCAAAATACATAAAAAGTATATGGTATTTATTTTCCTTTTAATAACATTATGACTTGTTAAGGAAGTCAAAGATCAAATAATACTCGTGGCAGCGAAAAGGTCGTTGTCACCGTGTACGTTAAAATAAACATTCTTTTTTGTAATTTAGTAAAAAGCTTTGTCGAAAACGATTCCCTTTGAATGAAATAAAAATTCAATGGTTTTTATATAGCATATAAAAGAAAATCGTGTATTGAAACAAAATATGCCTCAATGAAAGGATATTGAGACGAAGTCCCTTACCTTATGCCTGAGTTGACCCTTTCATTCTTTAATATCCTGAATAATAAAAAAAATTAATTTATACTTGATTAATAAACTTTTTCATGTTTATTATTCCTTTTATATCACTTATTACCATGTTATAAACATTATGTAATCATTTATGTTAATAACAATCGTTTTGTTAATATTTGGTACTTCAGTAAAAAATGGACTTCTTATAATTACAAGTTGTTCACGTGGTCAAATTTTCATTATATCCTGAATTTTATTCATGATTTATATATCATATATATCATATATATCCAGTATATATATGTATTTATAATAATTCATAACATTTAGAGGTAAGAAATGAAATGCACCATTCTTAGAGACGGTAAGACGTATGTACACATGAATACTACTTTCATTTCTATTTCGTATTTAATGGAATGAAAAAATAACTATATAATGGTATATTATTATTCCAGTATAATATATTATATAATTTCATTATTTCCATCCTTTATACATCCCATATAAGGCATTTAACGAGTCATATCATTTTGAGGGGGCGGTAGTCCGCACTTCCTCAAATGAAATTATCGCGTTTACCTATAATGGAAACCATAAAGGTATGCTATAAAAGGAAAATACATAAGCATAAAGAAAACATAAACATAATATATATCATATATAAATATAGTCCCATCCAAATGGACACCATGAGAGGCAGTAGGAGATAATCGAACAATAATCGTTTCGTGAGATGTTAGTTTTCCATCAACAGAAACAATATGTTCTTCACCCATCAGATGGAGGTTTGTGTATGTATAGCTCGAATACTTGTCATAGAAACATCCTAGTATATTTAGGATACTGGTTTTTATATAAAATAAAGGAATAAAAAATAATTTAGGGGTTGGAGAAGTAAAATAAAATAAAAGATGTAAAGAGAAACCATTACCTTTAATTTGGGTAACTCTCTTTTTTTGATCCAAAAGGACTTCTTGAAGTGTCTTTTTCTTATGTTAAGGCTTCTAGGTGGAAGAGAGGGATATTTAGAGATTATTTTTCAGGGGTTGTATGAGCCAAAGGGGCTTTATAGGTGTTAGGAATGACGTAGAAGTGAGGGTTTTTTATAAGGGGGAGGAGGGGCTCTTTAAGAAAGTGTGAAAATATTATTTTATTATATAAAGATATTTGGTTTCAAAAGGTCCAAAACTATTTTAAGGAAAATAAAAGATGAATAATGGTCTAAAAAAATCTTCCAATAAGAATTGGATCGGTTATGGATATTATTTTAATATTTATATTCTTATTTATTTAAATCATTTATTAATGAGGTAAATAATGTATCATTATTGAGTTATAAATAGTTTAATCTAGATGATGTCTAAAAATTATAAAACAAAAACCATAATGTAGGAAATAATTTTAGCTTTTCAAATAATATTTATAGTTGAAAAGATAATTTATATATGTTAATTTAAAAATTAATTTATTAAAAGATATTTGTTTATGTCATTTTTTTCTTTACTTTAAATTAATTAATATAAAATGTCATTATCACTCTCACATGGACCCATGGGGTCCCAAAATCGACCCAATGATGCCCATGGTCGTCCATGACTAATCCAAGAAGGTTAGGACAAGTTTTAATGTAATTTTGTGTTATTATAATATTATTTTTACCTTGGATTACCCAATTTACCTTTAACCGCGGTAAATAAAAGTCAAAATGTTACTATTCACAAAAAATTATTTTCATCTTATTGAAACACATTTTAATTACTAATAACAACCATGTATGTTGGATTTTCAAAATTCAATTCACAGAAGCGGTAAAATTTCATTTAAAGGAAAAATTCAGTTTTTAACTACTACTATGTGGTTTCACTATTCAACAAAAATTGATGTTTTTCAGAAAAATACCAAAAATTCTGTCTAAGCTATATTTGATATTCCGAATTAAAAAATGATGTCTATTTTACCAAATTAAAAACATATAAGTTGGATTAATTTATTTCAAATTAATTCCTATTGTCAAAACAAAATGCGGGTTTTTATGAAATATTAACTATCAAAAGATTGACACTTGTTTATGTTCAATTTCAAAGTGAAATTAATTCCAATGACCACAATTTGATATACTGGTAAAAATATAATCTAATTAAACTTTAAAACAAATTAAAATGATAATCTATCCATATAAATATATAATATTAAAAGGCATTTTTTAATTAAAATATAGTATTTTTCACTTTTCATTAAAAACTGAATTTTATGAGAAAAATACCAAATATTTACCCAAAGTAAATTTAGATATTCCGATTCCAAATAAGAATTGTATTTTTTATAACAGAAAATATAAAAGTGACCAAAACTAGATTTAAAAAGGGTTCTCCATCAAAAGACAATAAATCAACCTTTTAAAGTAAATTATGCTGAAAATTAGGTTCATTCACATTTTAAGCCTCAAAAATTTATTGGATAAATGTAAAAAAATTTATAAAACATGTATAATAATATTCTAGTTAATTATATTCATTCCACCCAATGAAACGACTAGGCGTTAACTACTATTTAAAATAATAATATTTTATTATTATTGTGCAACATAAGATTTCAAAGAAACTCGTTGTTGCGTATTAGGTACGCCATCGAGCATATCGACCCCTTTTAAGTAAAATTAATATTTAATTCACAAATATGAATAATAATGAAAATGTATTATTTCTTTATTTACCTGGGTTGTTACATCCATCCCACTTTTGGAAATTACATCCTCGTAATTTTATTCACTTATCAAATAAATGAGGGTATTTATCTCACATAGCTTTTTCAGATTCCCACATTGCCTTTTCAACCATATGGTTTTTTACAAAACCTTTACCTGATTAATTACTTTATTTCGCAACACTTTCTCTCTTTGGTCAATAATCTGGACTGGTTGTTCCTCATATTAGAGATTCTCTTCCAACTGAACTATCTCTGGGCTCAAAACATGAGACAGATCAGGCATATACTTTCTCAACATTGAAAAATGAAAAACATTGTGTACTAGGGATAAACATGGAGGTAAATACACTCTGTATGTAATTGATCCAACATTCTCTAGGATTTCATAGGATCCAATAAACCTCAGACTCAACTTTCCCTCCTTACTTAAACTAATCACACTTTTCCATGGAGATACATTGAGAAAGACATGATCACCTACCTCAAAAAAGAGATCCTACCTTTGGTTATCTGTATAACTTTTCTGCCTACTCTGAGCTATTCTCATGTTATTCTAAATCAATTGAACCTTTTATGCCATCTCTTTTACCAATTCTGTTCCCATCAGCTTTCTTTCACCCACTTCATCCCAAAAATCTAGATTTCGACAATGCTTTCCATAAAATGCCTCAAATAGATCCATCTGTATACTGGAATGAAAACTATTATTATCAGAAAATTCAACCCAAGAAAGATGTTGGTCCCAACTTCCCTGGTAATTCAGTAAACAAGCTTTTAGCATATCCTCCAAGGTATGAATTGTTCGTTCTGACTGCCCATCTTATTGAGGATGTAAAGATGTACTAAAATTTAATTCAGTACCCAACAACTTTTGAAGGCCTTTCCAAAATTAATAAGTAAACCTGGGATCACAATCAGATACAATGAAGATAGGAACTCCATGTAACGTGAATATCTCTTTAACACACAACCGAGAAAGTTGATCTAGAGACAAAGTATCTCGAATATGAAGGAAATGAGAAGATTTATACAACTGATCAATAATAACCCAGATTGCATTATTACCTCGAGATGTCTTCGGTAATCCAACAACGATGTCCATGGATATATTTTCCCATTTCCACTATGGAACTAATAATGACTAAAGCATCCTTTTTGGTAACTAAATATATAATTTAACCTTCTGACGAGTCAAACACTTCACAGTAAAATCAATAATATCACTTTTCATTCCATCCCACCTGTAATACTCCCGAAGATCTCTGTACATCATAGTACTTCCAAGATAAAATGAAAACGGAGAACTATGAGCTTCACATAACAACTCATTATTCACCTGTGAATCGGAAGGCACACATAATCCTTTCCCAAACCTCAAAACACAATCATTATCAATATTAAAATCAGGAAACTTATCCTTTTAAACCAACTCTACCTTTTTCTATAACTCACTGTCTTCCTTCTGCGCATGCTTAATTCTGTCTGATAGAGATAATTTCACTGACACCTGAAACAAAACAGAATAATCTCTTGTACTAAAAACTTCTATGCCAAATTTCATCAAATCAAAAACAAAAGGATCTCATTCCAAATGTAGCATGGTCAATGAAGCATTAATTTTTTGATTTAAAGCATCAGCCACGTTATTTACCTTTCCTGGGTGATGATGAATAGTGCAATCATAATCCTTGATTAATTCCAACCATCTCCTCTATCTCAAGTTCAATTCTTTCTGAGTGAATATATACTTAAAACTTTTGTGCTTAGTATATATTTCAAATTTTACTCCATATAAATTATGCCTCCAAATTTTTAAAGAAAAAATAATAGCAGCTAATTCAAAATCATGTGTAGGGTAATTTATCTCATGAGGTTTCAACTGATGTGAACCCTAAGCAATTACCTAAACATTCTGCATAAGGACACAACCAAGTCCTTTCATCAAAGCATCACTATAGATAATAAACTCACCATTTTTGGAAGGTACTTCCAAAACTGGAGCATTCGCCAATCTTTGTTTCAATTCCTGATAAAAATGATCACATTCTCTTGCCTAAATGAACTTAACAAAATTTTGAGTTAACTTAGTCATTGGACTAGATAACCATGAAAATTTTTCAACAAACCTCCAGTAATAACCTACCAAACCAAGAAAACATTGGATCTCAGCTATATCTGTGGGTCTTGGACATTCTTCAAAAAGTTTTGTTTTAGCTGGATCAACAGTTATGCCATTTTTTAAGCAATGTGACCAAGGAAAGAAATTTATTGTAACCAAAACTCATAGTTGCATAATTTCCCATAGAGTTTATTTTCTTTTAAGGTTTTCAAGACAACCCTTAAATGTCTTTCATTCTCCTCTTAATTTTTTGAAAAAACCAAAATATCATCATTGAACACAACCACAAACTTATCCAAGAACCAATAGAAAATTCTATTCATAAGATCCATGAATAAAGCAAGTGCACTGGTTAACCCAAAAGGAATAACTACAAATTCATAATGGCCATATCTAGTACGAAACATGGTATTTAGAATTATAATTCCTTTAATTTCAACAGATGGTACCCTGAACTCAAATCAATCATTAAAAAATACAGAGCTCCCTGGAGCTGATCAAACAAATCATTGATATGAGGAAAATGATACTTGTTCTTAACAATGATGTTATTCAATGCTCTATAATCAATGCAAAGTATCATTGAACCATCTTTCTTTTTAACAAACAAGATAGGAGTACCCCATGGTGATGTGCTAGGTTGAATGAAACCCTTATCTAATAACTCATGTAATTTCTTCTTTATCTCTAAAAGTTCAATTTGACCTATTCGATAAGGGGTTTTCGAAATTGGATTAGTATTAGGAATTATGTCACCTGTAAATTCAAATTCCCGATAAGGTATAATACCAGAAAACTCGTCAGGAAAAAACATCAAGGTACTCATTTACCACTAGAACATCACTAATATAAATAATTCCTTTGGTTTCAACAATATGTGCAAGGTAACATTCATTTACATCTTTTACTAATATCTCATCTTCCTAATATATTATCAAAATAAAGGGTTTATTCTTGTACAAAAATTGAAAATCTTTCTGAAAAGAAACCTATTTAGCTCTACAATCAATCTTAGCATGATAAACAGAAATACAATCCATACCCAAAATAAAAACATACTCTACTAGAGGCAAATCAATAAGGTTTGTAGGTAGATTCTTCCCGCACACAACGATAGGAAGGTTATTATGTTTTCTTTTTTTCTCAACATTTCCTCGAGGAGGTTTTACCATATATTCTATATTCATATCTTGAGATGGAATTACCAATTTACTAGAAAACTTCTCAGAAATGAGAGTGTGTAGACCCTGAATCGAAAAACACATTGGCATAATCTGAAAAAACAAATAGTATACCTGATACTACTTCATTTGATGGCCCAAAATCTGCTGAAGTAGTTTCAAAGGACTTCACCACCCCTTTAGGCTTGTAGTTTGGTTGCTTTACCTTAGATTAGTTCTTCGTTAGACACTCATTTTGATAATGACCCATTTCATTTCACTTAAAACATTTTACTGACTATAATTCATATTTTATCTTACCATTACATTGATCTTTTTTAGTGAAATTACGAGCCTTATATCCCATTTTACCACATTGGTAGCACTTACCATAATTCAAAAGACATTCCCCTGTATAATTTTAACCACAATTTTCACAAACTGAAAACTTAAGTTTCTTACCATCATACTTTTTTGAAGAGTTATTCCCTTTTTCCTGCCACCTTGACCTCTTATTCTATTGTTTGTCAAAGAAAACCTCATCATTAGAAAACTCAATTTCCAGCTTCCACGTACATCGAACAAGTCATTCATAACTTTTGAACTCATGATAAGCTAAACCCCTTCGATACTTTGGATTTAATCCTGAGTAAAAATGGTTGATTTTACTATCAAGACCTCGTATGAAATTTGGAGCATACCGTGCTAGTCGAGTGAATTTTTCTTCATAAGCAGCCACTGAGTCATTCTCCTGCCTCAATTTAAGGAATTGTTTTTCTATCCTAAGACGAACCACCATAGGAAAATATTTATCAAGACACATACCTTTTAATTCATCCCAATCAAGAGCATCAATGTCCTCACTATCCCTGATATTTTTCACCATCGACCACCACTAATCCACTTCAACTTCAAAATGGTAAAAAATATGACTAACCTTTTGATGTTCTAAACACCCCATGACATCAAAAATTATCTCTAGTGCTTTAATACAACCTTCTGCTAGAACATGGTTAGATGATCCTATAAATGATGGGGATATTTCCTCATGAAATGCTCCACTACTGACATGTTCCTATGTGGTCGATCTGGATGATCTCGTGCATGGATAAGACCACCATTTATATCCTAAGTCAACTATTCCACCACTGCAACAAACTATTCACTTCCGATTCTGACCATCTCAGGTTACTGATTTGGAAGGTTTTCTTCCTCATGATGTCGTCCCAACATAGCTACCCTATTTCCAATGTAGAAAAACATTCTGAACACAGAAATATCTTAGGCGAAGCAACATGGTACCTCTGTAAATTCCATATCATTTCAATATTAACATAACGTAATTTATGGATATTAATTTAACAATACCCAAACTCTTATAGTTATCTAAACTGACATTTGATACCAACTATAAGGAAATGACCTTAAACATTACATAATATTTAATTAAATGAATAATTCTCATTGAGTATTTTTTCAGGTTTAGTGTTTTAGAGAATTAGGCCATAACTATTACATTACATCTCAAAAATTAAAAGGTATACACTTCTACTCAGTTTTAATTTTTTTATAAAATAAAAACTCTTGAAAAAAAAAGACTCATGTGTAGTCCCATGTTTTAGACATCATGACTTTTCCTTGATCCCATCCATGACCATATTCATCTTTAGGTCCTATGAAAAACATTTCAAAACATGGGATGAGCATAAAAAGATCAGTAAGGGTTACAAAACAAAGAAAGAAAAAATTATTCCATCATTGCATACATAAAATAATCTCTTTAACATACCTCATGAAATCATAATATTTATGAATAACACATAGAAAACATAAATCATAAAGGAAACTTGTGGCATCCATATCATACTTACATTGTAGCTATCACAACTATGTAGGGAGTTACATTTGGAATACCCATCACAGTATATTCTCTAAATCTCTTAGGATGAACATTCACGTTTACCTCCGTTACATTACCCAATGCATTGCAGATCAATCTCGGGCTCACCCACCCTAGAATTATCATAGAACCACCCATATACATAACAATTCCCAAGAAAAATAACATATTCATAACACATAATACAAATATAAAGGAAAGATAAAATTTCCATATTTCAATCACAATATATAATTTAAATATATTGACATAACAAATACATTATCAAAACCATTTTCAATAACAAAATATGTAAAAGAGTATATGGTATTTATTTTTCTTTTAAAAACATCACAGCTTGTTAAGGAATCCAAAGATCAAATAATACTCACAGTGGCGGAAAGGTCATTGTCACTGCGTATATTAAAATAATCATTCTTTTTTTCCTTTAGTAAGAAAATTAGTAGAAAAAGGTTCCCTTTGAATGAAATGAAAAGTCAATGGTGTTTATACAGCGTATAAAATAAAATCATGTATTAAAACAAAATATGCCTCAATGAAAGGAGATTGAGACGAAGTCGCTTACCTCGTGTCTGACTTAACTCGTTCATTCTTTAATCTCATGAATAATAAAATAAAGTTAATTATACTTCATTAAGAACATTTTTAAAGGTTATTATTCCTTTTATATCACTTAATACCATGTTATAAAAATTATGTAATCATTTAAGTTAATAACGGTCGTTTTTTCAATATTTGGTACTGGAGTCAAAAATGGACTTCTTAAAATCAAAAGTTGTTCACATGGTCCAAATTTAATTATATCCAGAATGATATTCATGATTTAAATATCATTCATATCATATATATACAGTATATACATATATTGATAATATTTGAAAACATTTAGAGGTAAGAAATGAAATGCACCGTTCATGGAGATGGTAAGCCGTACGTACGCATGAATGCTACTTTCATTTCTATTTAATATTTAGTGGAATGAAAACATAATTATATAAAGGTATATTATAATTATAGTATAATATAATATATAATATCATTAACTCTATATTTTATACATCCCACATAAGGAATTTAACGAGTCATATCACTTTGAGGGGGTGATAGTCCACACTTCCTCAAATGAAATTATCGAGTTTACCCAAAATGGAAGCCATAATGGTATGCTATAAATGGAAAATAAAAAAGAATAAAGAAAACATAAACATAATATATATCATTTATAAATATAGTTCCATCATAATGGCCACCATGATAGGCAGTAAGAGATAATCGAACAATCATCATTTCGTGAGACGTTAGTTTTCCATCCACAGAAACAGTATGTTCTTCACCCATTAGATGGAGGTGTGTGTAAGTGTATATACTTATCATAACCACATCCTAGTATATTGAGGATACTGGTGTTGTTATAATAGAAAGTAATAAAAAAGATTTTAGGGGATGGAGAAGTAAAATAAACGAAAAGAAGTTAAGAGAAACAGTTTCCTTTAATTTGGGTAACTCCTTTTTGTTTGAGCCAAAAGGACTTCATGAAGCATATTATACCTAAGGTAAGGATTCTAGGTGAAATATACGGATCTTGAAAGATTATTTGGGATGGTTTTGGATGAGATAAGGGGCTTGAGAGGTGTGAGGAATTAATTAGAAGTGAGGGCATTATATAAGGGGGAGGAGGGGCACTTTAGGAAAGTGTGAAGATATTATTTTATTATATAATGATGTTCGGTTTCTAAAGGTCCAAAACTAATTGAGGTCAATGATAAGATTACTACTGGACCAAATAAAATCATCCAATAAGAATTTTATAGGTTTCAGATATTATTTTAATATTTATAATCTTATTTATTTAAGTCATTTATTAATGTGGTAAATACTTTATCATTATTGTGTCATAAATAATTTAATTTATTTGATGTCTAATAATTATAAAAAAAATACCATAATTTTGTAAATGTGTTTATATTTCCAGATAATATTTACAGTCTAAACAATAACTTTTATAACCCTATGTAAAAATTAATTTACTAAAATATACTTGTTTGTGTCATTTTTGTATTTACTTTAAATTAATTAATCTAATGTGTCATTATCACTCCCAAGTTGACCCATGGGGTCCCAAAGTAGACCTAAGGATGACCAAGGTCTGCCAAGACTTATCCAATAATGTTATCACAATTCATATGGCAATTTTGTATTATTATGATATTATTTTTACCTTGAATTATCCTATTTACCTTTAACTCCAGTAAATAAACGTCAAAAGTTACTATTCAAAAAAATTATTTTCATCTTATTGAATAAAATTTTACTTACTAATAAAAATAATTTATTTTGTATTTTTTAAATTCAATTCCTATAAGTGGTAAAATCTAATTTAAATGAAAAGGTCAGTTTTTAACTACTACATATTGGTTTCACTATACATCAAAAATTGATGTTTTTTCAGAAAAATACCAAAAATTCAGTCTAAGATATATTTGATATTCTGAATAAATAAATGATATCTATTTTTCAAAATTCAAAACATATAAGTTGGATTAATTATTTTAAAATTAATTCTCATTGTCAAAATAAAATGCGGGGTTTTAAGAAATATTAACCATCAAAAGATTGACACATATTTATTTCCAATTTCAAAGTGAAATTAATTCCAATGACCACCATTGGATTAAATAGTAAAAATATAATCCAATTACACTTTAAAACTAATTAACATGATAATCTAACCATATAAATAAATTATATTAAAAGGCAGTTTTGAATTAAAATACACTATTTTTCACTTTTCAAAAAGAATTTAATTTTATGAGAAAAATACCAAAACTTTACCCAATGTAAATTTTTATGTCCTCATTCTAAAGAAGAATTTTATTTTGTAAAATATAACATATAAAAGTTACCAAAAGTATATTTTAAGAGGGTTCACCATCAAAAGATGATAAATAAACCTTTTAAAGTAAATTACGCATAAAATTAGATTCATTCACATTTTAAGCCTCTAACTTTTATTGGATAAATGTAAAAACATTTAACCAACATGTATAATCATATTTTAGTTAATTATTTTCATTCCCCCAATACAACGGCTAGGCGTTAACTACCATTTAAAATAATAATATTATATAATTATTGTGCAACATAATATTTCAAAGAAACTCAATGTTGTGTATCGGGTACGCCATCGAGCATATCAACCCTTTTAAAGTAAAATTAATATTTAATTCACAAATTTGAATACTTATGAGAATTTATTATTTCTTTATTTACATGGGATGTTACATTGACAGTAAAGGAAAAAACCCTTGTATGGTGGTCTTGAAATAATTGGTAGGGATACTAAGGATATGTATCATATATTATTTGTTCCTGATAGAAGATAATTAATGAAAAATTTAATATTTTTGGGATTTTGGGATATTTGGTTCATGTGGTTGAGTCTCCCAAACTATTAAGGATTAGCTTATGGGAAACATTGAACACTAGGATGGAGCATTCCTTGTCTTTTGATAATTAGACAGAGAATTCTGCATGTATTTATACTATATACTAGTGTGAGTTAATTACTCCAAATTTTGATCATTGTATACTAGGGTGAAAGACCCCCTAGAAATTATGGTTATTACAGTCATTGTAATGTGCTCATACGTACTCCAACACGGGATAAAGAATGTATGATCGTCTTGGGTAAACTATTTGGGGATAAAGAGTGGTTTATTTTGATACATTTATTTATAGAAGTTTATTTATTATTCAGATTTTCTCACAAGCATATATAACTACATTTTTGGTATGTGTGGGAGCACATTGGAGGTGCTCTACAGAGTTATGTACTCACACTATACACTTGATAAAATTTTTCTTGGGTACATAAGAATAATCTCACATGGTTGTAGGAAAAGGTTGTATAGGAGATCAATTTTTTCTTGATCGAGAAGGATAAATCAAATGTGTACATAGATCTTAGTAAGTGTTATATATTAGAGTTACAATGGATCAATTTTATTTTACATATTTTCACTATCCATTGTGATGTTTTTTTTATTAAATTTTTTTAATTTTCTAAAAACTAGTTTTTTTAAATAATGTTATTTTAAAATCAGTTGAATGATGTCTTGATGGAAGTTTATAAATTTTTTGGTTAGTAATTATTGAGAATATATAAATACAAATTTATTTTTAGAATTTTTTCTGATTAGAATTTTTATCATGCACAATTTATTAGAATAAGGAACATTTGATAATGAAGCTTCTATAAAGATGAATGTATAATGTTCTATGAATTCCGTGATTAGACGGACCGAATCAGAGTAAGATATTATGGTTATTCATTATTAAAAGTTGTTAGGGTTTTTAAAAAGAAGAATGTTTTAATGTTATAGAGTTAGGAGATATGGGAAGTTGTAAAATTGACAAAAAAATATGGTTATTCATTAATATTCTTTAATGTCTCTAAAATATCATGAAAAAGTAATGATACAATACAAGTTAGTTAAAGGAGGTGAAGAAACTGGTAAATCAGAAGGATTTTGATGCCTATACATCATATATAGTTTCTAGAAGAATGTGAATTGTACCAAGCTAATGAAGTTCTAAAATAATAAGATGAGGAAGTTCCAACAGACTGAGCTGAGGAAGTTCCAACAGACTGAGATAAGGGGTTTCAATCTAACTGAGGTGAGGATGAATGTGAATCGAACTGAGTTGAGGAAGTTCTATCTGAGTGAGTTGGGGAGTTTCCATTAGACTTAGATGAGGATGTTCCAATGGACTATGATGAGGAATAATGTCAATGGGACTTAGCTGAGGAAGAAAGACAACCAGACTCAATAAATGAAGTTCTAATGTACTGGGATAAGGAAGTTCAAAAAGACTTATTTTTACATACTATAGTTTTTGAAATATTGTTGATAATTATACATGATGTTATGGATAATTGAAGAAGTCTTCAGAAGATACCAAATGAGACGAGACAATTTTAAGTGTTCAAATATGAAGTTCAAATAGACACTAAATTTAAATTTTTGTAATTTTGGTGAGCGGGTAAAACATTTTAGTCTCCCACATTTACCTATTTAGGGCCACCTATAAATAAATGAATATTAAATATGTACATTTTTATTATTCACATGTGTGAAATGGATAAGTTTTACAGTGTTTGTATAATAGAGGATTTTCAAATAGATACCTATTCAGTGTCAGACCAATGGATGTTATGCTTTCCTGAATATCGATGATCGGATTGAGGAATATCAGTCTGAATAGTCCATCAGAGTTTGTAAGGCACATTTTTTTGATAGAAAAAAAGGGTCTCCAAGTCCAGATTGAGAAAAGGTTAACCAGACTAATTCTTCAAACTGAGTCTATTGGAAGGAGTTTACCAGAGTGAGATAGTCAGACCCATTCACATTAGAATGAGGTTCTAGTCATTTTTTTGTGATAAAATATCATTGATGGTCATTTTATTTTTTTGATCAAATTATTTTAATAAAACTTTATAAACTAATGCGAGTTATCATGATCATTTCTATAGGGGGATATATGTTTTCCCATGGGATTTGGCACAAGTTGTATTCAATTACTTATAATTATGAATTTCCATAGACTCATGGGAGTGGTTATGACAAAGATATAGGTTCTCACACAGAGGTCAAACCTTGTAAATATCATGTTCTTTAATTAAATTCCTAACTTTTAAATCATGATTATTTAACAAAAGATGATAAGGTAATAAACTTTAATAGGTTATAGGGTTTATGTTTCTAAATGTTTTAAACTTATAAAATATTAAAAACTGATTCAACCTCTATGAGTTTTTACTTGATCCTTTGGAACATCAATTGGTATTAGAGCCATGGTTACCATGTTGAATCCTTATCATGGATAATATCAATTAATTTAATAGTAGAGTATTACTACATTTTACTGAAAATATTGTTACTGTTGAAAAATTATATGATCCAATGTCTCCCATATCTTGTCCAAGAAGTTATTAATGATGCTAAAATTGGTTTTCCACCTATCCAGAAAGATGATCCTACGAAAAATAAAGTATTGAAGTTTATTGGAAGGTTATAAAGGATATTCATATGTATATATCAGAAAATTTTTATTTGAATGTTATGGGTCTAAAAACTTCAAAGAGTATGTCAGACATGGTAGAAAGTATTTTTGAATAGAATACTAAATTGATTGGAAAAATCTAGAAAACTAGTGTAGAATGTTTTAAGCCATAAGAATGAGAAATGAAGAAAATATTGATGAGTTCTTAACAAGATTAAATTATTTTATTTTAAAAAATATAGTTATGGGAGATGTCTTGGAAAATTCAAAAAATTTAGTGAAACTCCTGAGAAAATTTTTGGGCAGGTCTAATTCTAAATTTTTTTCTCTAGAAGATAAATATGATTTATATATAAATGAATTGCATAAAATTTTTATTTCTTATATAATGAGAAAACATAAAGTGTTTAAAAAGAATATGAAATATGAAATGGATTTTAAAGCTATATGAAATATGAAAATTCAATATGTTGAATATGTTGATCCTTATAATTGTGAAGATAAGGTGAAAGATGAGTTAAATGAAAAAAAAATCATGAATATTATCTACAAGAACTATCAGAATGGAAGAATAAATTATAGAGGAAAACATCCTATAAAATGTTTTGAGTGTGGTGGAATCTGGTACATTTCAAATAATTTCCCTAAAAATAATTCCAGATAATATTGATTTGTTTTTGAAAAAAAACCTCGATGGAATAAGTTGAACAAAAGTTCTAAATAAGAAAAGTAATCTAATAACTATAAGAAGTATACTGGAAACACAATATGTATTATTATTATGATATATGAAAAAAACTCATCTAAAAACAATTATTTACAAGATCATAGTTTAGAGTTGGTTAGAAAATTCATTAAAAAAGTTGAAAAAATAAAAGTCTCTTAAAATATTGAATTGGAAGGAGGAGAATAATCAGATAGAGTGTATTATATAAGAAAAGAACTTATTTCATGTATTGATCCAAATTGATCCCTCAATAATGAAATATGTTTGATAATAAAAGAATGTTTAAAAACTGCAGAAGGTTAAAAAGATGTTGTCAACAAAGTAGAAGAATACATCCAATATATCATAAGTTAAAACATAGAATTGGTGATCATGGAAATATGGTCGAAGATCTCAGTAAGAAGAAGGAATATAAGGAAGAGGTTGTTAACAAGTATCAATAAAAACTTTTAAGTCCAAATTTACTTTATGAAAGATTAATGAAAAATTTTAAAAATCTTTTGAAGTATAATCATGGAATTCTAAAGTTTCTGAGAAAGATCAAATAATGAATTAGGTGAAATCCTAACCCATCAAAAATAATGTTTCATCTGATCCTTCTAACATTTTAGCTGAGAAGAAAATTATTTGGAAAGTATGGTTTGAGAAGGTATTTGAGAAACCTATCACATATAAAAAATATGAATACTTTCTTAATAGGAAGGAACATCCATTGAATGAGTATGTTTGAGAAAAAATAAGTTATCAACCTCAAAAAAGATTCTATAGAGAAAGATATTACAAAAATAGAAAATCAATATTTGATGGTTTTTTCCAATACTGTGGAATTAATGGGAAAATGAAATGTGATTATTGGAATTTTTTTCAATTCTTTGAAGAAGGTTTGAATATTGTTGATGAAATGGTGGAAGGAGAATGAGTAATTTTTATAACACTCAGCAAGTTAGAAAATTAAAAACTCAAGATGTTAGAAAACATCTAATGGATTTTTTTATAATTTCTGTAATAAGTATGTGGAATATGTGGCCAATATAGTCATAAATAAAAAAAATATATGAAACTAATTCGATAACAAGTTTCTTATAGTAGAAAATAAAAAGAATTTGGAAAGAGGAAAGTTGAGGAAAAACATTTTTTTGAGATATATTTGAAAGCATGTGAAAATAATAAGCCACCGATACTTGATAAGGTTATTTCACCACATATGACAGATTATTTGATATTCTTGAAAGAAATTTAAAATTGTGATTGAGGAGATGTTACATCCATTAATTATAAGTCATTAAAAATAAAGGAATTTTAATGGCTGAGATTGATGAAAAAAGGTTAAAATCTAAGGAATTTAAATTTTTTTATTGGATAAAACATTACTTAATAGTGAAATTAAAATTTTTGATGATGGAAAATCAGTTATCTTTATAAATTAATCTTGAATCATCAAAAGTGTGAAATATGGAAAATTTTCTACAAGAAGATAAAAAACTAGTGTAAATATATTTCAAATATGAGAACATTACAAATCCTATTACTTGCATGCTGAATATAAAAACAAGTTATGGAATTGAATTTGGAGTCTTGGATAGAAAAGTTTGAACAAAATTTTTAAATTCAATACTATTCAAAATCTTCAAGCAATGAAAAGAAGAGATGAAGGTATTTTCCTAAAATTTCAAAAAAAAGTGAAAATGACTAATTAATGTCATAAGAAAGATGACATTTATTATACTTGACCTATTGTACTTATTAATTTATTTTTTAGTGGGATAATGAAAAAATTAATAATAAAAGAGTGTTTGTACTTTATCACATTAATTGACTATTTCACTTAGATAATCAATTTTGTGTTTATGACACACTAGTTAGAGGTAGTAAAAATGTTATGAATTTTTAGAAGAGATGTTGAGGAAGAAATGTGGGTTTATATGAAATGGGCTAGAAAAGATAATGAAGTATAATTCACATGAAATGCATTTGAATATTTTCTTATAAATAATGGCATTAAACTTCTGTATAGTTCTCTATACACCCAATAAAAATGGAGTTGTAAAAAGGAAGAATATATGTTTGGTGGGAATGGGAAGAAGAATATAAACATAATACAATATTTCAAAGTTTTATTAGAGATAATATATTAGTAATACTATATATCTCGAAAATAGAATTTTTATTAAGCCAGAATACAACATATATTTCTATAAAATGTGTTCTAAAAAACATCATTTAAATACTTCATGTTTTTTGGAATTCCGTGTTTATTAAAAAAAATTAGATCTTGGTAAATTTAATAATAAGGATAAAAAGGTAATTTTCCTAGCATATTCACCCAATATAAGAAGTAAAAAATGTTGTAAATGTGTTTACAAAATTTGGTAGAGTCATAAATTTTGAATGTTATTGAAAATAAAATATCCTTAACTAATGTTTTTTAGAAAGCTAAGTAAAACCAAATTAAGAGGTCTAATGAAAGTTATTGTGTTAAAAAAACAAGTCATGATTTAGAAGAATCTTGTGATTAGGAAAGAAATGTTGGAAGTGAAACATTGAATTTTCATACTTTATGGAAACATACTGAAATTGAATAAATTATCTGGAATTAGAAAACTCCAGTTCATGGAAAAAAACATGATATTGGAAAACCAAAAATTACACATCTCAAACGTTAAAATTGAATTAGTTTAAAATATATTAAATATAAATAATGTGTAAATTATATGAATTAATAGTTGTATGATATTGATAAAAATTTCATTTGAGAAAATTTTCAATGTCCACCAAACGAAAATTTTATTGGAATGAAATGGGTGTTCTGAAACAAGTTGAATGAGAATGGATGATTTTTAAGAAACAAATAAATACAAATTTAAAAATTATAAAAACAGGATAATTGTCTGTATTTTGAAGAAACCATTTCCCCAGTTTCATTATTATAAAGTATTAGAATATTTCTAGCAGTGGATACACATCAAAATGACAATGTTTATCAGATGGATGTAAATTCAGATTTTCTAAATGACAAAATTGAATAACAAGATTACATTGATAAACCTTATTGGTTTTTATTTGATAAATATTAAAGTAAGGTTTGAAAATTGAATAAATCCGTGTATGGGTTGAAGTAATCTCAATGTGTGGGGTATTCTAAACATGAAAATTGTTTGAAAATGCTGAATTTTTCAGATAGAAAGTTCAATTGTAATGTGTATATGAAATAATTTAACTCCAAAACCCTAATTATAAATGTTAATGTGGAGAATATAATTTTTTATTTGTATAAATAAATATTTTTAAATTATTTGATGAGTAAATGAATAAGAATATTAAGATTCCAATTTATAGAGAATTAACATTCTTCCTTGGATTACAAGTTCAAAAAATGGAAAAATAAATTTTATTATGTCAAAAAAAATATACTAGGGAATTACTAAAGATGTTTGGTATGGAATAATATAAAGACATTTCAATAGCTATTTCAGTGAGCATAAAGTTGAGTAATGATAAAAACAAAAAAAATGTTAATCATAATGATTTTCAAAAGATAAGAAAAAGTTTTATTTGCTTCATAGCCTCAAGACCTAATATTTTATATACTGTGACTTTATTTGAAAATTTTCAACATTATTAAAAAGAATATCATATGTTGGAAATAAAGAAAATTATAATATATATTAAAGGAAATAAATACACATGGGGTATTATACAAAAATATTTGTGGTATCAACGTTCATGGTTATACTGATGCCGATTGGATTGGATATTGAAGTGATAGAAATAGACTTCTAGAGGAACATTTATCTTGAGATAATGTTATATCTATTAGAATAGTAAGAAATAGTGTTATATAACATTTATCACATTAGAATACTAATATGTTTCGTCTACCAAAGTGTGTACTCAAATACTATTGATAAAGGTTCTATTGTTAGATTTTATAGTTTATGTTTGCAATCCATTGAAGATACATTCTGATAATCCGAGTGCAATTGTTATTTCTAAAGACCCTATCCAAAATTTAAGCTAAAACATATTTATGTCTTGTTTCACATTATGAAGGAAAATTCTTCTAGTGGAGATATTGTGATGTAATATGTTTCAACTGACTATCAAATTGGTTATATCATCACAAAATAAATAATAAAAAAACATTTATAGAGTTAAGGATTTAACTTCATGTTCATCCTCCATAAAATTCTTCCTAAAAATATTATGGGTCACCCCCACCATGGTTTGGATTATGTTGACAAAGGGGATAATGGGTACATTGTTATCCCCCAATGGAAAGAGAAGAAATTGTCCTACATAAATTAATATCTAGCTATGGTTATCATAAAATATAGAATAGAAAAAGATAAAGGTGATGAGTATTTTACCTCAAAATGTACAATAATATTTCTTCTCATTGAGGGATGAAATTACTTCAAAAAACATTAATTTATCTAGTTGTGTAGTGTGGGGAAACTCTCTTTTGAGAAAGTATGGGTTTTTTATAAAGTCAAAAAACTTATTTTTTTTAAAACAAGTTTTTTTAAAAAACATTGAGTGTTTAAAAAATGGAGAGTTTAATAATATGTTACTGATATTTTTCAAAAAAATCCAAATGGGGTTACTGAAGATCAATTTTGATTGTTTTTTGTTTTTACAATATTTTTTATTTTTTGACAATGGATTTTTTTAAAAGGATGTTTTTTAAAATCCGGTGAAAGTTTATAAAATTGATGTTTAGAAATTTCTTAGTGGGAATTTATTTAGTATACAATAAAATTAAGTTTTTTAAAAAATTTATTCAATCAGAAGTTTCATTAAAAATAGTTTATAAGAAAAAGTAACATTAGATGTTGAAGCTATTTAGAAGATAAAAGCACAATGTTTTTTCAAATTGGGGATTGGACAAACTGAATCAGATTTAGACACCAAGATTTTGTTTTTTATTAAAAGTTACTATGTTGTTTAAAAATAAGAATGTTCCAATGTTCAGGGGTTTGTAAATATGGGAAGTTATAAACATTCCAAGAAAATTGAGGATTCTTTTCTATTCTTTCAATTCTTTAAAATATCCTGAATAAGTCATGATACAATCACAAGTTAGTATAATGAGTTGAAAAAATTGATACATTATAAGGATGCTAATTCTGATATATCAGATTTAGTTTCTAGAATAATGCCAATCAGACTAATATGAAGAAATTATTACAGATTTAGATGAGGATATTCCTTTGGGATGAGTTGAGGATGTTCCAACAGACTGATCTAGGGAATTTCTATCAGACTGATTTGTGGAATAAATTAAATAAGAATGAGTTCAGGTAGTTCCATACAATGGAGATGAGGAATATCCACTGGATTATGCAAAGGATGTTCAAATTGACTGAGCTGAGGAAGTAATTCAATCCAGCCGAGCTGAGGAATAAATTTAATTAGACTGAGCTAAAGAAGTTATAACATACATAGTTTTCCCGAATTTAGTTTTTGTTCTTCTGTTGAGAATATGAGAAGATGTTATAGAGAATTCAATAAGTTTCAAGAAAATACCAAAATATATGATAAGGATTTAAGATGTGAGGATGAAGTTCAAATGGATAAAAAATTTAGGTCTTTTTAAATTTGGGTGAGTTGGAAAAACATTTTAGTTTCCTGACTTTACCTATTCTAGCCCTCTTATAAATAAATGTAGAGTACATAAGTACATTACTGTTTTTACGTGTGCAAAAAGGAGAAGTGATTCATTGTTCATGTAATAGAGGATTTCCAAACCGAGAACTCATTAAAAGATCAAAAAATAGAATGTTCTATTTATCAAATTGTGGAAGATTAAACTAAAGAATATTAGACCTAGGATTATCAATATGATTAGGTGATCAGGGTTTGTAAGGTGAATATTTTTTTATTGATTGAATAGAAATGTTTTTAATATGTATATTGAGAGAATTTGTATCAGACTATGTCTATTAGAAAAAGTCTATCAAATCATGTTTATCAAAATAAGACAATTAGACCCAAGAACATCAGACTGAGGTTCTACAAAAAAAATTAAGCAAAGAGATTCTATGTCTATTTTCTTTTGTGGAATAAATTAATGTAATCATACATTTTAAACTAATAGGAGTCAGTATAATCATTCCTAATGGGGGATAGACGGTTTCTAATGGGAGTTTACACATGCAGTATTCACTTATTCATAATAGTTAATTTTCATAGACCCACAGAAGTAGATATGACACAAATTTAAGTTATCCCACTAAAGTTAAAACATGTAAATCTAATGTGCTTTAATTTATTTCCTAATTTTTTGGTCTTGAGTATTTATTAACAGATGATAAGGCAAGGAAATTTACTAGGATTTAGGGTTTATGTTTCTAAATTTTTTAAAATTATATATACTTAACAACTAATTGATCCCCTCCCACCTTCTCCGTTATTATTCAATCGTTCAGAACTTCACATTTGTTTATTATTTATATATGGATAACCTATTTTATGATCAATGTTGATTGACTATTTGGTCTAAACCATTATTCTTATTTTATATGATGTTTAATTCTTCAGGCATACTCTGATGTTTTATTATTTTTCTTAAAGTTTAGATCATAGTACCCCATTGTGCTACCCTATACCCATGAAACTATTCAAAAACATCTAGAATACGGGGACACAAGATTACGGTAATTTGGAAACCCTGATATGATACTATTCATATTGAGCTGGTTCATTATGTTATGTGATTATGATTTTTGATTCTTGTAACATCCCAGAAGCCGAATTTCCAAATCTGGTGTAAAATACATAATCATTAAAAAGGTGATTGAAATTTTCCAATGAAAACATACAACATCAAAAAGAAATAATTGATCACTTATATACCCATGCACTTTTTAGGTTTATAGTTTTATAGAATTAGGATAAAACCATAAATATCTTAAAAATTTAAACTAATGGCCCATAAAAATAAATATTATCTCCCAAACTTTCTTCATATATATCACCCTTCATAGATATAACATACTTAAAACCTATATTCCTAAGCTAGGGAAAGGAAACATAAGAATGGGTGAGCTCAACTTCTCAATAAGGATAATCAATGGTGATACATAAGCATACTAATGAGCATTATGGTAAAAGAACATGATCATAACATTATAAGATCATATCCTTCATATCAAAGATCATAAACTTGAGTCATAGAATAAATAATAAAAATTCATAACACCCGAATTATAAAAGAATAATATTCTAATAGAACATGGAATAGTGGAAAACACATCAGTATAGAAAAAAATTCATTAGTATTTAGGGATATTTTTCAAGACTATTATATTAGAATGGGATCAGTCTCCAAACAATCATAGTAGTCATGGTTCACTCCTAAGACTATCATGGCGTAAAAAGTCATTTACTGAACAAGTTTCACTTCCTTTTCTAGTCCTTTCTGAATTGAGTTCAATAACCATTACATTCATTTCAATATCATGAGATAAAATATCAGTACACAATTAATTGGTGGGAGATACAGGTCCCACCCATCACATAATGAAAACCATACATATGTGTTACACAAGAACATAAATCATTTATCATATTAGAACCTATAAAATGAAGTAAGCTTCATAAACATAATAACATAACCCATAGAAAAGAAACGAGTTTCATAAATATAAACATAAACCAAACATAAAATAATAATGATAATTTCCTTGAATAATATCCCTATTAAATTATAAGAAACATAAAATAATATTTTCTTAGATGGAAAATTATTTTGAAGGAACACTTGAAATAATTCTTGATTACAATATCATTTCCATTTTGAAAAAATTATTTCTAAATCATAAAAAAAATCAGAATTTCATTATTTAAAAAAACTGATAAATTATAAAGAAAACATTGAAATCAATTCTAAAAATCTTTGTAATATATTTTCCTTAAAAATTCTTAAAATATTATTTAAAACACTTTTAAGACCATTTAGAAAACATTGACTTGAAAGAAAGAAGAATTATGACCAAAGAGAGTATAAAATTACATAAAACTTTTTATGACATGAAAATAAGGATATTAATGATATGAAATTTCAATGGATGGTATATAATCCTTGTAAAATAATATAGTTACATAACATAACTTGTGTCTCAATGAAGGAAAATTGAGACAAAATTCCCTTACCGATTTGTCAACTTTTGAACTGTAAACCCCCACGAAAGAGAGATTAGAAAATGGATATGTAAATAACCATAAATATAAGGATTTTTATAACATATTACATTCCGGGGTATTATATACACCACAAAAAATAAATAAGGGGTGAATAAGGAATATATCCTACAAAATAAAAAGTTAGATGAGAAAATCTTTACCTTAATTCTTGAATTTCTTCATATATGTTAAAAAAAATGTATATTAAGTATAAGTTTATTATAAATATACCAAAGATTCATATTCTTGTATATTTATACTTATATTATTTTATTAATTCATTATATTATGTTTTATGAACAATTTCAGGTTAAATTTACGTTTCGGGTAATAAAGGCATTGTTTTTGTATATGTTTTGATTTGTTATATTTTTTGTCCTCTTACTTATATCATGTTCTCCAGAATGTAAAACATGATATAAATATCATATATAATAATTATATATGTATTTATAATAATCTATAAAAAATATAAAATGGAATACACCGTTCATGGAGACGTTAGGTCGTACGTATTTATGAATGTTGTTTTCATTTTCTTGTCGTATTGAAAGAAATATTGTAGATGTAATATATATATATATCTGTGTGTATGTGTGTCTATATTAAAATTATAGTTGAATTATTATTTCATATATATGATATAATTTTTCTAAACCCATCCTTAGTACATTCCATGTAAAGTGTGAATGAATCACATCACCTTGAGGAGGTAGTAGTACACACATCCACAAAAAAAGTTATTCTATTTCAACAAAATGGAAAGTATGAATGTATTAATTATATAATAATTATATAATTATAATTAATTCATAAATATAATATATAAAAATTAAAACAATCATCATTACCACTTATAAAATATGGTGATGGAAATTAATTGTATTGCTACGTGTAGATGGTAAGTCTTACGTATGCACGAGCGATACATTCATTTATTGTTTGACGGTAAAGGGGACATGTAGTGGTGTTTTAATAATAATTATAATAACATTTAATAATATTAAGTATTATGAATTTATTATTTTATTATATATATCATATATTTATAGAAGGTATAAAAGAGTATTAAAAGAGAGTGATTAGTTAGAGAAATTACCTATTCTTCGAAAAAGATTCTTTAGATCTCCACTAAACGACTCTAGAGTTTGTCCTTTTGGAAGAAAATAAACTCTAGAATGTGTGTAGGGAGGTAGAGAAGATAATTTGTAAGAGTTTGGTTGATCTATAATTCTCAATGTTGTCAAATGAGATGAGGGAGGAGGTGTCCTTTTATAATGGAGGTGAGGGACACTCTTGGAATTTCCAAAAAGTTTAATTTACAATAAATTAAATCTTAATCCAAATACCTAAAAAGGACATGAATTGGATGTTAAGATATGATGTGGTTCTAATATCATAAAATAATATATTTTAGACAATTTTTGGGGGTATTTATAACCTTATTAATTTTTATTAATAGTTTGTTAACTCATTTAAATTTTAATTACGATAACAAAATTGCTTAATATTAAAAAATTGTAAATTTTACATATAGGGTGTAAATTTTAAATAAATAGTCCATTTATGGACTTTTAAAACTTATAATAATCACTTCTACTTTTTTTATAATTTTTATGAATTTGTTAATAAGTTAATAAAGTATCATTTTTATAAAATATCATTAGTTTCAATTTTGACATTATTCATTACGTTGACATTAATAAAATCCAAAAGTAAGATAACTTCAACAAAATAATTTAATAAAATACTAGTATGTAATAGTAACCTATAATTTTTTTAACCATTATTAATTCAATTTATATTTATTTTACTATTTTTAATATATTTTATGTAATTTTTCTATTAGATGAATAATTATTGCAACATCATTGTGTAATTATTTAAGGTAATTATTTAATTTATAGAAAATATAAATAAATTACGATGATTTAGATAAGTATTTTATATTCCTAAATAATAATTATATTCTAGGATAACTTATTTTTTACATCATATTTCTAAAATTATACTTGAGTGAGACATGTTTCACTTTCCATTAAATTTAATACTATAAAGGTCATAATCTTATTAAAGTGGTAGAAAATGGACATTAATTTGGCCCTTTGATGATTATGGTTGATATATAACCAAATAAGAATATTTATTCAACTGTTTTTGTCTTTTAATTGATCTAATAATTTTAATTAAAATTATTTTATTGATTTCTCATCTTCTTGCACAAGCACTGCATTAGTGTTGCGTAAGATTTAAAGGTAATTGTTTCACATATAAAAATTAATAATAAATTAATATCATAAAAATAAATAAATTAATCTCAATACAATAATTTATTTATTTCATAACCTAATTTTGTCCCAATGTGGACACATAAGACATATTTGAGACAAAGAGAGTGATATTTTTTCATTTTCTTTGATTTACATATTTTATAAGTGATTTTAATAGAAATATGTCTATTAAATTATTAAATTTCAAACCATATGGGTTAAAGATAGATATAAATTCCTCTAATAACATTTTACCTATTGTTAGTGTGATTTTGTAATATTTATAATATAATTTTTACCCATAATTACCTGATTTACCCACAACTATTGTAAGAAAATTTTACCAAAGCTACTATTCATATTGTCTAAAAATAAAAGGGTTGAATTTTCCAAATTTATAAATTATTAATCCAAATATTATATAATTTTTCAAAATTCAAATCTCATAAGTTTTATAATTTAATTTAAATTAAATAGGAAAAACACAATAAAAACTGTTTTTCAGAAAAATGTTACTCTTAAATTTAAAATGGTTTTTTACTAAATTAATGTATAAAATCCAATTTAGAAATAATAATTGGATTATTTTATATAAAATGGAATTAAATAAATTTTAATTCTAATTAAAAAACTAATTTTACATTTAAACACCTATAAAATACAATTTTCAATAAAAATCTATATTTTTTCTATTCATTGAAAAATAACACGTTTCATAAAATTATCAAAATTTACTTATATGAAAATTTTAATACAATTATTCATAAACAAATTAAATTTTATCACATACATATTCTAGAATTTCTAAAAATTAATTATATTATTTGTCCATAAAAAGAAATAAAAATCATTTTTTAAGAATATATGTTTTTATGACTAAAATGAATTTACTTGAAATCTTGTAATTATCTAAAAATAATTAATATATTCTAAATTAGTATTACCATTATATATATTTCATAATATTACTCATTCATGCCTATTTAACTACTTAGTTATAGTGGTCAGATTTAAATAATGATATTTGGTTATTTTTTTAACCACTGTGTTACACATCTTGTACAACGTCAAACATAGTCTTTACTTTTAAAATATCATGACATTAAATTTTCCCAACATTTAATAAATTTTACCCACATAATTCGATCTAGTTCTCAATAACTATGGTTTTTAATTTTCAAAATACCTTTGTTGAAATCACACATTAGAAAAAGGGTCAATAATTTATCCATTTGAAAAGAGAGAAAAGAAAGTATGATGGACACATGAGACAACACATAATAGGATTAAATATAGGTTGACTTATACATGGAACATAAACTAACTATCTATTTCTTATGGATATTAAGAGAGAACATGGTCATTATAAAGTTAACAACCACAAAACTGTAAATTTATGATGGGTTAAAACCAAATTTATTTCTCAGTAATAAAAGTAAATGGATAAATTATTAATTTAATGTTTTTATTTAAATATTATTTTCTTATAGTTTAGGAATTAAATTACCATCTATCCTAATAACATAATGAAACATACATACTTGAAAATTAGAGATTCATCCTTTTATAAATTTTCACCACTAAGTCATCTTCTTCTTCGAACAATGAGTAATCATGTTGAATTTTCCATACCTAAAGAACTAGAATTAAATTTTAATGAATATAATGATCCATAAAAGGTTTAATATATATTTATCCTATCTAGAAAAATTAAAAAAAACCAAATTGTAAAGTACAAGATAAGGTAATTCTCCAAAAATAATAATCCTTTCAATGACGAAAAACTATTTTGATCACTATAATTCTATAGTAATACCAAAAGTTCTAACCCTAAAATTCATCATAATATTCTAAACTATGACTGAAACCAATGATTCCGAAGGATTTAGTCACATATTCTTCTAAGATAAATTTTAATATTTATCTCTAAATAACATTAGGTGCTATTATTTTATCATAACATAAAGTAATTTCCCCAATAATACTCAAGATAAGCTAACCATTTTCATAAATAACCCGAATCACCATAAACCCATAATAATACCATATATGGTTCTAAAATATAATTCAAAATTTATTCCTATAATAAAATCCCATATTTTTTTATTTACCTTAATCATATAGCATTCTCAAAATATTGAATGTCTTCCAAAGTAATATTAATCACTTAATACTAAATAAATTTCTAATCCCATGGTTATATAAATATTATGTAACTAAAATGAACAGAACCTTTGTCTATATGATCATTTAACTAAAATTAAAATTAAATACTAACATGGAATTCACATAGACCAGTAGTAGGTGATTCACCCTTGTAACCCTTCGGTTGTGGGTTCAATCCCCAAAACCTTACTGGATGCTATGAGTTGTGAATAATCCCATGGGTTTTCCTTTTCCTAAAACTATTTTAATATAATCCTTATAAAATTCTAGAAATGTGATAAAAATCCTAAAAAATAACCTTTACATATTCAACATTAAATAAATGTTTTAACCTAAAATTTTATCTCATACCATTCATCTTCATTCCCAAAATGAAATATCACTTAATTACATAAAAAAATTCTCTAAGAATATCATTAGTCACCATAAAATTTAATATCTTATCATCTCAAAAGGGGTTTTTATGACTATGAACTTAAGGTATTATATACCCACGATGGTGTAAAAAAATATTAACATAAATTATATTGAAAAAAAACTAATCTAAAAAGTTATCTATACCCTAATATGATACCAAATGTAACAACCATGAAATAAAACCTCCAGATACGGTGCAAAACACATAAAATTTACAAATGTGACTTAGTTTTTTATGTAAAAACATACAACATAAAAATGAAATAATGAATCACTGACATACCCAGGGATCTTTTAGTTTATATTTTTATATAATTAGGACAAACTATAATATATATTATTAAAATAAACAACTGGCCCATTAAAATCAATATTATCTACCAAAATTTCTTCACTTCTAACACCATTCATA
The DNA here is from genome assembly GCA_963277665.1 of Viscum album. Lineage (NCBI taxonomy): Eukaryota > Viridiplantae > Streptophyta > Magnoliopsida > Santalales > Viscaceae > Viscum > Viscum album. The sequence goes on along the minus strand of OY728160.1, from coordinate 1,836,167,976 downwards.
GACATATCCTCCTTAAAACCTTTATTCATAACATTTATAAAGGAAACATAATAAAGTGTGAGATCTGACGCTTAGTAAGGATAAACCGTAATATACATAAAAATAATCGTGAAAATGGATATCAATATAAAAAATTTTAACTCACTATTTTCATTTGAATCAAAATAGTTTTCCTTTTTATTTGAAGCATCTCATGATCTTCAATGAAATATGAGACTCCTTATAATGAACCAGAGTAATTGCTGGAAGTTTTTTCCAATACTAAACATCTGTATTGAACCAATCCTTTTCAATTTTAGAATTTCCATGTCTAATTACTTATTCTGACTAATCAGAATAGGGTTTATTCCTTTCCTTATAACCATACATGGTATTTTTATCTCATACGTCTCAGTATATTATTCTAACATATATCAACTAACAAAAATAAAATTTATTCTTTTATATTCTATATTTTTTATTGGGTTAATCAAAATATATTCATTAAATCTATATAATTTTCATACATTAATTTTAATTTTATTAGTAGTATTATCTTTTCTCCCACCTTTAGAATCATAAGGATATAAATTATAGACATTTTTTAGTATTTAAATTATATAAAAGGTAAGTATCTTAGTTTCATATTATATTGTATAGTATATATATAGATATATATGATCCGGGAAAAATAATTTCCCTCATTAATAAGAAATACTTACACTATTTGGGATCTGATCATACACCACTTCTTAATAACATGATTTGTTAGTAGATCAACCATATTACATAAGATGATTCCTAAATATCCTTTAATTTTTTTAATCAATTAGTAGTTATGTTCATTATATCAAATGGAAAAAAATGATCTTTATGGGTCATCCTTCAATTATGATAAATTCATGATCCTTTTATCCATATAAGGAAGTCTATATACTAAGTCTTCATATTTAATAACTTTTAGGCAGTTTTTTCTTTAACATCCGACATATAATAAAAATAATTTTTTTAGATGATCAATCCTATATATAGTGTATAAATCCTTTTAATTTGTTTTTTTTGATTAAATTGTATCTTTTATTTTTTATTTTTTTATTCAATAGTATAGATAGTCACACCTAATAACAAATCACAACCATATTATTAAATTCTCTGGGTAAAAAATTGATTTTGTTCATGTGCTCAAAAATAACATACCAAATATTACTTATGTTCCCCATTAATTTTTATGGATAATTACTATGTTTTATAGTATATAAATTCAATCATAGGGATAAATTTCTAGAAAAATATCTTAATAATAATTTTTTTCTTCTTCCGTATAATTTCTTTCAAAGTTCCCTAACATTCGCTACAACCATTATTTGATTAAAAATATTCTCTCCATAACCATACATGATATTTTCACCTCATACGACTCCTCACTTCATATTCTTAACGAGGAATTATAGGGAATTGAAAAAACATTTTAAAAAAAATTGATCATTAGTTTTTTTTTTGAAGAAATATATAGCTAGAATTCCTGAAAGGAACCTTATTATGATTCTTAAAAAGAAAGTTCTTTTATATATAGGGATAAAAAAATAAAACTCGAGAGCCCAAAAAATTATTTATTCTCACCACCCTTTTATTTCAGGGAATGAATCACTCCAATATTCTTCAATGGTTATACTAGTATCTAAATAAAGTACAAAAATGGATATTTATTTGTCCCAACCATTCTTGTGAACCCCCAAACATATTTAATCATGTTAAGGATTACTGCATGAAGATGGAATCTCTATTAATCACCAGTCATCCATACGGTGATGAATTCTTTCCCAGGCCTAGTACATACTACCCTTCACACAGTAGGAGAGGACCGTTCCAAAAGTGAGTCCCTTAAATGCAAGGAGGGGGATGTTGAAGCTAGGTATATTTCCTTCAGTAATGTCATAAAAATGTAACAGTACTGGAAGGTAAGGCAGGATCACCTCATTTTCAAGGATAGAAAATGCTTGTTGTATGTTTTGGATTGACACTAATTCACACACAAAAATGGGTGATGTATGAGTTCAACATTGTGGATATGGAAGTATTCCAAAGATTTCATATGTTCCCCATTACATTTATGGATAATTCCTATGTTATATAGTATATAAGATTTATCATAGATATCAATTTTTAGTAGCATTTTTCAGTTCTCCATTTTATTTTTCCATTGCAGCCAAACCTCAACTACTCGAGGGATAAAATCCCACACACTGAGAAGGAATATATGAATTATTGAGAAGAGAGTATCCATGGTCCTCCAGGATCATTCAGATTCTATTACCATATAGAGAGATGGATCTATATTGTTGGATCTCACCTGAATATCAGTATCTATCCTCTTAAAGAAATGTTTGGCTTCAAACCTCACTGGGAAGGTACTCTTCTCTAATTTTGGGGATATAGTATAGTTTAGTTTCATCTAGAGTTTAATTGAGATTGGGTTGGTGTTGAGATTGATTCAACCATATCTAACACAATCTCTCTCTTTCCAACTTAGCATAGTAAAGAGATGTGAGTGACCTAAGGAACATTTCCCTTTTGGTGAGTATGAGCTTATTGGATCCTTTCCTACAACATCACATATTTTTCCTTCAATATATATATATATATATATCTATGTGAATTTATTCAAATCTTTTTATTTTGACAGGTAATGTCCTATTTTTTAAAATAGAAAAAGAAGAAGAAATTGAATGAAACGGATAAGCTAATTGTTTTCCCACAAGACTATATTATGATGCTTGTGATAATCACTAGCTATTAGAAACATAACATTGAATCTTTCCAGGTATGATATAAATATCACTAGGTTTTGGTTGGAAGGATGCGAAATAAATGAAAGAGGATATGTCATGAATTTCATGTTTATTCCTCCTATCACAGTGAACATAAACTTTGTTCAGCAGTAGTAGGTCCCTTCATCAGATCTTATCTTTTTGGGGAAGGCCTGAGTGTAGGGAAATGGGTTCTAAATATAGATCGATAATGATATTATGATTCTATTTAGTTACAGATGCTCATAATAGAAATAATGATATTCATGGATACTAGTTATGTATATTTATATGTCACCAGTGTAGAGAAAGTTTTTTACGATGGTTATTTTTTATTTTTTACGTCACCTTTTGGCTGATGTTATTACAGGAGAAGTTATAAATATTGTTTTTATGGCAGTTATTTTAAAATTGACGTAAAAACCAATAATCCAAACCGTTTTCCACGTCATTTCTTCAAAAACTGATGTGGAAAATGCTTCGGAGTCATTATTTATTACAGAGGTTTTTAAATAACCAATGTGGTATCTACTTTTTCACATGTTTTATAGAATAATAAATGTAACAAACTATGCCTCCGAAAAGTTTATCATGTCAATTATGTTCATAACCGACATTATAAACTTGTCTGTCAAGCATTTTTCACGTCGGTTAAATAATATCCAATGAGAAAACAAATATACAATGTTGGTTATTAAATAACCGATGAAAAAACCTATTTCAATCCATGTATTTCGTCATTTATAAAATAAATGACGTAAAAACCTATTTTTATTCCATCTATTATGTCGGTTATGAAATAACAGATGTAAAAACCCATTCCCATGCATTTGTTACGTCAGTTTTAAAATAACCAATGTAAAAACCAATTTTTTTAGTAAAACGGTTCATCCGCAATTATTCCCTATAAAAGAAAACCTGAAGCAGACCAAAAAAAAGACAAAAAACATAACAAAACCATACTTAAATAAGACCAAAAATATACCATCCCATTGGACATCCCTCCCACACCCCTGGAACCCCCCCACCAATAGACACCCCTTACACCCTTGGATAGCCTCCACCCTCCTAGATAGCCCCCACCCCTCCTGGACACCCTCCCACCCCCATGGACACCCCTAACCCACTGGAAAACCCCCTCTCCCCTGGAACCCCCACCCCCACCCCAATGGACCCCACCCCTAGACATCCCCCCCTTCTGGATAGTCCACATACTCTTGGACACCCTCCCACCCCCACCCCCCACTGGACAAGCCTCCCACACCCCTGGAAACCCCCCACCCATAGATACCCCCTGGACACCCCCCCCCCCTCTTGGAGAGCCCCTCACTCCCCCGGACAACCCTCCCACCATCTTGGACACCCTCCCACCACCAAGGAGACTCTGGACACCCCCACACCACTAGAAAGCCCTCCCACACACCTAGATACCCCCCACACCCCTAGACACCCCCTGGACAGACCCCACCCTCCTGGACATCCCCCACCCTCCTAGACACCCTCCCACCCCCATGTACACCCCGGACACCCCCACCCCACTGGACAATCCTCCCACACCCCTTGAATCCCCCCACCAAACCCACCCCACTGGAAACCCCCCACATCCCTAGATACCCCCTAAACAGCCCCCCCACATCCCTAGAGATCCCTCCCACCCTTTAGGACACCTTCCCACCCCCATGGACACCCTAGACACCCCCACCCCACTGGAAAACCCTCCCACACCCCTAGAACCCCCCCCCCACCCCACTGGACACCACCACACCCCTAAACACCCCCTAGACAGCCCCACCCCCACCCTCCTGGATAACCTCACCCTCCGAGACACCCCCCCCCCCAGCCCCATGGACACCCAGACCACCCCACCACCCCACAGGAGAACCCCCCACACCCCTGGACCCCCCACCCCAATGGACACCCCAACACCCCTAGACACCCCCTGGATAGCCCCCACCCCTCTTGGACAACCCCCACTCCTCGGACCACCCTCCACCCTCCTGGACAACCTCCCACCCCTAGGGATACCCTAGAAACCCCCCACCCCACTGGAAAACCCCCCTTATAGACAACCCCCACTCCCCTAGATAGCCCTCCCACACACCTAGACACCCTCCCACCCCCACAGACACCCTAGACACCCCCACCCCATCAGATATCCCACCCACACCCCTGGACCCCCCCCATCCACCCACCCCATTGGACACCCCACACCACTGGACACCCCCTGGACACCCCCCATGACATCCCCCACACTTCGAGAAACCCTCCCACCCCCATGCACACCCCTAACACCCCCACCCCACTAGACAACCCTCCCACACCCCTGGAGACCCCCTCACCCCACTGGACACCCCCACACCCCTGGATACCCCCTAAACAACCCTCTCTTAGATAGCCCCCACTCCCCTGGATTTCCCTCCCACCCTCCTGGACACCCTCCCACACCATGGATACCCTGGACACCCCCACCCCACAGGAAAACACTCCCACACCCTTGGGACCTCCCCCCACCCACTAGAGACCCCCTCACACCCCTTAACACCCCCTGGGAAGACCCCCACCCTCCTAGACAGCCCCACCCTCCTGGACACCCTCCTACCCCATGGACACCCAGGACCCCCCACCCACCACACTGGAAACCCCTCCCACGCCCCTGGAACCCCCCCCCCCCCCCCCCACACCATTAGACACCCCCACAACCATGGATACCCCCTAGACACCCCCCCCCCCCAATCACCCCTTCTGGACAACCCACATCCCCCTGGACATCCCTCCCACCCTCCTGGAATTCCTCCCACCCCCATGGACACCATGGACACCCCCACCCTACTGTAAAACCCTCCCAAACCCCTGGACCCCCCCCGCCCCACTGGGCACCCACACCCCTAGATATCCCCTGGACAGCACCCCACTCCCCTGGACAACCCTCCCACCCCCTGGACACCCTCCCACCCCCAAGGACACCCCACCCCACTGGACAACCCTCTTACACCCCTAGAAACACCCCCACTCCACTCGACACCCCCACACCCCTTGACACCCCCTAGACAACCCCCTCCTGTATAGCCCCCACCCTTCTAGACACCCTCCCACCAACATGGACACCCAGACCCCCCCCCCCCCACTGGACAACCCTCACATACCTTTGGAACCCCCCCCCCCCCATTGGACACCCCCACACCACTGGATACCCCCTGGAATGCCCCCCCCACCCATCATGGATATCCCCCACTCCCCTAGACATCCCTCCCACCCTCCTAGACACCATCCCACCCCCATGGACACCCTAGACACCCCACCCCACTGGACAACCCTCCCACACCCATGGACCCCCACCCCAGGATACCCCCTAGAAACCCCCCCCCCTTAGATAGCCCCCACTCCCCGGATAGACCTCCACCCTCTTGGACACCCTCCCACCCCATGGACATCCTGGACACCCCCACCCCACTAGACAGCCCGCCCACACCCCTAGAATTCCCCCACCCCACTGGACCCCCCCCCTCTTGGACATCCCCCACTCCCCTAGACAGCCCTCCCACCCTCCTATAAAACCTCACACCCCCATGGACATCCTGGACACCCCCACCCTATAGGACATCCCTCCCACACCCCTAGAAACCCCCCACCCCACTAGACACCCCCAAATCCCAAGACACCCCCTGGACAACCCCCCCCCCCCCCATACACCCTCCCACCCCCATGGACATCCCGAACACCCCCACCCCACTAGAAAAACCCCCTGGATAGCCCCCCACTACCCTAGACATCCCTCCCACCTTCTTGGACACCCTCCCACACCCATGGACACCCTGGAGACCCCCCACCACACTACACATCCCTCCCACACCCCTAGAAACCCACCCACCCCACTAGACACCCCCACACCCATAGACACCCCTTGGATAGCCCCCACTCCCCTGGACAACCCACCTACCCTACTGGACACCCTCCCACCCCCATGGACACCTTGTACACCCCCCACACCCCTGGACACCCCCCCCAAGACCAAAGTCCATAAAAAAAACCATCAGAACTAGACCAAAACAAGAAGTATACCAAAATTAAGTATTCACATATATCACATTCAAAACATAAAATGTCAACTAAAAAACTAAATCCGACCTAGACAACTACCAAATACACAATTATAATGAAAATAATCAAAATTACATTTTACACTACAAACAAACTAAAATTCAATCAAACTTGTAAAATAATTTTACCATTCCACTTGTAAATGTTTGAAATCGTGAGCACTATAGGGTTGAGGGTAATCAAATAGCTACCAAGTAAAAGTATAGTTGTAAAAATGTATAATTAATAATTCAAATGAAATATTATGGCAATGTTTAAATAGAAAACATACCAAGTCAAAGTGCACAGGTGTTCCAGTTGTAATTATTTCATACATAGATCTTAACATATAATATCTTCATTCGACGATGACTAGTTTTTCATGAATTTTTTTTAAATGAGTGTAAATTAAAAATATTATTTTTTTTAAAACAGCAAAAAGTACAAATTATAAATGGATATTTACCTTTAATTTTACATATTTGATCTTAGCGCTCCTTTTCATTGTGTTTTTTCGAAAGTAGACCCATCCTCTGTTAGAAAATAATACGAATGGGATAAATTTAAAATTAATTATAATATATAAAACTATTTAGAAATTGAAACATAATTTTCCAACATATTCTTAAAATCTTCCCACACATCACCATGGATAGAGCATATACAATAATGTGTTTTCTCACTTGGGAAAAACACATGACATCCAATGATCACTGATAAAATAAAATTGAAGGTTCATGGTTTTTCATGATAAAAGATAATGAAATCTTTGCCCGAGATATGTTTCATAACTCTCACAGAAAGGCATCATCCAACACTGTGTGATTATATTCTGTTCAAATATTTCGGCAATATAAATCATTCTTTATTCCTCATCCAATGCATGTGCTTTAGGGGAAATCAAATTCGGGTCCATGAATACATATACATCAGTACGCTCCTTCTTCTCACACATGTTATAAATATACCTAATATAATATAGACATAAGTATAAATTTTTAATAAATATAATGCAGGGAAAAGGTGTTAAGACTTACGTGGAAAACATTTTTACCCCTTTTGATTCCCAACTTATATCCAATAAGAAGATCCATGATATTATTTTTCAGAATCCCCACATTTATTACATGTCCATGAACATGAGATTCCATTGGAAAATCATAATGATCTGCCAAAAAAATTTCATATCATGACAATCTGTCACAACTACTAGAATCTGTATCTGATGTCATATCCATTTGTCTTTGTTGTTGTCTATACAATATTTCTTTACCTTTGAAGTATTCCTATAAAAATAAATATAAGAATATATTAGTTTTTAAATGTTAAAACAAATTAAATAAAAAAAATATAAGCTATAACATACATACCTCTGTGGTAATGAGCTATAGAAGTTTGGATGGACAAATTAAAAAATGGTAGATATTATGTCCAACTGTCAGTACCTTATCTGTAGGTAATGGTAATCAAGCTGATCTATCTATAATATCATGTATAGTGACCCTATGATGCTCTACCTCTAACTGTTGATGAGGAACTATATCTCCTATACAATATACAAGCACATATACTAATATATGATGTTGAGGATCATCAACATATAACTCACAATAAATAAGAAGCTGCACTAGAGGATTAGGATAAAAAATGGGGTCCGCTGGTTGAGGTGGGGGAGTGGGAGCTACTGGAGAAGGTGGAGGATAAATAATGGGGTCTACAGGGGGAGGTGGAGGAGTGGGAGCTGTAGTCTGAAATTTCCTTTACATGTATGCAAACATAGACTGTACGGATGGTCTAATCTTTTCCTCCCTCGTCGCATTAGTATTTTTAACTTCAGCCTCCAAGGATTCTATTTTTTTATAAACACCCTCAACAGAAGATGTTGAAGAATGTGGAACCACTTTTCTTACCGATACACTCGTCCGATATCCTCGTACATGACCAGGATGTTAGGGCTTTCCCAATGCTGCAGATAAAATATCTTTCCTCCCAACAGCTGTAAATTCCCCCTGTGAGCTCTGCTCCTCAAGAGAATCTGGTATTAACTAATTGAACATTTCTGTAAGGATTCAAATTATAAAAAGAATATAGTTAACTTAAATAAATAAAATAAATATCTTACAATCCTATTACCTATGATTCCCAAATCTTCCAAAAGATATTTCCCTTTTTTCCCATCTGAGCTCTCTTCTATTTTTCATGTATAGATGGAGGGGATAAAGGGGAAACCTCTCTAGAGCATGAAGACTCAGCTCTATATTTTTATAATTTTTCTGCCATCATTTTTTCTTCCAATAATGTATACCCTCCCCGAGATAAACTATGAGGGTATACATTTTTGGATTGGATCTCCTGATGAGATGTCCTTGTTTGATGTAAATTGAGAATATGAAATCCTTAACAAAACGTTAATAAGAACATTTATATAAGAAAGTTTATAAAAGTTTACATTTCCCTTACCAAAAATGATTCTTTTCATTTACATTCAACAAATTGTGTCCATGTCACTTCATCTATGAAAGGATATATATGACATCGATTGTCATGACTCCTATGACCAAAAATAAAATCAGATATGAGGGTTGATTTGAAATCCCTCCATCTCCTAGCAGCCATCAATAAGCATTTCTTCTAGACTCTTCCAGTGTTAGGAATATCAAATTTCATCTGATAGAGAATAGTTAAAACATATTATACTAGAAAAATTTAAAGAATAGGCAAACAATAGAAAAAGATCATACCAAAATTATCTCCCAGAGTTGAGATATTATCGCTTTTTCCACACTTCTCCAATCATCATACAAAATGATTACTTTTCACTTACCCTATGTTGATATAAAACTCTTAAAATATTTGTCACTTATACCTATAGGAATATCATTCTCATCAAACTCAACAACTATATTATGGTCTTGCATACAGGCAAGTGATAATTTTGGTAAATGTGTGTACCCATGTTTACCAACTCTTGAACTCATCTTTGTTTTTATGGGAGCACATGAGGAGGATTGGGTAACATCAAGAGGAGCATGTGAATGTTCTTCCCTGAAGGTTTGATCATTATGCTCATCTCCAAAATCACTTGGTTGATAAAATAATTGATCTGTCATTATCCTTTAAATAAAAAAACAAACATTTGTTCACAAATATACAAATTCAAATACTACAATAAAAATGTAAATAGAATGAAAATGGAAAATTGAACTAAGTTACACAATATTAAATATGGTTAATATGGTAATCATGTTAAACAATGGTAAACATGGTAAACATGGTAGTGTAATTTTCATTAAACAAAATCAATAAATATATAAGTTACGTAAAGGTAAACTATGGTAAACTAAGGTAAACATGGTAAAGTAATTTTCATCCAAAAAAATAATAGATATATAATTTACGTAATGGTAAACATGATAATCTAAACTAAAAAAAATTAAAATGAAAAAAAACTTCTAGTTATTTTTTTAATACGGATTTTTATAGAGATAAAAATTACAATATCTAACATTTTATGAAAATAATAAATGTAAACAAGAAATAAATATATGTTACCTATAATATTAGGAATGTAAAAATGGATTGTTTTCCCAAATTCCTTCATCATGATTATTCAGTATGGCACAAACCATGTCTTCAACATGCTCATCATTATGATCTTCTAATATTTCTATGGATGTAGGGATCTCACATAAATCAGCATCTTCATCAATTTGATCCTCACAAACATATTGTTTTTCCCTTGTAAAACAACATACCACTGCATATCTGATTGATCAACTATATAGAAAATCTATTTTACATTTGTTTCCATTATAAAAGAATCTATTGTGTCTTCCAATCTATTTCGATTAACAACTGTCATTCCAAATTCATCATGTCGGACACTATTGTTACTATTAAACCATTTACAGATAAAAATATGAACTTTAATTTTAATGTAATAAAACTCCCATATTTCTTCAATGACTCAATAATATTTAGTTGATGCAGAAATTGGATTTTTGTCTTTAGAACTCAAAAAATTCATTGCTTCTGTAAACACCAATACACCACTATTCTGAACTGCACTTCTATTGTCCTAAGCATTCGTATGAAATGTATAGACATTATTATCATAACCAGAACATGTTATCACATTTAAACATGGACCACCCACTAATCATTTTAATGTCTCTGATACATCTGATCTACCAAGCATGGTCTTTTTAAACCATGACAAACATGTTTTTTATGCTCATTAAAAATCCACATTTCTTTTATCTTTGGATGACTTTGTTTCAACTCATTAATATGTAATGTGATATACATTTTATCATCAACTATGTTATTCAAGAGGTATAATTCTAACTTCCTCATTTGTTCACCTGACAATGATTTGACTTTCAAGCCACGAATCCCCTTTACCTCATTATTAACTCGTTCATGGTGAGATGGAGGCAAACTTATGTGCTCTGTCATAGCCAAGTATCTCGTAAAAACTCCACAACCTCCTCAGAAATATACTTTTCAATAATAGAGGATTAAGGTTGATATGGAATCTTAACATACCCCTTTAATATTTTCATATAACTTTCAAAAGGATAAATCCAACAAAGATATACATGTCCACAAATATTTATTTCTCGAACCAGATGAATAATTAAATGCACCATTATATCAAAAAAAGATGGAGGAAAATACATTTCCAATTGACGAAATATAGAAAATGAATCATTTTCCAAAATTTTCAAATCATTCATATCAATCACTTTATTACAAATGGAATTGAAAAAATAACACAACTTTATTATAGTCTTTCTAACATGGATGGGAAATATTCCATGAAATGCATCTAGTTGAATTTGTTGCATCATGACGTGACAATCATGAGATTTCATACCTATCAACTTTAAATCCTTCAAAGAGACAAAAACATTTACATTTGAGGAATAACCATAAGGAACTTTGATATCATTAAGACACTAAAAAAATGAAAATTTCCCCTCTTGGATAATGTATGACAAGCCTGGGGAAGAAATGTTCATCTTCCATTAGGATTGGGAGCTAACTCCAAAAATATTCCCATTGATGGTAATTATAATCTTTCATTCAACCCATATTTTGTCTTTCCTTTAATATATAGAAATGTTCCAATAAAACTGTCGAATATATTTTTCTCCACATGCATGAAATCAATATTATATTTCACTCATGATACCTCTAATACAGTAGCTCAAATAATATTGATTCCAAATATGTCTATCATTACTAGATTTCTATGCCTTTTCCAATGTCATGTCAAGGTTTTCCACCCTCTCAAAATACGCATCAGGGGATAATGGTTTTGGAGAAATATCAAATTTGTGTGATCCATTTAATGCCTTTTTTAGTCTTCTATAAGAGTTATCCATATGCAAAAATCTTTGGTGACCCATGTACATAGTTTTCACTACAAATGATGCAATTGAAAATATAAAGTTTGTTGATTGCAAATTGGAAATGCTTTATGCCCATTAACACTATATCCAGACAAATTTCCATATGCTGGGAAGTCATTTATACTAAACATAAGCACTACATGCAGTTGAAAATATTCCTTTTTATAATAATCATACACCCCTAATTACCATCCTCCTATAAAAGTTTCAAATCATCAATCAATGGTGATAGGAAAACATCAATATCATTTCTGGGTTGCATCGGACCAAAGATCATTATAACTTAACATGACATACTTTCACTTTATGAAAACATTAGGATAGAATGTTTTAAATTACCAATAAAATAGGACATGAACTATGTGTGATATTGAGGGTTCGGTATGGATTCATTCCATCTATGCACAACCCTAGTCTAAGATTTCTAATTTCATTTACAAATGTAGAATACTGATCATCAATTTTCTTCCATTATGGACAATCAGTTGAATGACATATTTTTCCATAATATATCCATTCATCTGCATGCCATCTTAACCTTTTTGCATCATGTGAATTAGAAAATAAATGTTTGAAAAGATGAATTATATGATGATACCAAAATACCTTGAAGGGATCTTTGTAATCTCTACATCAGCCTGATATTTTTTCTTTCAACTTATACCGTGATGTCCCACATTTAGGAAACTCAGAAAAAAATTCATATTCATTCTTATATATCATAACAGTAATTTGAATAGGCATGTATTTTCTTGTATCCCAATCCCATCGGGCATAATATTTTATTGGACTTATAATGTAAATCTAGAAGATCATTGTCTTTGGAAGAATGTCTTTAAATAATTGTAGCTACTCTGTAAAACTTCGGTCACTCCATCCATGTTTCAACTTTAGGTTAATCAATCTTAACCCCACCCGAAAAAATTGAAATATCCATACAACCATGATACAATGGTTTTTCAGCATCAGCATATAGACGTTGAACTGTCGGTTCTATCTCAATTTGTTCTGCTGTAATATCACATATCATTTCTTCAATTCCATCAGAGTTACCATATTGAAAATCATTATCATTAGTAGATCTGAAATTCTGTCTAGTTTTCACCTTTCCAATAAAAATGGCTATAACTCAAATTAAAACCATGAAAAAATTAGATTATTTTTGATCTCTCTACTTTTCAACTTCTTCATATTCAAACATTTCAGGCATTATTCAAACATTTCAGGCATGGATAGAAAAAAAATGTCACTTCTTGGAACATTTTATTTACAAAATTTCATAAAGGTATCAACACCTTCCTCATATTAATTACTCATTCGATGTGCTATAATCCAAATTCTACTCATTATTACCTATAAAAATATCAAAATTATACATATTTTTAAGATAAGACAAATATATATTTATAGGAAAAATATCATAATTTGAATGTAAATTTTTTTTGAAATATAAAAAAATATATGCATATTTGAACAAAAATATTCATGAAAATTATTTTGAAAATAAAACATAGTTAGATATAATATTTTTAAATTCATATTGGATACTTTCTTCTTAAGGTTCACAAATAATACATCCGGATGAAACTGGATAACATATTCACCCTTCTGTAAAAAAGAAGTATGAAGTGTAAATTTTAAATATATATACATTCACTACTAAAAATTACACATATTCCAATGATTTGAATCTATTTGGATAGCCCCTAAAACCATTGGGATAGAATACCCCAATGGTTTCACACATCATTGGAATGATGGTCGTTGCAATAGCCCTATACCAACGATTCTACAGGAACCATTGGTATATACAACATGAGGTTAAATTATTCCAACAGTTTCAATGAATCCATTGGGATATATATATACCAAGGGGGTGACCAAGGGAGTAGGGGGCTATCTAGGGGGATTTCCAAGGCGTAATGACTATCCACGGGGGTAGGGGTTGTCCAAGGTATCCAAGGGGGTAGGGGTGTCTAGGGGGTAGGGGTTGTCCCTATGCATTTCATTTAAATAAAATATTCATTTGTTGCTAGATTGAAATACGGGAAAATAAACATAGTTTTTATAAAAATAATCCTCATGAAGACATTTAAATCCAAGCATTCAATTTTACCAAAGTACACATATCAATTAGAAAGCATAATCAAGGATGACATAACAAGGGAAATGGGTAATCAGTATTCAAGTAACCATACCAGATGAGGCACCTGGATTATCCTCCCTGATTAAACAAGTGTCAAAGAACATGGTAATACCAAGGAGATTATGGGAAAATCTAAAACATATTGTAACCTAATCCATCCTTTTGGTGTGCCTGATGCAATAAAACATCCCTAACGCACGAGGAGAACCATCCCCAAAGTAGAGCGTGTTTATACTAAGGGTCAATTAGCTAGAGAAAAATCTTAAACTAGTTACGAAATAATTCTAGAATAATCCACTACCAATTCTAGGTTACCATGTTATTTTTAAAATGGGGGTGATCTGAGGAGTATCAAACAATCAACCATATTTAAAGAATAAGCACAAGACACATATAATCCACACACCCACAAGAATCACCCCAGAACACCACTCCAAGGAATTTCCCTTCCCTTAGGGACATCAACACACAATGGAAGTCCCATACTGAGGACATTCCCATTCCTTTTAATAATGATAAGGCAAGAGACACATTCCAAGGAGAGCTTTCCAAAGAAAACCCACTTTCTGAAAGTTCCAATCGGGACACACCCATTCTTTTAAAAGAAAAACGTTTCTAAAGTATTCAAACCCACCATTTAAGAATACATTAAATATTTTAAACACATTTGAAATGAAACAACATAATTTTTAAATCATAAACCTCTTATAAGGGCCAACTAGGATTTTAATCAAACACTTGTTGTGCATGGATATGTAAAATAATTCCAAAAAATTTAATTCAATGGGAATGAAACTTGATTTAATTCAAGTAATCTTTGAAAAAATTATATATTTTTAACGTGCATCAAATAAAGGTATAAACATCAATAAATCAATGATTCTTAAATTTAAAGGCCAACACATAGGGAAACCTCCCCCAATCCATGACGCCATCAATGATGACCACTCAAAATGGCTTAAAGAAGGTCCAAATGAGCAAGGAATACCATGAAGAACCATAACAAGAAAAAACCCGAAATTTAGAAACAAAGAAAAAAGAACCATACACCAAAGGAACCCATGAAGAAGAAAAACTAAGAATAAAAATGAATAAGGATGAAGAGGGCGATAGAGGATATTATATAGAAAACTCACCCCCAAACTTGTATAAACCACTTGTAATCACCATTGGAAGGAGGTGATAGGCATGGAGAATAGGAGGAGGATAATCCCGGGGGTTCATGTTCCAAATGGGGGAGAAAGTGGCATTTTGGTGTTAAAATTCGATAAGGGAAATGGTAAAAAAATATTTTTAAAGAACTCGGGCACTATGCATGGTTAGGCTGCACCCGCTGGACACCCCACCACCTAAACAGTACCCCATCCACCCCCTCTAGACACCCCCACCCCCTGGACACCACCCCCACCCCCTACCCACTCGGACACCCCCTGGACACCCCCACACCCCTTAATATCCCCCTCAACCCCTGGACACCACCCCCATCCCTACCCCATTGGACACCCCCTGGACACCCCCACACCCCTTGGACACCCCCACCCCTGGACAACCCCATCACCCCCTGGACAGCACCCCCACCCACTGGACACCCCCACCCCCTTGGAAATCACCATACCCCCCAGGACACCCCCCACACACACACTCTTGAACACCCCCTAGACACCACCACCCCCTTTGATAGCCCCCCACTCCCAGGACAACCCCCAAACCCCTATGGACAGCCCCCTCACACCCCCCAAGACACCCCCACCCCCTGGACACCCCATACCCCCTTGGAAAGCCCACTCACCCCCATGGAAACCACCCCCACCCCTACCCCCTTGGACACCCCCTGGACACCCCACCCCCTGGACCGTCCCTCACCCCCTGGACACCACCCCCACCCCCTCGATACCCCTACCCAATTGGAAACCCCCCTCAACCCCTGGACACCACATTCCACCACCTTGGACACCCCTAGAAACCACCACCACCTTGGACTACCCCCACACCTCTGGACATCCCCCCCACCCCCAACCCTTGGACAACCCCCCCACCCCCAACCCTTGGACAACCCCCCCCCCCAACCCTCTGGATAGCCCCCCACCCCCTAGGAATGCCCCCAATCCTTATGGAAAGTCCCCCACCCCCATGGACCCCACCCCCTAGATACCCCCAACCCCATGGACATCCCACTCTCCCCCTGGACCCCCCCCCCCCCCACACACCCCTGGACACCCTTACCCCCTTGGACAGCCCCCCTCACCCCCTGAACACCACCGCCCCACCCCCTTGGACAACCCCAACCCCTTGGACAGCCCTGCACCCCCTGGTCACCACCCCCACCCCCTTTGACACCCCCTGGACACCCCCACCCCCTGGATAGCCCCCACTCCCTGGACATCCTTACCCACTTTCACAACCCCCACCTCTTTGGAAACAACCTATACTCGCACAGACACATGATAGATCACATAAAAATCGAAAACATTCATGATATAACTTCCATAGGTTTATTTTACCAGAAAATAATTTAACATGGTATAAATTAATACAATGAAACATACATTGATATCAAGAAAAAAGATAAATAACATCTCAAAAAATTCATTTAGGGCATCGTGAAAAATAAAAAATGAAACCGAGCCATGTGAGGCTTACTTGAGTGTTGCGATTCGACCTGAGAGATCTTACGATAATATATATGAAGAATGATGTGGAAAAAAAGAGGCTATAGGGAACGACTCTAAAGATTCATTTCTAGGGTTTTCGCATGAGAGAGACGAGTCGCATGTCAACTGATTGAAGAAAATAGAATGACTGAATACGGGGTGCGATAAATCATTTAAAAGCTTTATCACATTAGTTATTTAATAACCGATGTAGAAAACAATTTATCATGTTGGTTACTTTATAAATGATGTAATAAATGGTGCATTATCACATCAGTTATTTTCATAACTGACGTGATAAAATGTCAAGATTAGCTTTATCATGTTTGTTAGTTTATAACTGACGTGATAATGCACCGAGATTCGATATATCATGTCAGTTATAAAATAACTGATGTGATAAAGATAATCTCAGTTTTTATTACATTGGTTATAAAATAACAGACGTAATAAATTTACTCTCATCGATTTATAACATCGGTTATAAAATAACCGACGTGATAAATTGATTTTTACAGCTTTTCACGTCAGTTATAAAGAAATGGCATCAAGAATACCAATGTGCTAAACGTTTATTCCACAAATGTGTTTAGAAATGAATCTAATGATCATAAGTGAGGATTAGATCCTCCATTAGCACTAGAAACAACAAATAGGCTACTTGAAAGAACAAAATAAAAAATTTAAGAACCTCTTATAACTTATATTTTTGTACAAGAATATAATAATACCATTAGATGGTCATACCCTGCATATCAAAGATCATAAAATTGAGTTGTAGAATAAATCATAAAAATTTAGATGGACATGAATTATAAAAGAATAACTTTTGAATAAAACATGGAATTGTGTAAAATACATCAAAATAGAAAATCATTTCTTTAGTAGTCAAGGATTTTTTTTAATACTATCATAGTGAAATGGTTTCACTCCCCAAACCACCATAGTATTCATGGTTCACTCACAAGAAAAACATGGTTGATAAATTCCTTTATTGAATCGGTTTCACTTCCAATTCCATACCTGTTTGAACTGAGTTCAAAACCTATTATAGTAATTTCTATCACATGAGATAAAATATCATTACCCAGTTAATTGGAGGGTGATATATCTCCCACCTATCGCATAATGAAAACTATACATATGTTTTCTACAAGAACATAAATCATATCTCATATCATAACATATAAAAAGAAATAGTTTTTATAAACATCATAATATAACCCATGGAAAAGAAATTGGTTTCATAAATATAAACATAAAGCAACCATAATAGAATAAGAATAATTTCCTCAAATAATATCCTTAGTAAAGAATGCGTAAAACCAAATAATTCTATCTTAGATGGAAAATTATTTTAAAATATCACTTAAAATAATTCTAGAGGAAAATATACTTTCCAATTAGAAAATGATATTTAAATCATAAAACATTCAAAAATCCTTTTTCATTGAAAATAACCCTGTAAAATTATAAATGAACATTTTAAATCTTTTTTAAAAAACATTGAAATCCATTTTCCATAAAAATTACAAAAATATCATTTAAAACACTTTTAAAACATTTTTAGAAGACATTGATTTTATGGAACAAAAATTTTCAACTGAAGATAGAATAATATTATAAGAAACTTATAATATCATGAAAATAAGGATAATCATGATATAAAATTTCAAAGGTAATTATATAAACATTTTTAAATATTATAGTTTCATAATACGACATGTGTCTCGAAGAAGGAAAACTGAGACAAAACTCCCTTACTGATTTGGTACCTTTTAAACTATAAACCCCATGAAAGAGAAATCATAAAATGGATTTTAAATACTAATAAACATAAGTATAAGGATATTATATTACATTCATTGGAAGTGTATATGCCACAAAAGATAAAAAAGTCATGAATAAGGATTATATATCATAAATGGTAATGTGAGATGAGAAAACTCTTACCTTAATTCATGGATTTCTTCATACATGTTCAAAACTCCATTATAATAATTATATGTTTATTATAAATCTATGATATATTCATATTATTTTATATTAAACCATATATGATTTTATGTTGACACTATATTACCCGTTTATAAATAATTTCATGTTAAAGTTACATTTCAGGTAATAAATGCATTGTTGTACATATTTGTTTTGATTTGTTATATTCTTTTTCTTATTACTTATATCATTATCAAAATAATTTTAAAAAATATATGAATGTCATATATATTAATTATATATGTATTTATAATAATTTAGAGAAAAATAAATATGTAATGGAATACACTGATCCAGGAGATGGTAGGCTGTACAAACGCCTGAATGTTGTTTCCATTTTCTAGCCGTATGGAATGAAATAAAGTAAATGATATATATGTATATATATTAAAATTGTAGAAGAATTATTATTTCATATATATCATATATATTTTCTATACTCACCATTAATTCATTCCCTATAAGGTGTGAACAAATCACATCACTTTGAGGAGGCGGTAGTCCACAAACCCACAAATGAAGTTATATTATTCAAAAAATGGAAAGCATGAAGTTATGTATTATATAATAAATATATAAGTTTAATTATGTAATAAATATCATATATAATCAATAAAATGATAATAATTAATACAAATAAAATATGGTGGTGAAAAATTAATTGTATCACTATGTGGAGACAATAAGTCATACGTACACACGAGTGATACTTTCATTTCTTATTACAAGGTAAAGTGGATATATAGTGGTCTGTTAATAATAGTACTAAAATTTAATAATATTTAGGATTAAGATGTAATTTTTTTGATATATATAATATATTTAGAGGAGGCATAGAAAATTAGAAAAAGAAAGTGATCAGTTGGAGATATTAAATCTTTGAAATGGCTCCTTTTGATCTCCTCTAAAAAAATATAGAGATGGTATTTTGGGAATGAAATAAACACTAGAATGTTTATAGGTAATTATATAAGATAATGTTTCAGATTTTGGTCGATATAGAGGGCTCAATGCTATGAAAATATACAATAGATGAGGTTTCCTTTTATAATGAAGGTGAGGGGTATTTTTAGAATTTCCCAAAAGATTAATTTATAATAAATACAATATTACTAAAAATACATCCAAAAGAACATAAATTATAAGTTTATATAATATAGGGTTATAATATTATCATCCAATATATTTTAGAAAATATTTGGTGTTATTTTAAATCTTATCATTTTGATGAACCCTTTGTTAACCTATTTTATTTTTAACTACGATAACAAAACAGATTACTATTAAAAAAATTTAATTTTTTAATTATATGCTATCAATTGTAAATAAATAATAAAATTATGATATTTTATAACATATAATGATCACTTTTTATTTTTTAATTTTTTTTAATGATTTATAAATAACTTAATAAAATATTATTTTCTTGAAATATCTTTAGTGTCAATTTTGATGATATTCATTAAATAGACTTTAATAAAAACAAATAAGCAATATAACTTTATAAAAATCATTTAATACACTCCTAATATGTCATAGTTATCTAGGAAATTAGTGATGTACATTAATTAGTTAAAATTATATTTCTTTTAATATTTATAATATCATAAAATTGATCATTCCATTAATTAAATAATTACTGCATCATCATTGTGTAATTATTTAAGGTAATTATTGAATTTATAAAAATTATAAATAAATTAAACTGATGTAGGAAATTATTTTATATCACAAAATATTTTATATATTCAGTAATACATTCAGTTTAACCACATATTAAAAATATTATTCTTATTAAAAATATCAGTGTGACATATTTGAGTTTTCATTAAATTTAATAATATTAAGTTCATAATAATATTAAAGTGGCTCTAAATAGACATTAATTAGACCATTGGATTTTTATAGTAGAGATATAATCAAAAAATAATATTTATTCAAGAATTTTTCTTTTAATGGTTCTTATCATTTTAATTATAATCATTTTATTGATTTTTCATCTACTTGTGCAAGCCCCACATTCGTGTTTAATTAGTAGTAAAGGTTAATATTTCAAACATGAAAATTAAAAATAAATTAATATCATAAAAATAAATAAATAAATCTAAATATAATCCTTTATATTCATTTATAACCAAATTTTATTCGTATGTGGACAAATAAGATATATTGAAGGAAAAAAAGTTACATTTTGTGACCTTCTTTGATTTATATATTATATAAGTTATTTTCAAGGACAAGTTTCCATTAAATTATTTAATTTAAAATATAATGGGTTATGTTTTTAGTTAAATTAATCTAATAACATTTTACCTAGTGTATGATATTTTTATAATATTTATTATATTATCCTTACATTTAATTATCGGATTTACCCTTAACCGTGCTAATTTTTTTACCAAAGTTATTATTCATATAATCCAAAAATAAAAAGTGACTATTTAAAAAATCTGAACCTTATGAATCCAAATATATAATCCATTCTTAAAAATTCAAATCCTCAAATTTTTAGACTTTAATTCAACATAAAACTTGAAAAACAGAACAAAAAACGTTTTTTCAAAAAAATATTGTTTTTATATTTAAAATGTTTTTATTAAAAATTCTTGTATAAATTCTTTTTCAGAAACCATAGTTTTATTATTTTAAATAAAATTGAACTAATTATATTTTAAATCTAACAAAAAACATAATTTTACTATGAAAAAATAAAATACATTTTTCAGTAAAAATCGGTATTTTTTACTATAGATTGAAAAATGAAACTATTTAGAAAATTATCAAAATTTAAAAATATAAAAAATTATATATGATGATTTTGAAAATTAATTTAATTTTTTAAAATAATTGTTTAATTTTCTAGAAATTAATTATATTATTTGTACATAAAAAAGTAATAAATGTGATTTTTTCAAGAAAATATACTTCTGATGAATAAAATGATTTTACTAAAAATAAAGTAATTATTTAAACATAATTTATATATTATAAAGGAGTAGTTACATTATATATATTTCATAATAAAAGTCATTCTCACCTATTTAATTGATAGGATATAATGGTCACATTAAAATAATGATATTTTGTTTTTTGTTTAAGCTAGATGTTACGCATCGTGTACTCCGTCAAACATTGTATTTCCTTTTAAAATATCATGATATTACCATTATGGTCATTAAGAATTAGTCATCATTCTATCACCTATACAATTTTCATGAATATTTAGTATATTTTTTATATAGTTCTGTAGTTGCATAACCATTTCATAGAACTTATGATGATGGTTCACATGGAATACTTTAAAATAACATTTCTTGTAAATTTCTATTCAATAAAAAGAATAACTTTTTTAAATATATATAATTATATTTACTACCACATTATAATTATGAAAACATCATAAATTCATCATTACTACATTTTATTTCCATTATTTATGTTTTCTTTGTAATTTATGTCAAAAAAATTACAACATCATTTATGTTTTTGGTAAAACAAACACAAACAAGAATGTGTTATAATAAATGATTGAGTAAAAACATGTTATTTTGTGATAATAATATAACTTTCATAGAATACTAATTATTGTAAAAAATTATCAGTAAATAAAAATTTAAATATGAGGACAATGAAGATAAAGAAGAATGATAGATGAGAACATAACACTAATGATAAAGACTTGGATAATATCTTATAGAGCATCTTAGAAATAAGGGATTTATAATTCACTCTTATGACTAGTTGTTCCCAAATGTGGGAGAGTCCTTTTAGCGACAATATTTTTGTAGTTATTTAGGAGGTTCACAAGGTTATAAATTATGTCCTAGAAAAATTTAACTCACAATTTCAAGGATGGCCATCTGGTCGGTGACAGTTTTACCTAGTTAAAAAAAGGTGAATTATTCAGCACCTGAATCTTGGTATACACTTTGGTCGGGGGGGATGGTTATGCTGGGAATATAATAGTAATATAATAGGGGGGATGTGGTTTCATTTAAAAAAACTATGTTTGTTTAATTTGGGATAGGAGGGGTCCTTCCATAGGTGATAAAGGGTGTTATGTCTTGTAAATGTGCTTTCCTTAATGTAAGTTCAATCTCACTTTCCAGAAAGTGGATCAAAAATAGAAAAATATTGTATTTAATATAAATTTAGGTCCATTATTCCCTCTTTAATACATTTATAGATAATTTCTGAAAAAAAAATTTGTCATTAAATCTTAATTTATCCTTGGTATCATATTTTAGCCTTTACCAAAGTGACTAACTTTAACCTTGGTTAATAATTTTTATACCTAAAATAAAATTTAATATATCTACAAATTTTGGAATTTGGATACCAAATATGAAACTGATTTCATTTTTTTTAATTTTTAGTTATAATAAAAATAAATTTTAATATAAGTCTGCATAATGTTTAAAAGAAATTGTAAAATTTATTTGTGTATAAAAAAATAATATATTATTATTCCTTACCATGTAATAATCATTAAATGATTGGTACATTATTTTAAATTTAAATATATAATTTCACTAAAATAATTTTCTAATAGATACCATTTTAATTTATTAATATGAAAATACACATTATATAGAAAAAGTAATTCTTTAAAAAATTGGACTTTGTAACATTAAATTCTTTTATTATTTTCAATAAATAATTAATAATCAATTTATCTTTATTTATATATATATATACACAATAAATTTCATTAAATTTCCAAATTCAATTGTGAAAAATTTAACTTCTTAATAAAATAATATAATATATAATAAAATAAATGTTTTTAAACAAAATAAATTCTTATAAAAGAATAATTAAATTAAAAATACTTATAGTTATTCAATTATTTATTAATGATATTAATTTTTTTCTAATTATTATTTTAATTTTATCAGTAATTTTTTTTTGATGTAATACTTTAAAATTATTTTCACAAATATTCATAATTCATGAAATTAATTCATTTAGAAGTAATGATATTTTCCCATATGAATTATTATCTTTTAATTTTATTCTAAAATCATTTATTTTATTTCAATTAAATTATTTATAATTAAAATTCATATATTCATTAACATTTCAATACACTTTGTGTATATAAACTATATAATAATAATTCAAAATCATTAAGATGCTCACCAGTATTATATCCCATGGATATATACTCATTGATAACGATCATATAATAGTAATATTACCCTCATTACTTTCTATTAATTCATTCCATTCTAACTTCATAAATCATATTTATCATTTGTATAGTTTTTTTTCTGATTTTACATCATTTTCCCCTTTCAAGATACTTTTTTTCTCATTACAGGTTTTGTTCTATAAATACTAATTCTCAAGGGTGAAGATGATTTAAGTAATTTCCTAGGTTTAAAAATATTATACTTTTATATTTATTATCCCATATTAATTTATTCAATTTTAAGATTCGTAATCACATATGGGATATCATAATCTATGATATATAATTCATGGATTTTTGTACTTTTATTATAATTCTCTATTATGAGTGATTTTTTTTCTTAATTTGATTAATTTATTATACGATTTATTTCCTACTTGTGTGTTGATTCATTATAATGACTAAGATAAGTAACATATAGAAATAAAATAATTACATAAGTCATGGAGGTTACATTCTCTCCCCTATAAATAATTTTAATCCTCGTAATTTAATTTTTATCACCTATTAGAAAACATGAGGTTATTATTATCATATTCATGACTTGATATTTTATTTACAATGAGACATGAACCTTTCTGTCTTGGATATGACTAAAAACTCATCTTTTCCCTCATAATATGAATATATTTATATTTTCATTTTTTAAAAACATTTTTTCCTAATATTCCCCCATATTGTTTATGTGAATAATTATATTTCTAGCTCCTAAGAATGCTTCATGAAAATTTTCCCATTGGAATTTAATTTACTTGAGAGATAAGATACCAACATGAAATTTTGCATGGGGACACATCATAATCCCTTCTTTTATACATAATTGTATATCATAAAAACTATTCCACTATAAGGTATTGTGATTATATTTATAGTGAACAAACTTCTCTTAATATAATTTAAATTTTCTTCACATTCATCTATTTAGAGTAACTTGACTCCATTCTAAGTTAAATTTGATAGTTGATTTTATAGTGAATAGAAATTTATCACAAAGTGTCTTTATTATTCATCAAATCAAATAAAAATTTGGATATTTATTACATTTATTAGTTTGGGACATTCTTAAATTACCTTGGTTATTGAAGGGTCCTTAGATATAAATTTTCTTGTGATTAAAATTCCCAAGAATGATATAATATATAGAAAAATACAAACTTTCAATATTTCATGAACAATTTATTCATTCTTAAAGTCTTCATAAAAATCTATAAATGATCATAATGATAATAATTTCTCTTGGAATATATGAGAATATAACCTAGAAATACTAGAAGAAATTTATGAGGTAGTCTTAAAAGGATCTATTAATTAGACCCATAGAGATAGTAGGAGAATTTGTGTGTTTAAAGATAACTACCATGAATTCATTTGGTCCTATATTATATGAAAGTGTATAGTAGGAGAATCCTTTCATTTAACTATAATTGATGATATCCAGAAACAATTTCTATTTTTAATAAGAATTGGGATCCTCAAAGAAGATAAAAAAATGCATTAATACAGGCTATATGATTTTTTTCTTTATCATGATTCTGTTTTGTTTGTAATAATCAATTCAATGAAACATTGATCTACATTTATTCATAATAAAAGGAACTGGTGCACCCCATGGTGAAAAAATAGGGAATATAAAACCATTATCCAAATTCTCCTTGAGTTTCTTCTTTTGATCTTACATATCAACTTGGATTATTCCAAAATTATTAATTGATATAGGTTTAACACTATATATGAGTTATATTAAAAACTCAGCCACACGGTCCTTGTGACTACCAAGAAAATATTTTTGAAATACATTTACATATTACTATAAAATATTAATAACTTCAATATTGAGTTTCTACTTAACCATTTGATCTTAATACCCCTCGTGGTTGGGTATTTAGAACCATATAAAGGAAGTATTTCCTATAAGAAGTTCATATTCAGCATTATACCGACTAACATTCATGGGTTTATTTTGGATATGAAATTTGATTTCCATATCTTATCAATTATTATAATCCCTATGTATAGAGAGAAAAATAAATCCCAAAATAATATCAAATTTGAAGAAAGTGTGAATAATATGATTTATAGGAAGCACATTCCCATAAAATTCAACTAGAGAGGACTTATAGTCAAAGAATATAATAATCATTCCATTAGAAGTTTCCCTCGATAATTCAATATTTAGATGCTGGAGATATGACTTAATAGATAAAGATACATTTTAATATATATAGTAATTAATATAATTAGTCTCAAATAATATGTTTTTGGTATTGATCATACATTCCTCCACACTTATTTTGTGATTTTGTCTTCCATCCCATTATAAAACCAAATTTTTATTGAAATTTTTAAGAAAACAATATCCATAATAGCTAATCGTATAATAATGAAATTAAATCCTGAAATTTCATAAAATATGACTCCTTTTTTTCAACCCATATCATATTTGGTTCAACCTTTTACACTCTTAATCCATATAATAATACATTAAGTTCCATATAGGATTTTTTATGTTCTATCTTATAATTATTTGTAACCTAATTTATAAAAATAACTAAACATCACTCGAATACAAAATAATATAAAATACCATTAAATACACACTGATTACATTATTTTACATGAATATTAATTAAAATTCATAATAAACTACACCCCATATCCAACAGTTTTATTATTTTTGGAGATTAGCTACATGATAGTATTATTTTACAATTTTTCATCAAAATTTCCCACAAAATTCTCCACACATTATTTCCTTATGCATATATCTTATGTTATACTATTATTTATAACCTATTAAATTTAATCATAAGAAAGGGTTGAGCTGAAATTCTCAATAAGGGGTGAGATTAAGAGAAATAAATCGAATATCATAGTTGAGAATAAGATAAAAATGTGGGAATGAGATCATAATCAATATACACAAACATAGTATGAGAAATTTATACCTAATAAAACATATATCATAAAACCTGATTCATTACATAATTCTTTTTGAATGACTTATGAAATTATTCATAAGATTATGTAAACATGAGTCAATAATCATGATTTACCGAAACATAACATAGGAATATTTTTTAACATATAAATTTGGCATAGCATTAGAATTGAAAACCATTTATTATGGTAACTCTCACCTCAAATACCATCATGAAATTGTGGAAAAAGATCCACATTGGATTAAGCTTTCTCCCTAGTCCTTTACATTTCATCTCCCAAGATATAAGAATTTACTAAATCCCTGAAAGGGATATCTTTTTCTAGGCCAAAATGTTTCACAAATATAGTACATTGGGTTCACTCCAAAAACCCCTACATGTTATCTCATGAGATATAATGATTTACCCAATGTACTAGAGAGATCTGTAATTCATGTAACACCTATCTAATAATAAAAAACAGTACATATGTGCACCAAATGAACATGATTAATCATAGATTAATTAACTAAATGAAAATAAATTGGTATCATCAAAATATCCATAATAAATTATCATAATCCAACCATAAAAAGAACATGGACACTATCATTAGACTATATCCTTAGTGAAGCATAAGAAACATTAAAGGAAGTTTACATAGATGAAAAACAATTAATAAAATCATTAAAAAAATTATTTTAAAAATTATAAGAAATACTCTTTAAATTTTTAATAAATTATATTTCAAAGGAAAAAATTTATAATAAATTAGAATAAAAATTATTTTTTAAATCCATAAAAACATGGAATGTAATATTTAAGGAGAAAACTAAAGAGGATGGTGGGAATATGTTATCAATTAAAAAATATTAAAAAATAAAACTCCTTTCACACATTTATAAAGAAATTGAAAGATAGTTTAAAATGAACCATGATGAAAACATTAAGAAGATTACCCATGTTGAAGTTCATCACAACATTTTTTCCCAATGCAACCCTTCCACGCGGGATTGATGCCCAATTCCTCACTATTATTCCTAAAGCTGTAAATTTATCTAAGATAATCCTCTTTATAACCATTTCTCTTGTCACCAATATCTGTAAAATTTTTATCAAACAATTTACTAATATAAAATTTCACAATTGCTAAGAAAATTTTCTCCTGGAATCAGTTTCATTTTATTGAAGGTAGAATCATTCAATACTACATTATCACGGCCTGTAATTTATTTTAATATTATAAGGAAATAAAATAGATATGGTATCATTTATCTCAATATCATGAAGTCCTTTGAAACTATGAATTGGATATTAATAACCAAATTTGTTTATAACTTCGGTCTTAATTATACTTTTTTCAACTATGTTAAATACCACTTTGTCTCTACTCACATATTGGTGGTCATAAATGGCTCCCCAAGGGCTACATAAAATTTTCAACAGGGTTTATTCATGTAGATACTTTATCTACTATCCTCTTCACCATTACTGAAGATCACTAATTAGGATTTTCACTCACATAGTGGATCAAGGTGAACTTAAATCAATACATTTCTATAGGAATATTATTGTCCCTTAACATCTTCTTTATCTAGATAAAATAATACTATTTTTTCATAGAGGAAAATGAAATATTCCAACCAATAAATAATTCTTCTCTTACTATGACAATGTTTTAGGACATTCCATAAATTGGAATAAATCTTTTATATTCTTAAGAAAGGGTATTCCACCTTTCAGAAAAATTCACATCATGATAAGGGGAAATTACCATTACCTACATTTGGGTCACAGTTTTCTGATCTATAACCAAATTTAGTTATTTATTTTATATCACTGATTAAATTTAGAATCAACTCATATCTTGAAAAAGGGATGTCTCTCTAGATATACAGTGGAAATTTCAACATCAAGTATATTATCATCTACACACTATTTTACTCCATTATGATTTAAAAACTGAAAATGGATATTTATAAGAACCATAACACCCTCACAAAGCATTTTCATTTAGAGAGGTATAATTCCTGAAAGGAAATCAGTCACTATTCTGTAGACCAATGGTTGTAAGCGTCATATTAATGGAGTCCTAGTAATAAAAAACATCCAACATTTGGATGATTCTATCTAAGCCCAGATAACATGGAACTATATCAATAGCGACTCAGTGGTTATTAGATATCATATAACTATATTAATTGGTAAATTGAGAAAAGGGATCCTATGATATCTTGATTCTTATATTTGGTTAGCCATCTACTTCCCTTTTTCCAGCATTATGTCACACTCTAAATGGATTTAAACATGGAGGATTCTCTTAAACTTTTTCTTAAAAACTAGATTGGTACTCGTATAATTTCCCTTTATCATCCTCAAACCCCCTCTCAATCCTCAAATCTCCCTAAAAATTTTAATTCCATTCCCAAACCTGATCTTCAAGAGGATTCTAGAACCCACTCAAAAAATATTTTTATGGACCACATAATGATGTCTGGGTTTCCAAAGCTTCTCATACTAGAATTTTGGACTCTAAACACTATTATTATTCCACTATTGTTTATTATATCCATGATTACACCAAGACTAAAAGATTTTATAAGAATTGTGTTTGTCCATCACTTTTGATCATTGTTCGAAGGCTCTCACATAATAGAATCCCAGCAAATTCTTGTTTATAAAATTTTGGTATACTTCATTATTCTAGGATTTGAATTTAAAATCAACATATGGAAAATGATAACAATATATTTCTCTTTTACAAAACTACTATAGAAATATGTAAAAAAATATTTGACCTCTTTGAAGTTTCATTACCCTCAACATCGTCCCTCACCTCCCAGTTCCAAATTTATACATGTTTGGAACTCTCCACCCTACTTAGAAACGTCTTCAATGTGTATTATGCTAGTATTTTTTATGACCTATAGTGTTGAAATAAATTTATTTTGCATAATCAAACTCTTTTTATCCATAAATTTTCTCTCATGAGTATAATTACATGGATTAAGGAAGGCAAATCACTTCAATGTCATCACTATTCCAATTAGATTACTGATTTTACTATGATGAGAACAGTTAGAATTGCAAGAAATTAAAAGCAATATTTTCAAAGATTTTAAGTCATTTAGAGGGATCCTATTTCTGGATAGATCAAAATTAATATTGATGGTGTATAAAAATTGAATCTAGGACCTTTGAGTTTTTATTCTATTTTACACGATCATAGTGAAAGGGTCATCATATGGATTTATAGAACATTTGAAATATCATTGTCTCTAGAGGCCAAAATTAATATCATCAACACTAAGGTTTTTTTCAATGAAAAAATATTAAAGAAAACTTTTTAATGAAAGATACTCTACCAATATTGTGCAAGTCATTCAAAATGGCTCGATTCACCTTCCATAGAAACTCACCACTAGATGAAGGAAATGTTTATTTTTCCATAATGGATCCAGATATATCATCACACATGATTCTAAAGAGGAAAAATATTTGGTGGATGGGATGTCTAATTAATGAGTCACTAATGTCTTAACATGTTCAGATGATATTACTTTTAACCTATTTTTTTCTCCTTGAGAAATATTTTAAAAAAATTCTTATGTTAAAATCATATAAACATTTATATTTATCATTGAGGGAGACTTAATCCCTTTAAAAAGGATTAGACCTGTTAAAAAATATATATTTATATTTATAAAACAAATAAAATGAATATAAACATCAATGATAAATATTCTTGACCAAAAAGATGAGATACTACCATATCCACTTATGGTAATCCTTTTCGTTGAATTATTAACCAAAGGGATGTGAAGTTGTAAGAATATATGTAAACCTAGAAACAAACATTTTAATAGAAAATTTATTGGTTTTAGAGGGAAATAACATAAATTTTCCCTAAATGGTATTTCATAAATTGACAATGTTGATATCAAATTAAAATTTTAAAAGAATCTCTTATATTTGCCATAACTTTTAAATAAAATTACAACGAAAAGAAGAAGCTGAGATAGATTTTTAAATGCCTCAAATTTAATTTAAATTATGATAAAAATATATCAATGGGATTTTAATACACCATGAAAAATAAAATAGTTGTAGAATATAAAGGACTTATCAATGAAAGAAAATTAATATGAGAAAACATTACCACATACTTAAGATTAATCAAACATGTTTTTTACCAAAAATATAATAAATTAAATTTTTTTATTCCAAGATATAATAACATTATTTTTATTTATTTTGATTAATAATAGTCATTTAAGATCCCATATTACCTGTATATTAATATTTTATTGATCAAATTTTTATTCGTGTGATAATTGTTTTGTTTGTGACGCATGCTTCAACTTGGTGATTCCAGTCCTTGCTCCTCGATCATGGATTTATAAACTAAAAATTGTTAACGAAGATATTTTATGTGATTTTGATATATTTCTAGAGTCTCATTGTCATTTCATAGAACTTATGGTGATGGTTCACAAGGAATCATTAAAAGTATTATTTATTTTTTTGAACTTTGATTCAATATAAAGAATTGTTTTTATTAAAAACATAATTATATATATTATCATTATATAATTATGAAAATAAATTAAATTAATAATTATTATATCAAATTACACGTATTTATTTTTTATTATTCATTCATGAGGTAGAATTTATAAAAATTTTCACATAAGTGGTAAAACTGAAACAAAAAATAACGTCTCATAATGACTAAATAGGTAACAACATGTAATTTAATTTTAATAATATAAATTTTATAAAAAAAATCAAATTTAAAATCATATTATTAAATTTTTAAATAATATTTATCTATAGGAGGATGAATAATATAAATAATAACAATTCTGGATAGGGCAACGCTTATGATGAATACATGAATCTTCTCATAGAGAGACTCTTGGAAATGAGGGATTTTGGAATCCTTTTATGAAAATAGATTACAAATGTGGGATGGAATTCATAAAGAGATAATTTATTTTTGTAATAAAGAAAAAAATATTGTAAATATTAATTTTTATGAATGGATAAATGTGATCTTTTATAGGTGATAAAGGGAGGAATTTTTCTAAAGCTTCATTTGGTAAAATAAAAGAAATTTTATTTTCAAGGGAATTAAATCAAAATTTTAATTTTTTTTGTTATATGATAATGATAGGAAAACAATATCCTCAAAAAAAATTTGGGGTAATTTTTTTTGGGAAATTTTATGACTTTATCCATTAATTAAACTCTTTTATCTTATTATAGCATTTACCATGGTGACTATCTTTTTTCTTTGTAAAATTATTTTGATGTAAATAAATGATGTTGAAAATTTACGTAATTTTTTCATGTGGATTCCCAATATTAAAAATATTCCATCAGATACAATTTCTAAATATGATAAAATTTTATTTTAATATTTGAATAAATAATGCATAAAAACCATTCTGAGTAAAATTATATTTTAAAAAAAATATTGATTTTTTTTCTTATTCCTTAAAATTTAATAATTATTAGATGATTTTTAAGTTTTTTGAATATATATATATAAACCATTTTTTCATTAAAATAATTCTTTAATATAAATCATTTTAATTTATTAAAATTAAAATACATAACAAATACAAAAATTTATTCTTTGAAAAATATATCATTTTAAAATAAAATAATTCTATTATTATTACTATATAATTAAAAATTAATGAATGTTTATTAATTAGTTTATATATATATCTAATACATTTTATTAAAATTATTAACTCAAATATGAGAAATTTCAATTTTCAATAAAGACATACATTATATTAAAACACAATGTTTTTAAACAAAAAAATAACAATGAATAATTATAGTATTCTTTATAGTAACTGAATTATTTATTATATGTTATTAATATAATTTTATAAATATTTATTTAATTTTATCAATAATTTTTTTATATCAATATTAAAATAAATTTGACAAAAAAATACATAATTTATAAAAGTAGTTTCATTAGAATCAATAATAATTTCCCAAGTGATTTAGTGTATTTTAATTATATTTAAAAATAATTTAGTTAAATTATAATAAATTATTTATAATCAAAATGTATATATTTATTTAAAATCTAAAAAAACATTATGTATATCAATTATATAATGATATTTCCAAACTAGTAAGATGTTTACTAGTATAATACCTAATGTCTACATACCATTTAATAAATGTCATATAACAGATAGATTACCCCCATTACATACTATAAATCCATTCCACTATAACTTCATTATGTACACTTCTCATTCATGTAGTTTTTAATTTATATTTTACTACAATATTTTTCCTTTCATGATATTTTTTCTCATTATATTTTTTGTTTTACTTATAGTGATTAAAGATGGTGAAGATTATCGAAGGAATTTACTAGTTGTAAAAGTATAATTATTTTCAATTTATTATCCCATATTAATTTATAAAATTTTAATATATATAATCATCTTTAGTATGAAATATATAATTTTATATACTTTTTTATAATTCAGTACTATGATTAAATAAATTTTTATTAATCTCATTTATATGTTATATTAGTTATTTCCTATATATGTTTTGATTGATTATAATTTATAAAAAAAATAAAATTGGAAAATAAAATTCATACCTAAATTTGAGTTGTTACAATATGTTCTCTAGGGACGTGATCCATTATTCTACTACTAAGGGATTAGTGGTTTAATTGAGGGATATATTGTTCATTCTTCTTGAATAAATGTAACATTGCCACACCATGTTCGAGTAAAATAGTTTGTTTCCTATAGGATAGTTTATTCTTCATAATTTGAGTGAACTTCCATAATATAAAAATAATTTTCTAAAAACTAAAACAAGAATCATTTAATTACTTATGAAGTCAAGAATCCTAGAAAATTACTTAGTTTTTTAGGGATACCTTTATTGTATATAGGTGTTATATGCTATGGTTGTAGACCTAAGAAATTATAGAAAACACTTGACTTTTAAAATGAAGATATAATGGGTTATGATCATGGTTTCTAGAGTCAATAAATTCAATCCATTTACATTATCACATAATACAATACATGATCCTCACTTAAACAACATAAGATGAGTTTAAGTATAAATGAATCTGCATTCCAAGATTAGAAGAAAATTGGTTATCCATGTGGAGCACGATTAATCACACACAATAATATAGAGACTCTTATAAAATTTTTGAAAATCCAAAGATGTGGTGTTGAGAACCTCCCACTAGTAATTGGCCTTGAATTTTATATGTTGCTGATAAAAGGGTATTACGACAGCATAACCCAAATTAATGAACATTTTGACACTTATTAGACATGAAAAAAAACCTTCTATGGGGAACCTTGTATTAAGGGGAATATTTCACATTTAAATATTTTATTTGACTATTATTCTATGAAAAATGGGATTATAAATCAAAATTTGTGATTGTCTCAAGATGATAATTTTCCAAGAAGTCATACAATATTACACTCATTGTCATGTACTCATGTCCTAGGAACTCATGCCTCATTCAATAAGATTTTTAACTCTACTTGTTCATCCATATCTTATATACTCCCATGGTTGTGTATGTAATTTTTTTTCACCCAGGTCTACACATCCAAGTCACATGCTCTTAAAAATCCTTCTTCCAAAATTTTCACGCAGTACATTCACCCAAAATTTGCACTCTCCCAATTCTTGAACTCCACCAATTACATGTTCCCATGTCATTGTGACCAAGTAAAAATTTTAAAGAATATAATAGAGAGCTCCCATTAATCTATAAATAAACCCCCACCTCTGATTTTTAAAACACATATGAATAACTATATGATTAAGTGAAATCTATTTTCCCTAGTTGTTACAGATCCCCATACCATACCACCATCCACTCTTTTCATCCTTGGATGTATTACTTGGGCGATCATTCATTGAAAGACTTCAACATGAGAAATCCTTTTCCCATGGAACCCAATAATGGAATCCCATCACCAAACTCTACTAGTTGAGAAAACCTGTTGGCCTAGGTATCACACCATGTTACCATAACTAGGGAAAAATCATTCACCTATGTCTCACATCTGGTCACCCTTAATAGGTAAAAGCTATTTACCTTGATGTCACACTTGAGCACACCTACTGGAGTGAACTCATTCACCCATGTCTCACAACTGATTATCCGTACTATGAAAAACTCATTCACTCATATATCATTGCTGGGTACACCAATAAGGGTAAACTCATTATACTTGGTCTCACAGATGAGCACCCATACTAGAGAAAACCCATTCCCCTATATATCACTCTTGGGAATAAATTCAATCATTTCCATTTACTGACCACTCAAAGCTAATATAAATAACTTGTGTTGAGATTCTCCTATTATTCTTCAATATACATTGAGTTCAAATACACTTCTTTGTTTCCTCAATCATGGGCATCCTTAAAGGTGTAATCATATTCCTTTTCATTATCCCTTACTCATCTAGGTACCAAATAAGAAGGGGGTGGGGGAGGTGACATCCAACTATATTTACTCATGTATAGTTACACACTAATAAGATGAATAAAAAGTGAATACAATGAGTAAACCCCACATAATACTCTCCCACCACCCAATTTTTGATGCATACGTGCTTATTGAAAGATGTTGAACTATATAGACATGTACTACCACATGACTTTAAATTGTGTAACTTGATCTACATGAGATTTCATTGCTTTTAACTAGGATACAAATAATTCTTCACATAGGTTCAATCCTAATATCCTTGAAAGGAACAATGCTATCACTCAGTGGGTATGGGGTGAATGAGTGATATTTTTTATTTTTATATTTCTTAATTTTGAAACAACCTTCAACTCTTCTTAAATATTTTTATTTTTTTGAAAAAAGAAAACATTCTAAACCAATAGGAACATACTAATTTAAAATGTTTACTACAAAACATGGGTATCTATTCTCTGTCATGGTTTTTAAATAATCATACACCAAATAATACTCTTGAAAAAAATTCCCTTATTGTGATTAAAAAAAGCCTATAATATCCATAAACTTTCATTATACTATTATTAAAACTACTGTGTATATTATTTTCAAAGAAAATAATTATGTAAAAAATATTTATTAAAAACACTAGAAACCATAACCAACAGGATAAATTTTTTTATTGTACTACTTTTATAAACGTCACATTCTCACCAAAATAAGGTAAAAAGTTCAACTAAACAGGCACTGTTTTAATGGGTTATTTTCCCTATTTTTCTATCCAATATGTCTTTCCATAAAGTATATCCTATGGAATAACACATTTTCCCCTTAATTGATACAAAAACTCCAATAAATATTACCTTCTTCTACATCGTCTAATAATAGATTCTCTGCTTGAAAAAATCCATCACATGTTTTGGCTTAAAAAAGTTCATATGGTATCTTTTTATGAAACAAATTCTAAATAAAATTAAATTTTAGAATGTGGGAAAATTACTCTATGATTTGGGTTTATCGTATACCAATTTATATTGGTGATCTAGAAATGGAAATTTTGGTAACTCTAATTTATTCTCCCACACAAAAAAATTAAAATTTTGATGCTCCCACACAAAAAAAATATCGAACATCCACATTCTTATTCAAACTTCCTTAACATTAGTGTTACGTAATTTTAGAAAAATTACTTCTCATCAAAATAATAAAGAAATTCCTTCATGAAATTTATAAATATCGAATGATTAAATTTAAATTTTCACATTGATGTCTTTATAAACAATTCATCAAGGCATTTATACCAGCACATAATCACAAAAGTTTCCTAGAGAAAATTTTATATGAAATATTCATTAGTTTCTAATTTATTCATACAAACTGATAGTTCAAAATTTTCATATCAAATGTTCATCCAAAATGTTTATATGAAATGTTCATCTAGAATTTTCATATGATTCTACTTTGTTTATCTAAAATGTTCATATGAAATGATCTCCTGAAATATTTGTCTAAAATGTTTGTCTAAAATGTTCATTATATTCAACTTTTTTTATCTAAAATTTCCATATAAATTTTTAGTTTAATTCATTTCTTAAGAAATTTTACTCTGTTTAAAATAATTCACAAAATATGAATCACAAAATTTTTAGTTCCACATATTATAAACTTTTTAATCTTCAAAGAATTCGTAAACATCATTAGAAAGAACTTTATATACCAAAACAAATTTCTCCCCTTTCTTCTAAATGCATGGATCATGATATTTTGTAATACATGATATTGGAAGCTTCCAGAAAAAAATTCACCACAAAATTTGATTTTCACTGAAAAACATATCCTGATGATTTTTTGACCAAATAGATAGATATTAAAAACATTTCCTAATCCAAATATAACTTTATTTGATTCCCTATGAATAATGATCGCCGATCATCAAATATTTCACCACCTTCTCCACCCAATAACATTCTACTCTGAATCTTCTTAAGAAAAATTCATTTGATCGGTCTTCACAAACTTATTGAGGAATATTTCAATGTAATGTTCATCCAATATTTTTCATTTTATTAAAGAATGTTCATATGATATTTTTCACTTTTTCAAGGAATTTTCATCTGACATTTTTCTCTTTCTTAAGGAAAGTTCATCTAACCATTTTCACTTTCTTATTGAATTTTCATCAAATATTTTTCAATTAAATCAATTTTTTTTTAATTTTTTTACTTTACAAAGTTAAATGTATAAACATTTTCCACTAAAAGATAACCACTTTCTGAAAACCTTATTTTGAAAAAACAACACAACCAAACAATATTAAAAAACTTCAAGTGACCCCCAAAACTCCTATAACCAACATGGTCCCAACAATACTCCCCTTTTCATTTTTTTCAACCAAGAACAACAAATCAATAATACTATATACCAGAAGCTATGAATTACTTATCCATCAATATTAAACCTACATGGGTGAAGTTTATGTTAGAAACAATAATCATTATACAATAAAACCATGTTATCCATAGGAAGTGACTTATGAAACATCTTCTTACACACTTCCATAAACCTAAAACTTTCACAACTCTTCACTTTTCATTATAAGAAAAATGTTTCCAGTATCCAATTCAAAAAAAATTAAAAAATTCACACATATTGAAATCAAAGGTTATCCCTTTTATAAAATTCCATGAAAATGTGTAATTTAATTGAAAATGTTTAATCTCATACAAATGGATAGATTTATGTTACATACCAAATTACAATTCTTTTATTATTTAAAATACACTTTTTGGTTAAATAGAAACCATACAAGAGATCTCAAGTATATCCCACATCTACATCCACATAACCACAACTTTCAAAATTCCAAAATTCCACATTCAAATTTCAGAAGGAAAAATTCAAAATACCGATAAATCCACCCGGAACCACTAGTAAAACCATCTCCATTCGCAGTCCATCAACCATCATGACCTCGAAAATAGAGAGATGTCTCCATTAATCATGGCTATCAATGTCTTCACCACTTTCATCTCGTCGTTGTCAACACTGTCATCAACGTCTGCTAATACCACAATCATCGTCACTGCTCAAAACACCCCCAACACCGTCGCTTGTCATCCTTGTCACCGGAACCACTTCATCCATGCCCGCAAAACACCATCTTCATAGACACCAAAAGTGATTTCATCTAACACAACCTGAACCAGTGGAACCATTTTCACTTCACCCTCATCATTTTCATTGACATCAACTCCATCACCAAAACAGAAACAAAAATCACTAAACATACCACAAATCGACCACATCACTGAGCGATAAAAAATAGCAGTCACAAAATACACCACACATAACCATTAAAAACAAAGAAGAAACAAGGAAACAAAATTGACACCTCCGAACATCGACAAGAACCGTTCACCAAAGCAGTCATCGCCAGCCAAAAATTCAAGCTAGCACGAAAAAAAAACACACCAAGCAACCTGTCAGTTCAAATCAAGAAAGAAAATGAAAGCGGGACAAAATCCAAAATAGGACTTGGGATTGAACCCTATGAAGGAACCCAATTAAGAAGAAAACATATAAATAGATCCAGAACTAGAAATGAATGAGAGACAGAACATGAGTAAGGGATTGGGATTGTGATTCAAACCCAAGGAAGAAAGACCAAATCCGGTAACGCCTAGAAATATTCCTTCTACCAAACTGGTTTCCCAAAACCTCAGCGTATCATGTGCTCAAAATTATTCCTGGAGATGGGATGAGGAACGCAAGATCAATGTATCGAGATTTGTACGGGGAGAAAACCAAACCGCTAACAGAGATCATGGAAAGGCGAGCGAGAGAGAAAGAAAACCAATAGAGACTGCATCCTGAGCGAGTGAGAGAGAAGAAAGAACCCAAGAAGACCGTAGCAGAGGATAGCCACTGGGAGAAGCCAAAACCCCAAGAGATGGGAGTTAGTCTGAGGGTTCGAGATTGACCAGGAGAGTGAGGCACCTTTCTAGAGGATTTGGAACTAAAAAATCTTTATGTTTCATCATTATTCTTCCTCTAGAAAAATTCTATCAAAAGACAAGATGAGAGTGGGGATATAAATTACATACCTCAGCTTTGAAGAGAGGGAGGTTGTACACTCATGTTCAACCTCATATTAAAAACTTTTTTTCATCAATAACAGTTTAGTGAAAATATCTGTAACTTATTCTATTAAAGTTACATACTCCCACATCAGTTTTTTCTTCCCGACATACTCTTTTCTGAAAGGGTATTTTATATCAATATTATTTGATTTTTTTCACTTGATTTTTAGAGATATTTGTAAAATTTTTATTTTCACAACCTATGAGTAGGGGAAATTTCATGTTCACCAAAAAAATTGAACTGGTTTTTTATACATATAATTTTTGTTATAGAATAAGTGGAAAAATCATACTACGTTTTAGTCATACTATGAGTCATATAATTTTTCTTATTTTTCACAACATATGCAACATTACACCAGAAATAAATATCAACTGGTTGTACATATTCTATCATTAACACATCTTTCCCAATAAGGATTAGTATAACCAAACAAATAATTATTTTCTGAGCTATTATATTTTTTAATGATATTTATTATACATCTAATGTATCTGAGAATTAAAATGAGATGAAATTGTTTTGGAAGGCTATTAAATATTTGACAAAAAGAAATGGTAAATAAAATATCTAGTCTCAAAGATGTTAGATATAACAAACTTTTAACCAAAATCTTAAACTTATTAGGATCCACCACCTTTCTTTATTCTTATTTAGAAAATGTGGTTCCCACCAAAATACTTTACTAAATGGGTTTAAATAATTCATGAAAAAATTCATATGAAATTCCTTAGCATACTTCTCTTGAGATAAAAAAATATACTTCTTCTTTTGAAATATTTTTAAGACAATAAAGTATTTGATTTCTCGCAACATGGAAATTTTAAATAAGTTCTTCAATCCATTAGTGAACATTTCACATGTCTTTTTATCATTCCCTAAAAAGGAAATATCATCAACGTAAGTAATCACAATGAGGTAAACCTATTGATTTTCTTTGATGTATAGGTTACTATAACATCGTCCTTTATTGAAATTCAACTTCCTTAAAAAGTATCCAATTTTGAATACCAAGATCTCGAATCATGATTTAATCCATAAAAACACTTTTTCAACATACACACATAGATTTTATCTTTACCAATAATGAAGGCACACAATTGTTGAATATAAACTTCTTCATAATGATATTCATTAAGAAAAGATTAATTTATATCAATATGAAATTTTTTTTAACCTCACTATATACTTATAGAGAGAATGATTATGATAGTTTCTATTCTTTATTTGGATCAAATGTTTCTTTAAAATCAGTTCCTTCCATTTGTGGGTAGCCTTTACAAACCATTTGTGTTTTGTTTCTTATCACTTCACCAAATCCATTAAACTTATTTCAGAACATCAACATTGTGCCAATAACATTATTATTATTTAGTTTGGGTATGTGTTACCAAGGGTCATTATTCTCAATTTTATATAACCCTTCATTCATATAATTGATACACAATTCGAATAAAATTTTTTGTATAAGAAATTATGTAAAAATAACCTCTATGTTATTCTTGTTAAAATATATTTTTGTGATCACTGATGATATTTAGAACTTTTTCCTACTTTCTCAACCTAAGAAGAGATGTATGGAGCTACCCACATCACTTGAGATATCTAATATTGAATTATTTTTTTCTGTATCATCAATATTGTAACAATAATTGGACACATTTTTCATGTTTCTAAATAACATCTATCTTATCTACCACATCTTCCAGATCGGTAACTATTTGTGAAACTTTTTAATCATATTTTTCAAGAAATTTTACATATGAATAATCAACTATATTTACGTTTTATTTTTAATACACATATATCCTCTAACATTATGACTTTATCCATGAAATAATCCACCAATTCCTCACTGATCAAACTTACCAAGATTTCCACCCTTGAATATTATAATATATGGGCTACCAAACACCATTATGTGCTTCAAACTTGGGGAATCATTGTAAAAAAATTATTAAGGATTTATATCATAGTTCAATAAGTAAAAACATTTATTATGATTATAATCTATTTTATTGATATCCTTACTTCATACATATTGAAAATTACCATGTTTTATCAACATTATTCACATTATCTCCAATAAAATTTTGTTTCTTCTTTCAGAAACACCATTTTTTGTGGTGTCTTTGGTGCATTAAACTGAAAATAAAAATCCTTGTTTCTCCATGTAATATAAGGAATCCTCATTTTTATATTCACCACTATAAACTTTTTATAAAAATTTAATAGAATATAAACACTATTTTTCTACTCTTCTCAAGAAACTCTTAAAAAATTTTAAAGCCTCTGATTTTTAATTTTTAACCATAATACCTGAAATGTGAGTAAAATAATTAATGAAATAAATAATGTACTTATCTATATATATTTATTAATTACTCATTGGCCCAAAAATATTAGAATGAATCAACTCTAGGGGATGAGTTGAATTTATCTCAAATTTTTTATGAACTAGGTTTGTTATCGTCTATTTATAGAAAATAAAACAACTCCAATCAATTATTCATTTCATATCACGAATATCGTGGATATTGTATCTATTTTTTAACCTTTTCATATTCACCTAAAATATATTCCACATCATTTTATTAGATATATTATTTTCTTCCAACATGCTTAGATATCATGGAATTTTTTCAAAACCAACTTGAAACAAATTTCCTTTGGTTTTGTGTCCATTTAATATAACATTACCATATTCAATTATTTAAAAAAACCATA
The DNA here is from genome assembly GCA_963277665.1 of Viscum album. Lineage (NCBI taxonomy): Eukaryota > Viridiplantae > Streptophyta > Magnoliopsida > Santalales > Viscaceae > Viscum > Viscum album. Next base: position 1,836,125,419 of record OY728160.1, on the reverse strand, counting down.
ATTTTTATAATTTCATTAAATTAATAAAAAAAAATTAATACTTAATAAGATTAATTTTATCCCATCAACAAAAAAGGATATTTTCAATTTTATCTTTTCTTCCATAATAATGGAATTTACGATGCCTCTGATTCTGAGAGAATCAACATTTTCAAAAGTCATTATTCCTTATTTGAAAAATTTCATAATATTTAATGGATTAAAATATCATGTTATATGTGAAGATAACCTAATATCCAAGATCTATGTTTATTCTCTTTTTATAGCTTTGATAGAAGGTTCAAAAACTAGAGAATTTTTTCCTTGGAATTTTATTTATTCCCTTATGGATATTGAGATATGTTAAGAAAATTTTTTTTTCTCAAAATCATCATAAGAAATACCTTTACTGTATGTCCAAGGTATTCACATATTTCAAAGATAGTGTCTAAGGTTTGGAATCTATTTAAAATTTTCAAACCAACATTCTTTTGATGCCTTCTTTGAGTCGGTGGACTCCCCCTCAAACTCTACATCTAGTTTCTCTTGGAATTATTATAATGTTGTTTCTTAAAACAATAAATATTTTTAACATGTACAAATCCACTAAAATACCAGTAGTATCCAAAGAAATAATATTTTCCATTGTATATTCCAAACTGTTTGGAGTTGTAAACCTAATTTCCATTAAGTTTCTTAATTTTTACTTTTGAACTTTGTTTCACCCAAATTTTATCGTTATAAAAAATACTTTCTAATCAGGATTTTATTTCTTCTTATCCTCAAAATAAACACCGGAAGTAATTTATTTTAGTTCAAACATTAAAATATCATAAACTTTAATTTATTAAACTTTGTTTTTTTGGTTATATACAAGGTTTTCACAACATTATTATTCTTCTGAACAAAATCATCTTCCTAATTAACCTATGAGGATATTTTTTATTCATCTTAGGTTTTCAGAACTCAAAACATTCACCAAATTCAATATCTGAGTTTGGGAAATTTTAAATTCATCACTTGTCTTGTGTATGTTTGTTTACTACATTTTAATTGTTCCTCATTTGACTTTAGCTTTTATTCAATATAAATATTAATAATTTTATCTTCATCAACAACCTTCATTAAAACATCATTATTTTTAAGAAAATTGGATTTTTCTTCACAATTATTTTATTTTCATATGATATTATATTTCATGAACATCTTGTTCTACATTTCAAGTCATATAATCTTTAGAAGATATTATTTTAAATATCTATTTATAATAAACTCATTATGACTCTCTTCTGATTTAGAAATATTAATTTCAGAATTGGTGAAGTTTTTAGTTTTCAATTCTTAATAACTGTTTTCTGAAGATTTATCACTTATTTTTTCATCTTCTTCTTCACTTTTTTCATCTTTTCTTCCTTAGACAAAAATATTCTTATTTTGGATTTTGATAACTTTTTTTCATACTATTGATATGGTATTTGGAATTTGTTTCATTATTATTAAATTATATTATTGATTTTCTATTATCATCATCAATTTCTGCATCCTAATTTGTTTGAGTGAAAGTTTCAGTAATGTTCCCAATAGTTACATAGCCATAAAAATTAAATTATAACTTCCCTATGTACACTCATATTCCTTTTTTCAGATTTTTATAATATAGGGGAACAAATTAATAAATTTGTTTTATAAAAATTGTCTTCAATTTCAGAGTAACAGACTTATTCATCTTTCAGAACATTCTTATATTCTCATTTTTAGACGATTTGAATGAAATATAACAATATTTATTTTCTTTAATCTTCATAACTATATCTTTTATCAATTCATATGTGATAAGAGTGCTTTATATATCATCCAATGATAGAGTTTCAAGATCTCTATCTTCCAATAATGAAAATTTTTTATCAGTATTATTATGAATAATTTGTAATATCTTTTCATCTATGGTTGAATATTATAAATTCTCTCAATGATATATTATGTTGATTATATTGTCATCCAAATTGTAAATAAATCTCTAATAGATTCATACTCACCCATTAAGAGAACATCAAAATTTTGCCTCTCGATTTTTAATTTCAATTTTTTTACTTTTGTGTTCCCTTCATAGGAATTCTTTTAATTCTCCCAAATTCATTTAATAGTTAAAAATCGTTTAATTATAAGAAAATCATAATAAAAAAGTGAGTAAAAAATAGATTTCGAGCTCTTTTATCATTTTCCAAATTCATCATATTCATAGCTTTAATGGGAAAATTCTATTCCTAAGGTGGAAATCCTTTTGTAGAAACTTGAAGAAAATCATAACCAAGCGACATAAGTTTTAATATCCTTATATCCTTCCAAATATGATATTATTTCTATAAAAAATAGGATTCCCCTTACTATTCAAAGAATTCTAAACAACCATGGTAACGTATCGTTTCTTCAAAATTCAACAAAGAATTTTTGAGGGGATCCTTCACCATTTATATCAGTGGAAAGGAACAATGATATCAGTGAGGGGGATGAATCAATGATGTTTTTATTTTAATTTTTCTTACTTTTTAAATAATATTAACATCATTTTCAAGTGTTTCAATTTTCTAAAATAAGCATACAATTTTAATTAATAATAACATAATAATTTAAAAGGTTCACGATTCAGTATGAGTATCTATTCTGTGGAGTGGTTTTAAAATATTATAATATCACACAATATACTACAAAAAATATTCTTTTGTGGTTTCAAAAAACAAGGAATATCCTTATAGTTGTGTTTCACTATTATAAAAAATACAAATAATGTGATTTATGGACTAATAAATATGTAATAAATATTTCATAAAAACAATTGAAACTATCACCATTAGGATAAAAACAATTGAAAATAATTCTTGGACAAACATAACATTTAATTTTTATGAAAAAAATTCATCTTCACATTCTTACCTAGCAGTAGGTAAGAACTTCCTCTATCCACTCACTCTTCATACAGCTTCACGGTCTAATTTTTCTATTAAATATATATGTTTGGGAATTCTATCTGGTTCCTTAAATCTCTATCCATTTCAATGATCCCAAAAACCTTTTATTACTATTAAATTATTCTTCAAGATCAACCAATATATTCATTGTTTGGTAACATCGTGATCTAACTTTATCATAAAAAATTTGGTTTAGAATCATTGTATGAAATATACTAGACAACACTTTTTCTTTTAACATGTGTGAATGATACTCTATATTTTGGGTTAATTGTACACCTATTTATATAAGTGACATCAAAATGGAAAATTTAGGTACTCTGATTTATTTTCCAACTCAACGAAAATTTAAGATTTGAAACTCTAACACAAAACAATTTCTCTAGTATCTGCATTCTTCTTCAATTTTCTTTAACTTCATTATTGAGGAACTCTTGTAAACTCCCTTCTCATCAGAATTACCAAAAACATCTCTCATGATATTTATGAATGTTGAACTATTAGATATTCCTTATCACATTGATATCATTATGAAAACAAAATAAATATATAATAATAATAACATTATAAAAAAAATTCACCCGGTAAAATGTTAATCTAAAAAGTTCATCTGATTCCACTTTCTTTATCAGAAATGTTCATCCAAAATGTTAATCGGAAATGTCCATCAGAAATGGTTTTTTAAAATTTTCATCTAAAATTCTTATATTATTCTACTTTTTTTGTCTGAAATTTTTATCTCATTCCATTATTCATTAACATTATTCTATCTCTAATACATCACAAAATATCCATCACAAACTTCTTAATTCTATAGATTTCAAACTTATTATTTTTTCAAAGACTTTATAAAATTCATAACCACTGATATATAGAAACGTTTACTCCATAAGAAAATCCAATATTTATTTGAAACACATGGATCATAAAATTTTTTAACACATGATGTACGAATCTTTTAGAAGAGTAAAGCATCACAAAATTTTAATTTCACCAAAAACATTGTCCGATGATTTTATAAACAAATAGATATAAATTAATAAAATTTCATAAGACTATAAATATTTTTTAATTCCTTCTTTATATTGTTATCCATTCATCAACATGGTCATCACCTTCTCTACTTATTAATATTCTACTCTAATTTTTTTAATAAAACATCGTCTGACCATTCTTTATAAACTAATTATATAAAATATATAACAGAAAGTTTGTTTAATATTTTCACTTTCATAAGGTTAGTTCATCCAATATCATTAACTTTATTAAGGATTGTTTTTCCAATCATTTTCACTTAAGGAAATTTCATCTTATAATTTTAACTTTCTTAAGGAAATTTCATCTAATATTTTTCACTTTCCTAATGAATGTTCATCCTATTATTCTCAATTTCTTAAGAAATGTTTGTCCAATATATTTCAAGGAAATAAAAGTTTTTATAATTTTTATACTTAAAAGTGTTAATTTTATAAACATTGATAAATAAAATAAACTCATTTCAAGAAAACACCTTGTTTCAAAATCAAACAAACCAAACATTATTAAAAACAAATTCTTGAAAAATAAAAAACTTTACACCTAAATTGGTCACATCAATCCTCAAAAAATACCTTTTCTTTAATGTGATTAACATAAGACGAACCATTTTTACCTTGAGTGAGTACTTATATACGCTCCCTCAAACACACCGTGAGTTGATATTATCATCTTTTTTTTAAAAAAAATCTAGGTGTTGAGATTCTCTTCCATGTTTCCAAAATACCCTGATTCTATATACTTCTATTTGTTTTACTATATTTAGGACACCTACTAGGGAAAATCCCTAACCTATTTTATCTTTTTCTTATGTGATGACAAAAATAAATCCATGTGGATGGACTGTTTTTAACCAAATCATTCTCAGGTGATGAGCCTGGGGTTATTGTGATGAACCTCCCCTATGTGATGATCATGGGACCACCTATGAGACCATCATTTACCTCCATATATTTATGACTATAAGGTGAATCATCCTACTATGGTTATGATCCAAGTATGATCTATTATTCTACTATGACGTGTGTGATATTACCACATAAGTTCACATGAATAATATAAATTGGTCATCCTCCTCTGGTGAAATACCTATATATAACTTATTTTGTTTAGTCACTAACAAACATGATGATCCATAAATGGTTGATCATGCATAAGCCCAAAACCAACCATTATTAGTCATCAATTCTGAATGATGTTAAACAATATTTAAGTGGTCCTTCTCACAAAACCATATATGGTATGATGTTTCCTACTACATGTAATTAAACCACGTGATTTATGATTAATTATATTGGGATATTTTGAAATCTCTCATTAAAGGTCTGATCCAAACATCACAACACTAAAGGACTCCCAAGATAGAGACAAATTCTAGAGTTACCAATTGTTTATATACACTATATCAACATTAATTAATATGATAATTATATAGGATCTATGTTATATACATATTTTAACTGCAAAACATTGTTTTGATTAGATAATTGGAATAGGGGTAACCCATCCCATACTGATATTTTTTGAAATATTCATGAATACATGATAAATATATAAGAGAACCCTAGAATGTGAACCCCCCCTAATTTGCTGAGATAATATTGACCACTTATACTCTCAACCAATGTTCATTTTGAAGCATCATTGGTAAAAAAAACTAGTGATCAAAAAAACTGAAGGAATGTCTATAGTGAGGTCATCTAAAAATATATCTGAAACTAAAGGTAAATTGATATTTCCATTAAAAAAATGGGATGAACCCAAGATGAACCCTTTATCTATTAAAGTGATAAATCATACCTGATATTACTTGTGACACTTCATTAATGGTTTTCATATATGTTCATTCTTCCATAACATTTAAGACTCCCACAAATCCTAATGGAATCACAAAATACACCATTGAATGACCATATCATTAGAAAAGATATTAGTAACCATAAGACACCTCAAGTATCTTTTCATAACTAGCAGACACAACAAACATATTACTTTAATTCTATGAAGAAGATGCCCCCATGTTCCCATCATAAATTAGAACAAACTCAACACCTATAGTGTCAGGTGATTAATTCCCTATATTGAGAATACCATCTCAATATCTTCATACCAACATTAGAGGTAGCAACAAAATACATTAGGAGATAAAACCTTTTCGGTATTTTAACTAATGATAGGTCACAAAGAAGCTAGTGGACTTTCTTGTCTGATCTAACTACTTTAGGAACCTATCTCTAGAGAATAGAAACACATACCTTTGTTATCTTATATAGGTGGTCAATGACCCAAACCGATTAATGTAAACCATATAGGATCTTCCTAGGAGGGTTCCTATTCACTATAATAATTATCATAGACATGAGAACCCAAAAATATAATAATTTTTAGAGAAAGTTGGGTCTGATCATGTCATCTAAACTAGGGAATCCAAAAATAGATCCTTTTGAGGGATGATAACCACTAAAACCCATGAGCATGACCATATTCTTACTAATTACATCATCCATGGGGTCATTTAGTATTTTTATATAGTTTCACATATCTAATCCCAAATTACCGTTAACAAGATGTGGGAAACTTCAACACAACCAACCTTAGTGACTACAACACCAGAAGGGATACCACTTCATATAAGGATGGGGCATTTTGACACCACAATAATATCCAGTAATTTCCATGAGATAGGGATACACCCAGATCATAAACATAACTCCTTCAAGGGAACCTATGTCCCCACCAAATGTTTTACATCAGTAAATATCATCACCATTGGCTAAACTGATGCCCAAAACAATGATACTCACAAGAAAAAAAGAAACGTGATCGGACCCACTTCCCATACACTACCAAAATATAGGAAGATAGTCTTAGAAAAATATAATAATTATTAATTAAATTCCAATATAATTGAACTTGAGTAGATTAATTCCTAATTTTTCAATGTAAATATACCCAATGAGTACTATCATCATTTTGAATATGGAATGGATTATTTAGTTGAACCAATTAAACATGAGGATATTTATCAACCGAAAAATGTAGGATTGATCCATACTATAAACATCAGATCATGCCAATCATCCCAGTTTCATATAGCACTTACTAACGATTAAAATTTCCCACCACTATGAAAAATCAACTAATAGTTAACGAAAGTCACATGTGGTTGACTCACACAGTGGTTTCCCATGAATTATTGGATTCTCTCACTACTTGGAAAATTTAGGTTAAAGGAATATTTTAAGTAGTTTAACTAGAGAGAAATTGGGTATCATGGGTGTGTGGATTTAAATCATCCTCTTCCCATCATCAGGAATCCAAAATTATCAATATCCAATGTAATCATAAATCAATAGTAGAACCTCACCCATTGTTCTTCTTGATTTGACCCAATGTCTGGAATCCTAAACACTAAGAGGTTGTAAGGATCAAATGATTTTTTTAGACCTTGTGTAGACTCACATTTTATTGGTATAATAACCTTGCATATGGTTCTATTGAAATTTGGTAATATCTCTATCATTAATTCATCAAACAATTAATCTCTACACTAAGGAAACCTAGTATCTATGACCTCACAAAATTTAGGTAGAAAAGAAATGATATTGTCTTATATTTTATTACAATATGGACGGTTCCAAAATTCTCAATGAATGTACAAATTCCCTATGAATAATTATTCGAGATTAGTGGGAAGAATTTATAGGATGAATTTTTGACTGTGCTTGTCCTGCTAACTTATTTTGGTGACATCTAAGAGTTTGTGACTATAATATAGCATCTATATGATTTTATACATAGAAAAAAAAGAAATATTTCATCAACCACCATAATCATAGATATGGAACTCAAGGAAATAAAAATTCATTTTTCTATCCAAAAAAGATGATGATAAGACAATACGTTGAAGGAATGAAGAAAAAATTTTATTCCTTCTATAATGATCATTTTCTTGACTACCACACCTTTTTCCAAGAAAATAATATGATCACTATACTTGAAATCAAGAAGCCATATGGGGTAGGGATAAATAACCATCTAGATTTCTACCTTTACCATCATATACTAGGTCAAATAATTGATAAATACTTCATTATAAAATATCTACAAGAAAAGAAGTTTAATTTTGGTATTGTCCCATTAGATAATCCCAAGGAGTATGTGGCATATGGTTCAACCATTATCCTATAAGAGGATGAATAATGGTAAAATGACCCATATGGGGATACAAAATATTTTTAATTGTTTATGATCCAAATGTAAATGGATAGTGCACATTCCACCATTAGGGAGAGACCAAATCAACCAACCATGACCCTAATTCCCACTGCATCCATTACTACAAAAAATTATAATTATTTTAGTCTGAATATCCCAAAAGTTATATATGAGAGATAAAGAGAATGAGGTATCACAAAGGGTTTAAAAATCACCACATACTCGTGTGGAATTGATGACCCTAATATTTGAAAAATGGGAATCATCCCACTAAATGGGAGAATGTTAATAATCCCACCAAATAAGATCATCTTCTAATAAAGAGTTTTAGTTATCCTCTATCAATTGACATGGTATCAACCACAACTCATGAATTTTCACATTAGATTGAGGATTTCACTCCAGAAAATATTATCAAAAACTTATAAAAAAATATGATTCTGAACATATATTACCATCCTCTACTCTAATAATTTTTTGAGAAGATATGGGTCATACATCACATTCCTATAAATAAGGTGCCTTTAACCTTATTGATGTTTTTTAATTCCATGTTGATATAGAATGTACTTGATTTCAATATTATATCCAGTCACCATGGAAAAAATTGGGACTCTCATCATCAACTATCCATTATTCCATTGGAAAGGGAAATAGATTCATTATGAATTATTTTTTATCCACAAAAAGTGGACAAACCATCACTTATAAATAAAAAATTTAATTTTTTTGTGGGAAAATCATTATGATTAGAAAATAATCACAATGTTTATTTAAAAATATTTTCCAGATAGTGAAACTGTAGTATCTTACAATGGTGGTCCTTTTTGTAATGAAGTACCCCAACCCCTATATCTTAATAAATTATCATTTTCACCTCATAATTTGGTTCATTATATATTTTTTCCAACCTAAATAATTTCCACATTGTCCATGGGATAGACAGAGTTCTCTAGTTTAGAGGTTCCATGATCAATTTCCCAGTTAATAAATAATTTAATATTTTCTCCCATGTCTATTTTGATTGAGGAATTTTCTCCCTAGTCTCAAATTTAATAGTGTTCACATGTTGATCAACACATATGTGGAACATAGGGGAAGACATATTGTCACTCATATCTAAATAATAGGTAAAAAGGTTAAATTCCTTCCAACTAGAGAATGTTTCTAGTAACTATTCAATTTCCTTAGAGAATAATTTTATTGATCTATAGAAGATCAAGATACCAAAATAAGTATATTAGAGAGGCTATCAAAATTATTTCCCATATTACTGATTTTTAGGATATATAATAAAAAAATAATATTCATCATTAAATATTTGCTTCCGAAGTATATAGATGAGGGGATAACGGTGCTAGTGACACTCAAATATATGATCTTGTCATGTAAACACCATGAGTAGAACACACATAGTTTACAAATGAAGTAGGGACACTAATATTTCAAAAATAGAAGTAACATTATTTATTAAATAGATATTGGGAATCTGGATTCATGTTTTTTCTATTCACTAGTTCTTGACCAGCTTGAGCTTCTTAAGATCAATATCATTGAGGTTGATGTTGCGAAAAATCAGCCCAATTATTATCTATACATGTAATAATTAAAACAATGGATTAGTGTATTATTTATCATTAAGGATTCAATATAAAAGTGGATAAATGAAGGATTGATTTAGATAAAGGATCCCGATAAGCATTAAACATGTGTGAATGTCATTCTAACACTAACACATAAGAATCATGCCTCAAAAATGACATTAGATCTATATACAAGTTATATAAAATTTAACTATATGACTTATTTCCAAGGAAAAATACTCTAAACTGAATCCACTAATATCCAACTATATATAGATTAAACTACATGAAATTTAGCCCATCCTATATACCTTAAACTATATAGAGTTTCCTACACCTTATTTCCTACATTCCTTACACGAGATCTAGATCTGTGTAAGAGTCCCACCACTGCTTGGATCCTTATTTTTGATTCCATGGGGAAGTTAAAAATACCACTCCCTATATATATGAGATATATCTATATAGGATATTCCATTACATAATTCATTATTCAATAACCTATACTAAAGATTCCCATTATATAAGATTTCCCCCAATAATTTAATAAAAGCATCATGTGGTGGGATTTCAATATCATGGGATATGTAATGATGAAAAAAACAAACTCACAGTGAAAAATATCTTATAATTATTCTATGTATACCTCTAACTCGGTTGACACCCCCTACTACCATGCCATAGGCGGTGATGGTCACCGCACTAGCCCCTCCCCACTTGGCGGGGGAGGGTCCTCAGCCATCCCTCAATGGAGACTAAAAATTTCCTTTATATCCTTTCTCAAACCCTAATTTAATCCCCGCTTTCCCTCAAATCTCCCTCAGCCCAAATTTCCGGTAATTCTTTGACAGATCACCAAAATTGCTGACTTTGACTTTAGTTTTCACTTATTCTTCCTCTTTGTTGAATCTGATGCTGATTTAACGTTCCAAACAACTCCGACCTTTGGTAGACTCCATCAATAGCTTTATTTTTATATCATGGGGTCTATATGAGTGATATAATATATGCTTTCCTTACTCCAAGCATATCATTAAACAATTTTCATCAGAAGAAGATCTGGTCTTGACCTAGTTGAGTGCACCTCGTACGTGTAATGGATCCTATTTTATTATCCTCAAATGGTAATATGAATTTCATATGAAGTGAGATGCACAATCCATGGTGATAGGGAGAATATTTGTGGAACTCCTAATCCCCTTTCATAATCCTTCAACTATCCATATTCTAGGAAACTAGGTTGGGTGTTATCTATGGTTAGATAGGAGGAAAATGGTGGTGTGCCCCCGAATTTCATAGAGAATATGTTTTTATGTTTATGTGTCTATGTAACCTATTGATTACTTTTGGAGTGCTATTATTGAAGAGTTTCAATATAAAAAAACATTCATTTTAGAATCATGGTGTGATTTTTATTCACTGTGCAAGAAACCAGGGCACATCTTGGTTGATTGTAGGTGTAGGAGGTTGATAAAAAAAGGAGTTTGGTTTGTGTTATGATTATTGAAAGATCGTATACGTGGAATATAATTAATTAATTGACAATAGAATGTTGGAAGGTATTATTCGACTTTCTGGCAATGATGATGGTCCTATGGGTTCAGGTGAAGTAGTTAAGGAGATTTTGAAATGATCATAGGCTCGGCCTCTTGATTGGAAGGTAACTGGAATTTTTGATAGTTTGAAACGTCTCCTAAAAGTGATATGATCTCCAGGATCAATGGTTAACTAAGTAATTTCAGTGGATTTAGGTGAGATTCTTTAAGGAGAAGATGATCCCGACACAAATTAAGTTCTTTTAGTTATGAATTAGGCAGTAGGGTATTCACATACTAGTGAAATGGTGGATACTAGCTTGTATATATATTGGGGTTCTTTTAACCAACCTAAAGATACATATGTGAATAAGGAAGTGTCTGCTGGTCAAATTTCGTTTGACAGAACTCAATTTGTGATTCCGGATGACACTAACACACTGCCTAAATTTATGGTATGAGGATTTATACAGCCAATAGATTCTGATATGATGCGATATAGCCCAATGTAAATTGATTTCATCACTGATCCAAAAAACACTAATTTTAAAGAATAAACTCACAATGTCTATAACTCCTTGGAAATCTCACATAAGTGGGAGAAGTTCTTTGATGATGGAAGGGAAATGGAAAAAAATCATCTTCAAGTGTTGTGTAGTGATAAATCATCATTCAAAGATATTTTCACGCATGGAAGGAAAAAACTAGGTTATAATAAGGGATTCATCTCCCCCCCATGAAAATAAGATCAATGAAAGGCTACTCAAACATGACAAAGATTTTATCTACCATATCATCCTCTAAGGTGTCAAGGGGGGTTAATTCTTATATACTCAAGATTTTCAATCAAGGTAATTCTCAATCTTAATGGGAAACTATGGATGGGTACACTTACTAAAATGACTTGTCAAACTATGATTTGTAGCTTCACATTTGTTGGGTGTGGTTCATCATTGTCTACCCCATCTTCTCCCCTTGTTGAAATTATACTTTTATTTTATGTATGGTTTGAGGTTTCAGCCTCTGACTATACATTCTGAGTAAAAATATCTTATAAGTTTACTTGGGTTAAAAAATGTCCATTCTTCATGGTATTCAATGTCGTGGTGAAATTACTCATTAAACAACATTAAACAACAGATTTATTCTATACTAGAAATAATAAGTTAAACTATATGACATATGGTCCATCGGGAATGATCATAAAATATTTATAGCAATGATTTATCTTTAATTTTATAAATAGGACATATCCACATATAAATTTTTTATTGTATGGGTTTTCCAACTCATGTTTTGTTTCCTACAGCAACATTGCACTATGAAAATATTTTTCTACCTCCTAATAGTACCGAGACCTCATTCTTGTTTTGCTTCCTTATGAAACATTATGGAATTTTCCCATTTCATTATCAAAAAACTATAAGTATGTTAAATATATATGGATAATGAAACACCCCACATTTTACTTTTGTTTATAACTCTTGGTGTTAGTCCATCAGGAATATTTGTAGTTTGGTAGGGTGAATTAGTCAGTTGGTTTCACACCCAACCAATCCCCTCTTCTCCATGGGCTACCTTGCAGTGGATGATGTGAAATTATAACCTTGGACCATCCTTACTTGAAATAAATTCTTATATAATATGATTAGTTTTAAAATCGCACCATGTTTCTCACACCAAGCATGACTCATGTGATCTTAAGGTTTGTGGTGGATTATATAAATAGTATGATTCAGATGTATCATAATCAAAATTTGGTGGTCTAAGTACTAGCTACGTGAACTTAAACCACAAAACATTATGTCCACATCATATGAAAATAAACTTCCTGGAAATAGACCATGTTGCATGATGTTAAACAACATGAAATTTGAGTCCTTTTCATTTTATGTTAAACATTCTAAAATATGTTCTATCATAAATGACCATATATTTTATAGATGATTCCACTCTATGAGACCTTACTTTTTACATATGAGTGAGATATATGTAATAATCTCAAGAATATGTGTTTTTAACCATAAACAAATACTAAGATGAAATTACACCAGGATTCTATAGTACACATGTACCTGGAGTATAGTTTTAGTGTTTGGGTCATCAAATTCATAGTAGGTCTTCCTAAAATAGACTCTATACTATGGACTATATATGAAAATTCCCCATTGGAATCTTTTTAATTCTAATTTTTGGGTTTCCCATCATCTATATCAGGTCTATTAACAACCCTAAATTCAAATATGGCCACGTAATTCTCTTGTTCATGATCCGGATCTATGAAAAACAGCTGAAATATTAGTACTAATAATATGAACCTAAACATGATGACATTGATGTAATAGTTTCTTCACTTTAAATGAACAATGTAATGTCAAATTTGTAAGACCCTATACTACATGACATGAGGTCTGTATCATAAGATCTTAACACTATGTGATGCTAGGTCTATCTTATATGGCCTTAAAATACTCAAATAGGTCAATTATATATTATATAAATTAGTGAAAAAGATTCCCCCATTACATACAGATCCCTTAAAACATTTCTTATGAGGTCCAGTTTACACAACCCTTAATCTAGGTCTATTCTTTCATCCCGAATTACCTATCTAGAAAATTATGGTTTAGCAATTGAGTATTCCAAAACCATTCAAACTTCTCCTCTTCTATCCAACCTACTCTACACAATTTATTTTCTCCATCACCATCAACCAAACACCTTATGAAGAGACAATCCTATTGGCATACTATGAACCTTGAGAAAATTCGATTAGTTTAACCTTTTAGAAAAAAGTAATAGGATTCGGTTGATATGAATAAAATCTACTAAGAATTTATGTTAAAAAAAAATTTTAGATGTTATGTAACTCCTATGGTATGTTCTGTTCCCATAGGAAAGGGCTCATTTAACCCCCATAGACTATTTGTTGATGTTCTGGCCCCAATTTCTACTATTAATAATGATCAAACTACTCCCACAAGTAATCATTCCATCAAAATCAATTGAAAAAATTTAAATACATGATTTAATTCATTAATATCCATTATATTCAACAAACTAGATATATATCAATGTTATATGACATTATGAATTACAGATTCAATTAAGGAGGCTCAGAGTTGCATGATAATAAATGTTGTGGCACTTCGGTCAAAGATTTAAGAACTTAAACTACAAGAATCAAAAGTCATATCCTCTTGAAACCTAACTATTCAGTTTAATCCATCTAGCATGACCCAAAACTACTTATAAGGGTATTCTCAATGCAAAAAAATTACCCTCCCCTATATATGATCTCAATCTACATAGGGGGATTCTTTTCTTACATTACAAAATCAATGGTTATAGAGATGATATTCATATATAATTTCATATATTACTTAAATAAAAAAAATGCTATACTTATAATAAATATGTGTATATTAATTTTTGATGTTTTAATATGTATTGTGAGACTAAAATTCTTCTCCTACGACCATCCGTAAATCACCATAACTCTCAATTCCCCTAAATGATAGCCAAATCCATATAGTAGTATCTACTATATGATTTTTCAATATTCATTACTTATCATGGAGAATAAAATTCTCTTATATCATAATCCTCATTAATAAAATATATTAAAATACATAGTCATGGTCCTTTCATCTAGACACTAACCAATATAATACATTTTTCCTCGTAAAATGATGTTAAACTAAAAGACATATAAATTTATTATGTAAAACCTCAAATACTATTTGGGTTCTTTCATTTGTGAGACCCATTCTCTTTAAAATTGTGGTAGATATAGGTAGTGATTTTTAGTTCATTTATCAATCCATGCTAATATTAAATTATTCCACATATATAAGAACTACATATGTCTTGATTCAGATTTTTTAGGGTATGTAGTTAAACCATGATATCCAATTGTAAATCCATCCATGAATCAAAATACATCCACTAAATTTTCTTGGTAAAAGCACTTTAATTCATTAAATTCAAGTTTCCTCTCTTTTATTAGCACTGGAGTAAGTTTATATCATTTTGAGTATTAATAATATTAGTTGAAAATTTCCTATAAATTAGTCCTTATCATAAAAACATAAACTACAATACATTTGATTCATTGTTGGTTGAAATTAAAAAACATTAAAAATATTTCACATTGTATTGATTTAATATTCTTAGTGGAGTCCACCTTATATGACCCAAATTCCTTACATTAAAGATGGATTCATTTAAGGGAACCTAAAAAATTGTCCATATCTTCAAATCAATGATTGGGTTGAATGATCAACTCTTATGTTATCCCAGATCTCATATCCTTGGCATAAGTCACATATCTTCTTTTGTTTTCAATCCCATACTAGAAAAGAAATTCCACCTCCTTGTATATGAGTTATAATTTTACATGGGTATGTTTTTAATAATTTAATTTTTCTTGATTCATACTACCCAATGATATAATGTGATTACAAGATCTCCTATCCTAGACCCAACCATGAGTTTATATCTCATTATTTATTCCAATCAGAATGATATATGAGTGTGTGAACCCATTTCCCAAAATATCAATCATAGTAGTAAAGTCTCTCATCTATGTTCATTTTATCTTTACCTTATACTACATGGACAATCACACCATTTTAGTAGAATATATGGGATGTTACACCATAATAGAAATTGTGTGATACTGTAAAACCTTAAACACAATATACCATTTTTAAATTATTAATGTAATTAAACATCATCCACCATTAATCTAAGAAAGATGAAATTAAAATTCATCCCATTATGGTCCAAATTAAAAGACCTTAGAAGAAAAATCTAAAGATAAATAAAGCCTTATCTGATTGAAAACTCACAAAGTGAAGCCTGTTAAAAAGTCAAGTCTCTACTCAGTAATTAACTCCTTATAATTGTTTAGTAAAATTTTAGAGTGGTATATTAAAAAGGCACAAATCATATAGTGTGAACCATAAATCCCTTTAAAAATTCATGTTTTACTATATGGACCAAAATTATTTAGGTAATAATTAGAGTCAAAATTATTTAGGTAATACCAAATTTTAACATTAAGTAAACCGCATATATAATTTATTTCATACTGAAGAGTTTCTTATTATATCCCTTCAATTTTTGAATGTTTCCAATACATAGTAGTATAAACTTTGGGGGGTTTTATCTCTTATTAAATATTATGTTCTCTATAAACTTACACATATATTTGATTTATGAATCATCAATAACCCAATTCCTTATGTTGAGATACTCCTCTTATAATTGCATAACCATGAGTCTATTATTCCTCATGGAAACCACTTTCTTATAAAAATTGATAATAGGTATTGGATAATCTAAATATAACATTCAATGAATTAATGGTTAATAATAAATTTTCCTTGGAGATTATATGTAACCCCTATGTAATATTTTTTTCTATGTAGAAGGGTCTCCATTAACTCCATGAGTTATTTCCTAATGGTGTGACACTAGTTTCCACAATTACTAATGTATATACTACTATCAATGGTCTATATATACCATATACTTGGACATTAATATGTATGGATTTACCTATTATATAACCCCAATATTAATTTGCATTCAAATACAATGAATATTACACATATATGAATCATTACCACATTCAATGAAAGATTATAAAATTATATTCTTCTTGTTATTCGAATCTAGGTGTAAATCCCCTTTGAATACCTAAATACCATATGTTGAGATACTTTTTTTAGAATATCAAAAACCTGATTTGATATTCTCCACTCAAGAAATCCTTTTTGAGTATCTGGTCCTCATCATGTGACCCTAAAATCATATGAAACAACGGTATGAGAACTATAAACTTATATTATGTGTAGTCATCCATGAAATTTTATATACTAGTATTAGCCACTCCATTCATGTAAGTTTTACTATACCCATTCAATATAGACTCCCTTTATCTTCTAGTTAAAGTGAATGAATCTTATATATCAACAAAAATTGGTCCAAGAATTATGATACCACATTCCTTCAGATTTTCTATCTTCAA
This sequence comes from Viscum album, assembly GCA_963277665.1. Taxonomy (NCBI): domain Eukaryota; kingdom Viridiplantae; phylum Streptophyta; class Magnoliopsida; order Santalales; family Viscaceae; genus Viscum; species Viscum album. Next base: position 1,836,108,066 of record OY728160.1, on the reverse strand, counting down.
ACAATTTATTTCTCTATTCACGTCTATTTTACATTCCCTATGCTACTATAAACATTGTGTCAACATTTTTTGTCAAATCTATCAAACTATAAACACTAGCAACATCAGTTTGAAATACATGTCCTTAACATATCAAATGAAAGAGACATTAAAATCACCATGTTAAAAAATTTAAAAAATGAATCTTGGGAAAAAGTAGAGTCATTGTTTACTTGTCCAACACCTTGAATCAATTAGGTAAAATAGTGCATTTTAAAAAAATAGAAATGGAACAAAACATGTCATGTGGAAAAAATGCACTATGTGACATGATAAAAATCCACATTGATTCCCTTAATCCTCCATCATCTTCTTAAGGAAAATATTTGGAAAAAAATATTAAAATATATAAATCACATGGGGACTAGAATTTGGCCCTTAATAATCATACTATGATCCTAAGGTTAATATATGTAAGAATTAATTAGACCACATTAATTTTCTAAGGGTATAAAGACTTTGTTACAAGAGTTAAAACTACACAAAATATAGCCCATCCAACATAACCCTTAAAAAATCATGGTGGTTTTTGTTATACAACGTAATATTATTACATGATAGCTAGATAATTCTAAGATATCAATGAAATTTGGTTATGTATCCATGGTCTTATGCTAATATGAAAATGTCCCATTTTTCAGTGTTGGCTCTCCATCTATGAAATTTTTTGTATAAATTCTTTTCACTAAAATGTGTCCATATCTTCTCCCCTACACTTGAGCTAGATCTTTGTTTGGATATATTAAACAACTATGTGTGTATAGATTCCTATTCTAATAGGATACATAGTTACATCCAGATCTGATATCTTGTATCTAGCTACAAATTCCACTTTCACCAAATTATACTATTATCCTAGAATTTAAACATTCACAAATTACTAATATCATAATCTATGATTCTATTATTCTTCGTACCTATAAAAAAATCCTTGAGTCTATTATTGTGTTAAATAAATCCTAACTTTTATATTATATATCATCCATTTATAAAGTACCCCTCTATAGTAGAGTCATTTCAATAATACCACTAAATGTATAAATGAAGTGATAATGTGGACAATGTTTTCTTAGAACAAAATTATTTTCATTCTGAATGAATATAATTATAGGAAATAATTTTGTACAACCAAGAAATTCATAAAATTTACTAATTTAATGAATCCATTCACTCAGGTCTCACACCTAGGATCCCCAACTAGGTATAACCCATTCAACCAATTTTTACACTATAATTCACTTACTATGTCAAACTAATTCACCTAGGTCTCACAACTGGGAACCCCTACTATGGAAATCCCATTATCCCAGGTCTCACACATGGGTTCCAATTATACTATCCCTCGTGTATGGGTCCCCAAACCTACTATACATACCTTGAGTTGATATTTCCTTCTTTTTCTCTAATATAACTTTGTTAAACATACTCCTCTTAGTTTACTCATATATGGGGCTCCTTGTATGGGTAATACCCAATCTTTCTATAATTCCATACTCGTATAGTTACAAAAATAAAAAGGGTGTAAACCCTCCATATTTCATTTTATATAGTTTTTAACATATTGGAAAAATCATAAAGTGAAGACCATGTGTATGCCCCACTAAATCCTATATATTCTACCTTTTGTGGTGTATATATTTTTAGCACATGACATTAAACTATATGGACTAGTCCTTCCATCCAATATTAATGAGTGAAACCCAAACAATATAGGCTTTGATTCCTATTAAACCTGATAAATAGGACGCCTCTAAAGGGTTGGATCCCAATATCCTCAAATAAACTTTTTGTCTTATATATTGAGAATAATATGACTTATTACTACCTTGTCTCAAATTACATCTCTTGGATACAACATATAAACCGGGAGTTGTTATTCACCTCTTGGTTTTTCAAAAATATATAATTGAGATTCTCCACATAGATTCTAGAAAAAATTTATTTGAAATAACCCTCTTAGTATAACTATATTGTTTCCTCCTACTTGGTTTAAACCCCAACCTAATCTAGTTTTCACTTTTGTGATAAGAATAATAAACCCATTTTATAATCATGGGATTACCCAAACCCTCCACCGGTGATAAGACTAAGGAGATCATATTCGACCTCCCCTAGGTAACGAGACTAGGACCATCTATGTGATGATAATAAGACCTCCTTATATTGTTGAGAATAATGTGAATCATCCTTCCCTAGTGTTTTTACATGAGTGATATATTATCCCCAAGTGATGTTCTTAAGATTCCCTCATGTCTTGGCATGAGGAAGATAAAATAGGCATCCACCTTAGGTGTAATAACCAACCATACCATCTCCTATTTAGTAACTGACAAATAGGATGAAGTAGAATGTGTTGATCTTGTGAAGTTCCCATTCAAAAAATTTCTATGATTCTTTTTTCAATTAATATATTATGCATAATGTTAAATAGAATGGTTTTGGTCCTCACCACATGATCATAAAAGGTATGAGGTGTCCCATTAAGTGGTATCAAACTATTTAGGTTTTGATTCCCTTAATAGGGATACATAGAAAGAGCTTTCCATTCTCCTGATCCCAATATCACAACAACAAACACCTCCCTAGATGAAAATAAATTCAATTGTTCACAATTATGGATATAAATAATTGTACCATAAATTAATGAGCGGAATATGGATGACCTCTAATATATAAAAATTTAACATCGATGCAAGGTATCAATCAGAATATTGGCATAGAGGTAACGATTCATGTGCTAAGATTTGGGAAAGAATCACTAATTTATCATAAATTTTTAAGAGATTACCATAGAAGGAAATAATTTTCTCTCTTAAGAGTTAGATGATCCTAACCTCTCATCCTCTCTACTAGTGTGCATTTTGAAGAATCACTTGTAAGAATCCCCAAGAACTGTATTATTTTTGAAAGTATGTATTCAATGAAATAATATCAAAACATTATAGACACCAAAGCAATGTCAAATTTTATATCATAAAAATTGATATAATAATAAGAAATTGAAATTTAGTATTTTAAATTGAATCATAGATTTCCAACAATGAAATATAACATCATTTCAATTATAAATGTAATAGAGTTCAAAAGATATTAAAATGATAAATGAAGCTATATATATAGAAATCATTAAATTTCTATGTACCTTGTAAAAACATTAGAGGGGACTCTATAAATTCTTAAGATCTATTACTAAAAGAAATAAAAATGTAGATAAGGATTTGGGAATCCTTACGTTACTAAGTCTCTTGAGAAATACACTGAGGGCCGACTTCGAGTGAGAAAAGAATATATACTTTGAAACATTTATCTTAAAAACACTATTTACAAATCTTATTAAGGATGAAAATGAGAGAAAAAAATGCTCAGTTGTTTTTTGGTGGGGTGAAATGGGAGGATGGGTTTGTGTATATTACTTATAAAGTATAATTTTTATTATTTTATAAATATAGTCTTTGAAATTTAGGTTTTGGGAAACAAAGAACCATTGGATTTCCTATGGTTTTAAACCATGATATTTGAAATTTAATACATGATTTATGATTTTTAAATTTTTATAAACTCTAATATACTAAATTATATTATTTTCTACTTGTGACAGATATTTATTCATAAATATATTTTTAAAACCCTAAATAATATTTTTTTCTTTGGAAACATCATTATAGATTAGAAAAACTAATTTGATTACTTTGAAATACTTTATTTTAATAAATTAACATATTTTGTCTCAATAATTCATTTTATAATTTAATTAACAAATTTTTAATAATAATGATCTCATAATTCATACCATATATACCTATGTTTTTTAACTATTTACCCAAAAAATTGACCATCTCGAAATGTTATGAAAAAATTAGCATTAGTTAATTACAATTTATTGATGAAAAATTTCAATTCCTTTTTTATAATAATTTTCACTATTTGAGATATATAATTATTAAATATACCAATTTTTTGTTTTAAAATCATGGATTTGAAAGCAATTTTTTTTTGCAATGTCCAGTTTATATAGTTACATTATTATTTATTAATTAATATAAGTTATTTATAATTAATAATTATTTTATTAAAAATTGATTTTATGAAATTTATTAAATACTTGTATGTATAATTTTAACTTCAGTATTACAATAGTAATATTGGGAGGTTACTATTAAAACAATCATATTCTCAATTGTCAAATTACATTGTTCTCCTTATCCTTACTATGGTTATATTACTTCTTATATTAATATTTATTCAAATGTATAAATTATATCATATTATCCTCTTAGTAAAAATACCATTATATTCTATTTCATATAGTTTTATTCATAATAGAAATATATCTTATATATTTATCATTATTTTATAGCATGATCCTCATCTATTCATGATTATGGTAGTTACTTGTATTTTTATGTGTTATGTAGTACTATTTAGAACCATTATTGTGAATTTGATTTTCATTATTTATATTTTAGTCATATGTGTTCCACTATTATAATGAGATAATTCAATGTACATCATGAAATAGTTAAACAGTTTATTTACTATAGTAGAATCTCAGGTTTTATATATATGATGAAAATTATTTGCATTAATGAGGAAACGTATTATCGAGGATGTAAAAGAGTTTATGTGTAGGATAAATTTATAGGTTAAATTTTTACATGATTTTTATTGGATAATATTTTTAATATTTTATTATAAATTTTCTAATTTAATATTATTTTATTGCTTTATAATAGTATTTGAGTTTCCTTTAATATGGGTGGGGTATGAGAGATGAATTATGATGGAGAAACCTACATCTAAATAGCTGAAGTATTGTACCATAATGAAGCTAGGTTTAATTAAAGTTAAAGAATAATATTGGATTTACAGAATAGATAAAGGTGGTATACAACAACTGGGGTAGATAAAGAAGTCACACTTTTTCATGAGGTGCCACCTAGGGGCATGAGATAAATTTTTACAGCATGATCATCTTCTTTTCGCCATAATGAATATAATATAGATGAGAAAGGGTTGCAGCATAATTTTACACCACACCAAAGGCATATTTTTGTCATGGCCTAGCTATGTGAAGATAAAAATAAAGTAAAACCAAAGATAAAAAAATTAATTAATTACAACTTGATATTCAAAAAATTCAAAAAAAATTAGAACATATATCTTTATCGCGTTGTGATGTTTTTCTTTATATTGTGATGATTTTGTATTTACAAAAATATAGAACATATTATATCTAAATATTTTTGGAAACTTTAATATATATTTTTTGGAGATAATTAACTAATCACATTCATTATTTAAATAAAAATTTGTGATAGATTTTGATAAAAAAATGTGAAATTTTATATGGTATATATAATGAGATATTTGGAAATATTATTGTATGTAAATGGATACCTTTTATAGAGGAATAAAAAAATATCTCTCATTTAAATCAATCAGTCATTGGAGGTTTAAAATTTTTAGGTAGTCATTAGACTTTATATTTATGTTTATTCTTATACTCCACTATGATTAACATTGATCGAAACTTTTCTTCATGGTAAAACATAATGGGATGAAAAATTTGTGTTCAATTTAGTAATTATGGGAGATTGAATTATTTATTTAAAAAGTTTTTAATTTTTTTTTGTTGGTGGTCTTCATGTATAAATTCTCCTATATGATTTATTATTTCATTGTGTATGACCATTGTTTCATGGATTGATGAATTTCTATTTCATGCATTGATTTGTAACATTAATTCAATCATGTCTATTGATTGATTTTAGGTTCCTAACATTAAATATGGGTTTATATATCCAAATTGATAAATGATTTACTGTACTTGAACATATAAAAATAAAATTTTATGAATTATATAGTAATTTCCAAGACTATTGGTTTTCTTATATTTAATTTTAAAAATTACTTTATCACTAATTAAGAAAATTAGAGTTAAAAATATCTTATTATCCTAGAGTTATAAAAAAGAGTAAACTTTTCATATAAAACTCAACTATAATTTTTTTATTTATTTTTACCCTTTTAAATTAATAGTCTTGAATATTGGACCAGGATTTTTATTATAGGAGTATGTATCTCTATGTGTTTTACCTTGGATTAAATTTTTATTACACTTTAATAATTATTGATTAGAAATTGATAAAATATAAATTATAAAAATGATTCCATATTTGAATTATCTATACCTTGTGGATGATCAAGGTTGCAATCAAATATTTGTACTCACACCCTACATGTTCACCTCAGTTGACATACAGAATGACTTCTACTATTTATTGGTATGAACATGTACCCTAATTGATTATTATATTCATAACAGATTTTCTAGATATGGATGTCTTGGGAGAAGATTATGTAACAACTCTAGTTCTAGATATCCAAAGGAAGATGTTGTTTATTAAATTTTACAATTTTGGGATAAAAATTTTTTATAGTCAAAGAATTATATATATGTATTTGATCGTTACATTACATATAATATGAAAATTACATCATAAAAAATCATGAAACATTATTATTACTCATTTTATTTTATATTGATAAAAGATATAATTATTAAATATTTCCAAGAGAAATGGGGAAAAAATAAAGAGGTGATATTATATGTTTAGTAAATTATAGCATACAGAAGAAGAAAATATAGAGTACATAAGAAATACATAATATGGGAGGAAAATAATTAAAAAAATTTCATATAATTGAGTAAAAAACATACCATATCTAGTTCAATAGAAATAAACAATCACATTGATTACAATAATAAATCTTATAATTAGGAAATATATAATTTTACGAATCATAAACATATCATCAAGTTATAATATAATAAATTATATAAAACTGGGTAGGCATAATTTAATTTCACAAACTACTTTGTCCAATGAGACCTATCGATGCATTGATGGGATATATAATTTCAGATCACAAATATCACATAATAAGTCCATCGCATTCATCATTTGAAAGGGATGAATAAAAAATACAATAAGAAATCAAAATTTTATAGTAATAAATAATTTTTCATATTGAAATAACAAGTACACAAATTTTTAATTTTTTCCTAGTTAATAAATGGAATAACTTTTTTGGTGAACACCCTTTAATATGAATTCAAAAGCATTGATTGTTCACAATTTATAGGGTAAATGGAATTTAATCAAGTAAAATAAATAAATAAAATATAGAAATAATGCATGATATATGGAATAAATAACATAAAAATAAGAGAAAAAAATAAATCAAATATTGAGATGGAGGGGGAAATATAACATAATCATAATGAAAAAAATAAATCGAAAAGCATCCTTACAAACTAAGTAAGATATGGACAATAAATCACCAAGGGAGGAAGGAAGTCCATTGATTAATTAAAAAATAATATTAAATTTTAAGGTGAACATTCAATACAATGAATTTGATACATGGAATAAAAGATAAAGAAACAATACATGAAAATAATTAAGATTCAGATATAAACAATCTCATTTTTCTATATGCCTCCTCAATTAGATTGAGGCTATGGCCTTCAAAAAATGATCTTTTGGATATAACAAGGACTCAATTACATGTATATGTAAGTATAGAGAGGTATTTGGGTAGATAATTTTAATTATAAAGTGTTTTGGGAATCTGGGGAATGGATTGGGAGAGATGTGTATATATAGCCAAAAATAAGTGGTATTTTAGAAGAAATGTATTTATAATTTTTTCATTTATACCAAATATTATGAATGTTGTTTATTACAAAGACTTTTATTATTCTATGATTAAAAAAAATATTCATTGATAATAAATTCCATCCGAAAACAAAATGAATCTGATAAATACTCTATTATATTTAAAGAATCAAAAATAGTTTTTAAAATATAACATAAGAAATAACTTTTAAAATATAGGTTTATAAATTAAATTGTTTATAATTAAATGAATTATTTTAGACATTAAATAAATTTTAGTTTTTAAAAAAGTTTTATAAATTTTTGATCCATATTTATATCATGATAATTTCAAAAATTTCATGGAATTCGTAAAGACAATATTTTTAATATTCACCTAAAAATAATTTTTTTTAAAAAAATCCACCTATGATTTTTCTGGGTGTTGATACCAAAAATAAAGTCTATTTTAAGAAATTATAACTTCAAATTTTACAAATTTACCTTTTAACTAACAAAAAAAATAAAAAAATCAAAATAAATATTGTTACAAGTGATTTAAGTTATTTAATTTTATTTTTTTAATTATTCCTTAATTATTATATGATTAATCACTAATTAATTTCACATTATTATCGTAATATTTCAAATATATATTATAAATTTGAATCAAAATAAAATTTCTATATTTATGTAATTTTTATATTTAAATTTAAATATAAAATTATATTTTTATGAAATAAGTGAAGATAGAAATTATAAAAAATTTATACTTATTTATTTTTAATTCTTTATAAATTAAGATAATATTTTTATAAAATTTTAATATTTATAATTAATTTTAATAAAAACCTAATTTATTGGATTTTTATTATGTTCAAGTGTCATGTTATTATTTTTAGCGGTTATTTATTATTCTAATGGTCGAATAATTATTATATATCATATAAATATGACAGATTTAGTTTATTTTTCATTCAATCGTTTTTATCAAAATTACTTGCACCTCCTTTACAAAACATCAATCTTTTTTCTAATAATTTCTTTATTTGTGGGTTTTTGTGTGTCTATGAAAATTCTAGGAGACTATGATACACCGAAATTTTAAAAATTAATTATATTATTTGTTTTGTTTATTTTCAAATTATGTTATTTTAAATTTTATAGATTATATTTATATTGTATATGTAATGGTCTACATTACTGATCACACTCAATCTAGTGATAACAACTTCTCAATTTTGTTGTACCACTTTGACGAAATAGAAGGAAATGTGGTGTGATTAATTATAGTATATTAATAGGTCTTACATTATAACCTCTTAAACAATTTCATCATTGGTATTGTTTTACTCATTAATCCATGAACAATTGTGTATAATGTTTCCTCATTGTTTTCTTAGGATCCCATATCACACCATCAAATGTATGATTCTTCTATAGTACCTTCACTAGCTATGTTATCAAATTCTATAGCACTTTTTCTATAGTGTCAAGATTCTATGCAGACTCCTCTCCATAGGACAAGTGAGGTTGTAGCTCTATTTCTTCAAAGGTGAGTACATGTATTGGCTCAAACATATACTTTCCTAATAATTACAAATAAAAGATAGAGATATTTTGTGGACTAAAAATTTGATAGTACATAGTGTCAATTTTCTCTAAAATGTTAAATATTTAAATGTACCTTTAAATTAGGTTTTTGTTCTTTATTATGCTTTTTAACTCCCATCCATGCTGATACCTTTAATAATATATATCCCCTACATGGAACACCATGTCCTTTATTTAATTATTAGCATAGTTTTTATATTGAATTTGAGTAGTCTTGATATATTTCTGAATAGATCTCACTTTATCAGTTGTATCGTCAACAAGTTATAGAAAAATTAGTTTTCATTCCCTAGCCTCATTCTAGTACTTTTTAGTACTGTATTTTTCCATTATATAGATTATTGTGATTCAATTTGAATGCTAGAGTGACTTTTTCAATGTATGTTAATTCTAAAAAATGATGGTACTAGTCCCAAGTACCATTAATGTAATGTTATCATAAGCTTGACATTCCCTCTAGAATTTAGATATTTCATTTAGATAACTAATCCATCCATAGATGATAATTAGTTATCAATTTTAAAAGTGTTCAGATCCTTTCGATAAACAAATTAAAATTTTTGATATGAAATTAGGGTCATGATCAAATATAATTGATAGAGGTTTACTAGGATTCCTTAAAACTTCATTAATAAAAATTCAAGCAAGACACTCTAGGGTTAGATTATTTTATATTTCCAAATAATTAGAAAACATTAAAAGACAATCCATGATAACCTATATTTCATCATTCCTTTAAGATGACTTAGAAAGTCTTATGAAAAATACCAATGTGATATTGTACAACTTACATAATAGTATATAGAGAGGTTTCATGAAATTTTTTTAAATCTATCAATCACAATTTTCGTCTTGGAATATCAAAAATCATGCCACAAAGTCATTTATTTACCATTGTTTGTTTTCCCAACCAAAATGTTCTAAAAAATCCCTATATATCTTGGTGAAACTATAGTGTATAGAGATGTTTAAGTTACGAGATTAATCTAAAAATTAATTCTTTATCCAAGTTATTTCTGGAACATATTTCAAAACTCTACTCTCATTGATAATTTCCATTAACTACCCATTTTTATATATTTAACACTAATTTACAAACCCTTGATATATTATTGTGACTTTTTTTATCTCTCTAGTAAATATGGTTGGGTAATTACTAAAAAAGGAATGATTTTTATTCTTCATAAATAATTCCAATATCTAAATTTTCCAAATAATGGAATATTAGATCCTTGTGCATCCTCATCATGGGAAAAACTCCCTTACATTTCTTACCCAAGTAATCTTCCACCATGCTTTCCTTCCCATGGTGTTAGTGTATCATAAATTCATCATCCCTATGTAGTTTGAACCAATCCTTTTCCAAATGTTGGTCTCTTTCGGATTTATTATAGGATTAAAACTATTTTGATCTTTATATATGTTATACCTTTTATTATACATAAATTTCCTCTATATCTTCAAAGAAAATATTATTGCTTCTAACTCTAGATCCCAAGTTCTATATTTTTCATGCTTCATTAATGGACTTAATGAGTAAGTAATTACTTGAATCTTTTTTCTAAAAGATGCATCCCAAAAATTTATTCAATGATTCATTGAATATAACATATCCTTTATTACCATCATGTAAAGCTAATATCACAAAACTAATTCATCACATATTTGGTTATTAAAAAAACATTCCTTTATCTAGGAAAATTTTGCATCTTTATATATTAAATTGGTCAATTAGTTATCTAATAAATTAATTGTTTTTGAAAATCGGTGATTGTAAACAACCAAGGAATGAAAACTATATATTTCATTAATGTACATTGGTATAAGACCTTATTCAACCACCTTCTTCTTTGAATGGTCAATGGATATTCAAATTTTGGAGACAATATAGCCATTAAATAAAACTCATTGAATCCAAAATCCATACATTCTAAATTTCTCATATAAATATTTATTTATTAGACACTTTAGGATAATATTTTGATGGACCCTATTTTCTTCATAAAACTTATTTTATATCAATATATCATCAATAAATCTCATAAAACATTTGTCAAGATAATTTATGAACAATGCATTACCCAGATCCACAAACACCGTGGATTCATTTGTTAATCCTAAAGGCATATCTGTGAACTCATAATTCCTATAACCTGTAAAAAACCAAATATTTCTTTAAAAATCATTCTTAATGATTAATTTATGATAACCATAATGAAGATAAATATTTGAAAAGTATTGATCTCGTTAAATTTGATCAAATAAATCAATAATTTTGGGGAAATGAAACCAAGTCATAAAAAGAATGACATTGATATCCCAATAATTTGTGCACAACCTCATCGACTCATCATAATTATTTATAAATAGATTAGATTCACCCCCATGTGATATTATAGGGTCTATTAATCCCTTATCATACAACTCTTGTAGTTCATTCTTTATTTTCAAAAAAATCTAGTGGAGTCATTATGTAGGGTATATTGGATATGGGGTTTACATTGGAGATGAGATCAATAAATAATTAAACTTCATAACTAGGTTTATAACCATGTTATTCCTCAAAAAATACATCAATGTAATCTTGAATAATAAATTAATCTTCAATTATTAATTTATCCTTCTCTTTTATTTATCATATTTTTTCTTTTTATTCACCAATAATTTCTTTAATATTATCCAAATGAGGTTGTTCTTGGAAAAACATAGGAAATTATATATCTTCTATAAAATAAATAGACCACATGCCCTCCTCATAGATTGTAATATCATTATGTAGAAAGAAATATGTATATTATACTGTGAGATTAAATCCATACCATGAACTATATCAAATTCAACCACTAGTATAGAAAATTTGTTTGAAACTAGATTACTTCCATGCATTTTAATTGGAAAAACATAATATATTTTTATATTAATGAGATTTTATTTAGTTCATTAATTAAAAAATACTTCTACAATGTATTAAGGGATAATTTAAAGATCATAGAAAACTAGAATGATATAATAGAGTGCATATTTAAAGAGTAAATAACGTGTAATCTATCATTGAAATTTTTATCAACGTACATACTATAAAATCATTTGACACTCTAACTTATGTATTGGTAGTTAAATGAGCTTAAACTTGATCCATTGACTTTATCTAGGTCATATTCCATTGATGATTGGGAGACTAATTACAATAGTGTCCATATACATTTTATTAAATCATTGGTCAATGGTAAAATCTCTATTTCCATTGAACTCATGAGGTAAATGGACTTTGTCTATAAACTTATAACAAAATCACAAGACCTTTAAGAAAACTGTATTATACTTCTTCCCAAAATAATTTATTATTGGGTATTTCAAACGAATTTTCTTACTCTTTTTTGAATTATACATGGTTCTTAGTCACCATGTTAACCTCATTAATTCCTCTGATAATATAGGACATATAGAACTCCTTCCCAATCTTAATGGCACTTGGAAATATCTTTTCAAATGTTGAAAAGTTTATAGAGAATAATTCCCTTTGTAATATAGGTTTTATTCCACAAAAAAGTGATTAATATTATTGTATAGTTTTCATATACAATTTATATAATGACTCCATAATCATGAAAAGTTATCATCATACTCAAAAAAAGTATCTTTTTTTAAAATTTCCATTCCATGTAAACTCATTTAACTACATGAATATATTTCTCAAGAAATAATTCCATAATTGAAATCAAATAAATTAATTATACCACTTCCTCCTTTTTAATATTTTTAATTAATTACCATCATTGATCTGTATATCCCTTTAAGCGATAAAAAGTTATAATATCCTTCTTCCTCTTAATATATTTCAAAGTGCTAAATTTATTCTCTGCAGATTTAAAACCATTGTTATGACACCAGTGGTATAGTGGTTACATTGAAATATAAAGATTGATGTACCATAAAAAATATAATATTTTTACACCTTGTTGAGGATAAATTGGTTGATCCATATAGGAATATTTATTTTTCATAACCTGAGTGAAGTAGCCTAAAATTTTGATAGTTTTATCATCTCCAACCCTAGCTTCGTTGTTTTACTTAGAATGGAAATCGACACAATAAATATAGGTGTTTATATGGTTTATGATTATTTCATTAAGAACCATTTCTAATGAAATATATATAATAATTATCTTGTGAGAAACAATATGAATTATGAATCATACTATATAATTCATATACATTTATTTCATATTAATATTAAATATTTTATCAATTCTTTAAAAAATTCAAAAAATTTACAATGATTTTTCTTAAAGTTATGTTATTTTACTATGTTCTTCTATATATAGTCCTATATATTTCTACTAAAATATCTTTGATACTAGTTGTAACAAACCTGATTCTAGTTACCTAGAGCTAGTGAAAATTTATTACATTGGAAGCTTCTAGAATATAAAATATTGTATTTACTGGTGACAACATAAAAAATTTATCATTTCATTACATGGGGAATATAATTTTTAACAATAAAATACATAAAAATTATTATTTATCCATTTCTTATCCATATATCACACATATAATTCATTATAATTTACATGGGAAATAGGAAAAAATAAATGGTATAACCTAGATGCTCAGTATATAGTAGTGAAAAAAAGAATCTAATGTTGAATAAGTATGAAATACATAATATGTTAGGAATAATTTAAACAAATAAATTTCATTTAAGTTAGTACAAAACTACTATATCCAAAGAAAGATAAATAGATAATCACAAGGATAAAAATAAAAAATATCATAATGAATGAATTCATAATAACAAAAAACAAAACCATATGATCAAAATATAATTCATGAAATCATGTATAAATGGATAGTAATAAAATAATTATCAAACTAAATTTCCTCATTAAACCAATTTAGCATCAAGGGAATATAAAGATCTGGTTCATACCCATCACTTGATAATTCTAATGCATTATTCATTTTAAATTGATTAATAAACAATAAAATATGTAATCAACATGTATTAGTAGTAAATAATTATCCATATTTAAATAAAATTTATAAATATATTCAGTTTTTTCCCAATCAATAAATAGAACAACTTCTTAAGTGAACACCCATCCATCTGGATTGAGAAGTATCATGTGTCCAAACCATATAGGCTAAAGGGTATACGTTCATGTAATAAATAAAGAATATATCAAAATATTTAATTTGATATATAATAAATAACATGGACATTGAGGAAAAATATAGTTCCAACATAGACATATAAGTTGATAGAGAACAAAATTATAATTATGAGAATTAATGGGAAAGAAAACATACAAAAAAATTAAGGAAAAAATTGTAAATCCATTAGGGAGGAAAATTGAGGATAAATTTATCAAAAATGAATTTAATGTAGTAATTTATATGTTTATTAGCTTTAATTTTAAATATAGAAGAAATGATATAGAAACATTACTAGAAAATAATAAAGATTTGAAATAAACAGTTACCTTTATCTTTGCACCACCTCCCTTTAATTGAGTCTATGGAAGTTAGAGAAGGGTTGTTTGGAAAGAGAAAAGCCTTAGGAACATTTTAGGGATGTGAAGTGATGTATTTAAGTAGATACTTTACAACAAAAAATTATTTTGGGAGTGAGGAGAAATGGGTGGAGGAGGGTTTTTTATGTAACTAGGGGTATTTTAGAATAATGTATTGATTAGTTTGTCAAATATTCCAAAGTATATGCATAGTGTTTGTTTTCATGACTTTTATTAGCCCATGATTAATTAAAATAATGTTCCATTGATATTTAATCCCATGAAAAACTGAATTATGTATTTTAAATACATTATTAATGGGTAAAACCCAAAAAACGTTTTAAATTAGTATAAAATAGCAATATTTAAAATTTAAAATATATGTTTATAATTTCAATTTATTATTTTTAATTAAATTATATTACTCATTAAATAAATTTTAGTTTATGGAAGGGTTTTATTGTTATATGAGGCATATTTATGTCATGATTATGTCACAAACATTATGATATTCATAAAAAATATATTTTTACAATTCACTAAAAACATTTTTTTTTAGAAAAATAGAAAATATACCCTAAGGTAACATTGATGTGATGATACTAAAAATGAATTAAATTTTATAAAATTATGATGTCAATTTTAGAAATTTTACATTTAAATAAAATATAATTCTACAAAGAAAATTAATTTTGACAAGAAAAAATTCTATTTATTTTTCTGTAAGTTATTACATTTTCTTTTATTATTGTTCCATAATTATTATATGATTGTTAATTATTTTTATTTAAATTATATTCATGATATTTATAATATATAATATATCTTTTAATCAGTATAATTATCCAAATTTATATAATTTTAAAATAGGAATTAAAATATAAAATAATTATTTTACTAAATATGTTAAGAAATCATATTAAAATTTATAAATATTTATGTTTTAAGTATTCGAATTTGATAAATTATTTTATTAAATTATACTATATATAATTATTTTTAAAAATATTAATATTTTAGTATTTTACTATTTTTAATGGAATTGTCACCATTTCATACTATTATTTACTATTTCAATGGTCTAATAATAATTATAATCACTATAAATATCACATATTTAATTATTTATTCATTTAATAAATTTTTATCAATGTTTTATAAATTTTATTTACATTTCATTTTTTTGATTTTATTGTTTTCATTTTTGATAATTCTCTGAGACTACAATTAACCATATTTTCATTTTTATCAGGTTATTGTTATATTTTTATTTTCCAATTATGTTGTTTTCAATATTATAGAGTTCAATTATACTTCATATGTAATGTTTTACATTAAGAGTCATAGTTATTCCTGTGAATGTAGCTCTATAGTAGTGTTGTACCAATGTGTTGAAATAAAAGGAAAAGTGTTATAAGTATTTTTATTATAATATCACATATTTTCAATCATGTATATATTATAGATTTATATATTGGAAGTACATGATTTTATGTATCATATTTTTTCCCCATAATCTCTTCTGATTAGTTTAATTTAAGTCTATTGTTTTTATTTTAGTTCTGTACTGGATACTTCATTTGTTGGAATTATTGTATTTCATATTTTTTTATTTATATTTATAGAGTTAAATATATATTTAAACATATATTTCAAGTGCACCCAGAGTACCCCTAGAGAACATATGAAAACCCCACGTCATTATTGTGACATATTCTATATAATATTATAGTATTTTATGTTTTTTAGAGTTTTAGATTTGAAATTTGGGGATTTTGGGGGTTTACACCATTTCATTAATATTTTATGGTTTGGGTTAACAATAAATAGTTTTATAACTCTTAAAAATGGGGTTTTTATGGTTACTTCATGGATCATCGAACTGTGTGTGGTATCCTCATAACCATGTGGATTATTTTAGTGCGTAGGTGTGACATGAAAAATAGATTCAGAGTAAGTGGAAATATTGTAGACAAATAGTGAGAGGTGTAGGGGTTCCATCCAATGGACCCTACATGGTTGGAACATGATTTCCCTGACTCTGTAGCCTAACTGTGTGGGTTTATTAGTTTCATATAAAAGTAAAACTGTGGATTTTACCCTTCTTAAATTTTAATATTTTTTCAACCATTTTCCCTCTCCAGTTTTTTGGATAACCCTTGGTTTTATGTTGGGATCTCCAATCCTTCACCTCCCATTTTATTTTAATTCCTCGCCATTCAATTTGAAGTGGATTTCTAAGGTATTTTGTGTCTCTTCTTCCTTTATTCATTCCTATTTCTTTTTGTTTTCTCCCATGAATCCTAATAGTCAGGGGGGCACAAAGTTAGGGTTTGTGGATATAATCATGGGGGGTTTCGTTGTTAAGGGGATATAAAGGGAGTTTCCTAAATTTTTATGAGTTTTCTATTGATGGATAATCATGTCAAATTATTTTCATTGTAATTAGTTAAGTGCTTCTATGAAATTTATTTATAATACATTCTATGAGATGTTTTAGTTCTTTGAAATTATTTATTTTAAAAAATAATACCTATATTTTAATCCCTTTTATTGGTTTGAAGAAGGTTTTTTAAAATTTATACACTTCAAATAAATTTATTTTTATGGATTTTTCTATTCATTAACATGAATTTTTATGCAGGCCAAATTTTTTATAAAATTTAAAATTTTCATTTCAATGAGAAATTGTTGATTTTAAAGGAAATTTGAAATTATTTTTTATTTTAAAGAGATTCATGATATTCTAAAGTGGTTATTGGGGTATTCGTTCTCTATATGAAATTGTTTTTAAGACATTATAGTATCGTGATGGTTTTATATTAGTTTATAAGAATGTGGTTTATTTTCATTTGGATTTCAAATTATGTTTCCATGATTTGGTTTTAAAGAGTATTATAAAGTTAAATTTAATATTATTTAAAGTGTTATCAAATCCAATGATTTTTAATCAAGTATCATTTAGAACTTTATAAAATAACCCTTTAACTTGATGTGACTCCAAAATTGTAAACCCCTTACCTTTATGTTTTTTAACACATGTTTACCTTTTATGGTATGTGGATTTTTTATGTTAATGTAATTATATATTAATAAAAATAGGTTATTTATTTAGAGGGTATTATAGGTGATTTGTTTTTTATGTTAAAGTATTTATTATTTATTTTTTTGAAGATATAATGCTTGATTGTTTTCTCACCCCCTCTAATTAATGTCACAGTAACATGTGTAGTAGATTGAGATATTAATATTAGGCCATACTAACATTGTTGACTTGAATAGACTATGAAATCATATTACTAAGACAAGATCGGTGTAGGGGAGCTGATCGAAATGATCCGATATGATAATGGGAGCATACTAGCAGACTAGTTCTCTTTAGTATCTCTATTATCATGTCATGTTAGGGAACAGGTAGTTTCCAATGATTCTTTGTTCCTATTTCGGATTGTTTATGGGATCATTTGAATTAATTTTTTCCATCCATCAGACCTCCTTTGGTTATATCAGACTATTTTTTGGTTTCCTTCATTTAAATTCATTGATATATTAGTTCATTCTTATGTCAATATGCCAATTCACTATTTATTTTATTTTACCTTCAAATGAATTTTCAAAATTTCTTAGGTTTCGTGATTTCTAAAGAATAATTTGGATTTTTTTATAAGTGCTATTTTAGAGGGAATTTCTAAAAGAGAAAGAAAACGGTTTGGATTCCCTTTACAATTGAAAAGTTTGCTTTTAATTAATATAAATTAATTTTTATGAAATGAATTTATTTATTTTTTTATTTAAAATTATATTTTTTGTTTAGATGATCTTATCTTGTCCAACAATGTTTTTACCATGGTTTTAGAAAAAAAAGGAAAAATTATGTTACTTTTTTTATTTACACATTATCATATGAAAAATATATTTTAAAAATTATATTCAAACTTGTATTTATGGATTTTATTATGAAGTAAACATCATAGAATTTGTGGTGGAATCTTACTAGGCATGTTTAGGTCATACCCGGTATATACATTGGTGTTTGTGTGTGTGTGTTTATAGATTCCATGTTTTATATCAGGTTCCCACGTATTGATATTCTTTTATGTGGTATAATTTGTTCAATTTATAAATGTTTTGGGATGTAATGTGTAACAAATGGGTACCTTAGAGTTGAAAATGTTGTAATTTTTTTATTATAATAGGGATGGGGTGTATAGACCAATTCATCTTTTTGTATTTCATTTTTTTCACTGTATATATACGGATCCTGTCAATTTTTTACTATAATGGTGTTTAGTAATTTATATTATACAGATTCTGGAAGATAATATTCAATTTTATTGATCATGTTTCATGGTGGATATTTATTTTGTTTATACATTTTTATCATGTTTTATCATTATGTAACAATTTGGTTAAATAAATTAGTGCCCATTATACAGATGGCTCATGTATAACTCTAAATATTTTCCCATTCCTAATTATCTTGTTGTTATCAGTGTTAAATAATTTTGAAGTTCATATTCCCTACTTCTCGGGCCCTAGTTTTTAGCTTGTGGGGATCAATAATGAATTTTTCGATTAGTGATGAGCTAGAACATATGACATGTGGAGTCATCTTTGGATAGTTCATTATGAATGATATAAAATACTAGATTATAAAAAATTCATGGGTTATCAAAACAATCTCTTATTATTTTGGGAGTTAGGTATAATAGAGATAAGAATACTGGATTTCGAGAGGTAAATTTGGGGAGGGTATAGATAGATTTTTCTTTTCCTAGTCCTTGAGTTACCATTTATAGTCTGTAATTATTTTAAATTTTGAATATTTTTTTAGATTAAGGTTTTATCTAGTGATATTTTCATCCTCTTTGGAATTTTGTAAGTTTCCTTCTTGGTGTTTTTGGATGAAAAAGAAAAAAATAAATAGGGACATGATGTAAGATTTAATAACCTGAAAAACTATGTAATGACTAAGCATTCATGTTTGGATACATTTAAAAAACTATTTCATGACTTACACATTTACATTCAAACCATACATTCATGTCAATAATAGTTCTATATCCTATTTTGTTTTACTATTTAGGCCTCTTTATTCTTGTATTACAATGTGTGGATTTGTTAATGGGAAAAAATCATGTATTTCCTTATGATATTTTTATGTGAGTGGATTGGATTCCTATTAATGATTTTAGGGTGATTTTTTTATTTATATGTTATGGTATTTATATAGTGTAAAAATGGATGATTTCATGAAAAAAATATCTATAATAAATAAGGCCTTAGGGCTTACTGATAAAATGGATTTATCATTCATGGAAGATTTTTGGAGGTGGTTGATTTGATTATGGAATTTAGGAAGTGTTTTCAATTTAAAATCAATTTTTTTATTTAAGTGAAAGGAATTTTGACTCAATTTAGAGGTTATCTACATAAGTATTAGTTTTAAAATGAAATATGAAATGTTTAAAAGTAAAAGTAAATTTTATATAATGTTTTAGAATAAAAAGAGAAAAAATTTAAGGAATTGGTTTTAAAACCATGATTTTGGTGGTGTATTTAAAAAAAACCTCGGTTGTTATTTTGAATTAAAAATTTAACATAAAGTGTGGTTTTTACATTATTAAATAACCTAATGGTTTTAAAATATTTTATGGTTTTTTTATTAATGATGTTTTTTGAATTAATAAATTTGGGTTTTAAACTTTTAATTGAAACTGTGTAGGGGATTTATTTTGGTTTCATAAATGTTTTATTGATGTTTAAAATAAATTTTGGTATATTTTAAAAAGTTTTTTTCTTGTAAAATGTGTTTTTGAGACCCATTATAATGGTTTGTGAGACAATAAGAAAGATTTTTAAAGCATTTTTTTAATCGTGCATTTTAATTTATCCCTTGATTGATATTGATGTTGTTTGATATGACTTAGGAGGCATTATTAGGTTGGATTCATGTTTCATGTTATTTAAAGTAATACTATTAGAATAGTATTTAGTAAATATATGGTTTTTATCTTGAATTTTGTCTCTATTCATATTCATGACCCTATTGATACTCTAAATGGCATGGTAGGTGTTTCCTTCCACTCTCATTGGTGTAGTGTTGTGTCTTACAATTTTTCAGAAAAAAATTTGTTTATAAACATTGTTTGGGAACCATGTAGGTTTAGTTGAGTAGTTATGAATAATAATTCTTGGTTGGATAGTTGAATTTATGAGGAAAAGTCCTTTTGGAGTTGGAGAGTTAGTTATGAGATCGGGAGTCATAGGTGTAAGTCCTTATTTGGGTGATGGTATATTATGGGATTTTTTTTCATGATGACTTTAGTGTAGTTATAGTTTTTAGTTGGATTTAATATGTTGTGTTCTTTTTTGGGATCCTTATTGATTTGTATCCTTGAAATCGGTCATCATTATGTAATTCCCATTAATAATTTTGAATAGTATGTTTCCATTTTTTCAGGGTGTGATCTATGAGTTGTGTTTTCTTTGGATGGTTTGAACATGGGGAGCTTTGGGTGTTTTTAGGGGTAACTAGTGTATGTATCTTTTTCTTCTTAAATTTTGGGAGCTACAAGGTTCATACATTTAGTTGATATCATCATGATTTAGTTTCTATGATATAGTTACCCTCTAATTAGTTTTATAGATTGAGGTTAAAACCATTTTATTTATTGATGTGAAATGTTTTTGGGTTGTTTCTCCATTTCCTTGTGATTGTAAAAGTGACATTGGGTTTTGTGATGAATTTGGTGATATAAAATTTTGATATATGGATATTGCTTATAATAGTGATTAATTAATGTTATTTTATCTAATATCTTAGTGTTTTCCCATAGTAGTATGAAATATTTGGTTCCCATTGATGATTTTTGGAATCATTGTTTTTCTAAAGATTCTCTATTCATAGAACTGATTGCCAATTTATTTACTATTTAAGATTAATTATAAACATTGGGGGACCTTTAAAAGGTATTTATTTTATTATATATCAATGTTAAATAGTTATGGACATTATCTTATTTTATATTCTTTTATATCATTTTAATATTCATCACGTTGTTTTAAGGAATCATTTTTTTCTGTTGGTATTTCATTCCTTGTAATCTATTTTGGTTAGCCCCACCACTACCCCTTATAATTTTGTATTGATGTTCATGTTATTTTTTCCTTATACCTTATCCTAAAACTTTTTTTTCGATAGAGAGTGACATGATGATGAGAATTATGAAACCCTTATTCCACTTATGTGATTCATTTTATGTTATCTTTATGTATTTTATGTTTTGTGGGTATTGGATTTCAAATTTGGTGTTTTGGTGGGTTTAAAATTATCACAAAATTTTAACATGGTGAAGGTAAATTGTGTGGGTTATACTTATATAGTTATTTATCTTTTAATAATAGGTTTTTCATAATTGTTGCGTGGTTTATCAAATTCTGTAGGGTCTTTGGGTAATTTGGGAGATTTGTATTGGGTGAGGCGTGACCCAAATGGTTGGTGTATAGTTATGGAAATCCATGTTTCCAAACCAAGAAATGTGTGGGTATTCATTCCAATGGCTCCTACATTTTTTTTGTATGATTCTCCTAATGGTGTGTTCTAAATTTTTGGCTTATTTAAGTGCTTCAAAAATTTAATTTTTCCATTTTTCCCTTATTATATTTTAAGCATTTATCCTTAATTTTTATGCACTATTGATTGTTAAACCCTTAGTAATACATAGGGACCCCATATCCTCCCCTACCCTTTGATTTAAATCCCCCCTCATTCAATATCAAGTGTATTTCTATAGTATTATCCCTCTTTTATCTTCATATATTTTCCATCTCTATATTCCTATTTTCTCCTCATGAAACCTAATGGTAATGTAGATTGAAATTATGTTTTGGATGAATCAAATCATGGGGAACTATTTTTTAATGAATATGAAGGTTGTTTTATAGGTTGGTTGGGTGTTCTCTATCCAAGGTGACGTTTTGAGACTGGTATCCACTTGAATGAGGTTAGAGATTCTATGAAATTATTTTATAATACATTCCATGAGATGAATGAGTAGTTTTAAAATCATTATTTCAAAAATTATATACATATATATGATACCCTTTTTGTTATTAAGAATATTTTAAATGGTTTATAAACTTTTTATAAAGGGGGTTTTGTTGATTTTATTGTTTTATTATTTAAATAGAATGTTTATGCATGTTTTGTGTTTGATAAAATGTCCATTTTGGCTTTTAAAGATAAATGGGGGATTTAAAAGCGGCGTTTGATAGTAGTTTGTATTTTAAAGATGTGTTTTCTATTTTAAAGGGATCATTTATAAAATGAGGTTTTCTTTGGTTATGGGAATTATTTTTATGAATCGATAGTTTTTAGTGGTTTTAAAGTGGGTTATAATAAATAGATTAATTTCTAAAAAGGATTTAAAATTGTGTTTTCCTTAATCAATTTCAATGTGTGTTCTAAATTGAAATTTAAAATAGTGTAAAATGGATTAGAATCCTAATAAAATCATCAAAGGCCCATTTATCACTTTTAAAAAATTTCTTAAAAATTTTATAACACCGTAATTATGGGTCCTTTTCTTTTCAATTTTTTATTCTCGTGTTCCACTTTTATGGGATATGAATTTATTATAATAATGAAATAATAAATTTTAAAAAGGGGTTGCTTTTTTAGAGGGTGTTAGAGTTTTTATAAGATTTATTCCCAATTATTTATTCTTTATTGATTTGATAATTTCATGGTTTATTGTTTTCTCACCTATATTGATGGATTTCAGGGGAGCCAGGGTAGCTATGTGTGGGATTCAGTTTAGAATATACTAATTTATTAACTCTATTAGATTATGAGATCTAATTTTTATGACCTGATCAGACCGTGGGAGCGGATCTACATGACCTAGTATTATCGTGTGAGTTTACTCCCAAAATGGTTCCCTTAAGTATGTCTATGACCATCTCAAGTTAGATCCTAGGGAGATTCATATGATTTATAGTCCCTTTTGAGGACTATTTAAGGGATACATTCCTCATGTTTTCTTATATCCCTCTGCCACCATTTTGTATTATGGAACCATTAATTGTTTGTATTTTTTTTATTCAGTGATATATTTTTTACTGGTTTTTTATATGCTACATAAATGGTAATTTTTATTTATCTTCAAATGAATTTAAAAAATGGATTTGATTGAGTGATTTTTAAATAAAAATGAGGATTATTTTCTAATGAGTATTTATAGTTAATTAAAAAAATATTTGGAAATTTTTTTTGGTTTCATTTATAATTTAATTGTAACACCATGGTATTTTATAATTTTTTATTTTCAAATAAATCTAATTTCTTTGATAAATTGTGAAAAATGAAACCCAGATTCTTAATGAAACATAATATTGTATACCATTATAAAGTAGAAATTAAATTAGATAGTATCAATTAGAGTAACTAAATTATGAAACATCCATGGTTTATACATGTATAAAATAAATTCATTGGTTAAGAATTGATTAGAAATGAAAATAAAAATCATTTGTATGTAAAAAAAATATTTTTCTACAAAATTATTTTTATGCACATAATGTGTTTTTATATTTATAAATAAATTTGATGAATATTGGTGAATGATGTGAATTAAATTTTTATATAATTTATTTAGGGAATATTCTAATATTCATCTAATACTTTATTCTAGGAATGAGACAAGAATATATATCATGTTCTATACATAAATAATTTTCTTTTCTAAAAAATATTTCATCACATTTTGTGAAATATTTTAAAATGAATTTCCACTACGTATAGAAATTAAATATTAATAATTGGATTCTACATTTATAATTAATGTTAGAAATTTTTTTAAACAAGTGTCTTTAGTTTATAGTCAATATGAATAATAAACATAGTAAATTTTTTTAAACTCAGTAAGGACAAAACTGGTAATATATGGTTAAAACGTTGTGATAAGGCCTTAAAATTTATCTAACACTTTCACTTTTCTAATTATAAGAGTGTAATTAGGTCATTTATATATATATATATAATATATGTACAATTTGTTCAATATTTATTAGAATATGATCTTTATATTAGTTTAATAAAATAATATATACAAAATGTCGATCTTTTGACATTAATATCTCAACATTTTTATCATAATGAAAAAAGAGGATAAGTTTGATTATAAATGTTTATTTTAAATATAAATTATTATTTTATATCATTTTAATTTATTTATAATTTTTTGTTATTGAATTCTTACCTTAAAATAATATGAAATTCCAAAATAGTATTTATTAAATTAAAAGAAAAATATAATATAATATTTTAAAAAATATTAAAAGTAATAAATTTTAGGTTAATTATTGTGTTATATGATTTTTTAGATACATATTCCATATTAGGGATGTGATAAAACATTATATTTTCATTTTATCTCTGTCATAGACTCTTTAAAGTTAAATTAAATTAATATATCCAAAATTTACATTAATGATATTTTTTAATAAATAACATTTTATTAAAAGATTAAAAATTCATAAAAATATTATATTCATCCAAGTGAATTTAATATGGTTTAAAATATCAACCATGTTCCATTTATGTGCGATTTTTCCATTTATGGTAATATTCTAAACCCTTTAATATTGAAAAATTTCTTACAATGGTAAAGGTAAAAATGATTTATAGAGGGGTTAATAAAAATGATAAGGTTTTAAAATGACAAAAAAACCGCTATAAATTTCATTTTATGATGATATTTATACCTCATTTTTTATATTTTTTCATTTGGAAGAATTTTTCAAGATAATGACTTCATTATAACTTAGACTTTTATGAAATTACAAGTGTCTTCTCTCCCTCCCTTATAAAAGGAGACCCCTATATCTAATATAGAAAACTTTGACCCAACAATATCATCCAGAAAAATGAAATCATTTCTTATAAATTTTATTATAATCATTATAGAGGTTCGTTTCTCCCCAAAATACTAACCCTAGTGTCTTTTAGAAGAAATAAAAATGAGTTCTTACAAAGAAGATGTATTAACCTTAATTGATCACTTTCTTTTTGAGTTATTACTTTAGCAACTCTAAATATTTTTTATTTATCATAAAATAATAAATTAAGGATCATAAATGTTATAAAATTTTATTATGATTATCAAACCATTTTTATTTACCCTATTTCCATCAAATGGGAAGTGAAAGTATCAGTCCTGCGTATGTATAACTTACTTTCTCCACACAATAATATAATTTATTTAAATAACAATAATT
Source organism: Viscum album (assembly GCA_963277665.1). Lineage (NCBI taxonomy): Eukaryota > Viridiplantae > Streptophyta > Magnoliopsida > Santalales > Viscaceae > Viscum > Viscum album. The sequence continues at coordinate 1,836,081,956 of OY728160.1, read as the reverse complement.
CATTGATGGTTATTATGGTGGTTATGATATTTTTATATGATAGTTAATATATAATTATAATTATGAAGTTAGAATATCACATCTAACTTCTTATGTTATTATCTATTGGAAAATGATAACATCGCTCTTGTGTACAAGTGGTCCACCACCCTCACGAAGTATTGTGATTTTATTTTAATTTCCATTTTCTATGGATGGTAATCATTATAGTTTTAATTAATATATTATATATATTTGATATAATAATTATTATTTAATGGATAACTAAAATTTCCCAATATTTTGTTCCATCTATCAAAAAATGAAATGAACGTTCATGCGTACGTACATCCTACCATCTCCATGAATGGAGTAATTCATTTTTCTATCTCTTACATTTATGGATGAAACTAAATATTTATATAATTAATATATATGATATTTATATCATTATTGCCATGATAGACATTATGTAATCGTGATTAATTTTAAATGATAAGAACTTCCAAACAGAAATTTGGGTGAAGAACAAAACTCTTAACACCTTAAAACAAATATTTTAATAAATAATTATAAATAAATGGGTGGTGAAATGTTAAATTTGGATACCATATGATATTATAATTATTTAATTTCATATTTTATGGAATTATGAAAAATTTATATTTATTATACTATAGGTTATAGTTCTTTCGAAGAATGTGGAACTTAAGGTAAGGGTTTTATGTCACAATATCATTCTTTATCAAAATTGTTTATGATTTCGCTTCCAATGATATAATTTAATGATATACCCCTAAATAATCTTAGGAATGTCTTATATCCTATGATTATTTATAAATAATACATTTTTCCTTTCATTTTACTCCCTTTAAGAAGTCAAGATAGAAAAACAATGATTTTAAGAAAAATCCAATTTATTTATCTCTACTATTGAATATCATTTTTCTTTCATTCCCATATTTGCAGAAAAAAAGTTTTCAAAATGGTTTTAATATTATTATATAATTTTTTTAATTAATTTTTACCCATGTTTCACTTTTAAAAAAAATCAATGGAATATTCGTTTTGTTTTCTGAATGTGGTACCTTTTGACTTTTTACTAAAACTATGAAATGAATATTTATTTTAATCTAAAAGACATGAATGGAATTTCCCAAAAAATGGGGAATTAAATATTATAGATACACATAATTATCAAAGAAAAATATTATATCACTTTAGATTAATATTAAAAAAATTCAAAAATACATGCCTAAGCACTATAAATTATTAGTGTGTTTGGAGACTATAAACACTATATTCTTAGTCCATGAAAGATATTATATATACCCTATAGATATCTTTCCACATACTACTCTTCTTGTACATACCTTACATACAAAATTTCATTTTAACCTGGGGAAATGAAATATAAGAAAGGGAGATATTAGATTCTTAGGAATGGTAAACAAGGGAGATATCAGGATCACTTAAACATAACATGAGCACAAGTGTATGAGAACATGAGCACAACATCTAGAAACAATACCCTTCATATCATTTATAATAATCATGAGTCATGGAATAATTATTTTTATTTCATAAGGCATGAATCATAATGGACTCAATGAACATGATCCATGAGATCATAACATAGGAAAAACATTAGTTTCTTTCATATAGATAAGGAAAGAAAAAAATTTCCTTCGTAATCAAGGATGAATTCCTAGATAATTATAGTTTATTGGGTTCACTCTACAGACCATCATAGTTGTTAAGGTTCACTCCAAATATTATTATAGTAGATAGAGTCCCATACTTAACTAGGTTCACTCCCCATTCTAGTCATTCTAATCTCATGTGATATCCATTTTTACAGAATTCATTGGAGGGATATATAATTTCCTGACCACCTATAACAAAATTAAAAAACATGACTATGTGTCCAACAAGATAATTAAACATTTATCATAGTATAACCCAAGAAAAGTAAAATGGATTCATAAATATTTCATGATAACATAATCCATGGAAAATAAATGGGTTTCTTAAAAATGTTATCATGACACACATAAAACATCTATAAAAATAATAAGGTTTTTATAATTGTTTCATAACCCTATGAAATATTAGGTAGCATCAAAGGATGTACTTTTTGATGAAAATTCGATTAAAATTTCACTTGGAATATTTCTTGAGTAAATTAAAAAATTCATTTTCAAATCAGTTATTTAAAATATAAAAGCCTCCAAATTATTAAGGAAAAAATATTATTTCATAACATCCTTATAATATTATAATGAAATATTTGAAGCATTAAATGGTCAGGATGGAGGGAAATTCTATTCATTTCATGTGTGTTAAAAAAAGATTCATTTCACACTTTTAATAAAAATTCAAAAAGTACCTCATTCAGAAAGATAATAGAAGATTCATTTTATGTTTTTTTGTTAAAATTAAAACATTGGTAAAATTAATTTAAAAAATTATAGGTGAATATTAAAAAAATTATTGAAAACATTTTTAGGGAAAATAGATTGGGAAGAAAAATGATTTTCAACTGAAGAAATAAATATTCTCTAATTTACATAAATAATATTATTTTGTTATAATGATTCTTAAATAGAGTAAAATTAAATTTATTTATAAGAAAATGATCATATAATTTCCTCAATAGAAACACAAGAACAAACAATCCCTATTAAAATAGGATCGAAAGCTAAATCCCTTATCGCTTTGGTTACTTTTAAATCATAATCCCCATGAAATAATAACTTATGATGAGCATTTAAATATCAATAAAATAACTATATTTTTTATATAACATGCCCATGGGGATACATATACACCTAGTAAAACAAGATATGTTCAAAACATAACAGATGTCTCAAAGAAGATAATTTGAGATGATAAACCCTTACCTCATCTGTAACTTCATCTACACATTTTAAAACCATGTATATAATAAATATAGATTTATTATAAATATATTTAATAACAATAATAATATATATAATACATTATATGAATTATTTATAACCTTTTATCATATATTTATTAAAATGTATTTATTAAAATCATTGTTCCAGGTAATAACTGCTTCATTTTTCTTGTATGTTTTGGTTTGGTAGTTCGTGTCCTTGAAATTTGATCATGGTTCCATAATATCAATATTATTAATCATGAAATTAATATAATACATATTCTATTATAAACATATTTATATTCATCCAAAAAATCCATAGATATAAAAATGAATTAGATCGTTCATGGAGATAGAAGGTCGTACGTACGTATAAATGTTGTTTTCAGTTTTTGATGGATGGAAAACAATAATGGTAAATAATAATTAACCTTTAAATTATCATTATTATATCATATATATCATATATATTCATTAAATCTATCCATATTACCATCCATATAAAATTTAAATGAAAAATTAATCACATTTCTCTCTGGAGGTGGTAGTCCCCAAATACACATGAAAAATGTTATTGTTTTCCAAGTGATAATAAGGTAGAAATTTAGTTGTGATATTATAATTATATAAGTATTAATATATCATAAATATCATATACATATATATACATTAATTTTTTAATTATATCCATCCATGAGAGGCAATGATGGAAAATGAATTACTTTAGGTCGTGAGGTGGTAGTTCACCATACACACAATCGACGGTTTCATTTCCCATTTTATAGAAGGGGACGTGGATATATGTTATTTAACTATGAAAATAAAATAAAATTATATTTAAGATAACTTTTTTATTATTCGTTCATTTATGAATAATATATTAAGGTGTTAAAAAAGAAATAAAATGGAAATTCATGTTTCAGAACTATACATCTTCTTCAGAAAACCTATTTAGTTTTATACCTAAATCCTTCCTATGATGATTTTATGATAATAAAAGGCCTCATGGCCTTATATATATTTGTTATTATGTAATATTTTAAGGTTATTTCCAAACCAAAAGTATCATTATTTTCAAGAGGAGAGGAGAAGGGGTTTCCTTTTTAAGTTGGAGAGAAGGGCCACTTAGAATTTTTTAAAAGAATAAAATATATTTGTGTATTATTAAAAAAATCGATAAAAAAATGGATCATTATAAAATATTATACTCTATAGGGTCTAAATATTTTCATAAAATATAATTTATACAAGTTTTGAGTTCATTTAAACTCTTATCTATTTAGTTTAACCCTCGATAAACATTTTGTTTACCATAACCGTGGAGATAGATTTTTACTCTTTTTACTATTAATTATGAAGAATAATTAAGGTGAAATTATTAAATAATATTAATTATTATATTTAAAAATATTTAATAAATTTTATGAAATTAAATTCATATGATTAGAAGAATTTAATTTAAAATTAAACTAAAAACCACTATAAAAATCTATATTCCAATGAAATTTGTTTCTTTAGTTTGAAAAGTTTCTATATAAAAATGGCACATAAAATTTATGCCCATAAAATAAAATATATTAATTAAAATATAATTTAAATAATTGAACTTTTAAAACTATTTTAAAACAAAATGGAAATTTGATAATTCTTTAAATGAAAAGTTATTTTTTTAATAAAAATCAATATTTTTCATTATTCATTGAAAATATAATCAATTTTGAAAATTCTAAAAACATAACTCTAAGATAATTTTTACATGTTGATTTTAAAAATAATGTTCATTTTATCAAAAAAAATTTCTAAATATTTCAAAATAAATAATTATATTATTTTCTTATAAATAGCAATAAAAACTATTTTAAGGAAAAATGAATATTTTTGAAACCTAGAAATACATTAGAAATAAATATTTATATAAAACCATTATAAATATTTTCAAAATGTGTTCATTATTAATCATATCACTAATTTAATTTTTATATCATAATGGTATACTATATTATGATTTATTTGGACTCATGGTTGTATGTATCACAAGCTATCAAAAAAATAAATTTATTTTAAAAGAAATATATCATAAAATTTTGGGGTGTTACATTAAACAAATTTAAAATGAATTTATCCCTTTAAATTAGGTCACTTTGATACAAAACAATGAGAATATTGTTTTTCATTACATCCTCGAGTTCCCAAGTATCTTATTTTGAATTTTTGATTCCTCTAGAGAACTATAACCAGCATAGTAGTATTGTTTCATAGAACTTTATCTCTATGATCTATGATTTATACTGGTTGTTCTTGATAGGAAATATTTTTATATAGTGGTAATAATTTTGAGGTTAGTACAAATGATTGATCATGTATTTGTATCCTCAATGGAGACACTGGAACACATCATGAACTTATGATAGGTTCGATGGGAGTGAAAATTTATAAGTTAACATTCCTACTAGGTCAAGAATCTCATGGGGACCAATATACTTAGGGATTATCCTTACATTCTTCCTAGATCTCATAAAATTATTCCATGGAGAGATTTTCATAAAAATTTTATCATCAACATCAAACTCTATATCTTTTCGATGAATATCAATATAACATTTCCATTGACTCTTGACCCCCTAGATGTGATATTGAATGGATCTAGATTTCTCTTCCATTTCCTTACCTATATCAGATCCCAATATATTTATTTCTCTAATTTCATCCCAACATGTTGGAAATCTATACTTATATCCATAAGGGGACTCATAAATAACCATATTAATTCTCAAGTGAATGCTATTTTTGTAATATAAATTGAATAAAGGATACTTTTGATCCCAACCACCTTTGAATTATTTAAAAATATATCACAACATAACCTATAGGGTTTGAATAGTCTCTAATAATTAAAATATATATGAGTATGATAAGATGTTGTAAAACTAAATTGTAAATATAGAGGGCACTGAAGACTTCACTAAAAATTTGAGGCAAACAACATATTCAGATCAGATATAATAGAATTCGATACTCTGTGAAAATTTTACACTTACCTAAAATGAATTAGAGTATTTTGATTTAGAGATAAATATTCTCTGATATAAATGATGTTTTAAGATTTCTTCAGTTACTGACTACAATAAAAATATAATTATAGCCTTTAAACATTTTGGGGAGTCAGATTAAAAAATAATAGGTGTTGTTTTCTCATTTTCATTCTGGTATGGTCAATTTGTAACATTCTATTAGACATCCGTCTCTTAGCCTTAACTTGTTTACATACCAAACACCAATAAATATTCACATAAATATCAATCTCCAGGTTTTCCCAAAAAAGTACTCTTTCCAATCTCTATATATCTTCATACATCCTAGATAAATATATAGTGATGACCTATGAGCCTTATCTAATAGCTCATTCTTCAAATATGGTTTGGATGGAACACATTAAATATTCCAAAACATTATAATTGTATCAAAATCATGATTGAACTGAAGAAAATTTCTAATGATTTTCATATCTTTAAATCTTCTATTTTTTCATATTAAATATTTACTTTGATAGGTGGTTTAACTCTCATTTGATAAAGATGATATTTCTACCATTACTTCAAGATTTAAAGAACCATCCTTTGAAAATATAAAAATATTATATATTTTGTAATCCTTATAATAGATAATCTAGCATGATCATTTTTACCTAGATAAATTTCCACCTTGTTAGCGTTCCCATGGTGGTAATGTATTTATCATTCGTAATGTTTAATATGCTTCAATAATATCCTCCTAAACACGTTCAAATATTTTTATTCCAATATATAATTTAAAAATTTATGATTAGTATATAAATCAAATTTCACCATATAGATAATTCTTCCATATCATTAATGAAAAAAACCACAACTAAATCCAAATTAGGTGTTTGTTAATTTTACTCATAAATCTTCAACTTTTGGAAAGTATAATCTATGAATATATCATTATGCCTGAGAAAACATCCCATTCCCTTCTTTTATACATCAATATAGAATAAAAACACTTCTATGATGCATAGTAATGTAGGTATAGGTGTTTTTACTATCCTTTTCTTTAGTTCCTTGAAATTATTTTCACATTCATCTATCTGAAGGAACATGGATCCCTTCCAAGTAAATATTGTGAGTAGATTGAAAAATCATGAGAAATAGTCAATAATGTTTCGATAATTTCCATCTAAACTAAAAAATCTTATCTCAGTCACTATATTCGATGTAGGGAAACATTCAATAACATCTAATGGATCTATGGATATTCCATCGCATGAGATTATATGTCTTAAAAAGGAAATTTTTTGTTTCCAAAATTCAAACTTTGTAATTTTTTCATAAAGAATCCCCTTCTTTAGGGTTTTAATTATAATCCTTAGCTGATATTCATGATTGTACTTACTCATTCAATATATAATAATATCATTTCTAAATACTAATAAAACATGGTCAAGGTAATATATAAAGACTTTATCCATTAAATCTATTAACACAGTGTGGGAATAAGTAAGACCAAACGGAACCACTATATATTCATAGTGTCCATAACTTGTACATAATATTTTCTTTGGTATATCCTCCCTCCCGAAATTCAATTAGTGATATTTAGAATGATGATCAATCAGGTAAAATTATTGATCCATGAAAAATTGACAAAAGAGTCATCATTATGGGGCATATGATAGTTATTAATGATTTTGATCTTGTTAAGTTCCTGATAATAAATATAGATTCACATTGACCCATCTTTTTTTTGTTAAAAATAGTGGGTTCACCGCAAGGTGAAAAACATGGATGAGTAAATCCATTTTCAAGATTCTCTAATATTTTCTTCTTTAATTACTAAAACTCAATTGAGTTTGTTTCTACATCAAGTATTTTTAATTAGTGTTTCACGAGGAATGTTTTTTATTTAGAAGTCAACTTCATGGTTTGGTGGAATACTAAGAAACTCTTCTGGAAGGACGTCAAAAAAATCGAACACAATAGTCATATCATTGATTTTGTGTGTCTTCCCAACCATCTAAGATAAACACCTTATCTGAATTAGAATCAAGAACCATACAATGGATGTTATTACCATTTTATATTCATATTTATCAATGCACTGATAATCGATCATAGGTTGGTTCAGAATAAAAAATTTGATTTCTATTACCCAAAAATTTATGTTGTATTTGTGTAAATAAACACAATCCATTACGAAGATAATATCAAAATCAACTAGATGTAAAATAACAAGATTTATAGAACTCAATTTCCCACAAAGTGAAACTATATATGAACTATATACTTAAGATGAATTCATTATACCAGTAGTGTATTTCACTACTTATTCAATAATTAATATTTCGTATTTCATTTTGATACACTTAGAAAATTATTAAAATATTAATTAGTGACCAAATACTATCATGACCCCCTCCCTCCAAATATTCCCCTCTTAAACTGGAAGTGAAGGAAGAGAGATAATGACCACTGATTCCTACCTCCAGTAGGCCCTAGGATAGAGACCAGCACCAAGGGTTTAAAAATATCACAACATGGGAGGAATTATCTTATTTATAGTAACCAAGATTTAGATATAAGATGTATCAACCACAAAAAACTGAAAGAAATATATATAAATGAAGCCAAAATATATCCCACATGCATGTATAATGTAAAACTTCTAAAAATACAATGAAAAGATCCAAATTAAATAGTAAAAGAACAATGATAAGAAAAAACATAGAAATTTTCCTAATGTCCAAGCTAGTAATGCATACCGTAGTCCTCATAGTCCTCTTAGAACCCTGAAAATAGTTTATATTCATAGATTGAGCATACAAGTACACTTAGTAGGGAAAACCAAAGTCTCTCATGCACAAGTTAAGAAGCATACTTATTCTCTAGTGAGAAAAAGTTGAAACCAAAAGCACCTAACAAGGTATACTAGCCACCCCAACCTCACCAAAGGCACACTCATGAAATATTGCAAGTCAAGTAAAGTAATATAATATGAAAATTGATTATAGGGTACCACGCACCACATTCCCACTGATTATCTGCTCTCACACCATAATGAAAAATTTCCTGGTACTCCCACCTCTTCTGAGAGAACCACGTCACAACCCACCCACACACACCTGGTTCACATACCACATCACATCCCACCAGCACACACCTGGTACTCACAACTTCATCTTATCTTGTATGCAGACCCCTAGTCCACAAACCACACCACATCCCAAAGACACCTGAGAAGAACAATACATCTCATCCTGAAGACACCTGGGAAGCGCAAATAATCTCATCTTGAATACACATGGGAATATTATCTTTCCCACACACACTAAGGCCTGAAAAACCACAACATCACTGAAGAGTCTTTGGCTATCACCACCTGGAAGAGGGAGTAGGTAAGATTGGGTGGCCAGCCATCCATCCTCTCACTATGTTATTTGGGAAAGACCCCCCCCCCATAATAATTGGGGTGTTCGGTGTGTAGTGGTCAATTAGGGTGGGGTTCATATAGAATCAAAATAAAGTAAAAGTGTAACATCCCCTAATGATAAAGGGGTAAATGACTAAATGATATGACTCATGTCAACAAGGTGCACCTTCCTTATTGGGAGCCTGTCTGATTAGAACTCCACAGTTAAGCGTGCTTGGCCTGGAGTAGTGATTAGGATGGGTGACCTTCTGGGAAGTTTCTCAGGATGTGTGTGAGTGAGGACAAATCATACTGGAAAGGACATGTGTTGGCCTGTGGGGACTGTCATTAGTCAGATGACCCGTTCGGGCATGTGGGTGGACCCTAGGGTGGGCCCCACGTGTCTGCGGGGAAACTGGTGGTACCTGGTGGACTAGGACCCGATGGCCATGTTAAGGCGGGGTGGTTGTGCTCTCACCGGGACCCGGTTGTCACATTTGGTATCAGAGGTGGTACTGTAGAGACCCGAAGCTTGAAGTACATGGACATTACATTACATTTGCAGAATACTTAGTACATAACAAAAACACACACACAAGGATCGTAATAGTTTAGTGTCTTTGGAAACTCGGAACGTAATCTTCTAATCGTTGTGAAAGATTTTCAACATCTCCTATAAAGATCTTCCCTTTTTTTACCTAAAACCTTTCTTTATATCCTGGGGAAAAGAAAACATAAAAGGGTGAGCTCAAATGCTCAGTAAGGGTAAACAAAAGAAATATCAATCACATTGTATTCATAAGAACATAACATTTTGGAAATCTTAACCTGCAAAAGAGAGCATAATTTCATAACATGGGATAAATCATGGCAGTGAAATGTAATCACAATAATCATAACTTAAAACATGAAACTTTGTGGCATTCACACATAGTCATAGAGAATCATTTCTTGTTAGTCAAGACTCATTGCCAAGACTATCTTAGTGGACAAAGTCCCTTTCTGAATCGAGTAACCCTCGTTTTAGTCCTGTTTCACTGAACTGGTATAACCTACCATTCCAGCCATGTCTATCTCATGAGATATAAAATCTTTACCCAATGCATTGGAGAGAGATATAGGTCCCACCCATCTTATAATGAATCCTTTCTTATGTGTGCCACATAATCATAAATCATACATCATCACATAACACATGTAACAAAAATGGGATTCTTGAAACATCAGGACATCATAAAACAAATCATATAAGGTAAATGACTTCATAAAAATAATTCCCTCACAACATAATCAAATCAATGTAATAATAGGGATAAAAACATAACCCTATATTATCTTAGATGGAAAATAATTTTGATAAAACACTTGAACTCCATTCTTGAGGAAAATATCCCTTCTTCTTCAAAAACATTTTTCCTTTCATAACATGTCATACGAATTTAAAATAAAAAAAAGGTTGATTAAAAATAAACTTGAAAACTTTTAAAGGAATCTTCTTGGAAATAATGTTTTAAAAATCCATTCATGTCGTATAAGTTAAAAAAAACATTCTTCATACTTTTGTCGGAAAAGTCAAAAAGTACCTCGTATGAAAAACGAAAAAAGATTCCTTTCATATCCTTTAATAAAAACTCACCGAAGGGTAGAATTGGATTTAAACAATTTTAGGTGGATGGAAATAACATTACATATTGAGTAAACATGGATGCGGACGATAAAATACACCCCAGTAAATTTCAAAGAATAAACAATCTCGGATAAAAATGAGATTGTGATATTTCCCCTTACCTTAGGTCCGATTTGCTTCGTATGTGTCCGAACCTCCTATATAATGATTTAAATAATGTCATTGACTTATTACAGAATCATATTCACTGTTATTATATATATGGTTCACTTATGACTTTATATTACCCGTTCTTTTGTAAATTCCATGTTAAAGAAGCGTTTTGGGTAAAATCGTTTCATTTATCGTAGGTGTTTTGACTTGTTGTTCTTGAGATTATTATTACTTATATCCTGATTTACTTACTTCCAGAATATAAAATATGATTTATATATCATATATATTCAGTATATATATATATATAATAGATAGATAAATAAAATGAAAAACACCGTTCATGGAGACGGTAGTCCGTACGTACGCATGAATGCTGTTTTCCTTTCCTTATTGTCTTGAATGGAAGTAAGTATATGACATACATATATATATATACATAAATCCAGTAGCTTTATAATGTCATATATTTCATTATTATTTCTTATATGTACTTTATAATCATTCTTAAATGGTTAACATGGAGAATGAATCTCATCGCGTCGTGGAGACGGTAGTCCGTACGTACGCACGAGCGATGATATCGTTCCCATGGTCGTGGAATTGTGTTGAAGTGTATGTATACTGTTTCAGTATCAATATAAATTTATAATAATCATATATAGTTACTCATTACACCATTATACCCATCCTTGTAAGGTGGTGGTGGAAAATAGATTACACCACGGCGTGGAGACGGTATTCCGTACGTACGCACGCGCGGTGATTTATTTTTCCGTAGGATGGATAGATGGTGAAATAGGGTTGTTTCATACTTAAAATAACATATCAGTATATGATTGATACTGATGTTATTACTTCATAATGAAACAACCTAAGAAGAAGAAGTGGAAGAAGAAATAAAGATGAAAGAATTGGTAACGGTAATTACCTCTTCTTTGAAGCGCCTCTTTGAGACCTCCTCTTAGGGCACTAAAATTGGTCTTTGAGGAAGACCAGAACCTCTAGGATGTTTCTAGGGAAGTGGAGAAGAGATTTTGGCAGGGGTTGGCCGAGCATGAGTGCTCAAATTGGTGTGAGGAGGAGGGGGAGGAGGTGTCCTTTTATAAGGGAGGAGAGGGGCACCTTAGGAATACCTCAAAATATTATTTTATATTAATGTCAAAATCGGTTTATAATGGTTCCAAATGGTCTTATTTCGAATCTAAAGTGGGGATGGGTCGATATCCTATCATCCAATAGGATTTAGACAAGTTTAGGGTATTATTTTAACCTTATCAATTAGATTTAACTCTAAGTTAAATAATTTAACTTTTACCATGTCTTTTTGTTTTCTTTCACAATATGGTTAATACACTTACTATAACATGCCAAACGAACCCCAAATTGTATATTATTAATACATATATCCTTATCTAAGTCATTTGGCCTAACCTTAGATTTGTAGGAATAAAATAACAATTAATAATATAATATTTGATTTAAAAACTATTTTGTGTCAATTTTGACACTATTTGATATATGATTTTTGTGAAAGTCATAACAGAATTATATGTTCGAACCAAGTTGATTAAATAAACACTAATATATCATAGTAACCTTGAAAATTAGTGGAATTCATAAAAAGTCTTAAATTACATTTATTTTGGTATTTATAATATCAATTATGTCAATATTTCATTAATAAGATAATTACTGCATCATCATTGTGTCATAAATAAATTAAATTATTTGATGTCTAAAAATTACAAATAAAATACCATTATGTAGGAAATATTTTTATCTTTCTAATTAATATTTACAATAGAATTTATCTTATGTAAAACCCTATATTAAAAATATTTTAGTAAATAAACATTGATTTTAACTCTTTTAACTCTTCTTTGAATTAAATAATAATAAATGTCCTAATCTAATCCAAGTGGGCCTAAATGATAATATTTTACACTTAAGGTTGTTTTTGGTCGAGATACACTTTTCCAATAGAATTATGACATGTGTTAGGATAATATTAATATCATTATTACCCTTAATTACCCTATTTACTTTTAACCGTGGTAAATAAAAGTAAAAAGTTACTATTCACCAAAAATTATTTTCATCACATTGAACCACATTTTACTTACTGACATCAACCGTGTCTCTCGGATTTTTGAAATTCCATTCACAGAACCGGTAAAATTAAGTTTTATGAAAAATTCAGTTTTTTAACTACCACTTAGTAGTTTCACTATTCATCACAAATTGATGTTTTTCAGAACAATGCCAAAATTTCATCCTAAGCTATATTTCATATTCCGAATTCAAAAATGAAATCTATTTTACCAAATTCATAACATAGAAGTTGCATTAATTAATTTTATAATTAAATCCCGCTGTTAAAATAAATAGCGTGTTTTTAGGAAATAATATATATCAAAAGATTGACACTTGATTATGTCTTGTTTAAATGTGAAATTACAACCAATGACCAACATTGTATTAAATTGTAAAAATATATTCTAAATATACATTAAAACCACTCAAATTAATAATTTATCACTATTAATTATTTCGATTAAAAAAGTTGTTTTTAATTATAATTTAGTAATTTTCACTATTCATCATAATATGAAAGTTATCCGAAAAGTACCAAAATTTCACCTTAGGCTAAATTCGATACTCCGAATCCAAAAATGAAGTCCATTTTGAGAGCTAAAATTTCTAAAATTTAAAAAGTGGTTATTACTATTCATAACGGCTAGTTTTAATAATATTTTAATAGCATATCGTCGTTTCGTGAAACTCAGTATTACGTACTACACACGCTATCGAGGAAGGTTGCGATTGCGTGTAATGAAAGGCAAGTCAAGGATGAATGTTGTGCAATCTCCTTTTTGTGTTGCGTACAACACAAGATATTAATGAAATTAAAAAGAACATTTTTCATAAAATCTCGGGGTGTTACATTCTACCCCCCTTAAAATGAATTTCGCCCTCGAAATTCGTCGGGGTTATAAATGGTTTACTATTAGAAATTTTCTTTGATAGAAACCCACATCGTAAAAAGGAATACCAAAACATGGCATTAAAAACTAAATTATGAAATGTAACAATTACCCAAATAAACTAATCACTGGGTTTCCACATAGGTGAAAATATGGATATGGAAGAGAAATCTAACCATCATGTTCTGATGGAGAGTGGTAGAGAACATGGATATGGAAAAGCTAGCAATCAAAAATCCATAAATTTGTGACGATCTAAGGTACCATCTGATTAATCAGATATAAGAGCACTAGGACAACATTTTTGGTTTTCAAGATCATTTCTCTAAAGTTGAAGAATTTGAATTAGAATAAATACTTACTTTATTTTGGTACAATCTCACTGTTGTTCGTGCCTTGAACAATTTCCACTTCATCTCTTAAATAAATGAAGTTGAATTTGTTATTCGTGAAGTGTTAGCAGATCATGTGATAGAATGACAGGTCATTCCATCTGTCTTAAACTAAAGGTTAGCAAAAGTTATTAAATATACATAAGTCATTCTATAGTGAGATTAATCATATATGGTTCCTAAAATGGACTTATACTTCATATATCATACTGCTTAATATAATAAAACTAGTTTATACTAAACAGGGACTTCCTATAGGCCAGTGGTAGGCGATAAAGGCCAGTCGCACTTCGGTTGTGGGTTCGATTCCCACAGCCTTGTCCGAAGCGATGGGCTGTCGCCCGTCCTGCAGGTTGTCCTTTTTCTAAAACTACATTACTATAACATCCCATCAATAATATCGAAAATCTTCTATCCTTAAACAATACTAACTTATGTACAACATAATCCATTATAATCTTTAGGCTTATCCATAATACTACAGTCCACTCTCATAATATAGTGAAAATGATTACCAGAGATTTAATACTGTCGTTAATCCCCATATATCATAAGATATGTCTTGTTGGTCACATTCCAAACATTCAAAGGCCTTAATAATGTATTCTCTTGAATACCCATTGAACCTTAGTGAAAACATGAATGCAGTTAAAAGTTAACACTTTCCACATACCAAAATCCTCAAAATTCTATATACTCAAACCATGATATCACTTAGTCCTTATATCAATCATGAGGTCATGAATACTATTAAACATTTCATTTTCTCGTTTTCCCTTTATTATGCGCATATCATCTTATTTCCAAAAATATCTCAATCACTTTGAATATCACATCAATAAATATTGCAATACTCAATGATACAACATTATTTTGGAATCCCATTACATAAACACTTAATCATTCCACCACATCGTTGTCATATTCAACATTGCCAATAGTGATCGCATGTGACTTCCCTTTTTCCTTTGCCTTCAGTGGTTGCTCATGTCGATCATCACTAACCCTTGGATTAGGGCATTTATTAGCATAATGCCCCATTTCCTTGCACTTGAAGCATTGAAGTGTTGGTGGTGCGTTCTCTGCAGTGTTTGCTTTATTCATATCATTAGAAACCCTTTTTCCATTACTTCGACACTCAGCTGCTCGATGACCTTCTTTTCCACACTTAAAACATTTTCTAGTCCCTTTAAGACAATCTCCACCATGCTTCTTTCCACACTTTGTGCATAAGGAAACATTCATCTTCTTTTCACCATTATTCTGAGATTTCTCCTTGAACTCCATCTTTCGTTTCTTGTCAAAATCATGAGATGGATATGTAACACCAACTTCCATTTCTACCTTGATAGCAAAATGCACAATTTCTTCATAGCTACTGAAGTCTCTTATAGCTAATGCCCTTCGAAGACTTGGTTTTAAGACACTGAAAAATCGATCAACTTTACTTTCAGGTTGGATGATAATGCCAGATGCATACCTTGCAAGTCTTGTAAAATTTGCTTCGTATATACCAACAGATTCATCATCCTTTTGCTTTAGTTCAAGAAACTCCTTCTCCATCTTTGTTCGAAGAATATGAGGGAAGTACTTATTGAAAAATAAGTTCTTGAACTCGTCCCATTCCATGGACTCAATTTCATCTCTTTGCCTCGTATTTTTGATAAGATTCCACCATTGATCGGCTTCACCTTCCAAACGATATACTGCTAAGATGACTTTATCATGCTCAGAACATTGAAGAACTGAAAATATCTTTTCAGTGGTACTGATCCATTGTTCAGCAACAAGTGGATCAGAAGACCCACTGAAAGAAGGTGGACGTTGCCTCATGAAGGATTCAATAGAATATTGTTCCCTTCTCTGCTCATTTGGAAGTCCAGAATGATTCATAGCTTGTGTAAGTATAGCAATAAGATTTTTCACTCCATCTCCCATAACATTTTTTTGTTCAGGAGGGCAATCATTGCATTGTCCATTGCATTGATCAACATGGTTCCTTCGGGTTCCAGCCATCGTCTAAAACCCAAAAAGAATAGTGTGAGAGGCAAAAATAATGCTAGGGAAAACAACATAATAAAGGGGGAGTACCTTAAATATCTAACATTTTAGGTTTAATTCTATGATCGTTAGCGTAATTCTAGTACTATAACCTATACGTATACTAAACCTTAGGGACATCCCTAGACATACCTTAGAAATATCTCTAGGGATCTCACTAAAGTTCTCGCATCCTAGTTTCCAAAGGTTGACTAAACCTTTCCTCTGATACCAACTGTAGATACCCGAAGCTTGACATACATGGACATTACATTACATTTGCGGAATACTTAGTACATAACAAAAACACACACACAAGGATCATAATAGTTTAGTGTCTTTGGAAACTCGGAACGTAATCTTCTAATCGTGGTGAAAGATTTTCAACATCTCCTATAAAGATATTCCTTTTTTTTACCTAAAACCTTTCTTTATATCCTGGGGAAAAGAAAACATAAAAGGGTGAGCTCAAATGCTCAGTAAGGGTAAACAAAATAAATATCAATCACATCGTATTCATAAGAACATAACATTTTGGAAATCTTAACCTGCAAAAGAGAGCATAATTTCATAACATGGGATAAATCATGGCAGTGAAATGTAATCACAATAATCATAACTTAAAACATGAAACTTTGTGGCCTTCACACATAGTCATAGAGAATCATTTCTTATTAGTCAAGACTCATTTCCAAGACTATCTTAGTGGACAAAGTCCCTTTCTGAATCGAGTAACCCTCGTTTCAGTCCTGTTTCACTGAACCGGTATAACCTACCATTCCAGCCATGTCTATCTCATGAGATATAAAATCTTTACCCAATGCATTGGAGGGAGATATAGGTCCCACCCATCTTATAATGAATCCTTTCTTATGTGTGCCACATAATCATAAATCATACATCATCACATAACACATGTAACAAAAATGGGATTCTTGAAACATCATGACATCATAAAACAAATCATATAAGGTAAATGACTTCATAAAAATAATTCCCTCACAACATAATCAAATCAATGTAATAATAGGGATAAAAACATAACCCTATATTATCTTATATGGAAAATAATTTTGATAAAACACTTGAACTCCATTCTTGAGGAAAATATCCTTTCTTCTTCAAAAACATTTTTCCTTTCATAACATGTCACACGACTTTAAAATAAAAAAAAAGTTGATTAAAAATAAACATGAAAACTTGTAAAGGAATCTTCTTGGAAATAATGTTGTAAAAATCCATTCATTCCGTATAAGTTAAAAAAACATTCTTCGTACTTTTGTCGGAAAAGTCAAAAAGTACCTCGTATGAAAAACGAAAAAAGATTCCTTTCATATCCTTTAATAAAAACTCACTGAAGGGTAGATTTGGATTTAAACAATTTTAGGTGGATGGAAATAACATTACATATTGAGGAAACATTGATGTGGATGATAAAATACACCCCAGTAAATTTCAAAGAATAAACAATCTCGGATAAAAATGAGATTGTGATATTTCCCCTTACCTTAAGTCTGATTTGCTTCATATGTGTCCGAAACTCCTGTATAATGATTTAAATAATGTCATTGACTTATTAAAGAATCATATTCACTGTTATTATATCATATATGGTTCACTTAAGACTTTATATTACCCGTTCTTTTGTAAATTCGATGTTAAAGAAGCGTTTTGGGTAAAATCGTTTCATTTATCGTAGGTGTTTTGACTTGTTGTTCTTGACATTATTATTACTTATATCCTGATTTACTTACTTCCAGAATATAAAATATGATTTATATATCATATATATTCAGTATATATATATATATAATATATAGATAAATGAAATGAAAAACACCGTTCATGGAGACGGTAGTCCGTACGTACGCATGAACGCTGTTTTCCTTTCCTTATTGTCTTGAATGGAAGTAAGTAGATGAAATACATATATATATATACATAAATCCAGTAGCTTTATAATGTCATATATTTCATTATTATTTCTTATATATACTTTATAATCATTCTTAAATGGTTAACATGGAGAATGAATCTCATCGCGTTGTGGAGACAGTAGTCCGTACGTACGCACGAGCGATGATATCGTTCCCATGGTCGTGGAATTGTGTTTAAGTGTATGTATACTGTTTCAGTATCAATATAACTTTATAATAATCATATATAGTTACTCATTACACCATTATACCCATCCTTGTAAGGTGGTGGTGGAAAATAGATTACACCACGGCATGGAGACGGTATTCCGTACGTACGCACGCGCGGTGATTTCTTTTTCCGTAGGATGGATAGATGGTGAAATAGGGTTGTTTCATACTTAAAATAACATATCAGTATATGAGTGATACTGATGTTATTACTTCATAATGAAACAACCTAAGAAGAAGAATTGTAAGAAGAAATAAAGATGAAAGAATTGGTAACGGTAATTACCTCTTCTTTGAAGCGCCTCTTTGAGACCTCCTCTTAGGGCACTAAAATTAGTCTTTGAGGAAGACCAGAACCTCTAGGATGTTTCTAGGGAAGTGGAGAAGATATTTTGGCAGGGGTTGGCCGAGATTGAGAGCTCAAATTGGTGTGAGGAGGAGGGGGAGGAGGTGTCCTTTTATAAGGGAGGAGAGGGGCAGCTTAGGAATACCTCAAAATATTATTTTATATTAATGTCAATATCGGTTTATAATGATTCCAAAGGGTCTTATTTCGAATCTAAAGTGGGGATGGGTCGAAATCCTATCATCCAATAGGATTTAGACAAGTTTAGGGTATTATTTTAACCTTATCAATTAGATTTAACTCTAAGTTAAATAATTTAACTTTTACCATGTCTTTTTGTTTTCTTTCACTATATGGTTAATACACTTACTATAACATGCCAAAAGAACCCCAAATTGTATATTATTAATACATATATCCTTAGCTAAGTCATTTGGCCGAACCTTAGATTTTTAAGAATAAAATAACAATTAATAATATAATATTTTATTTAAAAACTATTTTGTGTCAATTTTGACACTATTTGATATATGATTTTTGTGAAAGTCATAACAGAATTATATGTTCGAACCAAGTTGATTAAATCAACACTAATATATCATAGTAACCTAGAAAATTAGTTTAATTCATAAAAAGTCTTAAATTACATTTATTTTGGTATTTATAATATCAATTATGTCAATATTTCATTAATAAGATAATTACTGCATCATCATTGTGTCATAAATAAATTAACTTATTTGATGTCTAAAAATTACAAATAAAATACTATTATGTATTAAATCTTTTTATCTTTCTAATGAATATTTACAATGGAATTTATCTTATGTACAACCCTATATTAAAAATATTTTAGTAAATAAACATTGATTTTAACTCTTTTAACTCTTCTTTGAATTAAATAATAATAAATGTCCTAATCTAATCCAAGTGGGCCTAAATGATAATATTTTACACTTAAGGTTGTTTTTGGTCGAGATAAACTTTTATAATAGAATTAGGACATGTGTTAGGATAATATTAATATCATTCTTACCCTTAATTACCCTATTTACTTTTAACCGTGGTAAATAAAAGTAAAAAGTTACTATTCACCAAAAATTATTTTCATCACATTGAACCACATTTTACTTACTGACATCAACCGTGTCTCTCGGATTTTTGAAATTCCATTCACAGAAACGGTAAAATTAAGTTTTATGAAAAATTCAGTTTTTTAACTACCACTTAGTAGTTTCACTATTCATCACAAATTGATGTTTTTCAGAACAATGCCAAAATTTCATCCTAAGCTATATTTCATATTCCGAATTCAAAATTGAAATCTATTTTACCAAATTCATAACATAGAAGTTGCATTAATTAATTTTATAATTAAATCCCGCTGTTAAAATAAATAGCGTGTTTTTAGGAAACAATATATATCAAAAGATTGACACTTGATTATGTCTTGTTTAAATGTGAAATTACAACCAATGACCAACATTGTATTAAATTGTAAAAATATATTCTAAATATACTTTAAAACCACTCAAATTAATAATTTATCACTATTAATTATTTCGATTAAAAAAGTTGTTTTTAATTATTATTTAGTAATTTTCACTATTCATCAGAATATGAAAGTTATCCGAAAAGTACCAAAATTTCACCTTAGGCTAAATTCGATACTCCGAATCCAAAAATGAAGTCCATTTTGAGAGCTAAAATTTCTAAAATTTAAAAAGTGGTTATTAATATTCATAACGGCTAGTTTTAATAATATTTTAATAGCATATCGTTGTTTCGTGAAACTCAGTATTACGTACTACACACGTTATCGAGGAAGGTTGTGATTGCGTGTAATGCAAGGAAAGTCAAGGATGAATGTTGTGAAAGCTCCTTTTTGTGTTGCGTACAACACAAGATATTAATGAAATTAAAAATAACATTTTTCATAAAATCTCGGGGTGTTACAGGTACCAAGCCTTAAGTGCATGGTGCACTGCCTGGGTTGAGATGTAGGGCCCACAACGAGGGCGTTTTGATTTAAAGGGGGGGTGATTGAAACATCCCCTAATGATAAAGGTTTAAATGACTAAATGATATTAATCATGTCAACAAGGTGCACCTTCCTTATCGAGAGCCTGTCAGATTAGAACTCCACAGTTAAGCGTGTTTGGCCTGGAGTAGTGATTAGGATGGGTGACCTTCTGGGAAGATTCTCAGGATGTGTGTGAGTGAGGACAAATCATACTGGAAAGGACATCTGTTGGCCTGTGGGGACTATCATTAGTCAGATGACCCGTTCGGGCATGTGGGTGGACCCTAGGGTGGGCCCCACGTGTCTGCGGGGCAACTGGTGGACTAGGACCCGACGACCATGTTAAGGCGGGGTGGCTGTGCTGTCACCGGGACCCGGTTGTCACAAAAAGTATGTATATATATGAACCAAACACTTAGGGTGGGCCCGTTCGGGCATGTGGGTGGACCCTAGGGTGGGCCCCACGTGTCTGCGGGGCAACTGGTGGACTAGGACCCGACGGCCATGTTAAGGCGGGGTGGCTGTGCTGTCACCGGGACCCGGTTGTCACAAAAAGTATGTATATATATGAACCAAACACTTAGACTAACCTATGGGTTCTCAACCAAACTACCACCCCATAACACTTCCTCATTTGCTACTACCTCTAAATGCTTATATCAGGATGAATGATGGTCACTTCTGAAGTTGATAAAATAAATCCTCTTAACACCCAATAATTTTGATGTTATTAAGAACTTACTAGGACCCGACAGCCATGTTAAGGCGGGGTGGCTGTGCTGTCACCAGGACCCGGTTGTCACAAAAATTATGTATATATATGAACCAAACACTTAGACTAACATGTGGGTTCTCAACCAAACTACCACCCCATAACACTACCACCTTTGCTACTACCTCTAAATGCTTATATCAGGATGAATGATGGTCACTTCTGAAGTTGATAAAATAAATCCTCTTAACACCCAATAATTTTGATGTTATTAAGAACTTACTACTTATTCCATTCCAACCCGAGCAACTAACAACTACAACACACAACCATCCTCATAACCAATCCAAACAGAGGAAGGAAACTATGATAAAACACCCCACTTCACACATACTCTCCATTTAGCACCCAAGACAACCACTACCATTATCATTATTTAATGTAATTATTCCCAACCTATGGAAAATATCCTAACTCAGAACAACACCCCCCAACATATCATGTCATAAACCTACTTGAAAACCCTATTGCATAACCCCACCACACTAAGTAATATAAACATATAAGAACATGAATCTACAACCCCCTTTTCCCAACCATTCCACAATCAATCAATCTCTCAACCTGATATTCCATTAAATCCATAAAACATCCACATTCACTATCATGATCTCAATAGAAACACTTCACAACCCATACAATACACAAGATATAAAATATTCCCACACAACACATTTCCACACCAAACACGGAAAAGTGTATTCAAATTTAACACATTGTTTCCATAATTCCAGTTTAATAAATCGAGGTTTATCATAGAACATGTTTTATCCTGAGGAATTCATTTATTTAGTCAGGTATACATGGTTAATTGATTTCATAATTCCAACAGTTCAATAGGGGATCCATACCAAGTGAAAAGCATCAACTGTTCACAAGAAAGTACCCCCCCAACAACCATGATTTTCAGAAGGCATACAATTTAGAACATTTATCAAAGAAAACAGATAAAACCAATGATTATCATCATTATCTTCCCCACCCCTCATTTATTACTAATATAAAAAATCATGTTATCATAAAAGGTCTGATTATCGTTATAATAGGTTATATTTTTTCAGTAACATTCTTAATTAAAAGTTGGTATTATACCTTAATCATAAAGGGACATTATCATACCCACCCTTCCTGATACACAATTAAATAAAGGCTAAGGTATCCCTAACTTGATGAATTTATGACCATAAGATCCTCCTTTAACCAATATAAGGGGTGTAAAAGAAGCATGATAGACTCTAAGGAAAACTAGATTAGAAGTACATTGCACAACATATGAATCTATAAGGAAGAAAGGATCTGGGCACACCAAGAGAAAATATAAGGGTTCAAGGGAGAGAATATGTTAGCATTAGAAAATTTCAGATCCTATATCAATGGAAAGGGGGATGATTTAAAAGTACAAAAAATATGGGTCATGGCTAAGACCATGAATCTTGGTGGTTTTAATTGCTCGAGGCCTTGGAATATTAAAGATATAATTAATATCATCTGAAACTTCTTCAGAAAAATTCATATAAGGTTTTAAACATGATTTATGTCAAAAAATGAAAGAGGGGTGAAACTAGAAAGACTTGGAAAAATTGGAAATGAATCACCATTGGGTGAGTCCCCAACATGAGTCACCAATGTGACTCACTAACGCCACTCACTAACGGCATCCACTAATGCCACTCATTGACACTACTCACTTACAGTGAGATACTAACACAACCAACTGACACGAACTACTGACAATGAGTCACTGACATGACCCACCGACATGACATACCAATAATGACTCACTGACATGACCTACCGACACCGAGTCGTCGATGAGACCAACCGATAGGGAGTCACCGACACGACCGACCAACAGTGAGTCATCGATACGACCCACTAACAACGAGTCACCAACATGAACTACCAACATCGATTCACTGATGTGACCCACTGGAGCGAGTCACCAAGGCCACTCACAGACACCAATAATTGTCACCACCTACCATCTCTACCTACCTATTCCTCAAACCATTAGAAAAAAATATTTTTTGAAAACTGTTGAAATGAGTCATCGTGACCTCCCAGAACACCTCAAACATTGAATTTTTACAGAGGAATGGACTAAAGGGGTCTAGTCTATTACATGAAAAAACTCATAAATTGTTGTCACCCATGATAATTTAAAACCAATACTAGAAGAAAGAGGGTCCTGAAAACCCCCTCATAAGATACCTTCATGGATAAACCACCCTATTTGTTCCAAAGTTGAAGTGAAAACTTGATATCAAATAACATCTCCTCCAACATCTAATACCCCCAACCCACCAGAAGACACACCACACGATCACAAAAACCACACTATCTGGACATATGTATCAGGGAATTCCTCCATCCGTGTAAAGATACTATCTGCTCAGGCCGTTACTAACTCACTCACATGGGTTTAATCATATCTCAATTAATTCATCTTGATTAGGAATCTGGTCCTCACCTTTCCACATGGCAGGACATCATCGCACATTATGGAACAAGTATGAAACTCATATTATAGAAAATAGGGTTCAAGAATCTCATTAAAAATGAAAAAAAACAAGTTAAAACTCATAACAAATCTTTGTATTAAAAATGCATCTACATATCCACTTCCCAAGTACTCTTCTACAGTTCTTCATTCTTCCACAACACATGAACCAAATGAATGTTTTGTCCATACATCAACTTCTCTTGATGATGTTGGATCTCCACTGGTGACTCCAAGAATGTTGCATCATCCTCGATATCAAACTATTTCCACTCAATGACATGGGAGTCATCGTGAAGATACTAACAAATATAGGAGACATTAAATACATCGTGGATCCTCTCCAACTGAGGTGGATGTTTGAATTGTAATACCACCTTTTCAACTCTCCCTAATAGCTCGAAGGGTCCAATGAAACTGGGAGAAATTTTTCTCCCTCTACCGAACCTCCTCTGTCGATATTGAGGGGAGACCATCAAGAACACATGGTCCCCAACTTCAAACTACAAGGGCTTCCTCCTATTATCGATGTATGACTTCTTATAGTCATGTGCTTCTTTTATGCTCTCACAGATAAGATGAACATTCTATATCATGATATACATTACTTTGGTACCATGAATAGCTATCTCCCCAACCTCTGACCAGCACAAGGGTGAACAACATGACATTCCATAAAAATCTTCAAATGAAGTCATTCCAATGGAAGAGTGATAACGGTTATTGAATGAGAACTCAACCAAGGAAATTTATCACACCCAAGACCCACAAAAGACTAATATGCATGCTCGTAGCATATCCTACAACATTTATATGGTCTACTCTATTTTTACACAAGTCTATGTTTTGAATGTAGTGTTAAGGTGTAACTAAGTGATAAAATCATGTTTAAATCCCCTTAAGATTTGTGAGGTAAAGAGTGTATCCCTATCTGAAAAAATGGACTCTGTAACTCCATGAATTTGTATAACCTCATCAAGATACCTCATCGATAAGGAATTCATTATACCTAACTCTTAGATTGCTAAGATGTGAGCAGATTTAATTAGATGATCCACCACTACCCAAATATCATCATATCCTCCCTGAGCCCTAGGTAGCCCCATGATGAAATCCATCCAGTTGTCTTTCAACTTCCTCTCGGGGACATCTAAGGGTTGTAACAAACCATCAAACAGACGTTTCTCAGTTCTTATAAAGAAACAACTCCCATGACCTTCGAAAATTCCACTAATACACCCTATTAAAACACCAAATTTTCATTTAAGTGCACCTCCCGCATCCAAAGAATTCACTTGAAAAATTTCTATAGAGATTGTGGTACCTAATGACCTCCAATACAGTCATGATACATCTGGTATGCTCATCCTTAGACTTTGATTAGGTCAGGATATCATCAATGACTACGATTAAGAACTGGTCCAAGAAATCACAAAAGATAGAGTTCTTGTGCCCCATGAACATGACTGGTTCATTCGTAACTCTGAATGGCATAACCACAAACTCTAAGTGCCCATACATGCACCTGATATCTAACTTCTAGATGTCACCCTCTTTCACCCTCAACAGGTGATACCCAAACCACATATAAATATTATAAAACTAACTTTCACCCCTTAGTTGGTCAAAAAGTTCATATATTCTATGGAGAGGTTAACGATTCTTGACTATTTCCTGATTCAACCACCAGTTGTCTTTTCACAACAACATTAACCAATCCTATTTTTTATAAACAAGAACAATGCATCCCATAATTACCCACTAATTCAGATAAATACATTCTTCATTAGATCATTTATCTAAATCCTAAACTACCAAAAATCTGAAGGTGCCATCTGTTATGGAGCTATCAAATTTGGAGAAGCACCGGGCTGCTAGTATATCCTGAACTCAACATCAGGTCAAGGGGGTAGAGTCGCAACCTCCTAGAGAAAGACATCCAAGAATTCCCCAACAACACTGGGAACCTCCACCATCTCAGCATCCACTTATTCCACTAATATATCGACTAACAATGAAGGAAGGGGCCACATACACTGACTTCCCATCTGAAAACTATGACCACCAATGAAAGTAACACACATTCCATCCATGGTTGGACCTGTTTTTAGGTGGCCTATCATTCTATTCTGCAATCTAACT
Organism: Viscum album; assembly: GCA_963277665.1. Lineage (NCBI taxonomy): Eukaryota > Viridiplantae > Streptophyta > Magnoliopsida > Santalales > Viscaceae > Viscum > Viscum album. Next base: position 1,836,055,517 of record OY728160.1, on the reverse strand, counting down.
ATAAGGATAGTATGGGAAGTTTGAAAGGATTGCCTTTGAGCTTCTACTTCTAGAATATCTTGAGCTTCGGTTACTTGATTCAGCTGGGCAATAACAGAAAATTCAGTCTATTGTTTTTTCCAGGTTCTGTACTTTTTTCCTCAGAGCTTCATATGACCAGTTGTTGGAGTATAAGATTATATGGTTTTTCTTGCTCTAGGTTCATCCATATCAATGAATACCATATCCTTGCAACGGTCTTTAGAATCTGCATCTGTTCCATGATGGAAGAGATTTGATCTATTGAGTGAAAGTTGTGGAGAGGAACCATTTGTATGTAAAATCATCATCAGGGTATTCATTAAATAGAAGGTAGTCTTTATTCTCATCAAGGAGAATGTTCTTGTCAGAACACTGGGACATATTTGTTGCCCTTAGATATCCATCTATGCATGAAAACCCATATGTACTCAGTGGTCGTGACACCGAATATTCAGTGTGTTGATATTCAGAATGTGGATGAGAGCCAACCTAAAAGAAGGGATGGAAATAAGAATCACCTCTGGAAAATGATGCTAACTGCATGCATGGAGTACAATAAGTCCATTTCAAGGATGAAACTCTGTAGTTACATTTGTAATAGGAAAAGATCCCCATGGCATTGATGCGGCCTCATCATCAGTCTACATCCTCGGAAAACATCAAACAAGTTGGTCTAACCTCTGACTAGGTTACTCAAAACCAGGGGAATGGAAAAACTCTCTATGTATAGTCCCATATAATGTGATAGATCAGGTGAAATGGTGTATTTTGAAGCTCTTGAATAAAAAAATTACAAGAAAGAGTTATGATTAATCTAATCATACATCTAATGATCTCTAGCCCTTCAAGATCTACTGCCTATGTGGCATGAAACTAAACACACCCAACTCTCTTTCAACTCTACTGAGGACCAACTCTTCAATCATGTATAGGTCAAGTTCACTAAGGAATACCCTGATGTCGGACTCCGCCTTCTCCGCATCCCCTCAATGGAGCATGAGCCTACTGTCCCTGCAATTGAAATTATCTGTCTAGAAACTACAGCTGAGGTGAGTGCTGAACCTGCAGAACTCCACTATACTGATATTGAACGACCATTATGCACTTGCTCTTAAGGTTCCCACAAACTCTATAAATAAAACACAACATCCCCATGCCTTAAAGATAGGCATGAGGATAATAAAGTCGAAATAGAAACTGCTGAGTTCAACTCCTTAACGACTGAAACCTCAATGGACATGGTGTTTGAGACATACTGATGGTATCCATTCCCTTATAAGAACTTTGTTGGATCCCCTCTCATAGTAGGCCTCTTCACTAGTCCATTCTCTAAACAACCAATTACCACTTTTGGACCTTTAGGTATGTTATTAAGGAGAAGGTAGTAACTACATACTAGAGAGAAGGACAAATTGGCTCCTCTAATTGCCTCACTCAAGACTCCTAATCCAGAAAGAGATCTGCAGTGGGACAAAAGAGTTTCTTGAACTTAATCCCTAATTCAGGTTCCAAAATACTCCACTAATGGAGGGAGAGTAGCTCCTGTCTCTTCTCAACCATCATGGATGAAGAATGTAATTCTACCCAGAACTCCTTCTCAAAATCGACCCACAAAACATCAGCCTCCTTTCTCTCCCCTAGGTACAATGTCCACCACTAACGCGCAACTACCCTCATATGACTAACTTCCAACATAACCCAGTACTCCATCAGAACCCATATCAGAATGACGATGATCTCCAGCTCCTGAGGCCACCTCTTTGTCTCCATGTCTGGGACACTTCCCCTATACATTCCGAAGGTCTACTTCTAGAAATCATGTAACATTATCTACCACTGGTTTTCCTCCTCCTCGAGATCAACCCTCCACCAATCAGCAGGATCGACCCTCCACATCCTGATCCACTCATGGATGATGACCGGGTACCATAGCTGAAAGGTAAAAAAGGAACTCCAAAGCCTAAGTCTTATGAAATTTGATTAAGATTCATTTATCTTGTTATTTAATAAAATTCCCCAAAACACCCAATTCAAATTAGAACACAAGCCATCATGATGCATGTACTGTTTCTATTGTCTCTACCCTACAAAAAATGTAGCCTCACTTGGTTTTTGGTAAGCTCATGGTCCTTCCATCAGATCATAGGGGGACCTAAAATCTCATGTCCTAGCCAGTATTCCCTGGCCTCTATCACATACCATGATCACCTAGTACTATTACCCTACCATCCTATGAAATCCTCACTATCCCTAACTACAAACTCCATCCTATCTATAAAAATCCCTCTAATACCATTCTTTCACAACCCCTCACTCCAAAGATGCCCTAAATATGCTGGAAATGAAGGAAGAGATATAATGACCACTGATTCCCACCTCCAATAGGCCCCGGGGTGGCGACTAACACCATGGGTATAAAAATATCACAACATGGGAGTCATTAACATTTTATAGTAACCAATATCAGGATATAAGATGTATCAACTATAAAAAACTCCCATAAATATATATAAAATAACCCAAAATCCATTGCATATGAATTTTTAAATTAAAACTAATAAAAATACTAAAAAAATATCCAAATTAAATACCAAAAGAACTAATATAAGTAGTGGCATGAAAACTGTCCCAATGTCGGAGCTAGTAATGCCCATCATGGTCCCTGTAATCCTATTGGAAACCTGAAAACAGTGTTTTATATATATGGTGAGCATAGAAGTACACTCATTAGGGAAAACCAAAGTCTCTCATGAAAAAGTTGAGAAGAATAGTAATGCTCCCATGACAAATAGATGAAACCAGAAGCACATAAAAAGGTACACTAGAAACCCCAACCTCACCAAAGGCATGATCACTAAATAACATGTGTCATGTAATATAATATAATAAGCAAATCGATAATAGGGTACCCACACCACTTTCCCACTGACTAGCTGCTCTAACACCCTAATGGAAAATGTCTGGGTTCTCCCACCTCTTTGAAAAGAACCACATAAGAAACTGTCTGAACACACCTGGGACACATACCACATTACATCCCTCATGTACACACTTGGGCCTCACAACTATATATTATCCCACCTGCAGACACCTAGGCCACAAACCACACCACATCCCAAAGACACCTATGAAGCACAACACATCTCACCCCAAAGACACTTGGAAAGCACAACTCATCTCATCCTGAAGACACATAGGAAGAAAAACTCACCTACACACACCTGGGCCTCACAAAACATTACATGCCTGAAGAGTCTTGCGCTATCACCTCTACGAATAGGGAGCAGGGAAGAGCGGGTGGCCAGTAATCCATCTTCCGACCAGGATTTTTGGGAAAGACACCCTCCCCCATAACTTTAGGGTTTTTTAGCATGTATTTCTCAAATAGGGTGTGGTGAAAATAGATTCTAAATAAAGTAGAAGTGCGTATATATAACTACCAAAACTCATCCTAACCTATAGGTTTTCCAGAAAACTACCACCCCATAACACAACCACCTTTTCTGCTACCTCTAAATGCACGAAATAGGTTGAATGACGACCACTTTGGAAGTTGTTAAAATAAAGCTTCTTAACACCCAATAATTTGGATGTGATTATTCATTTACCATTTATTTCATTCCTACTAGGGAAACTAACAAACACATCACACAATCAGCCTCACAACCAATCCAAACATAGGAAAGAAACTATAATAGAACATCCCACTTTACACTTCCTCCTAAATAAGAACCCAAGATAGCCACTTCCATTATAATTCTCCAAAATTATGCCTCCCAACCTACGGAAAAACCCCAACTCCAAAAATAACCCTCTACATATCACGTCACAACCGTACTCGGCAGCCTCGGTGCATAACAACACCACAACCAGTGACATAAAAATATCATAACCTGAATCTGTGGCCTTGCTACCTTAAAATTTAACAATTAATTAATCTCTCAACCTGAGATTCCAATACACCCTTAAACCATTCTCACACGCCATCATTCTCTCAACAGTGTCACCAAGAAACTCGTACAAATAACAAGATAGAAAAGATCCACAAATACTATACAATGACACCGAATAATGCAAAGTGTATTCATATTTAATAAACTCATTCTTTAATTCTACTTTGATAAATTATGTGTTAGTATAGGACATGTTTGATCCTGAGAAATCCATTTATTTATCTGGGTATATGTGTTTAATAAATTTCATAATTCTATCAGTTCAAGAGGGGATCCATAATTAGTGTAAAGCATCACTCATGTGCATGAAAAGACCCAAAATGGACATTATTTCAGAAGGCATACAATTCAAAACATGGATCAAATATAATAGATAAAATAAAAAATCATCATCATCATCTTCACCGCCCCTCAATTATTAATAATGTAACAAAACCCATTTTCATAAAAGGTTTGGTTATCTTTATAAAAAGATAGATTATTTTCATAAAATCCTTAATTAAAATATGGGATTCAACTGTAATCATAAAGGTACATTATCTTAACAACCCCACATGATACATAAATAAATAAAGAATAAGTGATCCCTACCTCGATGAACATAGGATCAAAAAATCCTCTTTGCACCAAAATATGGATTGTGCAAGAACTAGGAAAGACTCCAAGGAAAACCTGATTCAAAGGCCACAACACAACACTTGAATCCATGGGGAAGAAAGGATCTGGGTGGACCAAGAGAAAATGAAAGGGTTCAAGGAATATAGGATCTCAGTTTAAGAGAAGGCTAGATCTTATATCAATGGATGGGATACAATTTCAATGTATTTAAAAGTAGATTCGTGTCCAAGATGATGTTCCTTGGAGTTTTCAAAGTATCAGGGAATTATGATATTAAATATATAATTAATATCCTTTGAAACTACTTTATAAATAGTAAAACAATGTTTTAAACATGATTTACATCAAATAAAATATAATAGGGGAGAAAAAGGGAAAATTGGGAAAAGCTGTAAATGACTCACCATTGGGTGAGTTAGCGATGCGAGTCACTGTATCAACTCTCCGAAGCCACTCATTATGCCAATCATCAACACCACCCACAAATTCCACTGACTGATTCCACTCACTGACAACAAGCCACCAACGCCACCCACTGACGTGACATACTGAAAAATTGTCACAGATGCAACCCACTGATGTGAGCTACCAATAGAGAGTCACTGACGTGACCTATCGACCCTGATTCACCAATGTGATGTAGAGACAACGAGGCACCGACGAGACCTAATTACGTGAGTCACTGATGACACTCACCGATACCACCTACTAACACAACCTACTGACCCCACCTACCATTGAAAAACTATATTTTTTGAAAACCCTGGATATAGGTCACGGAGACCTCCCAGAACACCTCCAACACTAGAATTTCCAAAGGGAACTGACATGAGGGTTTCAAGCCATTACAGAACCTCTTCCAAATAACACATTAGTAGTTTTACAGTTGATTTTAGTCATACCTTTCACAAAGTTTTTTTCATACCTCTCATCATAAATTCTGACTACTAAATATTTCCCTTTGTCTCTAAGATTAAGGGGTTTCTAACATTGATCATCATCATTAACATTCATATTTGAGCACATGATAGAATAATTACCACATTCCTTTCAATTTAAACACTATAGTGTTGGATAAGCATTATGTGGTTCTTTATATCTATTCAAATAAAAAGATAACCTCTTCCAATCAATTCAAAATTAAATTTCTGATGACCTTCCTTTCAAACATAAAACATTTTCCAACCACCTTAAGGTTGTTTCCTCCATATTTCCATCTACAATTTGATAATAAAGAAAATATCATCTTCTTATCTCCATAGTTTTTATAATTTTTTATGAATTCCATATTTCTATTCTTATCAAAACTATAATATTGATGGGTAACTCCCATCTACATTTCCAAATTTTTAGAACATTTAACAATTTCCTCATATCTATTAGTGTCCCTTTTGGAAAAATCCTTTGAATAATTTCTTTAAACCAAAAAAGAATTGATCAACCCTACTTTCGCCTTGGATGATTATACTTGAAATGTCCCTCACATGTCTTGTAAAATTTTCCTCATTGGTAGAAACAGATTCATCATCCCTCTTATTTAGTTCAAGAAATTACTTCTATATTTTTTTATAATGAATACAAGGAAAGTACTTATTTAAAAATAATATCTTAAAATTATCCCACTCTATGGAATAAATTTCAATATATTGCCTCATATTCTTAATGAGAGTGCAACATTGATCTATTTCACCCACCTAATGGTAGATACTCAAGGAATTACTTTAGGCTATTGGTATCCCATTTATCATCTATCATGAAGTCTATATCTATAGAAAATAAATAGCCATGTCCTCAGTGGAATTTCCCTTTCCAAATGAGATGGATGAGTTGAGATTTTTAAATAAAATAAAATAAATACCAAAATATATATAAATTTTAGAGAAATAAAAAGGTCTTGGATAGATCAAATAGTTTCTGACATGTGATTTAGATGTTAAAAAAGATTTCATAATCATTTTGACAAGCAATTTTCATGATAGTGAGGAATAAATCACCTTCCATGGATGAGAAGGTTGTGTGAGAATCTTTTCCATTCATCTTGATAAATGATACTTAATATTTAGAAAATAACATCATTAATATAAGAAATGAATTATTTTATGTTAAAATGAAAATTGTCCTTGTAAATACAGTACCCATAGAAATTCTATAATAAATTAACATTAAAATCCTAAAAAATAACCATAATAAATTCAACATTAAAGAATTCTTTATCCACATTGGTTATCTCATACCATTAAAATTACATCCATAAAGAATTAATCTCATTCTTCTAAAATAATCCTTTATGTTAAACCTAACGATTATATATACCTATATCCAATAAAGTGTCTCTAGAAATATAATTAATTACAACAAAATACCATCATTTTAAACAAAAGAAGGGTTTTATAATACCTTGAACTTATTCTCAGACATAAACTCATAAACCCACGATGTAATTCATAACTCTTAATATAACCTCTAATGAAAAAATATTAATATAGAAAGTTATTTAAACCATTATCTCATTCCAACTATAAGGACCTAGCCTTAAAAATTAAATATTCTAGTTTCATTATACAGGAATTCAAAAGATTATTTCCCAAAACCCATTCTGTATGGGTTTAGCATCATAATTGGTCTTCATCCAGGAATAGTGCAAAGCACCATGGATCTTGGTTAATTGGCGTTTCAACCTAGCTCAGTGGTAAATAGAGTTTCACAATGGAAAAGTGATTCATCAAACTACTGTTTGGATCAGTTTTCCTAGACTCCCACTTCCCTTCTAGGATGGTTCCTTACTCAATGCCACCAACAACTCTTTAGGAGTCTTTCTCTATGCAGATGATCTAACTCGCTATGGTGAGGAGACATTGGTGGTATGGATTTGTGTTGATCTAGATTTATCTCTTCCTCTCTTAGAGAAGTTATCATTGAAGGTGAAAGATTGGATTTTATTGATCCATGACATTGTCTATCCTATGTTTACTAGGTATTTCACTTCTTGCCTCCTCTAGGTTCATTCTATGTATGTTTTTAGGAAACATCGTCATGGTGCCTATTTACAAGGGAACAATGATGCTCAAAGAATACCCCCCCCCCCTCAATGGATGGAACATGATCTGAAATATGTACAAGAAGTTCCTCCGGCTGTGTTTTGATCTTCTGCAGTCACCGAACTGGTTCCCCCAACACCAGCATCTGATGCTCCTCACCCCCTTCCATAGTTTAGGATGAGTCTCCAAGCATGGTGATTTTTCTTTATGCCCCACGAGACACCCATACTATGTTTTCTGAATAAATCACTAGGTTCATTAGTCCGTTCTATATGTATTTCAAAGTTAACCTTTTGGAAATCTTTGTGATGTTCCCTACAAGTTTCTTTGAATCCATGTCACTACCAACCCCATAATTAAGCCATGCCCTAGTTCATGTGATAGTAAGATGACTATGGTGGGAAGAGTTTAAAAGGACTGTCCTTCCTCACTTAATAAAATTCTGGGATCTAGGAGGTGATCATAACCTCTTAGAATAGAGTACTAGGTCCTCTAGAAGCTCTGTACGCAGGAAATCTTGGCTGAATGGCTTAGTCTCTACCCAGTGTTGTGGGAGGTAATACCCTCAAACTCCTCTATCGACTTCACCCAACAACATAAGAGCCACATAACATGAGTCTTTGTATATACACAAGATTGTTACTAAAGAAAAATTTGTTTTGGGAGTTATCCTCCTACCACCTATAAGAGACCATGGTTTCTAGGGCCAAAGCTGAGCCATCTCCTTTTTAATGATACCTATACTCATCTGGATCTTCTACGACATTGGTGTTTGGTTTAAAACGGATTACATAGCCTCAAAGTCCATGAAAAACAAGGTTCAGATTGTTGTCTTCCTCAAAGACAAGCAGAATCCTCCTAAAATATGTGATTTTACTCATAAAATCAAGATGCGTGCATCCATGAATGTAGAACCTATCAATTAGAAAATATGTATTATCTGGAATAGGGATTCCTCATTCGATTTGGTCCAGGTTGGAGATCAAAATATTATGACAAAAGTTAATAGTGGTATGGTCGCCCTCTTTGTTTCCTTTTTCTATGGAATCTACAGCACACAAATAAGAGAAGCTATATTGAAATATCTCAGAGTGTTTGACCCAGAGAGCCTACCATGGGTTATAGGTTGAGATTTAAACATTATCACATAACTATATGAGAACAAAGGGAGAGGATTGTTAACTAATAAGGCTAGTATGGATTTTGTCTAGTTTATGGCTAGAATATGTTTATTGGATATGGGGTATTTAGTCAACTACTTCAGACAGTGAAACAACCAAGGGGGTATATGTTTCTAAATCCATCTAAACTGATTCCTATCCAACATCCTTTCCATCACTATGTTACCAAATCCCTAGGTAGACCACCTGATCTGAGTTACTTTTGATCATTTACCATTAATTATCTCTTTTTCTCTAAGGTAGGTCTCTCATGAAAGATTCATGTTCTTTAAACAGGGGATTAGTAACAAATGATATCATCAGTTGGTATGGGATATATTGGAGGAACCAACATGGGGCCACACATGGGTGGCTATTCACAAACAACTAAGGAGGCTCAAACAGGGACTACATATGTGGGCTAGGGACCTTCCTCATATCGACGAAAACATGGATGAGCATAAAAGTCACATTGAGTATATGGAATCCAGTTTGGAGGAGGATTTGGAAGACATGGTCTTTGGTGGCCTTTCTAACAAAAAGAATAGTTTGGTGGAAGTGGTTCTTTCTTAAGAATGAAAGGAAAGGGAGAGATCAAAGAAAAAATGGATTCATAAAGGTGACAACAAAAATGCTTATTTCCATGCATAAATGAAGGATAAGAGACTCCCTATCAAACACAATATCGCTCTGGAATATGGTTCATTCACTAACAATCTAGATGTTATTGGGGGATGGTGCACACGTTCTTTAAAGATATCCATGTAGACCCGAATAAGAACATGCCAAAGGGATATCTAGAAGGGGTGTAGAGTTTTGGGGAGAAATTCCTATCCTTTTATAAACCTAGGATAATGAATTAATGGAAGGTATATCTAAGAAAGAAGAGATCCATGCATCACTGTTGAATTTAAACCCTGAGAGTGCACCGGGTCCCAACAGCTTCATTGGATCATTCTATAGGGGCTCCTGGGAGTTGTTCAAGTGCAATGTTATCTCAGATGTACAAGACTTCTTTTGGGGCGGAATCCTACCACGTGTTTCATGTTCTATGACCCTAGGTCTTATACCAAAGATAAAGGACCCCTCCTCCCTCTACCATTATAGACCTGTGAGTATGTGCAATTTCCCCTACATGATTCTTGAAAGTATCACCAATTTGAGGGTTTCCTTCTATCTTTCCTAGTGGATCTACCTTGAGTAACATAGAATTGTGACTGTATCTAAATTCAAGGAGTGATAGCCCTATCATTGGAAATTATAAGATCCATAAATAGAAAGACTCATATATCTAACATAGACATCAAGTTGAACAAGAATAAGGCATATTATAGAATTGAATGGGGTTTCATCAATAGGGTGCCAGTTAGAATGAGTATTTCTTCTTGGGCCTACAACCTCATCTTCATATGTTATAGCTCCTCATGGTTGGTTGATTCATTTAGGGGGAGAACTCAGGGATTCTTTATGGTGACTTGATGTTTATAGTAAGGAGACCCAATCTCCCTAAAAAATTTCATTCAAATGCAGGACACTCTCAGCCACCTGATCAATAGAGGCATGTCTAATTGATATATACTTCCCTATCAAAGGAAATAAATCCTCCATTACATTTCCCATTTTATTTTTGTCAATGAAACTATCATATTCACAAATTAGAGTAGGATATTTGTGTGAGGTTTCACCATTATTCTTGAAGAGTAATTCTAATGGAGTTTCCAGGTTATAAATGGGGATACACGTAATTTCTATATATCAAATAAATGTTCTTCAAGTTGAGATGTGTATTAGTGTAATAGATTGGGTATGTATGAGTCACCTTCCCAATGGAATATCTTGGCACTCATATATCCTCAAGTAGAATGGGAATTCGTGACTTTGATCATGTTTCAGGCAAGATAATGGGTCAAGTCCGCAACTGAAAAAACCACTTCTTATCCATTTGGGGTTGTATCACCTTGGTTAATAGTTTCCTGATATCCAATTGGTCTATGATTTGGCTTCCACCAACATTCCTAAAGGTTTCATCAGAACCATTGACAAAATTTTGGCGGGGTTCATCTAGGATGCTCTCTCTGAGGGTAAACGACACTGGGTTTCATGGGACAGAATGGAAATTCCCATCAAGATGGAGGGATTAACATTAAGAGTTTATGTGACACTATTCACTACATGCATGAAAAACATTCATGGGAAATAATCAAAGAATGAATGATGTGGGGGAAGATTATGTCTCGCATCTAGTCCATGATCTATAACCTCATTGAAAATATTTATAAATCTCCCATCTAGTCCATGATCTATAACCTCATCCCGAATCTCCAGTAGAACATGCAATGGATAGTAGGTTAGGGTAATATTTTTTTATGGAATCACAACTGCGTAGGAAATGTGATCGTTTTCCTGATACGACTTGAACCTACCATCTCCTTTAAGGATGAGAGAATTCATCTATTGTTCATCTGGTCAGTCCTAGACAAGAATCGGAAATATGTATTTCATTTAATTTCCTTCTACTCAGAACAATATAAGTGTGTATTCAATCCTTCTAACTCGGAGAATTTCATTTCAATGTACTTTTGAAGATTATCCAACCCTCAGACTCAATATGATATATGGAAGAGAATAGTATGGTGCCACAAGATCCCAACAAAATACAACTTCCTAACTTGGAGGATCATGAACTATACATTACCATTAGATGAAAATATCAAAACGTTTGGCATAATCCTGGCTTCCAACTACCATAATTTCATTAATATGTAGGAGGATAGAATACACCACCTTTTCTTTGAAGGTGATATGGTCCATGATGTGTAGAGCTTGTTCGGTGAGTTTACTGCGTAATCATCTCAGGACCTTCGTGACATCTGATTCATGGAGCAATGGTTTAAGGGGCTAGATGATATGGACTTGAAAAAATGGAAATATCTATCGTTCTTAATGTGGAATGCAAGTTCATATGGTAAGATACAAATCGGCAAAGATATGTGTGGTTTCAACCAACATTTAGGTCCATTATTGAGATAAAAATGAGTCTATTGGATGACATGGTTAATCTCATCAGTAATTGGAAGGATTAACACTTTATATGTTCGTTTCATGTTACATCTTCATCGGTTAAACACCCTATCTCCATTCTACAGGGATAATGGGTATGTGGCTCCCTTCAACAAATGGTTTCAGGATTAATATGGATGGCTCATGTATCTTGGGTGACATGTGAGGAGGAGGACTCATTCATGTTTATAAGGGGAGAGTTGTTCTAGCCTTTACAAAAAATTATGGTAGTGGAAATTATCTATAGGTGGATGCCAAAGTAGTTCTAATTGGGATCAAAAATTTCATCCATGAAAATTTTCTCCACTCCCAAGTATAAACGGAATCCCTAATAATACATGACTCCTTGCATGGTAAAGGATCCACTCCTTAGTCAATATCTTACATCCTCGAGAAATGTAAATATCTCCTCAACAAGAACATAAATATTACCCACACATAGCGATATGGGAAAAATGTAGTGGATCACCTTACTTCTCTGGTAGATCAAGGTTTCAAAGTCACTTGTTTTAAAAATATATCCTACATTAAACATGATGGGGTGAATTTGATTCTTGTGAATTACCTTGGTATCCATTATTTTTTGCTTCCCTAGGCCTTGGATACCCTCCTCCATTTGTATCTCTCTAACTATAATAAAAAAAGATAATTTTGATGATGATGTCAACATCCATACCCAAGGAAGTGGAGGGATATAACGTACAAATCCATCCTTTGTTTATAATAGAAAACCCATCCCTGGTTTATAATGAAAACAACCCATCAAGATTAAAAATTTAAAAAACCCATAGCATAATAATAACACATAAAATTTTTCTATTTTAAACATTACACTCACAAAATATTCTTCACACCCATAAGAAAATATTTCCGGATATTAAAATTTCTATTCCCTTTTAGAACCCTTTTTTGAAAATACTAATTACAAAGGAAAAAAGGGTTTTTCTTTGATAAGACTTGAAATATTTTAATGGAATTAAGTTATCAAATAATGGTTTCAGTGTTGGAAAAATTAATTTTCACTTTATATGTTAAAATAGAACATCCAGTTTGTCTTTTTAAAGAAGGAAACAATATTTTACAAAAATTTTAATTTTGAAGAAAAATTTAAGAAAGAGACGAAAAATTTCATTTTTAATTAATTATTTGAAATATATATACGTAGAAAAAATTATTTCTAAACATATGTATGTGAAAGATAAATATTTATCAAATAAATTATTAAAACATTGAAAATAATGTCTTGAAAGTAAAGTCTCCCTTACCATGTGTATGACTTATCACATACAATAATTATCTTCCTAAATAGAAAAATTGTGTTAATTATTTACTAGAATAATAAAAAAAAATTTATTTTTTATTTAATACCTGGTATTAATCAATTACTTAATCAATTATGTTTATGACGGATATTTTAATCATATTTACCTCATATATAAAAATTGACATTGGTTGGTTTATTATGGTAAAATATATCATTATTCCATAATATATAGAATTATAATATGCAAATATTTATAATTCATAGACAAAAATTATACTTCTAAAACCATTCATGAAATATTTTTATGAAAAATGAACTATTTTACAATCTTGGAGAAGGTAGGTCCTGCGTACGCATGAGTAACACTCCCATTTTTCAATGATCATTATGGAAAGAAAGTAAGTATGTTTTATCATTACAGAATTATAATTATTTATTAAATAACCTATTAATTCTTCAAATATAATCATATGTATCATACATGTGATGTGTTGATAAATGATTAATCACATCGTTTCATGGGGGTGGTAGTCCGCACATACACAAGAATGACATTATCAATTTTTAAAGAATGAAAATTTAATAAAATTGATAATAAATTACTTCTAAAAATGATTAACTTTTCTTGAATATTATATATATAAATTAAATCCATAATTATAACCATCTAAGAGAGATGGTGATGGAAAACGAGTTACATCGGTTTGTGAGGCAATAGTCAATGGTACACACGAACAACAGTTTCATTTCCCTTTTTGATGGAATTGGACATGGATGTGATTTATCCAATTAAAAAAATAAAATCTTAGTATATTTTATATACATATGGTATTATATCAATGCATTTTAATTATATTTTGTGGTGTTTTAAGAAGAAAAAAACCAAAAATTATTTGATAATAAATTTACCACTTCTTCATACAACCTCTTATAGTTTACACCAAAATCCTTTGTAGGATGGTTTTATGATCAAAAAAAGTCCTCTAGAATGTGACGATGGATGTAAGGAATAAATTTTAGAATTTATTTTCTTTAAAAAGGTTTTCTATAAATGAATAAAAGAGGAGAGTATGTTCCCTTTTATAAGTCATGGGAGGGGGAATTTTAAATTTCCCAAAGTGTTAAATTTATATAAATTCATTTTAATATCAAAATGGCTCAAAAACGATTTATTTAAAAAACTTATGTTTATTGGTAAAAATAATTTCATCCAAAAACCTTTATACAAGTTTAGATGATGTCTTAAACATTATATGTTTTGGTTTTAACCCCCATTGACTCATTTGATGATTATCATGGAATAAAGTTTTTTACACTATAGAGATCAATATAGTTAATTTAAAATGAAAAAATTCCATAAATGGTACATGATTGATTTAATAAACAATATAAATTTCACTTTGTTGATTAAAATAATTTTATGAGTTTTAAATCATTTAATAAAATAATATTTATAATAAAATATTATTAATATCATTTTTAACATTACTCATTTAATTTTAATATTTAAAAAATAATAAAACAATGGAATTAAAATATAACATGTTACAACATTTATAATATTTCATTATTATATAAATAATCATGTACAAAAATAATTCATTAAATTTATATTACTTTTTACGTTTTTAAAATAATTATTTTATTTTCCAATAATTTAATAAATACTATATCGGCTTAGAGAAGGATTTTAAGTTAATTATTTCATCAATAAAATTTATAAAAAATTACCTTGATGAAAAAAAATTATTTATTTTACAAATTAATATTTATAACCAAACAAAAGTTCCTTTTATCTCTATTTTAAAATTTTAAAGATAATAATAGAAATAGAATTCCATTTTTTACTTTTATTTATATAAAATATTATAATGGTCAATATCATGTCAATATGGAAAAAGTAAAATATTAAAATTTTTGATAAATAATGATGAAATATACTCATAGAATAAAATTAAGGCAAGTTGAAGGGTTCAATTCAAGTATTTGTAAAATTACTTTCCCCCTTAATTAACTTATTTTACCTTTACTATGGTTACAAATTTTACTATGATTACTATTAAAAATAACTATAATTAAAAGGGAAATATTTATTAAAAACATTGAACTCATAATTCCAAATATTATGTCCAATTTTCAATATTCAAAACAAATCACTGGTAGAATTTTGATTAAAAGTAATCCTTCAAAATGGGGTGAAAACAGTTTTTCAGGAAAAAATATTTTTAAGTACAAATTATTTTTTACTAAATTAATGTGTAAAATTAATTATAAAGACTATATTTGGATTGGTTTAAATAAAAAGTTTATAATAAAATTTTATAAATAATAAAAAAATGTTATTTTACTTTATAAATACTTTAAAATAAAATATAGCATTCTGTTGAAAATAACATTTTTCCCTTTTCATTGAAGAATCAAAATTTTTAGAAAAATATCGAAATTTAACCAGATGATTATTTATGATATGCTAATTTCAAAATTTATTCCCTTTTTCTTAAATAAAATCTCCAAAAGTGTTATAAATTCATTATATTATCCTCTCATAAAAATTTATGAAAAACATTTTTTAATAAAACAAATTTGTAAAGCATAAAATGACTTTACTAAATATTGAGGGATTATTTACAATGAATTATCAATAAATTTGTATTGACTTGAAATATTATATTTATTTAATAATGTTATTAATCATATTCATACCATCATATTTAAAAAATTGGTTATAACATTCATATTAAAATAATAATTTTTCATGGTTCATTTATGCTCGGTGTTGCTTATCGTACACGCTATCAAACATTGTTTTTTTAACATAGGGAATTCAAGAGTTCGAAAAAAATGGAAATAATCACCACATAATGATCCAACCACACTCCAGTTTTTCAAATTAAATGATTATAGAAATTATGCTAACCAGTTCTCAAACAAGAAGGTTAATGACAATGATGGACATCTACAACCTCTTAAGCCTGGAGACAAAGGGAAATCTCATGAAATCACTATTTCAGATGTCGAGTCTGATAAAAAGTAGTAAAAGTAACACTTATAATCTAATAGAGGACTACCAATGTTTTATTTGATTCAGGATCTACCCACTCGGTTGTATATGAATAATGTGTTAAGGGTATCATAGTATTGCCTCAATTATTAGATGTTAAATTTGTAGTGAAAACCACTAATAGTATGATGATCACATAATAAGTCTATGATTATTATCCAATTGAATATTTTTAGAATATTATTCCTAAAAATCTCATTATTCTCCCTCTAGTTGAATTTGATGTTATTTTCGGTATGGAGTAACTTTTTTTACATAAAGCGCCCATAAATTGCTGTGAAATGGAAGTCATGTTCTATGATATTTTATCGAATCAATGATAAATATGAAATTATAATTGAAATTTAATGCATTTTATGGGTATTTATTTCCATTAAAAATTGAGTATATCTCATATGGTTGGGTAGAAAATCAACATCGACGATTTACATATTGTGTAGATGTTCATTGATTTCATTCCAGAAGAGTTTCCTAGTCTTCCACTAAATTATTAAGTTGATTTCACAATAGAAAGCATACCTGGTGATACACCAATTTCAAGGAATTCATATAAAATATCCCTTATTGAGTTATAGGAATTGATGATGAAACTATTGGGTAATTTTGATACATGTTTTTCACCTTGGGGTTCACCTGTTCATTTTGTTAAGAAAAAAGATGCATCAATGTGACTCTACATTAATTATTTGTAATATAACAAGATAATAATCAATAATAAGTATAATTTTGATCATCTATGTATAGATCTATAATTTTACAAGATTTATCTTTAAAAATAAGTGTATAACCTTAATAAAACGGGATGAGGTTGGAGAAATAAATCTATTAGGACTTGATTTAGATGAGTAAATGGATGATAAATTCATTTCTATTCAACAACACATCAAGGAAACTAATAGAAGACTGAAAATTTATACATATAATCATCGGTGAGATATGGATTTTTAAGTTGTTTATAACGTGTTTCTATGAATTTAGCTGGGTAGAAATATTATCATATTCATAAATAAGTGAAAACTAATCCCAGAGTATGTTTTACACTTTGAGAATCATGATCAAGTAGGGATAGTAGATCATCTCTTGGCACATCCACTATGAAGTTACCCAGTCAGGATCAAAGTATCACTGAGAGGTGGGGGTGAATCAGTGATAAACTTTTCTTTTATGCTTATTTTCTTTTTTTAAACAACCTTCGCCTCCTACTAAAGTGTTCCGTCACTACTGAGCTCACAAAACCACTAGAACATGAGATTTACAAGTTTCTCTACTCAACATGAGTAGCTACGTCCTTGTTATGGTACAGAAATAATCCATTACTATAAAATCTAGTAGAAAACAATCCTTTGATGTGGAACACAATGAGTTGGATATTCCCTTTCACTCTATAAGTACTTGGGTGATAATCCTCAAGTGTGTGTGCACTCTATTAGCACAAATAAGATAGTGCAATATCTTCGTGCTTCATGAAAAACTTTCTCAAATTTGATCTTTGAAGACAACTCTTCTCTATCCTATCAAGAAGCTAATAGGAACTACCTGGACTTCGTAATAATACTTATTCAAATAGACTAATCTTATCTTGATCCACTTGAAAGAACTTATCCAATAATTTGGGTACTCAAATCTTCATCTCGTACAGTACCTTCGCAGAGATCCTTCAGGAAACTCCCATCTTTTTCAGCACTCTAGTTTGAAAATCTCTCTAATTCACAAAGCTCACTAGATCGCAGAGCTCACTATTTCACAGAGCACATATGGGTCTTTGATAAGTTCACTTCTTTAGCAAAGCTCAACGGCTCACCGTGAAGCACCTTTACTTCTTAGAGCTTACTGCCTTCGAAGAGCTATATTTTCTCTCTAAATCTTATTCAAAATTTGAGAGCTCTAAAATTCTCGTTATGTCTTTCTAATTATCTTGAGGGGGTAGGGTCATATCAATAGGATTTTCCCATAGAATCTAGAACCTTCCATCCATGTCAGCTCCACATCAGCACCAAATCGCAGAGCTCTGAAACATCTGTCGAAATTCACTCTATTTCGCGAAGCACCATGGACATTTTCTAGATTTGCGAAGCTTGTCATAATTGTGAAGTGGTCCTTAAAATCCTTTATTTTGCCACAATTATCTTTCTTCCTTTGCACCAATGTGATGCTCCTTCTTCCTTTTTTCCAAAAATATCTTCACCTATGCCATTCACGAAGCTCATCGTAATCACGAATAACACCATAAACATACCTCATATCGTTAGTAAATCTATTTTAGGAAGACCATATTCACAAAATTCATGCCATTTCCAAATTTTGATGAGATCTTCAAGGAAATACAGTTTTCACAATGCTAGCCCAACTCCAAATTTTGGACCCCAAAAACATGGAAACACTGCCAAACTGCACCACCATAGACACCTGCTTTTTATAGACTAACCATTATGATTGGATTCATATTTTCTCCCCATTTCATTTATAATTATTGCATCATAAGTTATCCAACTAACTTATGATCTTTGTGAAATACAGACTAGAAAAGCATTTCCAAATTTAACGTGGAAAGTATTTTAACATTCCTTTGTTTCCTCACCGACTAATACAAAGTGAATTGATTTCCTTTCTTCTCAATACTCCTTCACAATAAACAAAATACTTCAAGCATCTAAAAACATCATCATCCAACTTGGTCCCAACACACTGAACCTCTATTAAGTTCCTAACGTGTTCCATCTATCCCTCCTAAGGAAGTACATACAAGATCATCACATGTAGAAAACATGGAACTCATACAACTGGAGTATAATATTTATTTTCAAGGACAACAACATGTATAAATATTATATCACATAGTAAAAGTTTAATGGAACAAGACTACTCATCTGGTAAATATTATCTGGAGGAATCAGATGTTCTAAGAAACTACTTGGGAACCCAAGGATTTGATGAAATATATGTATATATATCATAATTTTTTTGTATTGAAGTGATATATTTTCAAGGGAAAATTAATATTAAGGGTTTTATAATTTAAATCCCAAATATTTTATGATATATTTATTTTCAATGAAATGTAATTTATTTGATAGGTCGCGATAAACACAACCTTGAGTATAAATGAACTACAATATTGTATATAGTTATAAAATATATATTAACATGTTGAATATGAATAAGGCTAAATAAATTATGAAGAATTTATTTTTTACACTTTTATAAAATAAATACATTAGTTATTAATTGATTATATGTGAAAATGAAAAAAAATATGTCATTAAAAGAGATGTTTTTCTAAAAAATGTTTTTATGCAATTAATTTGTTTTTATCAATATAAAAAAATTCAATAGTATTGGGGAATTAATTTAATGAAATTTATAAATTATTTATTCAATAAAATATTTAACAAAAATAAAATATTTTTTTCTAGGCCTGATATAAGAATATATATATTGTTTTATTCATAAAAATATAATTTTATGAAAAAGTGTTTTTTTAGGTTCTGTGCGCTTATTTTAAAATGAATTTATACCACATATAGAAATTGAATAATAAAAAATGGATTGCATATTTGGAACTAGGTGGATAATTTTTTTTAAATAAGACCCTTTATTTTTTGGTCATTATGAACAACAACCATAATGGATTTTTGTAACCTCAGTAAGAGTAAGATGGGTAAAATCTGGTAAAAACATTGTGATAAGGCTTTAAAATTTATCTAAAACATGAATTTATCCGATTGGATGAGTGTACTTTTTTCCATTTACTTCCATGTATGGAATATAGGGCCAAATCGTGCTATATTCCTTTGAATATGGCCTTTATATTCATTTAAGAAATGATTAAATACAAAAAGTCACACTCTTGACATAAATATTTCTACATTTTTTAAAATGGATAAAAAAAGGATAGGTTTGGTTATAAATTTTTATAATAAATATAAATTAGTATTTTATAATATTTAGTGATAGAATTATTACCATAAACACTTCTGTTATTTTGACACATTTTTCATTCGACTAATATAAAAATAAAATGACTAATTTTAAAAATATTAAAAGTAATAAAATTTAATGAATTATTGAATTTTAATATTTGGTAGATACATATGAAATATTATACATGGGTGAATATATTATGTCAATTTTTGAAATATTTCTTATTTTCTTTAATGTAAAATTAAATTAATAGCTCCAAAAATTTATATTAATGATATTTTATAGTAAATAATATTTTTAACTAATTTTAAATTTAGTAAAATATTTTAATAGGAAACATGAATGAAATGTGGAAAAAATATCAACAATCCCCTATTTATGAGTCATTTTTTCATTTATTGACATATTCTTAACTCTTTAATATTGAAATAGTTATTATCGTGGTTATGGTTAAGAAAGATTAATGAAGGGGTTAATCAGAAATATATGGTTTAAAATTACACCAAAACCAATATAAATTTCATTTTATGAATATAATGAAACCTTTTAATATTTTAAAATTAATATTTGTCCATTAGGATTCCTTTTTCATGATAATTTCTTTATTATATTTTAATATTTTAAGAAATTCCAAGTGTGTTATCTCCCTCCATTCTTAAAGGATACCCCTCCTTTCTATTATTTACACTACTATTTTCGTTCTAGGTAAACAATAACCATAGAAATTGGTCTTATAAATATGAATATACATGTTATAGTGGTTATTTCTTCCAAAAAATATTGACCATGGGGTCCTTAAGAAGAGATTCTAAGCACATTTTTCAAAAAAGGGTATCCACTTTATTCGATCAATTTCTTTTTTACTTCTTGTTTTACCTCCTATAAATCTGGTGTATTTAATATAAAGTAATAAAATCTGTTTTCTAAATATTCTGAAATGTTATTATGACTATTAAACAACATTTATTAACCGTTTTTTCATCAAATGGAAGGTGAAATCATTGTTTGTGTGTTTGTATGGCTTACTAACACCACATCATGATATAATTATTTTTCCATCACCATATCTAATGAATGGTTATAATTATGGCAATAAGTTTTATATATGATAATTATATTATAATTATACATTTTTGGATTAAAATATCAAATATACCTTCTTAAATTTAAAATTTTTAGATAATGATAACATCCCTCATGCGTATGTGCGCACTACCACAACCACAAAGTGATGTGATTTTTTTCATTTATTTTTTACATGGACGGTAATACGGAATGATATAATTCATATATTTGATATCTGTGTTATAATAATTATTCTATAATGTTTAATTATTATTTACCTTTATTTTGTTCCATCATTCAAAAATTGAAAAAATCATTCATGTGT
The DNA here is from genome assembly GCA_963277665.1 of Viscum album. Taxonomy (NCBI): domain Eukaryota; kingdom Viridiplantae; phylum Streptophyta; class Magnoliopsida; order Santalales; family Viscaceae; genus Viscum; species Viscum album. The sequence goes on along the minus strand of OY728160.1, from coordinate 1,836,034,031 downwards.
ACATATGCCCTGCCATCTCTATGAATGCTGTAATTTATTTTTCAATATATAAATTTTATGGATGAATATTAATATTTACATAATTAATATATATTAAATTTATATCATTATTAAAAAATTTAAGATAATTTTACCATGATAAAAGTACAAGGTTCGTAACTTCTGAACCAAAATTTTCTTAAATAATAAAAAAGTTAACACACTAAAATGATTATTTTTAAAAGGAACAATTAATAAATTGTTGTAGAAATTTAAAAATACACCATATATGATATTATAAGTATGTTCATAAATTATTTTATATATTTTTAATAAATTTAAATTTATTATACATGACGATAGAGTGCTTTAAAGGAAAGTGGAACTCACAATAAGGGTTTTTTGATATAATATAACTGTTTATGGGGATTGATTGTTATTATGATTTAGATGATCAAATTTCATCATATACCACTCATTTATCTCATGATTTTTTATTTTAATATATTTATTTATAGTGAATACATTTTTTTCCTTTAATTTTTCACTCATTAAGTACTCAATAAATATAAAGAAGGATTTTAATAAAAATAAAATTTAGTTCTCTCTCTAATTGAAAATATTTTTTATTCCATGTTCATGTTTTCACTAAAATATTTACAATAATGATTTAAAAATATTTTATTATTTATTTAATGTTATTTTTACCCATGTTTTACCTTTTAAAAATTGTCTTAAAATAAATCATCTTTTAATTTTTCAAATGATGGTATTTTTTCATTTTTTTTCTAAATATGTCAAAGGAATATTAGATTTAACATACATGATAAGAAACAAACTTCCCACCATCATGATTGTTAAATTAGTTTTAGATTCCTTTACAATTTTCAAAAGTTATTTTCATTTAAAATTTTTTATTAAATAGTTTGGAAAATTTTATATTTTAAAGATGTTATTTCAAAATGAAAAGGTTATTTTCATCAAGAAATATTCAAAATATTTTTTAAATTTATTTTCATCTATGTTTTCATCGATTCATGATTCACATTCTTTACTATGTATTTTATCTAATAATATCATCCAATTTTATTCTTAAGATGGATTATGATGATGATTTAAGAATGATTCTTTAAAACCCAATTGTTTTCTATGGTTTAATTATGTTATAAAACTCATTTCATTTCAACCAACTATTTACGTATCCTGGTATGCAAAGACAATTGGGTTTTTGTGATATTAATTTATTTATATTTTTTATGTTTTGAATGATTATAGTCACTTATATTTATAATGTCTCATGGTGGATGTTTATTTAGAGTAGTACATGTTTGGTTTTTTATCATATTTTAATTATTTAATTATATGAATTATCATCCAATGTATGTATAGGTCATTTTTTATTCTATTTATTTTCTACGAATAGATTACATTTTTTTTAAAATGGTGAAATTATTCCAATGATCATATTGATTAATGCCCAGCCAAAAGTTTCCTTCCTATGGAGATAAGGAATTCCCTTAGGTCATAGTGGTAGGCTATGTTGGGTGATTTTTCAGGACATCATGGGACAATTCATTATAGTAAAGGTCAAAAATTGGGATTCTAAGGAACTATATCATATTGGTTGGTTAAAAGCGTGGTAAATTTTAACTTCTTATCTTGGGTAGGGGATATTTTTAGAATCAAGAATCAATATCAAAATTTTGAAAGTGGGAACATCTATATGAGTTGTTTATTGAGGTTTTTAGAGTTCTAGGAGATGTTTTTGGTTCATCAGAGAGTTTTTGAGTGAGTTAATTATAATAAACATAGATTTTAGAGATGGTAATTGAGGTCAGTTCATGGATTTACCATGCTTATATGTAAATTATCAAGGAGTTGGGGTGTTAGTATTGGAAGGGAATTGAGTCTTGAGCATTGGTTGAGCTCGGGGATGAAATTATAAAATTGGTATAAGGAAGGTGGATTAATGTCAATGATTTATTGAATATTTTAAATTTTTATGTGTAATGGGGATATTCTAGAATGATGTAATAAACTCTACAATTTTGGGTTGTTTAGTATTAGGACATGACTATGGAAAGTCATGGTCAATAACTGAATTGGGGAATTTAAATAGTTTCTAAATATTTTTCCATTTAAAAATCCATAAGTATATAAAATATATTACACTACTTGTATGCATTTTATAACTTCCAAACTATCCAACCATGTGAAAAATATTATTTTTATTTTGTATTCAAGCTAACAGAAGGATAAAATATAAATGTTAAGTTATAATTCAGGATGAATTAGGTATAATGATATAGAAAATGAATGTAACTATATAAGAATATATACTAGAAATATATCTACTAGGAGTAAGTCTATTGGAATTAGATCAACATAAAGTAGATCTATCAAAGGAAAACCCATAATAAGTTGTTTCTAGTATAAGGAAGTGTGGAGGCATAGAGGATTTATGTGAAGATTTATCTAGGTCAAGAATCATACATTTTATAATTTTCAAAATGGGAGAATATTACATATGAGTAAAAATACTATATAGTAGTTTTTTCAGATAATTTTAATACATTACTTTAAAATAAATATATTACATTTTTTTCTTTTTATATGGTAAAAACCTTACATATGAGATAACATCTTATGTATATTTCAACAGTTTCATTTTTGGAAATCCATAATATCTTTTTCTGAAATATCTATAAGAGTTTCTTGAATTATATATATATATATATATATATATATTACTTCCAATCTATCATTTTATGGTTTTTTGATTCCAAAAATTATCCAATGGAGATTATAAAAGATATATAAGAGTCTTTGGGGAAGTAAAATTTGAAAAATTATCTAATTGATCCTTGAGATTCATGAGGGTAACTTTTTTATACATAATGGTTAATATTTATTTTCTACAACTTCAGTAAATGTGGTTCTTGGTGATTAAATGTTTTTTATTCAATATTATTTCAAGAAGGGGTTAATGTTATGTTTTTAAGGAATAATTATTTAGAAAAAATAATTTGTAAGTTATATTAGGTTTTCTTTCAGAGGATTTACCGGGTTCTTTAGTAGAATGAGGAAATTTTGAAAGAATGACATCCTGAAGGACGATGATTTAGAAGGATATTTTACAAAAATATGGTTGTTCATATAAAGTGTTTTTTGAAAGATAATTTGGAAGGTTAAATAAATCAAAAATCAAAAAAAAATTAGTGTGGGAAATTTTCCGCAAATTCCCAAAAAAATAATAAATTGGTTAAATTAGGTGATAAGGGAAAATGAAATACTGGAAATTTTACATGGTAATACTCCCTTCTAGATTTTTCTTTCTAGATGTGTGAGTCGGGGAGGAGGTTAAGTTCCTCTAAACATTATCTCACCTTTAATCCCTCCTATGACATGATGACTAGAGGTGGGTTTCCTCATTGTTTAGGGAGATATCCTCCCCTTCATCCTCAATATCTATTATTCATAATTGGCCATTGATATTAGAATCAGTAGGCTAGGGTTTAATTCCTTGTCAACTAAAATATTATGATATTAGGCTAACATGATGGGGATTTCATAATGATTTTATAAATAGGATCCAAGAAAGATAAATGTAGTAGGTTACTTAATGTTCAATTGTGGTACATCACTTCCTTGATATATTTATTAATTTACATTAATTTGGGTAAAATTGATTAATAATTTGAAATAATAAATTTTAGATTTTGTGTGTTAATGGTCTAGGTGGATACCAACTGGGTGCATACCATTTTTCTTAATTATTATGTCATGGGAGATCACTCAGTGTGTAATTATTTTCCAAATATTGAAATATTGAAATAATATTTGATAAATCAATTAGTTAATTATAATTTATTTATAATAAATTTGGATTATTTTTTATGGAATTAGAGCCACATGTAAATGGGAGGCGATTGGAAAGATATATATTATCTTAGGAAGTGGTTATTAAGCTTGAAAAAAGGGAATAATCTAAATTATTAAGGAGGTGCCTAAACTTATCCCTATATTTTATGAATTTTTTTATATGTATATAATATGTGGTATCACCATTTTTGGGTGACCAAACATAAATTTATATTGAATTATTTCCTTAAAGTGAAGGCCCTTGAGTCAAATAAAGGAGTCTTTGGCCAAGATAGGCCCTTGGAATCTAACTTAATGCCGCATTCACATATGGTTGGTTGTTAACTATAATTATATGTTATAGGGAATAAAAAAATTGTAGAGTTATAAATGAAATAAACTATCCATATTATACCTTTTGATTGGTTCCATAAACCCCTCTGATTAGGGGAGTTAGATGGATTGAGAAAGGTTAGACTAGGGATAATCCATATTGAATTTGGGGATCTGTTATTGTCTTTTATCCAGTTGAATGATGTGAGGCATGAGTTCTCCTCCACCACCTCTATATGTGTGTATTAGTGGGGAAACTATGAAAGTAATTTAAGTATCATTTCAGTGATGGGACAAAACTTATTCCAATAGGAATATATAGGGGCTTCAGGTTATCTCTTTAGTGCGATGACTGTGTTTTATTATTAAAGTTTTTTAATAATCCCTGATGAATGCATGTATGGGTTTAGAGATATTATTCCCATAAAAATTGGGATTTTAAGATAGGAATATGATATAAGGAAACCCATTCTTGGTTTTGAATCATTAATATGACTTAGGGGCAGATAGAGATTCCAATATTGTGTTTAATTAGAGGAGGTTAGTGCATGAGGGGTAGTATGGTTATAACAGAGTATGAATATAGTAACGAGTCCAGGTTGTGTGCTTAATTAGATAACTTATGAATTTTTCATAGTGGTTATATGAGTTTAAATCTCATGAGATTATGATATATGATTATTATGAGATGGTAGATGTTACATAAATATGATATAATAGGTATTATAGGCTAGGATCTATTCCCCACAACATAATAGATTATGAGAATATGGGTTGGTTTCTAATCCCAACAATGATATATGATTTATATGGATTTAGGGATAGAGTTTACCTCTAGTTGTAGTATATTTGAGGATCCAAGGAGAGATAATTCCCATAGGTTTCTATATATGAGGTTTTTGGGAAATAGTATGCCCCCAGGTGTATTATATATGATGTTATGGGGAGATATTATTCTCATGTGTGTATACGATATGATATTCCTAGGTGGGGTTCCATTCCCCTTAATGTTGATATGATATGTGATTCTAAAGTGGGGACCCATTCTTCCTTAATGGTGATGAAATTGGATGATTCCAAGATGGGGTACCATTCCCCCTAATGTTGAATCTAATCGTATGGTTACATTGAGTTCAACGTTTATCTCCTAAGGATGTATTAATATGACATGTTTAGAGACATTAGATACTAGATTAAGTGCGTATGGTAAACCTTGAGAGTCCCCATAGAACCTGAGAAACAATGGTTATTTATTATATTATAACAATTTATTAATTTATTTTCCTGATCATATCATATTTTTTATACATTGTATTGACTATATAAGTTAGGTACACCATTGGTGGTTTCCTACAGAGTTATACTCACACTATACTTGGGTGTCCTTAGATCTTCGGTACCTAACCAGACCTTATGATCATATTTTTAGGTATCAAAGAGGCTAGGAATCAGATGATTTAGCTAGATATTTTAGATGGAGTATAAAAATGGGATCTAGTTGGGACTTCAGACTATGTTGGTTTTTTAGTTTATTTACTTTTGGTATAAGATGTATATGATCTACCAATGGGGTTTATAACTCATATGGTTCCATTAGAATAGTTCATTTTGTCAAAATATATGGTATATTATTTATTTCTGAAGTAATTAACCATAATGTTTATTTATTCTTTCATGTATTGTGATAAAGTATTTTATAATATTTAGAATGTGTTGTATTACTCTAATATAATTTTATAGTCTTCATGAACTAACACTTTAGACCCTAACTTCTAGTCAAAATTTTGTAGAGTATGGGGTGGCACACCTAAGGTCACATAATTAACTAATCTAGTAACTATAGAGTGATATGGGTAAGAGTGTTGAAAAGTTATATTAGGGCATAATTTTATTTGAATTACTATTTGGGATCTAGTAGAAAATAGTTAGGAATAGAAAAAAAATTAGATTTATTATACATTATGTGCCTTCCCAATAACTTCATGACATGAATTTTATGTTTCTATGGAGTTAAGATTCATATTTTTGTTTTTATCTATTATATTTGAATATACTATGGTTGAATTTTTTTATTTATTTTATAGATTAATCAATTTATAGAATTTTATATTATACCTGGTGGGAGAGATGTGTAAGTTCATGGATTATATCACATATGTATGTTCATATGAAATATTCATTCATATATGTGATTATGAAACTCGTTATGGAAAAAGAAAAAAAAGGTGAAATGAATTAGATTTCGGTTACATAATGAGCCAACAATATCCTACTTGGTGTTTTCTCAAATAGATTACTTTTTTTATTATTATTAATCAAACCACTTCATTCAGAGTGATTCTGGAAAGATAAGATATAGTTTTTCATTATTTAAATTTTATTAATAACTTATTTTGTGTATTCCTAAATAAATTATTTATGGAATTTTATATAACCAAACATATAGGTATGTATTTCCTAATAAAAATTATCATAGGGAAATACTGTGATAGGATCCTTTATATAATATTGATCCTTGGGGAGATAGTCTGGTATATATATTCTCATATAGGGTTAATACCCTAGACTAGGTCTATTGACATGTGAGTGGTTATATCATAACTAAGATGGGTGAGTGGATGATTCTCAGTGAGCAGTGATCTATTTGGGATGTGGCTTATGGGATTGGTAGTATATCCCTATGATGTGATATGTGACTTAGGATATTCATGACTCAATGTTATTGATGATTAGTAAGAAGATTTCTTATTATATTTTTATATGAGTTTAATTTACGCAGATAATGCAATTTTTGGGTTAAACAAATATTTTGAATACTTTTAGAGACTGTAAGAATGGGTAGATTGTTAGTGATTGAGATTGATATGTTTTAGAAACTATCAATATTTTGTTATAGTCATGAGGATATCTTATATATTCTGGATGTGATGTAATGGGTAATTCCTAGGTTATGATGGGTCTGACATGTACGTGTAGTGTGGTCCTCAAATTAAATAAACATGAGAGCCTAAGATTGGTGTAATGAGAACATGTGTGATTTGAGGTTAGTTATATGATTAAACATATAATAATAGTTAATGTATTCTTATAATATTTTAATCATTAATTAATGTAGTGAAATCAATTTATAAACCTTCTAAATCAATATCATCATGTGTATGAATCTAAACCCATAAAAAATTGAAAAAATAATAAATACCTTTCACATTTTGTATTCTACTATTGATGATAAAGGGTTTTTATATGATTTATGATTTTCACAAAGGAAAACCCAAAAGGTTATTCCCTATATGGTGCATACATAATAATTTCCAAATCACCCAAATATTTTGGTTCATATTCTTCAAACATTCACAATATACTAGTATCTATAATATAATTATGGTTGAAGTGATATCATTAGGTGGGAAAGTTTCATGAAAAGGGTTTTAATAGAAATTTCACACACACATAATTCCCATGGATGATGACCCTTTTTATAGGTCAGGGGGAAACTTTCCATTTCATAAATATTCACCATTCAATTATTTTTATGTTTCATAAACATACAAGTAATAGTTTGGATTATATGTCACATAATCTAAAACTAATTACTCTCTGATGTTGCATAATGATATTTGATATGAATATGTCTTCATACATTAAATCATTAATGTTTGGGTGGTTAAAATAAGTCATGGTAGTTCCCGAGAGTTTTGAAGCAGTTAGTACACAGTAGTCATCATATGACATCACATATCGTTGAAAATGATATGAACCAAAAATATGTATTAAATTTATTTCATATGGTTTATAATACAATATGATAAACCTTATCAGACTCTAGGATAAGATTTGGATTTAAGAACACATTTCTATCAATCTCCCACTTGAACTTAAGCCTTAGTGACTTTCCATGACACTTCACATTATATTATAGAATGTAAAAAAACTTTTCAAATCATATCCAAAACAAATTTGAATGTATTTCTAAACAATTTCAGAAAACTACCACTAAATACACCATTTAATTCATTTTATTAAATAACATTTGAAAATCCTATATAAAACTCTTTTGGATAAATATTTAAAACACTTTTAGAGTATACATCTAATTTAATAACATTATCGATTTATTCAACCACAAAATGTAATTCTATAGACATTTATAGAAATGAAAACATTATGAATCATTATATCTATAAATGATATAAATATAATCCTCTAGAAAATAATGAAAGTTACTCATGATAAAAAGGAGTTTGACATGATCTCAATCAAACACAAGTATCTTTATATCTATATCCACTAGTGGTATCACATGTTATCTCATGTTTTCAATTTTTCCATTTTTCCAATAGATCAAGTAACCCTATGACACTTTGTATGTAAATACCATATAAAATATCCTCATACATTATTTATTATATAACTACAAACTAACTAGGTTGATGAATACATTACATGTCAATCAGCTACTATAAAGTGAATCATATTACCATCATTGTAAGATCCCGACCATTTATGGAGTTATCTTGGGAGAAAATTCAGGTACTTTTTGTTTTATTTAAGTACCGTAGGTTGGAGTTATGACTTAGGGTGTGTTTGGGTGGAGTTTTAAGAAAATTTTGGTAAAAAGAGAAAATGAACAGTTGGCGCATTGTTAGAGAAAATCATGTTCCCATCCCAGCTAACCGTGAGACCCTAGACAGTAAGGGCCACATGGTTGGAACACAGTTTGGGGAACCGTGTTCCCCTGCCTTGAAAAACTATTCACATAGTTTTATTACAATTGAGAATTTAATTTAAAATCCCATGAACCCCTAAAACACCCTAATTTCAATATTCTCTCTGGACATCATGTTTTTGGTTGATTATAGAGATTTTGAAGGGGTTCCAAGGTCTACTTTCCTCTATTCTTCAATATTCAAATCCCAAATCAATGATCTTCTCTTCTCCTGGTAAGTTGATCTCATCTCGATCCTTATTCTATCTATTCTTACTTATTCTTTTAATCTTTTGGTGGAGATTATTCTCTGTCTCTTTATATCTAAATCTAAATAGTGATATTCAGATCTAGTATTATTGATCTAAATCTACATTGATTAGATCATGACATATGTGATCTTGGTTTAGGGATTAGATCTATATCTCAGATCTACGTCACCGTGCTACTTGGATTTTGGGGATTTCTATTGAGAAAATCCCATCAAATAATCAAGGTAGGTGGTCAAAAATCTAAATCCTACATTCTTGATTTGATTGTGTTTATGAAAGTTGTACAATTTCTAGATTTGTTTAGAAATTATAATCCCTAATTTAATTAATTAATGTGGTAAATTAACTAATTGATATGATTGTAAAATAATGAGATTTAGGGATTATTGAATGTGATAATTAATTGGATAATTAATTATTAGATTTTGATATTACTAATTTTATTTATTAATTATGGGAATTAATTAGGATAGAATTGAGATGTTCAAATTAGCTACCAAATTGTGGGATTAATTGCGGGTTGTGGGTGTTCTAAATAGGGATAATTAATTGGGAAATTAATTGTGGGAAACAGAGATTGTTGTTTGAGACAATTAATTAGGGAATCAAAAATGGGATATTGTTGCCATGAAATGGATAATTATTTTCTGAATTAATTATAAGACTCTGGTATAGTATGTTTGAATAATTAATTGATGAATTAATTATTAGACGTTAAGTTCGTAAATTCAGATAATTAATTGGTGCCTTAAATATGAGTATGTGATTCATTTGCAGTTGATTTGAATAAAGAGATTGATGTGCTTAATTAATTGGGGAATTAATTAATTAGTTTTTATGTGATAACTAATTGTTGAATAATCAATGAGGATGAATTTATTAATTAATTGATATATTAATTTATGTTATATTGGGGTAAGATTTTTAATTTTGATTAATCCTGCTTAATGAGATGATGTGTTGTAAGTGAAAATGTGGTTAATGTTTATTAACCTTGATAAATGGGATATAAGGGATATGTGTGAAATAGTGAATAGGGAAAATGTGGTTAATGTTTATTAACCTTGATAAATGGGATATATGGGATATGTGTTAAATAGTGAATAGTGACATGCTCATTCATCCAACAATTATGAATGTTAACATGATCATTCAAATTGTGTGATTAAATGAATGGTAACATGGTCATTTTGTTCTTAAATAAGAATGGTAACACGGTCATTCAAATTTTGTGATTAAATGAATTCTAACATGGTTATTCATTTGTAAAATAAGAATAGTAACATGGTCATTCAAATTGTGTGATTAATTGAATGGTAAGGTGGCCATTCAAATTGTGTGATTAAATTAATGGTAACAAGGTCATTAATTTGTGAAATTTGAATATAAACATGGTTATAAATTCGTGAAATTAGAAAGGTATCATATGAAATTATTTACTTGGTAAACCATAGAGAAAGATCATATTTTTCCCCAAAACCAAGCAGGTATTGAGGTACGGGCATCTATGAGAACCTGAGGATTTTATGTGATTAAATATAGAATATTTAATAAATTTATAAACTCTTCATTCGTGCATTATAATTATTCACATTAAATTACATACACTTTCATTGGCTTGATTTTTTTAGAAACCATTGGTGGTGGCCTACTGAGTCGTACTCACACCCTATTTGGGTTTCCTGATCGGTACCTGAATACACTTTATTGATGCAAGACATGCTAAGGGAATGGGCCCTAGATTAGGTTTATTATTGGGGATGAAGTATGGATTAGGGAACCAGACATGGTTTGGGACCCTCTTGGTAGTTGTTATTGTCTTTAATATTAGTTTCATTTTAAACAATTTGGCACTTACATTGGAATGGCTTGTTTCCCTTTTAGTCGAGTACTTAATTTCTGGTTTTGGTTATCTATTGAAATTGAAACTATTTTTGATAATATATGCTTATTCTATTTCTTATTTACTTCCTCTATGTTTTACTTTGATAAAAGAGGGTATAGTCTCCCTAGGAATGACTTACCTAACCCTCACTACTAGTCGGTAGCCTCTGGCGTATGGGGAGGTGCACCTGAGGTCATGTGACCAACTGGTTCGGGACACCATTAGGTGTCACTCAGGATGGGATGTTACAAAGTGGTATCAGAGGTGTTTTCATTATTCTACTACTGTCATACTATTTTGGGAATGTAAGTAAGGATTCTAGGAAGAGTCAGTGATTAGTAGTGAGATAATGCATTAGAGCTACAAACCCGTGTATGGGGGAAAACCTGAGTACTCAGTGTGGGATTGTTGTTATTATTTTTTTCTGTAATAGTTGAATATTATTTCACCTTTGGTGACACACTTGTGGTGTGATGTGATTTTTTTTTATGATAATTATTGAGTATTGATTTTTTTCTTAGGATGGCATTAGAGTTGAGGCTATATGCATCATTCTTGTCACTGAGGATTATTGTGACATGAATCATTTTAGGAATGCACAAGAAAATGTGTTATGTGTAAATCGTTGAACCTAAACTATTTCCCTTGCTTTTAAAATTGAAATGAAAATCATTCCTAACATGATGACCATGAATATGTTATAAATTGGGGATAACAGGGTGTCTAAATGAGGAACTTGAATATGATAATGTGGTTACCCTTAGGTGCAGGATAGTTCAGGGTAGGAATAGTGCCACAGTGTTGACCGTGTGGTGAGATTTGGGAAAAATAATTTTTGTTACATGTTTTTATATTACCTATAATGTAAAATGAGTTATGATTCCTAGTTCCAAGATGTGTGTCTGGAATTTTAGATATATGCCTCTATCAAGGTGCTTGATTAGTGGACGACTGGAGGAAACAGTTGTCGTTGATCCCCTAGTGGTGGAACCTGAGGCACCGATAGTGTTGAGGTAGGGAGTAGGATAGAGGTTCCAAGATAAAATAACTCATTACAAGTAATTTTTGGAAAGAGACATGTGGCGGTTTGTGAAGAGAATGTATGATCTAACAAGGGAGTTTCATTTGTATCACCCTCGCAATTTTAATGGAAAGGGTTTACCTGAGGGAGATGAGTTTTGGTTTGATTCCATCAATACAATACTAGACCATATGGGGACTCATGCTGAGAAGTTGTTTAATATTTCCTATTATATGCTACGAGGATCGGTGAAGAGCTAATAGTATATTCATGTGTGGACTGGACTAGTTGATGGCATTCTATGGACGGAATTTTGGAGAAGTTCCTAGAGCACTTCTATCCCAAGACACTGCAGTTGGAGAAAGAATCCATGTTCATGAAGCTAAATCAGGGGAGAATGTCCATTATGGATTCAATCAAACACTCCAAAAATATAAAGTGCTTTTCTCTAGTGTTAGTAAAAGATTAGGTAGCTACAAAGAAATGCTTTCAGGATGGACTTAAGGGTGAGATTAAGTCCTAGGTAAATATCTTTTGATTAAAAAAGTTTGGTGAGGTAGTTGATCAGGATCTCATAGATGAAGGGAACCTGAGCGAATCTTCTTGTACTAGAAAAATAGTAGCTACTAGATGATCATATGGTGTGACTTCCAATAGTAGGAAGCACCGTTATGGAAACATTAATCATGGAAGTGGGAAGAAAAATACACATATAGGGGGGTCAGTTGTACATGGTCAAAATAGAGTGATATTTCATTAGTGTTGGGCCAGGACATTATCATAAGAACTATTCCTAACCACCAGTGTAGTGTCGATATTGCGGCAAGATGAGACATCTATAGAGGTTCTTTAGGACCCCATGGTTGTTATGAATTGATAGAGCAGCTTGATAGATTCAGAGTGCCGAAAGGTGATCTTATACACCTTACCAGTCCCGTAGTTAGAGTTCTACAAGTCGAGGTGGTAGAGGTAGTGTATGTGGTGCTTCTAGGAAATAGATACCACATGAGAAAAGTGGTTATACTTAGGGGAGTTAGGAAACATCACAGGGAATAGGGGTAGGATAGTTTCATGCGGTGTAGCCTAAACTTGTGGATAGAAAGGTAGGACCATCAACAGTGATAGATACTATTCTTATCGCTTCCACATAATCTAGTTCCTTATTTGATATGAGGGACTCTCATTCCTTTTTATCTACTAAACTTTTTAATGGTTTGAGCATAGAAGTCAATTTTATGAGTTTGTTTATGACAATAGATACACCTTTTGGTGTACGTTCTAATGTCATCTATGTGTGTAAGGGATATTCTCTTGATAATGGTGAGTATCGTTTTCTTTTGGATCTCTATATTATTGATATGACTCTCTTTAACCTAATTATGGGTATGGACTGGCTAGTCTCATACCGAGCCCACATAGACTATTACTGTAGGAGAGTTACATTTACATATCCCTAGGGTGACCATTAAATTCAATAAGGATAGTGGGATATAAAGGCGGGATGAGCAGGGCCAATTACTCAATAACATGGAGAGCTCACTTCCCTAGTTTCTAGTTTTTTGATAGATAGTGGGGCTGTTAGGAAATATGTCCTTCCACCAATAGTGGAACTATTTTAGGATGTATTTCCGGAAGGCTTCTCAGGTCTGCCACCTAAGAGATATGTGGAATTCACTATTGAGATCATGTTAAGGACCAAGATAGTATCTATTTCACCATATAGTATGGAACTGACCGAGATTCAAGAGAGAAAATAAAAACTGGAGGAATTGAAGAATAAAGGATTTATCTGTATGAGTATTCCTCCATAGTGATCACCTGTGTTGTTCAAAAAGATGGATGATGGGACTTTACATTTTTTTGTCAATTACCAGAAGTTGAACAAGATGACTATGAAGAACTGATATCCTTTTCCACATATTGATGAGCTATTTGACCAGTTTTAAGGGGTGGGCATGTTCTCAAAGATAAAATTTAGATCGGGGTATCTTCAATTGAGTGTTCGGACTTATGATATTTGGAGGAAATAATTTAGGAGTATGTATAGAATTTATGAGTTTTTCTTAGTGTCATTTGGGTTGAAAAATGCACCAATAGTGTCTAAAGACTTGATGAACATAATCTTCCATCCATATCTAGATTTGTTTGTTGTGGTGTTTGTGGAAGACATCTTATTGTATTCTAATACCCATGAGGATCATGACCAACATCTTTCCATCATTTGGATTACACTAAGAGATAATCAGTCATACACCAAGCAATCTAAGTGCAAGTTTTGGATTGACCAGGTACATTTTTTAGAGAACATCATCTTGGAGGAAGGTCTCTCAGTAGATGAGGATAAGGTTCACGTAGTGGTTTCATAGGAGAATCCAAATAATATTTTTGATATCCGACTATTTTTTAGATTAGATTTATATTACAATAGGTTCATCTAGAAATTTTTTTGATTGGAAGAACCTATTTCAGGACTGACCAAGAAGTGGATAAATTTTGATTAGATAGAATTTTGTGAGAATTATTTCTAGGAGATGAATAAGTGTTTGACGTCGACACCAATATTCATCCTACTCGATTCATGTGAGGTGTAAACTGTGTATTTTAATTCTTCTTGGATCAGACTCGAAGTTGTACTAATGTAAGGATATCTATTTTTTGCTTATGGGTCCCATCAATTGACGACTTATGAATTAAATTACCCTATGCATGACCTCGAGTTGGCAGTAGTGGTATATGATTTGAAGTGCTGGCGACACTATCTCTTGGGTGAAAAGTTTATAGTTTACACTGACCTTATGGACAAGAAGTATATATTCATGTTTATAGATTTGAATATTTGGTAGTACATATGGGTTGAATATATGAATTATTTTGACTTTGAGCTGGAATATACGCCTAGGAAGGCAAACAGTGTGGCTGATTCCTTGAGCTGGAAAACATAGACTTGGATGGTTCAGGAATCGAGTGATGAGTGGAAGATGATGAATTTGCTATCTGAAATTCATGTGGTGGTTTAAGAGAGTCAAAATAATATGATTTTGTTTCTATAGTAGTGGATTATACAATTTTGATATGGATTAGGGAAAGATAGTATGATGATCTGGAGTGCTTAGCCTTGAGGGAAACCATTGAAAGTGGGAAGAAACCTCTAGATTGGTTGATAGATTACTACGATATCATCTATGTGAAGGATGAAGTTGTTATGACTTTGAGCATGAGAGAGGAGATCATGTGTACATTTCATTCCATGAAGTGGGAGGTACATCTAGGTGTGAAAAAAATTTACCATTACCTATGAAGATAGTTTTGGTGTCCATACATTAAAAAGGAGATAGCCAGGTTCATGACACAATGCTTCACCTATCTGTAGGTGAAGGAGTATCATCAATGACCTAGAGGTTTGCTATTACCATTACCAATTCCTGAGTGGAAGTTGGATGATGTGACAATGGAATTTGTATTAGTTCTTCTAAATTATCTTAGGAAGAATGATACTATCTAGGTTGTTTTGGATTAATTGACCATTGTATCACATTTATTTCAAATACAGGAAACCATTATAGTAGAGATGTTGGGAGAACATTATGTTCGAGAGATAGTTCATCTATATGGGGTTCCACAGACTATAGTTTCATATCATTATTCATGCTTTAATTCATAATACTGGAGGGGATTCTAGAAAGTTCTTGGTACATAGGTTTTATTGAGTATGGATTACCACCCACAAACAGATGGGAAGTCAAAGTGTAATATAAATTTTCTTGAGGATATGCTAAGGGCATGTGTTCTTGGGTTCAGTGGGTCATAGGAAAAACATTGATTTAGTGGAGATTTCCTATAACAATAGTTATTATAAAACAATACAGATGGAACCATAGAATTATCTTTATGGTAGGTCATGTAGATCACTGATATACTGGATGGAAGTAGGTGAGTTAGAGTTGATGGGACATATTCTCATGAAGGACACATAATAATAGGTACAATTGATTCAGAAATGTATGGATATCACTCAGATTAAGAATATTTTGTAATCTGATAAATAGATATGACCCTTATAGTTTACAGTGGATGATCATGTATTCTTTTGGGTGTCACCTAGGTTGGTTCACCGTAGAAAACACAGAGAGAGAAAGTTAGCACCCAGGTTTTTGGAACTTTTGAGATCATGGATAGAATTGGTCAAGTGGCATACCAATTGGATCTTCCATAGAAATATAGTTAAATTCATGATGTTTTCCATGTGTCACAAATACAAAGGTATCATTGAGACCCTTCTCATGTGATCGTTGTAGAAGGGGTTGATCTTGAGATAAATGTGTCCTCTAGGGAGAATCTTTTTTGTGTGATGGATCACAGTGAGAAGGTGTTATAGGGAAATATCATGATGATAGTTCATGTGTTATGGAAACATGGAAGTTTAAAAGAGTAAAAATGGGAAAGGAAAGTAGATATGAGGGTTCAATGGACGAATCATTTTGGTTCGAAATCTTAGAAAATATTAGAAGTACATCTCTAGGATGATATGTTATAAGGATTGGAGATTGCAAGATTCCAAAATTTTATGGAGTTATCTTAGGTGAAAATTTATGTACTTTTTGTTTCATTTAAGTTACTTTGGTTAGAGTTATTACTTGGGGTGTGTTTGGGTGGATATTTAATAAAATTTTGAGAAATTGGGATTTTTCATGGTTGGGACACATTTAGAGTAAACCGTTCCCCCATCCCAGCTAATCGTGCGACCCTAGATAGTGAGGGTCGTGTAGTTGGTGCACAATTCTTTAAACCACACAACCCGACCCAGAAAACTAGTGTGTAGAGTTTTATTTCACACAAAATAATTATTTTAAAATCCCATGAACCCCTATAACACCCTCATTTTGACCATGGCTCAGGACATAACGTTTTGTGTGTGATTCCAATGCTTTCCAGAGGGGTTCCAATGACATAAGACCTCCATTCTTCAAGATTCAAATCCCGAATCAAGGATCAGATCTTCTCTTGATAAGTGTATCTCATCTTGATCCTTATTCCATCTATTCTTCCTTCTTCTCTGGATCTTTTGGTGGAGTTTTTTCTCTGTTTCTTTAGATATAAACCAAATTGTTGAGATCTATATCTACGTTTGTAGATCTAAATATATATTTCTAAGATCTTGATATCTTTGATCTTGGTTTAGGAATTATATTCAGATCTCATATCCATGTCATTGTGCTGCTCAGATTTTGGGGATTTCCATTGACTGAACGTCCATCAAAGAATCGAGGTAGGTGGTCAAAAATAAAAATCTCAAAGTATTGAATTTATTATTTTTTGAAATTTTAATAAATTCTAGATTTGTTTAGCAATAATAATCATTAATTGAATTAATTAATGTTGTAAATTAATTAATTGAGTTGATTATAAAATTTTGAGATTAATAGATCATTTAATTAAATAAATAATTAGACAATTAATTATAGGATTTTAAAATTTTTGATTTTAATAATTAATTGTTGGAACTAGTTATGATATAATTGAGATGGTTCAATTGGGTAATTAATTATGGAATTAATTGGAGGTTGTGGGTGTTGAGAATAGGGATAATTAATTGTGAAATTTATTATGGGAATATGAGAATGTGGTTTGAGACAATTAATTAGGGAACTAATTATGAGATATTAATGCCATGAAATGGATAATTAATTGGTGATTTAATTATAAGACTCTAGAATAGCATATTTGAATAATTTATTGATGAATTAATTATGAGATGTTGAATTTTTAAATTGAGATAATTAATTATGCATTAATTATGAGTAAGTGATTAATTCACGGTTGAGTTAACAAAAGATATTTATGTTCTTAATTAAATAGGGAGTTAATTAAGGGGTTTTATGGGATTAATATTTTTTGAATTATCAATGAGCATGAGCGGATTGATTAATTTATAAATTAATTAATGTGATATTGGGGTAAGAGGTTTAATGTCGATTAATACTGCTTAATTTCATGATGTGTTATACGTGATAATGTGGATAATTTTTATTAACCCTCATAAATGTGATCAATGAGATATGTGTGAAATGTTGAATAGTAACATGCTCATTTGGCCAACTATTATGAATGGTAGCATGGTCATTCAAATTGTGTGATTAAATGAATGGTAATATATTCATTCATTTATGAAAGAAGAATGGTAACATGGTCATTAAAATTATATGATTAAATGAAAGGTAACATGGACATTCATATGTGAAATAATAATGGTTACATGGTCATTCAAATTGTGTGATTAAATGAATGGTAACATGGTTATTCATCTGTGAAATAAAAATGGTAACATGGTCATTAATTTTTGAAATAATAATGATTTCGTGGGAATTCAAACTCAAGGTAAACATTGGGGAAGGATCTGATTCTGGCACAGGCCGAAGCAGGTATTGAGGTATGGGTATCTATGGGAACCTGAGGTTTTATATGATTAAATAGAGAATATTTAATATTATCATAAAAAATTTATTCATGCATTATACTTATTCTTATTAAAATTTCATACAATGGTGTTGGATGGATTTTTTAGACACAGTTTGTGGTGGACTATTGAGTCATACTTACACCCTATTTGGGATAACCAATAGGTACCTAAATAAACATTATTATTGTAGGATATGCTAAGAGAAAGGGCCTTGGATTAGATTGTGAATTTGTGATGGATCATGGATAAGGGAACCAAGAATGATTTGGGACCTTCTTGGGAGTTTTTGGTGTCTTTACATTCAGTTTTATTAGAAACATTGGCACTTATTTTGGGATGGCATGTTTCCCTTTTAGTTGAGTACTGTATTTGTTGTTTTGGTTATCTTATGACCTTGGTAGTGTTAAGGATCATATATGATTCTTATATTTCTTATTTACATATGTTGGTGTTTTACTCTGATAAAATAGGGTATTTTCTCCCCATGACTAACTTACTAGACCCTTGTTATTAGTTGACAGCCTCTATCATATGGGGAGGTGTGCCTGAGGTCATGTGACAGACCGTCTTGGGGTACCGTTGTGTGGCACCCAGTTAGGGACATTACACTCATCTATGTATAAAATTCCATCATATAAAACTTTTAATATGGCCTTACATTTCCTTAGTCTATCTTAATCAAGGTACATATTCTATACTCATCATACGATACGAAAAAATCCATAATGGTTGACCTCCAATCGTTGACATAATCAGCAACATACCCAATATTCCCATGGTTAACTAAGACTCAAGGATTAAATAATAAAGGTATCAAAGTATGAAGGTTCTCATGCTTGGTATATTTATGACCACAAGCAGTGTGGTCTTCAAATAGAAGTACTTCATCCTTAGTTTACCAATGACAATGTGTATGATACTCCTTGTGGTATAATTCATGTTTCATCCATCACAAAAAACATTTATATCCCTTATGAGAATATTATGTATCCAAAATTAATATTCTTACTCATGTTAACCGTAAAATTTCACCATAAACTATAATACTCAGTGATTAACATTGGTTAGGGATTACTCAATGTCATACTATGAGAGGTCAATTATCATTATATTTCATGATATTTAAATAAATATATACATTTATATAACCAAAGTTAATTAATAATAACATTGAAATTTCCATTTATAAGTTACATTTTTTATTCATAAGAATCGTATAGGAATAGTAAATAAAACCCTTTAGAAGTGTTTTTAATTCATAACATTTATGATTGAATTAAAGATAATTCAATTGTTTGGTGTACTTTATAGGTTTTTTGACCTCATTATATCAATATGTAACTCTTTCGACATCCTTATGTGACCATCTAAAAAAATAATCCCACTGAATTTTTTAGTGTATATCATATATGAATTAAACTAGTTTGAAAAATGGTCTGAAATTTGGGATTATATTTCTATCATTCAACTTTTAATCATATTCAAACTATGTTACATCACAACATCTAATTTTATGGTGTTAGTAACTTATTTTCTCTACATAAAATATTTATAAGTAAATAATCATCATTTTTCATCAAAACATTTCTTGAAATATTTTCATAACTAATATAATTTTTACCTCGTATCTTATACATTTAAGGACACTATGTGTAGTCCAGATTTTTATGGTAACTAATGTAACTTTTTCATCATTTTTTACAATCATATCCTAAAATATTTAGGATATTGAAAATAAAAAAATTTCATATATTTTATCTTGTGTTATATTTATTTTAATCCCAAAATTTTATCATTTTAGTGGTAATTATGCCATATTTTTAAAATATGAGAATTTTAGATTTAGTTTTAAAAAAGGAATAATTTTTTTGTTTTAAATGTTTTATTTGGTCTTTAGAAATTATTTGAATAAGGACTACATTAAACTTTGAAGTTTTAAATAGTCATTTTAGGTGGGTTAGGTTGTTTTTGGGAGAAATCATATTGATCCTATGTTAATCTGTGAATTCTAGAATATTTACGAGTTGAAAAATGTTTAAAGGACCAAACGTTAATATTTTTGATGTGAGACATAAATTATTATCCCTAATCATAATTCTTTGATGTCCATCATATGTATTTGAATGTAAATATTTGTCCCCAATCATGAATCATTAATATTTATCATAAAATTTGGAAGATAAAGCTTCTTGGTTATAAAAAATCAATGGAAAACATAAGGAATCATGCCTTTGTTAAAAAATCCATCTACTGAAAGATATAAAGTTGGATTTAGTGGATTCACCAGGGAGTTCAAGCCAAAATTTTGGCTTCTATGTCAGCCCCCATGTAACCTTTCATGTTCTATCAAATGATTTCAAATCATGTATAATATTCTAATCAAGAAACTAAGAAATTATTTTTTGTGAGAACGAATCACATGAATATATGAATCCATGATGCAAAAGAAAACATTCAAAATATTTCTAATGCATGAATATCTCAGGAGTTTTACATTCCATGAAATAGAGAGATCCTTTTATTTTTAATAAATATTGTGCTCTAGTGTGAAGGAAGATAAGAACTCATGATGAAGAATCTACTACTATTACTTTCATTTATTTTCATGTTCTGTTAATTTTGCAATTACTTCTACTTCCCCTATATTATATATTACCCATTAAATGGAGGGGTAATATTTTTAGTTATTTGTAGAAGGTAAGGAAATTGTTTTTCAATTCTTGTGTCTTCATATCTCAACGAATACAATGTTCTATTTCTGATTAATTAATTTCAATATTTAGTAGTCTATTTTAATTAGAAATTAATTTTTTTTTGATTTAATTATGTGTATTGTTTATTTCCTTGATTTAGGATCAATTATCTCCCATAAATTATTTTTAGTACATATATGATGGAATGTTCTAGATTAAGTGGTAAAGTGTTAAGTAGTTACTATCACATAATCAAGGTTTATTGGTTACATTTATATTACATGGAATAACAATATATGTTTTGTTGTTACCTAGGTGAACTATGGTTGGTATACTATTATAATTTCACACATTGGATGAAGGGTAGATAACCACATAGGATTTTTTCAAGATGATCTCATTATTTTCAGTCAACCAGGATTTAAATGAGAAGAAGTATCACAGGCTATCACTTATTTAGATAAGAATAAGAAGATCATAATAATACAAAATTATATAGAATTTAAATGAGAAAGTTGTCCATATACTTATAACTTTTCACATTATATTATATAAAATATTTGGTTCATAATTTCAAATTTATAAAAGACAAACACCCTTTTTCGTAACAAATAAGTGGAAAATGAATTTAGTGAACTCTTCTATGAAGATAGTCTAGGGTTATAATTAAACTAAAAATTAAATAGTTTTTTCACACCTTATAAAAAACTCATGTAAAATAATTAGTTTCTTTTTTGGGGAAATAATGTCATAAAAAATATAATTAAAACTTGCATGATAAGAACTTATAACAACAAATTAATATGTTTTGACCATGAAACTAATTAAACATTGTTTAGATTGATAAACATGAAATTAAAAATCATACTTTGGGGAATGTTTTCTTGTATTATTGATTGAAACCACAAGTGTTCAATTTGATTCTAAAGAAATGGTTGGAAATCCAAAAAAACCCTTAGAGATTTTAGTTCAACATTGTTTACTAACAAACAAAACCAAATTTCTATGCTTGAAATGAAAAATTACTTTGAATTAAAAAAACTAATCAAATTTTTCCCAAGTTACATATCCTTGAATGAGAATAACCTAACATACACATAAAGAAATTAACACATGTTTAATAAAACCTAAAATCCTTGGGAGTAGCCAAAGAACAAGTGAATTAGACATCCATTTTCATTTCACGTGAAGGATATTACAAATAATGGTTGTACAACCTAAGTCCAGGTGAAGTACACAATTTGGAAGATCATCAAAGATTCTTCAAGAAAATATTTTTTTTCCACATCATGGAATAAATCAATCATAAAAGAGATATATGTGATCAAACAAGCAACTGGAGAGACATTCTATCAGTATTGGCACATGTCCAAAATGTTGTTTTCTAACTATCCCCATAAAGTTACTAAAGAGAATAATTTATTAATGTTTATATACCAATGATTTATATAAAATGATAGAAATATTTTTCATGTATCATCTAGTGGATATTTCATAAAAAAATTCATCCATAGAATCTAAGGTATTAATTGATGATTGTTAAAAAATAGATAATAATCTAGTTCTATAGTTATGGGTATTTGAGGTAACCTTGATAAAAAAATTATCACTCATCACCTTTAATAGAATGAGAAAATGAATATATCACTATTTTTGTGAGACAGGTGGATTTGAAAAAAAAATTGAACAACATGAACAAACTAAGGAATTATTTTTATGCACACCTCCTAGTCATTTCATTGACTAGTGTGATGATGTATAGGCCATGTAAAGTTGTGAAACATCTGTCCAACAGTGGAATTTACAACAAAAAAACCATGTATTGAAAGATTTTAACTAACTCCATTAAGGAGGTTTAAATTACCAAATCTAGGTCAGACCCCCCCCCCCATCAAAATTAATCCAACCAACCACCCTTTTCTAGTAAAAGAAGACATATTATTAGCCTCAAACTTGTATATAAACCCCAATACATAATCAAAAATATAATTTTGAGTAGGTAAAGAATATAGTAGATTGGTTTTATAATATAGTTAAAATAATTGTGGACATTATAGTAAAAACATTGGAAAATTTTCAGCCCAAGTAGTTCATAATCCTGAGGATAATGTTAGTATGATAACTACAATAAGTGGTAATGATTTTCACCCACTATTTTCATAAAATTATTATTGAAACCCCAAAATGGAGGATATTAAAGTTATATGTTTTGAAAATTCTTGAAATATTTCATAAAATAATCTCCAAGAAGACGAAGAATAGATAAAGAGGAGAAGAACTCATGTTGGATAATAAGTTTTTGTTTTCCAATTATTTTTCTATTTTCTTATTTTTATAATGCCTTATATTACAACTATCTCCATTGATCCCATTTTAATTGATGGATAATATTTAGAGTAAATTATTAAAGGGATGTCAGAAATGTTTTAATGATTAAATCTTTTTATTTCATTGAATACAACTCTCTCTTTCTTATTGATTGATTTCAATATTTAGTAACAAATTTTAATTTTTAATATAATTTTTTTTCTTTTAATTATATCAATTATTTATTTCATTTTTTTAGGATCCATTATTTCCCTCCACTTTTTTTATAAAATATACATTTTAATGGTTAATGAAGAGTGATAAAGTTTTACATTGTTGCTAGAACATGAGGAATGTCCAAAGTTTACTCCTAGATTACAAGGAATAACAAAATTTGGTAGGTTGTTTCCAAAGTTAACTATGGATGATTTATAGTAACATTTCCACACATTAGAAGGATGTTAGACCAAAAAACAGAATTTTTTTAGGATTATATCCTAATTATCATTAAACCAAGGGTTAAAGGAGATGTAGTTTCCAAACCTCACACTTACCAGTTAATAAGAAGAAGAGATCAACAATTGGTGACCAGGAAATAATTACCATTAGATATCTCACCATTACATGATCACTTTTCCCATTACCTAATTTTAAATATATGTTTCATAATTAATTTATTTTTTCAAATCCAAAAACACTCTTTTTAACCATCAAGTGAAAATTTTACTTTATTCAATTTTCACTAGATACAACCTATACTTACCATTAATACTAAAATATCGGTTAAAATATATATCTTTTATATCTTTTTTTTACTCTCATATACAAAATATTTTAGGCTGTGAAGTAAAATTCATTTTAAACTTTTAATGACATTATATTTTATTTTAAAAAGATGAATATATAAAATACAAACATATTACCACTAACTTTTTAGAGGCTATTATATTCAAAATAACATGATAAGAGACACAAATTTCTTTATGTATAAGAAATGACACTTATTTTTTAGTGGGAATACAAGAAAAATAAACTACCTTTTCATATAATATAAAGTCTTTAATGTGTTTGGAAATTTTATTGAAAAGAAGTTTTTAACAAATATTTCATTATTTGAAGTGGAATAATATTTTTTTTATTTCAATATAAACAATTTATTCCAAATAATTAAATTTTATCCCAATATTCTTAGTAGTTTATATTATATAATTTAGGAAATCCTTCAATCATGTGTATCAAAAAAATCCATATCATTTATTTAAATAACCTTTGTTTACAAGCTCCCAAAAGAGTAAAAAATGAGACAAACAATACAAGATTTTTTTTTAAATTTCATTCCTGTTTTAATTTTTTCTTGTATAAAATTTTTAATGAATAAAATCATTAGCACCATTACCTGAAAGAAAATTTTATGTTCATATCTTTGAATCTTTATTTATTTATGAAATCTTCTATATTTATAATACATGAAAATATATCTCTTGTATTGTATACTCTTCATAAAAAATGAATGGAAGCCTTCAAAATTAATTTTTGAGGTGGAAAATCCACATAGATTCATATAACATTTTAGATATTCCAGGAAATTACTTCTCTAATAGTTATTCTTTCCAAAATGAAAGCATTATTCATCCTTATTTTACATTAATTTAGTTAGCGGTGTTGACTCTGCATAACCTATTTTCTTCTCTATCTATCCCAAGGATTTTCCCTTATCCTTGTGCACCATCAATATGGAAATACCTCATGAACAACCCATGTCTTATTAAACAATCCTCAACATGTTAATAAGATCATGTAAATTTTTATTAAACTTATTTATATTATAATTAAACATATTCTAATGAAAACATTATATAAGTGATTATAGATTGAATATAATAGTTTGATCAAGTTAAAGAGATGAACTTTTCATATCCAATTTATTTATGTTCCCAATCATATTGATAAAAAGCGTTGAGACTAAGGTTCCTTTCACCACTATGTATTGAAAAAGATCATTTTACACATCATACTATTCAATTATATCATTCTCTTGATAGATACATTACATATGGAATTTTCTTTTATAGGAATCTATAGTATCATGTTACTTTTTAATATTCTATTCCCTGATTAATAAAATGAGTATAGAGAATTTTGATAAATCATTTAGATGTTTATGATAGGAATCCATTTTTTTTAATGGATTCAACAATCTGTTATTTAGGAAATGGTTTCTCAAACCTTTTGAATGTTCCTTATTACTTGTGAACTATTCTCAAGTTTCAGTATTAGTCGATGAAGTTTCTCTTGTTTCATTTTAATTTATCTAAAATAGAACTCAACTTCAATATTGGTGATGTCGGGGATGCAATTATCAAAAAACAAAGATTTTATTATATAAGTATCATATTCTATAATCATTTAATAAGAATATATATTAAAATTACTCCCATTAAAAATTCACAACCCCATACATAATATTGATTTAGTGAGTCAAGATCCATACTTCAATAAGTTATGATATAGATTTACTTTTCTAATCACCACTTAGTGATGTAGTTGAAGAAACATCATTATAATTTCATATATGACTAATTTCTGGTGGAGTGTAAAATTCATTGTATGGCAGAACTAAACCGCATTCCTCTGGTATCTTTTATGAGGGTTTACCACCTATGTTTAACCTAAATATCAAGGTGGGATTTCATTATAAACATCTTTGGGTAATCGATTTCCACCATTCCCAACACAAG
Organism: Viscum album; assembly: GCA_963277665.1. Classification (NCBI taxonomy): domain Eukaryota; kingdom Viridiplantae; phylum Streptophyta; class Magnoliopsida; order Santalales; family Viscaceae; genus Viscum; species Viscum album. The sequence goes on along the minus strand of OY728160.1, from coordinate 1,836,007,780 downwards.
ATAATCCATGTGTACCATTATTTAGAAAACCCTACCTGTTTGAATGAATGAGGTAGGAAAATATTCCCTCTTTGGAAGGAATCTATCATTTAGTATTTGAGGTGTCTTATTTTAAAGTATCACAAATTTAATATATATCACATAAATTTTAAATCCATAACAATTTATTTAACACCCAAATTCTTTACAATATATTTATTTGAGAATAAATTTAATTTCCTTGATAGCTTGTGATACTCACTAGGTTTGAACAAAACACTATTTAGTCACACTTTTCATAATTAATTTAAAATTAAATATTGAAACATTTACCAAATTTATTTGAAAAAATAAGATATATTTTTTATGTTTGAATATCCATATTATCATTGGGTAAATTTTTTATATTTTTCTGGAAATTTCCATTTTTTAATGAATAGTGGAATATACTGAATTTTATTTGAAAACTGCCTTTTTGATTAAATAATTTATAATGTTTAATTATATGTTGAATTGGTTTTAATGTAACATTAGTTAAATTTTACACCTATTATACCAATGTAATTTATTGTAATAATTTTCATATTGAATTTAGATATAAAAACATTGTAAACATTCGAACACTTTTACTTTAAGACAACTGATTTATCATCATGTCTTAAGGATTAATTTTAAATTATATTATTCCACATATGTTGGTATAATTTGGAAAAATAGATTCAATATTTTTTATTAGAATAATTTATATTATCAATTATGGTAAAATTAATTTTTGAATATAATTATTAATAACATATATGATTAATTACAGTGATTAAGGTAAAAATGAGTTTATTTAGTCGATAAAAATAGAGTATAAGGTGTAACAATGACCCAAACCTTGTCCAAAACTCATTTAATGGAAATATATAGAAGTTATAAATTATATAATCTATATGGGAAAATATGTTGGGCCTTTATAAATGAAAAAACATGGGTGTAATTCTCTCTTTAAAAAACACAATTGTTCCATACACCCCACTTAAAAATGGCCTTCCTCCCTCCTCTAAACCTCAACCCATAAAATCAATTTTATTAAGAAAATAATGGAAAAATAAATTTACAACTTCCCTACCATTATCTTATAATCATTATTTTTTATATAAAGATAAATTTGGACAGATTTAGTGAAAATATAAGGAGGATACCTGAAGAAGATGTAATTTTCTTCAACGAGCATCTTAATTTTACTTATTTATCTACCAACTTCAATTTTATTAAACTGTGATTTATAATGATTTATGTATATTATATATAATATTATTTTTTTATAATAAATTAACTAACTCAAACCATATCCACTTCCACCAAATGTGTTACGAAGTCATCATTCATGAGTACATAAGACAACTGCCTTTGCGAAACCGATGTCGTTCATTTTTCCATTTCCAGCTATCAAGGTTGGTTATTGTGATAAACTTAAAGAAAATATATGATATTAATAACATATTTATATATATTGAGTTATTATAAAATATTTACAATTTTACCTTCCATTTATTAGGAGATACAATAATGTCACTCATGTGTATGAGGGACTACCACCTCGTGAGGCGATGTGATTCCTTTATCACTAACACTTCACGTGGATTGTTATAAAGATATTTTTAATGATTATTAATGATATAAATGACCTTATTTTTATAGTAATTACATATTCCTTATTTTTAATGACAATATATTTCATTTTATTTCTTTCATTTCACCCACGCAATGATGATAACATCGTTTATCTAGGTGTGGATTACCGCCTTCAGGGAGTGATGTGACTCTATTTTCATCACTAACCTGAATGGATGAAATATAGAAGAATATAATATAGTAATACTAATATTATAATCATTATTCAAAGGTAAAATATTATGTACCTTCTTTCCCTAATGATCAGTGAGAAATGGAAATGTTACTCATGCGTACGTACGGGCTACCGTCTCCATGACCGTAATATACTTATTTTTTCATAACCATCATTAATGATTTTTCTAAAAAAAAAATATAATTTATCTAAATATATGATAATTATTTCATGATTTGTATTATTGATATGATGAACTGCTATAATATGTGCAATAACTGGATCTTTAATGATAAAACATTCCTAAGAAAAAAAGGCAAGTAACACTCGAAACAATGAAAATAAAAATAATTATTATTGAATGGGTGATAAGATATTATAAAAGGATAAAATCTATTATTATAAGTATAAATTATTTTAAGGATCTATGTTTTTATGGATAGCAATTTTGAGCAGAAATTTTAATTTTTTCTTTCAGATGACTGTGAGGGGTAAAATGGTAATTTTACCCTAGCTGATTGTAACGCTCCAAACATCTAAAGTAAGAACCCTGTATTAAATGTATAGTATGACATGAAATACCAAGTGTAAAAAGGGAAAATAATAACCTGATACTTCAGAATATAATTATTATCTTTCATAAATATAATATAATTTATGGATTTTAATGAACGCAACACCAACTTAGCATACGTTGCATGAAATAGAGACCTTCTTCAATAGTTTGTGTTACACTAATGAGTGTCCTTACTCAGTAGCTTATATTACACATAAGATCGAGTTTCAACAAACAATGATATAGTATCAAAATATTATTATTTAATATAATAATATATAAACATCCACTATGAATAGTATTAACTAACATATAAAAATATATGGTTTATATAAATATAAAATTAATTCATTGGTCTCCAATTAATTAAAAATAGAAATAAGAACAAATTGCAAATAAAATGAAATATTATTATATTTATGCTTCTAAATGAGTTTTGTCTTAATAAAAATAATTAATTTCAATTATTGAATGATTTTAAAGATATATATACATTATATATTCAATCCAATATTTTTTATATTCATCCATTAGATGTTATAGACATGAGATAAGAACAAACCCTACTTTACACATAAAAACCTATAATTTTATAAAGAGAATTTTACAGCCTCTTCATGCGAAAAAAGTTTTAAATCCGAATTTTGAAACTTTAATTTTTTAATATATAAAAATAACCTTATTATTTGAAATAAAAAATAAGAATAAGGTTATGGTAATTTATTGATATTTTTGGAAACATATCATTTTTAATGAGTAGTTAAAAATACTAAATTTTAGTTCAAAAGTGCTTTTTCTATAATTCCTTTACAAGGTTAAATTATATTTTTAATTGGCTTTAAAGTTTATTTAGATAATTTTTTTACCATTTAAAAAAATTTATGTCATTGGAATCAATTTCACTATTGAAATTGATTATAAAATCATAGAAAACTTCCAGATGTTTTTACTTTAAAACTCCGCAATATCGTCCCGCTTATGATATTAAATTTTAAAAACATTCTTCCATTTATATGATTGGAATATAGAAATATTGATTCCATATTTGGAACAAGATAATTTATAATTTCTAATAAAACAAACTTTGATTTTTAATAAAATATTTAATGAAAGTAATTAAAATTAATAACAGTTATTAAGGAAAAATTAAGCATAATAAAGGACTAAATATTAAACATAAGGACTAAAATGACATATACACTTATAAAAATTCAATTGGATGGACATATACTGACCCTAAACTATATTTTATCTAATTATTACAATTATTGGTTCAACTATCAACATTAAAAACATGCATGGAATACCCTTTTCAAAATATTACAAGTGTGCCACACCTCCTCCCCCATTAAAGGACCTCCCCTCCTCCCCATTCCTCACACATCTCAAGACACTTTGTAATGACATGTATCTGAAAAAATAGCTCCTAAATATCCCTCCCCTAATCTTAGAATACTTCCCTTGTTCATAAGGAAATCCAAGGAATATTTGGGTGCAAACTAAAAGGAGTTACCAGATTAAGAGGTGACAATCTTTCTAAAGCTTTTTAGTTTAATTTCCATTATCCAAAAACTAAAATATTCTTTTTCAATGATTTAATAAATAAGAAAATATCCTAAATATAATATGATATTTTTATTATAATTTTTCAACATACAATCGCACACACTTCCATCTAATGGTTAACGAACATTATGTTTTTTTGTACGGAAAAGTATTTCCTCATGAAATGATGATTGTTCATTTTTCCTTTACCGCATATAATGGTGTCCATTATGATGGAAAATATGTTTATATATGATATATATGATATTGATTGTTTCTATATTATTATTTAATACTTTTATTACATATTCCATTAATATATTCCATTTTATGTTAATACGATTACATCGTTTGAGGAAGTGTGGACTGCCTCCCCCTCGAAGTAATGTGATTTGTTCACACTAAACATGGAAAATATAAAGTATGGTTTCAATTAAAAATATGTGATATAAGATACTTATATATTATATTCATGAAATAATTACCTACCCTGAAATATATTATATATGTATATACCATTTTCTCTATTACCCTTTCACACACTTAACAAGTGAAAACACCAGTCGTGGAAGTGTGGAATACCGCTTTCATGACACGATGTTATTCCTTTTAAATCACAAGAATTATAAGTAAAAGTATATATGATTAATTAAAATCATATTTATTATATAATTATTATTATGGAAATATATGGTGTTACTTACCTTCTTTCCAAAAGGATTATTGGAAAAAAGAATGTTACTCATTTATTGGTATGGCTTACCGTATCAACAATCATAACGTTGATTCATTTTTCATAAAAATATTTAATAAATGATTTTAAAAATATACTTAATTTATAAATTTTATTGTCAAGTCATTATTATTATTCTGGATATGTTATATAATGATCCATTTTACCATATTTTACATACCAAAGTAGTTTTTGACACATAAACTGAATTTGGTCAAAATAGCCGACGTAAACTTAATTTTTTATGTACTTGTATACAACATAGTAAAAAGTGAAAAAATATTAATGATAAAAATGAAAAAGTTTCTCAAGAATGTTTAAAATTAACATAATTGTACTATACAATAGTTTAAAGAACGTTCATTCGAAAGGAAACTCAAGGTACGGGATTCACATATCGCATTTTACATCTGTGAGATAAATGACATGTTCACCACTTACATATCTTTTTTGGTTCATATACTAACCATTTTAATATATTATATCATGAATTAATTTATCTTCATGATATATAATACTTTCATTTTTTATTCATTCATGTGGTCTATGATTTAAAATGTTTCAAAGTCATGTAGGACACTTTGGAATGTTTAAATATTATTTTCCTAAACAATACATTTAATGACCTTTCAATGATATTTTAATTTGAGTAAATTATATTACCATTTCCCATTAAACCCTTAAAGTTTCATCTCTATTGGTAATTCAGGACCTTTTTTAATTATTATTATCATTTTCCCACTCATTGTAACTCATAATGTTTATAAAATGATTTTAAGAAAACCCGACATCATTTCTTTCTTTAGTCAGAGAACCTATTTTCTTCTAAAAACCATGTTTTAATAAAATGTTTTAAAAATTATTTTTAAATTGATTTGGTAATTACATTTTTTAAATTTTTGTCTTTTACCAATGTTTTCAAAGTAATGTTTATGTCTCTTTCTAAAAAAGGCATCATTATAACCTTCAATAGTGCAAAAGGATTGTTCGTTTTACCTCGTACAACTGGTACGGATTACCTGCCATTATTTCTTTGAAGCTTCCTTTGAATGTTTAAATGTTTAATATTTAAAGAAAATACTTTCATAAGAGATTATCAAAGAAATTTTTTTTCAAATGTTTTTTTTATAATAAGATTATATTTTCTTCAAAATGTTTTTTAAATATCGTTTTATAATGTTCCTATTCAATAATGACAACAAACATTTATTTTACTCCACTTGAGGTATGTTGTATTTATACCATCTTTAATCTATCTTTGGATGGTTAATGATTTATTTGGATAGGGATAGCATTCAAGTTCACTTCCATGATTCATTTGTTAGTCTTCTAGAAATATTAAATCTTCTATGATCACTGAACATTGAATTTTCCCTAATTATTCATTTCATTTTTAAAGGATATTATTAATACCTAAACTGTATACCACTTTACATACAATGTCTACTTTTAAAGTTATTTTATTATTAGGGTAAATATTGACAATTCCATATTCTTTATTCAATATAGATATTTCATAAGTCACATTGTTAAATTTATTATTCAATCTTTGAGGAATGTTTTGGATTTATACGATATGGTTGGTGCCCAATTATAGATTGACTCTTAATGAATCATTAGTCTCAAGGAATGAGTCATATTGTTAACCACCTTAGATGGGTTTTTACCCTATATTTTGTAAACCGTCTTGTGAATGGTCTTGACGGTAAAGGTACCATGTACCTAAGAAACATGTTATCTAATAATCAATAATTTCTATCATATTAGTTTCAATTAATATTCATCCATGGGATTTTTTGACGACTTATCTATGGATACATTTCTTTTATAGTTATTTAGATGGAATGTGTTTTAGTTACTTACCCTTAAATATTTATTTTTTATCCTCTTGTTATCTGAATGGTATGGGTTTCTAGTTATTACCTTTTCTTATTTTTTACACACTTTAATTTAGTTCATTGATCACATGGAATATGTTTTCAGTTATTTACCTTTCCATATTGAATATTATCATTGATTAAATATTTATTCCACTATATTTATTCCTTACTGATCATTTCAGCTCACCCTTATTGTTTTTATTTCTCCAGGAATCCAAGAATCATACTATGAAAGACATACAAGGATTTACAATATGGATTAGAGTTATCTTCAAAGTTGTTTATTTAAAAAGAAGACAGAAATTATATTTTAATTACTGTATTCATTGTTAATTACATTCTAAGTTATATATCTGGTTTACCAAGAATACTGAACTCCCATTACTTTGGGGATTTATTCCTTGTAATCATGCCAATTTATTTGAAATAATACCCCAGATCTGGGCCTTTTAGGGTTGGGTTTCTATATTTGGTATTAAAGGAAGTTTAGTAAAAACCGAGGGAACTAAATTTATGAAAACATTGATTATATAACATAACCCTATGGTATAATTGGAGGATAAGTATAGAATAAAATCATAGAAATATTTTAAGGTAGAGATCATGTGGTTCTTCCTAGAAATACATCCATATCTGGATACTATAAGTGGGCGTGGTTCTTTCACAAATGTACCTAGGAGTAACAACTCAGACAAGGTGTTCTGAGCATAACTCGAGGTAACTTGGTACACAACAAAGGGCCTTACTATGCACCTGGTTTGACATTACTGAGGGATATTCTTATGATAATTCACATTATCTTTACAAACTTCTATTGAGGATTTTGAAAATGAATATCCAAGGTTAAATCTAATTTATTTGATAATGAAGATATCTTTTAATTATTTTGAAATCCAATAAATTATATTATGGATAAACCCTACACCCATGAAGGAAAAAATCGGAAATAAATGGTTGAAGTATTTATGTATTGAGGATGTATTAAACCCTATAGTTAAATGGATATTTATAGATTAAACTAATTTCAAGGATGTCTATCATAATTATTTTGGAAATTATATTAACAAGGTTTTTGAAAAGGAAAAAATTTAATTCGGGTGAAAACCAATAAAATCTTGAAAACTCGTAGGTCTTGAACCCATGAACGAATGAAAATAATGGTTTCACACAAACCACTAACCTACATAATGTCCTGGTTAATTTTACATTATTTTTAGTTAATCAATTTGGCGAAAAAATGTTAATATTAAACCAGTAGTATCACTTTTGGGTATTAGAGATTAATATATTAACTGTATTGGTTTTGGAATATATTTAAAGATGAATTGTTATAATTGTCACACTTTTATAGGAATTTTGATCCTTTAAAAGTTTCTTTTAATGCTTTAGGAATAATTTTATTGTTATTGGTAATTAATTTCTGGTAGTAAATGAATGAATTAGAATTTTATCGAAGCACAAAAAAATTGAGGATTGATCATATGATATTTAAACCTACCATGTAAAAATATTTCCATATATTCATGGTCAGTAAATGAATTACCCGACATTAGAAAAATGACCTAGAAATAATTTGTTTCCTATTAACATAAATTATAAGGAACCGATAGTCTTCTAAATTATCAAATATGTAAGGCTTTGAGGAACTAAAATTTCTATTTATATTTCACTTATTTGTTATTGAAAACCTCATTCACTCCCTATAAATATTTATGAATTTCCTCCATGTATGTATCTCTACATTCCAGTGATGTTCACTTACTTAAAGGAATAGTTACATGGTATTCCATGTGACATTTGTACTTTCCATTATATCTTCTATAGAGGATGACTTATGAACCCTTCTCTTGATGTGGGATTTCAAATATTGGAAGTATCAAACAATATATCAACCTGATGGAGTTTATATTGTTAGGATGAAATTTAATTAAGGTGGGGATAATTCAATTCCCCTAAAATCAAAATTAAGAACCTTTTATTCGATGACATTTATGACATAAAACACCATGTGTAAAGAAGGGAATATAATAACCAGATTCTTTATAATATTTACACTCTAAAATAAATCTAATATACTATATATCTTGTAATTAACACAAATCCAAGTTATCCTACATTTCACGCAATAGCTACATTCCACAATAGTTTGAGTTACATGAAAGATAAACTTTCCTTGATAGCTTTCCTTACACGAAAGACTGAGTTTCACCAAACAATGATATATTATTTAAATATAATTATTTAATATAATAAGATATAAACTAGCTGTTATGAATAATATTAGAAAACTTATGAAAAAATATGATTTATTTAAATATGAATTTAATTCTTTGGTTTCTAATTAATTACAAATTAAAATAAGAACCAACTTGCTAAAAATAAATAAAATAATATTTATGCTTCCAAAGGAGTTCTGTCTAAACAAAAATAATTAATTATAATTACTGAATTATTTTAAGGAATTATAAATTTTATATATTAAATAAAATATTTTTAATATTCATCAATTAGGTTTGATAGACATAAGATAAGAACAAATCCAACTATACACATTAAAACATATATTTTTATAAAAGCACATTTACTAACTTTTAATTGTGAACACATTATAAATATGAATTTTGATACTTTTAAATTATTTATTATGTCAAAATAAACTTCATGTTTTAAATATAATCATAATAAATGGTTTATGATGATATTTTGGATATTTTTTGGAAACATATCATTTTTTTAATGAATAGTTAAAAAACTGATTTTTATTACAAAACTACTTTTTCACCTAATTCATTTATAAGGTTAAATGTTATTTTTAATTGGTTATAAAATTTAATTAGATAAAATTTTATCAATTAATAAAATTTATGTCATTGGAATAAATTTTACTTTGAAATTGATTATAAATACATAGCAATATTTCATACGTTTTTACATTAAAATCCAGTACTGTCATCCGCCTACGAGATTATATTTAAAATAAATCCTGCCAATTATATGATTGGAATTTGGAAAATTTGATTGTATATCTTGAATATGAATAATTTCTAATTTATAATAATACCAAATTTGTTTTTTACCAAAATAATTAGCAAAATTAATTGTAATTAATTACAATTATTAAGGAAAAACTAAGCATAATAAAGGGATAAAAATTAAACATAAGGCCTTAAAGGACCTATAAAATTTTCCAAATTATATTTTATGGACATATATTGACCCTATCCTATCTTTTATCTAATTGGTTCCATTATTAGATCCATTTTAAACTTGAGAAATGTTCATAAAATTATATTTTCGAAATATTACAATAGTGCTACTCCTCCTCCACTATAAAAGGACCTCCCATCCTCTCACTTTCTCACACTAATAAATCCACTTTGTATTGAATAATATATATCTATATAGATCCTAAACATCCCTCCCTTAATCCTGAAATCCTACCCTTATTCAAAAAACAATCCAAGGAAGCATTTGGTTCAAACCAAATAGAGTTACCTAATTAAGATGTAACAAACTTTCATAATATTTTAAGTTTTATTTCAATTCTCCAAAATCTCAACTCTAATTATTATATACTAGTATAAAAACTAAAGTATCAAAAACATACTAGGATTTTTTTATTATATGATTTATACCTAAACTTTCACTCACTTCTATATAATGACTAACAAACATATTTTTTTTCTACATCAAACTATAACCTCACGAAATGATGATTGTTTATTTTTCCCTTTACTACATCTAATGGGAGAAATTATGATGGAAATTGTTTTTATATATGATATATATGATATTTATTATTTATTTAAACTTATTTAATACTTTTATTACACATACCCTTAAATATTTACATTTTACATTGATATGATATCACCGTTTGAGGAAGTGTGGACTAACACCCCCTCGAAGTGATTTGATTCATTCACACTAAACATGGAATTTATAAAGGATGGTTTCAATTAAACATATGTGACATAAAATCCCCTATATATTATTTTCATGACATAATTATATTTATGTAAATATACTATATATATATATATTCCATTTTCATTATTACCCTTTCTCATACTTAAAAAGTGATGACGTTATTCATTGACATGTGGACTACCACATCCTCGACATGATGTCATTCGTTTTATATAAAAATAATTGTACATATTAGTATATAATATTAAATAAAATTTTATTTTAGATATAATTACCATTATGGAAGTATATGGTGTCACTTACCTTCTTTCTATAACGATCATTGAAAAATAGGAATGTTACTCATCTGTATGTATGACCTAGAGTCTTCATGATCGTAAAGTTGATTCATTTTTCATAACCATCTTTAATGATTTATTTTAAAAGTATAATTTATGTTCAAATATTATAATTATGTCTTTATATTATTTTTTAGATGTTATATAATGACCCTTTTGACCATATGTGACCTACCAAAGTTGTTTTCAACACATAAACTGAATTTGGTGAAAACACTCGATATAAACATAATTTTTTATGTATTGGTATATAACATAGTAATAAGTAAAATAAAATTATTTATAAAAATTTAAAAGGATATCAATAAAGTATAAAATTAACATAAGTTTATTATAATATATTTTTAAGGACGTTCACCTAAAAGAAAACTCAAAGTAGGGGATTCCCATCTCACTCTTTACATCCATGAGAAAAATGTCATGTTCACCAGTTACATATTTTATGTGGTGTATATACTTACCATTTATATATATTATATCATGAATTCATTTATCTTTAGGGTATTTAATAATTTAATCTAAAAATACTCCACATGGGGTATGTTGTATTGATATCATCCTTAAAATTCCTCTAGATGGTTTATGATTAATTTGGAAAAGTATAGTATTAAAGTTAACCTCCTTGATTCATTTGTCAGTTCGCATGAAATATTAAATCATCTATGATCATTGACCATTGAATTTACCCTAATTATCCATTTCCTTTTTCATCGATATTATTATTTCCTAAATCATATACTATTTTACATATGGTGTCTACTTTGAGGATTATTTGATTATTTGGGGAAATATTGATAATCCTGTATTCTTCATTCAGTAAGAATATTTGAGAAGGAACATTGTTAAATAAATTATTCAATATATGAGGAATGTTTTGGACTGGTACAACATGGTTGGGGGATGGTTATATATTTCCCCCTGATGCATCGGTAGTCTCATTGGATGAGTTATTTTGCTAGCCACCTTAGATGGGTTTTTAATCTATATTTTGTAAACCATCTTGTGAAAGGTCTTGATGGTAAAGTTACCATGTACCTAGGAAACATGGAATCCAATGATCAAGAATTTCAATCATATTATTTTAAGTTATTATTCATCCATGATATTTTTCATCAACATATATATGGATTCATTTCATATTTAGTTATTTAGATGGAATGTGTTTCATTTTCTTACCTTTCCATATCTATTTTTCCTTATCTAGTTTTATGAATGGTATGTGTTTCCTGTTATTACCATTCCATATTGTTTATGTTGTTCCATTAATTTTATTGATTACATGGAATGTGTGTTAAATTATTTACCTTTTCATATTGAATATTCTCAATGATTTATTATTTCTTAAAAAATATTTTTCCTTTACTGAGTATTTGAGCTCAACATTATTATGTTTCATTCCATAGGAATCCAAGAAGCATACTATGAAATATATGTAGGGAATTACTAGATGGATTAGATTTATCCTAAAATTTTTAATTTTAAATGAAGGAAAAAAACTATGTTGTAATTAGTGTAGTCAATTGTAATACATGACTCATTTATGTATCTGTATTACCAAGACTACTAAACTACTTTTACTTCAGGGATTTATTCTTTATAATCATGCCAATGTAATTGATATTAGAATCCAATTCAAATTCTTCTGGGGTCAGGTTTCAACACGAATGATCTCAAATATTTTTTTGGACCACTCCATTGGTACTAGAATAGGGTTTTTATTTTATTTTCTTTTTATTTTCTTTTTCCTATTTTTCTTTTCCTTATTTTTTATTCTTCACTCTTGATTCTCATTCACACCATGCGTCTTCCACCTTTTCCATGTGACCAAGTGGGAAGGGATAGTGAAATAATAAATGGAGATAGGGTAAAAAACAGGCATTGTTGTGAAGCTCTCAACGTGCTAGATTGACATACGATAATAGAGAACCATAAAAATAGGTGAAACTTCAATTGTTTTTTCCCAAATGTAGGTCATTTTTATGTTTTACCGTAAAAACCCTTATATTTTGTTTATCAATTTTTAAATCTATATTATTCTTTTTTATGGACTCTAGTAGCCCAATCTATTGATTTGGGGGTGAAAACAAGTTTTTTGGGTGATCTGGATGTTTTCCATTAGGGAAAACCAGGATACAGGGCTTGTAGTTTAGGCTGAAACATCACGTGTTCTTCTCATTTAGGAAAGTTGAAGTTTTTTAATTACACATCATGTAATAGGGTTACATTCCATGTATTGTGTCTCACCAATGTCCCTGAGTCCTCAACCAGGCTACTCATGTAGTGGTACATGTTCGTGTATAGTTGGTAGCCAAAACCAATGTGGGAAGCATGTCATGTGCAAGTACATGCCTTGGCCAAGTACATGGTAAGGTGCCCCCTATGGGGTACATGACATTTTCCAACCTTACACATTTTGTACTTGGGGTGTTTACACACCCAGGCTTATGGGAGTACACACCCATGTGAGGCTTTGGGAGTGCACACCGTGTACTCAGGGTGACACGCTATGTATTACCCCAAGTAACCCTTTGAGGATTTTTAATATCTTTTAGTCAAGTATTCAGAATTTGACCCATGAGTAGTCCATTCTGAGTGTGTTTTCATATAGATCTAAATGGTATGACATGTGAGGTGTTTTGAGGACTCATGAGTGGTGTTTAATTCCATTCATGAATAGAGAGGTTCCTATTATAATTGTTGTATTCAGTGTCTTCTAGGAGAGAGTACTATTCTAAGATGGGTCATGAGTCGTATCCCATGACTGATGACTTCATAGATTTTCCATGAGGGAGTCTCCCTTGTGAGATGTTCCCTTATATCCTAAGAGGTTTTCATTTTTGTTATTATGAGGATCCCTTGTAGGATTCCTCCACTTATGTGATGACCTATATTATCCCATGTAGGATTCCTCTATCTTCTTACTATTTCTAAGGATCACCTATCATATTGATCTGCATAAATTTTGACCTATAGAATCCCATGTAGAATTCCCCTCTCTTATTTCTATTTCAAGAATACCATAAGGGATTCCTTTTATTAGTAAATTATATAGGGAGTCGCTTATAGGATCCCTTTACCTATATATCATTCTGAGGATCCCTTTTAGGATTCCTCTATTTCTTATGTTGTCTTGAGGGTCCTGTGTACGATTTATTTTCCTATGTTACATTCAAAGGATCCATTGTATGATGCCTCCATTCTATTTTCATTGGAGGATATCGTGTATTATTCCTACTTGACCCTTATATGTAAGGATCTTGAGTAGGATGCATTCACTTATGTTTAGACCTTGAGGATCCCAAGTAGGATGCCTCTCAGTATTTTACTTGAGGGACCCAGTAGGTGCCCAATTGTTTGACTAGCCTTAATCTAGTTTGTAATATTTGGTTACAAATTTTGTGGGTGTCACCTTAGAACCCATGATGAACTTGTAATCCCATGGTGTTATTGTCACAGTGCTGGGTTTAGGCATTCGTCCACGCGGAATATTTTTTTATGCTTTAAAATGTATATTGATTATAGAGTGTTGTTTACCAGAGGTGATTTCAGGTGGGTGGATGTTGAGCCTGACGTGAGGAATATCTACTTATTTTGGTATTCCTAGATTTTAGTCCTGGGATCCTTTATGCTTGTTGGGATACCCAGACATGATTTCCTATGATCTAACTTTTGAGCCATGTTATTTCATCTATTTACTGGTATACCCAAATGTACAACTTGGAATTTGGATGTGAAGCATGTATACATGATTATTATATTTTTGGGATGTCTAGTAGTATTACCTAGAATCTGACTATTGAGCCTACTAAAATTATATACAGGTAAGGGACACTAATAATGGTACTCCAAAATGATTAAGATCTCCTAAGTGGTGAGGATAATTATGCTCAGCTAGACCTATAATATGTTATTAGGATGATTACACTCTCCTCTATCTAATTATACTCAAGGATGATTATTCTCTCCTGAGTGGTAGGGATGATTACCATCACCCAAGCTGGTTACTTGACCGCAATGTACGGTATGTTGTCTCTCATTGTTGGATTTGTGAAATTATTATCCACTTACAAAATAAAGGGGTGATTACACTCTCTATTATTATAGGCACCTAGGGTGAGTATGGAATCTCACCAATGAGTTCTCCTTATAGATCACTTAAGGTCTAGACCCTTAGAGATTATCAATGTTAAAATTTCGTGAAAACCTATGGATCGAGACCTAGAGATCAGACATTGGACTGAATTTATATGTCCTGAGTAGCATAGTGTAACACCCCAGGTAAATAAAGAATATGACAATTTTATTTTTATCCATATTTGAGAATGAAATATTAATATGACTTTAAAGGGGACGCTATGCCCAATGGCGTACCCAACACGCAACAACGAGTTTCTTGGGAATCTTACGTTTCACTCTAATAATAAAATAATATTATTTTAAATGGTAGTTAACATGTAGCCGTTGTATTGGAGGGAATAGATAGAAATAACTAAAATATGATTATAAATGTTTTTAAATGTTTTTACATTTATCCAATAAAAGATAGAGGCTAAAAATATGGAAAGAATTCAATTTTAGGCGTATATGCCCTGGTTTTCACTAAAGGGTCACTTATCGCCTTTTGATGGAGTACCGTCATTAAATATAGTTTTTTTCACTCTTATACATTCTATTAGACCAAATAAAACTCTTTTTAAGAATCGGGACATCAAAATTTACTTTGTGTAAATTTTTGGTATCATTCCGGTAATGTTCATTTTTTTAATGAATAGTGTAAAATGTTGTATTTTAATTCAAAACCTATTTTTAATCTAATTTATTTATATGATTAGATTATCTTTTTAATTGGTTTTAAAGTTAAATTAGAATATATTTTTACTATTAAATCCAATAGTGGTCATTGGAATTAATTTCACTTTAAAATCGGACTTCAACTAGTGTCAATCTTTTGATACTTATTGTTTCATAAAAACACGATATTTGTCATGACAACGGGAATTAATTATTAAATTAATTAATGTGAATTATATGTTTTGAATTTTTTAAAATAGACTTCATTTTTGAATTCGGAATATCAAATATAGCTTAGGGTGAATTTTTGGTAATTTTCTGAAAAACTTCAATTTTTGATGAATAGTGAAACCACTAAGTGGTACTTATAAAAACTGATTTTCCATTTAAATGAAATTTTTCCACCTTTGTGTTTTGAATTTCAAAAATCCGACATACATGGTTGTCATTAAGAAGTAAAATGTGGTTCAATGGGATAAAAATTATTTTTGGGTGAATAGTAACTCATTAAGTTTTTAATCGCGATTAGTGGTAATTAGTGTAGTTTAAGGTAAAAATAATGCTTTAATAATATAAAATGAGCTTGACACATGTCCTACCCTCATTGGTTGTGTCATGGACGACCAAAAAAAAGCCATGGGTCAACTTGGGGACCCCATGGATCCACTTTGGTTGGGAAATGACATAAATAACTTTTTATTTAATGTAAAAGTAAAAATGACATAAACATAATATGTTTTACGAAAAAAAATTTCCATGGGGTTATAAAGATCAGATTTTTTATTATAAATAGTCATTGGAAATATAAAAATATTTCCTACATCATAGTATTTTTTTATAATTTTTAGACTTTAAATAAATTAAATTATTTATGACATCATGATGATGCAGCGATGACCTCATTATTTAACGATTTAAATAAAATGGAAAGATAATGTAAAATATAAAACCTACACATGGCCAAAACCAATTCGATGAGTGGATTTAAAAGCCTTATCACCTTATCCACGAACTATATCAATGTGGGACCTTTTAAAACCGAAACACATTTTCAAATAAAGTAATATTTCTTACTTTCCAAAAGTGCCCCTCCTCTCCTCTTATAAAGGCCCCCACCTCTACCTCATTTCACACACTCCTAAAGCCTTTGGCTCGGACAAACCCTTCTCATTTACTCTCTCCACATCCCTCTCCTCATCCTAGAGGATTCCCATTGGGCATAATCCTTTCAAAGGAAGCCTTTAGGCTCAAATCAAAAGGAGTTACACTTTTAAAGGTAATTCATTCTCTCATGTTCATTTGTTTTATTTTGCTTCTCCAACCCCCTAAACTCTTTTTATTTACTTATTTTGTAAAAACACCAGTATCCTCAATATACTAGGATGTTCTTATAATAAGGATTCGAGCTACACTTACACACACATACATCTAATGGTTAAAGAACGTACTGTTTCCGTGGATGGCGAATTTCTACCTCCCGAAACGATGATTGTTCAACATTCTCTTAACACATTCAAAGGTGTCCATTAAGATGTCACTATATTCATATATGATATATAATATGTTTATGTTTTACTTATGCTTCTGTATTTTTCATTTGTGTCTTACCTTTATGGCTTCCATTATGGGTATACGCGATATCCTCATTTTAGGAAGTGTGGACTACCGCCCCCTCAAAGTGATGTGATTCGTTAATGCCATACGTGGGATGTATAAAGGATGGATTTAGTGTTATTATATATGATTTTATACTGGAATTATTATATACCTATATATCATTATTATTTATTTCCATTAATGTATGAGATAGAAATGAATGTAGCATTCATGCGTACGTACGGCTTACCGTCTCCATGAACGGTGCATTTCATTTCTTATCCCCAAATGTAATGTACTATTATAAGTACATGTTTATAATGGATATATATGATGAATTATACATCTAAATTATGAATATAATTCTTTAATTAAAATATACATACCTCTCATATAGTTTTAATTCCATTAATACGACATAGAAATGAAAGTAGTGTTCATGCATACGTACGACTTACCGTCTCCATGAACGGTGCATTTCATTTCATTCCTCTAAATGATTATGTGATACTATAAATACATGTATATTCTGGATATATATGATGTATATGATATCCAAATCAGGAATTTCATTCTGGATATAAAGAACCTTTGACCACACGAACAACATGTAATTGTAAGAAGTCCACTTTCGACTTAAAAACCAAATATCGACAAAACAATCATTATTAACTTAATGATTACATAATGTTTATAACATGGAAATAAGTGATATAAAAGGAATAATAATCATGAAAAAGGTTCTTAATCAAGTAGAAATTAACTCATGTTTATTATTCCGGAGATTAAATAACGATCGAGTCAAGTCGGACCCGAGGTAAGGGATCCTACTCCTCTCTTTCTTTTTAAGTACACACTTTTATGTCATTCCTTTTAAAGCTCATCTTTCTTGTTATTGGGATGATCTTTTACACTTACTGTAATTTTTATGTTCATGTGATGAGAGACCCTATTCTCTCTCATCAATCCATTTTTGGAGTTTTGAGTGGCATTGTTAGGCTGCCAAACTTTCGTAAGAGATCTAACCTCTCTCTTTCTTGTTAAGTACTCTCCTTTATGTCACTTCTTTTAAGCTCCTCTTTGTAATGTTGGGGGATGTTCTTTTATATTCATATTTCTGTACATTTTATTGTAATGTGATGAGATACCCTATTTGATCTCATCAATCCATATTCGGAAGTTTTATGTGGCGCCGTTAGTCTGCCGAGTTTTCGTAAGGGATTTTTCATCTCACTTTTATTCCCGTGAGATTTATGCTACATTTGCCACAAATTCCATTGAGTGGTGTATGTACTGCCCATTATTCTACTCTTTGTGTAATATACTTTCGTCTATGAGTATTTACATCAATGATCTATTGTCCTTCTTTCATGGGGTGTATGTTTTGAAAGATACGCAAGTCGGTAAGGGAACCTTTCACCCTCCTTTTTTTTAAAGACTTATTTTGTTGGGTCTTTTAATTTACATACTTTTATGTTGTTATATGTTCTAATATATCCTTATTGATGTAAATTTTATGTCCAAGTGATGAGATACACTTTTTATCTCTCATCAACTCATTTTGATGTGATGTCGTTAGGCTGTCAAGGGAACTTTTTAACCCAATTTCGATTTCTTTGGGTTCAACATGTAGTCATTGAATATGTCATCCATTGAATATGTGTGAATGACCTTTTATTGTTTTACACTTAATATCCACTTATATTGGGTGTATTTATATTTGTCACGCATATTTTTGAGATTGATTTGTCCTTAATTTAAGGATACCTTCTTTATAAGGGATTTCATCACATTTGACATTTCTATTGAGGGTTCATTGTGGTTATGCACAAATTCACTCTTATATGGTGTATATAATGTCCTTTGGAATATTATATCATGAATCCATTTATTCTCATGATATTATAAAGTTCTGACTAAATGTTATTCCTCAATTATTGTATTCAAGTGTCTCTAATTTTGGTGAAACCCCTTTAACCAAAATATCATTTTAAATATTTTAATTATTTGTTCTTATTAATATCCATGTTTTCAAAATGGTTTTAAGGATTTATTTATATGGATTTTAATGGTTTAAAATTTTAAGCTTCAAGGTGGTATGGGACACTTTGATTCAAAAATCTCTTTATTAAATGTTTTAAATGGTTTTGGAAATGGTTTCTTTTTGAATGGATTCATTATTTCAATATACTAAAATGTTATATTGTGATTGAAATGTGGAAATGTTATGTTTCCTTTATGAATGTTTTATGTGATACGTTTATGTTATGGTTCTAGGGAATTGTTATGAAAATGGGTGGTTCCGTGATAAAATAAGGGCGGGTGAGCCCGATATAGCTCTCCAATGCATTGGGTAACGCGAAGGAGTGAAACGTTAAGGTTTCTCTGAAGAGATTTAGGGAATATACTGTGATGGGTATTCCAAACGTAACCAAGAGGGTTACTCCCTACGTAAGAATGTTATGAATGCCTCAAGTTACCTTTATGTCTTATGTTTTCTATGATTTATTCTGGATTTGATATGCCTATGTTTTATGGGTAAAGTATGATTTCATTCTTATGTATATATGAACTCATGTTTCCTTTCCATATTTTTATATCCCTTACTGAGCTTTTTATGCTCATCCCAAGTTTTTGAAATGTTTTTCACAGGTCAAGGGAAGGGTACATGATGTGATGATAGTGTCAAGGATGTGTCAAGAAAGAATCCATGTTTTATTTTAAATATGTTTCTGTTGATGGGAAGAATGAATACTGCATTTTATGTAACCACTTTGTTTAAATGTGGAATGTAATGAAAGTTTCATGATCTAATTCTCTAAAACTCTAAACCTGAAAAGATACTCAATGTTTAATCTTGTAATAACTCAAGATTAAGTAAGGTTTAAGGCTGGGGCTTATAGTTGGTATCAAAGTTCGGTTTAGATAACTTTAGAGGTTAGGGTATTCTTTAAGCATAAGTGACATTACCATAATGGTTAAGATTTCAGAAAGAGTCCTAGTTTTAGATAAATTGAATGAGTAAGTATATCTTAGTGTTTATCTTCCTCATTAGTACATGATGGTTATGTTGATATACTCACAGTGACCTTTTTGGTTTTAGTAAATGGCTGGATCTAGCAGGAACCAAAGTGACAATGGGTTTGAAGGAAACTATGGTGGTTCCTTGATTAAGAGACTGGATGAGATGGGGGATTCAATGAGGAATCTCATTGTTGTTCTAAACCAAATATCAAGGATTCATGATCAACCACTTCAACCTTGGTGAGTTCTCTAATGCATCATGTACGAGATGGCCAACTCAATGTGGAAAATCAGGTAATAATTATTAAGGTAACCATTAGGGTTTATATGATCCTTACTTTTTAGGTAATTATGGGTTACTCTATGATATGATGGAAAATGAAAGGAATGAGATAAAATTGAGGTTAAAAATATGTTATGATCATTTTTGATGATTTTATCTCTTTTTGGGGAAGGATTTAAGAATTATAAAATTTTGGAAAAAGGACAACACGCAGACCGTGTGACAACCTGTCGCGTCGGACAAAGCTGCGGGAATCGAACCCAAAACCAAAGTGCGACTGGTATTTATCGCCTACCACTGGACTACATGAATTCCCTGGTTAGTTTGACTGATTCTTTCAAGTTATATGATTTTATGAATTTAGAGTAAGTTGATTTTGGGTTATTTATGAAAATGATTAACCTATCATGGAGGATATGTGATTAGGTTAATTACTTTTCAATACGAGACTTTAGGAGAAACAAATGTTGTTTGGAGATAAATGTTACGATTTAACTTGGAAGACTATGTGACTAAATCCATCAAACATTTGGGTTTCAATCTTACATTGGTTTACTTTGAATAATTTTATGGACAAATTGTTTATCGAATGATCCTTGTTGAACTTTGGGTTTTGTTTGACAAATTTTGGAGATTAAGAATAGATTTTCTTTTTATAAAGGGTTATCCTTTTCTGGATTATCTGACCTTGTACTAACCTTTTTGGTTTTGGTTATGGTTAAGGTCTAAAGATATGGGAAGTATATAGTTCTCTTTTGTGGATTAGGTGATTCTCTAGAAGTTGATTATAGTACTCTTAATACGAACAAGTCTACCTAAATACTCGTCTTTTGGAAAAAAAAATGAGTTTGATTAAGGAATCTAGTAAAATATTAAAGTCAACAAGATAAGTGATTATGTTTTCTTATGAATAAATTCCTCAATAAAAAGTAACTAAAAAAAATATGTTGTCTATTAACTTTTCCTACTGGGGAACCCAACACCGTTTAACCCATCACAAGTTTGTGATTTTCTTATTGTTAACTTTCTCCTAAACATGTTTTCTATCACTCTCCATCAGAACATGACCCTATGTTTTCTCCTCCATGCCCATGTTTTCCTACATGGAATCCTAGTATGGGTTAACTTAGGTGACCTCTGTACTTATCTTTCTTTATTTTAAAGTGATTGTTTTACCGACACTTGTTCCGATGTGGGACTTTCAAGGATGTTTCCAAGCTCAATTTTAAAAATTCTGAGGACGCAATTCCCAAAAGGGGGGAAGGATGTA
Source organism: Viscum album (assembly GCA_963277665.1). Taxonomy (NCBI): domain Eukaryota; kingdom Viridiplantae; phylum Streptophyta; class Magnoliopsida; order Santalales; family Viscaceae; genus Viscum; species Viscum album. The sequence continues at coordinate 1,835,986,021 of OY728160.1, read as the reverse complement.
ACACCCCAGGTAAATAAAGAATGTGACATTTTTATTTTTATCCATATTTTTGAATGAAATATTAATATGACTTTAAAGGGGACTCTATGCCCAATGGCGTACCCAACACGCAACAACGAGTTTCTTGGGAATCTTACGTTGCACTCTAATAATAAAATAATATTATTTTAAATGGTAGTTAACATGTAACCGTTGTATTGGCAGTAATGGATAGAAATAACTAAAATATGATTATAAATGTTTTTAAATGTTTTTACATTTATCCAATAAAAGATAAAGGCTAAAAATATGGAAAGAATTCAATTTTAGGCGTATATGCCCTGGTTTTCACTAAAGGGTCACTTATCGCCTTTTGATGGAGAACCGTAATTAAATATAGTTTTGTTCACTCTTATACATTCTATTGGACCAAATAAAACTCTTCTTAAGAATCGGGACATCAAAATTTACTTTGTGTAAATTTTTCGTATCATTCCGATAAAGTTCATTTTTTTAATGAATAGTGTAAAATGTTGTATTTTAATTAAAAACCTATTTTTAATATAATTTATTTATATGATTAGATTATCTTATTAATTGGTTTTAAAGTTAAATTAGAATATATTTTTACCATTAAATCCAATAGTGGTCGTTGGAATTAATTTCACTTTAAAATCGGACTTCAACTATTGTCAATCTTTTGATACTTATTGTTTCATAAAAACACGCTATTTGTCATGACAACGGGAATTAATAATTAAATTAATTAATGTGACTTATATGTTTTGAATTTTGTAAAATAGACTTCATTTTTGAATTCGGAATATCAAATATAGCTTAGGGTGAATTTTTGGTAATTTTCTGAAAAACTTCAATTTTTGATGAATAGTGAAACCACTAAGTGGTACTTATAAAAACTGATTTTCCGTTTAAATGAAAATTTTCCACCTTTGTGTTTTGAATTTAAAAAATCCGACATACATGGTTGTCATTAAGAAGTAAAATGTGGTTCAATGGGACAAAAATAATTTTTTGGTGAATAGTAACTCATTAAGTTTTTAATCGCGATTAGTGGTAATTAGTGTAGTTTAAGGTAAAAATAATGCTTTAATAATATAAAATGAGCTTGACACATGTCCTACCCTCATGGGTTGTGTCATGGTCGACCAAAACAAGCCATGGGTCAACTTGGGGACCCCATGTATCCACTTTGGTTGGGAAATGACATAAATAACTTTTTATTTAATGTAAAAGTAAAAATGACATAAACATAATATGTTTTACGAAAAAAAAATTACATGGGGTTATAAAGATCAGATTTTTGATTATAAATAGTCATTGGAAAGCTAAAAAGATTTAATACATCATAGTATTTGTTTTATAATTTTTAGACTTTAAATAAATTAATGTATTTATGACATCATGATGATGCAGCGATGACCTCATTATTTAACGATTTAAATAAAATGGAAAGATAATGTAAAATATACAACCTACACATGGCCAAACCCAATTGGATGAGTGGATTTCAAAGCCTTATCACCTTATCCACGAATTATATCAATGTGGGACCTTTTAAAACCGAAACACATTTTCAAATAATGTAATATTTCTTACTTTCCAAAAGTGCCCCTCCTCTCCTCTTATAAAAGGCCCCCACCTCTACCTCATTTCACACACTCCTCAAGCCTTTGGCTCGGACAACCCCTGCCCATTTACTTTCTCCACATCCCTCTCCTCATCCTAGAGGATTTCCTTTGGGCAGAATTCTTTCAAAGGAAGCCTTTAGGCTCAAATCAAAAGGAGTTACACTTTTAAAGGTAATTCATTTCTTTTATTTTGCTTCTCCAACCCCCTAAACTCTTTTTATTTACTTCTTTTGTAACAAAAACAGTATCCTAAATATACTAGGATGTTTTTATAAGAAGGATTCGAGCTACACTTACACACACATACATCTAATGGTTAAAGAACATACTGTTTCCGTGGATGGAGAATTTCTGCCTCCCGAAACGATGATTGTTCAACATTCTCTTAACACCTTCAAAGGTGGCCATTAATATGTCACTATATTCATATATGATATATAATATGTTTATGTTTTACTTATGCTTCTATATTTTTCATTTGTGTCTTACCTTTATGGCTTCCATTATGGGTATACGTGATATCCTCATTTTAGGAAGTGCGGACTACCGCCCCCTCAAAGTTATGTGATTCGTTAATGCCATACGTGGGACGTATAAAGGATGGATTTAATGTTATTATATATGATGTTATACTGGAATTATTATATACCTCTATATCATTATTATTTCTTTCCATTAAAGTATGAGATAGAAATGAAAGTAGCGTTCATGCGTACGTACGGCTTACCGTCTCCATGAACGGTGCATTTCATTTCTTATCCCCAAATGTAATGTACTATTATAAGTACATGTATATAATGGATATATATGATGAATGATACATCTAAATTATGAATATAATTCTGTAATTAAAATATACATACCTCTCATATAGTTTTAATTCCATTAATATGACATAGAAATGAAAGTAGTGTTCATGCGTACGTACAGCTTACCGTCTCCATGAATGGTGCATTTCATTTCTTTCCTCTAAATGATTATGTGATATTATAAATACATGTATATTCTGGATATATATGATATATATGATATACAAATCAGGAATGTCATTCTGGATATAAAGAACCTTTGACCACACGAACAACATGTAATTGTAAGAAGTCCACTTTCGACTTAAGAACCAAATATCGACAAAACAATCATTATTAACTTAATGATTACATAATGTTTATAACATGGAAATAAGTGATATAAAAGGAATAATAAGCTTAAAAAATGTTCTTAATAAAGTAGAAATTAACTCATGTTTATTATTCAGGAGATTAAAGAACGATCGAGTCAAGTCGGACCCGAGGTAAGGGATCCTACTCTTCTCTTTCTTTTTAAGTACACACTTTTATGTCATTCCTTTTAAAGATCATCTTTCTTGTTATTGGGATGATCTTTTACACTTACTTTAATTTTTATGTTCATGTGATGAGAGACCCTATTCTCTCTCATCAATCCATTTTGGGAGTTTTGAGTGGCATCGTTAGGCTGCCGAACTTTCGTAAGAGATCTAACCTCTCTCTTTCTTTTTAAGTACTCTCCTTTATGTCACTTCTTTTAAGATCCTCTTTGTAATGTTGGGGGATGTTCTTTTATATTCCACTTTCTGAAAATTTTATTGTAATGTGATGAGATACCCTATTTTGTCTCATCAATCCATATTCGGAAGTTTTATGTGGCGCCGTTAGGCTGCCGAGTTTTTGTAAGGGATTTTTCATCTCACTTTTATTCCCGTGAGATTTATGATACATTTTCCACAAATTACATTGAGTGGTGTATGTACTGCCCATTATTCTACTCTTTGTGTAATATACTTTCGTTTATTAGTATTTACATCAATGATATATTGTCCTTCTTTCATGGAGTGTATGTTTTGAAAGATACCCAAGTCGGTAAGGGAACCTTTCACCCTCCTTTTTTTTAAAGACTTCTTTTGTTGTGTCTTTTGATTTACATATTTTTATGTTGGTATATGTTCTCATATATCCTTATTGATGTAAATTTTATGTCCAAGTGATTAGATACACTTTTTATCTCTCATCAACTAATTTTGATGTGATGCCGTTAGGCTGTCAGGGGAACTTTTTAACCCAATTTCGATTTCTTTGGGTTCAACATGTAGTCATTGAATATGTCATCCATTGAATATGTGTGAATGACCTTTTATTATTTTAAACTTAATATCCACTTATATTGGGTGTATTTATATTTGTCACACATATTTTTGAGATTGATTTGTCCTTAATTTAAGGATACCTTCTTTATAAGGGATTTCATCACATTTGACATTTCTATTGAGGGTTCATTGTGGTTATGCGCCAATTCACTCTTATATGGTGTATATACTGTCTTTTGGAGTATTATATCATGAATCCATTTATTCTCATTATATTATAAAGTTCTAACTAAATGTTATTCCTCAATTATTGTATTCAAGTGTCTCTAATTTTGGTAAAACCCCTTTAACCAAAATATCATTTTAAATGTATTAATTATTTGTTCTTATTAATATCCTTGTTTTCAAAATGGTTTTAAGGATTTATTTATATGGATATTAATGGTTTAAAATTTTAAGCTTCAAGGTGGTATGGGACATTTTGATTCAAAAATATCTTTATTAAATGTTTTAAATCGTTTTGGAAATGGTTTCTTTTTGAATGGATTCATTATTTCAATATACTAAAATGTTATATTGTGATTGAAATGTGGAAATGTTATGTTTACTTTATGCATGTTTTATGTGATACGTTTATGCTATGGTTCTTGGGAATTTTTATGAAAATGGTTGGTTCCATGATAAACTAAGGGCGGGTGAGCCCGATATAGCTCTCCAATGCATTGGGTAACACGAAGGAGTGAAACGTTAAGGTTTCTCCGAAGAGATTTAGGGAATATACTGTGATGGGTATTCCAAACGTAACCAAGAGGGTTACTCCCTACGTAAGAATGTTATGAATGCCTCAAGTTACCTTTATGTCTTATGTTTACTATGATTTATTCATGATTTGATATGCCTATGTTTTATGGGTAAAGTATTATTTCATTGTTATGTATATATGAACTCTTGTTTCCTTTCCATATTTTTATATCCCTTACTGAGCTTTTTATGTTCATCCCAAGTTTTTGAAATGTTTTTCACAGGTCAAGGGAAGGGTACATGATGTGATGATAGTGTCAAGGATCTTTCAAGAAAGAATCCATGTTTTATTTTAAATATCTTTCCATTTATGGGAAGAATGAATACTGTCTTTTATGTAACCACTTTGTTTAAATGTGGAATGTAATGCAAGTTTCATGATCTAATTCTCTAAAACTCTAAACCTGAAAATATCCTCAATGTGTAATCTTGTAATAACTCAAGATTAAGTAAGGTTTAAGGCTAGGGCCTTATACATAGCATCTATCTCAATGAACATTTATATGATATCTAGATGTACTTCCCTAGAATCCATAGTTACTGTGATGGGAGGAAAGTATGGGTGAACCCATGTGTAGGGTGAGTATCCCCGTATGGTGAGGTATATTTCTCAAAGACCTTTCAGGAATTGGCTGAAGATGGTATATTTCAATTTGGATTACATACCCCTAGAACAACTTAATGATAAAAAACAAGAGTGGTAAAACACCCAGATCAATTACCTTGGATAAGATGTCCATGCGATCATGATTATGGGGCCATGGATCAATTGTTGATGGTTTTATGTTATTTGTTTCACTTACCCACGAATATTCACATTTATGTGTATATTTAATGGTATGGGACTGTAAATTTATATGTATATATATATAGACATCCATGGTGGAACTTTCCTAGTTGACTGAGATTATAGACCCAGGGTTTGACTATGGTTTCACGTTTATTAGTTCTATATATCTTTTCAGTTGTGCCTCATCTTGGTTGAGCAAGTCGGTTTTTCATACACTTATAGTAGCATATTATAGGTTCCTCATCAGTTTCTACTACTGAGATTATTTCTCACCCCTACACATGAATCTTAGTTTACATATAAAAATTATTTCTACTTCTTAGGATGATCATAGTTTCATGGGGGATTGGGTTAAGGGCCATAGTTACATGATCGACCAGAACTCCTCATGTGGGTTTTTCTGATCATGTTGGTGTAGTTCAACGGTGTCTTGGAGACCATTTACGAGTTCTAGATTGGATTTTTTAGTAGATCTATTTGATTTTATTTTAGTTTCTTTCCGTACTTTTGTATCTGTATGGTTGGACAAGTGGGTGACCAGTGCTATTTGTATGGTATGTTTGTTCAAGAATTTATTGATTTTTAATTTTTTATTACAGAATATTCTGTATCTATTTATTTACAATTCTTTATGTTACTTAGATACTTCCATTTTTTCTTACAATGATATGAGGGAATAGTCTTACCACTACTAGACCCTAGGCCCTCACTAGCAATCAGATACCTCTAGCATAAAATGTGGCATAATTGAGGCCTCAAAACCAACTGACTGAGAGCACAGTTTTAGTAGAATATAGATTCGAACTTTATAAATTGGTATCATTGGTATTTTTTCCTAGTATTTAATATTTGGAATATGTTATATAGGATTATTAGGAATGTGTTGGAATCTTTGATGGATACCAGACTGGTGCATCGAGAACACTTGTTCTCATATGAAGTCCTAATGGATAGGGTATGTGATTTACATTTTAAGTTCTCGTTTTATAGTTGTTTATGATTTTATCTTTGAAAGACACACATGTTGTGTGGATGATAAAATTTACTATAGATCTATGGGTCTTCTCCATTGGAAAGAGGCGAGTGGTGGATTTTGACTCTTGGTCGACAAAAGATATATGCATCTCATGCATCATATTTGGAACGTATCATTCACATCATATAGTCTTACTAGTGTGTTATTTTTTCTGAAAAATGTGGTACATTTCATATACCAAATTACACACACACACACACAAACATATATATATATATATATTATTCTAATGGTAGGTTGATTGGATCTACATTGAGGTGTTTCTGTTGAGGTTGATGACTCAATCATCATGCATGGGAGGTGTAGTGACCGTAGTAGGTCAATATGGCACATGATTACCTTATATTGTACCCATTGTAGGGTGTTTTGTTTTCAAGGTCATCTAGTCAGATCTCTGACTATGATGTCGATGGATACCATGACCTTTCTTGTGAAGTGGACCGCCAGGGGAATTACCTTATATGGATTCCCAGTAAGTGTCAGTTCAGTCTATCTTCTAAATTGGTATAACGACCTATGGAGATTAGTAACATAGGGGGATTATCTGTTATCATCAATCCCTTATAGTTATTGTTTTCAATTTTTACCCTTGTAGGTTGTTTTGATATTTAACTTCTTTAGTGATGTTTGATCTTTTGGGCTAGGTGGCTAGACCTTATGACCCAGCTGTGAGACTTGTTCAGTAGGGCTTGGTGGGAGACCTAGAGATCCTTAGTTTTGAATCAGACCCTTGTTGGTCGACATATTTTTTATTCTAGGGAAACCTATATGAGAGAGGTTGGCCCATGTTTTCATATGCCTTTTAGGTAGTGAGAATGGTTTTATGCTCGTATTGAGATCAAGGCATAGTAGGTGATAGAGTTCTACATTATAGCCATATTTATGCCTTTTACTTTTGATAAGAACCTAGGGTTCTTAGGTATAAAGATTATATTAGATAGGTAGGACACTTCGAGTTCCTACCCAGGCCGACCTATGTTTTTTCTATTATTAATGTTGTCAATGCATGGGTGGATACTTGTGATTGGAATGACATTGGGTGACGGGTGGTCATGGAATCGAATCGTGTCATTAATGAGGTGCTCAATATTGAAGAGGAGTTCCAATAGATCTTTATTCTTGATGATACTAACATTTCATGTTGCACGTTCAACTTGGCCTAGTGCTGGAAAACTCACTAGTGCAGGAGTCAGGTGATAAGGGAATACTTCAGTTGTGCACAATTCTATTAAATCGTAAATCGGTGTATGTCCATGTGAGAACCGAGGACTATTGTTTTCTATAATTGTCAAGGAAGGATTTAATGAGAGTTTTGGTTATGTGAAAATTTTCCCACCCTAGTAGAGGTGACATTTAGAATGAATATGAACCACAAGATAGTCGATCCATGGTTAAAACAGGACACACATTGTCAGTTGTCATGGTGTCAGCTATTGGTTAAAGGAATGTTATCCTATTCATTGTGAGAATAGATATAAGGGATTTTTCCAAGCCCCTTTTTGTAAAATAATTATTTACTCCTGTTAGAGAAAATCATTCTCTATCTTGACATTGTCTTGAGTACGCTGAGTGAGCATCCACCCTACACTAAGCTCCTTTTCTTTTTAACTTTTTTCCCAGTTTGGATGAGGAAACCTATTGAGGTAGTGATCGAGGGGTGGTTTTGGGTAAGAAATATGGTTGGGAGTACACCGTTGGATCTTTGAGGGTTTTGAACCTCATTTTCAGTAGAAATTTGGTGTTACTGTTAGATTTTGAGCTTAAAATCTATTTTAAGACGAAAATAAGGGTATTCTTATGGTGGTGAGTACTATATCAGTTGTAGTTAAAAATTTTCGATATAGGTGAATATTATTAATTCAATGAGGCCGATCATTGGAAAATATAGATATATTTTTTGAAGATGTTTAGGTTGAGAGAATGGATACCAGTCTTACCACCAAGATCATCGAGGATGAGAATATTTATGGTGGGAATATTGTAAGGACCCGTGTTTTTTAAACATAAATTTTGAGAAAAAATTGAAATTTTTTATTTTAGATTCTTATAAGGGGTAAAATGGTGATTCTACTCTATTAGATGATCTTTGATAATTTTTATGACTAATTTTTTTCCCAAAATAGGATCCTTACCCGAGGATAGAATTTTAGTGGAATTATGAGCCATTCAAATTTTAGCAAAATAATTAATATTTAATATTAAATAAAATAAATATTAATTTATTCTCATAGGTTCATTCATACATATCAGTTGAATGGATCCTTGGATTTAAATTCAATATATTCCATTTATTTTGGAATGGGGAAATTTTCCTAGGAATGGTATACACTTAATTTTGGCGACGAGGTCGACCACCCCCTTCTTTCCTTTTCGTCTCTTTTTTTTTCTTTCTTTTCATTATTTTCCATTATTCACTCTGGATTCTCACACACTACATGTGGATTCCTCCAATGTTGGGATATGGAGAGATAATGTATAGGTAAAGATAAAGGGGGATAGGGGAAAGGATGTACCGCCACGAATCTATCAACATGCTGGATCGATGTGTAGTGGCTGTGGACTACAGAAGTGGGTGAAGTTTCGGTGGTTTTTGGCCAAAGGTTGACTATTTTTATGTTTTATCATAAAAACACCTTATATTCATTATTTTAAATTTGTAATGTCATATTATGATTTCTTACGGCCCCTATTGTCCTGATCTGTTGATTTGGGGTGAAAATGGTGGTTTATGTTGATCTGAAGGTTTTCTATTTGGGAAAACCACGATACATGACATGTGGTTCTGGGGGACACTTCATGAGTTCTTCCCATTTGGTGAAGATGGAGTTTTCAAGTAAATGTCATATAGTAAGTGTATAAACTTTATAATGGGTCTCATCTGTGTAGCGTATTACCCAGCCAGGCTATCCGTGAAGGGGTACATGGCCATGTAGAGCAAAAGGTCAGACCCCGTGTGGGTAGCACACTGTGTCCATGTACACAGCCTGACCACGTACATGGATAGTCTGGTTGAGGGACATGAGAAGGTAACCCATGTGGTGTACACACCATGTGACCACCTTACATGATGTGTACCTGGGGAGTTTATTGGACCAGGCCAGCGATAGTACACGCCCACGTGGGTGTGTGGGAGTACACAGTGTGTACTCAAGGTGACATGTTGTGTACTTCCCCATGTAACATTTTGAGGCTTTTTTAGTATATTTTCAACAAGGAGTCAGAATTAAACCCCATGAGTAGTCTATTGTCAGTATATTTTCTCTTAGATCATAATGGTAAGGCCTATGAGGTGTTTTGAGGACTCCTGAGTGGTATTTCAGGCCTTTCATGAATGGATTGGTTCTTCCTTCTTTTTTTTATTCAGTGTCTCTTGGGAGTGAGGAATGTAACGACCCTAATTTTTTTATAAATGGAAATTCTATTTTTATAACTATTTCATATAGTATAAATCACAAGACGAACACAATATAAAATTTATAAATAATGAAAGAATAAAATAATAGGTATTTATATAAGTTAGTAAACATATACCAAATAAATAGTACCTTGACATTTAGAATAGTAATATTACCCTTAAGAATAGTTAACCAGCCAATAGAATAGTAAAATCACCCATTAAAGTATAAATACAATTTATGTATCCTAAAAATTATATTATGATATAATTATATCATAGTATAAGTAAATAAATATTTTAAAAATTATTAGGTGTTGGTATTTTGGTAAGTTATAAATATTTAATTATAATTTTATAATTAATATAATTATTTAAGAGAATAATTATTTACATTAAATGTATTCATAAATTATAAATTTTTTATCTTATGATTATAATATAATTTTATGTGACCTTTTTAATTTTTTAAATTGTTACAAGATCGTTTATAATTTTAAAATTGGTATTTTCCAAGTAAATGATGAAATAATTAAATTAAAATCCTAATATTTTGAAAATTATTTTCATAAAATAGAGTTTATGTTTTAATTCTACACATTTAGAAATGGTTATGGTGATTTTTTAGGATTTTTCTCAAAAAGCTGAATTTTTTGTGAATTGTAAAATACAGTAATTTACAGTATATATACAGTATAAGTTAAATACACTATTTCATTAGTCATTTTTGATGTAAGAACGATAATCTCGAAATTAACTTCATTTTTTATTATATTTTATCTTAATGATCATAATATTCATAGTGTTGATCCAAAATAATAAACTAATGAATAAAATAAAGAGAAAACACCCCTCTCCTCCCCTATAAATACCACCCCTCACCACCTCTTCTCCTCACATCTCTCAAGATTTGATCCTTATCCAAATGCCACTAAAATATATTTCCAATACTCTCCCCCATGTCCAAGATCTCTTGGTTTCATTAAAATACCAAAACCTTTTCCCAAAGGATGTTCTCAAGGAGAAAAAGATCAAGAGGTAAATTCCTCATTCCTTTTATTTTATTTTATTTTCAATTTCTTTTATTTTCTTATTATCTACTCAACTACCCTAATCAAAATGGGATGGAAACATCAGTAACATAAATATACTGGAGTTTTATTTTCCTAATGGAATAATTCTACTTCAAACCCCTTATCCTCTCCCTTTTTTTATAGAAAAGAAAGCATCATTCATTAGGTGTTAATTTATCTCCATCAAGGATGAAAAAATTTCATTTTCAATTAATATCTTTAAGGATAGTCATAAAACAATTTTCAGGGTTAAAAAAATTATTATATATGTTTTATAGTCTATTTTGTGTTCAAAAATCATTATATACACATAATGTTAACCAGTTAAATAAAAAAAGTTCCTTGTGAGAAAACACTGCCCAAGTTAATATAAACGATTATCACTAACATTTTATCTAATGATTCATCCTCATATCATATAATAAAATGATTTATAAGATCATTTAACCTTTTATATGTTCATTAATAACTTATAACTTCAACTCTATATTTCTATTTCTATATTACATGAACTTTCATACTCATATATAAGCGAACTAATGATGAAAACTAAGAAAACGAGCACTCCTCCAATTCCTTTTTTATTTTATTAAAATGCCAATTTTAGGAAAAGTGGGAACCATAAATAACATTCGCTGCAACATATAGACCCTCCAAAAACACAGTTAACCTTATAAATTTCAAATTTCAAAAAATTCATCTAGAACTAACTCACTATGCCTCACACTCCAACCGGATAGTCCAACCAAGAATCTCGCCCACAACACCAACAATGTCAAAGACCCACCCATGGTCACAAATATTCAAAAATAAAAATTTAAAAGGATTTGATCACTACCAATATTGAACCATGAGCCGCCTACCTCACGCCTTCACCATCAGTTGTGTCACTGCTAACCCTATCATTATCATCACCGAAGCCAAACCCAACCTTGCCAAAGATGAACATAGCCTCTCCGTTGAAGATCAAAGCGTCATCATCATCAACCTCATTTCCCTCGTAGTCATTATTCCACAAACATGCCATCACCAACCATCAAAAACTAAAACCTATAAGACATCATTAGAACTTCCATAATCCATCGCACCAGACTTCTAGGAGAAGAACTCATCTCCTAGAAAGTTTTTGGCCACCCGAACGTCACTTCCCAAAGCCCCGAAGAACCATCGCACCAAGATGACCTGGGAAGGAGAAATGGGACACAAGGCCAAGGCCGATTTGGGCTACTTAATCCCCCATATAGAGTTGAGCCCTTCACCTTAAACAATAACAAAACCATAAAAAATGTAAAACATTCCACAAAAATTCAGCGTCATCCATGCCACTGAAAACCAACCATACACATGACTGTTAAAAAACATAGAATATTACATCACTAGCCACTCAACGAAAATAGAATCGCAACCCATAGCTAGCATAGAACAAGAAAGAAGAAAACAGGATTGAAACCCTAGTACAAACATAGAGAGATATCTGTAACCAGTAAACAACCGTAACCAAAAAAACAAAAGTGGGATAGAACCCAAATAATATCATTGGATTGAAACCCTAGGAAGAAGAACCAACTCTTGTAATGCTTGTAAATATTTCATTTTCCAAATTTCTTTTCCAAATCCTCAATGTATCAAGTTCTCCAAATCCGATCTGGAGAGGAGCTAAGGGCCGTAAGAACAGAGCGCAAAGAGAAAGGCTGGGAGAAAAACATATCACCATCACAAATCAATTAAATTTTGAAAAGGTTATTTACTTATTAATTAATAAATCTAATTTTATTATTCAAGACATTAAGATCTTGTGCAAAACCATTTCATACATAAGGTACGAGATTCTCCCTGAACCCCTATTTATTTCTTTCGGGTTACTCTTTATATATCTTTACTACAATATAGTGCTTCTTTATTTTCATTAAATTCTTATAAATGTTTTTTATATTATCCAAAATCATATATCTAGATCATAAAATCCTTCCTTTATGGGTTAATATATGTTTTATAAAGTTCCCTTCTCGAATCTTCCAGAAAGAAAAACCCAATTCAAGGGAACTTCCTAATTTCATACCCATTTTAAGAGAAATATATAATTTTGTTAAGACACTATTATTTTACTAAAATCACTCATTTTATCGTGAAAATATATAGTTTTTTATTTATGGATATATACAGAAAATTATGCCTTTTCTTTTTTAAAGAATCATAAATATTTTCCTTAAACTCTACTAAAATATTTTATTTATAAAGTTTCTTAAATAATATTTTTACATATATTCACATTATTTTGAAATAAATTATCATGATATATTCCGATTTTTTCCTTTATTATTGTGCATGTATGTTCTAAATCCATTCTTTCATGGATTTTTTTTTGATATTCCCAATTTTGAGGCCTTATGACATGATTATGAGATTCATTCCTTTCCATGGATAACCCTTATGTTATTTTTGATTCCTTATGTGTGATTATTCATGTGGAGAACATATTCATAAAAATTTTATGATGGGTTCACCCAAATATAACTCTAATGCATTGTGTAATGTTTATTCTCATTAGACGCCATGTTGGGACATGTAGTGAACTTGACTCCTTTATATGACATTATCTACCATGTTTTATAGACTTGGTGGTTATCCTAGAATCATGTTTATTTCATGTAATATGTTGTTGAAACATTCCTATGATTCCATTATTAAATTTTCCCATGTTATAAACATTATTCTTACTTATGTTTTCCCTAAACAATATGTCATCATGTTATGCCTTCTAAACCATGTGATATGTTTTATTCCTATGCTTATTTCCTTACTGGGATTTTTATATCATCCCTTTTGTTCATGTATTCCCCAAGTTTTCATATATTGATTTTGGAGCTCAATGGAATTTAGGGGCTCAATATAGAGTTTAACTAAAATAAATTTTCCTGATGTCTAATTATGTACCTAATCTTACAAACACATTAGGCTTTATGATCATTTCCTGGTAATTTGATGGTTAATTTTTCTTTAACTTATGTAATGATATTTGTAAAAGGCTGGGGTATCTATATTTGGTATGAGATGAAAGTTTTAGTTATTTTTTGTATTTTTAATAAAAAAATGTATCGAAATCATTATGGATAAAACTATGTATAAGAAAACATTAATAATTTTTTTTATTAGAGAGTAAGTGATTTATTAAGAAAATACATCCATATCTAGATACTACATGTGGACATGGTTCTGGAATAGATGTACCTAAGAGTAACAACTTTGACAAGGTTTTTTGGGTCTGACTTGGGGAAACGAGGTACAAGATAACACGCCTTACTACACACATGGTTTGACACTCATGGGGGATATTCATTGGTAAATTCATAAGCTCATTATGAACCATTATTTAAGGGGAAAATCCTTATATGAATATATGTTATCAAATAGAACATGTATAGCCTATATTTAAACCTAAGGAAACACAAGTAAGGATATAATTTTCATTTATAAGTTTATCCTTTTATGTTCAATGTTTTCGTTTTTATTTTATTTTTTGCTAAGTATTCAAGCCCCCTAATTGTATATTATTTTTCATAGTTAATGGAAATAAATAGAAGAACCCATGCCAATAATAAATTTTATAGGAAATGTAATTATTTCCCAAATGATATAGCAAATATTATTTGAATGAGTGCTCAAATATTTATGATATTACTTGCTCAGAAGGCCCATGTTATAAGTAATAACCTGAATAGTTTAGAATTCCCTCCTTATCCAAAGAAATAGAAATTTTCGAATGAATCTTTATATGGAAAAATTACTCCCATGTTTATTGTATCTTCTAATCCCCTCCTCATAGAACAATGGATTAACTCCATTGAGAAGATATACTATGTCCTCCGGTTCTCATAAGAAGATAATGTTATGATAGCGGTCTATGTTTTGATGGGGGAACTGATCAATGGTGGAAACTAATCATAAACACAAAGATGTAAGAGAAAATTCATTCAGTGTAAGGGAACATTTAAAGAAAATATATTTTAATAAACATTTTCCTTGAATACTCCTTCTAAAGATGAAAAGAGAAATCCTCAGACTGAAGTAGAATGAATATGAGTCGATCATGGAATACGAATAAAACATCACAAGGATTTCATGATATGCCTTCAACTTTGTCATGAACACTAAAATAAAGGTGGATTTCATCTTTACTGAACTAAATATTAGTCTACAATAATTATTGGTGATTCAAGACTTCAAAAATTATGAATAGATTACCCATTGTTCCCTCAAGGTTGAAATGGATATCAAAGACTCTCAGTGGTCTCATGGGCCTAGAGACAAAAAGTGGAAATAGAGATTAATATGGGTGATAAATGACATAATAAAAATAAGTCCCTACATCCCACATTTCAAAAGTGTGGGAAAAATAATCCCTAAAACTACTTAAAGGGAACCAAGAGATGATTAAAATGTGGATGAGAGGGGAATATAGCTAATAACTGCCTAAGGGATATGAATAATCCCACTAATATGAAAGAATAAAGGAAGGTTTTGACAAAAAATCAGCCTATAATGCAGTGTTTTGACTACAAGAAACAAGGTAATTATGAAAACCATTTCCCAAAGCAAAGGTTTGTTGGAGGGAATCAACAACAATAACATCCAAAGTAGTATAGAAGGTAATATGTTACCACTAATTCTAATGTGGAGCCTGATAATGATGTGGTGATATATAAAATGACTATTCATTCAATAATAGAAAACATACTATTTCATTTTTGTACTACTCATTCTTTCATATCTTTCAATTTTAGTAGAACTATTCAAAAACTACCATAAAATTTGTAGTTTGAGTTATCTGTGAGAACAAAAAATGAGGAAATTACTACATCCAATGTTTATAAATCCTCCCCAGTTAATGTTTCTATATTGAATCTCCCATAAAATCTTTTTATACTCCCTTTGGTAGAGTTTGATATTATTTTGGGTATGGATTTGTTATCTTTATAAAATACTTACATCGACTTTCAGGAAAGGTAGATCACTCTTCACTTCTAGAGTCATCCTCTAAATATGTACAAGGGTAAGGATGAATATGAATATACTTTGTAATCATTATCTCTACTGTGGATATTTTTTCCTTATGAGAAACATATCTAGTTAAAATTATTGAGACAAATGACATAATTAGGATGAAAGAAATTTGCATAATGTGGGATTACACAAATTTATTCCCTAAAGAGTTCTCTCGTCTTACTTATGATCAAGTGGTAGAGTTCCCTATTGAACATATTCCTAGATCTATACCTATATAAAATACACATTATAGAATGTCCACCATTGATCTAGAATAAATAAATAAGTAGTTATAGGAGAATCTAGATAAGTTTTTCATATGCCTAAGTGCTTCGACATTGGGTGCTCCAGTCAAATTCATCAAGATGAAGGATGGATCAATGTGTATCTACATTGATTTTCATGAGATCAAAAATATTATGGTAAATAATAAGTATCCCCTATCATAGAAATATTGCTTGTTCGATCAACTACATGGGGCCAGTTATTTCTCTACGGTGGACCTTCCATTGGGATATCACCAATTAATGGTGGGGAAAGAAGTTTTTCCTGAGGCTTCCTTTCAAACGAGGTATTGATACTATGATTTCATAGTGATTCCCTTAGGACTAACTAAGGATCTAAAAATTTTCATGGACTTAATGAATAGAGACTTTAGATATTACCTTAAAAAATTTGTGGTAGTATTTATTGATTATATTCTAATGTACTCCAAGAGAATGGAGGAATATGAGAGGAATTTAAATATTATGTTGAAGACATTCTGAAGGAAGAAACTATATTAAAAGTAAAAAAGTGAGTTCTAGATGATGGAAGTATCATTCTTGGGGAATTTAATCATGATAAAAGCGATGTTTTGACACCCTTCTAAGATAAAGGAAATAGAAGAATTGTTTATGCCAACATTGGTTATGGAGATACATAGCTTCCTTAGTATAGTTGTGCATTACCAGTTATTTGTGAAGAAATTCTCAAAATTTTCAAACCCACTAACCAAGGTGACTCAGAAAGGAGTAAATATTTTTTGACCATTGATTGTAAAAATTACATCAAAGAGTTGAAGAAGAGGCTTATCACTACACCTATACTCACACATCCAAAAAAATGGGGAACTCTTTGTGGTTTATAGTGATTATTCAATTAATGGATAGGTTGTGTACTGATGGAAAATGATAAAGTGATACCCTCCACCTCAAGACAGTTTAAAATTCATGAGGAAAAATATCATGTAGATGATCTGGAATTAGCATCCATGATATTTACATTGAAAATCTTGCTACATTATCTCTACCGGGAGAAGTATGAGATATATACTAATAATAAGAGTCTAAGATATATATATAATGATCTTAATATGATCTAGTAAATATGGTTAAAGCTCATTAAAGATTATGATTGGTCAATCCACTACAATCCAGATAAGGAGAATAAGGTAGTAGATTCTTTTTGTATGAAGGATTATACATCTTTATTAATGATTATAATTGAAAAGGATCTAATAATCTTTGACCTACAAAGGATAGACATGGGAATCATTAATGGAGGAACATCATAAATCATTTCTCAAATTATTACTCAACCATCCCTTGGGGAGAAAATAAATGATGTTCAAATAAATGATGTGGGAATCTAGAAGAAGATGGAATCTATGATAAAGGGGAAATCCTCAGAGTTTTAAATTCTTGTGGAATGAGTTTTATGGTTGAGGACATGAAAGTGTGTACCTTATGATCAATATATAAAGAAGGATCTTCTGAATTATACACATTTCTCGACCTTATCTATTCATCTAGTTAGAAAAAATATGTATCGATATCTCTCAGAGAATTTTTGGTGGGAAAATATGAGAAATGAGATCACTTAGTTTATATCAAGGTGCCTAATATGTCAGTAAGTGAAGGTTGAATAGAAAAATTCTAAGGGGTGAGGCAACCACAACCCATACCAACATGGATGTAGGAGAACATTACCATGGACATTGTCACTATATTTTTGAATACATCCAATGGAAATAATTCTATATGGGTGGTTGTTGATCGTCTTAAAAAGATATATTCCTTTATCACAATTCTAGATGATTTCTCACTAGGTCAACTTTCATGGATTTATATCAGCGAAGTGGTAAGGTTGTATGGAGGGAGTACCACTATCAATTGTTTCTGATCGCGATCCGAGATTTACCACAAATTTATGGAAAAGTATCCAACATGATATAATCACTTGAGCTATTCATAAGTATGACCTATCATCCTCGATATTGTGGCCAATCATTGAGGACTATTCAGACACTGGAAGACATATTGAGAGCATGTTCTATGGACATAAAAGGATATTGGGACTAAGATCTGCCTCTGTTTGAGTTCCCTTAGAACAATTATTTCCACTCGAGGTTCCAAATGGATCTATATGAAACCCTTTATAGGTAAGGATATAGAACAATGGAATACATGGATGAATTCAATTAATGTGAGCTATTAAGACTTGAAATGGTCAAAGAAATATTGGAGAAGGGAAAAACAATTTAGTAGCACATCAAGGCAGCCCAAAGTCAACAAAAGTGATTTGCAAACAATCATTGATGGGAACTTGAGTTTATGTATGGATACATAGTATTCCTCTATATATCTCCCTGGAAGAGGATCATGAAATTTGGTAAGAAATAAAAGCTATGTCCTAGGTACATTGGCCCCTTTGATATTCTTGATCATGTTGGAGTTGTGGCCTATCGACTAGCACTTACCCTAACCATTTCTCAATTTCATGATGTTTTCCACATATCCCTCTTAATAAAGAACATACCAGATCCTTCACTTGTACTGAATTCAAAGGTGGTACAGTTGGGAAATGATATCTCATATGAGGAGTATCCAGTGAAGATCTTGGATCAAAGAGATAAAGTTCTACACAAAAAGACTACTCAAAAGGTCAAAGTATTATAGTGGAACCATAAGTAAAAAAGTAGAAATATGGAAACCTAAAGAAGAGGTGAAGGAGAAGTACCCACACTTGTTTTCAACATATAATGTAAAATGAAATTTTGAGGGAAAAATTTCATTAAGGAGAAAAATGTAACAACCCTAAATTTTTATCAATAGAAATTCCCTTCTTATAATTATGTCATATAGCATAAATCACATTTAAAACACAATATAAACATTATTAATGTATAAAGAATAAAATTAGAGGTATTTTTATAAGTAAAGAAACATATACTGATGAAATAGTAACATGATTATTCAAATAGTAATATAGCCCTTATGAATAGTAAACAGGCCAATAAAATAGTAACATTTCTCATTATATTATAAATAAAGCTTAGGAATCCTATATATGAATTTATGATATAATTTTATCATATTATCAATAAATAAATGTTTTAAAAATTATTAAATATGTGTTGTTGCAATTTATTCCTTGAGTCATCAGTAATGTAATCACCATAATCTCAAAATTATCTTCATTATTTTTTTATATTTTGTGATAATTCTCAAAATATTCATATTCTTGAGCTAAAATAATAAATTAATGAATTAAATAATTATAAGACACCCCTCTACTCCCCTATAAATACCACCCCTCAACACCTCTTCTCCTAACACCTCTCAAGCTTTGTACCAAGTCCAAATTCTTCTACAATACCTTCCCAAACCACTCCCCAGTGCCCAAGAACTCATGGTATCACTAAAATACCAAAAACATTTCCCAAATATGTTTCTAAAGGATGAGAAATTCAATAGGTAAATTTCTCATTCCTTTTGTTTTATTTTCTTTTCGTGTTCTTTTCTTTTCTTATTTTCTCCTCACCTACCCTCATCCAACTAGTCTGAAAACTCATTACATTAAATATATTGGAATTTAATTATTCTAAAGTAATAATACATTACCAAACCCATTATACTCTCACTTTTATTTTAGAAATGAAAACAGCATTCATGAGGTGTTAATGTATCGCCTTCAAGGATGAAAATGTTTCATTTTCCATTCACACAATAAAGGTTTCTCATAAAACCATTTTTATGGTTAAAAATATTATTATATATATATATATTAAAACCTATGTAATATTCTATAATCATTATATACAAATGATGTTAAATAATACAATAAAACAAGTGCGTTGTGAGGAAAACCTTCCCAGGATAATCCAAACGATTATAACTAACATTTAATCTAATGATTCATCCTAATACCATATAACCAAAAGATTTATAAAATAATTTAACCTTATTTATATCCATTAATATATTATAAATTCAATTCTATATTTATATTTCCATTTTACAGGAACTTCCATACTCTTATATAACTGAACCGGTCATGAAAACTATGAAAAAGAGAACTCCTAGATGATGAAATTGAACACTATAACTCCTCAAAATGGCCATAAATGAACTTAATAAAATTAAAATAAATCAATTACATGTTTAAATGGTTATGGAATTATTAATTAATGAATATAATTTTATTATTTAGGACATTAAGATCAAGTGCAGAACTGTTTTAGAGATAAGGTAAGGGATTCAACCAACACCCTCCATTTTTTCTTTAAGGTTACCTCTTCTATCTTATTAATTAAATATAAATATTATTTATTTATTTTACTTATTATAAATTATGTGTATATGTTCCAAAATATTATATCCATATCATACCATCCTTCATTTATGGGGTAATACATGTTTTAATAAGGTTCCAATCTCAAATCATCTGGAAAAGCAAACCTAATTGAAAGGAACTTCCCGATTTATTACCCATTTTCAAGTTGACTCAATAATTTTTTTAAGAAACTATAATTTTACAAAAATCACTCAATTTATCATGAAAATATGTCTTGATTAATTTCTAGTTTATAACTAATAATTATTCCCTTTCAGTTTTAAATAATCTTTAAAATTTTCATTACACCACACTAAAATGTTTGATTTATAATGTTTCTTAAATACTAATTTTAAATGTATTCAATTAGTTTAGACATAACTTATCATTATATATGCCTATTTTATTTGATTATTTTCCATGTATGTTATAAATAGATTCTTTCATGGACACTTTTGTGATACGTTCATTTGGGATGCCTTATGACATGACTATGAAACCCATTCCATTTCATGGGAAACCCGTATGTTATGTTTGATTACATATGCATGATTATTCATGTGTCACAAATATTCATGAAAATGTTATTATGGGTGAGCTCAGATAGTGATCCAATGCATTGGGTAATGTTTAGTCTCATCATATTTCATTTAGGGACTTCGAGTGATCTTCATTTCTTTATGGGTCCTTGACCACCATGTTATATAGTCTTGGCGGTTATCCTTGAATCATCTTTATTTCATGTTATATATATTTTTACTAATTCCTATGATTCCATGATTAAATATTCCCATGTTATAAATGTTATTCTTCCTTATGTTTTTCATGCCTTTTATTCCATTATGTTATGAATTCTAACCCATGTGTTATGTTTTATTCCTATTCTTATTTCCTTACTTGGATTTTTAGATCATCCCTTTTGTTCATGTATTCCCCATCGGTTACCCTATATAGATATAGTATCTCAGTGGAAGTTAGGAGATCAATATAGAGATTAATATAAATTTTTTTTCATGATATTTAAATTTGTACCTAATATTCCAAATACATTAGAAATTACGATCCTTGGATGGGAATTTGATGGTTACTTATGCATAAAATAATGTAATTATATGTGTAGAAGGATATATTCACTATAATGACTATTTTGAGATGGGTCATGAGACATATCCCATGACTGATGCCTTCTTAGATTTTCCATGAGAGCACCACCCATATGAGTTGTTCCCTTCTTTCCTAAGAGGCTATGAGTTTATTTGTTCTGAGGATGCCTTGTAGGATTCCTCCTCTAATGTTCTGACCTATAGGATTATGTATAGGATGTTTAAATTCTATTACTATTTTTTAGGATCCCCTGTAGGATTTATCTTCAACCCATTCAAACTAGAGGATCCTATGTGGGATTCATCTATCTTCTTTCTGTACCAAGGGTCCCCTGAGGGATGCCTTTGCTTATGGGCTTGTCTAAGGAGTCCCTTGTAGGATCCCATTACTTGTATATCGTTCCAAGGATCCCTTATAGGAAGCCTCTATTTCTTATTCTATCTTCGGGGTCCCATGTAGGATTCCTTTTTTTATGTACCGTTTAGAGGATACATTATAGGATGTATCTTTTTTCTTGACGTTACAAGATCCAGTGTAGGATTCCTCCATTGCCCATAGAGATAAGGATATGGAGTAGGATGCATTCACTTGTGTTTAGACCATGAGGATCCCAAGTAGGATTCCTATCAGTGTTTTAGTTGATGGATCCAGTGGGTGCCCCATTTTTTTACCAACCCTAATCTTGTATGTCAATTTTGGGTAGAGTTAGTAGTGGGTCTCACCTTAGAACATGTTCTAAACTTGTAAGCCCATGGGGAAGTGGTTACAATGTTGGGTTTAGTTGTTTGTCCACCATCACTCTTTTATTTATAGTTTAACTTATTTATTACGGATTCAATGGTGTTTACCAAAGGTTCTTCCTAGTTGATGGATATTGAGGCTGATGTGAGGCATCTTTCTTTTGGTATGTCCAGATGTTCTTTCCAAGATCCTTCATGCCTGTTGGGATGTCTAGATATTCCCTACTGGGATTCAACTTCTGATACATGTTCTTTAATATGTTTACTAATTTACCAAGTTGTACTACCTAGGATCTGGATGTTGAGCCTATATATTTTATTATTATTTTTGGATGTCAAGAGGTGTTACCTGGAATCTGGGTGTTGAGCCAACTAATATGATATATGGTTATGTAACCCTAGTGATGGTATTCAGGGATGATTATGGTCTCTTGAGTTGTGAGGGTGATTAGACTCTCATATAACAATGATATGTGATGTGGATGATTATGATCTCCTCGATCTAAATGTACTCATGGATGATTACTCTCTCTTGAACTGTAGGGACAATTATGCTCACCCTAGATAATTAATTGATTATGGTGTACTGAATGGCGTCTCAAATATTTGGATTCCTGGAATGATTATTCTCTTCTAGATAAAGTTATTATTACTCTCTCCCTTATTATAGGCTCTAAGGGTGAGTATGGAATCTCAATGGTGATCTCTCATTATAAATCACCTAAGGGTCAACCCCTTAGGGATTATACAAGTTCTGAATGTCATGAAATCCTACAGATAGGGGACTAGGGATTAGAAATTGGACTGGATTTACATGGACTTGGAAGCATGGAATCTAGCTTAGTGAACATTTATAGGATGTCTTGAGTTACATCCCCAAAATCCACAGTTATAGTGATTGGAGGTGAGTACGTGTAAACCAAGGAGTCGCATGAGTATCCCCATGTGGTGACATATCTTGTTGAGATACATTCAAGGATTTGGATGAAATAGGTATACGTTTATTGGGATTATGGGACTGGAGATAAAATTAATGAGAGAATAATTTGGTGGTATGACATTAGAATCAATATGCTTTCACATTTTGACCAGGAAATTAGGATTGTGGACCAAAGGATCAACTAGTGATTGTTTTATGTTATTTCTTTCACTTACTCATTGATATTATATTTTTTTGTATATGTATAGGAATGGGACTATACATATATATATATATATGTACATCCATATTTTCACTTACCTAGTTGATAGGGATTAGGGACCTGGGGTTCGATTGTGTTATCATGTTTATTGGTTTTACTTATCTTTTCAATTTTGTCTCAACTTGGCTAATCAGGTTGCTTTTGAAAACACTTATAGTTTCTTATTATAGGTAAATATTTGGGGTGGCCTATTGAGATTATTTATCATTCCTATACATGTTCCTCATTGTATGTGTAGACCTTGTATATGTTTTTTATGTTGAGCGAGGTTTCATGGTGGATAGGGCTAAGGCCCAGAGTTGGATGATCGCGCTGACAAGATCATTTGGGTTCTTCTGATTGTGCTGGTACAATTCAACAGTGTCTTGGAGATCAAGTATGTTCTCTAGATCAGATTTAGTAGTATATCCCTATGCATTTATTTTGGTTTCTTTTTGTACACCTGTATCTGTATGGTCAGCCCAGTGGGTGACCAATGTTGTTTGTATGGAATATTTTTTCGTTCATTTATAGTTTTTTCAATTCTTATTAGAGAGTGTTATATCTATATTTATTTTTTTTATTTATGTTACCTAGATATTTTCACTTTTTTTTACTCTAATATGTTTCTATAGTCTCCCACTATCACACCCTAGGAAATCGTTGTTTGTCAGCCACCTCTGGCATACGGGGAGGCCTGCTTGAGGCCTCATAACCCACCATCTCGGAGCACCATTTTTGTGGCATCTGGGTCAATACATTATCGATATAGTTCTATTGTATGTTAATGTAATGTTTAAAAACCACTATACATGAGGTAAAATCATGATCAATCACATGTAATCATGAAGTAAGGTATAACATATCAATTTACATTCCATTGATACTTATTTGATATTATACACCAATTTTGTTTTATGTGGTGTATATTCCACCTCTTCAACAATTAATAGCATGAATACTTCATTATCCATGGTATTTTAACACAACTAAAAAAATAACCTAAGACCACAGTTTGGAACTGTGGTCGTAGGTCCAAAAACTGTGGCAATAGGTTATGGCTGCGGATTTGGAAAATTGTGGCTACTATAGTCATGGTAGTAGGCCTGGCCTACTACCATAGTTTCGACCATGGCACTAGGCTCCTTAATGCCACTATTCAACCGTGGCATTAGGCCCCTACTTTCATGATTCAAACAGTGGCACTAGGGCCCTACTGCCAAGGATCAAATCATGGCTCTTACATTTATACGGTATAAAAAATTTATTTGTTCCCCCCTTGTTCCCCACCCACCTACACCCACATTCCCCACTGCACCCCCATGCCCCCCCTGGATAGCCCCCTTGCACCCCTGGATAGCCCCCTACACCCCCTGGATAGCCCCCTTGCACCACCTAGACAGCCCCCTACACCCACATTCCCCTAGAAATCCCCCTTCCACCCTTAGGATAGTCCCCCTGCACCCCCATCCCCCCCCCATGGACAGCCCCATTGCACCACTAGATATCCCCCTACACCTCCATGCCCCCTGGATAGCCCCCTTTCACCCCCTTGAACACCCCCATTCCCCCCCTGGACTGCCCCCTTGAACATCCCCCTACACCCCCATGCCCCCCTGGACTGCCCCACAACCCCCTTAAACACCCCCCTGCACCCCTATGCCCCCTGGACATCCCCCTTACACGCCCTTGAACACCCCATGCCCCCCATACCCCCTAGACAGCCCCACAACCCCCTTGGACACCCCCCTACACACCCCATGTCTCCCTAGTACAGCCCCCTTTCACCCCCCTGGACAGCCCACTTGAACACCCCCATGCCCCCATTGACAACCCCCTTGCACCCCCCCCCCCCCAGAGAGCCCCCTTTCACCTGCTTGAACACCCCCATGCAACCCCATGCCCCCCCTCTTGGACACCCCTCCCTCCTAGTCACCCCCCTTGTACCCCCTAGACAACCCCCATACCTCCCCTTGAACTCCCCCTAGTACCCCCCGTGGACACCCCCCCCCCCCGAACACCCCCAACATTAGCCCACCCCCTGGACAGCCCCTTGCACCCCCCTGAAGTAGACCGCCCCCCTGCACACACAACACCATGTTTGAAAAACCGGACATGGTGAACCCAAATTCTCCCCCCAGCACACACCACACACACCTAGAACATCCCCTGCACACCCCTCCCCCTCCACTGCACACTTCCTGCCCCCTGCACACACTCTGTCCACCCCTTGCATACTCTTCCACACATCCCCTACCCTTGTACCTTGCACACCCCCTGAACACACCCAGCACACTCCCCCTGCACACCACAACACAACCCCAACACACCTCCCCCATCCAATGCACACTTCCTTCCCCCTACACACACTACCTCCACCCCCTACACCCTGCACACCCGCTGCACAGACTCCCTCCACCCCCTACACACACACCCTACCCATGCACCCTGCACACCCCCTACTCCTGTACCATGCATACCCCCTACCCATGTAACATGCACAACCCCTGCACACACCCATTTCGCACACACCCTCCACACCCCCCTACACCCCGCCACCCCCTGAACACCCTAACACACCCTTACACAACCCCAACACAACCCCAAAACAACCCATTCACACCCCCTGCAAAGTATAAAATAAACCACATTCCAAAAATAAAATTCAAGGTTAAATAGAGCCTAAGAATTTCATTTGTCTAAAATTCAATTGAAGAAGATCAAGAAGAGGGGAAAAAAGAAATTGGATACTTCTATCGACCTGAAAAATGATTCATTATGCATATTTGTTTCTAACCACATATAATATGCTTCATGAAAAACTAAAAATTACGATTCTATATAACTTCAATATGTTAAAGATGAATGAGGCCACCCAAATCCAGATTCTAGTAGGGTCTAGAAAACTAGAATATGCATTGTTGGAAACACTACAAGAAAGCCATCCCAGTTAAGTGAGCTAGATAATTCCTCCCTACTAAAGAACAAGGACACCCAAATATGAATGAAGGTAAAATCCACAGTGAATACATCACCAATAAGAAAACCCATAACTATCCATCTCACCATGATAGATTTAAGATTGATGGAATGAGATCTGAACACATCCAGTAGCCAACACCATCAGGAGAAAAAACCTATCATCACCACCATCTTCTAAATAAAAAAAATCATTCCAAATAATTTTCCAATTGAACAACATAATAAATTGAATAAAAACCAAATAAAACATAAAGCTAATCACCACCACCAACAATAATAAACTCCACACAAAGACTGATAAAATACACAAGAGAATATAGCTGCCCCTCCCCAGCCCCCACCCCCTTCACCCCACTACCCCTTTCACCCCTACCCCTGCACCCACACTGCCCCATGCCCCATTCACCACACCACCCAACCTTCACCCCCACAACCTACACCCCCACTGCCCTCCCCCTCCCCCTGCACTGCACAGCCCCTCCCCATCCCCCTGTTATACCAGCCCATCCCCTCCCCAGCACAGTCCCTCCCCCTCCCCCTACTACACCAGCCCCTCCCCTACTACACCAGCCCCTCCCCTCCCCTCCCTCCTACTGCACTAGCACCCCCTTACCCTTACCTACATATCCCCTCCCCCTCCCCTATTTCACCAAACTCTCCCCCTATCCGTAATTCTTTTATATTCACATGAGATGTTTTTTTGGGGCGGAGGGGTACTGATAATTAAAATTGTACACTCACTCATTATGTGTGTGTGTGTTTATTTCTAGCTCTACGGGAGGGGGTCAATGTATGGGAAAAGCTTTGATAACTAATAGATGTTAAAATGGAAAGTAGTTAGATCAAAGAGAATAGATAAATACTTTAATAGAATATACATGAGGAAAACATCAAGAAGGAGATAAGAGAACTGGAGTATAAATAATTAGTTCTGAAAATGACCCTAGGCGTTTTTTATATGCTTATAGGAGTTGAATGCAATCCTGAACTTTTTTTGTTGTTTCCAGTAGAAAAATCTCAACTGTAAGAAGAATTTGTTGCCTTATTTTTGGCTATTTGGGATGGAATTGGAAAGGATTTTGTTTAGGGAAGCATAAAAATAAAAAAACACTTGAAACTATTTGGAACTCTACAGTGATAGATTCATTATATGCATGTGATTCTACTAAAGTACCAAATATGCATCATGAACAGTTGAAAGGAACATTATCTAGCTAGAATGTATCCTATAAAGCATCCAAACAACATGAAATGAGAAATTGATTATAGAATAGGCCTATTAAAGAGGGGGTTTATTCATTTAAGGACAATGTAATGTGGGTTTCATTCTAGTTAATTTATATGGAACATGGTCTTGAGGTATTGCTGGATCAAGATTATGATTGGGCAAGAAAGTTCTAGACTTAGATGTTGTAGCTCCTGAAACTGGTGTCATGGCTGCAGATCACTCTGAAACTACTATACCAAATGTCGTTCAGTTCTTCAGTGAGAATATTATTAAGGAAGAATTAGGCGAATTAGCACCAAATGCTGAACTTGTACACCTCTTTCACCCACCCCTTCACCCACCCTCCCCCTTGCACCCCTTTTTCACCCCCACACCCACCCCTACTATCCCCACCCCACTCCACCCCCACCCCACTAAACCCACCCAATCCCCCACCCCCTCCTTCACCCCACTACCCCCACTACTATCCCTACCCCACTGATATGAATAGAACCGATATAAAATAATTAATGGGTCCCTAACCAAACTAACCTAAACTATAAAAAAGTATTTAATTTAATTGAATGATATTTCTAACTCCTCTTTGTTTTGAAATTTTTATGGAACACCTTATTTGGGTTAAGTGTGAATGAACACAATATATTACCAAAATACCCACAAATAAAATACATATAGGCACTAAAATTAAAATTCAAAAATTAATCTTAGCAAGTAGTTCATCCACACACCATAGGATTTTGGAAGAGATAAGACACTTCTCAAGATCTAAGTGAGAGCTGAAATCATGTGACACCTAAATCTCTATGTCATCGGTCACGATCACCATTATTCTAGCCCCATTTATATCAATCAACTCACTATTTCCAATATACATCACTTCATTGAATATTCCATACTAATGATACCGAACACCACTACTTCTGATCTAGTTTCACCTGAAATTCCATTTTCATCATTGAATCAAGAAAATCACAAAGCAACAACAAACAAACCATCATCAAATTCCACATGATTATAACACCCAATATAACCTTCACCAATGATAACATCAACCAAGAATATAAACCATGATAATTCAAATACTCTAACTTAATAAAACTTATCAAACCAAATTGATTCACATAACTAATAAGAACAATAAGATATGGAATTAAACTAAACCAATTAGATGAGACCTGATCCAAATCAAATAGAACATATAACTAATACTACAAGAAATAATAAAACCAACCTAGTTTAAATAAAACCTAATAAAATATACAAGAATCTAACTAAATCAATGTAATCAAACAAAATTGATTCACTAAAATAGGAACCTAAAGTTTTAGACCTAAACTAAAGCAAATATATTTGGACAAATCCAAATTAAATGGAATTAAACTTTCACTACTAGAATCAAGACAACCCAACTTAAATTAAACCAATTAAAATAAAAATTAAATGAAGTTACATATACTAAATATTTATGCAAGACAAAAAATTCTCAAAACGAAGAATTATCCTTATATATTACATAATCCTTTGAATCCAAAACCAAACAAGTAAAATGTATTTCATAATAAAAAATCCATTTTTTTAATATATGTAATAAAAAATAGTAAAATGTGTTCTTTAATATATATATATATATATATATATAATTAATAATACTAGGATATCACCCCCACTTCCCCCTACACCCCCTTGCCCCCACTACTCCCCCATAATATTAGGCATTCTATTTTGGAACAACATTATATTATTATTCATTGTTCATGTTTCTTACTCCTATTTAACTCATATAGGACTAGAATTATTATATAATTATTTTTTACTTTGTGTGAGGAGTTTGATAGTGATGTACGCTCTTTGGTTGACAACAATTTTACCAATGGGTAGATTATTGAGACCAATAGATGTTTTTATGGATATTTTTTACCCATTCAGATGTGATTGAAATATATGGGGTGTTTTAGTATTTTTCTAGGGAAGTTGTTTTAGAGAAATAAAGTAGTGGATATGTTAACTATGTAGGATTTTTCATTCAAGATTCAAGTTATATTTAAAATAACAGAGAAAATGTTTATTATGTTTGGTGAAGGTTGTTAAGTGTTTTAGATCTCATTGGAAGATAATTGATGGTTTTTTGGAATTATTCTTGGGCTTTTTAGAATTAATTACATCTGGATTGAAAAATTAGGTAACTCAAATTCTTAAGCATTATTGTACTTTAATCCTAAGGGTAAATTTGAGAAGAAGTCTTAAAAATCATCTAAGATACGAGAACCTTCCAATGTGCATATAGATAATTTTGAACTAACTCAGTGGATATTTAGGAATGTGTTTTATACATAAGAGTGATCTTACTAAAACAAGTGGGTAACTATGACAAAATAGATAGAGAATAGAAAAGGAATTAGAATGTAAGAGGCGTAATGTTCTACATATAAGTAAATATGAGTAGACCAGAGGAAATATGAGAATGTATGTATTTAGTAATAGTAACTCTGATATTTCATAAGATATATTTAGAATTTATTAGATTCATCTTTAATGATACTACATTTTGTAGGAGTAACTATGAAATTTTATGATATTTTTCACTAAATAAAATGAATTTCATAAGATTAACATTGAAATTTAATAAGAGTCATTCTAGAATCTAGAAAAAATAACATCAGAGGTAAATGGAAGATGTAACAGTCATTTATTACTTTTGTAAGAGTCATTCTCATTTCTGAAAAAGTAATATCCTCTGTATTGAATGAGATCAAGACTGAAACAATATTTGTGTTTGATATACATAAAAATTAACTTAAAAATAACTATTTGAAATTGATGTTGTGTGGTCTATATGACTTAGATCAGAAAATGGATCATAATCATGACACTTAAATTAAATATAAGGTGGTTTAAAATATTGGTATGATCTAAGGGATCATTTTTTAATCAAGAAATGTTTAAAAGATAGTGGAAGTAGTTAACTGTCTGAAGTTTTAATTTTAATTCATATTTACCTCTATTATATAGGGGTATATGTTGCTATTATAGAGAGGAATTTAATTTCAATTTAACAAAGTTAAAGGTTCAAATTTGAACATGAAGATTGTTTTTACTATTATAATTAAATGGATACTCACCACTACTATATTCATATTATAGAGTAACTAAAGTAGAAAATTTTCAGAGAAAAAATAAGATTACAGAGTACATTTTCTTCTGTATGTTGAAAAATAAGAGAATAAGGGACATGGATATCCATTACATTTTTGATAATTTCTTGTTAAAAATAAATAATTTATAAATAATTTTTCTTAAAAATACTAGTATTTAAAAAAAAATACTATGAATAATCATTAAAACATGTAATGGAAGCTAAATTAAGAAAACCAAATAATGCGGTGGGAGAAAGTGACCATGCATGTATTAATAAAAAAGGATACCTTTCACACATTTCAATAGAATTCATGTTCAATAGAAAATGAACATTAAAAATAAAACAATTTGGGATAAATAGATCCATGTCTAAAAAAATTATATTTTAAAATGATTCCTAATAAAAAAGGAGAGATATGATTAGTTCCCATTACAAGTATCATTTTTTGTGTATTACAGAACAATGGGAGGGAAAATGGTAAGAAGGAATGTAAACCACACAAATTAATTTAATAGAAGAAAATAGATTGTGTTAATCGTAAAATTAACATACTATTACACCAAAGGGAATTTAGGCATATAAAATATCAATTTTGATGTGATATTGGAAAATGAATCCATAGGTTTACCTCCAACATCAATAAATACACTTTAACCTTCTACATAACAAACACAACCATATTAATAAAATATTTAATAACATTATTCATCACTATTAACATTTATACTTTCAAACAAATTACAATTTTTATATACATTAGTTGGTAATAACTTATTTTCATCATCATATTTTAGTATTTTTAATTGATCCCTAAAAGTTTCATATTAATAAAACAAATGAAAAAATCATATAAAACACATGAAATATTCATATAAAACATATTTAGTTGGAATATATGAGTATATGAAATATGAAAAACCCAAATATACATAATAAATTCGAAATAAGAATATATTTTTTTAGGAAATGAAAAATGAAATAGTGGTACAAGGGAAGAAAAAAAGGGAACTCACCTACCACAAGAAGACTGTGTTGTATAAATTTGTAGAATAAAAACCAAATTAGCCTCAATGCTTCACAGTTGGTGAAGATGGTATCTATGAAGAAGGGAAATTCAACCATAGTTGAAATATAATGAAAGAGTGAATCACTGTATAAGGGAAAGAAGAATTGGGTCGGGCATCCAATGAGAGGGAAATTTGGTCCATTCCCAAGAGATGAAATGCATATTTTTTTCATTTAATTCCAAGGTAAAGAAGAATTTTCTTAACTACAGGAATGGGTGAATCGTGATAGAAGGGTGATAAGGGAGAGGGTATGATTCAATCAATGTCTCTAGAGGAAGACACAAGTAGGGTTATTTTGCATGAGATGATATTGTGAGAGCAGGGACCCAACCTGGTTCTTCATGAAGTAGGCAAGCAGGGAAAGGGAGTTTGATCATCCTGATAGAATGTAGGGAAGGGAGTTTGATCGGGACCCACTCGATTTCTTCACGAGTGTAGTTGGGGATGGGGTTAAATCGTCTAAGAGAGGCAGGGAAGTGTGTTTGGGTGGGAAGGGGGTTGATCACCTGAGAGAGGTAGAGAAGGGAGTTCTGGTGGGGGGTTTGAGTATCCAAGAAAGGGAGGGAAGGGTTTCCTGTTGGGGGTTCGAGCATCTGAGAGAGAGAGGGAGGGATGCGAGTTAGGTTTGTAGGGGGTGGGGGGATATGCATCCCAACAATTTTAATAGTTTAGTTGTAAACTGTGGAAATATAGTTCTCTATGACTAAGGTTTATAAATCTATGGCACTATGTGTGGAAATGTCCTTATTTTCTATTTTTGTCATATTTAATTAGAATAATTTCATCCAAGGTGTCTTGAATTAAAATGTACCAAATAGTAAAAATTGTTTCACAATATCACTTTCTTTTTTGATTGTTAACATTCCCTTGAAACTGTCATGTTATTATAATAATTTTTCATTGGCCATTATAATTTTCTTAAATATCCATTTTATTTTGTGATCGATATGACTATAGAATAAATCGTATATCATTTTTACATACATTGTTTACATTGAATGTTATTTGATTAAATGGGGAAATATTTATAAACATGTGTCCTCTCAATAAGGATATTTGATGAGGAAAATGTTTTATGAAATAAATAGATTATTCAATATATGAGTAATTATTTGGAAATATAATTCACGTGTTGGGGACCACTTAATGTAATCCATTAGATGCATTGGTAGTCTCGTGAGATGATGCTGTTGAAAAAATCACATGGGTTCTTTTACCTAGTATGTTTTAAAGTGTCTTGAGGATAGATATTGACGATAAAGGTATCATGTTTTAGAGAAACATGAAATCCAAAAATTAATAATTTCCCTCATTAAATATTCAGTTATTACTATCCAATATATTTTCACTCTGAAATTATTTATGGATGCATTTAATTATGATTTATTGATTAAATAGAATGTGTTTTTAGTAATTTACCTTTCCCTTTTGATTATTCAGTATCTATTCATGAAGTCAAGTTATTTAAATGGAATGTTTATTTGGTTATTCCCCTTCCCATATTGATTATACTTATTTATTCATGATATATTCTGATCTACTTAACCCTTACCGAGCATTTGAGATCACCCCTATTTTGTTTCCTTTCCCAATGATATAAAGATGAATACTCAGAATTATTTCCAAGGATACAGAGCTTTTACTTTTTTATGATTTATTTTATTTTCACAATGTAAAATAAGTATCATTTATGTATGTAATTTTACAAAAATACTAAACATAATTCCTTGTGTATTTGTCCCATTTTACTTACACTAATGTAATAATGTAAGGAACTGGATCAGAGCTACTAGGGTGGGGGTTGTTGTAGTTGGTATCAAAGGAAGTTTAGTAAAAACCTTGGTAAATAGATTTTGAAAAATATAAATTAGGGAAAATAACTCTACGATAGCCCTTGAGATAAGTATATAATAACATCCTAATGTTTTGTTAAGGTAGATATTATGTGGTTTTCCCTAGTAATACATCCATGTCTAGATACTAAAATTGAACGTGGGTCTAGAATAGAGTTACCTAGGTGTAATAACTCTAAAAAGGTGTGGAATTCTTCACCTGATCTTTACCTAGTACCAAATAATGAGCCTTACATCTCATGTGATTTGAAAATCCTAGGGGATATACTTAGGACAATTCAAATTTTCTATACACACCATTATAAAGGATTTTAAATGAAATATCCCAAAATACACAAAATTTTATTACTCTGAGATGATCGATTTATAAATTTTTAATATATTTTAAGCCTTAAAATGCATTTTTAATTATAAATTAGGATTTAAAATTCATAATTTTATGATATAATCTAGTATATTTCATTATTTTGAAATGGTTTGCAGATGGGATAATGGTATTAATTATCATATTAAATGTAGATATTTACCTACAAAGGGATCCAATATAGCTAGTATGGGAATGGAGAAAATTATAGCTATATTTGGGAATATTAATAAAGTAATGAAAAAAACCATTCGTAGATGGAGAAACCAATTCCATGGCAGGGCTATCCTATGATGGATTACTTTATGTGACAAAATACCCCATCATTTGGTGGGACTAATAATCCAATTATAGTTGATAAATGGATTAATTCTCTAGATAATATTTTTTATAGAATAGGGATGTGATGAAAATTAAATGATTACACATGTGATGTATTACCTAATAGGATATACTGATAAATGGGGGGTTGTTGATCTAGAATAATAGAGAGGAATATGATGTATAACTCATATAATGTAAATATTTTAAGGATACATTCATCGATAAATATGTTATTCATGTGTAACAAATCTAGAAGAAGAAAATTTTCCATAGATTAAAGAAAAATAAAGAATAATGTGTCACTGATTATGAAGATACCTTTATAAGGTTATTTAGGTATACTACAGATTATATACGCTAAACATATTTCAAGATTGATCTCTTTTTTGAAGGGATTTAGCAAAGTTTCCAAAGTGAACTAGTCTCCCAATTTTTTCTCAAATGATGAAATTGTTTTTTGAACCATCAAAATGGATAATTAATTTATAGAATCAATATATTCAAGGGGAATCATGAGAAGAAGAGTTCATATAAACACTAAAAGATATGGAATGCATCGAATAAGAAGATAACTTAATTTCTATCATGTGATAACTATAGAATGAATTGCCCTCCAAAATGCATAAAAGGCTTGTGATTTTGTAACAAGTGTGGAGAAATGGGTGACCATGTTAAAGAATTCAATGGGAAGAATTAAAACACTATTATTTAGTGTTTCAACTATATGGAGATGGAGCACTACTCAAATGAATTCTCAATGCGTCAATGAATTTACCATAGAAGAGTCCAAGGGGAGAAGGCCAAGATTTTGAAATCACTATAGCTAAGGTGGAAGTAACCAATGATGTGGTGGAATGTACATTAATTACATCTTCGAATTTAGATAATTATTTATTTGATTTTGGATATTCTCACTCCTTTATATCTACCCTGTTTTCAAAGAAAATTAGACATTTACCTGTTAATTTAATATGGGAGTTATCAATCAAAACGCATGAGGTATTTCTCATTAAAAAAGATTTTTCAATCAGTTCCCATTATGAAAAATAAATGTAATTTATTTTATGAACTTCTTATCATATGTATACTTAAATTTAACATAATCTTTGGTATGGACTGTCTTTCAAAATATGTTACAATAAATTAATATAATAAGAAGGAAATTAAAATCTGTGAGGATGATATAGAATTTTTAATCTTTATAGTATAAACATCATCTCAGGATTCATATCTATATCCGCCCCCAATAGCTCTACTAAATGAGATTCTTGGGGAAGAAGAGAAAAAAAATCATGGGATGAATAAGGTAGTCTCCAAATTGATGATATACCTATTGTATAGTAATACATTGATTTATTTATTGAAAAACTACATTTACATCCCCCAGAGCATGAAGATTAGTTTTCCATTGATTTAATCACTGATCCGAGACCAATATCAAAGGCTCTCTATAGAATGGAAACTGCGGAATTAGTGTAGTTGAAGAAACAACTAGAGGATTTGGGTAATAAGAGATTTATTTTCCTTAGTTTTTCACCATGGGGATCCCCTAATCTATTTGTTATGAATAAATATTGATCTATGAGGTAATGCATTGATTATATAGAAATCAATGCTATTATTATAAATAAAATGTATCATCTTCCGACAAATGATGAATTATCTAATCAACATCATAGAGACTAATATTTTTCAAATATTGATCCTCATTATGGGTATCACCAATTGTAAGTAAATAAGTATTATATTATAAAGAGAGATTTTTTAACAAGGTATGGACATTACATGTTTATATTAATGCCAATTGGATTGAATAATTCATTCCCTATTTTTATAGATATAATGAATAGAGTATTCATAGAATATCCTAATGACATTTATGTGATATTCATTAATGATATTATAGTGTATTCTAAAATCTATGATGACCATGAGAATCACTTGAAGATCATTCTTCAGACTCTGGGAAGGAAATAGTACTATGGAAAAATTAGTGTGTTTTATTTATTGCTTTAGGATGTTTCTTTTCTTGGACATATTATCTCTAAATATAGAATCTTAGTTTCTCCTACAAAGACAAAGGTAGTAAAATAATTGAATATACCATTGAACATAAATAAGATATGTAGTTTCATTGATTTGGTAGGTTAATATTTGAGATTTGTTCATATCTTTTCCAACATGGATAACCCATTAACAATTCTTACACATAAATGGATTTTTTTAGAAAAATGAATGTGAATAATTTTTTGATGAACTAATGAAGTGATTGGTCAATGCCCTGATTTCGACTCTTCCATTTGGAAGTGATGGGTTTGTGATATATAGTGATGCATCTAGGAAGGGACTTTTTTGTACCCTAATGAAAAATGGTAAAGTTATTTCAGGTGCATCAAGACAATTGAAGACTCACAAATAGAACTACCCAACCCATGATCTTGAGTTATAATCCCTATTCTATGAATTAAAGATATGGATAAATCACCTCTATGGTGAAATATTTGATATATACATAGATCATAAAAAATGAAATACATATTTTCACATAGAGATATCAATATGAGAAATAGTAAATGGCACGATCTACTCAAGGATTATTATTGATCTATACAGAACCACCTAGAGAAATAAAATAAGGTAGCATATGCATTGAGTAGGAAAGATCAAAGAATTTTGACCCAAATGAGGGCTGATAGGGATTATATGTTCATGGATCTATAAAATATTGATATATTAATTACCAAATAATGGTAGACCACAATAATTTTTTAAATTATTGATAACCCATATTTATTAGAGAAGATAAGTAATTCTCAATCTGATAATGAGAACATTTAGAAGAAAATTAAATCTTGAATCATGGGAAATTAAAAGACTTAGTTTATGAAGATAGTGTTGTACAATTTGGAAATAGATTATGTGTTCTATTTACACCTATAAAAAGGTAACTAATGGAAGATTCCCATCACTCAAATTTCATTATACACCCTGGTAACATAAATATGTATAGGTATTTAAATGAACATTTTTGTGGGATTACATGAAGTGTGGAATTATTGACTATGTGTCTAGATTATTGTGTTTTAAATAAGTTAAAGTTATGAGGTAATATCCTAGAGGAGTCTTGTATCATATTCCTATTTTTGTATGGAAATGGGATAATATTACTATGGATGTTGTCATGGGACAACCAAAGAATCCTAGAAAAAAATAATGCATATGGGTTATCATTGATTTCCTACCCAAATATGCACATTTCCTCTCTATAAGAGAATATTTACTTCTTGAGAACATTTCAAGGCTCTATATTAATGAAGTTATAAGAATTCATGAAACACCTATTTCAATTTTTTCTGATCGAGATACTCATTTTACGTCAAAACCCTAGAAGAGTCCTTAGAAGGCTCTTGATTCTGAGCTTCATTTGACCACTTCATAACATCATCATTAAGATATATAGCCCAAAATAATTATTAAAACAAAATTAGATAAATTTAGGTCATTATAAATTGAAGTTCATGTTTTTTGGGATAATTATTTACCTTATATAGATTTTTCCTATAACAATTGTTTCTATTAAAGTATTAAAAGGGTGTTGTATGAAGTATTATATAGTAAGATATGTCATACTCAATCTTTTTGGGAATAAGTTATTGAAAGTAAACTCTTAGTCCTGTATATTTTTTATGATACAAAAAAAATTTAAGGTTTATTACCACTCACATTAATGCATCTCAAAGTAAGAAAAAGAGTTATGTGAATAATCAGAGGAAATATTTTGAATTCCAAGTGGGTGTTCATGTTTCTTTCAAGTATCTCAATGGAAGGGTGTTATAAGGGTTTATAAGAAAGGGAAACTAAACCCTAGGTATATCAGACCCTTTTAAATCCTTGAAATAATTTAAGTTGTTTTTTATTTTTTTGAGATTCCCGCAAATCTCTCAAAATTACATGTCATGTTCCACATATCATTGTTCTAAAACTACATGATATAACCAACACATATGATCACCTATCATGAAATATATTTTGAACCTAATATATATTATTTTGAATAAACAATACATATTTTTGATATTCGTGAGATATTATTTAGTAATCTGATGACTTCTCTAGTAAAGGTGTTTTGAAAAAATCAAAAACTGAAGGAAGAAACATGAGAACAAGAGGATATTATGAAGAATAACAACGCTAATATATTTATAAGGTAATATACAAGAAATTTATATATGAATTTTTTTAGGAGATAATAATTTAATATCTCAATACATTATAATATATTTCTTATAGAATAAATTTAATTTCATTGATAACTTGCAATACACACTATATTTAAACAAAACACTGTTTAATTGCACTTTTTACACTTAATTTGAAATTATATTTTAAAAAAATTAGACAATTTCTTTCAAAAAAAAATTAATTTTGGAAATCACAATATAAAAATTATATTAGGGTGAAATTTTGGGATTTTTCTAAAAAGTATCATTTTTCGATGAATAATGAAAAATACTAACATTTATCAAAAACTAAATTTTCATTTAAATAATTTATTGTAAAGACCTGGAAATTTCATGGAAATTTGTTTCTTAAATACCATTGAATTTTACGAGTCTGTGGCTTCTGACGTCACTTGATTCCGAGGCCCGGTGTTCCCGGAATCAATTTCTGAAGTTTTGTTCTGGTACGTTCAGTAAATGTACATGAGGGTTTTTCTATCTTTTGAACCGGTGCTCGGAATTGAAATCTGAGGACACCGATGAACTCGCAGCGCCGATATACACATAATGGGACCTTTACCGCAGTTTCGTTTTATGCGGTTTGAGAGTTAATTTTTGGGGAAATTGGAAATAGATAAATATAATTATTGGAACAATTTTATATATCTATGGAAGTTATTTCCTCCCATGGGAAGTTGTTTTTGGGGCCCACATCCACCCAAATTTTCATGTGTTGATATTTGAGAGGTGGGGCCCACAAGGGCCCCAACCTTTCACCTCCCATAACTCTCTTCAAACCCCCTTTAACCCCCTTGAATCTTTGAGCTCCCATTTAATGTGAAAACTCCCCCTTATTAATGAGAACTCTTCACCTCCCTCTTCCCTTCTTAAATGTTTGCCAACACATTTTAATTAATGAGTTCAACCTATTAAATTAATTAGGTTGTTTGAATTTTGAATGGTATTTGTGAATAAAAATAATTGATTTTCTATTATTTTATTTATGGGGCGTTCGTTGTGTTGAGAGGTTTGGGTGAGAGTGCTTTAGAGAAATAGTGAAGGGTGTTCTTCTCTCAACGAAGAACACCAACCTTCCTATGAAAAACCGTTGAGTAACATCATCATCGTCATCGATCTTCGGCCAAACCAATGGAGAAGGAGTCACACGCGAGGAACTCCAACGACACGCCATCTTTGGCCTTTCTTCCTCAATGTCAACGAGTTGACGCCGTCTCCCCGCAATGCAGTTCTACCTCGACGCTTTTCCTCTTTCCGCGACTCCATGATGTGCAACATCATAATCGAGGTAGGTAGTTTTGAACAATTTTTAATTGAATAAAAATTGTACCTTGTTTGTTGTAGAATATCTTTTTTGTCATTGGAAATGTGTTACCGCCAAACGCGGTGGGCTCGGGCTGAACGAACACGGACCGACCACCCTCTGTTGGATCTTGTTTTTTTGGAATCGGAGACTGAAGGCAGAACGCAGAAGAAGCTGGCGGTGCAAAGGCTGCCGTCACACACGTAAAGAAAAGATGCGGACAAGCGGGCCATGACGGAGGAAGCACGGAACTATCACGCCGTGCCGGGGGTGCGGAGCCACGCCCAGGGCAGGCCGTGGTGGAGGAAGCCGATGCTGTCATGCCAGCTGTGCGGAAGGAACCGCGGCCCGATTTGTGGGCCGCTTCTACAGGAGAACCGGCCGGCACATCGGCTGGCCGGGCGGAGAAGATTCGCGACGGAGAAGAGCCGTGGTGCTAGGAGGGCATCACACCGGATGAACCCCAGCCCGCCTATGGGGGCCGCTTGCACCAAGAAGGTCGGCCTGCTCGGCCGGCCTGTTAGGGAGGGAGGCGCTACTTGGCGCCACCGGTTCGGGCAGTCGTGGGGCCACGCCCCCTGCCACAGACCGCTTGGACCCCTTTGGGCCGATCCACGGCCGACCGGGCCGCGCCGCGCTGCACCGCATCGCACCGTCTCGGGCCGGGCTGTGCCCTCTCGGGCTGGGTCGCGCCCCTTCGGGCCGGGACGCGCCTTCCACTAAGTCGGGTCACATTTCTTTAGGCTGGTCCAACACCCCATGCCAGGTTGGACCTACCGTACTAGGTCAGACCAACGCACCAGCCCACTGGGCCTAACGGGCTGGGCCCGTACGCTAAAATGCGAATAACATCACGACCGTGCGTCCGATCGATGCACTGTCTACGGCACTGGGACCCTTACGATGAGTAAGTCCTTTTACGATACTCTTAGTGAGTTTTTGGACGATTTCGGAAAAACGGTCGGGTTGGTTCAAAACCGAAACGAATCGGGCCCTCGGAGCCAAAACGGTTATAACTTAAGGACTTAATGTCCGATTGATGTGTCTTTGAAAATTTTGTATTCCTCTTGATGAGACAGTTCTTTTGGAATACTATAAACAAGATTCGGATGTGGTTTGAGCTTGGCCGGGTTGGATTGTATCCTAAATCCAACCAGGCCCCTTGAACGGAAATGCTAATAACTCACGGACTGAGCATCCGATTGACACGCTGTCTGTTCTGTTGAGACCCCTATGACGAGGAGGTACCTTGAGATACTTCCATGTGAGGTTATGTGACACTTGGAAGTATCAAAGAGTAGCTCTTGGAGCGGACCCTCCTCGAGACGAGCGTACGGAGTGCAGAGACTTAGTAGCTGGATGACACTTGACGACTGCTGATTGATTAACTCGGAGTGATTAGGATGGCGTAGTGGGGTGTGCTTGGTTGTATCAGTAGACCAACGGTGATGTAGCTCTTGGTTGTAGAGGCAGACCCACGGTACTCAACAGAAGGAGTACCTATGTAGGTTATTAGGGGGTGCGCTTGGTTGTAGCGGTAAACCCATGGTGGGAAGTGCATGGTTGTAGCCGCAGGCCCACAATAATCGACATGTGAAGTACTTCAGCAGTCCAAGGTTAGTGGGAAGAGCTTGGTTGTAGCGGCAGGCCCGCTGTACTCGATAGAGGAGGAGTTCTCTAGCAGTTGTGGTTTCGACATCATGAATAAAATCTTAGTTTGAGCTGAGTCAATGACCTTTGTGTTTTCCTCATGATTGAGATGGGTTACTTGATAACATAGGTATATGTATGGGCATATACCTAAGTAATGTTTATCTGTTCAGATATTTCTTTGTGGTTTGTCCTTGTTGGATTTTACTGATACCTTGAGGGTCTCGGGGTCCCTACTGAGTATCGTTATACTCACCCCTGCACAGGCTACACCTGCACCTCATTGTGTTGGATGCAGACGACGGACAATGCTAATCGAGTCAGAGTGTACGGGGACTGGATGGTACTCGTTGGTGGACACTCAGCGTGAATACACACGGAGTGGACCTAAAGACGCGGAGTGGTGAGGAGGACATATGTATGTACCCTTTAGGTAGGAACTCGGAGGACGATCCAGGAGATGCTTCCATCTTCCAGTTGTTTGTCTTTCAGTTGTAGTTGTACTATTCTGTTGGCCATGTATTTACGGCCCCTTTTTACTTTCAGCTTTCTTGTTATATTGCTTTACTTAGTGTTTTCCTCTTCTTGTACTCTGGTTGTGTGTGTTTATGTTTTATAACGGCAATGCCTTCCCAGTTTTTAGGGAGTTACGCCTTTGGTGTTAGGCGTCAGCCCCTGGCCTATGGAAGGCGGGCTTGGGATAGTCACGATACGGGCCCCGGGGGACGGGTCATGACAAATTCGTATCAGAGGAGTTGGTTCTACCATAGATATTTGGACTACGATATTTTCTTTCTGTGAAGAAATAGTGTTAAGGGTACTAAGTGTGGTTTTCAGTTCAGGGAGTCCAGTGTTGGTGTGGGCACCAACGTATCCATACACCAGGACCCTGACTTATGATTTCTGACTCAGTGCATGAAAACACTGATTGCGTGTGTATTTTCGAAAGTTTTATTTTAAGTCAGCTCAAACTAGGTCAGCTCACCAGGTATAGTATTTTGATCGTGGAACAACAGTTTCTTTTATAGGATGTCTTTTCCCAGTCAGTCAACACAGGTTCCGAGTGGGGATCGTGATGGTAGACCACCGAGAAGCAAGGCCTCAGTACATTGACCTATTCTAGTTGAGACACCATCAGAGAGTGCACACCTCATGAGCACATTGCACGAGTTCCAGCGACAGAGGCCTATGAGGTTTTGAGGTGAGTCAGATTTTCAGATGGATGGCTACTGGCTGGAGTGTGTAGCACGAGATTTCCACACAGCTGGGACACCCGCTGACTTGATGGTGTACCTAGATTTTAGTCTCTTTCAGGGAGCAGCTGAGAGGTGGTGGAGCCAGATTCATTAGTTTTGTGATGAGACGACCTTAACCTGGGGAAACATCAAGAGTTTTTTC
Organism: Viscum album; assembly: GCA_963277665.1. Classification (NCBI taxonomy): domain Eukaryota; kingdom Viridiplantae; phylum Streptophyta; class Magnoliopsida; order Santalales; family Viscaceae; genus Viscum; species Viscum album. The sequence goes on along the minus strand of OY728160.1, from coordinate 1,835,942,988 downwards.
AAGGTGGTGTTTATACCAGCGACTCTACACTCTGAGCTTGCTCAGGAGCTGTTTCCCTTGCCGTAGTGTTTTCCAACCATAGTGGATTCTTCTTTAGCTAGTAGTAGACAGATGACACAGAATTCCAAGAGGACTAGGCCAACAGGTGGGTGACCTCGGTATATAGGTTCGGTTGTGCGAGGAACATGAAATAGAGCCATCTATATGAGGAGCAGGAAGTGCTATGCATGCGGCGGGCAGGGTCACTTGGTTCGAGACTGCCCGACCTGTCCAAAAGATGAGTAGAAGGCAGTAGAGGAACCTACCAGGCCAAGGCAGAGGAGCTGTCTGTACAGTCGGTGGTGTACAATGCTTTATGGTGTTTCCACCACCACCACTAAGAGGTCCACCCTGACCGCAGGGAAAAGTTGGATATGGGAGAGCACAGCTTCAGGCAGCTGAATCATATGACTATGGATCTCTAGAAGCAGATGGATAGGAACGAGACTAGTTCCATGCATGGAGACCTTTGTTCTTGGTGCTTCTAGTTTCCATGTTGTTGTTGTTTGTGGTTGTTATGTGTCTTTGTACTTTGAGCTGCAGTAATAAAAGACACTTATCTTTGTGATGTTTACTTTCCTGTCCTTTTTGTTTGGTTTATACTAAGAGGTTCTGGTTAAAACTGTTGACTTGACCCTCACATGCGAGATTCCAACTAGAGGAGACCCAGTAACCACGAAATGATTCCGACAGTGTGACTCAACCCTTAGAGGTGAGATTAATGATTAGATCTCTTGGTAGTAGCATCGAGGCCTTACGACATCATCCATGGCATGAATTAGTATCATTCATGTCAGGATTCACTATATTAGGCAAAGGAAATTGTTCATACCGGGGATGAGAATGGATTTTTCTTTTTCAGAAAAGGAGAAATATTTGCAGCTCTTGTAGAATGTAGTCGAAGAAAGGTGAATTAGAGTTCGTACAATTGGCTAGTTTCACCCATAGTTCGTCGAGCGAACGGTTTTCAGTTTACTATAAACTAAATAGTCTCAGGTGTGTATTCTCATAGAAGGACCTGAATCTAAGATATAAGCGATGGCATGAGTTCCTCCAGGACTATGACTTCGAGATAGTCCATAATCTTGGGAACGGGAACATTGTAGCAAATGCGCTCAGTAGGAGATCAGGCATTCAGCTGCTAGGAGAGGCGACAGAGTAGTTGGCTGCCTTGCAGATATCTTTTGTGGATACGGATGGAGTAGCCTATCTACAGTCTCTTATAGTCACTCCTCCTTTTCTTCAGCAGAGTAGGTGAGGTGGCTTACCACCTTTCCTTTCCACCTTAGTTGCACCAGGGTGCACAACGTCTTCCATTTATCTCAGTTGAGAAGATACATGCACAAACTGTCCTATATCATCAACCATAGAGAGCTAGATATCGATGAAAGGGTGAATTCCACAGAGGTTTCAGTAGAGATTGAGTATCGACAGGAGCGGGTCCTACGAGGATGGTTTATTCCTCTGGTGCGCTTTTGCTAGCAGCACGAGAACCTCCAGGAGAGCACATGGGAGCGAGAGGCTCAGATGCGTGATAAATACCTCTTTCGTTCTCCCTAGTGTGTGTTGAAGCTTTAAGGGGACGTAAAGACATGAAATGGGAGTAATATAAAGACTTTGAAATTTCAAGGAAATTTTATTCTTAAATACCTTGGAATTTTACGAGTCTGTGGCTTCTAACGGCACTTGATTCTGTGGCCCAGTGTGCCCGTAATCAATTTTCAAAGTTTTTTTTGGGTACTTTTAGTAAATGTACGTGCGAGTTTTTCTATCTTTTGAACCGGTGCTCGTAATTGAAATCTAAGGACACCGATGAACTCGCAGCGCCGATATTCGCTTAAAGGGACTTTTACCACAGTTGCATTTTATGCAGTTTGAGAGTTAATTTTTGGGGAAATTGGAAATAGTTAAATAAAATTATTGGAACAATTTTATATGTCTATGTATGTTATTTCATCTCATGGGAAGTTGGTAGTGGGGCCCACATCCACCCAACATACCATGTGTGGATATTTAAGAGGTGGTCCCCACACGAGCCCCAAACTTTCACCTCCCATAACTCTCTTCAAACCACCTTTAACCCCCTTGAATCTTTGATCTTCCATTTAATGTGACAACTCCCCCTTATTAATGAGAACTCTTCACCTCCCTCTTCCCCTCTTAAATGTATTCCAACACATTTTAATTAATGAGTTCAAACACTTAAATTAATTACGTTTTTTGAATTTTGAATGGCATGTGTGATTAAAAATAATGGCTTTGGTATTATTTTATTTATGGGGCTTTCGTTGTGTTGAGAGGTTTGGGTGAGAGAGATTTGGAGAAATAGTGAAGGGAGTTCTTCTCTCAATGAAGAACACCAACCTTCCAATGAAGAACCGCGGTGGTACATCACTCATTGTCGTCGATCTTCATCCAAACAAAATGAGAAGGATCCACTCATGAGGAATGCCGACGATGCACCATCTTCGGCCTTTCTTCCGCGACGTCGTTCTACCTCGACGCTTGTCCTCTTTCCGCTGCTCGACGACATGAAATGTCATAATCGATGTAGGGAGTTTTGAACAATTTTTATTTCAATAAAAACTGTGCCTCATTCGTTGTAGAATATCTTTGTTTGTCATTGGCCATGTGTTACCACCTAACATGGTGGGCACAGGCCGAACGAACACGGCCCAATGATCCTCTGCTGGATCTTGTTTTTTTTAATCGGCGACCGGAGGCGGAACATGGAAGAGGCTGGTGGCATAAGGGCCACCATCGCATAGTCAAAGAAATGCCGCGGCCAAGCGGGCCATGACGAAGGAAGAACTACATCGTGGCGTCGTTCCAGGGACACGGAGTCGCAGCCAGGGCAGGCCGTGGTGGAGGAAGCCGGCGTCATCGCACCGGCTGTGCGGAAGGAACCGCAGCCCTCTTTGCGGGCCGCTTGGGCAGGAGAACCGTCCGGCCTATTGGCCGGCCGGGCGGAGGAGAGCTGTGGCGCAAAGAGGGCGCTGCGCTGGATGAACCGCGGCCCGCCGGTGCGGGCCTCTTGCACCAAGAAGGATAGCCAGCTTTGACCGATCGATTAGGAAGGGTGGTGCCGCTTAGCGTCGCCGGTTTGGGCAGTCAGGGGGCCGCGCCCCCCGCCACGGACCACTCGGCCCCCTTCGGGCCGAGCCACTCGGCCAGCTGGTGGAGCTGCGGCCAGCCGAGCCGGGCCGCGCCCTCTCGGGCCAGGCCGCGCCTGCTCGGGCCGTGCCTTCCACCGTGCCATGTCGCATTTCTTTAGGCTGGGACAACACTCCATGTCAGGTTGGACCCGCTGTACTAGGTCGAACCGACCCGCCAGCCCACTGGGATTAACGGGCTAGGCCCATACGCTTAAATGCAAATAACTTCACAACCGTACGTCCGATCGACACACCGTCTACGGCACTGAGACCATTAAGACAAGGCGGTCCTTTTTCTATACTCTTAGTGAGTTTTGGACAAATTAAAAAAAATGGCTGGGTTGTTTCAACACCGAAACCAACCGGGCCCTCAGAGAGGAAACACTTATAACATAAGAACCGGACATCCGATTGATGTGTCGTCGACTATGTTGGATTCCAATTGATGAGACAGTTCTTTTGGCATACTCTACACAAGATTCGGATATGTTTTGGGCATGGATGGGTTGGATTGTATCCAAAATCTAACCGGACCCCTGGAACAGAAATGCTAATAACTCACATACTGGGCATCCAATTGATGTGTCGTCTGTTGCGTTGAGACCCCTATGATGAGGTCATCCCTTGAGATACTTCCATGTTATGTTACGTGAAACATGGAAGTATTGACCAGTAGCTTGTGGAGCGGACCCTCCCAGAGACGAGCGTACAGAGTGTAGAGACCTAGTAGCTGGCTGAGATTTGATGACTACTGATCGATCGACTCGGAGTGATTCGGATGGCCCAATGGGGTGCGCTTGGTTGTAGAAGCAAACCCACGGTGGAGGAGTTATTGGTTGTACCGGAAGACCCGCAGTACTCGACAGAAAGAGTACCTCTATAGTCTATGAGGGGGTGTGCTTGGTTGTAGCGGTAGACCCATGGTGGGAAGCGCTTGGTGGTAGCAACATGCCCACAGTACTCGATAGGTTGAGTACTTCAACAGTCCAAGGTTAGTGGGAAGCGCTTGGTTGTAGCGGCAGGCCCACTGTACTCGACAGAGCAGTTCTCCAGCAGCCATGGTTTCAACATCATGAATAAAATCCTGGTTTGAGCTGAGTCAATGACCTTTGTGTTTTCATCATGATTGAGATGGGTTACTTGATAACTTAGGTATGTGTATGGGAATATACCTAAGTAAAGTTCATTTGTTGAGATCTTTCTTTGTGGTTTACCCTTGTTGGATTTTAGTGAGACCTTGAGGGTCTCGGGGTCCCTACTGAGTATCTTTATACTCAACCCTATACGGGCTACGCCCGAACCTCGTTGTGTTGGATGCAGACGATGGGAAACGCTGATCGATGTAGAGTGTACGAGGATTGGATGGTACCTGGAGGTGGACACTCGGTGTGATGGCACACAGAGCAGACCGATAGATGCGGAGTTCTGAGGAGGACATCTGTACGTACCCTTCAGGTAGGAACCCTGAGGATGATCCAGGAGCTGCTTCTATCTTCCAGCTGTTTGTCTTTCAGTTGTAGCTGTACCTTTCTATTGGGCTTGTATTTTTGACCCCTTTGTACTTTTAGAACGCTTGTTATACTACTTTACATAGTATTTTCTTCCTCTTATACTCTAGTTTTGTGTTTTAACATTTTATAAAGGCAATGACTTCACAGTTTTTAGGGAGTTACGCCTTTGGTGCTAGTCGCCAGCCCCTGGCCTATGGAAGGCGGGCTTCGGGTAGTCACCATACGGGCCCCGGGGGAATGTTCATGACATTTATAATGGTATATTATATTTTGAAATAATTTTAAATTACAATTAAATAAATTATAAATATATTAATCCAATTTAGGAAATTTTAATCTTTTTCATATTGAATTTACATATAAAAAAGTTGTAATATTTTGGATATTTTCACATTAAAAAACATGCTTTCTCGTCACGTCTACAAGATAAATTTTAAATTAAATTATAAAAATATATGAATTAATTTCCTAGAATGGATTAAATATTTTCAATAATAATAGTTTATGTTATATAATAAGGAAAATTAATTTTTTACCATAATGATTTTGGAAAATAATTAAAATTAATTACAATGATTAAGGTAAAAATGAGTTTACCTAGTGGTTAAACTTAGAATATAAGGTGTGAGAATTTTAAAAAACTTGTAAAACCCCCATTTTATAGAAATATTTTGACATTATTCCTTATATTATAAATAATTGTTCATTATTGGGACCTAGTGATATGAAAACAATGTAGGTGGAATTAAGTCTTCCAAAAACAAACAAGTGTGCTACTCACCCCACTAATAAAATTCATCCCTCTCTACTCTCCACTCAATACCTTAAAACCACTTTTTCGGACAATAACTACCAAAAAAACTTCCTAAAATCTCTCCAATCATCCTATAATCCTTATTTTTTAATAAATCCAACCTAGTAATGCATTAGTGCAAGCCTAATGTGGATTCCGAGAGAAGTGGTAGTGTTCTTCAATGAGAGTCATTATTTTACTTCTTTTTTCCACATTCTTAATTTTTTATTAAAAAATTATGATATTTTAACCACATTATATTCTATATAATGTTATTTTTTTATAATAATTTAATGACAAAAAACTATTTCTACTTCCATCCAATGAGTTATGAAGTCATCGTTCATGTGTATAGTGGACTACTGCCTCACGAACTGATGTCGTACATTTATCCTTTTACACGTCTTAGCGTTAGGGATGATAATGGTTATAAGAACATATATTATATTTTTAAATTATTTATATGTATGTATTAATTATATCATTTTTACCGTTTTTACAATCCATTCCATAGGGGATACAATAATATCTCTCATGTATACGGCGGACTACCGCCTCACGAATCGATACAATTCGTATTTCACTAACTTTTCACATGGAAGGTGATAAAGATATATTTAATGATATATAATATATAAATGAAATAATTATGATATTCATGATAAATTTATCAATATGGAAATATAATATATATGTTTTTATTTCTTTTTTTTCACTCAGTTAATCATGATAACAACGTTTCTGTATATGTGGACTACCACCTTCACAAAGAAATGTGGTTATCTTTTCATCACCACACCAAATGGATGAAATATTTAATTAAATAAATTTTTATTAATTATATTATTATCATTATTTAAAGTTAAAATATTACTTTATTCTTTTTCATAATGATTAGTGAGAAATAAAAATGTTACTCATGCATACTTACGACCTGCCTCCATGATCGTAACATACTTCATTTATTATAACCAAAATTCATGATTGATTAAGTATAATTAATGTAAAAATATTATAATTATTTCATGATTATTATTAGGGAGATTATGAAACTCTATAATATATGTGACTACCAGATATTTAATGACAATACACAAATAACAAAACAAGGCAATTAACACCTGAAAATAATGAGGACAAAAAATGATTATTAATGAAAGAGTTATATGATGTCATAATAGGATAAAATATGATATTATATATATTAATATGGTTTTTATTAAGTTAATTACATGTTTAAAACAACTATACATGAGGTTATATCATGTAAAACCAAAAGGAAGCGTGACGTAAGAGATTTTGTCTCAATTTAACTTCCATTGAGACATATTTGTTATCATGAACCAATTAACTTATATTTAGTGTATATAATTACCCTTTTACATTTAATATAATATGTACTTCATTATTCATGGTATTTTAAGTTTCAATTTTATTTATTTATTCAAAGTGTATTTTACTTAAAATTACCAAATGGTAAATGTTATTGTGAAATATCACTTTCTTTTTTGATTGTTAACTTTCTCTTAAAACAATCACTTTCTTCTAACAATTTTCCATTAGAGACTAAATATATATTAAATAACCTTATTCTTGTGTGGATGATATTATTATTTCCTAAACTGTATCCCATTTTTACACACAGTGTTTAATTTGAAAGTTATATGATAAACTAGGGAAATACAGATCAATATATATCTATTACTCAATATAAATATTTCATAAGGAATATTGTTTATTAATTAAATAAATTATTAAATATATGAGTAATTATTTTGAAATTTAATATATGGTTTGGGGATTGATTAATGTAAGCCCCTCATTGTAGCGGTAATCTAATGAGATGAATCATTTGGTCAAATCAGATGGAATATTTACCAAGTCTATTTTCAACAATCATGAGGGTAAATCTTGACGATAAAGGTATCATGTTTCTGGGAAACATGACCTCTAATAATTAATCATTTCCCTCATTAATTATTATTATATTACTATCACATATATTTTATCTATGAAATTGTCTCAAGATGTATTTAAATATTAGATATTAATTAAATGGAATATGTTTTCAGTTATTTACCTTTCCATATTGATGATTCCTTATCTATTCATACACTGAAGTTATTTAAATGGAATTTTTATTCAGTTATTTACCTTTACATATTGATTATTCTTATTTATTCATGATATATTATGTTTTAATTAACCATTATTGCTCATTTTATCTCACCCCTATTTTGTTTCCATTCCCCAGGATATGAAGATGAATTCTTTAAATGAGTTTCAATGATGTGGATATTTTACTTTTTTATGATTTATTTTCTTTTCATAATTTAAAATGTGTATCATGTATGTATCTGGTGTTCCAAAACTACTAAATTGGTCGGTCCTTCCAGATTCGACCCATTGTATATATGCCAATGTAATAAAGTATAGCACCAGATCCAAGTTACTAGGGTTGGGGTCATTAAAATTTCATCATATTAAATCTTTATTATCCGATGTTTCAATCAATTATTCATGCATTCTACTAATGATTTATTTTTTAAATCATTATTCTATCCACAAAATTAATTTGTTCACCCCATATTAGTGTGTAAATCTTTACAAAACCCACTATCTAGGTTATTTTCCCAAAAATAGATGCCAAACATTTTCACACATATCCATATGAATATTATACATAAGGTATGTGATATTTTCATTAAAATGTTTATAATTATATGAGAATGGAAAACTCCACATGAGTTAGTCTAGAGATATCGATATCTGACCACCACCTTTATAGAATAAGTCATAAGACTCCAATAAAATAAAAATTCTCACCAAAATTACCTCAAACCGGGTATACTTTTCCCAAGAGATAATTCAATTCATCATAACTATAACACCTAATATGGAAAAACTATATTCAACTACTTAATTCAAGTTAATAACTCTAATTACAAACTGAGGTCAATGTATATGAAAACTAATTCATATTATGTCATACCTAACTTGTTATGAATGGCATGAAAAATTTATAAGAATAAATTTATCACATAAATTAAAGCATACAAAATAATTATATTTCATAAATAATTTATAAATATGAATATTATGAAGAAATTAAACCAAATAAATAAATATTTTCTTTATTTTGTAAACATGAGATATATTTTATAAAGAATTCATAAATAATAAATTATAAACACATTATACTTCATTATTTACATTCCGTAATATTGAAAATGAACACTTTATATTCAATCAATATTAACTCCTTTATATCATACATTATGTGACATTTAACATTAATATATGATATTTCATGAAATATAAATATTTTATATATCAATTTCTATTTTGTAATCAGTTAACATAACCCAAATATCCTGTATTGAATTTTTTTAAACCATTTATCATATCAACTATCAAAACTCTTTTGATAAAGATTGACATATTTTCAAATAAGGCCCTTTTTAACTTGAAAATTTCAAATAAAACAGTACGGATAATTAATGTTTATTAAATATAAAAATTTTATATGTTGAATTATGTTTTTATTTGTAAAACATTTATAAATTACATTTATAATTTATATATAAAATATTATTATTCAATATAATACATAAAAAATTATTTTTAATATTTATAATTTACACTATTAGAATATTTATTAATAAATATTTTAAAAAATTAATTAATTAATTATAAGTATTTTAGGATCATTTAATCTAAATCAATAAATATCTGAAAATAATATTCTATATTTTTTATAAAAAAATAATTAATAAAATTTGATTTATAATTGAAAATAAAGAAAAACATTTTTCAGGAGTTGTATTTTATATTGAAGGTTGAATCGTAATGTATGATTGGTAGCCTTGTGGTGATAAATGATTTTTACTGTTATGAGTCATATTTTTGTATTTATAGTCATATTTTATGAATGATAGTCATATTGTACCCTACTATTTATACATAATAATGTAATCTTACCTATCATGTTGTATTTTATGATATAAACATATATCATAAAGGTGACATTATACTATGTTTTTTTCGAAAAATAGAAGCATTATCTTAGATATTATTAACTGAAGGAATAAACTAAAAAATCTAGAAAATAAGGGGTTATGAACATAATAATATTTTATGACTGACATTACGACGAGCATTATGATATCTCAAAACATTATTTCATGAATCTAAATGCATGGGAAGGCATTGATACCATTGAAATGTTTCGTAGCATAAATTAACAACTAATCAATGAGGAAAAATTTATTAAGTAAACTTTTAAACCAATATAAACATATTTATGAAATGGAAACCATTTAAAACTAAAAATAAATAATTCTTATTATCTTTCACCATTCATATGCAATTATTGATTTTAATGTTATTTATTTGTTCTTGATGGAAATCACCAAGTAATTACCAAATTTTTCTTCCATATAAGGTATATCAATGTAATGAAGTGAATCTCCCAAACACTTTGAGTGATATTCTTCAAACCTTCACAATATGATAGAATAAAAATTGAAAATAATGATGAAGAGTGAAATTTGGATGGAAGAGTTCCAAGAAGAGGGTTTTTGAGGAAATTTCAAATACATGTAAACCCACATCCCATGGTTGAGGACCCTTTATATAGGTTATAGGTATCCTCCTTGATCCAAACATCTTCACCACACCATTAATCTTACGATTTATAAACATATTCTAAATTATATCAGTAGCATCTCATGTATCCAATGACCAATTACTCACCCATGTTTCATAATGATAGAAAATGTGTAATAAAAATAATGTGTTAATACTTTAATAGTTGGAAGGCTAAAATGTGTCATGTAAGTGCTAAAGAGTTTCAAACCATTAAATACATTATCATTATGACCTCTCATATCATTCAAAACGATATACAAAATTTTCAACATAGAGTATCACCATATCATTAAAAAAATATTACATAAAAATAATAATTAAAACTTTTCCATAATTTTTATCATAATATATGATAAATATAGTTGTAATCTTTGATATAATAGAGTTTGGGGGAATATTTATATCAAAATGAACTGATGGGATATAACTCATGATGGAATGAGTGGAATGGTATGGCATGGTAGGATCGTGTGTAAACTTATTTAGGGGTCCATTATTTTGTAATGAGGGTTGTTGAGCACAATTTTGATAATGAAATGATATATATTCTCCTTCCATGGGTTAACAGACTGAGATTTGTTATATCATATATGGTAGGTGGATTAGGGTGACCAAATCTTAGCTTAAGGTAGTTAAGATATATGTTATATTAAACAATATTGGCATTAGAGGGCATGTGGGACTTGTCGATGGATGGATTTTTAGAAATATTCAAGATGACTAGACTGAGTTATCTTACTCATGTGACTCAAAAGGAATAGTCACAATAATAGATGGAAATTCATTTTGGTTTCATGTGATGGTTTCCTATTGTCTTTATAGTTTGTTTTAAAAATTTTATTTTATCCCCTAAGTCTCATATGGGGTGAGAAACCCTGTGAGAGTGTTGTAACTATGGAGAGTTGGGAACCAATATTATTTTTATTTTCTAGAGATACTGGATATGACCCATAGAAGTATAAAATTTTAGATTTTTTGATGCTGTGAAAGGTTGTGGACCTTTATTTAAATATTTCAAGATAAGGTGTATGGTGGTAGATTATGGGTAGGGTTGTAAAGTGGTTCTGTAAGGAATCATGGTAACTTTATTACCTAGACAAATATTAGTAGTGATCATGACTTTCAACATTCATTTGGAAGTAGATGTTGGGTAGGTTTTTACTAATTGATTCTATGAGATTTTAAAAGGAATATCGACCCACTATTTTTGGATGTGTTTAGAGGTGAAGGTAGTTCTTTAGGTGATCAAGTGAGTATTGGAGATGGTTTGTATAATGACCTATGTCTTTAGAGATTGTAATTGGGGTTGAATCATATATAGACTATGTATCTTTGAACATTTTTAAAATTTTGGGGATTTTAATGTAGTATAGGAATAAAATATCTAGAGTTCGGAAGGCTCAGGAATTAAGTTTTGTAATTTACAGAAGTATGGTGTGTTTTTTAGCATGATTTAAGGATTATTTATATGTTTATAGGGATTTTGGGTAGGTTTTAGGTGTCGCTAATGAAGTCTAAAATTTTGGGTTGTTTGGTTAAATTAAATGGCTTGGGTAAGTTATAAGCTATGAAAAAATTATAAAGTTCTATAAATTTATAAATTTATAGCTAATTCAAAAACCATACGAATAAAATAAATATTAAGTTAGTTTTCATGAAGTTATAATTTATAAACTATCCAACCATGTTGAAAACATTTTATGACTAAGTTTTGGGACTTCTAAATGGAGGTAATCTAGATTTTAATTTCTAATTATAGATTACGAAGGTGGAATTGTTCAACCAATGACCTGATGATCACAATAAGATCTACTAGAAGTAGATTTACTAGGGGTGGATCTTCTAGAATTGGATCTAATATAAGTAGATCTATTAAAGTAAAAACGATCAGATATTGAGTCTGGTAGATGGGAGTGTAGAGGCAGAGATAATTTTTGTAAGATTTATCTATGTATAAAATCCTATGTATTAGAATTTATTTAAAGTAAGAATATTACATATGAGGAAAATAAAGTAGTATTGGTTTTTTTCCTATAGTAAAACCTTAAATTTGGATAAAAATATTATGTATGGGTTTTTTTATATATAAGGGGGAAAAAGAAATGTATGAGATAATAGATTACATATTATTTAGAAGTTACATATTATAAGATAATTACTATATTTTGTGGGAATATCTATAAGAGTTTCTTAAATTGTACATGTATATTTAACTTTTTATTTATTTTCTTTTGGAGAACTAATTCTAAACCCTTACCCCCCAGAATTTCTAAAGGAAACATAAGACTCATTTGGGTAGTGATATATGAAAAATTAATCAGGATATCCCTGAGATACACGAGCATACATTTTTTATATGTAATCTTTAATGAGGATCCTACACTACTACAAAACTAGCATTTAACTACGCTAGTATTTATCAGCACCAGAAAAAAGCATTGATATATGGAATCTTTATCAGTGCAAAAGAAAGTGTTGATAAATTGAACACTTTATAGGAACTTTTTTTTAGTGCTAATAAAGGTTACCCTTTATCAGTGCTTTATTTTTAGCACTGATAAAGGGTACCCTTTATCGAGACTATATTCTTAACTCTCATAAAGGTGTCCTTTATCAGTTCTTATTTAGCATTGATAAAGGTTCGAGTAACAAACAAGAATAAAAAAAATAAAAAAAAATAAACAATGAGTTTATTAAAAAAATATTACAAATATTACTAATTAAATAATTATTTATAAAAATGAATATATAAATTATAAATGATAATCAAATAATATGTATTAAATATATAGATATCATAAAATGAAAATTAAAAAAAATAAAAATAAAAATAATTTAAATGAGAATAATATAAAAATTTTATTAATTATATGATTATTTATAATGTTAATAAATAGTTATATTAAATATATAGTTGTATATTAATGTATATAAATAAGATTTATATATTAAAAAATATTTATGCGCAATATTTAGTGAATAATACTTAATAATTAAAAATTAATATGAATTAAAATTACTAACAAGATGTATAGATTAAGGGACATAAAATTTAATGTCATTGGATTTTCAATTTAACATAGATCAAATGTGTCTTATATTAATTTCACATATACATAATTAATGAATTTTTAAATAAAATACACATTCAAAAAACTTATCCATTTTTTCAATATTATTAAAATGTATTTATTTTTTGTTTTTTCAATTTCACTCATTTTTAACATGCATGCACTTAAAATTAGATATTTATTAATAATGTTAAAAAATATATGTAAAAAATATTTATAAAATAATATTTACAAATAAATATATTTAAAAATGTACATACTATATTTATAAAATTATATATTTATAATTATAGATAAATAAATATTTTTTTAAAAGTATTTATATAATTATAAATAAATATTTATATATATTTAAATAATTATTAAATTTATAATAAATTTACTTAAACAATGAAAATATTTACTATACTGATATTTGTATATATTCATTAAATATATATATATATATAATCCTATAAATATGTATAATGATATAAATATTCTTTTTTAAAAATATTTATATGATTATAAATAAATAATTATATATTTAAAAAATTATAAAATTGTAATAAATATATTTAAATAAGGAATATATGTACTATATTTATATTTATATATATTGATTAAATATATATATATATATATATTTACATATTTTTTATTTATAATAATAACTATAAAGAATTTATCAGCGCTTAAGTAATAAGTGCTGATAAAAGAAATATTTATTATCACTTAATAAAGTGCTGATAAAAGTAATATTTATTAGTGATAAAAATTGAGTGCGGATAAATATGGATTTTATCAGAGAATTCTTAGCACTTATAAAGACCTGCCTTTATCAATGCTAAAAAGTGATGATAAATATGCCTTTTATAGATGCTTAAATAATAAGAAAAGATAAAAGAACTCTTTTTTAGTGTTTTTTTAAAGCACTGATAAAAGTGTCCATATCTAATTAAAAAAACTCAACCTATTGTGAACTTATTGTGACATAAAAACACATATTGTGAACCCTTTGAGGGTGATTCTCGTTCATTCTAACCTTTCTCCAACCTCATTTTTCTCCCGCCTTTCCCCCAATAACTTCACATTAGGGTCCCAGATCTTTGAGTGGTATTTCAAATCTTTTCATCTCGACCTCAAAGTACAACATGACATCGGATCTTATTAACCTCACCTTGACTGTGCATTTCAAGTAGCACCACCCTTCGGTGGACACCTTCGACTGGTTAATAGTCGATTCTTGGGGGTTGCAAGATCGAGCAATGGTAAGTGGGCTCAACAAAAGGTACATCAAGATTTGGATTACATTGGAGGAAGATTTGTCCATGACTTGGTCTAGTTCCCCCCATAGCGGCAACAACTTCTGGTTCCATCTCTTCAAGTGGTCATATAACTTCCATATGAAACATGACATTCCAATAGGTGTGATATGGGTCATATTCCTTAATCTCCCTTTACCATATCAAAATAAAATTATTATACACATGCTGGTCAATCGTGTTGGTAGATATTTATGTTCTTCTAGTATAATCCAGTCAGTTTCTCTCCATGTTTATCCTTGAATTTTCGTTGATGTTGATTTCTCGAGAGTTCCTATAGATTATATTTAGATTATAGTGGGGGTGAATTTTGATTCAATAAGGTTGTGTGGTTTGAATAGTTGGTGGATTTCTACGGTTACTATAAGAAATTGGATCATTCTACACCTGCCTATAGGCAAGGGACCAAGAACCCTGAACCACAAAAGATTGAGGTTTCTAAAGTTAAGGACAAGGGATTCAATCCTAGGGTGGGTGAAGGGATGATGGGGTAGAGTCAGTTGGACATTTCTGCTAAAACATTTAATGTAAAGGTTGTTCAATTAAAGTCATAGGGGTTTTATCTCTTCAATGAATCGAAGCTCGAATCAAACAAACCCACTCAAATCACACAAACCCACTGGCTCTAGTTTCTCATACACTGTACGGCATCCGGCATCTGATAGGAGTTAGGCTTTCTGAAGATAACATAAACATATGTATCTATGGGTATAATATTTTCTTCAACCTAGTGAGGTAGGCATGTATTTTATTTTATAGGTTCTGATTTTCAATATGTATTTTTTTAGATTCATATCCAAGGGTTTTAGATTTCCCTTTTTTGGTTCTGATTTTCTTTCAATATTTGTTTTCCAGTTGTTGATACTTTTTTTATTTTTTTATGACCTGTTGTTTTCTTCCCAACTATTTTGGAGACAAACCAATTAAATAAATATTTATTCCACTATATAAACAATGGTGGTTTTGGATATAAAAACCTTAATTGAATAAGAAAATTGATTTAGATGTGTATGGGATAGACGTTGCAAGGGTTGGTGCTTTTTTCTCCTTCGTTTGTGATATATCTTGTTGATGTGTATTATTAATTTACGCCAAATTCTTTCTGGACCTCCATAGAATATCAAGGATGGGTCATTTCTTACTAGATGATCTCCCTATAATCCTTAGGTTGATACATAATTTGTTCCAAAAAATAGAATGTAAGTTATCAAATTCAATGTATTAGAAATAATTTTTTGTTATTCATCATTTTGGGACTATATATACCATTTAGGTCTATATATTCATTTAATTAACAGAAACATAATTTATACTTAAAAAACCATTAAAATATTTTAAACTGATGTCACTTAAAAAATAATAAAATTAGGTAACTATGTATATATATTTCTAAAATAATTAAACTTTAAAAAAATTGAATAATTATATTTTATACACAATTACCATGAATAATAATTATTTATAATTAATATAATTTAAAAATGATTATTAATAGTATTTTCTAGATTCATTAGAAAAAATATTATTATATATATCGAATAATATATTTTATATTTAAATAAATTTAAATATTATAAATAATATAAATATTTTTATAATTATATTCAAATAAAATTATATATATATATATATATATATATATATGAAATACCAGTCACACCCTACATCAGATTGAGGTGTATCAAATTCCAACACATCAAAAATGAATTATCGACCATTTCCTAAATTTATCAAAACAATATAGATGTGTTTTCTTGGTTTGGAGTGGGTTAGTTGTCCTTTTTATTAAAATTGATATCATTTTTAAATAAAAAGTTGCACTTGGAGTCATACTGGTCACACCATGCACCATATTGAGGTACATATATTTCTTACACATCTCAAATGACTTATGGATCGTTTTCCTAATGTATCAAAACAATCGGAATGATTTTATCTATTTTGAGTACATTACTTATTTTTTTTACTGAAATGTCATTTTAAACTAGAAACACACACTTTGACCTATACCGATCACATTGTGTATCATTTTGATGTGAGACCAATTCATACACATCACAAAGGACTTATGAATCGATGTCTTAAATTATCAAGACAGTATGATCAAATTTTCTTTGTTTTCATTGAGAGACATTTTTCAAACTAAACTCTCAATTTTAAACAAATAACAGACACATTAAGTCATAACATTCATACTATTCATTGAATTGATGTGTACCTAATTACTACACACCTCAAATGACTTATAGATCATTTACCAAAGTGTGAATAAAGTACATTCCTTTATAGACATCTTTTTTCAATCATATAAAACCCTATAAATTTTTATTAAAATAAAACCTATTTAAAAACCAAGTTTTATAAAAAACATTAAAAAAATCCTAAACCTATTATTTTATTAATGTTTTATTTGGATCCTTATGGATAATTTTGAGGATAAAAATGAAATTAATTCATCCTTAACTATACCTTCACATAAAATAAGATAAACTAATTTTAGTAACATACACTCATCAACTGAAATTACACTATCGCAAACCAAGACCCCCTGATTTGCACATCACTGAAGTTGCGTATTCTAATTCTTCTACCTCCACCCTCTCTATTTCCTTCCCACCATTCACTTAATCATTTCTCTAGTTGTGCAGATATTTTTTCTGGAAGAAGTTAATTGAAATGGAGGCATCAAGTTAATAACTACTTTTAATGGTGTAATTCTGAAAAATGGGAGGAAATTTCCCTTTTAGAGAATATAATGAATTACACTTTTCTTCCTCATTAGTTTCATCTCCTGAACATTTATTATTTATTTTTGTTTCCTTAAGACTCATCCCCCATATCTTTTATGTTTCTTGTACTTATATAAGCATTATTCATCCGATGGATGACTACAGATTAGATTATTTCAAGGAACATAGGTGCATGTCCACAAGATATGGAGAATGTCTGTCAAAAAATAAAATAAAATGATAACCGTTTCAAATATGAGCTAATGAGGATAAAAATTGTACATCATTGTGTTCTCTGAAAGGGGAAATGTCACCAATTTGACCATTGATACTAGTTATTAACTTAATACCTCCATTGCCAAAAAAAATTCAAGATAAGTGCTCCAAACGACCAGATAAATGATTAAGTGAAGGGTAGAAAAGAAATTGAGAGGGTGGAGACTAATGAATTAGAATAGGCAACTGTAGTGTTGTGAATCCCCAGGGGTCTTGGGTTTCAATAGCATAATTTCAGCTAACAACTGTATGTTACTGAAATTAATTTATTTTATTAGACATGGAGGTAGAGTTAAGGATAAATTACTTTCATTTTTATCCTCATAATTATCCATAATTATCTGAATAAAACATTAATAAAATAATTGTTTGACAATTTTTTTAATGTTTTTTATTAGAAATTTTTTTAATAGGTTTTGTTTTATTAAAAAATGATAGGATTTTATATGATTTGAAAAATAGTTTTATGGAGGCTTTTACTTCTCTCACACATAGATAAATGATCCATAAGTCATTTGATACATGTAGGAATTAGCCACACCTCAATTTGATGCACGGTGTTACCGTTATGACTCAATGTGTCTGTTACCAGTTTAAAATTGATAGTTTAGTTAAAAAAAATTCACTCAATGAAAAAAAAGAAAATTCACTCATATTTTATGAGCTATTTAGGACATCAATTCATAAGTCCTTTTTTATGTGTAGGAATTGGATTCACATCATACCAATGCTTTATGTGATCGGTATAGGTCAAAGTGTGTGTTTATAATTTAAAATGTCCTTTTAGTAAAAAAATGTGACCTAATCAAATATAATAAAACACATTTTAATTTTTTTGATACATTATTACAATTATCCATAATTAATTTTAGACCTATATTAATTTTCCATACCTCAATCTGATGCACGGTGTGACTAGTATGACTCCGAGTGCATCGTTTTATTTAAAGATGACATCAACTTTAATAAAAGGACAACTGACCATCTCAAAACTAGGAAAAAACAACCATATTTTTTGATACTATTGTTAAAAAATCCATAACTCATTTTTTACATATTTTAATTAGTCGCACCTAAATTTGACACCTGGTGTGCCCTGTATGTATGAATGTGTCCATTATCCGTATAAAATTGACAGTTTAGTTCAAAAAATGTCACTCACTAAAAACATAGAAAACATGCTCTGATTTTGTTGATAATTTATTACATTGATTCATAATTAATTTTTGAATTTTAAGAATAAATCTCATGTCAAATTGACACATGATGTGGTCGGTATGAGTCGAATTTCATGTTTCCATTTTAAAATGACATGTTAGTAAAAAAGGGAAGTGATGTACTCAAAATAGACTAAATGCATTCATATTATTTTGATACTTTATGACAATGATCCATAATACATTTAGGATATTTAAGAATTAGATGAACCTATATCTAGTGCATGGGGTGACTAATATGACTTAAAGTGCATCTTTTTATTTAAAACAAACAACAATTACAGTAAAAATGATAACTCGCCTACTCAAAACCTAAAAAACACATTTGTACTGTTTTTATACTTTATGAAAATTATAAACAAGTCATTTTTTGATGTGTAAATATTAACTGCACCTAAATCTGATGCATGTTGTGTATGGTATTATGTAATGTGTTTGTTATCAGTTTAAAATCAATATTTTAGTTCAAAAAATGAAACTCACTCAAAACTGAGAAAACACACTCGGGTTGTATTTATTATTAGGAAAATAATTCATATGTAATGTTTGACATGTAAGAATAGGTATCACATCAAACCGACACATGGTATAACTGGTATGAGTCAAAGTGCATGTTTCTAGTTTAAAATGACATTTTAGTAAAAAGACAAGGGATGCACTCAAAACTGTGTAAAAACATTGAAAGTATTTTGATAATTTAGAAAAATTATCCATAATTCATTTGAAATGTGTAAGAATTATGAAAACCTCAATCCATTTCATGGTGTGACTAGTATGAATCAAGGTTATTTTTTCAATATATAAGTATCATTTTAGTTTAAAACGCGTATCATATCACCAAAACTGATAAAACAAGCCTAGATTGTTCTGTTCATTTAAATTATGTATTCAAACTTTATTTTATTGATTTTTTTCTTCTTTTAGTTTTATGGTGTGCTATTTTAGAACACTACTCTAGTTGGGTAATGTGGTGTAATGGAACCCTGTAGTATGATGTAACAACGCACTACATTATTCCCTTTTATCAGCGCTTATAAAATCACTGATAAAGGGCCCCTTTATTAATGAGTATTAAGTACTGATAAAAAAAACTAGCACTTTTAACCTCTCCCTATTAGTAAAAACTTCTCTATCACTAATAAATTACATTTTTAGTGTTATTAAAGCCATATTTTTTAGTTGTTCTTAGCGGACTAATGTGCTAGGTTTCATGTATTTTCATTGAGTTATGTCATTAATTTGTATATTTATGGATATGTAGAAATAATAACTTAGGGATTTTGTGTGTGAGAGGACCTAGTGGAAACTAGGGGCGGTGCACACCCCTTTTATTGAAGATTAGGTCATGAGAAATCACCTGATCAGTAATTTGTTAATTATTCCATAGAATGAATTGTGAAAATAAAATTGGTTAAATGAATAAATTACTAGTAATGGAATAAAAATTTATTAGAATGATTTTGTATGGTATTACAGCCACAATATTTTATTGATTACCTCTTAAGTCTAGTATCTCATTCTCTAATATTGTTGAAGGAAACCTAGTCCACTCCACCAATAGGGGACGAGCTTGTAGATACTTTTAACTCATGGTTTACAAATTCATCTTGCTGCTTCATTTCATTTATATATCTGAATATAATTCCTTACTTCCCTTGAATTCCTATTTTCCCTAATTAACTCACATTGGACTAGGATTATATATAGGTTTTGATCGAATAGATGGAATTTTAAGAATTTTTATCCTTGCTCAAAATAACTTTGGTGGTCTAGTTTGGTCATAATTTTCCTTCTATAAACTATTTTGAATGGATTTTCAATAATTTTTGTGGTTTAAAATTAAAAGTTCATGGTTGTGTCGTAGGATCATTTTCACATACTTGTTTTATTCTTAAATGAGTTTGGTTTGGTGTCAACTAGTTCTAAATATTCACTTTCCTTTGGATATTTTATAATTTATCTTATTTGGTGGTCCTATAATTACCCCTTGAAATATGATCCATTCACCTCTTTACTATGGATATATCTTCCCAGTTTTCCACTACCGTTTAAGAATACATTATTTCTCAGGACAATAGGTAAAGTACTGAGATGATATATATGATTCTATCTATACACTATCACCCTGAGTGACCCCGACATCTCTCATATATTTATCAATATCAATATCTTAAAGCCTATTTAGAAGTTAATTTGGGTATAAATTGATCAGTTCTTCCAAGATATCATTTTTGAATCGTGGGATAATTTTTTTCTTACAAATTCCAAGGTAATTTTAGATTTATAATCAGGATAGGCATAAAGTATAACTTGAGGGTTCCCTTAACGAAATTTAAGGAATTATATTAACCCAATAGTCTTCTGAGTGTAAGTATGATAGGCAAGAAGACATCTACTTTCTTTTAGTTATGAAGAATAACAAGAAACATGGTAATGATTCAAATCAAAATTCTATTAAAAATGGGAAGGAGAATAGGTAGTGTAAAGACTACATAATGTTACCTAAAACTATGAAAATTAGATCTATGAGTGAATCAATTGAATATAAGGCAGAAATATCACCCAATAAAGGAAAATTCATAGTGAAGGAAAGCAGATATCATCACTAGACTGTAATTAGTGGAGGTGTTGTTTGCAATTCTGGTCTAGATTCCACAAAACCCAAATTACAGAAAAAGAAATAATTCTTAAGAAATGTTCTCTTTATTTTTAATGAAGCCATCAATAATGATTTTTTATCAAAAGATTGGTCAATGGAATTATTCCCCTCTCACTTAAAGGACAAATTAAAAGATATTTATGAAAATTTTGGTAAGTATTTTTATAAGGAATGAAATGGAGCCATGTGATTTGATATCAATTTGAATTTAGATTAGGTGGTCAAGACCATGTAGATAAATGAACAACATGACATGGATGAAAAAATAAACATATAGTTGTTCTCAAAATTGGATAATTTCTTATAGGTGGATGGAAACTTTTTTCCTCTTGATGAATATCTTATAGTCTATAACTTAATTTTCATGTTTATTAAATATCTTATATGAATCCTTCCTAACCTTGATGTCCAAGTTTTATCCTAGAAATATCATATTGGATATTTAAATATGTAATTGGTGAATTTTGGGGAAGGTGGTTGGTATCAAGTCCTAGTAAATCCTCTTATTAGGTAGTTAATCTGTCATATGTTTATTTATTGTTGAGTTGAAAAGTAGACTTGTTCCTTTTTTTGTGATTTCAATTTCATGGATGGTCATTTTTATCCAATTAACATTTAACCCCTAAAATAAGTTTTTTAGAGATAAAAATAAATAAATTTGAGAATGAATTAGAGCCTCTTTTTAAGGATTTATGGTTGTTATGGCAAGAATCATCATGGAAAGTGGTGGTCGATCTTGAAACAAATTGAATAACAAAAAATGAGGTAAATGGACAATAAATATATCCCTAAGGATTTTTAATTTTGTTACATGAATGTGATGTAAAATATTTAAAATTATGTAAGAAATATAATAAATTGAAATTAAATTGATTTTTTTAAAAAAATTCAATGAGCAAAATAAAGCTGGATTAGGAAAATTTGGAACCCGTACACGAACTTAAAGACTAGGTCACCAATAGTCAAGGGTTAACAATAATTATGTGTTATAGGGAATCAAAAACATATAAAGGTATTAATAAAAGGAATAAACCATAGTTCAACCTATGATAGGTCCCTTTAGACCCCTTTAGATGGGGGTTTGATGGATTGATAAGTGATGACTTAGGGATAATCCAAACAAAACTTTCTAATTTGTTAGAGTCTCTTAGATAGTTAACTACTCAAATTGGTTAGTATATCTCCTACACCAGTATATGCATATATTAGTGGGGATACAATGTATGATATTTATGTGTAGGGTTGGTGAGAGGAGTGACCTAGTTTTTATTGGAAGGGGGAGGGGCTTCAGGCCATCTGTTTAGTCTGATAACAATTTTGTATTTCATGTGTAGTTGATTTGACTATGTTAAAAGAATGACCGTGTTGAGAGATTTTTTTCTCCTTGAAATATGTGAATAAATCTATACATTGGAATTTAATATAAAAAACTCATGTGGGTTGTTCTAACATTAATATAACATAGGGGTTTATAGAGGGAGCTCAGTCTTGTGTTGACACTATGGAGGATTGGTGCATGAGGGTTAACACAGTTGTAAATAATATGAATACAGTAACTAGTTTTGGTTGAATGATTGAGATCCAAACCATTAAAATGTATTTTCTTGTTTGGACGAGTGGAAATACATGTGAGGATGATATATTAGTATCATGGGGTGTTTCTCCCACCCCCTTAATATGGTAAAATGGGTATCATAGGGTGGATATTATTCCCTCTGATATGATAAATGATCAAAATATGGGGTTCATTATATTCCCCCCAAGGATATATGATTCATGGGGTTATAAGAAGAGAGTATACCCCTCGATTGTATTATATAAGAGGGTTTGGGGAAATGTTATTCCCTTGAGTGTATTATATATGTTTTTATGTGGGGGAATATACCATCATGTGTAATATATATGAGTTTCCAAGTAGAGAGTTTATCCTGAGATATATGAGATAAGATATTATAGTGTAAGGAACTATTCCCCTTGATATTGATATGATATCTGATTCTAGGGTGGGGTTTCATCCCCCTATATGATGATGTGTTAAGATGATTCTAGGGTGGAGTTTCGTTCCCCCTTATTTCTATACTGAGGAGATAGTTATGGGGAAGACTTTATTTCTTCCCTAAATATCTATTGATGTTACTTTTTTAGACATATAGAATTGACCGAAGAATGTTTTCTCAAACTCAAGTGTCACCATAAAACTATAGGACTAAAAAAGACTTATTTTATTATGATTATATTTTTATTTTTTCTTGTTAATATCAAATTTTTCATACACTATATTTACTTGTTATGGTGGGACACTATGGGTGGTTGTTATTCCAATATATTATTATATCACTATGAGGGAAAGGGGTGAATCTATGATATCTTGTATTTTTAAGAGTTATTCACTTTTGAACCAAACTTTTCAAATTTTAGAGGTTCTAAATCCACTAAATTATTACACACAACCTCACATTCAATTGTAGTAATAATGAGGTAGAGATAAGGACATAATATTTATAAGGTTTAGTCTAAATGTCTACTCCTTTCAATATTGGTTATACCCCCCTAACAATGATTCAACATTAACTTTAACAATCATCTACAACTAAAATTATTCCATCTACTCCATGGATTACATAGTCTGCATAAATATATAATGCCTCCTCAACAAGATATCCAATATATAATGGAATTTAGAATTCTCTAGATTTTTTTATACTACTGGATGTTGGTCCTCCTATATGAGAATACATATTGGTAGGTCTAAACATGTACTTCCTCAATAACATCAATAGTATCATCACTTCAAGACTTCCTCAAGAAATTCTGTGATCTAGATATTTTTGAACCCTCACAAATACTTAGATTCATGGTAATTTACCATCTTATTCAATGGATCTGAACATCAACTCATCTCTGTTAGATATAGTAGAGTATCAAATTTATTAGTTCTTCAAAATACTAACACCTGATGGTTGAAATCTATCTCAATTATTTTACTCAATAATTTATTCTCTCATACCAAAACATATTTATGCACATAAAGTAAATTCAAATTAATATTATTCCTTATATTTGAAATGTGTAATCTTCATTATCATTGAATACATGTTCAATGTATCATATTAAATCGATCAAATGTATTATTGATTATTTCATTATTAAAACTCATTTTAATTACCATTAAAATCGTCCTTTAAATATATTAAATACTCAAACAATTTTCTTCTTCTAAACCATCCTTCCCCCCTAAGGATATATTGATGCGACTTGTTCATAGATATCTTGCATTGGCAAAACTGGGTATGGTCAACCATGATTTGCACCTTAAAAACTAAGGGCTGATGATTATTTATTATATTTTTCTTTGTTTTTACCTATTTTACAAAGATTATCACATTTTTATACACTATATTTATAGATTATATTTGTGAAAATTTCAGTGATTTCCAACTGAGTTGTACTCCTACCCTTCTTGGGAAGCCCTTGCACTTTGGTCCATGAGAAATATAGAAAATCATTGGTCTATGAAAGGAAAAGTCCCAATAATAAATGGTTGATCTAGATGGCTTGTATGGAGTCAAGATATTGGACTAGCCTAGGAATTAGGACTAGTTTGAGGTTTTAATTTGTTTAGTTTTTGTTGAGAATGTTTATGATCTACAAAAAATGGATCTTGTTGATGTGTTCTCGACACATGTGACCTTATTATAATATTTCATTTTGTTAAATAATGTGGTGTATTAGTTATTCGAGGAAGCATAGGTCATTATGTTTATTTATAATTTTGGGTATTTTGATGACTGGTTGTATGATATATTTTTTTGTATTGGATTACTTTGATATGGGGGGTATAGTATTATCATAATAACACTATAGACCCTCACTTATAATTGAAAACCTAAGACATATAAGAATTCATGCCTGAGTTCACGTAATGAAATGGTCTACTTACTATTTAGTGATCAAGGCTGGGATGTTACATTGAAAATGGCCAATATATGGATGAGTCATACCAAATTCCTAGTAAAATCCGGTGTAACCACATTTTAAAATTCTTAGCAGGTGAATTATTTCCCAATGTTGAATAAAGATGTGTGTAACTAATCTTCCTCCCTTTGTAATCAATTAATTATCATTATTTTATAGATTGTCTAATTCAAAAAATTATATGGGTATTTAGATCACTGAAGTAGCATGGTGGTGACTTGGAAATTTTAAATATTTTCAAAAAGTCACCCAAATAGCCTCTCATTGTTCATAAAATTATACAAGGGTACCCTAGCATAAATGATGACCTAAATTAATCTAATTTTACCATTTTAATGATCAAACCATCCTTCAATATATAGTTAGGATTATTTAACATCTAACACATTTTCTTTAAAACCTTTAAAATAGCGAGGTAATGACATAAAACATACAATGTTTTGCATATACCTTCAAATTTAAATTAAATATCCTCAAAACATTACATTTTCAAAAAAAAACTGGTTTCATGCATATTTCATAACTTCCCACCATGAAGTGATGTATTCAAACTATTATTTTTTTTATTCATTTTTTCATCCACACCAACAATCAATGCACTCTAGTCATTGTTCCTCCCCATTTTTTTAAACATGGATTCAGTCTCTTATATAACATATAAACATTCTATTTTAGCCTATGTATATTTTCATAAATAAATTCAAAATATCTTTATACCATGAACAAGCATCCCATGAAAAAATTCAATTCAATGCTCATTATTTTCCACTCCTTTGAATGTAACATGTTGTTATGTTAGTACCACCACTATATTATTGTCTGGATTTCGATTCTATTTACTATAATGTTCTATAAAGTATTAAAATGAATTTATATTGCATTAAAATATCAAAAATTATATAAATTTTATTAAATAAAATCATTCTTATAGACTTTTCATGTGGAAATTTTATCGGATTATTAATAATTATTTCTTTGGATTGTTTTCATTTGTTTTTCATCTTCATGGAATTTTATTTCAAGTTTCAAGATATTTAATAGTGTTTTTTTCTCTCTCAACATGAGATATATCATCACACTTACCTTCACCTTTTGAGGTTCTTAGCCCTAGTTTTATAGACCAATTACGTAGCACTTCGACCATCTATTGTTAATTTTTTTTTAAAACTATGATAACATGTCTTACATGTAGCCTTGAACTAGAAATAACATTTACTTATTTCATTAAAGTATAAAATTTGAATAAGAAATGAAATAAATTACAATATTTGTAAACGAAACATAATCTAAAAAATTATAAAAGGAATAAAACCATAAATAAAAAATATAAAAATATTTAAATATTTATCATCTTGATCTACCTTGAGGATCACACCACTAATAATAATTATGTAATTAATATAAAAATTTGGAAATATGATAAAAAAATCTAGAATAGAAATGAGATGAAGCGATGAATAATTTTTAGGTAAAATGTTAGGATATATATACAAATTTAATATTACCATTTTATTTTTTCTCAGACATATAAAGCAATAAAACTATAAGATAGAGATAAATTATATTATAAAAAATGGCTTACAATTTTTTCCACCAAGTTATGTAAGTTAGTTGAAAATATTATCTTCTAATCAAATTAAAATTCATCAGAGAAATAACATCATATATTAATTCTTTTAGAATTTCAAGAAAACAAGATTGATAAATTATACATTGTGTAAATTCAGTATTAAATGTAATTGATGTAAATGCATTAGAAAAATCCATAAAAATAATAAGCATAATGGGAATCCAATTTCATAAAACGTCATAAAAATATTATAATTATAAAATTAAAAAATTTAGGCACAATAAAAAATTAACATAACATATAATATTTGATTACGATGTACGTAAACTTTTAAAGGATATTATAAACTAAAAATTTTACACAAAGTGTATGAGGATCTTTCAACATGATCTAATTTACATGTCAACTTATCCCAATAATCCCTCAATTTAAACCCATTTTAAGGTGTATCTATCTTTCTATCCCTATAATTCCTCAATAAAAATAATCTAAAACTGATTTTTCTTATTATACTTAGAATCCCTATATCATGATGGCTTAGAAAAACTAAGTTTTTTCATTATATCCCTATAATCCCTCGATCGTATTAATAAGAAACAAAATAAATATGAAGAAAAAAATTATAAATATATTTACAATAGAAAACCTCACACATCAATAGCTCTTAGAAAAAATAGTCATAAATAATATTATTACACTTCTCAGAATCCCTCTTAGAAACAGGCTATTTTGAAACATCAATATGATAAAAAAATCTCAAAATTCTGGACATATTTATTTTACTGTACCTCAAAACTATAGTCTAATTTAATGAATAATTTATCACAAACACTAATGTTTGAAATATGCATTTTGCAGATTTGGTTGTAATTATGTTGATAGAAACCTTTTCATCTTCTCATAAACATGTCTTTACTCTAAATTTTATGATGGAATTAATCATCCACCACTAGATTTATTATACATAAAGTGAAATAAGAACTAGTATTTAAATAAATTCAACAATTTTTCATCATGAAATCTGAAAATATCTATAAAAACTATTTAGAGTTAGAACAATCTCGCTTAATGAATATATTTTGATTTCAAAAAAAAATTTGTGACGGATCCATTTTCCCAATAATGTGCCCAATAATCTACTAATTATTTTAAATCATAATATATATAAGGAAATATTAGATTTTGACTGTAGTATAAAATAGAAAACCTTGTGTTACCAATCTGTTAGAAATTCACTTTCTACAAGAACTTAATGGATAAAAATTATATTTCTCTCTAATATATTTGAAATATAAGATCAAATTTTTTTTAATAATATCTCCCATTATAAAAAATTTATCATTTCAAAAACATCCTAAATATTCAGAAAAGATAACCATTTTCAAAACTTCTCCCCCTTTGGAATTTAAAAAATGAAATTCCCAAAATGATGAAAATTAAATCTTCCCATTTTTCAGTTTTATCAAAAAAATATCGCCTCTCTCAAAATGAATTACATAAGAAGATGGTAATTTAACATATCACCCCATGTGATTTTATAAATTTATCCTCAATTAATATGAAATAATGGTATTGAATTTTAAAATTGAATTAATATATTTATAAACAATATCTAAAAAAGAAACATCATGATGATGGAAATTATAAAGAAGTGAATCTTTAATATATTGTATGTAAAAACCTCTGAGTAAAAATAACTCTACTGCTAAAAATGAATTCTCCAATTATCAACAAAATAGACATATAAAAAACCTTTCTCTCTACTAGAATATTAATACTCATAAAAAAATTGAATGAAAAATACAATAAAGAGAACTAAAAATAGTCCTGGAAGTTCACTTTTGATGGATAAAGATGATATAATCTTATTAAATATGGTTCTGGTGATAACTAAAATGATAATTTATTATGTTCTAGTTTCTTAATGTTATAATTTCGATTGAATACTTAAAAATTATCTATTTTTTCCCAACTTATACAAACACATTGAAAAATATTAAGACTAAATGAAATTGTGAATGTTAAGTTCAAAAAATTGGTAACTACCATTTAAGGTATTTTGAGGAGTTTAAAATTAAGATTAGAAAAATATAGTGAAAATATTTAAAGAACATACATAAAATATTGGCAAAAATTGAAAAAAATAATTTTCTCTCTTTTTCATTGAGTTTTTTCACTAGAAAGACTTAGGTTAAAAAAGGAATTAAAGGGTAAATTGTATTGATCACTACCAACTTTTTTTAATGTATTTGAGTCTTTAAAAATTTATAGATTTAGTGAATATGTTAGAAATGTAGTTTTATATTCCAATAAATTCAATAAATATATCTCCTTTTTGTGTGTGGTACTAAAGGAAATGGTGTCTTGCATCTATATGACTTTCTCATGAGTGGTGTGTTTTGTTCTTAGATAATGAAATTTGTACTAGTGTTATCACAAAGTATTTTATTTGGAATAAATTTCAAAACAAAAATCCACAAGTGTGTGAATTATCCGCATGACATATGTGAAATAACTTTCATCCACTATAAATTCAGCTCCAAATGTAAAGAGTGTAACTAAGTGTGTCTTCTTTCTGGACCATGAGACTAAACCTTCTCGTCGAAAATAGAATGTTCCATAAGTAATTTTCCTTTCCAAATTATATCCTCTAATTTTGAATTTCATGATATTTTAAAAAATGAATACTATGTTTGTTGGTGTGCAAGATACACAACACTAAGCATAAAAGAATAAAGAAATAACATTATCAAAATGTGGTCATTATAACATAGTTGTTAAATTAGAAATAATGAATAGTATTGACTATACTATGAAATATATAATGTTCCAACTCATTTATAATTTATTAATTAATTATTTTTTAAATAATCACTATATTTTTATTAAATTCATTTTAATCTTCAAAAAATTATTATTTTTTCAAAAAATATTTATATTTCATTTTAAGGGTGATTATTATAATTAATTTTTCAAAATTTTAAAAATTTTATTTGAAATAATTGATTTTATTTTTAATTTAATCATGAAATAATTATATTAGGATTTTTTTTTGATAATTTTATGAAAATATTGGATTTTTAAGGAATAGTGAAAATACTGATTTTTTTAAAATAAAATATATTCTATTTTAATGTATTTACAAGGTCTAATTTTTTTAAGAATATTTTTAAATTCTAATTAGTTCAATTTCTTTTAAAATAATATAATTATAATTTTTTAAAATGGATTTTATTCTTTAATTTAGTATAAAAACATGTTATATTTAAAAAATAAATTTTTCCGAAAAACATTTTTTGTTACGTTTTTCCTGGTTCATTTTAAAGTAAATGATAAGACATCTATTATTTGAATTTTGAAAATTTGATTCCATATTCTGAATTAGTGGGTAAAAATTTAAAAAATATTTCCCTTTTATTTTTTTCAATATGAAAAGTAAACATCGTGATTTTATTACCATGGCACAGGATAAATCAGGTAATTTATGATAAAAATTAAATGATGGGAAACATTAAATGACCAAAATAATTACCTAAATATTATTGGATGAGTATATATCATCTTCAATTATCCAAGGGATGAATTTATGAACTATTTGGGACACTTGGATTAGATTATTACCTTTATAGTATTTTATTTAAGGAAAATTCATACATGTCACACTCTTGTTTTTAATAAGTGTAAGATTTTTAATATGGTGTTATCCAGAAAATATGTTAAAATATAAATAGTATTTTCAAATAGAATAGATTTATATTCTCCATTAAAATTTATTTTTTTATAGAATAAACAATTACATTAAATTCTTCCTAACATTCATGTAGTAATTATTTAATTAATTGAAAAATAAAATAAATTATATTAAAATTATTTAAATAATTATAATATGAGATAATTAATGTAATAAAAAAATTATATACGGACTTTAAATATTAGTTTCATATTAAAATAATTTTTGAATTATATGTGTTATATATATATTGTTAAACTCAATGTAATGAATAATTCGTAAAATTAACATTATTTTTATTTAACATTAAATAATTATTTATAAAATCACAAAAAATTAAAAAATATATAAAATTAAGAAAATTTATTTTTTTAAGGTTTAAACAATAAACCATGTTCCATTTATGGGTTTTTTTATTTTATAGTAAATATATTGACCGTCACACTGTAAAAAACCATGTTGTCACAATAAGAGTTAAAGGGGTTAAATTGGGGTTAAAACCAAAAATAAGGTATAAATGTAGAAAAAACATTTCTAAATTTTATTTTATTGGAATATTTAGAAAAATAATCATATTATATTTGTAATAAATAACTTTTTTCCCTTTTTAATAAAAAATTAATTTATCTTAATTTCATATTTTGAGAAATTCCATGATTCTCCCTCCCCTCTTTTATAAAAGGGCACATATTTTTCTAATTTTTTAACACTTAAAAACCATTTTTTAGACCAATACCCACCCAAATACCCTCACATAATCTCTCCACCCATTATATATGTATTTTATTAGGCATAACATCAACCTTATTGGTCTTAAGGTGTTTATTAAAGGAGATTGTACGAAAAAAAGGTATCATTTTTAATTAATGTTTCCATTTTGTGTATTCATAAAAATACCTAAAACATTATAAAATAATGGTAAAATAATAAATAAAGTATAATTAATATAAATACATGTTATAATGTTTGTTTAATTGCCTATATATATCTCTACTTCCATCAAATGGGAAAAGAATTTATCGTTCGTGTGTACGGAGGACTATCGTCTCGTGAACCGATATAAATCATCTTCCATCACCTTCTCTCAAGACTAGTTATAATAATAGAATTAATATTTACATATTATATTCCTTAAATATTTATAATTTTAAAAATATAATATGTCATTTATGTTCTTACCTTTCCATACACAGAAAAATGATGATGTTGTTTATGCGTACATATCTATTACCACCTCCATTAAGCGATGTGATTTGTGATTCATTGAAACATTTTATGGATGATTAATATAAGTATATATAAATAATTAATATAAAAATTTTGATATTATTATCATTTTTTAAATATAATATAATACTTACCTTCATTTCATAATAATCATTGGAAATGGAAACGTTACCCATGCATATGGATGGCCTACCATCTCAATGATTGTAACGTAGTTAATTTTTTATAACCGTATTTTGTTTGTGGATTTAAAAGTATAAATGATAAAAAAAATTAATTAATTATTTATTATTATTCTAGAGATAGTGGAATAATGACCTCTATTCCCATATTTAGGTTATCAAAGACATTTTGGAATTAATTACTGAATATTCTCAAAATGTCCAATGTGAGTTTAAATGATTAAGTAATTGTACATAAAATTTGTAATAAGTGATATTAAAGAGATAATGAACCAATAAATGTTTCTTGAGAAAGTATATAATTACCTAAATTTTATTTTTTTGTAAGATAAATGACATATGTGATGAATCAGGCTCGAGGTAAGGGACATTCTTTTATAATTAATTTTTAAAAAAGGGTTTCGTTAAAACTCTCATTTTCTCCAATGTCTATATGATTGTTTTTAAAATATTATTTAAATAAGGTTTTTACAATTATTATGTTATTTATTAAATTTATTATTATACATTTTTTATTTATTTAACTTTTGGAATGGAATCTTTTTTTTTGTTTTCTAAATAATATATATTGTGAATTTTCCGACAAAAATATGGGATAAATGTTTTTTAACTTATACAGCATAAGTGGATTTTCCCGACATCATAAATCCTTAAATATTTTAAGTTTCCATTATAAATTTTCACTATTCCATGAAAATAAAATGGTTTCATTATTATGTGTCCTGATTTTATATTTTAAAATTGATTTGAAAGAAAAATGGGTATTTTGATATGTGAAAGTGTTCTTCACATTGTTTATAAGAATTTTTCAAGTTTTTTATTCCTAATATGGTCATTTTACATTATTTATATAGGTTTTATACCCATTATACCTCACAGATGAGAACGTTATAACATATACGATGGGTGCACATAGATAGCACACTATTTCATTGGGTTCTCTAGATGCAGATGTTGACCATATAGTTATTCATTTTTTAAGAGTGATTATAAGTGTGATATAGTAAGGATTAACTAAATAATATATGTGAATTTCATATTGTTGATAATTAGTTTTCATGTAAATAGTTTTTTATGGTAAAATAATGATCCTTTTTAATGAAAATTTATTCTCTTTTTAGATGAAAAGGAATATTTTTAAGAAAAATGTCTTTCAATGGTTTTCATGTATTTCACTTGAATAATGAATTTACTAATTTATGTCCCTTATTGATATTTTTATTGTCACCCTAAATTTTAAAAAAATATTAGGGATTAAGGATCAGTAATAGAAAATAATAAGTCCATTTGATATTTATTAATAAATTTCATAAGAAAAAAACTTGTTTCTTTTTAAAAAGAATTGTTCGGTGGGAAAATGGATATTTAGTATATGTGTTCACTTGTATTTTATGGGTTACTATGTAAGAGTTTTTAATAATTATTTTAAACTATAAACCTAAAAAATCTTTGGGAACTAAAGATTTATAATTCAAGTCTAATGTCACTATAATATTTAATTTTTAAGGATAAGTCCTTATGTTTGGTATTACAGAAATTTTTAGATAACGTTAGAGGTTAGGATGTTTTTTAATCAAATAATTCATGTCATATATAACCAAAATGGTTTTCATGGTATAGATATTCAAATTTATTTGGGATAAATTTAAAAAGTTTTGAGATAATATGAATAAAGATACCTTCGTGTTCTTCCTTCTAATAGGATATTGTGTTATAAGTTTTTTGATATGCTCAAACAAATATTTTTTTGTTTTATTAAATGGATGGATCCAATATGCACCAATGTAAAAATGTATGTGAAAGAGAATTCTTGTAGTCTTTGGAATGAGAAACCGAATGAAAAAGGATCATTAGTGAAACATTTTGTTGTTATTCTTAGCCATCTATTAGGAGTAATGATTAAAAATTGATCCTTGGTGAGTTTCCTAATCCATCAATATGAATTAAATAAATCCCCATGGGATTTTAGGTGAAAACAATCACAAAGGTATATATATTAAATGACAAAAGAGTTCATAATTTGGTAAGAAGTACCCAGGAAAATGACTTAAAAGAACCTTAAGATGTGTTTTATATGGTAAATGTGTTTATAAAGAAATAAATTGCAGCGTAAAAAATTAAATCCTTCAGTTAAGTCCATGAAGGAGTAAAAATTTCATCCCAATTTATCAATTGATTGTTTCAAATGTGGGGAATATGGACATTATGAAAATAGATTTCTTATGGAGGAGTCTCTTGAGTGGGATCTGTAGGATCCTAAAAATATCAATTTAGTAATACATGTTGTCATTATAGTTAAATATGAGGAATATGAAAATGAAATATGAATGTTATGGATTTTTTATGTGATCATGTTTTTGTAATATGAAATCTAATACATGATACATATTATTTTTTGTAGGAAATATGTTTTAATGAATAGGACAGAAAATAAATGTTAAGGGATTATGAATAAATCTAAATGATTAATATTTCTATATATAAGGGACTGAAGAGTTATGATAGTTTAAGGATGATGAAATGTTTAAAAGTATTAATACTCCATTGATGATGGGCGTACTTTGGGAGACTTTTATTGAGTATGAGTATCCCTAACATTTATCTTGTGAAAATTTTATTTAAGGAAGAATACTCTTTTCATTTTTGGGACATAACATTAAATTTTTGAATAACCATTATGGTTTTTATGATATTTTATTTTGAGTTAATTGTGGGTTGTTACAATTTGGGGACTTATGTTTTAATAGAAATTGATTTGGTGATCAATGTTGTCTCAAAAGAATTTGACTGTTTTGGAGACCTTTTATGATACATTGATACTTTTTTTGAGAAATAAAGGTTGAATTATCATTTTAAAAAATATATGATTTTATTATGGCTTATGGTTATTGAGTTTTCTTAAATAAATGATTATAATATCTTGGATATTATTTGATTACATAAATTATATATTGGTATGAGACTTTAAGAGTAACTGATTTGATTTAGAGATAAATATTAAAATTATCATGGAAGACCATGTGGTTAAATCCTTATGATTTTTGGGGTTTTATATTATTTCACAATATTTTTGAGTAATTTTAAGGTTAGTTATTTATTGAAAATTCTATCTTGAACTTTGGGAATTGCTATTGAATTTTTAAGATTAAACAAGTCTTTCCTAGTATGATAGTTTAGTCATTTTGGGAAATTTTTTTATCTTATCTGTCAAATTCAAAAAAATTAATGATATTAAAATCCCTCATTATTTATGATTTACAAGTATTTTTATGTGAAAATGTAATATTTTCAATAAAAATCACATAGTAAATGTTTTAAAGTCTTTGCATCGGGTAAAAAGACCAGTTAGAATCTTGGAATATTCTATAGTATATTTTTAGAGTGCGGTGCTAAGTTAGGGTGATATTCAAGTCCCGAAAGCCTTAGATAAGAATAAATAAAAATATTAAATATATTTTATCACATATTCATGATTATCCAATGTAATTTAATATCCCTCCAACAGTGTGTCATATGAAAAATATGAGACCTCTTTTTGGTCTGGGATAGGGTTCTACACTATGTGGGGTATACATTATATACACTTCTGGAATTTTTTTCAGGTCATTCATTAAATTAATTTATTCAGTATTTATATTAAATAATTATTATTAACTTAATTATTATGATGATTTACTATTAATTATCTCCAAAAATACATATGAATACCATTTTTAACACTTGAATCTTCATAAAATATTCATTTATCATCCATTTTGATATAAATAAATTAGAAATGTATTAAGAGGTAGAAATGAATGGCTATACATTGATTTTTAGGTCAAATAATGATTGAAATTGTGTTATTTAATTTGTATTGATGAATACGCGGTTTGAGGTTTTTAAAATATTCAAACAACTGGGTTTTCTTCATTGGATGATTTTATAGAGTATGGGTGACAACATATACCTGTTGCATGCAACCAGTGAAGCCTCATTCAAGCCATTACCCAGTTTTATGCACCATGGTGGTTTTATCCTTATTTTTCATGGTCCCACCTTCTCTTAAGGTTTGTTTTAATTTTTTTATTTTTTTAGTTTATTCAATATTATTTTTTCCATATTAAATACAAGAATTAAAAAATGAATTGTTTATTTTAAATTAAGATTATTAATCTTATAATTATAAAATTATAATCCAAATGATTATAAAAAGATAATTCATAAAAATTATTAAAGGATAATATAGTGAAAATTTTATTAATTTAAATTAAACGTTGTGAAATGAATTATCTAAGGTAATTTATAAAAAGAATCATATGATAATTTTTGGAAAATTAACGAAGGATCATTATAAAGAATTATTAAAACATAAATAAATTTAATTATCATGGGTAAGCCATAAAAATTATCAAATTATAATTTTTTTGATATTACAAAAAGATTATTTATGAAAAATTATTGAAAGATAAATATTTAAATTGTAAAATAATAATTTGTATATTATCAAAGGATATTTTATAGAATAAAAATTATCAAAGGATATTCGCATGAATTTATCAATGGATAAATTATAAAATTTTCATATAATAGTTCTGTGATTATCGAATGATAATTAATAATATTTTCAAATGATAATTTCTAGATTATTAAATTATAATTTGTAGAATAAAAATTATAAATGGATAATGGCATGGATTTAGTGACAGATAATTTATATAATTGTAAAATGATAATTACTTTGAATTATAAAATAATAATTATTAAAATTATCAAACCATAATTAGGATTTTATCAAAGGATAAATTATTAAAAATTAAAAAAGGATAATTAAAAAAGAGATAGTTTATTAAAATTCATCAAAAGATAATTATAAAGGATAATTTATAATAAATTGTCAAGATATAATTATAAAATCATAATTAGTAAGAAATTATTAAAAGATAATTATAAAATGATAATTTATGAAAAATTATCAAATGATAATTATAAAAGTGTAATTTGTAATAAATTATCAAGAGATAATTTTTAAAAGATAATTTATGAGAAATTATCAAAAGATAATGATAAAAGGGTAATTTGTGATAAATTATCATGAAATCATCATTAATTGATAATTTATTTTAAATTATCAAAATATAATTATAAAAGGATAATTTATAAGAAATTATCAAAAGATAATTACTATTGTGGAGATTGTTGAGAGTGAATGATTTTTCCTAAAAGGATAATTCCAAAATTATCTAGGAGAGAGAACGAATCATCACATGTGATATTTTATTTCTTTCAGAAATAAAATAAAAAGGTTTTTTTTCTAGAAACCCTTGATGAACCTCATTCTTTGATGTGTCTACATTTATGGTAATAAGGTCAAGAAGATGTGTTCTTAACTTTTGATGTTTCCACTCCGTCGATTGAACCATCGAGGGTGGTTTATCCTTTCCTTTGATATCAAAGAATTTTGAGGTAGGAATTTCCTCAACTTTTTGGTCTTATTACATATGATTCATTAATCTGATTTATTCATAGACATATTGATGACTGTGATGGATTATGATCTCATGTGGGTGGGTGTGTGGCCGGGAGAACCATATATGACACTTATTTTCATTAGTAAAATGTACATTTTTATTCATGTTCGATGTTAATCACATCTGTTGTTGTTATACATTACTTATGAGGATGTGATATGATTTCTCAAGTATCCAACCATGTTATGTGTGTTTTTTTGGTATTGTTCTTAGACCTCTGGTAGGATAACCATTGTGACATGTTTATACCTTAGAGACAGAGTGTGCACGACTTATGATGATGGAGATAAGGGATTGTTGCATAGGGTATGGGTATGAATATGCCTCATGGATGTTGTGAGATGCACATGATTCCGAGAGGAGGTTAAGGGGAATGTTCTCGATTCCTAGGGATTGATGGGTTTCTCTTTATGCCTATATAATTTCGAGAACATGACTTCCTTGATTCCTACTGTATTCACTCGATGCCTTGTGGATGCCTAGTGGAATGTCCTCAATGACTAGATAATGTTGAGTAGCTCTCAATGCCTGGAGTATTCTGAGAATATATCTTCCTTTAATCCAAGTGTATTACAGGTTACATGATCACATGATGTCAAGCATTATGATAATTTTGTCTCATGGCTAGACCATGGTTCTTCTAACACTTTGAATATCCTTCCGACATAGAGCCAAAGCAGGTATGTCGAGGGGTTTGTGGTTTCTTAGTTAGATCATAGACACTCAATTTCAAATTTTAGGTTACTATGATAGTTGTACATTTATTATTATTATGGAATAAACATATATACTTGAGTACATCAGGTTAAGGATTATTTTTTGGTCTCTTACTAAGTCTTTTAGTCACACCCAACTCCGACATTTCGATGCACTTGTATATTTTTTTATGGATCTAGTGAAGGGAAAGATCCATGTGATGGATGGACAAGTAGTAGGGTTGGTAGATGGTAGTAGACTAGGGTGGACTCCATAGGACCAACTATTTACCTATTTCTTTATCTACTACTTATTATACTAGATATGCTTGCCACTTTGGGAGCTTCTTATTTGTAATGAAATGTATGCCATCTTTAACTTTTTACATGTTTACACTAATTATTTATTATATTGTTTATTTTTTATTATTGGTCCTATGACCCAACTAACATACTCATTCCCTCATTTCTAGTTGGGATCCTCTTGCATTCGAGGAGGCATGCATGAGGTCATGTGAAATTCCAGATCGGACCTGGAGGTTGGGGTCAGGATATTACAAAATGGTATCAGAGGATCAAGATTCACTAACAAGTTCTTACCTTTTTTTGGGTTAGGATAGGATATATATGAGATATTATGGTTGATACTTAGGTAGAGGAACTGTAAAAGTTCCTAGACAGTATTGTATAGTGAACTTTGATGTTTTGATAATGTGGGGAATTTATGTTTTGTTATTACTATTGATTAATCTCACCTTGGATGATGCACATGATGTTAATACTTTATTTATGAGATTTCTTGTATATTCATTCAGCATGACTAGGCACTCATGTTTGCATTCAATATATATTCTTTTGGTTTTGTTTCATTTGTAGTTCCTTAATTAAATATCTCGCTTTTATGTCAACTATTTGAGATTGTTTTTTTGTGTTATATATCATTATTGTATTTAATTAGTTGAACTAGGCATATTTTTATGTTAGAGTGTAAATATGGTGATTGTGAACAACATGTCAGGATGGATACCAAGGTTATTGTTAAGAGGGTTATACTATGAGTTAAGGTAATACTCCTAGAAGAACATTTTGTGATCCCATATACTTGTTAATAGAAACATTGTAGGACCCCATAGATTAATTAGGATTTATAATAATGTCTCTATTTCATTTATGATGTTGTATCAATCACATTACATAAGATTTATCCTCAACGCAGTATTACGGGAATACATTGGAAGTTGACTGAAATAATTAAAAAAAGAATTATATGTCTTCTTTAGCATAATATGTATAGAAGAATTCAGTTCAGAATTCCCACACACATTCAGGGTGGTTTAGCCAGTAGAGCCAAATCAAACGAAAGTATTTCTCTTAGTGTCTCTTCTAAGAATAAGTGTTCTAAATAATGGATGATTATTCCATAATTTTTAATTCTAGCATTATTCATACTTCCATATTGATAATGGATCTCAAGATGCTGAATAATTGGTTGAAATATTTTTTGGAATCTTTGAAATAGTAGAGACTCTAATGGATTGACACATTAAGTAGATATTGTGCTCATGCCAAGTGTGCATCCCATTCTGACAACCATGTATCGTATGGAACCAACTAAGTTAAGAAAGTTCATTTTTTTTAAAATGAATTAGAGAGGAAGGGATTCACATAGATAAGTATATAACTATGGGTTTCACCTAAGTTGTTTTCTAAGAAGTCAGATGGTAGTCTTTAGATATGCATTGATTACCAAAATCATAATGAGGTGATGGTAAAGAACTGATATCTGTTTCCCAAGATCGATGATCTTTTATATCAGATACTGGGTGCATGATTATTCTCAACGATTTATCTTTGATTAGGCTATCACTAATTTCATGTTATAGAGGAATACATTATGAGGACAATGTTTTGAAGTATTTATAGACTTTATAAGTATTGTGTGATTTTTTTGGGCTGATAAGAACAACTAAAGTGTTCTTGGACCTTGTAAACAATATCTGTCATCCATACTTGGACTCATTATTTTTTTTCATCAAATATATCCTCATCTACTCACTAACACTAGAACAAAATAATAGTCACCTAAAGATAGTCTTGTGTTTGCTTGGAGAGCACAACATTTACACTGAGATGCAGAAGTGTGACTTATGGATTTTATATTTGAAGCTCCTAGGGCCTATGGTGTTTGAAATAGGTATATCTGTAGACTCGGGTATGGTTAACATTTTCTCATCCAAGAAAAATCTTGATAATGTGTTTGAGATTATGAACTTTTTCAGATTATCAGGATATTGTTTATGGTTTATCCAAGACTTCTACTGAATACCATCACCCATGATAGCACTTACAAGGAAGGTACTAAAGTTCTAGTAGACAGACCAGTGTGAATAGTCTTTCCATAAACTACAAAAAAGGTTGATAATATCTCCATTATTTACATTCCCTGAGACTAGGATTGGTTATACAGTTTATTGTGATGCATCAGGCATTGGTCTAGGAGTGGTGTTGTTGAAAATAGGTAAGGTAGTAGCCTATGGGTATTATTATCTATGAAAATTTGAAAGGAGATATCCTATACGAGACATGGATCTAGAATTTTTGTTCCATGCTCTAAATTATTTGGGACACTATCAATTTGGAGAGATATCTATTGTTTATACGGACCATAAGAGATTTCTCTATATCATAAGATAAGGGAACCTAAACCTGAGACAAAGGATCTGGGTTGATTATATATGGACTTTAGAACTTTAGATTATGTATTCACCTTTAAAAATTAACACCATTTCAAACAATCTTATCCATAAGATGCATGATGAGTAGGACCATGGTGAGAGGAATTCAGAGGAGCAGTGATAAATGGCGATCTTGTCAATTGAGTGAAGGATGGATGCTTATGGGGATCATGGATCTATGACTTGTTCGCCATTATTAGTTAAATGATAACATTTGGACTGGTTGAAGACTAATCAGGAGTCAGACCTAGTGTTCCATATGATATGGTAATAGCTGGCTCGTGGAGACTCGATACCAGGACAAATGATTGATGATGATGATATGATCATGGTACATGGTATAGTAGTATTCCATGTATCCATAGGATGGGAGATGATGAGGTATTAAAAAACCACTAGATAGTTAGTATATCCTTGTGTGGAAAAGATTTATCATGATTCAGAATTCAGTTTTGGTGACTAGGGATGAGGAGAGACAATGATTGTTATGTCTCCTAATGTATTACCTATCAGAGGGAAAAGGATATGTACTAGAATCCTTGTGGTTTTTTATAGACACTCTTGATACATAGGTAGAAGTGTAAGGTCATCACGAAATTATTTTTGATGGGGTTACCCAGGTCCTTGATGTGTCATGATGTATTCTGGGTGATTTTTGTTTGGATAACAAAGTCTACTCACTTCATACCAATCTGAGAGACTCACTCAATAAAGGATAGGGTAAATTTCTATGTCTGTGAGATCATACTGCTGCATGGATCACCTTTAAGATTTTTATCACATATTGATACACTTTTTACAACGTGATTTTGGTAGGGCTTATAGAAATCCCTAGCGAATCAGCTAATATATAACATGAAATACCATCCTTAGAATGAGATTTAGTCCAATAGGACTATAAACCTATTGGGGGATATTATTCAAGCATGCATGATAGAATTTTTTAGAGAATGGAATGATCAAATACCCTTAAATTATATCTCATTCAATAATAGTTACCAGGATTCAATTCATATTAACCTTATGAGGCTTTTACAAGAGACTATGTGAATCACCACTTAATGGTATGAGGCTAGTGAGATAGAAATTTTGGTCCTGGTTTATTTCATGATGCCTATAAGACACTGAATCTAATTGTGAAGTGGTTAATCTCTGATCAAAGAAGATAGAGATATTATGCAGAAAAATAGAGGAGACCCTTGGTGTTCACTATGGGTGACCATATTTTATTGTGAGTGACTCCTTGGTTGGGGAAGAGACATCTTAGGAGGCCTGGAAAGTTATCACATCATTTTGATGGACCTTTTTAGAACACTGAGTGGATAATGGAAGTGGAGTATTGTATGGACCTCACTTCTCTCTATCATGGTATGCACAATGTGATCTAAGTGTCATATATTTGGAGGTACATACCTAACCCTGAACAAATTATTGATTGAATGGATGCTTAGTTGCAAATGGATGAATCTTATAATGATATTCTGGTTTGGATCATAGATTGAAGTGAGAAGGCATTGTATGTAAATATGGTACCACTGGTATGGATTCAATGGCAGTATGGAATGATCTTGGAGGAGACTTGGGAGAATGGGTTTGATGATTGATATCAGTGGGCTAATATTTTTAAGGAAGAAATCTATAGATACTTCTCAGGGATGATAAGTAATTAGAGGGAAGAATTGTAATTTCTGGATTTTTTTAAGATAATAAAAACACTATTTTGTCAATGATTTTTGATTTTTATTATGTGGAAATGTAATTTTTTATTAAAAACACATAATAAATGTTTTAAATGCCATGCATCAGGTTTAAATACTAGTTAGAATCTTTAAATATTCTGTGGAATATTTTTAAAGTGAGGCACTAAGTTAGTGCAAGATTCCATGGACCGTAAATCCTAAGCATAGAAGAAATCAAAATATAAAATATATTGTATCAAACACACATTATTTATCCAAAATAATTTAATATCACTCAAATGTTGAGTTTTATGAAAAATCCAAGATCATTTTTGGGCCTGGGACATGAGTTTTATAATAGTATGGGTATAAATTCAATGTGTGTCGAGTGTTTGGTCAATACTCTCATTAAATTAAGTTATTTAATATTTATATTAAATAATAAATAGTATTAACATTATTGTTAGGATGATTTACTATCCATTGTCTTCATAAATACATTTGACCACCATTCTTGAATGCTCTAAGCTTTGTAAAATCATCATTTATCAATCATTTTTACCACAATAAATTACAAATACATTAATTAGTGGAAATCAATGACTCCATATTGATTTTTAGGATGAATAACGGCTGAAATTAGGTTCTTTAATTCATATTGATGAACACATGATTTGGATTTTTTAAAATAGTTGAAAAACTAGGTTTTCTTCTTTGGGTATTTTTGTGGAGTTTGGGTGACATCATATCCCCCTTTCATTTGACAGGTGAAGCTTCCTTTGAACCATTATCTGATTCCAGGAACTATGGAGTTTTCCACCATCCATTCATGTTTGTTTTAATTTTTTTTATTTTAATTTATTCAATTTTCATTTTCCCTTTATAAATCCTAGGAAAAAATAATTTTTTTTATTTTAAATTAAAATTATTGAGCCTAGAATTATCAACAGATAATTCATATTTTTATCATATAATAATTCATAAAAACTATAAAAGGATAAATTACATAACAAAATGTTCAAATTTAAATGAAAAATTAGAACATTAATTGTCAAAGGTAACTTATAAAAAAATTATCAATTGATAATTTTCGTGAAATTAACAAATAATAATTATAAATAATTATCAAACCATAAATACATTGTATTATCATGGGTTATCTATAATAAATTATCAAAAAATAATTTTTAACATACTAAAAAAGGATAATTTATGAAAATTTATCAAAATATGAATATTAAATTTATCAAATGATAATTTATAGATTATTAAAGGATAATTTATAAAATTAAAATTATCAAAGGATATTCACATGAATTTATCAAGTGATCAATTATTGATTTTTTCAAATGCTAATTGTGATATTATCAGGGGATAGTTATTAAAATTTTCAAATAATAGTTGATGTATTATCGAAGAATAATTTATAGAATAAAAATTATAAAAGGATAATTGTATGGATTTATCAGTGGATAATTTGTAGAATTATTTGATGATAATCACATTGAATTATCAAATAATTATTATTAAAATTATCAAACAGTAATTGAGATTTTATTAAAGGATAAATTATTTAAAATTATTAAAAGATAATTATAAAGAGGATAGTTTACTAAAAATTATGAAGTGATAATTATAAAGGATAGTTTATAACAAATTATCAAAATACAATTATAAAAGGATAATTTTTTATAAATTATTAAAAGATAAATATAAAGGAATTATTTTAAAGGAATTATTTGAATATAATTATAAAAGGAAAATTAGTGATAAATTATCATGAAATAATTATAAAAGTTTAATTTATGAGAAATT
This sequence comes from Viscum album, assembly GCA_963277665.1. Classification (NCBI taxonomy): domain Eukaryota; kingdom Viridiplantae; phylum Streptophyta; class Magnoliopsida; order Santalales; family Viscaceae; genus Viscum; species Viscum album. Next base: position 1,835,898,466 of record OY728160.1, on the reverse strand, counting down.
TTCAAAAATAAAATTATAAAAGGATAATTCATGAAAAACTATCAAGAAATAACTATAATGTGATAATTTATCATAAATTACAAAAATAAAATTATAAAAAGATAATTTATTAGAAATTATCAAAATATAATTAATTTTTTGATGATTATTGGGAGAAAATATGTTTTCCAAGATTGAAAATTTAGAAATTATCTCGGAGAGAGAATGTATCATCGCATATGATACATTTTCTTTTTGAAATAAAATTATTGGTTTTGGATCTAGGAACCCTTCAAGAACCTCATGCTTTATCTTGTCGAATATTATGATAATGTTGGCTTAAAGGGTTGTTCCTGACTATTCAAGTTTCCTCTACAGTTATCTAACCACACATGTTGGCTTATCCATGCCTTTAACATTGAAAAGTTTTGAGGTAGGAAGGTCCTTCGATTTTTGGGATTGTTAAACATAAATCCTTAATATTATTTATGCGTAGAAATATTGATGACTATACTAGATTATTATCACATGTGGGAGTGGGTGTGTAACCCTAAAAAAACTGATTTGACACTTACTTAAGTAATTTGGAGGTTATTATTCCAATTTTATGTTGATCACACGTATTATTGTGCTACCTTACTTATGATGATGTGTGTTTCTTGACTGTGTATTCTACCATGCTATGTGTGTTTTTGTGGTATTGTTCTTAGAGCCCAAAGTAGTTGGACTATCATGACATGTTTATCCCTTATAGGGGGTGTGCGCATGACTTGTTATGATGACGGTGAGGTAATTATTCATTGGTTAGGGATACGATGATGCCTCATGGATGTTGTGTGATGCAATTGACTCCTAGAGGATTTCAATGGGTATGTTATTGATTCCTAGTGAATTTTGTGTAGATATCGATGCCTAGAAAATATCAAGAATATGAACACTTTAATTCCTAGTGTATGAAACTGATTCCTATCAGATTCGAAGGGGTATGTTCTCGTTGCCCAGATAATGTCAAGAAGTTATCAATGATTAGAGAATGATGAGAACATTAATTCCTTGATGTCTAGTATATTTCATGTTTCATGATCACATGACTCCAATAAGTATTATTCTTTATAATCATGGCCAAACCTTGGTCTTTTTGACCCCTTGATTATTTATCCGGAATAGAGAAGAAATAAGTAGGGTCAGGGGTCTATGGTGAATTTTTTGGTGTAGGGTCGCTTTGTTTTTAGTTGTGTGTTACTATTCTTGTTATTCCTTTATAATTATTATGAAAAACACTAGAATAATTTAACACATTAGGTTAAGGAAACATTTTTGGAGTCCTAGTGAGTCTGTTGCTCACACCCTACTTGGGAATTTTGAGGCACATTTAGATTTCATAAGGGGTCTCATAAAGGGAAAGGGTCCTATGATGGATGGATGAGAACAAGATCATGGAGATAGTAGTGGACCTAAGTGGACCTCAAAGTAATTTATATTTATCCATTTATTTAACTACTATTTATTAAAAAAATTATGCTTTCTATTTTGGGAGTTTCTTATTTATATGACAAGCATTCCATGTTTACCTTTCTATGTGTCTATTCATATTACTAATTTTATTGTTTATGGTTGATTTTTGATCATATTACATAATAATTAGGGTATATTCTACCCAATTAAATACTCATACCCTCATTAATAGTTGGAAGACTCTTCTATGTGTGGAGGAAGGCATGAGGTAATGTGACCTTCTAGCTTAGACCCGGGGGTTTGGGCCTAGATGTTACATTACCCCCAGTAATTTTTTTTGGTTAATTAATATATAATAGGATAATATTTAGTTATTTTGTATCATGTCCTTTATTTGAAGTTTATTCTAGTTATTTAGAGATGAAAAATCCATTCTCATCATTTGGGGAAAAGATGAGTGTGGTGGAAATTGATTAAAGGTTGAAATTCTTGGTGTAAAGTAAGTGTATTACCTTATATTCTCATTATAGATTGAAATGGAATTCTTGAACCATATATAAAAGATATAAAATTAAAAAAAATTTATCTATTCACTTTTCTTATAATGAAATCAACAACCTATTAACCCATCACATATTTAGTATTTTTTGATGGTTAACTTTCTGATGACCAAGTTCATTGTCACTCACTATTAATCCTTGGAAGTTTGTTTTCTATTCCATATCCATGTTTTTACTTCCCATATATGTTATGCTAATTGTAAATATGTTATGTGTTTCCCCAAATGACCTTTTAACTTTCATTTTCTCTCATATAAAGTAGAAGAAATATTTATCCTTTTTACGATGTTGGATTTCAAAAAATGTATTTTGAAAAGTCAAACCCATAGTTTTAAATCATTGTCCAAATTGAAATTAAAAAATTTTATAAATGGGTGAAGAGTGTAACATCCTTATATTTAAAAAAAATAAATACAATGTTTGAGAGCATAAATGATACACAACACTGAGCTTAGACGAACAAAGAAACATTATTATTTAAATGTGATTATTATAACCTAGTCGTTAAATTTGCAGGAATGAATAGTATTAACAACATTTTGAAATATATAATTTTAATAATCATTTATAATTAATACATTATTTATATTTTAAATAAGTATTATATTTTTAGTAAAGTGATTTTATTATTTAAAATTGCGACATCCTCAAAAACGATTTTTATTTATTCTTATGGGTGATTATTAAAATTAATTTAGTAATAGTTTAGATTTTTTTTTTTAAAAAAAATATTTTTAAATACCCCTTGTAAAAATTAACTTTCTAGGAATTTTGATAATTTTTTTAAAATATTTATTTTTCATGGAATAGTGAAAAATATAGATTTTTATTGGAAAATGTATTTTATATTAAAATCTTTACAAGTTCAAATTGTGTTTTGGATTAGTTTTCAATTTTTTTAGTTAAATTGTATTTAAAATAATCCAATTATGGGTTTTTAAATGTATTTTATTCTTGAATTTAGTTAAAAACCTTTTTATATTTAAAAGTGTATTTTTCTGAAAAAAAAATGTTTTTCAATAAATTTTTTCATATTAATTTAAAATTACACTCTGTGACTTATTTTAATTGATTTTTGAAAAAAGGATTCCATATTTATAATAACTACTTCCAAAATTATTAAATATGTCCCTTTTATTTTATGGTGAATATGAATAGTAAACTTTGTAATTTTATTACCACAATAAAGGCTAAATCGAATAATTTCGGTTAAAAATTATAAGAACAATAAAGTGAAAAAACCTACATAAATATTATTATATGAGTATATACTGACCATAATATTTAAAGGGTCAAATTTAAGACCATTTTGGGCCACGTGGATGAGCCTATGACCGTTATATTATTTTATTTAAAGAAAATTCAAACATTCCACACTATTCTTTTCAATAAGTGTAGTATTTTTAATATGGTGCTATAAAAAGAATATATTTAAGTATAAATATTATTTTTAAATATAGTATATTTATATTCATCATGGTGACTTATTTTTATTTTTTACTGAAAAAATTATTAAATTTAATTCTTTCACAAAACTGATACAGTAATTATTTAATTAGTGAAAAAATTAAATAAATGATATTATATTTTTTAAAATAAACATAATTCAGGATAAATAATGAAGAAAAATAATTTTATTTATGATATTTACGTGCTAGGGATATTATAAAATAATTAATTTCTAATTATAAGTGTTATCCTAGTGTTGTTAATGTCAAAGTAATGAATAGTTCTAAAAATTGACATTATGGATATTTCATAGTAAACAATAATTTATTAAATGATATAAAACTCCTCAAAAACATAAATTTGGATATTTTATTGGTATAATTTTTAAACTATCAACCACGTTCCATTAATGAGTATTTTTTAATTTTATTGTAATTGAATTAACCCTCATAGAGTAAAAATCCATGTTGTCATAGTAAGAGTTAAAGGGGTCAAATTGGTTATAAAATCATAATATAAGGGTATAAATATATTCAAAACTTGTAAAAAAATTAGGGTGAGTTTATTTCTACCCATTATCATATTATATTCAAAATAACTCACTTTTTTTCTTTTATAATTAAACATTAATTTATATTAATTTATGATTTTGAGAAATCCCAATACTGCCCTTCCCCTATCTTGTAAAAGGTGACCTCTTCTTCAAAATTATTCACACTTAATAACCATTTTTTATGAAAATTCCAACCACAATACCTTAATATAAACCCTAACCTCATTATAAAGTTCTTTTATTTGGTATAAGACCAACCTTAGTGGTCCTAAGGTGTAACATCCCTGGAAAATAAAGAATATAATATTTTTATATTTAGTAATATTTTTGAATTAAATATTAATTTTACTTTAAAGGTGATGTTATTTTTGATGGCGTACTCGATACACAACAATGAGTTTCTTTGAAATATTACGTTGCACGCAAACAATATAATATTATTATTTTAAATGATAGCAAACGCCTACCCGTTGTACTGGAGGGAATGAATAGAACTAACTAAAATAAAATTATATAAGTTTGTTAAATGTTTTTACAATTATAAAATAAATTTTAGAGGCGTAAAATAAAAAAAATCAAATTTTAAGCATAAATACTCTAATATTCATTAAAAGGTCGATTTGGAACCTTTTGATGGAGAACCCTATTTAAATCTATTTTTGGTCACTTTTCTATATTCTATTGGACAAAATAAAATTATTCTTTATAATCGGGATATCAAAATTTACTTTGGGTACATTTTTGGTATTTTTCTGAGAAAATTCATTTCTTAATGAATAGTGAAAAATACTTTATTTTAATTCAAAAGTACCTTTTAATCTAATATATATATAAGGATATATTATCTTTTTAATTGAGTTAAACTGTAATTTTATTATGTTTTTATCATTTAATACAATGTTTGTTATTTAAGTAATTTCACTTTGAAATTGGACATAAATAAGTGTGAATCTTTTGATAGTTATTATTTCTTAAAAACACGCTTTTTAATTTGACAGCGAGAATTAATTTTAAATTAATTTCTTCCACTTCTTTGTTTTGAATTTTAAAAAATGGATTCTATATTTGGAATCATGAGGTCAATATTTTTTAAATAGGTAAATTTTATTTTTAGACAATATGAATATTTACTTGAGTAAAAATTTTATTTACTGTGGTTAAAGGGTAAATCTGGTAAATAAAGGTAAAAAAATATTATAATAATATTAAATCACCCTAACATGTGTCCTAATATTATTTTTTGATACATTTACGACCATGGTCATCCTTGGGTCTATTTGGTGACCCCATGGAGCCACTTGGAAGTGATAATGACACATTATATTAATTAATTTAAAGTAAAGACAAAAATGACACAAACAAATATCTTTTAGTAAATCCATTTTTATATAGTTTTATATAAGTTATATCTTATACTATAAATATGAATTTGAAATATAAAAATATTTACTATGTCATGGTATTTATTTATAATTTTTAGACATCAAATAAATATAATTATTTATGACACAATAATGACGCAGCGTTTACCTCATTAATGGATGATTTAAATAAATAAGATTATAATGATTAAAAAAATATCCAAAACCTGTCCAATTCGTATTAGATGATTTTATTTCAAACATTAGTCATCTTATTTTTGACTTCATTAAGTTTTGGACCTTTTTAAACCGAAAATAATTATATAATAAAATAATATTTTTAAACATTCCTAAAGAGCCCCTCCACCCCTTTATAAAAAACCCTCACTTCTAACCCATTCCACAGACTTCTCAAGCCCCTTGGCTGGTCCAAACTCTGACCAATTAATATCCCTAGATCCATATCCTCTTAATAGAAGCATTACCCTAGGTAGAAGTCAATTCAAGTAAAAATTTTTGTTCAAACCAAATAGAGATACCAGATTTAAAGATTACGTCTTCTCTTAAGTTCTTTTGGATTATTTTCCTTCTCCAACCCCCTAAAATATTTTTATTCTATAATTGTATATCAAAAAAAGTATAATTAATATAATAGGTTGTTTTATGATAATTATTTAAACTACACTGACACACACCTTCATCTAATGGATACGAACATTCTGTTTCTGTGGACGGTGAACTACTGCCTCACGAAACGATGATTGTTCAAATATCTCCAACCGCCTCTCATGGTGGCCATTAGGATGGAACTATATTTATATATGATATTTTTATGTTTATTTTTTCTCTATTATTCTGTGATTTTTATTTACAAGCATAAATTTATGCTTTCCAATATTTGTAAATACGATAATTTCATTTGAGGAAGTGTGGACTACCGCCCCCTCAAGGTGACATGATTCATTCATGACATATATGGAACGTATAAAGGATGGAGTTAATGAAATTATAAAACATATATATCATATTATATTATAATGTAATTATAATATACCTATGTATCATTATGTTTTCATTCCATTAAATATGTAATAAAAATGAAATTAGCATTCATGCATACGTACGGTTTACCGTCTCCATGAACAGTGCATTTCATTTCTTTTCTTCAAATGTTATGTAATATTATAAATATATACATATACTGGATATATATGATATATATGATATCTAAATCATGAATATCATTCTGGATATAATGGAATTTTGACCACATGAACAACTTGTAATTATAAGAATTCATTTTTGACTCAAGTACCAAATATCGACAAAACGACCATTATTAACTTAAATGATTGCCTAATGTTTATAAAATGGTAATAAGTGATATAAAAGGAATAATAAAATTGAAATAGATTCTTAATCTAGTATAACTTAACTTTATCTTATTATTTAGGTGATTAAATAATGAACGGGTCAAGTCAGACACGAGGTAAGGGGTTTCTTATCTCACTTTTAATTCCATGAGATTTCCATTATTCACCAATTATTTATTGCATGTGGTGTATTGTATACTACCATTTGATATATATTATCATGATTATATTTATATTCATGGTATTATGTGATTCATTCAGTGGTTATTAACTTTTGGTCTTTTGAGTCGATTGATTACTACGTGGTAAGGGGTTTTCATCTCACTTTTTATTCCCGTGAGATTCATACTATATTTGCCACTATTTCATTTTGTATGTACTACCCATGATTGTATTATTTGTTTAATATACATTAATTTATTGGTATTTACATCTTCATTTTATAATCCTTCTTTCATGTGGTTTATGTTTCGTAATTTACCAAATCGGTAAGGGAACTTTTTAACCCAATTTCCATACCTTGGGTTAATCTTTTAATTCTTAATTATGTCATGTTATGATTTTGTGTGGAATCACTGTTTATTTATTTATGTTGTAGTTTCCACTCACCTTTATATGGATATAATTTTTATAAACATAATTACTCCATTGATAAATTCTCAAGTCTTTGATATGAACTTGATAAGAGTAATTTTAACTCAATTTTCATTAATTGAGTTAAACATCCAAGTAATTGGTGTTATTTTTAAAAAAATATGTGTGAATGTTCTCTGATTTATTTACACATAAAATCCAATCATATTGAGTGTATTTATATTTTTCATACATTATTATAAAATTGATTTATCCTTAATCTAAGGATACCATCTTTATAAGGGATTTCGTCTAAATTTACACACCATTGAGACTTTATTGTTGTTATGCGCCAATTCACATTTATATGGTGTATATACTGTCCTTTGAAATATCATATCATGAATACCTTTATTCTCATGATATTATAAAGTTTTATTAAATTTTATTCCTCAATTATTTATTTTCAAGCATCTCTCATTTGGTTAGGAACTCCTTAACTAAAATATCATTTTAATGATTTAATCTCCTAAATCGTTCTCATTAATGTCCATGTTTTCAAAATGGTTTTAAGGATTTATTTATATAGAAATTATTGTTTTAAAATTCTAATTCCTTTAAAATCTTCAAATTGGTATGTGACACTTTGATTCAAAAATCTCTTTATTAAATGTTTTAAATAGTTTTGAAAATGGTTCGATAAAGCATTCATTATGTCAATATCATGAAATGATCTATTGTGATTGAAATGTGGAAATATTATATATCCTTTATTATTGTTTTATGTGTTATGAATATGTTATGGTTATTGGGCATTGTTTACGTATACGGGTGGTTCAGTGAAAAACTTGGGTGGGTGAGCCCGAGATAGCACTCCAATGCATTGGGTAACATGATGGAGGTAAACATTAATGTTTCTCCTAAGAGATTTAGGGAATATAATGTGATGGGTATTCCAATGTAACTCCCTATGTATTTTTGATATCTACAATGTAATTATGTTTTTAATGCCACAAGTTACCTTTATTATTAATGATTTCTATGTGTTATTCATAAATCTTATACTTTCATTAGGTATGTTATGATCGAAAAGTATGGTTTCATTGAGTTGTAATTATTGATGGGTTAATGTTTATTTTCCTTATTTAATAACCCTTACTGATATTTATAAGCTCATCCCAAGTTTTTGAAATGTTTTCCAGAGTACTTAAAGATGAATAGGGTCAAGGATGGGATCAAGGAAAAGTCGTGTTGTCTAAACCTTGAACTAGATATGTTTCTTTCTAAGAGTTTTTATTTTATGAAAAAATGGATATTGAGTAGTAGTGACTACTTGTAAATTTCATGTGGATATGTAATAGTTATGGATTAATTCTCTAAAAAACTAAACCTGAAAATATCCTCAATGTGAATTATTCATTTAATTCAAGATAATGTAATGTTTTAAGGCCGGGTCCTTATAGTTGGTGTCATAGGTCGGTTTAGATAACTTTAGAGGTTAGGGTGTTATTTAAGAATAAGTGAAATAACCATAATGGTTATCATATTAGAATGAGTCGTAGTTATTTTAGAGGTGATAAATGGTTATTAAATTCTTGGGTGAAAAATGAAGGGTATTAGATATACATTGAGGATAAAATATGTTATGGTTATTTTTGAGGAATTTGTCTCTTTTTTTGTAATGTTATGAAATTGTGTTGTTTTTGAAAAAGGAAAACACACAGACTGTGTGACAACCCGTCACGTCAGACAAAGCTGTGGGAATCGATCCCACAACTAAAGTGCGATTGGGATTTATCGCCTACCACTGGACTACGTGAAGTCCCTGATTAGTATGACTAATTCTCTTTAGTTAAATGATTTTATGGATTAATAATAAGTTTATTTGGGATATTATGTTTTATAAAATGGGAATCCTAAGTATTGGGAAATGATTTGGTGATTAAGTAATAAAGGTTATTTTGGAAGACATTTCTGTCTTTTGGGAACACTATATGCTTAAGGAAAATAAAATACTATGGGATTTAATTTGTGGAGTAATGGTTGAAATATTATTTTCAAAAAATCAATGTTTTTATTTTGGACATAAGGTGATTTGGGTTATTTAAGGAAATGATTAATCTATCATAGAGAATATGTTTTTAGGTTAATTACACTTCAGTATGAGACTTTAAGAGTAATTGATATTTCTGGAGATAAATGTTAAAATTTACTATAGAACACTATGTTATTAAATATTTTTGAGTTTTGGGTTGAAATATTAGTTTGGATTATTTTGAATAATTTTAAGGACAATTGTATATTTAATAGTCTTTCCTGAACTTTGGGTTCTTTTTGTTGAATTTTTCAGATTAAGAGTAGTATTTCTTTTTATAAAGGATTATCCTTTTGGGTATTATCTGATCTTGTACTAACCAATTTTGGTTTTGGTTGATGTCTAAAGATAGGGTAAATATATAGTTCATCTTATATTGGATATGTGATAATATAGAAGTTTATTCTTGCACTTCAGGTGTGACCAAGTCTTCTTGAATACTTACCATTTGGAAAAAATATGAGTTTGTGGTAGAATTTTATTAATGGATGACACTCTACATGACAAGTATGTATATTTACTTACAATATTAGTCTATTTATTAATAAAATTCTTCATCTATATAAAAATGATCTTGAAGAAAAAATGTTATAAGCTCTCTTTTATCATCAGACTTTTACCCAACCACAAATTTATGGTATTGTGGTGGTTAACTTTCTGTGATCAAGTTACCTATCACTCTCTATTAATATATGAGAGTTAGTTTATCTTAAAAATCCAAGATTTCATAGAATCCTAGTATCTTTTGTCTCAGGTGACCTTTGTATTTCTCTTCCTTTATTTTAAAGTGATATTTTTATTGACTCTTTCTTCTATGTGGGACTTTCAATGAAGTTTCTAAGCCCAATTTTAAAATTGCGAAGATGCAATTCCCAAAAGGGCGGAATGATGTAAAATCCCAGGAAAATAAAGAATATAACATTTTTATATTTATTAATATTTTTTAATTAAATATTAATTTTACTTTAAAGTGGATTATATGTTTGATGGAGTACCTGATACGCAACAATGGGTTTCTTTGAAATCTTACGTTGCACACTAACAATATAATATTATTATTTTAAATGATAGTTAACGCCTAGCCGTTGTATTGGAAGGAATGAATATAAATAATTAAAATATGATTATATATGTTTGTTAAATGTTTTTACATTTATACAATAAATTTTAGTGGCTTAAAATAAGAAATAATCCTATTTTAAGCATAAATACTCTAATATTCATTGAAGGGCCGATTTACCCCCTTTTGATGGTGAACCCTCTTTAAATCTAGTTTTGGTAATTTTTATATGTTATATTTGAAAAAATAAAATTCTTCTTTAAAATCGGGACATCAAAATTTACATTGGGTAAATTTTTGAAATTTTTCTGATAAAATTCATTTTTTAATGAATAGTGAAAAATACTGTATTTTAATTCAAAACTGCCTTTTAATCTAATATATTTATAAGGTTAGATCATAATTTTAATTTGTTTTAAAGTTTAATTATATTATGTTTTTACCATTTAATCCAATTTTGGTCATTTAAGTAATTTCACTTTGAAATTGGACATATATAAGTGTCAATCTTTTGATAGTTATTATTTGTTTAAAACACGCTTGTTGTTTTGAAAGTGGGAATTAATTTTAAATTAATTTCTGCCTCTTAGGTGTTTTTAATTTATTAAAATGGGTTCTATATTTTTAATAAGTAGGGAAAAATTGGGTACATAGGTAACTTTTAATTTCAGACAATATGAATATTTACTTGAGTAAAAAAAATTTTTACCAAGGTTAAAGGGTAAATCTGGTAAATGAGGGTAAAAAATAATATTATAATAATATTAAATTACCCTAACTTGTGTCTTAATCCTATGTTTTGATACATTTTCGGCAATGGGAATACTTGGGTAGATTTTGGGACCCCATGGAGCTACATGGGAGTGATAATGACACATTATATTAATTAATTTAAAGTAAAGAAAAAATTTACATAAACACAAATTTTTTAGTAAATCAATTTTCACATAGGGTTATATAGGATATATCTTCAACTATAAATATTTATTTTAAACTGAAATATTTTATACAACATGGTATTTTTTTTATAATTTTTAGACATCAAATAAATAAAATTATTTTTGACACAATAATGATGTAGTGTTTACCTCGTTACGGAATGATTTAAATAAATAAGATTATAAAGTTTAAAACAATATTCAAAAACAATAAAATTATTATTAGATTATTTTATTTCTAAAATTAGTAATATTATATTTTACTTTAATTAGTTTTGGAACTTTATAAACCAAAAATAATTATATAATAAAATACTATTTTTAAACTTTCCTAAAGAGCCCCTCCTCCCCCTTATAAAAAGCCCTCACTTCAATCCCATTCCTCACACTTCTCAATCCCCTTGGATTATACAACCTCTATCCGATTAAGCTCCATAAATCCCTCTCCTCCTCCTATACGCCTTCCCCTAGGCATAAGGAAATTCAAGTAAACCTTTTGGTTCAAACCAAAGGGAGATACCTGATTTAAAGGTAACATCTTCTCTTAAGTTCTTTTGTTTTATTTTCCTTCTCCAACCAACCTAAAATCTTCGTATTCCTGAATTTTATAGAAAAAAAGTATCATAAATATAATAGGTGGTTTTTATGAGAAGTATTCTAACTAAACTTACACAGACCTCTATCTTATGGATACGAACATACAGTTTTTGTGGGTGGTGAACTACTGCCTCACGAAGCAATGATTGTTCAAATATCTCCAACCACCTCCCATGGTGGTCATTATGATGGAACTTTATTTATATATGATATATATTATGTTTATTTTTTCTCTATGATTCATTGTTTTAATATCCATCATCTTCTGATGAAATCATCATCCACTTCACTTCATCAAATGGAATTAATCCTTCTCCATTGCGATGCTTATACATTTGAGGAAATTAAAACTGCTAGAAAATTCATTTCACTCAATTTTCTTCTTAAAACCTAAAACAACTCAAATATATATTTTAAGTTAGATCAAATTCATTTAAATATTTTATTTTTATTTTCGTAAAACAAGTTTGTAAAGGATTCATTTCCTCAATAATCCTCGTAATATTTATAACCATTTGGAATATTTAGGAATTGGTATTATAAAATCAGTGAGCTCATAAATTAATTGATGCCATTATATGACATAATAATATTTAATAAGATAAATTATAATTTTATTATATGTAATATTCAATTAAAATAAAATTTCCATGACTTAGTGGATCAATTGGAAGGTATAAATCGAATTAACCACATTATGTAGTCTCTATAGACAGGGTAAATAATTGAAGTAAGAAGTAGAATTCCTTCTTATGAGGATAATTTTTTTCATCTTATAATGGAGATAGAATCACTAGGGTTTTAACTAAACCATGGGAATCGTAACATCCACTAGTATGGCTTGACTAAAATCATATATGGGAGAAGTCAAGCTAATGGAAAATGATATGTTATCTATGCTAGTTAATAACCACTTGCGACTTCCACCATTACTTGTCTTACCGTAAGGTCTTATGCAAAGGTATTGAGTATTTGAAGTAGATGTTTGGATGATATAAACATGTAATTTTAAATTTAATAAAATATATTTTAAAAAATATAGTTTTTTCATTTTTATATTTATTTATATACATTTAAGATTTTTATTAATTTTATTTTTGAATAATGATGTTAATTAAATGGAAAATATTTTTTTCAGTAAAAATATTTTAATAAAATAAGATTAATAGTTTGTAAAAAACTATTCAAATTTAAAAAATTATGAAAAATACACTGAATTTTAAAAGAGGTATTTTCATTGAATTTTATTTATATATAATACATTTTTTAACTTAATTAAATTAATCTCTCTTGAAGAATTATTTTAATAGATTTTTTTGATGTTATATATGAAAAAATAAGTCATAATTCAAATAAATATTATTACTTTTTAATGAATAAGTATAAAAAAATTATTATACCTAAAAATACTTTGTTTCAAAAGTTATTTTTCATGCGTTAGGTGTTCTTATGACAAAATTAATATCTACCACATTTAGAAATTGAATAAAATAAAATATATTTAATATTTGGGATCATAATTTATAAATTTAGTGATACATTCAATTTCATTTTGAGGAATAAAAATAATTTACTAAGGTAAAAATTGAGTTACTATAGTAAAGGTAAAATGAATAAAAATTGTTAAATTAAGGGGAAATCGTATAATATAATAAATATTATCTCTAGATGTGTGTATGGGTGAATTTTTTACCTACACTTATCCTGTTTTCATTATTTTTTCACTTCAGATCCACATTCCAATAAAAATTGTACTCATTATTCATTAAGAAATTGGTATTTATGAAAATTTGACTCAATATCACTTATAAAAGGACCACTACTCTACTCACCTCAAAGAATAACCTTCCTTAATATACCACCCAAATATTATACCAAATTATATTCCTCTGTATCCTATCTCACATTTGGAAACCTTTATTCATAACAGGTAGCTTAAAATCCTTCATTTCCAGGAGGCTCCCTAAGAGAATATTCAAGTATTCAACATAAGTGTTATCCTCTACATAATCATTTACCTTTATCTTTTTAATCCACTTATTCTTAAATATAATTTATAAATTTAATAAAATAATTTTAAAAAATTAATCTTCAATGAATGTGATATTAAATCTATAAAATAACATGTTCTTATTTTTCATTCATTATAATGCATTCTTCTTTAGGTTAATTCTACCACCTATATGAACGATTCTATAATGGTTATATTATAGTTGATTAATAAAAACTAAATAATTCTAATTGGATATTATAATAGTTAATTTCAAATATTTCCATAATTATTTAATGATAATATATATATTAATATTCATTAACAAAATCATTTATCTTTACTGAATAGAAATTCATTAAAAAAATTGATTTTAACTGCTCTTTACAAACTTTCACTATAATATACATAAAATGACCATTTCCCTCCATTAATTTATTATAAACACAATTATAAACTATATGAACATTCTAGGGGTGATTGGAACAAGATCAAAGGCTAAGGTCTGAAACCATCATACCAAATCATGCACAGAAAAAACAAGATAATTAACACCTCTGTGTTAATTTTATCAAAGAATGTTAAATAAATAGGTAAAAATTTATAAATAAATAGAATCATGAAAATTTAATTAAAAATGGTTTTTATATAGTAAAATAGTAATCCTAAAAATGATTATACAATAGGATAAATCATAACTAACCAAATAGGAATCCCTGTTAAGGGTTTTTTTATTCAATTTCCATTTCATTATGCCATAATATTTCTTCTTTATCTATGTTACTATATGATTTATATATTCTTCGATTCTATTTTTCAAATGGTATTTTATCCTTTTCTCAAGGTAAATTATATTTTCATTTCAAAATATTCTTTTTTATGGACTTCTTTCTTCATAAAAAAATATAATGTTTTCAAGAATAATCTGCATCACCTCTATTACCTCTTTCTTATCCATGTCCATATTATTTATTATTAAAAATGTTTTATTTTATCATTTTTAAATCCATGTGTGTATTATATTCTATATCATTTATATTTATCTTTATCTCAATTAAAAATTATAATTTATAACTCTTTCATCAATGTGGGTTTTCTTTAAGAAATTTATAATATTCTTAAAAAGAATTTTTTTTCATTTTTTCATCACCCACTCTATATTTCACAACTTAATAGTTATATATTTTTAATTTTTTAATATTAGGGATTCTTTTAAAATAATGTTTTAAAAATATTATTTCACCTTCTAGAAAAGATTTTCTGAAATTGACATGTAACTTTATATTTTTGATAATGTTAAAAAAATTGTAAAAAAATTATTAATGTCCACCCATTTTCCCTATATATCTACAAGAATAATCTCTATGTATTCATTTTCATTATCATCCTCTATATTATCTTTTGAATTTTTTTAGATATTTATTTTTTTAGTTTTATCTGATCTAATTATTTATTTCATTTTATGATATAGCATTTGAAAATATTATGTTACCCATTTTCAATATATGGGGTTTTCAATATATGACATATTTTGGACTTCATGAGGTGAATATATGTATATTTTATCATTGAATACCCCAATGGAACTATTGAGGTGTTATATTTTCTTTTAATTGTGAGTGATGATCATTAGAATCTATTTTAAATGTTTTTGATGTACAACAAAGAAGAATTTTTTTTCCATTGTATTTTAGATAATACATTATATATAGGAAAATAGAAAGGTGATATAGTTTCTTCTTCTTGGAATTATAATATAAATTGTTTTAGTAGAAATATATATAAATATATCATATGATTTTAGAGTTGGATTTTATATGAATATACAAAAAGTTCTATGGTTACTGAGAGCATTTCCTATAATAGAATAGATTTATGGATTTTGATTAAGTTGTATAAATTAGGCATCTTAAAGAATCTATGACTTAGCTAGAATTGAAGATAAAAGGTATATGGATATGTGAGAATCCATATGTGGATTATTAAGAATGGTGGATAATATTATCATTGAAAAATATCACTTACATGATTATTTTATATGATCTAGGGTTGCTAGAGATATTCTGAGAAGGTTTTGAAGAATTTTTGGATAAATTACGACTTTCTTAATATTGAATAATTTTTTTATATTTCAAAAAATCAGTTTTAGTACATAAAATTATCTTTTGAGAAAATCTAATGGAAAATTGAAAGTTTTTGATGTATTGGATTCATTTTCACAATAAAAAAATTAATCACAATCGATGCATTAGAGTCATTCTAGGAATGGATTCGAAAATAAGAAATGGTATTACATGAATATGTGTCTTCTTAAGTTATTGTAAAAGTAACTCTACCTTATAATGGAATAATTTCCAAATCAATAAAATAAAAAATTAAAATTTCAAGGGTTTTATCATTATATAAAATTAACTTTTTCAATATGTAAGTCATTAATGGGTGAAATTTTAATTTGAGATTTTATAGAAGATAATTTCATAGATTAAGGTAATGACGTAGCACTGATTCTCAGAGACTTAAATATCATCATTAATTTTATTACCGTTATTTATGAAATGGTACTATTTGATGGAAAATAAGTAATAAACATTGAGTTTTCATACTATAATGAAAAATAACACCCCACTAATCTCTCTAAGAATAAAATACATGCCAAATCTAGTTCAGTATTTTGCGAGGTGGTCACATCATGAGGACAATTACTACACTGTGGTGAAAATGAAATTGTAAATATATGATGGACACCCCATAGTTCAAATCATAGTGTATTGTAGATGATTTTTCTTAATAAAGTAATATATTGAAATCCATTTCATGTCATGATGATATTTAAACATGAAAATATAGTGAGATTTAATGCCTTTAGAATTTATAGAGGTAAAGGTTACGATAATTTAGGTTATAATATGATGTTTAAAACAATTGAGAATTCCCGATATATTTTATTAGATTAGTTTTAATGATTCATGAAAAATTTATGTGAGGGATAATTAAAGTATTGAATATTATAAAGATAATATTTATAATGTTCTATGGATTAATATGATGAAAAATTGGAGAATAAATGTGGTTTTTTATCCAATAAAATTTCTTATTACAGATCTATTATATTTATAAAATATAATCCTAGAGATATTGATAAGGGTTTGTATATACAATTCATTTTCTATGGTGAGGAAAGTGGAATATATTACAAATTGTATAGATATTTTCTATCAATAAAGAAGAAAGATGATTTGTTATTTCATGCTCTCATGCATATGTTTTCCCTTTTTAACTTTAGATAATGGATGATGTTCATTTTTTGTTGTTGAATATATTCTGGTAGTCATGGACCCTGAATTTAGAAGAAATATCTTATGTTGTGATGAAAATTCATCCTAAATCATATTGAAGATCAGGTTCACTTAATAGTAGAACAAGGATTACTAAATGACTCATTGATAACTAGTATAAGTATTAATTATAGGTAATAATTGGTAAAGGTTAATATATAATTAGAGGGTTGGATGATACCTACCTAACCAATTAAAATGTTGAGTACTAGATGACACCTTCTCACACTTATGTAGTTACTTAACTTATTAAGTGATCATTTGTGTCTCATAAAAAAACTGAACATATCAAGGAGTAGTCACCCATTTTTTGGGTGAACCTTATAAAAATAATATATACTATTCCTGTAATTAATTAATATTTCATAAAATTTGGTTATATAATTAAATGGAGTGGATAAAGACTTTAACCAGTCACATAGGTTTATTTTTAAGTTGAAACTATAAAATATTATCACAAATCCAACACTTTTTTACGATACATCACCTTTAACCTAGGCTCTTCAAGTGATATCAAAGCTAAAAAATCTTCCACTATAATATCAAATGTATAATAATGTTTTAAAATAAATAATATTAATTAATTCAATATAATATGTGCTCTCATATCTAATGGAAAAAATTTGATGGTTGGAAGAATAGGATGATACCCTATTTTATTTCACAAGGACTTCATGTCTTTTTTGTTGTTATAGTGTTTTTTTGCAACATGAGATAGATTACACAATGATATTTTCTCATAAAAGAAATATAGAAGTTAATATAAATGTTATAAGTGCTTGTATTATTTCATAATCTGATAAAATTTATTCAAATGTAATGAAACTCAAGGCACCCAAAGAGATGTCGGATAAGCTAGACAATATTTTTTAAGGAAATGTCAAGGTTAAAAAATCCAAACTATATATATTGATATAAAAGTTTAAACATATAATAATGGTTTATAAAGATAATATTGATGACTAATTCACAAGGGTGAATTAGATTGTAAGACATTTCAGGTTCTTTAGAGACACTATTGATTACTCCATCATTTTCAATAAAATGATGAGAAATTTTCCTGATATGTTTAATTAATAAAATTATAATTTGGAAGAAAATTAAAACTTATCTCTTGATTAGTTACATACAAAATCTATAAACAATACAATGAAGAAAGATCTTATGTTTAAAAAAAATTCAAGGAGAAAATTTCATTCAAAGTATGAACATACTTAAGATCATTTAGGATTGAGTTAAGTCCTCTAGTGAATCAAAATATAGTGAAGAAAAGGATGAATAATATAAGTGAATTATGGATCATATATAAAATAACATAAAAAATTAAATGGTAAGTAAAAATGAAATCTTCCACTTAAATTATTCTTGTGTGATGAAACTGGTAATTTTTTAAATGATTGTACAAATGGAAAATCAGAATATATAAAGATTATGAACATGAATAATGAACCAAAAGTAAGAAATGGGGAAGAAGAAATATGGAATCTAATAAATATATTTTTATTAAGTATAATTTTCAAACGATAAAATGGATAATTATTCCAAGAAAATAAATGGAATTCTATGCCAGAAAATGTAGTTAACCTATAGAATAAATTCTTGAAAAGTTTTGAATTTTTTTTTCCATGTTGAAAAGAATCAAGAAACATAAATGTTTTAGGGTGAAGTTTAATAAACCTAAAATAATAACACGATGAATGATAAACATAAGGAATTTAATGACTGTAAAACCCAACACAAGATAAAATTAAAATATATAAATAAATAGGTTAGGAAGATAAATAAAATTGAGGATAAATTTTTCCACACCATGGTGTCACTTTTAGGTACTTATAACATTTTATTTTGACCATTTATTATCATTTATCAGGTAATTTTTTTGTAATTTTTTGGAATTTTTTAGAGTCTTTTGGAAGGTATATATTAGTTTAATTAATAGTGGAAATAATATTGGTTATTTATGAAACCATTTTGTAGTTTAAGGTTACCAAGAGGTGGTACACTGATAGAATATTGTTTGGTATAACTATGTGACTTTCTCTAGTAAAGCATGCAACTTTGGACAATAGAATATGTCATATTTGGTAAATTATTTTTCAAAATCTATGACCAAATCTTCAAAGTATCTAGAGGTACACTAATCCTTGAAATTTTGTCTCGTATTTTGTATATCCTTACATTCAATCCATTCTTATGGGTTTTAATAATCCAAAAAATTATATTTTTAATTTTATTTACCAACTGAATCCCTAATTAATTTTATGATCTCATAGGTTCTTGAAACTAAGGATGTCCCTTGAAAAAATTATTAATTTATTCCAATACATATATCAATTCCATTAATTTTGATGGTGGTGGATCTTGGGAATTAAAGGAATTATTTCTTGCTTTACTTGTTCTTATTCACACTTCTATATCTCTTATGTTAACCTTTGATACAATGATATATTTGTAGAGTTATAAAAATATCTATAGTTTTGTATATTACCAAATGGAAATTCATATAGATCGATTGAAGGAGAGGGATATGCAATCTGATTTTTATTACATCAGGTGTGTTTTAAGTAGGAACTTGACCATTAAGGTAGGTGTTTTTATAATTTATCGTTAATATATAAAAATTTTATTCCTGAACATATTTTATTAGTTTTTTTAAAAAAATATTCATTTTATGTTTCCATGACATTGTTTTTAAATGATGAAAATATTTGAAGAACATTTCCCAAAAAATGGTTTGGAATTAAAATGGAATATATTGTGAACATGATTTTGGAGATGTTGTTTTATGATTGATGAACTACTTATGTTTGATGATATTACCCAAGTAAAAAAGTTTTAATATTTAATGATGATAGATCATTGTAACCTATTTATGTATGTTGGTAGGCTATAAAAAACCTGCTAACAAGGTTTTCGACTACCTAAAAATATATTTATAATACAACATTAGCTAAACCTTTGTTAGATCTGATGGGGTTCCACTAACATATGTGGTATCCTTCCCTAGGCATTGAGGCTACTCACCACAGGGTGTTTGCATCCACTATTGATATTTCACTCATCACCAAAGTGTGAAAATTATATTTTAATAAGACCAAACATTATTTAGGGTTTTTCCCATGGTGTTAGATTAATGAAGTCCATTACTATTTGTTCCTTTCAAAAATATTTATGGATTTTTCTTAGAAATATGAGACTTGCATATGCTCTTCAACTTATTTATTTATTCATGGTTTTCAAAAATATTCTTGATATATGATTCTCAAAATGATATGAAAATATTTAGTTCCCCTTAAATTATCTAAACATGCGAAAATAATTTTTTATTTGTATTTTAACTCCCTAAAATGAACAAATTTGGTTTATTTATGAAATCCATCTTATAGAACACTTTTTGGGATCCTACTGGGATTTTTGTGCTCAAACACTGTATATAAAATTAGTTATTTTTAGACCTTGTTTTTTTCTGTTACAGGTAAAGTAAATGTGCCTCTTGGTGATGGTGGGTATGAAAGCTAAAGTGGTGGGATGTCGGTCATGGTGTGGTGGGTTATAGACCCTCATGTCACAAAAAGTTGGTATTTTGTTTGTTTAGTTAGATTTTTAATTGGTTCAACTTCTGGTTTGTCTCTTTTCATAATTTCGACATGAATATATTTCATAAATATAGTTTTTTTATTCCGGGTTATATTATATGATACTTGTATATTTGATATCTATTGTATATTACAGGAAAAATCATTCCAAAAGGTGTTCTTTGTTGCTCAAGAACTAGTCATCATCCCATAGGGATCGAAGACACCCTATAGACCTGGCTATAAGCTAGTTCGGATTCCCAATTTGATTGAGGATCTGGGCTGGTACCTAAAAAATTTCCCAATAATGGGAATAAATAATTTAAGAAAATTGATCTTATAAAAGTTAATGTATTTGAACTAGAAAATTGGTTGAATGAGGTTCAAAATAAATGTTTTTTAAAGGAAGAATAATTAAATAAGACACAAAAATGATTCATAATGATAAAAATACCATTGATAGAATGGGATATAACCATAAAAAATCTATTTACATTAATATATAATTATATCAAACTATAGATAATTGTTTTCAAAAATATTAGGTGAAGTCTTCACTTATTAATTCCAATAATGTTAAGTCTGTCTAATAATGTAGGTTATAGAATAAACTTTTATCAATTTTGGGTTGAGAAAAATCATTATAGGACCACTTATACAGTAAAGAAAATTTGGTATATCTATATAAAGACATTTTCCCCAAGTTAAAATCAAAAGAAAGAAAGTAAATAACCAATAAAGACAGAAAAATATGTAGGTAGATTCATCAATTTCATATAAAATTAGGTATTATAGGCAAATTTTTGTGTTTTGGAATCCTTGGGAATAAGTATTATAGTTGTTGGAATAAAATTTCATTTCCATGAAGTCAAAATTTCAAAGAATTATGGTGCATTCATCCAATGAGAATAAATAAAAATTCTAAGATGAATCAATTATAATCATTAACTTTTCACAATTTCCTATTCAAAATAGATTTTGTAGCATGGATGAAATTTAAAAAATTTATGACTAACAAGGTCACTATACTAAATAATTCATCATAATTCCTCTTAGAGAACCTCTTTTGGATGTTGGAAATAAAAAATTCTCATAGAAGACACAAAATTGAAAATTCACTTCTTGTTTTGGTGACTCTTAAATCTATAAAGAGAATCAATACATGGATTCTTGACAGTGTATATTCATCTCACATTATTGGGGATACAAAAATATAAAATAAAATTTAATAACATGATGGTGATTCAAGAAATTTAGAAATAAAAGAACTTTTAAGGTTATAGGAATTAGTACTGTTGTGATTGTATCTTAAAAGTTGAAATCAAATGACGTGTTGTCTATTGATGGGATTAAACATAGCATATTAAGTATAAGAAAACTATGTGATAGTGGTACTGAATTTAGTTTCTAAAGAAATAATTTCCACTTTAATATAATAAAAATGGAATAATTACAACCAAGAGTAAAATAATAAGTTTAAATATATTCCAAATTGGTGAATGAAGTAACTCCTATTATATTAGTGAAAAAGAAGAAAATAATATTTTTTAAAAATTTTTTTTTTAAACTTGGTCAGAATGGTTTATGTAAAATATTATCAGAAAATATATGGATAGATATCCCCCACTAAATAGGGACATATATGTTCTTTGTGAGTCTTTTCAAAAATGGAAATATTATATAAGGACAAAAAGAGTAGAAATCATGTCCCTCGGGATACTTAAGTAATTCACTCATATTTATGTAGGCTAATGAGATATCAATGAACTATTATTTAATTATACTTTATCGAATTTCTTTATGACTATACAAGAATGAATAATGTGGTATTTTAAAGCATAAGTCAGAGATAGTAGAGATGTTCATGACTCTTAGGAGGGAAGCTAAGAAAAATCTTTTCATCTATATTAAGAAACTGAGAATTGGTAATGGTAGGGCATAAAATTGACATTATTTTTGAATTATATATTGATTAAAATAAAATTAAACATCATTATAACGATCATTAAAATCCCTAATAGAATGTAATTAATGAAATAATGAATAGAACCTTGGTTTAAATGAAAAGAACTATACCTACTAAATTTAAATGCTCAAACTTATTCTAGAGATAAGATATAACAAAATATGTAAATATTTGAAATGGATGTATGTTTAGAACTAATGAAATATTACTTTCAATAAGATTTGGTACTATAATAAGCAAATTTTAAGCTACATATATTTCTTGGAATTCCATGTCTTATTGAGATCAAAAACTGAAATTTGGGAAAATTTGATGACAAATCCAATGAAGATATTTTTCTAAAATACTTATCCAATATAAAATGATACAAGTGATATAATGATAGGATTCATATGGTTGTAAACACTTATAATATCAATATTATTGAAAATTAATTAATATTTGATGATCAAAATGAAACTAATTTTGAAATTTCTATTGAGGAAAACATGTATATTTATATATAAAATAGTGATGTGATTGCTGAATCTAAATTGATAATACTTATATTGATTTAGATCATACAAGTGAGAATGAAGATATAGATGGAAACGAGAAATAGAAATATCAAAATCTGAATAATAAAGGTGAACTAGAAATATTATTGAAAATAATGATGTATCTTTTCAGACTAAAGGAAGATTGAGATTATAAAACTAAAATGAATCAGTTTAAACTATAAGAATGTTAAGGTTTTGCAATCAAAAACCCCAAATCAATCAAATTTAGACACATTATGTTATAGAGGTTATTAATCATGGATAATGGATAGAATAATTGAATAAGGAGTTGAAATTTATTACAGATAATCCCCCTTGTAATATTATTCCAAGACCAAAAGTAAATAATGTGATTAGAACTACGTGGGTGTTCAGAATCAAGATTAATGGTAAAGGTCAAATTTCAAAAACAAAAGTCTATAATGCGTGTTAAGGTTCTTCTTAGAATAAATGAGTTGATTTTAGAGATATGTTTTCTCTTTTTTCAAGACTATAGTCTATAAGTATGTTCCTTGATATTATAGACCCCTCACACTAAAAAATTTACCAAATGGATCTAAGGTAAACTTTCATGAATAGAGAACTTTAATAAGAAGTATATATTAAAAAACATGGTGGTTTTATGCTTAAAAATAATGTAACCATAAGTTATAAATTGAATAAAAATTTATATTAGTTAAAATATGCTCTTCATAAGGTGACCTACACATTTCATACATAAATGTTTCATTTTATTTGATGAAGATTCATTATATATAATTATGATCCATTCCATAACAATAAAGTGTTAGTTTATTTAAAAACATGGATATATAAACAATTTCTACATAAAATATCTACATCATATCACATTTATTTCTTCATAATTAATAACCTTCTTAGACATATCATTATTGAAACCTTTATTCATATCCTGGGTAAAATGAAACATAATAATGATTAGGCTTAAATGATCAATAAATGTAAACAAGGGAGATGAAAATCATCATTTATTCCTGACAGAAGCTTCAGAGTTTGAGAAAATGATCTTAACATTTGAAAACCATACCATGTAACTCAAAAATCATAATCTTTAGACATAATAAAAATAATGGATGTTTATAAATCATGAATCAAAATGGATTAAAATAACATTATCCAATATAGAATATAATTAGCATAATATCATTTCAAAAATAATAGAATAAAGGGTTTCATAATCAAAATATTATAAATATTATTCCAGGGATTTCCACTAATAAATTCATCACATGATAGGCTTGGGGTAACCATCCATGTACCTAATTTAGACTTGGAACAACCTCTCATGTATAATCTTTTGGGCTTTAGATGACTTCCTACATACCCTATTTTGGTCTTGGTATAACCTCTTATTTACTCTGTTTTGGGCTTCGGATAAACTCCCATGTACCCTATTTTTGGGCTTAGAATAACCTCTCATGTAGCCTTTGAGAACATAAAACAATAAGATTAACTTAATTCATTATAGGGATATAATGGACCCACTCCTCTTATAATAACTATAGATTCATATGTATTCCACAATATTATTAAAACATTTACCATTTCATCATAGCATAACCTAAGGAAAATAAAATTGGTTTTATCAAAATTACATATTCATAAAATTAAATCATATAAGGAAGTAATATTTATAGTATCATTGGGTCATATCCTCAATGATACATAAGTAACATTAAATGATTTTATCATAGACAAATAATTCCTTTAATAGATCATGGATACATTTCTTGTGGAAAATAACCTTTTTATTTTTAAATCACTTATTTAAAATGAAAAAATTTACAAAATATTAAGGAAATTTTTTTATTTTAAAAGAACAATTTAATCTCTTTAAATCAATCTTCAAATCATTTAGTGATAATAAAAATGTAAAATTGTGTAAATTCAATGTATTTTTATGAAATTCTTCCATTCACGTTTTTGGTAAAAAAATTAAAGTACCTCATTTAAAAAAGGTATAATGATTCCTTTTAAAGAAAGTAAAAAAAGTAAAACAAGGGTAAAATAATTTAAATAATCATAGGATAATATTGAAAACATTCTTCAAAAAATATTACTGAAAATATATAACTGTAAGGAAATTATTCTCAACTGAATAGTAAAAAATCAATTATTATTGAAAACAATAATTCGGTATCTTGAGTTTATAAAGAGAATAAAATTAAAGGAATACATAAAATCTCCAATAATAACCATAAGATAAGAAAATAAATTATATTTTATGGATAAATATCGTAAAATTTCATCATCGCAAAAATAATCCTGAAAAATCCTAATAAAATTGAGAATGTATCATAAAACACTTACCACATTGGATAATTTTGAATCAAAACCCCCAAGAAAAAAATGATACTTTAAATAAATTGAATAAAAATATATTAAATATATATCATATAAAAGGTTCAACAAATACACATTATAAACATAAAGAGGTGTATGACATCAAACAGGTCTCAATGAAATAATATTGGGATGAAGAACCCTTTCCTGTTGTCCGATTTGGTTCATAATTTCTCTAAAATACAGAATAATAAATTTATATTTATAATAATTATATACTAGATCCATTCAGAAAATTATAATATGACATATTATCTACTTAACCTTTCAACAACAATTTATTAATAATTATTTATTAATACCATTGTTTTGGGTGAGAACTGTTTCATTTTTCATGTATGTATCAGTTTAGAAGTTATAGTGTTTGCAAATTATTCATGGTTAAATAGTCTCTGGAATGTTAATGAATTCATCAGTATCATATTTAATCATCATTTACCCTATTATAACTAATCATATAAATTGTTTATGAAAATCAATTGCATCACTTCATGGAGACAATAGTCTATAAGTATACGCGAGTGATGTCTCAATTTTTATAAGGATGTAATGAAAGAAATTTAAAGAATAATTATCCTTTAAATAATAATTATTACACCATGAATATCATATATGAACATTAAATACACCATAATAACCATACATGAAATATTTTGATGTAAAATGAATCATATCTCTTCGTGGAGGCGGTAGTCCACACATATGAATGAACGATAGTTTAATTTCAGATTTGATGGAAAAGTATGTGGATAAAGGTTATTAACTCATAATAATAAAATATTAGTATATTTAATATACTGATTATTAAATATTTTAATGATTAAGATATAAATTATGGAGGTAATATAAGAAGTACAATTAAATATATTAGTTATGAAAATTACCTCCCCTTTGAGAAACCCCTTTTGGATATCTTCTCAATAACTGTAGGGATGGAATTTTTTAATTTAAATAACCTAAAAAACATTTATATGTATTCTTAGAAGAGTTATTTTCATGTTTTAATTGATATAATTTGCTCAATGTTTTTTTAATAATAGAGGAGTGGTGGTGTCCTTTTATAGTGAAAGAAAGGACACACTTGGAATAACTTAATAGATTTAAATATAATATACCATTTTTCATCTGTAAGTGGCACCAAGTGGCCAAATTGTTTTAAATAATATATTTTAAGGTTGAAATACATTCAAAAAATAATGTTTATATTGGATTGTGTGGAATTTTAAACCGTACCAATTTATTTAACCCTTTCTTTAACTCGTTTTTAATATTAACTATGATAACAAATTTTTCAATACAAATCGGTTATAAATTTACTGATAAGGTAAAAAATGGCTACCTAATAGACAAGTTATGAAATTTTGTACTATATCTCATCACGCTTATCCATTTTATATATCTTATCATTTTAAAATCATTTAATAAAATATTACATTACAAAAAATATCATTAATGTTATTTTATGAACTATTCAAATATTTTGACTTTAAATACATAAATACAAGAGTGGAATTTAAATATAAACTCTTTAACTATAACTTATACACTATTATTAACCCTAAAATTAATGTGATGCCATAATTAATCCCAAAACTTTTACTTTTGATGTTTTTAAACTCATTTACTTTGATATTTATACTACCTTCACAGACACAATCTCAGTGTTGTGTAAGCATTTAAGGCAATTATAAAATAAATAAAAACAAAAAATAAATTTACATAATAAAAATAAATAAATTATTTAAAAAAAATTATATTCATTCATAAAAACTTATTATACCTCTATTAACAAATAAGATAAATTAAAAACTACATATTGACATTTTGGAATTCTCCTTTGTTTAATATAATAATGTTGAAATTTTCAATGAATAATGTCACAAAATTTATATATCCTCAAATATTGTAAAATTATAGTGTAAAAAAACTCATAAAATAAAAATAAGGTTGGTTTTATATATATTTTTAAATCCTTATCACGTTAGTTTTTAATTTAATTACTTAATTTACACTTACTGAGGTGATAAATATTACCATGGATCCTATAAAAAATAAAACCGTCTTACTTACCAAATTTTAAACACCTTATTAAAAATATGAAATCCATTTTTTAAGATTAAATTTCTATAATTTGTATAAATAAATTTCAATACAAATGCATAATTCACTATAAGATATAATATTCTATAAAATTGTGTTTTTAAGCATAAAATGAACATATACAATATATATATATATATATTCACTGTTACTAGGGAATTATATAGATTATTTTTTAAAAAATAGATCATATATTAGTTAAAAAAATCAAAAATATAA
Source organism: Viscum album (assembly GCA_963277665.1). Taxonomy (NCBI): domain Eukaryota; kingdom Viridiplantae; phylum Streptophyta; class Magnoliopsida; order Santalales; family Viscaceae; genus Viscum; species Viscum album. The sequence goes on along the minus strand of OY728160.1, from coordinate 1,835,870,385 downwards.
TGGGACTTTTAAATTATGTTATTTAAGGAAAATAAAAGGCATTTTTATAAAAATATATATATATTCACTATTTATATAAATGTAAATATTTTTAGAAAAATAAAATTAATTACCCCAAAGATAATATTGAAATTTTGATTTAAAAAATTTTATTATTTCATTAAATTTAATTTTATATTAATGGTATAAATTAATTATAATGTTCCTGTGAAATATTCTATAAAAATCATTTTTTAAAAATCATACTTTTGAAGCATTAAATGTATACCAAAAATTATGTACTCATTTATTATTAATTAATAAATAAATTTTTATTATAAAGAAATTGATTAAATAGTTTTAATAATATACTTATTCTTATTCACAATTCTGATTTAAAATATTTGTTATAATTGCCACATTTAAATAAAAATATTTTTCTAGTATATAGTAGTTCTCTTAAAGCTCGGTGATGCGTGTTAAGAAATCCAAGAGCATAATATATTATATTTTTGTGGTTTTAGATTATAAAACATTAAATAAATTGAATCCTTGAAATTTTTATCTAAGTAATCAAGGGTTTAATGTTAAGAAAATACTTTTTTTGAAAATCGACTCTGTACAAGGTGATAAAAAAATTCCATTCAAAGGGGGAGTGGGAAACCTAATGTTTACCTAAAATAAAACATAATTGGGTTGCTATATAAGGAGAAAATTATTTGGAAGATAAAATATGGACTTATAAGGGAAATACATTCTAAAAATAATATTAGGTAGTGATAGAGAACAAGGTCATGAGAGAGTTGATGACCACAAAACCATAAATTAGTAATTGATAAAGTAGACCATCATTTAATTAGTAATTATGGTTAAAGAATAACATTTTTATTTTAATATCATTTTCCTTTAGTTTAGGTATTCATTTACCATCATGATAGTGAACATGATAAAATATAAAAACTTGATTTATTTCCACTTCTTAATCATAATTACATCATTTGGTTGTGCTTCCATAAATTTCCAATTCATTTATTACTCAAAGAAATAAATATTCAAGAATAATTTTCCAGGCCTAAAGCACTAAAATTTAATTTCAACAAATCATAAGATCTATAAAATAATGAAAAGACATTCCTCCTATATATATATTTATTAAAACCAAAATACTCAATACATGTTATCTAAATGAAATAATACATCAATATCTAAACCCTCAACAATATCAACTAAAGTTTTTTTAAATAGTTAATCTTAAACTCCACCAAAATATGTCTGACGGAATTGATAAGCCAATTATTTTTTAAAAAAGTCCCTAAATATCTAAAATTAACTTAAATTTATTCCCTAAACAGAAAAATATATCATAATGTCACACACCATACTCATGAATACTGTGACCATATATCCTCTTAAAGCATATTAATCCTTTCCCAAAATAACCTGGATCACCATAAAAACTCAATGAAAACATAAATGATTATAAAAATTAACTTTATCAATATTACCTGAATAAAAGCATAGACTATATACTATATTATATAAATAAAAAATTTCAATAAACTATATCAAAGATAACATAAATCACTTTTTCTTCAAATCACTAATCAATAATAAGGTCATCAATACTATCTAATTTACTTTATTAATATCAATCATCATGTTAACCAAACTAAATATTATTATCTCAGCATTAGGAAAATATTAAGGGTCATATATTCTATAATTTTATGATTTCCAAAAATATCACCCTACTACTGAATATATTTTCTAGGTTCCCAATACCATTAAATATATACTGGTAAATCCTTAATGTAATACAAAGGTAGCTCAATCCTTTGATGTTTCATGATTCTTGTAACCATAATTTAATTGATTAAACACTTTTATAACATAATTATAAAATACTATTACATAAATATTTCAATCATTAAACTATAATGATTAGCATAAAATAGGCCCTTCCTTTTTTTAGGAGTTAGTCCTTGTATTGGGGAACTAACATGGATAATTCCCAAGATACTCTAACATAGGATATTGAGTAGTAAATAGTAATTTAGGATGTACTTTATTTCCCTCTATTGAAGTATTTATTTTCCATTGGAAATTACTTTATCTATGTCCTTCTTTTACACAACCAAAACATCTTCCTATTCCATTGAGACATTTCCTTGGGTTCTTCTTCCCAGATTCTCAACATGTGGGAACCTGAATTTTCTTTCCATGATTGTATTAATAAAACTAAATTTTTTATTGTTTGGTTCATCTAGTAAATTTTATATTTTTAGGTTTTTAATCATATATCTAGATAGATTGATATTTGAAATTACAATCTTTCACATTCTATATCCCATTTAATTTGGTTTCTTGTGAGGAAAGTCATTGAATCGTCTATCACATCCAGCATTAACATTATTCCTTATGGTATATTCCATTGAATAAAACAAAAAATAATTGTATTATAATAGTTAATCATAGAGAGTAATCATAAAATCATGAAAAATATTCCATAGGTGTCTAAATTAGGACTCCTTATTCTCAAATATATGAAACCTTAGGTTTAAAAAAAGGCATCCATTATCATTATTAATTTAAATATATTATGATAGTTTGTAAGTAATATATGTATTAACCCATGAATATTCCCCAATAGTGTCTTTCTTGGTGCATATTCCTAATCCCACTCTTCATACACTGATAAAGATCAATTCAATACCCAATATATCTCATTCAGAGTTGTTACCCATTATAGAATTCATAGAAAACCTTCTTTCACATTCTATTATCCAGACATAGATATTTTTTCTAGGAAAACCACACCCCTTTATTTATCATAAAATATGATTTTCTCCTTTAATTGGGATTATCATATGGGTTATCACAAAATTTTTCACAACCTTGTTTACAAAAAAATTAATCCTTTATCTGATGAAAACTAATGCAACCCAAACATATCATATATAAATATTACATATTATGGAATTAATATTTATTATATTTAACCATGATACATTCCATAACCGTAAAGGTTGTATGCCTTTGGAAACCTATATACATTAAAAAAATGGTGCCTAAAATACCTACCACATCTCCCACATTGTACATCACAAATAGAACCCTTATTATAAATATCACACATAAAACTATTTTTCATATCCTAGGGGAAATGAAACATAATATAGGGCGGGATTATAAGATCTATAATGGTAAATAAGGGAGATATCAATGAAAATTTAAGAATAATATTAGAATAAGGGTATAATAACATCATCTTAACATTTTAAAACCATATCCAAAAATTCTTAGATTATAAGAATGACTCAAAGAAAAAATATTGGTAGTTCATAAGTCATAAATCATAAAGGAATCAAATATCATGATTCATGAGAGAATAACATTGGCATATGATCATTTCATAAAATAGTGGCATTGGTGTGGGATAATCATAATCATAAAAAAAAATTCTCAATGGTACCCACCAAGTCATTAATCACATATTAGGATTTGGAAAAAAAACCCATGTACCTTATTTTGTCTTGGAATAACATCATATTTACCCTCTTTTATGCTTGAAGAAACCACTTATATACACTATTTTGGGCTTGTGATAACCTCTCATATACCCTCTTTTGAGTTGGTATTACTTCACATGTACCATCTTTTTGGGATTGGTATAACCTATCATATACCCTTTGAGATCATAAAAAATTAAGCATTATCCAATTAATTGGAGGGATATAATATAACACCTACCACATAATCAAAATCCACACATATATATGCCATAATATCAAGAGAAAAATGATCATTTTATCATAGCATAACTAGTGGGAAATAAAATAGGTTACATCAATATCCCAGCATCATAATCATAAAACATATAGAAAAATAATATGGATATGTCATAGGATAATATCCCCAATGAATCATAAATAACATAAATGGATATTATCATAGAAATAATTTCCTTTACAAGATCACTGAAACATTTTTTTGAAGATAACACTCTTTTCATTTTGAAATCATTTATTTAAAATATAAAATTTTAATATATATATATATATTAAAGAAAAAAATTTATTTTAAAATAACCATCTAAAATTTAAAATAAATTTTCAAATCATTGGGTAGTCATTATGGTGAGAAATTTTGTTCAGTCCATATTTGATAAACAAAATATTCCTTTTACATTTTCTATGAAAATTAAAATTTACCCCATTTAGAAAATGATTAGAAGATTCTATATACAAAATTTTATAGTAGTTAAAATATATATATAAATGAATTTTAAAAATCATTGGTGAAGAGTAAAAATGTTTTAATTAAAATATGGACATGGTTGAAAACTATTTCTTCCCGAATAGTAAAACAAAGTCTATTTTACTTTAAAATATCCTATAAGTATACTAAATAAATAAAGAGAGTAAAATGAAATGAAGAAATGTAATATTTATAAATAACTATAGTATAATAGAATACATAATATTTATTTACAAATAAATGATATAATTTTATCATTGAAAATATAAGAATAAAAAATCCCAGAAAAAATGAGATTGTAACATGAAACCCTTGCCAATTTAATAACAAGTGAATCATAGAAACCGTGAAAAAAATAACTCAAAAATTAAATTTAAATAATATGAATATAAATATATTCATGATATATAATATCTAAGTTTCAATTGATACACCTAATATACATAAATAGGTGCATAACATCAATCATGTCTCAATAAAAAAATATCGACATGAATAAACCTTAACTTATATTTAAAATAATTAGTAAAATACTTTATAATAAATTTAAACATGATTTAATTATATAAAATAACATTTTAAACACTTATAATATCGTATATTATCCACTTATAACATTTCGACACCAATTTATTTACAATTCATTATTAACTCTCAGTTTCCTGGGGATAACTATTTCGTTCTTCATGTATGTTTCTATTAGGTTGTTATTGTCCATGCCCATTGATCATTGTTACATAATATAAATTATTTTTTATACAATAATTATCATATTTAATCATTATATATACTTTTATAACAATTTATAAAATGTTTTGATGAAAAATTAATTACATTATTTCATGGGAATGATATTCTATACGTACGCATGATGGATGCTTCCACTTTTTGATGGATGGAATAAAAGAAAGGTAAATAATAATTAACCTTTTTATAATTATTATTATATCATAAATATAAGATATGAACATTAAATCAATCATAATAACCATCCATGAAATATGATGATGGAAAATGAATCATATTACTTTGTGGAGGCTGTAGCCCACATGTATGAACAAGTGATACTTTCCTTTCCCATTAGATGGAAAATTAGATGGATAAAGCATATTAAATCACTATAATAACAACTCAATATATAGGATATACTTATGTTATTGAATTTTAATTCTTATTACAAAACATAATTAGGTTAATTAATAATTAAAATGAAAGAGATCAATTAAGATAATTACCTCATATTTGGGAAACCTCCTTTAGAACTCTTCTCAAGGCCCATAGGGATGACCTTTGGAGGATAAAATCGCCTAAAATTTTTTTGTAATGATATTTAAAATTTTTTTAGGTTTTACTATAATTATTTCTCTCTAGGTGGTGTGAATAATAGAGGAGAGGTAGTATCATTTCATAGTTAAGGAAAGAACACACTTTGAATTAAATAAAAGATTTAAATATAATAAAATATCTTTCATCTGAAATTGGAATATAGTGGAAAATATTTTTAATATAATATAATTTTATTTTTAAATAACTTCAATAAAAAAAATTATTGATTTATGTGAAATTTAAAACCTCATATTTTTCATTAAACCCTTCGTTAACTCATTTTAACCTCAATTGTGGTAACAACCTTTTCAATAATAAAGGGTTATAAATTTAACCATAAGGTAAAAATTAGATCTTAAATTGATAATGGATAAAATTTTAGACCATATCTCATCCCCCATATCATATTTAATTTTTTAAAATTATTTAAATTATTTAATAAAATATTATTTTACAAAAAATATAATGAATGTCATTTAAAGAACTGTTTACATATTTGGAATCTAATGACATAATGAAATGAAAGTAATTAAAATATAAAAAAATTAACTAAATATAATACATTATTATAAACCATAAAATTCATTTGAAACCATAATTCATCCAAAACATTACTTTTGAAGTTTGTAAAATCGTTTAATTTCATTTTTATTATATTTTTTTAAGTAGTGTGTTAGTGTTATGTGAGAATTTAATGTAATTATAACATCTCTAAAAATTAAAAATAAATTACCAAAATAAATGAAAAATAATTTTTTCTCAAATAAATATTTTTATTCATTCATAAAATATTCTTATTCATATGTTAACATATAAGAAAAATTAAAATCAAGAGACTGATATTTTTGAATTTTCATTACATAAAATATTATTGAGGAAATTATCAAAGAAAAATCAAACAATGTTTCCATATATTATAATATTAGATAATTATGGTTGAAATATACTCAAAAAATATAAATAATATTGGTGATATATATATATGTATATGTATGTATGTATATTTATATCTTTATCACATTATTTTTAACCTCAATTAACAGATTTACACTTAACATGGTGATAAATTTTACTACGGTTATTATAGAAACTAAATGGGAAATATTAGAAAAAAAATTCAACCAAAAGATTCCAAATATCTAATAAATTTTCCAATATAAATTTTATATAATATTTAGGGATCAATTTTAATAAAAATTTGTAGAACATGATGAAAATATGTTATTATATAATTGTGTTTTTAAGCATAAAAATAATCCTATACAAAAATCAAATATAATGTCGATTCTTATGGAATTATTTAGATCATGTTTAGTAAAATTGATCTTATGTTTCATTAAAATAAAATAAAATATATAATTTAACTCATTAATATTTTTATTTAAGGAAATTAAATGAGATTTTTTCAAAAAATAGCATTTTTCACTATTAACAGAAAAATAAATCCTTTTAAGAAAATATAAAAAAATCACCCTATTATAATATCAAAATGATAATTTAAAATATGATACTAATTTCTTAAATTATATTTTCTTTAAATGGTATATATTAATTATAATTTTGGTTCAAAAAATTTAACAAAAACCATTTTTCAATAAAATATATTTTTGAACCATAAAATGACTTTAAAAAAAATTTAGTACTTATTTATTATTATTTAATAAATAATTTTTCATCATATAAAAACTTTATAAATAATTTTCATAATATTTTTATTCCTATTCATATTTCCAATTTTACATTATGTTTGTAATGGTAACATTTAAATAATAATATTTTTAGAATATTTCACAATTTGTATAAAGTTTAATGTTATATGTTAAGAAACCTATCAAGATTTGTATTTAAAAATATTTGGGTGTTACATTCTCCCCACTTAAATAAATTTTATACTCACGTTTTTTTCTTGGTAATCAAGGGTTCAATTTTTTAAAATACCTTTTTTAGAATACCACATCAAATAATGGAATACAAAAAATATCCTTTGAGAATGCAAAGTGGGAAACATAATGTTTATGGGAAATAACACAAAATTGGGTTCCCATATATGGAAAATATTATCAAGAAATTAAAACATGGACATTGTGATAAAATCTAATGTCTAGTGGATAATAGATATGGATATAAAACATGATTATGAGAAATCTAATAAACAGAAAACCATAAATCCAATGGGATAAATAAGACCATAAATTCATCATAATTTTAGGTAAAATAATAACATTTTTATTTCACAATATCTTCTCTTGAGTTGAGGGATTATTTTACTATAAAGATTAATAACATGGGAGAATATACATAATTTTTTCATTACATTTAATAAGTGTAGTTTTGTTCTTTATTTATGATTTAATAAATTTCCTATTTTTCTCTTACTCCAAGAAATAAATATTCAATATGCATTTTTCATGCCTAAGTTCATAAAATTAACTTTTATAGATAATAAGGTCTTTATAATAATGAAATTTAGTACCTCTGGTCTTAATATATTTACCAAAACTAAAATGATTAGCATAATCTAACCAATATATGATGAAATAGTACATTAATCTCTAAATCCTCAATAATGACTCCCAAAATAACCTGAATCACCATAAAACCTTAATAAAAACATATATGCTTCCAAAAATTAACTGTATCATTTTTATTAAAAAAATCATGCACTATCGAATATATTAAAAAATGTAGTAACCTTCATCAAAGGTAACATAATTAAATCTTTCATAAAACAACTATTAACTTCAAAGATCATCAATAATATCCATTTTAAATTTTCATTATAAATTATATCTTTATCCAAATAGAATATTATTATCCAAACATCAGGAATATATTAATGGTTATTTGTACCTCATTCACGTTTTTTCCAAAAATATCACCATACCACTAAATAAATTTTATGGGTTATCAATTCTATTTAACATATGGTGGCATATTCATTATTTCAAAACTACTGTAAAATAGTTCTTTGATGTTTCATGATTCTTATAAACAGAATATCATCGATAAAAAACATATAAAAAATAATTCTAAAATCAAAATACATAATAATTTAAGTCATTACACTATAATGATTGGAATAGTATAGGATCTTCCTTATTCAAGGATTTATTCCTTTGATTCAAGAATTAACTCATTTAATTCCCAAGTTCCCCACATATAATATATTAGACTATAAACAGCACCTTATGATGTACTTTGTTTCCCTCCAAAAATCTATTTATTATCACCTAATAATTCCTTGATATATATCTATCTTTTCCACATCCAAAACATCTTCTCATTCTTTTGAGACATTTCATGGGGTGTTTCTTCCCACATTCTCGATAGGTGGACAGTTAAATCCTCTTTCCTCTATAGATTTCCAAAATCTCCATTTTTTATATTTGGTTTATCTAGAAACTCACATTTGTTTATTTTATTAATCAAATATTGAGATATCTAATTAGACATAATCAATATATTTTATGTTCAATATCCCATTTCATTTAGTTTTCTATGAAGATAATAATTCCATCATCCCTCACATCCTATATCAACATAATTCATTCTCATTCCAACCATTGAAAAAAATGAAAAATGTTAGTGAGTTAAAAATTAATCATAGTTAGTAATAATATAACCCAAAACAATATTTCATAAGATGTAAAAATCATGACACCATATTTTCAATCTATGGTAAATTATGATTAAACTAGTACATGCATTATCATTATCATTACATATCCATGAAAATGGATCAGATATAAAATGTGAATTAACCAATTCATATCCCCCATGTGTGTTTAGTCAGTTGTATAGTAATATGACCACTCATCAGGAATCGATGATTATCAAGTTAATTCCAAATATTCCCCATTTAGAGTTCCTACCCATAAGTGCATTTGTTATATAATTGAATCCACTTTCTCATATCCAGAAAGAGATTTATTTTCTTAGAAAACAACAAACCTTTTTCCAAAACATAGGTGGTTCTCCTCTACTTAGGGTTATCCTAAGGTTTCTCACTAAATGTCACTCATCCTAGATTCTAAAAATAACTAAACTGTGTTATGATTCAATCAAAGGTGAACTATACATTTCATATATAAATGTTACAACTTATTAGATGAATATTCATTACATATCATTAAGATATTTTCTAGAACCATAATGGTTTAGTGTCTTTGAATACTTGGATATGTAAATAAATGGAACCTAAAAGACCGAAATAATATCCCTATTAGTTCTTTATAACTATCACCCTTGTTATAAATATTATACATAAAACCTTTCATCATATCCTGGAAAAAAATATTAATATAGGGTGATCTATATGCTCAGTAAAGGTAAATAAGTGTGGAATGATTGAAAATTTAAGAATAAAATGTCCATAAGTTTATGATAACATAAATTTATCATTTTAAAATCATACCCATTAATTCATAAATCACAATCATCCATTATATAAAAAATATTAGCATTTCATAAGACAGAAATCATAAGAGAATCAAAGAACATAATCCATGAGATCATAACATTAGCATAATGCCATGTCAAAAATAGTGTAATAAAGTGTGTAATAATCATAATCATGAAATAATTTGTCAAATATACCCAACAAGAAATTCATCAGATGTAATTCTTGGGATAACCACCCATGTTCCTTCTTTGGGCTTGGGATAACACTTTTGTAGCCACTTTTGGGGTTGGTATAACCTACAACATACCCATTTTTTGGGCTAGGAATGACCTCACATGTACCCTTTGAGCTCATAAAACATTATTCTTTACCCAATTCCATGGAGTGATATAACAGGACCACCCATCACATAATGATAATCCATTAATATTTATGCCATAAGATCATGAATACATTTATCATTTCATCACAATTTAACCCATATAAAAAAATGAGTTTCATCAATACCGCATCATCATAATCATGAACAATATAGGTAAACAATATGGTTGGTATCATAGAATGATATCCCTAGTAAATCATAAGTAACATAGAATGAAGTTATTAAATACCAATAGTTTTGGCCAAAAACCATTGGTATAGGTCTCTTTTTAGAGACCATATACTGATTCTTTTGGCCAAAACCATTCATATAGGTCCCTTGTAGAGACTCTATACCAATGATTTTGGAAAAACATTATTATATGTCCCTTGTAGATACCATATACTAATTGTTTTTGAATAACCATTGGTATAGGTCCCTTATAGAGACCATATACCAATAATTTTATTCAAAACTGTTCGTATAGATCACTTTTACAGACCATTAACCAATAGTTTTTCCAAAAAAAATTAGTATAGGTCCCACAAATCAGGTTAACTATACCAACAGTTTGGAGAAACATCTGTATAGGTCTATACCAAAGATTTTGAGAACCGTTGGTATAGGTACCCAAATATTTATGTATTAGTTTTTCAAATAACATTAAATACATCAAAAGATAAATTACTGGTAATTATACATATATATATATATATAAAATTATGTTCACAAAAGTCATCATAGTTTAGTGTTTAGGTCACTATAATATTAATGGGAGGTATTGGGATCAAAAATAAGTTGGATTTTTATAATATTACCTATACTAGTGATTTTTAAAAACCATTGGTATAGGATTTTCATTTAACATATACCAACACCATAATATCCAACTCCCATACAAACCATTTTTATACGCTATACCAATGGTTTTGATACCTATACTAACACTTCCAAACCATTCATATAGGGATTTTTATAGTAGTGTTAATTCAAAACTACTATAAAAACTTCATTGATGTCAAATGATTCTTATAATAAAAATATCATTGACAAAATATTATGAACATAATTATTGAATCCCAATAAAAAAATAAACCCTTACACTACAATGATTGGAATAGCATAGGCCATTCCTTGTTTAAAGAGTTATTCCATGGATTCGAGAATTGAATCGAATAATTCCCATGTCCCCAACATATAATACATAAAACAATAAATGGTACCTTATAATGAACTTCATTTCCCTCCAATAAACTATTCATTTCCCCTAATAATTACATTATCTATATCCTTATTTTCCACACCCAAAAAATATTCTCATTTCTTTGAGACATTTCTTGGGGTGCTTCTTCACACATTCTTGCCAGGTGGGAAGGTGAATCCTCTTTCATCCATGGTAACCATGAAACTCTATTTTTCTATTATTTAATTCAACTAGAAAATCACATATATTCATGTTAATAATCATTTATTCAGATACATAGTTAGGAATAATTACAATCTTTCTCATTTTATATCTTATTTCATTTGGATTCTCATGAAAACAATCACTCCCTCGGCCATCACATCCAGCATTAATGTAATTCATTCTGGTTCCAACCATTGACCAAGATGAAAAAATATAGTTTCGTAAAAATTAATCATATAATGATGAAAAATATTTCATATTGTTCATAAATCATGACACCTTATTTTCAATCTATGGTACCATAAGATAAACCTAGGTCATCCATTCTCATCATCATTTCTAATCCATCATAATTGTTCATAACGAAAATATGAATTAACCCATGCATATCCCACATTTGTGTTTAGTAAGTTGTGCATTCATAGGTCCACTCATCGTGCACCAATTATGATCAAGTTAACACTCAATATTCCCCTTTTAGAGTTCTTACCCTTAGGTGAATCTGTTACACAACATCATCCACATTCTAGTATCTAGACACATATATATTTTCTATGAAAACAACACCAATTTCTTTACCATAACATAGGATGTTCTCCTCTTATAAGGATTTTCCTAAGTTTTATTACTAAATTTTTCTCATCCAAGATTTAAAAATTAACTAAACCCAAGTTGACCCAAACATTTCATATATAAATAGTTAATCTTATTAGATAAATATTCAATACAAATCATTACGATATATTCAAAAAATAATAATGGATTAATGTCTTTTGAGATATGAATATATAAATAAATGGAACATAAAATATCTACATCAAATCCCACATAGTTCTTCACAACTAGCACACTTCTTAGACATATCATGCTTAAAACCTATCTTCATATCCTATGGAAAAGGAAACATAATAAAGTGTGATATCCATGCTTAGTAAAGGTAAATAAGAGAGGTATCAATGATAATTTAAGAATAAAATGAGCATAGTGGTATGATAATATGAACTTATTAATTTAAAACCATACCCATTCATTCATATATCATAATCATCAGTCATGGAAAAAATATTTACAGTTCAAAAGACAAAAATAATATGGTAATCAAAGAATATAACCCATGAGATAATAACATTAACATAATATCATGTCAACAAATAGTTTAATAAAGTGTTTAGTAATCATAATCATATAAATATAATTTCATGGATACCCACTAATAAATTCATCACATGTAATTCATGGTCTAACTACCCATATGCTTACTTTGGGCTTGGGATAACACTTTTGTACCCACTTTTGGGCTTGGGATAACCTCCCATGTACCCACTTTTTGGCATTGGGATAACCTACTATATAACCTTTCATCTCATAAAACATTTTTCTTTACCCATTTCCTTGTGGTGATATAATAGACCCATCCATCACATAATCTTAATCCATTAATCTATATGTCATAATATTATAAAGACATTTATCATTTCATCATAATATAACACATGGAAATGAAAACTAATTTCATCAATTCATCATCATCATCATAATAAACCATCCTGGTAAATAATATGGGTGGTATAATATGATTATATCCCTACTAATCATAAGTAACATAAAATTATGTTATAATAGAAAACAATTCCTTTAAAATATCATTGAAATATTTCTTGAGAAAAATAGCCTTTCGATTAAAAAAGAAAATAGTTTAAATTTATAAAATTAAAAAATATTAAAATATTAATTTTATTTAAAAATAAACATGGAAACGTGAAAAGTAAGCTTAAAATCATTTACTCTTCATGATGGGGGGAAATTTTGTTCATGTTGTGTACGTTAAAACAAATATGCCTTTTATATTTTCGGTAAAAAGTAAAAACCACTTCATTTAGAAAATGATAAGAACATTTCAATATTTTCATTGAAGGTGAAAAATGGGTAACAATTAATTTAAAATATCATAGGATAATATTAAAAACATTCTTGAAAATATTTTAATGAAAATATCGACATCAAAGAAAAAGGTTCCTTACTGAAAAGAAAACAATGTTCGATATCCTTAAAAGATTATTTTGGTATATTCAGCACTTAAAGAAAAAAAAGAAATTAAAACATATAAACCCATTAAATAAAAAATAATAATTAAATAATTGTTATTTTGGATAGATATATAATATAATTTCCTTATCAAAAATAAAAGAATAAATAATCCTGGTAAAAATGAGAATATAATGTAAAACCCTTACCACGTTGATAATGTTTTAATAATAACCCCCATTGAAGGAAAAATAAATTAAAAGTAAACATTAAATAACAAAAATATAAATACATTCTTGATATATCATACAAAATGGGTACTATATACACCTCATAAACATAAATTGGTCCATAACATCAAACATGTCTCAGTGAAATAATATTGAGATAAAGTACCCTTACTATATGTCTGACCAAATTCTTAAGCAATATAAACCCCTATATAATAAATTTATATTTATAATAATTATATAATAGAACAATTTATAAACTAATAATATCATATATTCTACACTTAAAACCTTTGAACACATATTTATTTTTAATTATTTATTAAAATTATCTTTTCCAGGTGATAACTATTTCATTTTTCTTGTATATTTCATTTTGGAAGTTATGTTCCTTGCACATTGATCATGATCACATTATATATAGAATTTTAATAATGTCATAAATATAATATTTAATAATTATATATTCTTTTATAACAATTCATATAAAGTGGTGAGGAAAATGATTTACATCACTTTGTGGAGATGGTAGTCTGTACACACCCATGAGTGATGTTTCAACTTTTTTATAGATGAAATTAAAGAATTTTATTTAATAATTATGTTTTTAAGAATAATTATTACATAATAAATATATTATATAATCATTTAATCCATAATTAATACCATCATATAGATATGGTTATGTAAAATGATTCATATTTCTTCATGAAGGTGGTAGTTAACACGTATGCATGAGTGAAACTTTCATTTTCCATTTTATGGGAAAAGAGATGGGAAAAGATTATGAAATAAACATTACAAGATACTATTATATGTTATAGACTCATGTTTTTATACTTTAATATTTAGGACAAAAATTAAACATGAAAAATAATAAGTAAAATGAAAGAGATCAATTAAAACGATTATTTCCTCCTTAAGATACCTTTTTTGGGTCTCTACTAAAGAACCCTAAGGATGGTCTTTTAACAATAAAGTCACCTAAAAAGTGTATAAAGTTGTTTAAAAAGATAATTGGTATTTTTTAATAGATCTATGTGTCACAAGGTGATGTAAATAATTAAGGAAAGGTGGTGCCCTTTTATAGTGAACTAATGGACACACATAGAATTATATAAACAATTTATATATAATTAATTAGGAATCATTTGAATGTGGAACCCAATGGAAAAAATATTTGAATAAAAGATATATTAATTTTGAAATAACTTCAAATAATAGAATTTTTATAGTTTTATGTGTCATTTTACACCTTATCTTTCCGTTTAACCCCTTCATTAACTTATTTTAACCTTAACTGTAGAAACCATTTTTTCAATACTAGGGGGTTATAAATTTTATTATATGGTAAAAATTATCTCATAAATGGATAATTGGTTAAATTTTAGACCATATACAATCCATATTATACTATTTATATATTTTTATTATTTATAAATCATTTAATTCAATATTATTTGACATGAAATATCATTAAAGTCATTTTAAGAACTTTTCCAAAATTTCGAATCTAAAGAAATAAAGATAGGAAATGAATTAAAAAAAAGATATTTAACCAATACATAAACATTATTATTTAAAAAATTATTCATTTGACACCAAAATTCATTCAAAAAAGTCTACTTTTTATATTTTTAAAATCTTTTAATTTGATTTTTCTACTACTTGTAGAAGCACAGTGCCAGTATCGAGTTTTCATTTAAAGTAATTATACCATAACTAATGATTAGAAATAAATAGAAAAAATAAAAAATAGATTTTGTTCAAAATAAATATTTGTACTCATTCATAAAATCTTCATATACCAATTTTAACACATAAGTGAAATTAAAACAAGAGAGTGAAATTTTCTAATTTTCCTTTACATAAAATAATATTGTCGTAATTATTAAATAAAAATGGAATCTAGTTTCTATATAATATAATATTGTATTATTATAGTCTGAATATACTCATAAAATAGAAATAAGATATGATTAATGTATATTTTTAAATCTTTATCACATTGTTTTTAATTATAATTACCCAATTTACCCTTACTAAGGTGATAAATGTTTCCACAGTTACATTAAAAAAGAGAATATTTTACGAATTTCAACCTCCTAATTCTGAATATTGAATCCATTTTTATGATTAAATTTATATAATTATAAAAAATAAATTTTAATACAAATTTAAAATCATAACAAAAATAATCTTTTAGAAAGTTTTATTTTTAAGAAAAAAAATAAACTTATACAAAAATAAAATATAATGTTTATTCAATTGGAATTATTTAGATTATTTTTAATAAAAAGGGTGTTATGTTACATTAAAATAAAATAAAAAATTTAGCAGTACTATTAAATTAAATTATTTAAAGAAAAAAATGACATTTTTACAAAAATCCATATTTTTCAAAATTCAATTAAAAAGAAATCTTTTTAAAAAGATCCCAATAATTAAACATTATATAATATTGCCATGATAATTTAAAAAATTATATTTTTCCCTAATATAAAATTTTTATGAATGGTATAAATTGATTATAATTTATGTGCACAAAATGTAATAAAACCCATTTTTCAAGAAAACATATTTTTGAAGCATAAATTACATTATTGAAAATTTAAAACTTATTTATTATTGATTAATAAATAATTATGAATTATAAAAAAACGTTTATACATAATTTTCATAATATGTTTATTTCTATTCATAACAACAAATTTAAATTCTTGTTTATAATTATCAGATTTAAATCATAACATTTTTATAGAATATCGTAGCTCGCTTAAAGCTTAGTGTCCCATAGTAAGAAAGCTGTCAAGTATAGTATTATAAATTTTGGGGGTGTTACATTTGAACCTCTTAAATAAATTTTAGCGCTTAAATTTTTATCTTGGTAATTAAGTTTTCAATGCTTGAAAAAACCTTTATTGATAGTTCATATGGTACAATGGGTCAAAAAATTACTTTGAGAGGATTAGTGGGAAACATAAAGTTTACTTGAAATAACACATAATCGGGTTCCCGTATAAGGAGAAAACTAGTAGAAAACAAAAATATTGACATGTTAGAGAAATATGATATCCAAATAATAATAGAAATTGATATAAAATATTATTATGGTAAAGTTAATGACAAAAAAACATAAACCATATGGGATAAATAGGACCATGAATTCATCAAAAATATAGGTAAAAGAATAAAATTTTTATGTCAAGATATTTTTCCTTGTGTTGAGGAATTATTTTACTTTCCATGTAGATAAAATTATAAAATATAATATATTTTTTCATTTAATAAGTATAATTTAATCCTTTTGTTATCATTTTATCAATTTACACTTCATCTTTCTCTCTAAGAAATGAATAATCAAGATGAATTTTTCAATCTTAGAGAACTAAAATTAACTTTTAATAGATCATAATATTTATAAAATAATTACAATTCATTCCTTCTATCTATAGATATTTACCAATATAAAAAATGTGAGAAACGGTTATCCAATTTATGAGAAAATAATACATTAACCTCTAAAAATCAATAATAACACCCAAAGTTCAACATAAACGATTCTTTAAAAATCTAATATTTAAGGTCCTCCAAATTATGTCTGACCAAATTCAAAGACAAACAATTTATAAAAAAGTTCACTAAAATTCCAAAATCAACTTAAATTTAATCCCTAAACAATGTAATATGGATAACAATTTCACAAACCAAACATGTGAATACTATGATCATATTTTCTCTTAAAACAAGCTAATTCATTATAAAAATAACATGAATCACCATAAAACAACATTAAAAACATAAATAGTTCCAAAAAAATAACTCTAAAATTATCCCTTAAATAAAATAATAGACTATATAATATACTCTTGAAATAAAAAAATATAGTAAAATTCATTAAAGATAACATAAATCACTTTGTCGCCATATCACTAATCACTTCAAAGGTCATCAATAGTATCAAATTTATACTATCAGTACCAATAATCTGTTTTTTTATAGAAATTTATTATCTTGATGTTCAGAACATATTAATGGTTATTTTTACCTCAATCATTTTTCTTGTAAAATTTTCTTCTTACACTAAATTAATTTTCTTGGTTATCAACACCATTAAACATATACTTGGATATCCTTCTTGAAAAACTTCTACAAATCAATCCTTTGATGTTAAATGATTATTATAACCAGAATATCGTAGATAGAAAAAATATTACATTATTATTTAATCCTAATACATAAATATCACAATCATTCCACTGAAACAATTAGAATATCATATTCCCTTCTTTGTTTGAAGAGTTATTCCTTATATTCGGGCATTGACTTGGATAATTTCTCATTTCCCCACATATAATACATTAAAATATAATTGGTACCTCTGGGTGTAATTTATTTACCTCCATTAAACTCTTAATTTTCCCCTAATAATTATTTTCTCTAGGTCATTATTTTTTACACACAAAACTTCTTCTCATTCCATTGGGACAGTTCCCTGCTTGCTTCTTACCACATTCTCGATAGGTGGTGAGTTGAATCTTCTTTCTTCAATAGTCGTCATGAAAAACTTTTTTTATCTTATTTAGTTCTTTTCAAAACTCACCTATGTTCAGGTTGGTACTAATATTTTAAGATAGCTACCTAGGAATAATTACAAGATTTATCATTTAGTTTCCCACTTTTTTTAGTTTCCCATGAAGGCAATCATTCCATCATCTATCACATCCATTACTAACATGATTCCTTCGGGTTACATCTGTTGACTAAAACCAAAAACTAGTGTGATAAAAATAAATCCAAGTGATTAATCAAGTAATCATGAAAAATATTTTATACGAAGTCTAAATTACTACACTTTATTTTTAATCTATGACACTATAGTTTTAACATTGGTCATAAAATGTTATTATCTATTCAAATATATCATAATAGATTATAAAGAAAAGGTTAATTAACCTAGAATGTCCCCTAGGAGTGTCTATTCAAGTGTTTATTCATAGGTCCGCTCAGTATGCACTAGTGATGATCGATTTAGTACTCAATCTTCCCCATTTATATTTTCTACCCTTTGGTGCATATGTTCCACAACTAAATCCACTTTCTAGTATCCAAAAAAAGATTCATTTTCTTGGAAACGCACATTATTTATTTACCATATCTTAGTATTATCTTCTCAGTCTTATCCTAAGGGTTCTCACTAAATTTTTCTCATCCTAATTTTCAAAAAAAACATTTCAAAATACCAAATGATTTTACCCAAACATTGTATACATAAATATTACATAATATTCAATGAATAGTCATTACATATTATTATGATATGCACATGAACCATAAAGTTCTAGTGTATTTTTAAAATTTAACAAATAATAAAATTTATATAAAATATCTACAACATCTCCCATTTAGTTATTCGCAACTATAACCCTTATTAAGCATATCATACGTAAAACATTTCTTCATTTCTAGGGGAAAAGGAAACATAATGAAGGGTGAGCTCAGATGTTCGGTAAGGGTAAATAAGGGATAAATAATTGATAATTTAAACATAAAATGAGCATAATTGTATTATAACCTGAGCTTAATATTTTAAAACCATGCTAAGTTATTCTGTGATCAAAATCATTAGTCATTGAAAAATATTTTCAGTTTATAAGAAATGAATCATAAATTAATCAAAGAACATAATTCATTAGAATATCATCTTAGAAAAAGATCATGTCATACAATAGTGGAATAAAGTGTGGTATAATCATAATCATTGATATATTATGACAAGGCTACCCACCAGGATATTCGTCACATGTTAGGATTGGGTTAACCACCCATATACCTAGTTTGGGTTTGGGATAACCACATGTGTACCCTCTTTTGGAAATGGGATAACCTCCAACGTCCCTGTTTTTGGGATTGTTATAACCTCCCATATACCCTTTTAACTCAGAAAACATTACTTACTAACTAATTAAATAGAGAGATATAACATACCCACCCATAAAATAATCATAATCCATTCATATGTATTTCAAAAGATCATAAAAACAATTGTCATTTCACCATAGCTTAACCCATGTAAAATAAAATGAGTTTCATCCATATTGCATTATCATAATCATAAAAAATCCCAGAAAGTAATATTGATTATATAATAGCTTCACATCTCAAGTTAAGAATAAGTAACATAAAAGTATATTATCATAGATAAAAATTCCTTTAAAAGATCACTATAACATTTCTCAAGGAAAATACCCTTTTTATTTTAAAATAACTTATTTAAAATATAAATAATTAAAAAATATTAATGAAATAATTTTATTTTAACTTAAAAATTGAAACATTAATTTTAAGATTCAAATCAATTTACGGAAAATAGGGTGGAATTTTTTTTATGTCCTTTAGTTAAAATAATGATTCCTTTCATATTTTCAGTAAAAAATCACATGTACCTCATTTAAAAAATAAAAAAAATATTACTTTTAAAAATTTGTATATAAGGTGATACATGTGTAAAAATGTATTTAAATAATCAAAATATAATTTTAAAATAATTATTCAACATGTTTTATATAAAATATAGACAAGGAAGAAAACGATTCTCGTCTGAATAGTAAAACAAAGATAGTTTTCCTTAAAAACAATTTTTGATATATTGAGTACTTAAAGAGAGTAAAATGAAAGTAAAAAATTTAATCTCTAAAAATAATAAAATTATAATAAAATAAATATGATTTTGGGGATAAAATTCATTTAATATCAACATCAGAATTGTATGCAGAAATAATCCTCGTAAAAAGTGATCGTAATGTAAAAACCTTATCACTTTGGTAACTTTTAAATCATAACACCCACAAAAAATTCAAATAAAACATTAAATACCATGAATATAAATAGATTTATGATATATCACATAAAACGGTCAGTACATACACCTTATAAACATAAATAGGTGCATAATATCGGACATGTCTCAATGAAATAATATGGAGATAAATAACCCTTACATTATGTCTAAATTGATTTTTAAGTGCCCTAATCTCAAGTATAATAATTTTATTATAATTATAATAATTTTAAAAACCCATTTCAACACTTATATTATCATATATGATCCAATTATAACCTTTCTTCACCCATTTATTAACAATTATTCATTAAATTTTTCATTTTTTGGTGATAACTGTTTCATTTTTCATATATATTCCATTTTTCTAGGTATGTTCCAAGAATATTGATCATGGTTACCTAATATCTATAATTTTAATAATGTCATAAGAAAAAAAATTAATCAATATATAAACTTTTATAACTATTTATATAAATTGGAGATGAAAGATGAATTTTTTCACTTCGTGGAGATATTAGTCCGTACATGCGCATTAGTGATGTTTCCACTTTTTGATTGAAGGAATTAAAGAAAGTTAAATAATAATTAAACTTTTATAATTATTATTAAATCATAAATATCAAATATAATCCTTATAACCATCATAACAATCATCCAGTAATGATAGTTATGTAAAATGAATCATATCACTTTGCAGTAGTCCACATGTACGCATGAACGCCACTTTAATTTCCCATTGGATGTATAAGGAGATGGATAAAAAAATTAATCAACATAATAACATCATATTATATTTTAGATATTTAAGTTATTATATTGGAATGGGTATGATAAAAATTATGGTAGTAAAAGAAAAATTAAAATAAAAGAGATCAGTAAAGAAGATTGCCTCCATTATGATAATACTCCAATGTGTCTCTTCTCATGGATAGTAGGGATTGTATTTTTTAGGAATCTAGAACCTCATAAAATTGTATAATTGTTTTTTACATAGTTTTTAATCAATATAATTTTCTCAAATTGTTTTTGAAAAGTAGTTGTCATGAACCAGCCCGGATACCTTAGTACCCTAATTCCAATGCTGACATTAACATAGTCCAAAAGAAATTCTTGATCCCCATGGGTTGGAAACTAGAAAGTTAAATCATAAAATAATAAAAAGGGAATGTTTTTACAAAAAAACATCATAATATAGAAAGTAATGAGTTGTTATATCAATACATTTCAAGGCGAAAGTACAAGAATTCAACCAAGTAAAATAGTACCCATACAGGTTGATAAAAATCCCAACTAGGACATCTGCCCAAAATAATATAATAAACAAAAAAAAAGTCTCAAATCCCTATGTATAAAATGGACCTCATCCCCACCGATCACCATTATCACTCTACAGTCCCAAGGATATAGAACATCCACCACCTATAAGTGGTCCTTTTACTTTTCTCAGGCCTAGCATAAGAAAATATACAAATGCCTAAGGGAAAAGGTAGGGTATGATATATAAATAACATTAGGGTCTCACCAAGTGTTCCACACTATATTCCATAATAATAAACAAATAATTAATTCAATTTAAATAAAATATGTAATGTAATAATGTATCATTTTCATATTTAAAACAAAATATGCTTTCATTTTAACTGATGGAAAACATTTCAAACATGGGTTAAATGAACATTTTCTATATAATAATTTATATAAATAATTTTTCATGATTAAAATAGTTATATAATCAATGGAATTAATAACCAAATAACACTCAACAAGAACCATGGTCATTTGTCCTAGAGTCTGTAATTTTCTAACTATAGGATCAATATACTTCTCAAACTAGTGATCATTGATAAATATGTGTTCACATGTCCCCCAAGATTAGGCTGAATATGACTCATGAACATCCCATTAGGAATAATAATGTCGAACTAGGTATTTTTGAGTTTTCATCATCAATCCATTGCTTGTGCTTCAAGATATCATCATGTTTTTCCAAATAAAATAATAAATGCCTAGGATCTCATGTTATCAATAATAAATAAATACTGGGAAATTAATCTCATTTATAATCAATCATCATTTACAATTAAATTTCATAATTTTCAGTTTCATTATGCCAATTCAATTTCAAGAAAAAAACATAGTTTTTTCAACATTTCATGTCTTTTCAATAAAAAAACAATCATCAGTTTTCATCATTAAATTTAATTCATTTTATAAAAATGAATCTAAAATCATTTCATCAATTACTTTATCGAATAACTTTGTCAAAAATAAATCCTTCATATTCAAAATACATCCCGAAATTCCAATTCCATTGGAATTTTGGGATTTTATCAAAATCCAATACATGTAGAAAATAATAATCAAATAATTCCAAATAGAGGTTTTATAAATCAATTTAAATATTTTTAAAAAATAAATAAAGGTTTCAATTATATGGAAAATATCAAATAGAACCACCTACCATTACTCATGATAATAATATGATCAACACATGTAATGGGAACAATAACGGCGATCGAAGCTGATTAAGATCTATAAAATGAATCTACAATCATGATTTGTTAAGATGAGGATTAGATCAAATGAAATGAAGTTTATATCCATCAAGAACCTGATGATATAACACTATCTATAGAGGATAAAATGGTATATCATTAGAAGATATATAATAGAGATCCACTTATAGGAGAGGGATCACATCTTCCACTGGCACATTGATTTATAAAAGGAGGAGGTTAGACGAACAAACATAACCACTTGAGAGCCTCCAGAGAAAGAAAAATCATATTAAGGTCTAATTGTAGAATTAGGAATCTTGAACAGGGTGTTTGGGAATTTTAAAATCAAATTTATAGGAATTCAAAACAGTGTGCATAGTTTCCTGGAGAGGGTCGCACGGTGAGACAAATTGTATTCCCTTATTGGTCTTTTGTTTGGGGTGTATAGATTGGCCACACAATTATACTAACTATGAACCAAATTTACATTCCCTTTATCCATGGGTTTCATGGTTTTGATTGGTGGATGCATTATTAGTTAAACTATTCACCTTAATGGTGTACATATCTCTTGTTACATACAATAGGGCACGTGGATTTATGGAAAAAATTGCACGGTTTTCCTTAACTATCTGCCAAATATACAAAACCAAAAGGAATTACAAAATTCTCCAAATTTCGCCAAAACCATACTAAAATAAGAACAAAATAAAATTATATGAAAATAAGGATCATGTAATACTTGAAAACATGTAACATGTTCTTATAATATCGGATATTTGGTGTCCTTTTATGTTGAAGGAAATGACACACGTGGAATTACAGAAAAGATTAAAATTTCATAAATTATCTTTCATGTGAAAGTGGAACAAAGTGGAAAATTTTTTTAATACAAGAAAATTTAAGTATTAAATACCTTCAACCAATAAAATTAAAATAGGATTATTTGAAATTTTATACATTGTCTTTTGGTTTATCACCTTCATTAACCCATTTTAACAACAACTTTGGTAACAACTTTTTCAATACTGATGGGTTAAAATTTTACTTCTAAGGTAACAATTTGATTTAAAATTTACAAGGGATAAAATTTTAGAACATATTCCATCCCACCTTTACTATTTCAAATTTTTATGATTTTTAAATCATTTAGTAAAATATTATTTAACCTAAAACAAAATTTTGTCAGTTTAAGAACTATTCACATACTTTAACATTAAATACATCATGTAATGAATGGAATTAGAATACAAACTCATTAAAAATAACATATGAATTATTATTAAAAAATCATGTGAAACCATAATCTATCAAAAAAATATTACTTTTTATGTTTTCAAAACCATTTAATTTTATTTTTTCTATTGTTTTCCTAAGAATTGTGTTAACATTGTGAAAGAATTTAAAGTAATTATACCATCAATAAAATTTTAAAATGAATTAATATCATAAAAATAAATTGATTATGTTCAAATTAAATTTTTTTATTCATTAATAACATATTCTTATACCTATGACTAAACATAATATAACTTTAAATCAAGGGAGTGATATTTTGTAATATTCCTTTAGATAAAATAATATTATGGTAATTGTCAAATAAATATGGCACAAATCATACATATAATACAAATTTAAGTTATTTTGTTCTAAATAAACACACTCAATAGAAATAAGTTAGGTCTTTTATATATTTTTTAATCCTCGTCACATTATTTTTAACCTTAATTACCTAATTTACAATTACTATGGTGATACATTTTACTATGGTTACTATAAAAAATTAAATGGAACTATTTATTATATTTAATCATATTGAATCAAAATATGGAATCCATTTTTAATGATTCAATTTCTTTATATGGAATAAATAGATTCTAAAAAAAATGTGTAAAACACAATGAAATTCAATTTTTGGAAAATTCTTTTTCTTAGAATAAAACTAATCTTATACCAAAACCAAGAATAATATTGATTCATATATAAATATTAAGATTCTTTTTCATAAAATTGATATTATTTCAGTTAAAAACATATAAAAATCATAATCATAATTTAAAATTACATGATATAAAAAATGGTGGTTTCATAAAAAACTGTATTTTTCAATATTAGCATAAAAATAAATATTTTTAGAAAAATAATAAAAATACACCCTAAGATAATATTGACTTGAATATATAAAAAACAAAATAATTTCCTAAATTAAAATTTTAATTAATGGTATAAATTAACTATAATGTTCAAGAAAAAAATGTAATATAATCCATTTTCTATGAAATTATATTTTTAAAGAACAAAAATACTTTATAGAAAAGTTAGTACTTATTTATTATTCATTAAAAAATAAATTTTCATTATATAAAATCTTTATAAATATTTTTCATAATATGGTTATTTCAATTCATATCTCCAATTTATCACCCATGTTATAATTCTCAAATCTAAATAATAATAGTTTTACAGTATAACACAGTTCGCTTAAGCCTCAGTGTTACGTGTTAAGAAAGCTATCTTGAATAGATTTATAAATGTTTAGGGAGTTATACACAAAACCTTGTATTCAAATATATATAGCTACATTAATGACATATAATTCATTAAATGTATATTTAATAGTAACCTTTATCTGAAGGATATGAGAATAGTTACTCTTATTGTCATTGTTTATGTTGATAAAATTAAATTTTTATCTCTAAAAATGACTATAATTATGAATAATTTTCTATTTAAATAAATAAAAACATTGAAATGTCTATTATTTGAGAAATTACATTCTTCCTGAGATTACATGTTGTGTAAACAGAATAATTTATCTTTTTTTCCTAATAAAATATGCCTTAAAATTATTGAATAAGTTCTCTATATAATATTATAAAGTTGTTACAACATTTATATAAGTATGGGTAAAAATTTTCAAGGAAAATATATGATATACTATATATCAAAATTGGTTCAGAAGTCATATTTTTAATTTACTTTATCTCACTTTATAATGACATGTCATTATTTATTCTATGAAAATTTGTGAAAGGTATCAAAGTTATTCAATATGATCACATTTTATTTTTTTCAAGATGGTTCTAAAATAAATCAATGGAACCTTGATTTTAGGTTTGTTGTATAAAAGAGATAAGTACCTTGAAATTTCTATATATACTAATTCAGGTTAGAATGGAAATTTTGATGACAGGAAACCAACTTTATGTGGAATTTTTTTTGGGAGGAATTTGAGTGAGATCACACAAAAATAATGAAAACATAGTTACCTTAAAAAAATAGAGACAAAATATATGGTGAATTTATATATATGATATTAATTAGAGAAAATATAAAGTATTTGAATGTTAATATATAAACTCCATTGAGAATTTTAAGTGTTAATCAAATTGAAATTTATCTTTCTAAAAACCATATGCCACACAATGGTTTAAATACATTAACAACATTTTCAACTTTATAAAAGATAAGGTTTACAATGTATATATGAGGCATAAATTCCTTCATAGAAGGTATAAAATTATTAATCTTTTCACAAAATTCAAGTTAATGGGCCATTTTTAAATTTTGAGGGTGAACATGCATATTTATTCATTCTATCTCCCTTGAGTTACTTTTAATTTCACCATATTTATATTATTTTAAGTTCATATATTAATAAATATATACTATACTTTTTAACATATTTTAATTCCAAAATTATTTTATTTCTAAAATGGTGTGATAATTGAGTATATGGATTTAGGGTGGGCCACAAATTTTATTAGAAACAGATTACTTATCATTGGGGGAAGACATTATCTCCAAAATAATAATTTATATAGCAGTGTTGATTCAATAATATTCTATTTGAGATAGGATATGATTTGATTTCTTTTGGTGTGAGTTTATAGAGTTCAAAACAAATCTAGAGGGGTAGATTGAATAACCCAATGGAATTTTTAAAGTATTGAATCTGATTTCAATTATGATTCATAGTAATTGAAATTTGTTTAGGGTGATTTTTAGATAAATCTTGGTATAATCTTACTTCTATTTTATTTTGGAAAATCATTAATATATTTGAAAATAAGGAGATAAAGTTATTGATACTTGGAAATATAATATAAATTATTTTACTATACAATAGTGTATATATATATATATATTGATTATATATTTTTAATTTGTATTAAAGTTTAAAAAAGTTTTATGGTTACTGAGTATGTCATCTAAACGAGAAAAATTGATTGATATTGAAAAATTTAGATCAATTGGGAATCTTCAAGATGTTGTGACTGAGCTATGATTGAAGTGAAAAGTTTTTTAGAGGAGTGAGAACCCGTACATGGATCATTGATCATTAAGGATGTTGTTATTTTTTTTAAAATAGCACATAGATAAATATTTTTGATGAGTTGGGGTTATTATATAAAGCCAAGAAGGTGTGGAATAAGTTCTAGATAGATAGTGAGTTACATAATAATGAAGAGCTACGTTGAGAATATCACTGTAGTATGAAAAATTAACATTGAATTATAACTCAAAATAATTAAAAAAAATTGGGATGCATAAGATTCATTTTCTCTACATATAAAATTCATCATAGTATATTTGTATGAGTCATTTTAAATGTGAATTTGAAAATCAGACCAGGAAATTCATGCATAAGAGTCATCTAAATATTATGTAAAAGAAACTTCGCATAAAAAAATTAAAAGACATGTAGTATATAAAATTACATTCAATATATATATATATATATATATTAGTAACTTCCCTAATACATAAAATTCTGTATTATGTGAAATTTGATGTTTTTGTTTTCTAAAAGATACTTCTAAGAATTGTTGTAATGATTTTTTACTAATTATCATAGACTAACATGTCATTATTAATGTTATTATCATGATCTAATCTATTCTATTCATTAAGGATTAATAAATAATAAAGGATTAGTTTCCACAAATTGAATTATAAGAACATTCTATGACGGTTTCTAAGAATAAAACATAAACTAAAGTAGGCTCTCTATATTGAAAGGTATATATGCCATGGGGGTAATGACCACAATAGGGTAACTATGAAATAGGATATAGATGAAGGCCATAATCTAGATTAAATCATGGTTGGTCGTACATTATTTATCACAATAAATTATTTTTAGGGTATTTATTCCACACTGTGATAATATTCATGCATGTGAATATAGAGAGATTAAATTTCTATGGAATTTTGGGAAAAGTAAGGGTTATGATAGTTCATATTATCATATGAAGTTTAAAAAACCTTACTGCTTAGAAAATATTCAATGTGATCAATTTTAATTACACATTAATACAAGATATTCAGGGTAATTAAAGTTCAAAATAGTATTTAGATAATATTCACATTGTTATATGATTTTATATAAAGAGAAAAAGGAAAAAAAATGTGGTTATTGATCAAATACTTATTTTTTCTGGTAATATATTTTATTAATGAGATAGAAAGATAGAGATATCAAAAAAGGAATATATCTACAATTAATTTTTAATTTGATGGCCACTATAATTGGTTAATGGTCATCTAGAATCCTTAATTTGAGAAAGAAGAAGGATGATGTGTTTTTTCATACTCGCATGCATACATAGAGCCTTCTATTAGCTTGAGAAAAAGGTTGATCTATATGGGTTATTTTTTTAATATATACATTCATTCAGAGACATTCAATTGACAAAAAATATATTTTTTTTATTTAAAAGATTCTTGAATCATACTAAAATTATTCTTCAATTAAAACAAAAATAAGGTTTACTAAAGGATTAGTTGATAGCCAATATAAATATTTATCAGTAGAAATCATTAGTAAAGAATTATACCTACCCATGTGTTATGGTGATACCTACCCAGCCCTTCTAAGTGTTATGTACATGATGATACATTCTCTCACTTTTTATAATCACAATAATTATTTATTTAAAATATTTTTCTCTAAAACCAACTGAATATAGAAAGGAATATAAAATTACTTTTGGGGTATATCTTTATAAAAACCCCCATTTAAAATTCATTTTAATCATTAAAATTGTATATAGGTGTGAGATATAGAATTAAATATATTGTACCTAGTAATTTACCAGTCACGTATTTTTATTTTAAATGTGAAATTGTAAAAAAATCACTGATTCATTACTCCCCCTTCTCAATGATATGTCACCTTTAACTTGGGACATCAATCATTATGAGATAGGTGGGTCCGATATATCCCTCCAATGAATTAGTTAAAGTTTTATAACCCATGATATTATTATGGGTCATGAGTAGTGATGATTGATCCACTATATAACAAATGCAATGATTCATAATCCACTAGGTTATGGGATACATGTACTGATGCATAATCCTCTATATTATGATGGTCTTGATGGTTAACCTATACATGTTTTATAACATTTATGATTTTGTTCAAACCACATGCCTATGTTGTACCCCATGGATCATGATTATTGTCTCAAGTTTAAACATTATTATAACATGGTATATGTAATGCCTTAATGAATGTATGTTTGATGTTATATGTCCTAGAACATTTTATGGGAAACTATTATGATTCTATCTTTTTTTAATTAGGTATTTCTACACTATTCATTTTCTCTCCCATGCATATGGTCTAATCCTCTATAAATCATTGATATTATTTTCTTATACTGAGTTTTTGAGATTACCCCTTATGTTTCCTCATTCCCTAATAAATTAAATTTACATACATTTCTAATAAGAAGTAATTTGTAGAGAATTTATTTGGAGACGTTGAAGTGACGATGTTCAATAAGATATTTATGTATCTAATATCCAAAAACAATATACTATTTGGGTTTTTAGATTGTGTGTTACTTTTTGAGATTTCATGCATAAATTATGGGAATGATATATAATATATACATGCTATTTTCAAGAAAACTCTATTTGTATCAGAGCAGGGTTTAGTTATTTTTTAGATTAGATTAATGAGTATAAGAGAAATAAACTTTAAGAAACATTGTTAAAATATAAGTATTATATTTTGAAGTGAATGTGTTATAATGTAAGAAATTATATGTTTGATTTTTCAACTTCATATGCCTTTTTATTCTTATTTTATTAAGATATTATGTTTTATTACACATATTAGCCTTTTTAGTTTTAGAAAATGGATTGAACCATGAGCAATAAAATTTATAATAAATGTTATGGGAAATTTAGTGATTTTACCAATGAAAAATAAAAATGTGTGAGAGGTTTTGTGAAAACATTTCATGGATTTTTTGTTTGATACTACTAATAATAACTTAAATAATGTCAAACCCCCTAACACAAAAAATAATTAGTAGCATACTATTGATTCTTCATGCTTCAATGATCATTATCCTTTAGTGGATTTTTTAATCGACTAATTGTTTAGTAATGGTTCAGAAAAATAGAAAATATATGTTTTTATTCATCAATAATTAGAAATTTAAATTTTAATATTTCATATTTATTGGTTGTAATGTAAAGAAGACCAATGGTGGACTTCTGTCAAAGATACAAAACAAAAGGAGAAAATTTACACTTTATAATTAGAGTTTAAGAAAATATTATTTAATAAATATTTTCCTTGACCTATTTACCATAAAATGGAGTAAAATAACATGATTTAAAGATAATTTAATATAAATCAATTGGTTCATATGAAACAAAAAATTATGAAGATCATAAGGTATGAATATGTTTTTTTGTTAGCCCATGGTGAATGATTGATAATTTATTTACTAGTCTAGAACCAAGTCCTCCAAAGGAATTAGCCAAAAGGGACTTTGGAAGCTATATATAAATTGATTGATGTACACTTATAGTGGTGATAGAAATTGGGGAATCTCTTTATTCTAATGGATTTTGAGTGAATAAAAGGAAAAATGGAGTTTTATAGAAACATTAATGATAAATCACATAAAGTAAATAAAACTAAGCCTCATAAATGCCAAAAATATATGAGGAAATGCATGGAAAAGTTCCTAAAAGGATTAAGAATATGTTTTATATGAGGTCGATTAGGAAATTAAACCCATAATTTATGAAGAAATGTGAAGATTACAGGTAAAAATGGATGATAATAAGGATACTTCAATGCTTCAAATATAACGAATTTTGGAATTATGAAAATATATTCCCCAATTTAAGGGATTGTAGGATAATAGTCATCAGAAACAACCACCACCAAGTGAACAAGGAAGAGAAAATGAAATAACAACCTCTTAAGTGGATCATGATAATGAAGTTGTGGAAGATACCCTTATTATCAAATCTACATATGATAATAACTTATTTTATTTTAGTTCATCTCATTTTTTCATATCATGAAATTTTTACATGAATGTTTATTCACTCCCTAAAACCTTGGATATTGAATTATAATTGAAAATATCTAGTAGTGAGATTATTACATCAAAGGTATATAACTCTTATTTGATCAGGGTTTGTCAAAAAATACTCTTTACAAATATAGTTCTTCTTTTTTTAGTACAATTCGATGTGATATTTGGCATGGATAGGATCTCCCTACCTATAGCTCATGTTAATTGTTAGAATAAGGAAGTAAAAATTCATATCCCAAT
The DNA here is from genome assembly GCA_963277665.1 of Viscum album. Classification (NCBI taxonomy): domain Eukaryota; kingdom Viridiplantae; phylum Streptophyta; class Magnoliopsida; order Santalales; family Viscaceae; genus Viscum; species Viscum album. Next base: position 1,835,838,461 of record OY728160.1, on the reverse strand, counting down.
CATCCCATGCTAAAATATAAATGCAAGGATGATTATAAACTCCCATTTGAAACTAATTATTTAATATGGATCATAGTACCTAATAATAAGATATACATGTCAATAATAGTTGGGATGAAATCGACATTAAATACGTAACAATTTTATAGGGATATATAAATTTTTATTCAGAAGAACTACATGGTCTTCCCCCATAACGTAAGGTTGAGTTTTAAATTGAACACATACCTATCTTTATACATATATCAAAGAGTCCAAATAAAATCATCCCCATATAATTGAAATAATTAAATAAGAAACTTTAGTAGAATTAGTACAAGGTTTTTTTATGACCAAGTGCTTCACTATGGGGTTCTCCGGTCCTCTTTTTTAAGAATAAAAATGGATTAATGTGTTTTTCCATTGATTATTATAAACATTACAAGATCAAAATCAAGAAAATGTATTAGATATATTAATGATTTTTTTAATCAAATTAGAGTGTATAAATACTCATAAAAGGTGAATCCATGATATAGATTCCATAAATTGGAGGTAATGAGATAATATTTACCCTAGTTATTATACCACACAATATATGGACACTATAAATTCATAGTAATTCCATTAAAACATATTAATACCATTTTATATTCATGTATTTTATGAATAAAGACATTATAATTTACCTAGACAGATTTGGGTTAGTATTTATGGATAATAATCACATATAATTATAAGTTATGTTAAGAAGAAGAAATTTATTGTTTGATTATGATAAACACATTATAAAACTATAAAATATATGATAAGTTTAGAAAGTATGAATTTTTCCTATAAAAAGTATCCATGTTGGGTCATGTAATCACATGAGAGGGTATATTAGTGGATTTTTCAAAGGAATTGGTGATTATATAATGTCCTATAACAATATCTATAATATATATCAATATATATTTTTATATTATATTAATATTATTGATTTTTTTTGTGAAATTTATCAAAATTATCAAATCTACATACCTAGTTAACATGGAAGGTAGTAAAGTTTCTTTTTATTAATTAATGTGAATATAGCTTCAAGGATCTTAAGAAGTAATTGTTCACTACCCCAATGCTTGCTAAACAATGTGGTGGAGATGAATTTTTTATATATAATGATGTTTTTAAAAAGGTATTATCATGTGTCCTTATGAAAAATTACAAGGTATTAGATTATGCCTTATATAAATTAAATACTCACAAGAAAAATTATTATATGCAGGATATGGAGCTAGAAGAAATATTTTAAATTTAAGGTTTACTGTAATTAGTTTTTTAAAAAAATTGTGTTTTATATATAGGTGAAATGATCTAAAAATATATATTCACTTATAAGGAATTAAACATGTTACAAAATCAATGGTTAGAGTTAATCAAATACTATGATTTCTAAACATATTTCCATCCTTGAAAGTAAAATAAAGTGGTTGATTCCCTAAGTAGAAAGGATCACTCTACCTTATCCTTGATTAAAAATAATGGATATCCAATCATTATGGATATTCATAATATGGATATGGAAATAAAAAATGAGTGAATAATATCATACATTTCCCAAATAATTTCACAACAATCCATCTATGTGAAGATCAAGGAGGCCTATAAAGATGTGTGAAGCTATAGAATAATATAGTAAATATTACAGTGTTTTACCTAGATAGAGATGGATTTATCATATCTAGATCCTGGATATGTGTACCATCCATTTTTTTTCTAAAAACGTTTCTTTTTTATGATTCACATAGCTCATCCTTAACTATTTACCAAATAAGCACAAATATGTATTGAGATCTTAAGCCACATTTCTAGTGGGAAAAAATAAAGAGGGTCATTATGGAGCATATATGTTGGGGATTGGTTTTTTAATGACTTATCCTTAAACAGTTCGTATTCCAATATTTTTGAACTAGAATTCATATTCTATGATCTTTTCAGTTTAGAGTTTTATTGAATTATGAAAAACTCTTAAAAGTAAACCCCTACATTAAGAGTGGACATTTATACTCAATCTCTATTCTTTCACTATATAGAACTATTTAAAAAAAATTATTCATTTCATGAAAACTCTTTACTACTCTAAAAATTAATTCATCATTTCACTTAAATATCATGTGAAAAACATTTAAAAATGTTAGATGAGGACAGAAATCTCAGTAAGGGATACCCAAATAAAGAAAAATGTTAAACCTATGAGAACATTAAAATCTAGGAAAAATTAATCAAAAAGTAATAATGTTCACCCTTCTAAATTTGTAAATAATTTACTTTAAAAATAATCTCATTTAATACCCTTTTTAATCACAATTTTACCATAAAACCCATATCAATCATAGATTACACTTAAAATTATCATAGGACGTAATTATACATATCATTTATATAAATGGAATTACGGTCTGGTTGAATTCCATACATGAAGGACCTAAAAATGGAATAATTGTATAGTTAACTTCAATTACCAATGCATTGGAGGACAATCATGAACCCACCAGTAATTATTTTATTATGGAACCACCCATCATTGGTTTATCATATAACCACCTGTCAAATATTCAAGTACAATTATATAATCATAACACATAAAATCTTGAAATTTTGAAAATGTAACTCATAAAAATTTATTTTAACTCATAATAAAATATTTTAATTTATTTAAATAGTTAATCCATTTTCAAAACCCATTTTCAATAATAAAATACCCATATAAGGAAAATAGGTGCTTCTTTTTCTTTTTTAATAACATGAAGTCTTATGGAGGAATCCAAATATTAAAATAGATATAAAATTCTCTTTATAATACTTTTATATACATATAGGTAAATATGTAAATTAATATCAATAATATATTCACGGAGGAAAATATTTTTAGTTTAAATACATAAACATTTATAAATATATTTTTAAATCAAAGTGCCAAAAACAGCTTTGAATCATTTGAATCATAATCCCCATAAAGGAACCAAATTTAAAAAAACAATAAATAATATGAGAATAATTAAATTAATGATATTATATTTCAAAGGGTCTGTATATAAACATCATAAAATAAGGTGGTTATATAACATCAAAATAAGCCCTAATGAAATGAGATTGAGATGAAGTCCCTTAACATAAGTTTGTCTTATTACATGAATTTTTTTATCTTCCTGAATAATAAAAATAAGTTAATTTATAATTGATTTATACTATTTTTAATTTTTATTATTCATTTTATACCAATTATTACCATTTTATAATAATTTCTTAATTATTTAAGTTTACGTCAAACATTTTGATGATATTCGGTACTTGAGTCCAAAAGGACTTTGGTATGATGTCTATAGTAAAATTGATCATTTTTCCACAATTTATAGAATAATATTCATGAAATATTTATCATTTTTATACATAAATTATAAATTTAAATCCATAAATTAAACATGGATGTGAAAAAAAACTATGTGACGACCATGGAGATGGTATGCCATATGTACGCATGAGTAACGTTTCCATTTTTCAGTTGTCATTATGGAGAGGTGGTAAGTATAATTTTATCTTTCCATAATTATCATAATATTATTAATATCATATTTATAATTTAAATATATGTATATATATCATTTATTTTTTGTGGTGATGAAAAACGAATCACATCGCTTCGTGGAGGTGATAATTCACACGTATAGATGAACAACATTATCATTTTTTGTATATAGAAAGAAAATAAAATAAATGATATATTATATTTTCATAATGATAAATATTCCATTAATATAACATATAAGAATTACTTCCATAATTACAACCATTATTGAGAGATGGTGATAGAAAATGAATTTCATCAGTTTGCGAGGTGGTAGTCCGTCGTACATACGAATGATAACTTATTTTCCAATTTGATGGATGTGGATATAGATATTGGTCCTAAAAAAATTAATATCATAATATTATATATAGGATAACGTATTTTTTATTTTATCATTGTAGGAGAACGTTTGGGTTGTAGTGGATCAGACCTCTCTGGTCTATTCCTTTGTGAAAAATATAGTGTTTATAGTGTTCTTGGAGGTCACGGTGGCTTGTTTCATGAGTTTACTAAAATTCCAATTTTCCATAGGTAGCTCATCTGACAGTAAGTCACTAAACATAGGCTCACCAAAAAGTGACTCAACATATGGTAGGTCACCAAACGGTGACTCACTGAATAGTGACTCACCGAATGGTAGGTCATCGAATAGTAGGTCATCGAACAGTGACTCGTAGAATAGTGACTCACCGAACGGTGGCTCACTGAATAGAGGCTCGAAGAATAGTGACTCACCGAATATAATCTCACAAAAAAGTGACTCACTGAATGTTATCTCACCTAATAGTGACTCATTGAATGGTGTCTCACCGAACATTGACTCACCGAATGGTGACTCACCAAACAGTGACTTATCGAACAGTGATTCGTCGAAAAGCTTACACCTCCTAACTTTTTTCATTCAGTTTCACCCCTATTACATTTTAATTAATTTTAAATGAGGAACCTATCAGTTTTTGACAATTTCTCAAGTAATTTACACCTTCTCCAAGGTTAATGTTTGTATCTTAAATATAATTAAACAACCAAGTAGTGTGGTCAAACCATGAGCTTAAATTTATGTACTTTGATATTTCCTCCTTTATTTTAGGATCTGGATTTTTATTAAGTTTATATCCTCTCTTCCTTGAACTCTATGGTTTTCTCTTCATGCACCTAGATCCTTTCTTCCTTAGGAGTCGTGTGCCTATACTATACCATCCTATTCAGTTTTTACTTGGAGCCTCAGGATCGCGCGACCCTCTATTTTGGCATAAGAAAAGATTGTTGGTCCCCTATTATTCTATGTAGGTATTTCCTTCATCCCTCCCTTATTATGTATCATGAAGAGTGGGTGCAATGATGCTTATTTTGTGAAAATATCTAAATCAATCCTTTAAAGAAGTAATAAATGGGGAAGATGATGATAACAATGATAAATAGACTGTTCAAAAATGGGATGGGGATGTGTTGATCATCATTTTGTATTATTAATTATCTTTGATTCATTATGTGAACTATATGGGATGTAAGACTTCTGAAAATCATGTTCGTTTATGGTCTCTGTTTTTTCTCCCACAATAGCTTTTGAATAATTGTTTTAAATATCAACCTTATTAATCACATATACCTAATTAAATGAAAAGGAAGCCGCATGATTGAACATATTGTGTGATCACCCCATAATTTATGAAAGAGAAGTCAAATAACAATGTCGATCAAATCAGAATACACCAAGATTGTTGGTGGGGCTATGTGTTTTGTGGGTTTTTTGGGTTTTTTTACCTTCTGTGGGTTGTATGGTTCTGATATTGCTATCATGGTTTTTGTTGCATGGGTTGATAGAGGGGTTTGCTCTATGAGTAGGGTGTGGTGTGTGTGTAGTTGTACTACAGTTTTGGTGGTGGTTGTTGTGGTATTTTTGTATGATGTGGTGCAGGAGGTGTGATGAGTATCTGTTTGAGGGATTTATTGATTGTGGAATGGATGAACTTGTAGAGTAGTGGATCTCCATATGGGTTTTGTTATTATTGTGGAACAGTGTTTTGTATTGGGACTACACTCTGGTGGTGCTATGGAATGTGTTGGGTATGTCTATGGTTAGTAGTTTCCAAGGTAGTGTTGGAATGAAATAAGTGAACCTATTAATAAATAATGATAAGTGGTTAAATTAAAGGGTTGGTTTTATGTTTTGGTTGCGGCTTTTTGTGTGACTATGCATGTAAGGGTAGAAATAAGGGTTGTTTTGAATGGGTTACTTGTTTTTTTGGAAGCCCATTGGTTGGGTTGAGTGTTTTTTACCCATATTTATAAAATTGTATTCCTTTTGATTTCAATATGCACCCCACTCATGTTGTGCACTACGTGTCAAATTCCCCCTTTGTTATGGGAAAGGTTGTCGTTCCCAACATCCTGGTGGGAGGATGGATGGCTGGTTATTGGTCCACCAGCTCCCTCTTCTTGGAATTCGTCACCTAAGACCCTTCAGGCTGGTTGTAATGGCTTTAGGTTTATTATAGGATTTATGGTACTGTTTATGTGAGAGGCAGTTTGTTTCCGAGGTGTCTTTGCGATGGGGGAAGGTATCTGTGGGTTTGATGTGACATGTTTTGTGTCCTAGGAGTGTGTAGGTAGGTTGTAATAGTCGGGTTTTTGTAAGAGTGGTAGTGTCATGACGTTTTCCATCAGGGAAGTGTAGTTAACAAATGGGAAGTGGTGTAGGGTACCCAATCATCAATGTGTATATACTATTACATTACTTAACATGAATTATTTAGGGAGTCCTCCTTGGTGAGTAAGGGGGGTTATTAATCTTTTTTAGATGATTTGGAGGTTGTGTTGTTTTCTCATAGGGCCATTTGTATGTTACCCCACTTTTGAATGAGTGACTTGGGTTTTCCTACTAAGTATACATCTATTCTCACCCTACGTATATAAATTTTTTCTAAATTTTTCAGAAGGACATTGGGGACCGTGTGAGACTTTACTGGCACATGTGTCATGATATTTGTTTTGTTGGTGCTTATATTTTTTCTTTTGGTATTTATATTGGAGTCTTTCATTGTATTTCTTGCAGCTTTTCCTTAATCATCCATGTGGGATGGATTTTTTGTTCTTTAATATATATGTATTGGAGTTTTTTGAGGTTGAAAAATCTTATCTCATGATCTTAGTTACTATAAATAGTATAATTACTCCCATTTTGTATGATTAAATACCCTTTGTGTTGGTTTCAACCCTGGGGCCTATTAGATGCGGGAATTGAGGGGTCATTGTCTATTTTTCATCTTGATAAAGGAAGGTCAGGGAACATTTCCATCTGTTCCCTCATCTTGAAGAATGAGGGTTCTGATAGAATGGTATCAGAGGTGATGGTTGAGAGACAGGATAGATTTTGGAGTTAAACATAGTACGGACAACATGGGATGGTAGGGAAACAGTGTTAGGTGATCATGGTGAGTGACATAGGCCTGGGAAGACCAGTTAGGACACTAGATTTTATTTCCCCATATGATCTGATTTAAGGAATTTGAGCCTACCAAACGACCAAGTGAGGCTACAATGATTCTAGGGTAGAGACCCTAAGAAAGGTACATGAATCACAATGACTTGTGTTATTTTTTGTATTGAGAGTTTTAGGGAATTTAAAATAAATAAAGAGTTAAAATGAATCCTAAATAAATTTTATACTACTCGGCCTTAGGAGTTCCCTATTTACCTTTCATCTATGAAACCTAATCATCGTCCATGAGTGGCACGGGCAGTGGAGGCCCAATAGGATAACCTGGTAAACTGATAGAGGGTTGACCCAATGGGAGAGGATGATAAGTGGTAGAAGACCCTTCATTATTTCTAGTGGTAGACTCTGGTAAAGTACGAAGGTAGCGTTTCAGATACAGAGACTAAGAGTTTTCTTGAGGAGTTGGTGATCACTTTCAACTTGATCTGGGATCTGACAGAGTACTGGGTTCCATTGGGGGATAGTTATATAAGGAGAGATACACATCAGTGGTTCATGATATAATTGGGGGAGAGAAAGGAGGGTGATGTTCTTTAGATTGATTTTGAGAAGGAGTTTCAGGAATAATTATTTTCTTCAACCATGAAGGATAAGAAGTAAAAGGAGATACTCTCCCTCCAGTATGAGAGTATGTTGGTATGCCTGTTAGGTACAAAGTTCAATGATCTCATTCTCTTTTTTATGGCTCTATTTTCAGATGAGGAGCCTCAGGTGAGATGTTTAGAGGAGGAACTCTTTCCTTCTCTCTAGTACACAATTACTCCCGTCACCCTACGGAGATACATAGTGGTTCATAAGAATTCTAAGGTGGTGGAAAGGATGAACTCTCAAGGAAGTTTATCACAAGAGGGGGAATAGCTATGTTCTTAAAAGGGGATGTCTATCAACAGTAGTTCTTCAGTGTTAGGGCCTTCTAGGATTTGGTTAGTGGGGATCTAACCCCATCAGTTTCTGTTCTGACCTTCTGGTCCTCATTGTTTTCCTGCACGCATGGGGATGCATTGTTTTTCTTCTGGAGGCCATGGGAACCTTCATATTTAGTGCCTAATTTGAGAATAGTATGGTGGAGGTGTGTAGGATCAGTGCCTGCCTTAGCAGTAGTTTTCGACAAAGTCGTTTTAGCAGTAGGGACAGTAGGCTCCTCCTCCACCGAGGGGAGATAGAGTAGCAGTAAGCCGAACTTAGGGTTCACCTTAGGGAATTAAACTAGGGAATGGTCATGGAGGCTATCGATAGTCGAGGGGTAGAGGAGAGGCGTGTGGGTAGTCACACACCACAGAGGTAGCAGTTTTAGTGGGGCTAGTGATCATCCAAGGTATGATCAGTTTTTTCAGTACTCTTGCTTATTCTTTTTTTTTATTCAGGAGCTTCACACTCATTCATAGAACATGGTCTAAACCATTACATGTGACTAGAAGTAGAGATACTTTCCTTGACCTTGGTATTGAGTACACCAGTCGGATGTCAGATCAATATGCTTGACTTTTTTCAGATATGTAGACTAATTTTGGGGATACATAAGTCTAGTGGGGATATCTTCCTACTGGACATGCAGCCATGTGAAGTCATCCTTGTAATTTACTATGTTTTTTTGATGCATTACATTATAGAATATTTCTGGAGGAGATTCATGTTTTCTAAAGTGGCGTCTATCATGTAGCTTAAATTGGACAGCGGAGTTGTCAAGTGGGTCACCGACGTGTAGAGAATCTTTTTTCCTTATTGATCGAGCTGCCAGTGGGATCTATGGATATTAAGATGGTGGTGGTTCCAGGAGTTTATAGGGAGTTTTTTTATGTTTTACCTGAGGAGTTTTTTAATCTACCCCCTCAACGCGACATTGAGTTTAGTAAATACTTACAGCCTGGTGCTCGTCTGATTTCTATGTCTCCTTATCATATGGCACCTTCTATGTTGTAGGAGTTATGGATTCCGATCAATGATATAATGAATAAGGTCCTTAAATAGCCCTATTTGTCACCTTGGGTTTCTCTTGTCCCATTTTTGAAGAAGGAAGATGGTTGTATGAGTCTGTGTATAGACTACCGAAGACTGAATCAGGTGACAGTCAAGAACTACTACCTTATCCCAAGGATAGACAATCTTTTCGACCAGTTGAGGGGAGTAGGTTGGTTCTATAAGATCAATATGATGTATGGGTATCACCAGTTAAGGTTGAAGGAGGATGATGACCCAAAGAATAATTCCAGGTGCATGTACGGGCACTTCATGTTTTTGTTCATTTCGTTCAGTGTTACGAAAACGGAAACCGAGTTCATGGGGCTTATGATCTCTATTATCTGTATGTTCCTGGACAAGTTCTTCATCATGTTCATCATCAATATCCTAATATAATTGATACCAGAGGAAGATCATGATGAGAATATTAGGATTTTCATTGAGGTTTTTCGATGCCACCAGCTCTATGGGAAGTTTCCCAAGTAAAAGTCTTGGACATGAGAGGTGCACTTCCTTGGACATGTGGTATCTCAGTAGGGGGTAGAATTAGATCCGTCTAAATTTGAGGTGGTTGATTATTTGGAAGAACCCAAGAATGTAGCATAGGTTTATAGGTTTCTTGGTCTCATAGGCTATTACTGGAGATTCATATCTGACTTCACCCGAGTTCTAGCTTCGTTTAGGGCTTTGACTAGGAAAGATCAAGCCCTTGTATGGAGCGAGTAGTGTCTGGAATCTTTGAGCTATCTGAAGGGAAAGTTGGTTAGTGCTCCAGTACTCAGGTTTCAATAGGAAGGGGTTTTGTTCGGGGTGTTCTGTGACTCATCCATTATAGACTTGGGATGTGTGATGATGCAGCAGTAATGATTGATCAATTATTATTCTAGTTATTTGTGTACCCACAAACACAACTATGCCACCCATAATCTGAAGCTTGCATTGGATGTGTTTTCTCTAAAGTTATGGTGACAATACATCATTAGAGAGTTATTTTTTTCACATATCACAATAGCTTGAGGTGCATCTATTTCTAGAGACCTGAACTTGTTGTAGCAGAGGTGGATAGAGTTTATCTAGGACTAAAACTTCAATATCTCTTACACCTCACAAAAGGGGAACATTGTGGAAAATTTCTAGAGCACGAAGTCACCAAGAGAGGTTGTTTGGGAATTTTTAGATTCTTGGAATGTGATGGAGTAGTTAGTTGCCTTGAACCTAGATACAAGGATGGATAGTGGTAGAGGATGTCTATTTCAAATAATAGGGAAGTATTATCTAATGCAGAAGGTGGAGAAGTATTAGTGGGGAGACTCCTAGGCTCACGTGATGTGTGATCGCATTGACCAGGGTGATGCTCCAGAGGGATGGTCAGAGGATGGTAAGAATAATATGATGTTCCATGGGAAGCTATTTGTCCTGGTGGCATTGCGTGAGGGATTTCTCCTTGATTTTCATAGATCTCCCATATACATACACCATGGAGTTTCTAAATTTTAATGATTCTTTAGGGAATAGTTTTTGTGGCCTGGTGTGAAGTGGGTAGTGGTGGAGTTTTTACCAAAGTGCCTAGTGTTTCAATATGTTAAGGTTGAGCGCCATGTTCTTAGTGGTTTGTTAAAGACCTTGGATATTCCCAAGTGGAAGTGAGTTGAAATATCAATGGATTTCATCAAAGGGATACCCAAGTCTCATGAAGGATATGATTTAATCTTGGTTTTGGTGGATCGGCTGAAAAATCAGCTCACATCTTAGAGATTAAGGATTTGAGCATGGTGGATGCCTTAGCGAGGAGGTTTGTGGATGAGGTTGTGTGGTTGCATGGGGTTCCAAAATCCATCATCTCAAATTAGGATGCAGGGTTTAGTTCACAAGACTGTAGGGTCTTATAGCATGCTTTTAGTACTCAGTAACACCTTAGCACCTCTTTCTACCCTCAGACTGATGGGAAGATGGAGAGGACCATCTAGAAGTTGGAGGATATGTTGTGGTAGTGTGTTCTGGACTTCTAAGGATCGTGGGTATGATATATTCCCATGGTATAGTTTTCTTAAAATAATATATATCACTATACAATTGGAACACTACCGTTATAAGCCTTGTATGAGAGGTTGTGTCATTCATCCTTGTGCCGGATGGGGGTTGAAGATATAGTTTTTTTGTCTAGAGGTTGTGTGGAGCACATTGGAGAAGGTTCGGCTCATTTGTGAGAGGGTGAAGGTATCACATGACCGGCATAAGCTGTATACCGATCATATGAGTAGGCCCTTGGAGTTAGAGGTTTAAGACCATGTGTTCTTAATGGTTTCCCCTCAATGTGGGCAGCAGATGTTCGGTAGGGGGAGCAAGCCCTCTCCCAGGTTCATCGTACCTTTTGAGGTGTTTGGATGAGTTGGTGAGGTGGAATAACAACTGGCACTACCACCATAGTTGGAGAGGGTACATGATAAATTCCACATCTCACATCTTCATCAGTATCAATAAGATGACTCCCACATCTTTGACAGGGGAGAGTTGGATATCAAGGATGGAGAAACATTCATGGAACGTCCAGTAGAGATCCAGGATCATCAAGAGGATTTTCTACATAGACAGATCATTCCCATGGTCTATGTGTTGTGGAGGCATGGTGGACTCAAGGAGAGTAATTAGGAGAAAGAGGTGCAGATTCCTGCCCAGTACCCGAAGCTATTTCGATTTTTGTTTGACTGATTTTCTTTGTGATTTAATTTTTGAATGTTGTTTTCTATAAGATGATTTTATTTACCGATTCTATATTTTCTGAAAAATTAAAAACAAGTGAGAATGTTAAGACATGATCCCTTATCAATATTCATTAATTCGTATGCGATTAAACATGTTTGGGAGATTCATTGCTGCCCAAATCAGAAAATATCTTGACATAGAGGAAGGAATTCCATAATCCATGTGTTCGAACAGTGTGACCTTTGGTGTTTATGAGGTTTTTGGGGCAGTATATGTCTTGATAGGTGTTATTGGATATCTATGTTTCACATCATCTTTCAAACAACATAATGTGGTTTATCCATGAGACATGTTTTCTAGGGTGGTTGTTTAGATCCCTCCTTCTTCTGTGTTTGGTTTTGAATTTGTGAGGGAGATAATAGTTTTGTAGGTATCTGAAGTAATGTCTTAGACCTCTATGGTCCATTACATTGTGAAAAATTGAGTGTTTTCATTGTTCTTGGAGGTCATGGTGGCATGTTTCAGTAAATTTCCAAAAATATAGTTTTCCAATGGTAGCTTATCTGAAGGTAGGTCACCAAACGGAAGCTATATGAACGGTGAATTACCAAATAATAGGTCACTGAATGGTGTCTCACAAAATGGTGATTCTCCAAATGTTGACTCACTAAACAGTAGGTCACCGAATGGTGACTCACTGAGAGGTGGCTCACCGAACAGTGGCTCACTAAAAGGTGACTCACCGAAGGGTGACTCACCGAATGGTGTCTCTCTAAATAGTGACTTTCCAAATGGTAGCTCCCCAAACTATGACTCAATGAATGGTGGCTTATAGAATGATGAATCATCAAATAGTGACTCATCGAACCGTGACTCGCTGAACAGTGACTCACCGAATGGTGACTCACCGAACGGTGACTCTCCAAATGGTGACTTGCCAAATGGTGACTCGCTGAATAGTGACTCTCTGAACGGTGACTCACTTAACGGTGACTCGCCGAATAGTGAATCACTGAACAGCTTGCACCTCCTGTGTTTTTTCTTCCAATTTCATCCACATTATGTTTTAATTAATGTCAAATGAGGAACCTATTAGTGTTTGACCGTTTCTCAATCCATTTCCACCATCTTTGAGGAGAATATTTTTATCTTAAATATCATGAAATGTACAAGCCGTGTGGTCAAACCACGATCCTAAATTTAAGTACTTTCAAATTTCTTCCCTAATTTTAGGATATATACTTTTCTTAAGTCGAGATCCTCTCTTCCTTGAACCCTTCGGGTTTTTCTTAGTGCTCCCAGAACCTTTCTTTCCAAGGAGTCGTGCACCTATGTAGTACCATCCTATTCAGTTTTTCCTAGGAGTCTCATGCTCACGTGGCCCTCTGTTTTGGTGCATAAAATGATCGTTGGTTTCCTGTTGTTCCATGTAGGTATTTCCATTGTCTCTCAGTTATTATGTATCATGCCAGGTGGGTGTAATGATTCCTATTTTTTGGAAATGGTTGAATCCATCCTCTAATGAAGTAATAAATGGGGAAGATGATAATAATAAAGATAATCATATTGTTACGATAACGGGCTCAGAATGTGTTGATAATTTTTTTGTGTTATCTATTATCTTTAATTCATGATGTGAAATGTATGGGTTGTTAGAGTTCTAAAAATCATGGATGTTGGTGGTATTTTTTTGCACACCCACAATATATTGTTAATACTTTCTATAAATATCAATCTGATTAATCACGTATACCCGGTTAAATGAAAAGGACACCCCAAGATTGAACCTGTTGTGTGGTCACCACTGAATTTATGAAAGAAGAATTAAAGAATGGTGTTGATCAAATCAGAATACACCTAGCTTGTTGGTGTGGTTTTGTGTTGTATGGGTTTATAGGGTTTTCTTCCTTTTGTGGGTTGAATGGTGTTGTTGTTGATATCATGGTTGTGGTTATATGGGTAGAAGGAGGGTTTCACTCTGTGATCAAGGTGCGGTGTGTGTGTGTGAACCAGGGATGTGCTTTTGGTTGTGGTTGTTTTGGGATTTGTGTATGAGGTGCTACAGGACTTGTGATGTAATTCTATGGTGATATATTGATTTATTTTGGAATGGATGAACTTGTACAGTAGTGGGACTGCATATGGGTTTTGTTATAGTTGTGGAACAGTATTTTACAGTGGGACTGCAATGTAGTGGTTTTACTAAATGTGTTTGGTATGGTTTTGGTTGGTAGTTTCCCATGTAGTGTTGTAATGAAATAATTAAACTTCTTAATAATGAATAATAACTGGATAAATAAAAGGGATGGGTTTATGTTTTGGTTTTGGATATTTTTGTGGTTTTTCATGTATGGATAGCAGCAAGGGCTGTTTTGTGTGGGATGGTTTTTTGTTTCGAAACCCATAGGTTAGGATGAGTGTTTGTTTACCTAAATTTATAAATTATAGTTCCTTGTGATTTCTATATGCACCCCACTCATGTTGAACACAACGTGTTGAACACCCCCATTTTTATGGGGGGAGGGTATCTTTCCGAACATCCTAGTGGGAGGATGGATGGTTGGTTATTGGATCCCCTACTCCCTCTTCTAGGAATTAATCGCTCAAGACTATTTATGAAGGTTGTAATGGATTTAGTTTTATTATCGAATTTATGGTACTAGTTGTGTGAGAGGTGTTTTGTTTCCCATGTGTCAATAGGATGGGTCCTAGGTGTTTTTGGGTAAGATGTGTCATGGTTTTTAGACCAAGTGGGTGAGGGAAGGTTGTGATAGTGAGGCTTGTGGAAGAGTGGTAGTGCTAGGAAATTCCCTGTTAAGAATGAGAAGTTATCCAGTGGGAAATGGTGCGGGGTACCCTATAATGAATGTGATTATAGTATTACATTAATTGACTTGCATTATTTAGTTAGTGTTCCTTGGTGAGGATGAGGTTGTTATTATTCCTTGTTATGTGCTTTTCAGGTTCTGCAGATTTCTAACAGGGGCATTAGTATGTTCCCCCACTTGTGCACGAGTGACTTGTGTTTTCCTATTGAGTATACTTGTATTCTCAACCTATATATATATATAAAAAATTAGGTTTCCAGACGGACTTTTATGACCATGAGGGACCTTACTAGCTTTGGCGTTGGGATAGTTGTTGTGTTGCTGCTTAGATTTGTTCTTTTGGAATTTAATTTGGAGTTTTTCATTGTATTTCTATCAGATGTACCTTAAACTTGAATCTAGGACAGATTCTATATTCTTTTATATATATGTCTTTGAGTTGTTTTGTGGTTGATACATCTTATCTTCATATATTGGTTACTATAAAAAGGTCAATTCCACCCATTTTATGAGATTAAATACCCTTGGTGTGGGTCGCCACCCCGAGGCCTATTAGAGGTGAGACTCAGGGGGGTCATTTTCTCTTTTTCATCTTGAAGAAGGTAGGGCATGGAACTTATCCATCCCTTCCCTCATCTTTAAGAAGGAGGTTCGTGACATGAGTGATGTGGAACAATAAAAAAATGGAAACATGTGATTAAAAACAATAAATCTTCTTCAGAAAATCTCCTTTTCGTAACACATTAGGAGCGCAAAGGATTATGTTATTAGTAAACTAAGACATCTACAATTTGGAGATGAATTATATTATGTTATTTTTTCATTGAATTTCTAAACCAAATAGGTTTCTAATTGTGAATAAAAAAGAAGAAGTTGTACCCTTTTATAAGAGAATGTAGGGGAACTATTGGAATTCTTCAAAATATTAAATTAGTATTCAATTATAAAAGGCTCTAACCTGATTTATTTATAATATAAGATGATTTTGGGTTAAAATTTTATCATTCAATAACATTTATATAACATTATACAAAATTTTTACCCTTATATTTTGGTTTTAACACTTATTTAACCTCATTAACTCTTACCAAAACAATATGTAATTTTAGTCACTAAAGGTTAATATATTTACAATAAAATACCAAAAGACTCATAAATGAATAAATTTTGAAATATTAAACCATTTATAAATCATTTGGTCCAATTTTATATTTTTATAAATTTATTATCATTTAATAAAATATTATTTATTTTAAAGTGCCATTAATGTCAATTTTAACATTATTCATTACTTTGACTTTTAAAAAATCAATAAAATAATATATCTTCAAAAAAAATATTAATACGTGCCTAATATATAAAAATAATCTCTAAAATCTGTTTATGAAATGAATTATCTGCAATTATGTTTATTTTAATTATTTTAATATCATTTATTTGATTCTTTCATTCATTTAATAGTCACTGCATCATCATTGTGCAATCATTTAAGGTAATTATTCCTTCCATAAAAATTATAAATAAATTTTAATGATAAAAATAATTATTTTATATTTAAAAAAATAATTAATGATAAAATATATTTTGGAGGATAATATAATAAAATTTTTCTACTTATTAAAAATAATAGTGTGATGGCTTTGACTTTTCTTAAAATAAAATAATATAAGGAGAATAAAGTCGTCCATGTACCTACAAGAGGTCATAAATTCGTCCTAAGTATGTTTTGGATCTATAATTACTCATCAAATGAAATTAGGAAAAGTTTTATGTTTATTTTATAATCCTTATCATAATTATTTTTCCCTCAATTACTTGATTTACCCTTTACCATGGTAACAATAAATACTAATGATACTATTCATATAAGAAAAACATAAGAGGGACCTCTTTAATAAATTTTTCAATTATAATTATAAATATGGAATCAATTTGTTAAAATTAAAAACACATAATTGGATGAAATTAATTTAAATTTAATCCCACAGATGGGGCGACAAAGCAGGTCTTTAAAATGAAAATGTTCAAAAGATTACTAAGTTTTTATATCTAAATTAAATATGAAAAATATTCAAGTGGACTTAATTGGATTAATAGATTTATAATTTATATAATTTTACATTAAAATCAATTTAAAATATAATTTATCATTATAAATTAATTAGATGAAAAGTCGGTTTTAATTTAAAATTTAGTATTTTTCACTATTCATCAAAAAATGGAACATAATAGAAAAATAGGAAAAATTAAAAAAATTTAAATTGTGATATTAAAACATAAGAAATTAAGTTTATATTTTAATATAAAATTTATAAAAGTTTCATAATTTATTTTTAAAATAAATTCTCTATTAAAAGGTGACAAAGCGCCTTTTGAAAAATAATGCTTTTTATGCATAAAATTTTATTTTTTATATATTGTTTATAAAACAAAAAGGTTTAATGTTAAAAATGATATTTAATATTATATATATACATATCATTTATATAATCCAAAAATATTTATTTTTTTATTTATTGGTATAAAACACACTTGTGGACATTTAAATAGTATTTCATTGAAAAAAACTTTTATTTTCAAAAGGATTTTATTTTAAATTATAAATAATTGGTCACAAAATAATTCATTATTTATACATATATAAACCATATTTTCATATTTATTTAATTCTATTCATACATTCCATTCTATAATCTAGGTTACAATGGTAACATTTAAATAATAATATTTAGTTTTTCATTTAAGATTGATGAAGCGTATCATTTATGCTATTGAACATAGTATTTCTTTATTAAAATATTAGGATGTTAATCCCCCCCTTTGAAAAATTACACCCAATCAAATTAACTTCAGCTTGGTATCCCATGTTATACTATCCAAATACCTTTTCTGAAATCCCAAATTAGAAAAAGGATTAATAAAACATCCATATTAAAAGAAAGGGAAGCATGAAGGTCACCAAATATGACATGTACTAGGGTTCTATTTAGAAAAAATGTACATGGAAGAGAAAAATAACTATCAAGTTATGTTGGAGAGTGATAGAGAACATGGTCATGAGGAATTTGAAAATCAAAAACCTATAAACTAGTAATGGTTTAAAAGTTCATTAATTTCTTAATATGAAAAGTAAATAGAAAACATTTTTATTTCAAGTTAATTTCCATAAAGTTTAGGAATTATTTTACTACCTTGACTAAGAATATAATGACACATACATACTTGAAAAGTATAGTTTCTTCCTTTAATAAATTTTCACCACAAACTCATCTTTTTCTCCAAATGATGAGAATTCGAGGTGAATTTTCATGCCATAAACAGTAAAATCAATATCTATAGAATCAAAGAATAAAAAAATGATTAACTATCAATTTCTCTTGTCTTGAATCATTAATAAAAACCAAAATTGTTGGTACAACATAATACAATTATCTTAAAATAATAAACCTTTATATAATGAAAAATTATTTTAATCTCCAATATTTACTAGTGACACCCAAAATTTAACATATATCATTAAAAAAATAATTTCCCTTCCCTAAAAATAATATATAATAAGATTTAAACCAAAAAATAAGAAATATTTGACCATGTAGTCTTGAAAATAACATAAATCACTCCTAATGTATCATACAAAAAAATTAATTGCCAAAATCACATAATCTCTAAGATATTCCAACCATTTACATTAATAACATTCATCGCAACAAGTACACAATAAAATAATAGCCTCTTAAAATATATAATTCAACATTTACTATTAAAAAAAATAAAAAACTCTTCTTTTTTACCTTAATGATATGGTGTTCCCAAAATAGTAATCCTCTTCCAAAATAACATTAATCACAAAATAAATTTCTAATAAAATATAAGTTCCCAAATTATAACAACCAATAATTACCTAAAAATAAAATATCATATAAACTATATAGGTTATCCATACCTTTAAAATTATTTACCCCAAAGAAATTATAATTCTTCCTACAATTAAATTTTCACATGACAAACATAGGGGTTATAAATAACACAAATTCAATAAAAGGCTACCAAAGTACTCCTATAATAAAAATATTATTAACACTTTAAAACATTTTATCATCCTTAAATCTATCATAACTCTTAAATACAATATATGTAGAAATCATAATCATTCATATTTATTTATAATCCCTTAACCATGATTTTCAATATTATTACATAATATAAATAGAGATATTAATGACACCATAAGATTCAACAATTTCAAAACATGAGCCAAGAAATAATATATACAATTCATATATCATTTGTATTTTCCACATATTCAATTTTAATGGAATTAGGTATTTATAAATATATACTTGTATGATCTTGATGATATCATTCATGAGCATTCTTCCTAGGGTATCGATTTTCATAATTACCATACTCTCCATATTAAAAATATTAAATTGATAACTCTAGGAGAACTTCTTTCCCTTTCAGGGATTTAACTAAATGATTCCTTTTTCCTTGTCTAATTATTTCTTTATAGACTCATTTACCACATTTGAAACATCTTCCCAACCCTTTAAGAAAATTTCCTAGGAGTTTATTTCAACATTCTTGAAACATAGGTTATTGAATATATATACATTTCTGATCATTGTCTCTTAAACTTCTATAGGGACTCATTTCTCCCATATATGATCCATTAGAAAACTCATCATGTTTAAAGTGGTTAGTCATTACTATTTATAGTTGGTTTAGAATAACCACAATATTTCTTATTGCATCTCCAATTTCAAATGGTTTCTCATTTACACAAATATTGAATTTTCCTTTAGATCTATTATTACGTTGGTTCCTACTAGATCCATCTATTCACTAAAACCAAAAAGGTTACTGTAATAATATCAATCAAATCATCATATACCATCTTATAATGAGAATAAACCCTAAGATATCCTTATTCATTTTATCTCAAATGCATTAAATTTATCCAAAATAACGATGAATCTACCTACCATGAAAACCATTTTGGTTATATATGACTTGTAATATATTATTAAATAACATCCTAACTTACAAAGTTATATAAAATATAATTTGATACCAACTATAAGGAGATAGACATAAAAATTACATATTCTAGTGTTTTTTAACTAGAATTCACATTTGAGGAAATTTTCAGTTTATATTTTTAGATAAAAACACTTACAAAATAAACCCATACATTACAAGTCGAAACTTATACTCAGTGTCTATTTTTTCCACCATATAAAAAACTTTAAAAAATTATTTCTTCTATGAAAAATCTTCATGAATTTCAACATGACTTCATCACTTCCCTTACCTATCCAATGAAGAACATTTAAACATGTGTGATGAGCACAAAAAATCAATAATGCATACATAAATAAGGAAAAATGTTATTCTTTTGGAATCATGAAAATCCAAGAAACCTTTATCATAAAGTAATATTTTTCTACATTAAGAAGTATTAAATACTTTAATTTAAAAATAATTTCATTTATTACCCTTTTTTTAATCATAATATTACTATAAAACCCATAACAAGAATATATAACACATTAAAGTGTCTTAGGAATAAGTTATACATGTCATTTATATAAATGGAATAACCATGTAGTCAAATTTCATAAAATTCACTCTTTAAAATGGAATAACCATATGATAAAATTACAAACCCAATTCATTGAATGGATATCATGGACCAACCCATTATTTTTTATCACAGAACCACCCATCAATGGTTTATCACATAACCACCTGTCATACGTCCACGTACCATTATATAATCACCACACATAAAATCTTGAAATTTTCATCATGTGACTCATAAAATTTCATTTTAACTCATTAGAATACATTTAAATTAATTTAAATAATAAATATGTTTTCAAAACCCATTTTCAATAACAAAGTACCCAGATAAAGAAAATAGGGGTTTCTTTTTCTTTTTTAAAATCATGAAGGCTTGTAGAGGAAAAAAATATAAAAATAGAAATAAAATGTCCTTTATAATCCATTTATATCTATATAAATAAATATGTAAAATGATATCAAGAATATTAACATGGAGGAAAATATCGTGAATTAAAATCCTTAAACATTTAAAAATAGATTTTTATATCAAAGTGTCTTAAACCACCTTGAATCGTTGGAATCATAAGACCCCTGAAGGAATATCATTTAAAAAAAACATTAAACAACATCAGAATAAATAAATTCATGATATGATATTTCAAATGACCTTTATAAACATCTCATAAAATTAGTTGGGTTTATAACATCAAAATATGCCTCAATGAATAGAGATTGAGACAAAGTCTCTTACCTTGAGTTTGACTTATCGCATACATTATTTATCATCCTGAATAAAAAACATAAGTTTATTTATACTTTGTTAAGAATAGTTTTCATGTTTATTATTTATTTTATATAGCTTATTACAATTTTATAACAATTACTAAATTATTTAAGTTTACATCAGTCGTTTTGATGATATTCAGTACATGACTCCAAAATGAATCAGGTATGATGTTTATAGTCAAAGTGGTCATTAGTTAATCATATCCATAACAATAATTGTGAAATAATTATCATTTTTATACATCAATTATAATTTTATAACCATATATTTAATATGGATATGAAAAATAAACTATATTAAAATCATGGAGATGGTAGGTCGTACATACGCATGAGTAACGTTTCCAATTTCCAATGATCATTATGGAAATATGGTAAGCATAATTTTATACTTAAATAATTATAATAATATAATTAATATCATATTAATAATTTAAATATACTTATATATATCATCAATGTGTTGTGGTGATGAAAAACGAATCATATCTCTTCGTGGATGTGATAATTCACATGTACACAAGAACGGCGTTATCAATTTTTTGTGCATGGTAAGATAAAAAAATAAATTATATATTATATATTAATAATTATAAATATTTAATGAATATAATATATAATTATTAATTTCAACATTATAACCATTTTTGAGATATGGTAATGGAAAATTAATTTCATTGGTTCGCAACGCAGTAGTTTGTCGTACATATTAATGATAACTTCATTTCCCATTTGATGGAAGTGGAGATGGATATGGGTCATTCACTAACATAATAACAAATAATTATTTTAATTATACTGGATATAATATTTTATCACAGTTCAAGACGTTTTTGGTGATGTGGAAGAATAAACAAAATAGAAACACTTGATTAAAAAAATAACGCCTCTTCTTTAGACAATATCCTTTCATAACACCTTAATACAATAGCGGGTGGTGTTATTCCAAAAATAAGACCCCTATAATGTGGATATGGATTATTATAATGAATCGGTTCAGATAATATTCGAACCAAATAGTTTTTAAGTTTAAATAAAAGAGAAGAATAGGTTCCCTTTTATAAGAGAGGGGAGGGGCACTCTTGGAATTTCTCAAAATATTAAATTAATATAAATTATTATTCAATTAAAAATGGATCCAAACTGATTTATTTAGAATATAATATGGTTTTGGGTATAAATATTTTCATACGATAAAATTTAGATATTTTTTTACTAAATTTATACCCTTATATTTTGGTTTTAACCATTATTTAACCCATTTATCTTTTACCATGACAACATGTGTTTTTACTCATGGAAAGTTAACATAGTTACTAAAAAATTTCCAATTACCCAAAAATGGATAATTGGTACAATTTTAAAAATTATTTAAATCATATTTCATAATTTTAAATTTTTAAGAATTTTATATCATTTAATAAAATATTGTTTATTTTTGAATATCAGTAATGTCAACTTTGAGATTATTCATTACTTTGATGTTTTTAAAAAAATCAATAGAAGTATATATATTTGAAAAAAATCTTTTAATACATCCCTAATATGTCGAGGCAATCAATAAAATTCCTTTATGACATTTATTATCTAAATTTATATTTATTTTAATAGTTTCAATACCATTTATTTTATTTTTAAATTAATATAATAATTACTTCATCGTCGTTGTGGAAGACATTAAGGTAAATATTTATTCTCTAAAAATTATAAATAAATTAATATTATGAAGATAAATATTTTATATTTAAAGATAATATTTATGGTATAACATAGCTTCTATATGACCATATATTAAAAATTGTATACTTATTGAAAACATTAGTGGGACAAGTTTGACATTTCTTAAAATAAAATACTATAAGATGAATAGATCCATCCATGTGGCTCCAATAGGTCATAAATTCGGTCCCAAGATGATTTTTGTCGAAGATAACTCATTAAATAAAATTATTATAGGTTTTATGATAATTTTATAATCCTTATCGTAATTATTTTTACCCTTAATTACTCGATTTACCCTTTATCATGGTAACAAAAATTATTAAAGTTATTATTCATATTGGAAAAAAAATAAAAGGTACCAATCTAATAAATTTGGAACATTTTATTCAAAATGTGGAATAATTTTTCAAAATTCAAAACACATAAATAGATAAATTAAATTTAAAATTAATTTTATAGATTGAGAGAGAAAGCTGGTTTTTAATGTTAAAATATTCAAAAGTTTACTAAGTTGTTATATCTAGATTAAATATAAACAACTTCAAATGGACTTAATTTTATTAAAATATGTAAAATTAATAAAATTTTATTTTTAAAATAATTTAAAATATAATTTAACATTATAAATTATATATATCAATAGTCTGTTTTCAATTAAAATGCAGTATTTTTGACTATTCATCAAAAAATAAAACATATCTGAAAAATATAAAAAAAGAAACCAAAATAAATTTTTATAATTTAATTTCAAAACTAATTTTTTTATATTTTAATATAATATTTATACAACTGACATAATTTTGTTTTAAAATAAGTGTTTCATCAAAAGGCGGAAAAACTACCTTTAGAAAAAATACAGCTCTTTATGTAAAAAATTGGATTTATATTTATATCATATATATAAGACACATAGGTTTAAAGTTAAACATTATATTTATTGTTATATATATATATATATATATTTCATTAATATAATCAAATAAGGGATATTTTTTGTTTATTTGTATATAACACACTTGTGCGCATTTAAACAGTTTTTGAGAAAAAGATTTCCTTTTATTTTCAAAAGAGTATTATTTTCATTTATAAATAATGGTCACTAAATAATTAATTATATATACATGTGTGATCAATATTTTCATAATTTAATTAATCTTATTTTTACCTTCAATTCTAACCACTATGTTACAATGGTAAAATTTAAATTATAATATTTAGTTGTTCATTTATGCTCGATGTGGAGTATCATTTATACTATCATACATAGTGTTTCTGTCATAAAATATCGAGTTGTTACAGGTTATAAAACATGTTAAGGCTAAATTTTTTAATTTTATAGGTTTTATGAAACCATTATCCATAGCTATATTTAAATGGTATAACATCATAATGGATTTAATTATAGGTCTTCTGAACACCTCTAAAGGAAATAATTTCATTTTGAGTTCTAGATGATTAACATTGGATGTCATCACACATCATTACTATTCTAAAGGAATTTCCATTTTATTTGATTTATTATTTATACATGAATATAGTGGTAATGTTACATGTATTACCAAATTTAATTATATCTAATCGAGATCTAATGTTTACATCAAAGTTTGGAAGAAGTCCCTAATTAATGGTGGGTACAAAAATAAATTTTTTCATAGTTTATCATCATCAAAATAATGGTCAGTTTGAAATGACTATTTATAAATTTAAATATAAAATGATTTAATGCTCAAAATATTACAATTTAAGCTAATACCAACATATTTACCGGGTTTAGTTTTCATATAATAATAGTTTCCACTCTATGATCCAAATAGAGCCATATAAGGCTCTATATAGGATGAGATGCTAAAATATGAAATGTTGTATTGATTTCATGTATTGGAATCTATTAAGATCTAATATAGTTCAAGAAATATTGGAGAAGTTTCAAAAAATTAATCACTGTATCAAAGTATCATAAAGATGATATAAGAACTATATTGGTAATCATTGATGAGATATGGAGTTTGAAGTTAGAGAAAAATTATTCCATTGAATATATACTTGGAATAGGTTTATTTTATTTTAAGGAAGTTGGAAATATAATACCATCATACATTAGTCCCATTGGGATTATTGATTTGGTAGGGACTGTGTCTTTTCACTTAGTGATCCATCCAAACCTCAAATATGAAAATGATGTATTCCATGTATCTCTATTGATGAAATACATACCAGATACATCACATGTACTAAACTCAAAATCTATGAAATTATTAAATTATATCTATTATGAGGAATAAGTGGTGGAGACATTGGATTTTAGAGATGATGTTTTTTGAAATAAGATCACACAACTTGTCAAAGTTTTGTGGTGAAATCCTACTTTTGAAGAAGAAATATAGGAGCCTTGAGATATAATAAGATTAAAGGACACTTATCTATTTTTAGATAAGTAATTAAATTACTTGGAAAAAAAATATTTAAGGGATAAAATGTATCACCCCAATCTTATAGTGAAAATTTTCATTTAAATGCATGACTCATTTTTATATATGCAACATGAAAATAAAATGTAAATTACTTTATTTCATTACAGTAAAAAATTTCAATAAAAAGTTAAATACATTTGAAGATAGATAAATGAAACATAATTAAGAAAATTAAAAATTGCGTAAAACCACATTTAAATAAAAAATATATTAAAATATTCCCCATCTTGATCTTCCTTTAGGATCATATAATAAATTATATCTATATAGATAATAAAACAAGTCAGAAATATGATAAGCATATATAAAATATATATAAAATAAAGAGGTGAGTTATTTTTATGAATTATGTAAGTTTATATATAGTAGTGCAATATAAATTTTATATATATGGTCATTAGGATTATATATTAGTTAGTTTTATGCAGCCATTTGGATCATAGATTTTTTTTACAGAATAATTATATATAAAAATATTCAGTGAGATAAATGATTGGTGTATTGGATGTATAATCCAATTAAAATGTGATTGTTATAACTTTGTCATTGGATTGGAGAGTATGAATAGATTTCACTACATTGTGAAATATATGAAGAAAAGAATAAATGATATAAATTTTTATAATTCCTCCTTATGTGGATTATTTTTTTAATCATGGAAATGATGTAGCATCAGTAAAATCATCTATAAGAGAAGTTCAATCTTGTAAAAATCACTATAAGATCCATGTTTGTTGAATCAACACATGTGAGTACCATCATTGATTATATTACCCTAAGATAATATAAAGAGTTATTAAGGGGTTCTTTGAGTAGAATTTAGGATTATATAAACATGTAATTATAAATTTAATAAATTAAATATAAAAATAGTTTTTTCATTATTACATGTAGTTTTATATGTTTCTAATTTTAATAAAATTAAATTTCAACGAATGAATTTAAATAAATGACAAATATTTATTTTAAAATAGATGTATTGATACAATTCAATTAATAGTTATAAAATAAATAATAAATTTTAAATAATTAGGAATACATCATTTGATGTTAAAAGAAATATTTTTCCATGAAATATTTTATTATGTATAACCTTTTTTGGACTTTATTAAATGAATCACTACTAAAGAATTATTTTAATGAAATTCATTAACAATATATAGAATAAAAAAATTAAAATAATCTAAATATTATTACTTTTCATGTAATATAGATAAATTCATTTTTAATCGTAAAAATAAATTTTTTCTAAAAATTATTTTTCATGTGTTATGTGTTTTAATATTAAAATAAATCTGTATCAATTTAAAAATTCAATAATTTAAAATTTATTTATTATTTTTAATCATCATATCTAAATTAGTTAACGAGGTAAATTTCATTATTATTAATAAAAATAAGTGGTAAAAACTAAGTTACCAATATAAAGATAAAATAGTAAAATTAAAGGGAAATATCCTACAATATCACAAAACATTATCTCTAAATGTTTTGAATAGAGAATTATAGATGTACCCTTATATAATTACCCTTACCCACCCTCACACACACACATACACTATTAACCCTATTGGGATAGTAGAGAAGAGGATTAACCCTTGATTTCTTCCACTAGTAGGCCCTGAGTTCATGACTAGTTACGATTGTATAAAACACTCAAATGTGAGGTATTTCTCTCAATATCCATGGATCATAACATAAAACCCCTAAAAAAATCCACCATTATATAATATAAATAAAAAATACCCTATAATAAAAATACCATTTGAATTAATAATAAATAGATACAAACATATCCAAATATAAAACAATTAAAAAAGAATCCAAAATCTTATGGAAATAACCCAAACTATGAGCTAGTATCATTTAAATATATGACCAAAGACCACTTGGAAACCATAAAACATTGTATATATATGGTGATAATAACATGTAATCTTGGTAAGTTCATGCCCAATATCTCTTGTAAACATTATAGAATAGCTTAATAATGTCGCAATGAACAAACAGAAGAATTAATCAACAGCTACACGGGTCAGCTAGTCCCCTAGCCTCACTAATGGTCACTCACTGAATAATTAATCCCTAACTAGTTACGTAATATCATAATAATATATATAAGGCACCCTGAAAAAAATTCCCCACTAATTTTATACTCTCATCCAATAAGGATACATCATTTACCCTCATCCCTTCCGTATAAACAAATAATGGAACCAACCATATATCATGTCTCATGGACCCAACCACATATCAAGTCTCATGGTAGGAAAAAATATCTTGTATGAGGTAACTGAGGCAGTGGGGTATCATGAATGTGTAGGAAATCAACCACATGTCCTCCTCTTACCACGCATGTCCCCCACATCATATATCATCATCCACTACAGGTATCACAAGAATATACTACTGAAGGGAGATAAGGGGTGAGTGGTAGTCATCCATAAATATCCTCCCCATCTTAGATGTTATGGGAAACAACCCAAGAGTCTATGTGTGTCAGTTAGGTTTCCTAAATTGGGTGTGGGGCTTCAAAAATTTATAAAATAATATAACTATATATTAGTCTCACACAATCCCACACATATGGTTTTATTCAAGAAACACCACTACAACCATCATCATTACACTAATGATATCATTCCACCAAGCATTGCCTCTAATTAAGAACAACCAAAGCAAAAACATCTCTTAAGGTCTAAAACCCATGTTCCTTTTCCATTTTTATTCAATGTTCATCCACCAACCTTTATTCATTAAGTTATTAATTTTAATTAACACCAACAAATTCTTTATCCATAGGTACATTTATATATGTTAATATTATTATACATTTACTATTGAACTGGTATCAAGAAATAATCATGTTGAACCACCGCATCAAAACCACAACCACCAAATTAAAAACAACCAAGGCCACCAAGATGCTCACCACTAAGGCCATTAAGCCATATATAAAAAATTATAAAATATATTTATTAAACACATTCTTTTTATTTACCAACCTTTATTATTTAACTATTTAAAAGGTACTCTCAAATTGATCCATCACTATAAGGCATAATCCTATACAAATAACATGGCATGAAATAGCATCAGAAACATTATGGAATTCAGTAACCATATGACTAACTTTCCATTCCCTTTCAATTATATTAGTTCAACTTATTATCTTCATTATCCCAATTCATACTACTCACCCGATAGAAATAAAAATAATTATAATAACATAAAATCACTTAAAGAGAGGGCACATGACTCCCTAACCTCAAAAGAATATTTTTTATTTGTTGTGCAAAGAAAAATCAAGATATTATGAACCATGTAGCCACATACACACAAATTATCATCAAATCCAATTGAAACATGATGGTTTATTATCATAATCATAGCCCAAAAAACCCCCAATCCATATAACACTGTCATTGGGATATCCCCAAATAAAAAATTGTAACTCGGGGATAAATAGATAAATAACTCAACAATAATCACTAAAATACAATCTACAGAAGTCAATGGTTAATGATAAAGATCAAAAGATATTAGGGATCCCAGAATCCCGTGGGAATTGACTAAATTTTTAGGGAATTAAAGGGATAATGAAAGATATTATAGGTATGTTGTAATTTATAGACACCCTATAAATCACCACATTCATGGTGTAAATGGTCTGTTTGTTTCATAAACCTCATATGGTTCATATCTACCAAAAAACAAGTCTCTAAATCCAATAAACCAAGGGGGATTTCACATCTGACTATATACTTTAACACTATGAAATGTTAAATTAAAAAACTTCCAAAGACACCACCATGAAAATTCATGACGTTAAAAACATTTCATGATTTGAATTGGTCCAAGTTGAAATCTAGAAAAGTTGTGAAACAACCCTAAAAACAATACATGTTGTGAATCTATAGTTCATGGATTGAATCACCACATTTAGTTATAAATTTTACTCTAGGTCCTCCTCTCCCTTCCTCAAAACAATCCCAAGGCTCCCAACACTCAAAACACATAGTGTAACTATTCATAAGGGTCTGTTTTGTGACAATAGATATATCTCAAAGGATTAACATACATGAGAACAAAATCCAACTTGGAAAAAAGTTCCAACTAAAAAAACCTCCAAAAACTCCACGTGATATACCTCTCAAACAAGTATGAATCTATATCACAAAAAATAACAATAAAATTCAAACAAACAACAAAAAAAAATCTAACACCAAAATAGCCAAAAACATTTGTGAAGAATAAAATCTGGGTACTGGGAAAACATTTATGACTCCAACTCCCAAATATTATATTAAATGCCTCCATGCATCTATAGATCATTAACCAATGGGATAAAACACTCTCATAACACCATATCTTGATGGTCCTAAGCCCCAATCAATCATTCCATAAACATCATGTCCTACTCAATATCCAAATTCCCCTAGTTAATGATGTGGAAATTATCATGAATAGATCAATATATCTAGGACTCTTGGGATACATCATGAAATTTTTCTAGCAATTGGGGTAGTGCCATCAAGTTAGACACCTTTCCAATGCACTTTAACACCTAAAAGGGTCCAACAAACGTAGATGAGAGATTGATTCCTTGAAAAAACCCCACTAGGAACCAAGTATAAACCTTCAAAAAAAATATGGTCTCCAACATCAAACTCCAAAGTTATCATTAATTGATTAAAATAAGCCTTTTGGTGGCCATTCACCACCTTAACCCTTTCACAAACCGCTTGTATATTCCCCATCATGCTCTACACCATGTTGGGACCAAGAACTTATAAATATACAATCTGAGTCCAACTCAATGGTGAACAATATAGACTCCCCTATAACACCTTAATGGGGTTATAAAGATGGATTTTTGGTAGATGTTATTGTAATAAAACATAATCAATGGTAGGTGATTTTCCTAGGATCCACTAAAATCCAAAATGTGTTCCTATAGCATGTCCTCTATTGTCTGAATGGTCCTCTATATTTACTCATTTTATAGTTCTATAAATTATCTCTAAGGCATAACTAAGAGTCAAATGTGTGTTTAAATCCCCTACAGAATCATGATGTAAAGTTAGAGTATCAGAAAAAATGATACTCTTCATAGCTCCATAATGCCTCGCCATATCATCCACATATTGTCTCATCAATATTTTCATACTACTAAATTCCCGAATCACCAAAAATGTTAGGTGAATTTGTCATTTGATCCATTATCACACTGATATAATCATATCCTCCCTAATCTTGGGGTAAATCGAGGAATAAATCCATCGATATTTCCTTCAATTTACACTCAGGGATATCGAGGGGCTACAAAAAACTACTTCGGACACGACGTTCTGCATCTACCTATAGACATAAATTATATTTATCCATGAAAACCACCATTAACCCATTTATTCATGGACACTAGAACAGAAATATTAATCCAAGATACATATTAGATATATTGGGGTGCAACACTAGATAAGAGATATGAAACTCTTACAGTAATTCCTTGTGAATAATAATTGGGATAAACATATTTACTTGGAACAAAACTTGATGTTGGTCATCCTTTAACTATCCAATAGGGGTATCACCACAAATGGTTTGGTCATGAATCACCTCTTCCTATGAGACTATAGACCAAGACTTCTCCACCTTATATGGTAAATTGGGTTTTGTAGTAATGCATAACCTCTACCTATGATTTTATCAACTAAATTCTCTATCACCTTCCAGTAATCATCATATTCAAAAAAATACTTGTTACTTTATTCTCAATACATATTCTATGATTTTACCCTTTCCTTGTGTATAGAATATTTCGAAATCATAGTCCTAGAGAAAATCCATCCATCTCTATTATATAAATTTTGGTCATGTTGAGAAAATGTGTACCTCAATATTTTATGGTCCCCAAATACTAGAAATGTTTCCCCAATGAAGTAAGTTTACAATAGTGATAAGAAAAACACCACCAATTTCATCTTCAGATCATGGATGATATTGATACATTCATGGGGGAATAACTCTCTAGACTCATAAGATATCACTCCCCATTTCTACATCATGATGCACCCCGAAACCAAAGGGAAGGTTTATAGAACACTCAAACATCACTCCCTCCTTAAGAAACTGAATAACTGGGGAACTAACCAATAAATCCTTCAAGTAGTTGAATATTTTCAAGTACATATTAGTCCAAATGAAATCATGTTACCTCCTTCTCAAGGTTTTCAATGGTGATGCAATTTAATATAATTTATATAAAAACCTTCAAAAATAAACACTGATACCCTAAAATCTATAGATCTCTACCACATTATTGGGTGATTCCCAAGAAATCATTTCCCAAACCTTTGTTTGATCCACTATTTCTCCCTAATGGGGTACCACATGTCCATGTAAATGAATCTCTCAGATCTAGAACTTACACTTGGGAATTTTCTAAAAATATATGCTTTCATGGAAGAGTCTTCAAAATGTTTCTCAAGTTCTCGATGTGCTATTCCTATGAACATGGGTATATAAGGATTTTTTTAATGAACGTGACTATAGACTATGATTAGAACTCGTGAAATATAGATTTCATTAGTCCTATAAATAAAACATGTTTTTTCATGATGTATAACATCAGGAATACAAACTCAAAGTTCTCATACCAGCACCAGAATGAATTATTCATGAGATCTATCTTCTTCTCCCTTGGATACTGATATCCAAGCTACAAATAGATCTTAAAAAACAATCTAGATAATCTCAACTAGTCAAAGATATCATCAATTCTCATAAGAGGTTAATTATTCTTGATTGTCACTTAATTCATCTATTAATAGTCTATGAACAACCTCATACTACCATTTACCTTCTTGGCGAACTAAAATCGAGCTCCTCCATAGTTATTAAATTGGATTGATAGAGCCTTTCTACATTATATCATCAATCTAGATCCCCAACTCCCACCAGTTCATGTTCTTTATCTAAAATAGAATCATAAAAATTAGTGTAGAACTCACATGTCTCTCTATTCTAAAATCAACACCTTGTTTTAGGTTTAGTGTCATAACATCATCATGGAAATTAAGAAAATAAAATTTATAAAAACTATAGGGGTTTCCACTATCTGATCCCTAACTATATTATTTAATAACTCATACATAAAGAAGAAAATTCTCTTCTCACCTACTACTCATTTAGAAACCACACACACTGGTAAATGCTACACATACCCCTTCCACATTTTAAAAATCAACCCTCATTCATAAAAAAGAAACAATCACACAAAATGAATAAAACTATTCCATGATGAAAATGACATTGTTCTATCAATTATGTAACCCATTAAAATATCTCAATGACTAATGTTCTACAATAATCACTCTACATCCCCAACATACATAAAAAACTAGTCTAGCCTATGACTAGTGTGGATAACACTAGGGGCCTGAAAAGCCTCCCCACATCCAATCCTTGCACACGAACCAAGTTGGGTGCAACAAATGTGTATGGATCATTAGAATAAAAAATAGTAGAAACCATGGAATTTCATAAAATAATAATACCTTGAAAAACCACTGGACCCTCTGAAACTTGTGTCACTATCACATTCATTGGGCCTCATCTATCTCCTTTACCACACTATAGATTTCCTCGAAGTTCACACTCTGGTTTGGGTCCCTAATAGAAAGGGATATACTAGATATACAACCTTTTAACTCTAAATCCTCTTAGTCAATAATAAGCCTTAGGAATGGTATGATTAATATAATTTGGAAGGCGTTGTTACTAAAACATCCTCGGGGTAATTTTTGCTACTACAAGAAGAGGTAAAAACCACCCAAGCCATACTGACTCTCTAGAGATGATGGAAACCACAACTGTTAATGGCCACAACCTCTATCTGTAAAGCACAAAATAGTAGAGCCCTTAGCAGATTCATGAGAACTACCATCCTTTATGAAATGAAATGTTGACTAGAAGGGATATATTCATACTAATCATAACCTTGACAATCCCACCATTCATAAACATCCATCTGATCTCCTATTGAAGGTTGAGAAACTCATGCCTCTTAATTAACTTATTCATTATCTATAAGAATGCATCCTTTTACACCTACTGGAATTCATACAACAGCACATTAGTCTCCTTTATCACCTCAAAATACAATATACACCACTTACATGTTTCTCCCCTCAACTGGATAACTGCTAAGGGAATCCAGTAATTAGATCGGCTCAAATTAAGAAAAAATAAATCTCCAAATCCTCCATCCATCACTCTGTCTCTTGATCAAATATATTTTCCTCATAGTTTTTTAGGATCCCATTCTAAAAGGTGTGAAAATTTAATTTCCACTACACATCCTTATGATTTGGATCGACCTGCTAATGGTCAATATAGTCATCCTGTTGAACCTCCCCAACTCAAACCACACATGATCAGTGACCAAATAGAATATCTATATGGAAAGGATAATCACCTAATTCTATTAGTGATTTATTTATTTAATACATTTAAATAATCAACTTCTTCTATCCCAAAATTTCCCTATTCAAATAAACAATCAATAAATTATGATTAATGTATGACTCCTAGGTCCCTACCCCACAAGAATCATTTATTTTCCTAGTACATTAGAAGAGATTATGGTCCTTACATCATATCACAAGGGGGCCTAAAATCCTATGTCTTAACCTGTATGCCTTGATTTCATCACATGATATGTTCAGATAACACTATTT
Organism: Viscum album; assembly: GCA_963277665.1. Taxonomy (NCBI): domain Eukaryota; kingdom Viridiplantae; phylum Streptophyta; class Magnoliopsida; order Santalales; family Viscaceae; genus Viscum; species Viscum album. The sequence continues at coordinate 1,835,804,598 of OY728160.1, read as the reverse complement.
CTTTACTAACACTTGCAGTCCTCACTAGTGTCTAAATACACAATCCACCCTATTTTTAAACCAAGAACTTTCATACCACTATATCATAACCCCTGGCCCCACCTCTAGTAACCCTCCTGAGCTAGATGTAAACAGTATTATTTACTCTTGAGTCTAACCTCTAGTAGGACCTAGGTTAGAGACTAGAGTTGAGTGTATAAAACGCTCAAATGGGATGCATTACCCTTAATATTCATAGAGAATAAAACAACCACACACCAATCCTCGATGATAAAAAATAAATAAACCAAATTACCTTACAATTAACATCACTTATTCATGAATATTAAATAGATACAAGCATAACTAAAGATAAAACAATACCAAAATAAGGTAAAATATTATGGAAAAATACAATATCCCATGGTCTAAGCTAATACCATCCAACACAATCACAATATCCCTCCTAGAAACCCAAAATAAATTTATATATATTGGATGATCATAACATGTATACTTAGTATGATCATACCCAAGATCTCTTGTCAAAATGAGAAAAGATAATACTAATTACCCATTAAAAATAAAAAAACTAAGCAGTATCTATATATGTTAACTAGTCCCATAGCCTCACCATGGATCACTCACCAAATCCCACATCCAAGAGTAGTAAAGTAATATCATAAGAATATAGATAGGACACCCTATAGCCACATCCTATTATATTTTTCTCTCTCTTCCAATGAGAATACATCCATTGATCTCATATATTCTATATCCCCCAATGATGACACCAACTGTATATCATGTCTTAGGGAAGAAGTCAAATATCAAGTCTTATATCCCAAATCACATATCTTGTATCAGGTATCCTTGGAAGTTTGGTATCATGAATGTGTAGGACATCAACCTCATGTCCTCCTTGTAATGACCGAAAAATTCAATAATGAAAATTCCTCTTAGTCTATTTAAATATCTTCATATGGTTATGTAAAATGTATGCACTTATTTGGTTTTATTTTAAAATACTGTTAAGAATTGTGACTATTTCTAATATATCCATTGAACAGTGATCACATGATTAGTAAAAATATAGGGCTTTAACAAATCAAATTTACTCAGACAAAGGAAGCGATGGCCTCATCCAGTAGACTTTCCCCAAACGAAGCCCATTTTTCGGAGCTCGGAAAGGAGGCAGCGTCATTGGGATTCTCTCTTGACAAATCCCAAGCTGTGCTTGGACATGTTAAGCTTGAGCGGAACCAACTATGGGAGAAGTGCAAGTTAATAGAGATTACCACCCGAGCGATGTTATTCAAGCCACCCCAAGAGTCTGTCACCATCGCACACCTTACCCTTCGGTCTTATGGAGGTGTTATAAGGGGTTATGTATGAATACCCTAGCACTATGACTATGTACATTTTTTTGTATAAAGATTGTGCATTCATTTTATTACTATTACTTTGTAAATAGTTTTTAAAGCACAAATAGTATTTTTAGTTAATATTAAACTAAGAAATCTATTTTGATGAATTAATGTATTTTTGAATTAAATAATATATTAATAAAATTTTATTAAAATTAAATTACTTTTTATTAAAAAAATTGATCGTAAAATTTTATGAATACAATTGTAATTTTTATTAAGGTTTAAAAGCTGTTTTTGTCAAAACCCATGAATTTTTGATAAATTTCAGTTTTAATTTTAAAAGTAAAAATTCACATATTTAGAAAACTATTTAGATAAAATTAATATTATTTTTGGAATCAGGATGTCAAAATTATCCAATGGTGAATTTTTCATAATTTTGTGAGAGTCGAATTTTTGGGTAAAAATTAAATACCTTTTAAATATATAATGTGTTTTATGACATCATAATGACCCAATAGTGATGTAATAAAATACTATAAACATTATTTTCGGCCATTATATGTTTTACCATTAAAATAATGTGATTTTATATTTGTTTTATTTATTTTAAAAAGCTTTTGTGGACCCTCCAAGACTTATAAATCATTTTGTCTTTTTAAATTGTTTTCCTTGAAAGTGTGACTCACCTCCACATAAGAAACACTATTATTTTAAGAATTTCCGTCATTAGCCTCATAAAATATTTTTTTCCACTCCCCTTTGGCAATAACCATTGGAAAAACCCATGGGATGGTTTGTGGTTTTGATTCATTTAATGTGAGGTGTCCCAAACCTAAATAATAAAGAATTATCTATCCTTCTATATATAAACCCACCCAACATCTCACTTCCTCTTCACTCAAAGCCTTTGGAGTTCATCCAACCTCTGCCATAATCTCTATATAATCATCCCAATCCACCCCAAGCTCCCAAGAATCCTCTCTCAAGCCTCTCCCAATCCATTTGAGGCACACTTTCAAGAAATGGATTTCTTCCTTTCTCATTTTTTTCCAATTTTCATTAAGTTGTTATGCCCTTATGTTTTCAATTAAAACTATTGGGGTATGATTTCTAACCTCCCCCATACTTCCCTATTTATTAATGGATGATGGGATACCCCTTTATCTCTCATTAATTCCTCCCATGTACACACATTACCATGTTGAAATTCTGTGAGGGTGTCTCTCTCCTCATTTACATCCAAGTAATTATTTTGTATTATTCATCTAAATTACATTAATTTTGTTGGGAAATATATCTATATGACCCCCTTACTATCCATTTAAGGTAAATATTATGAGACACCAATTTATATCTCATCAACCATTTTTTATGAGTTCTTATTTCACACCGTTATGCTGCCGAAATTGCACTACGATTTTCCAAGCTAATGTCATTGTATAGTGAATACCATGCTCATTTCTCTATCAAGGATATTCACCTTTATGAAAATTTACTTATTGATTATAAATATTCATTTATGTATTCCACATCCCTTTATCGTGGAATAAATAATGATGATTGATTCCATGTTGTATGATCCATGTGGCGCACTTATGCATGAAATGAAATGTTTAAGAAGGGTGTTCCATGATAGCGCTCCAAAGCATTCGGTAAAGTATAGTATCATGCTACATCATGGTCAATGGATGTTGACTCAGGATAATTCAAATTAAATGAGGGTTTACTCATGCTTCATGTGAAATGAGGGTTTACTCATGCTACATGTGCAATGAGCCTTGGATCATGCTAATTCCATGTTAATTGTTGTTGCCACATTTTCATGTTATGATTATCATGCTTTATCATTCCTTTATGTTCATATTTATCTTTTTCTCCATTGATATTCCTATTGACTAAAATATATTGTAGTCTTCATGTTATTCTTTGTTTACTCCCTTGCTGGTCTTTATAGCTCACCCTTTTCTTATGCATATCCTCAGGTTATCCCATGAAATGCTAAGTACGAGGGAATGTAGTGGTCATTTAAAGGATGTTATCAATAAAGATGTTGTGTTTCATGTTTTAAGTTGTTAAGTAATGTTCCTAATCTCAAAAGATACTAGAATTCTCTATCTTCCATGCTTTTTCAAGTGAAGATATTTTTTAGTAAATCGTGTTTAAGTGTGTAATAAAGAGGAGGGTTGTTATATTTGGTATTAGAGGATAGGTTTAGTTATTTTTGGGATTAGGATTAGAAAACCCTAGTGAAGACTTAGAGACATGAATAAGTATTATAAAAACATCCCTAAGTTTTGGTGAGTATTGAGTAAGTGGTTTATCAAGAAAATACATCCATGTCTGGATACAAGCAGGTAGAGGCTGCTCTGGCACAGATGTATCCTAGGGGTAAAACCCAAAAACACCGTTTTGAGCTAGACTCAAATGGGAACTGGTGTACAACAATGTGACTTGCTATGATCTTGGTTATGAAACTCTTGATCGTTATGCATTGGTAAATTCACAAGATTAGTATGAACCATTGTTAAGGGAATTAAAAAAATTCCCCAAAGAATATATGTTACAAATTAGACTATGGATAACATAGATTGAAGCTTAAATATTTATAAGTTAAGGAAATAAAAGTTATTTATAAGTCATCCATTTTTTTATTTAGATTACCCTTAATGTGTAACCCCTAACATTCCTTTCATTAATAAATAACAAATTTTTAGACTTCAAGTAGTTTAATATCACAATTTTATCATGTCTAGAGGGTAACTCAAAATTCGATATGTTTCGTCACCAGGATAAAGGATAGTTTCGAGATGGTAGGAGAAGAACCTCATACAACACTCATGCCCCATCTTAAGGACTTACTAGCTATAATTACTGTGAAGTAAAGATCGCATAGTATCTAAAACTTTTCCAATGTCCAAATTTCTTGCAAGATTCTCTACGACATATCAAACACCTCCATCATACTGCGAAATCATCAAGGATCATGGATCACTTGTGATCAATTCTTAAGATCCCAAATCTCTCACCTTTCTCAGAAAGGGAGGTAGTATCAGGGTATTTTCAAATACATCACCCTGTCTAGAGAGTATGATGCACTATTTTATTTTAGGATAGCTTCTGAAGAGGGAGATCTCCAAGCAGCCTATATGTATATAGTCTTGGCTTCCAGTATTTTTGGAAACCTAGTCTATATATTTGAAGAACTATATTTAGAAAATTTTAAAACTGACTCTGTTGGACTATTTTACCAAAACCTGGTACAAGGTGAGGTTTTGAAACTGTATGTTAGAAACAATTATTTTCAAAAAGTGAATCATATTTTCCATCAGTACATACCAAGTTGTATGGACTGTGTATGGACTAAGGAAGTGGAAGACTTTGAAAGTTCATTGAGGTATTGTTGCACTAGGTGGACCCTCTCTCTTCATGATCTATTTGATAATAAGGGTTGGGGAATGCTTAATGGTGGTGGGTATGAAACCCTGAAGTCATGTTTAAATTTCAGAGTTCGTTTTGTATGTAATCAAATTGTAAGGATGAAATTTTTATTAATGGGGGAAGATTTTAATGATCCAAAAAATCATTAATGAAAATTCATCTTGGTCTATTTAAATGTATTATTATGGTTTTTTAAAATGTATGCACTTATTTGGTTTTGTTTTCAAATACCGTTATGAATTGTTTCCATTTCTAATATAGTAATTGAATAGTGATACCATGATTAGTATAAATATAGGGCTTTAACAAATCCAATTTACTCAGACAATGAAAGAGATGGCCTCATATAGTAGACTTTCCCCATACGAAGCCCATTTTTCAGTTCTCGGAAAGGAGGCAGCATCATTGAGCTTCACTCTTAATCAATCCCAAGCCTACCTTGAACACGTTAAGCTTGAGCAGAACCGACTACAGGAGAAGTAGAAGTTAATAGAGATTACCACCCGATCGATGTTATTTGAGACACCCCAAGAGTCTGTCACCATCGAACACCTTAACCTTCATACTTATGCGGGTGTTATAAGGGGTTATGTAATAATACCCTAGCACTATGACTGTGTACATTATTTTTGTATAAACAATGATAATTCATTTTATTATTGTTACTTTATAAATAGTTTTTAAAGCACAAATTGTATTTTTAGTTAATTTTAAACTAAGAAAACTATTTTGATGAATTAATGTATTTTTGAATTAAATGATATTTTAATAAAATATTATTATTATTAAATTAATTTTTATTAAATATAAATGATTTTATAATTTTATGAATGCAATTGTAATTTTTATTAAGGTTTGAAAGCTGTTTTTGTCAAAACCCATGAATTTTCGATAAATGTCGGCATTTATTTTAAAAGTAAAAAGTCACATATTTAGAAAAAAAATTAGATAAACTGAATACTATTTTTGAAATAAGGACATCGAAATTATCCAATGGTTAATTTTTCATAATTTTCTAAGACAGTCTAATTTTTGGGTAAAAAATAAATACAGTTTAAATATATAATGTGTTTTATGACATCATAATGACCCAATAGTGATGTAATAAAATACTATAAACATTATTTTCTACCAATATATGTTTTTACATTAAAATTATGTGATTTTTGATTTTTTTTTTTTATTTATTTTAAAGAGCTTTAGTGGACCCTCCACGACTTATAAATCATTTTGTCTTTTTAAATTGTTTTCATTGGGAGTGTGACTCACATCCATATAAGAAACACTATTATTTTAAGAAGTTTGGACACTGTCCTCATAAAATATTTTTTTTCCAATCCCCTTTGGAAAAAACCATGGCCAAAAACCATGGTCTGGTTTGTGGTTTTTATTAGTTTAATGTGAGGTGTCTCGAACCTAAATAATAAAGAATTCTCTCTCCTTTCCTATATAAACCCACCCAAGCTCCCACTTCCTATTCACTAGAATACTTTTTAGTTAGTCCATCCTCTGCTCCCCTATCTCTAGAATCCACCCAAGTCACCCCCAAGCTTGCAATAAGCCTCTCTCAAGACTCTCCCAAGCCTTTGGAGGCACACTTCAAAGTAAGGGATTTCTTCCTTTCTCATTTTTGTCCAATTTTCTTTAAGTTGTTATGCCCATTTTTTTCAATTAAAAATGTTGGGGTATGATTTCTAACCTCCCCCATACTTCTATATTTATGTTTGGATGATGGTATTCCCTTTTCTCTCTCATTCATTCCTCCCATGTACACTCGTTACCATGCGGAAATTCCGTGAGGAATTTCTCTCTCCTCATTTACATCCAAGTAATTATTTTGTATTATGCATCTAAATTCCATTACATTTGTTGGGACATATATATATATGATACCATTACTATCCATTTCATTTAAATATGATGATACACCCCTTTCTCTCTCATAAACCATTTTTTATGAGTTCTTATTTCACACAGTTATGCTGCTGAAATTCCACTATGATTTTCCAAGCCAATGACATTCTATTATGAATACCATTCCCATTTCTCTATCAAGGATATTCACCTTTATGCACATTGACATATTGATTATAAATCCTCACAAACAATGATTATTTATTCCTTGTTGTATGATCCATGTGGCACACTTATGCATGAAATGAAATGTTTAAGAAGGGTGCGCCCTGATAGCGCTCCAATGCATTGGGTAAAGTATAGTATCATGATACATCATGTGCAATGGGTGTTGACTCAGGATAATTCATGTGAAATTATGTTTTACTCATTCTTAATGTGCAATGAGGTTTTACTCATAATCCATGTGCAATGAACCTTGGATCATGCTGATTCCATGTTAAGTGTTGTTGTCACATTTCTATGTTATGATTATCATGCTTTATCATGCCTTTATGTTAATATTTCTATTGTGCTCCTTTGATATGCCTATTTCCTAACATGTATTATAGTCATCATTTTATTCCTTTTTTACTCCCATACTGGTCTTTATAGCTCACTATTTTCTTATACATGTCCTCATGTTATCCCATGCAATGCTAAGTATGAGGGAATGTAGTGGTCATGTAAAGAAAGTTTTCAGTAAGGAGGTTGTGTTTCATTTTTTAAGTTGTTATTTATTGTTCCTAATCCCTAAAGACACTAGTTCTATTGATCATCCATGTTTTATAAAGTGAATATTTTATGAAATAAATCATGTTTAAGTGTGTAATAAAGAGCGGGGTTGTCATACACCTACCACGCTTGACTCCCACCACATATCGCATCATCCACTGCTATTATCACAAGAAGCCACTTTTAAATGGGGATAATATGAGAGATTTTAGTTAGTCATCCATATTCACCCCATCAAAGGTTTTGGGGATGACACCCAACAATGTCTCTGGGTTTCAGCCCGGTTACATGACTTGGGTGGGGTGAATATAAAATTCATAAAAGAATAAAATTATATAATATTCCCACACAATAACACACTTATGGGATCACACAAGAAACACCACCACAACCATCATCAAAACACTAATGATATCATTCCACAAAGTATTTCCTCAAATGAAAAAAAACCTACCACAAACATCACATAAGGTCAACGACCCAGGTTCTATTTTCATTTTTAATTCAATTAAATGAAACAAAGATTTATTCATTTAGTTATTATTTTAAGTTCACACCAACAAATTCTTTATCCTTAGCCACATTTATGTATGTTCGTATTATTATTCCACCACTATTGAACCACTATTAATAAACCAACACATCTATCTACCATATCAAAACCAATACAATTGTGCCACAAATTTCCAAGGCCACCAAGTTGCACACCAACAAAGCCAACAAGCTGCATAACCAAGGCCACTCATCCACACACAATAAAACAAGCATAAAACATACAGATAAAATTTTGCATTTTAATTTACTAGATTTATGTATTTAAAAATTTAAAGGGTATTCTAAAATAAATCCATCACTATAATCTATAATCCTACAACAAGCATATATCATGAAACAATATCAGCAACATCAAGAAAATGGGTAACTGTATATGCAACGCATCAGTCACTTTCAATTTCATTAGTATGGTTTATGTATTTATTATATTAATTCATATTACTCACCCACTATAATGAAAAATCTTTATAATTTTATATATCTTCAAAAAATAGATAGATATAAAATCTCATACCACAAAAGAAAATTATCATTTTTCTACACAAAGACAATGCAAGAGAGGATGAACCACGGGGCCACAACCACACAAATGATACCTGAATAAATTTGAAATTTAATGATTTATTATCAAACCTAAAGGTAAAAATCATCAACTCCAAAAAATAGTCATTTTTGATATCCCTATAGAAAAAATTAGGAACTCGGGGATAAAAATATTAATAACTCACCTAGATTCACCAATATCGAATCTTCCGAAGCCGAGGGTGGATGATAAAACCTAAAGATGTTAGGGATCCCAAAATCACCAAGTAATATCCTAAAATTTAAGATAATTTGTAGTACATTGAGGGTTATTAGAGGGAGATTGGAATTTATAGACACCCTATAAATTTCTCCATTCATAGTTTGAATGACTATATCATGTCATGAACATTTCATAATTCACAAGCAATTAAAAATAAGTCACTTGATCCATCAAATTGGAGGGATTTAATGTTATTATTATATTCTTTTACATCATAAAACCTTCAAAGATAGACCTCCAAAAACTCAACCATGAATATTCATAATGTGAATAGAATTTGACACCATAAATTAGACCAATTTGAAACTCATGAATAAGTTTCGAAACCATCCTATGAAACATTAGACTACATGATATAGTAATTAATTGTGTGAATCACCCCTTTCAGTTTCATATTTTACTCATGTTCCACATCTCCCTTCCTCAAACTCATTTCAAGGCTCCAAACACCCAAAACTCAATAATTAAAAGGGTTGCAAGGCCTTTTTTATAATACCTTATCCTATAATCATTATTTTTTTCACTCTGGATCTACTTTCCATGAGAAATTACATTCCTTATTCATTAAAGAATGGGTATTTGTGAAAATTTCACTCAAGATCACCTAAAAAGGATCCCTTTTATATACACAAAAAAATAGATATTTTTTTCATTTCATTATTGAATACCATCCTAAATCACCTCAATAAAAATCCAATATGACTTTTTGTATCAATTATTAAAAATAAAGAATAAAAAAATCCTTCATTTCCAAGAGGTCCTCTAAGAGAAGATTCAAGACATCAGTGTAAGTCATATCCTCTCCCTAATCATTTCACTTTATTTGTTTCATCCACATATTCTTAATTATAATTTATAAATTTAATAACATTATTTTGAAACCATTATTATATTTTAAATGTTATATTATAGCTATGTAATAACATGATACTATTCATTCATTCATTATAATGTGTTTTTGTTTGTTTTGGTTCTACCACCAATATGAATGGTGAAATAATAGATATATGGTGAATTATTATGAAAAAATAAACACTTTTAATATGATATAAAGATTTTTAATTTACAATTTATTCATAATTCAATAATGGTAATGAATATATGTAAGTATATTCTTTAATATAATCAATTATTTTTATATAATCAAAATTCCCAAATAATGGTATTTTATTCATTATATATCAACTATCATCATAAATTTTATAAAATTACCATTTGAATTTTTAAATATATAAATATATCTATATTAACTCCATTATAAGTCTTTATATGATTAAAAAATGAGCAAGGATCAAGGATCATAACCATCTTATAAAAGCTTTCACAGAACAAACTAGACAATTAACATCCAAATATTAATTTTAACAAATAATGATTAATAAATTAGTAAAAGGAAATTATAAATGAATATTATAAATTAAAATAAATATTAACTTATATATATTAATATTAAACAAAAATTTATTAAAATGGAGTTTACAAATATTTTAACAAATAAAAATCCAAGGTAAGGGTTTTTTTACTAAAATTTCATTTCATTATGTCATATTCTTTCATTATTTATAATATCATTTTATTATTTTTATATTATTAAATTCTCTTTTTCAAATTATATTTTCTATTTTTATTTTTATAAATTAAAATTTCATGTAAACATATTTTTCTTTTATGGATTTATATCATCATTAAAATATGATGTTAAGAATAATTTTCATAATGTTTATTATTTCTTTCTATTTCATGTACATATTTTTTATTACCAAAAATATTTCCTTTAATCATTTTGAAAAAAACCTATAATCTTCTACATCATTCATATTATTCTTTTTATTTATTCAAAATTATATTTTATAACTCTTTCATCATTTTAAATTTTCTTTTAAAACTTACAAAAAATCTTAAAAAGTAATTTATTTTCTATTTCTTATATTTTTTATCTTCCACTACATATTTATTTAATTAAACATTATTTATTTTAATTTTTTAATTATTGGGGATTATTTTAAAAATATTTTTTTCAGAAATATTCTTTTCACCTTCTTGAAAATTATTTTTAAAAGTTACTCGTAACTTCTTTTTTTATGAAAATGTTAAAAAAACTTTTATGAAAACCATTTTTATGGTTTTTCTTCCATTCTTATCTCTATATCCTATGGTGTAATGTTCATTATAAGTCTATAAATTATATTACTATATAAATATTTTAGGATATTTAATTGTTTTTTTCATCTATTCTAATTATTGATTTTAGGTAACTTCTATTCTTTCCATGGTTTTTATGATAAGTTTTATGATTGATTTTATGTGGTAAACATTTGTATGTTTAATAATTTTGTGATATATGGGTTTGATATATACTTCCAATATATTGGAAACAAATTTATATATCATTATATTGTTATGGGATGTGACTAGTGATGCTTGATCCAGTATAAGATATAGGTAGTGACACCTAATTCCCTATTTTATATGATGAAAGTAGTGATGTCTAATCCACTATGTTATGATGGTCATGGTGGTTAACCTTGACAAAGGTTATGATTTTTATTCTTATTTTAATTCAAAAATACTATGATATTCCATATCGATCACAATTATTTTCTCATTTTTCCATGTTCTTATGATATGGTATATGTTATGTTTTCATGGTGATATTTTTAACATTATATGTCCTTCTATTATGACTTTTGTGCAACTCTTATGAATTAATTTTATTTTTAATCAGGTATGGATCTTTTTCTCATGCTTTCTCATATGATTATAGTCTAATCCTCAATAACTCATTGATATATTTTTCCATTAATGAGAATTTTACATCACTCATTATTATGTCTTCCCATTTATCCAATAAATTATATATAGGAATATGTCTATGATGAATTTAGGTTTAGATAACTTTTTGGGTTATTTTGAATGAATAATTAGTATTAAGTCATTTATGTAGCTAATATTCAAAGAAACTAAACCTCTGGGTTCTTGTATTGTGTGTTTATTTGTAAGATGTAATGCTTATTTTTTGGAAATTGTGTAAAATATATCCATGTTATGCTCTAGTTGTCTCACATGACACATTTTCTCCATTTGTTTTGTTCTTAAGTGTGGATTTCTTTCTATGTTGGTTCCTTCTAGATTTTTTGGAGTAAAGGTATATTAGGAAGAGGATTTATGACCCATCACTATATGGATTTTTTATTTTTTTGATTGGAATTATCAAAAGTTTATTTATATCAAATAGAATTTATAAATGTGTCAAAAATAAGATTTAAATCAAGTTCTTCATTAGAAGGCTATAAAAACTATTTTTAAGAAAAATTCCACTTTTATATTTAAAATTGGATTTATTCTTAGATAATTTCTTTAAAGAACATAAGATAAATGTTAAATATTATATTATATATATATATCATTAATATAATCCAAAAATATTGATTTTATTATTTATTGGTATAAAACTCACTTGTTTACATTTAAATAGTTTTTTAGAAAATCATTTCCTTTTTTAAAAAGGGTTTAGATTTATTTGTAATGAATTGGTCACAAAAAACTAATTATATACACATTTTTCAACAATATTTTAATAATTATATTAATCCTATTAACTCCTACCATTCTAATGGTTATGAAATAACTATCATATTAAATAATAATATTTAGTTGTTCATTTAAGCTCGATGTGGTGTATCATGTATGATATCAGACCTAGTGTTTCTATTTAAAAACATATAATATTACACTATAAATGGATTATATTTAATAAAAAATAACTAACGATACTTTAAAACTAATCCATACTATAATATGACTTTGTAAACCTGTTAATGAAACTATAGTTTTCAATAAAAATTAATATTTTTTCATTGTTCATTGAAAAATCAAATGTTTCAAAAAAATATCCAAATTTAACCATATGATAATTTTGATATTATAATTTCAAAAATGATAACCTTTTTATCCAATAAAATTCTAAAAGTATCATAAATCAATTATAATATTTTCTCATAAAAATAAATAAAATCCCTTTTTGAAGAAAACATATTTGTGGGGAATAAATGACTTTACATAAAATAGAGAGATTAGTTCCTAATAATTTTTTTAATTCACATATATTTATTAAGACCTTTATATATATTTCATAAAGTTGTTAATACTATTCATACCCTTCAATTTAATGGATAGGTTATTGGGGCCATATTTAAATGAAAAAATGTCATGTTTCATTTAGGAATTGTGTAGTGTATCGTATACGATGTATAACCTAGTTTTAATTTTTTTTATCTTAGGGTATTAATAACTAACCCCCAAATTATATGAATTGGTAAAGCCCAATTCAGCCTCAAACATGGTCCCAAAAATCTAAAAATTTATAGATAATTTAGGGTGGGTATAAAATATACTCAATGGGATCCTCCTTAAGAACACTCATATGTTAATGTGGTGAAACTTAAAAAAGCCTCTATGAATAAAATAGAAATAAAAAAGTTAATAAAACGTGTAATTAACATTAATAAAATACCTAATGTCACAATATAACTACACTTCCCAAAAACATGATGTATGATATAGTGAAATTCTAAAAAAATATATCATAAAGGGACCTATAAATCAACTCCTTGTTTAATCTATCCCCATTAATCCATATCATAATAAAAACATATAATATCTATGAGGGAATAAATAATACCTTATGTATAAATACAATATCCCAAATAGGTAAAGGATTGATCATCCAATAAAGCATAGATGTTAGGTTACACATGGAAACTAATACAATATATATTCAAAAACACGTCTGGTCCAACTCAAGTAGTTGTCACATAGGGAATCGAATCTATTATATCATCCATTACACAAATTAAAAAAAATATTAAAGTATGTACTCGTAATATCTCTAAACTTGTTTCTTATCTCTTTACATTAATCAAAATACAGTCACATTTTTATTGATATTATTTTATTTATCTCATATGTTATTCATAAAAATTCAAAGAAAATTACTAATTATATAATGAAAAAATTGATATCGAGATCATTTAATTGATTTGTTAATTTCATAAATTTTTATCTTAGAAACTTATATACACAATCATTCATTTATTCAAAGTAACATAACTATATCATTTTATCATACTGAAACTTCAACTTTTAATAAAAATACTTAATCTTGTAATTTTATTTGGAATATAACATCAAAGAATCATATTAATTGAATTAAAAATCCTCTCATACACATTTGAAATCGATATATGAATAATTACCTTAAAAATTATAACTTTATTAACTTTATATATATTGTGATATGATAAGAATTCAGATTCACCTACCTCAACAATCTATTGAGTTTTTGATTCATAAAAAAACTATATTCTTCATCATAGATTTTCATATACATATAAGAAAAATTAAATAAATAATATTATTCAATTTATAATAAAAAACTACAAATCAATTTATAATATCACGTATTAATAGATCTAATACACCCAAATATATAGTTCTAAGAAAGTGGGAGATATAGGGAAAATACTCATGGCATTTTACTTTCTATATTGTGATGATTTAATCACCAAACTTCAATAATCCCTTAATCATTAGAAAAGATAACTAAAAATCCTCCCAGGGAAGTTGAAAATATAATAAGAGGTATTTTATTTCAATTAAAGATAAATATTTATTTCTATGTAGTAAAATATTAAACCACATAACTTAATATCATGTCTATAGTTAGTATCCATGATATAACTAACCGTGTTATTAAAAAACATATTCCCAAAAACCCAGAATAAATTAGTGGAATGAACAACCTCTCTTAACTATGAAACTAAGTATTTATTTATCCATACCCCAAAAATTACAATGCATGGTTTGGTAACATGGTCGCTATAACCATGTTAATAATCATGAAAACCTGGTAAAACATCTAAAAATTTCTATAAGAACTCTGAAATATCATTAAACTTCAAACCCAATGTAATAACCTCACTCTAAATAACATTATGTAATAAAAATTAACTTTTCAGATCACAAGGAAAAATATTCAAGTATTTTAAAGAATAAGTTCTATGAAATACCTCTACGTATTTATAGAGTAAATAAATAGAAATTTAATACTTTTAAATTATGTATCCATTAAAACATTATCATCCAAAAAAATAAAAAACATTTAACTTTGAAATTAATAAACTCATCTTATAAAAATAAATCCATTATAATACATACATCTCATATTATTTTCTACCCTGAAAATCATAACCATGTCATATCAATCAAAAAATAAAAATTTATCATATCAAATATAAGATATTTTCTACATAAATACATGAAAGAAATGTAATACATTGTTTATTGAACATTAATCGATAATTACCATTCCCATGTTCACTCCATTAAACCTTTGGTCCCCTATATAACTCATAATTATGATATTATCCATCTATAAAATACTATCTCATAATAATATTGGATCAATAAGGGATATTAAATTACCATTGAATCCTTATAAATATCAAGTTCACCCTAATAAATCACATGAGAATCATCATAAAGGTACTTTTATAGTAATAATATATGGGAAGCATAATGAAATATATCTATCCTGGGTGGAAGTGTTATCCAATATTCCAGATTACCAATTTTATCTAACACCTTCAAAGGTCCAAAAAACCTCATAAAAATCATTATACCTCTACCAAATAATATTTTTCCATGATGAGGTGAAACCTTTAAGAACACATAACTAAAAACATCAAATTATAATAATTTATTAATTTTATTAGTATTTAAATTATATCAATTATTTTTTATATTCATTCTCTCTCAAATCATCTGTACTTTCACTATTATCTCTTATACCAAATCTTATCCAATGATTTTAGTTTCACCAAAATCAACCCAGCATAATAATGATCAATATGGTCCTTCATAAAATTCCTCTAATGGTGTCCTACCAATGGATAATTCATAAATTTTTTTATATGAAGAATATACTATTATAAAACTCTCAACCCATGAACTTGAAAAATCTAAAAATCAAACACCCAATATATCCTCCAAAATCTAAATCATCTAATCTGTTTGAATTTTATTCTACAGGCGAATTGTAGTTAAAAATTGACAACTAAATTTTAAAAGTATGATTCAACCCAATCCATATCCATTAAATAGACCAAGGTATAAAATGAATTTCCTTGGAAACTCCTGATATTTTACTATCTTTTACCAATAAATAATTTCAAAATTATCAACTATACTTGATTTCTTAATCGGTAAGAAGTGTTTTTACATATTAAATATTTCAATAATGACCTGTATAGAATCATATTGTCTTAATGAATAAGGTAATCCAATCACAACATCCATATATATGTACTTATATATTTAATGTTTAATGTTTAATGGATGTAAACAACAGTAATAAACTGATGGTTGGATTTTACCAGCTAATATATAAGGCATTTTTGATACAAACTCGATAACTAATTTCTAAATACTATGTCAAAAAACGTATTATTCTAATAATGATACATCATCAAGATACATGAATTAAACAATAAAGAAAAACTATGTAATTTGTGTCCAATGGTTTTTATTATTCTTAAAAGAATATATATACTCCCACAAAACAACACCTGATGTTCCTTATTAACAATTTAACCATCATGAAAATATTTATTGACTACATGGAATATATGTCCCTCTACCTCAAGGTATCTAATTTAAGACACTTCTTATTTTAAAATAAATGAAATATTGACTATGACTTCCCTTATTGTTAAAAAACCCAAGATCAATGGGGTCAAAAATAGTGAAGACTGAGGGTGTCGCCAATTATAATGATATTACCCTAATTTGATAAGGACCGAGTAGACAAATATAAAATTATACACTCGATGGGGATCCCATTACTTGAAAAACAATGGCTAAAAAATTCTCTTCCCTCAACATGTTACCAACCCCAATTCCCAAATCGAATATCGTCATGCATTTACTAAGGATGTATGTCAATTCCACTGGTGGGATAGCCTTCCCACAGAGAATCCCAGTTAGCACTGTGAAATTTGATTCCACCTCGGAAATATTAATGTTTTATATCCTTCACAGCACAAGGTAACTAGACATAACACTTGCCTATACTCTAATAGTGTTTCCTAGACTATAATGGGTGTTGAAATCATAGATCACCACACCATTATTATCCCACAAGATCCCACCCCCATTAATATTCTTGTCTATACAAGAACCTTTAACATTTATCTTCATCTATGTATTTAGAGGTCTCAATTTAACTCACCTCCCATGGGTA
Organism: Viscum album; assembly: GCA_963277665.1. Taxonomy (NCBI): domain Eukaryota; kingdom Viridiplantae; phylum Streptophyta; class Magnoliopsida; order Santalales; family Viscaceae; genus Viscum; species Viscum album. The sequence goes on along the minus strand of OY728160.1, from coordinate 1,835,787,521 downwards.
CTTCTTCCTCTTCCCTCTATATTAAATATTATCCTCAAGGTAATTCACCTTAGTAAAACTGAAGACAGTCCACCATTGATAGGAAATCCATGATCGTACACTATAGATTTAACTCATACCTATATAATTAAATGTGAATACTATTTTCCATCCCTCACCATGATCCAAGCCTCAAAAATATCCCAGCACACCACAGAAAATTCCATACTATAAATATTTACCTCTGCACAATTCTAGCCAACTCCCTAAAAAAGACACAATGTACTACAAAATAAAGGTATTGGGGAACACAGTGGAAGCCAATGGGCTGTTAATTTTAAACTTTTTATCATTTGGGTGGTGAAACATATCTTCTAAAATTATGTGATCCCCGGTATAGTATGATTATCTAAAATTAATTTAATTGAGCATTAAAATTAAAACCAAATACATACCTTGTTTGAAAATAAGCATGATCGACTAAAACTCATCATTGGTGGCCATTACTCTAAGAATACGAAGTTGAACCCCTCAAGATCATCAAAAAACACTTTAAGAATCCACTTAAATTTCATTCATCAAAATTTGAGTGCTAGCGTAGACCTTTGATGATCTCTTTGACATTGCAATGATCACCACGACCCTATTCCATCGATCCATGAATGCACCTTGGATAATTCGCTCCGAGAGAGTCTTTCTCTCTCTATGATGCAAAAGAATATAGAAACTATCAATTATAAATGCATGAATAGTATAATAAATAATCCTCTCCTCATACTTATACATTGGGAGGTGTTGATATCCATAAAGGGTTCCCCGACCACCAAAAATAAAATTCCCACTAAATAAAAATAAGTAAATAAATATGATGAAATGAAATGTGTCGTAAATATTATTTATATTTTATCACATAATTATAGTATATATTAAATATAAAATACATGATAATTTTTTTTATTTAACTCCACTTTGATTCCTACTAATATTAAATGAACTTCAAATATTAAGATAATATTTGCTTGTATAATATTTTATCTTATAATCACTAAATACATCAAGAATATGTTTAATAAATATATTCAACTGAATTAATATATACTTTAATAATAATTAATTAATTTAATCATCAGTGATCATTAATATCTAGAGAACTCTCGAATCCCATGGTGGGGCCCAATTAGTCTTATATACCTATTCATTATAATAGGGAATATTCTTGAATACACTATTCTGTATGACCCTTTGGACCCTTATTTTGATAGTATTAAATAGTATTCAGAGTCCAAGAGTGAAGTCTAGCAACCCATCAAGTTCCCTAAAGAGAAAAATAATGTTCATAGAAATGATAACCAATATATGAACACGTACTGTGTAATATAATATCTTTCTATTTCGATATCTCATAAAGAATGATGCAAAATTGTTTCATCATACTTTATTTTATTATTGTTTTCTGATCCAACTAGACAGACTTACCCCCAACTATCTTGGCCTAAGATTTATGAAGGTACTACTATCCTGATCAAACAAGAATGAGATATTATTTCCACAAATTATAAGGGAAAATATCTATATTGACTATTCAACTAATGTAATACCACCAATGATGTAGTCAATAAAAGCTACCTGGCCATGATTTCATTATCATGGGTCTTTACTTGCATCAAACTACCTGTCAGATGGAAAATATTGATAATGTTCTCAATTTAGGAGACCAATACACATGTCTGTAGATAGTAACCACCAATGAAAACTAAAACATGTGGTATTCCTATTGGGTGGGTATGTCCTCATGATCTCACAACTCATAGATCACCAAGTGAAAACTTCATGAGATGATGTTTCAATGCTTATGATCCCCTAGAACCTGGTAGATAGAAATCTATTATGTCCAGTTTTTATGATGTATCCAGACCATATTACATAATTTTATGATTAATTTCATAGTATCTAGAGGTTATCATTATAGCCTAGGATCTTCTATAACCTTTTTATATGATAAAAAACTATGGAAACTACTATTTAATTAGTGTACATAGAAATTTCTATAGTATAATGGTATGTTTACATCATGTATATCTCAGTGTATATATGAAACGGTAAAAAAACTATTTAGTTGGGTCTACAGAACCCACTATTACAATAGACAATGTATTCCCCATTCCCAAAAACTCACATGAACTACCTAATATAGTTATATATTCTAAACTCCCAATATCATTTTAATAAGGGATACCAAATTGATTCTCAGTTTGAAAATTCACAATATAGAAAATGTGATGCTAGAACGAAAACCTTCTTCATATTATAATCCTTGGGTAATTATTGGTTCCTCAAATTCCACACCATGAAATTTGAATTCTTTGAAATCTCCATGCACCATAATTTTAAACCCACTCATCAATCTTTCTACCTTCATAAACCATCACTTGAATGTCCTAACCACTAAATTATCTCGAAGCCGATTCTGAAATAATACATTTGTCTAGCTCATAAACCAGACATATATTCTCATGAATTATCCCCTCTTTTTGATCAAGGGTAATTTTCATAAAAACAAGAAAAAAATGAATTCCTTAAATGAAATATCCAAATCCAAACATCTTGTAAAGAAAAGTGTTTTCCAAATCTATTTATCCTTCCAGTAATTGGAATCTCTGATCCCCAAAATCCACTATACCTTCTCCTCCAAAACCTATATTTTAAAAATTATACAACTTGTAAGGCTTGATGTTATCCCTGCTCAATAATCCCATTTTCTCCATCCTTTACCATACCTATTCTTCATTAGTTGTTTCATTATCATTAATTTTTTCATGTTTCTTGAGTAGTATTGTTATATATCGTTTTTCATAATGCCTTAGAAACCACATTAAATATATTCATAGTAAATATAATCTAAAAAAATAATACTAAATAAATTTTTCCAATCTCCAATAGTGTAGGTATAAACATCTCTATGAGAATATATAGTGCAATCTCTTTTTATCCAAGAAAATCACAAAGAATTGTCCAAGTAGGAAATAGAAACACAATTTCAAAGAAAGTTCTATATTTTAAATCTAAAATTCATGAGTTACATAGTTATGTTTATGAGATAATAGCTTCCTAGACCTATAAGATATATATACCCTCTCTTTCATCAATAGGATACCCAAAACATAATGAGATTACCTATAAAAACATTAAACATTTATCTTTTGGAAAAAAAAAATATATTCTATTAAGTTTTTAGTTTAAATTGTCAAAATAAATCTCTCAATTCTCTGTCCATAAAAAATCAAGATATTTCATAGTGATTATGGCCACTAAATTAGTTAAAATTCCAAAAAAAAATTAGACACACCCCTCTTATAATAATCTGTTAAACTAAATAAAATATGTATGTAATGAATCAACCTAGAGTACCATCAAAACCGGTATCCAAGTCGATTCACCTATAACCTAAAGGGTGTTCCTGATCCCCAAAGGCTAGAGACTAGATCCCTGAGCATCAAGAAACAATAATTGGGAATGATTTCTCCCAAAAAAACCTAAAAATAATCAAGTTACACTATATAAACATCATTACATAAATAAATCAGTATATCCATATCATGAGACAAAGAGATGCTAAAATAAATAAAAGAATACCAAAAATACAAAAAAAACCATCTCTCGATGGTCTAAAACCACCCACCATGTCCCAAACTACCCTCCCTCATACAACCAAGTACAAGTCCACAAAAAAATTCAAAGGGATAATGAGTACATGTTATATAACATAAAGGATACAAATGCCAAATGGTACATGAAGGGTGTGAGCTATATAATGCAGTAGGACTTCACCAATGAGATTATGGATTTTCTTAATAAGGTAATATATAAGTTATAAAAGAGATTAAAATGAGGGAGAAAAATAATTTACATTTTATAACATGAAACTAAATCCATAATTATTATATTAAAATAAGATTGGGTTTTAAAAATAGAACATCACACATTTCAGAATAATTTATAAAACCCAAGCTAGTATAATTATATTTAATAATTTAAAAACCAAACATTTTACAAAAATTACTTGAAAACCATTTCAAAAGTTAAAGTTAGATAAATAAAGGAAATTTAAGAATATTTACTAGATACCAACAAGATTCAGTAGAATAGATCCATGTTGTATCATCTCAATAAGAATAAAAATTAGGAATGCTAAACAATAAATTAAGGAAATTCCAATTACATGTGGTGACAACAGATTCTATCATGCAATAAGGATCAAGGATAATGATGTCATGGGTACAACCTAGATTTGATAGTGAGTTCACTATAGTATCTCTAATTGATATATCATGACTAATAATTATAATTAAATCAAATCTAAAATGGTATCAAGAAAATCAATTCCACACACACACACATTCTTGGTCACACATTTATAGCTTGAAAATACCATGTTCTCCACAAATCCACTAGTCAGTGTGTGAGTCTACTAGAAAAGAATAAATCTATTTCAACCCATCAGAATATCTAAGTTCCCATGACTTTCCAATGAAATTGTGTGAGATAATCATGTTATAAGGATACAAAGGGAAACCCCTCAATAATACCATGAGATCATTCCCTCAAAATTTCAATTCCTTCTCAGTTCACATCCTTCCCTCACCCCCATGATCCTTCAAAGAGAATAATCCCTTCATCAAGACCCATCAAAGGGAAGAAAAATAATTAATTATGTGATGTAAAGGGACTATCATGAGATAGGATCACCAAGAAGTTCCAAGAAGGCCTTCAAACATCATCTATTTCAAATTAAGCCTCTATTTAAAAATAAAAATTAAAAAGTATTTTCATACTGGCTTAATTTCACCAATCATTGTTAAAATTATAAATTGACCTTTAAACCAAGAATTTATATCAAAATAACCCTAAATAATTCAAAAGGAAATTTCAGAATTAAACAAAAGGATATAATTCATTTCAAAGTGTGGATCAACACCCCTTTTATATAAATCGAGGACTTATTTTTTGGAATTAAAAACCTAGCCTAAAACCATTCTTCTATCAAAAAAATTATCCTTTAAAATTTCTTTGAAGAGAAACCAAATACAACAAGGCATTCAACAAATTTTAAATAGCGAGAGAAATCAATATTATATAATTTTTTTCAATGCCATGTTCAAATCATAGAGAATAATACCAAAGAATATTTCAATAGTTATTTCAACATCCACCTTCATATATCATGTATTCTAATATGAGAAATAAATATCTTCGATTTTTCAAGAAATAGTAAATTATTGGATGAAATAATTGTATAAAAACACCTACCACGATTAATCTATGAAACTAAAAAAACTGGGATGAAATTCCAACCAGATATAGAGGAAGAACTTATACAAAAAGAAACCATAAAAAGGAACTGAATCTTATTCTACTATATCTGAATACCCAAAATTGTTCTTCAATGGACACTAGAAAATTGAGGGAAATTCTATTTCTTGTATTTGCAAAAAAAAATAGTGAGCATTCAGATTTGTATAATTTAAAAATAAAAATTATAAAAACCAATTAATTTTATATTTTATATGAATCTTGGTCATGGATGCTTTAAAAACATTTAAAACCAGTGTAATAGCCTTTAAAATTAGTTAAATAGTCATTTTTCAAATTTTCATAATTTAAAATCACTAAAATGCAATTCCAGGTTGAGATGTAGGAAGAAGAAATGAAAAATATGGTTTAAAAAATATTTTACTCAAAAATAAAACTATTTCAAGGTAACATGGTTTACCCTTAAATAGTTTATATGTTGTGTGCAAGGGTAAATAGTTTTACCTTTATGCGATCCACTTTCATAGGCTTACCCATATGTATAATCTGTGTAACCTTATGCAACCATTGGAAAACAGAGTTCACCTTTATATAATGCCTTAATTAATCTTATATAGCCTTTGGAAAATCAAGGTTACCCTTACATGATACCCTTATATGATTTGTTTCCCTTATAAGGTACCCTAATACAAGTTTTTATCCTTACACTATACCCTTAAGTAGCCCTTTAAAATTCTAGGTTACCCTTATGTGGTGGCCTATGTTGGCCTTACATAGTTCATGATTACACGTACATAGATCATATAAGAACGATATTACCCTTACATAGACCTATAGTACCCTTAGACAGCAAATAAAATTAGGACATTACCCTTACACAACACTAGAGTGCCCTTATGCAGTGCATAAACACAAGGTTTTACACTAATGTATCCCGTAGAAAAAAGGAGTTAACCTTACATAGAATTAATAAACACACACTTACCCTTATGAAACATGAGGATATAAGGATTTACCATTAAATAGATCCTAAAAATAACCTGCATAAGGGGAGAAGGTACATACCCTTATATAAACCCTATAACATGTGAAAGGGTAAAAAATCAACTTAAGATCTGTTAATTTTCTACACAAAAAGTATTTAAAAATAAAACCAAGAAGACTCTTTAATTATTATAAAATATATGATGTTATAATTCTATACACCATAATTATTTCTACCACTAGAAATATTCCACTATGAATGGTAGAAAAAATACAATACTAGATGAACTACCACACTCAACCTATGAGGTGGATGGTCCATGAAACAAAAGAATTATCACAAAAAAAATCCATGCAATGAAACTCTAAGAGAATAGTATAACAAAAATTTTAAATAAAACGTTATATAGAACCACCAATATCAACACCCATATCAAAACAAAAACTCAACAACATTTAGGGGGATCAAAAAATAACAAAAAAGAATCAGTGACCTATCATAGGTCTTTCTACCATTTGAATATTTGATAAAATTTATATAACATAGGGAAAAGTATCAACCAAATCACATATATTCACCATAAAGAAAATAATTTGATCACACACCACAATGAAACATCCAAGATCCCATACTAAAACCACAAGTAATGGAAAATCCAAAACACCTCAACGATTCCCAAAATATTCAATTCTCTGAAAATCAAACAAAGATCCAACCATCCATAATAAATGAATATAACTGACAAGGATTTTTACCCTAGGTAACTACTCAATAGTATCCTAGGATTTTCAATACCTATACTCATCCATATATGGGTTCATCGAACCATCTGCCATCACCTCTAGGTTTTTAGTGCATCAAGAATCCACATCACCCAAGTCACCCAATTACACTCTCAATGACTGTCCAAGTCAAATTAAAAAGATCTTGAAATAATAAGGCTTGTTCACAAACATATCACTATACTCTTACTAGGGTGATTACCCATAATTTCTAGATTTCTCTCTATCTATAAAGGAAAAATCAAGAGGATTCCAAGGAACAAAAAAAACTAAATAGTATCTAACATTGACCATAGGGACACACCCATGGAAGGAAGAAATAGGAAGGATTTCATCGAACAAAACCCCCAAATATCTAGAGGTACTTAGTTCATGATTCCTCTAAATAGCTAATATAACCTTAACCTCAAGGTACAAAAACTATTATTAGTCAAGTAAAACCATTAAAAAGTGAACATAAATAAGGCACATCAATAAAAAAGTCAAGAAAATGAATAAATCATCATCATCTAAAATAATCTCCATAAGAGAACATCCAAAAAGGACCCAAAGTGATCCAAAAGAGATATATGTAATATGTATGTAACCAAAAACAAATTAATTTTAATAATTAAAACTCATATATTCTCTAATATAATTTCAAAAAAATATAGATCACATTAACCAGCATTGGAAGCTTCTTTGCTATGTGAAATGCAACACTCCAAAGCCTAGTGATAGATCCATTTTATCTTGAAGCATTTACTAACCTATATTCTTGAGTTGATGATCCCTAAATGAAAATTCCCCTTTCGGTATCTAAAAATATTAAACTTACTAAGGTTACCCAAATGGACACAATATTTACAAACTTTCATAGCCTTTGAAAACAAATTATTAAAATGTCAGGTCCTCCTCACTTAAAGCATGTTAAATGCATCTTATTTTCCTGAGAATATTATCCCTGCTCAACTAAATTTCAAAATCCATAAAAAAGGACATCGTTACCCATTCCAACTAGAAATGAGGCATTTTTTCCTTCTGGTCATTTTTCTTGTTCCACTTTAACTAACAATACCCTTTCAAGTACCAACGGATATGATTTCAAACAAACAACTAAATTGATAGTTACAAGGCCTTGACAAAGACACCTTCTAAACCATTGTGCTTTAAGAGCTTCCTCACCAATAATATCATGTGTGAAACATACCAATATTTATATTTTCTTGTAATACTCTGCAATAGATAGCTCACCTCTCTTGAAACACATGATCTCATATACTGTCTCCTTCATCAATCCCTCGGGATACTACCACGGAATGAAGACTGAATTGAATAATAAAAAAGACATTCATTCATGAAAATATGAATGTATCATGACTTCCCACCAATTTTTTCTAGGTCACTCAAGAAAGTATCTGATAGACTTGGTCCTTAAAGAATTGGGAGTCCTGATAGAATAAAAGACCTCCTCAACTTCATCAAGCCACTTAATTACCATGTGAGAATCCCACTCACCTCCATAAGAAGGTGGTAAACAATTCAAGAAGACTTGTATGGGTCCTAAGGGTTGGAGATTCTCTGGATCCACTAATCAGTTCATAGTTAGGGTAGAGTCCTTAATTGGGGATGTCACTTCGGAAAAAAACTAAAATGGATTCTTCGAAGACTAGACTGATGATCAAACTTTATACCATTCCTCAAGGAATTTCTATGAGACATTTCTAGAAAGCAAGAACCATAATCTCATTAAATTAGGCATAAAATAAATCCCAAAACAAAATACAAAAAATCCAAAATATTTCAAATAATCCAAAAACCAATTTTATCAAAGCAACATTATTTTCAAATCGTATAAGATTTCTCCCATTTATAAAACATTAAAATTTTCTTCAAAATGTATAATCTTGATATAATCCATTACAATTTAAAAAATTACTTTACCAAATCATGTATATTATTACATGGTTTTAAAAATATTAATCCTATTTTTTTTCAAAAACCATTTTCATCTTAAATCCATTTCAAACCAAAATTTATTATTAAAACATTAATTTATCACAAAATACATGATACTTTGAAAATCAGTTTTCCAAACCAAGATTCCCACAAGAACCCACATATTGGTAACTAATTATACTTTTCAAAGAACTATAATAAAAAAATTTAAGCCGCAACTTGGCATTCACAAGGATTCAAAGTCATAACCAACAAGATTAATGTTGATACAATAAAACAAGAGCATGAAACAAACCACACCCAAAATGTCCATAAAAACAAGAATCCTTCAAAATAACCATGCATCAGTGAATTAATTTTTGAAATAAATGTATAGAGTAACAAGTTTGGGTTAGAATAGACCTATTAAAGGATTGGTCATAGGGGCTGGTAAACCACACACCAAGCTCACATCAATTCTGGGGCTGACTTCTAGATCATTCACACTAATTCCTAAAAAACATTCAGACCATGAAGGAATATTGTGGCTCTATATATCTTTTTGTTCAACCCCAAACCCCATAAGAGATTACCAAAATTAAATATAATGTTAAGGATAATCTAAATATCATTTATCATTAAGAATCCAATAAATCCAAAAAAAGACTCAAATATCCACTTTCTTTGGTAACTCAAGTCTCTTCATGAAGAGGTGGTGACCAAGAACCCACTCATGAACTACCTATTAAGTCCCTATATGTTCTTAATATCCTTTGTACCACAACTCACCCCAAATTACATAAAGTATTTTAAGTATCGATACTTTCATTTATAGAAAAACCTCATTTCACAACATATTTAATGAACCTACCTATAATTCCATCTAAACTGGTACTCAAGATGATTCACCAATGACCTAAAGGGAATTATGGATCCCCCAAAGTCTATATACTAGTGATCAGGCATCAATAAACAATAATTGGGAATTATTTTTCCAAAAAAAAGATAAAAATAATCCGTACAATTGTGTTAAGATACAAGGAGATGATAAAAAACTAAAAGAAACACAAAACTACAAAAACTCATCTACTTGTGCCTTATGACCACCCACTCGGTCCCAAACCGACCACCCATGGAAAACCATGTATGAGTATATAAAAGTAGATTAAGGGAATATGTGTACCTTATATAAGAATATAATGGTTGTAAACACCAAAAAATACAAGGGTGTGGGCTATAAAGCCCAGTATGATTTCACCAAAGAGTCTATGTAGTTACTTTATAATGTAATTTGTAAGTTCTAAAACGAAAAAAAAATTTGAGATAAATAAATTAAATTTTATAAAGGGAAAAAAATCCATCAACATCAGATTACAATAATATTTCATTTAAAAAAACTTTAACATTTTAAAAAACATTTATAAAACCAAAATTTTGTAACATGTCATTTCATCATTTCAATAAAAAGTTATTTAAAATATTTAAAAACCCATTTCAAAATATAAATTCAGATAAATCATGGTAATAATATGAACTAGATATCAAAAAGTTATACAAGAGTCAATACAATAATGATAGGGTGAATCATCTCAATAATCATATTAATCAATAACGATAACAAACAATTAAGTTAACTCCAATGTTAAGTAGTAAAAAAACATTTCCATGTATCTATTATCAATTATAATGATTTCATAATTAAATCCTATATACAATAGTGAGTCTACCATAGTCAATCTAATCTATATATCATCACCAATCACTAGGATTACATAATGTCCCAAATAGTCTCAAGAAAACCAAGTCCATGCACACATGATTTCCAAGTCTCATGTTTGTAGCCTTAACATTTCATGTTCTTCAAGAATCCACTAGTTGAGGTGTGATCCCATTAGAAAAGAATAAATCTATGTCATATCATACAACTATCTATGTTCCCAGTACTATTCAAAAAAGGTGAGTGAGATAATGAAGTTTTGAGGATCCAATGAGAATGCCCCTTGGCATCAATATAGTCGCATTCCTTTATTGTTTCAATTCATTCTCAATTCACATCTCACCCCAAACCCCCAATATATCTCAAAGAGAATAATACCTTTATCAACACCCATCAAAGTAAAGCACAATAATCAAGTAAGTGAATATAAGGGATTATCACAAGATAGGATCATAAAAAAGTGAAAATCTGGCTGGAAAGAATTATCAATTTCAAATAAACCCATTATTTCCAAATAAATATTAAAATTGGTTTTCATAATAACATTATTTCACTAATTATCAATAAAATGGAAAATTTTCTTTTAAGTAATAGTTTCTTTCAAAACATACCTAATGAATTCAAATGGAAGTTTCACAATGAAAAAAAAGATTGAAGTAATATCCTAATGTAGTTCAACAACATTTTCAATTAAATCAATGAATTTTACTTTGGAAATAAAAACCTATAATAATTATTTTATTTCATCAAGAAAATAATTTAAAATCTATTTTAAGAAAATACAAATCCAAAAAGGCATTCAAAAAATTTTAAACAGCGATAGAAACAAGATTATAGTAATTTTTTCCATTCGATGTTCAATTCACCTAGAAGAGGAAAAAATAATATTTAAGTAGGTATTTCAATTTAAACCTTCAAAGAATATTCATTTGAAGATAATAATAACATATCTATTAATTCTTAATCATTATTGAATTATAGGATGAAGGATATTCATGAAAATTCCTTCTTCTATTTAACTTTGAAACTCAAAAAACCTGGAGGGAATGCCAGCCATAGAGAGTGGAACAACATAGATAAAAAGATACAAGGAAAAGTAACTAGATATTATTATATTTTTGGTGACTTCTTGGAACTATTCTTGATAGGAAACTAGAAAATCATGGGTAATGAATATTCAGGTTTTTTTTTTAATATTGGACGTTCAAAATTTCAGATTTGATAACCAAAAATTAAAACAACTAGTAAATTTGTTATGTCACTCAAATCATGAACTTTTACAGTTTAAAAATATTTAAAATGGGCGTTATGGACACTAAAATGGGTTATGAAAACCTATTTCACAATTTCTACTATTTAAAATTGAAAAAATGTCATTCCTGGTCAACGTAGAGAAAGAAGAAATGAATAATAGGGTTCTGAAAATATTTTTCTCAAAAAGGGAATTATTTAAGGGTAACATGGTTTAACCTTACTTAACTCATGGGTGAACATAATGGTAATGATTTTTTCCATTACACGGGATACACGATCAAGTTCACCTTTACATAGAACCAGGGTACCATTACACAACCTTTAGAAATAAGGGTAACATTTACATAACACCTTAAGTACCCTTATGAAGCCATTGTAAAAGAAAGGTTACCCTTACATGATAACCTTATGTAAGTTGGAACCCTTATGTGTCACCCATATGAAAATTTATTCCCTTATGTGGTTCCCTTTTGTGTGTCGGTACCCTAACATGGTACTCTTATGTAACCCTTAGAAAAGCTTGGTTACCCTTACTTAATTGTCTAGATTATCCATATTCAACATAGGATTACATATAAAAAGTATATACAAGAATTACCTTACCCTTTCACAATGCCAGAGTACCCTTATGGAGTGTATACAAGAAGGAAATTACCCTTATAGAGTGCCAATGTACTCTTATGAAGCACATAAAAACAAGGTATTAAACTTACATAGCTAATAGGAAAATAGATTTACCCTTACACAGACTTAATAAACACACCCTTACCCTTATGCAATAGATGGAAATAATGAATTACACTTATATAGCTTTTAAAAACAACTCTACATAAGTTATATGGTAAATACCCTTACATAAACTCTATACCATGCACAAGGGTAAAAAATAATCTTAAAGTTTATAAATTATTCCCACAAAAGGATTTCAAAATAAAACCAAAAAGTTTAATTAATTATTAAAAAAAAATAGGATGTTACAACACACCTATTAAATCTTCTAAGGAACTTAAAGTGAAATAAATGGTTCAATATGAAATTAATTCTAAGATATAACCCATTGAGAAAGAACATGTCCATGAAAATAAACCTCTTATTTAAAACCATCACATCAATATCTTTTTGTATAACTGATACTAGAAAAACTATCCATATATTCTTTGTATGATCCTATTTTAACATTGAATAAACCAAAATTTTACTAATAAATAATACAAAAAATGTATCTATACATAGATGAAACACCCAATACCACAACACCATAAAAACTATGCGTGAATTTGTAACTATAAAGAAAATATTTTTGAACTCTAAATACCTAAATTAGAATTATAATATCATTTTCACAATATCATTTTTCTTCACTCTAAATAGATTTTAACTTGACCAAAAAAAAATTTAGAATATTTTTTAGATCCTTTCTACTTTTCTAAGATGTAATAAATCCTTGATAAAATATATCATCTCTATTTGGAAAATTACCTCAAATGTTGATAATAAATAAAAAAACTCCTATATTTTTTCAACCACTTTAGAAAAGTTAATTAGAGATCTCTGTGGTGACACACTTTTCCAAATGAAATATTTCTTTAGTAAATATTCAATTTGAAAATACAAATCTTTAAGATCTATATGATTCTTTAAATATGATGACATAAAGATAAAAAAATCCCTTGGATGCATTTTTATGTAAAAATAAATCTCCTCATAAAGAGGTAAATCCAAAACCACTAGATATAAAACAAAAAAAATATTCAAAATCTCTAAGAAACTTCTCAACACATTCCAAAAATATACAAAACATCTAAATATCAAGATTAAATGTGATATTTTCCATACATCGATGATCCATTTGGAAATACCTCCCACCAATGAAAATTTCATGGTTTTCTTCTATGCTAGTTAAAATAACCCAATGTCAACAGAAATTAATGAAATATATCACATAATATAACTAATCCATGTCTATAATTACATCATAATGCTAAATTTATTATGATAATAATTCCTATGTTGATTGATATTTTCCTATGTATAATTCAAAATCATGCCATACTTCCATAAAAATGGATCGCCTGTCACAAGAGTATAAAAAATAGGAGTCTATGATATTTATCTACCTTGATTTATGATCCAAGAACTCATGAAAAATAATAAAAAAATTAGAAACATTAATAATTATCAATATAAAAGAAAATTTAATACAAAATTATACAATACCTTGAAAATTGTGTCATCCCTATAGCACATGTAATGTAATTAGATAAATTTTTTCTATTCTAGATCATTTTTCTTTTAAATCCCAATATTTATTTACACCTCATCTATACTTTTCTCAAGGTTCCTGAGGGTGAGAAATATCTCTCAGTTATCCTCTATCTACACTACCCATCACCTTTGGTCCAAATACTCATTAATGAAGTTGGTTGTTGGCATCTATAAATGCATCATAATCTCTACTATTTAGATAATTTAGAGGTCTTATATATATTATAATCAATGTAAAATAGAATTAATGTCACTCATTAATAGAATATATATATAAATATATATATATGTGTGTGTTATACAGTATTCTAAATCTTTTAAACCTAAAACATCACTAATGAATTAGTCTTGGAGTTAAGGGAATGTCATAGAACTAAATATTTGAACAAACCTATCTATAAAAATGATATTTCATCAACTAATCAATTGATTTAAATTTAGGATAGTGATCTAGAAAATTCACAAGCTTAACTTTAAATTATAATAAAATATAAAATTAGATTAAATAGTATTTTAGACACATATCGGTCACTAGTATCAATAATACACCATTTTCTATCTGGTACCTATAGTAAAAATAATGAAAAATTATTTCTAATACTCATACTTTGATTGAATTAATGAGAATGAAATAACTAATTCTTCCAAATAATTCCCTATTTCTTGTTAAAAAATAGATATATCGCGCTTCAATAGATTCATCCACCAAAATTCTAATAATGTAATCCTTTAAATTTTATTATCTCCTAGATCAATCATATGATGAACCCTCTCAAGACCCTATTACTCCACCTCTAGTGAAAAAATTTGAGTACACCAGGAAAATTATATATCGTGAATAGATAAATAAATTTTAATCTTAGGGATATATAAATTCTTTAACTCTACTACTAAGTTTGTCATTTAAAATAATCAAAAAAATTCAACATACACAATTATCATGAAATAGTACTTCATGATTCATACCCACCCTAACACAACACTATTTAAATATTTTACCATCCCACATGTATAGTTATAATAAAATATTGGTTTTTATATATACATTTTATGGTCACTATGCCCTTTTATTTTTTTTCCTTGGTTTACATTTCATTCTATGTTTAGATATATTATTACCTTCCCGACCTAATAAAATATCACCAATACATGCTCTAAAATCAATTTTAAACATTTATGTGATAAAATTATATTATTACCAAAGTTTTTTTATATTTTACTGTGATGATGGAGAGATTTAGAGTAACCCATGAATCCTACCTCTAATAAGTCATAGGGTGATGACTAGTGCCAAGGGTATAAAAGTCACTTTACAAAATGAATTACACTTTTTATTTGAAAACCAAAGAAAAATAACACAACTATATAGATAAGAATAATCAATACATGTATAATATGTCACACAACAAAAAAACAAATATTGTAGTAAAATAACCATATTCCAATGATATAAACATACACTCTAGAAAAATAGAAATATATACTTTTATAACTCTATCTAACTAAAATGAACTCAAAATTAATGAGGCATAGAAAGCAATGAATGTTTCCTAAAAAATATTAGTAAGTATTTATTAATGTATGTGTGAGTATATAATATTATAAATAGGTTAGTCCATATGAAAACTTATGTGTCAATATAGATGAAACCTAATAAATTCGAGGTGAATAAAATTTAATAACAAGATAATAAAACCCACCCCAAAGGAAATACACTTCCACTTACATCTTTTTGTGACCATATTTATCTAAAATATATTATATAATATAATAAAATACCCTTAAATAATATAATAAAAATGGCCTCTGTAACACGTTCATCACAGACTTCATTTCCAATATTCCAAATCATAAAAATGTAATACAATATCCTATAGGAAGTTTGACATACCATTTATGGGAATATAATATATTTAAGGGGGAAAATAGTTAATCTTCTCATATCACATGGATTTTTGGTACACATTGAATGAAATACAACATGGATTTCTATGAATGATTGATCCAACTCTGGTCATGGTATCATTTTCAATGGTCAATACTAAATCATTAATTACACAAACAATAATATATAAAATGATATGTGCACAATATCAACCAACTAAGGTTTAATATATCCACTTCATACTTTTATACATAATATTCCATTCAACTCATTCATTATACACATAATTTCAAATATATTTAGTAATTATATAAAAATGTTTCCAAATGTAGGTTATATAATTAATTTATCAACATCATAAATTCTTATCACAACATTTACACTCTATAAATTCATTACCTTATATGAAATACTATAACTATATCATTTAAACACATCAAAAATTCTCATATTTCAATTATAATTCATTTTTTATACACTTTAAAATAGAACATCATATCATAATTTTGAATATAACACCCTCTCATGCACTAAAAAAATACTATATCTAAATAATCTCATTTCAATATATACCTTAAATAACTTCTTATTAATAACCACACTCATGCCTTTACTTCAGAATTCCATATAAGTTATCAATTTTGGAATACACCATTATATTAATAATATTAGAATACTATATCAAATCAACTTCTTACAGTAATTTCGATATTATTATAAATAAATAAGTCAAGAAAATTATTCAAAAAAATAAAATAAATATAAAAAATATATAATGAAATATAATTCCATATTAAATGATTGATTTTTTCTTCATAAATAGATAACCAAATTAAATAATCCATCAATGATCCCTAAAACATGATAAATACATAACAAAAATAATAAGGTAAAATTTTTGAATCACCTACCACAATTATCCATTTATGAATCATTTCATCAAAAAATGATATTTTTTCTCTAGATTTTCATACCCACGCAACATAAATTAAATGAAATATTCTCAAATATATAATAAAATAACCTATATAAATTTTAAATATTATATCAACATAGATTCAATGAACTTGAAAAGGGATTTTTAAGAGAGTGAGAGAGAGTAGAGATCAATGAAAAATAAATCCAGTGATTTTAACATCAATTCAGAGGTGATTCTTTCATCTAACATCCATAATTCCTTAATCATTTTAATAAAACACCCAGAATAAACCCAAGTTAGTCTAAAATATCATTAGAGGTGTTTAGGGTCAATTATAAGGGTCATATGGGGGTTTTAGGGTGGTCAAATTTCAAGTAAAATAACTTAATATCCTATTCCTGATTAATCAACATAGTCAGCTAATGGTTAATTTAACCATGAAACCTTATTTACCATAAAACATTTAATTCAAGGGTGGAATTCATGTACTCACATAACCATGAATCAAATCATTTGTTATTCTTTGATAAAAAATCTCAATACACAATTTGGTTTCACAAACTCCCTAACCTCATAGTTAAACATAGCACCTTGATAAAACCACTCCTAGATTATTTCCACAATCGTAACACTCACTAAACAAGAATTATGAGTTAAATATTCCCTTCTAGGTATAATTATGTAGTCATACTTAAGTAATATTATTATTAAGGAAACCATTTCACACATTCAACGGCCACATTCCATGAAATAATTCCTTAAAATTCATAATTTAATTGAATATAAATTTCATTTATCTCCATATGATACTTTTTAAATCATTATATTTCTTGAAAATTTAAAAAATAAAATTTAAAAACATATAAATTTATCATACAAAACTCAAAATTTCATAACAACATACTATCCTTGAGAGAGTCAACTAAACATGCAGCAGCCACATATTTTTTCTCAAGGACCTCACAAAAATTCACACTTCTATTCAACATAAAAATTCTTCTTTTTAGGCCTTCGAAAAAACAATATCTATAAACCTAAGGTATTTTAGTTAAAACAAAAAATCTCATTAAGTATTATCTTGGTAAAAAAATTAAATAAAATTCCTAAATTATTCATATATATTTAATCCATGTGTTTCAAAAAAAAATACGAATAATTTATATAAAATCCTATAAATATATTATTTATATTTTAACATTTAAGTAATTAACATCTCATATAAATATTTTAAAAGTAATGATAATAGTATTTCATAAATAACTTAAGATCAAGAGAAAGTATTAATCCAACACCTTAATCAATTATCCTCATACAGAAATTTTTTCATGATACATATCTAGCTTGTGTATAATATATATTAACATGTATAATAATAGCACATGAATTTAAATATACATCATATAAAATAATATATAGAAATTTCATTAGGAAAATTATGTCATGTAAGTTTTATATTGTATGTACTCTCCATTAGAGAAAATATATGTTAAACATATTTACTCTAACATATTAAATTACTCCTTTATCATAGGTATAATTTCAAATTCCATCACATCCATTTATATCAAACAAGATTTTTATCAATTATTATTTAATGATAATCCCAATGGCTTTGTACATTAGATAAATTATGTATTATATAACACCTCTCTTTTACAAGTTTACCTTCTATACATCTTGTAGGATATTAATATGGAGGATTCCTTCTATATATTGACATCTACTAAACATAATTTACATATATCATCCTACTACTTGAATTATTTTCATGTATAGGGTAAAAACTTATGGAATAGAAAATAAATTTCCATATATCCATTTCAATATTCTTGATTATTATTCATGTGTATGATATTTTTTTCCAAAAATATTATTTAAAAAATTCTCCAAAACCTTCTATGTTTCTCTTCTCTCCACATTCATAAAATTTCTTAAAACAAAAAAAAATTCTTAAAACACGAATATAAAGTTATAAAAAATGTAAAAAAAACTTCAAATTTTCCTTTTCTTGTTTTTTAAAAACATTCCAATAATTATTAACATTAGACATTGAATCATAAATCTATCTTTTCAAAAATATATCATTAACTCTCTAATGTATGCATCTTAAAAATTGAATCCCTGTAAGAAAAATTATCCTACTCAAGATTTAAAGATAGTGACAATATTCCTTCCCTTCTAAGATATTAAAACATTATTCCTATGAGTAAATGTGTGATATATATATTAAATAAAATATTACTAAAGAAATATTTATATATATTGAGTTAAATAAGAAGAATATGGTATAATTTTATTTATTTAGGTATTATAATTTCGTTAACAATTACCATTATAGGGAGGTGTACAATTTAGTTGATGTCTTCAAAAAAGGGGTTATGGTGCTCTATTTATAATGAGGATCAAGCATGAATTTAGGACCCTTGATCTAGGTAAATTGGACATGTAAATCAAAATTCAATTAATTAGATCATACCATTTTAATTTAAATATGTATCCATTATTACTTGGGGATATTATGAAAAATTAAACAGATGATATTTGGTTGTAATAAATAATTGAATCAATAAAAAAGGAAAATTTATAAATTTTTACATTAATAATGATTGAAAAATATGAATTGGAAAAATATTGGGTGTTCCATTGGTTTATACTTTTATGAAAGAGTATTTAGATGAAGAAAATAAGTTAAATTTATGAATACATCTAGGTGATCCAATATGTTTTGGATCCTTAGGAGAATTATTGGTACCATAATCTGAATTGGGAAATTATGTACTATACTGCAAAAATTTTGGAATGTTATAAAGTCAAATTTGGATAAATATTACACAAATAAGTGATGAAACCACTAATTATTCTAGAATAAAATAAGGACAATCTATAATTCATTTTTTTATAACTATTAAAAATATATCAAAGGGTAATAATGATATATGATTTTTATTTGATATCTAATAAATATATCCCACATTAAAAAATTATTTATATTTTCTCCTTTGATTAAAATTTCTAGATTTATATAAGGGGAGTGTTGATACTTCATGTAGCATAACTATAAATGATATTTTTCCAAGATTTAATGTTCAAATCCAACTTTTATTGGAATATTTTGTAAATTATTAAAGTAAATATGTATATTTCAGTTGTTTATCACCTTCAAATTGTTGTCCAGTAAAAAGGACTATATAAACATTAGAGGATACTCTAAGTTCCTACTCTCTTGGTATTTATATGGATTTAATGTTTAAATTTTCAAAATCTTATTCATGAAATTATAAAAAAATCACTATTGATCAATTTATTAAAAGATCACATTTCATTACATGTTTAAAACACAAATTATGTTTTTCATATTTATTATTATTTTTCAAATAAATAGTTAGATTATATTGAATTTACAAAATCATTTTAAAAGAGTGGGATGTCGGATTCCATAACCATTTTTTATAATTTTTTGAAAAAGATACGAGTTATATTATTGATCCTTAATATTATACATATTCAAAAATATAGGAAAAATTAATTATTGAGTTGAACTAATTATACCCTCAATAATATAGAAAAATTTAAATAGTATAGAATTTTTCTTCCATGTATATAGTTTTCAAGAAATTTAGATGTGTATTATGTTACTTTCTTCACATCATTTGAAATTTTATATTGATTTAACCATTATAATTCATTAGATATTCTATAAACACCAATAAATTGTGTTTTTAACTTAAAATGGAAGAAAACAATTATGTGGGAGTTTCATGCTAAATTGAAGACTAACATTTAAAAAATGAAATAATTGTAACCACCCCCATCCCAAAAAAGGTACCCCTATTGGGTATAATATACACACAAATGGGTAGCATTACCCTCTAAGGAGAATGTGTAATTATAGATAAGATTAGACAACAAAAAAATATCTTAATAAAAATAAATAAAAGAAATCAATACATGAACGTAATGTCATAAAATTGGAATGAATGTGAAAAGGAACTAAAAGTTTAAAAAGAAAATCCCTAGTAATGACCTAGAAGCCCAAACCTCTCTTGAACAACTCCATGAGTTAGTAATGTCATGATTGATTACCAACCAACTCCTGTGATCTTGAAAAAATCATTTATATATATATATAAGGTGAGAATACATGTATGATATATTTCTAACATCACCATAGATATCTCACCAAGTATCACATACAATTAATAATATAATATCCAACATAGTATTAATTAAGTCACTCTGCTACCACTTCCCCATGAGTTTTCATCTCTTCCCATAGATTTCATAACCCGATCCATCTATCCCCAATAAATAACCCTACCCGAAGATAGCTTGAAAAAAAATAACATATCATGAACCCAATGCATCACGTCATCTTGTAATCAATATCCAAAAACTAGATAGTAAATCAGGTATTTTATAAGATCCACCATAGCTCGTATGTCATGTATTATACCTTAATCAAACACAAATTATTCATAACATACCTATAATAATCATTAGGATACTATACATGTAGATATATGTTTTCGATGTAACCAAAATCTATTATATCACTATATAAACACGCAGACACACACATACACACACACATGCACACACACACACATATATATATATATATGGTACAATAACCACCATGCATACCAGTGCATGATACTACTAGGATAAGAGAGTAGGGAAACAGGGGTAGTCAGCCATCTATTCTTCCCTAACTTAGATTTGGGGGGAAACGCCCTCCATAGGACACTAGTTTTGGTTTCCATACTGAAATGGGTGAGGTGGAATATGAAATAATATAACATATAAATATAAATAGAAGTCAATACCACACTATATGAAACAACTTAGCATTATAATCATCTATATTGATTGTCTCCTAGACACCCAGCTACCACTACTAAGGAATAAAAATCCAAAAAGCACACATACATTTTAAGTGAATTTAATTGAATTATTTCCATAAAAAATTGAATAATTATATTAATTACTACTAGAATTATATTCCTTTTGGTCATACTCCAACCTCTTCAAAGGTTCCTCAAGATTTATCATCATTTAGTATTCCATTAAGTTTCCAACCCTGTCGGTTAAGACATTCATTAACATTCCATAATTTCACGTACTATAGTAATAATACTATTCTACTATAGAAGATTCATAAACCAAGAACAACCAACTATTTCAATTAGTGGTGAAAGTAACAAAAAAACAAGAAACTCATCCATCCATGATTCAAAATAGATTCATTATCAAGAAATTGTCCAAGCCTTTGACCTAATAAATAATAGTCAAGCCCAACTTCAACTAATTTATTTAGTCTCACTGCCATCCCCAACACCACTATGACTATCACCATCCATCCTTCCATCATATGCTCCAACTAAATCCATAAATATAGAAATATCTGTCTATTCTCATCAAACCATCAGTTATCCCATGTATAGTGTTCCAGGATGAATCCACTGAGGGGAGGGGTGAATCAATTGTAACTTTTTACAAATTCCCCTTTTCAATTAAACCTATGTTACTATTTAATTCCTCGATATCTCATTCTAATAATTCCCATATATCTTGTTTGTAAACAAATTAAAGAAATGAAAATAACACTAGTATTTTTACAATGTTTGACAAAATCCTTATTATTTTCAAGATCAGCTTGTTATTGTTTTATAGATTATCTTACCACTATTAGTTTTTAGTGATTAAAGGTTCTGAAAAACTTGAAAAAAATATTATATTGGTATAATAAAGACCCTAAAAATGACGGATGATATTTTTTATACTAAATCCATAATCTCTTTAACAGCTTCCTTGCTCTTGAGGATGAAGAATATCTCAACTTCTTAAAGGATTTAAAATTATTGTCAATATTATTGGCCACTTCCCCTTAAATGTGAACAAGAAAGGTTCATGAAATATATCTTCCTTAATATATATACTTTTCATGATCAAATTTTTTCACTTAATATGTATTTAATTCTTTTTCATAGTTAAATTAAGGCTTGAATCCTTCCTTCACATGAAGAGATTATGCGATATGACCATATCTTTGCGTATGAGCTTCACGAGAATAGGGAACTATATGTGGGTTCCTTTACATGATAAGATTTAGTCTTTGGGTTCCTTAAAAATACATTTTCTCAAGAAATAGGTTCCTCACCCAATGGATTCATGATATCTACTTCTCCTAACAATGGTTGTCTATGGGTTCAACTCAGGTGTCTTCACATAAGAAATTGGTGCTTCGTAAGATGACCTTCGTGTGACATTGGTTGTGTCTTTGGGTTCCTTATAAAATTTCACAATGAAATAAAAAGACTCATGGGATACTCCTCTATGTAACCTTAGTGGTTCAAGGAATATCCTTCATGTGATTGGATCTTGCGAACATCATATTCTTCAAGAGCTTCCCTCAATTTCTCAAAAACACAGCCGATATCTTCAGCACCCTTGCCTTAGTTTATATGATAATAGTTTCTAATATCATTATGGTATGTAAAGTAATTATTAAAATTTCCAATGATCTTAATATATCATGAATTTAGAGGCTCTTGGCTTCATTATACACTGTCATCATGATCACACGGTTGCATTAGTGCTTCGAATGATAACATTTTTGATCATGTGATTCCTTGATGGAAATACTTTTAATAATCCCAACTAATTCATGTGTTAATTATTGAAAAATGAAGAATCTTCACATGAAAAAATATATTCTATTATTTTTCCACTGTCTTTGGTGATTGTTTTCATGTTATAATGTGATATCTCTTATTCTTAGTTGATTGTCTCCCAACTGTTTTGTGATTAATAAATCATCATGTGATGTCCCAAGTTATTTTAATTCATTCATGTGATGAACTCTTAAAATTTCTCTAGTTATTACGATGTCTTATTTCAATGTCACTATCCTTCAAATATTTATTATACATGCAAGAATACTTTTCAAGCCTTACTTGGGTTCAATCAACCTTGTCTCAATCCTTTCATATGAGAAGTGTAGATGGTCAGTTGTCTCAAGATCACACAGACAAAAGAATCATCAAGAGGTTGAATGTGATAGGTATAATTGAATATGTGTGGTGTGGGAGATAGAATGACAACGATCAATCTCGTCCAATAGATCACATTCTATATGTATTTTTAATAAAAGAGGGATAGTGTCCGATGCTCATGAATCCCACATCAGACTTGAACTTATTCATGCCTTTGGTATATAATTCAATCAACACTAATACACAATTTGATTTTGAAATGGGGGATCCTAACTCATTACACCATTCTCCCACCACCATGGGCTTTATCTTGATATCATAGCCAACCTAACTCAAAAGGCCTTATATATAGGACCATCTGCCCCATTAGGAACACACTCACATGGTCCTTACACATATGCCCACTCAAACCTCTTCCACCATGTACGACCTCCTTTAGCAAGCTTTCCCATGGGAGTTGACCATCATTCCCCCCTATGTGTGGTCAAGGAATAACATTTGGGTGCTTCTTTGGTTGGAATTATTTATATTAAAGACCCATTCATATATAATATTTAGTAAAACATAGAATTATAAGCATTATAAAATATGGACTCACATATTATATTCCTCCTCAAAATCCTCATTAAAAATAAATATGTATTCTTATTTTTCATTTCCACCATTAAATATTATTCCAAAAAAATCATAATGAAAATGAATATTTGCATGGTCCTATTATATTCATCTTCATCCAACTAATTCCTCTTTATCCAAGTGTGGAATGGCCACTTGATGTAACATTTATCACTCCCAAAACACCTTTGTTTAATCATTGAAAATTAATTCAATAATCATTTGTGTTGTAACATGAACAATTTATCAACCGTGACATAAAATTTCATTAAATGAATCCACAACAATTATACAAGAATAACCACTTTATACATCAACACATGTTGACTTATTGATGATAAATGAAACCTAGGCACACAAAAATACCCATTTGATTTTTTTTTCAATACTAACACATATCATTCTATTCAATTTGTGTTGCATGCTTTCTCCTCTGTATTTACAAGTAATATGAAAAAAATGGGATCTTTTTAACTCATTATTCTTCACAAAAGCATGATTATATCCTTTCTATGAAAAATTAAACACCACTTATAAGAGAGGAATGATCTCACATAGTTCTTTTTATAACACCCTAATATTTTGTGAATTTTTTTTAATTAATTTAACCTTTTTGATATTTTTCATATCACATAACACTAAAAATAGTTTATTTTATATTAAAGCACTATATTTGGATTTTGATATACGTAATACCAAGTCTATCATGAACTATACCCAATATAAATTTTTTATTCCTCTATAAGTAACACCATAGTTAGCTTGAAACTTGTTGTAAGTTACACGCCACAATAACTTGGTGTTTTTAACCTACAACACCAACTTGGAATACGTTATGAGCAATAATTAGTTTCTACGAAATGTATTATTATTTTTAAATTATTTAAATGATATAATTATAATCAATACATTAAACTTAATAATATGAATAGTTATAACTACTTTGAAAATATTATTTATAATGGTTTTATATAAATAAAATATATTGATAATGAAAGACATATTTTATGGTAAAGTCCTTATGTGTTTAAAAATACTATTGTTACAAATAAACTACTTTTTCATGTCCTTCATTGAAAAAAATAAAATTAATTTTATAAAAATTTATAAATTTAATTTGATAAAATAAAATTCATTTTTAATGTATAATTTCTAAATTATATTTGAGATATTTTTGGGTATTTTTCTGAGAAACTTCATTTTTCGATGAATCATGTAAAATATTGGATATTAATTCAAAACTCCCTTTTCGAAAAATTTATTTATAAAGTTAAATTATATTTTAATTTGGTTTAAAATATTAGTTAGATAATATTTTTATAAATTAATCCGATTTAGGTCATTGTAATCATTTTCAGTTTAAAATTTAATATGAAAACAAAGAAAATGTTTGGAGGTTTTTCCTTTAAAAACCTGTAGTGGCGTGCTGTCAATAGGATTATTTTTTAAATTGATTTCTGCCACTTATGTGATTATAATTTGGAAAAAATTATTGAATATTTTTAATCATAATAATTTCTAATTTCTAATATGTTAAACTTTTCTTTTGAACAAAAATATTATTGAAAGAGATTAAAAATAATTACAATGGTTAAGAGAGAAATTAGGTTAATAAAGTACTAAACCATAAATTTAAAACCCAAAATTCCCTATACACTTTTCAAACACCAATTATATAGCCATTATTATTCCATTAACCTTCAAATATTTTGTATGGTTGGGTTAGTATGATTTTTTTAGGTAAAAGTGTGGGAACAACTAACTTGTTTTCCAAAATGCCAAGTGCGTCATTTCCCTTCCCAGTAAAAGGAAACCACCTCTCCCTCTTATTAAAACCTATAAAAACACTTAGGTTTGGAAAATATTGACCCAATACACTTCCCAACATCCCTCCATACCTAATATAATCGTCCCATTGGGAATAAAGCAATCCAAATAAGCCTTTTGGCACAAACCAAAAGGAGCTACCCGATTAAGAGGTAACAACTTCTCTCAATATCCTTTCTTTTTATTTTCTTTCTCTGCCCCCTACCCTGTCATTATTACATTATTTTATAAATAAATAATTGTCTTAAATATAATAGGATTTTTTATGCTAATTTATGGACCTAAACTTACACAAATAACCATCTAATGGGTAATGAACATACTGTTTATGTGTGCGGTGAACTACCGACTCACTAAACGATGATTGTTCATTTTCCCATTGTCGCCTCTCATGGTGTAAATTATGATGGAAAATATATTCATATATGTAATATATTAAATTTACTATAATAATGAAATATTTATATATATATATATATCATTTTCCTTCTTTCTTTCAATACGACAATAAAAACAGAAATAGTGTTCATCCGTACGTACGGCTTATCATCTCGAGGAACGGTGTATTATCTTTCCTAATTATATATTATATAGATATTATAATACAAATATAATGAATATAAATTATATTTATATCATGTTTTACATTATATAAATCATTATATAAGTATAAGGATCAAATATATAACAAATTAAGACACATGCAAATTAGATATTACCTGAAGTGAAACCTAACCATAGAATTGTTAACAAGAGTGTAAATAAAGTAATAATAAAATAATGTATGGAACTAGATATAATATTATTATTATTTAAAATATTTATATTTAACTTAAAATTATTATACATGAAGCTTGTACGGGTACAATGAGAGTAAAGACAGAAGGTAAGCGAATTTCATCTCACTTTTTATTTCTGGGAGATACATGCCTTATTCGCCACCCATTCCTTTTTTTGGTGTGTATAATTCAAATAAATGTATTGTATGATTATTATAATTAAATTAAATTTTATTTAAATATCCATTTTATGATATTTATCTCATGGGGTTTATGTTTCAAAATTTTCCAAATCGGTAAAGTAATTTCATCACAAATTGCCTTCCCTGAGACACATGCCATGTTATGCACATAAATTTTTCCATGAGGTGTATATACTAAATTTTAAATGTTATATCATGAATATTATTCTTTTAATTATATTTTAATCCTCATGTAATTACATTTTCTTAAATGGGGAGTATGGTTCATATTTACCATGTAGTAAGAGTTTATTGAAACAGTCTCATCACTTTTCTAGATTGTTTATATTTATGCTTCCTTTGATGAAATATTATAATCCATATCTCAATAACACTCATGAATTTTCTTATATTTAATTTATTCATGAAATATTCATGTATTGGTACCATTTTTTCAATATTTTCTACATAAGATAGTTAATAATGTGTTTTTGAGAAAGCCCGACATTACCCACTCTTCGGTCGAAAATCTGTGTTCCTTCAAAACAATGTTTTATAAAAAGGGTTCCTGAAACTATTATACTATTATACTGAAATCTTTAAAATAAATTTTTACCCTTTTTTCTATTTTACCTATTTTTTCAATGTAATCTTATTTTCTCTTTCTGAACGAGGAAATTTTCTAACATTTTTACCATGTAAAAGGAATGTTATTTTTACCTCATACAACATGTATGGACTTACCCCCATTAATTATTTAAAGATTTAGTTTCATGTTTAAAAGGTTAATTTTTAGGAAAAATATTTTAATCATATTTTCATGTAAATGGTTTTCCAAAATGTTTTCAAGATTATTTTATAGGTTTTTTAGGAAAATGTTTTTCAAAATGTTTTATGTTTAAAAGAGCCTTTTTTCAAATAAGAAAGGATATTTACCTTGAGAAATGTTTTGAAAATATCCTTCAAAGTTATTTTCCAGATAATATAACATTATTTTATGTTAATAATTCCCTTATTGGAAATGATCCAAAGGATATATTCATATTATTTCTTTAATGGTTTTGTTTTGGTGGAATGATTCTTCTGACACCTATTTCACTTCCCCAGGTTTTATTCTCTTGAAGCCCACTTATTTTCACAGGTTATTCTTTAATGAGTTGATTATGAAACCTATATATTTTCATATGTTATGATGTGATTAAATGTTAATTATACCCATTTCATTTCATGGGTTAGGATTTTATGTTTATAAAACTTATCTATTTTTATGGGTCATGTTATGATGAATATTTTATTAACTTGTGTCACATGTATGAATGATTTTATTATGAGATGGTTGGGACATATATCTCCCTCTAATGAATTGGGTAATTATTAGTTTTATATGAGCTTAGAGGGTACATTAGTTTTAGCATGATCCCAAAAACAAGAAGGTATATGGGTTGTATCCCAAACCTAAAAAAATTACATGGGTTGTTGCCCAAGCATACATGTAAGTGTTTACATGGGTTATAGAACAAAACTGAAAACAATAAGGTACATAGATTTTAGACCAAGCCTGAAAATAAGAAGGTACGTGGGATGTATACCAAGCCTAAAAAAATAAGGTACATGGGTTGTATCCCAAGCTTAAAAGTAAGAGGGTACATAGATTGTAGACCAACCCTAAAAACAAGAAGGTACATGTGTTATAGCCCAAGCCTAAAATTCATAGGTTACATGGGTTGTTAGTCCAAACTCTAAGTAGGTACATTGGTCATATCCCAATCCTAACATGTTTTAAAATTTCTTGGTAGGTATCCTTGACATAAATTTTTTTATTCTTATATATAAACCAAAAATTATATATCTTATTCCTCATTTATGATTTCATGGAACATGATGTTTATTTTTTTTATGATTCATGTCTTATGAACTATTGATATTTATCCCATAGCTCATGGTTATGATCTTTGATATGAAGGGTATGATCTTATAATGTTATTATCATGTTCTCATACCCCTATATTCATGTATATTCTTACATGTCACCCCTGATTACCCTTACTGGGCATCTAAACTAACCAATTTTTAGGTTTAATTCCCTAGGTTATGAAGATACATTTCATGTATGATATGTCTATGAGGGGTGATAGTCTTGGAGAACGTAGTGGGAGAATATGTAGCCTTATTATGTATCAGTGTTTACGTTTCCATGGTTCCAAACGGGCTAAATTATTACAGTCTTTGGGTATCTATTTGTAAAATGTTTTCAATTATTCCGAAAATATTATGTAATGTATACATATAAAAAGTGAGGGTTTCTATAGTTGGTATTAGAGAAAATATTTAGTTAACCTTTCGAATATAGGATGCTAAAACCTTATTAATAAACCCAAGTATGTGTCTAAGGATAAGTCTATGGATAATGAAAATTATATAAAAATGACTTGGAATTTTGGTAAAGGATAGAGTGAGTAGTTTCCTATAAATACATCCCTATCTGGATACTACAAGTTTATGTGGATCTGGTATATATGTACCTAGGGGTAAAAACTATGAAAAAATATTTTGGGCCTAACTCAGGGTAATATGGTACACTACAACATGCCATTCTACAAACATGGTTTGAAACTCTTGGGGGATAAGCTTTAGGAATTCACAAACTCTTCTTTAACCACATTGAAGGAGTTAAACAGAATTTGGCTATGAAAAACCTAGGATAAAACAAAGGCTTCATAGATTAATAAAGGTTTCATAAATTAGACATCCTATAAGTGACTTTTTAAGATTATGTGGTTTCTCTCAATGATAATTTCTTCTTATTCTATGATTTTTGTATTTAGTAAATAGTTGTAACCTTAAAAAACTACGTTAATGGTGATTGTGAGGGGAAATTTAATGATTCTTTTCCTGAATATCTAAATCCTTTCAGAGATGGAATGAAAAAAATTGTTGTTATGCTAACACTGCTTTCTTAATCTATGAATTATGATGAACTTCCAAATGATCAAAGGAGGGAACAAAATTCATTTGATTCCTTAATGGGTCAATGTCCACAGAATTTTTTTGTGTATCTTGATCCAATTGTTTCTTAATGCTAGATCAATACCACTGAAAATATATTCTTTGTTATCTAGTGTTTGGATCATGAGAAAGTCATTCTGGCTATTTATCGGTTATAAGGTGAAGCATACCAGTGTTGGACTCTAATAAATAATATAAGAAAGAAAGATAAAATTGAATCCATGGATTGGGATGAGTTCAAGAACATATTCTTCAATAAGCACTTTCCTAGTGTTCTTCGTACGAAGATAGAAAAAGAGTTCCTTGAGTTTAAGTAAAAGGATGAAAAATATTTTGGTTCCTATAGGGATAATTTCATAAGACATTCAAGGTACACTTCTAAAATAATCATCCAACTAGAATGTAAGTTTGATATATTCTTTAGTGGATAAAATCCAAGTATCAAAAAACGTTATCCATAAGAGACTTTGGTGGCTATGAAGATATTTTTTATTGTTAAATAAAAGTTGAAATAGATATTGGAGTTATGTATCAATATCATGGTTTTAACAAGAAAAAGAATATGGAGTTTGAAGGATAATTAACAAACCATGGAGATAAGAAGAAAAGATTTCTGTTGTGCTCTAAGTGTGGAAAGAAGCATGGTGGGAATTGTCTTAATGGGATTAGTAAATATTTTATGTATGTAATGGAAGGACATCAAGTAGATAAATGATGAAGTGATTGAAAAAAAAGTTATATAATGATGAGAATAATGAGAAAACTCTTTCAGATGCACCTCCCACACTTCATTGTTTCCATTGTACGGAGTTTGACCATTTATCCAAAAAGTGCCCAAATCCAAGGGTTAATAATGGTTATCAGTGCCAAAAACCTCTAAAGAAAAAGGAGAAAGGGAAATAATATGAAATAAAAAATGATGAAGTGATCCATGATAATTGGGGAACTCTATAGTGGGAAATTTCCTATGGGATTTTTTCAAAAAAAGATATATGAAAATCTTGTTGTTCCTTTCGTGGAACTTGTTATGAGTATAATAATTGATTATATTTATCTACATGAATTTTGGATTAATAAAATCATATTGATTTTCTAGATTTATAATGATGAACCCAATCATTTAATAGAAAATTTCATTTAATATAAGAGCCTATTTAAAGAATAAATGTTGAATTATCATTTGTAAGCATGTACGTTTTCAATAAGGATTTATGGAAATTCAGATTATGACTGTGTTTCCAATTTAATATATGATGATGGTATTCACATTTTTTATATGTGATGACACATGGGGTATCAATGTTAACCTGATTTCATGACCCTATTTCTATTGTTTTAGATTTTAATCTTTCGGAAGGTTTATAAGGTTAACCGTTCATTAAAAGTTTAAGTTAAAATTTGGAGGAAGTATTTATGTATTTAGGTTGTATTGAAAACCTTAGTTAAAAGGATATTTAGTGATTAATCATATTTCAAGGATTTACCTCATATTTTGAAAATTATATTAGTATGGTTTTAGAAATGTAAATCATGTATGTCGGGTGATAACCAATAAAGTTTGGAAAGTTCATGGATCTTGTACCCATTAAATAAGGAATATAAGGGTTTAATGCCTACCACATGCCTACGCAATGTCCTGGTTAATGTGTAATTATCTTTTTTGAATAATTATTAATGATGAATCAGTATAGTTACTTTTTATGTTTATAAATTAGTGTATTAACCATATTTATTTTAATGAATAATTAGAGAGAAATAGTTATACTTTTCATTCTTTCATGGGAATTAACATCTACTAAATGTGAATTTTGGCACTTCAGGAATCAAATTTAATTTCTAGAACTCCATTACATAATGTAATGAATGAATTAGAAATTGATAAAAGAAAAAACAAAGGGAAAAAAATTATAAAAAAATATGAAGTAATTATATTTCCTTATATTTTTGGTCAATAAACAAATTAATCATCATTAGGATAATGATCAAAATAAAATGTGTTGTCATAATACCTTAATTTTTTTGAACTGATGGCCTTTTAAATCATCACATATTTATGACTTTGAGGACCTAAAATTTTCATTGAGCATTCACTTTCTTGTGATTGATGACCTTAATAAATCCTTTTAAATATTTACAATTTTCTTCCATGTTAAATCTCCACTCCCAACCTATGTTCTCTTATGTGGAAACCTAGTTATATGTTACTTTGGGTAACCATTATGGTTCCAATATTCCCTTACAAAGGGAAGTTTTAGTATCCATTTTTGTGATGTGGGTTTCTATGAATAAAACTTTCAAGTATTAAACCTTTGATAACCTAGATGTATTTCGAGGGTGAAATTCATTTTATGGGGGGTATAATGTACCACCCTAAGATTTTGTAAATTATTTTTTTTTCGAATTAATTTAACCTTTGTGATATTTTTCATTTCACATAACAAAAAAAGTAGTTTATTTTTTATTAAATCACTATGTTTGGATTGCATTATATGAAACACCAATTTAATCATGCACTACACACAACATAAATTTTTTTTTCTCCACAAGGAACACTGAGGTTATATTGTGACTTGGAATACAATACATGCAACACCTACATGGTGTATGCAACTTGAAACACCAACTTGGAATGTGTTACACACAACATTGAGTTTTTACAAACTGTCTTTTTATTATTATAATTATTTAAATAAAATAATTATAATCTAGCTGTTAAATATAATAATATGAATAGTTATAATTAATTTTAAAATATTTTTTATAATGTTTTTATAAAAATGAAACATTTCAATAATGAAAGAAATAATTTTTGGTAAACTCTTAATATGTTTAAAAATGCTATTTTCTCAAATAAACTACATTTCATGTCTTTCTATTAAAAATAATAAATGTAATTTTAGACAAATTTATAAATTTAATTTGATTAAATAAAATTCATTTTTTAATACATAATTTTAAAATTAGATTATAGAGAATTTTTTGGATTTTTCTCAGAAACCTCATTTTTGGTTGAATAGTGAAAAATACCAGATTTTAATTCAAAATTTCTTTTTTTTATAATTTATTTAAAAGGTTAAAATATGTTTTAATTTTGTTTCAAAGTTAAATCAGAACATATTTTTATCAATTAATCCAATATAGGTCATTGGAATCAATTTCACATTGAAATTGGGTATAAAAACTTTTCAAAAGTTTGGACGTTTTTACGTTAAAACCCCGCAAAGTCGTCCCATCAATGGCATTAATTTTTAAATTAATTTCTCCCAATTATATTATTAGAATTTGAAAATTGGATTAAATATTTTGAATCATAAAAATTTATAATTTTTAATAATTTCAACTCTGTTTTTAAAATAAATATTAGTGAATGTGATTAAAATTAATTACATCAGTTAAGAGAAAAATTAGGTTAAGAAAGTACTGAACTTTAAATTTAAGCCACAAAATGAACTATAAACTTGTAAAACCCCCATTTTATAGTTATTATTCATCTATAAACCTTCCATTATTTAGTTTTTTAGTTTTTTATGACTTTTTTTGGTAAAATTTTTGGTACACCTAACTTGTTTTAAAAGATGTTAAGTGTGTCATTTCCCTTCCCAATAAAAGGCCACCACTTATCCCTCTTCTTAACACATCTAAAACCACTTAGGATCATCCAATATCTACCCAATAAAATTTTCAACATCCCTACCTACGTTCTATAATCCTATCCTTGAGAGAAAATCAATCCAAGGAATCCTTTTTGCACAAACTAATAGGAGTTACCCAATTAAGAGGTCACGACTTCTCTCAAGAAAATTTCTTTTATTTTCTTTATCCATCCCCTAAAATATATTTATTCTATTATTTTATAAAAACTTCAGTATCTTAAATATACTATGATTTTTTTATTCTTTGTTATTGACCTAAAATTACACACGCTTCCATCAAATGGGTAACGAATATACTATTTATGTGTGTGTCGAACTACAGCCTCACTAAATAATGATTGTTCATTTTTCCTTTACTACATCTATTGGTGGAAGTTATAATGGAAACTATATTTATATATGTTATATATTACATTTATTATGTCTTTAAAATTCTTTATTCCTTTTAAAACAAATATTCCTTTTACTTTCTATTTGGTTTAAATATGATAATTTCACTTGAGGAAGTGTGGACTACCACCCCCTCAAAGCAATGGGATTCATTCACACACTACATGGAATGTATTAAGTATGGTTTTAGTGAAATTATATGATATATGTGATATTATAATGATAATTTAATAATTATATATATATATATATGTCATTTTCTTTCTTTCTTTCAATATGATAATTAAAACTGAAACAATGTTCAAGCGTACCTACAGCTTACTATCTCCATGAACAGTGTATTCTATTTCAGAATTCTGTATCATATATAGTATTATAATAAACATATATTGAATATAAATGTAATTTGTATCGTTTTTACATTCTATAAATCATGATATAAGTATAATGATCTAAGATATAACAAATTAATACACATGCAAAGAAAATATTACCCGAAGTGAAACCTTAATATAGAATTGCTTACAAGAGGGTAATATAAGGTCATAATAAAACCATATATAGAACTAGATATAATAATATGATTATATAAAATTTATATAATAAACTTACAATTATTATATAGGACACTTGTATGAGTATGACGAGAGTCAATACACCAAGTAAGGGAATTTAACTTCTTTCCTAGTATGAGAAGTTAAAGGTGACGCCATCTTAGATAAATCCTTATCAAACTTTCAGTAGTATACAACAATTCCAAGGAAGATCCATATCTTAAAGTAATTATATAGTTACTTCTAGGACTAGAAAGTCTTCAGCTTCTCTGGATTAATTGAAAATCCACGTGCAGAGATCTTATTCCCAAAGAACTTGGATTATTGAATCCAAAAACTATAGTTTGAATGATTTCAATAAAAATGGTGACTTCTCAAAATTTATAGAATCATGAATTCATGGTTATCAACCTCATGATCAGATTTTGAATAAACTATATTATCATCCATAAGCACTACCACAAAAGTTTCAAGATATTTATGGAATATCTGATTCATCAAATCCATAAAAATTAAAGGAGTGTTAGTCATACCAAAAGGAATCATAAGATATTCATAATTTCCATACCTGCTCAAGAAATCCATCTTCAGTATATCAGACTCCCAAAATTTTAGATGATGATAACACGGCCGAAGATCAATCATTGAAAACCAGTTTACCCCCTTTAATTGATTAAACAAATCATCCAAACTAGCCAAAGGATACTTGTTCTTAACTTTTACCTTGTTGAACTTCTGATAGTCCACACACAACCGAAGTGAACTATCTACCTTACTATAAAATAGCACAAGGGATGGCCATATTGAAACACTAGGGAAAACAAAACCTGTTTCCAATAGTTTGTCTAAGAGAATCTTAATCTATTTAAACTCTATCAGTTCCATACAATAAGAAGGTATTGATATCGGCTACGTAACTAGGACCAAGTTAATCATAAACTCTACCTCAACCTATAGAGGAAGATAGGAAAATACTTCTATGAAAACATTACAAAATTATTTAATAATAATTGGAAGATCAACAATATAATAAACATCATCGGTCTCAATTGCAACATTAGACAACAAACTCCTGATCTCTGTGTGGGAAGGTCCAACTTGACCAAACCTCAGGTCCCACTCTCCCAAAACCCATGAGAGTACCCATCAACAATAATAAATGAAATGCACTAATGATAAAAATAAATCTCAAAAGGATGAGTGATAATATAATCTATATAGATGATGAAGTCAAATAGATCAAAATCAAGAATGAGAAAACCCCAGACCATCTCTGTATCAACTATCATTAAAAAACAAGGACCCTGAAACCCCTACTCTTTCCTCTTACCAAGAGGCATTTCTAACTCAATTACAACAGAAATCAGTTCCATTGGAAGTTTAAGTATATCAATGAAAAATGAAAATATAAATGAGTGGGAGGAACCCGTATTGAATAAATCTATCAGAACATAAGATGAAATAAGGATAGTACCTATCACTGTTGATGTACTTACATCGACCTATACTTTAAACTCATCTACTGCATGAAATTGATTCACTCCTAAGGCCTATAAAAGGATCCCTTTAGTCCTTAAATCATCTTATTTCCCTATAGTAGCCTTTAGAGCTGATGAAACCTAATCCTAAGGAGGTGTATTCATAGCCTCAAAAAAGCAATGTAAGTGACCAATGAATCCATAGTTTATCCACATCTTCACAGGAATAAAACAAGAATGTATTATGTGTCTCACCTGGACTCATTGATGTAATGTCAGAGGCACATTGATATTTTTAGTAGATAGTGTGGAGGAGGCTCATTTCTGAGACCCACCTCCACCACATTGGTGATGATCTTTCAACTTACTATTCTTCCCATGAACTCCATTGAAACTGCCACTGTATGGAAGAGAATGGGTGCAAAATCCATCCTTGATTTCCATATTCATATCTACAATCATAGATATGTATATCATCTCTAAAAATGTATAAATATTTAACATAAAAAACTATGATATGATATCTGGTCGTAGACCCTGCAGGTACTTCTAAGCCTTCAATTATCATTCTTCACCACACCAAGAGAAAAATATACAAGATCATCAAACCGATTGGTGTACACCGACACTGAATGCTCTCCCTGCTACAAATAAATTAACTCTAGAGACTATTTATAGAGACTCTATCCTTTTACATATTACATTTCTTGATTTTATGCATAGTTATACATCAGAGTACAAGCCACTGATCGTTAATTCTAGTGTCTTGGAAGACTAGGTACATAATCAAACATTATAAAACAAATTTTTATTTAAATTTCATAATGATATAATATCTTACATTGTTCTCATACATCTATATAGGATAACATGGGGATAAAATCAAAAAAGGGATGATCTAAAAGCCTAGTAACTGAATAACCATAAGAGAAAAGCATTATCACAAATGATAGAAGACATGACATGATGATATAAAAAGGCATGCAATGTATGGAATCATAACATATAAATATGGAATCATTTAAACATGGAATCATAAAAATATGGAATAAACATAAAACATGAATTTAGTATAAGTCTAGGCTAACCACCAAGACTGTTTCCCATAGTATCACAAGTCAAGGCTAACCGCTAAGACCGTTGCACATAGTAGCACAAGCCAAGGATAACTGCCAAGACCATCACACATAATCGTCTCATGAGACTCAACTTTACCCAATGAATTGGAGCACTATCTAGGTGCACCCATCTTAAATTTCATAAATATTTTTTCCACATAAATAATCATACATAATCAATCTTATATAAACAGAAGTTTTACCCACGAAAATAATTGGGTACCACAATCCTGACATAAAGCATAACCAAAGGGCGTATCATGAAAGTGTCCATGAAATAAAGGAATTAGAACATACATGGTATTTTATAAGTTAAAATAGATATATATCATGGTAAGTGGTGTCAAACAGAAGTGACAACATGTAAGAAATGTTTTTGATAAATTTTAGCATTAAAATATTTTTGTGCGGTTTTAAGGAAAATTCTATAGAGATTTTAAAATAAAAAAAAGAAAAATATTTTATATAAAACCAGAAGTGAAAAAAGAAGGATTTTCATAATATAAAAAAACAGATTTTATAAATAAAATTATTGCTTAAAATATATGATAGAGTGCACTTGAAATTGGGTAAAAATTTGGGAAGTTCCCTTAAAATAAGTTTGCTTATTAGGAAGTATCGATGAGGGAATCACTTAAAAGAAAATATATCCCTGAAATAGAATGAGGGATGGATCTGGAAAAATGATTTTGTATCATATAAATAACATTTATAAGTTTTAAATAAAAATAAAAGACAACTTCAATTGGTTAAAAAGAAAGATATATCAACCGAAAGGAAAAAAGGTAGTTCAGGTAAAATTCCTTATGGATTATCGGTATGGTATCAGGTGAACATAAGAGGGATTCATGAGAGAGAAATGGGGTTATCATCACTTATAAATCATGATGGAATTATGGGGTATGTTTTAAATCATACCCCATAATTAGGGATTACACATAAAATGGAATACCATAGAGGACATTCTAGAATAAAAGTAAAATGGAGAAGATCCCTTACCTTAAATCTGATAGTGTTCTCCACTTCTTATTAATGAACTGAATAAAAAATTAGGATTATTAATTAATAATTCCAGAAAATCTTATATATTTAATTTATTTATTATAACCTTTTAAATTTCATTCAAGACCTTTTTTATTGGTTATAAGGTTCAATTTCATTGTTCGGGTCCGTTTGCTTCTGTGGTTTTAATGATCAATTCATGTTCGGGTAAACATGTACGGTGAAAGTGGTTGTCCAGAATTGAAGTTATATTTTATTATTTATCATCCATAAGTTTACATGGTTAAAAACTTAATTTTGTTACATGAAGTGACATTGAATCATTATATAAAACATTAATGACAAACGCTTGAATTAATGTTAGCTATTTTGCTCACAATTAACTTATTTTGAATTATTATTTTACATCATGAGTGAATAAGGATTAAAGAACATTAATTAAGACAAAATACACACATAATAGTCTAGTTAAACCATAAAAAGGTTTTATTACAAGAACAAAAGATAGTAATAGAAATTGATTACCTGTCATCCTTGATTGTGCTAAATTAACACATCTCAAATGGTGTTTTCATTTCCTTCAAATAAGAGGTGAGAAAAGGAGAGATGATGATGAAATTATTCCATTATTATAATATAATTCCTTTAAATTTATTATAACATAGTTATCATACCATTTGGGTGAATGGAGGTTAGGAGAAAAACCTAAAAAGAAAATAATTTGAAAGGAAATAAAAGAATTGGAAAGAGGAATTTACCTCTTAAGTTTATCACATTTGAGAACCTCTTATGGGATAGGATTTCATCTTTTGAAAAGACCAAAAGATGATGGACGTGGGGAAGGATGTTGGGAAGAGATTTGGGAAGAATTTAAGTAAGGAACAAGGATTGAGAGGAGTAAAGAGAAGAGTTAAGGATGGGTGGTATTTATAGTGGAGGAGAGGAGGGTTTTCATAATATTATAATAATTAGTTTTTTATTTTCCCATAGGACAAGTAATAGTGATGATTCTATGACCAAAAATAGTAATTTTTGAATGTGAGTTTGAGATAATGTCCTTAAATCATCCATACATCAGATAATGACATCATAATTCATGTATTTATCATTTATTGCAAATTATCATATTTTACTATTCATAAAAATTAAAGTATTTTAGAAAAATCCAAAAAATTCGGCCTAGCCATTTTTCAATGTTTAGAACAAAAAAAATCAATATTTTAAAAATAATTTTCTAAATATGATTAATTTAATATTTAATTAAATTCATAATTTTTTCTAAATAAATAGTTTTAAAACATTTATTTTCTTATTCCAAAATATATGTACATCATACATTTACTTAAATATTAATTATATACTATAATAGGTAAAGTTACTATTCCTTAGGTTATGTCAATACTCCTAAGTATTAAATTTTTATTCATAAGGGTGTGTTATTATTCACCAAAATTTAAGTTGGTTATATTAGACTCCAAAATTCTTACTGATCTCAATCGTGTATGTTAGATTTTTGAAATTCAAAACACTAAAGTGAAAAAATTATGTTTAAAGGTCACATAGTAATAATTAGTTCATTATGCTATGATTTTATGTTATTATATGAAATATTTATAAGAAAGGAATTTGCATTGAATACGTTGGGTTGTTACATTCTTCCCCCTAAATAAATTTCTCCCTCAAAACTTTGTTTTACATTATATGACATAAATAGGTGCAGGTACTTTTCCTTCATTGCATATTCCAGTTCCCATGTTGCCTCTTCATACTTATGGATATGCCACAATACTTTGAAAACGTGAGTATTCTTGTAACGTAGAACTTTATCTGTACAATCCAATATCTTCATTGGATTCTCCTCATAAGAAAGATCATCCTCCAACTAAACCACCTTTGAAGAGATTACATGTGAAGGATCTGGTATGCACTTACTTAAGATGGATACATGAAAGACATTGTGTACTTTGGACATGATAGGCGGAAGTACTAATCGATAGTCCACAGCCCTAACACGATCAAGGATCTCAAAGGGGCCGATATGCCTGGGACTTAACTTACCTTTCTTCCCAAACCTTATGAACTTATTCCATGGATATATACATAGAAATATCGTGCCTCTAACTTTGAACTCAAGGTCTCATCGACAATTTTCTACATAACTCTTTTGTCAACTTTGGGCTGCCTTGATATGCTGTAGATTGGTTTCCAATTTCTCTATCATTTCATTGACCATTTCAAGTCCTAGAAGCTTACGTTCATCGACATCATCCCAACAGACTGGTGTTCTGCACCTTTTTCCATAAAGGGCATCATATGTTTCCATTCGAATGCTTGATTGAAAACCATTGTTGTAGGAAAATTCAATCAGTGGGGGATGTTGGTCCCATATTCCCTTGAAGTCCATATAACATGCTATCAACATATCTTCTAGTTTATGAATAGTTCACTAATATTGTCCATCAGTTTGAGGATGATAGGTTGTACTAAAGTCTAATTTAGTTCTTAGTGCATGTTGGAGACTTTTCCAGAACTTAGAGGTGGTTCTCATTTCACGATCAGATACAATAGATAGTGGTACATCATGCATCCTTACCACCTCTTTGATATATATCTGTGCATGTTGATCCAATGAAAATTCTTCTCGAACTGCGATAAAGTGAGTTGTCTTTGTAAGACGATCCACAATAACCCATACAACATTGTTTCCTCTAGATGTCCTTGGAAGTCCAGGGACAAAGTCCATGGTAATGTTTTCCCTCTTCCATGTTGGTATGGGTAATGGTTTCATCATCCCCTTATAATTTTTCCTCTTAGCCTTCACTTTCTAAATTACTAGGAACCTTTATGTATATTCAGCAATCACCCTATTCGTATTGTCCCACCAAAAGTTTTCTTGGAGATCTTGATACATCTTTGTGCTCCCTAGGTGGATATAGAAGGTTGAGCTATGTGCATCATTGAAAAACTCCTTTATCTCTATATCGTATGGTACACATAATTTAACCTAAAGAGCCTAAAGGCATTATTTTTATTTTATTATGGATAATATACCTTTTAAGGGTAGAAGGGGAACTCATACATGACCTGTAGGCCCAAGTAAAAAGGCCTGACTAACCCACAATACATGACCCGAAGGCCCAGAGGCATACCATGCCCAATGCATGACCCGTAGGCCCAAC
The DNA here is from genome assembly GCA_963277665.1 of Viscum album. Classification (NCBI taxonomy): domain Eukaryota; kingdom Viridiplantae; phylum Streptophyta; class Magnoliopsida; order Santalales; family Viscaceae; genus Viscum; species Viscum album. Next base: position 1,835,745,730 of record OY728160.1, on the reverse strand, counting down.
CCACTTGAACTACCCTTCCCCAGCTTATGCATCATTGATCACCTAGCTCCCCACCTTCCATTGCTGATCGGCTAGCATTTCCCCGTACAAAGCTGCACGGTGCCTAGTCCCGATGGCAGATGTCATATCCTCTCATTCTTCAAATCTAGTTAGCTCTACTTCTGGTGGCAGCTACTCTAGTTTCTCTGATCATCTTCTGGGGCTTGTTTTATGTGAACTGGGTTACTACATGATCTACGTGACCCAAAGGCCCTATGGCCCGAAGGCCTTTGATGTTCTGAAGTCCCTAGAGTCCCGTAGGCCCAAACAGGTGGCCCGAAGGCCCAAATCAGGTGAATAGTTCTGATTATTATAGTACCAAATAGTAACGGCTACAGTGACTGCTACAGTACTTCTACAGTATCCCCATAAATTTTCCTCCACCCGGTTTCAAACTTGGGTCTCTTGGATGCCAAGCAGGAGCTCTTACCACTCAGGTACGGGCCCGTTGGCATGGTACACATAATTATGATCCAAATCTTACAAATCATTCCTCATCAATCTTGAACTCTGAGGATTTCCCAATACAAATAGCTTCCACCCGTTTTAGAACTTCCACATCATTTCATTAAGGGTCCTTTATTTTCTCCATGAGGTATGGTTGAGAAATCATTTCAAAAAGTATTGATGAAGTTCCTCCCTTAATTATTCCCATGTCCATTCTTTGAAATTATAATAAGATCAGATCCTTTTCAATTCTCAACATTGATAAATATGCAGGATCCATTCTACTTAGAGCATCTACCACCTTATTTTCCTTATCGGGATGGTATTTGATTGAGTAGTCATAATCCTTGATGATATCTATCTATATTAGTTGGTCCATATTAATCTATTTCTTTGTGAATATATATTTGAGACTCTTTTGATCAGTATATATCTCACACTTCTCCCCATTGAGATAATGCCGTCATATTTTCAACGTAAAGATCACAGCCTCCAACTCCATATCTTTCATTGGATAGTTTTGATCATTGATTTTCAACTTCCTTGATGGGTAGGATATCACTTTATCATTTTCCATTGGCACACATCCTAATACCTTCTTTGAATCATCACTATACACCATAAAGAGTTCTCCACTTGTTGGGAGTGTGAGTACTAGTGAAGTGATAATACTCTTTTTCAACTCCTTAAAATAGTCTTCACATTTCTGATTCCACACAAAATTTACTCCCTTCCATTTTATCTAGGTCATTGGTTTTGAAAATCATGAAAATTTCTTCAAAAATCATCGATAATACTCATCTAGAACCAGAAAGCTGCGGATCTCCATTACAGATATTGTCCTGGGCCACTCTTTGATCGCCTTTATCTTGGAAGGGTCCATAGATATTCCTTTGCTGGTGATAACATTCCCCAAGAATGATAATTCCTCCATACCGAACTCAAATTTACTTTACTTTTCATACAACTTATCCCTTCTCAAAGATTTTAACATAGTATTCAAATGATCCTCATGATCCTCCTTGCTCTTGGAGTATATCAGAATATCATCAATAAATACTACCAAAAAAATTTCATGGTAATATCTAAAGACTCTATTCATTAAATCAATGAAAATTGTTAGAGAATTCTTGAGTTTTAAAGGCATCACTATGAACTCATAGTGTACATAACTTGTTTGAAAGGTAGTCTTGGGAATATCTTCCTTCCTTGCCTTTAATTGGTGAAACCCTGACCGAAGTTCCTCCTTAGAGAAATAACCAGCCCCATGAATCTAATCAAACAAGTTATCTATCTGTGGCAGGGGATACTTGTTCTTTATTTTGGTTTTATTGAGATCGTGATAATCAGTGCATAGGTGCATTGATTCATCCATCTTATTCATGAACATGACTGACACACCCCGCAGTGAAGCACTCGGGAGTATAAAAACCTTCTTCAAATTCTTTTTTAACTGCTTCTTCAGCTCTTCAAGCTCTACAGTGGCCATTCTGTAAGGTTTATTTGATATAGGTAGAGATCCAAAAATAAGTTCAATTAAGAACTCCAACTATCGAACAAGAGGAAGACCTGGAAACTCTTCAGGGAATACATTAGTGTATTCCCTCATGATGGGCATGTCTTCAAGAATCATGCTCTCCTTTTTCCCAATCATTTGAGCTAAACATGCTTGCTCATAGGGAATTAATATCCACACTCGAGACAATGATTCTAAAGAAGATTCATCTTCCTCCTTACACCTGTAAAGAATTGGGGGAAGCTTCAGTATGTGAATATTGATCTCCCTTTCTTGACAGTTGATGTTGGCTTTGTATAAAGATATCCAATCCATGCCCAGGGTAATGTCAAAATCCACCAATGAAATTATAACAAGATTTTTTGGGAGGTTCAGTCCACAAACATTAACCAGGGAGGATTTATAAACCATGGATATAATAATCTCCCCATTAGCAGTTCTCATAGATAACTTGTCCTCTAAATTTTTAGTTGGTGTTTTTATAGTTCAAATAAACAAAAAATATATGAAAGAATGTGTAGAACCAGAATCAAATAGTATGTTCTCTATTCTTGAATGAATAACTATCGTACCTATCACCAAATTGTTTTTCAGCTCCACCTCAGCATAAGTGATAACATAATACCTTTTATGTTCCCTTTGAGGTTGTTGTTTATTTCCTCTGATAACCCTTGTCTTTGGGAAATTGTTTACGTAATTCCTATGCTCCTTGCAGTTGTAACACTACACCACTGGCTAAGCGTTTATCTAAACCTTTATTCTTACACATTAGCGGTATTTTTCATATCCCTTTGGAATTTATTGGCCATATGTCTTAGCTTTCCACATTTGAAGCAATTCCATGTTCCCTTTAGATAGCTCCCAGGATTCATCTCCCCACAACATTTACAAGTGGGATATTCAGGCTTCTTTCCATCATGGTATTTTTTTTGTTGAACCACCCATGTTGTTCTCTATATTCTGCTTCTTTTCATCTGTCCCATGAGACCATTGAGAGTCTCCGATCTCCATTTCAACATTGAGGGAACAAAAAAAATCTCCTCATAGCTGTCAGATCCTCGAATCTCAAATACCTTTCATTGACTCATCTTTAGCCCGCTAAAGAAGTGATCTACCTTGCTTTTGGTGTTCAGGATAAAGAGAGAGTTGTACCTTAAAAGCCTTGTAATTTTTGCTTCATACGCCTCGATGGACTCATCTTCCTTCTAATTGAGTCTGATGAAATGTCTTTCTATATTGAGACGGAGGGTTCAAGGAAAATATTTATTGAAAACATATTCTTTAATTCATCCCAATACATGGAATAAATTTCCTCTTGGGACTTTGTATTCTTGATTAGTGTCTACCCGTGATCAACTTCCCCATAAAAATGATAGACTTCCAATACAACTTTCTCTTCTTCCGAGCATGGGAGGACATAGAATATCTTTTTAATTGAGTTAATCCACTATTCTGTGAGGAGGGGATTAGATGATCAGCTAAACATGGGAGGCCTTTTCCGCATGAAGGATTCTACGAAAACTTTCTCTTTCCTTGGAGTAGGAGGGAATTCCACATAATTCAAGTTATTATTCATAACTTGAGCAAGTAGAGAAAGTACTGACATGATGTTTTGAGCATCTTTTCCCATCATATCAGGCATTGCATTAGGTAAATATTCACATTGCCTATCACATTGGTTATTGGAACGTGTTCTTATATTTCCCACCATTATCTAATAAAAAGAACGTAAAATTAGAGGGATAGAATACTTAGTTATTGAACATAAAAAATGAATGTTTTGAACATAAAAAAGGAAACTTTTGAACATAAAAGGATAAACTCATAGAGGAAAAGTATATCCTAACTTGTGATTCCTTAGGTTCAAATCTAGGTTATCGTCGATCTATTTCTTAACTTATATTCTTATGGGATTTTTTTTATTTCCTTAATAATTTTTTGTACTAAGCTTGTGAATTTAACAAATTATATCCCCCAGGAGTGTCAAACTAAGAGTGCAGCAAGGCCCATTGTTGTGTACCAGGATACCCCAGGTCAATCCTGAAACTCTTTATCAGAGTTTTCACTCCTAGGTACATCTATTCCAGAGCCAAATTGACCTATTTGTATCCAAATAGGGATGTATTTTCTTGATAAACCACTTTCTCTTTACTTACATAAAACTTAGGGATGTTTTCTTATACTTCATCTCATCCTTAAGGTTCTTATTAAAGTGCTCTATTCCTAATCTCCAAAAATAAGTAGACCATCCTCTGATACCAACTATAGAGACCCTATCCTTTTAAATATATCATTGCATGATTTTAAGCATAGTTATACATCATAGTACAAGACAAGGATCATTAAGTCTAGTGTCTTGGAAGACTAGGTACATAATCAAAAATTATAAAACAAATTTTTATTTAAACTCCATAATGATATCCTATATCCCATTGTGCTCATACATCTTCATAGGATTACTGGGGGATAACATGAAAAATGGGATGAGATAAAATCCCATTAATGGACAAACCATAAGATAAAAGCACTAGAACAAGGTATAGAAGGCATGGCATGAGGATATAAAAAGGAATGTAATGTATGGGATCATAACCTATAAACATGGGATCATTTATACATGGAATCAAAAAAATATGGTAGAAAAATAAAACCTGAATTTATTATGAGTCGAGTCTAACCACCAAGACCATTTCCTACAGTATCACAAGTTAATGCTAACTTCGAAGACCATTACACATAGTAGCACAAGCCAAGCCAAACTGTCAAGACCGTCGCACATAATCATATCATCAGACTCAAATTTACCCAATTCATTGGAGTGCTATCTAGTTTAACCCATCTTATATTTCATGAATATTTTTTCCACATAAAGAAACATACCTAATCTGTCTTACATAAACATAAGGGTTACCCATGGAAAGAATTGGGTACCACAATCATGATATAAAGCATAACCAAAGGGTGTATCATGAAAGTGTCCATGAAAGAAAGAAATTATAATATACATGTAATTTCATAAGTTAAAATATGAATATATAATGGTATGTGGTTTAAAATAGAAGTGACATCATTTAAGAAATTTTTTTGATAAATTTTAGCATTAAATCATTTTTGTGTAGTTTTAAAGAAAATACTACATAGCTTTTAAAATAGAAATGGGAAAAAATTATATAAAACTAGAAGTGAACAAATAATTTTTTAATAATAAAAATACTGATTTTATAAATACAATGGTGTATTAAAACAGAGGATAGAGTGAACTATAAATTGGTTAAAAATTTGGGAAGTTCCCTTAAAACGAGTTTGCTTATTGGGAAGTATCAATGAGGGAATCACATAAAAGCATGTATATCCTCAAAAGAGAACGAGGGATGGATGTTGAAACATGAGTTTGGATCATATAAACATAATTTAAATGTTTTACATAAAAATAAAAGACAAATTAATTTGGGTAAAAACAAATATAGAACAACCCGAAGGAAAAAATACTGTTCGGGTAGAATTCCTTACAGATTATCGTCATGGTATCAACTGTACTTAAGAGGGATTCATGAGAGAGAAATAGGTTTATAATGACTTAAAAATAATGAGGTAAGTATGGTGGAGGTGATAAATCATACCCTGTCATTAGGTATTACAAATAAAATTCTATATCATAGAGGACATTCTTGAATAAAAGCGAAATGGAGATGATCCCTTACCATGAATCTAATATTGTTCCCCACTTCTTATTAATGACCTGAATAAAAAAATTATATTTATTAATTAATAATTATATAACCTATTCTATATGAAATTTATTTAGTGTAACCTTCTTAAGTTCATTCAATAACTTTTTTATTGGTTATAAGGTTCAATTTCACTGTTCGGGTCTGTTTGCTTCCTTGGTTTTAATGATCGGTTCATGTTCGGGGAAACATGTATGATGAAGGTGGTTGTCCAGAATTGAAGATATATTTTATTATTGATCATCCAGAAGGTTAAATGGTTTAAAACTTAATTTTTTTACTTTAAGTTAAGTTTAATCATTATATAAAACATTAATGACAAACCCTTGAATTAATTTTAGTGATTTTTCTCACAATTAACTTGTTTTGTATTATTATTTTACATCATTAGTGTATAAGGATTAAAAAACACTAAATAAAATAAAATAGAAAATTAATAATTTTTTCCAACCATAAAAATGGTTTTTTGAATAGAATTGAATATAGTAATATAAATTGATAACTCGTTGTCCTTGATTGTGCTAAATTAACACATATCAAACGGTGTTTTCATTTCTTTCAAATAAAAGGTTAGGAAATGAGATATGATGATGAACTTATCCAATTAGTATAATATAATTCCATTAAATATATTTTACTTTAGTTATCATAACATTTGGGTGAAAGTAGGTTAGGAGAGAAATAGTAAAAGAAAATAACTTGAAAGGAAATAAAAGAATTTGAAAGAGGAATTTACCTCATGAGTTTATGTCCTTTGAGAACCTCTTAAGGAGATAGGTTTTGGTCTTTTGAAGAGAACAAAGGCTTATATATGTTGGGAAGGATATTGGGAAGAGATTTGGTAAAAATTTATGTAAAGAACTAGGCTTGAGAGGAGTGAAGATAATAGGTAAGGATGGGTGGTATTTATAGTGTAGGAGAGGAGGGTTTTCATAATATTATAATCATTAGTTTATTATTTTCCCATTAGACAAGTAATAATGATGATTCCATGACCAAAAATAGTACTTTGTGCATATGAGTTCGAGATTATGGCATTATATCAGCCATACATTAGATAATGGCATCATAATTCATGTATTTAGCATTTATCGCAAATTATCGTATTCTACTATTCATCAAAAATTGAAGTATTTAAGAAAAATCCCAAAACTTCACCCAAACCATTTTTCGATGTGTAAGATGTGTAGAGTCCAAAAATGAAATCAATTTTTCAAAAATAATTTTCTATATATGATTAATTTAATATTTAATTAAAATATTCATTTATTCTAAAAGACATTTTAAAAACATTTTTAAAACATTTATTTACTTATTCCAAAATATTGGTACATCGTACACTCACTTAAATCTTAATTATATACTATCATAGGAAAGGTTACTATTTCTTAGGATATGTCACTATTCATAATGTTAAAATTACTATTCATTAGGTTATATTACTATTCACTAAAAATTAGGTTGGTCATATTAGAGTCCAAACATGTTACTAATAGCAGTCGTGTATGTCATATTTTTGAAATTCAAAACAAAAAGTGAAAAACATATGTTTAAAGGTAAAATAGTAATTAGTAATTCATTGTGTTGTTATTTCATTTGATTATATGGAATATTTATAAGAAATTATTTTCCATTAAAAATTTTGGTTTGTTACACTTTTACAATATCTGGAACTCTAGAAAAAACTACTGGAAGAATAGGGTTTTGAAACCCTTCCAATCCAAGTCCACGTGTCTATTTGCTTGGACTATGTAATCCCACCATTTCTTACCAAAACCATTGATCTTGAACTATTAACACTCCACCTTGATATTCTCAGGTATCATTAGAAATTTGAATATTTTTTTGATATTATCCATACAGTCCTCTACCTCTTGAGGTTCAATCATTACTTTAAAGGATAATGGCTTCTCATTCAAGAATTCACACAATCGATCTATCTCCCCTATAGATCCTAGTTGTACTTCCAAAACTACATTCTGAACACATGTTAAATTATGATATACAACATGAACATATTCTATGATATCTTTTATGAGATTCTACTATATTATATAATTCCCTTAAGTATCATTAGATGTAACCTCCTGAGAAACTTGTGGAAGACGTCTCAGAGGCATACTACTGCACAAAGAAATAGAAGGAATGATCGTACAACAAAGTAAATCAAATTTCAAAATAGAAAACCCATAATAAGAAACTGAGATTTAAAAAAATCCCAACACTACAGACACATATCCCAATTTACTATAGAAACTTGAGTTCTTAACGACAAGAGATGGACAAGAACTTATGGAAACATACCTCTCAAGCCTCAATAATCATATCTCCAATATAATAGACATCCAAAGATAAGGAATCTTGAGTACATACCTCCTATGATACCATTTTTTAATGAATTGTCCCGAGTTACGCTCACCCTTGGAACCAAATAAATTCCATCCTATACCCGAAGGGCTTTCCTGATCCACACAGGTCGAGGAAAAGCACACAGGCATCGAACAACAAACCAAACATAATAATTTTTCCCAAACTGAACAAACATATGGAATATAAATACATGGGTCAAGAAGTAACTATGGAAGTCTAATAAATATATTCCATAACTATAAGAAAACAGAAAAACAAAATAACTACAAAAGTATCCAAAATCCCCAAGATACATGTCCAACTGAAAAGGACCAAAACCAAACAGTTACTCCATGTGATCACATGGAAAACTCCCACCATCTCACCACCATCTACCCAACTCAGCTAACATAAAACATCATCGCCTCATAATGAAACCTTTCATTTCCCTGTATTGGAATATATACATAGGTATGCACACCACCAAAGGGGTTTTCAGGGTGTGATCTAATAGGATCATTAGGATCCCACCTAGGGGTTCCATAACTACTGTCTGTATAACAATTCATGTATTCTTATTTCAAGTAAAACATGGCATGATAAGTTGTAAAGAATATTTTTATAGAAAACATGGTAAAATTATTCCATTTTCATTATTCTATAGAAAAAATCAAGTATATTAATTTCAAATCACATTTTCCATATCTTATTTTAGAAGCATAAACATATATATCAAGGTTAAAACAACAAGCCATGAAAAAGTATAAGCACGGGTATCAACACTAAGGATTGCTATAGGTCATTCTTGATGAAACATAATACCACAATCAATAAAGTTCACAATACGGTTCCTAGAACATAGTACTATGAAGCATAATAATACCCCATGAGTAACCCCCCCCAACAATGTCAATATGAGTCCCATATAACAAAATACCTAGGAAAAAGACGAAATTACCATAAGCAAACCTCCTGATAATCACAAAAATGGATGATGTCCTTATGCTAAAACTTCCACCTATCTAACAAAGGTAACCCATGTTATCTTTTTTCATAATTCATTTCAATGAATTAAAAATAATTTCGAAACCATTTCACATTCCATTTCGATGCTTTGAAAATACCCATTTTCTTATTATTTATCAATAACCAAGTAAAACCATTTTTCATTAAAAACTATTTGAAACACACACAAAATAGTCATTCCAATTCCTTATATTAATTTATTTATAAATCAATAAAAATAAGGTTCATCAAAACAATCTATATATGGAACGACCTACCTTGAAACTCGGATCACACATTCCAGTAATGGGATCCACCAACAACGAAAACCCAATGACATGAATGAATTCCCTGGAACCCAGTCTACACATCTTTGAATTTATGAAATTGAGAAATAGGGTTGCTAGAGAAGAGGAAACACCATTTATAACCAAAAAATATGATAACTCAATGCAATGGCACTACCGTGATCAATGGAAATGACGAAGAAGAAAATTCACTCACTGTGATATATGCACTGCAACCACAATTAATATCAATGATGAATAGATCGATTGGGAAGGAACAAAGTCTCTTAGAATCACTAAAGAACAACCCTCAGTCGAGAGAAAAAGAAAAATATAACCCAAAATGGTAACTCAAACCTGTATGGCACCCTAAAAATCCATTCTCAGTAAATTACACGATGTGTAATACCATTACACGTTTTGAAATTCACAATGTCCAAATACACTGAAAAACAAGTCTCCTCATATTAAAATACAATCTTTATTAAACTAATGACATGTAAAATGTTGTCACATCAAGTAACCTTTCACAGTGTGAACCCTTATCACAGTACACACCCAAAAACCATTACACATCATATAACCATGTTACATGGAATATAAATCTACTGAAACCTATAGAAAATCAAGAAATTAACATCTGAAACTCCATTCAAAAAAGGAAACTTTGAGAGAGGTAAAAAGGTACCCAATCAATGTAACAGGATGTTACAATGTGTATATGATTAACCACAAATGTTATTAGATTAATTATAGTGAAATATTAAATATTTCTTATTGGTCTTTATTTTATTTTGAATTTTTTAGGAATAATTCTTTTCCAATGGAATATGATTATATAGAACATGTCATTGAAATTCATAATGATGAAATACAAAATATTGTTTGATATCTTTAAAATGAAAAAATAAAAAATTTATATAACCCATTATATAAAATTTTGGCATCGATTACAAGAGAATGATCAAGGTGGTTAAAAAGGCTTTAATGCCTTAAGTTTGAAATTATAAAAAATGGCCTAACATAATTTCATGGGTGTATAAGTAGTCCCAAATAGACAAATGGGATACATTAATTCTTGTGACTCATTTGAATGATCTTCCACCTTACCAAACATAATCAGAAAACCTAAACTAAACATACATCATTTTGTATTATTAAACAATAAAACTGATTCTTAAATCACATTCTCAAAACCAAAAGGTTTAATATTTTTGGATATTAGAAACACATATGTATTATTTCATAATACTATTTATATATCCTCTATTACATTCTTTATAATTTTTTTCTTCTTATTATGACTACGACACAATAAATCCTATAGGAAAACATAGATAATGGAAGGAGAGAGATAATGGCTCAGAAAAGGGTTAAGAAATTTTGAGTTATAAAGTGTTTGTCATCAAACCATAAATATTTTAGAAAACATGATCATGGGGATATTCTATGACTAATGGAACAATATCCTATAATTTTAATAATTTATCATAAGGAATGATAACATAATAATATATTGGAGAATATAATTGTAGAATTTTAAAAGTATAATTATGAATTCATAAAGTATACCACGTTATAAGAAAGTGTATTAAATAATCATGAACCATTGTGGCATAAAATTGTAATGTGGAACATGCATAAGTAAATAAAATCATAGAATATGTGTAGGATCTATATTAATACTATCATAAAATAGTGTACAAAGTTAAAACATCATTTATATATATAACATATTATACTAGGATAACCTTCCATGTTACATATGTGTCATATCATGAGATATAAACTTGACACAATGCATTATATGTATTTATAATTATTTATTCAACCATTATATTATGAAAAACCATGTATATTTATTATATATGAAAATTATCATTCAACCATTGAAATCATAACTTTATTAAACCATGAAAATAAAATCGTTTATATATGTTTTCACAGGGTACCACATAAAGAGTGGTCAAAAATTGGATCGAAAGACACCAAAATTCAATCAATGAAAGAAAAAAATCATAAGATCATTTAAAGGGTGATAGTTGAATAATATAAAATATTAATGGATAACAGATCTTACAATGTAATAAAGATAAGTGAAATCATGAAAATTCCTTTTTCTATTTTGGTAATGTTATCATAAAACAAATATATAACTCACATTAAAAATCATTTTCAAAAACTGATACAATAGATTTTAAATAATTATTTTAATAATAAAAAATATTAATAAGGGAAATTTTAAATGAATTAAAGCATAATTGGTGATATCATAGAGGTAAATATATGAAATGGTATGGAAGCTGAAAGAAATACTTCTTAATTATTTTAATGGCTTGAAGTAACTTATATCGATGAAAATGATATAAAAATTTTTTTTGAAGAGAATTAAAGAGAAATATTATCGGTATAAAATAAAATACATATATAAAATTAAAAATAATAAAAATAGAGATTTTTGGTAAGAAATAATATGAACATGGAAGATAAATATCCAATCTATAAAGTTAAAATTATACTTTACAATATAATCTTTTATTAGATAAGAATAAATCAAGAATGAGATTGTGAGAAGAAAATATAATTCCATATAAATTAAGTAGAAATAGAATATAATAAAATCAAATTATATAACATAACCAATATATAATAATATTTCAAGTAGAAATAGTAAAACTTGATGAAAGAGGATTAATTCATGAAATTATCTTACCTTAGATTTGCACATTCATGAATACACTCTAACTACATGTATAATCAAATTGGATTTATTATTCATATAGAAAAGAAAAAAAAATTAATTATTTAAATAAATATTAACTAATTACATTAATTTATTACCCATTAAATAGTTCTATAAATTTTATATAAATCATTTCATGATAATATTTTCAAATTGTTCTTTGTTTATTTTCATGTGGAAGTCTCGGTCTTTTCTCCCTTTACATGTAATCATCACCACTAAAAAATTATAAACATATTTTATTGAGTTATATATTCCATTATTATTTCATGGGTGTTATGTTTATGATATTAAAATAATATTATGTGATTCACTCTTTTAGGAAAATTTAATCAATGAAAAGGATTTATTTTAATAACGAATAAAATTTATATATTTCCATTTTTAAATTATAATAACCCTAAATTTATCATTATTTTCATATATTACCATTATTTATGTTTTCATACTCACTCATTATGTAAATATTTTATCTTTTCTCTTGTTAGTAGTTAAACCGGCCCAAATATGTATATTCTATAACAAATGAATGAGTAATAATATATTTTCGTATTATTATAATATCAATTCTATAGAAGAAATATTTTTTAAAAGTTAAATGTTATTAAAGTTTAAATTAGTATTAAATATTATTTATATGAATAAAATAAACAAAATGATTAAATAAAAGATAATACTTTTGTTGAAGAGTGTGATCTTTACTTAAGGAATTTCTTTAAAATTAAGGATTATGAACTCTTTCTTGATGAGTAAAGATAAAAAACATTATATCACATTATCGAGGTGGTAATTTGGATATATATTGGAGCGGAAAACAATTAGTGTGTGCTTTGGAATGGGATTTTTAAGGGTCCTTTTATAAATGATTTTGAGTGATTATTTTACAAATACACATTCCTTAATATGATAAGAATATAATTTAACATAGAATTTGGCACAAAAATGGATAGAGAATTATGAATGGTCAAGAATTACCTCATACACACATTTAAGTGATATGTTTCGGTAATATTTTATTAAATTACTCATTTTTTAATCATTTGTCTCATTTTACCCTTTGTAGTCATAACTCGCGTTTTACCTTGGTAACTTACTTTTTAACAAGAAAATGAAATTGATAATTTTTCCAAATTATAGAATACTAATTATAAATATTAAATCCATTTTATTCATTCAATATTTAAATCTGATAATTATAATTTTAAATTAAAAATACATAACTCTTTAAAATTGAAATTTTTTTAGAATAAAACCAATTTCTTATGTGATTAAAGATTACATTTTTTATTGTAATTTATCAATTATTTAATAAGCGTTAATTAATTTTTATAAATGTATAAAAAAAATATTATTATTATTTTAGTTTATTTTAAGCATTTTATTCATAAAAATACTTATAATAAAATATATTTTTTAATGAAATGACATTTATCACATTAATAATTACTTATTGATAACATTGTGACTTATATATATATATATAATCCATAATGAAATCTATATGAACCCTAATGGTTTGATAAGAAATATTGGCAGCCATGGGTGGTAAAAAAGATATCATAGATCTTATAGTGATATTCATGATCTTGAACTTCTCCTATATATAATTTCTCTCAAGTCACACTTTTTGAAATTAATCTTGAGCTTGGTCAAATGAAAACACTAATGATGTTACCTCCATTATAAGATTGGAAAATAATCCTCATGTGGAAAACTTCTAGTACATGATGTCGTAACGTTTTCCTTTCAACATTAATTTTACAATGTGGTTATTTTTATTTTTATTTCCCATTTAAATAGATATATTATAATAATCACATATAATAATCGATTTATTTAATTGTATGATTTTATAATAAAATAGTTTATCCATTAATTAATTTTAAATAATTATTTTCTATATACACAATAGTTATATATGCCTAAAAACTGTGACGTCCCAAACCTGGGTGCCACTTAATAGGTGCCTCGAGCCTGGTGGGCCACATATCCTCAAGTGCATCTCCCCAAATTCTAGAGGCTAACGAATAACAGTGAGGTCCTAGGGTGTGTTGGTGGGGAGACTATTCCCTCATTACCAGAGTGTAGCACAATGGATAAATATAAACAAAGGAAAACAACATAAGCAATATATATAAATAGAAGAATAAAAAAAGTGATTGATAGACAAGGATAAAAAAAACTAAATCAACTGAAATAACTGATGATGATATATCACGTCACTAGAAAATTGGAAAATATAGTTACATGACACCAGGTATAACATGTTCTAAAAATATATAAATGTAATCAAAATACTATCCAAAGAATCTGTAGCTCTAGCTCAGTCATCTACTATTAATCTCTATCCTAAATAGTAAGAAATCAATTTTTGAAGCCCTATTATTCTGTTTATCAATACCTAAATGCATGTAATCTTCCTCGGGTACCAAATGTTGTCTGGAGATGGTGTGAGATAAATCTCATTGGGCCACCACAAATGGTGTCTATAACATCTAACACATATAATGGAAAAATAAATGTGTGAAAGAATGAATATATATATATAAAGTAAAGTAGTACAATGTAACTAAATACCCAAGTACCTGCTTCATCCCTTATATGGTGTCTGAATATGTAACCAGTTCATTATTTTATTGTTACCAGTTTATAATAAGTCATAAGATATCCATATCGAATGCTCCCAAATTTAACCAGACAACCTGTAATGATAATTAATAATAAAGTTCTAAGGTAACAACTAAGGCAACATAAACCTCAAGGGTCACCAACGTAGTAATTATTGTATCATGGCTCAGGGTAAGAGTGAAATCATAGTCCGAGGTATTCCACAATAACTTTCCTACTGAGTCCAAGGAGTTTATCCAAGGTTAAATGAGGCTACGCAATGACTGGGACCTATGGTATTTAACCATGAAACCTACATGTCATAGTTGTATCCAAGGTGTGTCTCCAAGTCAACTTGTAATAATACATGATGGATCCAATGGTGTCGTAGTGGGCATCAAACAATAGACAAGGATTGGGTTCCGTGTGGGAATCAACCAAAGTAAACCGAAACTTTAAATCTGAATGGGGTTCCCATGTGCTCAAGGAATTTCTTATGGAATCCAAGGTGAGATCGAGTCGGGACTCTCCTATTTGTAAATGATGTCATATAATATCTCATAAGTTTTAATCAATTTCCCTTCATTTTTTTGATAAGGATAATTAATAATACTACCATTTAATCAAGTCTTAATTAATTAACAAGTGCATTTGGTTCAAGCCTTGCGTTTCATTAGTGTGACAAGGCCAAGTATAATGCTACCATTAATTTAATCAATTTATGGAAATTAAAATAATCAAGGTTCACTCTGCTACCATCCATTAACATGGTTAGATGTGCTATGGGAATGCAACTTGTTATTCTATTACATATAATAAGGCCAATTTATATACTCAGTATACTTTCTAGCTTTCATTTCACATTAAATTATTGATTGAAGCACTTACCTTATGAGGTTAAAGTGGTGTGAATACATGGTAATTTAAATTATGAAATTCAAAATTTAAATTAAGCAATTTAATATGGGAAATCTTACCATTAGAATGGTCAAGCAAAGGTACACTTGAATGACAGCTCAGACATGTCAAAACACTAAAATGACAGTTATGGCATAACATCCTACATGGGATGGATGGAGTTGTGGGTGTAACCACTAATAACTAATCACATATTTGGAATGATAATAACCATATGGTTCTAATGATTATAAGCATGGAATATAAATTTAATAAACAGCACCTGAAGAAATCGATGGGCCCCACACAACAATTCAAAAATCAATGAACTATAGGGATGATTTATTGACCACCCACCATAGGCCCATATGAATCCCATCCTAAAGTATTGGATTTTTATTTGGATTGGATCAGAGTAGGTCTGAGAAAAAAGATAAAAAATATCACACCTAGATAACTAGGTCAAGGGAAAGATAGAAGAATAATGACTCCAAAAGACTCAATTACTTATTGTTGCACATCCAACGTGATGAATGAAAGATCGAATGGATCTCAGATGAAGTTTATCTCGTGATACCTAGTTTAGGACTTCAAAAACACCCTAAATGAGAGGAGTGAAGGATAATCCTGCTGGAAATCATAATAGGAAATAAGGAGGGCTTAATTAGATCATTAAGGGAAAAAAATGTAAAATTACTCAAAAATTATCCTATTCATGGTCTGTTCATATGGTTTTCAAAACTTTGTGAAAACCATAAACGAGTACATAGAGAAAGGGGTGAACCACTTGGTTAGGCCTCACAGTTCGGGAAATCATGCACCAACCATGCATGATGGCTACACCCAAAATGTATACCATATACATAGTTATATCTAACTATGTGCCCTACCTTCACAGTTTACTCTAACAATGTGATAGGGTCATTTTTTCCAAAACATTGTGTTCCAGGATTTGAACAAGCCCTAGACACCCTTTAGACCTTTTCAAACTAAAAAAGGAATCCATGTTAGGTCTAATATAAAAAATTAGACCCAAATTTAGAGGATCCATACATGAGTTAAAAACTGCATTCATGCAGTCTTCCCCGCTTAAAATAACTCATCCCTGAGTTCACCATCCAAGGGTGGAGAAACACTATATAAGAACAAATTTGGCCATTGGGCACATACGTCAACCTTCTACTCCAATGTCTCATTATTCACATGGTCGTGCAACTATATCATCCATACTAGAGGGATATACTAGCCTTGGAGAGCCTTCGTGCTCCCATCAATGATGTATACTAGATACTCCTCAAAGGTAGAATCAACATCTTACTCAACTTCCTTAGGATAAAAGGTATGAGATGGGTCGGCATGATATTGGTGAAGCTGTGAAACATGGATAATATTGAACATAGCATGGTACCCTTGAGTAGTAGAAACTGATTGGAAACTGACTTGAAACTCTCTAGAATATCAAACATCCCTATATAATGAGGCAAAATATTATCTTGGTTCTGTAACCATCTATTCCCTAGCCTGGGTGATACCTAAAGGAAAAAAAAGATCCCAAAAAATCAAACTCCATAGGTCATCGAAGGTGACCAGCATAAGTTTTTTTCTCTATACTAAGCAGTTTTCAAACTATTTCTGATCAAATTAACCTACTTTGAAGTCTCCTAAATGAGACAAGGACCTAGTATTGTTTCCACACTTGCCTTTAGCTAGTACATGGGTGAACGGAATGACCTACCATATAAGGCCTCAAGAGGATCCATCTGATTTTTCACCTTAAATCTATTATTTTTGGAGAACTCAATGAGAGATATAATCTTTTTCCAAGAATCATCAATGTCAAAGAAACATGCTCGGAGCATATCCCCTAGAACTTATATTGTCTATTTATATTTTCTATTAGTATGAGGGTAAAAATCTATGCTTAAAAGAACCTATGTTCCCATAGCATTCTAAAAACCCTTAGATAATTGTGATTTGAAGTTAGCATCCCTATTTGAAACAATGGTATGTGGGAATTCATGTAGTAATATGACCTCACAGACATACAGTCTTCCCATATCATCAACTGAGAAAGTCTCCCGAATAGGAATGAAGTGAGCCACTTTTTTAGTCTGTCAATGAAAACCCAAACAAAATCTATACCTCTAGGGAACCTAGGTAACCCGACTACAAATTCCATTTCAACATCTTCCCATTTCCATTTCAGGATTAGAAGAATATGTAACAAGCCTATGGGTCTCTAGTGCTTCGGATTCACATGATGATAGCTGTAACACCTAATGATAAAGGATGTTATCTGATGTTTTATCCTAGTCCACCAATAATGGAATCACATATCTCAATACATCTTTGAGATACGTGGATGAATTACCCACTGAGAAGCATGAGACACTTTCACTAACTCATATCTCATACCTATAATAACCTATAAACTTCCATGAATATGTACGATTTCATCTCTATCCATAAACCAATCTGAAGTCAAGTAATTCCAGATATACTCTCACGGAGAACCAAGCCCCTAGGATCTAAAAATTTTCTACCCTTCACCTTATCGTGGAGGTAAGATCGAACTATTAAAGATTAGAGGTAATACTACTTGTGACTATCATGAGACTATAGATTAGGCTCAGAGAATAAGGTCATTAACTTCTACTCATCACTGGCTTCCCATACAACCTGTGTATGAGTTTTTTGACTCAGTGCATCTGCAACCATATTTCCCTTCCCATGCATATTAGAGAAATCAAAATCAAAGGAAAGTAGATATTCGACCCATATTTTCTGTATGAGGTTCAAGTCACACTGTTTAATGATATATTTTTGGATTTTGTTGTCTGTGTACACTAAAAAGAACTCACCTAAAAGAGAGTGTCTCCATCTACTGAATACATGTAGAACTTCTACTAGCTCATGGTTTTGTTTTGGGTAGTTTCTCTCATGAGGCCTCAACTGTAAATATCCATAGGAAACAAATCTGTCATCTTGCACTAGAACTGCTCCTAGGTCGATGCTTGATGCATCACAGAATATAATATAACCTCTTCTCAGCTCTAGAAGAATCTGAATAAGTGCTACAAGAAGCCACCCTTTCAGTTCCTGAAAGGATTTCCAACACACTTCTAACTATATGAACTTTACACCTTTCATTGTAAGACTAGTGAGAGGTGAATAAAGGTGTGATAAGTATTATATGAAATTCCTGTAATATCCATCCATCCCTAAGAAACTTTGAATATCGAACATGTTCTTGATATTCTCCCAGGAAACTACAGCACAAACCTTTTCAAGGTTAACAGATACTCCTGATTCCAATATGATATTCCCCAAGAATTGAACATTGTCAATCCAAAATTGGAACTTATCAGGCTTGGTGTAATGATGATTCTCTCTCACTGTACTCAGAATGATCTCAAGATGTTTCGCATAGTTTCTACAAGTGTGAGGATACCCCCATATTTCATCCACAAAGACTACAAAAAAGAATAGAGTTAGGGATGAAACCATTATTCATTTGATCCATGAAAATGGATGTATCATTCCAAGTATCGAACAGGATATCTAGGTACTCGTACAAACCACGCCTGGTATAGAATTATCTATGTGGTATGTTTGGTGGCCTAACTCGCACCTGATGATAACCTGATATCATATCGATCTCAAAGAAGATTATTTCCCCTTAGAGCAGGTCAAATAGAACATATATTTGAGGTAGTGGATATCGGTTCTTGAAAGTAATCTGGTTCAACCACCTATAATCCATACATAGATGTATGGTTCCATCCACCTTCTTGAACAAAATCATGGGTGAACCCCAAGAGGATGTATTGGGCCATATCAAACCATTGTCCTCTAAATCCTCTAACTGGTTCTTGAGCTCCTGAATTTTTCTAGGTTACATCTTGTACACAATAATGGAAATTAGAGTTTCTCCTTGAACAAGATCAAGTGTAAACACTACCACCCTCTACGGAGTTTAGACTAAAAAATCATCAGGAAAGGTGTCCCTGAAACAATCCACTGCTAAAGATAAATTATATTGGCATAAACCCTAGTCCTACATGAAGTGATTTTCAATCTGGTAGGTCACTCCACCTAGACCATAACTTTACGGTCCTACTCCACCATCCTAGACATCTCACTCACCATTATATAGATAATAGTTTCCCTCTGGTGATATAATAGATACCTTGCGGTGATAGTAGTCTATAAAATTGTGATACCAAACCAACCAATCCATCCCAAGAATGAAATCGAATCCTATCATCTCGATAATGAATAGTTTTCATAAGAAATGGTAACTGCCTACCTCAAGGGGACAATCCCTATACTAATGTATTCCCTCTGACCGCACTCTTAATGGTGTATCTAGGGTCATTATACCATATAAATAATATATCTTCAATCTGGGACTCTTCACGAAATATACAGAGATAAAATATTTCAAATAACCTATATCATATAATGAATATATTGTGTTAGATTACACTAGAATAGTAACTTGCACTGTAGATGGTCCTATATCTTGATCATCGGGTATCGGTGTAGTGAAAGAAAATGGAATGATCCATAGCACTATGCAATAGCTATAATACAACAATCATAACTTCTCTGTTAGAGACTCCAGTGGTTAGGAGTCTGACTATTACAGAAACAACCTCCTCTTCATCTAATCATGTTGCTATTATTTCAACTCCCTGCCTGAAAAGGTGCAAAATAACCCACTCCTAAAGGTGGAGATTGCATAGATCCTTTTCCACTCGAATCTGGTGGAAGGGTCCTGTAGAAATACTAAATATTCCGTATATGGTTGTAAGCCTGACACTCTAATGGATCCCTATCATATTGAGGATTCATTTTCTGTTTTTATCCACACTGATGACACGCTATGGAGCTATCAAACTGGGTACTCTATTTTTCACTACCCTAATGAGAAACCTCGTGGGAATGTTTCATGACACTGGAAGAATTTATGGTCTATGCGGAACGGACCCTCTATAATAGGTGTTATTATCATACCTCAAGTTATACTAAACAATAAGTTCCAGGTTGACTTTTTCATAAAAGTTATGTAGGAAAAAATACATTCACCTTTTACAGATGGCGTACACAAGAACGTACTCAAAGCATCTAGAACACAAAATATCATCACTGACTAGAGGTGGTGAAAAGAATTTCAACTCATTGAAACACACTGAATACTCTATAAAAGACATAGAACCCTACTTGAGATGAATTAAATCTCTGTTTATGTTATCACTTAGTGTCTAAGGAAATAACTGATCATATATGGAAGTTTGTAAATCAACCAATAACATGCCCTGATGAAGACCATCTAGGGTAATCACATCCCTGCAGTGCTTGGATGAATCTTGCAGCATATAAGTAAAGAGTTTGACCCTATGATCTGGATGCATATCTAGATGCTCAAAGATATAAAGTGTTGCCTCTATCCAATAAATTGTAGCTTGTGGACCACCATCCCCTAAGAAAGTTGGATGATGTTACTACTGGAACTCGTGATTCAGATCATCCATCATAGGTGAAACTTGTGGTGCATAATTCATAGACTTCATCAGTCATAGAAAAATATTACAAACTTAAAAATCAGTTCTTAGATTAGTTATAGTAGTTGGTTCCTCATGTGGAACTCTTGGAGGTAATACTGGAGTCTCAGGTCCCACCATGGTCAGAGTGTGGTCGTCGCCACCTTCCCGAAATACGATATGAGGACATCATGGTGGAATTCGTCTACAAATTCCAGGCACACTCCTTAGAGAAAACTTAAATAAAATATATAGCAAAACTTATGGAAGCTAAAAAAGGAAAGGCTCACTACCCAAGGTATACTACCAAAACTACACACTTAGTTTACTAGGTACTGGTAAGTACCCAGGTATAAGTTTCTTTTCATTTTACATTTAATTTCTAGGTTCACTCATTTACTATTCATAATCATGACAAGGAGGGATAAGGACATTCACCCATTTCACATTTATAAGTCATTTTTCACTTTATGATGGATAGTCATTCCTATTGAATCATTTCCAATACACCTCATCAATGAAAACAACACCCATTTATTTATAGCATAATGTCTTAACTTGGTAAATTACTCATCCCAATCCATGAGGGACAATAAACCTCATGAATTGAGATAAGAAATCACTCAATCACAACCAAGAGTAATAAAATCATAAGCTAACTATCGCATCATCAATCAATAATCACGTTCATATCAAGAAATGAAAAGTATAAAAATGCCCCTATTTGGAATGAAAAAATGCACGACAGGTGAATTCTACAAGCCTAATATGATGCATGTAACAATGATCATTTCCCTCACATCATCGTTCCAAGGATGAAAGAAATTATCAATAATATTAATAATAATAACCTCAAAACAGCATGTGTGTCACCCCATAGTGAAATAATTCCAACTATAATAGAAAAAATAGAACAAAAATTGTATTTTAGGAAACTCGGATTTTTCCCCAAACATGGGTTTGAAATGCCCAAGAATGGACTATAACTAAGTCCCAAGAATTCTTAATCTCCTAAATATTTTCTAAAAAATAGTAAACTAAAAAAATAGCCCATGTGATACCAATTTATGACATCCTGGACCCAAATTCCACTCAATAGGTTCCCTAAGCCCAGTGGGCCACATGGAATCAAGTGCATCTCCCCAAATGACAGAGGCATCCGACTACCAATGAGGGTACAGGGTGTGTCTATGGGGATACTATTCCCTCATTACTAAAGTTTACTACAATGGATAAATATAAATAGAGGTAAATAGTGGAAGCAATATATGTAAATAGAAGAATCATAAAAAAATGATTGATAGAAAAGGATAGCAATAACTGAATCAACTGGAATAATTTATGATGATATGTAACATCATTAGAAAACTAGAAAACATGGTTACACAATAGTAGTCATAACATGTTCCACAATAGTATAAATGAAATCAAAATACTATCCGAAGTATCCTGAGCTCCAGTTTTTTCATCTATTATCGATATACATCCTAAATAGCATGCAATCAATTGTTTGAAGTTTTATTCTTCCCTTTATCAATACCTTAATTCATGGAATCTACATTGGGTACCAAAAAGTGCTCGGAGAGGGTGTGAGATAAATATCAGTGGGACGCCACCAATGATGACTATAACATCTAATCTGTGTAATGGAAATGTAAATGTTTTCAAGCATGAAAATATATATAATGTAAAGAAGTATAATGTAAATAAATACCCAAGTACCTAATTCATCCCTAAGTGATTTATAAATAGGATCATAGTTCATTATTTTATTGTTACCAGTTTATAATAAGTCACAAGATATCCATAGTGAAGGTTATGAGAGTTAACAAGAAAACCTGTAATGATATTTAATAATAAAGTTGCATGGTAATAACCAAGGAAACGTAGACCTCAAGGGTCACCAAATAAATAATTATTATAGCTTGGATAAGGGTAAGAATGTAATCTAAGTATCATAGTCTGAGGTATTCCATAATAAGATTCCTAATGAGTCTAAGGAGTTCATCCAAGGTAAAACAGGGCTAAGCAATGACTGGGCCTGATGGGATTTAACCATGGAACCTACTTGTCATAGTTGGATCCAAGGAGTATGTTCAAGGAATCCTTTAATAATACATGAGGGATCCTTCAGTGTTAAAAAAATAATCCAATAATAGACAATGATTGGGTTCCATGTGGGTCTCAATTAAAGAAATATGTATCCTTGAATTAGAATGGGGTTTTCAAGTGCTCAAGACATTCCCTATGGAATCCAATGTGAGCTTGAGTCAGGAAACTCCTATTTATAAATTATTCCATATGATATCTCATATGGTTTAATCCATTACCCTTAATTAGTTTGACAAGTCTAATTGAGCATGCAACCATTTAATCAAATCTTAATTAATTAATTAATCCATTTGGTTCAAGTCTTGCCTTTTATTAGTGTGATAAGGACAAGTATCATTAAACCATTCATTTAATCCATCTAAGTCAATTTTAATAATCAAGGTTCAATTTTCTACCTTCCATTAACATGGTAAGTGGAGTAATAGACATGGAACCTATTATTCAATTACATGTAATATGTCCAAGTCATATATTTAGTATACTTATCATATTTCATTTCACATTAAATTATTGGTTGAAGCAATTACCATTGGTGGGTCAAGTGGTGTGAATACATGGTAATTCACATTATTAAATTTACAATTTAAATTAGTCTATTTAATATAGAAAATCATACCCCTAGAATAGTCAAGCCAAGTAACACCCGAAAAATGGCTCAAACGTGTCAAAAAACTAATATGACAATTATAGCATAACATCCAACATGGGATGGATGGAGTTGTGTGTGTAACCAATAACAACTAATAACATATTTTGAATGAGAATAACTATATAGTTATAATGATTATAATCATGGAATATAAATTCAATAAACTACAACCAAAAAAATAGGTGGGTCCCGCGTGATAATTCTAAAATCAATGAACTTGAGTGATGAATTATAGACTACCTACCTTCGGCAAGTATAAATATCCTCCTCCATTATCGGCCTCTGATTTGTCCTGGATCAATTTAGATTTGAGAAAATGTTAAAACTACTCACACCTCGGTAACTAGTTCTAGAGAAATAGAGAAGAAGAACGATACAAACAAACTCGAGTACTTACCGTTGCACATCCATCATGACGAACGAAAGATAGAATGAACCAAGGATGAAGGTGGTATCCTAATCCACATCTTAGGCCTTCAAAAAAATCAAAAATCAGAGAAATTAAGGCTAATCCTACTAGAAATCATAATAGGGAATAAGGATGGGATTAATTAGATCATTAAGGGGAAAACTGTAAAATTTCCAAAAAAAATATCACGTTCATGGTTTGTTCGCATGGTTTTCCAAACTATGTGCAAACCCTTCATGGGTAACTAGATAAAGGGGCATACTGCATGGTTAGGGAAACCATTAACCAATAGTGCGAGATGGATCTTTCTGAAATGCATACCATCTGCACAGTTATATCTAATTGTAATTCATACACACATGGTTTACTCTAACCATGCGATAGGGTCATTTATTCTAAAAAAATTTCTGTTTCGGGATTTGAAAAAGACCTAGAAACCCTTGGGACCTTCACTAACTAAACATTCATCCATGTTATGTCTAATATAAATAAATAGTCTGAAATTTTAAGGATCCATACGTGAGTGAAAAACTGGGTTTTGACAACAACCATATATTTTCAGTGGTTATATAATGATCACATTACACTTTTACATTCAAACATATTAAACTATTTAATTCTTTAAAATCATTCATCTCATTTCCATCCTAATAAATTTATCCATTTTTCCCATGTTATTCCTTCTTTCCAAATTTATACTTAGTGGTATGATCTTCATAGTTGAACATAAGGAAAATAATGGTATGCTTGCAGTTGTTTTATTTACTTATTGTTATATTCATCTTGTAATTTTCAAAATTATTTTCCATTTAAATTTCATCTAATATTATATTTTATATTATAATTTTTTTCTTAATATATAATTTTTTGTTAATTTTATCTTAGTATTGTATATAGAACAAGTTATTAAACATGTGGAAACTATTAAAATAAATTCCATACTAAAAATTTATAGTGTTACATTATCCCAACATAAAAAATTCCACTCTCAAATTTTTATTACTTAGATTAAACCCAATGATTGTACTTTTGTATCATTCAATATTTGGGTTCCTATTTCACTTCCATAAAATTATGATTTGTCTAAATAACTTAGACAATGTGAGTGGTCATGTTTCATATGACTTTGTCTCTGTGGTCTAATATTTCCAATGGTAGTTACATATTAGAGAGGTCATTATTCAGTTATAAAACATGTGAGTTCAAAATAATTAATGGATTTAATTTTTTCTTCCTCAAAATTGATATATATAAAAAATTGAACATATGAGATGTTAGGTTGAATTTCAATTTGATATTATATAGTCCCCACATGATTAATAATCTAAAAGGGGGCTATATATCTATGGGTAAATTTTACCTTCTTCTTAAATCTCATAACCCTTCTAAATGGATACATTCAAAGGAATACTTTTATACAAAATCATAATATAGATATCATCAACAATTATTATCCTATATCTTTAATAAAATATATACTATTTTAATGTTTCATTTAATGGTTTGAATCTAATTTTTCTTTTATTAAGTAATATCTAGATTCAATAACTTTAACTCCCTAACATCATCCCAATATGTCATAATAATGAATCTCTTCATATACAGAACCTCATATGGTTCTATTGGATGCTTGAGTGGACATAGTTTTTATATGGGAATTTAACTTGTAGAAGTTAATAATAACAACCACTTTAAAAACTTATTGACCAAGATCTAAACATATCTTCCAACATTAAATTGTTACTTTTAGATAAACCATTAGTTTGAGGATAATAAGTAGTGTTAATATTTATTTGTGTATCTGATTATTTTAATATAAATATCTAGAACTTTGAGATGAACCTTTTAACTTGATTAGATATAAATAAAATTATTTTTCCCTATATACCTTTTACCCTTTATATATATCATATAAAGTTGATCAAGTGATAAATCCTCTTTAATATACATTAAGTGTGTCAAACTTGTAAGATGGTCAACCACAATCCAAATTGAATTATTTACCTTAGAGAACTTGGGAAGAGATATGATGAAATATATGGTGATGTTATGCCTTTTTTATATGGGTATGGATAAGGTTTTCATCATCACCTTATACATTATAAATTTATCCTTGACAAGCTGGTAGGACAAAAATCGTGATGTAAATTCTACAATATACCTCACTATATTGTCCCATTAAATGTTCTCCCTAATATATCTATACATATTTGTGCTTCTTGGGTGAATATAGAATTATAATATATGTGTATCATTCAGAATCTCCTTATTCGTTTTTTGCATGGATATAACACATATTTGTGTTCTAAATCTTATAACTCCATTTTTTCATGGGAAATAATTGAAATATTTTCCACCTTTTTAGTAAAAATGTTTCATCATTTTGTTTATCCTTTATAACACCTTGTTATTTTTTAAAATATTTCTTTTAAATAAAATTATTTTTTGGATACCTTTCATTACATGCAACACCGAGTTTAGCTTGAATTACATGCAACACCATTTTTAAATGAAATGTGACATACTATTAAAATATTATTATGATAGTGATCACCTAGTTGTTTTAATGGAGTGTATATAAAGTATTAACTAAATTATTAAAATATATGTTTTTTACATTTATATAAAATTAATTTTTTAGTGAATGATTAATTATAAATTAAAATAATAACAATTTGATAATAAAGAAAATATTTTTCTGAAAAACAAAATTATGATCACAGATGTATTTTACGTAAATAAATTGAAAAATACATTTTTTTGAATTATATTAATTAAATTTATATATTATAAATTTAATATAATAATTAATATTAATCTTATGTGTTTTCTAAGCATGATATAAAAAATCAAATATTATGCTTAAAATTTGTATTTTTATAAAAAGTCATTTTGTTTAATTTTTTCATTTTTTAAATTAGTTTTTAAAAATTTTATAAAATTTATTTATAAAATGGAATTAATTCTTGAAATAATCAAAAAAATTATTTTAGGTTGAATTTTTTGATGAATAGTTAAAATACTAATTTTTATTAAGAATTTTCATTTATTTTGAAGCTTTTAAAAACACCCAAATTGTTTTAATATAGTTTTAAAAGTAAAATTATTCCAATTATATATCTATTATTCTAATTTAGTATATTGGAATAAATTTCATATTGAATTTTGATATTAATTTTCTTTAATCTTTTGAAAATTTTCCCTTTGAAAAATAGATTTTTCGTCGCATCTGAAGGTTTGATTTTAAATTAAATTTTGCCAATTATGTGAGTTTAAATTAGAAAATTAGATTCCATATTTTTAATCATAAAATTTTTTATTTTTCAATGAGTTAAACATAATTTTTTACAATAATTAATCGTAAAAATAGTAACAATTATTTTTCATGGTTAAGGTAAAAATGGTCTTACTGGGGGTTAAACTAAATATATAAAGGATAAAAATGATCCAAAACTTGTAAAAAAACCTATTGTATGGTCATATTTAGACTTTTTGTAAAAAAACCTATTGTATGGTCATATTTAGACTTTATCACCTCTAATTTTTATTAATTTCCCATTTTTTATCCTTGTTTCATTATAAAAATATGTGTGGAATTCTTTCATTACAAAAATTTCAAGTGTGTCCTCTCCCCCACTTATAAAAGGCCACTAGATCTCCTCTTTTTTTCACACATCCAAAACCCATTGCTTCATGAAATACATTCCCAAATAACTTCCATACTTCCCTAAAATCAACATATAATACTTTTTAGGTCATAAATATAACCTAGGAAGTATTTTGGTGAAAAAAAAAGAAGTTGTCTGAAGAAGAGGTAACATCTTTAACCCATCATTTTATTTCATTTCTTACTCCACCTCATTAAAATATTATTAAAACATGATTATATAATATCCTTTGTATATTCAATATACTGATATTTTTTATGTTAAGGTAATAACCCCCAAACCATCTTCTCCTTAATCAAATGGGAAATGAAACTGTTGATCATGTGTATGGTGGACTACCGCCTCACAAACTGACATAATTCATTTTATTCCACAGCTTAAAATGTCTCAATATAATTATATATATAATTTTTATATATAATATATATTATATTATTATTCTTATTCAATTATAATATAATATACACCTTCTTAATTTCTATTTAATAGGGAATACAATAATGTCGCTCGTGTGTTCAGCGGACTACCGCCTCGTGAAGTGATGTGATTAATTTTTCACTGACACTTTACATGGAAGGTAATAAAGTATAAGTTTAATAAATATATTTGATATATGTTTCATTATATTTATTCTATAATATTAATACAAAATAAACTTCTTTACCCTTTTACCCATTAATAAAATGACAACAATGCTCATACGTACGTATGACTTACCGTCTCCCTGAAGTGATGTGATTCATTATTCATGTTAAAAATTAAATAATGGTTATAAATATGTACATAATGAAAAAAAAATATTTTTAATAGATTAATATCATTCTAGATATGATGGAACTATAACCTATGTTCAATATTCATAACTTTCACAATTAAATGTGTAGGAGAAAACATGGCAATTAACACAAAAAACAATAGTAATAATTTAATATTATTAACAAATGGGTAGTAATATGTAATAAAATGATCATATATGATATTATTCATAATAATATTATTCTATTATAAGTTAATAACATGTTTAAAACCACTATGAATGAGGTTAAATAGCACTCAACTAAATAGAAGTGTGAGGTAAGGGGTTTCTTAAATTAATTTACATTTATTGGGTTATACGACTACTTCATTGATTATATAATGGAAAAATAATGAGTGAAATGTATTTTGATTAATATATGTTGTATTTGTACTTGTATTTTTTTGGATATAATTTTTTTATACCTAACCACCCCATTGACTAACTCTCACCTCAATGATGCAAACATTGTAAGGGTTTTGTCTCAAAGTTTCTTCTTTGAGACACATGTTATTTTATGCAGCTAATTTATTTTTAATGGTGTATATATTTCCCCATTACATAATATATTAATAATATTTC
Organism: Viscum album; assembly: GCA_963277665.1. Taxonomy (NCBI): domain Eukaryota; kingdom Viridiplantae; phylum Streptophyta; class Magnoliopsida; order Santalales; family Viscaceae; genus Viscum; species Viscum album. The sequence goes on along the minus strand of OY728160.1, from coordinate 1,835,716,350 downwards.
CAAAATAAAGATATTTTTAGTTATAATTAATCTACTTAATTCATGGGAAGTTTGGATTCATCTACTTCATTCATCTACAATATCTGGATATTCATGAGGTTTTCAAGTAATAGTATCATTTTCCTATATTTGGTATTTAAAATGATTTATAATTTTTTTAAGAGAATATAACAACATTTCTCTCCTCGTTGAAATATATCTTTTTCTTCAAATCCTGTTTTTCTAAAAATGTTTTCACTATGATTTTTTAAAGTCATTTTTACCCTTAATCATCTTTTTACAAAAAAAATTAAAATGAATCTTCCTACTATTTTTGGAATAATCAAATTTTGTAATTTTCTTAAAAAAATTAGTGGAATATTTATTTTTATGTATTTAGAATTAATGGAACTCTTTTTTCTTCATGTAAAATCAATGTTTTAGAGAATCCTTTTTATGTTTTAATGTTTTTTCAAAAAATTATTGGTATAATCACAATTTTGGCACATAATTCTACAAATAAAATTACAATAAATCACTGGCCTAGGGACTAAACCATACAACGAAACACCAAACCCCAACCAAACCTCACCACCCCAACCGAAAGCGGGGGTATTTTTAATTTTTAATGTTTTTTTTCAAAAAATGTTTTCTTTAATGTTTGAGAAATTTATATAATTTTTAATAAATGTTTTCAAAATGTAAAGTATGTTTTCCTAAATAAATGTTAAAAGTGATCATTCAAAGTCATTTTCTTTCAATGATGACATATTTTATAGTTTCTCAAAGTGAAAAGGTTAATTTCTTCAAGAATGTTTTTAATCTTTCAAAAATTATTTTCATCAAAGACAACAACCATTGATGTTATGGACTACTTCTAAATTATTTTATATATCTCTCTAATATATATACCTCGTTTATTCTCATATTCATTAATGGGGTAATACATGCCTTATGATAATTTCTCAAATTCCTTCATTATGAAATTTCCTTCAAATATGATATAAATCAAGATTATAAAACTCATTTTTTCTATGGATAATTATTATATTATTACATATGATTAATTTCCTTTATGCAACACACATAGATCATGGACATGCCTTTATGCGTCCTCCCAAATAGTGATCCAATGCATTAGGTAATATTATAGTCTCATGATCCATCATGTATGGGATTTGGGAGTAAAATTAATCCATTACACAATTTTTATGCTATGTGTAACTATCTAGGTAGTTAGCCTTGACTCATGTTTATGTCATTTTATATGTTTTTCCACATTTCATATTTTACCATGATATTAAGATAAAATGTTCATTATGTTATGATTATATGTGATTAATCATGTGCCTTATAATTATGATATCATGTTATACCTTTGACTCACATGTAACATCCTGAGCTTTCATGGTATGCTTTCTTTTCAAATAATTCAATAGCATGTGATTGATGCAATATCAAGTTCAAGCGCACCACGACCTATCAAAATATTCGTTTAAAAAGCGGTTATGAATAGTATTTAAAAAAATTTGAATTTTATATATCCCATATTATTTTAACATTCATATTTTCTGTTTCTTAAGCATAATAAAAGGACAAATTCAATTTTTCAGATAAAAGAATTATTTTTCAAAAAATTCAGTTTTTCCGACTTTTAATGGAGAACCCTTTTTAAATCAAATATTTGACACTTTTATATATTAAATTTGATGAAATTAAATTCTTATTTATAATATGGACATAAAAATTTAGTTTTCATTAATTTTTGGTACTTTTATGATAACTTTCATATTTTGATAAATAGTGAAAAATACTAAATTTTAATTGAAAATAGGTTTTTTAATCAAAATAATTTATAGTGATAAATTATAATTTTGAGTGGTTTTAAAGTATAATTAGATTATATTCTTATAATTTAATATAATTTAGGTCATTGGAAGTAATTTTACATTTAAATTGAACTTAAACACTTGTCAATCTTTTGATAGTTTTTACTTCTTAAAAAATCGTTTTCTTATTTTGACAACATTAATTAATTTTAAATTAATTTTGGCCAACTCTGTGTTTTGAATTTGGAAAAATGAATTCCATATTTTTAATTATAGGTTCTAAATTTTTTAAATAGGTTGCTTTTATTTTTATAAATTATGAATAGTAAATTCAGTAATTATTTTTATTTACCATGGTTAAAGGGTAAATCAGGAAAATAAGGATAAAAAATAATATTATAATAATATAAAACTACTATAACACGTTTATTAATCCTATTTTATGATATATTTGTGACCATAGTCATACTTGGGTCGATTTGAGGACCCAATGGAGCCACTTGGGTGTGATAATGACATGTTATAAGAATTAATTTAATGTAAAGGGAAATATAACATAAACATTTATATTTTACTAAAACAATTTTAATATAGGGTTATATAACTGATATCTATGTCTATAAATATTCATTATAAATTTAAAAATATTTCATACATCATGGTATTTTATTTTTAATTTTTAGACATTAGATAAATATATTTATTTATTACACAATTATGATGTAGTGATTACCTCAATAATGAACGATTCAAATAAATAAATTTATAAATATTAAAATAAATATAAATTGAACATTTTGATGTCATAAAAAAATTTATGTATTAAATTGACATATGAGGGATTAGTTAATTCCTTTTTTATAAGTAATCAAGTTTTTATGACATAAACAAAAATCAATTACTAAATAGTTTCAAAATTGACATAAATGTTATTTTAAAATAAATATTATTTTATTAAATGATATAAAAATACTAAAAATATAAATTTCAAAAAAAAACTTTTATAGTAATAAAAATTTCATAAATTATCCACTTTAGGTTCTCTTTTAATTTTATAGTAATTATATTAACCTTGTAGTATAAAAATACTAGAGGTCATGGTTAGAGTTAACTTATTTTACAATGGGTTAAATCTAAAAGATAAAGTGAATTTTATGACCTAAACAAGTATAAAACATATTGGTTGAGAGGATTTCTACCCAAACTCATCTTATATTCTAAATAAATCAATTTGGAGTTATTATAATCTGAAAATATTTTAATAATAAATTAAAATTTCAAAATTTTCCTAAAGTGCCCCTCACCTCTCTTATTAAGGGGAACCTCCCTTTATCTTTAACTCGCACCTCTAAAGCCTTTTGTTTCAGCCAAACCCTACCCATTTAACCTCCCAAAATACCTAAATTCATCCTAGAGGTCTAACATTGTGTATATAGCCATCCTATGGAGCCCTTTTTTCAAACCAAAAGGAAACACCCGAAGAAGAGGTAATCGTTTTATCCCTTCCTTCAAAGTTCTTTTCTTCTTCTATTAATTCTTTATATATTGTTTCCATACCAAACAAATAAATATAGTATCTTCCATATACTGAGATGTTAATATAATCATGGTTAAACAGTATTCATCATTTAATCCATCCTACAAATAATAATAGAACCATGTGTGCTTATGTACGGTTTACTGTCTCCACGTTGTGGTGTAATTTGTTATTCCACATTAATTTATTTAGATGGGTATAATGATGAGTATAATAGACATAAATAATGAATATTACATGATTAAAATTCTTTATAATTAATATAATAACTAATTATATATCATCTAATAATTAAAGGAATGATATCTTCACTCGTGCGTATGTACGACCTACCGTCTCCACGACGCGATGAGATTCATTCTCCACTTTAACCATCCAAGAATGATTATAAAAAAATATATTATTCATAATTATGAAATATATAACATAATAATTCTATTATAATAATATATATATATATATATTTTTTTGTTTGTGTGTACATATATGTCATTCACTTACTTTCATTCAATACGATAAGAAAATTGAAACATCGTTTATGCGTACGTACGACCAACTGTCTCCATGAATGGTGTATTCCATTTTATATATCTATCTATTATATATATTTATATTATAAATATATATGATATATAAATCATATTATACATTCTGGATCTAATTAAATCAGGATCTAAGTAATATGATCAATAATAACAAGTCAAAACACATACGATAAACAAAGCGATATTACCTGAAATGTTTCATTAACATGGAATTGTTAATAAATGGGTAATATAAATTCATAAATGAATAATATATGCTATCATAAATATTATTATTATTCTTATATAATTTAATAATATGTTTAGAAACATTATACAGGAGTTTTGAGACATGTATAGAGAGTATCGGATCTAAGGTAAGGGTTAATTTCACAATCTCGTTATTATTCAAGGTTGTTGATGTGTAAGTATCTACTGAGACATCATTATCATCCATGTACATGTTCCTAAAAAAAATTTCAAATTTTTTTTACTGTAATCCTATATATTTTTAAAGTCATTTTTACCCATTTTTGACTTTTTATAAAATGTTTTGAAAGGAATCTTTTGGCTGTTTTCCAAACGACGTACTTTATGACCATTTCTAAATATTAAGAAATGAATGTTTTTTAACTTATATGGCATGAGTGGATCCTTTAAAATTTTATGTGACCTTGCCATTTTTAATCTTACCTTACTATCAAACAATGTTATTTTAAAAATAAATGTTTTATTTTAAAATTCCACAGCTTTTAAATTTTTTAAACTAAAGGATATTTTTCTCAAAAAGTTTTAATGAATTTATTAAATTATTTTCATCTATGTAAAAATCCATTGTAGTATTTTATGCTTGTTTGAAGTTTATTTATTAAAATAAAATATTCTATAATTTATTGAATGAGTTATGATATGTTTGACTGTGGATGTGTTATCTTTATACCATTCATAGTTTATGGTTAAATTATTAACATTTTGAATGATAGTTTTAATACGAATGTTTGGGTTATGTTTCACCCTTTTTATATGAGAAATGAATTAGACTTAGTAACTGATGGGTGGGGCCCTCTATATCCCCTCAATGCATCGATATATCTCATGAGACAAACTAGTGTCTAGGAATAAGGGCTTAACAGAATATTTGTGAATGGTATTGGCACAAGGCCTTGACGTAATAGATATTATGTCTGGTATTATGCATTCCCTCATTATGAAATTAGTTATTAAATGTGATTATTAAACTAGTATAATATAATTTTTTATGTTTATATGGAATTTTTTGATTTAATTTTTCCAAATTATGTTCAATTTTATGTTTAAAAGGATATTCTTTTTATTATACATCATGCATTAAAATATTATAGCTTCTGCTGAATTATTTACCCCTACTGAGCATCTGTGCCCACCCATTTTTATGTTTTATTTTCCCAGGATGCCAAGATGTGTATTATGATTGTTATAAATTATTAAACTATGGGAATAATTTCATTCTCAAAGGATTATAAATGTTGTATTTTATGTTAGAAATTGTAATGTAAAGTTCATGTATGTAATCTTTTTTCCAATACTACTAAACTGATGGGTCCTTTGGGACTTAATTCCTTGTAGTCATGACAATGTATTAAAATAATGCAACGGCTCTAGGCTTCTGGGGTTTGGGAGTTATAGTTGGCATCATAGGAAGTTTAGCAACAACCTTATAAATTGATTTAGAAAACATGGATTAATGATCATAACCCTAAGATAGACTTTGAGGATAATTATAGAAGAACCCCCTAGAATTTTGGTAAAGTAGGGATTACGTGGATATTCCAAGAAGTACATCCTTGTCTGGATACTATATATGGATATGGTTCTGAAACAGGTGTACCTTGGGGTGAAAACTCTGACAAGGTGTTGCAGGCTTGACTTGGGGTAACCTGGTTCATGACAATGGTCCTTACTGCACACCTGGTTTGACACTCCTGTGGGATATGCTTAGGATAATTCTTATTTTCTTTACAAACCATTATGAAGGATTTATGAGTAAATGTGTCCCAAAAGGAACCATTTTTATGATTATGAGACTAGATACGTGTAAAACATCAATTAATGTTGAGGATTTTTCGAGTTTTTGGATTATACATTACGATATGATCTAACCTAGTGTATATCATCATTTAAAAATGGAACCAGTAGAAGTAATAGGAACTCCAGCAATACGCATGATCCAAATAGTAAGAAGGATCATATATTTCATGGTCTTAAACCAACATTCAGAAGGAAAATAGTCTCCAGTGTATTCTTATTATATAAAGAAATAGTTTCATGTGATAATAAGATAAGTAAAGAATTCTCTCAGTCATATGACATTAAATTAAAGTAAGAGAAGAAGAGAATAGTGGATAAAGAGACCGATAAAGGGAAAAATGGAAAGATTTATTTTCCCTTATGTGATAATTGTGGGAAGAAACACCTTGGTAATTTCCTAAAAGAAATGGGAGTTTGTTAAAAATGTAGAGAAAAATGTCACCAGGATCGTGATTGTAAGGAAAAGAAAGAAGTTGTGAAATGTTATAATTGTAAAGATATGGTACATTATGCAAATGATTTTCCAAATCATCAAGGAAATATGTCTCAGAAGAAGAAAATGGATCAAGTTCAGGCTTATGTTGTTACTACAGTCAAAGTGGAAAAATTAATATATTTTTTTATTCAAGAATTATATTCTGATTATAAGAAGAATGTGATATATATAAGGATTGTACTAAAGTAATTTTTTCATATTTTAATATGATTGTGTTAATCATCTATTCATTATGTGATAATAAGATAAATATTACGTTTTTAGGGGAATCTGATATTACAATTGATTTTGGAAATTTAATGACCTTTTGGAGAGAGTTTGGATAGAAGTATTTTGGATAACTCTAAAATTTGTAATGGATTAATTTAAACTTTTTATAGTATTGTTTAAGTTTAAAACATTTCTTATGATTATTTTTTAAATGTATAATACTATAGTTTTAGAAAAAAGATAGCATCCAGGTCAGGTGATAACCTGTTGCACCTGGAAAGGCCATGATACTTGAACCTACAACAGAAGGGAGATAATGGTGCATTGCCTACCACTGGCCTACGTGATGTCCTGGTTAGTATAACACAGTTTTCTTTATTTAAATTTATATGTTTATATATGGAACCTTATACGATTAAGATAAATAGAATATTTTTTCAGTTTTATTATCTTTTGAAGAGAAAGATGAGTTTGTGGTTGGAATTAGATAACAAATGAAATATTACATGTAAATGAAGTATGATTCCTTGGGTTCATAGTCTAGAAAGTAATTATTCAACTCTATTTAAAATATCATAAATGTTTTCCTAGTACTTTCTTTTTGCAATAAATCAAATGGTCCTTGGGATCATCGTACATTTATAGCTTCCAGATTGTTAAATGTCTCCTAATAATATTCTCTATCACTCTCCATCAGAACTTGATGGTTAGTTTTCTCTTCCATATCCATGTTTTCCTACACAGAACCCCAGTATGTGTTATTTCTAGTAACCTTCCCAACTACCTTTTATTATTTTAAAATAGAGGTCTCATTAAACCATTTTTTGATGTGGGATTTCAAATAAGATATTTTGAAATATCAAACCCCAAGTTTTCAATCCTGAGTATAAATTACAAGGTGGAAATTTTTTGGAGTAGATAATTTTACACCACATTCTTCTATGGTACACTTCCTTTTTAATAATTCAATAGTGTGGGATTTATACAACATCAAGTTCAAGCGCACCCCGACCTATCAAACTAGCCAGTTAAAAAGTAGTTATGAATAGTATTAACCAAATTTTGAATATTATATATCCCATATAATTTTAATATTCATATTTTGTGTTTATTACACATAATATAAAGACAAATTAAATTTTTTAGATAAAAGAGGTATTTTTCAAAAAATGTAGTTTTTCCACCTTTTAATAGAGAACCCTCTTTAAATCCAATATTTGACACTTTTATATATTCCATTTGAAAAAATTAAATTATTATTTATAATTGGGACATAATAATTTAGTTTAGGTAAACTTTTGGTACTTTTCTGATAACTTTCATATTTTGATGAATATAGAAAAATAATAAATTTTAATTGAAAACAACTTTTTTAATTAAAATAATTTATAGTGTTAAGTTATACATTTGAGTGATTTTAAATTATATTCAGATTATATTTTTATAATTTAATATAATTTATGTCCTTTGAAGTAATTTTATATTTAAATTTAACGTAAACACATGTCAATATTTTGATAGTTTTTACTTCTTAAGAACCCGCTTTCTAGTTTTGACAACAGAAATTAATTTTAAATTAATTTCATAGGAATTAATTTTAAATTAATTTCTACCAACTCTGTGTTTTGAATTTGTAAAAATGGATTCCATATTTGGAATCATAAGGTCCAAATTTTTTAAATATGTATCATTTATTTTTTGACATAATGAATAGTAACTTCAGTAATTATTTTTATTTACCGTGGTTAAAGGGTAAATCAAGTAAATAAGGGTACAAATAATATTATAATAATATAAAACTACCATAAAATGTGTCATAATCCTATTTTATGATATATTTACAACCATGGGAATCCTTGGGTCTATTTTCGGACCCCATAGAGCCACTTGGGTGTGATAATGACATATTATAAGAATTAATTTAAAGTAAAGAGAAATAAAACATAAACATGTGTCTTTTACTAAAACAATTTTAATATAGGCTTATATAAATGATATATATTTATATAAATAGTCATTAGAAATCAAGGTATTTTATTTATAATTTTAAAAATTAGATAAATATATTTATTTACAACACAATTATGATGCAGTGATTACCTCATTAATGAAAGATTCAAATAACTAAATCTAAAAAGATTAAAATAAATTTAATTTGAAAATTTTGATGTCATCCAATAATTTTTTTGGATGACATTGAAATATTAGGCATGATTTAATGACATTTTTCTAGATAATAATATTTTTTATGATTTTAACAAAAATCAATTACTAAATAGTGTCAAAATTGACATAAATGAGAATTTCAAATAAATACTATTTTATTAAATGATATAAAAATCCTAGAAAACTAAAGTTCAGAAAAATAACTTTTATAGTGATGTAAATTTCATAAATGATCTACGTTAGGTTCTCTTTTAATATTATAGTAATGATATTAACCATGTAGTATAAAAATACAAGAGGACATGGTAAGTGTTAACTTATTTTACGAAGGGTTAAATCTAAAATATAAGGTTAATTTTATGACCTAAACTTGTCTAAAACCTATTTTATGAGAGTATTTAGACCCACCCTCATATTATCCTATAAATAAATTAATTTTTATTAATTATAAACCAAAATTATTTTTATAATAAATTGATATTTCTAGCTTTTTTCTAAAGTTCCCCTCAACTCTTTTATAAAATAGAACCTCCCTTTCTCTTTAACTCACACCTCTAAAGAATTTTGGTTCAGAAAAACCCTACCCATTTCTCCTCAAATCCTACCTCAATTCATACTAGAGGACTAAATTTGGGAATAGAGTCATCCTAAGGATCTCTTTTATTCAAATCAAAAGAAAACACCTGAAGAAGTGATAATCATTTTATCCCTTCTTTCAAAGTTTTTTTCTTCTTATACTTCTTCATTCAATGTTTTTTCCATAAAAAAGTAAAAAATACACTATCATCCATATATTTATATGCTAATATAATCATTTAAAAACTATATTCTCAATTTTATCCAACCTACGAATAATAATATCACCATACGTGTGTGCGTACAGCTTATCGTCTCTACGTCGTGGTGTAATTTGTTATTCCACATTACTTTATTTGGAGTGGTATAATGATGAGTATAATAGATATAAATAATTAATATAAAATTATTATGATTGTTTATAATTAATATACCAACCATTTCCGTATCATTTAATGATTAAAGGAATGATATTGTCTCTCATTCGTACATACGGCCCACCATCTCCACGACGCGATGAGATTCATTCTCCACTTTAACCATCCAAGAATGACTATAAAAACATATATTATTAATAATTATGAAATATATTAAATAATAAGTATACTTTAATTATATATATATATATATTATTAACTTACTTCCATTCAATACGATAAGAAAACAGAAACATCGTTCATGCGTACGTACAACCTACCTTCTCCATAAATATTGTATTATATTTTATCTATCTATCTATTATATATATTTATATTTTGAATATATATGATATATAAATCATATTATAAATTCTGGATTTAATTAAACCCTAATCTAAGTAATATGACCAAGAATAACATGTTAAAACACGTATAATAAACAAAGCGATATCACCCAAAATGTTGCATTAACTTGTAATTGTTAATAAATGGATAACATAAAGTCATAAAAGAATAATATATGATAGTATAAATATTATTATGATTCTTATATAAGTTAATAATATGTTTAAAATCATTATACCGGAGTTTCGGACACGTATGGAGAGTATCATATCTAAGGTAAGGGTTAATTTCACAATCTCATTATTATTCGAGGTTGTTGATGTGTAAGTATCTACTAGGACATCTTTATCATCCATGTACATGTTTCTAAAAAGGTTTTCATAAATTTTTTACTATAATCCTATGGATGTTTAAATTCATTTTTACCCATGTTTGACTTTTATAAAATATTTTTGAAAGGAATCTTTGAGTCCTTTTCCAAATGAGGTACTTTATAGCCTTTTCAAAAAAATAAGGAAAGAATGTTTTTTTAACTTATACGAAGTGAGCGGATATTTTCCACCATTATTTCGCCTTATCATTTTTAATCTTTTCTTATAGGCTTACGAGGTTATTTTAAAAAGAAATTTTTTATTTTAAATTTACACGGCTTTTAAATATTTTAAAGTAAAAGGGTTATTTTCCTTAAAGAGTTTTAATGAATTTATTAAATTATTTTCATCTATGTAAACATCATTTGTAGGATTTTATACTTTTTTGAAGTTGATTTATTGTAATACAATCTTTCATAATGTATTTAATGAGTTATGATATTTTTTACTATGGATGTGCTGTTTTTATACCATTCATTGTTTATGGTTAAATTATTAACCTTTCCTATGATAGCTTTAATATGAATGTTTATGTTATGTTTCACCCTTTTTTATAAGGAATGAATTGGAATTACTATGTGACGGGTGGGGCCCACTATTTCCCCTCAATGCATCGGTAGGTCTCATGATACAAACTAGTGTCATGGAATAAGGCTTTGATAGAATATTTTTGAATGCTCTTAGTACAAGGCCTTGACGTATTAGATATTATGTCCAACATTATACATTGCATCATTATGAAATTAGTTATTACATGTGATTATTTGAATAGTATAATATCCATGTTTATGTTTTTATGGTAAAGTTTGATTTATTTTTTCCATATTATTTTCAATTATATGTTTAAAAAGATGTTATTTTTATTATACATCTTTCCTTAAAAGTTTTAAATCTTATGTTTAATTATTTACCCTTACTGAGAATCTAAGCTCACCCCTTTTATGTTTTATTTTTCCAGGATTTAAAGAAGTGTATTATGATTGATATGAAGGATTAAACTAAACAAATATAAATTTTCTTAAAGGATTATCTATGTTGTATTTTATGTTAGAAATTGTAACGTAAATTTCTTATATGTAGTATATTTTTCAAGACTATTAAACTGATCGGTAATTCAGGACTTGTTTCCTTATAATCATTCCATTGTATTAAAATAATGCACCAGCTCTGGGCTTCTGATGTTAGGGCGTTACACACATACCATGTCTCCTTATCATGTTTATTCTCATACTATACTTTTTTTCTCACTCCTTTCTTTATGTATTCCCTTGGTTTTCTTATACAGATTTAGGAACTAGAATTTATTTTAATATCTCACTATGGAAAATGAAATTAGTTTTCCGTTTTTTATGTTCTTTTTGATTTAATAGGATCATAGTTTTCCAAATACACTAGACTTTATGATCCATGAGTTATATTTATGGATATTTATGTTTATGAATCATGTAATAATATGTGTAAAATACTCGGGTCTCTATATTTGTTATGAGAGGATAGGTTTAGTAAACCTTTAGAATCTATGATGAGAAAGTGTTATCAAAATCTCTACGGATATGTCTAAGGATGAGTCAAATTATTGGGAAAGGTCATGGAATTTTGGTGAAGGGTATAGAGAGTGGTTTCTAAGTAATTACATCTCTATCTGAATATTACAAGTGGATGTGGATCTAAAATAGAGGTATCTAGGGTTATTAAATCTAAAAATGGTGAACGGTACTAGACTTGATCATCTCCTCATGTAAAAAACATGCCTTACTACACACTTTGTTTGACACTTTTAGGTTATATGATTTATAAATTCACTAACTCTTTATGACCCATCATAAAGGATTTTAATTGATGGTGACTATTAATAGCCAAGGATAAACCTATGGTTTCATAGATTAAGAAGGGAGGTGTCATGATTTAGTCATCCAATAAATGATTTTTCATGATTATGTGGTTTTCTACTATGAATATTGTTTCTCAAATGTTTTTTTGATATTATTAAATGGTGGGAACTAGAAGTAACTTGGTTAATATTGAATATGATAGACAATGTGTGGATGATCAACAAAATTGAATGATTACTAGAGTGAAGGATATTTTCATTATGCATATTTAGTTATCACGATATATGATTAACAATGTGCACCTTACCTAAATCTTGGGGTCACCAAATAAGACAAGGATTGAGCTCGTTGAGATTTTGGATGGTACAGACCATAAAGGAAATAATATTTAGTTTTCTATATATTGATAATGTGGGAAGAATCACCCAATGGATTGTGTCATAGGAACGAGAAGATGATTTAAGTGTGGAAAGGGACACAAAGAAAGTAAATTCCAATTAAAATAAAAAAATAATGAAATGTATGATAATAATGTTATCCATAAGGTATTATCATTGGATGAATGTTTTCAATGTGGAAATTATGGGCATTATCCAAATCGACATCCTATGGAGAAATCTCTTCAAGAGAATTAGAAAGGTAGTATGAGTAATAGTTGTACTATTGATGATGATGAGACCAAAAATGACATATCAAAGGTATGGTGTGTTATAATAGTATTGTTTATGTTAAAGATAAGAAGTATGATTAAATTGAGTTTTATTAATGTTAAGACATGATTCATATTTTATATTGTAGGAAAGAGGTATTAAGGGATAAGATAATGATTCCTAGTTAATGGTTTCAGAATGAATTGGAATGACTGAAGTGTTTTTTTATTGGAATTCAAGAATTATATTGTATTAATAATGAAATATATAGATATTTTTTATATCTTTTTCATTAAAAATTTTTAAGAATATATTGAATGGTACTAATGACCTCGAAAAGTGATTTAATTGAAAGGTGATATTTTATGGAAAACACATTATTAATGGAATATAACCCTTAATATGTTCCAATGTTGAGAAAATATTTTTTATTTTGGAAAAAGATGTGTTTGATATTGATAAAGTAAACTGGATAGTAATGATGACCATAGAACTGATTAATTATTTGTTGAAAAATTCATATATTTGATGATTGATGGAGTTTTAATCATTTTTTTTTTGTAAAATATATTCAATAATTTGAGGTTTACTTGATTAATGAAGAAGTATGTATGTTTTTATTGAGATTTTATGGTAATCCTGGTTATTACCAAGATTTAGGGGAATATATGAAAAGAGTATTCACATATTTGGTATGTGACCATTAAGAGCTACTTATTGATATTTGGGGGATTAATGATAAAGTAATTTTGTGAAATTTAGTGATCTTATTTATAACATTTGAATTATTTAAATTCCATATGGATAGAAATTTATGGAATGGTTTATGTTGAAGTTTTTGTGAGGTTTTAGATATTAATATACTATTTCACTCTATGAATATTTATGAATAACTTTTTTTAACCATTTTTTTATAATAAATAGTGATATAATGAATGAATTATCATTTTTTTATGGATATTATTATCTATTAGTGCTTCAAACATGAAGAATTCATCTCTTAGAGTAACATATTAAGTGTAAATTGATTAAAGAATAACCAAAGGATAAGATTTTTATTTTTAAATGTAATGAAATAAATTAAGTATATATTATTGTGAAAATTCTATAACTTTAGTAAAAGGATCTTGAAATAAAATATTATCCTATTATAATCATTTTTTATGATATCAATTACATTTTTCATACCTTTTTGGTTTATGGTTTTGTAGTAGTTTATTTTCTCATGATCATTCACTTTCTTATGATCAATGACTCTATCACTCCTCATCACTATTTGGACATTAAACTTTTTTCCATATTCAAATTTTTACTTCCCACATATTTTATCTTATTTTGAACCTATTATGTGATAATATAGATGACATTAACAGATCCCTTTTTCTCTTTTCAAGAGGAACTTTTATTAACCATTTTTATGATGTGGGTTTCTCAAAAATGAAATTTAAAATGGAAAACCCATGATTACCAAACACAATTTCAAATTTTGATGATGAAATTTATATAAGGTGTGTATAATTTAAAACCCTGAGATTTTTTGAAAAAAATAAAAAAAAAATTGTTTCTAGATATCTCACATTACACGAAATAATGAAATTAGCTTGCATTACATGAAACACCATTTAATCAAGGGGGTATTAGTGTGAAGGGCATGGGATAGATTATGTACTACCTATAGGGAAAACATGATTTGGAGGTTATCAATGGCTGCTCCCTGTGTTGTGGGATCATTATAGGTTATTATTGTTTTGGTTCACGTGACAATAAAAGAACCCCCTCCCACTTGTCGAACTCTCTATGCATCCACATCCCCAAGCTTCTTGGGAATTCCCAATAGATCTTTGGTCGGGGTGACATCAATTTTTAGCAATTCAAATGGGGGTGGTCTTCAAGATTTCCTAGGATTTCTTATGCCCAACATATCCTTTAAGGAGGCCAACTCTCATCCTTATCCATCCCGGCGATCCTCAACCCCACCTAGAAGGAATTATTTGATATTATTAGGCTGGAAAAGTCCCCTGATCAATGAATTTACATGGTCTACACCAATGTCAGGCTTACTTCCAAGTCCTAGAAATATAAGATTCTCTCTCATCTCATAGGAAACATGTGGGGAATGTGTCTATGGTGCAAGGATATACCAAATGAATTCAACTTTATGCTATAAATAATCTATTATCATGTGATCCCTACAGAGCTGACAGTTAAACCCAAGGGTGTGCATCTTTCCTCTAAGTTAACATGTTTTCTATCTCTTTCAGAGGAGTCCACTCTACACCAATTCATCCAAAGTGGGTGGCCAGCCTTAATTATGGTGGATTTAGTTGAGTTCATGTCTTCTTCTCAATAGGTGGACTCCTTGGATGTTTTTTCTCAGAACTAGTTCTGTAGCTATAAAAAACAATAAGGATGAGAAGTACTGAACGATCCTCCTAGTGGATGAGTGTTGGTGAATTTTTCAGGTGAAGAACCAGGCCCGACATGGTCCTTGTCTCTCTAGTCTGTCTATGGTGGTGAAGTCCCGACGCCTCATGGAAGATCTGGTAGGTCTTCTGAAGCAACGGGATGAGGAACCCTCCCTCGGGAGATACTTCCCCAGCAACCTCTCCTATGGCCTATCTAGACCCAGGAAGATGAGCCATTGGGTGTTTTGGTCCCCTCCCACCAATGGTCTCAATCTCAACATTGATGGTACATGTAACCAAGGAATCATGTGTGGTGGGGTTGTGGTTTGTGATGTTAATGGCTTGGTGATATTTTCCTTTAACACTTTTTATGGGGCTTGTGACTCCCTTAGGGAGGATAAAATGGAAAGGCTTAATGCCCTTACACTTTCATAATCAAATAACATCATCCTTTCTACTATAGAAACATAATCCAAAAATATTTTTAGCTCCCTCATTGGTGTTTCAGCTTCTCTATGGAAAATAACCTACATGACCATCGAGTGCAAGTAACTTCTTTCCAATGACATGGAGATCCTACATATGTTCCCTGAAGGCAATCATGTGGCAGATTACATGGAATCCAAGGCTACCCAAAACCACCCCCTCATGGATTTGTATACCTTAGGTTCCCTTTCCATGGATGGTGTGGATTTTTTTATCAGGGATTCTCTTAGGATTCATTTATTTTTACCACCTTGATGTTTTATTTCCCTTTTCTTCAATAATAAAATAATAAAATATTGAGTAATAAAAAAAATATACTATTAAAATATTATTATGATAGTTTCCACTTAGTAATTGTAATGGAAGTTATGAATAGTATTAACTAAATTATGAAAATAAATGGTAGGACTATGTATATTAAATTAATTCTTTAGTGACCAATTTATTATAAATTAAAATAAAGACCTTTTAAAAATAAAGAAATTATTTTTCTAAAAAAATTATTTTTATATGCATGAATGTTTTTTACACAAATTAATTAAAAAATAACTTTTTGTGTTTTATAATAATGAAACTTATATATTATATATTCAATATAATATTTAAAATTCATCTTATGAGTTTTCTTAGAATGATATAAAATAGATCCAATTTTACGCTTAAAACTATATATTCCTAAAAAGTAGTTTTGTTGTATTTTGTGCCATTTTTAAAAAATAATTTTTTAAACATTTAGAAAATTAATTTTTAAAATCATCATTTCAAAATTATCTTAGGTTGAATTTTCTATAATTTTCTTCTAAGATAAATTTTTTGATGAATGGTGAAAAATACTGGTTTCTATTAAAAATTATCATTTATTTTAAACTATTAAAAACAATAAAATTGTTTTATGATGGTTTTAAAAGTAAATTTAGTTCCGTTAAATCTCTATTAATCCAATTTATTTCATTTAAATTAATTTAATACTTAATTTTATATAAAAACTTTTTAAGCTTTTGAATATTTTCTCTTTGGAAAACCACTTTTACATCGTGTATGCGTGTATAATTTTAAATTAAAATTTTCCACTTCGGTGAGTTGAATTCAGAAAAATGTATTGAATATTTTGAATAAGACCAAATATTATTATATAATATGGTCATATTAATTTAAATCATAATGAATAGTAAATATTGTAAAAAATATTTATAGCAGTTAAGGTAAAAATGGGTTTACTGGGGGATAAAATGAAACGATAAGGGTTAAAAATGACACAAAACTTATCCCACACACATTTTATGGACATATTTCAGCATTTTAAACTCTAAAGTTTGATAATATATATTTTTGGATCATTTTTCAGGGAAAAATGTGGGTGGAATTATTTCTTTTCAAAAATTCCAAGTGTGTCCTCTCCCCTATTTATAAAAGGCCACCCCATCTCCTATCCTTTCCACACATCCAAACCTCATTGTTTCAGCCAATACCTACCCGAATCATGTAACTAATTCCCTAACCAAATCCTATAATCCTTTTTCATAAATTAAACCTATGAAATATTTTGTTATGAACCAAAAGAAGAATTCTGAAGAACGGGTGACGTCCTTAACTGAGCGTTTTATTTTATTTCATCATCGACCGCCTTCAAATATTATTAAAAATGATGATATATTAACCTCATTATATAAATATATTGATATTTTATTTTGTTAATGAAATAAAATAAAATCATCTCCTCCACCCTCAAATGGGGAATGCAATTTTTGATTGAGTGTACGTCATATTACCGCATCGCGAACTAACGTAATTCATTTTCCACCACCACTTCTCGAATTATGATATAATGATGTATCTAATTTTAATATATTATATATATATATATGATATAATTATAATTATTTAATTATAATCTCACATGCACATTCTTAATTTCCATTCTATATGGTATACGATAATGTCCCTCGTGTGTTCTGTGGACTATCACCTCGTGAAGAAATGTGATTCATTTTTCACAAATGCTTTACATAGAAGGTAAAAAAAGATATGTTTAATGAATATATTTTTTTATTTGTAACCCTATAAAAAACTTATATGTAATTTATGATAATATATATTCATTTTATTTAATATTAATAAAATTATTATCACATCACGATTGTTCTTCTATGTAACATAGTATGCAATAATATCATAAGAGTATTTGTCTCACTGAAAGGTCATAACAGTTCCCCACTATGATAAGACCCTATAATTTCCATGAATGTATTCAAAAATATATTCTCTATAACCATATCAAATCATTTTGGGTACAAAAATGATATGGCCTACCAGGTGTGGAGATTCCTAGGTCATTGAGGCACCTTCTCATGGTATACACCCTTGGTAATATCCAGCGTAAGATATTATTAGAATGAGACCCACCAGTTATAAATCCATATTTATATGGGTAATTTTATGTCCCTCTATGTGGATTTATGTATTGATCCTTATACATTAATATTATTATTAATTAGTATTATGAGTCATGAACTTTGATGTATTGATGAAAATGGTGATTCCATATGCTCGCAACGAGGTAGGATGTGTTGGGTGCATCAAGAGTAATTTTTCACAAATGAATAATGAGAGAAAGTATTTTTACCTTATGTTATTTAATGTATATTGATATCTAAGGGCCTTATATGGAAATGATATAGCCTAAATAAATCCATGACCATGGTTTTCTATAAGCAAGTTTGATTTTTGGAAAGTCAAAGAAAGAAATATTGCGAACATTTGTTGATGTAACCGGCGTGGAACCTACTTTATTATAGATATCATAATAAAAATATTATATTATACTGAATGGTTCTGTATGAGGTATTATGTCATTGAGGCATTAACTTCTTTCTCTATGGGTGCCTTGGCATGTTTCTAGATGTTAATGCCACTAACAAAGAGGCATAGATGGTGATACACTAAGTATATCCAGAATATCAGTTAAATAATATAATAATATTTATTATTTGAAACTTTGAATAATAATTATTCCCATATAGGGTTTAAAAATTATTCATGTTTACTTGATTACATATATTCCATCACCGGTTATTCAGAAGAATATTATTTCTATAGAATATTTAATAAATATTTATTTTCTATTTATTGAATATAATATTTATTTATTTATTGAATAATAATGTGGTGACATTTATTTATTAAATAAATATTCATAATAAAAGACTTCATAAATATTATAGAGGAATGGAGGACCAGGTTTAATATTTCGATGAGAAATACTATATATTATAGATTATTTAAATAAATAATATTTAATTTTATTTGGTAGTTTAGTGAATTTCAAGAAATAATGATATTATTATTTTTATTATATACATGGGGTTCTACAGGGATTATGGAATTGATAAGGGAACATGTGAAATTATAATTTTCTAAACCTAGCAGTATATAAGTCTAATTATAATATTTTTCTTTAGAGCTAATTCATTTTGTGTTTTTCCCAATTAGATCGAGAGAGAATCCTCTAAAATCCCTAGAGTGATCCCTCTCTTAGAATGATATCAATAATAGAGAGTTATACTCATCCACCATCACTCTCAAGACTAGAGAGATCAAATATAACCCTTCCTTTAAGCGATTCTCGAGGTGAACAAAGGTGGATGAAGCAAGCATTAGGATCTTCTATGATAGCACAGAAACATTACTACGATGAGGTTCAAAGGTTCATAGAACATGTGTCGATCACCACAGGGGGTAATATACTCTTCAATCCTAAAATAAAACAATGGTACAATATAGTGATATTTTTAGATCCATTAATGAAGTAAGAATTGTTTCTAAGGTAATTCTTTAATTACATATATTAATTATTAATAATATATAATCATCCAACCCTTTGGTTATAGAGTTTATATATTTTCTATATTATTTGATTCAATTCCATTAATCATGGTTTTTATCATCGTGAAACTCTCATATTAATCATTCATCATGAAAAAAATAAAAGTTTGGCATGCCCCGTCAAATGCTTCTGCTGCACCCAGAACCTACAAGTGGTATCAGATCAGTTTCATAATTATTTATAATTATTTAAATATCATTGATTAATTTATTAATTTTTCATTAGTTTTAAATTCCATTTTAATAATTATTTAATAAAAATTGTGATATATTATTTATTTCTCTACATTTATCTATAGTATAATCAAATAGATTAATTTTATGAATGAAATAAATTTGAATATCTCATCCAAAGGTGCTGACGAGTATGACTGGAAAACACAAGAGTACATTAATAATTCTAAATTACTTAAATCAATGTGAATTTATTATATTAGGTGAATTTAATTATATATTATGTGTTAACTGGGCCAGCCTGATACATAGTCAACCATAGTACATTCTGTGTAACTTCTGTACACGATGTGTAGTCCTTTAGTCACAAGAAGGCCACATATCCTTTTACATGGTCTATATGACAAGTGATTTCGTAACTCAAATACCACATTCTATATATCCCATGTAAATGATGTGTACTATAACATTTTCAATGTAATGGTTACATGTTGAGGATAGATAGTGAGAATAACAAAATTTCATGTAGCTTCAATTTACATGTCGTGTACTTTTACCAAACTACATAGAATTGAAAATTAATTTATTATACTTTTAAAACCTTATGAATATTTGTTTCATGTGGTAATTAAGATTATAGTATCTACTATGTGATGGGTTATATATATTTCTATTTAGTTTTTCATAATGTTCGGTTATACATACCATGTATAAGTCATATTATAGTCATTAATCTACGTGTATAGAATTATATCACGACAAGTAAATTTCATGCTATTTTTATGTTCCTTATGCTGATATTATATTCCATGAAATTATGTGATAAGTCATGTATGCCACATTTCACTAGAGAAAACAATATACAAGTATAATACACATTGGGTAGTTCGGACGGGTACTCACTGTATTACCTCCAAGGTACATATTTTTGTACATAGGTAATTTTTAATAAATTTATTTTAATTTTTTATAATTAATATGTATGAGAATCTCAAGAAAATTCATATGATAATTAAGATAAAATAATTTATTAATTTAAGAATATAACTAATTAATTCAAGTATGATTTATCTTAAATAAGAATGATTAGAATTGAATGCTAAATTTATTGAATGTGTAATTCATTGCATGCATGTGGATGATCATGATACAAGACCAAACCATTATATGTGATTGGTTTATTTTAGTTTATTATTAAATTAATTGTTGGAATGTATTTGATTCATCCTCTCATTATGTAAGGGATTATGTACCCATGGTTTCTTTTATGTAAACCCATTAACCAATCCTTTGGTTCCCCTCACCTTTGTGTGAATAAATGCATATGTAATGCACGGAGCTCCCAAGATGGTGAAGGAAGTTCAAGTTTGGATCCTGGGATAAACTAATATAATATAGATATATAAGTGGACAGGTGGATAGCTATAACATGAACCATAAATGATTCAGGGTGTTTTTTTCCTTGGGTTTAAGGTTATTTTATCAGCCTCTATGTAAACTAACCATTCATAAAAGCTCATGATCATACCACTATATTATTTAATTTTTTTCAATTTTCATGGTTATTTCATTAAGGATGTTTTATCATTATCATATGAATTAATGAATTAACAAGCATACAAGATAGAACTAAAAAATTGAATTTTGAGTAAACATTATCTAAGACATCATTAATCACTTGAGTAAATCCACTTAATATTAAAAAAACTAATATAGATAATAATTATAAATTTACACATAAAAGATAAAATACATCAAATATATATATTAAGTTAGTATATCCTTCCACTACTTTAGTTAAAATTAAACCATAGTTTAAATTTCTTAACCAACCAAATTTGGGGTGATTTCAATTATTGGGGAATTCTAACTTAATGTTTTGGGTTGAATTTACTTAGTTCACATCAAAGATAGATTTCCAAAGTAAGACATGGTGTAATAGGGAGATAAAAGGTTGAGGAAATCCAATTTAAGTATTTCAGGATTGGGGATTCCACTCAAAATATCAATGAATAGTGAGTTAATGTTGTTGGAATTTGGAATGACTACCTAAAACCCTTCCAATTTCTTGACCAGACAAAGTAGGGGTAATGAGAAGGGTAATATTGATCCTTTCTACTAGAATATCCAAGAAATTATATATTACGAAGCCAATGGTGATTTCTATTAGGTATTTATAAAATATTGGGAGATTAATAAATATAATATTTATTTATTTTTCTAAATTTTATCAAATAAATTAATAAAACACTTCTCATCTAATTTAAAGAATCAATAATAAAAATGACTTCAAACATATCACTATGATCCATTCCTAAGAAGGATAACCTTCTCACTGGGACAAATTTCCCAGAGTGGAAAAAGTGCTTATGTGTTATCATATTCCATGAAAGGAAATGGTATGTGCTGGAAGAACCTATTCCTGAATCACCTAGTAAAGAGGATAGTGAGAGAGAGTTATCTTTCTATGAGAAACATTGGAACCATTCCACATATTTTTAGTGTTTCATGCAATCATCAAAGACTAATAATCTTCTAAATAAACATGAGGATAAGGATGTGTATGGCATGATGTCTCACTTTTGGGGTCTCTATCCAGAAAATGTGGGACAAAAGAGATATGACATCTCCAATTACCTATTTATAACTATTCTTAGAGAGTTGATGCCAACTGGGCCTCATGTAGTCAAGATTATTGGAAACATTGAATGATTAGACATATTAGGGATTAAATTCCCAGATGAGTTGCGTAGAGATATCATAATTTCCTCACTAACCAAGTCATCTAGTTTGATTGTTAATTATAATAGGATCAATAATGAGAAGAGTCCTTCAAAAATTATTACTCTTCTTTTCCATGTGGATAGGACATGAGGCATGAAAAACTCATGGTACTTAAAGTGATTAATAAAAGGAAGAACAAGGTGAAAGGATCCAAGACTCATAACAAGTATAATTCTCCTAAACAATTTCTTCATAAGAAGATAAACATCTAGAGGTTGGGTAAAGAAAAGTAAGCAATATGTTTTTTATATGGAAAAAAATTTCCACTGGAAGAGAAAATAAACCTAGGAGAAAGGGGAAGCTAAAGGTGTTTTCATTGTCAAATGTAATGTTTCAATATTTACAAATTGGGAATTAAATATAGCATATAGTTCTCACATGTGTATCAAAATATAGGAACCAAGTAGATTTATATAGAATTATAGAGGAGAGGTGGATTTACAAGCTTCCAATAGTTTAAGGTTGGATGATCTAACCATTAGTGACTACCACCTTTCATTTAAAACCAGAATGATATTGGTTTTAAGATATTTTTATTATCTAAAAACTATTACCAAGAACATAATTTTTATATCATGCCTAGATTAAGGTGGTGTTATTTTCAAAATTTTAAATAATTTTTTTTTCTTTTATAAATACAACATATGCTATGGTATGGTGCATTTAAAAAATTGTATTTATGTATTGAATTATGAAAAGTGAGTATTTTTAATAGATAATGAATCATGTTTACATGACTCATATTACACCAAGATATGGTATAACCATATTATTTAGGTAAATGAGAAGTGTTTTACAAATCTCTATGAAAATGGTTATTTATAATCTTTTTATCTAAAACCAATTGAAACATGTAATGCTTATTTACAAAAAAAAATGACTGAACTTTCATTTAGTGGATAGTGTGGAAGGGCCATATATAGATTCTATGATTGGTACACTCTGATATTTGTGGAACATTTCAAGTGAAATCTATAGGTTTGTATTCTTACTTCATAACCATTATTTATGAATTGATTATATGTGGATATGTCTACTTGATGTGGTATAAGTCTGAGTCCTTTAAGTAATTCATATAATTTAATAATGAATTAGATAATCTAATTCTAAAGAAGCTTCAATCAGATTGAGGTGTTGAATATCCTAACCAAGATTTTATTGATGTTTAATAGGAGTTTGGGCTTCTATCTCAACTCACTTCACCTTACACACTATAGTGGGATGGTGTTAGTGAAATGTGTAACAGTACCTTGTTATATAATGTAATGTTTATGATGAGTCATGCAGATCTTCCATTATTCTTTTGGGTTATTCATTACAAATTGTGGCATACACACTAAAATTACTACCAACTAAATCATCAAATGGAATTACTTTGGATTTATGGAGTATAAAGAAACCTTTTTATCACTTATTCATGTATGAGGTTATGAGCCTTTTGTTAAGGCCTTCTCGAGCAACAAACTAGAACCTCAGGGTAAAAAGTGTATACTT
Source organism: Viscum album (assembly GCA_963277665.1). NCBI lineage: Eukaryota > Viridiplantae > Streptophyta > Magnoliopsida > Santalales > Viscaceae > Viscum > Viscum album. The sequence continues at coordinate 1,835,692,124 of OY728160.1, read as the reverse complement.
ATAGGGTATATTAGGGGAAAAATGGATACTACCTATAAAAACCATTATACAATAAAGTGATTATTTCCAGAAAAGTTATATTTCTTGATAGGGATCACACCCTTATAAAAATATAGTGGGAGAAAGATTGACATTGATGAATATGATGCTCAAGATACCCAAGAGTTGGTATAGGAATAGATTCTACATATCCCCATTGAAGAAGTAGTTCCTAAAACACAATTCTTTAATAGGATTCCTTGAGAGTTAAGACAAATAGAGAGATATATTTTTCTAGTCACCGAAGATAGTGACTCGTTATTGGTAGAAAATGGTGAACCTCTCTCCTACAAAGAGGCAGTAAAGAGATCAAAACCTGTATGATGGAAAGAAGCCACAAATTCTGAAATGGATTCCTTGTGTCAAAACTAATTTTGGTTTCTAGTCGATACACTATTTGATGTAAATCACATAGTCTAAAATTGGTATTCAATAGAAAACTGGACATGGAAGGTATGGTAGTGGCTAAATGGTTTAAACAACACCAAGGAATTAACTATGATGAATCCTTTTCACCATTTCCTAGGTTTAAATCCATTAGAATAATACTTTCTATAACAACATACCAAGACTATAAAATTTAGAAGATTTATGTAAAAATATAATTCCTTAATGTGATCCTTTAGAAAGATGTCTACAAGACACAACCGAAACGTTTTATGACTCCAGGTAATGCCAAAAGGTTATGTAAGTTATATAGACTCATTAATGGATTAAATCAAGCATCAAAGTCATGTAACATTAAATTCTATGAAGATATAAAATAATTTTATTTCATTAATAAAAATTTCTATTTATGTGTTTATAATAGGTTTAGTGGGAATGTGGTTTTTATCCTAGTATTATATTTTTATTACATATTACTTATTATAAATGACATATCATCCTTACATTCATTTAAGTATTGGTTAAGCAAGTGTTTCTCCATGAAGGACTTGGGTGAAGAAGCCTATATTCTAGGTATTAGTATCATTAGTGATATATCCAAGAGGTATCTTTGACTAAGTCAAAGAAAATACATTAACTGGATATTAATAAGATTTAGTACAGAACAATCCAAGAGGGTACTAGTTCCAGTGTCACATGGTATATATCTTTTTAAGAAAATATTTCCTTAAACACAACTAGAAAAAGAGATAATTAGTAATATCACATACGCTTATGTGATAAGATTAATCTTGTGTGACATGTTATGTACTATAATTGGTGTTTCCTAAGCATCGAACATGGTAGGGATATATTAATCTGATCCATGAGAACAGTTTTAGTATACTGTGATGTCTATGCTCAAGTATTTGAGAAGAACTATGGATATGTTCCTGGTGTATGGAGGAGATGAGGAGATATCCATCATGGGTTATACTGATGCTAGTTTTCCAAAAGATATGAATAATCTAAATATGTAGTCAGGATATGTTTTATATCTCAACTAAGGATCTATGATCTAGAAGAGTTCAAATTGAAGGTTCCAGTAATAATGAAAGAATCATATGGGCCATTCTAAAAATTTATTTCCTTCATGGTCAATGATTAATCCAAGATTTACACTACAATAAATGACATGATCATTGGAATTCATTAATATAATATAGTCAATAGATAAATCCCATAACAAAACCACGGGATCATCGCATATTATTTATAACTAATTTATGTAATCATAGAATTACCTTGTAAAAAATTCTTTCTTTACTGATGGAACTAAAAATTTCTATATGTTGTATTGTAATTTAATTTTAATAATAAAGTGTATATTCCCTCCATTGGTGATCCACACATGTTCCATGAACCTCTGAATATCACCATATGAATCTCCAAGTGCTATCACAGAAGATCATATCGCATGTGTTGTTTTCCTTTGATCACCCCTAGAACCTATTCACAGAAGGTTTCTCTTATATCTCTCTAGACTTAGGAGTAGTGGTGTAGGAGTATATCACTACATTATTTAGAGTGTTCATAGAGAAGGACATCTCTAGGGATTTTAGAGGATTCTCTTCAGATCTCATTATGCACAACACAAATTTATTGGATCTCTTAAAAAATAATATTATTGGGTTTTTATACCATTAGAGTTATAAAATAGTATTTGAAAATGGGTCCTTTATTATTTACATAATTTTTATAGAACCTCATGTATATAATAATAATAATATTTTTTTACATGTGCTAAACTCATGAATTAAATTAAATATTATTCAACCAAATAATATTGTATATATATTATTTCTCACCCAACCATTAAACTCAGTCCAACATTCCTCGATAATATTTATCAAGACTTGAATAATGACTATTTATTTAAAAAATAAATATCACTTCATTATTCTCTAATATATAAATAAATATTATATTCACTAAAAAGAAAATAAATATTTATTAAATATTCTACCCACATAATATTCTCTCAAATAACTAGTAATAGAATATATGTGATCAACAAAACTTGAAAAATTATTAAAACATGTGTGGGAATAATATTTATTTAACTTGTTAAATAATAAATAATATATAATTACACTAAGATCACTACTAAAAAAGGCACCTATACCCATGGTTCTGAATTGTGGGTATAACCCCCAAAATCGTGTGTATAGCTATACCCACAATTTTGGGAACCGTGGCTAGTTAAGGCACCAATATATACATATACCCATGGTTCCTATACAAACTATGGGTATAAGTCACATGGATTATTCCATAACCTTGGTTTCAATAAAACTGTGGGTATAGATCTATACCTTAGGTTTAAAAATTATTGGGTATATATATTCCCATAAGACAACCTATACCAACGGTTTATAGAACCGTGGGTATAGGTAATTGTTTGCATTTGAAAACAGCACCACCATGGCTTCTTCTTCATGCTTCTTAACCTGAAAATCATATAAAACATACAATATACGTTCAATGCAATATAAATTTTCTACATTTATAATCCAACCAACAACTTTTAATTATTTTCAAGTTATATAAAATAATAAAACATAAATATACATTCATAAAACAAATCAATTTAAGTCATTACAAAACTGAACAATTCTTCTTCATTCTAAGTCAAAAATGGAGGGGATCAATATATCCCCCTTTATAAAAATCCTCATCCTCAACATCATTATCATCATCAACAACAATAACATCCTCACCGATATCATCATTTGGAGCAGCAACATGATCAATATTATCATCACCACCACCTTCATCTTGATCGCCACTAGGAACCTCATTTTCATTAGTTGAGGCATAATTTGAAGAACTAATTGATTCCTTATATGAATCCATAGTATTATCATCCTTTGATGGAAGTGATTTACGTATAAGTGACATAGATTTCTGGAATTGTTCGGTGATCATCATACTTCTTTCACTCTCTCGTTTACTTCTTTTGCGCTCCTCTAAAGATTTTTTTTCTTCAACTGCTTCTGCATGAGCACATTATAGATCAAGTTTCCAAGAGCAGTGATAGGATACCAATGAGGACCAACGCCTAGATGGGATGATGTATTTTCTTAGTCGACATTGAATTGTGCCCTAGTGCTTGTCACCTAATACCTGACTCGAATTATCATTCAGCCCAAATTTGTCATATTATTTATCATCAAGGGACTCTAGGGATGTCTGGTGAAAATATAAAAAATTTATTTAATTAGTTTTATTTTATAAATATTTAAAATATAAATAAAAAACTTACAACCTTTTCTTGTGTTTTTTCACTTACTACACTTCCATCTTTCTTATTTTTACTTGAGAAAAATAATTTAGCTCAAGGTACATGACCTTCAATGCCAAATATAGCTTACTGAAAATGAAATTGATTAATATACATATATTAATAATTTAAACATTTTATAATATTATATAATAATAATATTAAATAACTTTAAAATAAATGAAAAAAACCTAATTAATGTGATAAACATTCATGAAAAATTCATATAAAAAAGCTAATCATAAACACTTTAAAATTTTAGGTACTCATTATGAATATTCAATAATGTTTAATATGAATGATTTATATTCATTTCACAATAAGAACTCCATATTATTCCTTATATGGCTAATTTTCCATTAGGCCTAATGACATAATGTCCAATTGGACAATTGACTTATTAGCCTAATTGCCAAGTGGCCTATTAAACCTATAGGCCAATGGTCCATTATACCAATTGATCATTAGTCCTATAGGCCTAATTACCAATTAGACATTATTCATATCATCCAATTGGCCTTTAGGTCTAATGGAATAATTTCCAATTTCCCATTATTCATATAGGCCTAATGACCAATTTTTCAATTATGCCTAATGGCCAATTCTCCTATAGGCCTAATAGAAAATTTTCAAATAGGATAATTGGCCATTATGCCTAATTGGAAAATTGGTCATTAGGAATAATGTTCATGCAGCCTATAGGCCTAATGGAAAACAGGCCTATAGGCCTAATGGAAAACTATCCTATAAGCCTAATGACCAATTTTCTTATAGGCCTAATGGACAATTTACCTACTGTCCTAATGGCCTATTGGCCTATATACTTAATAGGACAATTTTCCATGAGGATTATATGCCAAGTGAAAGGGGGTATTTTCAACATTTTATTAAATGGATTAATGATAATAAAATTTAAAATTCAGCATACAAAGCTAACTATGTAACAATATAAATAAGGACATTATTTTAATTCAGATTATGTACTCGGTGCTTCTCATGCTCGGTAATGGTAGTGTTCCCCAATGTGTGTAGATATCTCATTGAAACTTTTTTTTTGTTTCTTCCTAATTCTTCCTAGAAAAATACAATATATGTAATAAAAATTAAAATTTATATGAAAACCATTAAAGATTGGGAAAACTATAAACTCGTCATTCTTCCAATGTGCAATCATTTTTTGATATTTAGTTTTTAGACAGTTGGGGAATATTGGAACACCCTCTAAATTAGAAAAAAAACTCTTCTATTCTAACCAACATATAACTCATGCTTGTATGATCTCTATAAATCCCCAAGATACATTAACCATTCAGTCTTAGCAACATATTAGTGTGTAAATTTAAACTGACTCTACAACAAACATGTTATTTCATATAAACACAACAATAATAAAGATATAAATTTATAAAATTTTCTTACCCATACCTTCTCCAATGCTCTATCTGGATGTGTTTATTGAGATTTCTTCATGAGACCGGTTCCACCAGAATGATATTTTGGTACTTGTCCAAAGTGGCCATGAAACTACTACACTTCCTTGCACTTTTACCTACCATATGATTTTCTTCATTTTAATCTATCATTATTTGTTATTGGAGATTCCATGCTTCCTGTATATGAGTTTGAGCATGTCTTCTAGAAGAAGATCCCACTGAATAAAAAAAGAGAGGGGATAAGAATTAATTCATGGTACAATGGGAAAAAAATTAAGTGATATAATTTGAAACATTTATAATAAAAAAACAAGCTTTAGGCTACTCAATATACTGTGATAGATATGTCGGTTATCTGGGATTAGTAACCTCTAAAGGAAGTTTCAGTTCTAATGCATGATCTTGGTTGTCTTCATGCACTAGAGTGCAAGATGAAACAATAGACTCATCAGATATTGGATGGATGGTAGGAAATGGAGGCAGCATAGACATGGTAGAATATGGGTAGTATGGTGGGGAATACATCATTTTATATGGATATCGTAAAGTTGGGAACATATGTGGAGGTATTATAGTCATGGTATGGGAAGAAGAGGCTAAATGAGATGATGGAGGCATTAATGGGATCAAACCTGGAGTCGGGATAGACAAGGTATGTGAATAAGATGGTATCTGAGATGATGATGGAGGTATTTATAATAATTACCCTAGAGACTCAAGTGGATGATGGAAAGGTGTGGTATATGGGGTTTCCTTTGGTGGGTCAGTGTGGGAATGGGTATGATGGGTGCAACATCTATGTCTAAGAGAATCTCTACTCGGAACCATGTGAGCATGATGAGGAGTCAACTCTGGTGGAACTAAATGTCTCTAAAATTTTTGATAAAGAATATTAATACGCCATTATATGTAATGAAGAATAAAAATATTTCAATTATTATCCTCATTGAGGGAATTGAAGGAGGAAACAGACACTCATCCACCAATCTATCAGTATAAAGTAGTCATTTCCTTATATGTTTTGAAGTATTTGGCATAATCTTCATAAGAATGAAATGTACATTTTTTAGAAACATTTTTTTAAATCATGCATACAACTTAGAAGTCAAATAAGTCATAGGTAGTTTCACAACATCTTTTATTAAAAATTATTTAAAACCATAATATACATTCTTTAAAAACATATTTTAAACCCAGTTTTCTAAATTGAAATGAATCTAATTAAATGAAACAAAATCCGAAATCACTAAAACAAACATATCATTCCAAACTAAAACTAAATTAATGTAATTACTTTAATACTAAACTGAGAAACTCATGTCAAGATAAACTGAATGAATATTGAACATATATGGTTGATTCTATATATTACATACCACTACGTCAGGTTCAACATAAACTCTCACAATGGGACAATTTGAGTCATAAAATGAAATATTTGTTTCAGTACTAATGGGGGTTTTAGTGGTGGAAATTTCATCACCAACATCATGAAAAATATTTATTCGAATAACTTCATTAATGACAACGTAATCAGGTCTCAGATGATCTTCCAAATAAAAGACTTGTTTTTCTGTTAATTCTAAAAATGTGTGGTTCATCGGTATGTAGTAACTAACTCATGTCAATAACTATAAATTCAAATTCATTAATAAATGTACCCCATTACATCATTGAATCAAACCATTTACATGTAAGAACCCAGTTCTTAGTTTTGAGGTACGGGCTTCTTATTTTCTCTTTTCCTTAAGTATTTTTTAGAAAATAAGGAAAATGGGGGAAAATCCTAAATTTTAGAAGTACACACCATGTACTTTTCCACACTTTGTGTACTTTTGTCCGTGTGGGATGAGTACATGGGGTGTGTGGCCATGTCGGTGATAAAGGGTTTAGAAACCGACTACACATCGTGTAGTGGTCCTTTACACGTCGTGTAGTCAGTCGGCAGGTGATTAGTAAGGTGGTGGCCAGCTGTGCGACAGAACGCACCGTGTACTCAGGAAGACACATTGTGTAGTCATGTCGGCAGATGAACAGTTCCACACTAGCGGGAATCTGCCAGTGGAACAGTTAAAAAATGGTAAGTACACACCGTGTACTTGTAAATACACACCGTGTACTTTGTTTTTTCACTTAAAATGGGCAGTAGCCTCACCTGTTCACAGGGAAGGCTTAGAACCGGACAAGATCTCGGGAGGGGATGGCCGAATATTCAAGGATATGTCGATCACGAACAGGGAATCTGATTCTACCTTTGTCAATCTCCTTGGAACCGCATGGGTAAGCCCTCTCATCTCCTTGTGTAGTTCTTACCAATTCTTACTCTATTGGAAGTTATTTGAGGTTGAATTAGAATTATTTTTCGTCAGATATACATCGTTCTTGGGCGTTTCTGGAATCAATGTTCGCGTATATCGTCCGTTGGTGATAAAGGTAGGTGGCTTGGTGTTTATTTTCCAACAGTCGTGCGTTTTGTATGTTTCTAAGCTACGAACCCATATTTGGCGTGTCGTGTGGCTGAGGCCATGGCTATTTTAAATACCTAGAGTTTAATAGGTAAATAATTGTAGTAATAAACTACTTTATGGGATCATTGCTTGGATCCAGGACCACCCCGGGGGTGTGTTCCTCTGTTTAGCCGTTTGGCCAGGATACCCGAGGGTATGCCTTTCAAGTGATGATTGTAGAATTGCCTTGAGAGGAATTTCTTGTCTACTTCTTGTTACATGTTGGGCATGGCCCGTTTACCTGTTTAGCCTGAGGGAAGTGTTTTGATTAGCCTGTGGGCACCGTACTACTTAGCCTGTGGGAAACTTCTTCTGTTCCTATGGGAAGTTGATTCTGTGCCTGTGGGCGACACTTCTTATGCTCGTGGGCAATATCCTTATGCATGTGGGCAGATTCTTGTGTTTGTATTCTCTTTACCCAAGGGTAGGGGTTTACGTGTCTGAGGAAATTGGATGTATACTTAGAATATGCATTGTGGTGATATTTGAAATTAAATGATTAAATGGATATTAAAATGGCAATATAACTGGGTAAGTTAGTTACTTTTCAGTAATGCTTACTTTATTGCATTTTTCTACTGCACACTGTTGTTGCATGCTTTCTCACAGTTGGGCATAGGCCTTTGGTGGGTGCCTACTAAGAAATATTTCTCACACCCTGTTTGGGTAATGCTTTTTGGCTCAAACAGTTTATGTTTTTGAAGGTGTAGATAGAGGCAAGAGTCCCTATACAGGTACTTGATTGCTCCTGGGGTGTAGGAGAGCATGGGACCGAGCATTGGCTCACTAGGTCGCAGGCTGTTCTGTTTTGTTATTCTGCACTAGTACTTCAGTTGTATTGTATTGATTGTGTAACATGTTCTGGCTGTTTTCATATAATTTAGGCATGTTGCATCATCATTTATATACTTGTTGGTTATATCTACTGCAGTTGTTTATTTCAATTATGCATGGTTATTTTCTTCCTCTATTGTGTATGTTTTATTCTTTCTGTTGCGCTACACTTTGACAAATGAGGGCACAGTTTCCCCACTATCATACATAGGCCCTCGCTTCTAGTCAGCAGCCTCTGGCGTTTGGGGAAATGCGCTTGAGGTCACGTGGAAAACTGGGTTTGGGGCACCCGTTGTGTGGCACCCGGAACTGGGAGGTTACAAAGTGGTATTAGAGGAGTTCTTTTCTTTGACTTACTATTTGGAGCCTTAGTCAGGGATAGGATGGAAATAGTAGTTGGTAATAATTTGTTCTCGGGCGTAGCTAACTCGTGTACAGGGAAATACCAGTCTACCTGGTATTTTTTCAATTCTTCTGATTTTTCAAATTTTACAATTGATTTGATTTCACCATTGGGTGACACACTTGTGATTGTGCTGTTTATATTTATCTATGGGTTCTATTTAGTTACAACCCGATGAGATGAGGGTATGCCATCTCATTCTTCATATAGGCACATGCTATAAATCACATGCTATGCATAGTTCCATGCCATGTAGGTGCATTAGAAATTTTCATGTTGTTGTGATAGTTATTGTGCTAGAAAAGAATTATGTTGTGATAGCTGCTTTGATAAATACATGTTATGTGATAGGGTAATTTTATTTGAGCATGTTTATATAATGAACGCCAAACTTTGGTCTTTGGGGAGTATGGGACCTCATTGACCGGAATTTGGTGGAGCATTGACTATTTATTTTAGTATAACATAGATAAGATTCCAAACTTTGATTCGTGGGGAGTATGGGCCCTCACGGATTGGAATTTGGCACTTAGGTGTTGTTTTTCAGTATTTTATGGGTTTTGGGGGATTTTCGGAGGCACACTGTCCAGAAAACCCAGTATACATGCCGTGTAGTTCTTTGAACACGTCGTGTATGCTCTTCTGTTTGGGAAGAAAAATAAACTTTTCGAGTACACGCTGTGTACCCTGAGTACACGTCGTGTACCCTGAGTACACGCTGTGTAGTCTCTTCCCGTGTCACAAACCATGTGGGAGGCAACACGGGGAAGGGAAGAGCTTGGGGTGGACACGCCGTGTACCGGATGTACACGTCGTGTAGTGTTGACCCAGAGTCCGCCCGTGTAACTAACAACACAGACGGAGGATACCTTAAGACATACACACTGTGTCCACTGTGGAACACACCGTGTAGTCAGACCTGGGATCCGTCCATGTAACTAACAACACGGGTTAGTGTAATCCTTTAGAGTATACGTAGTGGGTATCTAGAACACATCGTGTAGTTTGATCTGTGTATCTGGCCATGTAACTAACGACACGGGTTGGCAGAGCTCGTCTAGTACACGTTGTGTACCTTTGGGACATGCCACGTAGTCTTGTCTGAGGACAGACCGAGTGGACTTAGCCGGGTGGCTGGGGAAATGAGGTTTTGTACACGACTTGTACGGGTGTAACACGCCATGTAGTTTCAAGCCGAGTAGTCGGCCGTGTCACAAACGACACGGGCAGTTAGAAATTTACACCATACACGCCGTGTAGATTATATACACGCCGTGTAGTTTTTATTCAATGGGAGCCGTGTGGATTAGCCATGTAGAAGGACTCGGGCAGGGGAAGAGGAGTCAGGTACATGTCGTGTAGTCAGTATACATGTCGTGTAGTCTTGTTTTGAAAATCATGAATGCCTTCTTCCTCTTGCTCCCCTTGTGGTTCCTTCGCTTTCAGTTTTGATAATCTTGAATCTAAGGCGTGTTTTGACCCTATAGTGTCATGCCACCAAGACGACCACGCGTTGTTCTCCAGGAGAGAGGCAACGAATATACTCTAGAGATGGTGGGACATGGCCTACCAGTGGATCCTCCAGCAGATCCAGATGTGGCACCAGCCGTTATACCAGAAACAGGCACAGATGCGCAGTTCTGTGAAGGCTTTATGTGGTTCATGCAGACCTTTCAGAGAGCATCACTGGCTGCCACATTTATGGATAAGCTAACAGCTACCTTCCAGCATCAGCATCTGCCTACGTTTTTAGGGGATGGTGTACCACAGGCTGTGGAGTCTTGGCTGGGGTCGATGCAGACTATTTTCGAGCATCTGGAGATGCCTCTAGGGCGGAGGGTCAAGCTCGTGACTTATATGTTGTGTGATTCCGCCAAGAGCTGGTGGGATGTTACCACCTAGTTAGAGCATCACAGAGACATGGCGTGGGAATATTTTCTGGAAGTCTTCTATGACTTCTTCTTTCCAGTGACACTAAGGGCAGATAGGGCTTGAGAGTTCATGAACCTGCAGCAGGGCGCTATGTCGGTGATGGATTATTCTACTTGCTTTACCGAGATTCAGCGTTTTGCACCCGTTCTGGTGGGTGATGAGATGTTGAGGGCCAGGTTCTTTGATGATGGTCTCTGATATGACATCCGATAACTGGTGAATGTTTTCAGGTTGCCTTCAGTACATGCTATTGTGAACCAGGCGCTAATTACTGAGAGGAACCTGCGGGAATCTAGTGGTGTTGTCCAGAGTAGTTCAGCACCTGTTTATGGTACTATTTCTACTGGTAAGAGGAAGAGACATATGGACTTCTCTCAGGGTGGTAGTACCAGCCAGAAGAATGCTTCAGGTGTCCAGGTCATGTGCTACCAGTGTGTTAGAGAGGGGCACAAGAGGCCATAGTGTCCACGATACCCAGTGGAGTGCCGAGCTTGCAGAAAAATGGGTCAACTGCAGCGCTTTTGCAGGGTGTTTCCACCAGTGGCTAGTGAGAGGGGTTCTGTGCAGACTCTGCATGCAGGAGTAGGACCAGTGGCCTCCTACCAGTCAGGAAACTAGAATACGTCAGGGCATGCATGCAGAGATGGTGGTCATGGTCGTGGTAGCCAGACACCAGGATCTCAGAGGCAGCAGGGCAGGACAGATCAGGGTAGCCAGGCTATGTCACAGGGTCACGACACTGGGCAGGCATATGCAGTGCAACAGACCCAACAAGAGTAGGATCTCAGACCTTCTATAGTCAGAGGTACTATTCTAGTAGCTTTTGTCTTATCTTCAGTACTTTTCGATACAGGTGTTACACATAGTTTCATATTTGTACCCATTGTGGAGAGCCTTAGGCTCTGTGTTTCTTTTTCTTCTGATATCATGACGCTAGACACTCCATTGGGGACTAGAACGGATGGTGTACATCAGTTCAAGGAGTTCCCCCTTGAGGTTGGTGGGTGTCACTTTCTTTGGGACCTCTATGTCTTAGAGATGGCAGCTTATGACGTCATTCTCGGGATGGATTGGTTGGTTCCCTTTCGAGCCTTTGTAGACTGCTATCGTCGTAGGGTGTGTTTCACGTCACCAGAGGGTGGAGATTTTCTATACAAAGGTGAATGGGATGTTCAGGCGAGTCGAGCTGGACCAGAGCATCGTGGGCGTGGTGGAGTCACAGCCCAGATTTAGAGCTTATATATGGATGATCAGGGGACTTGTCAGACAGAATTCCCTCCAGTGGTTGATCATTTCAGGTATATCTTCCCGGATGACTTTTCAGGTCTGCCTCCAAAGAGAGAGGTGGATTTATCTATTGAGGTTTTGATAGGGGCAGCATCGGTGTCCATTCCTCCTTATAGGATGGCTACACTAGAGTTTCGAGAGCTCAAGAGGTAGTTAGAGGAGATACAGGCAAAGGGTTTTATCCGACCTAGTACTTCTCCTTGGGGTTATCCAGTCCTATTTGCGAAGAAGGCGGACGGCACCCTCAGACTTTGTGTGGATTATCGGAAGTTGAACTAGTTGATGGTCAAGAACTGATATCCCTTGCCGAGGATTGATGATTTTTTGATCAACTTCATAGAGCACGAGTGTTATCGAAGATTGACTTGAGATCAGGATATCATCAGCTGCACGTGAGACCATCATATATACCGCTTACAGCTTTTCGAAGCAGATATGATCTGTATGAGTACTTGGTTTTTACGTTCGGACTCACGAACGCGCCAGCAGTTTTCATGGATCTGATGAATCATGTGTTCTATCCGTATCTTGATTCTTTTGTGGTAGTATTCATGGATGACATCTTGGTGTACTCTCCCACTCGACACGACCATGCCACCCATCTTGAGATCGTATTGAGTACACTGAGAGAGAATCATCTATATGATAAGCTCTCGAAGTGCCACTTTTGGATGGACCAGATTCACTTCCTGGGTCATATCATCTCAGAGGCAGGAGTTGCAGTAGACCCAGAGAAGGTGAGAGCAGTAGTTTTCTGGGAGCAGCCTAAGAACTTGTTTGAGATACGGAGTTTCTTAGGGCTAGCTGGTTACTATAGACGCTTCATCTAGGACTTCTCCCGCTTAGCAGCGCCATTTACAGGTTTTACTAAGAAGGGTGTGAAGTTCGTTTGGTCGGAATCTTGTGAGACAGCCTTTCAGGACCTAAAAGGAAGGTTGACATCAGCACCAGTCCTGATACTCCTAGGGAAAGGGAAGAGATATATAGTTTACTATGATGCATCAGGTATTGGGATTGGAGTAGTGTTGATGCAGGTTGATCGAGTTGTTGCGTACGGTTCTCGGTAGTTGAGGCCACATGAGAGGAATTACCCGACGCATGATCTCGAGTTGGTTGCAGTTGTGCATGCATTGCGCTGTTGGAGACATTATCATTCGGAGAACATTTTGTGGTTTTCCCCAACCACAAAAGTCTCAAGTATATCTTTACTCAACGTTACTTGAATCTTAGGAAGAGTATGTGGGTCAAATACCTACATTCTTTCGATTTTGATCTTGCCTATACACCTGGTAAAGGTAATGCAGTAGCTGATGCACTGATCAGGAAGACTCAGATACAGGCAGTGCAGGAGGCCAGTGGTGAGTGGCAGCTTATGACTTTGTTCTCCGAGATGCATTTAGAGGTGCACGACAGTCAAGGTCAGACCTATCTTTTATCTTTAGATATGACTTCAACCCTCCTGGATAGAGTGAGGATGAGACAACTATCGGATTCAGAAGGCCTAGTTCTACGGGAGTCGGTGGAAAGTGAGGACCCTCCTCCTGGTTGGACGATAGGTGATGATAAAATTCTGTGTTTCCATGGATGAGTATGGGTTCCAGGGGATATACGCAAGGAGCTGATGTGGGAGTTTCATGCTTCAGCTTGGGAAGTTCGTCTCGGGGTTACCAAGATGTACTGTGACTTGAGACGTTGGTACTGGTGGTCAGGTATGAAGAGAGATGTAGTTGGTTTTGTTATGAGGGGTTCCTCCTGTCAGCAGGTGAAGGCGGAGCATCAGAGACCAGCTGGACTATTACAACAGTTACCCATCCCAAAGTGTAAATGGGATGATGTCGTGATGGACTTCGTGGCTGGGTTGTCGAGGTCACCTCGAGGCAATTATGTCATGTGGGTTGTTGTGGACAGACTCACAAAGGTAGCTCACTTTTTGCCGATCAAGGAGACCTTCGGTGTTGATGAGCTCGGGAAGTTTTATATCCGAGAGATCGTACGTCTTCATGGGGTCCCTCATTCTATCGTTTCAGATAGGGATGCCCGTTTTACGTCTCATTTTTGGTAGAGTTTTCAGAGGGAACTTTGTACACAGGTGCTTCTGAGCATACCTTACCAACCTCAGAATGATGGTCAGTCAGAGCTTACGATACAGGTGCTTGAGGACATGCTGCGTGCATGTATCCTAGACTTTAAGGGCTCATGGGAGAAGCACATACCCCTAGTTGAGTTTACCGATAATAACATTTTCAAGGAAACTATTGATATGGAACCTTACAAGGCTTTATATGGTAGGCCATGCCGATCACCATTGTGCTGGTTAGAGACAGCTGAGGCAGCTTTACTAGGACCGCATCTCATGCAGGAGACTTCTGAGAAGGTCCAGTTGATTCAGAAGCGGATGTCTACCGCACAGTCTCGTCAGAAGTCTTAGGTTGATCGCCGCAGACGACCTTTGGAGTTCGTGGTTGGGGATCAGGTTTTCTTGCGTGTTTTGTCGAGGCTGGGACACAGGTGGATCAGGAGACAGGGTAAACTTTCACCGAGGTATGTGGGGCCATTTGAGATTCTGGAGAGAGTCGGGCCGGTTTCCTATTGGTTGTAATTACCTCAGAGGTACCAGGCCATGCACGACGTCTTCCATGTGTCTCAATTGCGCCGCTATCATTCAGACCTGTCTCACGTCCTTCAGACTGAGGAGGTTGAGATTTAGATAGATGCGTCCTTTGAGGAACATCTGATTCGTATCATTGATAGGAGCACGAAGGTTCTCTGAGGCTGGTCAGTTCCTCTCGTAGGGATGCTATGGAAGCATGGCTGAGTGTAGGAAGAAACCTGGGAGTGGGAGACCGATGTATGTGATCAGTGGCCGGAGTTGTTCATGGATATATCTTTACCACCCTTGGAAGGGAAATTCGGGGATGAATTGCTTTTAAGGGGGGATGTTTGTAAGAAACTGGTTCTTATTTTTGAGGTACGAGCTTCTTCTTTTCTCTTTTCCTTAAGTATTTTTGAGAAAATAAGGAGAATGGGGAAATCCTAAATTTTCTAAGTACACGCCATGTAATTTTCCACACGCTGTATAATTTTGGCCGTGTGGGATGAGTACATGGGGTGTGTGGCCATGTCGGCGATGAAGGGTGTAGAAACCGACTACACGCCGTGTAGTGGTCCTTTACACGTCGTGTAGTCAGTCGTCAGGCGATTAGTAAGGCGGTGTCCAGCTGTGTGATAGAACACACCGTGTACTTAGGAAGACATGTCGTGTCGTCTTGTCGGCAGATGAACAGTGCCACGCTGGCAGGAAGCCACCAGGGGAACAGTTAAAAATGGGAAGTACAACCATGTACTTGGAAATACACGCCGTGTACTTTGTTTTTTTCGCTTAAAATGGGCAGTAGCCTCCCCTGTTCACAGGGAAGGCTTAGAACCGTACGAGAGCTTGGGAGGGGATGGCCGAATCTTATAGGATCCATCGATCATGAACCGGGAATCTGATTCTGCCTCCATCAATCTCATTGGAACCGCACAGGAAAGCCCTCTCATCTCCTTGCATAGTTCTTGCCAATTCTTAATCTATTGGAAGTTATTTGAGGTTGAATGAAAATTCTTTTTCGTCAGATCTACGTCGTTCTTGGGAATTTCTGGAATTGACATTCGTGTATATCGTTTGTTGGTGATAAAGGTAGGTGGCTTGGTGTTTATTTTCCAAATGTAGTGCGTTTTGTGTGTTTCTGAGATACAAACCCATATTTGGGGTGTCGTGTGGCTAAGTTCGTGGCTATTTTAAAAACCTAGAATTGAATAGGTAATTAATTTTTATAATAAAC
This sequence comes from Viscum album, assembly GCA_963277665.1. NCBI lineage: Eukaryota > Viridiplantae > Streptophyta > Magnoliopsida > Santalales > Viscaceae > Viscum > Viscum album. The sequence goes on along the minus strand of OY728160.1, from coordinate 1,835,676,156 downwards.
TACTGTATGGGATCGTTTCTTGGATCCAGGACCACCCCGGGGGTACGTTCCTCTGTTTAGCCGTTTGGCCAGGATACCCAAGGGTATGCCTTTAAAGTGATGATTTTAGAATTGTCTTGAGAGGAATTTCTTGTCTACTACATGTTACATGTTGGTCATGGCCTAGTTACCTGTTTAGCCTGAGGGCAGCATTGTGATTAGCCTGTGGGCACCGTACTACTTATCCTATGGGAAACTTCTTCCCTGCCTGTGGGCAGTTGATTCTGTGCCTGTGGGCAACACTTCTTACGCCCGTGGGCAATATCCGTATGCCTGTGGGTAGATTCTTGTGTTTGGATTCTCATTACCTGAGGGTAGGGTTTTACTTGTCTGAATATATTTTTTGTATACTTAGAATATGCACTGTGGTGATATTTTAAATTAAATGATTAAATGGATATTAAAATGGAAATATAACTGGTTAAGTTAGTTATATTTTAGTACTGCTTACTTTATTTCATTTTTCTACTGCACACTGTTGTTTCATGCTTTCTCATAGTTGGGCACAGGTCTTTGGTGGGTTCCTACTGAGATATATTTCTCACACCCTGCTTGGGTCATGTTTTTCGGCCCAAACAGATTACATTTCTGTAGGTGTAGATAGGGGAAAGAGTCCCTATACAGGTACTTGATTGCTGCTGGGGTGTAGGAGAGCATGGGACTGAGCATTTTCTCGTGATTTTGTGGGCTGTTCTATTCTGTTTTTATGCACTAGTACTTCAGTTGTATTGTATTGATTGTGTAACATGTTCCGGATGTTTTCATAGAATTGAGGCATGTTGCATCATCATTTATATACTGGTTGGTTATATCTATTTCAGTTGTTTATTTCAGTTATGTATGGTTATTTTCTTCTGCTATTGTGTATGTTTTATTCTTTCCGTTGCACTACACTTTGACAAATGAGGGCATAGTTTCCCCACTATCAGACCTAGGCCCTCGCTGCTAGTCAGCAGCCTCTGGTGTTTGGGGAAATTTTCTTAAGGTCACATGGCGAACCGGGTTTGAGGCACCCGTTTAGTGGCACCTGGAACCAGGATGTTACATTATATTTCATCATAGTGACTCGACCTTGATATTAGTAATCCAATAAAAATATTTTCTCAACAAGTCCATAATAATACACACATTCATATCGAGGCCGACTATCTCATGTATTGGCATAACAATCGGTTGTAGCAGTTAGCATAAATCCATCATGTTATGTTCTCATTTACACTTCTTGATCATTGGTAAGAAATTTATACCCATTGATTATTAAAGAGTTGTATTCACAACCAAGGAATTTGGACAAAAATCCAACTCTCTTATTTATTAAGAAATATAGTCAATAGGTAAACTAAGTACCAAAAATAAATATGAATAATAAAATTAAATGGATATCAATATTTTAATATAATTAAATTAATGGTCATCCCTTTTATTTCAACCATGAAGAAAACTCTAGGCAATGCAAAGTCTCTCTCCTTATCAAATTAAAAGCTCAATTAACTCTACTTATAATTTATTTATATTCCCTGCATAAAATGATAATAAAATTCTAAGGTATATGTGAAATTACATAATATTAGATAACATAAAAATAACTAAATTACTTACTTGATATAGTCATCGAACAAACCATAATTAAATAAGACTATGTGATGTTCCATATGTAGGATCGAAATAACGATGTATATGCTCAATATACAAGAGTGGGGTGAATTGTACACTTTAAAAATTTCCTTAAACAAGGAAGGATATAAGTTTAAAAAAGTTAAACTAAGAAAATTCACAACACCTCAAACCAATTGAAAGATTGGGACAACGTATGAAGTTACAAACTTCTAGTTCTATAAACTTGATTAAATCTGGAAAGTGATTTTAAAAAACAGGTTCCAGAAATATGGATCTGGAAATTGAAACTTGACCAAAGTTTACAATATGAGACTCTACCTTAAAGAGTATAGAATCTAACTAAGTCAGAGTATAAGTGTAAGTAAATATAAGAAGGTTATACTTTCCTTACAATATAAAATGCAGTGGAAAAACTTGTAACAAAAACAAGTAATAAGATATAAATATTTTAACCCAAAGAGAAGGGTATCCAACAACCTTGGATTAAGGTCCCTTGATTTATACATTCAAGAAAGTCTGTCTTACCCACACACAGGTAAGCCCTCGATATGAAGATCGTAGACTCTGTCTTGCTATCCCTGCAAGCCCTCAACTTCTAAGGTAGTTGGAACCTCTGTCTTCCTCAGCAAGGAAGCCCTCGAACTTCAAGGTAGTCGGAACCTATGTCTTCCTATCCCCGGAAGCCCTCGAATGTAATCACCAACATTCGGAATCACACGAAGCAAGTCTACACAAGGCAAAGTTTGAACAAGCTTTCCAAACTTTCTTCACGAAGATTGAGAGTTGATAAGAGCCTTTCTCTCTAGAAATCACTTCAACAGCATGTAAGCACTGATGTCAAAGTTGTGTCTTTTTTTAAAATTAGCTCTTATTTATAGGTGAAGCTCCAACGGTCGGCTCCCTCCTCCAACGGTCATATTTTTCATTGAATTTTAGATGTACTGGTACACATGTCACTCAAACAACGGTTATTCAATAACTGAAAGCATGACATCGTTTTATAATAAAACAAGTGTAAGTATAAGTAAAACTGAAGTTCAGAATGTAACCAAATAAAATTTCGGAGTCTACCCAAAATGGAATTAGAATTATATAATAGAGAGATATTCGGATTCTGTTTTGTAAGAATTCAGAACCTGAATTCTGTAGAAATCTGGAGTCTGAATTTCAAGGAAATTCGGAGTCTGGTTTCATTCAGAATTCAGAACCAGAACTTACAATGTTTAGAGTCAGAGATCATAAGAATTCAGAGTTAGAACTCATAAGAGTTCGGAGTTTGAATTCAGAGAACTCGGAGTCTGAACTTATATAAGTTCGTAATCAGAATTTGGAGTCGAACTACATGATAGTTCGTATCCATAATTTGGAGTGGAACTTCATGATAGTTCGTATCCAGAATTCAGAGTGGAACTTCATCGGAGTTCGTATCTAGAATTCGAAGTGGAACTTCATTTGAGTTCGTATCCAGAATTCGAAGTGGAACTTCATTGGAGTTCGTATCTAGAATTCGGAGTGGAACTTCATTACAGTTCACATCCAGAATTTGGAGTGGAACTTCATTAGAGTTCACATCCAGAATTCGGATCCTAAAACAGAATGCTTATATCTAAGTATTAAATGATTCTGAGGTTTTGGATATGAATCTGATTTTTATACTTAAGAAAAATATTGATATGAACAATGAAAACATGGTAGGGGTAAATTCCTTTGAGAATGAAATTTTCCTTATATAAATAAAATATAGATTTTATTAAGTATAGGGTGTTTGTGATTTTCAAAATAAGAAGGAATGGAAAACATCATAAGGAAAACCTTATTGACTTAACACTCTCCCCCTTTTTGGAAAGCACAAAGAAACTTACAAAAAAGAATATAAAATAATTTGGAAAATTTTCTTTAGACTTTGAAATTAAAACATATCTCCCTTTGTTCATAAATGATGGTGAATACAACTAACTCCCCCTTAGGATTTGGAACTCTAAGGATTGTATTCTTTATTTCCATAATGGGATTTTCATTAGAATGAAGGAATCGTAATGAGAACTCCCCCTTACTTAAGGATAGTTCTTATTATTTTAGAAATTTTGCTTCTCCCCCTTAGGAGTAGTTCTTTTTCCTTCTCCCCCTTTGGGATTTTCAAAATGAATTGTGGGAATGGATAAAAAATAAAGTACCTGAAACATTAGTACATAATAACACCAGATACAAACAACTAGAGATTTTATTAGAGTTGAAAGAATTTTTACAAGGAAAATCAAATGCAAAAAAAGATCGGATTGAGTTCATTTGTCTTCCTTCTCCTTTAGAATTAACTTCTTCAAGAGAGTTTTCAGCTTCTTCAAATCTTTCTGATCCTCCTTAGCATGCTTCTCCAAAGTTGTGATCCTTTCTTGTTGAGCTATCAGCACCTCTGCCTGAGCCTTCATGGCCTCTTCCTACATCTTCACTAACTCATCTTTCTTTACAAGCTTTTCTTCGAGCTCAATCCGGAGATCTCTATCCATTTTAAAATTTTGAGCAAGAGAGTTAACCTTCCCATTCAAGTCCTTCACTTGTTGATTCCAAGAATTTTTCTCAAGGATTAGCTTCTCCTGAAGATTCTTTATCTTTGCATCCTCGGTAACAAAAGCATCTTTTAGATCATTCTGGAAATTATCAATCTCAACCAAGTCATCATCAACCTTCTTTGACCAAAGAGTGATTTTTATGCATGATTTTCTATGACCATCATAATTGATGAGAAAATTTATATGGTCAGCTTCAATCTTCACACACTTATCCATCACCATGGATAAGGATTTTGATTTCTGATTTAAACTATGTTGAATCATTTGGCACCTTGAGTCTATGGTTGGAAAACTAGGAATGGGGTCCACTAAATTTTTCAGAGACCCAACAACAAAGTCATGACCCAAAGATGATGACTCTGAATCCGATAATTTACTAGGTGAATGATCTTCTTCAACCTCCACTAACTTTTTCCTAGAATAACCACCAACTTCTTTCTTCCTGATGATATCTTTTGTTTGTGTATCCATGAGCACTTGATTACCTTTATCAGTTTTCAGAATAGGTTGATCGTCTGGAGATTCTTCCTCACTCTCTGATAGTTGAACAATCTTGTCTTCATCTATTTTATCCTTAAGAAAATTCTTCTCATAGGTTTCTTCCTCAGACAATTCATACTCTTTCTCTTCCTCTTCCTTATCATCATATTTGTTACCTTATTTCTCAACTCCCTTTCCTGGGATGACCAGTTTTGTGGATTGAACCTTTTCTTGATAATCCTCAACTTGTTTAATTAGGTCATCTAGATCACCACTTCCTTATTCCACTTCTTCTTCTTCTTCCACTTCTTCATGTTCTTTTTCTATTTGTTCAACAACTTCTTCCTCTACTTCTTTACAAGCTTATTCTTCTACTATTTCAATGACCTCTTTCTCTTTAAGATTTTCTGGAGTGAAGTAGTTCTTCCTAGGGGTCTCTGGTAAAGGTTCAGTAAGGAAAGTTTCCGGAACCAGAATCTGTTCAGAATCCATCTCTATTGCTTTCAAAAGAGATTGAACAATATATACTTCTAACATCTTACTCTTCAACTTCTTTTCTTTTTCTTGCCTTTCTAACTCATCAGAAGCTTTCTCTTTTAAGGCCTTAGCCTCAGCAGGATCCAATCCGAACTGAGGGTCCCCTTCTTTTCTCTTCTCTTTATCTTCCCTCCACTTAGCAGCCACTTCATCCGGGTAGGATTTTTGTTTCATTGGCTTGGGTGGTATAGATTGAGTTTCCTTAGCTTTCTAAGTCTTGTCTTCAGCCACCACTTCTTTCAACTTTCTCTTCTTCCCTACCTTTTTAGATGGTTCCGGAGTTTGTTGATCTTTCTGAGCTACTTCAACCTCTTCCTCTGGTAAAGGTTATAATTCTCCAGATTCAATAGAAAAACCCATCTTCATCCTCTTTAATGTATCATCACTAACCAGCATTACCTTTAAATTTATTTGCTTGGAAGTGCAAGAAACTTTAAAAGAATCAAGACATATAATAATAAGATTAGAAAGCAAGGCCGGATAAATTATGATATGAGCTTTCAGATTCCCTTCTTTAATATTCTTAACTGTAATCAAAACATGCCTCATCAAATTCAACTTCCTTAGCTTTACCAAAAAATCTAATATTTATATATCACTCTTCTTGATATTATCCTTATAACCTCTTATCGATACGAAAAAACCTTATACCCACAGTTATAGAATCCAATTATTCGAAAAGAGATGAGAAATATTAGTAGTCTTGGCATCCTTAAATCTAATTCATTTCAATGCCTTCACTTTGTTCAAACTTCCTTTCTCATCTGAAATATTATGTAAACAAAACTCAGCTTCACCTTCATAAGATAGACCCACCAAGCTTTAATCCTTGGTGTAAGAAAGCATATAAGTCTTCACATAAGACTTGAACGAAAAATTCTCTCTGCCTTATTCCTTAAGGAAGGAAATATACTCGTAAAACTCAACAAGAAAATCTGTATAAACTGGATCCTGATTCACTGGCTTTGATAAGAAAACATCCTCCCAGCCATTCAATCTAATATTCTTAGATATAAGAGAATCATACTTGTAGAAACTCAGATGCACTAAAATCTCCCTATAAACTAACCATTTTGAGATTGGCTTCGTAGTTGACATATACTGAGAAGTATCTTCAGCAGACATTCGGAATGAAGAGCTATGGAATATTTGGAACGGGCTTTAAGAAGGGAGGCAGAACTTCAACACGCGAAAGCTTGGAGATCGATGTGGGACAACCATCGGGGGTTCCCTTTATATAGGCGATGTATGTGACCTTTGAGCTTCCAAAAACAATCTAACGGTTGAAAAACTCTCTGATCTGATCTGACGGTTGAAAACATATATACAAGGAAATCTTGAATCTGATCTTTTGAGGTTTTAAGAAAAAACAATCTGATTTAAGAAAACTAGAATCAGAAAAAATTTAAAACACATGATAAAATACCAACAAGGAAAATATGACTACAAAAACTTAAGTAAGGAAATCATACCTTTCGGGTTAGCTATAAAGATTATTCTTAATAGGTGATATTCTTCTTGATGAAAATTTGACTACAAAAATCTTACTTAAGAAAAACATGAGTACGAAAAAAAATTTCATTACGAAAAATCTGAGTACGAAAATTTCATTACGAAAGTTCCAGTATGAAAATTTCATTACGAAAGTTCTAGTATGAAAATTTCATTACAAAAATTCCAGTATGAAAATTTTCTTACGAAAGTTCCAGTATGAAAATTTCCTTACAAAAATTCCAGTACGAAAATTTCATTACGAAAATTTTAGTACAAAAAATTTCATTACGAAAATTCCAATACGAAAATTTCATTACGAAAATTCCAGTACGAAAATTTCATTAAGAAAATTCCATTACGAAAATTTCATTACGAAAATTTCAGTACGAAAATTTCATTACAAAAATTTCCAGTATGATAATTTTGAAAAACTCATTAAGAAAAAATTTTGGTTACGAATGATTGAAAAACAACTGACAAGGAAAATTTTGATTACAAAAACTTGAAAAACTAGCTACGAAAATTTTTTATTACAAAATCTTGAAAAACTGACTACAAAAATTTTGATTTCAAAATTTTGAAAATTTGACTGCGAAAATCTTGATTACGCTAACAAGAAAATGTACTCCCCCTATGAAAAGGAGTTTATTACTGTAAGAAGATTGTTTCAACAAGAAGTTAATGAAGGAAGATTACCTTACGGTTATCATTCCTAACTTCTGTTTAATGTATTCAAATCTATCAGAAGGTAAAGATTTTTTGAAAATATCAGCAAGTTGATCTTGCGTTCTAATAAACTGAAGAATAATATCTCCTTTTTGTGTGTGATCCCTAAGAAAGTGATGCCTAATATCTAGGTGCTTTTCATGGGAGTGATGTGAAGGGTTTTTACTAAGGGAAATGGCACTTGTGTTATCACACAAAATTTGAGTCTTACTAAAACTCAATCCATAGTCTGTGAGTGTGTGTTTCATCCACAACACATGAGCACAACAACTTCCAGTCGCTTCATATTCAACTTCAACAGTTTAAAGTGCTACTGAGTGTTGCTTATTGCATGACCAAGAAACTAACGAATCTCCTAATAAATGAAAAGTTCAGGATATACTTTTTCTATCTATCCTACACCCACCAAATTCAGTATCTGAAAAACTCTTTAAGATAAAATCATTTCCATAAGCATAAAATAATCCTAGATCCATGGTACCCTTTAAGTAGCGAAAAATTCTTTTCACTGCCTTTAAATGAGATTCCTTAGGATTGGATTTATATCTTGCACATAAGCATACTGAAAACATCAAGTCTGGTTGACTGGATGTCAAGTAAAGTAGACTTCTTATCATACCTATAAAAGATGTTTGATCTACTGTTTTCCCAACATCATCAATATCAAGTGCATTTGAGGTACCAATGGGAGTACTAATACTTTTAGTGTTGTCAAATCCATACTTGTTAAGAAGATATTTAATATACTTAATTTGAGATATATAAGTTCCTTTTGGTTTTTGATAAATTTGAAAACCAAGGAAAAAATGTTAACTCACCCATCATACTCATTTCAAACTCATATTTCATTAGATTTGCAAAGGAATCAGTTAATGATTGCTGAGTTGAACCAAATATGATGTCATCAACATATATTTGAACAATCAAAACATTTTTCTTGTCTTTCTTTATAAAAAGGGTTTGATTTGCATTTCCCTTAACATAGTTATTTTGAAGCAAAAATCCTATAAGTCTATCATACCAAGATCGAGAGGCTTGTTTAAGTCTATACAAAGCTTTGGTAAGTCTAAAAACATGATCAGGATGTTTTGTGTCTTTAAAGCTAGGAGGTTGTTCAACAAAAATTTCCTCTTGGACATAACCGTTAAGAAAAGCACATTTCACATCCATTTGAAAAAGTTTAAAATTGAAGAATGCTGCAAAGGAAAGTAAGATACGAATTGATTCAAGTCTATCTACTGGAGCATAGGTTTCTTCATAGTCTATTCCCTCTTGTTGATTATAGCCTTTAGAAACTAGTCTAGATTTATTTCTAACTATGACTCCATTTTCATCACACTTATTTCTGAAGACCCATTTTACTCTAATAACAGAAGTTTCATTAGGTCTTTCAACCAAGGTCCAGACCTTGTTCCTTTCAAATTCATTTAGTTCATCTTGCATGGATTTGATCCAATCATCATCACCTAAAGCTTCATTAGTGCTTTTTGGTTCTAATTGGGAAAGAAATGCTAGATATTATACTTCATTCCTCAAGGAACTTCTAGTCCTTACATGTTGATTTACATCACCAATGATACTATCACTGGGATGATTGTTTACAAACACCTGACTTGGGTTTTGTAAAACCTGTTTATCAACATAGGGTATAAAGTCTTCTAGGGTAAATGTTTCAGAAATATTTTCTTGAACATTTTCCTTATCAGAAGGATATTCTAACAAAGGTTGATAATATATTTTTGAAAACACATTCGAAGATGTAGGTTGGGGTTGTTTAAAAAAAGGATCAGTTTCATCAAATTTGACATTTACTGTTTCTTCAATAGTACAAGTGTTTTTGTTAAAAACTCTATATGCCTTAGAAGTTATGGAGTAGCCTAAGAAAATTCCTTCATCAGATTTTGGTGCGAATTTGTGAAAATTATCTTTAGTATTCAAAATGAACACTTTGCAATCAAAAACCTTGAAGTAATAAAGTCTAGGTTTTCTACCATTCCATAACTCATAAGGTGTTTTATTAAGAAAAGGTCTAATCAAAACACGATTTATAGTATAACAAGAAGTTCTTGCATCTTCAGCCCAGAAATGTCTAGCTATAAAATATTCACTCAACATTGTTCTAGTTATTTCTTAAAGAATTCTATTCCTTATTTCAACTACACCATTTTTTTGAGGAGTTCTACGTGCTGAAAAGTTGTGAGAAATACCTTTTCTACTAAAAAAGTTTCAAAATAATAATTTTGAAATTATCTTCCATGATCACTATGAATAGTTTTAAATGGAAGGTTTGTCTCATTTTTAACTTGGGCTCTAAAACTTTTGAAATAAGAAAAAGCTTCAGACTTTTTTGCTAGAAAATAGACCCATGTAAATCTAGTGAAATCATCAACTATAATAAACAGATAGTATTTTCCACCAATGCTTCTAGTTTGTGTTGGACCAAAAATATCCATGTGCACTAACTGTAATGCATCAGTTGTTGAGACTTCACCAAATAATTTAAAACTAGATTTATGTTGCTTTCCATATTGACAAGGATCACAAACTTTAGAAGAATCAAATCTAAGCTCCGGTAGATCCTTAACTAGTTTATTCTTAGAGATTTTAAATAATTTTCTAAGATTACAGTGACCTAGTATTCTCTGCCCTAACCAAGAATGATCTTCCATTGCACTTAGGCAAGGTAATTCTTGGCTCCTAAGGTCTTCTAAGTTCAAAGTGTAAACATTATCTTGCCTATGGGCTGAGAGAATAAACTCTTCCTTGGAATTGTGTGCTAGGCACTTATCATTCCTAAAGTTCACAAGGTAACCTCTATCAAATAATTGACTTATGCTAATGAGATTTTGATTAAGACCTTTGACAAACAAAACATTTGAAATCAACGTTTTACCAAGAAGAACAATATAAACTATACCAACAATTTCTCCCTGAGAATTGTCTTCGAAAGTTACTTTTCCTACTTTTAACTTGATAATATTTTCAAAATAGTTTTTTTTACCAGTCATATGCCGGTAACATCCACTATTCATGTACCATGTATTGTTGTTAGTACTTATTCTATCTTCCTGAAAATAAGAAAAGAATTAGACTTTCAGAATCCAAACTTGTTTGGATCCAAGATTTTTAGATAACAAAATTTTGGGAACCCACGTCTTCTTAGAAAAATATGCCTTATGAAAACCTAAAGATTGGGTTTTGTTTAAAGAACAATTCTTTTCCCAATGACCACCACATTGACACTTGGAAAAAATTGGGGCACTTTGAGGAACAAAATAATTGTTACTAAAAGTTGGTTTTTCATGGGTATAACCAAATCTAGATTTGTTTCTTAAAGGTCGTATTTGTGAATACATCTTATCAAAATTTTCTTTACCTAAGGTAAAGTTTGACCAACACTTATTTATGGAAAATATTTCAGACATGAGTTTTATAACCAAGTTTTTATCTTCAAAATCATTAGATTTGGAACTAGAGCTAGCCTCTAAGATATTTTTCTTAGAAATTACTTTTTATAGATCTTTAGAAAGATTATTCTTCTCAGAATTCACTTCCTCAATATTTTTTGAAATGTTTTCAAAATCAGCATTTTTCTTATCAAGATCTTTAGAAATATTTGATATTTATTTAGTAAGAATAATATTCCTATAGTTTTCCTTATCAAGTTTTTTATTGAGTTTTGAATTCTCAATCTCAAGAAGTTCAGCAAACCTAGAAACTTCTTCATAGGTAGGTAAAGTATTTTCTTCATCAAAAGAGGATTCATCATCCGAAGAGTAATAATATTTACTATCATTAGAATTCAAAGAAACATTGTTCAATGATTCCTCATTGTGTACCTTAGCCATAAATCAAAGATTTTCAATTGGTAGTTTGGATATAAGACCAAGATATTTATGTCCTGAAGATTCGTAATCATAAGATTAATCTGAAGAGTCACCACCACTGGCACTCTAGGTGTCATTAGCTTTCAGATATTTCTTAGCTTTGTCTTTGTAATACTTCTTCCTATTCCTTTCAGAATTCCTCTCTTTCCTTTCTTTCTTCTTGAGCAAAGGACAATCCGGTCTAATATGCCCAGCTCTCTTGCATTCATAACAAGTATGTAACACCCCTAGATTTTATGAGATATATTCTTTTTAATTTCTTTCATATCTACTATTGTACACTACACCAAGATTATCTTGTGCTATACGCAACACCGTATTAGCTTGCAGTATGCTCAACACTATTCTTGGATCGTGTTACACACAATTTCAAGTTTGTTTGATAGTAGTTATTCTATGAAACAATGAGTGTATATATATATATATATATTCAATGTATAAATGAAATATGGTTGGATTTTGTTATACGCAACAATAAAAGAGTCTTGCACAACACTCAACCCTGACTTGGCTTGCATTACATGCAATCGCGACCTTCCTCGATAGCGTGTGTAGTACGCAATACCGGGTTTCACTAAACAACAATATATTGTTATAATATTATTATGGACTAGACGTTATGAATATTATTAAATACATTTTGAATTTTATTACATTATTATTCATCTTACATATTTTATAGAACATGGTATGATAACAAAATAAATTTTTCGGGTAAAATAAGTTTTTTTCAAAAAATGCAGTTTTGCGGCCTTTTGATGGCGCACCCACTTTAAATATATTTTTTGACATGTTTATAAGTTCAATTTGAAAAAATAAAATTATTACTTGGAATAAGGATATAAAAATTTAATTTGGATAAATTTTTCAGATTATTCTGATAACTTTCATATTTTGATGAATAGTAAAAACACGCTATATTTTAATTAAAAACAACTTTTTTCATCGCAAAAATTTATATGGATAGATTATATTTTTAATTGGTTTTAAAGTTTAATTAGAATATATTTTTACCATTTAATCCAATGTTGTTCATTGGAATTAATTTCACTTTGAATTTGGACATAAAAAGTGTCGATATTTTGATAGTTATTGTTTCCTAAAAAACACGCTATTTGATAATGGGAATTAATTTTAAAATTAATTAATGCCACTTATATTTTTTGAATTTGTACAAATGGACATAAATTTTGAATTCGGAATATCAAATATATCTTAGGATGAATTTTTGGTATTTTTCTGAAAACATTCAATTTTTGATGAATAGTGAAAACACTGGGTTACTATTTAAAAATTGACTTTTTATTTAAATAATTATTTATTTTATTTAAATGTATTTTAGGTAAAAATTGATATATAATACCTATATAAGTTCTATGTAATTAATTGGAGTCATTTTATAATAATTTTAGATATATAAAAATTTTATTGAACTTTTCACCGTCTTTTACCCACCTCCTAGGAGAATTTCGAAATTCACATAAAACATAATTTTAACGCTTCTGTGAGTGGAATTTAGAAAATATGAGAGACACGGTAAATATAAAGGACTAAAATTTGGTTCAATGAGATGAAAATAAATTTTTTGAATAGTAACTTTTTACTTTTATTTACTGCGGTTAAAGGTAAATAATGTGATTCAAGGTTAAAAGAATGTTATAATAATTCAAAATTACCTTAACACTTGTCCAAACCTTATTGGATGTGTAATGGAAGACCATGGTCATCCTTGGGTCGATTTTGGGACCCCATGGAGCAACTTATGAAAGAAAATGACACATTAGATTAATTAATTTAATGTAAAGACAAAATTGACATTAACAAAAATCTTTTAGTAATTAATTTTTATAAGGGGATATATAAATTATCTTTTATACTATAAATATTAATTGTAAAGATAAAAATATTTCCTACATCATGGTATTTTTTTTATAATTTTTAGACATCAATTTAATTAAAGTATTTATGACACAATAATGATGCAGTATTTAACTCATTAATGAATGATTTAAATAAATAAGATTATAATGATTAAATATTATCCAAAACATGTCCAATTCTGATTGGATGATTATATCTCTACCATGAGTCATCTTATATTCTACTATAATGATTTTTGGATCATTAAAAACCGAATATCATTATATTATAAAATAATATTTTCACTCTTTCCAAAAGAGCCCCTCCTCCCCCTTATAAAAGGAGACCATTTCTATCCAATTCCTCACACCTCTCAATCCATTTGTCTCGTCCAAACTCTTCCCAATTAAGCTCCCTACATACCTCTCCTCCCCTTATAAGACTTACATTAGGAAGAAGGCACTTTAAGAAGTCATTTAGGTTCAAACCAAAGGAAGTTACCCAAGTTAAAGGTAACAGTTTCTCTTAAGTTGTTTTATTTTATTCTACTTATCCAACCCCTAAAATCTTTTTAATCCTTTCTTTTGTAACAACACTAGTATTCAAAATATACTAGGATGTTGTTATGAGAATTATTACAACTACAATTACACACACCTCAAACCAATTGATGAAGAACATTGTTTCTGTGGATGGAAAACTAACGCCTCACGAAACGATGATTGTTCGATTTTCTCCTACCGCCTCTCATGGTGGACATTATGATGGAACTGTATTCATATATGATATATATTATTTTTATTATTTCCTTATGCTTATTTACTTCCCAATTATATCAAGACTTTATGGTTTCCATAGTCGGTAAATACGATAATCTCATTTGAGGAAGTGCGGACTACTGCCCCCTCAAAGTGATGTGATTCATTAATGCCTTATGTGGGGTGTATAAAGGAGGGAGTTAATGATATTATATATGATATTATACTGGAATTATAATATACATATTCCATTAAAGTAATAAATAGAAATGAAAGTAGCATTCATGCGTACGTACGGTTTACCGTCTCCATGAACGGTGTATTTCATTTCTTACCTCCATATGTTATGTACTATTATAAATACATGTATATGCTGGATATATAATAAATATATATGATATATAAATCATTATTTACATTCTGGAAGTAATTAAATAATGATATAATTAATAATAACATCAAGAACAACAAGTCCAAACACGTACGATAAATAAGATGATTTTACCCAAAATGTTGCTTTAACATGAGATTTACAAAAGAACAGGTAATATAAAGTCAAAAGTGAACCATATATGATATCATAACAATGAATATAATTCTGTAATAAGTCAATGAAATTATTTAAATCATTATACATGATTTTCAAATATGTACGAATCATATCGGACCTAAGGTAACGGAAAATATCACAATCTCATTTTTATCCGAGATTGTTTGTAATTTGTTATTTACTAGGGTGTATTTTATCATCCACATCCATGGTTCCTCAATATGTAATATTATTTCTATCATCCTACAATTTTTTAAATCCAATTTTACCCTTCGGTGAGTTTTTATTAAAATATATGAAAGAAATCTTTTTTTGTTTTTCGTACGAGGTACTTTTTGACTTTTTTGGCCAAAGTACGAGAAGAATGTTTTTTTAACTTATATGGAATTGATGGATTTTTAGAACATTATTTCCAAGAATCCTCCTTTACAAGTTTTCAAGTTTATTTTTAATCAACTTCTTTAAGTTTAAAATTTTATGACTTGTTAATAAAGGAAAAATGTTTTTGAAGTAGAAAGGATATTTTCCTCAAGAATGGAGTTCAAGTGTTTTATCAAAATTATTTTCCATATAAGATAAAATAGGGTTATGTTTCTATCCCTATTTTTACATTTATTTGATTGTTTTATGATGGAATTAATTTTATTAAGTTCTTTTATCTTATATTGGTTATGTTATGATGGCACGATGTTTAAGAATCCCATTTTTATTACATGGGTTATGCTATGATGTGTGATTTATGATTTTGTGGAACACATAAGAATGGTTTCATTATGAGATGGGTGGGACCTATATCTCCCTCCAATGCATTGGTTGAAGATTTATATCTCATGAGATAGACATGGATAGAAAACCAAGTAAATCTGGTTCAGTAATACTCGGCTAGAACGGCAAGTAAACCCGGTTCGGTAAGGGACTTTGTCCACTAAGATGGTCTTGGAAGCAATGCCTTGGCTACTGTGGAAATCATATCATGTGCTTAATATTTTTCCACAATTAAAAGTTTTATTCCCATGCTATTTTATCATGATTTATGTTCCATTATGATCTATGCCTTATGTCCTGCCATGTTTTATGTCATTACTTAAGATCTTGATGTTTAAACATTGTGTTCATGTTTTTAAGTTCAAATGTATATGGTTTGTTTTATTTTTTCCATTCTTAACCTTACTGAGCATTTGAGCTCACCCTTTATATGTTTTCTTTTACCCAGGATATAAAGAAATGTTTTTAGGTAAGAAAACCAAAAAAAGGAAGATAATTATGGGAGATGTTTAAGATCTTTCAGCACGATTAGAAGATTATGTTTCGAGTTTCCAAAGACACTAAACTATTACGGTCCTTGTGTGTCTATTTTTTTATGTATTAAGTATTCCGAAAAAGTAATGTAATGTCTATGTACGTCAAGTTTCGGGCCTCTACAGTTGGTATCAGAGGAAAGGTTTAGTTAACCTTTAGAAACTAGGATGCGAAAACTTTAGTGAGATCCCTAGAGATATTTCTATGGTATGTCTAGGGATGTCCCTAAGGTTAAGTATAAGTATAGGTTATAGTCCTAGAATTACAGTAAAGATATTAGAATTAAAACAAATATGTTAGATGTCGAAGGTAATCCCCCTTGATTATGTTATTTTCCTTGTATGATTTTTTCCTCTCATAGAATTCTTTTTGTGTTTTAGTCAATAGAGGGAACCAAAAGGAATTCGGTTAACATTGAATCCAATGGAAAAATTGGTGACTATGAGAAACAAAATTGTGTAATGCCTAGAGAGAAAGATATTGTGATTATGCCGAATCAGTCATCGCGATATATGATTAACAAGGTGAAATTTAGTGGTATTCCTAATTCATCAAATAAGAGGAAGATATACTTTTATGAATGTTTTCATGTTGAGGATCATAAATAAAGAAAGATTGAGATTTCTAAATAAGGGAAGAAGAACCTTGAGTAATACCTCAAATGGAGGGAAAGATGTTATCTGTGTGGAGAAAAGGGTCATAGAGTGACAGGCTGTTATGGAGTTCAATGTATTATTTGTGGAGAAAATGGGAATTACCCAACTCAATTCCCTGACCTAAGAGGTTACTTCTAAATCAAGGAAGGACTTATTCCACGACAATCATTGAAGAGGATGGATTGAAGTGTTTATGTATTGGTATTCAAGAATAATGTTGTTGAGGTACTTTTATGGTGTATTGGAATATTTTGGTACTAGTCTATTGTGGTTTTCAATAATTTTGTGGTACTGGTAACCCTGAAAAGTGAATCAAATATTTTGGAAAGCAGATGATATGCGCATAATAAAGGGATAAGGAGAAAATGAAATTTTTCATAGTATTCATGGCCTCATGACTGATATAAGGACAAAGTGATACCATGGTTTGATTATATCAAAATTTTGGGATTTTGGTATGTGGAAAGAGTTAACTTTTGACAGCATCCATGTTTTCAGTCACGTTTAATGGGTATTCATTTTTTCTGAAAATACATGATAAAGGAATTCACATGTTTAGAATGCGATCAAAAAGATATATCTTGTGAAATATGAGGGATAAATGATGGTATTCACATGCTTGGTTGATGATATTTCTAGTAATCATTTTCTTTATACTATAATATTGGACAGAAGTATTTTCGATAAGCTTAAAGGTTGGAATGGATTAAGTTGGACATCTGATATAATTGTTTAAGTCTAGAACTTTTTTTGATATTATTTATGGAATGTTATAATAATTTATTTTTAGAAAAAAGGACAACCTACAGGATGGGCGACAACCCGTCGCATCGGACAAGGCTGTAGGAATCGAACCCACAACCGAAGTGTGATAGGCCTTAATCGCCTACCACTGGCCTACAAGAAGTCCCTCGTTAGTAGAAACTAGTTTTATTTTATTAAGAGGTATGATAGATGAAGTATATGTCCATTTTTTGGAATCATATAGATGGACTTATGTATATTTAATAAATTGTGCTAAACTTTTTGCGATAGAAACAGATGGAATGACCTATCATTCAATCGCATGATCTGTCAACACTTCACGAATAACAAATTCAACTTCATTACTTTAAGAGATGAAGTGTAAATTGTTCAAGGCACGAACAATAGTAAGATTGTGCCAAAATCTTGTAATTATTTCTTTTAATTCATCAACTTTATGGAAATGATCTTGAAAACCCAAAATGTTGTCCTAGTGTCCTCATATCCGATGAATTCGATGGTACCTTAGATCATCACAAATTTATTGCTTTGTGATTGTTGGCTTTTTCATAGTCATGTTCTCTACCACTCTCCATCAGAACATGATGGTTAGATTTATATTTCATATCCATATTTTCACTTATGTTCTCCTATATGGAAAACCCGTGATGAGTTACTTTGGGTAATCGTTACGTTTCATACAATAGTTTTTAAAATTAAGTTTTAGTATTCCTTTTTATGATGTGGGTTTCAATGAATAGTAAACGATTTATAACCCCGAAAAATTTCTAGGGCGAAATTCATTTTAAGGGGGGTAGAATGTAACACCCCGAGATTTTATGAGATATATTATTTTTAATTTCTTTCATATCTTCTATTGTACGCTACACCAAGATTATCTTGCGCTATACGCAACAACGTATTAGCTTATAGTATGCGCAACACTATTCTTGGATCGTGTTATACACAATTTCAAGTTTGTTTGATAGTAGTTATTCTACGCAACATTGAGTGTATATATATATATATATTCAATGTATAAATGAAATATGGTTGTATTTTTTTATACGCAACAAAAAAGGAGTCTTCCACAACACGCAACCCTGACTTGGCTTGCATTACACGCAAACGCGACCTTCCTCGATAGCGTGTGTAGTACGCAATATCTGGTTTCACTAAACAACGATATATTGTTATAATATTATTATGGACTGGCCGTTATGAATAGTATTAACTAAATTTTTAATTTTATAACATTATTATTCATCTTACATATTTTATAGAACATGGTATGAGAACAAAATAAATTTTTCGGGTAAAATAAGTATTTTTCAAAAAATGCAGTTTTGCCGCCTTTTGATGGTGCACCAACTTTAAATCTATTTTTTGACATTTTTATAAGTTCAATTTGACAAAATAAAATTTTTCCTTGGAATCAGGATATAAAAATTTAATTTGGATAAATTTTTCATATTATTCTGATAACTTTCATATTTTGATGAATAGTAAAAACACGCTATATTTTAATTAAAAACAACTTTTTTCATCGCAATAATTTATGTGGTTATATGATCTTCTTAATTGTTTTTAAAGTGTAACTATAATATATTTTTACCATTTAATCCAATTTTGGTCATTGGAATTAATTTCACTTTGAATTTGGACATAAACAAGTGTCGATCTTTTGATAGTTAATGTTTCTTAAAAAACACGCTATTTGATAATGGGAATTAATTTTAAAATTAATTGATGCCACTTCTATGTTTTGAATTTGAAAAAATGGACATCATTTTTTAATTTGTAATATCAAATATAGCTTAGGCTGAATTTTTTGTATTTTTCTGAAAACTTTCAATTTTTGATGAATAGTGAAAACACTGGGTTACTATTTAAAAATCGACTTTTTATTTAAATAATTATTTATTTTATTTAAATTTATTTTAGGTCAAAATTGATACATAATACCTATATAAGTTCAATGTAATTAATTGGAGTCATTTTATAGTAATTTTAGATATATAAAAATTTTATTGAACTTTTCACCGTCTTTTACCCACCTCCTAGGAGAATTTGGAAATTCAATAAAACATAATTTTAACGCTTCTATGAGTGGAATTTCAAAAATCTGAGAGACACGGTTAATATCAACGACTAAAATTTGGTTCAATGAGATGAAAATAATTTTTGGTGAATAGTAACTTTTTACTTTTATTTACTGCGGTTTAAGTTAAATAGGGTAATTCAAGGTTAAAAGAATATTATAATAATTAAAAATTAACTTAACACTTACCCAAACCTTATTGGATGAGTAATGGCCGACCATGGGCATCCTTGGGTCGATTTTGGGACATCATGGAGCAACTTAGGAAAGACAATGACATATTAGATTAATTAATTTAATGTAAAGACAAAATTGACATTAACAAAAATCTTTTAGTAATTAATTTTTATAATGGGATATATAAATTCTCTTTTCGACTATAAATATTAATTGGAAATATAAAACTATTTCCTACATCATGGTATTTTTTTTATAATTTTTAGATGTCAAATTAATTAAATTATTTATGACACAATAATGATGTATTATTTACCTCATTAATAAATGATTTAAATAAATAAGATTATAATGATTAAAATATTATCCAAAACATGTACAATTCTGATTGGATGATTATATATCGACCATGAGTCATATTATATTCGACTATAATGATTTTTGTACCATTAGAAACCGAATATAATTATATTATAAAATAATATTTTCACTCTTTCCTAAAGAGCCCCTCCTCCCCCTTATAAAAGGAGACCATTTCTATCCAATTCCTCACACCTCTCAAGCCATTTTACTCATCCAAAATCTACCCCATTAATCTCCCTGCATCCCTCTACTCCCCCTAGTAGCCTTACATTAGGCAGAAGGCACTTCAAGAAGTCCTTTTGGTTTAAACCAAAGGAAGTTACCCAAATTAAAGGTAATAGTTTCTCCTAAGTTGTTTTCTTTTATTCTACTTCTCCAACCCCTAAACTCTTTTTAATACTTTCTTTTGTAACAAAACCAGTATCCCCAATATACTAGAATGTTTTTATGAGAATTATTGGAACTACACTTACACACACCTCCATCCAATGCATGAAGAACATAATGTTTCTGTGGATGGAAAACTAACGCCTCACGAAACGATGATTGTTCAATTTTCTCCTACCGCCTCTCATGGTGGCCATTATGATGGAACTTTATTCATATATGATATATATTATTTTTATTATTTCCTTATGCTTCTTTAATTCCCAATTATATCAATCCTTTATGGTTTCCATAGTCGGTAAATATGATAATCTCATTTGAGGAAGTGCGGACTACCGCCCCCTCAAAGTGATGTGATTCGTTAATGCCTTATGTGGGATGTATAAAGGATGTATTTAATGATATTATATATTATATTATACTGGAATTATAATATACATATTCCATTAAAATAATAAATAGAAATTAAAGTAGCGTTCATGCGTACGTACGACTTACCGTCTCCATGAACAGTGCATTTCATTTCATACCTCCATATGTTATGTACTATTATAAATACATGTATATTTTGGATATATAATGAATATATATGATATATAAATCTTGATTTACATTCTGGAAGTAAGTAAATCATGATATAATTAATAATAACATCAATAACAACAAGTCCAAACACGTACGATAAATAAGATGATTTTACCCAAAACGTTGCTTTAACATGGGATTTACAAACGAACGGGTAATATAAAGTCCTAAGTGAACCATATATGATATCATAACAATGATTATGAATATTTAATAAGTCAATGGCATTATTTAAATCATTATACAGGAGGTTTGGATACGTACGAAGCATATCATACCTAAGGTAAGGGAAAATCTCACAATCTCATTTTTATCCGAGATTGTTTGTACTTTGGTATTTACTGGGGTGTATTTTATCATCCACATCCATGTTTCCTCAATATGTAATATTATTTATATCCTCCTAAAATTGTTTAAATCCAATTTTACCCTTCGGTGAGTTTTTAGTAAAAGATATGAAAGGAATCTTTTGTCGTTTTTCGTATGAGGTACTTTTTGACTTTTCCGTCCAAAGTATGAGAAAAATGTTTTTTTAACATATATGGCATGGATGGATTTTTAGAACATTATTTCCAAGAAGATTCCTTTACATGTTTTCAAGTTTATTTTTAATCAACTTCTTTTAGTTTAAAATTGTATGACATGTTAAGAAAGGAAAAATGTTTTTGAAGTTGAAAGGATATTTTCCTCAAGAATGGAGTTCAAGTGTTTTATCAAAATTATTTTCCATATAAGATAAAATAGGGTTCTGTTTATATCCCTATTTTTACATTGATTTGATTGTTTTGTGATGGAATTAGTTTTATGATTTTCTTTTATCTTATATGGGTTATTTTATGATGGCACGATGTTTAAGAATCCCATTTTTATTACATGGGTTATGCTATGATGTATGATTTATGATTTTGTGGTACACATAAGAATGGTTTAATTATGAGATGGGTGGGACCTATATCTCCCTCCAATGCATTGGGTAAAGATTTATATCTCATGAGATAGACATGGCTGGAACAGCAAGTAAATTTGGTTCAGTAATACAGGGCTAGAACGGCAAGTAAACCCGATTCAGTAAGGGACTTTGTCCACTAAGATGGTCTTGGTAGCAATGCCTTGGCTAATATGGAAATAATATCATGTTCTTAATGTTTTTCCACAATTTCAAGTTTTATTACCAAGATATTTTATCATGATTGATGTTCCATTATGATCTATCCCTTACGTACTACCATGTTTTATGTCATTGCTTAAGATCTTGATGTTTAAACACTGTGTTCATGTTTTTAAGTTAAAATGTATATGTTTTGTTTTATTTTATCCATTATTACCCTTAATGAGCATTTGAGCTCACCCTTTATATGTTTTCTTTTCCCCAAGATATAAAGAAATGTTTTTAGGTAAGAAAACCAAAAAAATGGAAGATCATTATGGGAGATGATGAAGATCTTTCACCACGATTAGAAGATTACGTTCTGAGTTTCCAAAGACACTAAACTATTACAGTCCTTGTGTGAATGTTTTTGTTATGTATTAAGTATTCCTCAAAAGTAATGTAATGTCCATGTACGTCAAGCTTCGGGCCTCTACAAAGTAACTTCTCCATCTTTCTTATCTTTTCTTTCCTTTTTCTTATACTTGGATTGGAAATTTCTCTGACCAGCTATCTTGTTCATCCTTCGAGAAAGATTTGAAAACTCATTCTCAGATACTTCACTCTCACTAGATTCAGATTGGATAAAAACTTTCTTATATTTGGACCTAGTTATTCTCTCAGGAGTCTTAGCTTTCATATGATTTGATGTTGTAGTAAAAGCAACAGTACCATTCCCATTCTTCTTTTTGATGTTGTTAGCATCTATCTTCATCCTCGTCTCATGTTGAAGAAGAGTTCCAAATAATTCATCAAGAGTAATCTGAGAAACCTTCCTATTCTCATCAATTACTGTTCTATTTGACTCCCACTCATTGGGAATAATATCAATGATCTTATCAACAAGAGAATTATCATCTAAACCTTTCTCACCCATGGATTTTAAACTGTTCACAATAGTCGTGAATCTTTTTTGCACTTTGCATATGGGTTCTCCATAAGGAAAATTGAAACCATGATACTCAGTCCTCAGCATAGCTCTCCTAGTCTCAATTACTTTAGAAGTACCAAAATGTGTAACTTCAAGTTTCTTCCATATATAATTGGCTGCTTCACAAGAAGAAATTTGGCTATATATATTCCTGGTCATAGAACATAATAAAGTACTGTGTACCTTGTAGTTTAATTAATAATCATGCTTATCTTGGTTTGTAAAAGTACTAACTTTCTTATCAAGAATTTGATAACCTCCAGTAAGCATAACAAAATTTTCTAATCCAGTGTTGATTACAAAAGTCTTCATGAAATCTCTCCAATATTCATAATCATTACCATCAAAAATTGGTGGTCTTGTAGGATTTAGGTTGTCAATTGAACCAATATTCATACCTACCATCTATAAGAAAAAATTTTTTCCACACAAACTTGTTAATAACAAAAGTTTGGAATGAAGTAAAATATTCCTAGGAAAGGAAAAAATAGAACACTGAAAAACTGAGCAAGAAAAACTTATATGTGAATATAAGTATTTCAGAGACCTCCTATGATACCAATTGTAGGATCGAAATAACTATGTAGATTCTCAATATACAAGAGGGGGGTGAACTGTACACTTTAAAAATTTTCTTAAACAAGGAAATATCTAAGTTTAACAAAGTTAAACTAAGAAAATTCACAACACCTCTAACCAATTGAAATATTGGGACAACGTATGAAGTTACAAACTTCTAGTTCTATACACTTGCTTAAATCTAGAAAGTGATTTCTAAAAACAGGTTATAGAAATATGGATCTAGAAATTGAAACTTAACTAAATTTTACAATATGAGAGTCTACCTTAAATTATATAGAATCTAACTAAGTTAGAGTACAAGTGTAAGGAAATATAAGAAGGTTATACTTTCCTTACAATACAAAATGTAGCGGAAAAACTTGTAACAAACACAAGTAACAAGATATAAATCTTTAAACCCAAAGAGAAGGGTGTCCAACAACCTTGGATAAAGGTACCTTGATTTATACTTTCAAGAAATTTTGTCTTACCCACACCTAAGTAAGCCCTCGATATGAAGATTGGAGTCTCTGTCTTGCTTTCCCCGCAAGCCCTCAACTTCAAGGTAGTTGGAACCTATGTATTCCTCAACAAAGAAGCCCTAAAACTTCAAGGTAGTCGGCACCTCTATCTTTATATCCCCAGAAGCCCTAAAATTTAATCACCATCATTCAGAGTCTCATGAAGCAAGTCTGCACAAGGAAAAGTTTGAACAAGCTATTCAAACTTTCTGCAGGAATCTTGAGAGTTTATAAGAGCCTCTCTCTCTTGAAATCACTTCAACTGCATGTAAGAACTGATGTCAAAGTTGTGTATTCTTTTCAAATGAGCTCCTATTTATAGGAGAAGCTCCAAAAGTCAGCTCCCTCCTGCAACGGTCATATTTTTCCTTGAATTTTTGAGGGACCTGTACACATGTCACTCAAACAATGGTTATTCAATAACTGAAAGCATGACATCGTTTTATAACGAAACAAGTGTAAGTATAAGTAAAACTGAAGTTTGGAATGTAACCAAATAAAAGTTCGGAGTCTAAGTAAAACAGAATTCGGAGTCTATAATAGAGAGATATTCAGATTCTGTTTTGTAAGAATTCAGAACCTGAATTCTATAGAAATCCAGAGTCTGAATTTCAAGGAAATTCAGAGTCTGGTTTCATTCAGAATTCGGAACTAGAACTTACAAAGTTCAGAGTCAGAGATCATGAGAATTCGGATTGGGAACTCATAAGAGTTCGGAGTCTGAATTCATAGAACTCAGAGTCTGAACTTATATAAGTTCGTAATCAGAATTCGGAGTCAAACTACATGATAGTTCATATCCATAATTCGTAGTGGAACTTCATGAGAGTTCGTATCCAGAATTCGGAGTGGAACTTCATTAGAGTTCGTATCTAGAATTCGGAGTGGAACTTCATTGGAGTTTGTATCTAGAATTCAGAGTGGAACTTAATTACAATTCACATCTAGAATTTGGAGTGTAACTTCATTACAGTTCACATCCAGAATTCGGATCCTAAAACAAAATCCTTATATCTAAGTATTAAACAATTCCGAGGTTTTGGATATGAATCCAATTTTTATACTTAAGAAAAATATTGATATGAACAATGAAAACATGGTAGGGGTAAATTCCTTTGAGAAGGAAATTTTCCTTATATAAGTAAAATATAGATTTTCTTAAGTATAGGGTGTTTGTGATTTTCAAAACAAGAAGGAATGGAAAATGTCATAAGGAAAAACTTATTGACTTAACACCATATCCCGCTCTACAAGGATCAATGTAACCAATATATAAGACCCAATAATTTCTCATGTTTGGGTAAGATATTGAAATGAGGCCTCAATTTCCACATACTGTTCCTCTTCATTTCTCATCAGTCGGTTATGTATTGTTCTCACATCAAAAAAATAAATTAAACAAAAATCCATAAATTCTTGATCTAGATAACCTATCACAATAAAACCTTCAGGATAATTGTTATTTTAGACATATGATTTTTTTGTGCACATATTTCTTTTAGTAGGATACATCCACAAAAAATTAACTGGCCCCCCAATAAGTGTTTTAGTTGGAATATGAAATGTTAAATGCAGCATGTGGGTGAAAAAGGATGGAAGAAAAAAATTCCATCTAACACAAAATTAATGGTACCTCCTACTGCATTTTTACCAAGAATGACTTGAATAACCTTTTAGAATAAAGGTCTCTAAAAAATGGAACAAGTAAATCATTTTCACCCTTACATTATTGGATAGAAAATTTTGAATTTATATCCGAATAAGTTCATAAAGAAGGATGTGATAATCATGATTTTTAGGGATTTTAGTTTTAAATCCATTCTGTTGAATCATTTAGATATGTTGTAGGAATGGCCATAAAAAACCTTTATATTCTCTAATACTTCCAAAAATTAATATTTCTATGATGGTGTCATCACAAAAGAAGCAAAAATAACTTTCTATTTGTTTTCCTCGATACACAAAGGATGAAGTTCAAGTCGAGTACCCCAATCCAACAAATCCTGATGAGATTGAAAGTCATCTTTGCAATTCCCCTTGATATATAAAAGAATTTCCAGCATCATTTCAAATTTATTTTTCTCAATGTGCATTACATCTAAATAATTATGTAAAAAACATTTAGACCAATATAGAAAATCATAAAAGATACTTCTCTTTTTCAAATTGTAAGTGGCTTCAGTTTCAAAAATTATTCCTTTTTTTAGATTTTAGATGACCTTTATCTAATGAAAAAATGAAATATCTCAATTCATTGACCACATCACCGCCTTCCATACACTGAGGTTGTTGTTCAGTGTCAATGGTATTATCAAGACGCCAATGATTCTTCTTGTATTGATGATCTATTGGTAAGAATCATTGATTCCCCATGAAACTAATACTATAATGATATTTAATCTTTCTAGATCTTGTATTCTTCATACGTACATGGCATGAGAGTTTTCCTTTGGTGATCCAATCAAACATCATTTCATAAGTAGGGAAATAATTTATAGTCCACAGACGGGTAGCATGCATCTAAAATATATTTTTCGAAGAAGCATCAAATGTTTGCACACCCATATTCCAAAGCTACATCAACTCTCTTATTAAAGGCAACAAGTAGATGTCAATATCAGTCCCAGGATCAGACGGTCCAAATATAAGTATTCTCAATAAAGTGAATGGTTTTTTCATACACATCCACAAAGGAATATTATAAAAATGAATGGAAAATGGCCACATGTTGTGACCAGTAAGAATCTGACCAAATGGATTAAAACCATCATAAGATATACCCAAACTGACATTATGCACCTCCACTGCAAAATCAGGATGTTTTATATCAAATTACCACCATACTAATCCATATATAGGATAAAACAACTCATAATTAACTTTAATTCTCTCAACATCATTCCATCACATATTGGATGAAATTTATTCATACATTAATAGATTTTGAAGTCTAATATCAATGGAAAGTTCCACATGACTTTCTATGGAACACGAGATAGTGTTCCATCTATATTTTCCTTCCATTGAGATGTAACACATTATTTATAGTCATTGTATTTAGATGTTTCCTCCCAAAATAAACTGCAACCTTTTGAAAAAGTATAAACTTAATTAGTATCAAATCCAAGCTTATTAATTAACTTCCATACCTTGTAATTATTTGATGGAATATCAGCACCATCAAGAAATAAGTCCTTCAAAAAGGTAAAAAAATAATAAATGGTGGTATTATAAATTTCATAAAAAGTTTTTCCAGGATATAACAACATTAAAAATTCCAACTTGGTCATTTTAGTATCTTCCTTATATACTAGAGTTTTGGCATCATCCATTAAAATGTTAACTCTTTCAACATTATCATATTTAGTCTTATCCTCATGTGTATTGAAATAATTATATTCTTTCAGTAGCATACTATCTATCCCATAATGATTCTAAAATGGAGACTATTCAAATATCAAATACTCCATACCAATTCTTTGTTTTCATTCATGAACAGAAGAAAATTTTCTTGTCTCTCCATGGTGATACCAAACAGAATAGTTTTTTTTTGAAATAATGCTGTTTTTATTTGGTATATAACTTCTTCCTAGATTAACCATGGTCTTATAACACAATTATAGCAAGAACACAGTATAAAATCTCCATTTAAAGCATTGTTAAATGAAAAATCTGAAAAATATAAATTATTTTGAAACATGATTGAAATCTGATCAGTATGATACATCTAGATTCTATCCATTATATTACAAGTAAGAAATTCCATATTTCAATCAATAATGTAAACCATTTTTAAAAAATTCATCATAACCAATTTTAATATTAAAGTCATAAAATCATATTAGTAGTAAGAAAAACAAATAATAAGAGAAATAACATCTTCTATAAGTGATGATTATAAATAAAAAACTATGGTGGGTATCCCTGATATTTAAGAATTCAATATAATTTTCAATATCCAAACATCTCCCCAATAATATCAAGAGGTGAAAAAAAACTTCAATAAAAGGAAAAAATAATCATTTTTCATAAGGTTTTATGAAATGAAATGAAAACACATCAAAAGTGTGTTAAAACATGGCACATGTTCCTAAAACATTATTTATAAAACCAAAATATACTCATAGTGTCATTAAAAAACTAAAAATACTTTCCAATTAAATTTTTTCCAAAACTATTTTGGAAACAATATTTTAAAATTTAAAGAACTCACCCTATCAATGTCATTTACAAAATATTTTTAATGAACTATATGATTACACTTTCTCTTTATTTATTTTAAAACTTTTTTAAATCCCACTTCAAAACATGGAGATGTAAACCACACACAAATAATAATGAAGTACATAGTTAGGAACCACTATGGAACCCCACATAAAAAGGGTAAACAACAAGAAACTAGTT
Organism: Viscum album; assembly: GCA_963277665.1. Lineage (NCBI taxonomy): Eukaryota > Viridiplantae > Streptophyta > Magnoliopsida > Santalales > Viscaceae > Viscum > Viscum album. The sequence continues at coordinate 1,835,647,765 of OY728160.1, read as the reverse complement.
TCCACATATTAATCTAAGAACATGGGGATAGAATTGATATATAAGACGGTATTCCACATACTTGAGGAGTATCCCTGATCCCCTTGAGCTGATGAAATGCATCAAGGATGTCACACAAAACCAATTGATGATGGTTTCACCCTAAAAAACCTATAGAAACTGAATAAATAAGGAATACTATAAATAAGAAGGCACAAGCACCAAAAATGGAAGTAGAAATAAAATAAAAATCAATACAATGTTTCAGAACTAAAATTGAAGTTAAATGAGACAAAAAATAAAACTGAAAAGAAAAAACAAACTCGATCCAACCAGTTGCACAAACTGAATGTCCAATCACCATCCCTTCATGAAAATCATGTCACCAACACAATCCCAATGGCCATCCACTTCCAAGAAAATATGACACCATATCCAACCAAAAATAAAATATATGAAAATACCTTCACAAGACATGATGACTACATTACCACCAATATCAGTATGTTGGGTGTGAGACAAAGTGAGTAGGATACCACCATGAGTCCCCTTCATTAATTTTATTATAGAAACAAATTTGAAGATAAGGTGTGGAAAGATAGGTTTTCATTTTCACTTTAAATGAATGGGAGAAAAAAGTTTAAGATATGCACTTCATTAATGATCCCCAGCACATGAGCCTTAGCCCGGTTGGTAAGGACTCCATAAGTGCATCCAAGCGACCATGGATCAAATCCAGGCGGAGACAAAATTTTCGGGGTACTATAGCAGTACTGTAGCAGGTACTGTAGCAGTATTGTAGCAGGTACTATAGCGGGAACTGTGTAGTACTGTAGTAGGTACTGTAGCGGGACCTGTAGCAGGCACTGTTTGGCACTGTAGTAGCCGGGAATATGCCCCTGTTTGGGCCTTCGGGCCACCGATTTGGTCCCTGAGTCTTGTAAGGCCTTCGGGCCACTGAGGCCTTCGGGTCAGTAAGGACTTTGTGCCACCACAAGGCCTTTGGGCCACCTTAAGTGCAGATGCAAACCAGACAACCTATAAGGAACAAGCTCTACAAGGAGGATTAGCAAGGAGCTTTCACCACCGCAGAAGCTAAACGGATTGCAAGAATGAGAGGGTATGGCACCTGCCATCGGGACAGGCATGTGCATGCACAGGAAAGCCTATCCAAACAGCCATGCGAAGGTGGAGAGGCGATTTCACGATGAAGATGCTGGGGAGGAGCAGTTCCAAGTAGTTAGTCTTGGTTGTATGTAATGTTTGAAAGCCTACGGGCAATGTATTCCTCTAAGGCCTACGGGCCATGTAATACTTACGCCTACGGGCCTTGTAAGGGTTCCACCTCACCCCTTGAAAGGTGGATTATCAAAAATCAAAAAAAAATGAAGGCCTTCGGGCCATTGGAGGATTAATGATCCCCATATTCTAAAACCATTTCATGAAATTACTTCTACTTAAAAACAAAGAAATGTACAGGGAAAAAATTCTTTAATTATAACTATTTTGAAATTAAAACCACACATGGTCTAAAAAATTTCAAAATAATGCCACAACTAATGAATCTATGATAAAAAATATCTTTTTCTTTAAAATCATACACACACACCCACCTCAAGGTAAATAGGGAAGAAAGGGTTAATAATCAAGAAGAAATATGATAAATACAAGGATGTAATAACACTAAAAAACAAGGTTAATCCACAAAAGGATCAACTCGCCAAGAATAACCATCCATGAAATAAACAATGAAAATGAAAATGTATAAATGAAGGATCCATAACATAAATACATATCATTATGAAAACTCAATATGACTAACATGACCACACAAGACATGAAAATATGTACCAAGTTGTCAGTAGGGTACAATCATACATCAATCTAATGAATCACTCTATATAGTCTCCTTAGAAAAAAACAAAAAATAATGGTTTTTACATACAAATAATACGGTTTTAGAAAATGTAAAACCTTTTCTATCCTAGAAGTGTCCCACTACTACCCACTTAAAAACCTCATCCTACTCATGGAATAATAATTTAGGTAAACCATATATAATAACATCATCATAATAAAATAATAGGCAGTTACGGTTAACAACATTATCATGTCCTTCCCACCTCATTCACTACCATCAATGTGACCCCAAAACATAAGAACAACATGCATCACATAACCAATAATCCATCACATTGATAAGAAAAACAACAACAAAATCAATGGGGATGAAAAAGGGCACCATCAATGATCAGATCATAACAAGGTGCCAACTGGGCCTTCACTTTTATACATACAACATACATAATTGGAAATTTTTTTACAAAAAACATTCTATTGCAACGCTATTGAAAAAAGAAAATATATTCATAAACAATTATAACTACACAATTCATGGGATACCTTTGTTCATATTTTGAATCCAAAAATACCACAAAAACATGAAATCCATCTTTTAACACAAAAAAATTAACCCACTTTGGAAGCCCCATTTTTTTTATAATACTAAAACCATATGTGTTTAATTATGAAAACAAACAATATAATTTTATTAAACATATATATTTTATGAAAAATCATTTCCCATCAAGATAACATTTCAATTAGGAAATTATACCCATTTTCCACATGATAACCAATCAAAATTAATGAATTCAACAGAAAATTGACCCTATATATAGTCTATAATATGAATATTTATGCCAAATATTAATTTAGAAAATACTTGTAATAGTGTAAATATTGAATAAAATATAATTAAATAGAAACACCAACATCAAACATCGAAACCATGTTACCTTCAATAAAACAGATGAATTTTTTTTTAAAAAACTATAGAGAAGAAATAAAGGGGAAGAAAATGTTACCTCTCAAAGATCGCCAAAAAACCACAAAAGAAAGAACACTTCAAATGGGTTGGTATGCCAAAATCATGTGGGGGGCAGTGGGGTGGCCTAAATCAACGTAGGAGAGGTAGGAGGCTAAACAAAGTCACCTGAGGGGAGGGGGATGCGCAGATGTGTGGGAAGAGTTAGAGTTTGAATGAGGAGTAGGGTAAGAGGATCCCAAGTAGACTTCCAATATTTAGAAGTTCATAATAATGGTTTAAAAAACTATTGGTATAGACAAACCAATACCAATGATTTTTTAAAAACTGTTGGTATAGGCTTGGAAAAGCACCTCTATACCCATGGTTATTCTAAACCATGGGTATAGATCCATTAGGATAGGTCCCTTTTCTAGTAGTGGATTCTGGATACACTTATTGTGTGACCCTCTAGGACTCTTTCTCAGTGTCATTAGATAAAGCAGCCTAAATTCCAAGGTTAGAATCTAGAAACATGTCAATGAACATGTATAACTTCATTACAGTTCACATCCAGAATTCGGATTGGAAATTCATTACAGTTCACATCCAGAATTTAGATCCTAAAACAGAATGCTTATATCAAATTATTAAACGATTACGAGGTTTTGGATATGAATCTAATTTTTATACTTAAGAAAAATACTGATATGAACAATGAAAACATTGTAGGGGTAAATTCCTTTAAGAAGGAAATTTTCCTTATATAAGTAAAATATAGATTTTCTTAAGTATAGGGTGTTTGTGATTTTCAAAACAAGAATGAATGGAAAAAGTCATAAGGAAAAACTTATTGACTTAACACCATATCCCACTCTTCAAGGTCAATGTAACCAATGTATAAGACCCAATAATTTCTCAAGTTTGGGTAAGATATTGAAATGAGGGCTCAATTTCAACATACTGTTCAACTTCATTTCTCATCAGCCGGTTATGTATTGTTCTCACATCAAAAAACAATTAAACAAAAATCCATACATTCTTGATCTAGATAACCTTTCACAATAAAACCTCTAGGATAATTCTTATTTTAGACATATTATTTTTTTGTGCACATATTTCTTTTAGTAGGATACATCCACAAAAAATTAACTGGCCCCCCAATAAGTGTTTCATTTGGAATATGAAATGTTAAATGCAGCATGTGGGTGAAAAAGGAAGGAGGAAAAAATTCCATCTAACACAAAATTAATGGTACCTTCTACTTCATTTTTATCAAGAATTACTAGAATAACCTTTTAGAATAAAGGTCTCTAAAAAATGGCACAAGAAAATCATTTTAACTCTTACATTATTGGATAGAAAATTTTGAGTTTCTATCCGAATAAATTCATGAAGAAGGATGTGATAATCATGATTTTTAGGGATTTTAGTTTCAAATCCATTCTATTGAATCATTTAGATATGTTGTAGGAATGACCATCAAAAACCTTTATATTCTCTAATACTTCCAAAAATTGATATTTCTATGATGGTGTCATCACAAAATAAGCACAAATAACTTTCTATTTGTTTTCCCCAATACACAAAGGATGAAGTTCAAGTCGAGTACCCCAATCCAACAAGTCCTGATGAGATCAAGAGTCATCTTTGGAATTACCCTTGATATTTAAAATAATTTCCAGCATCATTTCAAATTTATTTTTCACAATGTGCATTACATCTAAATAATGACGTAAAAAACATTTAGACCAATACAAAAACTCATAAAACATACTTCTCTTTTTTCAATTGTAAGTGGCTTCAGTTTCAAAAATTATTCCTTTTTTTAGATTTCAGCTGGCCTTTCTCTAATGAAAAAATGAAATATTTCAATTCATTAACCACATCACTACCTTCCATATATTGAGGTGGTTGCTCAGTGTCAACGGTATTATCAAGCCTCCAATTATTCTTCTTGTATTGATGATCTATTGGTAAGAATCGTTGATTACCCATGAAACTAATACTATAATGATATTTAATCATTCTAGATCTTGTATTCTTCATACATACATGACATGATATTTTTCCTTTGGTAATCCAATCAAACATCATTTCATAAGTAGGGAAATAATTTATAGTCCACAAACGGGTAGCATGCATCTAAAATATATTTTTCGAAGAAGCATCAAATGTTTGCACACCCATATTCAAAAGCTACATAAACTCTCTTATTAAAGGCTAAAAGTAGATGTCTATATCAGTCCCAAGATCAGATGGTCCAAATATAAGTATGCTCAATAAATTGAATGGTTTTTTCATACACAACCACAGAGGAATATTATAAAAATGAATGGAAAATGGACACATGTTGTGACCAGTAAGAATCTGACCAAATGGATTAAAACCATCATAAGATAGACCCAAATTGACATTATGCACCTCCACTGCAAAATCGGGATGTTTTACATCAAATTTCCACCATAATAATCCATCTATAGGAAAAAACAACTCATAATTAACTTTAATTCCCTCAACATCATTCCATCACATATTGGATGAAATTTCTTCATACATTAATAGATTTTGAAGTCTAATATCAATGTAAAGTTCCACATGACTTTCTGTGGAACACGAGATAGTGTTACATATATATTTTATTTCCATTGAGATGTACCACATTCTTTATAGTCATTATAGTTAGATGTTTTCTCTAAAAATAAACTGCAACCTTTTGAAAAAGTATAAACATTATTAGTATCATATCCAAGCTTATTAATTAACTTCCATACCTTGTAATTATTTGATGGAATATTTGCACCATCAAGAAATAAGTCCTTCAAAAAGGTAATAATATAATCAATGGTGGTATTATCAATTTCATACAATGTTTTTATAGGATATAACAACATTAAAAATTCCAACTTGGTCATTTTAGTATCTTCCTTATATACTAGAGTTTTGGCATCATCCATTAAAATGTTAACTCTTTCAACATTATCATATTTAGTCTTATCCTCATGTGTATTGAAATCATTATATTCTTTCACTAGAATATTATCTATCCCATAATGATTCTAAAATGGATACTATTCAAATATCATATAATCCATACCAATTCTTTTTTTTCATTCATGAACAGTAAAAAAATTTCTTGCCTCTCCATGGTGATACCAAACAGAATAGTTTTTTTGAAATACAGCTTTTTTAGTTGGTATATAACTTCTTCCTAGATTAACCATGGTCTTACAACACAATTATATCAAGAAAACAGTATAAAATCTCCATTATAAGAATTGTTAAATGAAAAATCTAAAAAATCAAAATTATTTTGAAACTTGATTGAAATATGATTAGTATGATACATCTAGATTCTATCCATTCTATTACAAGTAATAATTGTTATCTTCCAATCAATAATGTGAACCATTTTTAAAAAATTCATCATAACCAATTTTAATATTAAAGTCATAAAATCATACTAGTAGTTAGAAAAAAAATAATAAGAGAAATAACATATTCTATATGGGATGATTATAAATAAAAAACTATGGTGGGTATCCCTGATATTTAAGAATTCAATATAATTTTCAATATCCAAACATATCTCCAATAATATCAAGAGGTGAAAAAAACTTCACTAAAAGTAAAAAATAATAATTTTTCGTAAGGTTTTATGAAATGAAATGAAAACACATCAAAAGTGTGTTAAAACATGGCACATTTTTCTAAAACATTATTTATAAAACCAACACATACTCATAGTGTCATTAAAAAACTAAAAATGATTTCTAATTAAATTTATTCCAAAACTATTTTGGAAACAATATTTTAAACTTTAAAGAACACACCCTATCGAAGTCATTTACAAAAATATTTTTAATGAACTATATGGTTAAACTTTATCTTTATTTCTTTACAAAAAATTTAAATCCCACTTCAAAACATGGAGATGTAAACAACACAAAAATAATAATGAAGCACATAGTTAGGAACCACTATGGAAACCCACATAAAAATGGTAAACAACAAGAACATAGGTTCCACATATTAATCTCAGAACATGGGGATACAATCGATATATAAGACGATATTCCACATACCTAAGGAGTATCCCTGATCCCCTTGAGCTGACGAAAAGCATCAAGGATGTCACACATAACCCATTGATGATGGTTTCACCCTAAAAAACCTATAGAAACGGAATAAATAAGGAATACTATAAATAAGAAGGCACAAGCACCAAAAATGGGAGTAGAAATAAAATAAAAATCAATACAATGTTTCAGAACTAAAATTGAAGTTAAATGAGACAAAAAATAAAACTGAAAAGAAAAAACAAACTCAATCCAACCAGTTGCACAAACTGAATGTCCAATCACCATACCTTCATGAAAATCATGTCACCAACACAATCCCAATGGCCATCCACTTCCAAGAAAATATGACACCATATCCAACCAAAAATAAAATATATGAAAATACCTTCACAAGACATGATGACTACATTACCACCAATATCAGTATGTTGGGTGTGAGCCAAAGTGAGTAGGATACCACCTTGAGTCCCCTTCATTAATTTTATTATAGAAACAAATTTGAAGATAAGGTGTGGAAAGATAGGTTTTCATTTTCACTTTAAATGAATGGGAGAAAAAAAGTTCAAGATATGAACTTCATTAATGACCCCCATATTGTAAAACCATTTCATGAAATTGCTTCTACTTAAAAACAAAGAAATATACAGGGAAAAAATTCTTTAATTATAACTATTTTGGAATTAAAACCACACATGGTCTAAAAATTTTCAAAATAATGCCAAAACTAATGTCTCTATGATAAAAAATAACTCTTTCTTTAAAATCATACACACACACCCACCTCAAGGTAAATAGGGAATAAATGGTTAATAATCAAGAAGAAATATGATAAATACACGGATGTAATAACACTAAAAAACAAGGTTAATCCAAAAAAGGATCAACTCGCCAAGAATAACCATCCATGAAATAAACAATGAAAATGAAAATGTATAAATGAAGGATCCATAACATAAACATATATCATTAGGAAAACTCATTATGACTAACATGACCACACAAGACATGAAAACATGTACCTAGTTGTCAGTAGGGTACAATCATACATCAATCTAATGAATCATATATATGGTCTCCTTAGAAAAAACCAAAAATAATGGGTTTTACATACAAATAGTAAAGTTTTAGACAATGTAAAACCTTTTCTATCCTAGAAGTGTCCCACTACTACCCACTTAAAAACCTCATCCTTCTCATGGAATAATAATTTAGGTAAACCATATATAATAACATCATCACAATAAAATAATAGGCTTCTAGGGTTAACAAAATTATCATGTCCTTCCCACTTCCTTCACTACCATCAATGTGACCCCAAAACACAAGAAAAACATGCATTACATAACCAAGAATCCATAACATTGATAATAAAAGCAACAACAAAAGCAATGGGGATGAAAAAGGGCACCATCAATGATCAACTCATAACAAGGTGCCAACTGGGCCTTCACTTTTATACATAAAACATACATAATTGGAAATTTTTGTACAAACAACATTCCATTACAACACTATTAAAAAAGGAAATATATTCATAAACAATTATAACCACACAATTCATGGGATACCTTTGTTCATATTTTGAATCCAAAAATACCACGAAAACAGTAAATCCATCTTTTAACACACAAAAATTAACCCACTTTGGAAGCCCCATTTTTCTTATAATATTAAAACCATATGTGTTTAATTATGAAAACAAACCATATAATTTTATTAAACATATAAAGTTTATAAAAAATCATTTCCCATCAAGATACCATTTCAATTAGGAAATTATACCCATTTTCCACATGATAACCAATCAAAATTAATGAATTCAACAGAACATTGACCCTATATATAGTCTATAATATGAATATTTAGGCCAAATATGAATTTAGAATATACTTATAATAGTGTAACTTTTGAATAAAAGATAATTAAATAGAAACACCAACATCAAACATCGAAACCGTGTTACCTTCAATAAAACACATGAAAGTTTTTAAAAAAACTATAGAGAAGAAATAAAAGGGAAGAAAATGTTACCTCTCAAATATTTCCAAAAAAACACAAAATAAAGAACACTTCAAATGGGTTGGTACGCCAAAATCATGTGGGGATGGCAGTAGGGTGCCCGAAATCAACATAGGAGGGGTAGGAGGTCGAACAAACTCACCTAAGGGGTGGGGGATGCGCAGATGCATGGTAAGAGTTAGAGTTTGAATGAGGAGTAGGGTAAAAGGATCCCAAGTAGACTTCAATTATTTAGAAGTTCATACCAATGGTTTAAAAAAACTATTGGTATAGACAAACCAATACCAATGATTTTTTAAAAACTGTTGGTATAGGCTTGGAAAAGCACCTCTATACGCATGGTTTTTTTAAACCATGGGTATAGATCCATTAGGATAGGTCCCTTTTCTAGTAGTGGATTTTGGATACACTTATTGTGTTACCCTCTAGGTCTCTTTCTCAGTGGCATTAGATGAAGCAGCCTAAATTCCAAGGTTTTCATCTAGAAACGTGTCAATGAACATGTAGAGAAAGAAGTTAATTATGTAATGATATAACACATGATATGGATTCTTAATATTTAATATACTCTATTCATCATGATATATCTAATCAGATTGGTTTCATTATAGTTCTATCATCATATGTGCTTGATGTCCTTTCATTGAATTTCTAGAAATTGAACTTGTCTATAGAAAACCATGGACATGGATTTATTGAGGTTATATAATTTCCATCAAATGGCCCAAGATATAAACTTATTTTGAAGAATGGAAGGCACAAATACTTTCTCACATTATTAACTAACAAAATATTACTCATGATGCACCCAACACATCTTACCTCACCATGAACATATGTCATAATGATTTTAATCAATACATAAAATTACGAGACTTACAATACTCATTAATAATAATCTTAAATTATAAGGATAAATGAACATATATTAATATAGTAACAACTGATGACACATAAAAATGTGGTTTTCCAATTAGTGGGTCTTGTTCTCATTATATCCTATACTGGATTTTACTAAGGGCTTACACCATGAGAAGGTACCTCAAAGTCCTATGATTCTCCACCCCAGACATCCTGTATCATTTTTCACCTAAAATTATGTCATCGAGATATAGAACATATATTCAATAATATTTTCATGGAACTTTTGGGTTCTCGTCATAGTGGGGAATTGTTATGACCTTTCAGTACAACATCTACTCTTATGACATTATCACATACTATGTTATGCAGAAGAACAGTCATGATGTGATAAGGATATTATTGATATTCGAAACAATGAATACATATCGTCATAAATTACACAGAAGATGGTTCTTGGGCACTAACTCTAAGAAACTCCCACTTTCACTAGATCCAACTGCTAACAACCTTCAGTCCACTAACTCTCACATAATACTTGGGTTTCTTCTTATATAGTCCTTTATTCAATGGGTCCACCATGATTAATTATATGGTAACTCTAATTATAGTAACATCGACCCTCTGATAAAAATCCCTCATTAGGTGATACTTCTAAAGTATCTTATTTGTTCATTGGTGTGACCTTGGATATTTTGAATGATACCATTGTAGTATTATCACAATAAAATGTGATAGTGAATTTATAGATAAGATCCAAATCAAGATCCTTGAAAATATTCTCTATCCAAATATCAACCTTTTTTATATAAAAAACCTCTATATACTTAGACCCCATTGTATAATATGTGACAATTAGCCTATTTGTATTCTTCTAGTGCACAGATACTCTGTTGGGATAGAAAACATGTCCTAACTATGACTTCATATCATTATAGTCTATTTGAAAACTACCATCAGTATAACCCCTAATGACTAGCTTCTCATCTCCTTCATACACCAGGAACATATACTTATTTCTTCTCATTTTCTTAAGGATAACCTTAATATAAGACTCTTGGATCTTCTTGATATATATCTACCATTATCAATGCATTGGAAACATTAAGTATAGTACAAAACATGGCATACATGATTGGTCTTATCACTATAGTCTATGGGATCATACTCATTTTCTCTTTATCTTATTGTGTTTGAGGACACATTTTATTAGAAATATGTATACCATGTGAAACTGCAACAATTATCCTTTTAACCTATTCCATACTATATCTATTTAGTATTTTTTCAATTTATATACTTTGACTTATTTCTAGTAGACTCTTGGATCTATCACGAATGATATTAATCCCTAGAATATAGGATTATTCATGTAAGTCATTCATGGAGAACCACTTGTCAAACTAGTCCTTAATATACTGTAAGAATGATATGTAATGTCCAATAAGTAATATGAAATAAACATATACTTCTAGGTTAACAACTTCATTCCCACTAAACTTCTTGTAAACACAAATCTCACATTCATTCTTAATGAATAAAAATTCTTTTATAGCTTCATTGAATCAAATTTTCCCAGATCTGGATGCTTTATTTAATCCATAAATGTATATTTGTAACTTTAAAATCTTTTTGGAATCACCTGGAGTCATAAAAAATTTTGATTGTGTCATGTAGACATATTCATAAAGGTTCCCATTAAGGAAATCTATTTTAACATCCATCTTCCAGATTTCATATTCATGGTAATCTTCTATAGAAATTAGATTTCTAATGTATTTTAACATAAAAAATAGTAAAACTTTGTTATCATATTCAATTCCTTGATGTTGTTTAAATTATTTATCCACTATCCTTTCCTTATAGGTATTTTATTTACCTTCCATGTCATGTTTTTTCTTTAATACCCATTTTCACCATATGGGCTTTACATAAAATGTTGCATCAACCAAAACCCAAAATTGGTTTTAATACATGGAATCCATTTTATAATTCATGTATTAATTACATATAGTAGCTTTTGATCTCTCTACTACCTCTTATTAGGAGAGAGGTTCATCATTTTCAACCAATAATGAGTCACCATATTTGATGACTAGGAAACCATATATCTCTAGTTCACTTATCTCTCTAGTTCTCTTACACGATACTTGTGTTTTAGGAACTAATTCTTCCACAGGGACCTATAGAATATGTTCATCTACAAACTCTTTTGTATATTAATCATAAACTTCATCGAATTCAACATCTCTCACACTATCCTTTTTGGGGATGTGCTCCCTCTCAAGAAATACATATTTTCTAGAGATATTCACTTTCTTTTCTAAGTGTTTTTATGGGTGGTATACCATTTCTTACTTAGGATATCCTTTAAAGATATATTTTTTTACCCAGAGTGCTAGTTTGTTACCTGATATGACCATAAAAAATTATTTGAAACCCTGTACAAATATATGTCAAAACAGGTTTCTTTCCAATCCATTACTCAAAGGGAATTCCATTTTCTTCTTTATTTGGTACTCAGTTTAGTGTTTAAAATTATTATTTTAATGCATATCCTCAAAAGGATAATGGATGATATTCATCACTCATCATCGACCACACCATGTCTAATAAGGTAGGTTTCATGCACTCCCTAACAACATTACACTATGGTGTGTAAGGTGTAGTGAGTTAATATAGGATCCCAAACTCCAATAGAAATTCAATAAACTCATGGTTATTATATTCACCACCTTGATCTGATCGAAACTTATTTATCTTCTTTCTATGTTGATTTTATACTTAGTTCATGATTTATTTTAATTTCTCAAAGGACATAAACTTATACCTCATCAAGTATACATATCCATATCTACATAAGTCATCAGTAAAAGTTATTAAGTAATAATACACAAATCTAGATTATACTGAAAATGGTCTACACACATTAGTGTGTACCAATACTAAAAGCTCTCTAGACCTTTCACCCTCTCCACCGAATGACGGTTTGGTCATTTTTTATAATAAAAAATCATTACATATTTCAACTGGTTTTAGATTAAAAAGTATCTAAATAAACATATTAAAATATCTTTGTTAAATGATTCATATTTACATGACCAATATGGTAATTCCATAACTTAGTGTTATATGACTTGTGTGATCATTATTTGTTTTCTACTTCCAATAAAAAAAATATTTAATACCTAAAGGCCAATATTTAAATGCATCAAACCATAACATATGTTTTCTTTAGAAAATAATCATATTTTATTTCCAAACATCCAAATAAAACCATCTACATATATGAATGATATATAAATTATGTTCTTGGTAATAGTTGATACATAATAAAAATTTGTTCAAACCAATAACATTATTGTTGGAAATGAAAGGTGGTAGTCATCAATGGATAGAGAAACAAACCTCGAACCATTAGAAACTCAAAAATAAACATCTTCTCAATAAATATTTCAATATATACCTGCATCTGGAATTTGGATATATATGAGAGCACCACAAGTTTTATCTAATACCCAATGTGTTGATATTGAAATATTGAACTTGATAACGAATGCACATTTAGTTTCCCATTTATTCTAGGTTATGTTCCTATTCCAATAGCCTTGCTTCACACATGAAATACATAGTGTCTATTGTTCCTTTCCCTTCCTCTGGATCTTCCACTTCTGGTAAGGATGGTGCTCGAGAGCTTTAGACTTGTTATGAGTCTTGGTTCCCTTCACCTTGTTAATCCCTTTCTTATTCACCATAAAGATCGTGGGTTTATTAGGCCCTATATCCTTATTCACTTGGTGAATTAGAGTAATAAGTTCTAAAAGAATCCTCTCATTATTTATCATGTTATAATTAAAAATGAAATTGGAGAAGGACTTGGGTATGGAGGAAATTATGAGATCTATGTGAAAATCAACTGGTAATTTAATCCCTAATATGTCTAAGAATTTAATATAGTGAATAAGATGCACTACATGAGACTCAGCTGGCACTGACTCTCCAAGCTTAGTTGTAAATAAATCAGTGTATATATCATATCTCTCTTGTCTCACCTTCTCTTAGTAGAGATCTGAAAGGTGATGCATCATGTTATACAGATCCATGTCATCATGTTTCTTCAGACTCTCATTAGTTATGGATGATAACATGAAAACCTAAAAATTTATAGAATCATTCAAACATTTATAAAAGATATAAAACCCTTCCCCACAAGCCTCATTACAAGGTACTTAAATAATAGGTTCCTCAAGTATATAGAGTTTCCTTTCATGGCATAGGATAATGTGTAAGAGTATTTATTATTCCTATAAATTGGTTCCATTAAGAGGGTTATCCTTCTCAGGTATGAATCATAGTGATATGTTTGAAGTTATTTTTATAATTATTTCTACAAATAATATTATTAGAGTTTTAGTACTCTATCTAATAAATTTTAGAAAAGTAAATAAATATTATATGTATTAATCTACCACTATTTTATCGAAACCCAATATCTCTCACCATTACCTTCATAATATCAGGTTTCTTGGACATTCTAGTGGAAATGATTCATATTCCTCTTCTCATCACCTGGAATTTATCCTATTAATAAATTTGAAGGTTTTTAGATATGCATTCCAAATGTGAACTACATTAACTCATTGTTCCTTGATCTACTAAGTGGACTTCCCAATATTAAAATCCTTAAATTGGATTTCCTCAACCTATTCCTCTTTGATACACCAATTCCTTAATTGGTTGGAAAAAATTGATTTGAACTAAGTTAATTCAACCTAAAACTTCAATTTATAATTCCCTGATAATTTAAAGAACCCCAACTTTGTCTAGTCATATACTTTGAACTATATTTCAATTTTAACTGAAGTAGTTGAAATTTTACTTAGTATATGAAATTGGAATATTTTATCATTTTATAAATAAATTTAAAATTATTATCTTTATTACATTCTTTTTAATATTAAGTATATTTAATTTAGTGATTAACCATTTTTTAGATAATATTTACACACATGCAAATTTATTTTAGTTTTATATTCATGGTTGTTAATTCATTAATTCATGTGATCATGAAAAAAATCCACAATGAAATAACAATGCATGTTGATGGAAATAAAATAATAAATTGGAATGATCATTCTCTTTAACTAATGGTTATTTTATCTAGAATATGATAAAATAGTTATCGATCAATGGGAAAACATTGAACCATTTATGTTATGTGTTACTGCATTCCACCGATCCACTTAAATATCTCTCTTAGATCGGTTTCCCCTACGCTCCAAACTTGAACTGCCGCTAATAGCTTGGGATCTCCATCAATTGTATATGATTCCACTCACATGAAAGTGAGGGAACCAAAGGATTTGTTAAGGGGTTTACATAAAATAAACTATGGGAAAGCATCCCCCTACATAATGAGAGGAGATATGACACACAAGAAAATAATTTAATTTAATAATAAATTAAAATAAACCAATCGCATAATTTTTTTTGTCTAATCTCATGATCACCCACATACATGAAACAGATTATGAATTTAATAAAATTAGAAATCAATTATAATCATTCTTATTTAAGATAATTTTTTCTCAAATAAATTAATTACCTTCTTTAATTAATCAATTCTTTTATCTTAATTTTCATAGAAAATTTCATAAGATTATCATCCATCATAATTTTAAACAAATTAAATATATTTATTTAAAATTGATTTTGTACAAAAAAAATAATTTGGAGGAAACACTGTGAGTGCCCATTCGAACTACCCAACATGTATTATAATCTTGTATTGTTTACTCTTGTGATATGTGGAATACACAAATTATCATGTAATTCTATTGAATATACTATCAAAAAAATGACCACATGGAACACTTGGTGTTTAAATTATGTGTTATGATTCAATTCTAATATAGTAACAACTCTAATATGACTTCTTCATGATATTCATATTCCAACATTACATATAAATTAATTAAACATTTATATATATATATATAATGTCACATGGAATGCATTATCAACTTAATGACCACACGTAACACATGTTGATAAGGTTTGATTAGTATAATAAATTAATTTTTAATTCTATATAATTTGGTAAAAGTACACTCTGTGTACATTGCAGTTTACACGGCGTGTATGTTTTTCATTGTAAATCCATGACACATTCCTAGGGACTCGGTGTGTAATAGTTTCATGGAAAATATTGGATTGAATGGTATGTATGTGGGATACATGTTGTGTGTTATTTGAGTTATATAGTCACTAATAATGTAGGTCGTGTAAGAGGATACATAGCCCATCTCTGAATAGGATATTGCATATCATTTATGGAAGTTACACCGCATGTACGCTAACTAACTATGTGTCAGGATGGTCTGGTCAATATGAGGAGTATAATTAAATCCACCACGTGTAATAATTTCACTTGAATTGAATTAATTAAGAATTAATTTAGGGTACATTGAAAACTATCACAAAATGTGTGCCTCTGGGTTACATGCCATATACTTTTTTATCATCTGACCATACTCCTCAACACCTCTTAATGAGATCATTTAATCTATTCCATTCAAAAAATTAATCGATTTGATTATATTTATCAAAAATGAAAAAGAATAAACAAGATATCATAATTAGTATTATAGAATGATTAAACTAGAAATGAAAACTAATGAAAAATGCTAAAATCAATAAATGATATTAAAATAATTATATATAATTATGATACCTCTCTAATACCACTTGAAGGTTTCAGGCACAACAAAATCATCGGAATATGAATTCCCAATATTTCTTTTTTTCATTATTGGTGATTAATCTGGGATTTACATGAAGATAAACATCATATTCAAAATAATTAAATCAATTAATATTGATGATGGATAAAAATCGGAACCAAATCGAAGGATCTTCACATATAATTTATACTTGATTAAATAAATTATAGAATTGCCATATAAGAAATTATTTCTTCATCGAAGGATCTAAAAACATCTCTATATTATACCATCATTGTGTTGCAGGAATCAATAGTAGATTCCCTCCAGTATTGATCCACACATGTTTCACAAACCTCCAAATGTCAGAGTAAAAATATCTTGGTGCTAGCATGACAGATCCAATCACTTACATCATTCTCCTTTGATCCCCCTAAGAACTGCTTCAAGGAAGTGTTCTCTTCTATCACTCTAAACTTTAGAGTGGTCTTAGAGGTGGATATCTCACAATTGTTGAGAGTGTTTATAGATAGGGATCTCTATAGGGATTTGAGATGATTCTCTCGTAATCTCATTGTGTACAACACAAATGAATTGGATATCTTATGAAAATAATATTATTGGGTTTATAAACTTATAAAGTTAGAAAATAATATTTTAACATATGCCCTTTATTATTTCTATATTCCTTATGGAACCCCAGGACTATAATAATAATATTAATTATTTATTTCTTGATATATGATAAACTTGTTAATTAAATTAAATATTATTTAACCAAATAAAAGTCAATGTATATTATTTCTCACCGGACAATTAAAATCGGTCCTCCATTCCTCCATAATATTTTTCAAGCCTTGAATAATGAATTCTTATTTGATAAATATATATCACTTCATTATTCTCCAATATATAAATAAATATTATATTCACTAAAGAGAAAATAAATATTAGTTAAATATTTTTCTCACATAATATTCTCCCAAATAACTGGTGGTGGAATATATATGATCCATAAAATAGGAATAACTATAAGACCATGTGAATTAATAGTATTTATTAAACTTTATAAATAATAAATAATAATATATTATTTAACTAAGATTCTGGATACACTTAGTGTGTGACCCTCTAGTCCTCTTTCCCTGTGGCATTAGGAGAAGCAGTCAAAAGTCTAATGTTAGTATCTAGAAACATGGCAGGGCACCCATATAGAAAAATTTAATGTCGCAATGACATAATACCTCATACTGACACTTATTATGTAATATAATCCCTTTATTATGATATTTCTAATCAAAATAGTTTCATATTGGTTCCATCAACCTATGTTCTCAATGTATCTTTCTATTACTTTCTAAAAATAAAACATGCCAATAGAACACCATGGACATGTATTTATTTAGGCTATATCATTTCCACAAAATTTCCTGAGATATCAACTTCCATTAAAGAATATAAGGGAAAAATCATTTCTCATGTTATTTATTAATGAAATATTACTCGTAGCACATCCAACGTATCCTACCTCACCGCGAACTTATGTCATCACATT
Source organism: Viscum album (assembly GCA_963277665.1). Taxonomy (NCBI): domain Eukaryota; kingdom Viridiplantae; phylum Streptophyta; class Magnoliopsida; order Santalales; family Viscaceae; genus Viscum; species Viscum album. The sequence goes on along the minus strand of OY728160.1, from coordinate 1,835,629,741 downwards.
TTTCATCAACACAAAAAAGTGCATGACATATAATACTCATTAATAATAATATTAAAGTCTAAGGATCAGTACACATGTCTGAATATAGGAATATCAAATTATGTATATATATGTGTATTTCCTACTAGTGATTCTCATTCTCACAATATCCAACATTGGATATTACCCAGGGCATGCACTATGATAAGGTTCCTCAAATTCCTATGAGTCTGCATCCCTTATATCATGTATCATTTATATCCCTAAAATTATTTCATCTAACTATAGAAAATATATTTAGAAATATTTTCATGGAACTTATGGGATATCATCATACTAGGGAACTACAATGACCTCTCTGTTCAACGCCCACTCTTAGAACAATATCACATACTATGTGAATCATAACAACAATCATGATTTGATATGAATTTTTTCAATATTAAAAAAAAATAAATGTTATAATAAATTACACATAATTTGGTTCTAGGGAACCAACTCTAACATAAAGAATATAGTTATTACTGATTATATAGAGGATTCCAAGTATATAGATGCTTCTGATGTATCTAAGGAATCTATTTGGATATGAGAGTTTATCCAAGATACTGATGTGGTACCTATCAGTAAATACCACCTCACATTATATTATGATAAAACTATAGCAGTGGCTCTTGGAAAAGAGTCATGGTCACACCAAATAACAAAGAACATACATTGAAAGTATCACTTCTTGAAGGATTTTTCTTAGAGGGGTGTGGTTTTAGTAATAAGGGTTCCCACCGAAGAAAACATAGTGGACCCCTTGACTAAATTCCTATCTCAACAAAGAATGTAAGGCTAGATAACTGAAGGTTGTTAGTTGTTGGCTCTAGTGAAATTGGTATTATGTTAGATTTTGTTCCCTAGAATCAACTTATGTGTATTTTATGATAACTTATATTCATTATAATGAATATTAATAAAATTATTATCAAAAAATGATTTTTCTTCTACGTGACATAGTATGTGATAATTTCTTAAGAGTAGTTTTCACACTAAAAGGTCAAAGCAGTTCCCCACTATGATGATAACCCATAAGTGCAATGAAAGTGTTCTTAAATATATGTTCTATATATGGATAAAATAATTTTAGGTAAAATTGATACAGGATATCAGGGGTGGATACCCATAAGACTTTTAGGTTCCTTATCACAGTGTACTCCCTTGGTAATATCTGGAGTATGATATTATGAGAACGAGACCTTCTAGTTGGAATTCCACATTTATATGTGCCATTGGATGTTCCTTTATGTGAATATGTGTATTGATCATTATAATTTAATAATATTATTAATTATTATTAAATTTTTGTACTTTGATATTGTCTCAACTCGTCCCCCAGGGCATGTGTCGTGACTACCCCAAGCCCTCCTTCCATAGGCCAGGGGTGGAGACTAGAACCGGAAAGGCATATCCCTAAAATGTGAAGGCATTGCCTCAAAACCTGCACACACATAGACAGGGCACACTGTACAAAAGTAAAACACAACGAAAGGAGAAAGATACAACCACAACAAAAAACCACCACTGAGTGTAAAAGTAAGTACTGAAAGTAAATGGGATAGTATACAAGCCCAACTAGAAATAAGGTACAACAAAAAGGGAAAATAGATTTTGAGATCGTCTTCCAACGATCCTACCTGAAGGGTATGTATAGCTCGTCTATGCGGCTCTCCATGACAACTGGTCACCTCCATACACCGTCTAGTCCTAGCTACCAAGTCTCAGTCTAAGTTGCATGTCATCTAAACCGGACACAACAAGGTGCGAGCGAATCCCGTGCAGGGGTGAGTATAACAATACCTAGAAGGGACCCCAAGACTCTTGAAGGTCTCCTAGAATTCCATAAAGGAAAAACCATAAAGCATGATCCCAATCACAAAGCACAAGTAAAGACTCAACTCAAACTAGGTATAAAACTTAAAGAAAAAGAATAAGGATGATTAGTCATAAAGATAGATCATCTTATTCTGTTGAGAGAATTTTTCTGCTGAACCGCTCAAGGACGCTAGGTGTTGACCCACAGAGAATCGCTAGATGCTGACCCACAGAGGATTTCTAGGTGTTGACCCACATAGGATATCTAGGTGTTGACCCATAGAGGATCTCTATGTGCTGACCCATAGAGGATTTCTAGGTTCTGGAGGATTGCTATGTGTTGACCCATAGAGGATCGCTAAGTGCTGACCCATGGAGGATCACTAAGTGATGACCCATGGAGGATTGTTAAGTGATAACCCACCAAGTATCTCTAGGTGTTGACCCATAGAGGGTCGTTATTCCTTTATCATGTCATAGACAACCATTGGATTCCCATATTAAGCACACTTTATTTTCATAGGATCTACTCCACAATCCATCGGTTGTATTTCAACTACCATGAAGTACAACATAAAAGTAACCCAAAAGACCGTATTTTCGTAATGGTTCCAATGTGATAGATGGTGAATCAATCAGATTCTCGGTCTATAAGTTATAGTCATTTTAGTGCCTAGGGTCTAGTTGGATTCGAGTCTGATCCAACCCGGACATACTCCAACTTTTTCAAAAAACCAAGTGTGGTATCTCAAAAGGACCTTCTCATCCTAAGGGTTACAGGGCAGTAGATGGTTCGTCAAACAGACATCCAGTTTAGGAGATATGCCCCTTTAAGTGAACTAGGCCTAAATGGGTCCGGGTCTAGTCTGACCTTCTTAGACTGACCTGGCTTGGACCGGCCTGAAGGGGATAGGTTTGGACCGGTTTGGCTGGGCCTGGCCTGGCCCACCTGGCTGGACATGGCTGTCGGGCCGCTGGACCAACCTGGCCCGCTGGCAAGGCACGGTCTGCCAGCTGGGCGCAGGGGTCAGCTCCCCTCCTAAATAGACTAAAGTCTGTTCGGATCTTCAATCAAAGGTGCCAGTCTGTGCCACTCCACCTTGTCAGTCCACGTGGATGGGTCAATTGTGGGACCCGTGGGGAGCAGGTATGCACTCCACCGTAGCCCTCCTATGTGGCACACAACCTACCATCGATGTGGTCAGTGTTGGCTGTTCGTCCTTGTCCGTTGTGATGCCTTCGGGCTCCACCACCTCTTTGTAGCCGATGAGATCTGGTCGTCACCTCCTCCGGTCACCGGCTCTGCCACGCCAGCAGAGCTTCCATGGGCCTCCGGTGAAGCTTTGGAGGTCCATTTTTATTTCTAACTGTGCCTATGGGCCTCCCTAGAGGTTGTCATCACTCAGTAGATCCCAATTTCATCTTGTTGCCATATTGGTCGATTTCCCACGAAGAACGCAACCAAATCAGAAATGGAAGAGGGTCTCGGCCTTGTTCGGTTTAGCCTGCGCCCTCCGCATTAGTGTTATAACAAGGTGAGAGTTCAAACATCATCAAGAGAAGTTGAATTCATAAAACTCTTAGAAATAAATCAAGATATTACCCTGCCTAAAATTCGTTGGAAGATGTTGTGTATGAGGGAGATGAACCCACGTTCAAAGGTGTTCATCATCGCCCATCATTGTCTAGTTTGAATCCTCCAACAGTTGTCGAAGCTCCATTATAAATTGGTGGAAGACGTCACTGGCACTTCATTAGAGGTTACTCTCATGAGTGACCAAAACTAATGCCCAATATTTGTTTAAATAAGTGAAAAATCTCCCACATTGTGTTTAATATTATGATTCATTAATTAACCATAATTAATGAGTCAATTAAACACACAAGCATTGTAGTTACAAAACCAAAGAAACGAGAGGTTCAAGACATTAAAAGTATCTTATTTAATGTCTGATGTTGTTTTGTGGTCCCATTGTCACCTCTCAACAGTTGCAAGACATAAAAATAAAATAACTTTTTGTTATTTTATTATTTTATTATTTTATTTCAAAAGATCCAAAATTTAACTTTTCTGTCCGACTTTTTTCAAACAAAGTTAAGCTTCCCTTAAGTGAATCCTAGTGCTGTGAATCCAACAGTGTCATCTTATTTTTAATCCGATCACCATTTCAAAAGATAGAAATTTGTGCATGTACGTTTACTGAATGCACCTTAAAAAAGTTCAAAAAATTCATTTTGGGATCTCCGAGCCTCGGAATCACGTGCAGTAAATTTTCGCAGACTCATAATAGTTCCATTTAATTAAAAAATGACATGGAATTTCTAGGTCTTTACATTCTCCCCACCTTAGGGATTTTCATCCTCAAAAGATACAACAGATGTTAGGGAAACAAATGGGGGTACTGAGAATGTATCTGAGCCTCCCGCTCCCATGTTCTCTCTTGGAGGTTCCTGTAGTTCCACCGAACTCGCACCAGAGGGATCGACCATTCACGAAGGACCCACTCATGTCGATCCTCTATCTCCACCAGGAACTCCACGAACGTCACCCCATCGTCAATGTCCATCTCACCCCCAATTGATAACATGTGATGGATCATGCATGTACCTCCGCAGTTGTGACGCATGGGAAAAATTATGCAACTGGTGAATCTTTGGGAGAAGAGTTATGCAGTTCACCACCTCACCTACTCTACTGAGGATCTGGAAAGGTATGAAGAACCTCGAAGATAGCTTGTTGCCTCATCCAAATCTCTGCAATCCTTATCGGGTGAGACCCGTAGAAAGACATGGTCTCCCTCTTTGAACTACAAGGGTCTCCCTATACTATCAGCATAAGACATTTTTCGGCTCTTTATAGTCTTCATCCACTCCAAGATGATCTACACCTTCTCAATGGTAGCTCATACCACCTCTGGACCCATAAGTGTTGACTTCTCTAGGTCTTTCCAGCATAGAGTTGACCTGTATGGTCACCCGTACAAGGACTCAAATGGTGCCATGCCGATGGTGGAGTGATAACTGTTATTGTATGCAAAATACACCTATGGTAGGTGGTCCTCCCTACTATGGGAAAAATCAAGGGCACAAGCACGAATAATTTCCTCAAGCATCTGAATGGTTTGCTTCATCTGACTATTTGTCTGAGGATGAAAGGTGATGCTCAAGAAGAGCTGAGTCCCAAAGCCCTCCTGTAATCCCTTCCATAGTTGGGATGTAAAACGAGTGTCATAATATGATATGATCATCGATGGAACCCTGTGAAGTCTTGTTTTCTCCTGTACATAGAGGCGTCTCAATCCCTCTACTGATCCCTTCTCTCGTATTGGTAGTAAGTGGGAAAACTTGGTGAGTCGGTCAACAATCACCCAGATCGAATCGTGGACCCTGTACGTACATGGTTTCCTTGTCCTGAAGTCCATAGAGATGCCATCACACTTACACTTTGGCACCTCAAGTGGCTGATTCAAGCCAGTTGGAACCTGGTGCTCAGCCTTCACTTACTAACAAGTGAGGCATCGTGAAATGAACTTCGCAACTGATTTCTTCATCCCTGGCCACCAGTACTGATGTTTTAGGTCCTTGTATATCTTCCCAACACCAGGATGTACCACTAAAGGGGATTTTTGGAACTCTCTCAACACCTCCTCTCGTAGCATCATTGATACCATTGTATGTACTAAGAAAAGGATGGTGTGCTCCCTACCTTCATAAAATCCTTCAAGAGCCCATCCTGAGGATATATGAGCACATCGGGCCTCGCAGCCAATGTCCCCAAGTTGTGCCTCCCATACTCGCTGAAGGAGTGGGGGAGTGACAATCCTAGAATGAAGGTATGTTGCTCCATTTCTATTCATGAAGGATAACTGTAACATGACTAGCTTCTCTATCGCCTCACTCAGCAACTGTAACCCAGACCTCCTACTGAGTGTGTCTGCCACCACATTATCTTTCCTAGGAGTGTAGGTCATCTCAGAGTCATAGTACTGGAGGAACTTCATCCATTGACACTATATCAGGTTCAGGACATTCTGTGAGAATATATACCTAAGACTCTTGTGATCAGAGTAGATAGTAAACCATTCACCCAGAAAGTAGTGTCACCACATATTCAAGGAAAATACCACTACTTTTAACTCCAAGTTGTGGGTAGCATAGTTATACTTGTGTTTTCTCAACTGTTGTGACCCATAGGTGATCAATGCTCACTCCTATATCAGGAAACATCCCAGTCTGATCCCTGATGTGTTGTAGTAGACTACATACCCAACACCCTCTTTTGGTAGCCTAAATATGGGGGCACTCTTCAGTCTCCGCCTTAGCTCCTGGAAACTCTACTAGAATCTCTAATTCTATAAGAAAGTTTTTACCTTATTTTTCAAAGATAAAAATGTTCATGCTACACTAGAAAAGTCAGGTACGAATCTCCGATAGTACCCAACCAACCCAAGGAAACTCCGCACCTCATTCAAACTTATGGGTAGCTCCCAAGGAAGAACTACCTCTATCTTCGCAGGATCGATCTCAAATCCAACCTCTGAGATAACGTGTCCTAGAAAGTGGACCTCCCATATCTAGAATTGGAACTTAGAGAGATTACCATAAAGCTGGTGATCTCAGAGTGTATCTAGAACTATCTATAGATGAGTGTCGTGCTCCTCCACCGACGTTGAGTATGCCAACATGTCGTTAATGAAGACCACCATGAGGTGATCAATATAAGGCTATAAGATCCTATTCAGAAGTCCCATGAGCACTTTGGGGGTGTTGGTAATGTCTAAAGGCATCACCAAGAACTCATAGTGGCCATACTGGTATCATAAGGTCCTCTTCAATACGTCCTCATCCCATACCGTGAGTTGATGATAGCCTGATCTTAGGTCTATCTTTGAAAACCACCAAGATCCCTTCAGCTGATTGAAGAGATCATCATTCTTCAGGAGTGGATATTTGTTCTTCATGGTCACCTGATTCAGGCACCGATAGTCTACGCAATGCCTCAAACTTCCATCTACCTTCTTGGAGAACAAAATTGGGGCTTCCCATGGAGAAACATTGGGCCTTATGAAACCCTTACCCAGCAAGTCATCCAGTTATACCCTTAACTCACGAAGCTCTATGAGAGTCATCCGATATGATGGTGTAGATATCAGTTTTGTCTTGGGGTATAGGTCATTTTATAAGTCTACCACTTTGCGAGGAGGTTGTCCCGGAACATCATCAGAAAATACATCAGCATACTTATCCACCACTACAAGATAACTTGAACACCTCTAATCAACTACTCTGAGGGTGTGTCTAGCCAACTGATGAGTGATCATCTTCACCATCCTCCGATAAATTCCATCATGAGTTTCAAAGGTTACCTTCTTGTTGGTGAAGGAAAACCCGGTTCCATCCTTGTGGTCACACCGCACTTTGCGCCTAAAATAGTATACCTGAGCATGGACTGTGGATAACCATTCCATACCCAAGATGAAATCATAGGGCCTCGACGCTGCTACTATGAGATATCATCCAAAGCTATTTCCTCCTAGTTTAAGCTTAAACTTTTGGAACTAGTGCGTAATTGTCGAATCCTCTCCTATGGGAGTCTCTAATCGTAAGGATTGAGCTAATGAATCTATCAGGATCTCTAAGCTCTGAACAAGAGTTGTGGAAATAAAAGAGTTACTGGAACCTGTGTCTATAAGAACTACATATAGGGTGGAGTAGACAGAGATCATACCTTGAATCATATATGGAGCGTCGTGGTCGTAGGCCTCAGCTGCATGAATTTGTGCTCGTCCCTGTCCACTTACTCCCTGAGGTCGGGGTGGACCACCTGGAGGTGGTGGCAGTAGAACATCAAACTTTCACCCACCTCCTACTGCACGGCCTACTCCTCTGCCACGTCCTCCGCTCTGCGAACCTCCTCACTTGAATATCTACCTCTACCTAGGTAGTCCATCTACCATCTTCTGATCATCCACGCGGGAATTTAGATAGTCGCGATCCATGTGCCCCTATCCGCCGCAAGTGTAACGGACTTTAGTCCTCAGATGAAATCCTCTACATTGTGAGCTCCACACCTCCGAACCTACATCCTGGAGTTTTCCACCAGAAGGTCTAGACCACTTGGACCTCTGTGTCATCTGCCTACTATCTGATACAGATGACTCGATTACCTATTGTCCGGTGGTGGCTCTCACCGTTGGTTCTTTCTCTGCTAGGAATCTTTCCACCAATAGAGCTCTCTCAAGAACTCTAGCCTAATTCAGGATATTGAGAGATATCATTGACGCTCTGATCTCCCATCAGAGACACTTCTCAAAGGTTTGGGCCCTAAATAAATGGTCACGTACCATGTCAGTGGAGTAGTGAGAGAGTTCAGTGAATATCTCTGAGTATTAAGACACCATCAGGCTACCCTACAGTAAGTGTATTAGCTCCGGAATACGTACAGAGCATAGAGTCTCTGGAACAAACACCACCCTGAAGAGGATCTCAAAGTCTTACTAGTTGAGGGTCGCCTCATCGTGCAACTAGATCATCAAGCTCCACCATATACCTATTATGCCCTGGAAGAGACTAGCAACTAGGATAACCATCTGTTTTGCTGGTGTCCCAACTAGGAAGAAAACTCATGCCACAACCTCCATCTAGTCCCCAGCTGCCTGCGAATCAGTATTTCCTTGAAACCTTGGACGTCCCTATCTCCGGAACATGTGCAATGTGATCAGTTAGTGTGCATGGTCCATTTGTGGGTCTTGTGGAAACTTATTCCCTACGGGTGGTCGTACTACTAGTACACCTTTCGAAGTTACTATTTCTGAAATAGGTCCCTACACTGAAGCCTCATCACTCAGTGGGCCTTCATCATGAACTCTCTATGGAATCCTGGATGGTTGTCTACATAGTGTCATCCAGTAAAGAAACAGATGTGTCATGGTCAATAAGTTATACCTGGTGAGCTGACTCAAAAGAGATCAAAATAGAAACATTTTAAAAACACATGCAATTAGTGTTTTCGTGTACCGAGTCGAAAATCATAATTTAGGGTCCTGGTGTATGGATATTGTAGCCACTGCACTAACACTGGACTCCCTGGACTGAAATCTGAACTCAAGAAACTTTACACTATTGCTCCATTGAAAAGATCAGAGTCTTAGTTCTTCGGTAGAACCAACCCCATTTGATACCACTTTTTCACGACTCATCCCCCGGGGCTTATGTCGTGACTACCCCGTTCCCTCCTTCCATAGGCCGGGGGTTGGAAACTAGGATCAAAAAGGCATATCCCTAAAATGGGAATTCATTGCCTCAAAACCTATACACACACAGACAGGGCACACTGTGCAAAAGTAAAATACAAGAGAAGAAGAAAGATACAACCACAACTAAAAACTACCACTGAGTATAAAAGTAAGTACTGAAAGTAAAGGTTCTAGTGTATAAGTCCAACTGGAAAGAAGGTACAGAAAAAAGGGAAAAACATCTTCTGATATCATCTTCCAAGGATCCTACCTGAAAGGTAGGTACAACTCATCTCTATGGATCTCCACGCCAACCGGTCTCCTCCGTACACCATCTAGTCCTGGCTCATATATCTCGATCAAAGTTGCATGTCGTCTGCACCAGACACAACAAGGTGTCAGTGAATCCCATGCAAGGGTGAGTATAACAATACCCAGTAGGGACCTCGAGACCTCCAAAGGTCTTCCAGAATTCCAGAAAGGAAAAACCACAAAGTATGATCTCAATCACAAATCACAATAAACACTCAGCTCAAACCAGGTATACAACTTAAAGAATAAGAATAAGGATGATTAGTCATAAATCTAGATCATTTTATTTTGTCAAAAGAATTTTTTTGTTGAAAATCTCTAGTTCACTAGGTGTTGACCCACAGAGGATCACTAGGTGCTGACCCATAGAGTATCACTAGGTGCTGACCCACAGAGGATCGCTAGGTGATGACCCACAGAGGATCACTAGGTGCTAACCCACATAGGATCGCTACATAATGACCCACAGAGGATATCTAAGTGTTGAACCATAGAGGATATCTACATGATGACCCATGGAGGATCATTAAGTGCTAACCCACAGAGGATTTCTAGGTGCTGACCCACAGAGGATTACTATTCATTCATCATATCATAGCCACCCAGTGGATTCCAACACTAAGCATGCTTGATTTCTGTAGGATCCTCTCTACAATCCATCATCCGTATTTCAACCACCATGAAGTACCACATAGAATTAACCCAAAGGAACGTATTTTCATAAGGGTTACAACGCGACACACGACGTGTCAATCGGACACCCAGTCTGTAAGTTATAAGTATTTTAGTGTCGAAGGCCCAGTCAGATTCGAGCCTGATCCAACCTGACCATACTCCAACTTTCTCTAAAACCCAAGTGGAGTATCTCAAAAGTACCATCTCGTCCTAAGGTTTCGAACACCATAGATGGTTCATCAAACAGGCGTTCAGTTTAGGATATATTCCCCTTTAATCAAAATAGAGCATAATTGGGTCTGGGTTTGGTCTGATCCGGTCAGACCGACCCAACCTGGCACGCTGGACCCAGCCCAAATGGGATGGGTTGTGGGCTTGGCACAGCCCACCCGGCTGGGTGCAGCCCACCGGGCTGCTAGACCAACCCAACCCACTGGCTAGGCGCGGGGGTCGGCTCCCCTCCTGAATGGACTAAAGTAAATCCAGCTCTTCAATCAATGACACTAGTTAGCACTGCTCCACCTGGCCTGTATGTGTGGACCAGTCAATTATGAGACTCATGGGGTTTTGGTCCTCCCTCCTCTGTGGATCAGAGTCGCGTCCATCCTCCGTAGCTTGCCGCCTTACGTCAATGTGGTCGGCATCGGCCAACCGCCCTTGTCCGCCGCAGAGCCTATAGGCGCTGCCACCTCTTTGCGGCCAGCGAGAGCCGACCGCCGCCTCCTCCAGTTACCGGCACCGTCGTGCCGGCGGAGCTTTCGCGAGCCTCCGATGAAGCTCTGGAGGTCCCTTTCTTTTTCTACTACACCTATGGGACTCCTGGGATGCTTCCATCACTGTGTGGCTCCCATTTTCATCTTTCTTCTATATTGGTCAGTCGCCCATGAAGAACGCAACCAAAGAAAAAAATGGAGGAGGGTTTAGGCCTTGTTTGGTTTGGCCTGCGGCCTCCGCGTAAGCGTTATAACAAGGGGAGAGTTCAAACATAATCAAGAGAATATGAATTCATAAAACTATTATAAATAAATAAAGACAATACCCTACCTCAAATTCATTGGAAGACTCTGCAGATGAGGGAGATGAACCCGTGTTTGAAGGTGTTCATAATCGTCCGTCGTTGTCTGGTTCGAATCCTCCAATGGTCGTTGAAGCTCTGTTCTATGTTGGTGGAAGACATTGTTGACACTTCGATAGATGTTCCTCTCAAGAATGACCAAAACTCATTCTCAAGATTTGTTTAAATAAGTGAAAAATATCCCACGTGGTGTTTAATATTATGATTCATTAATTAACTGTGATTAATGAGTCAATTAAACACCCTAGTTCTTTCATTAAAAAAACAAATAAATAAGAGGTTCAAGACATTAAATGTCTCTTATTTAATGTTTGGTGCTACACTATGGTCCCACCACCATTGCTCAATGGTTGAAAAACAGAAAAATAAAATAACCTTTACTTATTTTATTATTTTATTTCAAAAGATCCGAATTTTAACGTTTCCATCTGACTTTTTTCAAACAAATTTATGCTTCCCTTAAGTGAATACCAGTGTTATAAATCCAACAGTGTCTTTATATTTTTAATCCGAGAACCTGCTCAAAAGATATAAATTTTCACCTGTACATTTACTGAACGTACCTTAAAAAAGTTCAAAAAAAAAATTTGGCTCTCCGGGCCTCAGAATCATGTGTCATCAATTTTCACATACTTGTAATAAATCCATTTAATTAAAAAAATTATGTGGAATTTTTGGGACTTTATAGATATATTTATGAAAACTGTGATGAAATATGTTCGCATAGAGGTGGGATACATTGGGTGTGTCAGATGCAATATTTCATTAATGAATAATGTGAGAAAGGATTTTTCCCTTTTGTTCTTCAATAGAAGTTGATATTTTAGTCCCTTTTATGGAAATTATATAGCCTAAATAAATCCATGTCTATGGTGTTCTATAGGTAAGTTTGATTTTTGTAAAGTCAAAAAAAAACACATAAAGCACATGGGTTTGTGGCGCAAGCATGAAAACTTCTTGATTAGAGATAGTGTGATAAAGGTATTATATTACATAGAAATCATATTAATGAGGTATTATGTCATTAAGAAATTAAATTCTTTCTCCATGGGTGACTTGGCATGTTTTTAGACTCTAAACTTGGACTTTAGGCTACTTCTCCAAATGCCACTAAGAAATAGTCCTAGAGTGTGACATCCCTTCCCATATAATTGGCTCGAGAGGGGGAAGGAATGCTACCCGACCTTAAGCGCTATTCCCAAGGTGCCAAATGCTATCAATAAATGCTGAGGTCCTCCATAATAAATTGGGGAATGATTTTCCCTTAAGATAAAACCAAATAACCAAACAATCCACTATCAACAACTACATTATGCACATTGGCAAAATAACCAAACTCATACATTATCGTAAGACAACCAACAATTTCACAAGAATCCCCAAGAACAAATACAACCAAACACAATATTAGAGTACCATGTGGAAGACTAAACAAGAGACCCAAAATAACTCAAGACACACTCCACAGCTCCACACTAAGCTCTATAATCCATGCACCACCACATCTCCAAAGAATCACTACAAACCACTAGCCATGAGATGATTTACCTTTATCTGTGTCCCGAAAAACAACATCTACAAAAGCACCAAAGTTACAAAGTAAGGGGTGAGTACTAATACTCAGTAGTTTTCCCCCAAATTACTTCCCTACACATGCCACTAGGATGAAACCATTAGCACATTTATATAGAACATTTTATATAAAACATTCAAATAGTGCAACAACTTATAACAAGTCAAACACTCCTTATCAAGCCATTTACACCCAATGCCCACAACACATAGGAAATCCAAACTACCATGCCATGATCCAATTCACCATTTCTCATTATCCCAAAAAAATTCCACCTTGTAATCAACACATAACAAGGCAACCAAAATGGTGGAGCTTCTGTCCAACCCGTTCACTACATTTCCAACTAGTGGTACTTCACGCCCACTTATCTTTTGATGGTGGCCCTTCAATCCACTATACATACCCTTTTATAGTGGTACTTCCCACCCACTTCCACACAATCCACACAATCCACAACATTTAATCAACCAACAAGCACTAAGAACCAAGTCCACACAATATGAAAATAACAATTTCCATGTCATGCCAAACCACTTCAATAAATCACCCATTTATTGAAACCAACATTAAAACATTTTCCATACCAAAACCATGATTCAATAAAACAACATCTTTATTGAAAATAATTTTCATAAACCATTCCCTTGAAGCAAGCCAAGAAAAAAATTTAAAATCTACATTTTAAAATTTAACAATAAGAACATTCAATCGTAAAACCCCATTTTGCAAAAAATATAAAAAACATGACCAAAGGGATTTCTAACCAATTTTTTACATCAAAATCACAATTAATTTCAAGCCAAAAAAATTAATTGGGACCAAAAAACACCATTTCTAATAAAGTGGAGTTGAGAGAGAAGCCACCTACCTTTAGGGTTCCAGTGAAATTGACCCACGAACAACCACACCACATATCCGGTGAACACTCCACTAAAACCGCTCTAGATATCCTTCCCTAACATCCACAAGCCTTAAAATAAACACCCAAGGAAACCAAAAACCAATATCTACATGAAACGGATGTAGATCTTGAAAACCAAGAAAGAGGGGAGAGAATACCAAGAGAAAACCAATGAGAAACAAAGAGGAGAGACTTACCTGGGAGAAACCACCTTAAAACCCCTTCGATTTGCTTCCAAAACATGTGGGAGAGCACCTACAACCTTTGAGAACCCAAAATCCTAAGTGATGATCGAGTGGAAGAAGATTTGGAGTGAAAAATGTTAATACCGAGGGATCCTGGATTTAAAAACCCCATCTTTAAGTTGTTGCACGGTTAGTACGCACAGTTTCATAAACTGTGCACTGACCGTGTGCACGCCACTATGTTGAGAGGAGGGATTGACACACTTTCCTCACACAGTTTGAAAAATTGTGTACAGGTCATGTAAAGCATATTATCTCCCCATGAACTATTTCCTAGAGAACCCACACAGTTTCCCCTAACCATGATAAAACCTTGCGCCCTTAGAAAATCCTCCAAACTTATTCAAAACCATTCCAAACTCTGTCAACCTATTCCCAACTCATCCCAAGAAATTTAAACACATAAAAAGGCATAAATAATGGCTACATAACTCAAACTTGGGGTGCTATATTCTCCCCACCATTGTACTTTATGTCCTAGGAAAGTAGAGAACCATTGCTTTGCCGAAGGAGCTCAAGCCATTGCTTGTCCATCTCAGTCTCCTGCTCCCAAATCTCCTCTTTAATATGACCATGCTTCCACAAAACATGAAATAAACCGATTATTTTACCATGAAATACTTTCTCTCACCTATCCACAATATGCACTATCACATGCACCAAGGATGTATCTGGTTCTAGCTCAACATGATCCCAACGAATCACATGGTCATGATCCGGATGATACTTTTTCAACTGCGAACCATGAAACACATTGTGCACCACACTAAACCATGGTGGAAAATCCAAGTGGTGATCCACCTCTCCAATATGCTCAAGTATCTTAAGAGGCCCAATTTACCTCAGAGATACCTTACCTTGCTTCCCAAACCGGCGATGTCCCAACCTTGGAGAGATTATCAAAAACACATGATCACCCACCTCGAATGACAACAGTCGTCGACAATAGTACACATATGATTTATTTTGACTCTGAGCCATCTCCATCCTCTTCCTGATCAACTTGATTTTTTCTGTATACTCTTGGACAAGGCTTGTTCTGATCATCTAAGTCTCACTCGTTTCCACCCAACATTGTTGAGAACGACACGAATGCCCACATAATTCCTTAAATGGATCCATATGTATCAAAGCCTGATAAGTATTAGGATAGTAGAAATCCACAAATTGTAAGTGATCCTCCCATGAACCCGTAAAATCCATCACACAAGCCCTTAATATATCCTCCAAGGTTTGTATTATCCTCCCAGATTGTCCATCCGTCTAAGGATGATACATTGTGATCATAGTCAACAGTGTCCTAAGGGCTTGCTATAAGGATTTCCAAAAATGAGATGTGAACCTCGAATCTCTATCTGATACAATCGAAACTAGAACACCTTTCCTCTTTACCACCTCCTGAATATAGATTTTGGACATATCCTCTACTATATGAGATTCACTAATCAGGATGAAATGGGCCGACTTTGTGAGTTGATCCACAATCACCCATATGGCATCGTGTTTCTGGACCATTCTTGGGAGACTAGTCACAAAATTCATTGCTATATTCTTCTATTTCCTCACTGGGATAGGTAAACACTAAAACATGCCTACTAGACATTGATGCTATGTCTTGACTTCCCGACAAGTCAAGAATCTCGAGATGAACCTGACCACATCCCTTTTCATACCAGCCCCCAAAAATGCGCCTTAAATGCCTTATGCATTTTATGAATTCCAGGATGGACAGCCCATCTGGAATAATGTTACGCCCTAAGAAGTTCCTCTCGAAAAGCCGCTAGTTCCACCATATGATTCTGAAAACACAAAACTAAAGTCCCATTTAGTTCCCAGGTCCCAATGGTCTTCCCACCATTGAGTTTCGACCTCATCGAAAAACACTCGGAATCAAATGCCTATGCCTCTTTAACCAAACTATCCATGTCAGGAACCAACGAAACTAGAAAGAAGACCACTCATTCACCCCAATCTCCACATGCCAACCACATTTCTTCTATGATCGACATCAACTACCACTGATTTGATACCTGCTTCACCACTTGAGAATATGATTTCTTAGTTAATGCGTCTTCCATTGAATTTCTTGTACCCAGTGTGTACTTTAAGTCAAAATCAAACATTGGGAGATATTACATCCATCTCCTTTTCCTCATGTTCAAATATCTTTGTAAAAATATATTCTTTAAGCTCTTTTGATTGGTAAACACTATAAATTTCTCACTAAAGAGATAATGACGCCACATTTTTAAAGCATGAACCACTTCCTCCAACTCCAAATCATGTGTTGGGTAGTTCATCTCATGAAAACTCAACTGTCGAGAGACATACACAACCACATGATCCCCCTTCATGAGAACACATCCCAACCATGATCCTGATGTGTCACAATACACCACATACCCTTTCCTTAGTTCTAGAAAAACCAGGATTGGTGTTGATGTAAGGTGACCCATTAATTCTAGAAATCATTTCTGGAACTGCTCATCCAATTGAAATGGGATATTATTCCTTTTCAAAGCTGTCATCGGTGAAGCCAATCGTGAAAAATCATGAACAAAACATTGATAATACCCAGATAGACCAAGTAAGCTCTATATCTCAAAAACATTATTTAGTGGCTGCTAAGAGATAATCACCTCTATCTTTTCTAGATCAACTGAAACACACTTCTCAGAAATAACACGACCTAGGAAATGAAACTCCTGTGTCGAGAAGTTACACTTTGAAAAAATTTCATACAACCAATGATCCCTCAAGATCCCCAACACTATTTCCAAGTGCTGCTCATGCTCCACCCTTGTCCTTGAATACACCAGTATATCATCAACAAACACCACCACAAAAGAATCCAGATATCTCTGAAATATCTGATTCATCAATTCCATGAACATTGTTGGTGAATTCTTTAGACCAAAGGGCATAACCACATACTTGTAATGGACATATATACTTTTGAAATATGTTTTCAGGATATCCTTCTTCCTCACCCGTAGTTGGTGATACCCTGACCTCAAGTCAATATTGGAGAACCATTGAGCTCCCCTCAACTGGTAAAATAAATCGTCAATGCGTAGAAGTGGATATCAGTCCTTTATCATAACCTGATTAAGTCTATGATAATCAACACATAGCCTCAAGGTTTCATCCACCTTTTTAACAAACAAAACGGATGCTTCCCACGGAGACGTGCTTAGCCGGATGAACCCCTTGTTTTATAACTCTTCCAATTTCACCTTTAATTCCCACAATTCTACTGGTTCCATTCGGTAATATAGAATTGAGATAGTATTGGTCCCTAGAAGGAGATAATTCATAAACTCTACTTCTCTCATAGGTGTAAACCCTGAGAATTATTCGTGAAATACATCCATAAACTGATCCACTACTGCCGGAAGAACTCTCTTCTCAACACCTTCCACTGATTCCAATGACAAAGATTCCAACTGATATGAGATCATTCCAATAGTTGGTTCCAACAAATCCGTTGCACCCATCTTTGCACTCTTCTCCCCTCTAATGAGATGTCTAATGCCATCCTTCATTAGAAAACTAACCGTTCGTTCATAGAAATAGATGTGGGCCTTAAATATTTCCAACCAATCCATTCCTAGGATTATTTCATATGCATCCATCTCAAGCACTGAGAAATCCCATATAAAGGAAATCTTAAGCAACACGCTCTATAGAGGAAATCTTAGCACTCTCTTTAACCCAAATGAGTTTGTAGTTTCCACATATAATATATCATTTCCACATGTAAACCCAACAAATCAATTATATGAGAAGCAAGAAAGGAATGTGAAGAACCCATATCAAAAACATCTCACATCAAAGTTAAATTTAAAAGAATCGTACCTCGCACCATGGATGGTCCCGACGAATCATCCATAACTGCCTTCTTAGCTCCAAACAACTACTTACTTTCCACACTCTACTCCTTATTACCCTACTGAGGCATTGTGGTATTCTGAGAATCAACATTACCCACTTTACTCTTCTAGCGAGGGGTATGCAGTTCCCACTGTCCCATCGAGGCATAAGATCCCTGTGACCCTTGAAGAGTGTCACAGACACCCGGCCTCGGAGCATTCCGACAATAACACTACAGATGCCTCATATTCTTACAATTATGAAATTATTGAGGTTGTGTTATACAATATTGTTTGATGTGGCTCATAGAACCACACTGAAAACATCTTGGCTTGCTCTGAGGATTTGGAGGAAGATTCATGGATCATGTTGTCAGATTCTAATTCATGATCCCACCCTAGAAATAAGTTTCCCTCTTCCACTTGAACCCATTGTTTTATTTCCCACTATTTTCCATGGGTACAAACATACTTCCCCCACCTGTATCCTCCATAAGATCCTTCTTATCCACCATAGCTCGGTTCATCATTTATGTGTAATAATCTATACACAGCACCACTATCTTGGAATTAATTTCCTAGTTCAACTCAGCTTCAAAATTCTTTTCCTTCAACGATGTACTACCCTCATCCTCAGGTGAAAACCCCAATAAGTTCATAAACCTAGACGCATATTCTATCACATCCATGTTCTCTTGCTTCAAACTAAATAAATCTGTTGTACACTGAATTCTGAATGTATGAGGGTAGAATTGTTTATTAAACAATTCCTCAAACCCCTCCTAGGTCACACTTTGGTTTGTCCCAGCTTGGACCGCCAGTTCCCACCACTGAAGGGAAAGATATTCCAACATATACATGGATAAATTCACTTTCAACTCTATCGGTGTTCCCAAAAAGTAAAATATCCTATTTATTCTGTTCAGCCATGCTTCATCCCTATCTGGTTCTGAATCACCCCTAAATATGGGCAGATTCTACCTTTGAAACTGAACTGCATGATCTTCATGCCTTGGTTCATCTGATTTATCTTCACTTCCTACTTCTTGGAAAGCTTTCACTATACTCTACACTAGCTGTTGGTTTACCTAGGGCTCAAGTGCAACAAAATTTTCAGCAGCCTCCTTCAGTTGGTCTCTAGGACACCTACCCGGTGCAATTTCTATTAATACAAAAACAACCACAAGTCCTTATATTTTAGCAACACGTGATTCACAAATTCTAGTTTAATTACTCTACAACTATCACAACTAGGCTTTCCACAAGTTCACATTTCCCATGTCGCACTATTTTTAAAAAAAAATCCATAAGTTTTGAAAATCAACCCATTTTCAAAATACCACGAGTTTTCCATGTTTCAAATCCTTCTATTTTGAAACCCAATTCATATTTTTCAAATCCACACAATCATATCACACCATAGATCATTATAACCCAATGAGATATTCAACCTAGTGGGAATTCATTTCTACCATGCATGCCATGCTCATCTGATTGGCTACACCCACGACAATGAGATATCCAATGTCTATATGTATCTCCCAACACTTATGTACCCAACTCCTTGGTAACTTTAAGTTCATCATAAAATGGTTAGCTATGTCCTTTTATGATATACATTCCATGTTCTGACAATCCTACATCTTTCTACCATCCTAACTCAAGGAATAGTCCATGAACGAATATCAACACTAAGACAAATGATCAACACCATGGATTGAACAACATCTCTCACTTGAAAGCCAAGGACTATACAAAATGATACCAATTGTAACATCCCACCCCATCTCATTGTCTTGAGAGGGTGGAGGAATGATACTCGGCCTTAAGCGATGTTCCCAAGGCTCCAATGGATGATAATAAATGATGAGGGATTCGAGAATAAATTGGGGAACGATTTTAACTTGTGATAAAACTAACCAACCAAACATTTAACTATCAATATCTACATGATTCATGTTGACAAAACAACCAAACTCATACATTACCATAGGAAAACCAAAAATTCCACAAGAATTCCCAAGAACCAATATAACCAAACACAATATTAGAGTACCATGTGTAAGAAAAAACAAGAGACCCAAAATAAACCAAGTCACACTCCACATCTCCACACCAAGCTCTAAGCTCCATTCACCACCACATCTCCCAAGAAACACTACGAACCACTAGCCATGAGATGATTTACCTTTACCTGTATCCCGGAATACAACATCTACAAAATCACCAAAGTACCAAAGTAGGGGGTGGGTACTAATACTCATTTGGTTTTCCCCAAATTACTTCCCTACACATGCCACTAGGATGAAACTGTTAGCACATTTATATAAAATAGTTTATATAAAACATTAAAATAGTCTAACAATTGATAACAACTAAAACACTACTTATCAATTCATTTCCACCTAATGACCGCAATAAATAGGAAATCCAAATGACCATGCCACGAGACAATTCACCATTTTGCATTAGTAAAACAAATTCCATCTTATAAGAAACACATAACAAGGCAACCAAAATGGTGGAGCGTCCATCCAACTCATTCAGTGTATTTCCAACTAGTGGTACTTCCTACCCACTTATCCTTTGATGGTGTCCTTTCCATCCAATATCCATCCCCTTTTATAGTGGTACTTCCAGCCCACTTCCACACAATCTACACAAGACACAACAATCACTAAGAACCAAGGCCACAAAATATTCAAATAATCATTTCTATATCATGCCAAACCACTTCAATAAATCACCCATTTATTGAAACCACCCTTATAACATTTTCCATGCCAAAACCCTTATTCAATAAAAAAACCTCTTTATTGAAAACCATTTTCATAAACCATTCCCTTAACCTAAGCCAAGAAACAAATTTTAAAATCTACATTTTAAAATTTAACAACAAGAACATTCAACTGTAAAACCCCTTTTTCCAAAAAAATCCACAAAACATGACCAAAGGGATTTATAACCAATTTATCACATCAAAATCACAATTAATTTCAATACAAAAATAATTAATTGTGACCAAAACCACTAGTTCTAACCAAGTGGATTCAAGAGAGAAGCCACATACCTTTAGGGTTCCGGCAAAATCGACCCACAAACAACCGCACCACAAATTCGGTGAACGATCCACTAAAACATCTCTATATCTCCTTCCCTAACATCCAAAATCCCTAAAATAAACACCCAAGTCAGACACAACACTAGATATACATGCAACAGATGTAGATCTAGAAAACCAAGAAGTAGGGAGGAGAAGACCTAGAGTAAACCAAAGAGAAACAAGGATGAGAGACTTACCTGGGAGAAACCACCTTGAAACACCTTTGATTTACTTCCAAAATTTGTTGAAGATATCCTCCAACCTTCGATAACCCAAAATCTCGAGTGAGGCTTGAGTGGGAGAAGATTTTGAGTAAAAAAGTTTATGCCTGAGGGAGCCCGGATTTAAAAACCCCATCATTATGTTGGAGCACAGTTAGTATGCACAGTTTAGAAAACTGTGCGTTGACCATACGCATGCCATTGTCTCGAGAGGAGGGTTCCACGTGGTTTGGAAAGCCATGTGCAGGCCATGCAAAGCCAACTGTCTCCCCCTACATAGTTTCTTAGAGAACCTACACAGTTTCCCCTAACTGTTCTCAAACCATGCATCCTTAGAAAAGCCTCCAAACTTATTCAAAACCATTCCAAACTCTCCCAATCTTTTTCCAACTCATCCCAAGCACTTTAAACACATAAAAAGGCATAAAAAGGCTACATAACTCAAACTGGGGGTGCTACAAAGAGTTCCACACACTATGTGTATCAAAAATCTCAGTTAAATAATATATTATTATCTATTATTTAAAATTTTGAATGAATATTATTCTCACACATGATTTAATAATTATTTATGTTTGATTGATCACATATATCCCATTACCAGTTATTCAACAGAATATTATGTGAGAAAAATATTTAATAAATATTTATTTTCTATTAAGTGGATATAATATTTATTTATTTATTAGTGAATAATTTATTGATATTTATTTATTAAATAAATAGCCAATATTCAAGGCCTGAAAAATATTTTTAAGGAATGGAAGAATGATTTTAATGGTTCAATGAGAAATAATATATATTTAATATTATTTGAATAAATAATATTTGATTTAATTCACGATTTTTTACCATTTTAAGAAATATTATTATTATTATTATTATTATTATTATTATTATTATTATTGTTATAGACATGGGGTTTCATGAGGATTATGGAAATAATAAGGTCACATGAAAAATTCTTATTTTCTAACCCTAGAAATATATAAACCCAATTATATTTTTTTTATAGAGCCAATTCATTTTGTGTTGCAAAAAAACCAAATATAGAGAGAATCCTCTCAAAACCCTAGAGATATCCCTCTCCAATAACACTTTCAAGAATGGATAGAGATCCTCTTCCACCACCACTCTCAAGTCTATAGTGATCGAAGAGAACCCATCCTTGAAGAGGTTTATGGGGAGATCAAAGGTGAATGACACAAGCAGCTGGATTTGTCAAGCTAGCATCTGGAGATTCCTACAGTGATGATTGGAGGTTCATGGAACATGTATGGATCACCATTGAAGGGAATATATTATTAATTCCTATAATCTAATGATGGTACAATATAGAGACGTTGTCAGATACATCTATGAAGTAATAATTTCTCATAAGGAAATTCCTTAATTGTTTAAATTAATTATAAATATTATTTAATGATCCTACTCTTTGGTTTTGGTGTTTATCTATTTCTAGTAGTCTTTGATTCATTGTCGTTGATGATGACATTTATCACCATATAAATCTAGGATTAATCATTGATCATGAAAAAAGAATAGTTAGGCATGCCTCTTATAAAAAATATATTATTCATAGAACCTATATATATGTGATATATATGATATGATATTGATTCTTTAAAATTAATTCACAATCTAATTCATTACCCTTTCACATGTTAATGAAATGATGGTGTTTCTCGTGTGTACATACGGCCTACCATCTCCATGAAGTGATAGGATTAATTCTTCATGTTCAAAGTAAAATAATGATTATAAATATGTATATAATAAAAAAAATAATATTTATAACATCAATATCAATATTTATATGATTGAAATATAACCTTTGTTTAAGATTTGGAACTTTCACGATGAGACTTACAGGAGAAAACAAGGCAATTAACACATGAAATAATAGTGGTAATGTAATATTATTAATGAAAGGGTAATAATATGTTATAAAAGGATCATATATGATATTATAAAATATAATATGATTCTGGTATAAGTTATTAAAATTTTTAAAAACACTATGCAGGAGGTAAAATAGTTCTCAACTAAAGGTAAGTAAGGTATAAGGGATTTCTTAACTCTATTTCCATTCACTGTGTTATACAACTACTTTGTTGACTATATTATTACAAAATTATGATTGAAATGGATATTAATTTCTTTATGTTGTATTAACACTTATATTTGTGTGTATCTTTGTTTTTTACACATAACCAACCCCATTTATTAACTCTCACCTCAATGATACAAACTTTTCAAGGGTTTCATCTCAAACTTCCTTATTTGCGACACATATTCTTTAATGCACCTAATTTATTTTGGAATGTGTATATACTACCCCTCTATATACTATAACATGAATCATTCCTACGTCATGATATTTTAAGTAGCAATTAAACTACTTAATTCATGGGATGTTATGATTCAGAAGATACCAAAGTGGTAAGGGTTTATGTTTCAATCTCATTTTAATTAGTATTTCTTTTGAATGAATTTCCATTGAAGGAAATTGTTTCATCATTATCTAATAAAACCCATTAATTTTATTATAATCTATTTATTCATGAAGTTTTTAAGTAATATTACCATTTAATTATCTTTTGTGCTTAAAATTATTGAGAAAATGTTTTTAAGAAAATCTAACTTCATTTTTCTCTTTGGTCAAAAATCATTTTTCTTCCTAAAACAGGTTTTCAAAAAACGTTTTAAGAAATGTTTTACTAGTATTATTTAATGTAATTTTTACCCTTAATTTGATTTTTTAAAAAAAATTAAAAGGAATCTTCTTATAATTTTCTAAAAAAAATACTTTTTTACTTTTTTTACGAAAATGTGAAATGAATCTTTTTTTAACATATTCGGCATGAACATAACTCTTCCTCTAGCATGACTTATCAATGTTTTAAAGTTTTTTTTTTTGAAGGTTATTTTCAAAAAAAAATATTCTTTAATGGTTGATAAAGTTTTATATTTTAAATAAGTGTTTTAAAAATGGAAAGTATATTTTTTTCAATAAATGTTGAAAGTGATATTTCAAAATCATTTACCATCTAAGATGACATCCTTTGATGTTACTCAAAGTAAAAATGTTTTTTTCCATAAGAATGGTTTTAATATTTCTAAAATTCTTTTCGTCAATAAAAAACCCATTGATGTTATGGATTTCTTCTAAATTATTTTATATATTCCTCTCACATATATACCTAGTGTATTCTCCCTTCATTTGATGAGGTAATACATTCCTTATGGTTATTTCTCAAATGCCTTTATTTTTAAATTTCCTTTGAATATGTTATAAAGAAAGATTATGAAACCCATTTTCTTCTGATGGGTAATTCTTATTTTATTTCATATTATTTACTTCCTCTATGTTTCATAAATATATTCTTAACATGATTTTATGGGTATGCCCATATATATCTCCAATGCATTGCATAGTGTTATTGTCTCATGAGACATCATGTATGGGATTAGAAAGTTAACCTAATCCTTTATGGAACTTTTTCCTCCATGTGATATTTTCTAGATAGTTATACTTTACTCATGTTTATGTCATGTTATATTTTTTCCACATTTCCTATACTAACATGATCTTATGATACAATTTTCATTATGTTATATTTCCATGTGATTACTCATGTGTCTTCTCTTTTATGATATCACATATACCTTTGACTCACATGTTATGTTTCCTTGTCATTTTTATCCCATGAAAATTTAGGAGATTGAATGGATTTTCAGATCTCCCTATGGAAACTAAAATAAGGATGTCATGTTTTAAGTTCGTTTTAATGTAAAATGAACCATTTTTCTAAAGACACTAGTTATTTATGATACTTGTGTTGTATTAATGAATATTTATGTTTAATAATCGTGTAATAATATGTTTAAAAGACTTGGTTAACAATATCCTTAATCTTAATATAAATGTTTGATTGAGCTGTCATTTGAGGAAGTTAGGAATATACCCATTTACTTATGATTTCCATGTTCATCCTTTATATTTCAATGAAGATTATGTCTTTTTGAACCTTTAAATATATAATTTTCCAGGATTATGTCTATTATGAGCATCATAAACATTTTTTTATTCTAACTATAGTGATGTATTGAGCACTCATAATCCTTTATCAACTCTAACCATATCCTTTCATGCATATTCAACTCCATAAATGTTAATATACAATTTAATAAATTTTGATCATATATATATATATCACACATATCTCCATATAGATAATGTCTCCAAATATTTAATGAAAATATTAAAGTTTTTTATTACAAATTATTTAATAGGTAATTATTATCATGGGTCTTTGATTAATGTGATACATATTATATCACCTTGACATTTTAAAAAAAATATAACCCAGTCCCTTCATTCAAGAATAATTTTATCTCATAAAAAATTATATACTATAGGGTAGTGTGAGTATTGGTGAAATATCAAACCTTTTATTAATCTCTCTGATAATTTCTTTATATTATTTTGTCTTGGGAAGCTTAACTCCCTTATTGGTTTGCTTGGTCAATGGATTTGAAAATCATGGAAACATTTCCACAAAGAATCGATAATATCTAGCTAATATGGGAAAATTATAGAATTTTGTTAGTCACCTTTGTATTTGGAGGATCTAGTGATATACCCTCTCTTATGATTATATTACCCATGAAGGATACTTTTTGTAGAAAAAAATCACACTTATTTATTTTAGCATACAATTTATCCGTTATTTTGGTTTTTAGATAAATACTTAGATTTTCTTAATATTCTTTCTTTCTATTGTAATGCATGAAAATATAATCAATAAATACTACTATAAATTTATCTAAAAACCTATAAAAACTATATTCCTAAAATCCGTGAAGATATTAAAGGCATTTATAAGTAAAAGGAATCCATATGAATTCATAGTTCCCATATCATGTATAAATGGTTTTGCTATGAATATCCTCACCTCTTACTATTATTTGGTGATATTTATATCAAAGATAAACATTTGAGAAGTATTAAATTCCATGAAGTTGATTTAAAAAGTCATAAATATACTCGTGGGATATTTTTCATTGGTCATAGTCTTATTAATCTCAAGATAGTCATTGCAAAGGTAAATTTATCCATCCTTCTTCTTAACGAATAGTGTTGGTGAAACCCATGTTCATGATCATGGGTAAATAAAATCCTTTTCAAAATTATCTTGTAATTTCTTATTCAATTCATCTAATTCAATATGTTATTTTATATAATAACTCTACAATATAAGCATAGAACTAGGTATGAGTTTAAATGAAAACTTAACCTCAATATCAAGGGGAAACCGAAGAAACTATGGGAAATGCATTGATACATTATCATTTTAATAAAATGTAAACAATTTTTTGATTATTAACAACCATGTGAGATAAATATTACATATTATTGGATATTAAGATTTATATTAAAAAATTAATTTCTATTGGGAATTCATAATCCTCTTTATAATGATATAATATCATGGGATTATTTGGGATGTGAAATAGGATTTCTATATCTTGGATATTGGTATTAGATCTCTGTAGAGAGATATAAACCATTCCAAAAATCATATAAAACCATACCAAATTATGAATAAATAGATATTTAGGATTTATCTTCCAATAAAAATAAATCAAATAATATTTATACACATGAGATGAAGTCATCACACAACTAGGTGTCTTCACTGATAACTCAATATCCAATCTTGGGGTTGGTTAATTGGTAATCTTAGTGAACTTACAGTATATGAAGGAATAGATAGAATAAAAAAAATAAGGAATTAATAGTTATTGAGTAGATAACATGTATTCATTTCACTAATTTATTTTCATAAACCAATTCAATAATAGTTTTTACATCAATTATTCCATGATCCCTTGGTTTTAGAGGTTGATAATGTTGATTTTTCTCATTAAACCAATGTTTGGTTCATTTATTTTCATAAATACTAAATTTTTTGTTGTAGTTAGGTTAAATTTTATTCTCTTACACTATTTTAATCATCCTATTTATATCTCGTTGATAATAATATTCTGGATGGAACTATTTTTCATATTTGAAACATTTTACCATTCGTTTAAAGAAATTTCCTAGGTGTTTCTTACAATGTTTTGGCATGTGGGGAATTTTATCCTATTTCTTACATGAGATATATAACATAAACATCCATAAAAAATACATTTTTAATTTATTATCCTCAAATCCATGAGTATAATGAGATTCATAAATTTATATATCCCCCATTAATATCACACCAAAAATTATCTATATAGATTTTGAAGTCTCTTACAGCTAATTTTTTTCAAATAAATGGTTTTTAGCCATTAAATATTCGATTAATTTTATTTTAGGTCTAATGATAACACATTAGGTATATATTTCATGTTTTATGAAAAAACATTAATAGAGATCAATGGATTAATCCTTCTTTTTAATAAGATCATGTAATTCCTTCCTATTTTAGATAAGTGATTAGGGGAAATATTTTTGGAAATATTTTCTTAGACTCCCCTCATTTCATGGAATTAGATTCTTTATTTTTCTATTTTTTGTTGAAAAAGTTTCAATATTAGTCTTTTTCACCCTCCAAATTATTAATAGATACAACCCATTTTCCATGATCTAAAAATGGAAGAATAAAAAATTTCTTCATTTTTGTAGTGAACCATTATTCTGTAACTATAGGATTTGAATATACACTAAAGTTTGGTGGTCATTTTTATAAGGATTAAATAGTGGGTATTTTCTTATTTAGTTTATTTATGATTTTTTCATGGTTCATGATACTACTTATAACCTAAGAATTCTGGTAAACCATAGCCATATTGTTTTTAATATCACCTCTCATTCCATTTGGTTGATCATTGTGAAATCATCACATTTTCCATCATATTCATGTTCACTCAATTCCTCCCAGTTCTAGACATTTTCTAAAACTATACGGTTAATGTGATAAATAAACAATAACATAAAATATATAATAATCATAATCATGTGATCATAAGAAATCAATCCTTATATGTATTATTCTAAAACACCTTCATTTAAACCAATAACACTTTTCGTTCAACCTAGGTTACATTCTAACTATTCTTATCTTAATCCATAGAATAGACTAAACCCCTCTTTGACACAAAATGAGGTGACCTAAACATATCATACATCATTTTATATGATTAAATATTATATCTCAAGATTAAATTACATTCTTATAACCCAATGTCATGATTAATAGAATAATATCATGGAATTATAAAAATTTATTATAATGTATATAAACATAATCATAGATAGAAGAATAGAAATATATAATAATAAAAGTATAATCATGGAATCATAACATATACTATGGTATAAGAAATTGGAATCAATAATTATGAACTATGGTGGAATAAAATTGGAATGTGGTATGTGCATATTTAAAGAAAATTATTGAATATTCCAAGGATCTCTACCACAATAAACATAAAATATTAGAAAAAGCTAGTTTCATTATGTCTATAAATAATATAGAGGAGTAGTATAAACTTTCATGTCTCATACATGTCATCTTATAAGATATAAATTTTTTCCAATTCCTTAGAGGGTTATATAATTCTAGGTCTACTTATCACTTAATTATAATCCATAAATATATGTACCACATAAAAATTCATAAATACATTAAATTTATTACATAGTTAACCTAAATAAATAAAATGGGTTGCATAAATTTTTTAGAGGTAAAGGTATAAAAAGTAATAAAAATTGGATCAGAATATACCAAAATTCAATCACCCAAAGAAAAAACATCACATTATCATTTAAAGGGTGATACATAAATAATATTAAATAGTCATGGATAATGAATCCTCTAAAGAAATATATTAAAATTTAAGATAAATTATGAAAAGTTATTTCAAAAAAAACAGTAATATTATTATGAAAAAAAGATATCAGTAACTTTTAAAATTATTTTTGAATAATAAAAAAACTTTTAATTATTATATTTATTAATAAAACAAATCAATAATGGATATCTAAAGGGGAATATTTCAATATTATTATATTCATGGCGGGGAAGATAAGTGTTGGTGTATAAGTTGAAAGAAATACTTTTTAAGTATTTTTTAAATTGTTTGAAGTAACCCACATTAATAAAAGAGATATAAAGTTTCATTTTATATATAAATTTAAAAATAATAAATATTTTTTTTAGTATGAATAATATATATATATATATGTGGAAGATAAATATAAAAAACTCAAAGTTTAAATTTCTTTTACAATGTCATGATTTATGGGATAAGAATCAATCAAAAAGAATATTATAATAATGAAATTTAATTAATAGTAAAGTAACAGGAAATAAAATATAGTAAAATTAAACTATATAATATAAAATAATAAAATAATATAAGTAAAAATTGTATGGATCAATAAAAATATATTGATTCAAGAAATACCTTTACCATATCTTCTTTCTTTCTTGAATGCACTCTAACTCCTAGTAAAATAAACTTAATTTAATTTTCCATCTAAATCAAAAATGCATTCATACTTATTTTATATAATATTAAAAATTATATTCAATTATTTCACATTAAATAAATTTATATTTTTTATATTTTTTTTCCAATTAATAGTTTAAAAATTTTCTTTTTTTATTTCATTGTGGCAGTTCCATCCTTACTCCTTGGTCTTTTGAGCATCCAAAAAAAGCATTATAATTAATTTTTATTAAGTATTAGAGTCTCATGATTATTTCATTGATGTTATGATTATTATTTTTAGACAATATTCCATGATAATTTTTTTTGATTATATAATCAACCAAAAGGAGTTATTCTAATAATGATCAAAGATTTATATATTACTATTCCATAATTATAAACACCACTTGAATTTTTCATTAATACCATATATTGTAATCATTTAATTTTTTATACTTATCCATTATGAAAATTTGATAGAATAGTTTTTTATATTGTTAAATTATCCCAATTAAGAACATGTTATATTGAATTAATAAGAAATAATGTGTTGTTATATTTGTATATTATCACTTTTCTAAAATAATTTTGATTTAAATTTCTTTTTATTATAATTATAAATAAAATTTAAAATTATACAAAATAAGGATATAAATAAAATTATTAATGAAAATATAATACTTATGTTGAAGAGTGAAGTCTTATGACGCCACATAATTGCATTCCCATATTTGGTGCTAAAACACATTCTTTTCATACTGGTTTGATACCAATTGAAGTGAATCAAACTTAACTATCAATAATTAAAATTTAAATAACAAATATTGATTCACTCTATTATCCAATAAATATTAAGAGAATCGTTTTATATAGTTATGAAAAAAATTAACTAATAAAATCTATATATTTCCTATAAAATGGGAATTTTTACACTAAATCGAGGAACCATAAATTTAGAAATAAGTCTTCAATATCTCCCACAAAATTCTCCAAATAGTACATCCATCTAGAAATTTCAAACATAATACTCTTCTAAATAATATAGGGAGATAGAATCATAAAAAGGGTGAAATCAAATGCTCGGTAATGGGTAGTATACAATAAAAGTTATCATGGAGTAAACAATGCATAAATAATATGGAAAGAATATGAAATAATAATAATAATTCATATAACTGATAACATGATCATATAATATATCCATGGATAACATAACAATGTAAACAATCACATGTAAAATAATAAATGGTATCATAGTGATGAAATTCATAATGGATGACTTCATAAACATATTATCAAGACCTCATGCCAAGTCATCTTATATAAACGGGTAAGGTTTACCCCTAATTCCCAAACTAGTTTCTCTTATGATTCCTACCAATGCATCAAGGGGATATATAATTTTTGGACTCTTTCATTATTAATTATTTCCAACGAATTCATTAGAAAAGAAATTAATAAACAAAAAAAAACATAAAAACATTCCTTAGTAATCAAATAAAATACATACTCAAATAATAAGTATATAGAATGTCAATATTTCCCTAGTTAATAAATGCATTAAATTACTTGGTAATAACCATTAAAACACACATAATATGTGGTAATGGGTATAAATTTAAGTTAATACAAGAAAAAATATAAATAGTTGAATTGATACAAAATATATCTATGAAATTAAAGAAAGTCGACATAAAGGAGAAAAATAAAGCCAAGAGGGATATGAAGAGTGATAGAGAACATAACCATTTATAACAAGGTAGGTTATGAACAATAAATTAATAATATCATTTATATGGTAATATATTTAACATAACTCTAAAAGAAATATATCTTTTATAGTTTTAGAGGAAAATATAAGAAAAATTATAAAAACAATTTTCATAAAGATTATGTACATGGTTGTAAAAAAATTCTGAGTCACTTCAAAAAATCCCATTCAATGGGTGAAAATAGGAAATTATAAAACTAAATTTTTAAATATTTCCAAATAATTAAACCATTAAAAAATGAAGTTAAATATAGAAAATGTGGAGTGGAATATAAAAATATACATAAGTGGAATGAAATCCCTTTATTTATTCTTCTAAAAAATTATCCTTTAGAAGGAAATATTCATAGAATGATATTAATTGGATTTTCTTTGAAAAAAAACAGAATTGTTAAAATGAATATTTATTAAGAAATTTTTTTATAAATTTAGGAAAAGAATCTCATGCCAAAAATGTTAAAAATGATATTTCGTTCAAACTTTGGTAAAAAAAAGTCAAAATGATCTATTTTGAAAACATTTAAAAGATTATTTTTAAATGTTGGTAAATAAAGTTAAAGGAAATTTAAAATGGAAATAATTAATTGATGATGTATATAAAATATAATTCTTATAATAATATAAATAATATGTACATTGAGGAAAATTATTAACGTTTGTAAATAAAAAATAAGGTTGAGTCCACATATAAGAAATTGTTCAGTGGAATTGTGAACCAAACAGAGGTGAAATTTCAAGAAAAAATGTAACCTGAAAAATAAATTGGGAATAAAATATAATAAAATAATTGGGTATAATAAAGAAAACATATAAATATGAATTTCAAGAATAAAGGTTATAAATTAATAAAAGTAAATTTAGTTAATAATAACCCTTATGGCTTTGGTAATGTATAAATCAAAGGAAAAGGAATAAAAAGAGTTTAAATAAAATTTAAAGACCCAATAATAAAATATATTTAAGATATAAGAATAAAAAGGTAAGTATTTATACTATATAAAAATAAATGGGTGAATAAAAATAAATGTTTCACAAGGAATTGAAATTGAGATAAAGAACACTCACCTCATGTACTGAATTAATTGGTGTCTGTGTGTGTGTGTGCCTAAACTCACGAATAACCATATTATTTTTATTAAATACTTTATTAATAATCATATTCATGTATATTTTATTTTTTATTATTATCATATCTCACTCATATATTTTATATCTTTTTCTCTCTTTGATCATATTCAGTTAATTCCTCCAAACTTGTTTCGATACATTGACTATGGTAAAAGGAGTTATAAAATAGTTTCATCATCTTCATAATTATAGATATATATTTTATTCATCATTTTAGTCACAAAAAAATTGTACAATTCAAATGGTTTTAAAAAATATATTCAAATTATGTAAAGTTTCTTGGTATGCTCGTTTTAGGCGGTAAAAATGATAATGACCATTTATTGTTAATATTATTTATATAATGACTAATTTATATTTCTATAATCTTACTAATTTCATAAATATAATATTTATTCATTAAAACCACTTTTATTACTATCCATGTAATTTAGTGATGAAAAAATAAATATTTAATTCATTGATGTGGTAATTTGATCATAACACTGGTGATGTTTTCATTTTCTAGTGAGTGGGGGGAAGGTGGATAATGGTTATTACATCAACATAATAACATTTCAGTATACTAATTATTCTTATATCATTATATTTGGATTATTATAATATATTTTGAGGATTTTTAAGATTAATTAAACTTGAAAGAAATCTGTAACACCCTGAGAATTTAAAAGAACATTATACTCCAGAGCTTATACAATATGAAAAACTGAGCTTAAACGAACCCTAAAATATTATTATTTAAATATGAACATTATAAACTAGTCGTTAAATTGTTGATTATCAATATAATTAAACATATTATGAAATATAAATAAATTTCTTATTTAATACAAATTTATTTAGTAATTATTAGGAAATAAACACTCACATTTTAGTAAAGTCATTTTATACATTTTCTTCAAAAATGATTTTTATTAATTTTTATTTTAAAATAATATAATTAATTTCTTCTAGTTTTATAAAATTTAATTAATTTTTTAAATCTTGATATCAAAATTATCTTAGGGTAAACTTTTTATATTTGTCTTAAAATATTTATTTTCTAGTGAAATGTGAAAAATGCTGATTATTATTAAAGAAAATATTCTTATTTCAACCATTTTCAAAATTGTTTTTTTTATTTTAAAAAAAATTAAAAAAAATATTTATACTATATTATTAATAATAAAATTAGTCACATTAAAATCAATTTTTTGTATAATTTGGAATAAAAAAATTATACTTAAAAAGTCCTTTCTTCTGAAAAAACTGTTTTTGTTGCTTTTTCCTATTTAAT
The DNA here is from genome assembly GCA_963277665.1 of Viscum album. NCBI lineage: Eukaryota > Viridiplantae > Streptophyta > Magnoliopsida > Santalales > Viscaceae > Viscum > Viscum album. Next base: position 1,835,596,022 of record OY728160.1, on the reverse strand, counting down.
TTAAATTAAATTATTCCACTGATATATTTTAAATTTTTAAAATGGAAAAAATATTTATATTCATTATTTATAAATTTATTAAATATTTCCATTTTATTTTTGGTCAAAATGAATTATAACCTTAGTAATTTTTGTTACCACAGTAAATGTCAAATTAGGTAAGTAAGGTTAAAAAGAAAATGATAAGGATTATTAAATGACACTAAAACTTGAATAAATATTATTTTGTGAGTTAATTTCATCCATAATCATCCAAAATTCTGTTATATGGCATTTTATTTCCACTTTGATGAGATTTTGACCATTATAGTATTTTATTTAATGAAAAGTAAAACATGACACACTCTTGTTTTTAATAAGTGTAATATTTTTAATATGTTGTAATCTAGAGGATATGTTCAACTATAAAAATTATTTTGAAATATAAATTATTTATATACATTATTACAACTTATTTTTATTTTTTATTGAATAAATAATTAACTTAAATTCTTACACAACCTTAATGCAGTAATTATTTAATTAATGGAATAATCAATAAATGATATTAAAAATAATAAAGTAATATATTTTTAGATATTTAAGGTATTATTTGAATTATCTATATTACCATGAAATTTATAGTATATAATAAAATAGTTTTTGTGAATTTTATTTATTTTATTTGTGTGTTTATGGTCAAAGTAATGAATAGTATAAAAATTAACAATAATGATATTTTACGGGATTAATAATTTATTAAATTATTTAAAAATAATAAAAATATTAAATAAGAATAAATGGGAAAAAATAAGGTCTAAAATATAATCCCCTATTCATTTATAGTACATTTGGAATCATTTTTCTCTATAATAATCTTAATATATTTTAATCTTTTATGAAATTCCAAAAGTGCTCCTCACTTCAATTATAAAAGGATATTTTCTCTATCACTTATTTATACAAATTTGTGCCCTCTATATCAACTAATTACTAACCATACCTATTAAAAACTACCTTATAAAAGTTATGTAAGTTCTGATCTCCTCAAAAGACCAACCTTAAGTCCCTTAAGAAAGGATCTAAAAAATATCTCCTGAAGAAGTGGTAATTGTCTTACCCAAACTCTTTGAATTTATTTCTTCTTGTACTTTCTTTTCATGTGTTTTTTCCATACTAAATTAATAACTAATGTATAATATATATAATTATATTTTATTATGATTATGATACATCCATATTCAACCTTTTATCCATCAAACAAAAAACAAAAACATCGCTTGTGAATACATACGTCTTACCATCTCCACATAGCGGTGTAATTTTTTTTCATCACCAATTTACTCAAATAGTTATAAAAATATAAATAATTAATATATAATATATATTTGTGTGTGATATAATAATTATTATTTAATTTTTAATTACTTTTTACCATTATTTTGTTTCATCCCTTAAAAAATGAAAACATTGTTCATCCATACGTATGACCTACCGTCTTCATGTATGGTGTAATTCATTTTTCAATATATATCTTTATATATGAATATAAATAAAAATATATTTAATATATATTATATTTATACCAAAAATAATATTCTGTATATGATTTAACTATGATAAAAATATAAGTACTAGAACTACCAAATCAAAACATACATAAAAATCAAAGAAAATACCACTAGAGACAGTGATTTTAACAATAAATTGATAATAAAAGGGTGATAAAATATTATAAGTGAATAATATAAGGTGTGATAAATATTATTATGGTTATATAATTTTTCTATAATAAATATATATTTATTATACGGGAGTTTCCAACACATACAAAGGAAATCAAACATAAGGTAAGGGTTTATCGTCTTACTTTTACTTCTGTCAGACATATATCATACTCACCACTTATTTAATTTTTATGGTGTATATAATAAATATTTCATATATATTATATTATTAATCTATTTATATTCATTGTATTTAATGTTTCATCTGGTTTTATTTATTTTTATGGGGTTTACGATTCAAAATTTGTAAAAGTGGTAAGGGTTTATTTCACAACCTTATCATTACTTGACATTGTTTATGTTTATGTATCCACTAGGAAATATTTATTTTCCATTTACATGTTTTCTAAAAAAATTCCTATTCTCTAATGATTGTTTAAAGTCATTTTTACCCATTTTTTGATTTTTTTTATAAATTTTTTTAAATGGATATTCCCATCGTTTTCCAAACAAGGTACTTTTTTTCATTTCTTACAAAAATGTGAAAGGAATGATTTTTTAACTTATACAGAAAAAATGGAATTTCCTACCATCATGAATCCTTATTTAATTGAATCTGACTTTATAGTTTTACAATTTATTTCCAAAGAAAAATTTTTCTTTTTTATTTGTACGGTTTCTTCTTAAAAAAATAATTTCAAAGAGAAAAAGTATTTTCATAAAAAATGTTTTTAATGATATCTTTATAGAATTTATATTCATCAAAGTCAATAAACCTTATTCTAATTATTCTTTATGGAGTATATTTTTTAAAGATAACAGATTTTTTATTTCACCATATGGTTTATGATCAGTTTGATTGGGGATGTTTCAGTTTGATATCATTCATATTACTCTAGATGGTTTATGATTATATTTATTGATTGGGGTAATTATTGGAATTTTATATACTAGATTTTCAATAAGAATTTTTATATTAATTATTCCCTAACCCTTTCATATGAGTAATTCATGGGAGTTAGAAATTGATGGGTGGGGTCCTCTATAGCTCCTCGATGCATCAGTAGATCTCATGGAACAAACTATCTAGGGTTTTGGATGAGGCCTTACACATTTATGTAGATATATTTGAAGAGGCCTTGAGGGTATATTTTATATGTCTACATTTATGCATTAAATCATTATGAATTTAGTTACTGATATTCCATGTGATTATTCTATTAGTTAAAATATCAATTTATAATTTTCAATATCATGTTATTGTTTATATGGTAATTTTTTATCATTATTAATTACTTACATATTATGTTTTGTTTATTGATTAAATGTAATATATTTCAGTTATTTACCTTGACATGTTGATTATGCCTTATTTTCTCATAGATTCCATTTTACATGTATCATTGCTCAGTATTTGATCTCACCTTTTTTCTTATATTTATCTTTCTTAATATGTGAAGAAGTATAATATGATTAATATGTAGGGATAATTGAAAATAATAATAGTATTCTCAAAAGAAATACTATATTGTATTTTATGTTTTCAATTGTAATGAAATATTCAAGTATGTATCTAGTGTACTAATATTACTAAATTATTATGTACTTTGGGATTTGATTCTTTGTGTCTAGTGTCAATATAATAAAGTAACCGTCAAATTTGAACTATAGGGGTCAGGGTCTTTATAGTTGGTATCAGAGGACGTTTAGTAGAAACCATATGAACTATATTTAGTAAAACATATATTAGAGAACAAAAAAACTATGATAGAATTTTGAAATATCCCAACATGAACTAAGCTAATGATTTAGAGATTAATGATACCTAAATTTTCTATTTATGTTAAGTTTTTGTCTAGTTTTGATATTATACATTATGCTTCATAATGTTATTATCTAATCTAGTGCATTCCATTTTTTATAAATGGTACCTATAATAAAGAATAGAAACCATGTCAATTAATGTAATCCATGTAGGGATTTCCCTACTAGGAAAGATAATGAAGTCAGAGTTATAGTTGGAGCTGAAAAAATTATAACTATATTTGGATAGATGACTCAGGTTATGAGTAATAACCTTTCCCATACTGAGTATCTTTCTGATCCAAAACATGGTCTAACAATGTAAGACCAATTTATGAATCAAGAAAATACATCATTAAATTAAACTGTGAATTTATTTGTAGCTAATAAATGGATAAGTTCCTTAGAGAATATATTTCTTACTTTGGAAAGTAATGAAAGGGATAATATTTTCAAGGAAATTTATCAACTCTCAGGGGATATAGATCAATGGTGGTCATTGATTCAAAACACTAAGTATGTAGAAGAAATGGAAATAGTTTAATGGATGTATTTTTAGTAAATTTTCTTGGAAAAATATTTTCCTTAAGAACAATGAGTGTTTATTGAGAGACAATTCTTCTGTCTGAGACATAAAGTAAGAAGATAATGTTTCTAAGTATGAAGTTGACTTTACAAGGTTATCTAGGCATGTTTTGGACTATATACATAATACCAAGAGTAATATTGATAGATTTTTTATGGGATTAAACCAATACTTTTAAGTGAATTGGTCTCCAATACATTTTCATCATATGGGGATATAGTATCTTGTTCTATTAAGATATTAAAAGAATTGTCCAAGGATTGTAGTTCTGAAGGAAAAAAATATAATAAGAGGATAGAATATAAAAAAATAAATAAGGGGAAGAAAAGGAATATGTATTTTCCCATATGTGATAATTGTGGAAGGAAAACCCCTTTTACTTGATTGAATTGAATGGAAGTTTTCTACAAGTATGGAGATAAAGTCCACCAAGCTTGTGATTTTAAGGGAAATAAAGAAGTTATCAATGTAAAAATTTTCAACTATAAGGAGATGGGGTACTACAAAAATAAATTCCTTAAGTTTGAAGGGAATTTACTTTAGAATAAGCTAAGGGGTCATGGTCAAGATTATGTTATTTATACAATTGAAGTGGAATGATTACTATTTATGTGTATTTGGATCTAATAAATATTATGTAAAAGTATTTTATTAAAATAAAAAAACATATAAGGATTTTAATGTAACAAAATTTCCTAAAGGAATTGAGAGAATATGTTAAATAGAACCAAGGACCAAGAAAAGTGATTAAGTGATAAGTTTATCCTCTTGTAAAACACATGATTGAGGGAGGATAAAATTTAATATGATCCTGATATTGAGATAATGTTGTTGGGATAAAGAGATGATTGATATAGGTAAAGTAAATTGGATAGTAATGACTACCTTTGAACTAATAAATTATTTTTTTACAAAATGATTTACACTATCATTTATGTAGTTAACAAAATTTTTGGATTTATTTAATATATCCAAAAATATATGTTTTATTTAAGAAATAATGAAGAATTCATGTTTTCATTATTTTTTTATTGTTATTCAAGTTATTACCATCTTTTAGGATAATATTTGATCAAATTATTCACATGTTTGAAATAAAATATTATAAATATATTTTTGATGTCTAGGGATAAATGTTTGATCACATTTTTAGTTTTTGAATATGTTCAGTAATATTTTGGAGGAGTCTTAAGGTTAACTACTTATGGAATGTATTAGGTATAACTTTTGATATTATTGTTTTTGGTAAAAATATGATTTATAATATTGGATAAAAAGTGCTAACCATTTTTGTAAATATTTAAAGGTTGAAGGAATGACATAAGAATATTTTGATAAAAGTGATTCATGTATGAAAAAATCTTCTCAAATACCCATTTCCTGGAGTAAGAAATAGAGTGGAAATAGATATAATCACAACCAAAGGATGATATTATGATTATGACATCGAAAGAAATAATGTAAGTTTATTTTCTCAAGTTAGTTATCTTGATAGTATGGGAATCCCTCAACTTTTTGAAAAAGTAACTTGAAATAAAAATGTTATTACTTTACTTTTATTATAGATAAATCAGTGGCCTTTTAACCCATCAAATATTTATGTTTTTTAACAGTTACCTTTTCTCATGACTATGTTCTTTATCACTATATATTAGACTTTGGGAGTTAATTTTATCTTCCATGTCCATTTTTTCAATTCCTATTTATGTTCTCCTACTTGTAAACCTAGTGTGTGTTTCTCGAGATGACTTTTGTACTTCCATTTATCTCTTATCAAGAGGATGTTTTATTGAAACTTCTAATGATGTGATATTTCCAAAAAGGTATTTTCAAATTTAAAACACTTCATTACCAATCACAATTTAAAATTATGAGAACAAAATTTATTAAAAGAGTGGATAATAAAACTTCCTAGAACCCACACTCATAGATTATATGATTAAATTATAAACATTAAATTTTCAACTATGATTCTGATAAATTGTGAACCAATTTTTTTCATCCAAACCGTAAAACATAAAAAGGAAAACTTGGATTACTTAAATTATCAAGGGCCTTTTAAGTTTAGAGTTTTATAGAATTATGAAAAATCATATATATACAATACCTAAGTCATAAAATGAAAATTTCTCCCATTTAACTTAGATTTTCTTATTTCACATTAATTTTTCATTATCTTCCATATGAAATCACTTCTTAACATAATTCATTAAATATCATTTTTTATAACTTGGTGAAAAATGAAACATAAGATGGGTGAGATACAATTATCTTTAAGGGTAAACATAAGAATTAAAAATTGAATGTCATCAATGAATATAAGAAGTTCATAAGGGTAATACCATATAATCAAAGTTCATGAGAGAATCATAAATGATATCATACCCATCAATATCAGGATAATAAATTATGAAAACATGGAAAAGGAAAGATTAATTAGAATAAATAATCATGAGCCATGTGATATCAATATTGATAATAAAAAATATTATAAACCCATATAAAGCATAGATATAACATATTGGTATCTTAGAACATCATATTTATAGAACCCTTACATAACCCTTACAAATTGGAATAACCATACAGTAAAATTCTAATATAATTATCTGGAGAACATAATAATTAAGCAATGCATTAGAGTGTTATCTAGGTACACCCATCGTATAAGATATAACAAGATCACCTGATTCTATCTAGGTGAACCCATCATTTATAAATTCCATGAACAAAATAATGTATAAAGTATATAGATAATTATTTTTATCATAACTCATTGAAAAAACATTTGTTTTTTTATAAAATGATTAACCCATGGAATGAAAAATAGTTCCATAAAAATATCTTTGAAACATGGTTTAACCATGGAAAAGAAAATATTTACATAAAAATATCTTTGAATCATCATTATCCCATTTAAAAGAAATGGGTTTCATAACAATATTTTTGAATCATGTTTAACTCATGGAAATGAAACGGGTTTCATAACAAACTCTTCGAAAGAATATTATTCCATCTAGATAAAGAATTGTTAGGATATAAATACCAAATACACCTAGTTAAGGATAATTAATAACAATTTTTGTTTATATTGATGAATATAAATGAACATAAATATCATTAAAAACATTTTGAGGCAAATAACCTTTTCATGTTGAAAATCACTTTTTGAAACATTTTGAAAATACTTTTCTTTGAAAACAAAATTGAAAACATATAAAATATGTTTTATAAAAAATTAAAATATCATATGAGAAAATTTTCTTTTAATATTCAAAAAAAATTAAAACATTTTTGAAAAAAAATTTATAAATCATGGTTTGGGAAAAAACAGATTTTTTCCCGAAGAGATAAATAAAGTTAGTTTTTTATAAAAAAAAGTTTCTCAAACAAATTAAGTACCAAAGAGTTAAAAATGTTAAAATTACTTAAAATATCATGAATAAATATATTATATTATAATTCATGATAATCATAATATTTCAATATTGGAATCATAATCATGAACAATCTTGATAAACGATGAGATTGTAATAAAAGATGTTTACCACTTCTGTAACTTTGATTCGTAATCCCAATAAAGGAATAACATTAAATTAAACATATATAATATCATGAAAAGTAATGAGATTCATGATATAAACTTTAAAAGGGTAATTATATAAATATTATAAATTAAAATAGGTTTATAACATGAAAAATGACCCAAAGAAGGAAAATTGTGACAAAAATCTCTTACCATTTTGGTAACTTTAAAACTGTAAACCCTATGAAAGAGAGATCATAAAATAGATTTGAAAATCCACATAAATTTAATTATAATAATTATTCAGTAAATTAATGGAAATTATATACACCACACAATAAAAATAATTGCATAATATGGTATATATCGTACAGAAATAAAAGTGAGATGAGAAAAAACCCTTACCTCATGAATTCTTTTAGTCGAACTTGATTTAAACAATGGTATATTGGTTTTAAACATGTTATAAACTTATTAATTAACCATATTAATATTTTTAATATTATATATTATTTTATTATGACCATTTATTACCTTTTTATTAATAATTCCATGTAAAATTTATGTTTTGGGTAATAACTGCTTTGTTTTTCATATATGTTTTGACTTGATATTTTTGGTCCACTTACTTCAGTCATTATTTCATAATATCCAGAAATAAAAAAATTATATAAGTATCATATATATTCATTATATATTTATTTATAGTAATCCATAAAATTTAGTGATAATAAATTAAATACACAATTCATGGAGATGGTAGGTCATACGTATGCAAGAAAGATGTTTCCATTATTATGCCGTATTGTAAGAAAGAAAAGAAAATGATATATACATATTTATATATTATAATTAAATTAGAATTTTTATTTCACATATATAACATATGTTTATTAAAATCTTCTTTAATACATTCCATGTAAAGTGTGAATGAATCGCATTGTTTTGTGAGGTGGTAGTCTACCGTAAACACGAACGACGTTATCGTATTCCAAAAAAATGGAAAGAATGATGTATGAGTTATATAATAATTAAATAATAATAATAAAATCTTAATTATCATTAATACCATATGAAAATTGTATTTTCATCATTATTCCCAACCTTGAAATGTGGTAATATAAAAACGAACGACATCAGTTCTCGAGGTGGTGTTCACCGTACACACGAATGATGATTTCGTAAACCATTTTATGGAAGTACCTGTATTCTTAGTTAATAAAATTAACATAAAAATATCATTATATGTAATATATTGAGTTTATTATATAATAATTATATGAAAATTATTGAAGGAGTTATAGAAGGAAAAAATAAAAATTCTTTGAGAAGAACATTACCTCTCTTTGGGTATCCTCCTTAGGTTTTTAATAAAACCCATAAAGTTTTAAGTTATTCCCAAAGTAAGGATTTTTTTAAGAGGTTAGGAAATATTTTAAGATATTTTTTCATGTTTTGGATGATCTAAAAGTCTTGAGAGGTGTGAAGAAGTGGGGAGAGTGAGTGCCTTTTATAGTTGAGGAGGTGTGGAATTATTGTAAATACTCTAAAATATTCATTATTTGGAGGTCAATATTACCTAAAGTGGATCAGATATTTATAAATAAAGGTTATAATAGACTAAATGGTTTATAAAAATCTCTACCACATAATTTAACGCATTTTTTTAATAAAATAATTAACCACTAAGTTTTCTTATTTTTTTTATTTTGGTTTTTTCATTAAGGTTATAAGTTTTCTAACCTAATGAATTTATCAATTAAGACTAAATTACCATTAACCATATTACATAATTTATAAAAACATATTATAATTATTAAATCCAAATTATAAAATAAAAATCTCATGTTTTTTGGAAATTAATTTTAACAGAAGCGCATGTAACGTGCAAAAAACTACTTTAGCCCTAACCATGACAACAATGTTTTTTCTAATTAAGGGTCAATATATTCATTATAAAATATAAATTTGTCCATGAATTTAAAATATTTTATATTTAATAAAATTTAAAAATAAATTAAAATAAGGTAGTATTTTTGGAATTTTAAATCATTTAATAAAATATCATTTATTATAAAATAACATTAATGGTAATTTTGACATTATTTATATAATTTAAATTTAAAAAATATCAAGATAATGATGGAATTTTAATTTATTAATTTAAAACCTAAGTATCATTATATATTCATCTAAAAAGTAATGAAACACAATAATTATATCTATTTACTTCACTTTTAATGTTTTCAGTATCGTTTAGTTTATTTAATTATTAACTAAATAATTCATGTGTGGGTGTTTCTTCAGCATTTAATGTAATTATATCATCTGTAAAAAGTAAAGATAAATTATTTTGATAAAAATAACTCATTTATATTCCAAAATAATATGTATACCCATCCAATGTCATTGTTTTTCTATCCCCATCTCTTTATAGAAATTTAAAGGAAGAAAGGTATATTTTGTGTCTTTTCTGTATTTAACTTGTTATATGGGTCACTTTCATGGAACCATGCCCTAAAAACTCATAAATTTATAAATTCTGATCATAAGGGTCTAAATATTTCCATAAAATGGGTTTTGGAAAAATTTTAGGTTATCTATACACCTTATATTCTAAGTTTTACCACATAGTAAACTCGTTTTTATCTTAATTACAGCAATTAATTTTAACTATTTTCAAAAATAATTATAGTATAAAACTAAGTTAACCATATTAGATAATATAAATTATTATTTTTAAAAATATGGAATCCATTTCTACAAATTTAATTCACATAATTGGTATAATTTAATTTAAAATTAATCTTGCAGACGTGATGAGAAAGCGAGTTTTTAAAGTGAAAAAAGTTCAAAAGTTTTTAATGTTTTTATATCAAATTTAAATAAAAAAACATTCTAATGACTTATATTTAATTAAATATGTATAAATGAACTTTTTTTACTTAAAAAATCAAAATATAATTTAAATTTTAAAAAAAATTATGTGAAAATACAGTTTTCAATTAAAATTTAGTATTTTTCACTATTAATAATAAATTGAAACATTTCAAAAATATACCAAAATTAAACCTATTATAATTTTGGTATTCCAATTTAAAAAATTTATTTTATTTTTTAAAATAAATGGTAAATTTTTTAAAAAAAAATAAAATAATTGCGTCATAAAAAGGCAACAAAACTGCTTTTCCGAGAAAAAAAATACAGTTTTTAAGCAAAATATTGGATTTATTTTTATCTATTTTATATAAAACACATTAGATGGATGTCAAAAGTTAAATATAATATATTAAATATAAATTTCAATTATATAATCCAAAAAGAGTATTTTTTTTATTTTCTCAGTATAAAGCACACTTGTGCACCTTTAATTAGTTTTTTAGAAAAAGATTTACTTTTATTTTCAAAAGGGTTTTATTTTCATTTCTAATTAATTGGTAACCAAAAATTAATTATATATTCTGGTGTAAAAAATATTTTTATAATTTATTTAACCCTATTTATACCCTCTATTCCAATGTTTAGGTGATAACTATCATGTTAAAAATAATATTAAAAATATATTGTTGTTCCCTAACACTCACTCTTGTGTGTTACACAAGCTATTGAAGAAACTCGTTGTTTCATATATCATAAGTTAAACTGATTGTTTCATGTAACTTATGATAAACTCAGTCTTTCATGTCCTTTAGACTGTAAAATATTATTTTCTTATTTTAAAATATTGGGGTGTTATATCCTCCCCACTTTAAAAAATTGGGTCCTCACAATTTAAACACTATCCCGATAATCAAAGGTTGTATGTTAAAAATAGTTTTATTGTAAACTCACTTTATAAAAAGGGTTAATAAAAAATATATTAACAATATATAAAATTACATATGATGTTCATCTAGAATAAAACAAAACTTGGTTTCCAAATAGGAGAATAGGTGTGGGAATAGAGGAAAAGATTAAATAATTATAGGGATTGATTGAAGTTAATGATCACAAGAAAGTGAGTGATAAATGCGATTTTAAGGACCAAATAACAATAAATTTTTTATGATCAAAAATTCCATTGGTTCATCATAGTTGAAGGTACTCTGAAAATATTTTTTTAATATCATTTTTATAGATTTGAGGAATTATCTTACTATCTAGACTAAGATAATAATGGATATGTACTTACTTAATTATTATAATTTCATACTTTTGTCAATTTTCACAACAATATCATATTTTTATCCAAATTATGAGTATTAAAGATGAATTTTTTATTCTTTATGCACAAAAAATAAACTTTTAAATGCCACAAAACCATAAAAGGGATAGTTGATTTATTCCACCTTTCTTTAGACGTTATCCAAAACAAAACGGTTAGTGCATGGTAAGATAATTCCCAAATTTAGTGAACCTTCATATAATACATTAATATTAAAAATTACATATTAATACTCAATGTTGAAACCAAATTATTCCATAAATTACTATCTTTAAAAAAAATTAAACATTTCTTAACTGACTTTGAAACCCAAGGATTAGAAGTACTTGATCATATATTATTCCAAGATAAATCAACTATTATTACTCAAATAAAATCCCATATGTTTTCAAAATAAACATAATATTTCCCTATGAAAATTTTATACTAAAAAGGAAATCAAATAGGCTAGTGGTATCCACTACACCCATATCGCCTTTCGGTTGTGGGTTCAATCCCTACATCCTTGTCAGATGTGATGGGTTGTCACTAAGCCTTAGGGTTGTACATTTTTACCTTTAAACATGAAAATAAATCCTCCCAAAATATCATCTCATGTTGATACTATGGTTTAAAAAAACCCCAACACAAAAAAAACATCTCCCAAAATATCAATAATAACCTGAAAAATTTTACTACTTAAAACCCTCAATTTGGGTGTCTAAGATTCTAAACTTATGATAAACCTTAATCTTATAGTCCTAATATGGTATTAATAAATCTTTATATAACCTCAAATTAAAACATATTAATATCCAAATTTATTTAAACTAACCTTTAATACTAACTATGATATCCCAAAATCTTTACTCTTGGATCTTGTACTAAAATCATAAACATTACATTTCCAAATTTGATATCATAAAATGTTACCCAATTTTTTTCCATCTAAAAATCACAACATCAAAAGGAAAACTTGGATCACTTACATTATCAAGGAACTTTTAGGTTTAGAGTTTTTTATAATTAGGAAAACTCTTATATAAATAACACCCAAGTCATCAAATGAAACTTTCTCCCATTTGGCCCAGCTTTTCTTATTTCATATTAAGTTATCATCATCATCCATATGAAATCACTTCTTGAAATAATTTGTTCAAACTCATTATTTATAACCTAGTATAAAAGGAAACATAAGAAGTGTGTGATAAAATGCTCAGTAAGTTTACACATAAGAATTTATAATTTAATGAAATAAATTATTATAAGAAGTGAATAAGGGTATGATGATATAATCAGAGTGCATGAACGAATCATAAAATAACTCATAGCCATCAATACCTGGATCAGAAATATGAAAACATGGAGAAAGAAAGATTCATCAAAATCAATAAACATAAGCAATGTGATATAAATCATGGTCATAAGAAAAATTATAAACCCAAATAAATCACGGATAAAACATATTATTATATCATAAAATAATCTTTATAGATTACTTATAGAACCCTTACAAATTAGAATAATCAAATCTCTAAATTATAATATAATTATCTAGAGAATTTAATCATTACGCAATGCATTATAGCATTATCTAGGTGCACCTATCACTTAATCTATAATGGGATCACCCAATTCTATATGGTTACACCCATTATTTATAATTTCCAAGAACCAAACAATTAATAAATCACATAGATAATTATTTTCATAATAACTCATTGAAACAACATTTATTCTGTTCAGAACATGACTAACATGTGGAAAGGAAACAGTTTCAATAATAATCTATTTGAAACATGGTTTTACCATGTAAAATAAATGGTTTGCAAAAATATATCTTTGATAAATGATTAACCCATATAAAATGAACTAGTTTTATAAAAATCTCTTTAAATCATGGTTAACCCATAGAAAAGAAATGGGGTTCCATAACAATATCTTTGAAACAATATTATTCCAAATAGAAAAATAATGAGTATTATAACATTACCAAATACCCCAAGTGGAGGATAAGTAATAACAAGGTTTTTTTATTGATGAATGGAAATAAAATTTAAATATCATTAAAACATTTTTGAGTAAAATACCATTTTCAATTCAAAAATCACATTTTAACACATTTTAAAAATATTTTTCATTGAGAACAAACTCTAAAACATATAAAGTGTGTTTGAAAAATTTATTTTGAAACATTTCATGAGTAAACTTTCATTTTTAATTTGAAACCCCCTTTTTAAAACTTTTTTAGAAAACATGGTTTTGGAAGGAAACATATTTCCAATCAAAGAGAGAAATGAAGTTTTATTTTCATAAAAAAAACACTATATCAAAAATTTTAAGTAAAAAAGAGTGTAAAATGGTAAAATTACTTGAAAATATCATGAAATAAATGGGATAATTTAATTCATGATAATTATGACATTTTAACATTGGAATCATAATCATGAACAATCCTGATAAATGATGAGATGGTAACAAAATTCTCTTACTACTTTTGTAACTTTGATATATAATCCCTATGAAAGAATAACATTAAATGAAACATATAATATCATGAAAAATAATTATATTCATGATATAAAATTTCAAAGGGGAATTATATAAACCATATAAAAAAATATATGTGTCAAACATAATAGACATCTCAAAGAAGGGAAATTGTGAGAAAAATCTCTTAGTGCTTTGGTAACTTTAAAACTGTAAACCCCATGAAATATATATCATCAAATGGATATAAAAATCCCTATAAATTTAAATATATATGAATCATAAAATACCTTCATGGAAGTATATACACCACACAATAAAAATAAGTGGTGAATATTGCATATATCTCACAAAATAAAAGTGAGATGAGAAAAAACCCTTACCTTATGCTTCCTTTTGGAAGAACATGATTTAACATTATGAATCAGGGTTTTAAACATTTTATAAACTTATTAAATAACCATATTAATATTCTTAATATCATTTTTTTATAAACATTCATTACCCATTTATTAATAATTTCATGTTGAAGTTATGTTTCGGGTAATAACCGCTTTGTTTTTCATATATGTTTTGACTTGCTATTTTTTTGCCACTTACTTCAGTCATTGTATCATAATATCTAGAATTTAAACCATGATATAAATATAATATATATTTGGTATATATTTATTTATTTTAATCCATAAAATTTATTGATAAGAAATGAAAGACATTGTTCCTAAAGACACTATTCCTTACATACGCATGAATGATGTTTCCATATTCAAGTCATATTGAAAGAAATAAAAGTAAATGATATATACATATTGATATATTATCATTAAATTATAATTTTTATGTCATATATATCACATGTATATATTAGACTCATCCTTGATACATTATTTATAAAGCGTGAATGAATCACACCACTTCGTGAGGCGGTAGTTCGTCGCACACATGAACAACGTTATCATATTCCCCCAAAATGAAAAACATGAATTTATGTGTTATATAATAAATAAAAAATCATAATAAAATCATTAATATCATTAATATCATATATTAACAGTATTACCATCATTATTCTCAACCTTGAATGGTGGTAATGGAAAAATGAATGAAATCGGTTCGCGAGGCGTTACTCCACTATACACATGAATGGCGATTTTGTAACCCATTTCATGGAATTGTGTGTGGTTATAGGTCATACCATTAACAAAGAAAAATATAATTATATTTAATATACTTATTTAATTATATAATAATTATATAAAACTAATTGGAGGAGGTGGAAAAGGAAATAAAATAAAAATTCTTTAGAACAACATTACCTCTTCTTCGGGTATCCTCTTTGGATTTGAAAAAAAACTTTAAATGTTTGATTTATTAATAAAATAAGGACTATATGATGATTTTAGGGATGTTTTGAATTGATTTTTTTTTATGGTCCAAAATGCTTGAGATGTGTGAAGAATTGGGGATAATGAGTGCCTTTTTATAGTTGAGGTGGAGTGGCATTCTTGTAAATACTCTAAAGTATTCACAATTGGGAGGTCAATAATACCTAAAGTGTCTCCAAGATTGATAATTAAAGTTTACAAGGTATTAAATGGTTTATAAAAACCACCAGTACACAATGAAACACATTTTTTAAACATTTTATTCCTCAACTCCTAAGTTTCTTTATTTTTTTCATTTTGGTTTTTTCATTTAGGTGACTAGTTTTCTAACCTAAGTAATTTCTCCATTAAGAATATTTTAAAGTGAGACTTATTTTATTGTTTAAAACCAATTATTATAATTATTAAATCCAAATTATAAAATAAAAATTCAATTTTTTTGGCAAAATTAATTTAACATAAGTGCGCGTAACACGCAAAAAACACTACTTTAGCTCTAACCATTCCCATAATGTTTTTACTAATTAGGGGTCAATATGTTCATTATAAAAAATAAAATTTTCCATGAATTTACCATATTTTATATTCATTAAAATTTAAAAATCACTTGGAAAAATTTAGGTTTTTTAATAATTTAAAATCATTTAATAAAATATAATTTATTAGAAAAATAAAATATTGCCAATTTTGAAATTATTTATTTATTTCAAATTTAAAAACTATCAAGAAAAATATGGAAATTTAATTTATTAAATTCACACATTTTTATCATGATATATTCATTTGAAAAATAATGGAACATAATAATTCATTCGATTTACTTCACTTTTAATGTTTTTAGTATCATTTATTTTATTTTATTATTGACTAAATAATACATGTATGGGAATTTCTCAAGCCTTTAATTTAATTATATAATATATAAAATTAAAGATAAATTATTATTATAAAAATATCTCAATTATATTCCAAACAAATATGTATAACCGAAAAATGTAGTTTTTTCCCTATCCCCAAAGCTTTATAGAAATTTAAAGGAAGAATGGTATATTTTTTGTCTTTTTCTTTATTTAACTTATTATATGGGTCACATTCATGGAAAAGTGTCAAAAATACTCATTAATTTATATAATATGGTTATAAGTGTCTAAATATGTTCATAATTTTTTTTTTAAGTTTTGGGTCATTTTTACACCTTATATTCTAAGTTTAACCACTAAATAAACTCTTTCTTACCTTAATGACTATAATTAATATTAACTATTTTCACTAATCATTATGGTCAAAAAATAATATTTCCATATTATATAATATAAATTATTATTATTTCAAATATTTAATCCATTTTTCCTAATTTTATTCATATAATTTTCATAATTTAATTTAAAATTAATCCTGCGGATGTGGTGAGAAAGTCAGTTTTTAAAGTAAAATGGTTCAAAAGTTCATAATGTTATGATATTAAAATTAAATATAAAAATTATTCTAATGACCTTTCATGGAATAAAATGGGTATAATTTTAATAATTTTAATTTAAAACCAATTAATAATATAAATTAAATTTGTAAATAATTTAGGTGAAAACATAGTTTTCAATTAAAATTCAATATTTTTCACTATTCATCAAAAATAGAAACTTTTTAGAAAAAAGGCCAAAAATTTACCCTAATATAATTTTGATATTGTTATTTCAAAAATTATGTTTATTTTTTTAAATAAAAAATATAAAATGTTCAAAAATTATTTTTAAAATAAGTGCGCTATAAAATGGGGGCAAAACTGTTTTTTAGAAGAAAAAAATATAGTTTTTATGCATAAAATTCGATTTTCTTTCCTTTTTCTAGAAAACACATAGGATGAATTTTAAAAAATTTATTGAATATATTACAAATAAATTTAATTAATATAATCCAAGAAGGGTGATTTTTTAATTTTATTGGTATAAAACACACTTGTCTGCATTTAAATAGTTTTTTAGAGAAATATTTCCTTTTATTTTCAAAAGGGTTTTATTTTAATTTCTAATTAATTTTTTACTAAGGAATTCATTATATAGACATTTGTAAATCATTTTTTCATAATTTAGTTAATCCTATCTATATTCTCCATCCCAATGGCTAGGTGATAACTATCATGTTAGATAATAATATTAATAATATATTATTGTTCTCTAAAACTCGGTCTTGGGTGTAATGAAAGCTTTTGAAGAAACTCTTTGTTTAGTATATCATAAGATAAAATAAGTATTGAATGTAATGAAAGATAAACTTAGTGTTGCATGTCATTTATTATATCAAATTTAATTTTCTTCATTTAAAATCTCATGGTGTTGCAAATAATGTAACACCTTGAGAATTTAAAAGAACAATATGTTTGATAGCATATACAATACGTAACACTGAGCTTAAATAAACCCCAAAATATTATTATTTAAATATTACTATAATGACATAACTGTTAAATTGTAAAGTGTAAATTGTATTAACCATGTTAGGAAATATATATATAAATTTTTTAATTAATACAAATTTATTGATTAATTTTTAGAAAATGAACACTCAAATTTAGTAAATTCATTTTATACATTTTCTTAAAAATTGATTTTTATTAATTTTATTAGAAAATAATATAATTATTTTTTTCCAGTTTTATAAATTTTATTTTATAAAAATAAATTCATTTTTTAAATCAACATATCCAAATTATCTTAGGGTAAAATTTTTCTTATTTTTATGAAAATATATATTATATATTGAATAGTGGAAAATATAGATTTTTATCGAATACTGCATTTTTTTCAACCATTTACAAAGTTCAATTTTTATTTTAAAATTTTTAAAAATTAAAATTAGTAATATTATATTATTAATCATCCAATTAATTATATTGGAATCAATTTCTGAATTTAATTTGGAATCAGAAATTTATACTTAAAAATGGAATTTTCTGAAAATTATTTTTTTTGAAATCTACCTATTTATTTTTAAATTAAACTATGACTCTTAAATATTTTGTATTCTGAAAAATGGAATCCAAATTTTAATTTAGTAGGTTTATTTTTATTAAATATTTCTCTTATGTTTTTTGTTGATATGAATTGTAACCTTTGTAATTGTTGCTGCTATGGTAAATGTTAAATCATGTAAGTAAGGATAAAAATAAAATGATAAGGACTTGAAAGTAACCCTAACACTTTTATAAATATTATTTTATGAGTAAATTTCATCCATAATCATCCAAAGTTTTGTTAAATGGAATATTAATGCCACTTGGATCATATTATGACCTTTATAGTATTTTATTTAATGAAAAGTCAAACATGTCACACTCTTATTTTTAATAATTGAAATATCTTTAATATGGTTTTATCCAAAGGATATGTTTGATTATAAATAGTATTTTTAAATATAAAGTATTTATATATATAATGATAATTTATTTTAATTTTTATTGAATACATATTTAACTTAAATTCTTACACAACATTGATGTAATAATTATTTAATTAAAAGAATAATAAAATAAATGATATTAAAAATATTAAAAGTAACATAGTTTGAGATATTTAAGGTGACACATGAATTATATGTATGACCATGACATTTTTAGGATATAATAAAATATTTTTTCGAATTTTACTTTTTTTCTTGATGTTTTTAAAGCCAAAGTAATTAATAGTATCAAAATTGACAATAATGATATTTTAAGGGATTAATATTTTACTAAATTATTTAAAAAAATCATAATAATATTAAATAATCAAAAATTTAATAATATAAGGTTTAAAATATTGTTCCCTATTAATTTATATATTATTTTTCAGAATTTATCTCTAGCATAGTCTTAATATAGTTTAATATTTTGAGAAATTCCAAAAGTGCACCACATTTCAATTATAAAAGGGTACCATCTCTTTCGCTTCTTTACAATACTTGTAACACTCTATATAAAAAAATTACTTCCCATTATTCTTACCAAAATATTTATCCATGTTATATAGTTTCTTGTCTCTTCATTAAACCAACCTTAAGCCCCTTAAGAAATGATCTAAAGAATGTCTCCCAAAGAAGAGACAATTGTCTTACCCGAACTCTCTCAATTTATTTCTTTTTCTATATTCTATTCATGTGTTTTTTCCATAATAAATTAAAAATTATAGTATAATATATATACTTATATTTTATTATGATTATTATACAGCCATTTTCCACCTTTTATCCATCCTATAAAAAACAAAAACATCACTTGTGCGTACGTACAACTTACCGTCTCCACATAGCGGTGTAATTCATTTTTCATCACCAATTTACTTGGTTGGTTATAAATATATAACTAATGAATATAATATATATATATGATATAATAATTATTCTTTAAATGTTGATGATTCTTTTACTTTCTTTTGTTTTATCCATTGAAAAATGAAAAACATCATTCATGTGTACGTACTGCCTACTATCTCCATGAACGATTTAATTCATTTGTATATCTCTATATTTATGGATGACTATAAATATCTATATATTTAATATAAATTATATTTAAACCATAAATTATATTATTAATATGATTTAAATGTGATAAAATTATATGGAATAAAACTATCGAATCAAAATATACATGAAAAATGAATCAGTTACCACCTGAAATAGTGATTTTAACAATGAATTGATAATAAATGGGTGGTAAAATATTATAAGAAAATAATATAAGATGTTATATATATTATTATGGTTCAATAATATTTTTATAATAAATATATATATTATATAGGAGTTTCAAACTTGTACAAATGAAATCAAACCTAAGGTAAGGGTTTTGCGTCTCACTTTTACTTCAATGCGACATATGCCATAGTCACCACTTATTTATTATATTTGGTGTATATACTACCTATTTGATATATTATATCTTTAATATCTTTGTTTTAATGGTATTTAAATTTTCATTTGAATTTATTTCTTTCATGTGACTTATTATTCAAAGTTTCTAAAGTGGTAAATGTTTATTTCACAATCTCATCATTATTCGATATTTTTTATATTTATGTCTCCACTATAGAATATTTATTTCTAATATCCGTGTTTTATAAAGAAAATTATCATTTTATTTTATATTATCCAATGGTTTTTTAAGGCCATTTTTACCCTTATTTTACTTTTTTACAAAAAAAAATAAAAGGAATCTTCCTGTTATTTTCTAAAAAATGTACTTTTTGACTTATCTTTCAAAAGTGTAAAAGGAATGTTTTTTAACTTCTATAGAACGAACATAATTTGTTTTAATAATGAAACTATAATTATTTAAATATTAATTTAAAATTTTAAAATTTTATTTTCAAATAAAGTGTTTTTCTTCATATTTTCAGAGTTTCTTTAAAAAAATAATTTCAAAGTGAAAATGATATTTTCATCAAAAATGTTTTTAATGATATATTTATGGAATTTCAATTCCTAAATTTCAATAAAAATTATTATACTTATGCTTCATTGAGGATATTTTTAATGGTATCATCTTATTTATTTCTTTAGATGGTTTATGATGAGTTCTATTGGGGATGTTCCAGTTTGGTACCATTCTTATTAATTTGGATGGTTTATGATTATGTTTATTGATTGGGGTAATTATTAACATTTTGTATTATAGTTTTTAAGTAAAAAACTTTATGTTGATTATTATTAACCCCTTTAATATGAGGAATTAATTTAACTAAGTGATGTGTAGGGCCTTCTATAGCCCCTCGATGCATTGGTAGATCTCTTCAGACAAACTATCTCAGGTTTTGGCTGAGGCCGTACTCATTTATGCAGATTTCTTGGTTGAGACCTTGATGGTATGTTTTAGATGTATGAAATTTTTCAATCCATCATTATGAATTCATTTAATAATTTTCCATGTGTTTATTTTATTAGTTATAATATCCATTGATAAGTTTCAATCTCATGTGATTATTTATATGGAAATTTTTTATCATCATTCATTACTACAATATTTTGTTCTAGTTATTTATTAAATAGTGTGTCTTTCAGTTATTTACATTACCATATTTATTATGTATTATTTACTCATCACTTCCACTATACGCATATACTTACTGATCATTTGAGGTCACCCTTTTTCTTATCTTTTTTTACTAGGATTCCAAGAATTATATTATGATTTATATGTAGGGGTAATCGAGAATAATAATGGTATTCTCAAAGGAAATACAGTGTTGTATTTTATGTTTTCAATTATAATGAAAGATTCAATTATGTATCTAGTTTACCAAGACTAACAATCTATTCATTCCTTGGGGATGTTATTCCTTTTATATAGTGACAACGTAATAAAGTAACCACCAACTCTGGGATACTATTGTCGAGAACTTTAAAAAATCAGATAAAACAATTTCATCTTTATTTGATATTCTTCATTATACCACTCCGCAATCCTTCTGAAATTATTATTTTGGTGAAAATAGAATCCATACGACATGGGAAAGATATTTTGAAATTGTTTTTAGAATATTTTTGTTGAGATAATAGGATTTAGGTGTGGGATAAGTTGGGTAGGTAAGGGTTCCTCTTATATGTGAGAAAGGTGGAATTTGATATAAATATTAATTTATTAATATTAAAATAGATATCACATTCAAGGAAAGAGGATTAAAATTTTATAATTAGAGAGAAAATTTTAAGTTAATTTTAAAAAATCCATCTTTCACCCATTTATATATTATTATTATATTTGAAGACTTTACTTATGGATTAAATATTTTTACCCCATTTTAACTTCTATTATGGTGACTAGTTTTTACCTTGGTAAATTATTTTTATTTCCAAAAACAATTGACCTTATTACCTAATTTTTAAAAAATATTTACAAATATGAAATCTATTTTACTTGATTAAATTTCTACAAGTGATAAAAATTAATTTTCATATAATAATGTATAATACCAAAGAATATTTTTTAGGAAAAATATATTTTAAAGCCTAAAAATTCTTGTTTAGAAAATATATTATGATTAAAATTAATACCAATAATATTTATTGTTTTATTATTAAATAAAAGAGGTTTAATTGTTTTTCAATCCAAGAAAAAACTGAATAGAATCTAATGAATGTTTGACTAAAGGAAAATAAGAAAAATAGGTTTTTTATTAGAATAATATATAACATAGGTTTTGAAACATCAATCATAGGATTATAAAATCAATATATTATTTTTAAATTATTTATTTTAATCCTTAAATACATCATTCATATAAAAAAGGTTTCATGGGTTTTTAATTCATTCTTATATCATAATTATGTCATTAAAGTTGTGGTATTTGTAAAAACTATATTTCTACTATTCACCTAAAAAACAACTATTTTAGAAAATTCCCTAAAATTAATCACAAGGTATTTTTTACATGTTTAATACAAAAAATAATTTTATTTTATAAAATTAAATTCTAAGATTTAGGAATTTATATTTAATAAAAGCATAATATATATTAAAAAAGTGTTTTTCAAGAAAAAATAACTTTTTAAACTTTTAGTGTTCCTAATTTAATTTCATATCAAACCCCAATTAAATGTGTGTTACTATATTTATTTATAAATTGAATAATTTTATTATAATATTCCTTTAATGGTGTTCAATTTAATTTATTATGATAAAAATAAAAATATAATTCTAGGAAAAAATAAGCATTTTTTAACCCGAAATGATTTTAATCGCATCCCATTAATTATCTATCATCTAACAAATATTTTTTTTAACTCATTGGTATTAGAACACATAAAATTATTATTTAAAAATAGTAATAATATTTAATTAATTAAAACAAATCATATTATCTATATTTTTATTTACTTTAGGTTTTACTCTTCTTGTAATTTTATTAATGATATTTACATTTTATTCATATGATGTATCAATTTTTTTTTTGAATTGTAAAATATATCATGGTTCATTTTAAATAATTTTTGGGAAAGATAAAATTTATTAAAGATATTATTTTTAACACCCTGAGAACTTATGAATTTTTTTGAATAATTTAATTTCTTTTATAGCTTGCATTATATGCAATACCTAGTTTTAATAAATCGTGATATACTTTTATTGTTATTAATTAAACCTGACCATTATAACTTAGTCATTGAATTTGTAAGTATGAATATAAATAAAAAAATTAAAATTAATTTTGAATGTTTTATAAAAGTAAAATATATTGATAAATAATTACTTAATTTTTAGTAAAGTCTTTTTATGCTTTGAAAATACTTTTTTCTCAAAAAATGAATTGTATTTTTTCTAAGAATAAATTATAAATTTATTTTCTAAACTTTAAGAACATTTATTTGAAAAAATTAAATTCATTTTTGGAATCAAAATGTCATAATTATATTATGGTTAATTTTAAATAATTTTATGAAAAGGTTATTATTTCGATGAATTGTGAAACATACTGATTTTTATTAAAAACTATATTTTCAGTTAAATAATTTTAAAAGATAAATATTTTTTAAAAATGTTTATAAAGTAAAATTTGTTCAATTATGTTATTATTAAACCAATTTAGTTTATTTGAATCTAATTCATATTGAATTTTTATATTAAAACAATCCCTACTTATGAGAATTTTCTTTTTAGAAAACTGTTTTTCATCACGTCTACAGGTTTAATTTTCAATTAAATTTTTCCACTCATATAAATAGAATTTATAATGATGGATTAAATATTTTTAATCATAATAATTAATATTATATAGTAATCTCAACTTAATTGTTTTCATAATAAATAGTAAAAATTATTTATTGTGGTTAAAGTTAAAACGAGTTGATCATGGGTTAAAATAAAAATATAAGGAGAAAATGACCTAGAAACATGTCTAAATCCACTTTTATTTCTATATTTATACCTTATAACATATAATGTTCTATAATGAGTCTTTTTGGGGTCTTTTTCATATTTAAACCATAGGTTACAACTTTTTCTTTTCACAAATTCCATTTGTGTCATCTCTCACACTTATATAAAGGAACCACATCTCCACTTCTATTCACACTTATAGAACCTATTGGTTCTAACAATACCTACCTAGATAATTTCCTTAATTCCATCCGCACATCCTAGAGTCCTTGTTTTGATCATGAATCCAACAATGGTATGATTTTTTTGTAAACCTAAGAAGGTTATCTAAAGAAGAGGTATCGTTCTCAACTGAGTGTTTCTATTTTATTTCATCTTCTATATCCTTAAAATATTATTCAATTATGATAATATAAAAACAAAAATATATCCAATATACCTAGATTTTATTATTTTAATTTCATAATCAATATTCACCTCTTCATCCATCAATCGAAAAATGAAACTATCATTCATTTGTACGGTGGACTACTACCTCATGAACTGATGTAATTCGTTTTCCATTATCACATCTAATGGATGGATATAACTATGTATTTTATATATTTATATTATATTTATTACATAATTATAACTATATAATTATAATATCACGTATACCTTCTTACTTTCTATTCTATGAGAATACTATTATGTCACTCGTGTGTATGGTAGACTACCTCCAAATGAAGCGATGTGATTAATTATTTACTTACTCTTTACCTGGAAAGGTAATAAGGATAGTTTAAATGAAAATATGTGATAAATATGACATAAAAATTATTCTTTTGAAGCTAATATGTTATATAACTTTATTTTATTTCATCTGTTGAGGAAATGGAAATAGTGTTCATTCTTACGTATGGCATACCGTCTACATGAACGGTGTAATTTATTTTATATCTCTAAGTTTAATAGATTACTCTAAATAAATATATAATGAATATATATTATATTTATATCATGGTAAATATTTTTTATATTATGTAACCATGATCAAAGAAAAAGGAAAAAAATACTAAAACAAAACATACATGAAAAACAAAGCAGTTATTACCTAAAACGTTATTTTAATAAGGAATTATTAATAAATAGTTAATAAAATTTCATAATGAAATCATATATGGGATGATAAATACTATTATGGTTCTGTAATATATGTATAAAAAATTATATATATTAAAAAATATATTTTAATGTATATGAATGTTGTCGAGACTTAAGGTAAGGGATTTTCATCTCATTTTTATTTATGTGTGACACATTCCTTATACACTAATTGTTTCATTTGAGTGGTGCATGTATAAACCATTAATGTATTTTTTGATTATTATTATGAAAATTATAGGACATAAATATATATATAAATTTCTTTCCTTTATGGGGATTATGATTCAAAATTACCAAGGTGGTAATGGTGTTATGTTACATTCTCATTATTTATTGGGATTGTTTATGATTAAGTTTTTAATGATGAAGTATTATCATATATCTCTCAATAAAATAATTAATTTTATCCTCCTAAATATATTTAATGAAAATAAACTTTTTCATTTCATTTTCATCTCTTTATGTACTTAAGATTCCAAAATAATGCTTTTATGGAAAAATTAAATTTATTTCTCACTTCAGTTGAAAACCCGTTTTTCCTATGTCCATGTTTTCTAAAAAAATTAAAGTAAGTTTTATTATTCAATGAATGTAGTTTAAATAAATTTATTACCATGTTTTAATTTTCCAAAAAATGTTCTAAAAGAAATATTCTTGTTGTTTTTTGAATAAGATGGTTTTCAATTTTACCAAAAATGTGAAAAAATATATTTTATTATGTGTACGGAATGAATGGAATTTTCCATCACCATGACCACTCAATTATTTGAATATTACATTTCATTTTTTAGAGGTTCCTTTCAAATTAAATTTTTTATTTAATATTTGGAAAAAAAATTATATTTTTAATAATTGATTTCAGTTGAAATTGATATTTTTCTCAAAAAACATTTCATGATAATTTTTGGAATTTATATTCATCAAGGACAAAAACTTTTGGTGTTTCTTGTGTTTTACTAGATATAAGATCCATGGTACGATCCTTATTATTTATTTTTATATTTTATGTTTATTTTTATGATGATAATACGTTTATGAAACCATTTTCTTTTCCACGGGTTATGCAATGATATAATGTTTATGAAACCTGTTTCTTTTACATGGGTTATATTATGATGAAATGTTTATAAAACACATTTAATTTCATGGGTTATGATATGTTTAATGTTTTATGATTTAATTCACCCAAATGTATAGATTATGTGATGGTTGGCACCTATATATACCTCTAATTCATTGTGTAGAGTATTATATACCATGAGATTGCTATAGGAAATAAGAAAATATGCTTGATCCAGTATGTGAAACAAGCCAATGTGCTTGAATTATTTTGGTATAAAGGCCGATGGTCTGGATTCACTCTAGGAAATAAGTGATAATTCCTGATCCATTATGATATGGGAAATAGGTTTTGATGCTTTTATTTTATGATTCTATGGTCTCAAAAGTTAAACTTGAAATATGAAATTGTTTATATACTTATTATGGTGCCACACTTATATGACATGAACTTATAGTTCATGATTGATTTATAATGATTTCCCATTCTTATAGTTCATGTCTTTTGAAATGATAATGTTTTATTCCATGGTTCATGTTTATAATCCATGATATATTAGGTATGAAATTTTTAATTTATATTCATAATCTCATACCCTTATGCATATCGTATTCTTCAATATGATAATCAGTTGATACCTTCCGTGTTTACCCTTACTGATAATCCGAGCTCAACCTTTTCTCATGTTTCCTTTTCCTAGGTTATGAAGAAAGGTTTAGGTAGAGTATATATTTAAAGTGTGCTAAATGGGAAGATGTTTATGGAGGATATTAGAGATCTTTTATGTAATAAGAATATGGTGTATTTAGTCTCTAAATAAATTAAAATTTTATGATCATTTGGAATTTATTTGTGAAATATATTGAATATTAATCTATTAAGATGTAATATCAATATATGAAAAACATGGATGATTATAGTTGGTTTCAAAAGAAAGTTTTAGTTAATCATTGGAAATTAGGATGTTAAAACATCATTGAGATATCCATGGAATCTTATAAGGATATGTCAAATCATAAGTCAATGTATATAAAAATTTCTTAGAATTTTGGTTAAGGATAGAGTGAGTGGTTTCCAAGAAATTACATCCATGTCTGGATACTACAAGTTGATTTGGATCTGGCATAGTTGTACCTTGGTGTAATAACTCCAAAGAGGGTGCATTGTAATTTGACTCAATTTTCACCCAGTTCATGCCAATGGGCCTTGCTACACAACTGGTTTGACACTCCCTGAGGATATGTTTTGGAAATTCACAAAAGCTTTACCAACCATCTTAAATGATTTGAATAAACACTATGAATATACTAGGTTAAGCCTTAGTATTAATATATTGAAAAGAAGGTGTCATTATTTATACCTATTATAAATGATTTTTCACTCTAATCAAGGATGTATGATAGTCATACTGACCATTTTTGTTTTACTAAGGGATTAAAGATACAATAATGAAGTTGGGGTGCTCACACATATGCTCAAATATTGAATTATGTTATTTTATATAAGTTATATAAATTCAATTATATCATGAAAAGTATCTAAGAATGTTAATACCTATACCCAATGATAATATATTGAATTATCAATGAAAATACCCAATGTAATGATGATCACATATCAAAACTATGAATCTTCTCCAGTTGAATTTTGTGGAAATGCACTTCTTATAAATCTCATTATTCTCCCTCTAATTGAATTTAATGTTATATTATGCATGGATTGGATTTATATATATACATCCCAAATAAATTTTCAAGTAATATAATTCAAATTTGATATTCCAAACTAACCTATGATCATCTATCAATACGATGATAAAAATGAACTTTCAATGGAAATCACATCCACTGTATGGTTCATGATTCCCATTAAAATGGATTTTTATCACAAATGGCTGAGTAGAAACTCAAATTAAATGATATTCCAATTGTTCTAGTGTTTTTTATTTATTTATATAATATTTTCCTAATCTTACACCAAAATAATAAGTTTGTTTCATAACATAACTCATACCTGGTGTCACACCTATTTAAAATAATACATGTAGAATGGACTTGATTGAGTTATAGGAACTTAATATGAGACTCTAGGAGAATCTTGAAAAGGGATTCATTTATCCTAGTGTGTCAACTAGGGTGAACCTATTCAATTTATTGAGAAAAAATATGGATCGATGTGACTCTGCAATTATTATTAGGAGTTGAACAAGATCATGATCAAGAACTTGTATCCTAACTCTATATTGATGATCTATTTGATCAATTTAGTGGAGATTAATAATTTTTGAAAGATTGACCTTCATTCTGGATATCATCAATTTATAGTCAAGAAGGAGGATATCCTCAAGACTTCATTCCATACAATGTATGGAAACTATGAGTATATAGTGATTTCATTCAGTCTTACTAATTCCCCTACTATCTTCATGGATTTAATGAATAGAGTCTTTGGGTATTTCCTTGACCAGTTTTTTGTAGTATTTATGAAAAATATTCTTATTTATTTAAAGATTAAGTAAGAGCATGAAGATAAATTTATAATTGTACTGAAGGACCTAAGGAAGAAGAAACAGTATAAAAAATTTATAAAGTGCGAATTTTGGCTACAAAAGGTTTCATTTTTGGGTTATATAATCTCAAGTGAGGTTATATTTATGGATCGATCAAAAAAAGAGGCTATTAAACATTGTCTTAAACCAACCATGTTAACTAAGATCGGAATTTTTCTTTGTTTGTTTGGATATTATTGAGTGTTTGTGGAAAATTTATCATGATTATCTACACAATCACAAAGTTAACTTGGAATGGGTCCAAGTTCATATAGATTAATGGATGTGATGAAAATTTCAAGGAACCGGTGAGAATATTAGTCAGAGAACATGTTCTTACATTACCCTATAGTGGATAAGGGTTAGTAATATATAGTAATACATCCAAGAAGGGATTGATATATATTCTCATGAATAACTTCATGTTTATATTTGATGTCTCGTGAAAATTAAAGGTTCATGATAAAAATTACCCAACTCGTGATTTTGAGTTAGTTTTAGTAATTTTTTCATTAAGGATATGTAGGAATTATATTTATAGAGAAATTTTTGATAAATATACTGATCATGAAATTTAAAAGTATATATTCTCATATAAAGTGTTGTATATGTGATAGAGAAGATATTTGGATATGGTTAAAGATTATTATTACTTAATACATCACCACACTAGGAAAGAAAACAACGTGGTCGATGATTTGAGTCAAAAGGATCATGATAGATTATATATGATGAGGATAATAAAAGATAAAATATTTATGGATTTGTAAAGGATTGATATTGAAATATTCATGAATGGTATAAATATTATCTTTCACAAATGAGTTTTTAACCATCCATTCATGTGGGGATAATAAAGGCACAAAAGGATGATATGGAACTGTAAAAGAAAGTGAGAAATGTTCTTGAGTTCAACCTTTATTATGACAGAATGATAATGGTTAGGAATCATATATATATTTCATCCATACCGTATTTGAAGAATAGGCTCATAGTTCTTCATTATCTATTCATCATGGAAGTACAAAGATGTATAGAGATTTGAAAGATTATTTTTGTTTGGATAACATGAAGAGATGTATCGCAGAGTTTTTATCTTGGTGTTTGGTATGTCAGAAATTTAATGATGCGAGACAAAATTATAAAGGGATGTTACAACCATTACCCATACAACAATTAAAATGGGAAAGCATATCCATAAATTTTTTTATTATAATCAAGATCTCCTTAAAAAGTAGGAACACTTCATCACTATTAGATAATATTTCTATCTTGATCAGCTTTCCATAATATACATTTACAAAGTTGTAAGGTTTTATGGGGTACCATGTTCTATTATATATAATTAGGATATAAGGTTTACCTCAAAGTTTAGGTGAATTATTCAATATTATATATAAAAGGAGTTTAGTTTTAGCACTATGTATCATCCTCAGATACATGGTCAGTCAGAGAAAAAAAACACTAGAGTATATGTTGAGATCTTATTTTATGGACTATAAAGGTGGTTGGGATCAACAATATTCTCTAGTTGTTTTTTCATACAATAATAGCTTTCACTCTTGTATTCATATGCCTCATATGAATCTCATTATTTAAATAAGAGTATAACTCCAACGTACTCAGATGGAGTTGGAGAAAAAAAATATCAGAACATAATCTAGCTAAAAAATGGTAGATAAGGTTAGATCTACTGAGAAACACATAAGGGAAGTGCAAATTCATCTGAAATGTTATGCTGAAAATCACTGAAATTATCTTGAATTTAAATTTTGTGATAAGGTGTTTCTAATAATATCTCCATGAAAGAAGTTAATAAGATTTAGAAATAAGGTAAAACTAATCCCAAAGTTATAGGCCCCTTTGAAATTATTGATCTTATCAGGATGCTAGCTTGTAGATTGGAACTTCCACTAAACCTCCCTCAAGTACATAATGTGTTCCATGTATCTCTCCTAATGAAATACATAATTGAACCTTCATATGTACTGAACTAAGAGTTCATACTACTGGATCATGGTCTTTCTTATGAGAATCAACCAATAGAGATTCTAGATAGTAGATATAAATTACTAAAAAATAATTCCACTCACCTAGTAAAAGGTTTTTGGTGGAACCTCTAACATGAGGAAGCTATATGGGAACCTTAGGATGTAATGAGAAATAAGTATCAATAATTTCTTATACCAAAGTTGTGGAATTTTGAGGGAAAAATAATTTTAAGGGGGTTAGAATATAACACCTCGAGTTGTTATGAAACTTTTTTTTGAATAATTTAATTTATTCAACAGCTTGTGTTACATGCAATACATATTATTAACAAACCATGATATATAATTAATATTATTACTTAAACATGACTATTATAACCCATCCGTTAAATTTGGAAATATGGATATAAATAACCACATTTTTAAAATTAATTATATATAGTAACCCCAACCCAAGAAGCCTAAAGTCGATGTCTAATATTATTACATTAGAATAAGATACAAGGAAAGGAATCCCGAAGGACTGATCAGTTTAGTAGTCTTGGAAAACTAGATATATACATGAGTCTTATATTACATTTGGAATCAAAAAAATTTACAACATATCTTTCTTACAAATAACATTATTCCATCTAGTGTATCCCTACATGTCATTCATAGTAAACTTCATGGAATCCTATGGAAAGGAAACATAATAAGGGTGAGATCAAATGATTAGTAAGGGTTAGGTACAATGAAATAAATAATTATTAAATAAGAATAATCAATATGGAAAGGTAAATAACTAAGAACCTATTCTATTTAATAAATAATATAATAAGAAAGTGTGTAAATAATATGGAATAGTAAATAACTAAAAATAATTTCCATTTAAATAATGTTACTATCATGAAAATATAAAACAGTATCAATGTGGTAAGGTAAATAACTTAAAAACATGAAATTTAATCAATAAAATGATAATGAAATGCATCCATATATTTTTTCATACTAAAAATCTCATGGATAATAATAACTGAATTATGAATGCAATAAATTCTTAATTATTGGACATCATGTTTCCCAGATACATGAAACCTTTACCATTAAAACCATTTACAATATGGTTTAAAACATACTACTATTAAGACCTTTCACAATATAGTTTAAACTACATAGTTACAAACATGAAGGGTTTTTTTCTAACTCATTTTGTCTCATGAGTCTACTGATGCATCAAGGAGATTATTTTGAATAGTTCACAACCCATTTCATGCCTATTGAAAAAAAATCCTTATATATTGAATAATATATTTAACTCGTAAACAATTTTCATTATAAAATATTTATATTGAGTAAATGATGTATATTTATTAAAATTTACCTAGCTAATTTATAACTATAAAAGTAAATAACATATGTAAAAATGATATACAGTTCATACAAAATGGGTATTCGTGATAAATAATATTGACATTTAGAGGGAAATTTAATGACCACAAGAATGTGATAAATTATATGTAAAGTTAATGACAATAAAAATGAATCATGGAAGTGAATTTCAATAATTTACCAGGTCAAAATGAGCATAAACCATCCAGAGGAGGATTAATAATAGTATCAATAAAATATATACCCATTGGGGTAAGAATAAATGGTTGTTTTTATTTATTAATATAAATACCATAAAATATATTTAAAAACATTTTTTGTGGAAAATATCCATTTCATTTTGAAAAGAATTTTAAAAATCATTTTCTTTGAAAATAAATTTTAAAAAACAAAAAATTCTGAAAACATTTAGAAAATATTTTTCTTTAAAAATAACCTTTTAAACCTATAAAATAATCTTGAAACATTCGACTTCTCATGGCAGTTGGAAATTTCATTCATGTCATACATGTTAAAATAATGTTTTCTTTCACTTTTTTGGGAAAAGCCAAATGGGAATTGTTTTAAAAATGATATAAAGATTACGTTGAAAAAAATAAAGTGTAAAAATTTGTTAATTTTTTTTAATAAATCATTTTTAAAAGTTTAAAACATTTTTGAAAATATTTTTAAAAATCATGGTTTTGGAAGAAAACATATTTCTGACTAAAGAGAGAAATGAAGTCATATTTCCTTGAAAACATTTTCTAAAAAAATTAAAGTTCCAAGGAGATGGAAAATATTACTATTAATTTAAAGAGTTAATTAAATAATAGGAGAATAAAATGGAAGGTTTTATTAGAAAATATTCACGCAATTTCCTTCAATTGATATTAAAGAATAAACAATCTCGATTATAATGAGATTGGGAAATAAACCCTTAAAATGATCATAACGCTGAAGTGAGAATTAAAAAATGATTTGATTATGTGTATCCACTATAAAACACATTAAAAAGTGTAATTTCAACATAATATAATCAAAATACATTATATATATATTCTTAGCTTCACATAATCAATGAAGTATAAGTTTAACCCAATGAGTGGAAATTGAGTTAAAAAATCCATTACATCGTGCTTTCCTTTAGTTGAACATGATTTATCCTCCTGTATGATAGTTTTAAGAATGTTATTAACTTACTAAAAAACCATAATAATATTTATGAAATCATATAGGATCCTTTTATAACATCTTATCACTCGTTTGTTAATAATCGTTTATTATTTTCATTGTTTTTTGTGTTAATTGCCTTATTTTTTTTAGTATGTTTTGGCTTGTTATTTTTTGTTCCTATTATTTAGATCATGATTTAATAATCTCAAGAATGTGAAACATGATTTAAATATAATATATATTCGTTGTATATATAGATAAATCCATAAAATTTGGTGATAGGAAATGAAATACACCATTAATGGAGACGATAGGTCATACGTATGCATGAATGTTGTTTCTATTTTCTTGTTATATTGAGAAAAATAAAAGTAAATTATATATATATTATAATTATATTATCATATTTATTTCATATATATCATATATTTTTATTAAACCCATCCTTAGTATATTCCATGTTAATTTTGAATGAATCACAATGCTTCACGGGGCGGTAGACCACCATACACACAAACGACGTTATCATATTCCCATAAAATGGAAAGTATGAAGGTATGTGTTATATAATAATTTAATAAGAATAAATAAATCATAAATATAATAAATATAATATATAAAAATTATGTACATCCTTATTCCCAACCTTGATGGATAGTAATGGAAAAATTAATGACATCGGTTCGTGAGGCGGTAGTCTGCCGTACACACAAACGATGATCTTGTAACCCATTTGATGGAAGTGTGTGTTGGTGTAGTTTATAAACTTAATTTAACAACATATTATAATATTAAACATACTGAGGTTACTATATAATAATTATATAAAAAAAATTAAGGGATTCGATAATGAAATAAAATAAAAAATGATTTTAGAAAAATAGTACCTCTTCTTCAGGAATCATCCTTGGGTTTTCACTAATTTCTTCATAAGTTGGATCTATGCCCAATATAATGATTATCATATGAGTTAAGTTAATATTTGGAGTTATGTTTTCAGTTATTGTCTGAATATAAGTGTTTTGAAGGTGTGAAGTGGGGAGGAGAGGGGGTGGCCTTTTATAAGTGGGGGAGAGGACACACTTGGAATTTATGAAAAGAAGTTAGGTATGCCCACATTCATAACTAAAAATAGGCGTCCATAATACAAAAAAATTAATACTAGAGTTTTAATTATATAAATGTTTTCATAAAATGGGTTTTGGACAAGTTTTGGATCATTATTTCACCTTATATTATAAGTTTAACCACTAAGTAAACATATTTTTCTCTTAATCGGTGTAATTAATTTTAATTATTTTCACTGATCACTTTGGTAAAAAAAATTAATCTGACCCTATTAGACATTATAAATTATTCTGATTAAAAATATGGAATCCATTTTTTCAAATTCAATTCATAGAAGTGTAAAATAAATTAATTTAAAATTAATCCAGCAGACGGAATGAGAAATCATTTTTTTAAAGTGAAAATGTTCAACGGTTTACTAAGTTTTTATATCTAAATTTAATATAAAAAGATCCCAATATTATAAATTGGATTAATACATATATATATATATAATTTATCTAATTATACTTTAAAACTAATTTTAAATATAATTTAACATTATAAATTATTTAGATGAAAATTTTGTTTTCAAATAAAATTCAATATTTGTCATTATTCATTAAAAAGGTAAGATTCTCAGAAAAATACCAAAAAATCATCCTAAAATAATTTTTACATTAATATTTCAAATATAAAGTTTATTTTTTCAAATAAAATTTATCAAAGTGTCAAAATTTAGTTTTAAAACAAGTGTTCAATTAAAAGGCGACAAAACTACTATTAAAAAAATACAGCTTTCTAATTATAGAATTGGATTTTTTCTTATATTATACCTATAAAATCAATTGGATGAATTTAAAAAAATATCTAATATATAATATATAAATTAATTTAATATAATCCAATTGTAATAATTAATTTAATTTATTATGATAAAATTCATTTGGCGCATAAAAATAGTTTTTTATTAAAAAATCATTTATATACAATTGGGTTTCATATTAATTTATAAGTAATTGGTAATAAATTAATTAAACTATATATTTTTATAAGTTATTTAATATTATTAATTACCTAAAATTTAATGTCTAATAGATAATTTTCATTTTAAATAATAATATTAATAGTATTCAGTAAAACTCGATCTTGTGTGTAACATAAGCCATTGAAAAAA
This sequence comes from Viscum album, assembly GCA_963277665.1. Classification (NCBI taxonomy): domain Eukaryota; kingdom Viridiplantae; phylum Streptophyta; class Magnoliopsida; order Santalales; family Viscaceae; genus Viscum; species Viscum album. The sequence goes on along the minus strand of OY728160.1, from coordinate 1,835,560,000 downwards.
AGTCATTGTAGCGTGTAAAACTAGCTAACCTTATAATTTCATATATAGAAAGATAATATTTTGATAAATTTAACACAATATAATCTCATGTTTCATGTAATATAAGCTAACTTAGTTTTTTATGTATTGCAAGCTATAGAATAGTTGAATTTATTTAAAATAGTAAATATGTCATAAAGTCTCATGATGTTATATTCCTTTCTATGCTTGGTGTTACATGTCATACATGATATAGAATATGATTTTAAAATTTTAAATTTTTTTTTTATTACAGTATAAATATTTCTGATAAATAAAATATATTTATAAATATGTACTTACTTTTTTAGTAAAGTCTTTATATGCTTCAAAAATACTTCTTTCTCAAAAACTTAGTTGTTTTTATTTTTGTGAACAAATAGTAAAATTAATATTTTAAAATTTTAGGAACTATATTTGAAAAAATTAAATTCTTATTTTGAATCAACATATAAAAATTATCATAGGGTTATTTTTTAATAATATTATAAAAGATTAATTTTTAAGTAAATAGTGAAAAGTACTGATTTTTAAAAAAACTACCATTTTATTTAAAGAATTTATAAAGTCTTATCTTGTTTAAAAATGTCTAAAAAGTAAAGTTAGTTCAATTATGTTATTATTAAACCAATTTATCCCAATATAATCAAATTCATGTTAACATTTGATATTAAAACATTCTTTACTTATGCAATGTTTTTTTTTGGAAAACCTCTTTTTCATCATGTCTATAGATTTATTTCTAAATTAAAATTATCCACTTATGTGAATAGAATTTTGAAACAAATATTCCATATTTTAACATCATAATTAATATTATATTCTAATGTAAACATAATTTTTGTTAATAACGAATAGTAAAATAGTAAAAATTAATTACCATGGTTAAGGTTAAAGCGGGTTTACCGGGGGTTAAACTAAAAAGATAAGGGGTTAAATGGAATTTAAACTGGTTAAAATATAATTTTTTGTAAATATTTAGACATTATATCATATAATGTTTTATAATGAGCCATTTTTATCCTTTTTTAATGTTTAAAACATATAGTACATCATTTTATTTTCAAAAATTCCAAGTGTATCCTCTCCCCCACTTATAAAAGGGTACCCCATATCCTCAACTCTTCAAAATTTTAAATCCTATTAGTTCAGAAAAAACCTACCCAAATACTTTACTAAATTCCCTCATCACATCCTAGAATACTTTTTTATCATTAATTCATCCTATGAAGGATTGTTTAGTAAACCAAAGGAGGTTATCCGAAGAAGAGGTATCATTCTCAACTGAGCATTTCTATTTTATTTCTTCTTCCACCTATTTAAATAATTCTTAAAATATGATGATATAGTAACATAAGTATCTTAAATATAATTATATTTTATTATGTTAATTTTATCAAATATATTCACCTCCTCTTCCATCAAATGGAAAACAAAATTGTCGATCATGTGTACGGTGGACTACCACCTCGCGAACTGATGTAAATTAATTTCCATCACCATCTCTCATGGATGGATATAATGATGTATTAAACATATATATATGATATTTATGAAATAATGATACTTCTGGAATTATAGTATCATATATACTTTCTTACTTTACATTCTGTGGGAATGAGATAACGTTGATCATGTGTACAGCGTACTACTACCTCGCGAAGCGATGTGATTCATTCTTCACTTACAATTTACTAGGAAGGAAAAAAAGGATGGTTTTAATGAAAATTTTTTATATATATGAAATAAAAATTATTTTATAAAGTAATATATTATTTACATTTCTTTTTCTTTATCCGATGAGAAAATAGAAATAGTGTTCATGCGTATGTACAGCCTACCATCTCCATGAACAACGTAATTCATTTTCTATATTTAAATTTTATGGATTACTATAAATATATATATATATATATATATAATATATGTTATTTATATCATATTTAAAAAAAATATATTATGGAACATTGATCAAAGTAAAAGGACCAAAAATACCAAACCAAAACACACATGAAAAATACAGCAGTTATTACCCGAAACATGATTTTAACAATGAATTATTAATAAATGGGTAATAAAAGGTCCTATGTAAATAAAATATGGAATGATAAATATGATTATGGTTCTGTAATATATTTATAGTAAACTTATAATTATTATACAGCAGATTTTACTGTATAAGAAATAATTCGAGACTTAAAGGAATGGATTTTCGTCTCACTTTTATTTTTATGGGACACATGCCTTATACACCACATATTTCATTTGTGTGGTGTATTTATATCCAATTAATTCATTTTATTCTTCCAATAATGAAAAATATTGGATAAAATATCCATATAATTTTCTTTCTTTTATGGGGATTATGATTCAAAAGTTACCAAAGTGGTAATGGTTTTATGTTATAATCTCATTATTTTTCGGGATTATTTTTTAATATGTTTACAATGATAAAATATTATGATCTATCTCTAATAAAACCATTAATTTTATTATATGGTATTTATTTCATTAAAATACCTTATTTTCTTTCATTTTACTCTCTTTATGTACTTAATATTCCAAAATAATTTTTTTAGGAAAAAATGAATTTATTTATCTCTTTGGTAAAAAACCCCTTTTTCTTCTATGTATATGATTTATAAAAATATTAAAAGAAGTTTTATAGTATATTATTATTATTTAAAGACATTTATACCCATGTTGTACTTTTCAAAAAATATTTTAAAATTAAACAGCTTTTCATTTTTTAAATGAGGTGGTTTTGACTTTTACAAAAAATGTGAAAGGAATCTTTAGTTTAACTTGTTAAATATGAACAGAATTTTCCACCACCAAGAACACTAAATTATTTGAATCTTACATTATAATTTTTCAAGGTTCTTCTCAAAGAAAATGTTCTTTTATATATTTGGGGATTTTTTAAAATTTTAAATAAGTGATTTCAAATAAAAAGTATATTTTCCTTAATAATGTTTTAATGATATTTTATGAAATTTCTATTCATCAACAACAATAATTTTTGGTGATTCCTATATTTTAATGGGGATATTATATAATGGTACAATACATATTCTTTATTTGGTTTATTTATGTTAATTTTTATGATGAAAATATTTTTATAAAACCCATTTCTTTACCACAAGTTATGTAATGATGAAATTTTTATGAAATTTGTTTCTTTTACAAGGGTTATACTATGATGAAATGCTTATGAAACTCATTTATTTTCATGGGTTGTGATATGATTAATGTTTTTTAGTATTTTTGAAATATTAATGTATGGATTATTTGATGGGTGTAACTTATATCTTTCTCTAAATTCATTGGGAAAAGTATTATACCTCATGAAATTTCCATGGGAAATAATCCGATGTGCTTGATCCACTATGGGAAACAAGATGATGTGCTTGATCTTTTATGGGAAATGGGTTGATGGTATTAATCCACTTTGGGTAATAGGTGATTATGTTTGATCTATTATAAAATGGAAAATATGTTTTGAAACCTGGTCTGTTATGATTTGATGGTCTTGGATGTTAACCTTGACATATGAAATGATATTTATACATATAATGGTAACAGACTTATATTACATGAACATATGGTTCATTATTTATTTATGATTATTTCACACTCATATTTTTCATGCCTTTTTAAATGATAATTTTTTTATTCCATGGATCATGTTTATGATCCATTATATATTGGGTATGAACTTCTTAGGTTATATTTATAATCTCATACACTTATGTTTATCTTATTTTTTTCTTATGATAATCAATTGATATCTTCCATGTATACCCTTACTCATCATCTCATATCACCCATTTCTTATGTATATTTTCTAAAAATTATGAATAAAGTTTTAGGTATGGTTTTTCTATGAAGTATACTAAATGGAATATTTTTATGGGATATATTTAAGATCATTCATGAAATAAGAAGATGGTGTATCTAGTCTCTAATGTCACTAAAATTTTATGATCCTTGGGAATTTATTTATTAAATTTATTTAATATTCATCTATTAAGATTTAATATCTATATATGAAAATACTAGGATATTATAGTATTTTTTTATAGTAAAATACTTTCTAAAATCTTGGGGTGTTACATCCTACCACAACTAAATAAATTATGTTCTTGAAATTTTAATTTCTCTCAATAATGAAAATAGATGTGGGTTTTATTAATATAGTCATGACCCATAATATAAAAATTTATTCAAATACTTTATAATAATTCATAAATATATTTTTAATAATTAAAAAAATATCTTCTAGGAGTTTAAAACCAGGTGTGAAATTAGGCCCTCTGGTTTTTCATTGAGTTAATAATGAGATAATATCCTACAAACCATTTTAAGGGATATTATCCTTAATTGAATAAGAGCTAGTTCTTTTAACCTCATTTAATATCCAAATAGGGATTTCCTTGATAGGAAACCACACATACATTACTTTACCAAAATTAAGGATGTATTCCCATATTTAGATTTATCCTTAGGGATTCAACTAATATATATTAATTTCTATTTTAAATAATAAAAAAATCAAGGTCATTATTACTATATCCTAGATCTAAATTTCATTGAAATTTATGCTCCCAGAAATCAATCTTAACCTATATCCCCAACTAATATTAATCGCATACCAAATAATATATACCTTAATCATGTGCACTCCCAAAAGATATTAATATTTTCCCAAAATAAGATGATTTTAATTGAATTCAAATTACATACCATCATTAAGAGAAAACTATACCCGGATCATTTATTCTTCTTAAAACCCAATAAACATCTCCCAAAATATCACCTTAAAATCCAATCACATAAGACCCCAAACGAGGTATTTGTGACTTTAAAATTAATATCTTCCTTTAAATTATTAACCAAAAATGGTTTTGATAAATCTTATGTTATCCTCATTTAAAAACATCCTAACCTCTAAATTTATCTATACCCTGATTAAATAGGAACTTTGATGCCCCAGACCCACACTCTTAAATATGGTGATAAAAACAAATTATTTTCATACTAATTTGATACCAATTAATTTTACCCAAACATAACCATCCACAATTATAATATCAATAACAAAAATAGATTCACTTAACCACCCAAGTCATTTTAGTTTTATTGTTTTAAAGAGTTGGTAAAAACATTAACTAACAAAACTCATTTCCTTCCCATAAAATGGTAATTTTTCTGAAAAAATTGAATACTCATTATTTAATAATAAGACTTAAACATCTACTAAAAAATTCTCTACACATGATACCTATATATACATTTCATACATAATACTCTTCTTAACAACCTAGATAAATTTAAACATAATAAGGGTGAGTTCAAATATTCAATAAGGGGTAGTGTACAACAAAATCTATCATATAATAGATAAGTAATGAATAATATATCATGAATAAATAATAATAAAATATTGCATACAAATAATAACATGATAATTTAATATATACATGGATAAAATAATAATGTAAATAATTACATGTAAAATAATAATTGATTTTATATTAATTGAATTTATAATTTCAAACATCGTAAACATATCATCAAGGCCTCATTCCAAGACATCATACATAAATGGGTAGGGATTACACTAAATTACCAAACTTTTTTTCTCATGATACCTACCAATACACTATAGGTATATATAATTTTAGGACACACCCATCACTAATTAATTTCTAATGCAGTTATCATATGAAGGAATGGATAAAAAATAAAATACATGCCCAACATGACATAGTAATAAAATAACATTTGTATTAAAATAAAAAGTGTGAAAAATGTGAATATTTCCCTAGTAAATAAATGGAATAAAATTATTGTAAAGAACTACTAAAATTTAAACCATATAGATTAGTGGGTATAGAGTTGATTAAAAGTGATAAAACATAATATTGAGATAGTGTAAGTGGTATAGAATTTATTCTTTAAATTAAATAATATAGACATAAAGTGAAAATTAATGTTAAGAGAGATGTGAATAATGATATATAACATAACCCTTATTAAAAATTCAGTCATGAAGTATAAATTAGTAATATTAATTATAGGGTAACATAATAATTGTAACTCTAAAGGAAACAGACCTTTTAGCGCTTTAGAGAAAAATTAAAGTGAAATTATAAAAAAATTCATAAATATTTTGTACATGGTTGTAAAAATAAGCTTCTAAGTCATTTTCTAAGCTACTTTTAAATTTTTGGAAAGAGTAAATTGGAAACCTTAATTTTAAAAGAATTTGAAATATTGAAACCTTGAAATGAAACGATGTTAAAGATAAGAAATGTGGAGTTGAAAATAAAAATATACCTAAGTGGAATGAAATCCATTTAATTATTCTTTTAAAATATTAACCTCTAAAATGAGAAACTCACAGAATAATGGGAATATTATTTTCTTTGAAAACCCACGAAAACATGAATTTTATGATTTATTCAAAAAAATAGTTTTAAAATTGGGAAAATTCATTCATATGGTAAATGTTAAAAATGATATCATTTTCACACTTTTGTCAAAAAATTCTAAATTAACCATGTGGAAAATTTTAAAAGAATTATTTATAAACCATGGTAAAGAAATTAAAAAGTAATAAAAATGACCCTAATCACTCATTGAGGTGGATAGAGAGCATTATTTTCACAATATAAAGAATACAGACATAGTGGAAAAAGATTATTAATGGTAAAGAAGAGATAAGTTTGAGTCCACTTATAAGAAACCATTTGGTTGAAATATGAACAAAAGTAGGTAAAATTTAAAAAATAATTATAACCCCAAAATGGAAAGTGGGATTAAAATATAATATAATCATAGGATGGAAGAAAGAAAAATTAAATTGATAATGTTCAAGAATAGTGGTTATAACTTAATGAAAGTAAATTAAGTTAGCAATAGCCCGTACAGCTTAGGTAATGTATAAATTGAAGGAAAAAGAATGTGGAGAGATTAAATGAAAGTGAAAATCCCAATAAAAACAAATTATTTAAGATATAAGAAGTAAATTTTGTTGTATTTACACTATATAAATGTAAATTGGTTTATAATAAGAAAATTATCTCAAGGAATTGAAATTGAGACAAAGAATCCTTACATCAAGTCCTAACTTGCTTGATGTGTGTGTCTAACCACCTAAATAACAAAATTAATTTTATTAAATTCATTATTAAAAATATTTTTCACATATATTTCAATTTTTATGGTCTATGTATTGTTATCTTTCATTCATTTATTGTACAACTTTTTCTATCATCGACCACTTGGGTTTGTTCGGTCAATTCATCCAAAATTACTTATGCACATTGACCATAGTCATAGGAGTTGAAAATAGTTTCATAATATATATATTTTTAGATATATATTTTTAATTTCATTCTATTAAGAAAAACATTAGATATTTCAATAGGTTTTTCTAAATATATTCAAATTAAGAAAAGTGTTTTGGTATTCTCCTTTTAGGAAGTTAAATTTATAATAACCATTTATTATAAAAATTCTTAATATAATGCCTAATTTGTATTTAAAAAATAATAATCATGTCATATATATAATATTTATTCATTAAATACACTTTTAGAACCATCCATATAAGGTGGTGATGAAAAATAGAATACACCAATCCTGAAGGTAGTAATCCATCCTTAACATGAGTGACATCTTCATTTTCTAATGAATGGTCAGAAAGGTAGATAATGGATATTACAATAACATAATAAAATTTCAATATAATAATGATATAATTTAATTATATTAGGATGGGTATAATATATCTGGAGGAGGTCAAATAAGAATGAAACTTAAGAACTCACTTAAAATAATTATCTCTTCCTTTAATATCCTTATTTAAATCACTCTATAATCTGTCATACATTGTTTTTTTATGTGAGATTAAAACCTATAAGATGTGCTAAATAGGTTTTAAGTGGTTTTTATTGTATTTTTTAGAATATTGGGGTGGTGAAGGGTTACTTTTAGAAGTGAGAGGGTGGAATTTTTATAAATATTAATTTTTTAACATTTAATGAGATTTTATATTCAAGAAAAGTGGATACAAAACTATTAATTATAAGATAAAATAAAATTTAAGTCCAATAAAACCATCATTCATTCATTTATAGATGATGTTTATTTATATTTTGAGACTTTACCTCTTTATTTAACACTTTTTTCTCATTTTAACTTTTACCGCGTTGGCTAATTTTTTCCTTGGTATCTTATTTTTCTGGGAAAATGAAGATGAATTTACAAAATAATTTTTAAATTCTGATTCTAAATATTTAATATATTTTAATTTATAATATATATAAAAGTGATAAAAATTAATTTCCATAAAGTAATGCATAACGTGGAAAAACAATATTTATAAAATTATATTTTTAAGCATAAAAATACTTATTTAGGCCAAATATTATGACAAAATTTAATACCCATGATGTTTATTAGAAAATTATTAAACATATAAGGTTTATTTGGTTTTAATTATAATATAAATATGAATTTAATATAGTGAATATGTAATTTAAGGAAAAATACAAAAAAAAATTAGAATAAAATATAACATAAGTTCCAAAGTATCAATCATAGTTTTATAAATTCAAAATATTATTTTAAAATGATTTATTTTAATCCTTAAAAAATAATTTTTCTATAAAAATGTTTCACAAATTTTAAGTCGTGTTTATATCATAATAATTTCATAAAATTTTTGGTATTTGTAAAAACGGTAATTTTACTATTCACCAAAAATCAACCTTTTAGAAAAATATCAAAAATTCACTATAATATAATTTTGAAAAGATGAATAAAAAAATGAATTTTATTTTATCGTGTGAAAATTATAATGTTTTTAAACTTACCTTTTAAATAAAAACATAAAATATATTGAAAAAAATTATAGAAAAATAACTGTTAGAATTTTAAGTATTTTGAATCTTATTACACATCGATTATAAATTAAATGAGTTGTAATATTTTTTTCACATTGAAAAATTTATTGTGATAATCCTTTAAAATTTCTCAATTTAATTTATTAATATGAAAAATAGAAAATATATTTCTGTAAAAAAGTAAACCTTTTTTAAAACTAAATGATTTTAATCACATCATAATAATTATTTATCTTTTAAGAATTAAATTTTCTTTATTTAATTGGTATTATAACACATAAAGTTTTTATTTAAAATAATAATAATAATAATATCTAATGAATTAAAATATATCATTTTTTCTATCTTTTTATTTATTTGAATTTTTACTCTTCTTCTAATTTTCTTAATGATATTTCACATTTTACTCCTAAGATGTATTAGTGTTTATTTTTCATTGTAAAACATATTTCAGTTTATTTTATTTCAGTATTTTTTTGATAAAATATATTCAATATAGTATTTATTTAGAGGAAAACACTTTCTAAAATCTTTAGGTGTTATAAATCTTCCCCTAAGGACTATCAATGAAATGAAGGATTTAAGACTACTTATAGGGAGTATAATCTCTCAAAAATGAGAGATATGTGTTAGGGATTGAATTTTGGATGATATTATAGATCCAAATGAATGAGAGGTTTTATTTGTAATAGTTTAAGGAGGGATATTTTTATAAATGGGTTTGAGTGGAATTTCTGTAAATACACATTCCTTAATGTGTAAGTAAAGTAAACTCAAAAGGAAAGGGGATCAAAAATTTAAAACTGGTGATTATAGGTCATTAATTATATCATACACATATTAAGGTGATATGGTTTAGAGATATTTTATCACTTTACTCAATATTTTAAACATTTACATCATTTTATCATTTACCGTCATAATATACTAGAAGAGGCGCAGTCATGGGATCAAAGACCCTTGACCCCAAAATTTATTGAAAAAGTTAAAAGTTGAAAGATATAGGAGGAAATAATACCATGCAGCAGACCACATCAAGAAATCAGACTAAAAAATAGCCAAACATCACCTTTTTCTAGGATGGCCTCAGCCCCTAGACCCTCCCTGATTGGCCGGAAGATGCCCTCACCCCCTTTGCATTCCAGCTTCTATCTCCACCGGAAGAGCATCAGAATTTTCCACAGGAGAAGCTTCCCCATGAAGCCCGACTTCCATGGAAGTGCCATCCTGATGGTCCAAATTAGTAGAAAACTCCTCATGCTTGTCCTGACGAGCCTCCTGTACAGTATAATAATGCTGCACATCATTAACAGAAATAGCATCATTATGTACTGGGCACTCCAGCACCTCTGAGGTCTCCAACCCATCAATAGAAGCAGGTATCAAATAAGCAGCTCTTCGGTGGCTGCATCCTACATTCTTGAGCCCTTCAAGGTTAATCAGATCAAACTCCGGAGTATTAATAGACTCCAACATGGAAAAGAAACTAACTGCTGGCTTTGGAGATTTTTGCAATGCCTCATCACTCAAAACATCCATTAGAGCAACCTACACTTTAGTCCCCCTCTGATCCAAATTAATTGGAGTAGATCTTTCCTCCAAAATAGCAACCTGCACATGTGAACTCTCCAATACATCCTCCTACCCAATAGAAGCATCTCCCTTAAGTTGTACATCCTCATGACTGGCCTGCTGGGTCGTGGCCTCTCCTACATTAGCATTGTCCTCTAGCACAGCATCATCCATCCAAGATCCCACAGTAGGCACCTGAATTGGACATGCCTACAACTTCTTAGGTGTCACCAATTGGAAACCATCTTCATCAAAGACCTTTATCTTACCCTTACTACAAGCTGAGGCTAGTGCAGCATGATCAAATTCAACATTTACATCATTCTAGAAAGCAGCCTCATGCTCTGATTGATACCCATCCTCCTCCTCAACAAGCATAGTTGCACCCTGCTGGACGTCAACAGCAACATCATGCTGAACTTCAGTAGACTTTGTAACTAGAGCCTCATGCTCTAGTTGTCACTCTTCCTCCTCTTCAACTATATCATCCCATGACCTATTATCAACATCCCTGGTGATTCCAACAATAACCGGCTCCAATGCCATATCCACTGGTCGAGCAGCAGCAGCAGTCGGCTGAATCTTAGTCAGCTTAGACATACCATACTGGAAAGCCTCAGCAAAAGAGGCAGGACCTACATTTTAAGGGTCCTTTCCCTTGGAAACAAACTTATCACCAGTCTGCACAACCGATTTCTTTTTGCACTGATCCGAAGTATGACCCAAAGATTTAGAAAGTGTACATTTATTATTCCTACAACATTTCACAGATGTATGTCCAATACATAAATAGGACTTGCAAAAATTAGGCAAACACTCATATTATATAGCAAGTTCTAATTTAAACTCACCAGAAACAAGGAAGACAGTGCTAATAAGAACCTGTGCTAGATCTATTTCTACCAAGACACGAGAAAAATGATCATATCTAGGGCGTTCTGTCTCTTTATCAAACTTTATCGGACAACCAACAGCTAAAGAAACTTCCCATAAAACCTAAGGATTCCAAAAAAACCAGTTTAAACCCCTAATTCGAATCCATGTTTGAGTGGTAGAGTTCCTAATTACAAGAGTATTTGATAATGGATACCACTACTGAAGCATTATATAACCAGGTTTCATAGAAACCGGTCCAAAACTCCAGGCTGCATTTTTCAATTCCTTTGATGGAAAGACGACATGAAACATACCTCTCCCAATTGAGATCAAACTCCAATCATAGAATCCCCAGCTTTTGGCCAAGAAAGTGTGCACTTCCTCAACCCTCACAGGAGCTTCACTCCGAGTTCCCGATGACCTGGCAAAGAGCAAGAACCGACATTCTTCAAGGCGATATTCCAAAACCTTCAGACTCGCTTCAACAAAAGTAATTGAGCCATTTTTGGTGATCTGCTTATTTAACGAGGCAGAATCAATCTGAGATTCAGAGAAAATCCTATTTTGAGAAGTCGAACCATCAGTCTTCCTCCTAGGGTTTAGAAAACCATCCTTCACTGCATCTGTAGGACCCGAAGCGAGCTCGCCACCCGTAACCACCACCTTCGAGGGGGGAAAGAATACATCATTAGGATCGAAATCGCAGTCCAACAGATTCTCCATCAATCATCAACTTGAAAATCATCCAAGAATCACCGCGCAAGAGGTCTCCCCATTTACCGTCATAATATACTTTTTACCAAAGTAACTATTTTTTTCAAAAAATTAAATTTTAATTTTTGTATAATTTTTACATGATGATTAAATATATAAAATCAATTTTATGAAATTAAAAATAAAAACATGATAAATTTAATTTTTAAATAAAAATATATAATTCTATAAAACAACATTTTTTTGAATAAAAAAAATTTCCCGTATGATGAGATATTGTATTTTTTTATTCATATTTCTTATTTATTTAATGGGTGCTAATTATTTATTATAAATATATGATAAAGATCAATGAAAATGATATTAATTATAAAAAAATATTCATAATAATACTTAAAATAAAATTCATTTCATAATACCATTTATCATATTAATAATTAAATACTGATAAAATCCTAACTTCATCTTTAAAAACACATCATTACCACCACATAATCCTTAAGGTTCAAATAATAAATTACAATAGTCTCTTGTGGTGATTTAGCTAGAATGGATCTCATAAATAATATCACTAGCTTAACTATCTCCCATTAAATAGTTTTCTCAAGCCACACTTATTAAATTTTATCTTGGGGGTGGTCAATGTAAAACCCTAATAATGTTATCGCCTTCACAAGCTTAGACTCATTATAAAAATTATAGTTCTTGATTCTATATCTTATCCCTTCCTATAAAAATTTTATAATGTGATTACTTCTATTTATTCTCACTATATTAGTGGATATATTATAACAATCAAATTTAATGATTAGTTTAATTGAGTATACAATTTTATACTGAAATTCATTATCCATTAAATATTTTTACATAATGGTTATCTCTATACCCAATGATTTTATATGCCCAATTGTCATATATTATCAATGATCATATATTCCCAATGGATATATATGTCAAAAAATCATATTATGGTAACATTAAACTTTTACATTCCTAAAAATTACCATATATACTTCTCTAAAATTAGTCAACCTATTTTCATCCTCAAAATGTTTACCATATTTTTTATATTTTTTATTCTTTATATAATTATACTATAGAAACCCATATTTTTCATAAAAGATTATTACATTGGAACCTAGGAGATAGAACCATCAGGACTCTTTAAGTAACCCATAAATATATCAATACAGTATAATTAATGTGGGAGCTTGAGTTACCAAGGGATGTTTGGGATCTATTTTTAATTATCCATTGGGATATATCCAAAATTCATAAGTATCTTGCATCATTATAGGTATAGATAGGTAATAATTGGTAGTATGGGATGAAATTTCAGGTTCTTTCCTATGTTTTTTTGTATTATTGTTAGAGACAACTAATGACTCATATTAATTGAAAAAATAACATTTCAAAATATATTTATTATTTATGAATAAGTTAATATAAGTTAACAATTGATTCATGTGATTGATTTCCTCCTGATATATTTATGATAGCTAGATTCCTTTATCTTATACATAAAGTTTTATTTAATATTTTAAAGTTATGTATTAAGCATATAATATAGGTTAAGATTTTTTTCAAAGAGTGATTTAAAATTAAAAGAAATTTGGTAAAAAAGTAAATGGAGAGAAGAATGGGGTTAGAAATGACTTTGGTAGTATATCTTCAATATTTAATTTTCTCTTTTGGGGATAGGGATTAGATATTTATCTCTACATTATTATAGAGGATGACACAAATAATACCACCTCCCACCATTCCGGAAGTGTTGGATGAGCATGACTCGCTAACTAAGCCTACAACTGACCCTTATATATTAGAGGGGGTTTCTCAATTTCTCCAAACTATTGGTTAAGGAGTTCCTTAAAAGGAACCAAGGTCCTCAAATATTATGATGGATTTTGAATTTCATTATCCTCGTACTTTTCAGGGTGATGTGACTCTTCAAGAAACTGAGGAATTAACCAAACACATTTATCAAATTTTGTATAGAATAAATACATTTTAATGACACCATGTCAGACTATCAACATTCATGTTGTGAGGGGTTTCTCATTGATGGTGGGATTTTATTATTGATGTGATGAAAGAACAAGGCCTTAATAGGAATAATTTTTATGATATATTCTTCAATAAACTCTACCCTCACACTCTATATTGGGTAAAGGATTGAGAATTCATGGATCAGAGGTAGGGATCTATTTCTTCTATTGAGTATGATACTAAATTCATCAACTTACTCTGATATTCTCTATAAATAGAGATAAGCAATAAAAGGTGTGTCTCTTATAGTTGGGATTGAAATATCTGATGTAGACTTAGGTAATAATCTTCAATATAAATTTTTTTATTAAAGTGGTTAAGAATACAATCCAAGTTGATCTTAGATCTAATGTGGGTTTAGAAGTGGGTGGATCACTACCTTGCCAGACTATGGGTAATATCTCATCTAGTATCTATAAGTAATAGTGGGATGAGATAAACAGAGGTGTATCTCACTGGGTTAGTCAATGGATTATTTTAACTTTATCTTCTAACAAGAAAATATATCTTATTTAGTTCCATAAATATGGTCACCCAAGATTTATTAAGTTAAACCACACCTTTGAGGTGAAGTTGTTCCACACATGTGGTTATTATGGCCATCTATATCAATTCCACAAAATTAAAGGTATCAAAAATTGTCTAGAATAAACCCCATCTGACTCAAGTATTACAAGATCAGTTTGCGACTCAGTCTATCAGTGTTAGTGGACTACCCTATGGGACATCCATTCGAGGAGTCTAAAGTGATAGTTGTAGAAATGTAACCATTTTGAAATCATTAGTAATTTCTTTTTTTCCTCAGATTTAGTTCAAGGTTTTTCTATGACCCCCTCCCACCCAAGATACCATAATTAAAGGAGATATATAATGACCCTCAAGTCCTATATCCATAGGTCGTGGGTTGGCGACTAGCATAGAGATTATAAAAATCAAATAAAATGGGAGGCATTACCCTCTATAATAATATAGGATTGGGAGATAGGATTAATAAACCATAATAAACTCCCTGAAATAATATAAAAATAAATCCAAAACCATTACAAAATGCATGTATAAATAAAGAAAGTATAGAAAAAAGTCTCCAAAGTAAATACCAAAAAGTAAAAGTTAAATCAACGACATTGCAATAGTCTAAGGGTCTTAGCTAGTAAAATCCAGCATGGTCCACATATTCCTCTTGGAAACTTGAAAATCAGTTTACATACTTAAGTTGAACATACATGTATACTCAAAAGGGAAATCAAAATATCTCGTGAACATGTGAAAAGAAAATAATAATGAACCTATGAGAAAACAACAGAACCAACAGCACCTAAACATGTCTACTATCCAACCCAAACCTCACCAATACATGCTCACTAAAAAACACAAGCCAAGTATAATAACATAATAAGATGTGTGTCGATAAAGGTTACCCCACACTGCTTTACCATTGATTTTTCACTCCCACTACTACAAAATAGGCCTTTAACAGTACTGGCCTTTATCAGAAATTTCTTTCTATCACAGATAAAAATCAACCTTTATCAGTGCATTTTTTCGCACTAATAAAAGGAAACCTTAATTAGTGCATTTTTTAGTACTGATAAAGGGTGTCTATTATTAGCGCTTTATGTTTAGAGCCGATAAAGGACACCCTTTATCAGTGCATTATTTTTATCACTCATAAAAGAATCCTTTATCAGTGATTTTTTAGTGTTGATAAAAGTACGAATAAAATGAAATAATTAAATAAAAAAATAAAAATGATTTTATTAAAATAATATTATAAAATTTATTAATTAAATAATTATTGATAAAAATGAATAAATTTATTTTACAATATATAAATTATAAATAATATATATTAAATATATAGATATATGTAAAATAAAAATTTAACAAATAAAAATTAAAAATAAGTACATTGAGAAAAATATTTAAAAAATTATTAATTAAATAATTATTCATAATGTTAATAAATAGTGTACATTAAATATATAGATACATATGAATGTATATAAATATGATTTATATAATAAAAAAATTTATTTATGATTTACATTAAATAGTAATATATTTAGTGAAAAATGGTTTATAATTAAGAATTAATATGAATTAAAAATAAGGACTAATTACATAGAGTAATGGACATAACTGAATGTTGTTTGGTTTTTAAAGTTAACATAGATCCAATTTATTGTATTGATTTCACATATAAATGAATTTTTCTATATATACGCACGCGCACACACAAAATTTCTGGGAATTTAATCAATTTATATTATTTATTTTATCTATATTTATTTACTATGTTTTAATATTTTCAATATGTATTCATCCTTATTTCAATATATATCCTTTTTCTAGTGATTTATATTAATCACACTTATCTGAATTTTTAATATTTTACTCATTTTTAATTAATCAATTTTACTCATTTTTAACATGCATGCACTTAAGATTAAATATTCATTAATAATGTTAAAAACACATTTGTAAAATAATGTATAAATAAATATATTTATAAATGTATATTTACTATTTGTATACATTTATAATTATAAATAATTAAATAATATTTGTTTAAAAATTATTCATATAATTATAACTAATTAATTATAAAATTATAATAAATTTAGTTAAATATTGAATATATTTACTATATTTATATATATATATACTTATATAAATATATATAATGATATAAATATTATTTTTTTAAAATATTATATAATTATAAATAAATAATTATATATTCAATGAATTGTAAAAATATTATTTTATAAAAAGTATTATTATAAGTATTATAATTATATATAATAATTATATTTTTAAAAAAAATATATTACTTTTTAAAAATAGTATTAAAAGTATTTATTAGTGATTTTTTAGCACTAATAAAATTATATATTTATCAGTGCTAAAAATATTCTAATAAAGATTCAGTTTATCAGAACTTATTAACTTAGCACTGATAAAAGCTATCTTTATCAGTGCTTTTTTGGAATCACTGATAAAAGTGTCATGGTCTATTTTAAGAACTCTAACCATCGCAAACCAGTTCATGATATCTAAAGATCCTTATAGAAGTGGCCTTCTTCTTTCACTCCTTGTTTTCGAATCTAAGATTGAATCTAGGCTAGAATAAAGGCTCCAACTATTCCAAATATTGAATCCAGGGCTTGAGAAATTCAAGGGTTGAACGAAACCAAGGCTCGAACAAAATCCACGTTTTTCAATATCTCTAATTTCCCTTAGTTATCCACTGAACCTTCTCATCCCACATTTGTGTATCCTAACAGGTACATTTGCATTATCCTATAATAAAATAACCCAAAATTTATTATTTTTTCTTTTGAATGAGGTATGATCTTCTTGAAAAATCCTATGTTATTTAGATTAAAACAAAGTACAAAATACTAACACTTTCAATCGATATCTATATCTATTTGGATATCTATGTCGTTTTATTGTTTTTTTATATTATGAAAAAATTATTGAAAAATAAAAATGCATATAATTGGATACAATAAGATCTTGATCAGTAAGCTTTACACTGAATTAATAAATAAAATATGATTCTTTTTTATCAATAGGCTATAAATTGGAGTCTTTCTCAATGTTTTGGATTTTCCTTCCCCATTATTTTAAGTTTTTTATGTCCTTTCATCTTACTGGTATGCTATACATAAATATGAGTAAGATCGAGTGAGTTTTTCTAGTGATTTTTTCTACTTAGAAGAAGAAGAAGAAATATTCTGCAATCAAGTAAGAGAGGTTATCCATTTTATTTTTATGTTTAGATTTTAATATTAAGGAAATTTATTTTTATTCTAATGATTTATTTTTAAGGTTATATTTTTTTAGAATTATAATCTTTGAAAAAGAGATTAATTGTTTATTTATTTTAACATGATTTATTTTTTTGGAAGGGGATTTATTTTCATATGTCAAATTTTTATTATAATATTTTTTCTTATAAAATTTATATTTCATTTGAATTATAATAATTATCTTTGGTTAATTATTTATTTAGATAACATTATTACAAGTGATTATTTTTGCATTATGTAAAGACTTATATTTTTCAAAAACAATTACAATATCATAAAGATATATGTATATTATGTAGATATATGTATATGAAATTATTTTCAAGTTATTCTTAAATTTAAATCATGTTTTATATTAATTCAAGTATTTATATTTTTAATATATAATATTAAACAATAATAATGTCTTTCTTGTTATTTTTAAGTGGATTTTATTTTATCAAAATATATGTTTATATTTCAAACAAGAAAAGTTATTATTTTATACCTCTATAATAAATAAAATTTATTATCATTTTATTTTTATTATTGATAGAAAGTTTTAAATAATTAAAAGTGTCATGTCATGTGTTAAAAGTGAATATAAAATCATGAATTTCATATGTAATATAAGATATGGCTATCATATTAACTCGTGACATAACATTAATTCACTAGTTTTATTATACATGTACATGTATGTGTTTTGAAAGAATCATCCCTTTATGCCATCATCTTATTATGCATGCACTAGTTTTATTATTCATTTTTTTAGGTATAATAGGATCCCAATTCCTATATTCCATGACATCTACCTTTTCGACATATATGATTACCAACATCTATTGATCATTCTCTTTTGATCATTCTACTTTGATCATTCTCCTTCGACATATTTTTATTGATTTATTTCAGCCTTGATATTATTTATTGTAGTTGATAATCCCTCTTCATTTCCCTCATGAGGGATTGGACTTTGAGCCTACAACTAAGATAATTATAATAAGGAAATGTGTCAAGAATGCATACAACCATTAGGAAAAGGTGAATTCCTTCTACTTATTTAATTAATTTTGTCATCATTTTATCTATTATTTATAAGTTAATTTCCATATAATTTTTATCTAATACATATTTAGTTTTTAATGATATTTTGGTAAGTCATGTTTTTATTTCAATTATCTGCAACAATCTACAAAATATATAAAATGATTCTTTCTACCAATGTTACCATGTTTTCTATTTTCATTTCATTTCTTTTTCGAACTGCCAACACTACATATTGATTCGATGTTATTAGCTAAAAAACATTTCTTGTTTTTGACATATGGGATAGTAGATAAAGGTAATGATCACATTTTGGTGACTTCTCATTGTATAATTGGTACTTAATCTTCCTCTTCTCTTCTGACTTTCAACAATGAGAAAGGTTTTTTGATTGAGAACATCCATTCAATATGTAGTGTTGGCAGTTTTACATATAAATATAATATAAATTTTCTAACATTGGATGTTAGGATTTTTTTTGAAACTTTAGGATGTTTATGAATCATACACACCTTAATCTAACACACAGTGTGATTGTTATGACTCCAAGTGCTTCTTTTTATTTGAAATTGACCTTAATTTTAGTAAAAAGAACAATTTACATACTCAAAACTAAGAAAACATATTCTTATTATTTTTAAACCTTAGGTAAATGATTTATAATTCATTTGAGACATGTAGGAATCATCTACACCTCAATTTGATGCATGGTTTGACCGCTATAACTCAATGTGTCCATAATCAATTTAAAAATTAACAGTTTAGTTCAAAAAACGCCACTCATTAAAATAGATGAAATGCACTCATATTTTCTTGATAATTTATGAAATTAATTCAAAAGTAATTTGTGATGTGTAAGAATTATTCTCACATAAATTTTATATATGATGTGATCAGTATGAGTCAAAGTGCTTGTTTCCAGTTTAAAATAAATTTTTTTTAAAAAAAGACAAGCAACATACTCAAAACTAATCAAACACATAAAAATTGTTTTGATACTTAAAGAAAATTATCCATAAGTCATTTGAGACATGTGGGAATCATATACAACACAATTTAACAGATAGTGTGACTACTTTGACTCAATGTGTCTATTATTATTTTAAAAGTGACAGTTTAGTTCAAAAAACGCCACTCACTAAAAATAGATAAAACATTATCGAATTTTATTGATAATTTTGGAAATCAATTCATAGGTCATGAGTTATGTTCAGAAATAATTCTCACATTAAATCAATACATGATGTTATTGTTATGAGTCAAAGTGCGTGTTTCGAGTTTAAAATGACATTTTAGTACAAAAGACAAGAGATGTACTCAAAACTGAGAAAACACATTCATATTTTTCTGATACTTTAGGAAAATGATACATAAGTCATTTGAGATATGTAGGAATCATCCACACCACAATTAAATGCACATTGTGACCGTTATGACTCAATGTGTTTGTTATCAGTTTAAAATTGATAGTTTCGTTCAAAAAATATCACTCACTAAAAATCGAGAAAACATGCTCGTATTTTCTTAATAATTTAAGACATTGTTTCTAAGTAATTTTTGATGTGTAGGAATCAGTAACACATCAAATCGATATATGGTGTTATTGGTATGAGTCAAAGTATGTGTTTCTAGTTTAAAGTGGAATTTTTGTAAAAAAGACAAGAGACGTACTCAAAATTGAGAAAACACCTTAATATTGTTATGATACTTTAGGAAAAAATCAATAAGTCATTTGATATGTGTAGGAATCATTCTCACCTAAATTTTGTGCACATTGTGATCGTTATAACTCAATGTGTCTATTGTTAGTCTAAAATTGACAGTTTAGTTCAAAAATTCTATTCACTGAAAATAGAGCAAATGCACTTGGATTTTCTTGATAATATAATAAATAAATTCATAAGTCATTTTTGATGTGTACAAATATAAATCACATAAAACTGATACATGATGTGATCAGTATGAGTCAAATTGCATGTTTCCGGTTTAAAATGACATTTTAATAGAAATAAAGTGACGTACTCAAAACTATGAAAACACATTCATATTATTTTGATACTTTATAAAAACAATACATAAGTCATTGGAAACATATAGGAATAATCCACACCTCAATTTGATTCACGGTGTGACAACTATGACTCAATGTGCCTGTTATGAGTTTAAAATCGACATTTTTTTCAAAAAAAATCAACTCATTTAAAATAGATGAAACATGCTCAGATTTTATTGATAATTTAGTAAATAGATTTATAGGTAATTTGGTACATGTAGGAATATATCACACATCAAATCGATACATGATGTTATTAGTATGTGGTACACAGCTGTCGCGGGGCATGGACAAAAACAATTACATTTTTTCTAATGCAACACAGTGGATGACCAAGGTCGTCTCTCTTGAGGAGCCTTTCAGTTTGGTTAACTTATTTTATCTATATCACCTAAATTATCTCTTTTTGTTGTTTTGTATTTAAATTAAATCAATGAATTTTTTTTATATTAAAAATCTAAAATTTCATTCAATGCAAACAGAATGAGTTAATGAAGAAATAACTTGGTTTGGGGTTCAGTCTTGGGTTCAATCATTATTCTCCTTTGTATGTTTGATTCTAGTATGATAACTAAAACATTAAATCTCATTTTTGAATCACTATTCTTTTCCAGAATATAAATATCTTGAGTCTCATGTCATTGGGAACCATCACCCAATCAGGGAAATTTTCCTCTCCCAAGAATACTACTCAATTCCATCACAAATTTAGAATAAATTTTAAGGGAAATTCAAGAACACATTGACCTCCCCCCAAGCCAAGCCTCGCATTCAGCCTATCATTTCCTAGATTAAGAGATCACAATGGTGGATGTATTGAAGTTAGAGAGAGATATAGATATAGGAGAGAGTTAGAGAGGAAGAATAAATAATTTATAATGATGTTTAAAACAATAATAATAATTATTATTATTATTATTAAGAAAATGGTTTTTGAAAAAAAAGAGAGAAATTAAAATAGATTTAAAATAAGAATGTGATATTATAAATAATTTTGATAATAATAATTATTATTATTATATTATTATTAATATTAATATTAATATTAATGATAATAATATTTATAATTAAAATAAGATAATTGAGAGAAAAAATAATTGTGGGATGGATGGAGAAATAGAAATGCATGGATTAATGAAACTAAAATTTAAATTACAATTGAATTATAAGACAAAAATAAAATGAAAATAAAATAAAAATAATAAATTAGGGGGTAAGAGAGGATCAGTAGTGGGTCGTGCCCTGGTGGGATCCCTCATTGGTTGTGGGTGTCGAGATAATGATTTAGGAAGGAGGTGAGGGCCTCCTTTTACAGGCAGATTTCTATCCTTCAAAATTTAACACGTTTTTGACCTATTAATTTGCATATTCATGCGTGTACCCCTTAATAAATGTTGTTCATAATTATGTTGTACGTTCACCCTCAAAATTTCAGATTAATTGGATACATGATGTATGAGTTATTAATTTTTCATAGGAGGTTTCTTTTTCTGGACGCAGGTTCCAGGAAGATTCCTTCAAACATATAACATCAAATGGAAACATTAATTACTTAAAAAAATTTCCAAATTTATTTTATAGTCTCACATATGTGTCCTACTTCTATACCAAGTGGAATCACACTCATTTGATTTGTATAGGCATAGATGAGTTTCCATTATGGTGGTGGGGTCCACGCTGTCCGCTCGAAAAAATATTCAACTTCATTGATTTTTAAGGCTTCTAGATGGTCAAATCAACTCCTGGTCCAGAATAAAAAGTTTAAGGAAATTAAATAAGGATTCAAAAAAATAATCATTAAATTTTTAATTATATTTTTTAATAAATAACCAAAATACCCTTGACGTAAGCATCTGCTAAAAATCCAGAATTAAGAACTTTCCACAATTTAGACCATTTTCATTCTATAATTCAAAATACCCATTATTTTAATAAAACATTTAAATACATGGTTTTTATCATTTAAAAACATTAAAAAATACTCATTATTTTATCAAAAATGTTCACATAAATTTTCTCTGTTAAATACCCCCACACTTAAACCTTGCTTGTCCTCAAGAATAAAATCACAACATGGAAATCAGAGGACACAAATGATACCAATATTCAAATTCAAATTCAAAAAAATCGAACAATATTCAATGTGAAATAATGCATTAAAAAATCCACAAAAAATATCTATTTAATTTCCCATTCTTCAAATGAAAAAATAATTCTCATGTTATACTTTTCTCCCTTTGAAAAATGATGGAACTTATCCTTTCATTTATTCAAGCTCCTTGATTCGTTATTATTTAAAATGCTAAGTCATGATTTACCTCACTTTTTATTATTTCCTTTCATCACTCATGATATAATTCAATTATAGTTATACTCATATCATGAGAACATTCTCCTTATCCATAGAATTTTAAATAAACTACTTTCCCCACTTTGTAAAGATAAAAGACACATAAAATCATGAGGACTTGCGATAAAGGTTCAAATGACTCTAAGGCTTAATGTTGGTTGGATTTCATGCTTTAAAAATTAAGTTTCAAGGAGTAGGTTTATATCTTAAGTATAGTTCATGATATCAAAAAGTGTAATGAAATTATCCCCCTTCAAATTAGAAACATCCACTTCCCCAAAACTCAAAGTAATGGTTATGATCAAGTAATCATAATGAATGGTTTGTGCACCCTCTTGAATATTTTTTTATTTTTTTATCTTTTTTTCATTTTTAAAAAGTTATGATTTGATAAAACCTCTCATCCATCACCTAACCACATACAATCATAAGATATTCAGTCTAGAAAATTGTGTTTTTTGGTTTTCCCAAATCACAACCCATTTATTTTTTCTTCTTTTTTTGTTTTTTAATTCAAGAGGGGAAAAAATGGATTTCAATGAATGATTCTTCAACCTTTTACAATTCCCACAATAGCACCCCCACACTCATTCCTTATAATGTATATCATTCCATCCACCATGATTCCCTTTACCCCCACACTTCAACTTTAAAATATCATGAAAATACCAAGAGTAGGGTAAGAATTGTTAAAAAATGATTGAAACATGGTCCATCCCTATAAAGTTCATTCATGGTCTCTATGGGATAAATTAAGGATTGATTTAAAGGTGGTATTTTAAGGAAAAGTGTATTTTTAAAGGATGCCTCAATAATTTTAAATGTTATTTTTCACAATCATAGATTTGAAAAGTTTCAATACAAGTTCTGGTCAGTTACATGTCCCAAGATCAATCAGGAAATATGCACAAGATAAATAGGAATTACTTGGTCTATAAATCCTCTAGAGAATAAGATATATGATATTGGAAAATCACTCAAGTCATTATTAATAATAAAAAATCAATTTAAACAAATTTTAAAAATTCAAAGCATGAAAAATGGTTGCTAAATTTCATTTACATGAATCAATTGGTTCCCTCAAATTATGAGTAATCATTTCAATATCCATGCCTCACTTTAAACATTAAATTTTCAATTTCAATCATTCAATCATATCAAAATTGAAATCTAAAACATAGAATCACAGGATTCCTAAGAAACTTTTTTCTCCTAGATAAGTCGAGTAAAACATGAATTCAAGTGTGGGCATGCAATTTTATCTTTAAATCTTAAATCATGATGTGTAAAAACAAATGTAGAGAGTTTAAAATATAAAACACTAAAATTGAACTCCATTTTCCATGAAGATTTGTCCTTCCACTTCCACTGTTTGGGGTTGCCTTCTACCATCATGAACCTATACAAGAAAACAACTCAATTAAGCACAAGTATCATGTCATTCATGATCAAAAAAGATAGAGGTAGTGGGATTCATGTTACACTTCTTCTAAGAAAATAAATTGACATCTAAATTTCTATAATGTAAGTAAAGATAAATCTTGGTATGATTCTACAAGTGGGACCTAAATGTTTACTGCCTCTATAGGGAAGTACGAGTTGTTATCCAAAATCTAATAGAGGATGAAGCTTCTCTGTTTTGAACCACCACAGGTGGATTTTCCCAGCTTGTGCTTCATCCTTTCTCTTGAGGGATGATCCATGAATATAGTACACCATCTCCCACCCCTTAACAATGAGGTATAGCTTGCATTGTGGGGGTATGATAAAGTCTGATTCATCCTCCTTATTGGTTTCTACTTGTGAAACCTATTCTTATTTGTCAAGTGGTTCCTCAAGGTATGTTTCATCAAAATAATAGTCAATAGAAAAGTCCAAGTGTAATTATATTTGAATAAAATTAAAACACGAAGTATAAAGATCAAATTATTTCCCATCAAAGTAAGCATATTTTTTCATGGTTTCTTTAGGGAAATCCAATAGCATCTATTCATTAACTTCCTTCAACAAATATTCAACATGTCTAAGGAGCACCATATGTTCCTCAGCAAGTGCACATCTAGGTTCTTCTTCATCCTCCAATTAATATCTTATATTGTCTGATTCTAAATAATAAAAACCACAAGGAGTGATATAGAATTCAGATTAAATAAAATTAGAAGCGATAGAGTCAAAGAATGGTTCAACTCCTTGATTCAGTTCAGATTCAATCACTACCTCTATAGTAAGTTCCTCTTAGAGTAGACTCTCTAAGGATAGAGGCAGGTAGTCAGGCTCCTCCATCTTGACTTCAAATTCCACCACTTGGGTGGTTTCTTCCTTAGTGGTGTTGGATATTCTTCTTTGTATTTTATGGGGTGATCAGGCAGTTCCTCGCATTTAATCAAGAATTAATCCAATATTTGTTGATCTCCCACTTGTATCTCACCAAGTAAGACTTCCTCATTTTCCACCTCAGGTTCTTGATCCTGCTCAGGATTGGGTTTCTCTATTAATGCGTGAACATAGTCAAATTCTCTTTCATGTTTTCTCGTCAGTTGTTCAATGATTTCTCTAAGTTCCCAAATCTGAGATCTTATAAAATTTTCATCTTCTTCTTGTTGTTGCAGCACCTATGAGTAATTTATCCATACATAATAATCTGAATTTTAATACTTCAGGGAAGTTTTTTTTAGTTTTTTTTAAGAAATGAATTCTACCTAAGATGTGAAAATATAAAAAGTAAACAGACAATTTATTGGCTCCCGAGCCATGGCACCAGTTTTAATAAACACTTGTCATGGGGCATGGAAAAAAATTATATTTTTTCTAGTGAAGTATAGTGGTTGTCCAAGGTCATAACTCTTCAGGAGCCTTTCAGTTTGGTTCACTTATTTCTTATATATCACCTAAACTATCCCTTTTTGTTGATTTGTATTTAAATGAAAGCGATGACAATATTTTTTTGTTTTTGATATGAAAAATCTAAATTTTCATTCAATGAAAGAAGAACGAGTTAATGAAGAAAGAACTTGGTTTGGGGTTTAGTCTTGGATTCAATCATTATTTTCCTTTATATGTTTGATTCAAGTTTGATAACTCAAACATGAAATCTCATGTTTGAATCACTATTCTTTTCCATAATAGAAATAGATTGAGTCACATGTTGTTGGGGACCGTCACCCAATCAGGAAAATTCTCCTCACCCAAGAATAATACTCAAGTCTATCACCAATTTATAATAAATTTTAAGGGAAATTCAAGAACACCTTGACCTCCTGTAGCCAAGCCTCAGGGTCAGCCTCTCATTTCCGATAGTAAGAAACCATAATGATGGATGGATTGGAGTGAGAGAGAGAGAGATGATAGAGGGAGAGAGGGAGAATAAATAATTTATAATTATTGTTAAAATAATAATATTATTTATTATTATTATTATTATTATTATTAAGAAAATAGTTTTTGAAAAATGAGAGGAAGAAAATAAAATAGCTTTAAAATAAGAATGTGATATTATAAATAATGTTGATAATAATAATATTATTATTAATAATTATTATATTATTAATATTAATACTAATAATAATAATTATTATAATTATAATTAAAATAATATAATTGAGAAAAAAATAATTGTAGGATGGATGGAGAAAGAGAAATGCATGGATTAATGAAACTATAATTTAAATTACAATTAAAAAATAAGAAAAAACTAAAATGAAAATAAAATAAAAAGAATAAATGAGGGGGGAGAATCAGCAGTGTCTCATGCCCTGGTGGGATCCCTCCTTGGTTATGGGTATTGAGCTGATGATTTAGGAAGGAGGTGAGGGCCTCCTTTTATAGGAAGATTTATGTCCTCCAAAGGTTAGTGAATTTTGACCTATTAATTGGTATATTCATGCATGGACCACTTCCTAAAAGTTGTTCAAAAATGTTTTTTACGTTCACCCTCCAAATTTTAGATTAATTGGCCACCTTATGTATGAGTTATTAATTTTTCATTAACGGTTTTTTTTTCAGGATTCAGGTTCTGGGAAGCTTCCTTCAAACATATCACATCTATTAAAACCTTAATGACTTCAAATATCCGCCACATTTTTTATAGAGTTTAACCTATTTTTCCTCCTATCCAAGGTGAAATCACCTTAATTGGATATGTGTAGGCCTAGATGAGCTTATGTTACAGTGGTGGGGTCCATGCTGTCCGCTCGAAAAAATATTCAACTTCATTGATTTCTTAAGACTTACAGATGGTCGAATAAGCTCCTGGTACAGAATAAAAAATTGAATGAAATAAAATAAATATTCTAAAAAAAGAATCATTCAATTTAGAATTATATTTTTTAATAAATTACCAAAATACCCTTGACGAAAAAATATGTTAAAAATCCAAAATTAAGCACTTTCCACAATTTAGACCATTTTCATTCTATAATTCAAAATACCCATTATTTTAATAAAAAAAATTAAATACATGGGTTTTATCATTGAAAATAATTAAAAAATACTCATTATTTGATCAAAAATATGCACATAAATTTACTCTGTCAAATACCCCCACACTTAAATCATGCTTTTCCTCAAGCATAAAATCTCAACATATAAATTAGAGGACACCAATGTTACCAATATTCAAATTCCAATACAACAAAATCAAACAATTTTAAATGTTAAATAAAACTTTAAAAAATGAAAATAAAATATCAATTTAATTTCCCATTCTTCAAAGAAACAAATAATTCTCGTATTATACTTTTCCCCTTTCAAAAATGATGGAACTTATCCTTTCATTCATTCAAGCTCCTTGATTCATTATTATTAAACATGCCGAGTCATGATTTACCTCACTTTTGATTCTTTCCTCTCATCACTAATGATACAATTCAATAATAGTTTTTCTCATATCATGAGAACATGCTCCTTATCCAGAGGCTTGTAAATGACCTACTTTCTCCACTTTTTAAAGACAAATGACACATAAAATCTTGAGGACTTGAAATAAAGGTTCAAATGACTTTGAGGCTTAAGGTTGGTAGGATTTCATTATTTAAAAATTAAATCTCAAGGAGGAGGTTTATCTATTAAGTAAAATGAATGATATCAAAAAGTGTAATGAAATTCTCCCCTTCAAAGTAGCAACATCTGCCTCCCCAAAACTCAAAGTAATGGTTATGATCAAGTAATAATAATGAATGATTTGTGCACCCTCTTGAATATTTTTTTTATTTTGTTCTCTTTTTTTATTTTTTCGAAATTTATGATTAGATCAAACCTCACATACATCACCTAACCACATATGATTATAAGATCGTCAGTCTAGAAAATGGTGATTTTTGGTTTTCCCAAATCACAACCCATTTATTTATTTATTTTAGTTTTTTTATTCAAGAGGGGAAAAACAATAGAGTTCAATGAATGATTACACTACATTTTAAAGTTCCCACAATATCACCAATACACTTCTTTTTTAAAATGTATATCATCACATCCACCATTATTCCCTTTACCCTCACACTTCAACTTTAAAATATCATGCAAATTCCAAGATTTGGGTAGGAATGGATAAAAATAGCTTGAAACATGGATCATACCTATAAAGTTTATTCATGGTCTCTATGGGATAAATGAAGTATTGATGTAAAGGTGGTATTTTAAGGAAAAGTATCTTTTCAAAGGATTCTTCAATCATTTTAAATGTGTTTTTTCACAGTTATAGCTTTAACAAGTTTCAATACAAGTTCTGGTTAGTTAAATGTCCCAAGATCACTCAAGAAATATGCTCAAGATAAATATGAAGTACTTAATATAGAAATCTTCTCAGTAAATAGATATATGATTTTGGAAAATCACCCAAGGCATGATTAATAATAACAAATCAATTCACATAAATTTCAGAAATTCAAAGTAAGAAAAATTGTTGGGAAATTTCATTTACATGAATAAATTGGTTCCATCAGATCATGATTCATCATTTCAATATCCATGTATCACTTTAAACATTCAATTTTCCATTTAAATCATTCAATCATATCAATATTGAAATCTAAAACATGGCATCACATGATTCCTAAGAAACTCATGTCTCCTAGATAAGTTGAGTAAAATATGAATTCTAGTGTGGGCATGCAATTTTATCTTTAAATCTTAAATAATAATGTGGAAAAAATGTAGAGAGTTTAAAATATAAAATACTAAAATTGAACTCCATTTTTCCATGAAGATTGTTCCTTCCCTTTCCACCATTTTGGGCTGACTTATACTATCATGAACCTATAAAAGAAAACAACTCAATTTAGCATAAGGATCATGTCATTTATGCTCAAAAAGATAGAGGGAGTGGGATGCATGTTGCACTACATAAAAGAAAATAAATTGACATCTAAATTCCTAGAAAACAAGTAAATATAAATCTTGGTATGATCCCCCCAGTGGGACCTGAATTTTTACTGCCTCCATAGGGTAGTACCAACTGTTATCCAACATCTGATGGAGGATTAAGCTTCTTTGATTTGAACCACCACAAGTGGAATTTCCTAGATTTTTCTTCATCTTTTATCTTGAGGGATGATCCATGGATAGAGTACACCATCTCCTCCCCATTCAAAATGAGTTATAGATTTCATGGTGGGGGTAGGATGAATTATGAATTATCCCCCTTCTTTGTTGCTACTTGTGAAACCTCTTCTTCTCTGTCCAGTGGTTCCTTAAGGTATGTTGCATCAAAAGAATATTCAATGTGAAAGTAAGAGTTTAATTCTATTTGAATAAAATTAAAACATTAAGTATCAAGATCAAATTATTCCCCATCAAAGTAAGCGGATTTTTTCACAGTTTCCTTAGGGAAATACACCATCATCTCTTCATGAACATCCTTCAATAAATATTCAATGTGTCCATGGAGATCCATATGTTCCTCAGCAGGTGAACATCCAGGTTCTTCTTCATCCTCCAAGGAATAGTTGAGATTGTCTGATTCTGAATAATCAAAACCACAAGGAGTGATGTATAATTAAGATTCAATAAAATTAGAAGAGATAGAGTCAAAGAATGGTTTAACTCTCTGAGTCAGTTTAACTTTAATATCTTTTACATTGTTAAGTTCCTCTTGGAGAAGACTCTCTGAGGATATAGGTAGGTAGTCAAGCTCCTCCATCTTGACTTCAAATTCCACCACTTGGTTGGTTTATTCCTTTAGTGGTGGTGGCTCTTATTCTTTGTATTGTATTGGGAGATCAGTTATTTCCTCAAATTTAATAAATAATTCATCATATCTTTTTTTATCTCCCACTTATATCTCAGTAGGTATGTCTTCCTCCTTTTCCACCATATGTTCTTGATCCTACTAAGAATTGGGTTGCTCCATTAATGCACGAACATAGTCAAATTCTATTTCATATTTTCTCATTAGTTTTTCAATACTTTCCCTAAGTTCCTGTACCAGATATCTTCTAAAACCTTCATCTTCTTCTTGTTATTGTTGCACCTGTGAGTAATTTATCCATGCATAAAAATCTAAATCTAAATACTTACAGGAAGTTTTTTTAGTTTTTTTTAATAAATGAAATCTACTTAAAGTGTGAAAATAGAAAAATTAAATGTACTATTAATTGTCTCCACGGAAAAGGCGCCAGTTCTGATTCATGCTTGTCATGAGGCATGGACAAAAACAATTATAGTTTTTCTAGTGCAGCACAGTGGCTGACCAAGGTCGTCTCTCTTGAGGGGCCTTTCAGTTTGGTTAACTTATTTCTTCTATATCAATTAAACTATATATTTTTGTTGTTTTTTATTTAAATGAAATCAATGACAATATTTTTGTGTCTTCGATATGAAAAATATAAACTTTCATTAAATGCAAAAATAATGAGTTAATGAAGAAAGAACTTGGTTTGGGGTTCAGTCTTGGGTTCAATCATTATTCTCCTTTATATATGTGATTCTATTTTTATAACTCAAACGTGAAATCTCATGTTTGAATCACTATTATTTTCCAGAATAGAAATATCTTGAGTCACATGTCATTGGGGACCATCACCCAATCAATTATATTCACCTATCCCAAGCATACTACTAAACTCAATCACAAATTTAGAATAAATTTTAAGGGAAATTCAAGAACAACTTAACCTCCCCCCGAGCCAAGCCTCGGGGTTAGCCTCTCGTTTTTGTGAGTAAGAGATCACAATGGTGGATAGATTATAGTGAGAGAGAGAGAGAGGAGATAGGGATAGAGGAAGAATAAATAATTTATAATTATTGTTAAAATATTATTATTATTATTATTAATTATTATTATTATAATTAAGAAAATAGTTTTTGAAAAAAGAGAGGGAGAAAATAAAATAGATTTAAAATAAAAATGTGATATTATAAATAATTTTGATAATAATAATAAAAATTATTATTATTATATTATTACTAATAATAATACTAATAATAATGATAATAATACTTATAATTAAAATAAGAAAATTGAGAAAAAAATAATTGTGGGATGGATGGAGAAACATAAATGCTTGGATTAATGAAACTAAAATTTAAATTACAATTGAAAACTAAGACAAAACTAAAATGAAAATAAAATAAAAATAAGAAATGATGGGGGAAGAGAGGATCAGCAGTGTCCTATGCCCCGGTGGGATCTCTCCTTGTTTGTGGGTGTCGAGCTGATGATTTGGGAAGTAGGTGATGGCCTCCTTTTATAGGCATATTTCTGTCTCTGAAGGTTAATGCATTTTTTGACCAATTAATTGGAATATTAATACATGGAACCCTTCATCAAAGTTGTTCACAAAAATGTTGGACGTTCACCCTCCAAATTTTAGATAAATAGGCCAGCAGATGTATGAGTTATGAATTTTTCATTGGAAGTTTCTTTTTCTGGATGCAGGTTCGAGGAAGCTTCCTTCAAACATATAACATCCAATGGAAACATTAATTACTTAAAAAATCCCCCAAATTTTTTTAGAGGTTCACCTATTTTTCCTCCTTCTATCACATGTATAATCACCTTCATTGGATGTGTGTAGGTCGAGATGAGCTTCTGTTATGGTGGTGGGGTCCATGTTGTCTTCCCAGAAAAATGTTCAACTTCATTGTTTTTTAAGGCTTCTAGATGGTCGAATCAGCTCCTGGTATAGAATAAAAGGTTAAAGGAAAAAAAATAAATATTCTACCAAAAAATAATTAGTCAATTTGGAATTAAATTATTTAAGAAATGATCAAAATAACCTTGACGTAAAAATCAGTTAAAAATCCAGAATTAAGCATTTTCCACGATTTAGACCATTTTCATTATATAATTCAAAATAACCATTATATTAATAAAATATTTAAATACACGAGTTTTATCATTTAAAAAAATCAAAAAATACTCATTATTTGATCAAAAATATGCACATAAATTTACTCTATCAGTATGAGTCAAAGTTCATGTTTCCAATTTAAAATAACTTTTTAGTAAAAAAATTGATGTAATCAAAACCAAGAAAAACATTTATATTGTTTTGATACTTTATTAAAATAATAAATATGTCATTTTAGATGTGTAATAATCAGTCACACCTCAATCTGATGCATGGTGTGACTGATTTGACTCCAAGTGCATCTTTTATTTAAAATTGACATAAAGTTTAGTAAAAAGGACAACTAACCTACTCAAAACTGAGAAAATTCATTCATATTGTTATTGTAATTTAGTGAAACAATCCATAAGTCATTTATTATGTGTAGGAATCATCCAAACCTCAAACTGATACATGATGTTCCCGGTATGACTCAATGTGTCTATTATCAGTTTAAAATCGATAGTTCAGTTCAAAAAATGTCACTCGCTGAAAACCAAGAAAATGTGTTCAGAATTAATTGATAATTTATTAAATCTATTATTAAGTCATTTTTTGATGTGTATGAATCATTATCCCATTAAACCAATACATTATCTTATCGATATGAGTCAATCTGTGTGTTTCCATTTTAAAATGAAATTTTAGTAAAAAATGTGAGGGATAGACTCAAAACTAAGAAAAATGCATTTGTATTATTTTTATAGTTTATGAAAATGATCCATAATCCATTTGGGACATGTTGGAATTAGTCAAACCTCAATCCAACGCACGGTGTGACCAATATGACTCCAAGTGTGTCTTTTTATTTAAAATTTACATCAATTTCAGTAAAAAGGAAAACTCACCTACTCAAAACTGAGAAAACATATTTGGATTGTTTTAATAATTTAGGAAAATGATATATAAGTAATTTTTTATGTGTACGATCATCCTAACCTCAATATGATACATGTTGTGTTAGGTATGACTCAATGTATCTGTTATCAATTTAAAATTGATATTTTAGTTCAAAAAGTGTCACTCACTGAAAACCAAGAAAATGAACTCATATTGTGTTTATAATTTATGGAAACGATTCATAAGTTATTTTTGATGCGTAAGAATTGGTATCACATCAAAACATCACACGATGTGACCAATATGATTCAAAGTGCGTGTTTCCAGTTTAAAATGACATTTTAGTAAAAAAGACAAGCAACATACTCAAAATCAAGATAACACCTTCAAATTGTTTTAATAATTTAGGAAAATGATCCGTAAGTCATTTGAGACATATAAGAATCATCCTCACCCAAATCTGATGCATGTTGTGACCGGTGTGAATCTAAGTTCATCTTTTCAATATATAATTATTATTTTAGTTTAAAACGCACATCATATCACCAAAACCGAGCAAACGATACTAGATTTTTTCTCATAATTCTATCTACTATTACTTAATTAATTTCCATATCATTTTTATCTTATACTTATTTCCTCAATTCTCACAAAGATAATTCTTGAAGACATTAAATAAATGGTGTGATGTGAAGGAATCAACCACAACTCAATCTGATACACAACATTCCTTGTATGACTCAAAGTTTAGTTTAAAAATATCACTTTTTGTTAAATAATTTATTTATATTATTAATAACATAGGAATTGTTTTCTTATACAGGTTATTTTCTTGATCGAGTAGGGGTTAGGATCAAAAGAAAAAGGAAAATGGTTGTTTTTTAATGTATGTAATAATTTTTACTTATTTAATTGTATAAACCAATGTTTGAAATGTCTATAATATAGTGTTTTTACTTGTATTTGTGTTGTAAATTTTATTTCATTTAAATTTTGTATTTGTACTTGATTTTTCTGATTTCTTGGTGTTTCGGTGTTGTAATGTGTAGTTACAACACACTGCACTAGTGTTGCAGTGTTCTTTTATAACACACTACAGTATTCCCCTTTATCATCTCTTTTTTAGCACTAATAAAATACTAGGTATTTTAATCTCTCTCTAGTAGTTGTCTCTTCTCCAGTGCTGATAAAGGCCATTTTTAGCATTGTTAAAGTCCTTTTTTTAGTAGTGTCTCACACCCCAAAATTTTATGTCGTGGTGTTTCCATCTCTTTTTTATAACATATAACACTACCCCATAGCATGTTCCCATCATGTTTTTTCTACAGACACAAAGGCCACCACCCCTCAGCATTGTCACATCATGTCTCACCCGAAGACACATAGGCCATCACATAACAATTATAACCAGAGTAATAAGGTATCATTAACATAAAGGACATAAACCTATTTCCCAACTCCTACCATGCATTACCCTCTCCATAAGCTTCCCCACAACACTATCATATCATATCTCACCCATAGACACTTAGTATATCACCCTGAAGCATGGTCACATCACATCTCACACGCAGACACCTAGTTCATCACTTAGTGCACTATCAGAACATCGTCCATCACAACCTATGAATATTTACTAGAATGGAAGAGAGAGTGGGAAATATAGGGTATCCATCAATCCATCCTCACCACCGGGATTTTGGAACCCCCCCCCCCCATAGACACACACACACAGGTGTTGGAACACTATGCTAGACATGGGTGGGGTGCATATAGAAATCACAAGGAGTATAAAAATTATAGATATACATAGCCACAAATAAGACTATTTTATGGGTTCACAATAAGGCATTAACCAACTCAGAACATTTCCACTTTCACTGCCACCACTAAATACAAAAAACCACATAACAAACACCAGTCATAAGCCACTTCCTTCTTTTCATTACATGACTATCCAATTTCATTTCAACATCTCATTCCTTTAACCATCCTTTCATTAATTCATTCATTAACCATTTCTATCCCATTAACCAAACCATACCAATATATTTAAAACAGTATTAACCAGTTATTCCATCACTACATCGTCATCTAGCACAATCAACCATTCTCATATCATCTACCACATAACACCACACATCATTTCACCACAGTATGGCCTCATATCATCCTCACATCAACCCATAATAAATCAGAACCACACATCGACTCCCCATATCACAACCTCATACCAACCACACATCATCCCATACCACATCGCAAACACACATTTCTACCCCATAGAATAACCTCATACCAACAACACATCAGAAAAACAACACATCATCCCCCATATCACAATTTCACATTTCCACCCCATAGCATGGCCACACCACAATAGACCACACAAAAATAACATTTATTTCAGATTTAGTAAAAAGGGTATTTCATCACATTGCACTTATATATTTAAGGGCACTTTTACACAATCCACAAATCCAAGGGAAGCCATTTTATTATCCAAATGTAATTGGTTATCCAATTTCCATTTTTGGTGTGATATCACAACAATAATAAATAAGGTTTCCATACACAATAACTATAGTGTATGAAAGGGCTCCCAATATCCATGATTTTCACTAGGGTTTCAATACCATCAATTCACAATATCAGAATAATAATATCAAAGATTTAAAAACATTCAGATCAAACCCTTTCCCCCTTCAAATTCAATTAACTGATTAGTTTATATTGATTAGGTTAACACAAACCATCTACTATAGATAAAAAATAGTAATCCCCTCCCACATGATACAAAAATGTGAGAAATAGGTGATTACCTACCTTAAACAGAGCTTTACAATCTTTCTGTGCACTATTGGGTGAATAAGAAACACTCATAAACCATAACCACACACAAAAACCACATATCAGTCTACACTAAAATAAGAGGTTATGAGAAAAAATCATCCCCCACACACACCAAACAAAAATATCATCAAAAAACAATCCTTGAGAGAAGAGTGATATAATATATCCAAGAAATATAGAAGTGATTACCACCGATTATTGAGACACCACCATAAGAACCTGAAGATCAAAGGTAAAGGAGGGATGGAGAATCCTTCAAAATCCCCTAGGGTTCCCCAAAAAATGAGAGGAAGAGGTGAAGGTCGAATGACTAGAGAATCAGTCAAACATAACCTATTTAAAAATTGGAAGTCTCCCAAATTATAGTGTAAACCACACTCTTACAGTGTAAAATCCATAATTCTACATGACTTACACTATAAAACCAACTCCTAGGATATAAAACCTTTTTATTCTAAAAAACACGGCACTCTAGGATGGAATTTACATAAATCAAAAAATAGGTTCTTATTTCATAAGCACCTTTCTTGCCCAACCCCTCGCCAAACATAATTCAAAAACTAGATATCCAAACAAGATATAAACCAACTTCATACACTGTAAATTCAACTTTTACTGCATAAAAATCCTACTACTTATGTTATAGCTCCAAATCCACCAAACCTCATATATCCTCCTTTGAACACCTATGGATACCTCAAACTGAAAAAGTAAGGGTCCAAAAATTCACAAAGTATTACATTAGAAAACTCTCAAATGATTCTCAACCTCGAGAATCAAAACCAAACCTAGAAAAAAAAAGGGTCTGAACAACCACCCCATGAGATACATTTCAAAGTTCTTGTTACATCACAATACTAATTTTAGTCAAAAAAAACAAAACACCAAAAAAACATCTTGCACAACCACATAACTATGAAACCACATCACCACACAACCACATCACAACCTATCATTGGAAAAAACACCACTCATTCAGTACCATCCACAAATCACCACACAACTATCCTTACCTCCACACAAATCAAGCCAATAAATGTAACAAATAACATGAAACACTACACTAACTGAGTACATAAATCAGGGAATCTCATCTTCTATGTTAAGATACTATCCTCTTTAGGTGGCATTGACTCACCCACATAATTTCAATCATATTAAAGTATAATGTTCCTTGAATAGGATTCAGTTCCTCCTCTCCTCATATGTTGGGACATTATCAAACATCAAACATTTGAAAAATATCACATCAGATAAATCAAAAAGGACCAAACATTACATCATAAAAACAAAATATAAAAATGAAAAGCTCAAAATATCTTTGGGTACTTGGAATGCATTTATATATATCACTCCCAAGTACTCTTCTCCAGACCACCATGCCTCCACAGCACACAAACTAAAGTTATTTTCTACCCTTGCATCACCTTCTCTTGATGGTCCTAGATATCTACTAGATTTTCCATGAACTTTGCATCATCCTTGATATCCAACTCTCCATAGTCAATGACCTGGGATTATTCTTGAATATACTAATGGAGTTGAGATATATGGAAGACATTTTTGATCTAATTCATCCATAGTGTAAGACCAACAAATAATCCACCTCACCAATACACCCCAACACCTCAAAGGGACAAGGGAACTAGGTTGAGAGCTTACTCCCCCTATCATACCATTGTTTCCCATATAAAGGGGAAACCTTCACGAACATGCATTCTCTAAACTCAAACTCCAAGGGCCTCCTCCTGTGATCAGAATAAGACTTCTTCTAGTCTAACACTTCTTTCATCCTCTCTCAAACAAACTCGATATTATTGGTCAAGCTCAGCACCACATTAGGACCAAGAACCACTACCTCCTCAACCTTTTTCTAGCACAATAGAGAACAACACAACTGCTCATACAACACCTCAAATAGATCCATGATAATGGAAGAGTGATAGTTGTTATTATAAGAAAACTATACCAATGTTAATTATCATGCACATGATATTCCAAAGTATATGATGCATTACCACAATATATCATCTAATGTAAAGGCTTAGAAATTCCATGAATTTTTTTTAATTAAATGGGACTTTTACGAGTACACAAAAATTGACGGCGAGTGATTCCGAGACACGGAGTTCCTAGAATGAATTTCTGAACTTTTTTTTGGGTACGTTCAGTAAACGTGCGAGTGGGTTTTTGTAACTTTTAAACAGGTACTCAGAATTGAAATCCAAGGGCACCATTGAACTCGTAGTGCCGGTATTCTCTTAAGGATACTTTCACCTCAATGGAAATTGGTCGAGGGTGAAAGTTAGTTTTGTGTTTTTCGTGAAAGAATGAAATAAAATAAAAATGTTTAACATTTTTATTTGTAAAAACCTCCCACAAGGGTTATGGTGGTGGGGACCACCTGAACTAAAACCTCCCACATGGGTTATGGTGGTGGGGACCACCTGAGCCTAAAACCCCCCCAATTTTTAATTCCTAATAGTGGGGCCACCTGAACCCTCAAAATGGGAGAAACCCTTAAACTCCCTCTTAAATGTGTGGAATCCTCTTGAACTTCCCCAATTTAATTGTGCCACCCCCTTTGATTAATTATACCAACTCCTCAATTAATTAATTAAGACAATTTGAAATTATTCCAAAAAACTAAATATATAACATATTCTATTATGTTCGCTATTTTCATTTTTGGTGGGGATTGGGGAAAAGTATTTGGCAAAGGATAAGGGGAGAGCTTTCAGGAGGATTACACTTCTCCAATGAAGAAATTATTCCATGAAGAATGATTCTCCAATGAAGAACACTGACGTTC
Organism: Viscum album; assembly: GCA_963277665.1. Classification (NCBI taxonomy): domain Eukaryota; kingdom Viridiplantae; phylum Streptophyta; class Magnoliopsida; order Santalales; family Viscaceae; genus Viscum; species Viscum album. The sequence goes on along the minus strand of OY728160.1, from coordinate 1,835,520,778 downwards.
TCCAACATCTTCGAATTCTTCCTCAGGACATCTCCCAATGTAGGACGTCTTCAACGACAATGAATCGACGATTGGGGAAACGCAGACGTCACCGACTTCACCCCTTCCAACTTTAACGAGTAATCAAGGTAGGGGTGTGTTTTAAATTTATCAATGTTAATTTTTTCCCTCACATTGAATCATTCCCCTTGATCTGCTAGCTACCACCCTAACACAGAGGGTACGGTCCAAACAAACATGGTCTGACCCCTCCGCAAACCTTATGGTTCTTTTGTGTGTTCTCCGTGATGGTGATGGTGACTGGTGACAGTGTTTGGCACCAATGGAACTCGAGAACCGCGTCCGGCACCATGGTCAGCCATGACGAAGGAAAAAAATGGAGGGAGGCCGGTCAATCCGGCCGCTGGCGAAGGCACGGCGCACGACCGCACCGCACAGCCAGCCATGGCGAACTGCGGCCTCCACCACCCCGCAGCCTCTGTGGCCCCTCGTGACCTCAATGCCGCACCGCGCCACCCCGCGGCCTCTGTGACCCTCTTGGCCCCCTCGTGGCCTCTATGGCCCCTCGCAGCCCTCGCGGCCCTCGCGGCCTCCATGCAACCCCACGGCCTCTGCGGCCCTTGTGGGCCCCTCGCGGCCTCTGCGCCACCTTGCGCCTCCCTGCGGCCACACCTTGCCACCCAGGGTGGGCCGTCAATCCAAACTGACCAGCCCGAGCCGGACCGCCCAGCGGGTCGGGCCTCCTAGCATGGGCTGGGTTGACCCAAACCGGGTCGGTCCAGCCCAGGCCAGGTCGGACCGGACCCGAACCAACTATGAGCTTTTTGCTCTATCGTCCATAACTTAGGCACCAGGAATCCATTTGACAAACCGTCAATGACGCTGTAAACCATGGAGGGAGACAATCCCTTTGGTATACCCCACTTGAGATTTGGATAATGTTCGGATACATTTGTGTTGGATCAAGCACAAATCCAATTGGGCCCTCAGGACTAAAAGGCTAATAACTCACATACCGGGCGACCGATTGACGCACCGTATATTGCGTTGAGACCCCTATGACATGGCAGTATTTTGGGATACTTCTTTGTGGGACTTCATGGAAGTTGGAGTATCGAATAGTGGCTTGAGGAGCGGACCCTCCCATAGATGATCAAGATTAGTGCGGGAACCCAGTAGCTGGTTGTGACATGAAGAATGAATAGTGATCCTATGTGGGTCAGCACCGAGGGATCCTGTGTGGGTCAGCACCTAGAGATCCTGTGTGGGTTAGCACCGAGTGATCATGTGTGGGTCATCACGGAGCGATCCTGTGTGGGTCAGCACTGAGCGATCTTGTGTGGGTCAGCACCTAGAGATCCTACGTGGGTCTAATGATGATTAGAGATCCTTTGTGGGTATACCTCTTAACAGAGTTAGATGATTCAGTAGTTACATCTAATAATCTCTACTACTATACCCAAGAAATACCTGGTGTGAGATAAGTTTGTACCTTGTGGTAATTTCCTTCGTGGTAATACCTTGGTGGTATTCTTATGTGTGGTGTACCTGTGTGATACTAACCTTCGTGATATTTCTTCCTTTGTGGAATAGTTGAGATTTGGCCTTTGAGTTAGAATCTGTGTTTTCCTTATGATTGAGATGGGTATACTTGATAACTTAGGTATATGTATGGGCATATACCTAAGAAGGGTTATCAGTTGATTTCATGCTTTTTGGTTTATACTTTGTAGATTTTGTGAGACCTTGAGGGTATTGGGATCCCTACTGAGTATCCTTATACTCACCCCTACACGGGCTATACCCGCACCTCATTGTGTCTAGTGCAGATGACGGATAGCGCTGACTGAGGATGAGAGTACCAGGACTGGAGGTATCTTTGAGGTGGACCTTAAACGAGGCATACCACAGAGACGACTGTTCAAGAGCTGTACCTACCCTTCAGGTATGATCCTTGTTGGGTGATCGTGGGAGCTATTCTAGTTTACTTGTACTTTCAGTTTCTTATAATTTCCAGTTCGGCTTGTATTTTGGACGCTTTTACTTACTATACTCACTCTATTTAATGTTCAGTTTACTTGAGTCTGTATCTTGTTGTGTGCTTGTTTGTGTGTGTTTATAGGTTATAAAGGAAATTCCTTCCCAGTTTTAGGGAATACGCATTCGGTGGTAGTCGCCAACCCCTAGCCTATGGAAGTCGGGCTTGGAGTAGTCACGGCACGGGCCTTGGGGGACGGGTCATGAAAAATTGGTATTAGATGAGTCCATTCTACCATAGAACATAGGACTCTGATATTCCTTTTTTAATGAAAATAGTGTTAATTGTAGTGAGTGTGGTTATCAGTTTAGGGAATCCAGTGTTGGTGCGGTGGCCGATGTATCCATACACCAGGACCCTAACTTCTGATTTCTGACTCAGTGCATGAAATCACAGATTGCGTGTGAGTTTTGAAGAGTTTTCTTTGTGAACTCTTTGATTCAGCTCACCAGGTATAACTTTTTGACTATGGTGCACCTGTTTATTCTCAGGATGCCTCCATGCAGATAGCTAGTTGGGGTTCCGGATATAGTACACACTGATAGCCCACCGAGTGACGAGACCTCGGTGCGGGGCCCTCTTCTAGTGGAGGCACCAGCGGAGGCACCAGTGTTACCATTACCCATTGGGCCACTGATGCCATCAGCCCCAGTATCAGAGGGTAAATGCCTCTTGAGAACATTTTATGAGTTCCAAAGCCAGAGGCCACCCAGGTTCAGGGGAGAGATGGACCCACAGGCAGCTAAGGATTGGCTGGAGGCCGTGGTGAGAGTCTTCTCACTAGTAGGGACACCAGCCTATCTCATGGTGATCCTTTCTGCCTGTCTTCTATAGGAAGTAGCAAGAAAATGGTGGATCTTGATGCTCCAGGATCATGATGAGGTGATGCTTCTCTAGGAAGACTTCGAGAGCCTATTTCAGGCAGAGTTTGTTCCAGCAACTCTTCACGCAGTGCGCATAAAGGAGCTTCTTCATCTATAGCAGGGAAGCATGATTGTGGATTGGTACTCAGAGAGGTTCACTGACCTCTCACTCTACTCTACTGATATAGTGTGGGACCCATTCTTCAGTTCCCGGGCCATCGAGCAGGGACTCAGGTGAGAGATCAGGGCTTCGATGATTTCTCTTAGCATTCCGACACAAGCGGGGGTGTTAGAGCGTGCCCTCTTAGTGGAGATTTTTCTTTCTGAGTAGTCACCAGCAACGAGACCCACCACCAGAGTCATGTAGAATATTCTTCTACATCTGGTAGCAGAAAGATGTCATAGAGGTCCAAAAGGACCAGACCTACAGGTGGACGACAGCATGATTCAGGGTCGGTTGTGCGGGGAACCCGAGACAGAGCTAGTTATGTGAGGAACATACAGTGTTATGCATACGGCGGGTAGGGTCACATGGTTAGTGACTGTCTGACCCATCTTATGGATGATCAGAATATGGTCGAAGGACTTCCCAGGAAAAGACATAGGTTTGACCGAGGAGGTCCGCAGGGAGCAGGCTGACGTGGCAGAGGAGCTGGCCGTACAGCTGGCGGTGGGTGACGATTCGAGATATTACCACCACCACCACCACGTGGTCTACCCCAACCACAGGGAGCAGGTGGATAGGGGTGAGCTAAGCTCCTGGCAGCTAAGGCCTACGATCATGGTGCTCCGGAGATGATACGAGGTACTATCTTTGTCTACTCCACCTTAGTTTCAGTACTTATAGACATAGGTGTGAGTCATTCTTTTATTTCCACTACACTTGTTCAGATCTCGGAGATTCCGACAAAGTCATTAGGTCGATCCTTACATCTAGAGACTCCTATGGGAGTAGATTTGAAGATTACTCACCGGTTTCTAAAGTGCGAGCTTACTCTAGGAGGCGAGAGCTTCGACTGGGATCTCCTAGTAGCGGCGTCAAGGCCTTACAACGTCATATTGGGTATGGACTAGTTATCTACAGTCCATGCTCAGATTGAATGTATTAGGCACAAAGTGTGGTGTGTCCACATGGATGGGACTAGGTTTACCATCACCGGTGAGAAGGGAGCCTTTGTAGCACAAGATGGACTTACCCGGAGGAGATTACAGCCGATCACTCATCAGTTGGCTAGCCTTACCCTCGGAGAAGTTGGTGTGGAGAGTCCGAGTTATCCTGTAGTGGGACCAGTACATGTATGTCTTCCCTGATGATGTTCTGGGTCTATCTCCTCGTAGAGAGGTGGACTTTTACATTGACTTTTACCCCAAGATGACATTGATATCTACACCAACATATTGTATGTCTCTCGCGGATCTTCGTGAGCTATGGGTACATCTGGAGGACTTACAGGGGAAAGGGTTCATTCGGCCAAGTGTTTCTCCTTGGGCAGCCTCGATTTTGTTCGCCAAGAAGTCGGATGGGAGCTTGATACTTTTTTTTGACTATCGGCTCCTGAACCAGGTGACCGTGAAGAACAAGTACTCACTTCTGAGGATTGACGGCCTCTTTGATCAATTTAAGGGAGCATGGTGGTTATCGAAGATAGACCTCAGATCAGGCTATCACCAGCTCATAGTACGAGATGAGGATGTGCAGAAGACGGATTTCATATATTGGTATGGCCATTATGAGTTCTTGGTTATGCCATTCGGTGTAACCAATTATCCAGCAGTGTTCATGGGACTCATGAAGAGGATCTTTCAGCCATACCTTCATCGCTTTGTAGTATTTTTCATCAATGAAATTCTAATCTACTCGGCTACTAAGGATGATCATGCCTATCATTTTTAGGTAGTACTGGACACACTCCGAGAGAACCATCTTTATGGTAATCTCTCGAAGTTCCAGTTTTGGATCTGAGAGGTTAACTTTCTAGGACACGTCATCTTAGAGGCTGGAGTTGCAGTGGATCCAGTGAATATTGAGGCGGTACTTGCTTGGGATCCACCCAGGAGTGTGATGGAGATATAGATTTTCCTGGTTTTGGCCGAATACTACCAGAGATTTGTGGCAGATTTCTCTATAGTTGCAACACCTTTATCAGCATTGACAAAGAAGGGGAAACCCTTAGTGTGGTCGGAGAGATGTCAGCGGAGTTTTCAGGAGCTGAGGCAGAGGCTGACTAGTGCCGCCATCTTGAGGCTTCTAGAGGAGGGCATGGGGTACGTAGTCTACTGCGATGCATCAGGGACCGGACTCGGATGTGTCCTGATGTAGGAGAAAGCAATGATCGCATATGGTTCTCGACATCTGATATAGAATGAGAATAACTATTATACCCATGGCCTAGAGTTTGCAGTAGTGGTATTCTTCTTGAAGATGTGGTGACATTACTTGATGGGAGAGCGTTTTACAGTGTACTCTGATCATAAGAGTCTCAGGTATATCTTCTCTCAGAAGGACCTGAACCTGATACAGTGAAGTTGGCTTGAGTTCTTCCAATACTATGACTTCGCGATAGTCTATACTCCTGGAAAGGGGAATTTTGTAGCAGATGCACTCAGCCAGTGATCTGGTATACAGCTACTAGGTGAGGCGACGGAGTAGTTGACCACTTTGCAGATATCCTTCATGGAACGTGATGGAGCAGATTTCCTTCAGTCTCTTACAGTCACTCCCTCACTTCTTCAGTGAGTCAGGGAGGCGCAGCACGGGGACACTGACTGTGAGACTCGACGTGCTCAGATATCCATAGGATAGCCACCTGATGGATTTTCTGAAGGTGGGGAGCACATCATTCTCTTCAGAGGACATACCATGGTACCAATGTCACTTCGGGAGGAAGGTTTGAGGGAGTTCCACACATCCCCTCTAGCGGTACATCCAGGAGTGGCGAAGATGTACCAGGATCTCTGATGATAGCACTGGTGGTTGAGAATGAAGAAAGCAGTTGCAGAGTTTGTCTATCGGTGCCTCACTTGTCAGTAAGTGAAGGTGGAGCATCAGGTACCAGCAGGCTTGGTTCAGCCTTTATAATTCCAGAGTGGAAGTGGTATGGGATATCCATGGACTTAGTGATAGGACTTCCACGTACATCTAGAGGTCATGACTCTATCTGGGTGATCGTTGACCGACTCACCAAGTCGACCCACTTCCTACTGATCAGAGAGAAGGGTCCAGTAGAGAGCTTGGGACACCTTTATGGGCAGAAGATTGTGCGGCTACATGGAGTACCCACGACTATTGTCTCTGATCATGATACATGTTTTACTTCCCGTCTATGGAAGGGGTTTCAGGAGGATTTTGGGACACATCTTCATTTGATCATTGCCTTCTATCTGCAGAAGGATGGCCAGACTGAGCGGACCATTCAGACCCTCGATGATATGTTGTGTGCTTGCGTCCTAGACTTCGGTCGTAGCTGGGAGGATCACTTTCCTTTGGTGTAGTTTGCTTACAACAACAACTATCACTCCACCATTGGGATGGAACCTTTTGAGGCATTGTACGAGCAACCATGAAGATCACCTTTGTGCTGGACTGACCTAGGGGATCCATCACTAGTGGGACTAGAGATGGTACAGGCTACCACAGAGAAAGTGCAGATCATCTAGGAGTGGATGAATACTGCACAGAGTAGGTAGATGTCTTATGCCGATAGGAGAAAGGGACCTCTAGAGTTCGAGGATGGTGACCACGTCTTTCTACGGGTCTCACCCCGAAGAGGTTTGTGGAGATTTGGCTGAGGTGGAAAGTTATTGCCGAGGTTCATTGGACCCTTTTAGGTCCTCAGCAGAGTTGGCGAGGTGGATTACCTCTTAGATATTCCACCTAAGTTTCACTGGGTGCACGACGTCTTCCACGTATCCTAGCTGAGGAGATACGTGCATGACCCTTCCCACATCATCGACCATGGAGAGCTGGACGTCGATGATGGGGAAAATTTTATGGAGGTTCCAGTTGAGATTGAGGATCGATATGAGCGGGTCCTTCGAGGGTGGTTGATACCTCTCGTGCATGTTCGTTGGTAGCATGAGAACCTCCAGGAGATCACATGGGAGCAGGAGGCTCAAATACGTGCTCAGTACCCCCACTTGTTTTCCTAGTTTTGTGATGTGACTTACGGGGATGTAAAGACCAGAGGGGGGAGAATTTAAATACTCATAAATTCTATGAATTTTTTTTATTAAATGGGAATTTTACGAGTCTGTGAAAATTGACAGCATGTGATTCTGAGGCCCGAAGTGCCCAGAATGAATTTCTGAACTTTTTTTCAGGTACGTTCTGTAAACGTGCGAGCAGGTATTTGTAACTTTTAAACAGGTGCTCGGAATTGAAATCTGAGGGCACCGTTGAACTCACAGTGTTGGTATTCACTTAAGGATACTTTCACCTCGATGGTAGTTGGTCGAGGGTGAAAGTTTGTTTTTGTGTTTTTCGTGAAAGAATGAAATAAAATAAAAAAATTAACATTTTTATTTGTTAAAACCTCCCACATGGGTTATGGTGGTGGGGACCACCTGAACTAAAACCTCCCATATGGGTATGGTGGTGGGGACCACCCGAGCCTAAAACCCCCCAATTTTGAATTCCTAAAGGTGGGGACACCCAAACCCTCATAATGGGAGAAACCCTTAAACTCCCTCTTAAATGTGGGGAAGCCTCTTGAACTTCCCCCACTTTAATTGTGCTACCCCTTTGATTAATTATACCAACTCATCAATTAATTAATTAAGTCAATTTGAAATTATTCCAACAAACTAAATAGATAACATATTCTATTATTTTGGATATTTTCATTTTTGGTGGGGATTGGGGGAAAGTATTTGGAAAAGGAGAAGGGGAGAGGTTTTGGGAGGATTACACTTCTCCAACGAAGAACTTCTTCCATGAAGAATGATTCTCCAACGAAGAACACCGATGTTATCTAATGTCTTCGACTTCTTCCTCGGGAAATCCTACAACGTATGACGTCTTCGACAAAAACGAACCGACGATCGGGGAAATGCCGACGTCACTGACTTCACCCCTTCCAATGTCAATGAGTAATCAAGGTAGGGGTGTGTTTTAAATTGATCAATGTTAATTTTTTCCCTCACATTGAATCATTCCCCTTGATCCACTTTCTACAGCCCTAACGTAGAGGGTACAGTTCAAACAAACATGGTTCGACCCCTTCGCAAACCTTATGGTTCTTTGGTGTGTTCTTCTTGATGGTGACGGTGACTGGTGTCGGCGTTTGGCACCTGTGGAACTCAAGAATCGTGGATGGCACCATGGCTAGCCGCGAAGAAGGAAACAAATGGAGGGCGGCTGGTCAATCCGGCCGCTGGAGAAGGAACGGTGCATGACCACGCCGTATGGCCAGCCACAGCGGACTGCCACACCGCAGCCTCTGCCACCTCGTGGCCTCCATGGCCCCTTGCAGCCCCGCAGCCCCTTGCGGCCTCTGACGGCCCTCACGGCCCTCGCGGCCCTCGCGGCCTCCACGCCGCCCTGCGGCCTCCACGGCCCTCGCAGCCTCCGCAGTCCCCTCACGACCTCTGTGTCCCCTCATGTCCCTCGCGACCTCTGCGCCGTCCCACGGCCCTCGCGGCCTCCGCGGACCCCTCGCGGCCTCTACGCCGCCTCGTACCGTCCCGTGGCCCCACAACGCAGCCCAGGTCGGGCCGCCAGGCTGGACCAACCAGCATAGGCTGGACCCAGCAAGTTGGGCCAAACCTAGTGGGCCCATCCAGACCCACCAGGCCGGGTCGACCCAAACCGGGTCAGGTTGGGCCAGGCCGGGTCGGACCGGACCTGGACCAGCTTCAAGCTTTTCCCTCTATCTAACATAACTTTGGTACCATGCATCCATTTTAAAAACCTTCAATGGAACTATAAAACTTGGAGGCAGAGAGTCCCTTTGGTATACCTCACTTGAGATTTGGATAAATTTGGGATACAGTCAGGTTGGATCGAGCACGAATCCAACTGGGACCTCAGGACTAAAAGGCTATTAACTCTCATACCGGGTGACTGATTGACACACCGTTTGTAGAATTGAGACCCCTATGACATGGAGATCCTTTGGGATACTTCTTCATGGGACTTTGTGGTAGTTAGAGTATCAACCAGTGGATTGAGGAGCGAACCCTCCTGGATACGAGCAAGCTTAGTGCGAGAACCTAGTAGTTGGCGGTGACGTGAATAATGAATAGTAATCCTTTGTGGGTCAGCACTGAGCGATCCTGTGTGGTTTAGCACCTATAAATCCTGTGTGGGTCAACACCGAGTGATACTGTGTGGGTCAGTGTTGAGTGATCCTATGTGGGTCAGCACTGGGCGATCCTGTGTGGGTCAGCACCTAGAGATCCTATGTGGGTCTGATGATGATTGGAGATCCTTCATGGGTCTGCCTCTTAATAGATAAAGATGATTCATTAGTTACATATAACCATATCTACTAATGTACCCAATAAATACCTGGTGTGAGCTAAGTCTGTAACTTGTGGTACTTTCCTTCATGGTAATACCTTGGTGGTATTCTTCTGTGTGGCATACATGTGTGGTACTTACCTTCGTGGTATTCCTTCCTTTGTGGAACAGTTGAGCTTTGGGCTTTGAGTTGGACTATGTGTTTTCCTCATGATTGTGATGGGTATACTTGATAACTTAGGTATATGTATGGGAATATACCTAAGTAGGGTTATCAGTTGATTTCATGCTTTGTGGTTTATCCTTTGTGGATTTTGTGAGACCTTAAGGGTCTAGGGGTCCCTACTGAGTATTATTATACTCACCCCTACACGAGCTATGCCCGCACCTCATTGTGTTTGGTGCATACTATGGACATCACTAACTGAGGATGAGAGTACCAGTACTGGAGGTTTCTCGGAGGTGGACTTTAGATGAGGCATACCACAGAGACGATCATTCAAGATTTGTACCTACCCTTCAGGTTGGATCCCTGGAGGGTGATCACAGGAGCTGTTCTAGTTTACTTGTACTTTCAATTTCTTATACATTCCAGTTGGTCTTGTATTCTATCCCCTTTTACTTACTATACTCACTCTGTTTACTATTCAGTTTACTTGAGTTTTTATCTTTTTGTGTGCTTGGTTGCATGTGTTTACAGGTTATAACGGCAATGCCTTCCTAGTTTTAGGGAATAATCCTTTGGTGCTAGTCTCCAAACTCTAGCCTATGGAAGGCAGGCTTGGGGTAGTCACGGCATGGGCCCTGGGGGATGGGTCGTGACATCTAATATCTAGATAGTTTGCTCTATCTTTCTATACATCCTAGCGTGGTAAGTAGTGTCGAAGCATAACACAGTTCCAAAAACATGCTTCAATATCCTCTAGACTCATGAGGTAAAATATGCATTTGAATAAAATAAAATGAAACTTATAACACCATGAAACTGCACCACCTCATTGACATACCTCCTCATGAAAATATCCACAACACCTGACTCCTTGATTGCTAGGAAGTGGGATGATTTCATCATCTGATCCAAAATTACCCAAATAGAATCATAACCTCCCTGACCTTGGGGTAACCTTATGAATAAATACATTGATACATCATCCAATTTTCACTCAATAACATCTAAAGGCTATAAAAACTACCAGGAACAAGATGATCATCCTTTACCTACTAGAAAATTGGGTATCAAGACACAAACTCTACAACTTCCCATTTCATCATGGGCCACCAAAACTATGTCCTCAATCCACAGTACATATTGGTTTCTCCCAGGTGTACCAAAAAAGGTTATCTATAAAAAATCATAAAGGAATCCCTCACACATCACTATCAGAACAAACAATCTCCCCTGAAACATTATCTAATCTTGATCATCCTCCAACCATCCCTCTAGAGCATCATCATGGACAACACAATCACGCATCACCTCTACCTCTGATTCTCCCCATTGATACTCCACCGCCTTATACATTATAGAATACTGTATTTTCAGATAATAAAGGAAACCATGACCTCTACTCTACTACACATAAAGATGCATTGTTTTAATATCCTTTATCCCTTTCCAAGAGTCCCCAAACTTCTGAACAACAACCCTCTATGACTTTCTACTCAAAGTATCAACCACAATATTCCCCTTTACTAAGGTGTAGGATATATTGAAATAATAATCTTGAAGAAAATCCATCCACCTCCACTACTACAGATTTATATTATGCTAATAAAATATGTACCTTAAGATTTTATGATCCATGAAGACCATAAAGTACTCCCCTATGAGTAAATACAAACACAACTTTAGTGAAAGCACGTCTACTAATAGCTCCATATCATGGTTGGCATAGTTATTCTCACGAGTACATAATTTCCTAGACCCTTAAGTGATCACTTCTCTCTACTACATCAAAAAACATCCCAAACCAAGATGGGAATCATTATAAAACACCTCAAACATCACCCCCTACTCTAGAAACCAGAGCACTAAATATTTGACCAACTTCCCATTTAGGTAGTTGAACGCTAAATGGAACATGTCAGTCCACAAAAAATCCTTATTCATTCTGTTCAATAATATCAATAGGGAAAAAATTAAGAGAAATCGGTTAAAAAACTCGAATAATATCCCATGATACCAAAGAAATTGTAAACCTCTTTTGTGTTCTAAGGTGCTTCCCAAGAAACAACTACATCGACCTTCAATGGTCTCATTGCCACATCCTGTTAAGACACCACATTCCAAAGGAAATGCACCTATCATATCTAGAACTTGAATTTAGATAACTTTCTATAGACTTGGTGGTTTTTAAGAACTTTCATTGTAGCTCTAAGATGATTTTAATTCTCATCATTTGACTACAAGTAGATCAATATGTCCTTAATGAACACAACTATGAAATGGTCTAAGAATTAAGGGAACATGGAGTTCATGATCCCCATGAACACATCTAGTGCATTCATGACATCTAATGGAATGAACATGAACTCAAAGTTCCCATACATGAATCTAAATGTGGTCCTTTAGATATCACCCTCCTTCAACCTAAACTAATGACACACATACTGCAGATCAATCTTAGAAAACCAACTGGCCTCACTCAATAGATCAAAAAGATAGGCTATCCTTGAAATAGGGTAATGTTTCATGACTATTACCGGATTCAACATATGGTACTCTATGTACAACCTCAAACTTTCATTTATATAATCCCACCAAATATTCCACTGATTGGTGCCCCGAGATGGTGGTCCATAAGAACTCAAGCGTGCCTCCCCATACGCTAGAGGCTTCCAACTAGCAGCGATGGTCTAGAGTGTGTCCATGGGGAGACTATGGCCTCATAGATCAGAGTGGAGTGAAGCAGTATATATAAGAGATAAAAATTTATAAGTAGAAACCATAATAACTAGACCAATAACCAGCCATATAAAAATCAATAATAATATACATACAGTAGCAGAATAATAATAATAAATCATCCAAGTAAAATAACCAAATAAAGGAGGATGAATAAACAATAATAGATACAAAATGGTGATGATTATAATGATGTGTCATGTATCTATAAAAAATGATTACATGGGTAATAGGGGATATAGGCATATACATCATGCTATCAAAAAATTAAAAATTAAAAAAATAGCTACTACTGGAATCCTAAGCATAGTACTGGTCCTCTACTCCCATAATCCATCCTAGAAAAGTAAATAAAGCATCGGATTATGGACAATTCCCTTTATCTATACCAATAATAATGTCATCTATTTGGGTACCAAAGGTATCCCACATAGGGTGTGAGATATAATCTCAGTAGGCTACCACCAATGATGTCTAGATCAATCTAGTTCGTGCAATATAATATGAACAATCTGCCAATGTAGGTGAAAGTAAGGAAATAAATAAATAAAACTCGGTTTGAATAACTCAAAGGATTCCTAACCAATTATACCTTATTCAACTTAAGCTTGATGTATGAACCATGGGAACCTATAAAAGTAATAAGGTTTATAAATTATTCATCATAAATGAATCATAAAACATGGTTTAACCCCAATCTTGTGTTTTGGCTTGGTGGTCACACCCCTATAGAATCACTCAAGAATTATCATACTTTTATAATAAAATGGAATCCAATTTACTCCAAACAAATAATTTTTAAAATCCAATAATGGAATCATAAGTCCATTCAAGGAAATACATAAGAAATCCTAAGGGTCTCTAAAGGAGCCTCCAATATGACCAATATCACAGATTTCATCCATGGTAACCTATAACTGTATCCCTCGTATCACTCTTGGAATGGTAACCTCTGGTCTCATCCAATGTATCTCACATAGGGGACCAAGTATCACCCGAGGCATGGAATATCCATTTTTCAAATGATCCCATCAACAATTTCTCCCCTAGGAAATTGGTGTCACTCATGGGTATAATAAACTTCCTGGATATCCCATACAAGGCTAGTCGAGTGTCTCTCCCGGTGCATCAAGTGGATCAATCATGAAGAATGGTGATCCCATCCATGGCATCCTTAATTCAATATTTACGTCGTGGAAACCAAGATCATATACTAAAATGAGACATTTCATTTTAAACATGCTAAAAAATATAGCCCAAGCATTTTATCCAAGCAAGGAAATTAAGGCTTAATGAATAAGATGATAAACATTTATATTAAAAATTAGTACAATTTTTCAAGGAATGCACACAATGCACAAATCATAGGAATTTAATAACTTATATAAGGTAGGAGGAACATAGTATAATACATAGACAAATAAGCTTGATAAATGAAATATGATCATAATCATCAAGCTAAAGGGACCTACCTATGGCTTACAATTCATCTTAATTCAAGTTGTATATTTAAAGAATTTATCATAAGTTATGCACACCCTAATGGGTATTCAAAAAATTAAATTTTAAGGGCATCATGCCTTAAAAAATGGTAACACAACCATTAAGGTAGATAAATTCAAGGAAATCAACTAAGGGTTGATTCACCACACACTAGGGTCATTCCGGTCATGGAAACACATTCAATTTAGTTTATTTAGAAAATTAGAGGCATCAAAAGAAAGTTCTTGTACGCGGCACAATGGTGCACCATATAGAAAGTAAAAAAATATGTGGTAAATAACTAGACAACCTACCTTAGGTTAGAATAAGACCACTTGTTCATTTTCAGCCATCGAATTGATCTAGAATGAGAGTTATCAACGTAATCATCAAATTCCTTGAAAATGGGGAAAATGAGGTCACACCAAAATAGCACAACAGAGGAGAGGAGTAACTTGAAATAGAGGAAAGAGGATTGTAGATATTACCAAAAGATTCCTAATGCATTTTATGGTGAAGGATTTGGATGAAGAATGAGGGATATATAAAAAAGACTAAGATGTCTTGAGGAGGAATCTCACACAAGGTCTTCAGGATAAGAATAAAGGAGGAGAAGGGAATAAGGGTATAAAATATTTTTAAGGGAAAATGTGTAAATTTACCCATAAAATAGGGGTTCATGATTTGGACGCATGGTTGGAACAATTTTGCACCAACAGTACATCGTACCACTTCCCAAGGAGGACCCTCTCACGGACTAGGTGTAAAGTTTGGATAACTATGCGTAACCCATGAAAAATACCTTTGAAACTTTTATGTGATAGGTTTCATGAGCTTTTGGGTCTTTGTGCATGGTTTCATAGAAACTGTGTAGAGACCTACTCCCTACTCTCTCAATCTGCACGGTTAGAGATGTCATGTGGGTTAGGTTGCATGGTTTCTCCTAAACATTTTTCTGAGTTTGGTTCTTCGATTTTAGGGGTTTTAGGCTTCAGACAAGCCTTAGACACCCCATGTGACCTCCATGGATCCCTTTGGAAAAATTTAAAGGTATACAGAAAATAATTAAAAAAATGATTTGTTCCTTAGATAAAATTCATGAAGTTACAACCTATACTCTTTAAGATAACTCATCACCGAGTTTCCCTTCCAAGGGTGGTAGAACATCATCTGAAAAAGTTTCTCCTGCTATGCACAAACATCAACATCCTTCTCCCAGGTCTCATTTTTTATGCATCCATACTACCATAGAACAAACCAATGGAACTGACATGCCTCAGAGATCCTTCATGCTCTGACAGTAATACATATTGGATGCTTCTCAAATAACACATCCACCTCCATATCAATATCCTCATGGTCAAATGAATGAGACGGGTCAGTATGATATCGAAGAAGCTATGATATGTGGAAGACATCATGCATGGCATGGTACCTTTGGGGAAACTACAACTGATAGGATACTGGCTCGACTCTATCCACTATCTAAAAAGGCCCGACATATCTTGATGATAACTTTACCTGCCTATGAATTCATCTATGATCCAATATAGGATAAACACAAAGAAACACTCGGTGTCCCACCTCGAACTCTAGGGTTTGAAGAAAATAATCGGTATAAGACTTCTAACTAGACTGAGTTGTATCCATATGCTTCGGAATTAGCTAGACTTGATCTAAAGTCTCCTAAACAAGATGAGGACATAGTAGTTATAACACCCCAGAATGATAAAGGGTTAAATTACTAAATGATATGACTCATTTCCCAAAGTTTCACCTTTCTTTTCAAGAGCCTACCTAATTAGAACTCCACAGTTAAGTGTGCTTGGCCCGAAGTAGTGATTAGGACGATTGAACTTCTGGGAAGTTTTCTATGGTGTGTGTGAGTGAGGAAAAGGCACATTATAAGGAACATGTGTTGGCCTGTGGGGACATTCATTAGTCTAATGACATATTCAGACATGTGGGTGGGCCCTAGGTGGGGACCACATATCTATGGGGTAATTGGTGGTACATGGAAGACCAGGACCCAACAACCATGTTAAGGAGGGTTGTATGTGCTATAAGTGGGGCCTAATTGTTACATTTGGTATCAGAGAAGGATTCCATCCTTAAGTTCAGTACACTACTTAGGTTGAGATGTAGGGTCCATAATGAGGATGTTGTGCACTAAATGTGGGTGAATGTAACACCCTATAATGATAAGGGGTTAAATGATTAAATGATATGACTTATGCAACAGGGTTCACCTTTCTTTTCAAGAGCCTAACTAATTAGAATTCCACAGTTAAACATTCTTTTACTGAGTAGTGATTAGGATGATTGACCTTCTGGAAAGTTTCTCAGGGTGTGTGGGAGTGAGGAAAAAGAACATTCGAAAGAACATGTATTAGCCTGTGGGGACATTCATTAATCTAATGACATGTTCATACATATGGGTGGCCCCTAGGGTGGGGACCACATGTCTTTGGGGAAACTGGTGGTACCTAGTGGGATAAGATTTAATGTCCCTAAATCAGTGATCCAATATGGGTCATCACATAACCTCAAGCATGCCTCCCCATATGCCAGAGGTTTCTGACTAGTGGTGAGGGTCTAATAAGTCGCTTGGGGTGACTATACCCTCTTTACTATTGTAAACCACAATAGAACATAATATAAATAGATAAAACAATATGAACAACTAATAAACATGCATAACCAAACATTTCCCCAAACGGGGTACAAACCACAAATCAAATGCAACCATAACATGCCATACTAGTAGTGCAAGTGAATAAAACCCAAAATAAAACAAATAGACAAAACTCCAAATGGGTCCTGACTCTAAGTCTGGGTTCATCTCCATGTACATCCCAATCCCAAATCAACACCTTAGTGTAGGTCCTTTTCCCTTGTCCAAGCCTGCAACCAAGAAATATGCTCAGGTACCCAACGGTGGCCCAAGCAGGGTGTGAGTACAAAACTAGTAGGCCACCACCAACGGTGTCTACAAAATATCCAGTCTAATAGATAGTGCATGAAAGTACAAAATGAAAGGTAATTAAACAATTTATAGTTTGGGTGCCATTAGTTAATAATGTTCATTTAATTCATGACTATTATTTATCCCAATTCCATTTCTAATACCATTTTCACCACATAATCCATTTTCAACACATTCCCTTTGGGTTAGGCATATACATAATCTATATATGGGTCTAAGGAAATAAATCACAATGCATAGGGGAAATAAATCAAGCTCCTCTCTCACTAGGGATACACATATCACATCAACACACTATCCTCACCTCGAAGCCTCAATCCTGGTGGAATGTAACTGTTAGGATAATAGATCCTCCTTCCCCTTCCCCAACCTGTTCATTTTGGGGTGGAGTTTAGAGCCTCAGTCTAACTCAACCCATGGGAATAGAACCTCAAGTCAATACCCCACTCTACTAAGCCATGTGCACATGCTTATTTATCAATTCACCAAAACCATACCATAACACAACCAAGCATATTCAATGACATTATAATTCACCAAACCTAACAAACAACATGGGGATTAATACTATTCCATAACTCATTAATACATTTACCAATTACAAATCATTTCCATTTATCCGAATTCCCATTTTCATGTCTTAACCCCTTAATTGTATTCAATAACACCTATGCCTTATCCAAATTCATCAATGGCCATACATTTACCCATTTCTCCAATTTATCTACTTATGAATTTCAAATACATTTCTCATATCTCATAATCAAACCACTTATTACATTCAACCATTAGGTGTGCCACAATTCCCATTTATTAACCCATTCAACATATTAACCTATTCCCTTAACACATCCCATTAATATACTCCCCATTTCCCATTCCATTATCCAATTACAAGTTCACCATTTAATATTCACTAATCCCCTTGGGAATTTCTAACCAAAATTCATTAAAAATCAACATAATCTATTTCAACCCAATTGCACATTTTCATGTCATTATAAAAACACCTTATTCCCTTATCACCCTATTCATAGTTATCATCATTCCATTTACAACTTAATAAATCATAAAAACATGTTCTACATGGGTTCTACATTATTATTCAAAAATCATTCACTTAACGCTTCCACACTCTAGGTCTGGAAATGTCATTGTACCCCTTGGGTGGCCCTAAATTGGTCAAGTACTCCTCTAAACATCCCATAGGGATCATGAGTTTTTTAATTTGGTCACTTATACACTCATTTTTATCGAACACTTCAATGGAACCAAGAACACAAAAAGGAGAAAACAATAATACCAACTTCCATGCACAAATCCAAAATAAAACAATTGGATAATACTTATAGACCACTTACCTCATATCTTTTGATGAACTCACTCTCAATCATGGAATTAGATTCAGATTCAAGCACCCCTTGAAGCCTCAACCTAAATCTCACTAGAAAAAAAAGGCTTAGAGCTTTGAATGGATATGAGAGAAAGATGAGAACCCTAATCGAAAAGAGGAATCATGGAGGAGGTTAGATGTACCTGAGGCATCGATCCGCAACCAACGGCACTCTAGAGGTCCAATAATCAAAGAATAACCACCCTTGGGAAGCTTGGTTCATCCAAGCTCATCACTAGGGTTGCTAGGGGAGAAATGGAGGAGAATCCCGAGTTGGGGTTTAAAATCCTAGGATGGCATTTTTTTAAATTTTCTAACTTTTCAAGGCCACATGATTTTACAAACTATGTAGAAGCTACTGCATAAAAATCACCCCCTTTTCACGTTTTCCTGGTAATTCTGCACGGTTTTCCAGATTATTTGCAAATAGTGTGGATTGCTACTGCCTGCACAGTCACCCATCGCCCAGTTTTCCAAACCATGGGAAAACCGTGTGGATTGTCTAGAGATCCCATTTCCCCCCTTTTTCATGTCCCAAACCCTCAGAACACCCCTGAGCCTTCTCAAGGACTTTGTAAAACACTTATCTAGCCAAAAATAAGAGGCCTAAGGAAAAAACTTAAACAAAAACATACTTTAAGAAAATTTGGTACCTTACAATCTCCCAGCCTTATAATGGCTCTTCCTCGAGCCGCTCTTCCAAGAATCACTAATATTCTGTAACTAAATCCCATTACACTAGTCCTACCTATCCATTTCCTCTTTCTAAGTTCCTAATTGCACATCACAAATCCCATCGAACACAAAAAAATGGCATAGACTTTCCCCACAATCCTTCCACACTACAACCAAAACATGAGCTGAAAACCCCTCAAGAAGGAATCCACTTCAACCATTCCCACCACGAGAACTTCACTGGGGAAACATATTAGACAAAACCTAACTCAAAACACATGGAAACTAACACACAACATCTCATATTCATGTAGGAACCAATCACCACCTCATCACCCTGTTCCTCTGCACAACTCATGACCCAAATCACTTAGCATAATTTTTCTATGATTTTCAAACTCTAACAGTGACCCAAACCCGATATAAAATAAAATAAAAAACATGATCCTTCCAACCACATTTCCTGAAGATTTATTCCACAACTATACACCTAAACACAACTCAAAACTCTCAGATACATGACCAGTTAAACCATTCCAAATATCTCTACCTGGGCCAACTCACCTAAATAGTGACCACTAGAATCCTTCCAACCCAAAACTATGATCACATAATCAACCAACCATTTATCTGGTATGGTTCTCTCCACCATTTCTAGTTACTTGGCACCTCCTCCATCAATGAAGGACCACCATAATTCAACCCAAATTTCTCATCGCCTAACATGTCCCAAATCACCGCACCCAAGCATACATAGGGAATTACCATACATTGGAATCCAATCTCACTGTCAAAACCATTTGGAAGGACCTTACTACACTATCCATCCAAGAATTAAGATCAAATTGACCTCGCTCGGGTACAACCTTGTTTAAAAAGGTTCTTCCTGCTACCACATGAACCCATAGGTGGGTCACTCTCACCACACTCCTTCAAGTTTACCATGTCAGGTCAGACCACACTCAATTGGATTATCTTAAAAAACCACCTTCCACTGATGGTACGCTACCCCCTTTCTCTCACCTTCCCAAGGTTCTTACTGACTTGAAGCCTATCATTACCATCCCACATATCCACTGAGGTAATTTCCTAAATTTTTCTAGAATTCCATCATAACGACATTACCGGACTCCAGACCGTCATTGGGAATCACCCTTGGCATGAAACCACATCACATGGCCAAGGTTCACTCAATTTCATGATGTTCCAAACCATACAAGGGAAAATTACCCGAGCCTAACCCCAATCTTCATTGGAGTTATAGGAACCCAACTTATCCTTCCACAACCTGTTGTCATATCCAACCACAACTTTTTTTACTCCATTATAGCCATCGCAAGCTTTACATGGAACCACCATGAGCTCGAAGCAAGAACATGGCTCATCAGTCACCAAATATAAGTCCCACATGGCCTCTCTTAGGAACCTAATGTGCACCTCACCGATTTCTCATTGTCATACCAGTTCCACTACATCAACTGATTTTCTCCTCTCCATATCCAGGACTGACGTATCACTCCCCACCTTAGGAGTTTCATTACCTTTTCTCACCATGATGGATTCCAACTACTGAATTTTATACTCGATCACAAAATGAACCCCAAACTTATACATGGCCATCCATCTTTTCCCAAAATAAGAAAACGAACGTCACCCAGTGCTTGTTCCCAGCTTCAGTGAATGGCACCCATGACGTGTGTCAACATTTAGTCCATCTTGATGACCTCACCCAAATACATTGAGGGTGTACATCCCATAATCAATATTCACACATACCTCTACCTTGAATGTAAACTCCATGATTTCCCTCATCCAACCAAACACCTTCAAGTATCTTGGTGTAAATCCAAAGATTCTCAATGTACCTAGGATGATATCAAGATACAGGGCAGGATCATCACTAGTTGGGGTATGCTAAGAAGTTGTTGAAGAACACTACCACCAAATTATCCATTTCTGATGATGAACTATGGGACACCATGACCTGGAAAGTATTCTCAAGCTCCCCTACCGAATTCATTTTATCAACACTTAACCACCACCACTCATGTATGATTTCTAACCAAGTTTAACCATATCTCCATGAACAAACAGCCAAGCATCCATGAACCAATGTTTCATGTGGCACTACCTCCACCACATTTCTCGAGTTCTTCTAATGTGTCCCTAACAGCTAACAACTGAAGAAAAATAGTATACCACACCTATCAAACCAACAGTCTCTCACAAAACAACATTAACTTTCATTTAGACCATTGCCTACTTACTTACCTAACCATGTCTTTTGGTTAGTCATCCTCATCATCCCTGAGGTGGCCTCTGCATCTCACCCAACAACCAAACCATTCATACAAACAAGTTCAACCATGTGACCACTGTCACACCCCAGCTCCCGAGTACCCGGAGCTGGTGCCATACATAGGATCGAATTCGGTTCAGGCTATGGGAAACCAACTACTACTGAAATGTTTCATCTGCTAAAATCTGTTACATGAAAAATTTTAATTAAAAATGTAGGGTGAGAATACGAATGCCCAGTAAGGGGTTTAAAAATAACATACTATACCCAAAATAACTTTTGAAAACATTCTTTAAAATTTCCATAAAACATTTTATTTAAAATGTTGTAACACATTAAACATACCATGACAATTTTATAAGGGATATAAGTGCATAATTTAAAATATACTAACATTATCATGATTAAATTATGAGAATTCTCATTCAGAATAGAAATTAAAAGACATTTCATGTTAAAATGAAAGTACAAAAATAATAACTATTTGTAATTCATGATCAGAGTTGCTCTTAAAAATAATAACGTCAATTTCATCATTTACTATTGGCCATTAAATTTTTCAATATTTCATAACTAATAAATATGCCATACTTAAACATCTTTTGATTCTCATAATGATAATATCTTTAACCAGGAATATTCTACTAGTTGAATAATCCTCTGGTTAATTAATTTACTTAGTATTAATGAGGAATGTGTATATGTCGGACCATGTCAAGGCCTCGTGCCAAGACCTAGGGGCTAACTGTAACCGGACCCCAACTCAGAGAGCCTCTGTAACTTGACTCCACCCTGGAGAGCCTCTAATAACCAAACTCCAACCTGGAGGGTCTACTATAAATGAACCCCAACCCGGAGGGCTTACTTTTACCGATCCCCACACCGGAACATACTAGGTCCAATTAATTCCTCATATCTCTAAATCAAAGTGCACATACAACTTTGATTTATTAAATAACTTATCATTCCCAGTACACATATTACTTGGTTTATTAATTCACATTATTTCAAAGTGTCCCATACCACCTTGAATAATTAAATGATTATCTCATAAATTATTAATAATAAATTGTTTTATTATCACATAAAATAATAACTTTACAACTCTTCCATAGTAATAAACTTTTAATGCATTAAAATACAATCTCATTATTTATGCTCAATTCATGTGCTGATAAATGGAAATGATGTTGGACTAAATTATAATGTGTCTGTTATTATTTAGGTAATAAATTTCTCAATGACATGCATAATATAGTAAACGTTTTTTGCACATGTGATATTTATTTAAAAAACACAAGTAATGAATGTATGGGGTTACTGCATAAAATGATTGTTCCTAAATTTTCAAAATCCTTGATTTACAGAGATGAATATTTATAGTTTAAAATGATTAATTTTTAATCAAAACAGATGTCATTTGTGCAAAAATCATGTACTGATAAATGGTCATGTCTTAATAAATGGTCATGCCTTATGTTACATAGCATATAAGTCCAATTAATTTACAGTGCATCATTTTTTTTATGTAATTCTTATATTAAATTAAATATATCAAAAACATACTTTAACCACTGAAGTTTATTTTAGGCCAAGTTAATTCAGACTATGATTAAAACTTATATGTGCATACATATATCCATATGTATATGTATATAAAATATGTACATGTCTCACCCTAGTCTTTAATTAAAGATTGTAAATCGTCTTTAATATCATAAAATAGAATTAGATTGAATTATGTATGTATGTACGAATATACCCTAAGTGTAAAACATAAAATAATTATAAATTAAAATAACCATTAACTTATGTAAACATAAAATAATAAGTTATATAAGTGTACATATATATATACACACATATAAAAACCATAATTTGATCAAATTACACCCTCACAAACCATAAGATTTTTTAGATAAATACTTAAAATTTAAAACCATTATCTTTTTAAAAATTCCAAGATATATAGATAGATATGGTTCCTTATATATATATATATATATATAAATTGACACGTATACCATTTTATAACAACATGGTTTGAGAAAAACAATTAAAATCCTTTCAACGCATGGATTTTAAAATCATAACCCAGTTCGGAAAATAATATGTTATAATGAAATATATAGATTCATATAAACATTTATACACAAATATATATGTGTATACCTTGTAAAAAGAATAGACAACAAAATTTATCAAATTAATTAAACCCTTACAAAATATACATTTAATTAAAACATAAGCATTACATCCCTTATATCACCTAAACCCGAAAATCCGAAGACCCGGGTTTAGCATAGAAGAATTTTTAAACTACTGCAAAGTTATAAACATACCATTAGAAGCATATATAAGTATAAACTCCAAAATAAACATGACAAGTCAAAATTACAACCCTTACAATCATAAGTTCATAAAATAATTAAACATTCGAGACAAGTATAATGAACCCTTACAAAATATATTTGAAAATAATAAATCACCTACGTAAAAGGGTTTCATAACTCTATATAAGTTTTAAAAAACTAAATTTTGAGGATCATAAGTATATAACATAAAATAATTATAAATCAAAATCACCCTTACCTGTAATAAAAATAAGAACCAGAAAAACACTTGGATCGGGCAGGAGGATTATTTCTGACTCAATAAATTGGACCAAGGATAGGAAAAAGGGAAGGAAATAGACTTGGGCAGAGTTCCTTCAACAAAAGGAGGTCTTCCTTCAGTGAAAACACCCACTTATATATATATGTCACATCAAGCGTATCCGAGAAGACTTGTGAAAAAAAGTGGACACTAATTGAGATTTGGTTCAAAAACAGAAGAGGCCAAAGTTTCAATCAATTTCAAAAAACTTATACACCTTAATAAGATAAAATTAATGGGACAAAATCAAAAGAAAACATATATCTATCAAAAGGCCTATAGTGTAGTTATTAATTAAACCAAAAAAATCCCACAATATTGAAATCAGTGGCGAAAATCAAGATATATAAATCTAAAACACTATTATAGGGAGGAGAAAAAAAGGACTCAAGACAAAGATGTCTACTTTAAACAAGATCTGGAAATCAAAACAGTGGGAATTGAATCAGATCTCCCTCGAATGGCAATCTGAAACCCTATCCACACTTGGATCCATCAACACCACTCGGATCCCTCGGCCTTGACTCCTGCTTGTGTGACGCCACTAGTTACGGCGTGTGACATAACTCCGGCCTTGGCACAACCTTGCAGACCCGCTCGACTCCACCACTGAGCTCGCCCGACCTACTCGAGACCCCCAGTGCCAGTCCACGGCCTGTACCCGCAGCGCGACTTGGACACGGACTCCCTGAAACCCACTGCGGTATTCTTCTCTTTTTTTATTTCTTTTATCCGATTTCCCCCTATTTTTTATTGTTGTTTTATTTTTCATTTTTTTGGTTCGTTTGGTGCCTAAACCCTAATCTGGGATTCCCTTTTTTTCTTCTTTTTTCCGATTTCTTCATCCATTACTATTTTTATTTTATTATATTTTTATACCCACATCATTATCTACTTTTATCATATATTATACTATTAAAAGTCAAAAGTTAAACAAATTTAATAATATATTAAACTTATTCTATCAATACTTTTAAAAGTAAAAGTTATTATTAAATTCATTTACAAAACATGTATTTGTACTTATACTTATAATTTTAAAATTTTAATTGATAATTTGGAATGTGTTATAATAGAAATTATTATCCTACTTTTTGATTTTGAAACCTTAGAAAAAAAATGTTAATATTACACACACACACACATATATATATATGATTCAAGATAACAATAATTTTTATTAAAATACCGTTTATATATATGTGCAATTTTAAACATTCTATTAAAATGGTTATACATTTATAATTTTATTAAACAAATTTCAAAATATTAATAATGTTATGAAACTTTAATCAAAAATTTATAATCTAATAATTATGCATAAATCCCATATAATTATTCATATATTAAATTACATAATTTTCTGCAAGTATAGAGTACATATATACGTATCATATTTTTTAAAATATATAAAACCCATATAATAGATTAAGTAATTGTTCTTATAATTAAAACAATTCACTTTTAAAAACAATGGCGTTAAAATATTTTAAAGCAATAATTCTCAATGTCATATATAAAATTATAATATTAGTTTTATATAATTAAAATTCAAATCATGTTTACATGTGTTCGTGAGTGTGTGTGTGTGTGTTTATGTATATATATCATATTTGTAAAAAAATAAAAGTAGTTATTTTATTATAGTTATTATTTAAAATATTCTATTAAATAATTATTCGATAAGAATAAATTATGTTCGACAATAATAGTTATTTTTTTATTCTTTAATCAAAGCGATAAAATATTTACTTTGGAGTTTGTACTTTGTTTGGATAAAAAAATAAAACCTCAATACTACTAATACGCGAGAAACAAGTTTTTGGGGCATTACAACCACCCTCACTTCGGGTGTCACCATCGAGTGAAAGAATATAGCCGCACTTCAGTCACCCTTGTCTCTTTCATTCAAAAACAACTTAAAGCCCTCATTAATCATCATCCAAAAAGGTGATTTGGGAATCCATGTGATACAACCCTTCAAAAAAAACCTCAAATATTATCACAAACACTAGGGTTCCCTTACGAAGGAACTGGGAACAACTATACCATTCACTAAAATTTGGTGGTACTCAGTATACATTGACACCACCTCTAAGAATCTCCTATACTTCATATTCGGAGGTACTTGCACCGCCAGGCTAACCTCCCATGAGGTCACCCTTGATTTTCTGAAACTATCATCGTGTAACCACAACTTCAGTGGCACAATCCTCTATGCACATTCCCACTTAACCCCCAAGGCCAAACCTGTACCATGGAACACTCTAAGTCCCACTATCAAACTCCAAAACATCTACATGTGTGATACACACCCAAAACCACTAGAAACCCTGTCCAAACTATCTTATAGGTCGCCTTAAAGGTTGAATGATACCAACTCCTTAGACTGGAGTCACAACCAAGAGAATCCATTGGTCCTCTCTCCAAACCATTCGTATCATGACAAGAACAAAACAATGATCATGGATGGAACTCTCACTCCCGTTCTGATGCACATTATGCCTAGCACACCAAACAACCATTTACTCTTGGTTCCATACCAAGGTGTGCACATTCATCGACACTACGAGCAAAACATCCTCTCCAGGATTCAAAACACAACTCGTAAGGTATCTACTCACAAGGTCACCAAGACCCATGCACCATCCTTAGGGTCCATAAAGCACTCTGTACAGTCACGAACCATGTGAGTTTCTTCACTCACATTACCAAACAACGCCTCGCAAACCTAGGCCAAAACCCTACCAAGGCTTCCCTAAACACACCACCTAGGCTATATCATAACCAGAAAGGCCTCAAATTACAAATCCAAAGTCTCAAACTAGAGAAATCTCACTGCCCCAACCTACACATACAAGGGTCCAACTGACAACAAATAGGATGCCCACTATTGAACTCAATCATTCTCATTTTTAACTTATTGTTCACCCGATGCTTAGAAGAATGACCTATAGGATTTAACCACATATAGAAAAAGGTCCCACACTAGCAAACTTAAACAACCAATTCTTCATACTCTATCCCAATGGTCATCATCACACTTAGTACACCACCCTCTATCATACCTACTGTGGGTCATGGTCAACATGGAGGTAAAAAATTTACTTAATCACAAGTCCTCTGTCAACACATCTTCAAACAAATTTTTATTTTACAACATTCCATTTCCTCTCAGGCATATTTACCATTTCACAACATGTTAAAATAATCGTTTTAAATCATTTACACCTTTCATTAGGAAAAATCATTAACAATTTTACCATCATTATGCAACCATTTTTCTTTTAGACTCCAAAACAATCTTTACAATTTATCACAACACAAAATTTGAATCTGGTCACAACATTTCTTTATACATGATATTCCTTAACCATTCATTTTCATTCTTTTCATTCACCCACTTTCATTCCCATTATTAAGCATCATTTTCTTTATATTTATCAAGGAGTAAAATGAATTTTACTCTATACACCCCACACAGCCATCCCATGTGTGTTCTTATAATGATGCATGTCCTCCTCCAATGGCCCGAAGGCCTTCATTTTTTATTTATTTTGATAATCCACCATTTAAGGGGTGAGGTGGAACCCTTACAAGGCCCTTAGGAGTAGGTATTACATGGCCGGTAGGCCTTAGAGGAATTCATTTCCCATAGGCTTCAAACATTACATAGAACCCAGACTAACTACTTAGAACTACTCCACCCTAGCATATTCATCGTGAAATCAACTCTCCACCTTCGCATGGATGTTCAGCTAGGCTTTACCATGCATTCACAGGCTTGTCCCAATGGCAGGTGACATACCTTCTCATCTTGCAATCTGTTTAGCTTCTGTTATAGTGAAAGCTTCTTGCTCCTCCTCCTTCTAAAGCTTGTTCCTTGTAAGTTATCTGGTTTGCATCTGCACTTAAGGTGGGATGAAGGCCTTGAGGTGGCCCGAAGGCCTTACTGACCTGAAGTCCTGGGTGGCCCGAAGGCCTTAAAGGACTCGGGGACCAAATAGGTGGCCCGAATGCCCAAACGGGGGAATATTCCTAGCTGCTATAGTGCCAAAGAGTGCCTGCTACAGTCCCGCTACAGTGTTTGCTACATTCCTGCACAGTTCCTGCTACAGTACCTGCTATGGTACTGCTACAACACTCAAAAATTATCCTCCACCTAGATTTGATCCCGGGTCTCATGGATGCACTAAAGGAGTCCTCACCAACTAGGCTAATTCTCATGTGCAAATTATGTATGTCACCTATATCCTTAGGTGCCTAAAATGATGCATGAATGTACACCCCATGCCATTTCAGAAATGAGATAAATATCATAAATCAACTAATTCACACAACATGTTAATCACCCAATGATAAAATATCATTCAATTGTAACAACACACATAAAGAAAAATAATTCCTACCCAGGGTGACTTGGGTTTTTTCTCATACATGGGTTAGCTACTCCCACGCACAAGCTTATTACCAAGGCCCAACACATCCTAATATCCTTTATACCATTCACAAAATATTAATAAAGAGAAAATAACTCCTCTGATACCACTTTTTAATGTCCCCAACTCAAAATCCACTGAACCAGTGCTCTAAGATAGGTCATCACATGACCTCAAGTGTGCCTCCCCATACGCCAGAGTTTGTCGACTAGCGGAGAGGGTCTAATAAGTCACATGGAGAGACTATGCCCTCTTTACCAGAGTGAACCACAACAGAACATGGTATAAATATCGAAAATAATATGAACAACCAATAAACATGCATAACCAAATGTTTCCTCAAATGGGGTACAAACCATAAATCAAATACAACCATTCCATTACATACTAGTAGTGCAAGTGAATAAAACCAAAAAAAATAAAATGGCCAAAACTCTAAATGGTTTCCAACTCTAAGTCTGGTTCTGTCTACATGTACATCCTGAGCCTAACTCAACACCTTAGTGTAGGTCCTTTTCCCTTGTCCTAACCTGCAACCAAGAAATCTATTCATGTACCCAATAATGGCCCGAGTAGGGTGTGAGTACAAAACTCAATAGGCCACCACCAACGGTGTCTAAAAAATATCCAGTCAAATAGATAGTGCATGAAAGTATAAAATTAAAGGTGAGTAAAAAAGGGATATTTTGGGTGCAATTAGTTAACAAGGTTCATTTAATTCATGACTAGTATTTATCCCAATTCCATTCCTTATACCATTTTCACCACATAATCCATTTTAAACACATTCCCTTTGGGTTAGGCATATACATCATCTATACATGGGTCTAAGGCAATAAATCACAATGAATAGGGGAAATAAATCAATTCCCTATCTCACTAGGGATACACATATCACATCAAAACATTATCCTCACCACGAAGCCTCAGTCCGGGTGGAATGCAACTATTAGGGGAATATATACTCTGTCCCCTTCCCTAACCAATGCATTTTGGGGTGGAATTTATAGCCTCAGTCTAACTCGACCCATGGGCATAGAACCTCAAGTAAATACCCCATTCTACAAATCCTTGTGTACATGATTATTTATCAAGTCACCACAACCATACCATAACACAACCAAGCATATTCAATTCCATTATAATTCACCACACCTAACAAACAACATGGGGATTAATACTATACCATAACCCATTAACACATTTACCAATTACAAATCATTTCCATTTATCCAAATTTCCATTTTCATACCTTAACCCCTTAAGTGTATTCAATAACCCCTATGTCTTATCCAAATTCATCAATGATGATACATTTACCCATTTATCCCATTTATCATTTCATAAGAATTCATCCACTTATTAATTTCAAATACATTTCTCATATCTCATAACCCAACCACTTATTACATTGAACCATTAGGTGTGTCACAATTCCCATGTATTAACTCATTCAACATATTCACCCATTCCCTTAACACATCTCATTAACATACTCCTCATTTCCCATTCCATCATCCAATTATAAGTTCACCATTTAATATGAATTAATCCCCTTGGGAATTTCTAACCAAAATTCATTAAATAATCGACATAATCTCTTTCAACCCAATTACCCATTTTCATGTCATTCCAATACAACCTTATTCCCTTATCACCATAGGAATAGTTATCATCATTCCATTTAAAACTTAATCATTCATCAAAACATGTTCTACATGGGTTCCACATTATTATTTGGAAATCATTCACTTAACCCTTCAACGCTCTAGGTCCGGAAATGCCGGTGCACTCCATGGGTGGCCCTAAAATGGTCAAGTACTCCTCTACAAATCCCATGAGGATCATGAGGGTTTCAATTTGGTCACATAGACACCCATTTTTATCAAACACTTAAATGGAACCAAGAACACAAAAAGGAGAAAACAAGAATACCAACTTCCATGCACAAATCAAAAATAAAACTATGGGATAATACTTATAGACCACCTACCTCATATCTATTGATGAACACACTCTCAATCATGGCCTTATATCCAGATTCAAGCACCCCTTGAAGCCTCAACCTAAATCTCACAAGAAAGCAAAGGTTTTAGAGATTCGTATGGAGATGGGATAAAGATGATAACCTTAATCGAAAAGAGTAATCAAGGAGGAGGTTAGACTTACCTGAGGCTTCGATCTGTAACCAACGGCCCTCTAAATGGAAAAGAATCGAAGGAGAACCACCCTTGGTAATCTTGGTTTTTCCAAGCTCATTATTAGGGTTTCAGGGGATGAAATTGAGGAGAAACATGAGTTGGGGTTTAAAATCCTGGGATGGAATTTTTGTAAATTGTACAACTTTTCTGGGTTTCCAGTTTACCCACACGGTTTTCCAAACCGTACATAAACCGTGCAGAAGATACTACCTGAAAATCACCACCTTTTCATGGTTTCCTAGGAATTCCGCACAGTTTTCCAAACTGTGTACAAACCATGTGTATTTCTACTGCCTACATGGTATCCCCTCGCACGGTTTTCCAAACCATGGGAAAACTGTGCAGATTGCCCAGAATACCCATTTTTTCCCTTTTTAATGTCCTGAACCGTTGGAACACCCCCGATCCTTCTCAGGGACTTTGTAAAAAACTTATATATCCAAAAGTAATAGTCCCAAGACAAAACTTAAACAAAAAAATACTTAAATAAAATCCAGTACCTTATGCAACACCTAAATACCATGTTTATGTTGGGTGCCTATGCTTTCATCGGGTCCCAATTGTTATAGTAGCACTGCCTCCCCTATCTCTAATTGGCATAGAGGTGAACCAAAATACCATATGTAAAGGGAATCATGTGGATCCATATGAATCATTTTCTAAAAGTTTTTATTGTAGGAGAACTAAAAAAGAGTTGGGCCTCATATGGATCCATCTGAATCATTTCCTAAAAGATGGTATTGTAGGAGAACTCAAAAAAGGGTATATTATTTTCCCATGAAACTCTAAAATAAAGGATACATGCATGAATCATGTCATCTAGCACCTGCATCGTCCACTCAGACTACCCATTGGTATGAGGTTGATAAGTTGTACTCAAGAGAACCTATGAACTGAAAGTCTTCTTCAAACCTTTATAGAAATATGAGTTAAAGCAGTTATCTCAGTCTAAAATGATATAATAGGGTACACCATGAATTCACACTATCTCTCAGATATAAATCCTCTATAGATCATCAACAGAGAAGGTATCCTGAATAGGGAGGATGTGTGTGACCTTGGTTATCCTATTGATGATCACTCATACTACATCACTACCTCAAGGGGATCTCTTCAAGATAGTTATGATTTATAGGGTGAAATCATTCCATTTCCACTCAAAAATGGATAGAGGTTGTGGGATCCTAGTTATTCGCTGGTGTTCTACCTTCACCTACTGACTGGTGGAGAACCAAGTGATAAATCCTATAATTTTCATCTTCATACCTGGCTAAAAATACTGATGACAAATGTCTTGGTACATTTTGGTAAGACCAAGATGAACTTCCCAAAAAGAGGCATGAGATTCTTACATAAACTCTTCCTGTATCTCATAAGGAACCAAGACACACCCATGGAAGATTATGGTCTCATTCTCATCAACAAACCAACCATGTGGTGGGTTATCACATAAAACACTCTCCCTTAGGATTAGGCGCTTGAAATATGATAACTACCTCATCTAGAACAACCCCACAAGGGAGTATTTCACTATTAGAGCTGCTAAAATAGGTTTTCCGTGTTGTTCATGAACCTCCAGGTGCACCTTATAAAACAAATACATCAACTACCACTCACTACTAGCCTCTTAAATAGCCTTTAAATGAATATTCTGGAAAAAAGGATCATCCATGACATTTCCCTTACTAGGGGTATAAGAAATCTCAAATCTGAATGACTTTAGGTATTCAACCCATATGCACTATCTTAGATTCTAGTCCTAATGTGTGGAGATGTATTTGAGAATTTTTTGATCTGTGTAAATAACAAACCACTCACCCAAAAATAATGCCTCCAATAGTGTAAATCAAGGACCATGGAAGCTAGCTCGAGGTCATGTGTAGGTTAGTTCCTATAATAAGGTTTTATATGGTGGGACCCGTATGCTACAAAATGATCACCCTACATCAGAAATGCTCCCAAACTGATCCCTGAAGCATCATAGTAAATAGTATATCCTCTTCCTATCTCTAGAGGAATTAGGATCGACATTGAATTAAATCCTCATTTTAACTCCTTAAAAGCTACATCACAAGCTTCAAACCCTTCAAATTTCACACCCTTCTTTTTCAAAACCATAATAGGTTCTTTTAGGCATGATAAATCTTGAAAAAAATTCCAATAATATCCAAATAGTTCAAATAAACTACTTATATCAAACACATTCTTGGGATGCTCTCAGGAAACCACAACACTCACCTTCTATGGGTCACAAATATTTCTTCCTCTAAAATGATATGACCTAATAAGTGAACCTTACTAATCCAAAAGTTGTATTTTCTAATCATCACATAAATTTTTTGATCTCTTAGTGTATTCAACATGATATCAAGATGGTTGGAACCGTCGTGTATAGTGAGATAATCACTAAGATGTCATAAATGAAGACTATCACAAAGTAATCAATATAAAGGTGGAAAACATTGATTCGTCAAATCTATAAATATTTAAGGCGCATTTGTAAGGCTGAACAATATAAATAGATAATTTTACAATACATACCTACTTAGAAACTTTTTAAATGTTATATCTAATGGTCTCTCATGAACTAGATGATAGCCCAACCTCAAATTGATCTCGGAGAAAACTATCAATCCTTGTAGCTAGTGGAAGAGGTCATCTATACGAGGCATTGGATATTTTTTTCTTCACAGTAATCTAGTTCATTCAGTGGTAATCCACACACAATCTAAGGGTACCATATTACTTCTTGGTGAAAAGGATAGGTGAACACCATGGAGATGTGCTAGTTCAGATAAGACTCTTTACATCTAGATCTTCAAGCTGCTTCTTGAGTTCTTGTAGCTTTGTAGGTTTCATCCTATAAGGAGTAATGGACACTGGTGTCACACACTTTATGGTGAACTCAACCTCTCTCTTAATAGGTAATCTAGATAAATCATCAGGGAAGATGTCCCTGAAATTATCCACCATGGGAGGGAATTCCACAAGCTATATTCCTTAATTTCTCATAAGGAGACTCACCATCTAGGTTTTTACCCCACCTAAATTAGTACACTTGGGTATAGACAAACATTCCTAGATATACCATTTTCCCTTATGGATATACATTCTACCCTTGGGTGATATAAACATTACTTGGTGGTGATATAAATCCACCTGGGCTTGATAAGGCACAAGCTATTCCATACCGAGAATGATGTAAAAATAGGTCATCTCAAGGATGAAGAAACTCCATAAGAAATAGTACCCACCTATCTCAAGGGGAAATCATTAAACTGGCTTATATTCTCTGATCTGAATCCTAGTGCTATATCCAGAGTCATCATGCCATGGGATAATTCTATCTCTAGGCCCAGACTTCCCATCATTGCAGTAGATAGAAAAGAGTGTGATGCACCTGTATTAAAATGGATAGAAACTAAGGTAAAGGATGAAGAAATAGAAACTCATATATTATAAGTTATCAGACTCTATTCCTTGGGTGGAGGTTTCATAACATAGAAACAACTTGAACCACGGCCCTGAGATACTTCCTAACAAGCCTGAGCAGGTCCACTCTGGTGACATTGAACCTCTGAATCCTGACTACATCGGCCATGGCCACCACCACATTATCATCATTAGTCGATAGAATGCTATCTCCCAACCTGATGTGGAGTCACAGATCTATTAACTGATAGTGTTTTTGGTATGGATCCTCTCTCGCTAGATGATAGAGAAAAATATTAGCAAAAGTACTGAAGGTGACCCATCCTGCTACAAGCTCGGCACTTTATCAGGTTCCTTATGAACTATGGATTTTTTGGCCTAGATTTCCACACTAGTGACACACCACATGACTATCTGTCCAAGTCACTTGGCTAGAACTGCACCCATTTGCACCCTCGAAATGGAACTTCCTACTATTAGAAGAGTCATCTCCCTACCTCAGAACTAAATCGCCATGGCTCACACTTCCAGTTTCTCTGAGGTTCCCTTCTATAATAAGGTCATGGTTCACTATCTCTACAAGGGTAGACAACCTAAAGATGTTCACCTATGATTGTAAAACATACACAAGACCATCCTCAAATTTCCTAGTAGGCGTTAACTCATCACAATTCAATGTTATAAAAAAAATTCTAGAGCTCAGTGAAGTAAGAATAATACTCAAGAACAGTCATAATACCCTTATGGAGATGCATAAATTCCCTGGCATGGTCTTCTATCAGATTTTATAGAAATAAATGATCATAGAAGGTTGTCTGTAATTCCACCCAGACCATAGCCCAATGAAACTCAGCCTAAGAGATAATGTCCCACAAGTACTTGGAGGAATCACATAACATGTAGGTAGTGATCTTGACCCTCCACTCTCTATGTTTCTCAAGATGTTCAAAGATCAACACTGTAGATTTTAACCAAGACTCAGTAACATAAAGTCTTCCATACCTAGAGAAGGTGGGAGGATACTACTGCTGGAAATCTCGGGTAAGATCTGTCATAGTATGGGTAGGCTAGGAAGCACCCTAAACAGGCTTCATAAACTGGATGAAAAATTCATGGAACTAAGCATCAACACCCAGTGGAAGATTAGAAGGGGTGCCTCAAGTGGCACTATAAGAGGAACTTTGGGTGGCTCAGGGTCCACCACCTTCAGAGCATGTGCTTCACCACTTTCCTGGAATACAATACAAGGAATTTATGGTGGAATGTCTCTAAAATTTTCAAGTACACTCCTTAAATATGATTTATAACCAATAAGAAAATAAGATACCAGAAAATACATGATCATGCCTTTCTAAAAATAGTTCACTCCTCTCTTCCTACTCCTGGAGCTAGGTCTTGGTGATTAGGAGACACAGATAGATCATAGGAGACACATCTTGATTCCCAATACTAAGGTTGGGTCAAGGTCAAGGTCTCTTTTTACACATATAATAATTCTATTTCATTTTAAAGATCACATTCATTCTAATTTCACATTAATTTGTGTATTTAAATCCCCTTAAATGGTTGAATTAGAGGGATCACCATTTCCAATTTATAAGGGCCCACGCACCTCATAAATTGAAATGTGGAATCCACTTAATCCTAACCATAACATGTTCTAGCTCATGCGACCAATGTTCCATGGCTCAATGTTCTATAACCAACTACTTAAGGTGTCTGCTTTAACTAATGAAAGAAAACACTATTAGATTAAGGCGGTCACTTTAAGTGTTGTTATGTTTTCTCATTATTTAGAGAATGTTAACACAATTCCATATATAATAGTCAAGGCACTATGACAAGAACATGCATCACATGAAATGAACACATAAAAGTAAACATGGAACAAAGAAAAATGTAAAGAGTTCTGTTAGCTATAATAATGAAGTGGGTGTCACTTTATTCTAAAAGGGTTTAGGATATACTAGTAAAGTGGTAATGTAAATAGTTATATTATTTATAAAGTATTTCAAGAAAAATTTTGATGGAAAGGGTTCCAAGGATAATGATGATGTACTTAAAAAGGTTTGTAAGTAGACAATAGAAGATAACAATATAGAATTTGATGTTTTGAAGTTTACGGGTTTGAATATTGGTTCACAAGTTTAACTTAAGGAATATGATACCTAAGTATCACCATAATTCAATCTAACTTTATTAATAAAATTTTACTCACTAAGAGGTTAGTGGGATTATTTTATCAAGGATGTGATAGGAATTACATATGGATGTAATGTTAAAAATCCATTACTGTAGAAACTGCATGAGGGTTAAATTATATATCTATATTATATTGGTTATAATAGTTGTGAAAACGTCATATATTTATAATAAAGAAAATCTCTATTTACCATTCATTCATGTGTGTTGTATTTTATTTTACATGAGTAGTATAATGATAAATATCCCCTCAAAGTAAAAAAACATTGAGTTCTCCATAATCGATGAGCATCACAGAGTATTATGGGTTGAGATGATTTGTAAATGTTATCTTGAATAGATTCTTATATCAATTATAAAGGGTTGTATATGAGATATGAAGAATATATTCATGAGGTAATAAGTAGAGACTTATTAATTATACCAGTCCATGAAATTATATATCATGTAATTTCATACTGGCAAAGATATACTTAGGGGTGTATGCTTATTATCAATCCTTTTTACTTGAGGTTTGTGAGATACCTAGAATGAAAACCTTCATACTTTGATACCCTACTTACACAAATCAATATATTAACTTAGCTAATGCTTGGTAATTTGGGTATCTTGTTCATCATGTCATCATTTTGATTACAACCAATATGGGATTTATCCACTTGTATGACCATAAAATACATTTGTCCCATGATTTTATTGAATTGGGGAAATAAATGGCCATGCTTAGTTGAGTTACATGTGATTTTTTAAATTAATTTGATGAGGGGAATGAGATGATCTCATCTATTAGATGAGTGAAGTGTGATTTATTCAGCAAATTGGTCAATATATTTCTGAAAATAAAGAAATGATGAGTTGGCTATACTAAATTGACATGTTCCATGTCTATTTGTCACCATATATCATGGAAAAAGGATTATATAGGTATAAATATGATGCATATGATTCATATTATGGTGGAAATTTTTTTATAGAGATATGAGTATGTTTGATAGAGATCACACTTGACCCCTTAGTTACTTGACTAGTACTGATGCTTTTCTATAGTATGCACTTTTATTACATATATGAAAGTGGTATTTCATAGTTATTGTAATCACTACTAAGGTCTGTAGGTTCACATAGTTAAGCCCTTGGATAAGGATAAAATTTTGA
Organism: Viscum album; assembly: GCA_963277665.1. NCBI lineage: Eukaryota > Viridiplantae > Streptophyta > Magnoliopsida > Santalales > Viscaceae > Viscum > Viscum album. The sequence continues at coordinate 1,835,483,593 of OY728160.1, read as the reverse complement.
ACAAAGTGTTTGTCTAAAATGAATAGATTTTGATGAAAACCCATATCCAAAATAGTTTGGATTGATTCATAAAAAGTTGTGAAGTTTTTCATAAATTAATTTTGAGATTTTAGTTTAGTTGGTATATTTTTTGATGTTCACTAAAATATTCATGCATGAGATACATGTAAATATGCATATGATTCATTAAATATATACATATAATTTATTATATTATATATATATACATTTAATAAATTAATATGATGCTTGTATTTTTCATGATTTGATTCATTAATATAATATATATATATATATATTATTTATTTCTCCTAAATGGTTTATTCATCAGTTACAATCCATTATGAAATGATTAATTGTTTTTAATTTATTTATTATAATGAATTCAATGAATAAATACCCCAGCAGTCAGAATCACATTATATATGTTATGAAAGGGAGATTCCTCAGGCTTCATATATATAAGAGGATGAGATCCTCTTCTATTGGGTGTGGTATGTGTATGAGCCTCCTCTTAATATCTCTTATTCTCAAGAAATGTTCATCTCACATGAGAAGGCACTAGAACCCCTTAATTTTCATAGGTGTCCTCATGAAGCATTCATACATCCATTGGTCAGTATACTCCCTTTGAGGTATAGTGATTTTGTTCACTTATCCACATGATCTTCTTCAAACATACTCCATGTAATGAAGATCAAAACTATTATTGGTCATTAATTAAAAGTACTCAATTTTATAATATTATTTACACATTAATCTTGTGAAGATAGATTTCCTATGTTTTTGGTTGCCTTCCTCTATATATGTCATTTTATGATTATATGAAACCCGTAAATAATTATGTATGTAATGTGTTCGTCTCCTCTATTGGTATCAGTGAAATTTTTAGTTTTTTTTTTGAAACTGTGATGAGGATACTTTAGTGAGAACCGTTAGGATAAGAATTAGTATAGGAGAAAATACTAAATTATGTTAATGAAAGGAGTGTGGTTTTCCAAGTAAATAAATCAATTTCTATATGATGGAAAGTGGATGTAGTTGTGGAATAAATTCACCTAGGGGTAACAACTTTGAATGGGTGGATTAGGTATTAACACAATCATCATCAGTACGTAATGAGTGGGTCTAAGACTACACGTTATGCTCGACACTCCTCAGGGATATTCTTGGGTTAATTATAATTTTATTTATAAATAATTATTAATTATTTGAATAGATAATAACTTTGTATGACCAAGGTTAAACCTAATTTATCGTATATTGAAAAGAATGTGTCATGATTTAGACATCCTATTGATTATTTTTCATGATTATATGATTTCCCACTATGATTATTATTGCATAAATTATTCTTGTTGGTTTTAGTAAATGGATGGAACCATAAGGTACCATTTTAATATTTAATATGATGGAGAATGCAATTATTTTCCTCCTAAGAAACCGAATATTATGGAATCTATAATGAAAAATCTCATTGTTATGCTTATGAATTTTTTTCAATCCATGAATCTTGTTGGGCTCCCAAATGATCAAAGGAGGGAATGACATTATATTGAGTCCTTCATGAGGAAACATCCACCTTATTTTATTTGTTCTGTTAATTCACTAATTTTTTAGAAATGTATCATTATCAATAAAAATATATTTTTTGTTCTCCAATGCTTGGAATATGAAAAATATATTTTTATTGTTTATCATTTGGAAGGAGAATAAAATTAATGGTTGAATCTTATGAAGAAAACAATGCAATAGGAATAAATTAACTCTATAGAGTGGGATGAATTTATAAGGTTATTTTTCAACAATTAATTTCCTCATTTTCTTCATATGAAAATGGATAATGAATTATTTTAGCTAAAGAAGAAGGATTATGGATATATTATTACCTATGAGGAAAACATTAGATGGCTTGGGAGGTATTATTATAGTATTATCATTCATCCTAAAAGAAATATTTATTGATTTTTTTATGGATCTAAACAAATTATCTGAAGGGAATTATTTATAAGAGACTTTGTTAGTTATAAATAAATTTTTTAATTTTCTCTCAAGGTAGAAATGGAGTTCAGATTCACCCAACAATATCATAGTTTTTATAATAAAATAAATATATTATTTAAGGAAATTATAATAATAAAAACAATAGAGGGAATAATATGAGTCTTCCTTTATGAAAAAATTGTGGAAAGAGGCATGGAGGAAATTGTCTTAAGGGGACTAGTAAATTCTTTAGGTGTGGAAAGGACGATCATCAGGAAATCTAATGTCTAAGTGGTAGGAAGAAGTTACCTAATCATTGGAATGGAGAGAATGATACAAATAATGTACCACCTATACTTAAGTGTTTCAAATAAAATAAGTATGGGAATTATTCTCTCCAGTGCACAAATCTTAGGGTTAATAGAGATGATTGAATTCATCAAACTCATAAGCCCAAAGACAAAGATAAATATTCTATGATCACTATTGTTGATATGGGTTATGAGAAAAAAGTGGTGAAAGGTACACTTATCATACACTCTATAACTGTTAATGTCTTATTTGATTCTAGATTTACCAACTCTAGTATATATAAATCACTTGTTATGGTTTTCACATTACCACTATAACAATAAGATGTTTAATTAGAAGTGAAAACTTATAATGGTATGATGATCACATCTGAAGTCTTTGATTCTTCTCCAATTGAAGTTTATGGGTATGTGTTTACTACTAATTTTTTTATTCTCACTCTAGTTGAATTTGATGTCATTTTTAGAATGTATTGACTTTATTTAGATCCCATATCAGCTTCTGAGGAAGGGAAGTCACATTTGATATTCTAAATCAACCTAGGATCATCTATTGGTTCAATTATAAATATGAACTTCTGAAGGAAATTACATCCAAGTTATGGGAATTGATTCATATTCAAATTTGGTATTTATCTCATATGGTTTGGGAGAAACTCAACATCTAATATATACCTATTGTACGGGATTTTTTTCATGTATTCCTGAAATGGATTCCTAGTCTTCCTATGAATCATGAAGTTGAGTTTTAAATATAACCTCTTCATGGTGATACACCAATTTTAATGAATCTATATATAATGGACCTAATTGATTTGCTATAATTAAAGAATAAACTCTAGGATAATATTTATAAGGTATTAATTTGTCCAATTATGGCACCATGGGGTTCAGCTATCCTTTTTATTAATAATAAAGATGTATCAGTGAAACTCTACATTTACTATCAGGAACTTAATAGGATCATGATCAAGAATAAGTATCATCTACCCTATATTGTATATTTTTTTGATTAATTGTGAGGAACTTATTACTTCTCAAAGATTGACCTTCATTATGGATATTATCAATTGAGGGTCAATAGTGAATACATACACAAGTCATCCTTCCATATGAGGTATGGAAACTATGAATTTATAGAGATTCCATTTATTATTACTAATTATCCCACTATATTTATGGATTTAATTAATATATTCACTAGAGATTACCTTGATAAGTTTTTGATAATATTTACATATAATATTTTTATATATTCCAAGAGTATCTAGGAGCATGAAGATTAATTGATAATTTTACTGAAGACCATAAGGAAAGATAATTTGTATGAAAAAATTACCAAGTACAAATTTTGGATAAATAAAGTTTCATTTTTAGGTCATATGATCTCAAGGAAGGGTATATCGGTAGATCAATCAAAGGCAGAGGATATTGAACATTGGCCTAGACCAACCACAATTACTAAGATCCATAGTTTTCTTGGTTTTTTGAGATATTATTTATGCTTTGTGAATAATTTATCATGGAAATATAATCCACTCACCATGTTAACTTGGAATGGAGTCAAGATACTTTAGACTAATGAATGTGATGAAAATTTCAAGAGACTAGAGAGAATGTTTTTAAGTGAACATATTATCATATTACCCTACTCTAGAGAAGGGTTTATGAATTAAAATGATGCATCAAAAAAGGTCTTGGGATGTATTCTTATATACAATGATATAGTGATTAATTATGCCTCACACTAATTGAATGTTCATGAGAAAAATTACCCAAATAATTATTTTAGTTTTCTATGATAATATTAACAATAAATATATAGAGGAGTTATATTTATGGATAAATTTGTGAAATATATACTGATAATAAAATTTTAAAGTAGATATTCAACCATAAAGAGTTGAATATGCGCCAGATAAGGTGTTCAAGTTTATAAAAAATTATAACTGCTCAATACATTACAACCCTGGTAAAGTGAACAAGGTGGATAAGGCTTTGAGTTAAAAGTATCATAATAAAATATCTATGATGAGGATAAATAAGATACAATATTTATGTATTTTTAATGGATGGACCATAAAATCTTGAATAAAGGGAAGAAATATTATCTTACTTAAATGAGTGTTCAATAATCTACCCATGTGATGATTAAAGAGGCATGAAAGGAATATGTAGAGCTATTAAAGAAGTTAATAAATTTTCTTTTGTTCAACATTGATTGTGATGGAATGAAAATATTCAGGAACCAAGTATGTATCCCATCAATACCAAACTTCAAGAAGTATTTTTTCGAATAATCTCATCGCTCGTCATTATCTATTCATCATAGAATTATAGAGAGATATAAAGGATTAAAAGAGTATTTATAGTGGGATAACATGAAGAGATATATTTAATAGTATGTATCTTAGTTATTTATATGTAAAAAATTTAAGTATGAGATATAGAAGTCTAATGTAATGTTACAACCATTATCCATACCAAAATGAACATGGGAAAATATCACCATGGATTTAATCATTGGAACCCCCAAAACATATAAAGGACATAATTCTATTTAGGTTATAGTAAAAAAACTTATGAATCCATAATATTTCATTAATATCATAGAATATTTCCCTATAATCATCCTTCTATGAAATATATCAAGGATGTTGTGAGGTTTTATGGAGTTCCACATTCTATTGTATCTGATCAAAATTTGAGGTTTACCTCAAATTTCTAGTGATGTCTTTAGTAAAATAAGGATACATGGTTTTGTTTTAGTAATAACTATCATCCTTAGAGAGATGGTCAATATGAGAGGACTATTCAATCAATAAAGGATATGTTGAGGTCTTATTCTCTGGATTTCAAAGGTGGTTGGAACCAACGCCTTCCTCTAGTTGAGTTTTATTATAACAATAACTTTCACTCGAGAATTTATATAGATCCTTATAAAACCCTCTATGTAAATAAGTGAATAAATCCAACATGTTGGGATTAATTTTTATGAATAAATATATTGGGAGCTGAGCTATCTGGGAAATGGAAGAGAACGTTAGAGTCATTCGGTAGCACATCAATGCAGCTCAAAGTCGATAAAGAGTTATACTGATAATCGTTGGTGAGATATAGAATTTGAAGTTAGAGAGAAGTTATTCCTATGAAATTCTATATGGAATAATGTTATGACATTTTGAAAAAAGGGAAATTTTATCCCTAGATATATCATCCCTTTAAAGAGTCTTCATCAGATCATGATGGTTGCTTATCACTTGGGGCTTCCACTGAACCTATCCCAAGTTCATGATGATTTCCTTGTATTTATTTTTAGGAAGAGCATAAATGATCCTTCACAGGTACTGAATTCAAAGTTTATACCACTGTACCATTATCTTTCTTATGAAGAGAAATTAGTAGAAATCTTGGATCATAGAGATAAATTACAATGTAACAAGACTACTCACCCACCTAAAGTCCTCTAGAGAAAGAAAAAAATTAAAGTAAGATACATGGGAACTTGAGGATATGATGTAGTAGAGATTTCCTCATTTATTTTTATTGGAGTGATATAATTTAAAGGTTGAAATTAATTTTAAGGGGTCATAATGAAACACCAAAATATTTTATATGTATTTCTTTTGAAATAAACTTGAAGTATTTGATAACTTTCTTTACACACAACACAAATTCTAAATAAATCATAATATAGTATACCTTTATAACCTAGGTATTAGATTGGTTCATATTAATAGGATTAAAAATTTTATTAAATATATTTATAATGTTTTAGGATGATAAAAATCTATTTATAAGAACTCAATTTTAATAAAATCATTTAATGATTAAAAGACCAATTTTTTGAAGAAATGTATTTTTCTACATGTTATGTATTTTTATCTAAAAATGTATATTGATCACTATTTAAAAATTATTTCAATAAAATATATTTATAATTTATATGAAAAAATTAATAATCATCCATAAATTAGTTGTCTAAATGTTAAGAAAGAAGATAAAATAATATAAAGATAAAAGAGTTATTTTTCATAAAACTATTTTTATGTGAGTAAACTGTTATTATCAAAATAAATTATAGATTAAGGGTTTTAAATAAATTTATAGATTATATATTCAATAAAATATTTTAACATTTATTTTATATTTTTTAATATTCAAGGAGTGAAAATAAATTCAATTTTATGCTTTAAAATGTATTTTTTCTAAAATGGGGTTTCATTACAATTTTTTTGCTTATTTTAAAATCATTTTTTTCCACATATAGAAATTTAATTTCATAAAATTGAATCCATATTTGGAATAATCATGTTTGAATTTTTTTTAATGAGTAATATTTTATGTTTTTCATAATGAATATTAAAAACAGTAAAAATGTGTTACCGTGATTAAGGTTAAAATGGGATTACTGGGGGTTAAACTAAGAGATAAGAGTATGAATGACACATAAACTTATATAATTATTATTTTTTTGATATATTTAAACCATATATTATCATAACATTTAATAATTTTCTATTTTTTGTCACTTTAACAATAAAATGACTTTATATTATTTAAATTTTTTAAGTAATTACATGTGCGTCCTCTCCCTCACTTATAATAGGGAACCTATTCTCCTCCCTTATTCATGAATTTTTATCCTTTTATATCAACAAATACCAACCTAAAAACTATACTATATTCCTTAAATTATTCTTATATTTCCTTTTCTTCTCCTAGGACCATTCATTCAAAGATTAAGGTGTAGCCAAAGGAGGTCTCTCAAAGAAGAGGTATAAATATTAACTGAGCTCCTTCAAATTTATTTCTTATTACAAATTTTATAAACCTATTTCATCCATATTAACATGATTAATATATTATAATAAATATTTTATCATGTTATTATGATTATGGTACAATCATTTTCCACCTCCATTCTATCAAATGGAAAATGAAGGTATCGTTCATGCGTACTTGTGGACTACCGCCACCACATAGAGATGTGATTTTTTTTCATCACCCCCTCACATTAATGTATATTTTATGGATTTAATAAAAATGTATGATATTTATTATATAATTATTATTTTTTAATGATAAATATTTTTTATTTTTTCCTTGTTTTCAATAAAAAATAAAAGAAATATTTATGCATATGTACAGAGTAGCATCCCCAAGAATGGTGTAATTCATGTTTCAATATCTACCTTTTATGTATAGTTATAAATATATATTTAATGAATATATGTGATATTTATATCATGATTGAAATTTTTTATATGATTTAATTATGATCATGATGCAAGGACGGTAATAGATGAATCGAAATATATGTGAAAAATGAGACGGTTTTCACCTAGAACATTGATTTTAATAAATAATTTTTAATAAACAGGTGATAATATTTTATAAGTAAACCATGTATGGTATTATAATAATTAATAATATTATTTTATAAAATTAAAATAAATTTAATTTTATTATTCAAGAGTTTATATCACTTATGAAGTAAGTTGAACTTGATGTAAGGGTTTTATGTTAAAATATCACTTTTTATTGAGATTATTTATACTTAAATTTTCCAAAGATAAAATTATATGATATATATCTCAAAATTCCTATATAATTCCATTTTTAATTATTATTTCTATAAATAAAAAAAATTCCTTTCATTTCACTCTATCCATGCAGTCAAAGGAATGAAATAATATTTTTAAGGAAAACTAACTTTGTTTTCTATTCACCTAGGATTATTTCCTTCCATGTCCATGTTTTATTTAAAATGATTTCATGTTTTTTTTACTGTTATAAAATTATTAATAAAAGTTTCATTGACCCATGTTCTACTTTATATAAAAAAATTAAAGGAACCTTCTTGTCTTTTTCTGAATGGGTTACTTTTTACCAAAGGTGTGAACAAATTTATCATTTAAACATATACTACACGAATAGATTTTCCAACCATAATGACTAATCTTTTCTTTAAAGTTTAATTTAATAGTTCTAATAGTTAATTTTTTAGAAAAATATTTTCCTAATATTATATGAATTTTTATATTTTAAATAAGTGATTTCAAAATAAAAAAGAGTATTTTTCTCAAGAAATGGTTTGGTGATCTTTTAAAGTTATTTTTATCTATAGAGACATCCATTAATGATACTTATAATTCACTAAGGATATGATCCAATGATACCATATTTATTCTTTATATGGATTTTTTTACGATGATGACATGTTGCTGAAACCCATTTTCTTTTCCCCAGGTTAAGATGTGATGAAATGATAAAAGTTTTTATAATCTTATGGCATTCATATGAATTGATAATGATTATGTAATGGGTGGGTCTATTATATATATCCAATTCATTGGGTAATGATTAATGTTTTATGAGATCGAAGCATACTTGGGAGGTTATCCCAAGCCCAAAATAGGGTACACTGGTGGTTTTCACAAGCCCAAGAAGGGTATACAGGTGGTTATCACAAGCACAGATAAGGTGAACGGGTTGTTAGCCCACACCTAACATGTGATGAATGTATTGTTGGGAAGAATTAGAATATTTTTTCTATGATTATGATTATTCCACAATTTATTCAACTATTTTATGATAATATCTTATGTAAATTATATGCTCTCATGGATCCTATTCAATTATTATTTTAATATTCATCTCTTATGAATGACCAAGCTTTATTCCATCACTCATGATTATGATCTATGAATTTTTTGGTATAATTTTTAAATATTAATCTCTTATTATTATTATGTTATTCTCATGTTATAATTACAAATGTTCATTGATTTATATCTCCCTTATTTACCCTTACAGTACATCTGAGCTCTTCCTTTATTATTTTTTCTTTTCCCTAGGGTCTGAAGAAATTTTTTTAAGTATGATATGTCTAATAAGGCTAGTCATTGTAAAGAAATTAGTGGGGGATTATATAGATATTTTATGTATCAGTTGTTTATGTATCCAAGTTTACAAATACACTAAGCCTTTATGGTTCTTGTGTGTATTTTAGTGATATATAATGAACATTATTCTAATAAGATGTAATAACAATGTATGTAATGTTTAGGTCACCTCATATTTACTTTATTTTTTTCAATTTATATTATTATAACTTGATATGTATTTTTTTTGGAAGATTTATGTATGTTGACATGAATGAGTTAGATCATTTTTATTGGTTGTGAATCATTTATTTTTTAATTTATTTAGTTATTCTTATTTGTTGTCTTTGGATATCCAATGTACGGACAGTCTATGTTAGGATTTTGGTAAAAGATGTGATGTTTTTTAATTCTAATTTTACAGAAAATCATTTCTAATAGTGTCTCATTAAATCCCAAGCTTTATTTGTCAGCCTGTGGATATCGGGAACACCCTTAGAGCCTTATGGCAATCCTGGTTAGGTGACGTGTCAATCCATCCTGGGATGATTCATTACAACCACCCTAAAAAATGATTAATGTGAAAGCCTCCTACATACCCAATATATATTCCCAATATTGTTCATGTAGGGATACATATACTATTTCCTATAAAAGATAATTAAAACAAGGTGAATTTTAATTCAAATACTTTAGTGAATATAATAAGGAACTAAATTTATCTCATTAGAAATTAACTTTTCAACATATTTAGAGCCATTATCCTCTTCATCATCTATTTATACCTTGACCTATTTAGGTTATTAATCCTATTACCCCTCCTCCAAGTCCTTTTATAGGAGCATCATATCCTAACTAGTATAGTTTTTTTTATTTTCACATGAGTGGATCATTGCCTCCAAGTCCTAGATATAGGTTCTAATATCAGTAGGATTGGTATCAAACTTTATACTTGCATGATCTATAGAAAAAATGATCCCCAGGAGATCAAACCTAATATAAAGGATGATCCAAATCTCCTTGAGAGATAAATATCACAAAGTGTCTAACTTTTTCCATCTCACTAGAAATTCCACACTATCAAGAATTTTTTACTAAGTTAACAGTTCATGAAACCTTTGAAATTTTCAAGTTCACTCTTCCTTTCAATTCATTGGCCTTATAAACATTCACTATCACATTTTTCATCCACCCTAACTATCGGTCACTCTATGGAATATTATTATATCAAAATAAGGTAACTCATTTACCCAAATAACTAACTCCTTTAATATCCCTTTTATGAAAAGATTAGATCCAGGTATTAACATATATAGAAAATAATTTAGTTAAAATATTGATGAATGGTAATGTGATCTAGATGTGTATTTATCCAGAATCCAACATCAAGAAAAATTGATACATGAACATCAGATATTACACATAAAAAATCTAAAATAAGGAACCAAGTTTATCTTTTATAGACAATGGAATTGGTGAGTGAACCAATATGGGTTTTATGTCTTACATATCACTTTATATTAGATGTGTTCCACCAATACTCCAAATTAGAATGATATCTGGAAGAATGTTTCTACCTATTCACTATTACCATCATCAAAAAATTGTTCTGATTTATTCCTTATATGGGTCAAACACAAACTTCAAGTATCTCCATATAGTGTTGATCATCTCCCTTACAAACATGTGTATAGTTTCAACCCTAAAAATATACAATAACATTATCCTAGATCACAAATTAGAAATGGATTTAGACTTTTTAAATTCATATCCTCTAATATAAACCACTACAAATCCCTATAAAATATGAAATGGGACACAAATTTGGTATAATAATTTTCCTTTATTAATGTGACCCAATATTTTATAAATTTAAGTAAAAACTAGTAATGTGAAGTTGATCATATTCCCTCTCGCTAACTATATTTCCTTTAAAAAGGTACTTAGACTCACTTTGATGAGTGAGTCATGTACTGACAGTATACACCCACTTAAAAAGTACTTGGCCTCTCTTTTTCTTGAGGGGGAGTTTTCTCTAAGAACCCGGATCTTCTTTTTAGGTATGTCTTTCTTTTCTGGTTGTTTTTTAGAAAAATAGGATTTTTTGGAGATTTCAGGAGTACACGCCATGTGCTTATAAGTACACATTGTTTACCTGGTTTCTACAGGTGACCATGTACTGGCCATGTAATGGCTGAGCACATGGTCATGTGAGGTGACCTAGAGACCGCCTAAAGAGGAGGCCGATTAAAACAAGTACAGACCATGTACCCTTGAAGAACACATCGTGTACTTTCTTTTTTTCATTAAACGGACCAAGGTCACATCAAATCTATAGAACACCCTTCTTCTCTATCTGTCTTGTCCAGGAGCGAACAGGACTACCGATTCTTCTCCGAGCCCCCGACTCACCGTCCGTTTTCCGAATCGAACTCCGTAACTTGCTTTGGAATCGCATCGGTGAGTTCTTCATTCTTCTATAACTTCATCTATTGATTTATTCTCTTCCATGAGATATACTTGGTTGAAAATTTTTAGCATTTTTGTAGATCTATGACATTCTAGCGTGATTCAACACCTGAGACTCGTGTATATCGATTGGACAACGTCGAGGTAGGTGTTTTGTGCCTTTCCGTAGTTAGTCTTTGATTTAAATGTGAAAAAGTTCCCAATACCCTTGTTAGGGGTATTTCATGTTTATGGTTCTTAGCCCTATATTTTCCTATATGCCTTGTGTTCTTGAGTAGAGGTTTTGTGATTGTAAATAGGTTTATTTACTTTGTTATGGATGTGTTTCACATGTTTACATGATATTGACCGTTTGGTCTGGCTTTACCTGTTAAGCTACTTTGTTTTCCATGACTAGTATTGTTAGGATGGAGTGAATTTTATCTGACATGTTGGGATATGATGTAGTCTATTTATCCAAGTAGTTCGTGAGGTTTAATTTGGCTTCCATACACCGTTTGGGTATGATTGATTTACACAGGGTTGTGGGAACCTGGTGTAGTAGACCATAGAGAGAATGAACATTGAGGGATTCTCCAGAGTTTTTTTTTACTTTTACGTTACGAGACCATAGAGGGGATGGACTTTGTGCTCCCTCAGAGTGTCTGTAGTTTCCTTTTTATGAGACCATAGGGGTAATTGGATGTTTAGTTATTCCTCATAGTGTCTATAGTTACTGATACGAGACCTTAGGGGGAATTGATGGTGAGTGCTTCCTCAGAGAGTCTTTGTTAAAGCTGAACTAGAGGTGTTTGACTATGAGTACTTTCCAGAGGGTTTCTTGTGTTTGTTTGGTTGAACCAGAGGGGTTAGGTTGTGAGTACTTCCCATAGGGTTACTTGTGATTGTTGGTTTCTTAACTAATAAATGAAAATGAATGTAATTTAAAATGTAAGATTGTTTACTTTGAGTACTTTATTTTTTATTGCTTTATTTTTCATATTACCTTCCATATATATTCGCTGATTTTTAGGCATGGATCTTTGGGTGGTTTCCTACTAGTATTTTTATCACACCCTATTTGGTTCATGATTTTGGTCCCAAACATATTATGTTGTTGCAGGTCTAGATAAGGGCAAGTGCCTTTCTACTTCAGGTACTTGATTGATGTGGAGCTGGGGAGCATGGGACCAAGCTGAGGCTTATGATGCTATGGAGCTATTTACTTTCTTTTATTTTTTAATTTGGTTTAGTACTATATTCTAGCATTGTGACTTGTTTGGATGATTTACTAGACATATGTATCATGCATCATTTATATATGTGCTCTAGTTGTTTATTTCTTTAGTCTTTCATTGTTTACTTATTGCATGTTATTACTAATTCTTCTATTGTTATTTATTTATTTTTGTTGCATTACTCTTCCAATGAGGGCATATTTTCCCCATTATCACACCCAAGGCCCTCACTACTAGTTAGCAGCCTCTGGCGTTTGGGAAATGCATTTGAGGCCATATGACCAACCGGGTACGGGGCACCTCTGGGTGGCTCCTGGAACTGGGACGTTACAAAGTGGTATAAAAGAAATTATTTTCTTATTGACTTACTGTTTGGATACTATATCCAAGGATATGAAGGAATAAGTACTTGGTAATAAGTTTTGCCCAGGAGTAGCTAACTCGTGTACCAGGAAAAGCCAATTTATCTTGTATGTTGTGATTTTTCTGGTTTTGAAATTATTATAGTTGATTTGATTTCACCATTGAGTGATTCACATGTTTTTGCTATTAGTGTTGAAATTATTGAGGTTCTATTTTAGTTACAACCCGATGAGATGAGGGTATGTCATCTCATGCATCATATAGGCACTTACTAGAGATCACATGTTATGCATTCTTTCCATGCCATTTTGGGTGAATTACTGATTTCATGTTGTTGTGATAGATGTTGTGCTAGATAAACATGATGTTGTGATAGATTCCTTGATAGAATACCTACTTTTTTATAGGATATTGAATTGTGTAAGGTTTCATTTGAATGAATTCCAAACTTTGGTTCTTGAGGTGTTATGGGCCCTCATGGATCAGAATTTTATGGATCGTTACATTGTTATGCTTTTATATGACATGTATAAGATTCCAATATTTGATTCATGGAAAGTATGGGCCCTCATGGATCGGAATTTGGAACTTTAATGTTCGTTTCAGTGTTTTTCTAGGTTCTTGAGTAGTTTCAGAGGCTTAATATCCGGAAAAACCCAGAATACATGGTGTGTAATGATAAATACATTCCATGTATCCTTCTATTTAGGAAGGAACTGTTTTTCTTAATTATGTGCCGTGTACTATATGTACACATCGTGTAGTCCCTAACCGTGTTACTTCCTGGGTGGGCTGATACCTGGGGTTGGGAAATCTTTGGTGAAACACGCCATGTACCTGAAGCACGTGTCACGTGTATAGACCATGTGTCCAGCTGTGTGACCAATGACACAGGTGGATAATGGTTGGTTAGTACACACTATGTCTGGAACACACACGCCGTGTAGAGTTAGTCATGTAACTGTCCATGTGACAAACAACATGGGTCGGTGAAGTTCGTCAAGTACACGTCGTGTCTGGAACAAGCACACCATGTAGTCTTATTCTAAGGAAACTGTGTGGGTTATTCGTGTAGAAGAACTTGGGAAGGGGAACACAATTCAAGTACATGCCATGTCTTGGAGATACATGCCTTGTGTATGGGGTGTTACACGACTAGAGTTGGCAGGAGTACAAGAACATGTGAATTATTAAAGGAACACGTCGTGTAGGTGTTATACACGCCATGTATCCCTATTTTAAAAATATTGAATGCTTTACTTATCTTGTTCCATTCTTACACTTCTAAGTTTTAGTCCTTGTTATTCTTGAACTAAGTGTGCACTCGACCTCACAGAGTCATGCCCCCGAGATGTCCTCCGGTTGTACGCTAGTTACAGGGTAGTGATCAGACGCCAGATATGGTAGATCAGGAACTGCCATTAAATCCTCTAGTCGTTCCCATCTTGGCACCAGCTGTTATCAAGGATACAGGTGTCGATGCATAGTTCTGAGAGGGCTTCATGAGGTTCATGAAGACCTTATGAGGAGTACTGCATCATTCCCCTTCTATGGTAGAGCTGACATGGGTTTTCAAGCAGCATCATCCTCCCACCTTCATAGGGGACGGAGGACCTCAGGCTATAGATTCATGGTTAGAATCCATGCTATCTATCTTCGATCATCTAGAGAATCCTCCATAGATAAGGGTGAATATCACTATGTATATTCTTCGGGACACCTCTAAGAGATGGTGGGATGTGATCTCACAAGCGGGACGCCAGTAGGTCATGTCTTGATATGAGTTCCAGTGTGCCTTCTATGAACACTTCTACCCGGATACATTGAGGGTCGATCAAGCCCAAGAGTTCATGAGTCTGGAGCAGGGTACTCTTTCAGTTATGGAGTATTCTTCTCATTTAACAGAGTTGCAGTGCTATACACCCATTCCAGGGGGAGATGAGTTATTTCTGGCGAGGAAGTTTGAGGATGGTCTCAAGAACAACATTTGATCTCAGGTGAACATCTTCAGGTTGACTTTCATCACTTCTATATTAAACAATTCACTAATCACGAAGCGTAATATGAATGATTCTAGAGCTGTGAGACAGGGCGGTTCGGCATCCGGAGTTGGTACCCATTAGACTGACAGCAGGAAGCATCATAGGGAGTCAACACACAGAGATTGTAGTAGGAGGGATACTTCTTCTGGTACAGTGTGGGAAGATCAGGCATACGAGGCCACATTTCCCAAAAGACCCATTGGAGTGTCGATCGTACGGAAATATGGGTCATCTTCAGCAGTTCTGTTGGTTCTTCTCACCAAAAGCTGGTGATAGGAGTTCTATTTCGACTCCTCATACCAGATCTGGACCACCAGTTTCTCATCAGTCTGGAAAATAGAGTTCTTCAGGCCATTCAGGACGAGGTGGAGGTCGCAGCCGTGGTAGACAGTCACCAGGATTTGAGCGACAACAGGGTGGATCAGCTCAGGTGTTCAGGCAGGGTCACAGGGCCGTGTTATAGGCCCAACTTTTGCAGTGGATCAGACCCAACAGAAGAAGGATCTCATACCCTCTACAGTTTGAGGTACGATCCTAATTTCCTCAGTTTTATCTTCTACACTTTTTGATATAGGGGTTTCCCATAGCTTTATATCTATTTTTGTTGTGGAGAGCCTTGGTCTCTGTATATTTTATTCTGCTGATGTATTGATGCAAGACACTCTATTGGGGACAAGAACGACTAGTGTACATTAGTGTAAGGAGTTCCCTCTTGAGGTTGATGGGTGTCACTTCTTATGGAACCTCTATTTATTAGAGATGACGGGATATGATTTCATTCTCGGAATGGATAGGTTAGTTCCCTACTAGGTAGTCGTCGAATGTTATCACCGTAGGGTGAGTTTCACATCACTAGAGGGTGGTTTGTTTTTACACAAATGTGAATGGGATGTCCAGGCGAGCAGAGTAGGACCCGAGCATCATGGATTGGGAGGACTTACAGCCCAGATTTCTAGTCTATATTTGGATGAATAGGGGACTTCACAGTTATAATTTCCTCCAGTGGTGGATCATTTCAGAGATGTCTTTCCAGAGGACTTTTTAGGTTTTCCTCTGAAGCGATTGGAATACTTTTCTATTGATCTCATGCCAGGAGTGGCACTGGTGTCCATTGCTCATTATAGGATGGAAACACAAGAGTTTTAAGATATCAAGAAGAAGTTGGAGGATTTTAAAGAAAAGGGTTTCATCTGACCCAATACTTCTCCTTGCGGTTCACCTATCTTGTTTGCAAAGAAGTCAGATGATACTCTCATACTTTGTGTGGATTATCGGAAGTTGAACCAGTTAACGGTCAAGAATCGATATCTATTTCCAAGGATTGATGATCTATTTGATCATCTTCGAGGATTTTGGGTGTTCTCAAAGATTTACTTGAGATGTGGTTACCATCAGTTGCGCGTTAGACCATCTGATATACCTCTTATAGCTTTTCAGAGCTGGTATGGTCTATACAAGTATTTGGTTATGTTGTTCGGTCTCACAAACATGCCTGTTGTTTTCATGGCTCTGATGAAACAAGTGTTCCATTCATACTTGGATTCTTTCTTGGTAGTCTTCATGGATGATATCTTGGTGTACTCTCACACTCGACACGACCATGCCACACATCTTGAGATCGTTTTGAGTACACTAAGAGAGCATCAGTTATATGCTAAGATCTCAAAATGACACTTTTGGATGGACCAAATTCACTTCTTGGGTCATATTATCTCAGAGATAGGAGTGTTGGTAGACACAGAGAAAGTGAGAGTAGTAGTTTTCTGGGAGCAGCTGAAGAACTTCTTTGTGGTGTAGAGTTTTCTAGGGTTGGATGGTTACTAAAGATGTTTCATACAGATCTTTTCACACCTATTAGCACCACTAATGGGCCTAACTAAGAAGGGTGAAAAGTACTTGTGGTCAGATTCTTGTGATTCATCCTTTCATGAGATGAAAGGGAGGTTTACTTCAGCACTGATACTAATATTTCCAAATCCAGGAAAGAGCTATACTATTTACTGTGATGCATCAGGTATCAGGCTGGGAGCAGTGATTATGTAGGGGGAAGGAGTCTTTGCGTATAGGTCTCGGCAGTTGAGGCCACATGAGAGGAACTACATGATGCACAATCTCAAGTTGGATGCATTTGTTCATGCCTTACACTGTTGGAGACATTATCTGTTGGGAGAGCATTTTTTTGTTTTCACCGACCACAAAAGTATAAAGTATATCTTTACTCAGTGAAATCTGAATTTGAGATGGTGAAGGTGGGTTGAGTACCTTTAGTCCTTTGACTTTGAGCTTACCTACATGCCTGGGAAAGGCAACACAGTAGCTGATGCATTGAGCAGGGGACTCAGATACAGGTAGTTCATAAGGCCAACAGTGAGTGGCAGGTTATGGCTCTATTATATGAGATTCATTTGGAGGTGCATGACAGACAGGGGCAGGCTTTCCTTTCTTCTATATTTGTCACCTATACTCTACTTGATCGAGTGTTAATGAGGCAGCTATCAGATGTTAAAGACCTAGTCCTATGGGATAGTGCTTTAGGAGAAGACCCTATTCTTGGATGGACAATAGGTGAGGATGAGATCTTTCATTTTCATGGATGCGTATGGGTGTCAGCAGACATGTGTGAGGAGCTGATGCAGAACTTTCATTCCTCGGTTTGGGAATTTCATTCTGGTGTCACCAAGATGTACTAAGATTTGCACCATCAGTATTGGTGGCCAGGTATGAAGATAGATGTTGCTGGTTTTTTCATGAGGTGTTCCACCTGTCAGCAGGTGAAGGTGGAGCATCACCGACTAGAAGGGATTTTGCAGTAGCTACCCATTCCCGAGTAGAAGTGGAATGATGTTGTGATGGACTTCATGAAAAGTTTATCGAGGTCACCTCAAGGGAATTATATAGTTTGGGTTGTCATTGACAGACTCACAAAGGTTTCTCACTTCTTTCTGATCAAGGAGACCTTCAGTGTTGATGATCTGGGAAGGTTGTACATTCGAGATATTGTATGTCTACATGGGGTTCCACACTCCATTGTTTCAGAAAAGGATGTGAGTTTTACTTCTTGGGTCTAATAAGGATTATAGAGGGATTTGGGTACACAGGTACTTCTGAGTACAACATACCACCCCCAAACTGATGGCCAGTCTGAGTGTACGATTCAGGTGCTAGAGGACATTCTTAGAGCATGCATAATAGATTTTAGAGGTTCTTGGGAGAAGCATATACCTATGGTGTAGTTTTCCTACAACAATAGATTTCAAGCAACTATTCAGATGGTACCTTTTGAGGCTTTGTACAGTAGGCCATGTCGATCACCCTTATGTTGGCTAGGGGTAGGAGAGGTAGCTATGATGGGACCTCGTCTTGTCCAGGAGACCACATAGGAGATAGAGTTGATTCAGAAGAGGATGGCTACTGCACATTCATAATAGAAGTCTTATGCTGATCGACGGAGATGACCTCTAGAGTTTGAGGTCAGAGATCGGGTTTTTCTGCATGTCACACCAAGGTTGGGACACAGAAGGATTAAGAGATAGGTCAAGATTTCATCAAGATATTTTGGACCATTTGAGGTTTTGGAGATATTCGGGCCGGTTGCCTATCGACTATAGTTACCTCAGAGGTACTGGGCTATGCATGACGTTTTCCAAATTTCTCAATTACAACATTACTTCTCAGACTTGTCTCATGTCTTTCAACCCGAGGAGGTTTAGTTTGAGGTGGATGCATCATTTGAGGAGCATTCCACCAGAATTTTTTATTTCAGTGCAAAGTTTCTCCATGGTCGGTATGTTCCTCTGGTACAATTTCTATGGAAGTACGGGCGAGTATAGGACGAGACTTGGGAGAGGGAGGCCGATGTATGATCTAGTGGCTGAAGATGTTCGAGGTTTCTTCTTCTACTCTGCCTTGCTAGGTAAATTAGGGGAAAATTTTCTTTAAGGTAGAAGTTTGTAAGAACCCAAATATTCTTTTTAGGTATGTCTTTATTTTTTTATTATTTTTTAGAAAAAAGAGGAGTTTCTGGAAATTTCAGGAGTACACATCATGTACCCAGTTTCCGTGGGTGACCATGTACTGGCCATGTAACGGCTAAGAACATGGTCGTGTGGGGTGACCTAGAGACCTCCTAAAGTAGAGGTCAGTTAAAGTAAGTACACATCATGTACCCTTAAATAACTTGTCGTGTACTTTCTTTTTTTCATTAAATGGATCAGGGTCGCGTCTAATCGATAGAACACCCTTCTTCTCCATATGTCTTGTCCGGGAGCGAATGAGACTGTCGATTCTTCTTTGAGCCCTTGACTCGCCATCCGTTCTCTAAATCGAACTTCGTCGGTTGTGTTGGAATCGCATCGGTGAGTTATTCCTTCTTCTAGAACCTCATCTCTTGATTTCTCCTCTTTCAAGAGATATCCTCGGTTGAACGTTTTTAGCATTTTTGTATATCTACAGTGTTATAGGGAAATTAAAGGCCTGAAGATCATGTATATCAATCATACAATGCCTAGGTAGGTGTTTTGTTCCTTTTTGTAGATAGTCTTTGAGTTATATATAAAGAAGTGCCCAATACCCTTGTTCGGGGTATTGTGTGTTTATGGTTTTTAGCCTTGTATTTTTCTATTATGCCTTGTGTGTTTGAGTAGAGTTTTTATGATTGTAAATAGGGTTATTTACCTTGTTATGGATGTGTTTCCCATGTTTTCATGATATTGACTATTTTGTATGGCTTTTCCTATTAGGATACTTTGTTTTCCATGCCTAGTATTGTTAGGATGGAGTGAATTTTATCTGACATACTGGGATATTATGAAGACTATTTATCCAAGTAGTTCTTGAGGTTTAATTTGGATTCCATACACCATTTGTGCATGATTGATTTATAAAGGGTTGTGGGAACCTAGTGTAGTAGACCATAGGGAGAATGGACGTTGAGGTATTCTCTATATTATTTATTTACTTTTATGTTATGAGACCATAGGGGGTGGACTTTGTTCTCCCTCGGAGTGTATTTAGTTTCCTCTTTATGAGACCATAGGGGTAATTAGATGTTGAGTGCTTCTTCAGAGCGTCTATAGTTACTGATACAAGACCACAGGGGGGATTGATGGTGATTTCTCCCTCATAGAGTCTTTGATAAAGCTAAACTAGAGGGGTTAGACTGTGAGTACTTCCCAGAGGGTTTCTTGTTTTTTTTTGGTTAAACCAGATGGGTTGGGCTGTGATTACTTCCCATAGGGTTACTTGTGATTGTTAGTTTCTTAACTAATAAATGAAAATGAATGTAATAATTATAGGATTGTTCACTTTGAGTACTTCCTTGTTTATTATTTCATTTTTCATATTGTCTACCATATATATTCATTGACTATTAGGCACAGATATTTGGGTGGTTACCTACTAAGATTCGTCTCACACCCTGTTTGGGTCATGCTTTTGGGCCCAAACAGATTATTTTGTTGTAGGTCTAGATAAGGGAAAGCACCCTTCTACATCAGGTAATTGATTAATGTGGAGCTGGGGATCATGGTACCAAGCTAAGGCTTACGATGTTGTGGAGGTTTTTACTTTATTTTCATTTATACTTTGGTTTAGTACTGTATTCCAGAATTGTTACTTGTTTGGATTCTTTCCTAGACATATGCATCATGAATCATTTATATATGTGCTCCAGTTGTTTATTTATTTAGTCTTCTGCTGTTTACTTATTTCATGTTATTACTACTTCTACTATTGTTATCTGTTTATTTCTACTATGTTACTCTGCCAATGAGGGAATAGTTTCCCCATTATCACACCCAAGGCCCTCACTTCTAGTTGGAAGCCTTTGGCATTTGGGGAAATTTTCTATAGTCTATGTGACTAACGGGGTACGGGGCACCTCTGGGTGGCTCCTGGAACCGGGACGTTACATTGTCAATGATTTATCCTCCTTAATAATGTTCTTCTAGTAATCCCTTAGTTCTTAGAGAGTTATATGGGGAAATGGATGTACAAGATACACCTGGTGATAGGGATGGTTTTATTGCAAATATCAACTCACCTTTGAGGGATAGTGGATGTATCACTCGATCCATAGTGCGAGAGTTTTATCTCAACTGTCTGGCTTCCAAATTAGGTGCCTCAGGTCATAAGGCCATGTCACCTTGTGTTTAATTATATCTATTATTATTTGGAATGTCAAGGGATTGGGTCCTAAGTAAAGTTCTCATTTATCTCCATTGAATCTCGATGATAATGAGAATCCATAATGGTTGTGTTGGAACCCAAAAAATGGTTGGATCATATATCTTTCTTTTCTAGGAGCATGGTTTTTATCAACTATATGCATAAAAATCCATGAAACATGTATGTGTGGATATTCTAGAAATAAGCAGTATATTTAGAATTCATGAACGTGTCTTCACAGCATGTAACCACAAAAATTAGTATGAATGGAATAAATATTTTTTTCTCCTTAGTGTATTTTAGTTGTGAGGTTTTAGAGAGAATGAACCTGTGATAGCATTTTCCTTGTTTCAACTAGGAAAATTTTCATGGTTTGTTGTGGGTGATTTTAATACTATTGCAGATACCTTGGAGAAAAGTGGAGGTTCATATTTCTATAAAAAATACATGAAATTATTTAAGAAATTTATAGCAGTGAATGGTATAATGGATGTGGGTTCATGGGAAATAAATTTATGTGATGTAAAAATAGAAAAGGAAATATCAGACTATGGATCAAGTTAGATAGGTGTCTCTTCATATTTTAAGGTATGGATTCTTTTGCGTAGGCCACTATAACTCACCATGAAAATTCTCTCTTAGACCACTCACCGTTTGTATTTAAACTTAGGAAGGAGGGTTATAAGTGAAATAATTTTTGGTATTCCAAAAATTTTCCGGGTTTGGATGGTTTTTTACAAATGGTAAGATGGTTATGGGAGAATCCAGAATGAGGTACTACATGAGAGGGACATGTGTAATAACCTCATCATATGAAGAGGGATGTGATGGAATTGGATTATAATATAATGGATAGAGATAATATCCTAGAAGGGATTAAAGAGGATATTGGAAGATTATAGGAGGGTATTCAATATAACTGGGATGATGACACGTTTTCTATTTTAGTTAAGAAATAAAGTATCTTTTTGGAGAATATCTTGGAGATTGAGAGGGTATTTAGGGAACAATAAAGATTTTTATGGATCAGTTATGGGGATAGGTACACATCATACTTATAGGAATGTCTCAAATAGAAAAAAAAATTGTTTTATAAGATCAATATAAAACTAGAGGATAGATCTTATATAGCTGATGTTGATATAGATGGGAAGTTGGCATTGGATTTATTTGAGGACCTACTGATGGGATCAAATAACTTCAATGAAGGAAGACAAAATAGGATGAATGGAGAGGGTTAATTATTAAACTGTATAACCAAAATTATAGAGGATAGGGATAATGTAATTTTGTAATTTATTCCATAGGAAGATGAAATCAAATAAATGGTGTTATCATGAAGTAGAAAACTTACCCTAGCTCAAATGGGTTCCCAGGATCTTTCTATGTTACTTCACGGGAGATAATTAAGGACCATGTGGGGGAAGTGGTTAAGGGTTTCTTCATAGGTGGTGATCTTAAGAGAAAATCGGGTGCCTCAAAGGTGTTCCTTATTACAAAGGTGAAGAAACCTACAACTCTCAATCATTATAGACCAATATTCCTTTATAAATTCACATATAAAATTCTTTATTTCCTAATTAATAGAAGAATCATTAGCTTTGTTCCTATGTTGATATCAGATGAATAGCATGGATTTTTCTAAGGGAAAAGTATATAAGGGAAATTGGAATTGGAAAATAAATGGCATATTATTTTAAAAAAAATACAATAAGTTATAATATTATGATCATGGTGGACATGGACAAGGTGTATGATCAGTTAGATTGGAGATTCATTATCAGGATCATGAGGGTGCTTGGTTTCAAAGAAAGGGTATGTGAACTTTTAAGTATATGGTATGATTCCTTATGGATTAACATTTCTTTAATGAGGAGTATCTTTGGTTTCTTCAGATCTATGTGTGGTGTCAAGTAAGGAGATCCCTTGTCTCCTAATCTCTTTATCCTAGCTCAGGAGGATTTATCAAGGAATGTTAAATGGATCTTATAGGTGGGGAATATAATTTCATTTTCAAATAGCTTCATGAGTGTAATAGTGTATCATATTATATTTGTTGATGTTATGTTGTTCTTCATAAATTTTAGAAAAAACTCAATTAATGGGTTCAATAAAATAATGGAAACCTATGGAAACTTGAGTAAAAAATGGATTAACCAAAGAAAAATTAGTGTGTTTATCTCCAAAAAATGTTCAAGTAGGTATATTAAGATAAATCAAAACAAAATAGGCATGTAAAGAAGGAAACTTCCAATGGTTTACCTTCGAGATACTATATCAAATGGATGGTTCAAAAAGACCCACTTTGAATATATCATTAAATGGATCATTGGGGAGATCTGAAATTATAAGAATAAATTTATTTCATTTAGAGGATGGATCACCTTGATAAATTGTGTACTTACCTCAATTCCTATTCATGTACTATCTATCATCAAAGAACCAAAGGGGACTATATAGAAGCTGTATAAAATCATAATTTCCATCTTGTTGGATGAAAACTAGTTATGATTCTTCTACTGGGAATTATGGAAGAGGATAGCATGTCTGATCAATGTATTGGTTTATGTAGTGTTATAGGAACCATAAAGGACATGTAGTTGAAAATTTCATGGGTAATAATTTAAGGATACTTTCTTTGGGAAAGGTTCATGAGAAACAGGTATGGTGAAGAATGGAGGGACTGGGAAAACTAAACTAAGAGATCTTCCAACCTTATGTGGTGCATGATAGATCACCTAGAGAAGCTTAAGGATAAAATTTAGTGGGTCGTGGACCAAGGGGACATTAACTTCTAAATAGATAACTAGGCTGGAACCCCGCTATTTTTTCTAGGATGTCAAATTCTGAATATCTTATATAGGTAATCTTGTTTTTTTCTAGATTTCATAGATGTTATTCTGAATAAATACCAAAAAAACTAAATGGAAATATTAGTCTGGTATATTAAATAAGAAAAGGGTTTTTTTCAATCTCAACATAAGACAACTTCAGTGATTGGGATTTTAGAATAATGATGCATGCAAGAGGTGGGGATGATGAATGGTAACCAAAGATTTAGTGAAAATGGATACCATTTAAGATGAATTTTCTAGTGTGGTAAATGAGTAACCAACATCTCTCAATGGATGATAATGTGCAGAAGAAGGGTGTGGTCTTGGCGTCCAAACATCAATGTTGTTCATGGCCCCAACAAGAGACAGTGTGGTGCACATTTTTTCAAGATGATAGGAAAAAATGTTATCTGGAATCATATAAAAAAGTATGAGTATTCATGAGATATGGGGATCAATGTCATAGTTTATTGAGTCGTGGTTTCAAGGTGCTGGCTAGAAATGTTTGGATCTAAAGATAAGAGGTTTGGTTTTTTTGTCTATGTGTTGGATTATCTGGGAGGCCAGGAACAAGGAAAGAGAAGACAAAATGAACTCTTATCTATTTTTTAGGTTCGGGTGAAATCTATTGTTGTGGAACTTGGAATTATTATCAAAGGTGGGGTGTATTCTATCACATTAAGATGAATTATCCCAAGGATAAACTCTAATATGGAATTTAGAGGTATAAGTAATTAGGGAAGGTGGATTAAAAGGAATAAACCAAACCCAAGGCTTAAAATAAAAGGTGAAAGTTCATGTGTCTCTACAGAAATGAGAGGGGGTGTCCTGGTGAGGGATAATAGGGGGTCAATGATAATTGGATTCAACTCCTTTTTTGGGATAGGTGGTTTTATTGAAGTAGAGGAAAGATCCCTGGTCACTGGTCTTATGCTGTGTACTCTCTATAATATTCAAATTTTGGAGATCTAATCTGATTCCATTGTCTTGGTTCATCTCCTCCACATGAATTTCAACCCACCAGGGGTGATGGCTTACCTGGTCAGGAAGTGTATGATGGTTGTTAATCAGTGAATTCATATTGCTCACACTTGGAGGGAAGGTAATTTTGTGGCTAATGTTCTAGATAGAAAAGGGATCCCAAAATATATTATCATTTTATAAAAATTTATGGGGTCCTTTCCTAATGACTATAATCTCATTGCTTAGGGTGATTCCCTATATATTTATCATTTTCACCCGCCATGAGTTGGGTTTTGTTCCTGCTTGTGTCTCCATTTTTTCTAATAATAAAAATTAAATTTTAAATTAGTCTGTATCATTTCCCTCTTTAAATGTTAACTAGTAAATTATCTTATGTTCAAGGTCACACTAGGTTGGAAACCTCTAAGAAAATTTTCATCTACTTATCGAAAGTAATATTGGGGTGGAGGTCAGGTTATTTCATCATTTAATCCTTAGAATAGGCCATCAATGCTTATGTTGAGATGGGGGTATATTCCTCATTATCATAAGCATTGAATATATATGGAAACTCATTGAATATATATCCCAAAATATAGATTTCTCATATATTTTAGATATCTCATTGGTTGATACCTACTTCTCATTTTAGTAAGTGAATTGTTTGATTATTTAGGAACAAGTGACTAAGGATCTTGGGAATCCAATCTATGTTCTTATAAGTGAAAAACTATGAGGTCCATAAAATTTTGTATAACCTGATTTCATTAATTTTTATTTTTTTTAACAATAGCTTTAATTAATATAGTATCACAAGTCCCAATCCATCCTAAAATTTCCTCAGGGGAAGAGGTCCTTGCGTGAGATCCATCCTTTCTAATGATCTATTATGGTGGAGTGAAAAATCAAATAGTTATTGTATATTATTATTTTATAGGTGTAATACTTGTCATTAATGGTCATAGTTTGTTCTTATAAGCTATATTTCACTCTATTATTCTCTTACCTTATTAATTTTCTTCTATACATTGGCATGTATGTGATATAGTGTGTATATAAACCACTTTACCTAGAGTTTATAGTGTAGTACATTAATGGGTGAATCATTCAGGACACTAAACTATATAGTATAAGTTGATAAGATAGTGGTAAGATCTAAAAGTTAAATTTTGGAGGGTTTAATAGTATTTTATGGTGGGGAACAACCTATCAACACATGATAGAATCAATGTTTTCAATCATAAATTTTATTCTTTCAAAATCATCATAAACAATATAATGAGATGATCTAGTATACATTTCTATAAAGAAATATAAAAACAAGTATCAAAATCCAAAAGAAATTTAAATTTATAAATATAAATGTTTTTATAAGTTATGGGTTTCCAAGTCTCTCACACGGGACTTTAAGGAAACTTTCATACATGGATGTTATAATTTACATGAATCAATCTATGCATATGAATTAAACAGTTGGAGTCACATGAAGAACTAGCACATATAATCTATAATTTTATGAAAATATAGTGTTTTTTTTATAATTTTTTTTGATTCATTGGCCCTTTATTTGTTTTCATTCCACCTATATATAGAAATAAAAGAGACCTTTCAACTACCACTTGCATGAAATACAAAGACAAAGCATAATTTTTCATTAGGTTTAACACCTTTCATCCCAAATGATTCCAGTTTTTAGGGGGGTATTTAAAGGTACTATGTTACACCCTGACCTCTCCTAGACTTATTATTTTATTCTTTTAATTTTATTTGTTTTTTTCTTCAAGTTTCGGGTCAATCCAGGTGAAATTTTATGTTTTGGGAATTTTTTATAGGGCATACGATTGGCCCGTATGGTTAGTAAAAACTATGTAGAAGCAATGTAAGTGGGTCTAAAATCTTGATAAATCCAATTGGCACATGTGGAACACATTTTATAAAAACATTAATCCCAACCATTTAGCACTCAGTTTCTCTATAGTGAGAGTTTCATGGTTGGAGTCTCATTTGGTAAACCTTACAGCCTACCCAAAACTTTAAAATTGTGATTTTTCCTAAAATTCACATTCAGTTTTCAGACCCTAAAAAGGGAATTTTTCTCCCCATTTTTATGAAACACACTAGGGGCCTAATGATCGACCCCCTTTCTCCTCCCTTCGATTTTGGATGGATTTATTGATCGATTCTTAGTTTTCTTAAAGAGGTAATCCCATTTCCTTATCTACTCCTTATTCTTTCTTATTTTTCTTCCTTCCCCTTAGATTGGTTCTACCTTGGCTAAACCCTAAGGTAGGGGTTTGATAATTTTTTCTTTGGTTCTTTATGTTAGGGTGTGTGTATTATGTCTTGGGTCTTGTTCATCTTATTTCTTAATGTTTCATTGAATCCACACATGGTTTTAGGTAGGTATTTTTTTCTATTCCTTTTTATTGCACACCAAATATTATTTTTCTTTTTAAAATTGATTTCTACTAAAATCCTAGTTTTTTGGTCATTTTTAATGATTTTGTAAAATGATTTATGAACAGACATATTTTTTGAATTGTTTTCAAAGTATATAGGCATATGTTATATATTTTATAGAATTACTAAGTGGGTTTTTAGTGGGTTTTGATTATTTGGATTGATGAAGTTGGATTTATAAGTCCTTTATATGATTGAATAATGGGTTTGAGGTATTTTTTAATTTGGTTTCTTTATTATTGGGGACTTTTTGTGATTTATCATGTTGAACCCTTTGGTTTTTATAAATGGATTGAAATGTGTTTCTCACTGGTTACCTTGGTGCTTCCTATGAACATGGGTATATATATACATGTGTTTAAGCACCTATATATGTATTTGTATTCATACCTATATAAGTGTATAGATATATGTTTGCTAATTAATAGGAGGCCTTCTTCATAAAAATGGGTTTTCAAAATGTCTTTTGGTTTTTAAAGTTGTTCTTAAAAAAGAATTTCTAAAGGAGACTCTCTTGATAAAATTATTTGGCATTCTTGGCACTTTAGAATGATTTTTCAAATGGCATTGTTCATGAAATGGTTTTCAAATGAATTTTGGAAAACATGACTAATTTAAAATGTTTAAGGCCTAGTTGTAAATTTGAAATGTTTTCACTAAAAGTGTCCACCTCCATGGAATCCCTCTAGTTTATAGAGGGACTTTGAATTCATGGGTGTAGGGAGATGGGCTGGCCATTGTGTTAGTTATGTGTGGATTCAGGATGGATATCTTTGATGTGAAGGATACCATATTTCCCACCTTTATTATTATCATGGGATCCAAATAATATTATCTAGTTTTGAGAGATGTTATTATCTAGTCCTGATTAAATAGACTAGATCCTTCATAGGTATAAATGTAAATAGGCTATAGGGGTTGTGCCACCAATGGGGCTAGTTGATAGAGGTTTGTTGATTATTGAAAAAGGGATGAATTGATGTTCTTGTATATGGTTCCACTCAAGTATGTATAATTTTTCCTCATGGGATGTTTAGTAACTTCAAATTATTATCTATCATTTATAATTTCTTTCTTATTTTACTTAGTTATACTACTACTTCTCTATTTTATGTTTTTTTATGAAATATCCCACTGGTTCTACTTTTATATTATAATCCTACTTCTATTATCTTATTTAATTTATTTGGTTCCTTTGGTGTGATTTGGGTGTTTTTTTTTAAAGGTTTTAAAAAGGTTTATTTAAAAATATATGGTATTGTAAATGCTTTAAATGTTTCTTTAAAACATGTTTGGGTTTTAAAGATAGTTTGTTTGGAAAAGGTTGTGAATGGTTTTTCTTAAAAGAACAAAATATATCTTTTTTCAATATTTTAAAACATAAATGATGGTATCTCTAGAAAATTAAATGCAAGGAATATTTTTTTATTTCCTACTATGTTTAGTAGTGATCACACCCAACTTATGCCACTCAACATCGGTAGACCTTAGTCTA
This sequence comes from Viscum album, assembly GCA_963277665.1. NCBI lineage: Eukaryota > Viridiplantae > Streptophyta > Magnoliopsida > Santalales > Viscaceae > Viscum > Viscum album. Next base: position 1,835,454,404 of record OY728160.1, on the reverse strand, counting down.
TTTTGAAGGTTCGGGTATCAATTCTGGATCACTCATGGAGAAAGTGGTATTATGGATGGATGGTGACCATGAGTTCATATAGAGATTATGTTGGGTATCTAGTTTTGTTTTAGTTTTCTTTTTATATAATATAATTATCATCCATCACAAACTCCTTTATCTTTAATATTGTATTATATTGTTGTGTTTATTTATTTATATTTAGTTGGTTGTATATTCCGGTAATGCTACATTACTGAGATTTTTGTTTTGTATCTATTTATATTTGTTAACTTGGAAATGAAATCTAATGTATGAATGTGTCATGCCAGATTTTCTAGATAAATTCCCCTATTGTTAAATATTATTATTTGGGAAAAAATATCCCCAAATATTTCTTGTGATTCCTTCGATGCTTATCGTCATATTATGGTGGTCAAGGATGCCCCTTGGATATATCACATTCCATATTAGGTATCTATTTCATATATGTCTCATTTTGTTTCATAAAAAATGGTATCCTAGATTAGGTATCTTGGAGAAAAAGGTTCCTAGAGCACTCTATATTATTTAGGTTTCCTGGTAGATTAGATCTAGGATTGTCGGAACTCAAGTGGTATGATCTAGAAGAGTGTCACATGCTCTTACCCATCCTGAGCCTAAATTTTACATGGTTTGTTAGGTTTTGAGTCTTGAATTTTGATCTTTATTTATTTATTCCTGATATATTTTTATTTATATTGATGTTATTTTTAATTATATTGATGTTTTATAAGCAGTTTTTTAGGGTTTTCCATGTTTTGGAGGTGAACATAATGGGATAATTAGAGGCACATGGTTACCTAAAATTTTTTAGAAAATCATTTGAAGACATTGTGAATGGTTATATAGCCTTCTGGTGTTGTTATGTATGGTTATTTCATGGTTCCCCGAAACATGAATCTAAAATGTCTGCTACCACTAACGTCCCTTGAAATTTTATATTGAACTCATTTTGATCTCATTTATTCTTGAGTTATTTATGGATGTTATTTGGATGGTAAAAATGGTATTTTCATGGTTTTTTGATGAAAAATGGTCTTATTTGAAATGTATTTTAAAATTAAAGTTTGGTTTTCGAATGTGGAAGTTAGGTTGAAAATTTTAAAATTGGTGTTTCTTGAAATGAAATGAAGGTATTTTGAGGTTGAGGACCTTTGAATGTTTTAAATGAATAACTTGTGTGGTTTTTTTTAGGGTTTAAAAAAGGAAAAAAATTAATTTGTGATTAGTGATATTGATTAGTTCTTTTAATTATTATTTTGAGTTTAGATTTTTTTTGGTTGCGTATCACTTGAATTAGAATTGATATTGATTAGAATTTTTATTCTTCCTTAATAATTAGATTATTACTCCTAGAAGATTTATAATAGTTCATATGCATTCAAGTGTTTCTTGGTTTGTTAACGAAACCACACAGACTCATGAGAGAGTGGTGGAGCCAGTTTCTTCTTAGATTTTTCATGTCCTTTAAGGTGATCAAAGTTTTTTGGAAGCTATGGAGTGGCTTGGGAGTGTTGATGAAGTCTTTAATTATTTGGTAACCCCTAAATATTTGAGAGTTTGTATTTTTATAGGTCTATTTAAATGATATTTATTGGGATATCAGTGTTTGGGTTCTTTCTTCTGGTATTTTATGGTTTGAAGAATTGGTGGTAAATTCTTTCTTAGAGGAACTGGTTTTTAGAGGATAGTCCATGATGGGTGGTGACCCTATCACTTTTAGAGATGGTAAGGGTTCCCTATCTGGAAAATCTAACATGTTAAAGGGACTTATTCATGGAGAGTCTTCTTATTTGGATGTTGTTTCCTCAAAACTGAAGCATTCCCTCATGTGCTTCCAGTGTAAAAAAATTGGGCATTCTAATATTTATTTCTTAGATATTCCCAAGATTTATCGTTATTATATTCAGTTGGGAAAAATTAAATGTTTTTTAAAAGAAATAATAATTTTAGGAATATTTATTGTAAATATTAGGATTTTTTATAAAATTTTGGAAATATTTTTAGGTGTTCTATTCTCATTTAGAGTGTAAATAGTTATCTTTGAGGAATTTATGAATGTACCTTTTCTTGATTTTGTTTTTTGGTTTTTCTGAGTTAAGAACTTTAGTGGTGACTCTTGATGTCTTATTTATTCTCTATGTTAGTGAGTTCCTAGATAGTGGGGAAACCCACTTTGGTTATCCACCTTTTTATATCTTGTTTGGTTTGGTCAAGTGTGAGTGTGTTTGGATATGTAATTATTTTCAAAAAAGCTAGTTGATTCAGTTAATTTTTAGGGATTCTGTTAGAAATTTTTTTCTTATTTGGATTTAAGCCTTTGTATTAGTTATCACTCCTAGACATCTCCTAGACTTATCATTTTTCCTTTTATTGTTATTTAGTCTTTTCCTGAACTTTAAAGTTGATTTGGGAAAAATTATTATGTTTTGGTACTTCTGTGTAGGGAACACAGTTAGTTTGCACAATTAGTACAAACCATGAAAAAACTGTGAAAGTGGGATATAAATATTGGAAGAGTATTTTGGAATGGTTAGAACCAATTTTTTCAAACCATATATCCCAACTATATAGTGTTCAATTACTCTCTTTTAATATTTTCATGGTTGGCATATGGTTTAGTGAACTATTTGGCCTGCCCTGAATTTTAAAAATTTGGGTTTTCCCAAAATACAAATTCAGATTTAAGATTCCAATTGGTGTTTTTTCCCCCATATTCAACTCCAACACACCATGGGCCCTAGGTCTTGACTCACCCCCCATTTCACCTCCTTTTGATTTTAGAGATATTTATTACTCGGCCCTTGGTATTCTTCAAGATGTGTGACCCTTTCTTTCTCTCCTACTCCTTTATTATTGTTTTTCTTTCTCCCCATTGGATTTTTTCTCTATTATAATAACCTTGAGGTAGGTTCATGATGATTTTTGGTTTGTTTCTTGATGTTAGGGTTTGTGGATCATGTCTCAAGTCAGGTTATTCTTGTTTCATAAGGTTTCATCATATCCCTAAATTATTTGAGGTGGGTAGTTTTGTTCCTTTTCATTTTTATTGCATGATATGTATTCTTTGAATTTATAAAAAAAATTCTCCTAAAATTATATTTCCTTTTATGGTTTGTAATGAGTTTATAAAATTAATGATGAATAGTAATATTTTGTGAAGTGGTTTCAAAGGATATAAGCATATTCTATATGTTTGATTAAATTCCTAAATGGGTTATATGTGGCTTATTATTATTTAAATTGATGAAATTATATTTATAAGTCCAAAATATGATTGTATTATGGGTTTTAGGTATTTTTTAATTTGGTTTCTCAATTCATGGGGACTTTTGGGGATTTACCTTATTAAACCCTTTGGTTTTGATAAATGGATAAAAATGTATTTATCACTGGCTACCTTGGTACTTCTTATGAACCTAGGCATATATATCTATGTTAGGTACCTATATATATGTGTATGCCTATATATATAGGTATATAGTCATGGGACAACTGTCAGGTCATTGGTATGTCTATTTTTGATTTTTTATTTGACTTTTATTTTATTCTTGGTTACCCTAGTTACTAGGGATCAAAAAACTAGATTTGGGGGAAAACAGGCCATGGGAAAGGCTGGAACATGATTTTTCTAATAGTGAATCTAACCATGAGAGGGTGGTTGATTGGGGGAAAATGTTCTTTTTCATGTTTTGAGAATGATTTTCTAAATTGTGTAAGGCCTAGGGGGAATTTTGGGGCTTGGTATTAGGGAGGCAGAAGAACCTACATGATTATCACATTGTTTATCTAACCGTGAATCCAAACTGTGTGAGTTTTCCATCTCATTAAAAAAAATATTTTACCAAATTTCCTGTGAAGGATTTATATCCTTTGGTCATCATTTCCTCAACCACTCATGTGAAACCCCACCCTTAGCATTGTATCTTCTCTCCTTTCCCTTTTGGTGGATTCTTATTGGATCCAAGGTGATTTAACTTGGGGTAAGTCTTATTATTTAAGGTTCCTTCATCATTTCCCCCTTCTCTTTCTTTTTTCATCCCTTTTTATGGAAGTGTGAAACCCTATTTTGTTTTTGGATGAATTTAAGGGTTTTGATAGGGATTTTGGTTTAATTTATTATGGTTTATGTGTATGGGGCCTTGTTCTTCCTAAATCAGGTGGTTATCATTGAAGGAAATAATTTTGAAACCGATCTCGATGAAGGTGTCTCGGTTTAAGGGTGTTTTCCATGGATTACCTTTGAATTATTAATTGAATTTGGTTATTGATTCTAAATTTCCCCTTTAAATGATTTATGAATGATTTTTATTCCATGTTTGATGTGATCCATGGTTTTGTACTGGAAATTTAAGGTTTAAAGAGGGGTGATGTGGTTTAAGTGCACTCCAAGTGTTTCATAAAATGGATCAAAATAATTTTATAGTTTTAAATGGAATTAAAAAGAGGTTTTAGAAATGTTTTTACCTTGAGTAAGTTGTTTTAATAAATTTTTAATGTTTTTTTATTAAAATTGATTTCAAAATAGATTTGATGTATGGAACTTGTGATGTGGTTATTCTTGGAATTTAGTAGCACATGGGATGTATGGGGTGTGATCATGTGTTGACCAAGGGTCCATGAGAGAATTTTGGAGTAATAACAAGAGATATTCCAATTGTTGTCTAAGGGACCATGAGATCCATTAAGGAGTAAGTCCAAGAGAGCTTCCAATTGTTATCCAAGAGACTGAGATAGATCTTGGAGTTGGGATTGTGGAATACCATGAGATCTTTCACATTATTTAGCCAACTAGAAAACTATATTTTAAATTCACTCACATTAGAACCTTATGGTTAGATCCCTTAGTGAAATTTACTTATGTTTGGTTGATTTACATGTTTTTATGCAATATGTTAGTTCCTTAATCGATGTGACATCATGTGTTATGACCATTTCCATTAAATTGGTCATATGATGATGATTTTTATGCTTCCCATTTTTTCTATGTTTAGGTATATTGATCCATGTTGTTAAATGTTTTTTAAAACATGTTTTCTTAAAAATAAAACCAAATGGATTTGAAATGGTTGATTTCAAATGAATTTTTTTAAAAGATATATAGTTTTGAAAAATGAGTTATCAAATTGGTGTGTTGTTTTGAATCATTTAAAATCACTAAATATATTCATGGAGGTATCATATGGGGACTCATGCCTCACACCCTACATATTTATTTTTGGGATATGTAGAATTTTTTTTATAGGACATAGGTAAAGGCAAGGGAACTATTATTATAGGTGTATCTTCTTGATTATCGCTTTCCATAGTTTTGACGGAGGAGATGTGGTCCCATGGGGTTATCTCATGAGGATATATATTGGGGTTTTGGGCCTTTGTGGTGTATGTATTTACATTATCTTTGTTTTTTTTAGTTTTTGACTCAAGATTCCATGTATATCTCTCTTTCATGGAATTCTATATATATGATGTTATGATGTTTTTTTGTACCATATTTAGTTAAAGTTTTCTTATACCAATTTTATGTTTAATTTTTCCAATGACTATAATTATTTCAATGTGGTTATCCCATTTTATTAATGGGTCATGTTGGTTTACCATGGGTGGAACCATTTCCAAGAGGTTATCTATTATGCCTAGTTCTAGTTGCTAGTTCATGGTGATCTGGAATGCACTTTGGGATGTGTGGACTACTAGATTGGGTGATGGGTTAAGTTGAACTAGTTAAGTTTGATAAAAAAAATGGTATCATATGAGGTTTTCATTTCTTGGGGATCATTGGTTGACTAAATCTTGGACCATCATGACTCGGGAGGTAGAAGCGTAGGAGTTCCTAGCTAACTATTATTCAAGTAGAGGCTCAGGTTTCCATGGGTAGTCTGGGATTTTTTTTCAAGTTTTAAGCCCTATTATGTGTTGTTTTATTTTGATTTTATGTGTTTTAATTGATGGTTATGATTTTAATGGTGATATTGTGAGTTATTTTGAGTTTCTAGGTGAAAAGGGGAAGTATGAAAGAGGCGCATGGTTAAGGGGAAGGGTTAGTAATAATCGTGCATTCCCATGAAACCTTTTCTATCACCTTCTACAGATACTTTCATGGTTTGTGTGTGGTTTTCCTAATCGTGTGTAAAAATCATGCACAATATAGAAATGTCTAAAAAATTTAGGTTTTCACCACTTTTTCAATTGAATCTGTTGTTTATGATAATTTTTTTTATTTATAAATATTTCAAGGGTTTATTTTTTTTTTTTTAATGATGTTTAAGACTCCATTGTGTATTGATTATGCTTCTGTTTTTTGTTTTATATAAAATTCCACCCATATGGGCCTTGTCTAGGCTTAGAGAGTGTGTTGTGTAGCATGCCCCACTAGTTAATCCTCCATTTTATCTAGATTTATTTGAATTGATGATCTAAGTGATACAATCCATAGGATATGTGATAGTTGGAAGAAAACATGGATAATAGACCAAACTCAATATTTTACTAGGAAAAACCCACCAGTTTTCCATGGCTATAAGGGGAAAATAAACATAAGAAGTGGTTGGGTTGGATTGAGTGGATATTTGAGCTCCTAAATACCCATGAGACCTCATATGTTGGATTTTCCACCTATATACTAAAAGTAATGGGTAGAAAGTGGTTGGAATCAGTCATGTTAGCAAAGTGACATGTGGATCTCATGTGGCCTTCATTTAAACCAGCTTTTAATCAGTAGTTCTAACCAGAGAATTTGAGAGAGGTAAAGGCCCATGATTTTTTCACATTAGACAAAGGGGGTTGTTTAGTGATTAAGTACACTACTTAGTTTACTAAGTTGTTTCATGTTTCTTCAAAACTCCTCATGAATGACTATCTCAAGGATTAAAATTTTAAAATGGGATTGAAGCCTAATATCATGTCCATGCATATTATTCTCTTCTTACCAACCTATTTAGAGGTGATTGAAAAATAAAATATAGATAATTCATATATAGATAGTAAAACAAGTCTCAATGGTGTTCCTTTGGGGGTGGTAGCTTGGTCTCTTCATCAGGTTAAAAGTGGAAGTGGGGATAATATTTCTGGGGTAATGGTAAGAGTTATTTGTATTCAGTTTCTATAATTCCAATATATTCCATAGTTAATAATATGGTTGTCTTATAATAGTTTAGTAAGTATAGTTATACCAAACCTAGTTTCCCATAGCCTCTGATGACATGCCACTAGTGTGGGAATTCATGTCATGTTTAGTACCTCTATAATTATTTTTTGTAAGGGAGTGGTGTAGGACCAATTCTATAAAAGGTTTCTTAGGTTTTGTTTAATACTTCCAAGGGTGGAATATCTTACTACTAGAGTAAAGGAGGTTCCCATAAGGTCAAGATGTCTCAAGTTGGGCCTAATTTTGGACTTCTTCATACAGCTGATGTGATATTAGAGGACTTGTATTTTGGTCCGACCACTGTGATAGGTATAGTATTTATTACTTCCTCCATGGAATATGTTCTTTTTGATATGGTTTCATCCCATTATTGTATCTCACAAAATTTTCATGTTGATTTGGGTATGTGATCAAAGTTAATTCCTTTCCCATGTAATTACTTACCCCATTGGGTAGGAAGGAGTGAGGTTTTAAGCGCCCGGTGTCAAGTTTTGGTTACTAACTTGGAAGTCATTTGGGATCTCCACATGTTAAACCTGAACATCTTTAACCTTATTATTAGTATGTATTGTTTTATAAACTTCAAGTTGTGGATTTATTGTTATCACTATAGGGTTCAGTTTATTACTCCTAATGGGAGTGCTCACATTTTTTAAGGAGTATGGGATCTGTGATCAGGGTGGGAAATACTGGTTGCTTCGAAGAAGGATTTTATTTTATGCCAGTTTTCAAGGTATCCTTTGATTCCATAGAGTATGGTTCAGATAGTTTCCTTCCATTGGTCATGGATAGGTACCTAAATGTATTTATATGGGGTTTTTGGGGGTTCCCAACCTAGTGATAGGTTGAGTTTACCCTTCATCTACTCCCTGATTTGAGCCCCATTTCTATACCATCTTACCATGTGGATCTAGCCGAGCTGAAAGTGTTAAAATTTAAGCTTGAGGACCTCAAGGTTAAGGGATTTATATTTCCCTAAATATTAACCTAGTATTTTTCGGTTCTATTTGAAAATAAGTTAGACAGAAGTCTCTATATCTACATCAAGTATTTTAATCTTAATTAAGTGACCATAAATAATAAATACACATTTCCTAAAATTGATGATCTATTTGATGATATTAGAGGATCTCATTGGTTTTCAAATATCTAATTGAGAATCTAGGTAACACTATTTTAGGTTTCGAGAGTAGGATTTCCTAAAGACGTCATTTAAAAGCTAATACGAACATTTTGATTATTTGGTTATGCCATTTGGGATTACCAAAGTTCTTGTAGTCTTTATGTAATTAATGAACTAGATATTTCACCACTTTTTAGAATCCTTATTTATGTTTATTGAAAATATTTTTGTGTATTTCAAGATGAAGGAGGATCATGCTAACTATCTAGCGGTTATTATGGGAGTTTTTAGGGAGCATCATCTATATACCAAGCTATATAAATGTCATTTTTGGATCTATGAAGTAAAGTTATTAGGATTCGTGACATCTGAAAGAGGAGTTTCAGTTGATATCAAGAAACTTTCAGCAATAATGTCTTAGGATCATCCAAAGAATGTGTTTGATATCTAAATCTTTTTTTTTCTTAGATGAGTATTACATAGTTTTGTTCAGGAATTTTCCAATATAGCTTCTCCCTTGATGTCTTTGACTAGGAAAAAAGTTATTTTTGAATGGGATGTGAAGTGCTATCATTCTTTTGAGAAGTTACAAGAAAGTTTGATAATCATGCCAGTCTTAATTATTCCCAAACCTGAGAGAGATTATGTTTTTTATTATGATTTATTTGGTGTGGGTTTAGGGTTTTTTTTATGTAGGATTACCATGTGGTGTCCTATAGCTTGTGGAAGCTGCACCCACATGAGCGGGATTGTCCCACAAACAACCTGGAGTTTGTAGTTGTGATGCATGCACTGAGGATAGTGGAACACTACCTCTTCAGGGGTCATTTTATAGTTTATTCATATCATAAAATCCTAAAATACAACTTTATCTAGAGGGACTTGAACCTCGTATAGAAAAACTGAGTATAATATCTTTATAAATTTTCTTTTTACATTTATTATACACCAGGGAAAGGGAACATAGTTCTTGAGGAGTTGGTAAGAAATCTTCTAGAGTAGGATTTTCGAGAATCAGTGTATGAGTGGAGTCTAATGAGTTTGTTTGTTGATATGAGTATAGAGGTTAATTAGTATATATAGCATGTGTTCTTGACCATTGTGTATGTCACACCCTATTTTATAGATTGTTTTAGGAATTAGAAGTTATTTGACCCCAAGTAGTAATATATTAGCAGTGTTTTAAATAGTGGGAGACCTTGGGTTATTGGTCTTGGTCTCCTAATGGTTCTCCCCTTTTCAAGAAGAGGTGGGTAGTTATTTGATATTGAGGTATGAAGTGATGCATAATAGGAATAATTCCATTTGGATCATTGACCACAGGTGGACCAAGACGTTTTATACCTTGATAGGTTGGTATCAGTGGTCTGATATTAGTCATTCAGTTATGGAATTTGTTTCCCAATGTTTGACCTTCTAGAGAATCAAAGTTGAGGTTTAGATTCTTATCAAATTATTACAACCTATCCTCATTACCATGTGGTATTGGGGTGATATCTCAATGGAATTCATGATCAAACTACCCCATACTATGAATGGTAAATATTCTATATTGGTGATTTTTGATCGTTTGATTAAATCATCCCATTTTCTTCCCATCGGGGGGTTGAAAAAGGTGTCATACCTTAGGAACTTTTATGTTTGAGAGATTTTTAGTATTCATATATTTTCATCAATTATAGTTTTTGAATGGGATTCTTGTTTCACTTCTTGGTTTTGGAAGGGACTCCAGGAGGATTTAGAAACCAAGATGAGGTTAAGCACCATGTATCATCCATATATGGATGGTCAATCTGACCAGATTGTTCATAATTTCAAGGATATATTTTTATCATGTGTAATTGAATTTAGAATTTTATAGGAAAAGAACCTATAATTTTCCAATTTTTCATAAAATTATTATTATTAGGCTTCAATCAGGATATCACCATTTGAGGATTTGTATGGGTGGTCATGCGAGTCCCCTCTATGTTGGGTTGAGGTTGGTGAGCATTCCTTATTGGTATTGAGCCCTATCTATGAGATAAAGGAGATAATATGGATAATTAAAAGGATTATAATGACATATTAGTTTTTTCATAATTCTTACACCAAATGATGTCATCACCCACTGAATTTTGAGGTCAGTGATCAGGTTTTTCTTCAGGTATATATTTGGTAGGGACACTATCTCTTAGGAATATAGGAGAAGCTAATGTCATATTATGTAAATTAATTTATAGTTGTGGAAATTCTTGGGAAGGTATCCTGTCAATTTTAAATACTACCATGGTTGACCTCAATACATTATGCCTTTTATGTTTATCAGTTACAAAAATTCCATCCAGACCCATCTCATGTGTTTGAGTGGGAAGATTTGGAGATTGAGCCTGATGCACTATTGTAAAGTAGTGTATTTGTATCATGGATTATCATGAAAATTTGATCCATGGTAATTTATCCCATTGGTATATGTACATTGTAAGTTTTTTGGTGATATCCATAAGACTTGGGAGTGAGAATATTTGGTGAAGGAGAATTTGCCTCACCTATTTTCTTCTAATGATGTCTGAGGAATTTCATTTGATAGAAAGTGACATGGTGGGGAGATTTATTACACCCTTTGGGTCACTATTATGTTTATTTATAAGATTTTATTTTTATTTTTATTTATTCTTGGTTTCCTCAAGTTTTTATTTTCATAGACTTAGTTTTCGGAAAAACAGACCCCAATGTGTAGTTGGTGCACGATTTATCTAACTGTGTGGCTAACCGAGTAAGGGTGAATTATTGGGGGAAAGTGTGATTTTAAGCGGTTTGATCACATTTTACTAAATCATAAAAGGACTAGAGGTAAACATTCATCTTGTTTTTAGGTTTTCAATAGCACTAGTATGGTTAACGCATGGTTTGTCTAACCGTGCGGTCAAACCATGTGATTTTTCCAGCTTATTAAAAAAATTGGATTTTCCCAAATTTCCTCCCAAATGGTTTATATCCTTTGGGAAACATTTTCTATATTTCTCATTCACATAACATACCCTTGGTGTTATATATTCTCCCCACTCTTTTTTGGTGGATTCTCCTTCGATCCAAGGTGTTTTGACTTGAGTTAAGTCCAATTCATTAAGGTTTCTTCATCTTTTCCCTCTTATCTTCCATTTTTCTTCCCTTTTTATGGAAGTTTGAAACCCTTGTGGGTGGTTTGGATGAATATAATGGATTTAATGATGTTTTTGGTTTTATTTATTTGGTTTAGGTGTGTGAGGCCTTATTTTTACTAAATTGGGTGGTTATCGTCGAAGGCGACGAGTTTGGGACCGTTCCTAAGGTAGGTGTTTCTATTTAAGGGTTTTTACATGGATTAACTTTAAATTATTAGTCTCATTTAGTTATTGATGTTAAATATCCCCTTTAAATGATTTATGAATGATTTTCATTCCATTTTTGATTTTATCCATAGTTTTTTATTGACAATTTAATGTTTTAAGTGGGTTTTCCTAAGGAATTTGGATTTAGTACACCCCAATTGTTAGATAAAATGGATCAAAATAGTTTTATAGTTTTAAATAGATTTATAAAGATATTTGAGAAATTAATTTACCTTTAAAAAGGTATTTTATCAAATTGGGAATGTTTTTTATTAAAATGGCATGTGAAATAGCTTTGATTTATGGAACTGGTGATGTGGTTATGTTTGGTATTGAATATCATGTGGGATACCTATGAAGGGAGTGTGTGTTGGACAAGGGAATATGAGAGACTTTGGGAGGAAGGAAAAGGGATATTTCAATTATTTTAGAAGGTATTCTGAGATCCTTTGGGGATGAAGACTGGGATAGCTTCTACTTATTTCCTAAGAGACAAAGAGAGATCTTAGAGTTGGGCCTAGGGAAGACTATGAGAGATTCCACTTTATTTAGCTAGATAGAAAACTATATTTTAGACACACTCACATTATACCCATATGGTTATATCCCTTAGTGCACATTACTCATTCCAGGTTGATTTACATACTTTATGTATTATTTTAGTACATTATTAGATGTGATATCATGTGTTATTCCCATTTCCATTAAATTGGTTATATGATGATAATGTTTGTGATTTGCATTTATTGTCTCCTTATTTAGGTATATTTTCTATGTTGTTAAATTTTTTCAAAAACAAGTTTTTTTAAATAAAACCAATAGTTTTTTAATTGGTTTATTTCAAGTGATATCACGAACCAAGCTAGAGTGCCATCCAACCTTCACCCGACCCGATTCATGGCATAGACCGAAGGGCATTCCTAATCCCCATGGGATGGAAAATAGTTCCTAGGTATCAACAATATACTTTGGGAATTATTTCACCCATTTATATAAACATAAATGACCAACAATAATAAATAGCACAATAACTAATAACCATAACCAAATAAGGTTTAACAATTTTCATATTTAAAGTTTACAACTTTAATCAAAATCAAGGGTACTACAAAAAAATGGGAATAATAAAATTGTGCCAAAAACTTCCATGCAACAAGAGGGACATCACCGTTAATCCACCACCACCAACACCTACAAGAAGTGTAACATTAACAAATGGATCCACCATCACCACCACGACACATCTTTCCTTTACCTGGATCATACATAACAAAGTATACATACATCCAAAGGTGTATTTAGGGTATGAGACAAATCCAGTAAGATTCCTCCCAAAATAAATATTACATTCTACAAAATTATAAGATAAGTCAATATGCATATTTCCATAAGAATAATTGAAACATTTCTAGGAAAACATTTTAAGTAAAAATTTCTCAAGAAAAACTTTTTAAGGAAAACCTTTTTCACAAATAATCTTGCTTGAAATAAAAATGTACATGAGGTTTACCATATGCTGACAGCTAGCACCAAATCACATAAGCATCAGGTCATAAGAAAGAACCATGGGAAAATTCCTATAGGTAACCATCATAAGTGGGACACTGTGAACCTCATACCTTGGTGATCAAAATCCTTCAAATCAACTACCAACAGTGTTCTCATGAATGATCCATTAAAGGTGATTCCATCACAAGATCTAATGGTATCTATATCATAATCCAAAATAAACAACATTCCTCTCCACTAGAGTGGAACGCATCCCAAGGTCTAGTGGTCTCCAATCATATCACATGTTTAATTAGTTTTGTAATCGTCAATCCTACTAGATGAATCCTAGCCTCGGCCAATTTTGAATCAACTAGAGTACTAGTTCTAGTTCACCCACCTAGATATCTTGGATTCCCTTTGTGCTTAAATTCCCTTTCATATATCACATAAATCAACACTTTTTCAAACACATTCCAAGAATCACAATAACATAATGAAATAACCACTTTCATATTATCACATTGATCCAATGATCAAAATCCATATAGAAACCACCATTTTACATAAACAAAGACACTTTACATTTCACACCCATACCCAAACCATTTGGAAATACATTTTTCACCAATTGAATAATTTATGAAAACCCCTTTTTTAAAACATCACAAGAATAACACATATAAACTCTAACCATTTACATGGGAAAATCCCCTTTCAAATTCATAATCACATCAAATACATTTTATAACATGATTTACATCACTTTTAAAATTCAAATATACATTTAAGGTGAAAAAAAAATATCCAACATGCAACAAAAACCCATTTTCCTTAGAAAATACACTTCTAACATATTTTCACCCTTAAATATCTTTGAAAATGTATTTTTCACCTTTCAGACAAGGTATAAAACATATTTAAGAAACACCACAAAAAATCAAAAATGAAACATAGACAATTTACTTTAGAAAATCCGTTTTCATCGCATGTGAATCTCAAAACCTTTACAAAATATATTTCACACCACACAAACAATCCATAGAACACATTTAAGTAACCAAGAAAGCATATAAAAATCATCAAATAATGTAAAATCATGGAACCACCTACCTCACACTTGGAAACTTCCAAAAATAAGTGTGAAACCATAACTGCACCACCACAAGACCCTATAAAAGAAAGATCCAACAACAACCATCAATATTTCCCCCAACAACATAAGATAAAACCCTATTTAGATCAAACAATATGCTAGAAAATAAGAAATCAGGGAGGATGGAAGAGAAACCCTAAAAATATGGATAAATAGAAGGATAAGGGACTTACTTGATTATTCCTTGAAGTTTCCACGCCAAAACCACCAAAATATTGATTCTCAAGAGGTCCAAGAAATCTTGTAGGAGGCTCCCATGAATGAAGATGTCGAATGGGATGGAATAGAGGAGATTTAGGGTTAAAATCGAAGAGGTAAATTTCCACTTTTAATAACCTAGAAAAGTCATATAGTTTCCCAAACCATGAAGTAATTGTGAATCCCTCACTGTACAAGAGGTTCCATCCATACATTTTTCCCATATAGTATGAAAAACTGTGCACCAACCATGCAGTCTCCATTATACAAAAATGAAATTGGTTGCATTGTTTCCTAGGCAAGGGCCCATGGTTTCCTGTACAAGGGCCCATGGTTTCTCCTAACTATGCACCAACCGTGTGCCCCTACTTCTAATCCCAAAATCTCCATTTTCACTAAAAACACATGGGAAACCCAAGGTATAAACACTAAATTTAAATTAAATAAAATAATACTTCAAAAAAACACAGATATGAAAATTATTTCCACAATGAAATTTTTCCATGCCCGAAAATTCAACTCGAAGCTTTATCAGAAAATAAAAAGGGGTACTCCTCATTGAACAAAGACTTCTATTCCCAAGTCTCATGCACATCACTACCATGCTTCCAAATAAATCATAACAATATAATATACTTCCCCTGAAGTAATTTCTTCTGATAATCTACAATATTCACTATCTACACAAACACAGATAAATCAGGATCCAATTCCAACTCTTCCCAATTTAACATGTGATATGGATCTGGGTTATACATTTTCAGCTGAGATACATGGAACACGACATAAATTGACATCGACTGAGAAGTAAAATATAACCTATATTCCGCCTTACCAACTCACTCGGTAATTTTGAATGGTCTGAAATACACTAGTGTTATCTTCCCTTGCTTAACCAAATGACGATGACCCAAGTGAGGTGCCACTTTTAAGAACACCTAGTCACCCAAAAAAACTCAAAATCTCAGAACCTCTGATTGGAATAAGTATTATAGAGACTCAAAGCTATCAACAACCACTTCCTGATCATCTTGACTTTCTCATACATCTCCTGCATGAGGTTTGGTCCCAATAGTGAGGTCTCACCTACCTCAACCCAACACAAAGGGGACCGACATGGATTACCATAAAGATCCTCAAAAGGAGACATTTGAATTGAGGATTGGTAACTATTGTCATATGAAAACTTCACTAATCCAAAATGGTTATCCCATGAACCTCCAAAATCCAACACACATACCCAAAGCATGAATTCCAAAATCTGATTCACTCGCTCTATCTAACCATTTGTTTAAGGATGGTATGTCATTCTCAACTTAACCTATGACCCCATCACCTTATGAAGGCCTTCCCAAACCATGAGGTGAAATAGGGTTATCTATCAGAAATAATTGTTGAGGGAACACCATGAAGCCTCATAACCTCCTAAACATTCAACTAACCCAGCTTATCCACCTAGGCTGAATATCTGATTGGAATGAAATGGGCTGATTTGGTTAGATGTTCAATCGCCAACTAAATATAATTCCTCCCTTGGGGTGTAATAAGTAATCCAAAAATAAATTCAATGGAAATCTCATCCCACTTCCAGGTAGGAATAAGTAGCGGATGAAGCAAACCATAGTGTCTTTGGTGCTCTGCTTTAACTTGCTGACATGTATAAAATCGTGATACAAAGTTAGCTACATATTCCCTCATACCTAGACACCAAAACTTTCTAAGTATTTCATAGTACATCCTGGTAGCACCATGATGAATGGACCACTAATACTTATGGCTATCCTACATCACCACCTTCCTCGATAGCAATGGAACCATGAAGAAACCCTTGAATCAAAAAACTCCCTCAAGAGACAATGACCACTCAAAAGGCACCTCCCCACAATTTAGAAGCTACAATAAATGCTAGAACAACTCATCACTCGGCTTCTCTTTCTGAATAAACTCTATAAGAGAAAGTTTAAGCTGAACATTAGCCAAGAACATACCTCCACTATGCTCCTTGGTTTCCAGATGCAACTGGGAAAGAATCCCCTTCAAGTTCCACTCATCACTGGACTTTTTCAATGCATACATTGGAAATTTCTAGCTCAAAGAATCCTCTAAAATATTACCCTTGCCTAAGGTGCAAACTATATCAAATTTGAACCCCTGAATGTACTCAACCCAATGACATTGCCTCAAGTTTAGATCCTTCTAGTAAAAAATTTATTCTAAGCTCTTATGATCTGAATAAACTACAAACTTCTCCATGAAAAGATAATGGTACCATTTCTTTAAGTCATGCTTCACTTCTTCCAACTCCAAGTCATGGGTTGGGAAATTATTTTCATGTGGTTGAAGTTGGTGTGAATCATAAGCCACCACATGGTCATCCTACATCAGCACACACCCAAGGCCCATACCTGAACCATCACAGTAGAACACATGCAATTTTCTAGATTTTGTCAATATCAGAATAGGGGTGGTGTTCAACCACCTATTAAGGTCTTCAAATTATTCTTTACCCTCTAGGATACACTTAAACTTTACCCTTTTCTAGGTAAGCATTGTCATGGATGAATAAATCTGAGAGAAATCTCAAATGAACCACCTATAATACCCTACTAGGACCAAAAATCTCCTGATATCAAAAAAAATATTTGGTTATTCCCATGAAATAACTGCATTAATCTTATCAGGGTCTACTAAAACCCCTCATTTTTTATCACATGGACCAAAAACTTTACCTCTCTAATCAGTAAGGTTCACTTAGAAAACTTTGGATAGATATGATGATCCTGAAGGGTTCCTATAATAATTTTCAAATGAAAATCATTCTCCTCCTCAGTCTCAGAATATAATAGGATGTAATCCATAAATATCATGATGAGGAAATCAATATACTAGTGGAACACCCTATTAATAAGAACCATAAATACCGTTGGAGAATTTTTCAACCCAAAAGTCATGACCAAGTACTCAAAATGGCCGTACATGCTTCAGAAGGTTGTTTTCAGAACATCCACCTCTCTAAATCTGACTTGATGATACCCATAACGCAATTCAATCTTGTAAAACCACCTTTCCCCCTTAAGCTGATTAAAAATTTCATCAATACGAGGAAAAGGGTACTTATTCTTGATCATTTCCTTATTGATATTATGGTAATCTATGCACAACTAGAGATATCCGTCGGCCTTTTTCTCAAATATAATTGGGTAGGCTCAAGGTGAGATACTTGGGTGAATGAATAATTTGGATTCCAAATCATCCAGCTATACATTTAATTCCCTTAACTTTGTGGGGGCCATACGGTATGAGGGAAGAGATATTGGTTGTGTTCCCAGTACCAAATCAATAGAGAACTCTACATCTCGCTTCATAGGAAAACCTAAAAAATACCTTCGAAAAATATATAGGAACTCATCCACCATAAGAGTTAATACACACTCGAGAGCGCCACTATATTACTCTAATGTGAGGGATGAGATCTAATAAACAAGGTTGACCAATTCCAAAGGTGGGGGTCTTGCATGTCCTGACCGAGGATCCCATTAAACTTGAAAAAATTGGGTATTTCCACCAAGTTCCACAAAACTCACTCATCGCCTATAATAATTGATGTGCGCCTAAAAATGCATCATCTAATCCATACTAAGGATCACGTCAAATAGGTCCATATCAAAAACTAGAAAATATCAATCCATATTGACCCCTGACATGGTGAGTGCACAAGTCTTACACCTAAAACTCTTCTCTCACTTCTTACCAAGCGATGTTAACAACTCCATCGCATATGGAATAATCTCAGTTTAGAACATTAACAAATACATAAGATAGGAATAAATGAAAGAAACTGAAGAATATTTATCAAATATAACAAAAAATAAATATGATTAAATAAAAATGGTACCTCAAACTATTATAGGTCCTACATCTGATTCCACTGGTGCACGATCCACCACATGATGTTTCCTCATATTAGCCTAAGACTACGGATGGATACTAGTATCTAGATCTACCATGAACTCAATATTCCCATAAGATGATCCCTTCCTACCTCCATGACCTCAAAACTAAGATCCCACTATCCTGGATGGTTCTGACTAGGCTTACATCCCTTTGGAAGCTAAAATTCTTACACTACTCTAATATGGGCGCACCACTTTTCAAAATCTCAAAAAGGTCCCCATAACTTTGTACTGCTGATAAGGCTTGGTGGATAGGATCTTTCTAGTCACATGTTACCTGTTTTCCCAAACTGATGGTACACAACTAACCTAGCATCAGAAGCCACATATGAAGACAGTCAGGAAGGATGGCCTGAACTTCCACCTCCCCTCTTCCCCTACTTGTTTGGATTCCTCTTCTTCTCAGAAGAATTTACACTAACCACTATTGACACTACTCTGGAGAAACCAGACTTTTCCCCATGATCCATTTTTACCATCATGGCATGATCGACCACCTCAACATAAGTTTTCAGCTTGAACAAGAAAACCTGATATCAAATTTATGGCCACAATCCCATATTGAACTTCTCATCCTTTATCTACTCATTGGAAATGATCTTGGGTGTATACTAAACTATCTTTACAAAGTTATTATCATATTCCATCATAGACCAATATCCCTGGAAAATCTCCAAAAACTCTTAGGACCTAGCGTAGGCCAAAATCTCATGAAAATACTACTCATTGAAAATGAACTTGAAATATTTCCATCCCATATTCTCATGCTTCCCAGCTTGAACCACAAAGTACCACCACTTTTTACAGGGACCTTCCAATAAGAACAAAGAACACTTCACTCTAACTACCTCAGGAGTATCAAGAAACATGAACATTTACTATATTTTCTCAAGACACTCCTCTACTTCCTGGAATTCCATGCTACCTTAGAAAGAATGAGGCTTATTCTTAAGGAACTTATGATCTTTTTCCTTTTCAAGAAATGGTTTGGCTTCCCTAACCTGATCAGGACCAGATCCCACTCCTTTTCCCAAATCTTGGACAGCTCGAACCACTTCTTCCACTAACCTATGATCAATTGGTGTGGGGGAACTCTCTCCAACCTCTTCTCATGGCTCTATAAGAGGTCTCTGGGGAGGCATCTTGCTATATCAATCAAAAAAACAAGGAAAACCCATAAACACAACATTATGAAAAAATTTAGTAAAAAAACAAATCTCAAACACTTTCATAAATCAAAACATAACCAAAACCAGCACAATAACAAGTCAACCAACCCACTCCACCTCCACCCAGTGTCCATATACACTTTGTAGCCTGTACATCTCACCTAGAGGATAAGTCAAACCAAATACCAACATTCCATGGTGAATCAAATTCCATCACGTGGTGTATTGGATAGAAACCCCACTCAAAACTAGAACTTCAAGACCTAATAATCCTAGTTTTGATCTATCTATACTCTTTCCCAAATAACTTGACCCAAAAGATCATGGCTTTCTCTGAATCCATTTTTTCATGAACCAAGCCGGAGTGCCATCTAACTCGACACCCGACCTAATTTATGGCATGGCCCAAAGGTTGTTCCTAATCCCCATGGGCTGGAAACTAGTGTGTGGGTATCAAAAATATACTTTTGGAATGATTTCACCCATTTCTATAAACTTAAATGACCAATAATAATAAACCCCATAATAACTAATAACCATAACCAAACAAGGTTTAACAATTTTTAGATTTAAATTTTTAAACTTTAAGCAAAATCATATTATACAACAACGGAATTGGAATAAAAAAACTATCCCAAAACCTCCATGAAACAAGAGGGACATCACACACAATTAACCACCACCAACACCTAAAAGAAGTGGAACACTAGCAACCGGATCCACCATCACCACCACGACACATATTTCTTTTACATGGGTCATACATAACAAAGTATACATGTACCAAAAGGTGTATATAGGGTGTGGGCCAAATACCAGTAGGATTCCACCCAAAAGAAATTTTGCATTCTATAACATTAGAAGAAAATTTGAAGGGCATATTTTCATAAGAATATTTGAAAATTTTCTTAGAAAACATTTTAAGGAAATTTTTCTCAAGAAACACTTTTTAAGGAAAACCTTTTTCACAAATAATATTTCTTGAAATAAAAATGTACAAAAGTACTATCATATGTTGATGGATATAAAAACATCACATAATCATAATTTCATAAGAGAGAACCATGGGAAAACCCCTATAGGTAACTATCACAAGTGAGACACTATAAACCTCATACCTCGGTGATCAAAATCCTCTAAATCAACTACCAAAAGTGTTAATTTGCACGATCCATTAGTGGGGATCCCATCCCAAGGTCTAATGGTCTCTATATCATGCCAAATCCAACAGTATTCCCATAAATGATCTACTAGAGGGTAATTCATCCCAAGATCTACTTGTCACTAGTCATATTACTTGTTTAGTTAATGTTGTAATCGTCAATCCTGATAGATGAATCCAAGAATCACCCACTTCATAATCAACTAGCATACTAGTTCTAGTTCACTCACCTAGATACCCATGATTCCCTTTATTCTCAAATTTCATTTCACATATCACATAAATCAACACTTTTACATGCACATGCAAAGCATCACAAACACACAAGGAAATCACCACTTTCACATTTTCACATTGATCTAGTGATCAAAATCCATATGGAAACCACCATTTTCTATAAAAAATCCAAATTTTATTTCACAAACACAACAAAACCATTTGGAAATACATTTCACACCACTTTCACAATTTATGAAAACCCATTTTTTAAGACACCACAAGAAGAACACATATGAACTCTAACCATTTCCTTGGTAAAATTTCCTTTTAAATTCATACTCACATTAAATCCATTTTTATAACATCCTTCACATCACTTTTTCAATTCAAAGACACATTTAACATGCACAAAAAAATATCCAAAATGCAACAAAAAACAATTTCCCTTTGAAAATACACTTCCAACACATTTTCACCCTTAAATCTATTTGAAAAATTATTTTTCACCTTTCATTCAAGACATAAAACATATTTAAGAAACACCAAAACAAATAACATATGAAACATAACAACTTTCCTTTAGAAAATCCATTTTCATCACATGTGCATCTCAAAACCTTTCCTAAACATATTTCTCACCAAACAAACAATCCATATAACACATTTAAGTACCCAATCAAGCATATACAAATCATATAATAATGTAAAAGCATGGAACCACCAACCTCACACTTGGAAACTTCTTTAAATTGTTTTGAAACCACAACTGCACCACCAAAATACCCTATAAAGACAAGATCCAACAACAATCATCAATATTTTCCCAAACAAAACAAGATCAACCCCTCTTTAGGTCAAACAATCCGCTGTAAAATAAGAACTCAAGGAGGAGGGAAGAGAAACCAAAAACATAGGGATAAATCGAAGGAGAAGGGACTTACTTGATGATTCCTTAAAGTTTCCACACCAAAAGCACCCAAATATTGTTTCTCAAGAGGTCCAAGAAAGATTAGAGGATGATATCATGGCTGAAAATCTCAAATGGGGAAAATAGATAAGATTTAGGGTTAAAGTTGAAGAGGTTATAAAGGTAAATTTCAACATTTTAATGGCCTGGACAAGTCACACAGTTTTCCTACATGGTTTTACAAACCATGTGGAAACCGCGCATCCCTCACTATCCAAGAGGATCAAGCTTTATGGTTTTCCCACATGGTTTGACAAATCGTATGCCAACTGTGTGGTCTCCACTATCCAAAAATGAAATTATCTATATGGTTTCCTGGGAAAAGGAACATGGTTTCCCCTAACCATGTGCCAACCATGCACCCCCTATTTCAAAGCCCAAAATATCCATTTTTTCACCAAAAATGCATTGCAACCCCAAGGGATAAACATTAAACTAAAAGTAAAAAAATAATACCTCAAAATAAAAACACTAATGTGAAAATTGAAATGTTTTCAAAGAAAAATAGTTTTAGAAAGTGGGTTTTTAAAACTAGTTTATTAGTTTTCATGGTTAAAAATACTTAAATAGATTCATGGTTGTATCCTACTACACTTTATGTCTCACACCCTATATATGCCTTTGTGTATATGTAGACTTTGTTTTGAAGGACATGGGTAAATGCAAGGGAACTATTCTTATAGGTGCATCTTATTTATTATCATTATAGCATCCCAACTTTTTATCACATTAACTTTCATTACATTATATAAAACCGAGGATCTTTAAAGTCTAGTGTCTTGGAAATCAGGAACATAAAACATGAGAACAACATAAAAAATTCTTCTAAAACACTTTAAAGGCTTCTTAATTGTTCATCCTAAGTTCATTATAGAATCTCATAACCTGGGATCATACATCAAAGGAAAGGTTGAGCATAAGGCCCAGTAAGGGAAACAAGAGAAACATTTTACATGTGAACATGATATACATCAATAAAGTCATGAAAAAGAACTTTAAGGCATGAGAAAGAAACCATGAGGAATATCATAATAAAAATAATGTGTTTCATAACTTGAATATGTGGCTAAAACATTTAAATTAGAAAATAATTTCTGTTTCACCAAGGTCCATCCCCAAGGTTTCATTAAAAAAAATTACCAAGGTTATTCACCAAGGTATAGTTAAAATGGTCATCTCTAGAGATTAAGTCTTTACCTAATGCATTGGAGCGCTATCAGGGAAAACCCTTAATTTTTCTTTATTATCATGTGATCCACATATATAATCATCAATAATTTCATAAATAACCCATATAGCATAAAAGAAATGGGTTTCATTTCGTAGTCATAACATTTTTAAAACTGCTTTAAAGACGTGATCTTTATGTCACTTTAAACCCACGGAAAAAGAAAGTGGGTCTCATGTATGTAAATACCAGAATTTAAAATAGAACATTTTGATATATATGTGAATACCCTTATAGAATAAAGAGTTTTGAGTATTAACTTAATAAAATAAAATAATTTGAGAAAAAGAGAGAGACATTTTGAGATGAAAATTCGGCAGCATAACGGCTATATTCCAGGGTTGTAGAAAACATGGAAAAGAGAGGGGACATGGGTCACCCACTCATAAATGATCCATAAAACAGTATAGGGACATAATATAAAGGATATAAGAACATGGTAATGAAATTTCAAGTCCATATCATATGAAATGAAAAAACTTGAAAGGAAGACAAAAATAAGATTTCTCTTATGAAAAATTCGGCAGCCTAACGGCGTCACTTAAAACTACAAAAAATGAATTGATGAGATTAAATAGGTTATCTCATCATGTGAACATAAAAGGATAGTATGATTAATATAGATACCATACCCCAACATGGAAAAAAGTAACTTGAAATACTTGACATGAAAGTAGAACTTTGAATATGGGAAGAGAGAAAGAATCCCTTACGAAAATTCGGCAGCCTAACAGCACCATTTAAAAATTCAGAAAATGAAGTGATGATAGTAAAAGGGAGTATCTCATTATATGAACATAAAAATTACAGTAAGTTGAATATAAAATAACATCCTCCAACATAATAACATGGAGCATAAAAGAAATGACATAAGAGAGAGTACTTGAAAAGAAAGAGAGGGGTAGGATCCCTTACCTTAAAGAGTAACTTCGAAAGCTTGAAGGTCGGGACCTTTGGAGGCTTTAGGGCACCTTGGGAGGACTCCTTGGGAGGTAAAGAGACCAGAACTTTTTTGGGGAGGGTTTGGAAATGAAATGAATGAGGGAATGGCTTGGTATTTATAGGGGAAGTTAGGGGACAAGGCATTAATTGCCAAGGGACACCTCATCAGTGGTATTGGAAAAACCATGGGCTTTCCCATGCTATTTGCCCATGGTATTGGACACTTGGGGCACCTAATACCTTATATTACTATTCATAAGTCGGCCAGAATTATTTCAAAATTATTACATCCTTAATGATGTCATTAAACACCCGAAACTCAAAAACTGTATTTTCATTATTCACTGAAAATTCTACTTTCTCAGAAAAATCCCAAAATTTCACCTTAACCAAATATAGATGCTCTGATTTCAAAAAGTAACTCCATTTTATGAAAATAAATTTCTAAATATTTTTAATTTAATTTTTAAATAAAAACACTATTCACTGAAATTTCAACTGTTTCAGAAAAATCCCAAAAATTCACCTTAACCAAATATTGATGCTCTGATTTCAAAAATGAAATCCATTTTATGAAAATAATTTTCTAAATATTTTTAATTTAATTTTTAAATAAAAAACACTATTCGCCTGAAAAAACTAATACTTAACCAGTACTTTCTGGAACATTTATTTACCTATTTTATCGAATCATATTGCTTAATTAAGGTGCCTAGATTATATTAATACTTTCTTAAGTGAGGTTAATTAATCCATTTGATCACATTACTAATCATAAGTGTAAAATCACTATTCATAATTTACTATTCATCAAAAATTAAGTTGATCTTATTAGACTCTAAATTTCTTACTGAACATAACTGTAGAAGACCATTTTTCGAAAATCATTACACATTATTAATTATTTAAGGTTTACATAAATATTTTTAAAATATCATTTTTCTAAAATTCATCAATAATATGCATACTATATTTATCCAGACATTTGAAAATTCACAGACTTTACCATAATAAGAAATCACAATTTTTATTTAAAACAAAGGATTTCACAAGGTAGTTACGGTCTCATTACATAACCCCTTATAACACCAACATAAGACCTAAGAGTAAGGTGTGCTAGGGTGATAGAATCTTGGGGCGGATCAGCCAACATTGCTCGAGTACTGATTTCTATCAGCTTGAACTTCTTGTGAAGGCGATTCCGTTCCAGCTTCACACGATGAAGTTCGGCTTGGGTTTGGTCCAGAGCAAAGCCCAAAGGTGCTACCTCATTCCCAAGTTCCGTCAGATGGGCTTTGATCAGCCCAAGACTACTGGATGGGGCCATCGAATCTTCTTTCTATATTAATTAATCAAGATCACTTGCATTTATAGACAATAATCGCAACATTTAGTTTCCAACGGCCATATTGACAAATGGTCATATAACAGTCGTGTAACAACCTAAGATTTTATAAGATATATTCTTTTTAATTTCTTTAATATCTTATATTGTACGCTACACCAATATTATCTTGCACTATACGCAACACCGTATTAGCTTGCATTATACTAACACTAATCTTGGATCGTGTTACACACAATTTCAAGTTTGTTTGATAGTAGTTATTCTACGCAACATTGAGTGTATATATAAATATATATATTTAATATATAAATGAAATATGGTTGGATTTTTTTATACGAAACAACGAAGGAGTCTTGCACCACACGCAACCCTGACTTGGCTTGCATTACACGCAATCGCGACCTTCCTCGATAGCGTGTGTTGTACGCAATATCAGGTTTCACTAAACAATGATATATGGTTATAATATTATTATGAACTAGCCGTTATGAATAGTATTAACTAAATTTTGAATTTTATAACATTATTATTCATCTTAAACATTTTCTAGAACATGGTATGAGAACAAAATCAATTTTTCGAGTAAAATAAGTATTTTTCAAAAAATGTAGTTTTGTCGCCTTTTGATGGTGCACCTACTTTAAATCTTGTTTTTGACATGTCTATAAGTTCAATTTGAAAAAATAAAATTCTTCTTTGGAATCAGGATATAAAATTTTACTTTGGATAAATTTTTCATATTATTCTGATAACTTTCATATTTTAATGAATAGTAAAAACACGCTATATTTTAATTAAAAACAACTTTTTTCATCGCAATAATTTATATGGATAGATTATATTTTTAATTGGTCTTAAAGT
This sequence comes from Viscum album, assembly GCA_963277665.1. Classification (NCBI taxonomy): domain Eukaryota; kingdom Viridiplantae; phylum Streptophyta; class Magnoliopsida; order Santalales; family Viscaceae; genus Viscum; species Viscum album. The sequence continues at coordinate 1,835,428,072 of OY728160.1, read as the reverse complement.
GTAATTAGAATATATTTTTACCATTTAATCCAATGTTGGTCATTGGAATTAATTTCACTTTGAATTTGGACATAAACAAGTATCGATCTTTTGATAGTTATTTTTTCTTAAAAACACGCTATTTATTTTGATAATGGGAATTACTTTTAAAATTAATTAATTCCACTTATATGTTTTGAATTTGGAAAAAAAATAGACATCATTTTTTAATTCGTAATATCAAATTTATCTTAGGCTGAATTTTTGGTATTTTTCTGAAAAACTTCAATTTTTGATGAATAGTAAAAACACTGAGTTTTTGGTTAAAGCCGATTTTTTATTTAAATAATAATTTATTTGATTTAAATTTATTTTAGGTCAAAACAGATACATAATACTTATATAAGTTCAATGAAATTCATTGGAATCATTTTATAATAATTTTATATTTATAAAAATTATATTGAACTTTTCACCGTCTTTTACCCACCTCCTAGGAGCTTTTGCAATTGTTCATAAAACTTAATTTTACCAGTTCTGTGAGTTGAATTTCGAAAATCCGAGAGACATTGTTAATATCAAGGTGTAAAATGTGTTTTAATTAGATAAAAATAATTTTTGGTGAATAGTAAATTTTACTTTTATTTACCACGGTTAAAGGTAAATAGGATAATTCAAGGTTAAAAGAATATTATAATAATTCCAAATTACCTTAAAACTTTTCCAAACCTTATTGGATGAGTAATGGCCGGCCATGGTCATCTTTGGGTCGATTTTGGTACCCCATGGAGCCACTTATGAAAGACAATGACACACTAGATTAATTAATTTAATGTAAAGACAACATTAGCTTTAACAAAAATCTTTTAGTAATTAATTTTTATAAGGGGATATATAAATTTTCTTTTTGACTATAAATATTAATTGTAAATCTAAAAAAATTTCCTACATGTTGGTATTTTTTTCATAATTTTTAGACATCAAATGAATTAAATTATTTATGACACAATAATGATGCAGTATTTACCTCATTAATAAATGATTTAAATAAATAAGATTATAATGATTAAAATATTATCCAAAACATGAAAAAATTCTGATTGGATGATTTATTTTGACCATGAGTCATCTTATAATCATATTTAATTATTTTTGGACCTTTTGAAACTGAAGATAAGTTTATAATAAAATAATATTTTCACACTTTCTTAAAGAGTCCCTCCTCTCCATTATAAAAGGAGACCACTTCTATGCAATTCCACACACCTCTCAAGCCATTTGGCTCGTCCAAAATCTGCCCAATTAAGTTATCTATATCCCTATACTCCCCTTTGAAGCCTTAAATTAGGCATAAGTCACTCCAAGAAGTCCTTTTGTCTCAATACAAAGGAGGTTACCCAAATTAAAGGTAACGATTTCTCTTAAGTTGTTTTCTTTTATTCTACTTCTCCAACCCCTAAACTCTTTTTAATCATTTATTTTGTAACAACACCAGTATCATAAATATACTAGGATGTTTTTATGAGAAGGATTCTAACTACACTTACACACACCTCCATCTAATGGATGAAGAACATAATGTTTCTGTGGATGGAAAACTAACGCCTCACGAAACGATGATTGTCCGATTTTCTCCTACCGCCTCTCATGGTGTCCATTATGATGGAAATGTATTCATATATGATATATATTATGTTTATGATTTCCTTATTCTTCTTTACTTCCCAATTATATCAAGCTTTTATGGTTTCCATAGTTGGTAAATACGATAATCTCATTTGAGGAAGTGCGGAATACCGCCCCCTCAAAGTGATGTGATTCGTTAATGCCTTATGTGGGATGTATAAAGGATGTAGTTAATGATATTATGTATGATATTATACTGGAATTATAATATAACTATGAATCATTATGTTTTAATTCCATTAAAATAAGAAATAGAAATGAAAGTAGCGTTCATGTGTACGTACGGCTTACCGTCTCCATGAACGGTGCATTTCATTTCTTACCTCCATATGTTATGTAATATTATAAATACATGTATATGCTGGATATATATGATATATATTATTTATAAATCATGAATATAATTATGTATATAATTAACCTTTGACCACATGAACAAAATGTAATTATAAGAAGTCCATTTTTGACTCAAGTACCAAATATCGACAAAACGAACATTATTATCTTAAATGGTTACATAATGTTTATAACATGGTAATAAGTGATATAAAAGTAATAATAAATTTTAAAAAGGTTCTTAAACAATTATAAATTAACTTTGGTTTATTATTCAGGAGATTAAAGAATGATCGAGTCAAGTTGAACACGAGGTAAGGGAACATCTAAACCCAATTTTCGTTCTTTGGGTTGATATTCTCTTTCTTGTTTATGTCGTTCTTTGATTATGTGAGAAATGAATTTTTATATCTTATCATGTATTTATAATTTCTTTATGTGACCTTATAGTGAATACACATAAGTGATCTATTTAAAAAAATATCTTTGTAAGGGATAACTATTCCAATCTCGTTCTTATCCGAGATTGTTATTCGTAAGTACTTACTGGGGTTATTGTTATCATCCATGCCCATATTTTCTAAAAACGTTTTCATGTATTTTTAAAGTCCTTTTTACCCATTTTTGAAATTTAACACATGTTATGAAAGGAATCTTACTTTTTTTTACCACACGGGGAACTTTTTTACTTTTCCAACAAAAGTACGAGAAGAATGTTATTTTTAAATTATGCGGCGTGAACGGATTTTTTACGATTTCATAACGCCTCATTTTCATGAAGCTTACTCTACAAGATTTCATGATTATTTTCAACAAAACCCTTTTATTTTAAAATTGCATGGAATTTTTTGAAAAGAAAATGATTTTGAAGAACAAAGGATATTTTCCTCAAGAATTCATTTCAAGTGTTTTATCAAAACCATTTTCCATCTAAGATGGCATTATTTCATATGTGTATGTTTCAAGTATAATGTCTCCATTATTTACATGGTTTGATTCTTCTTATGATGAAATGATATCCATTTTTTTATATATGGATTATGTTATGATGTCATGATGTTTAATAATCCCATTCTATTACATGGGTTATGATATGATGTATGATTTATGATTTTGTGGCACACGAAAGAATGATTTCATTATGAGATGGGTGGGACCTATATCTCCCTCAAATTCATTGGGTAAAGATTTATATCTCATGAGATATACATGGCTGAAATGGCATGTAAATATGGTTCAGTAATATAGGGCTGGAATGGAAAGTAAACCCGGTTCAGTAAGGGACTTTTTCCACTAAGATGGTCTTGGCAGCAATGTATTGGCTACTATGGAAATCATATCATGTGCTTAATATTTTTCCACAATTACAAGTTTTATTCCCATGCTATTTTATCATGATTAGTGTTCCTTTATGATATATGCCTTACGTACTTCCATGATTTATGTCTTTGCTCAAGATTTTGATGTTTAGATTTTACGTTCAAGTTTTTGCATTAAAATGTTTATGGATTGTTTTATGTTATCTATGCTTACCCTTACTGATTATTTGAGCTCACCCTTTATATGTTTTCTTTTCCACAGGATTTAAAGAAAGGTTTTAGGTAAGAAACCCAAAAAGGAAAGATCTGTATGGGAGATGTTGAAGATCTTTCACCACGATTAGAAGATTACGTTTCGAGTTTCCAAAGACACTAAACTATTACGTTCCTTATGTGTCTGTTTTTGTTATGTATTAAGTACTCCACAAAAGTAATGTAATTTCCATGTATGTCAAGCTTTGGGTCTCTACAGTTGGTATTAGAGGAAAGGTTTAGTTGAACTTTGGAAACTAGGATGCGAAAACTTTAGTAAAATCCCTAGAGATATTTCTAAGGTATGTCTAGGGATGTCCCTAAGGTTAAGTATACATATAGGTTAGAGTCCTAGAATTATGTTTACGATCATGAATAACCTAGGGTGAACCTAAGGTGTCATGGATTAAATAATTTTTGATAAGTTAGACATCCCATAAGTGACTTTTTATGATTATGTGGTTCCTTGTTATTTTAACTGTTTCTTACACTATGGTTTCTGGTCTTAGTCAATGGAGGGAACAAGAAGGAATTTGATTAACATTGATTCCAATGGAAAAATTGGTGACTATGATCAACAAAATTATGTAACGCCTGGAGAGAAAGATATTGTGATTATTCCGAATCATTCATCTCAATATATGATTAACAAGGTAAACTTTATTTGTATTCCTAAGTCATCAAATAAGAGGAAGATGAAATTTTATGCATGTTCACATGGTGAGGAGCATAGACAAAGGAATATTGAAATTTCTAAAGAAGGGAATGATAACCTTGAGTAATACCTCAAATGGAGGGGAAGATGTTATCTATGTGGAGAAAAGGTTCATAGAGTGACTGATTGTTATGGAGTCCAATGTCTTATCTGCGGAGAACATGGGCATTACCCAACTCAATGCCCTGACCTAAGAGGTTACTTCTAAATCAAGGATGGACTTATTCCATGACAATCATTAAAGAGGATAGATTTAAGTGTTTATGTATTGGTTTTAAAGAATAATGTTGTTGAGGTACTTTTATGGTATATTGGAATATCTATGCATTGGTCAATTGTGGTTTTCAATAAGAATATGTTACTGGTAACCATGAAAAGTGACTGAAATATTTTTGGAAAGAAGATGATATGCGCATAATGAAGGGATAAAGAGAAAATGAAATGTTTGATAGTATTCATTAGCTCATGAATGATATAAGGATAAAGTGATACCATGGTTTGAGTATATTGAAATTTTGGGATTTTGGTATGTGGAAAGAGTTAATTTTTAATAGCATCCATGTTTTCAGTAAGGTTCAATGGGTATTCATTTTTTTCTCGAGAATACAAGATAATGGTATTCACATATTTGGAATGCAATAAAAAAGATATATCTTGTGATATATGAGGGATAAATGATGGTATTCACATGCTTGGTTGATGATATTTCTTGTAATCGTTTTCTTTATACTATAAGATTGGACAGAAGTATTTTCGATATGCTTAAAGGTTGGAATGGATTAAGTTGGACATCTGATAGAATTTTTTAAAGTCTAGAACTTTTTCGATATTATTTATGGAATGTTATAATAATGTAGTTTTAGAAAAAAAGGAAAACCTGCAGGACGGGCGACAACCTGTCGCGTCGGACAAGGCTGTGGGAATCGAACCCACAACCGAAGTGCGAAAGGACTTTATCGCCTACCCCTGGCCTACAGGAAGTCCCTAGTTAGTAGAAACTAGTTTTATTTTATTAAGAGGTATGATAGATGAAGTATAAGTCCATTTTTGGAATCATATAGATGGACTTATGTATATTTAATAAATTGTTCTAAACTTTTTGTGATAGAAATAGATGGAATAACCTGTCATTCTATCACATGATTTGCTAACACTTCACAAGTAACAAATTGAACTTCATTACTTTAAGAGATGAAGTGTAAATTTTTCAAGGTACGAACAATAGTAAGATTGTACCAAAATCATGTAAGTATTTATTTTAATTCATCAACTTTAGGGAAATGATCTTGAAAACCCAAAATGTTGTCCTAGTGTCCTCATATCTGATGAATCCGATGGTACCTTATATCATCACAAATTTATGGCTTTGTGATTGTTGGCTTTTTCATAGCCATGTTCTCTACCACTCTCCATCAGAACATGATGGTTAGATTTTTCTTCCATATCCATATTTTCACCTATGTTCTCCTATATGGAAACTCAGTGATGAGTTACTTTGGGTAATCATTCCGTTTCATACTTTAGTTTTTAAAATTAAGTTTCAGTATTCCTTTTTACGATGTGGGTTTCTATGAATAGTAAACGATTTATAACCCTGACGAATTTCGAGGGAGAAATTCATTTTAAGGGGGGTGGAATGTAACAACCCGAGATTTTATAAGATATATTCTTTTTAATTTCTTTCATATCTTCTGTTGTACGCTACACCAAGATTATCTTGCGATATACGCAACACTTTATTAGGTTGCAGTATACGCAACACTAATCTTGGATCATGTTACACACAATTTCAAGTTTGTTTGATAGTAGTTATTCTATGAAACATTGAGTGTATATATAAATATATATATTCAATGTATAAATTAAATATGGTTGGTTTTTTTTATATTAAACAACGAAGGATTCTTGCACCACACACAACCCTGACTTGGCTTGCATTACACGCAATTGCGACCTTCCTCGATAGCGTGTGTTGTACGCAATATCAGGTTTCACTAAACAACGATATATGGTTATAATATTATTATGAACTAGCTGTTATGAATAGTATTAACTACATTTTGAATTTTATAACATTATTATTCATATTACACATTTTCTAGAACATGGTATGAGAACAAAATCAATTTTTCGAGTAAAATAAGTATTTTTCAAAAAATGTAGTTTTGCCGCCTTTTGATGGCGCACCCACTTTAAATATTGTTTTTGACATGTCTATAAGTTAAATTTGACAAAATAAAATTCTTCTTTGGAATCAGGATATAAAAATTTACTTTGGATAAATTTTTCATATTATTCTGATAACTTTCATATTTTAATGAATAGTAAAAACACACTATATTTTAATTAAAAACAACTTTTTTCATCGCAATAATTTATATGGTTAGATTATATTTTTAATTGGTCTTAAAGTGTAATTAGAATATATTTTTACCATTTAATCCAATGTTTGTCATTGGAATTAATTTCACTTTGAATTTGGACATAAACAAGTGTCGATCTTTTGATAGTTATTGTTTCTTAAAAACACGCTATTTGTTTTGATAACAGGAATTACTTTTAAAATTAATTAATGTCACTTCTATGTTTTGAATTTGGAAAAAATAGACATCATTTTTGAATTCAGAATATCAAATATAGCTTAGGCTAAATTTTTGGTATTTTTCTGAAAAACTTCAATTTTTGATGAATAGTGAAAACACTGAGTTTTTTGTTAAAACCGACTTTTTATTTAAATAATCATTTATTTGATTTAAATTTATTTTAGGTCAAAATAGATACATAATACTTATATAATTTCAATGAAATTCATTGTAATCATTTTATAATAATTTTATATTTATAAAAATTGTATTGAACTTTTCACAGTCTTTTACCCACCTCCTAGGAGCTTTTGCAATTGTTCATAAAACTTAATTTTACCAGTTTTGTGAGTTGAATTTCTAAAATCCAAGAGAAACGGTTAATATCAAGGAGTAAAATGTGGTTCAATAAGATAAAAATAATTTTTGGTGAATAGTAACGTTTTACTTTTATTTACCACAGTTAATGGTAAATAGGGTAATTCAAGGTTAAAAGAATATTATAATAATTCAAAATTACCTTAACACTTTTCCAAACCTTATTGGATGAGTAATGGACGACCATGGTCATCCTTGGGTATATTTTGGTACCCCATGGAGCCACTTATGAAAGACAATGACACACTATATTAATTAATTTAATGTAAAGACAAAATTGGCTTTAACAAAAATCTTTTAGTAATTAATTTTTATAAGGAGATATATAAATTATATTTTCGACTATAAATATTCATTGGAAATATAAAAAGAGTTCCTAAATGTTGGTATTTTTTTCAAAAAATTTAGACATCAAATTAATTAAATTATTTATGACACAATAATGATGCAGTATTTACCTCATTAATAAATGATTTAAATAAATAAGATTATAATGATTAAAATATTATCCAAAACATGTCCAATTCTGATTGGATGATTTTATTTCGACCATGAGTCATATTATAATAATATTTAATTATTTTTTGACCTTTTGAAACTGAATATAAGTTTATAATAAAATAATATTTTCACACTTTCCTAAAGATCTCCTCCTCTCCATTATAAAAGGAGACCACTTCTATGCAATTCCACACACCTCTCAAGCCATTTGGATCATCCAAACTCTATCAAATTAATCTCTCTACATCCCTCTACCCCCCCTTGAAGCCTTACATTAGGCATAAGGCACTCCAAGAAGTCCTTTTGGTTCAATCCAAAGGAAGTTACCCAAATTAAAGGTAACGGTTTCTCTTAAGTTGTTTTCTTTTATTCTACTTCTCCAACCCCTAAACTCTTTTTAATACTTTATTTTGTAACAACACCAGTATCCTAAATATACTAGGATGTTGTTATGAGAAGTATTATAACTACACTTACACAAACCTCTATATAATGGATGAAGAGCATAATGTTTCTGTGGATGGCAAACTAACGCCTCACGAAACGATGATTATTCGATTTTCTCCTACCGCCTCTCATGGTGGACATTATGATGGAACTGTATTCATATATGATATATATTATTTTTATGATTTCCTTATTATTATTTACTTCCCAATTATATCAAGAATTTATGGTTTCCATAGTTGGTAAACACGATAATCTCATTTGAGGAAGTGCGGACTACCGCCCCCTCAAAATGATGTGATTCATTAATGCCTTATGTGGGATGTATAAAGGATGTAGTTAATGATATTATGTATGATATTATAATGGAATTATAATATACCTATGTATCATTATGTTTTAATTCCATTAAAATAATAAATATAAATGAAAGTATCGTTCATGTGTACGTACGGCTTACCTTCTCCATGAACGGTGCATTTCATTTCTTACCTCCATATGTTATGTAATATTATAAATATATGTATATTATGGATATATATGATATATATTATTTATAAATCATGAATATAATTCTGGATATAATGAACCTTTTACCACATGAACAACATGTAATTGTAAGAAGTCCATTTTTGACTCAAGTACCAAATATCGACAAAACGAACATTATTAACTTAAATGGTTACATAATGTTTATAACATGGTAATAAGTGATATAAAAGTAATAATAAATTTTAAAAAGGTTCTTAAGAAAGTATAAATTAACTTTGGTTTATTATTCAGGAGATTAAAGAACAATCGAGTCAAGTCGGACACGGGGTAAGGGAACATCTTAACCCAATTTCCGTTCTTTGGGATGATCTTCTCTTTCTTGTTTATGTTGTTCTTTGATTGTGTGAGAAATGAATTTTTATATCTTATCATGTATTTATAATTTCTTTATGTGACATTATAGTGAATACACATAAGTGATCTATTTACAAAAAGATCTTTGTAATGGATAACTATTCCAATCTCGTTCTTATCCGAGATTGTTATTCGTAAGTACTTACTGGGGTTATTGTTATCATCCATGCCCATGTTTTCTAAAAATGTTTTCATGTATTTTTAAAGTCCTTTTTACCCATTTTTGAAATTTACCAGATGTTATGAAAGGAATCTTACTTTTTTTACCACACTGAGAACTTTTTGACTTTTCCGAAAAAAGTACGAGAAGAATTTTATTTTTAACTTATGCGGCGTGAATGGATTTTTTACGATTTCATAACGCCTCATTTTCATGAAGCTTCCTCTACAAGATTTCATGATTATTTTCAACAAAACCCTTTTATTTTAAAATTGCATGGAATTTTGTGAAAAGAAAATGATTTTGAAGAAGAAATGATATTTTCCTCAAGAATTCATTTCAAGTGTTTTATCAAAACCATTTTCCATCTAAGATGGAATTATTTCATATATGTATGTTTTAAGTATAATGTCTCCATTATTTACATGGTTTGATTCTTATTATGATGAAATGATATCAATTTTTTTATATGGATTATGTTATGATGGCATGATGTTTAAGAATCTCATTCTATTACATGGGTTATGCTATGATGTATGATATATGATTTTGTGGCACACGAAAGAATGATTTAATTATAAGATGGGTGGGACCTATATCTCCCTCCAATGCATTGGTTAAAGATTTATATCTCATGAGATAGACATGGCTGAAACGGAAAGTAAATCTGGTTCAGTAATACAGGGCTGGAACAGCAAGTAAACCCGGTTCAGTAAGGGACTTTGTCCACTAAGATGGTCTTGGCAGTAATTCCTTGGCTACTATGGAAATCATATCATGTGCTTAATGTTTTTCCACAATTACAAGTTTTATTCCCATGATATTTTATCATGATTGATGTTCCTTTATGATATATGCCTTATGTACTTCCAAGATTTATGTTTTTGCTCAATATTTTGATGTTTAGATTTTACGTTCAAGTTTTTGCATTCAAATGTTTATGGATTGTTTTATGTTCTATATGCTTACCCTTACGAAGCATTTGAGCTCACCCTTTATATGTTTTCTTTTCCCCAGGATTTAAAGAAAGGTTTTAGGTAAAAAAAAAAGGGGAAGATCTTTATGGAAGATGTTGAAGATCTTTCACCACGATTAGAAGATTATGTTCCGAGTTTCCAAATACACAAAACTATTATGGTCCGTGTGTGTATGTTTTTGTTATGTATTAAGTATTCCGCAAAAGTAATGTAATGTCCATGTACATCAAGCTTTAGTTCTCTACAAGTCGAAACCCAAAGGTCTTGTTTTAATTATACTCATTTTATTAAATGAAATAGTTTTGTTGAGTATAAAATAAAATAACACACAAAGTTAGGAAACAAAATTTATTTAAAAAATTTGGGTCGTTACAATCTTTCCCCCTTAAGAAATTGCGTCCTCGCAATTTTAAAATTGGGCTTGGAAATTTCTTTGAAAATCCCACATCGGAAAAATAGTCAGTAAAACTATTACTTTAAAAGAAATAAAGGGAAGTACAAAGGTAACCCAAGTTAACCCATACTAGGATTCCATGTAGGAAAACATGGATATGGAAGAGAAAATAAAGGGTCAAGTTCTGATGGAGAGTGATAGAAAACATTATTAGGAGAAAATTAACCACAAGAAGATCACAAAATTAAGATGTGTTAAACGGTATTTGATTACCCAGTAGGAAACATAAACCAACAACGTTTTTGTTTTACATTCCTTTTCATAATTTTGAGGAATTCATTAACTACATAGAATAAAAACATAAGGAAATATACTTACCTTCAAGTAGAGTTTCATCCCTTAATAAGTTTCCACCAAGACTAATCTTTTCTCTAAACAATTAGCATTCAAAAGGACTTGGTCTCATCAAAAGCACAAGAATCATCTTCTAGACAATCACATAATCCACAAAATAATAACTATATTTTTTCCTTGTCTTTAGTCATCACCTAAAACTAAAATGGTTAGTACGAGATCATATAATCCCCAAAAAAGATAATCCTTTATAAAGAGAAATATGACTATTAATCTCAAAAATTCCACAAAAGTACCCAAACTTCCAGAAATACCATTCAATACACAATCGTCCTTAAAATTATTTAGAATAATCAAAACTAAGATTGGAACCCAAAACTCAGAAGGATTTAATCACATAGTCTTCCTAAAAAAATCTTAACATTTATCTCCAAATAACATCGACTACTATTAAAGTCTCATACTAAAGTGTAATTAACCTATTCACATATTCTCTATGCTAGGTTCATCATTTTCCAGAAATAACCCAAATCACCATATGTCCACAATAAATACATAAATTCTTACAAAAAAAATTCAACCATTCCTCCTCAATTTAAATCATGTAGTATTTTATTTCCCTTAGGCATATAGTACTAAAAAAAGAGAAAACATCGTCCAAAATAACCTTTATCATTTAATCACCAAATCATTTTCCTATACAAATGATATCCATTTGATAAAACATAAGTTTCAAAAATCAACTTATTCTTGATCCATAAAAATAGAAGGTCCATTAGTCAGACTTAAGGGAATAACAACAATCTGATAATGCCTGTATGTTGATTGGAAATATATTTTTGGAATATCATTATTCTTCACCCTCAATTGATGATAACTAGAATGAAGATCAATCTTAGAGAATAATTGAGTCCCACGAAGTTGGTCAAATAAGTCATCAATTCTTGGAAGAGAGTATTTGTTCTTCACTGTGATCTGATTCAGTTCTCTATAATCAATGCATAGCTACATCGATCCATACTTATTCTTAAAAAAGAGAACTGGTGCTCCCTAAGGAGACACACTTAGTCGGATAAACCCATTCTCCAAAAGATCTCGGAGTTGTTTCTTTAATTCCTCTAGCTCCACATTTTCCATCCTATAGGGGGTCTTTGACATCGGATGAGATATAGGTATGAGTTCAATGGAGAACTCTACCTCTCTTTCTGGGGGAGGTCTGAGTAACTCCTCAGGAAATATGTCAACGTATTCCTAGATGATGGAGACATTTTCTAAAATAATAAATCCTTCGTGAGAAACTTATTTCATTTAGTAATCTTTTAACTAAAAAAGATTTTATGTCTTAAAACTTCATACTTAGACAATTAAATTTTTATATAATTCCTTTATAATGATTCATAAAAAGCTTGTGCTTAACCAAACATATCTCCCGGGAGTGTTGTAACCAAGAGTGCAGCAAGGCCTGTTGTCGTGTACCAGTTTCCGTTCGAATCTAGCTCAAAGCGGTGTTTTGGGTTTTAACCCTATGTACATCTGTGCCAGAGCCACCTCTACCTGATCGTATTCAGACAGAGATATATTTTCATGATAAACCACTTACTCAATACTCACCAAAATACCAAGAAGATTTCCTATATTTGAACTTTTCTATAGGGTTCTTCCTAAAGTTTTCATATCCTAATATTTATAAATAACTAAACTATCCTTTTATACCAACTATAGCATCCCGCATTTTATCACATTAACTTTCATTACATTATACAAAACCAAGGATCTTTAAAGTCTAGTGTCTTGGAAATCAGGAACATAAAACATGAGAAAAACATAAAACATTATTCTAAAACAATTGAAAGGATTCTTTATTTTTCATCCTAAGTTCATTACAACATCTCATAACCTGGGAGAATACCTCAAAGGAAAGGGTGAGAAGAAGGCCCATTAAGGGAAACAAGAGAAACATTTTACATGTGAACTTGAGATACATCAATAAAGTCATGAAAAAGAACTTTAAGGCATGAGAAAGAAATCATGAGGCATATCATAATAAAAATAACATGTTTCATAACTTGAAGATGTGGCTACAACATTTAACTTAGACAATCATTTTCGTTTCACCAAGGTTCATCCCCAAGGTGTTATTAAAAAAATTACCAAGGTTATTCACCAAGGTATTGTTAAAATGGTCATCTCTAGAGATTAAGTCATTACCCAATGCATTGAAGCGATATCAGGGTGCACACTTAATTTTCCTTTATTATCATATGATCCACATATATCATCATCAATCATTTCATAAATAACACATATAGAATAAAATAAATGGGTTTCATTTCATAGTCATAACATTTTAAAAACTGCTTTAAAGATGTGATCTTTATGTCACTTTAAACCCACGGAAAAGGAAAGCAGGTCTCATGTATTTAAATCCCAGAATTTAAAATATAAAATGTTGATATATATCTGAATAAACCTGTAGAATAAATAGTTTTGAGTATTAACTTAATAAAATAAAATAATTTGAGAAAAAGAGAGACATTTTGAGACGAAAATTCGGCAGCATAACACCTATGTTGCAGGGTTTTAGAAAATATTGAAAAGAGAGGGGACATGGGTCACCCACTCATAAATGATCCATAAAATAGTATAGGGATAGAATATAAAGGATATAAGAACATTTTAATGAAATTTGAAGGACATACCATATGAAATAAAAAAACTTGAAAGGAAGACAAAAATAAGATTTCTCTTATGAAAAATTCGGCAGCCTAACGGCGTCACTTAAAACTTCAAAAAATGAATTGATGAGATTAAATCGGGTCTTTCATCAGGTGAACATAAAAGGAAATTATTATGAATTTAGAGATCATACCCAAACATGGAAAAAAGGAACTTGAAAGACTTGACATGAATGTAGAACTTTGAAAATGGGAAGAGTGAAAGAATCCCTTACGAAAATTCGGCAGCCTAACGGCGCCATTTAAAAATTCAGAAAATGAAATGGTGAGAGTAAAAGGGAGTATATCATTATATGAACATAAAAATTACAGTAAGTTTAATATAAAAGAACATCCTCCAACATAATAACATGGAGCATAAAATAAATGACATAAGAGAGAGTACTTGAAAAGAAAGAGAGAGGTAGGATCCATTACCTTGAAGAGTAACTTCGAAAGCTTGAAGGTCGGGACCTTGGGAGGCTTGAGGGAACCTTGGGAGGACTAATTGGGAGGTAAAGACACCATAAATTCATTGGGGATGATTTTTAAATGAAATTAATGAGGGAATATCTTGGTATTTATAGGGGAAGTGAGGGGACAAGGCATTAATTGCCAAGGGACACCTCATCGGTGGTATTGGAAAAACCATGGGCTTGCCCATGGTATTTTCCCATGGTATTAGCCACTTGGGACACCTCATACCTTATATTACTATTCAAAAGTCTACCAGAATTATTTCATAATTATTACATCCTTAATGATGTCATTAAACACCCGAAACTCAAAAACTGTATTTTCACTATTCACTGAAAATTCAACTTTCTCAAAAAAATACCAAAATTTCACCTTAACCAAATATCGATGCTCTTATTTCAAAAAGGAACTCCATTTTTTGAAAATAATTTTCTAAATATTTTTAATTTAATTTTTAAATAAAAACACTATTCACTGAAATTTCAACTCTTTTAGAAAAATCCCAAAAATTCACCTTAACCAAATATTGATGCTCTTATTTCAAAAATGAACTCCATTTTATGAAAATATTTTTATAAATATTTTTAATTTAATTTTTAAATAAAAAACACTGTTCACCTGAAAAAAACTAATACTTAACCAGTACTTTCTGGAACAGTTATTTACCTATTTTATTGAATCACATTACTTAATCAAGGTGCCTAGATTATATTAATACTTTCTTAAGTGAGGTTACTTAATCCATTTGATCACATTACTAATCATAAGCGTAAAATCACTATTCATAATATACTATTCATCAAAAATTAAGTTGATCTTATTAGACTCAAAATTTCTTACTGAATATAACTATAGAAGACCATTTTTTGAAAATCATTACACATTATTAATTATTTAAGGTTTACATAAATATTTTTAAAATATCCTTTTTCTAAAATTCATCAATAATATGCATACTATATTTATCCAGACATTTGAAAATTCACAAACTTTACCATAAGAATAAATCACAATTTTTATTTAAAACAAAGGATTTCACAAGGCAGTTACAGTCTCGTTACATAACCCCTTATAAGACTAGCATAGGACCTAAGAGTAAGGTGTGCTAGGGTGATAGAATCTTGGGCCGGCTTGGCCAACATTGCCTGGGTAGTGATTTTTATCAGCTTGAACTTCTCACAAAGGTGATTTCGTTCCAGCTTTACATGATGAATTTCGGCTTGGGTTTGGTCCAGAGCAAATCCCAAAGGTGCTACCTCCTTCCCGAGTTCCTTCAGATGAGCTTCGATCGGCCCAAGACTACTGGATGGGGCCAAAAAAATCTTATTTCTATATTAATTAATAAATATCACTTGCATTTATAAACAATAATCACAACATTTAGTTTCCAATAGTCATATTGGCCAACGGTCATATAACAGTCGAAACTCAACGGTCTTATTTTAATTATACTCATTTAATTAAATGAAATAGTTTTGTTGAGTATAAAATAAAATAACACACAAAGTTAGGAAAAAAAATTATTCAAAAAATTCGGGTCGTTACAATCATAATCCATGGTTTTGATAGAGGAGACGTGGTCTTATAGGGTTAGCTCATGAGGAGTTGTATTGGGGCTTTATACCTTTGGGTTATATGTATTGGACTTGTCTCCATTTCTTTATTTTTGGGGGTTTTGATATTTTTAGTTGAGATTCCATGTATATGTATCTTTCATGGAATGATATGTATATAATGTTTTTATATTGTTTAGGTTCTTGGTTTATTCATTAATTCCCTACACTAAAAGTATATTTATTTATTATGTTGAATATAATTATATTTATGTGATCATACTATTCCATTGATGGATCATTATGGTTTTCTATGAAAAAAATAGTCCCAATGGGTTATCCATTATTCCTAGTACTAGTTGTCAGACCGTGGTGATTGGAAATGTACTTTAGGATGTGGGGAATGCCGACCCAAGTGATAGGTCAGGTCAACTCGGGTCAGTTTTCTATAGGGTATATGTATGAAAATTCATAGGAGGCCTTATTTATAAAAAAAATTCTAAATGTCTTTTGGTTTTCAAAGTGATTAATAAAAAATAATTTCTAAATGAGACTCTCTTGATAAAATTATTAGGGTCATTTGTGTAATGTTTTGGTCTTGTATTACTTATAAGAAACTGAACCCAGTTGGACACAAGGCGTCAAGCGTTCCTCCCCATACACTAGAGGCTACTGACTAGCAGTGAGGGTCTATGATGTAACATTAGGGAGACTATGGACTCATAATCAGAGTAACACAACAGTGTAATAAAAAATAAATGAAAAATAAATGAAAACTAGAATAATGGAAGTAAAACATTCAGATGCTAATAATAGGCAATCCATCAAAATAAATATCTATTACCATATACCAAATGATGTAATATCATGTCTCTAAACCAAAAAGAATAGAGAACATGGAAGAAGGCATAGAATACAATACACATATATTAAAAGAACCAAAAACACCAAAAATAGTATCTCTAGATAGCATCATGATCCATATATTGTTCATGTTCTCCCCCTCTCCCATGCTATAATAAATCAATCATCGAAAATTGGGTGCTTTCCCCTGTCACTATATACATCCATAAAGTATGCCCTGGTACCAATCGAAGTCCTGAATAGGTTGTGATATATACTCTGTTGGACACCACCAACGTTGTCTATAACAAATCCATCCTATTAATATAAACCATAACTGTGTACATGTATAATAGGAAAAATGTACATGAATAAAAGATATGAAGAGTCCATAAGAACAAGTTGTAATAAGAGAAGGCTATAATAGATGTGAATCAATATATATAATGTTCCACCAACCTATAATAACCATCTCAGAATACTCCACATATGAGAAGGGTGACAGACCTATATGGGCTAGGTCCCAAGATGTATAATTAGGGTGACCTATATCCGGAGATGTAAATGTATACAAAATTTTCAGGTGAGATACCTTAAACTTTTTCATTAGTTCCATGTCATATATAATCATATCCAAGGGTTGAAGGAGTCATACCTCAATCCCCTAATCAGTTCCATATCATATAAGATCATATCTATGGGTCTCTGGTGAAATACCTCAATCCCCTAATCGCTGCCATGTTGTAAGTAATAATAACTAGTGGTCACAGGTTCCATTCTTTAATCCCCTAATAGGTTTCATATGATAGTGTAAACAGGTTTCATACCTTCATAAGAATTTGGTTCCATACCAAGTTGTACAACATTGAGCAAGTATATAATGTTTCATGGGATATATTAGTGTCTATACCAAATTTCAATTATCAGTATAAAGTGGCACAAGCCAAGAGAATATCCATCTCATTTATTATTTTCATTTAAAATGATTTAACCACTTAATATAATTTTATAACAAGGAAAATGAGTCATAATCCTCTCCAGTGAACTCATTTAATTTATAAATTATCTCACTAAAAGGGTGTCTAGTTCACACACACAAAGGGGTGGTATAACATAGGAAAGATAAAATAACACACCACATGGGTAGCTCAGGTTGAGTTTGAAAACTTCCAACCTTGATTAGGTGCAACAAGGGTGACCCAAATTAGATGCAATAATTAACATAACGCTTATCATTTAATTTAGGAGAAACAACCATAAGGTTCTATGTATATAAAAATAGAGATAGTAAAATAGACAATATAACCTTTAGGAAAATATATAGACCTCCTACCTTAATCCCGTGGTAGGAAACTCATCCAGTATCAGTCTTTTCATTTTCCATGATTAAAATAAAATAGAATAATGGAATAATTCTCTGAAAATAGAGAATATGATCTCACACCAAAATAACTCCATCAGTAGGAAGAATAATTAATAAAGGATCCAAAGTAATAGAAATATTACCAGTGGTGATCCAACGAGATAGACGACACTCGAATTATATTTTGGATGGAGAGATAGGATCAAATCCTATCTTTTGGAAATGGAAGGGATCCTATGGAGGGGATCTTATATGAGAGATAAAAAGGGGGTGATGGAAAAAGAAAGGGGTTTTCTCCTTTAAAAAACTCATGGCGTCTACATGGTGTTTAAATTTTTTACACATCATGTAATGCTCCCCCCCCCCCTCAGGGAAAAACCAATGCATGACATGAACTTGGTCTAGCTAGACCAATTCATATCATGTATTTAATACAAAATATCAATTAAGTACATGTTGTGTATTTATTTCACATCATGAATTGGCTCTGAATCCAAGTTCCAGCTTCCCTACCACTTAATTCCCATAATGACCCAACTAGTTGAAAGGTATGGTTTCTATGTATAAGCCAAAAGAAATACTTAACAAGGGTTTAACTGAAAATTAAAGGAAACATACCACATAAGAAAAACCAAGATCTTACAGCCTTACCCCCTTAGGGAAAATCTTCACTGAGTTTCCCTTCCAAGGGTGTTAAACCATCATCTAAAAATAACACTGTCCATCGAGTGCATATATCACCCTCACACTCCTAGGTCTCATCCTGTAAATGGTTTTTTTTCATAGTACTCATACTAGAGGAACTGACCTTCCTCAGATATCCTTTGTACTTTGGTCCACAATAAAAATAGGATGATCCTCAAATGACCCACCTACCTCCAACTCAACCTCATTAGGCTATAAGATATGATATGGATCTGAATTGTACTGATGAAGCTGTGAAATAGAGAATACATCATGCATAGCCAAGTACCTCTGAGGTAACTACAACTGATAGACTATTGGCCAAACTCTCTCCAGAACCTCGAAAGGTCTAATGAACTCAGGTGAAATATTACCCTTTCATTTAAACCATCGATGCTAGAGTCTAGTCAAAACATGCAAGAATACCTGATCCCTAACCTCAAACTCCAAAGTTCATTGGTGACTATCATCATATGATTTCTAACTATACTGAGTTTTATCCATTCACTTTTGGATCAGATGAACCTACTTTAGAGTCTCCTAAATGAGACGAGGTCCAAGTAGAGATTCCTCACCTTCCTCTAACCATCATAAAGGTTATCGGCATGGCCTACCATATAATTCCACATAGGGATCCATCTGTATCATTTCATAAAAGATGTTATTTTAGGATAACTTGAAAAGATGTATATGTTTATCCCAATAATGACCAAAATCAAGTATTCATGCTCAGATAATGTCATCTAGCACTTATATCATTCGTTATGACTGATCATCACTCTGAGAGTGAAATATTGTTCTCAAAAGAACAGGAGTACCCAAATATTTTTGTAACGCCTTCCAGAACCTCAATGTGAAATGAGAATACCTATCAGAAATTATAGCATGAGAGACCCTATGTAGGAATATAATCTCACAGACATATAGTCTCCCAACATCATCTATTGAGAAGGTATCTCTGATAGGTAATAAGTGAGCAACATTCATGAGCCTGATAATGATCACCCATACTACAACACTATCTTGAGGTTATCTCAGTAAACTAGTCACAAAATTCATATTGACATCATCCCATTTCCAATAAGGAATGGGTAAAAACTATAAAATCATTTTTTAATGGTGTAACACCTAGTAACAAATCCATCTATTTCCCTTTTCATACCAGGCTACCAATACTGGTGACATAAATCATGATACATCTTCATAATCCTAGGGTGTACCGGCCAAGTATAAGTATGATAATCTTGCATAAATTCATCCGGTAATTCTATAGGAACCTATATGCATCAATGGATGCGTAAGATTTAATCCTCATCAATGATTCAATCTGGTAGTGGATCCTGGCCTGAAACACTCTCCTGCATGACCAATCCCTCTAAATCATATAGTTTCTTAATCTTCAATCTCTATAAAAGTGAAGAGGCCACTGATAATGATGAAATTACAGACTATCAATGATGATATTAAACCTCTAAATGCATCTTAGAAAATGGGTCCATAAGATTCCACTCATCACTTGCCTCATGAACTGCATGTGTCTGAGTCCTTTGGATCAAATCATCTGCTACAGCATTCCCCTTCCCAAGTGTATAGGAAAGATCAAAATAGATAGATTATAGGTATTCAACCCACCTTCTTTTCCCAAGTTTTAATCCATATTTCATGAAAATATACCTGACGATTTTTTGGTCTATAAACACCAAAAAAACTCTCTCCCAACAGGTAAGGCCTCCAACAACACAAAGCGTGAACTATAGATACTAGCTAGAGATCGTGTGTCGGGTATTTTTACTCATGTTACCTCAACTAATAGTACTCGTATTCCATGACTCGATCATCCTGCATTATATCCTCTCTTATCCCAATACTATATGCATCATAGTAGACTATATATCTTCTACTTGGATCTAGAAAAATTCGAATCATTGTAGAAGTTAGTCTTCCTTTCAGCTTCTGAAAGGCTCTCTCATAGGCTTCTGACCATATAAACTTCACACCCATCTTAGTCAATCCCATAAGAGGTGATTATAGGAGTGAAAATTCCTGTATAAAGTGCTTGTGATATCCATATTTCCCCAATAAACTACATATATCAAATACATTCTTGAGCTACTCCCAAGTAACTAAATATCTCACCTTCTCCAAGTCAACTCATACTCCTACCTCTAGATAATGTGACCTAGGAAGTATATTATATCAATCTAAAAGTTCCATTTAGTGAAATTATTATAGAAATTGTGCTCTCTCAATTTATTCATAATGATCTCAATATTTTTTTCATGATTATGTTGAGTATGATAATATACCAAGATTTCATCTATGTAGACTACCACAAATGAATCCCAAAATGGGTGGAAACCCCAATTCATTAGAGCCATGAAAATGTTTGGTGTGTTCGTAAGACTGAACATCATAACCAGATACTCATAAATACCATACCTTCTATGGAATTTTGTATAAGTTATATCTGAAGGTTGAATATGTACCTGGTGATAGCCTAACCTCTAATTAATTTTTAGGAAAACCTAATCTTCTCAGAGCTTATCAAAGAGGTCATTTATACAATGGAAATGATACCTATTCTTTATAGTAATAAGGTTCAACTTTTAGTAATACAGAAAAAGCCTAAGGTTTCCATCCATATTATTGGAAAAAATAACTAATTAACCCCATGGAGAAGTAATGGGTCCTATAAAACCCTTACCTTCTAAGTCCTCGAATTTTATCTTTAACTCCTACAACTCAACAGTGATTATCCTATAAAGAGGAATGGATACTAGCGTATCTCCTAGAACCAAATCAATAGACAACCCCACATATTTCTCAAGAGTTAAACCATAAAATTCATCTGATAAGATAGCCCTAAAATTATCTACTACAAGAGGGAATACAGTCGGATGTATTCTCTGGTCATCCACACAAAGGATAGAAATCTTAGTTATCACCTCACTCAACCCACAATGCTCTGATCTATCTCTACCTACCTGGACATCCCATTCACCCTTTTGAATATGAGTACCACCCTATGGTAATGTCAAAGACACCCTTTGGTGATAAAAATACATGTAGGAATGATAAGGAATCAGTAAGTCCATCATAAGGATGACATAAAATCCCATAATATTGAGGAAAAAGAAGTTCCATAGAAAATGATAGTGGCATATCTCAAGAGGTAACTCCTTAAATTTATGTACACTCTCTGAACATATACCCAAAGGAGTGTCAAGTTTAATCACCCAACAGAAGTAATGAATTACAAGCGTGAGGCTTTGTATGATAGCCATAGAGATAAAATAATTCTAAGACCCTATGTTAAAAAATAGATAACAAGGTAGATGTTACTAAAATCATAACCCAAACTATATAAGTTCTATGAATCTAATCCCCTAGAACACATTTCATTTCATAAACCTGAACATTTCACGACCATGAGATACAACATGACTGCCCTGAGTAGCCTCACTTTGCTGGTGTGGCATAACTGGTGTCTAGCTTTGCCGGCCAGGACCACCCCCTCGGCCTAATCAAATGGTATCACTCGACCTCCCTGCCTGACATAGAGATCTTGATCCTACTCTGGGACCCAGATTCATTGTTGACCCTCCCTCACTAGATACTATAGGAAAGATTCCACAAAACCAATATAAATGACCCATCCTTCTGCGGGATCGGCACTCAAATGGGTCACTCTCATACTGAGGTTTCATGTGACCCTAATTCCCGTATTGATGAAATACTAAAAATCCTCCAGTACATACACTCTAACTAAAACTACTCACATGAGATATCTCTAAGAGACACTTCCTTCAACCAGATACTACACTACTAGGTTGATAAACCGGCCCACTCTAATCTAGACCTCCAGCTTCCCTCAGGTTATTCTTGGTAATAAGAGCTTGGTTTACTATATCAAACAATGTGGTCAATCAGAAAACATTCACCTAATAATGAATAGTATTTCTAATCCCATACTCAAAACATATCACTTTAGATGGCTTATCAACAGTATAAATCGGTTCAAAGTGATCAAGCTCTGTAAGACGGTACGAGTAGTCTATAATAGAAATTGAACCATGTTGTAGGTTCAATAAATACCTATCATGATCATCCCTTGAGGTCTCTGGGAAGAAATAATCATATAATACTATCTGAAAACCAGCCCAGACCATACCCTGGATGATCCTCCTGTGTGATAACCTCCCACTTTCTCTTGGAATAATCTCAAAGCATATACATATCAAGCTTCACTCTCCTCTCAGGCGACGTCTCAATGTTCTCAAAGATAGACAACATAGCCTCTATCCATGATTCTAAATTCTAAGGACTGACATCCCTTGAAAACGTGAGTGGATTTTTCTAGTTGAACTCTCACATCAACTCTTCCATAAAAGAGACAAGTTGAGGAGATCCCTATATAGTATTCATAAGATGAAGGAAACCATCTTAAAACTGGGTGTCACTTCCCACATCCGGAACAACAATATGTTCCATAGGTGGCACTACATTAGGTAACATAGGTGGCTCAGGGACCACCACCTCTGGAGCATGGTCGTCACCACCTCCTATTGCATGACTTGAGGAAGTTGTGGTGGCCTAGCTCAACAAATTCCAATCACATGTCTCAAACATAATTTTATCGATGATAATTTCAAAGATATGTTAATAGGATAAGTAAAAAAACCTTCCCATATAAAAGTTTCACCCCTATTTATGCTCCTAAATCTAGTTTTGGGTGATAGAAATGATCATATAGAACACAAGAGACACCACCTACTGCCCACTACTAAGGTCAAGTCTATTTCAATTTATGTGTTTCATTGTAAGTGTCCTAGTATATAGACCATAAATTTTAAATTATAGAGGGAAACACACTTTAAGTTGAAATTGTAATCCTCATTTAATGGTGACCATATTTAAATTTTAAGATTTATGAATTCTTGAATTTACATAATAGACTATATAACTGAAGTACCATTCCCAATTTATACATGTACATGATTTATAAATTTCAACTACTAGTTCATTTAATTTTATCTATACATTTACATTCGATGGTAGAATGTAATAGGGAGTATAATATTATTTGACTAAATAAATCATCATTCACAATTTATAGAGGTACATGCACTCTTTAAACCAAAAAAATCATATATTCAAAATCAACTTACATTTCAGTCTATCTAACCTTAGTTATATAACTCGAACATATGATATTTGGTTAATTAAGTTTCCATCATCAACCTATATGGGAAATATCCATTTAGGTTGATCTATACACTTTAATAACCAAATATTAAATTCCATTTTATTATAGAATGTTATTTACATAATAGATATATCACTCAAGGTATATACAACAAGTTTCATGCAGTTAAGCAATGAAACCAACATGGTATGCCATAATTCATGACATATTAATCCTATAAGGTTCCTAAAATTATGTATGACCAATTATCCCTTTCCATACCGGTCCAAGGATAAATTTTAATCCAACATCATAAAAATAATAACATCACAAATCATGTGTTTCACCTAATGGTGGAATCAAAACAACTTTTATAGGCATAAACCATAATATCAAATACCATCCTAGGTAATTTATCTTTTTTCCCATATGTGGGTTAGATACTCCTAGGCATAGGATCATTACCAAATTCCAATATGTCCTAGTCTCCTTTTTAGCAACCAAAAAGTGTAAGGTGTGAAAAAAGACTCCTCTGATACAAATTTTTAACATTTCGGTCTTGTTTCACTCATAAGTAACTGAACATGGTTGTCCACAAGGCCTCAAGCATGCCTCCCCACATGCTAGAGGCTACTGACTAGCAACAAGGGTCTATTGTGGTATAGTGGGGGACTATACCCTCATAATTAAAATAACACAGTGGTATAATAAAGAAATAATAATGGAATCATAATAAATGACAACTATAATAATGGATATAAAACATCTAGATGATAATAACAAAAGATACATCAAAAGAAATAAATAGTACCATATAAAAAATGATTTAATTTAATGCCTCTAAACCAAAAATAATAGGCAGCATGGCAGCAGGTGTCCATTACAACACATGTATATCAAAAT
The DNA here is from genome assembly GCA_963277665.1 of Viscum album. Classification (NCBI taxonomy): domain Eukaryota; kingdom Viridiplantae; phylum Streptophyta; class Magnoliopsida; order Santalales; family Viscaceae; genus Viscum; species Viscum album. The sequence goes on along the minus strand of OY728160.1, from coordinate 1,835,403,364 downwards.
AACCAAAAGGTCAAAAAGAAATAACTCTAGATAGAATCATGATTCATAGCTCAGACATTTACTCCCCCAATCTCATGCTATAATAAATCAAGCATTGGAAACTAGGATCTTACCCCTATCCTTACTTGAATCAATGAAGTATGTTTGGGTACCAATCGTGGCCCGAATATGGTGTGAGATATACTCAGTAGACTATTACCAATGGTGTCTTTAACAAATACATCTTGTGCATATAAACCATAACTATGTGAAAGTATAACAGGATAACATTTAAGTTAATAACAGATATGATGAGTTCGTAAGCACAATTTCTAATAATAGAATGCTATAACAGATAAGAATCAATATATATAAAGTTTCAACAACATGTAATAACTAGCTTAGTATATTCCACATGTGAAAAGGGTAACAGACCTATATGGTCCATATCCTAAGGAGTATAGTTATGGAGACCTATATCGAGAGATGTAAATGTTACTGGAAGTTTTAGTTTCCATACCTTTAACTTCCTCATTGGTACCATACCGTATAAGATCATATCCAGGGGTCGTAGGTATCATACCTCGATCCCCTAATTGGTTCAATATTGGATAAGATAATATCTAGGGGTTGTAGGTTCCATGCCCCAATCCCCTAATAGGTGTCATAACATAATAAATAATACCTAGGGGTCATAGGTTTCATACCTCATTCACCTAGTCAATGACATACCACAGTGAAACAAGTGACATACCTTCATAAGAAGTCGGTTCCATATCGAGATATACAACATCTAGAAATTATATAAAGTGGAATGAGCTACGTTAGTGTCCATACCCAAGTCTAGTTATCAGTATAAAGTTTAATAATCCAATGGAATATCCATCTCATTTAAAATTTTCATTTAAAATGATTTAACCACTTAATAGAATTTAATAACAAGGCAAAGGAGTCACGATCCTATCCAACTGAATAATTTAATTTATATAGGCTCCTACTATAAGGGTGGTGAGATAAAATTCCCAAATGGGTGGAATAAAACAAGGAAAATAAAGGAACACGTCACATGGGTGGCTCAGGTTGAGGTTGACAACCTCCATCTTAATTAGGATCTATAAGGGCGACCCAAATTGGATGAAATGATTAACTTAAGGCTTATCATTTAATTTAAGAGAAATAACCAGAAGGTATGTCATGAGACACAATGTAAATAGTACAATATAAAATATAACCTTTGGGAAAAGGTATAGAGCACCTACCTTAATCCTATGGTAGAACAGTCATCTAGTATCGGCCTTTGTTTTTGTCTAGATCAGAAGAAAATGAATGAACATACAAACACCCTAAAAATAGGGCATATGAGATCGCAAAAAAATAACTCCATAGATTTGAAGAAGAATGAATAAAGGATCCAAAGGAATATAGAGATTACTAGTGGTGATCAAACAAGAAATATAGAACTTGAATCGAAATTTGGATAGAGAGATATGATCAAAGCCTACATTTATGTGATGGAAGGGATCCTACGAAGGGGCTCCTATATAAGAGAGAAAAAGGGGGTGAGGAAAAAATAAAGGGTTCTTCCAATTTAAAAAAATCACGGCATTTACACTATGTGTAAAATTTTTACACATCATGTAATGGTCAGGTCCCCCACCCCCATCAGAGAAAAACCAACACACAACATAAACTTGGCCTTTCCAGACAAACTCATGTCATGTATTGAATAAAAAAATGTGAATTAGTTATAGGTTGTGTATTTATTTCATGTCATGAATTGTCTCTATAGCCAATTACCATCTTCCCTACCACTTTATTCCCGCAACAAACCAATCAGCCTAAAGTCACAGTTTCTAGGTCTAAGCCAAAATAGAACCTCAAAAAGGGTTTAACTAAAAATTAAAGGAACCATACCACAAAGGAAAAACTAGGATCATATAGTTTTCATTTTTTAATGATTTTCAAATGTAATTTATATTTAAATGGTTTTAAAAGGAATCTTGGAAAAAAATAATACTTAAAATTCTTAAGGATCAGTTGTAACTTTGAAGCATTTTCTCTAAAAAATTTCACCTCCATGGAATCCCTCTGGTTTATGGAGAGAATTATCATTCATGGGTATAGGGAGATGGGCTGATCTTTTTTTGGTCATATAAAAATTCAGGATAGATATATTTGATGTAAAGGATACTCCATCTCCCACCTTTATTATCATAATGGGATCTTAATCATCTTATTGTGTGTTGAGAGATGTTGTTATCTAGTCCTGATTAGATAGACTAGATCCTCTGTAGTGATGGGTGTACATTGTCCACATGGGGGTTTTGCTACCAATGGGGATAATTGAGAGCATTTTATTGGTTATTTAAATTAGTATGCATTGATAATATTGTAGGTGGTTTCACTTGAGTACATATAGGGTCACATCATGGGTTGTTTAGTAATTTACCATGATTATATATATTATATTATTTCCTATTTATTGTACTTGGTTACACTACTAATTATCTATTTTACAATTTCATTAAGATATATTCCATTAGTTTTAATTTTATATTATGATCCTCCTTCTATTATCTGGATTCATTTATTTGGTTCCATTGGTGTGAGTTTGTTAGTTGTCTAAAATAGGGTTTCAAAAGGATTATTTAAATAGATATTGTTTTGGAAATGTTTTAAATGTTTCTTTAAAACATCTTTTGGTTTTAAAGATGGTTTTTTTGGGAAATATATTTATTGGTTTTTCTTAAAAGAATAAAATGTAATGTTTAACTATATTTCAAACTAGGATTGATGTTTTGTTTAGAAAAGGAAATGCATAGACTCTCTGGTGATTTCCTACTAATATTAGTTATTCTCACACCCTACTTATTCCACTCAACATTGGTATACCTGAGACTATTTTGTAGTTTCATGTATTGGTTTTGGATCACTCCTGGAGCAAGTAGTGTTATGGATGGATGGTTACCAATAGGTCATGCCAAGATTCTGTTGGGTATCAGTTTCATTTTAGTTTTCTTTTTCTATCATAGATATATTATCCATTAGAGAATAAATTTTCTTTGATCCTCCTTTGTACCATTGAAATTATTTATTTATATTAAAAGATATATATTCTGGTTATGCTATGTTGCTTTGATTTTTATCATATCTATTTCTGTTTTTTTGACTTGGTGTGGACATCCAATGTCTAGATGGGTCATACTATAATTTCTAGGGAAATTACCCTATTATTAAATATTATTATTTTTAAAAACATCACCAATTATTTATTATGATGCCTTCAATTATTTTTGTCATTCTAGGGGGGATTGGGGATGCCCCTCAGGTATGTCGCGGTCTGTCTTTAGTGTCCAGTTCAGGAATGATGTAAGGTGGTTCATTAAAAACTAAAAAAGTATCTAGAATATTGATATAATAATCATGAATAATTTTAGAGAAGTTTGGACGAAAATTAATCTTTATACAATTTTATCATAATGTATGATGCAAAAAATCTCACCAACTTATCAGGTCATGCACAATACCACCGTGATCATTCATCTAATGGTTCTATGTAGGACCGACACTCATTCACTATAGAAGTTTTCTAATAAATAAACCATTTCTCATAGAAATTATATAGACACTCAAAGGAATCCAATGAGATGTCATCCTATGGGAGAAATTACTTCATCTTTACCCAAGGAAAACAAGATCCCATAAATTAATTTACTAACCAATAAGGTAAAGTTACACCCACAATTAAGGGATTCAAAGTTCCATAGATTGGACTTGTTCTCAAAGCCCCTTCACATAAGTAAAAATTTTAAACCTATGTGAATGTAATTTAAGGTTTTTATTCATAATGTATTTTATATAACACAAACCCTCACATTCACCTCCTTAACTTAGATTCACTTTGCTAGATTCATCAATCATTCATGATGCTTACCACCCTCATAGAACCTCAAACCTTTAAACAAGTATACCATATTCTCAAAAATTCTAATTTAATGGAAATGATATCACATCATACAAGTATTTCTGACTGCAACCCATATTTATAGAGGTTCTACCTTGAGAAAACTCACAAAGGTATGCTGATAGATGGAATTTTCTACCTATCTAAGGTCTCTACATTCCTTATCCTGCATATTTCCAAATGAGATATGATTCATGGGTTTATAAATTTTTTTGGATAATTTTTTATAAAACTCACTCCACCAACTATTTCATCTATAAACCCCAAACTCATGTTCACTAATGGGTAAGTCCCATTCAAATATTAATCATATGTATTCTTATATACCTAGTTTCATGTCTAAAATATCATAAATTATAGAGTAATGATCCTTGTCGCGTGAACCTAACTTTTTTGTTCTCATTCTATTCATATGATGTTAAAATACATGTTATTCTTCCTTGCATGGATTTAAATTTCATGATTCATTTCTCATGGATGAATTTTATTCCTTATTGATATGACTTTAAATTCCATTTTATTCCCTTTTTACATAGCTAAAAAATTGAAAGCATTATTTATCAATTATTTTCATGCCTTTATACCTATATTTAAACACTATTCACATCCCTTTAAACTATATAGGATTTAATTTTGTTAATTAGGAAACATAAGAAGCCCTTTTATGGTTCAATCTCAACATAGTTTATATCCCCTCTTCCACGTCTCATGCTATTTGATATTATTACTCAAATAATCTATTTAATTACCATGACACCACTAAATGGGTGTAATTATTCTCTAGTATTCCCTAAAGTACACCTAAGTTCCTTTTTTGATGGATATATACCCTAAAGTAGCCTCCACAATTTATTATGTGTTTTTAAATCATAGTGAACCTTCTTAGATAGATTTAAAATCCAAAGTGACCTTCACAAATTCCTTTGGTTTATTAAATCATAGATATCTTTATTAGATGACTTTAAACTCTAAAGTGGTAGTAAGAATTTATTTTGGGTCTTAAAGCATAGATTAAATGACTGTAAACTCCAAAGTGAAAATTAAACATTCTTATTGGTATTTAAAAGATATATAATCTTCTTGGATATATTTAAACTCTAGAGTGGAATTCATAATTTATTTTGGATCTTTAAATCAAATTACACCTTCTTGGATGGCATTAAACTAAAAATTGAACTTCGTGACTTCTTGTAAGTCTTTAAATAAAAAATCACTTTCTTGTATGGTTGTAAAATCTAAAGTGAACTTTGCATTTTTTTAGTGTGTTATTAAATCATAGAGTACCTCCTTAGTTGACCTTAAACTTAAAAGTTACCTTCCTAGTTTTTTTAGGTCTTTAAATCACAAAGTATATTCCTGGATTACTTTGAACACTAAAGATATCTTTATAATATTTGGCTGAATTTTAACTCTAAAATGACCTTCATAATCTTACCATGGGGTTTTACACCATACAGTACCTTTTACATGGCTTTAATCAATTTGGGAACCATCTTATGTGGATTTAAAGTATATAGTATCATCTCATGACTTAAAACCATGGATTTACTCCTTGAATGGCTTAAAATATAGATTAAATTTATATTTTATTATAAACTATTGAGTATTCAATTTTCCATATGTGGTAAGTATAAGATTCCATATTCAATAATAATGGGAATATTTCATTATTAGAAACATTGTGTGTTCATGAATATCACTTTTTCATTTAATCAATTTTATTCACTCTTATCAAGTATAAAGTGATGTAAATAACCAATTCCCAGAAGGATTTAATGATTACTCTTAAATATATAAGAGAGTCTTAGAATAGATAGTGTACTTTTTATGGGATGGTTTGATGTCTCATCCTATTGATTCTGACACACACAATCCTAAATGCCAAATTTCCCACTAAAAATGGAATATAGGAAAGAGGTGGAAATAATGAAAATAATATGTCAAATAGTAGTGACCAAAACCATCCAATTTCTTTCCTTATCATTTCTATAAATACAAACATAAAATACATGGTAAAATACTTAGTACATGATTTATTATTAGATTCTCATGAAATTTACCCTATGAAAAGTTTAAAAAATAACAACACATATAAATTTGAACTTATAATCCTATAATCCATATTGAATTAGGAAAATATTCCAACACTATTGGATTATATCTATATAATGTACAATAATCTATAATACCCTTTAAATATTTGAGTACTCTATTAACCATATCCTAATTTTTATAAACCAAATTACTTATACATTTTTTAATTCTATCCATAACATATGAAATATTTGGTGATAACCTACTCATGACATATAATTGGAATTGATATCCCCTTTATATTATTAATAATACACTACCCTACTAGGATTTGGTACTTTCTTACTCCCATATAAATATGGGATATAAACTATTGAGGAATAAAATTGTTCAAATTATTTTAAAATGTTAAAAATATAATGATATTTTGTAAGCATATTTTTTTTATATTTTTTCACTATTTTAATAACCATATTAGTATTAGTATTATATATTTAAACTTATTTAATTCACTTGTTTAATATTCATTTAAAAGCAAGAATATAAGTAACTTATAAACAAATAATGACATCATGACTACCTAGGAACTTAATATAAATATTTTTATTTTTTTGACTAATAAAAAATTTATTTGATAATGTCATTTTATTAAAATTTTCATGTCATTATTTATATGCCTATTTCAAGACATAGAGTGGCTTCATTAATTTTCAAAGTTTAATTTCTTTACCTGGTACTATGAACACTTCCACTTTCTCTATATAGATATCCTTATCTAATTCACCATTGAAGATATATATATATATATATATATAAATAGAGAGAAAGATATATAGAGATTCTATGAATATACATGGGAACTCATGTAAGTAAGGTTCTAATAGATATTTTCCTATATAAAAGTGCATATGTATCAAAATAATTTATCCTTTCATTTTTTGTGAACCCATTAGCTACCAATACTGTATTATATTTTTCTATAAAATAATTAGCCTTTATTTCCATTTATAACACCCATTTTCAACCTATTAGTTTTGAACCCTGTAAAAAATACATTATAATCTTGGTAATTTTTTTATTATGTAATTTATTTCATTATTTGTAACTTTATTCCAACGGGTTTCATAAAATATTTAATAAGATATTTGTAGGTCTTTGGGTTGGATTCCACATTTAGTAATACCATAATTTGTGAAACATTTATTTAAATAATAACATTCTATATAGAAAATATACAAATATGATTCATATTTCTTGGGTATCTTTAGTTTTTTGCTCCTACAAGCCTCTTCAATATGGGACACTATTGGATATTCTTTATCTAATAAATATTCCTTAATATGGGGTTATCTAGGTAAAGTGGTAAACTTAGATTCATTGAATATAACATACCTGGATTCAATTATTTTATTTACAGCTTTCAAACTACTAGAATCCATAACCATAAATCTATAAGCTTTTTAATTCTCTAGGTATCCAATAAATATTCATTCAACATTCATTTCACCAAAATTTCCCCTCACAACTTCATGAATACCTCAGGCATTTAAATATTTTAGGATAAATTTCTTATGCATCTATAGTTCATATGGAGTTATATAATTTCATTTATTAGGATCTTTGTTAATAATATGACATGCATTCAGTAAAATATCCCCCCTATAATATTTTTTAATAAACTATAGATAAAAAATTATGGAGTTTAACATATCTATAAATGTTTTCTTTTTCCTATTAACTATATTATTTTGTTATAAAATATATAGAGTTTCCACTTCATATATTATCCCAATATAGTTAAGAAATAAAAGGCTATTATACTTGCCTCCCTTATAAGATTAAAGACATTTAATTTTAACCCCATGTAGATTTTTAACATTAGTTCTGTAAATAATAAATTTATCAAATGTTAAATTTTTATTATACAAAAGATAGTAAAAATGTAAAACAAACATTAATAGTTATAAGTACTTATTAACACTTATAGTGTATATAACATGTTTATAACAAATGTCACTATTAATAAACTCTAGAAAAATATATTTTCTTTAAATGATTGGAAATTTTACATTTATTATCTTGGTATTAATTTATATAGATTATTCAATGTTACTTTTATTCATATTATATAGCAAATATATTTTTTTTTATTTTTAATTTTCCTATAGTTCATGTGTCCCAAGTGATTATGATATAGATTAAAAAAATATAGAAAATTAACATGAAAATAACTTTACTAATATTTATTTTGAAGATATAATAATACATATAACCCTTGAATACAAGAAACCAAACCTTGTAAATAACAAAATTATTTCTCTCAAATAAAATTTTGAAACCAAACTCATTCAACAGTCTCTTTGATACATGATTCATTCAAACATTAGGCATATATAAGACTTCATTAATGATAAGAATATTCCCAAAGGTAAACTCAAATTTTATCACTCATTTTCCTTTCACATTAATACTTATTTACTTTCCTTAAAAGAAATATATCCCACCCTCGACCAATTCCATCATTTTGAAAATAGATTTATTATTTTGGAAATTTTTTATTTCATTATAATCGATCCAAAAATATAAATAATCTTCATGAAAAATTATATAAAAGGTTATTTCTATTGAACTATCCTTCATATAAAATTTTCATTTCCTATTTTTCAATTGAAGATGATGGTATTTTTTGAAGTGCCCTAATTTTTTGTAATAATAGCATGCTACTTCACTCTTCATTGACTAGTTATTTCTTTTGATGGGATGAAAATAATATTTATTTAGGTGTTTGGATAGACAAACACCCTCCATTATAAGGGACTTTGACTTATCATACATTTTTATTGATTCCTTCATTATTATAATATTTTTCATTGATTTGAAATTAATTTAGTATATAACTAATGGAAATATCTTCCTTCTTATGTTTTATTGAATGTTTAAAATTATTTAATGAAGGAACTTATCAATGATAAATTTCCCTATGATAGTGACCCCAGTATCCATTTTTTCGTTTTTTGGAGATCTTTTAAATATTTTGGTATTGATCTACAATAATTATACCATCTACCATCCAATAAGTATTAAATTTACTAACTAAAAACTTATTTCTCATCATATTCTCATTAATTTTTTTATTCTATAAATATTTTCACAATTACTTTATCATTTTGATATATTGGTATATATAAAATATTTTAATGAACATGAAATTCAAAATATGTCCCCAATACATAAGATAATCATTTTCCCTTTTTTTTGAGTGCCCAAAACTTTGAGTTGCTCATCATCTGACACGACCCAACACACTGATACCCCACTTGGTCCAATGGTAAGATAATTTTGACACTCCAATCCCATCTCCAATAGGTTAAGGGGCGGATATTATCCCTTAGAATGCATAACATACATGGGTTTCCTTAGAATACAATAACCTATAACATAAATTCATCTCTAATATATAATAATAACCAAAAACACCATTAAATATATACATCAACTAAACTATATACAATTTAAGCATGGGAAATCAAATTACATATAAAACACTACATATTTATAAACTGAATAGGAAATAAAAAATGAAATAAACTCAATCACCAAGTTCAATTGACTCCAAAAGGGAACACACCTCCTCATCACATGGATTCCTAGAATGAAAACAATCAATAGATTTCTCCCCCACAAACCTTCATTAGATAATATGAAACATCTACTCCAACTCCACTAGATCCATGGTCATCCTAGAACTATGTGATGTTTTTATAGACACAACATGTGTGGTCGCAAATACCATGAAAGGGTGAGTATAAATATAACCATTAATATGCACAAAAGAAAAAAAGTAAAGATAAACTAATAAGTCTGCTCAAAACAAAAGACCAGATAATAACATAAAGTAACCTAAAGGAACCAGATATAATATCATATCAAGATAACCATGTGAATAGTAATAATTAAAATCTTTATAACTCATCTCCATGAAGGATTGTATCACACAATAAACAAGTGATATCTAGTATAATGAATGACCTGTTATTCCCAAATTCAATATCCCAGTTGTAATCTATATCTAAATCAAACCACAAAGGCTCAATATATCACTAGTAACCTAAGGACATCCACACCTTATGATAAATTTCAAGACCCATAACTCTTGAACTACTAAACTTACACAACTTCTATACTACCTATCTAGAACTATATTAGGGGACATGTACCTCATTGAGGTATTTTTTATCAACCAAGGGAGTACATGACCCTTTTGGAGGACCACATCCCCACATAAAGGCTAGTAATCACTCCATAGATGGATAATTGTGCCTTGAAACATGTGGGAGTTCTAGATCCATGGCATTGACACATGAGGAAATTTTATCTCCATATATGGAGTACCCCATCCCAACACACGAGGGAGTACTGACTCCAACTATCATATGAGATCATTCACCCTGTCATGAGTATGTCACTTGTGGGTTACCTAAACCCCATGCATAAAGAATCATTCCCTAACACACTGGAGAGTTCCTAAAGTCCATGTATACTCAAAACAACTCACCCAAACCCTAATGTCGTGTCTATAGATCTAAGATCCTAAAACTTCACTAAACACATCATAGATGGCCTTTGATGGCCAAAAAAGACCACACTATCATTCTATGCATAGAAAAATACTCAAAATTGATTACTCAAGCATTTAAAATGGATACCCAACCAATAAGTCATTAATAATTCTAAAAATTTCCCAGTACAAGGTGTTTCCATGAGGGTACATAGTATATAGGTATCTCAGAATGTCTATTCATGTACTATCACAGCTCAATTCATGTGAATACAGTATACACGATGGGACTAGTAGGGTACACAGTGTGTGACAATCTATGTAAATTTGGGCATGTTCCATTAGAACATACCCTACCATGTAACATATTATCTAATATGAACTCATAGTACTTGGTATGTAGTATTACTCATCATGAATGGAGTACACTTATGATGGCATGCTGAGGGAACTCTCCAAGTGCATAGTACACATATTTATGGGATACACAACATGTATCTTTTATATGGATATTGGGCGTGTATAGCCTGTACATATCAAGCCATCTCCCACCATTATATATAATGTGTATGAAGGAGACACACAATGTGTGGGTCTAGTTTGATGACATATAATGTACTCAGTTATTATAACTCCCTAGAACCCTATTCATGGATCTGATGCTAAAACATATTTTTATATACTTATAAAAACTAATAACTTAACCAACTAATAATTATGAGTCTGATAAAAGGATTATAATTTATTTCATTCCTATTATATTTTAAGTTTATTTTTTTAGATAATTATGAAGAACATTACATAACAAAGTGGACACTTTCATACAATGTAATTTTTTCTAAAAAAAGGTTTTTATGTTTACACTCTTGTTTCATTCAAGACATTTTTGCATCATTCAAGATGAGTCATCATAATTGAATAATTAATCTTTTTATATTTCCTAAAAATTATCAAGCCTTGTAAAAGACATTTTAAAACATAGGATGAGAGTAAATAGTTTAGTAGGGGATATAAAAATAAAATAAACACATTAATCCATTTGAAAAACATGAAAACCTATAAGAATTTTTTTTTATTTTACATAATATACATTAAGCTTAAATAATCATTTACATATGAAATAAAATTTATTGCACAAATATTTTCATAAAAATATTATAGGAAAGAATAAATGTGTAATAATATATATAAATTTTTTCTATAAAATAAAAGAACTCATGAATTATTTTCTTGGAAAAACAACCATTGACCTTTAAAATATCATAAATTTTTCTTTAGTCATAATCTTATTTTTTTACCTCATGAAATAAATATATTTATATAACAGCCCATAGAAAGAATAAAAAATCCACATAGGAATCTTGGTACATTATCTTCATATCACCCTTATAATAATCCTAAAAATAACCCTTTTAAATGGAATAACCTATCTAGTTAATTCCAACATATATTCTCTTGGAGAATTAATAATTAACTAATGAATTGGAGGGTTATATAAGACTCACCCATCATTATGAATGGTTTCAAAGAAAAATAAAATGAATAAACATATATAAATTTAATTTCAGCATAAAACTCGTGAAGGAATACTTTTGAACCCATAAGTAAAATCACTTCCAGTTTTCAAGTAAAAATAAGGGAAAATATCCTTTTATATTGAAAAATTTTAAAAATCTAAAAAATACCAGATCAATTAGAATGGAATAATAATTTATAAACCATGAAAATTTTTAAAGTAAGTTTAATAATTAATAAGGGTCATATTTTTTTGAAAAAAACGATCAAGCGGTTAATGTTAAAAAACATTTTTCCCACTTCTATAAGAAAGTCCAAATTGGCTTTTATAGGAAATGATAAAAAGATTACTTTTAAAAACTTTTTAAAGAAATAAAAATATAGTTGAAAATTAATTTGAATATTATTTTGACTATAATAATAAAATTATTGAAACAATTTAAATAACATGGACAAAGAAGAAAAATGGTTGGAAGGAAAAACTTTAAAACATTTAAAATGTGGGTTTAAAGAAAAATATCTTACCACGAGTATTGATTAACCATGTATGTTCTATACCCTCCTGATTAATAAGCTTATATTAATTATTTTTCCCATTAATAAAATTTTTCATATTCCTCTCATTATCATTATTTATTTTAGTTTAGTTATTACTATGTTTTATTTAGTTACTAAATTGGTTTAGTTCACGTACGTTGTTTTGATATCATTTGGTCCAAAACAGTTTCGGTGTGTTGACTGGGGTCAAAGGGGGACGTAGATCCATAATCTATATAAAATTAATCATTTAATAATTATTAGTTTTATATATTAAATATACTATTATAATCATCCATGCCAGGCAGTCATGAAAAATGAAATATGTCACTTTATGGAGGTAGTAGTCTACACGTATGCATGAGTGACGTTTCCATTTTAAAATGGATGGAGGTGAAAAAAAATAGATAATATTTTATATTTATAGAATCATAATTATATAATAAATATAATATATATTAATTAAATCTATTTATATAACCATCTATGTGAATAGGTGATTAAAAATGAAATATGTTACTTCATGGTGGTGGTAGTCTTCACGTAAACACAGACATTTTTTTCATTTTTCTATAGATGGAAAGAAAGTAGAGAATGGTTATTACATCAACATAATAACATTTCATTATAGTAATGATTCTTATTTAATTTTTTTAATATGTTTATAGAATATTTGGATAATTTTTAATAATAAATAAACATGAAATATCTTAGTTAGAATATATACTTCTTCCTTGGATAATCTCCTTTGAAAAACTCCTTAAGGATTATTGGATTGAGCTTTTGGGAAGAAAAAGTGATATAGGACATGGATATGGGTGTTAGGTAGGTATTTTCACATTTCTTGGTTAATCTAGGGTGCTCAAAGTGTGTGGAGAAATGGGAAGAGGATAGGTCCTTTTATAGGTGAGAGGAGTGGTACTCTTGTGAATAATATTAACTTTAAAGTATTATAAATGTATTTCTTATGATCAAGAAGAATAAAGTATCAAAATTATAAAATATAGGACGATTTGGGTATATATAAACTCATAAAATAATATTATAGATAAGTTTTAGTGACATGTTTGGGCCTTATCCATTAGTTTTGTCCCTTTTAACCAATTTAACACTTATTATGGTGATAAAATTTTACCCAAGTAATTTATTTATATAAAAAAAATAAAAATGTATCTTATAAAATAATTTGAACCTTATGGTTCCAAATATGAAAATAATTTAAAAATATTCAATTTATAAAATTGGTAAAAATTACTTTTAATATAAATATTAAAAATGCAACAAAAATAGTCTTTAAAAAAATGCCTTTTAATAATAAAAATGAATTTACACCAAAATATTGTATAGAATTGATCTCCATGAAATTTCTTGGTTTATTAATAAAAAATGGAGAGTTATGTTAGAATAAAAATAATCCAAAACCTAAATTTAACTATAACACCCTGATATTTCAAAAGAATAACAATTTTTTTATAGATTATATGACATGGAACATGATCTTAAATAGTCCATAAAATACATTTATTTAAATTTAATCTTAGTGATAGCCTGCGGAACACACAGCCCTGAGTTGAAATAAACCATAACATAGTATACCATTATAACCTAAAAATTAAATTATATTTTATGAATAGTAATAAATGAATTATGAAAATTATGTCCATCTATTGACTATAAATAAAATAAGAATAATTTAAAATAAAATGAAATGTTTTCTAAAAAACTGTATTTTTAAAATAGACGGATTAGTCTCACTTTGCAAACATAATTTAAAATTAATTTTTAAAAAATAAAATTCATTTTTAAAATCAAAATATAAAAATTAATTTAACATTAATTTTTAGTATTTTTCTAAAATATTTCATTTTTTGATGAATAGTGAAAAATACTAAATTTTAATTGAGAACTTCCTTTTTGTTTAAATTATTAATAAATTTAAATTATAGTTTGAACTATTTTTAATGTCAAATTAGTTCAATTATATATATATTAATCCAATTTAGGTCATTATAATAATTTTTATATTTAATTTTGATATAAAAACATTATAAACTTTTGAACATTTTCTCTTTGAAAACTCACTTTCTCATTGCGTCTGTGGGATTAATTTTAAATTAATTTTTTCCACTTACTTGAATGGAATTTTGAAAATTTTATTCCATATTTATAATAATAATTATATTATCTAATAATTTCAACATAATTTTTGAACAAAATGAATAGTGAAAACGGTAAAAATTAATTATCGCGGTTAAGGTAAAAATAGATTTACCATGGGTTAAAATAAAAAGATAAGGCTTAAAATGACCAAAAAACTTGTCAAAAATATATTTTATAGACATATTTAGACACTATAATTTCTAATAATCTATAATAATCCATTTTGGATACTTTTGGAATGTGAAAAACGTGGGTACACCATTTTCTTTTCAAAAATTACAAGTGTGTCACTCAACTCACTTATAAAAGCCCACCACATATACTCTCTTCTTCACACCTTCAAACCCTTTTGATTCAGAAAATACCTTCCCAAATCACTTCCCAACTTCCCTCCCCTAATCCTAGAAGCCTTATTTTTTGTATAAATACAATATTGGAAGGATTTGGTGCGCATCTAAGGAAGTTACCCGAAGAAGAGGTAATGTTCTTCAATGAAAATTTTTATTTTACTTATTACTCCACCTCCTTGAATTATTATTAAACCATTATTATATAATAACCTTATATTATTTCATATGTTGATATTTTTTTTATGTTAATTTCATGACCTTTAACAGAACCCACTTCCATCAAATGTGTTATGAAATCAGCATGCGTGTGTACGTTGGACTACAACAACGCGAACTAATGTCATTCATTTTTCCATTACCACATTTCATGGTTGGGAATGATGATGGATATGAAGTATATATATGATATTTTTAACATAATTATTCCTATGGAGTCATTATATCATATATTCCTTTTTAATTTACATTCTGTATGGGATATGATAATGTCGCTCGTGTGTATAGAAGACTATCACCTTACGAAGTGATATGATTCATATTTCACTAACAATTTACATGAAGTGTTATAAGGATAAAGTTAATAAATATTTGTGACATTAATTACATAATTATTATATTATTGACATATTTATCATTCAAAAAAATTAATATATCATTTTATTTATTACCTTTTCACTCACTTAAAGATGAAAACATCATTCGTGTACATGTGGACTACCGCCTTCACAAAGCGATGTGACCATCCTTTCATCACCATGTCACATGGATGGTATATATAAGTATATTTAAAGAAATAATATCGAAATTATGATAATATTATCTATTGGAACCTATTTATGAGTAGTGTGTTTAGAACTTCCTTATTTTAATAATCAAAAAACATGATTCTTTTAGTACTAATGATTTACATGTTGTATGATATAATTTTCTATGATAAAGACAGATTTTATGATAATTCAGATAAGCATTGAGGTGATTCACCACCAACCAGGAGATACCACTGAGGTGAGCTACTTCCAGGTAGGATTCACCATTAAGGATGAGCTACTGCTAGAGTTGTTACTGCCAGTGAAGTTACTATCAGGATTGTTACCACCAAGGAGATACTGTCAGGACCTATCACCATTAGACTTTGACTAACCATTGGACTCTAGCTCACCACCATCCTAGGTTACCGCCAGTCTGAGATACCATCAGATACTAAGTCACTGCAAGATTTATGATATCGTTGTTATCTAAGGACTTTGATGTTAATGTATCAATGGCTATTTCTATTCAAGGATAAATTGACCAAGTCTTAACGACGCGGTCAAATCCTGTCTAAGGATTGTGGATCTCCTTCAACCGATGTTGTTATATCTTTGATAAGGACAATCTCTCCATATATATATTTTCATGATTATTACTAACTAACAAGTTTATGAGAAAATTGTGTGATTATATCTATGAATCTATACAAGCTCACTGATTCATCTACTGTGAAGATCAAAGACACATAAGCATAATATCCTTTACAAATATTGATTGAGATGTTAACAGAGATCAACTATAACACCTTAAAATTTATATTATCCTCTATTTTGTTGTAATTTTCAATAACTAAGCTCAAACTACCCACCAAATCTAATATGAGGACTTTGAACATTCTAGCATACCAAACTGAGGATCACTATTCTCTTCATATTCTTCTAATTTCTCTTTTTGTTTTTCGAGCAGCGTGTCATTACTTTGTTTTTCAAATAGATAATGTCTCATACACACAATCTAGAGAATAATTGTTATTCTCCCTTTATCTTTACATATTTTTACCCATGGTGCTTGTGGTAGAGATCTGTGTGTGGCTTGTACTATTTTACTTCCCATATATAATTGTGTAAGAGGCCTTTTATCCTAGACAGCTTATTGTTTTTGTTTATTTACCTGATCTAGGTTGTGGAAATATTTTATTATTATTATGATCTTCTTAGTTTTATGTGATTTATAAATGGATGGGATTAATTCTCATCTAGATACTGAACCTATTGTTTTTTCTGGTATGTTATATTGTTTTGTTTTATTACAAAATCCTATAATGTTTTTAATATATAAACAAAACTATTACTTTTATAGCTAATCTTAACTAGTATTTATATATTTTTTTGTTTGATTAAATTGATTTAAAAATATAAGATAATTTTATCATTATTTTAACTAAGACATAATAACTCATTTAGAAAAAATTTAAAAGGATAGATCATATATCGATCTTCTATTTTGATTAACTGGATAATTTATTTTATTAAGGGGGTTTGATTCTTAAGAAAAAAAATATTGGGAACTCAATTCACCCCCCTCTTGAGTTACTCACTTCAGAAAACATTTGGTATTAGAGGTTTTTGAATTATATTTTCAACTGTGATTTTAGTTGTATACTAAAGATCTCAAATTTCTATCAATTCTAAATTTTATCTCTTTATGGATAATAGGTAAGAAGGATCATCTACCATAAAAGATTCTTATTTTAATAGTACAAATTATGATCAATGGAAAAAAATGGAAATGAATTTAGATATTATGGGTTTTAAAAATTGGATTATAATAGAAGATTATTATTAAATACCACAAACTTATAGAATTACTTGGAGTGATGCTACAAAAACTGCATACAATAATAATTGTAAAGCTATGAATTATTTGTTTTGTTCCTTGGTTGATGATGAATTTAATAGAATGTCTACTTGCAAATATACTTTTGAAATATGTGATACCTTATCTGTCTCTCATGATAGGACATGAAATGTTGATGAAATGAGACTAAATACATATACAATCAAGTATTATACTTTTAAAATTAAATATTATTAACCTATTTATGACATGTATCTCAGGTTCAATGAAATAGTGAATACCATGCATTCACTTGGAAAATAAGTGACAGACAAAGATCAAGTGATGATACTGCTTAGATGTCTACCAGACATATGGAGATGAACATCTGTGTCAATTAGTGGATCTTGTGATGTGATTAAACTACCTTTCAAGGAATTGATAGTAAATTTAATGATGTATGAGGAAGAGATTAAATTCAATAATGAGATCTATGAATATGAACCAAAACTAAAATCAATATCCTTCAATACTAATACCTCCAAACAAAGAGAAAAGGTATAGGATGAAAGTACCAGTGAATAAGAATCTCTTGATGAAAATGATGAAGATATGGCCCGCATGACTTTAATATTTAAGAAATTCTATAAGAAAATGAAGTTCTTCAAAAATTAAAATTACATTGGAAATTATGACAATAAGGGAAAGTGAAAAAAGGATTTTAAAAATGATGATATTCAAAATTAAATCACCTGATATGAATTTAAGAGTAAAGGAAGCATTAAATATGAATTTCCAAAATTTAAATATAAAAATAAATATGAGGATAACGATAGAAGATTCAAGAAATCTATGAAATAAATTTGGAGTTCCTTTGAAGATATCTCCAGTGACTCAGAAAATAATCAAGAAGATAATTCTGACAGGGAAAATATTTTTCTGTATCAAGCATATAATAGGTACAAAATATTCTTCCTTATACTCGTAATAATATTCAAAACTATTTTAAAAATGAAAATAATGAATAAATCATAACCAATAAAGATCTGTATGAATATTGTAACATGATGGAAGATACCTTTCATGAACTGAAAGATAAATATAAGTTGCTTAAAAAACATCATGCCATGATAGTAAATATTAAAAATAACCTTATTATTGAAAAATATAAAAATATTCAATTATTAAAATAAAACAATGAACTAAAATTGTCAAATGATTAGTTAAAGAAATACTTAGAAAGAAATTTTCTCCCAAGTATATAACTGGAATAGGTTTTCAACCTGGACAGAGAAAAATTGTAACAACTATATATATGCCCAGTACTAGTTTTGAAAATTCATTTACTAAAAAAACTTACTCAAATAGACCAAATAAATTATTTATTAATAAAATCTTACAAAATATTTATAAGAAAACCATTATGAAATTATTGGTGTTAAAATCTTTTTTTACTAACACAATTGGACCCAAGAATATTTGGGTACAAAAATAATTTTTTGTATAAATTTTGTTTTGTAGGAAAACTATTTGAAAAACTCTAAAAAATAATATGGTATATAGATAGTGGATGTTCTATAAAAATAACTAGTGAGTATTTAAATTTAAAAAAATTGATCAAATTTGATGGTGGTCATGTCACTTTTGGTGACAATTATAAAGGGAAAATCATCGGCCTTATCCAAATTGGTAATTCTAATTCAATATTAATTTCTAAAATTTTATATGTATATGGTTTAAAATATTATCTTCTTATTATTTCTCAATTATGTGATTATGGTTTTTATTTAATTTTTGAAAATTATTTCTGTCATGTTTTTTATGATAAAAATGTTTTAAACTTTACTACTTAAAGAAATGATAATATTTATTCTATTTAATTAAATTATTTATCTTCTAAAAAATTATTATTTAAGTTCCTTTCATAAATAATCTTGTATTAGGAATAGAATTTTAGGTCATTGTAATATTTATTCACTTAAAAAGATAACTAAAAAATGATTTTTTAAGGATCTACCAAAGCTTGAATTCTCAAATGATAAAATTTGTAATCTCTGTCAAAAATGGAAACTATATAAGATTTCATTTAAATATAAGAAGAAATTTTCAACCTATCGACCTATAGATTTAGTTCATATGGACCTCTTTGGACCTTCTAGAGTTTCTAGTTTAAATGGAAAACATTATGTTTATATCCTTATAGATTATTTTTCAAGGTACACTTGGGTATTCTTCTTAGATCAAAAAAGTGAATCTTGTTCTTACTTTATTAAATATACCAAATTTTTAGAAAATCTATGTGGACTTAGTATTAAGACCTTAAGAAGTGGTCATGTTCGAGAATTTGAAAATCAAGACTTTGAATCATTTTTTTCTAAAAATGGTTATAATAACAATTTTTCTATACCTAGGTCACCACATCAAAATGGTGTTGTAGAAAGAAGAAATGGAACTCTTCAAGAGATAGACTAAACTATGCTAAATGAGTGTTAATTACCTATATAATTTTGGGAAGAGGCTTTTAATATATCCTATTATACAATAGATAAAGTATTAATTAGACCTCTCTTAAAAAGAACACCTTTTGAGTTATGGAATAATATAAAACCAAAGGTTAATTACTTTAGTGTTTTTGTTTATAAATTCCTTATTCTAAAATAAAATTATAATCTTAAAAAAAATTCCAAGAGTGATGAAGG
This sequence comes from Viscum album, assembly GCA_963277665.1. Lineage (NCBI taxonomy): Eukaryota > Viridiplantae > Streptophyta > Magnoliopsida > Santalales > Viscaceae > Viscum > Viscum album. The sequence continues at coordinate 1,835,382,982 of OY728160.1, read as the reverse complement.
AATTTTTCATGGATATTTAACTTCTATTAAATCTTATAGAGTTTTTAATAAGAGAACTAAAATAATAGAAGTGTTTGTTCATATTAAATTTGATGAAACTGGACCTAATGAAACTAAGATAATCTTATAAAACCTTGAGGATGATCTGTAAAATATGAACATTAATTCTAAACCTTCTGAAAGTTTTGTTAAATAAGAAGAAAGTTCATCCATTGAACTACCAAAACCTAAACCTGAATAAAATTTTGAGACAACCATCCCCTCTTTTCAAAGAGCTGTTAGGACCCGTAACCCTCAATCATTTGAACTCCTGAATCTTTCACCTCCTCTCAGACCAATAATCTTTCCTTCATCTCACATTCCACCTAAACCTTCAACCGATCAGTATAGCCCATGTAAATTGATCAGTAGAATCGAATCTGGAAAAGTTGATGCAATCCAAGAAATGAAAAATATCTACCAGTAGTTTGGTTGTTGTGTCACGAAACTCTCATCTGGCGAAACAGAATATTGAAGCAGAAAATAAGATAGATGTGCAATGGATTCCATAAATAAATATTCTCATATTTAAAGTAATATAATATAATAAGTGTATGAACTATTTTATAATGAATCATTATGTTTATTATCTAAGGTTGGTTTAAGAATTCTATCAGAATGCTGATTTTGTTTTTGGAGATAAATTGGATGTTATAAGAAGTTGAATTTATAGAGAAGAGTTCTCCTTCTATTAAGATTAATGGTCTAGTTGGATAAGGTTACCTCATAAAGGATTATATGAATATTTTCAAGGAACCATTCCTAGTAACAGTGGGATGTTCAATTATGAAGAAGCACTCCAAAAGTTAGTAGGAGATGTTACTCTGTAGAGACCTATTGATGTTGAACTCGATGGTGATTGTAAGTTTTTATTCAAGTTTTTATAGCATGTATCATGTCCTAGAAAATGATGATTTAATAATATGAGATATCAAGATGTTTACTTCCTCTATTTTATGAAACAAGCTCATAGAATCAATCTTTGTAGATTTCTACTGATTTATATGTATGAAATGTGCAAGAAAAGTTCAAGGTAGAACTCTTGGATATACCCTAAGATGATATCTTCCATCCTGGATGATAATGGATTATTCAAAGAAGGTCAAAAAGTTTAAGATAAGTATGGTGGTTTTTTTGTCAAAAACTATTTACAAAAGAGTTAAAGTAAGTTGTAATCCTTGGAAGAAGTTTTGGGTGAGAGATAATGATAAACTGTATGATGAATTCAACCCAATTGATCATCCAACCAGATCTAAGGACATGGTGTATCCTGGTCTTGATCCCGATGAGTTAGTTTAATATTATGATGATGGTAATGGTAGTTATAAAGTTGAGAAATTTGTGGAAGAAGAAGAAGAATTGTCAGTTGAAGTGGGGAGTGATCCGAAGATCCCTAATTCTCCTTCTACTTTTTATTTTGGATCTGTTAGTCCACTTGGTTATCTACCTACTTGAGAATCCCTTTTAGATGAAGGAGATGATGATAAAATAGAAGTATCAGGAGTAAACCAATTCAATACATCTTCCTCCAAATCATCAAGAGACTAGATTACCAATTCTGATAATGGTAATGGCAGTGATGTTAATGCTTCTAAGGAAGCGAATGGTGATTCAGTTTATGAAAAATCATATGGAAATGAAAGTAAGGATGAAAATGATCATGATGGTGTAGATGATGAGGATAATGATGGTGGAGATAATGATGATCATAAATATGGTCATATTGATGGAGCTAATAAGAATAGAGGTTATCATGATGATCATGATCCTGAAATGGTTCAGTCACATCCTTCATCCCCAGTGGTATCAAGTTCTATAAGAACCAAGGATCAATCCAAATATGATGATATAAATGTTATACCACCTACTATTGTATATTATAATCAAGATACTAGTGAGAGGGAGAAGTCTTCTAAACCTACTAATCACATAGAACTGGTCTCTATTGTACATAAACCTGGTGAATCTCCTACAATTTATAGATATCCACCTATTCTTCCATAAATTATACATGAATTAAGTACTTTTGAAGAGTGTGATAAATTTCCTGGTTATGTTATACATGGACTTTAGTATAGTGATTTGGATGTTGAAGTAATTGAAATTCATGTTATAGGAGAAGGATACTTTGTGAATCAAATTGATAGGGATAGAGAGTTACAGCCTTTTACTCTAATGGAAATTGATAGAACAACTGAGGATAATGTGCCATAAGAGCATATAATACATCCTCCTACAAAAATATCTATTCCTTTTAATATTGTGACAAATAGTGATTTAGAATCTTTTCAACATAGTGTTCTTTCTGATATGGAATCCTTAAGAGGAAATTTGATTTCATGTTTTAAAGATTTATTGAGCTCTCAACCATCTCCAGTTGTCAGATTAAGTGAAGATAACACTCAATATTTTCTTAATCTTGTTATTTATCATTTACAACCAAAGGTTCAATTTCATATTCAGGGATTAGAGTTGGAGAATAGAATTTTTTTCAAGATAAGTGGAAAGTATGAAAACCTTATTAGTGGAAGTGAAAAATTATGTACTAGAAAGTTTGAATAGTTTTTCTTATAAGTTGGACTGCATATCTGATACTGCATTTTCATATACTAAAACTCCTCCTTCTTTAGTGCCTATTGATAGAGAGATTCTCAAAAAGATTATAAGGGAAGAACTAAATACTTATTTGGGTGATGTGTCAACACATGAAGATTAATTAAGGAAAATACACTATCATGGAGAGTACATCTATGAGATGATAATGGAGTATTCCATTGAAATCAGGGTAGATAAAGACACCATAAATAAAGCTACAAAGTATTATTTGTCAAGAATTTATACAGAGAATAAGTTAAATACAAACTTAAAATTATCAGTAGAGAACTTGAGAATATCACCAGTCACATGGTCTTTCAAAGAACAAGTGAGTGAACTAAAAGTTCTCACACCATTGTTTCAGTGATTCATGAAAGAAAAAGGGGATTTATTTAGTACTATGGAGAGGGGTGGTAATATTATTATATATTTTATAAAACTAATGAAACCATTCATTTATGTTCATAGTACAGCTGTTATTTCAAGAGAGGCCATCCCAGTGACAATTTTTCATTCAACAATATCCACTGAGCTAGTTAGATACAAACCTGTAGTGATTACTCAGTTAGATTATCTTTTGCCTCCATCATATCAACCTCTGATTTTATCACCAGTTGAAGTTAATCTTCACCTCAGACCAGTTCTTGTTCAAGATTTTATTCCTCCTACAACAACCATACCTTACATCACCGCCTATGCTACAACTATTACTACTACTTCTCTATCCCCTCGGGACAAAAACAAAGATAAATCAAGGCTCACAGATAGTCCTAAATTTACCTCTAATAGTGAATCTGATTAGATGAATCCTTTGATATAATTATTAATCTTGTACTCTTTCTCTTTTGATTGATGTACTCAACATTTTTTTGGATCTTATTTAATGAAATATCTCACTGTTCTTCTTATTTACTTATACTTTTATCCTTTCTTCTCTTTTTGATAATCTCAAAGGGGGAGATAAATGGTCATTTATTTATTATAAGGTGAGAAAATAGAAAATCTATATATTATATGAAATATTAATTATATATTTATGATATTTATTTCTTTTATCTTTTTTAGCTCTTAATATTACTTTATTAACTAATGTTACTCTTCTTTAAGATCTTACATTTCTTTGATATTATAATTTTTTATATCACCCATATATCTTCTAAAATGATAAGTAGATTTTTTTAATTTAAATACTACTCTGATTATCTATGTTTACTTTTTTAGCAAAGGACTTATAAAATTCTATGTTTTTTTATCATCAAAAAGGGGGAGAATGTTAGCACCTTCTTATGAGGAGAGTGTTTAGCACTTCCTTATTTTAATAATCACAAACTATGATTCTTTTAGTACTAATGATTTATATGTTGTATGGTAGAATTTTATATGATAAATACATTTTTTACGATAATTCAGTATTGCAGTGAGTCACCGCCAGCCAGGATCTACCATTGAAGTGAGTTACTGCCTAGTAGGAGTCACCTCTAAGGATGAGCTACCACCAGAGTTTTTACTGCCAACGGAGCTACTGTCACACTTGTCACTGCCAAGGAGCTACCACCGAGACCTATCACTATTAGACACTAAGTCACTGCTGGCTAGAGTTACCACCACTCTGAGATACCATCAGATACTGAGTCACCTCCATCTTCATACTATCATTTTTATCTAATTAATTTAACATGAATGGATCAACAACTATTTATATTCAAGAATAAATTGACAAATCCTTAATGACATAGTCAAATATTGTCCTAGGATTGTGGATCTCCTTAAATTGGTGCTATTATATCTATAGGAAGGACCATATCTCCATCTCTATCTCTCTCTACATGATGATTACTGGCTAACAAGTCTACGAGAAAATTGTGTGATTGAATCTTTGAATCTTTACAAGCTCAATGATTCATCTATTCTGAATATCAACGACACAAAAGCACAATATTATTTACATAGATTGATTTAGATGTCAACAGAGATCAAATGGAACACCTAAAAATTCCTATGATCCTCTATTTTACTACAATTTTCAAGAATGAAGCTCGAACTATTCACCAAATCTAAAATGAGGACTTCAAACATTATGAACATACCAGACTGAGCATCACTATGCTATTCATATTCTTTTGATTACTCTTTCTATTTTTTAAGCAGTGTGTTGCTACATTGTTTTCAAACACATATTGTCTCCTGCACCTAATCTAGAGAATACATGGTATTCTATCTTTCTCTTTACATCTATTTACCATGGTATTTATGGAAGAGGTCCTTGTGTGTAATGTACTATTTTACTTCCCATGTATAACTGTGGAAGAGTCTTTTTAGCTGGGACATCTTGTTATTGTTGTTTTTTTAACTGATCTAGTTAACGTATATGTTTGATTATTATTATAATCTACTTGGTGGTAGTTGACTGAAAAGTTTAGGGGATTAAGTCTCATCTTGAGACTGAACCTCTTGTTTATTTTGTTGTGTTGTTTTGTTTTGTTTTATTACAAAATCCTAGATTATTTTTAATCTATAAATAAAACTATTACTTTGATCGTTAATCTTAACTCGTTTTTATATATGTCTTTGTCTAAGTAAATTGATGTCAAAAGATAAGATAATTTTATTATTATTTTAACTAATAAATAATCAATCTTTGAGAAATATTTTAAAAGGATATATCTTTCATCAATCTGCTATTTTGATAAACTGGCTAGTTTATTTTATTAAGGGAGTTTTATTTTAAAAGAAATTTTTATTGGGAACTCAATTCACACCCCTCTTGAGTTAATAACTCCAACAAACATTATCATTTGGTATAGATAAAACATTACTTACCGCATTTCCATAATGATCATCGAAAAAAGGAAACGTTACTCATGCATACGTACGGCCTACCGTCACCATGATTATAATGTACTTTATTTCTCAAAACCAAATTTCATGACTGGTCTCAAAAGTATAATTTATGTATAAATATGATAATTATGTCATGCTTATTATTCTGGAGATGATGGAACTATGTAATATTAATAAGAATCGGATCTCTCATGATGAAACATGTATGATAAAGCAAGGCAATTAACACAAAAAATAATGAAATATAATTAACAAATATGTGATAGGATGTTATAAAAGGATCATATATCATATTATAAATATTAATATGGTTATGGTATAAAATAATAACATTCTTAAAACCATTATACATTAGTTTAAATCACCTTCAACCAAAAGGAATCATAAGGTAGGGATTTCATAACTCAATTTCCATTCATTGGGATAAGCTTCTACTTAATTGATTATGTCATGCTTAGACTATGTGTGTAATTATATTTGATTATTTTATATTTCATTTCCACTTTTTTATATAGATTTCAATTTTATATGAATAATCAATTAATTTATTAATTCCCACCTCAATGATATGATCTTTGTAAGGTAAACCATCTCAATTTCCCTTCATTGAGGCATATTGTAATGTTATACACCCAATTTCTTTTATATGATGTATATACTGACCATTTGATATTTAATATCATTATTCCTTAAATAATTAATGGTATTTAAAGTTTAAATTTTAATTATTTCATCCAATGGGATTTTACTTAAAAGTTACCAAGTGGTAAAGAATTCTATAACTCAATTTCATTTAATTGGGTTGTATTACATATTCATTGTCTTTGATATTATAAGATTATGTGTCTAATGACTTATGATTATTTTATGTTTCCAACTATTTAATTTTAATTTACATTTGATACACATAATATATTCATTTATTAATTCTAGCTTCAACATTATGATCTTTTCAAAGGTTAATTTCACAATCTCATTTTAATTAGGATTTTTTATACTTGAATTTCCATTGAAGGAAATTATTTGATCATTGTCTAATAAAACCTTTTAATTTTATTATACTCTATTTATTCATGAATTATTCAAGTAATATTACTATTTTTCTGATCTTTGGTATATAAAATTATTATGAAAATGTTTTTAATAAAATCTGACTTCATTTATCTCTTTGGTCAGAAATCTATTTTCTTTGAAAACCATGTTTTCAAAAAATGTTTTCAAAAATATTCGTAAAATTCTAAAAATGATTTATTAAATAAATTTTTACACATTTTTAATTTTTTTTTAAATAAATGAATCTTCATGTCATTTTCAAAATAATTCCTATTTGGATTTTACTGAAAAAGTGAAAGGAATTGTTGTTTTAACGTGTACATCAGGAATGGAATTTCTAGCTTTCATGACCCCTCAAATGATTTAAAGCTTAATTTTTAAGTTTTAAAAATTATTTTCAAATAATAGTATTTTCAAAATGTTTTTTGAAATTTTATTTTTTAAAAAATTGACTTTCAAAAAAATGATATTTTCCTCAATAATGTTTTTAAATATCTTTTTACGGTATTTTTATTCATCAACAACAACAAATCTTTATTCTCACTCCAATTGATATATATTTTATTGATAACACACTTATTATTTATATGGATGGTTTATTATCATTTTTACTGAGTAAAGTATTGACATTAACTTGCATGATTCATTTTTGTAGTCATTAACTTTCCCTTAAACTATTCACTTTCATATGATCATTAGACATTAAATTTCTTCTATATATCCATATTATTTATCATTGATATGATTATTTCTAAAATCGTATCTCATTTTTATATATGGTGTTTTACTTTGAATGTTATTTGATTTATTGGAGAAATATTGATAATATGTATTCTTTCTTCAATAAAGACATTTGATGATAAGGAACATTGTTCATGAATTAAATAGATTATTAGATATATGAGGAATGCTTTGGACATGAAGACATGGGTGGGGACCAATTATAGATAGCCTCCTGATACTTCTGTAGTCTCATGAGGAAAATTAGTAAGCTAGAATAAAATTAGTTGGCCAAACCAAATGAGTTTTTACCTAGTAGTTTTAAACTATCTTGAGGATAGATCTTGATGGTAGAGGTATCATGACCCTGATTTCATGATGTCTAGTAATTAAGCATTTACTTATTTGAAAATTTAGTTATTATTATTATCCATGATATTTTCACTATGATATTATCTATGGATTCATTTCATTTTTAGTTATTGATTAAATGGAATGTGTTTTTAGTTATTTACCTTGTCATATTGATTATGCCTTATCTTATCATGATAGTTGAGTTATTTAAATGGCATGTGTGTTTATTTATTTACATTTCCATATTGATTATTTCTTATCTAATTATGATAGCCAATTTATTGATTAAATAGATTGTGTATTCAGTTATTTACCTTGCAATATTGATTATGATTATTTATTAATGATATATTCCATGGTACTTAACCCTTACTGAGTATTTTTTCTCACCCTTATTTTGTTTCCTTTCCCCAAGATATAAAGAAGAATTCTTGGAATGAGTTCAATGATATCAAGTGTTTTCCATTTTCTATGATTTTTATTTTATATCCCTATGTAAAATGGGTATCATGTATATATATAGTTCTCCAAAACTTCTAAACTAATCGGTCCTTTATTATTTGACCATTTTTATTTATTCCAATGTAATAAAGTGGACACCGACTCCAAGTTACTAGGTTCGGGGTCATTACAGTTGGTATCATAGGAAGTTTAGTAGAAACCTTAGGAACAAGATTTAGGAAAACATAGATTAGGGAACATAACCCTATGATAAAATTTGATGATAAGTATATAAGAACATCCTAAAGATTTGTTAAGGAAGATATTATGTGGTTTTTCCTTGCAATACAACCATGTATGGATACTAAAAGTGGACATGGTTCTGGAATAGAGGTTTATAGGGGTAATAAATCTGAAAATTTTGCATTTATCTTGACTCGATCATTGGTGCATGACAATGGGCCTTATTGCACACCTGGTTTGATACTCCTAGGGGATATGCTTGTGATAATTCACATTTTTGTTACCAACCATTATGAATGATTTGAATAGATGATAGAAATGAATGACCTATTTTAAACATAGGGTGTCTTAGAATGAAAATAAGGTGTCTCAAAAGAATAAGAAAATGTTTTATGGGTATAAATTAAAAAAAATCAAGGAAAAATGAAGATTATGATGGAAGGAAATAAATTTCATCCTATGGATCCATTTATAGTTTGTTGTCTTAAATGTGGTTTACATATACATTATCCAAATCAATTCCCTTTTCTAAAAGTTAACTCCTAGACCAAGGATGGAATTATGTTGAAATAAAATGCTTGAAGTATTTATTGGGATTCGTTAATTATATTATAGAAGTATTTTTACCAATGGTATTTTGTTTATAAGAATCATGAAACATTTAAGGATTTTGTTAAATTTTAGAAGCATATTTGTCTTAATTAACTTAAGAGCTATGGATTCCATCATGGTTTTAGGAGTTTAAGGTTGATCATAAATTCAAATTCTTAAACACCCCTTTTTAGGTTTTATGCAATGAAAGTATACTAAGATTAAGGATATTTTGGCAGAAATTTATGGAAATTATATGTTTTAGTGTAAATTTTATTTGAGGAATAATTTATTTACATTTTATAGACATAAGTTTAAATTTATTTATAAACTTTGGGGTAAATATGATCATCAATTAAATTATAATAATAGTCTAATAATATTATTAAACTTTATAAAAAAAAGGTTGTATTGAAAACCCTAGTAAAAAGGTTTGTTAATGATTAATTTTATTTTGAGGATGTCCATAATTGTGTTTTTTTTAAATATTATAGGAATTATATTAATATAAGAAAAAGGGAAATCCACATGTTACGTGAAAACCCATCGTATCTGGAAAGGTCATGGGGCTTGAACAGATGATCGAAGGATGATAAGGGTTTAGTCCCTAGCACTAGGCTACGTGATATCCTAGTTAATATGAAAAAAAAAATTAGTTAAACAATTGGAAAAATAAATATTAATAATGAACTAGTGATGTTACTTTTTAGGTTTGGAGGTTAATTTATTATATTGGATAACTTGTGCTGACCATATTGGTTTTAGAAAATAGTTAGAGACATACAAAAAGACTTGTCACTCTTTTATGGATATTATGATCCGTTAAAATTGAATTTTGGTGTTTTATTCTTAAAAAATCATTTTTTGTATATTCATTTATTAGAGTAAGGGACGAATTTGAAATTGATTGAATAAAAACCAAAGGATGAAATTGTTTTTATGAAATAGAAATGTATCAAGTAAGTATTTTTCCTTATATTATTAGACAGTAAAAGAATTCCTCAACTTTAGGAAAAGGGTATTAAAAAAAAATTATCTTATTACATTCATATATGATGAATCATATAGTCTTTTAAATCATCATATATTTATGGTTTTTATTCCCTAAACTTTCCATTGATCATTCTTTTTTTGTAATCAATGACCACAATCACTCTCTATAATTATTTACACTTTTATTCCATGTTTATACCTTCACTTTACTCAAATTTTCTCCTACATAGAAACCTAGTTACGTGTTATTTCATATGAACTTTTTACTTACATTTTCCTCTTATTAAGAGTATATTTTACCAACCCTTTTACGATGTAGGTTTTCAACAATGGTATTTCCAAATGTCAAACCCTTGATTATTGATATCAAGTTTAAATTGAAAGGACGCAATTTATTTAATGCGGGGAGAATCTAACACCAAAATATTTTAAAATAGGGACATTATATTTTATAAAATATGTGACATGGAACACCGAGCTTAGATAACACACAAAATAAATTTCTTTAAATTTAATCCCTTCGATGGCTTGCGAAACACGCAACCCCGAGTTGAAATGAACCATAATATAGTATATCATTATAAAATTATTTTTAAATTGGTCGGTATGAATAATACTAACTAAATTATGAAAATTATAGTTATCTATTTATTAAAAATAAAATAGGATTCATTTAAAAGAAAATAATTTTTTTTGAAAAAATGTATTTTTCTAAAAGATAAATTATTCACGCTTTGCGCACATAATATAAAATTAATTTTACCACTTTTAGAAAGTTTATTTGAAAAAATAAACTTAATTTTTTAAATAATCATATAAAAATTATCTTAGGGTGAATTTTTTGTATTTTTTTAAAATATTTCATTTTTCGATGAATAGAGAAAAATACTGAATTTTAATTGAAAACTAACTTTTTCTTAATATTTATAAAGTTAAATTATATTTTTAATTGGTTTAAAAGTAAAATTAGTTAAATTATATATCTATTTATCCAATTTAGGTCATTAGAATCATTTTTATATTGAATGTTTATATAAAACATTGTAAACTTCTGAACATTTTCTCTTTGAAAACCCACTTTCTCATCGTGTCTATGAGTTTAATTTTAAATTAATTTTTTTCTAATTATGTGAATGTAATTTTAAAAATTTATTACATATTTATAATCATAATAATTTATATAATCTAATAATTTAAAATTAATTTTTTATCAAAATGAATAGTGAAAACAATAAAAATTAATTACTATGGTAAAGGTAAAAATGGATTTACCAGGGGTTAAATAAAAAATTAAGGGTTAAAAGGATCTAAAAACTTTCCAAAATATATTTCCTACAAATATTTAGACCCTAGAATGTCTATGTATCTATAATTCTCCATATTTGACCTATTAGGACCAAAAGGGGCCTAGATACCCTGAGAGAGGGGTGAATTGGGGTATGGATATTCTTTTTAAAATTATCCGTGCCCCACTGGCTCTTTAACACTTTATTATAAGGGTATATTTGTTTTCAATTATGTGTTAATGTTGATATTATTCTTACCTTATTAATATAATGATGATGATGCTTTGAATATAATGTAGGGAACCAAACACACAGGCACATAGGTTTTTACTTGGTTCACCCTCACTGGGCTATGTCCAAGGAGCATACAATGGTGATGTGCTACTATACCAAATCCACTAAAGCTCACTACCAATAATGTTTAGGCTATATCACTTATATTCCCAGGATCACTACCTTTATAATTTTTAGGGTCATCTCACTTCTTTCCTAAGGATCACTCTCTATTTCTCTCTCTCTGGATCACTAATGGTAGAAAGGATAACCTTATTCCTCTTTCTTTTCTCACTGGTCTGAAAAGGATCCACTCATAGTTTAGGGACTTGTAGGTCCCTTCATTATCTCAAATTAATGCATCCTCCACTGTATGTGGATTCTCTATTGAAGTCTCACTTTTATCCACTAATGAATATCCATTTTCCACTGAACATTGGGCAATACCTTTTAAACTTACTTTTGCAAAGCTCACTACTTCGCGAATCTCCCAATTTCACAAAGCTCAAACAAGCCTTTGCAAAGTTCATGCCTCTTCGCAAAGCACACACCTTTGCAGAGAACACTACTTCGCAGAGCTCAAGCCTTCACAGAGCTCAATCCATCGCAGAGCACAGTTACATTTTCGGAACCTACTGTCGTCATGAAGCACACTACCTTCATGGAACAACTTCCTTCATAAAGCTCACTGATCCCACATGGAACACCCCATCTTCGTGAAGGTCTAAATACATAGAATCATTGACTTCGATCAAGACTAGAATATTATTTTCTCAAATCTCAAGACTCTCTTTGAAGCCTTACTTCAAGGACCACCCCTTGCTTTGCAAAATCAATGTGATTCCAGATTTTCTCACTTAAGATCCTCCGGAATGAAGAGGGGTGGCCTCTTATTTATAGGTGTAGTCGAACGCGGAGCTTCGCTTCTTCTGGTGAAATTTCCAGATCAGTCAAAAACATCTCTTCAGTGCTCCTTCCATTCTCAATTCACCATTGAAATTTTTCATTACCGCAATTCTCTCTGTCAAATGCTTCATGACGCCACAATTCTCCCTTGCAATGCTCCCTCGTAGTGCTCTTTACCTCTTCCATTCGTGAAGTTCATTATAATTGCAAAGATCACCATCAACTTTATTCATGTCTTTGAAAAATCCACTTTGTGAAGACCATGTTTGTGAAACTCATACCTTATCCATATTTTCATGATATCTTCAAGGAAATCCACTTTTCACAATGCTCACCAAACTCCAAATTTTAGACCCCAAAAATTTTGCAAACACTAGAAAATGGATTCACCTTGTATTTTTCTTTTTGTACTTCCTCTAGATCTTACATTATTTTTTCATGGTTCTTTGTGAACATGGGTTTTCAAAAATATCTCTGGAACTCAAAAATTCACCATGAAAACCTACTTTGTCAACAAACACAACCAACCCAAAAATGCTGCAATGTTAACTTGAGGTATTTTTTTCCAACAATCTCCCCCTTTGGGTTTGTTGAAAACTCTGCTCATAATGATTCTTATCTATTTGATACCTCATTAAAGATTCTTCCTACATCTTACATCATTCTCCTCTTGAAAATCAGATAGCGATCAAAGATTTACTCAACACATACTCTGAGCTCACATGAGCAATGCTCGTTGTGAGAAACAAGAGTAATACGAAAATTTCATCAATGAATCACTTCATTCCTGACACCAATTGTTGATACCATTCTAATACCACTATTCTGGTTTCATCACAAACCTTATCTTTCATGATATCTAATCTTTGATCGATCACTTCTAGAATCATCAGATTCAATATTCCCCCTATCAGCTGCTCCCCGTATTAACTGCTCCACCTGTCAGCTTCTCCCTGTGTCTTTGAAAAAGAAATTTTCTCTCTTCATTTCTCCCCCATAAAGAGCCATACTATTCCCTGCCATTTTTAATGAACCTAAAGGTCACTCCTTTGTGTTTTTTTAAGTACGGGAAGTCAATTTAACTCCCAAATCTAGTTGATGCCTTGCAAATGATTCCTTGGGTAAGGCCTTTGTTAGAATGTTTGCAACCTGTTGGTCAGTAGGTACATACTCAAACTTCATGATTCCCAGATCAACCTTCTCCTTGATAAAATGATACTTTATCTCAATGTTATTTTTCCTTGAGTTATGTACAAGATTTTTTATGAGATTTATAGCACTTGAGTTATTGCAATTGATTCCAATTAGAGACGTCGCATAATCTCCCATATCTTCAAGCTACTATCTCATCCACAATAACTGTGTGTAAGATTGAGTATCCACAATGTATTAAGCTTATGTAGTGCTCAATGAAACTCAATTTTGTTTCTTAGCCAAGAAATGAAAAATCCAAAAAGATAGAATACACCTCCTGACATTTATTTCTTGTCATCTTTTTTACCAACCCAATCTGCATCTGTATATCCCAATAACTCTGGCTGAGATTTATCATTATATATCAAACCAAAATCCATAGTGACCTTGATATATAAAAGTATTCTTTTCACTATAATAATGTTTCTTTCCTTGGTATTTATTTTATATCATGCTGCTTGGCATGTGGTAAAAAGAATATCAGGTCATGTTGTTGTCAGGTATAGTAAACTTCCAATAATCTACCTGTATTCTGTGATATTAACTACCTTGCCATCATTATATTTTGATAATTTCATCTGGGTTGAAACTTGAGTCATCATATCCCTGTAATTTTCCATTCCAAACCATGTTAACACCTCCCTAGAATATTTATACTAAGAAATAAATGTTCCATTTTCCCCTTGTGTCACCTCCATTATACTGGAAACCAATCTTCTTCAGAAACTGATCTAGCCTTGAATATCATGCTCTTGATGCTTGATTCAACCCATATATTTCTTTCTTTAACTGAAAAACTTTGTTATCATATTCATGTATGAGAAAAACATATGTATTCTCAATATACACTTCTTCTTCTAGAACCCAATTCAAAAATTCAGACTTGACATCCATCTTGAAAACTTTGAATTTTATTTGCACTATTATGGACAAGAATAAATCTGATTGTATCCTGTTTTGAAATAGGTGAAAATTTCTCATAAACATCAATTTACTCTATCTAATAGTGCCCTTTTCACACTATTTTTCCTTTGTTTGTGTTATCTTCATTCATCTTGTTGTGAAAGACCTATTTAGTTCTGATGACATTCTTATATTTTGGCCTCAAAACAACCTCCCATGTCTGATTATTTTATATTCGGTCAAGATTTTTGTTCATATCCTGAACCTAGTTCTCATTTATGGATTATTCCTCCTACTCATCATCAACATATCTTACGAATCATTATTTTCCACTTCAAATCCCCCTGAGTTTCTTACCTCCTTATTACTATCATCCAGAAACTATTTACTGTGTTGTTGAATATTCTCTTTATTCTCCACTATAGTGACATCATTTCTCTCAACTACTTTTCCCATCCTATTATTAAATTATTTATATTATTTTATTTTTCCTGAGTAGCTAAGGAATATACCCTCATCTCCTCATGACTCAAATTTCCTGTGTTTTTATTTGTTGAGAATAAATCACTTACTTCCAAAGATTTGAAAGTATTTCATAGTTGGATTCTTTTCATACCATTGAGATATTGCATCTGATTAGGAGATAGAATGTTCCCCCTATGGTATGCAACTCTTTTAGTTTTTAGGCCCACTCTTTACACTACTGGAAAAGAATGTTATACCAACAGTTTTAAACTGTTGGTATAGGCTGGAAAACCGTTGGTATAGCCTATACCAACGGTTTTCCAAACCGTTGGTTAGTAAGTCGTGAGGAAAGCCTTATACCAACGGTTTGATCTAAACCGTTGGTATATTGTTCTATTAAATTTCTCCCAATGTATACCAACGGTTTATAACCATTGGTAATGCATTTGAGAATTGTTATACCAACGGTTGAAAACCTTTGGTAATGTGATTTTCCAGACACATATACCAACGATTTAGAACCGTTGGTATTGTGTTTTTCCAGAATTCCAGAAAACATATACCAACGGTTCTAAACCGTTGGTATAGGTGTTTTTCTAGAATTCCAGAACACCTATACCAACGGTTCTAAACTGTTGGTATAGTGTTTTCCCATAATTCCATCACTCTTATACCAACGGTTTAGAACCGTTGGTATTGATTTTTTTCAGAACTGCTGCACAGCAGCCCCCTCCAGTAGCCCCTCCACTATACACCTACACCTGCATAAAAAATATCACAAAAACCACATACAAACTTAAGATAGTATAAAAAACACCTAAAATAGCACACAAAAAACACATAAAACCATCAAATTCTTCCAACCATGTCATGTACTACAATTCCCTATTTCAGTCTTCATATGACAACAATCATCCGATAGTAATTCACCTCACCCTTGAACAACCCCCAAACCAGCATAGCCTCCCCACCTCCCCATCAAATTCTAATAGGCAGAATAGTATGAGAAATACCTATTAGAGTTGAATAAGAGTTTGAAATTGGCTCATATCCCATTTTTTTCTGATCCTAGATTTGGGTAAATAATGATTTGTGATTAATTTTGCATTGAACTTGTATTGTTTATAATATATGGTGAAAAGGTATTTTCTTATGAGTCTCTTCACTTATGACCCCATGAGTGAAACTACCCAACTCATGAAAAATAGTTTGCAACTATCGCTGATGAGTGTAAATTTCAGTTGTATTCACTTAAAATGACATCCTTTTCAAACAAAAGAGAGACTTTGAGCGGTGTCATCCACACCATGCCTCGGATTGAGGCGGGGTTGACTCATACACGTCACATATGACTCATGTATCGTTTTCCTAAAGTTTCAACAGAATCCGAATGTGTTTGGTCGGTTTTTCGTATGTCGGTTGTTGTTTTCACTTAAAATCATGTCCATTTCAAATAAAAGTGAGACACTTCGAGTGGTACTGGCCACACCGTGCCTCAAATTGAGGCAGAGTTGACTCGTACATGTCACAAATGACCCATGGATACTTGTCCTAAAGTATCAATAGAATCCGAATGCGTTTGGTCCATTTTCCGTATGTTAGTTGTTGTTTTTACTTAAACTGTTGTCCATTTCAAAGAAAAGTGAGACACTTTGAGTGGTGTCGGCCACACCGCACCTCGGATTGAGGTGGGGTTGACTCGTACATGTCACAAATGATCCATGGATCGTTTTCCTAAAGTATCAACACAATCTAAATGTGTTTGGTCTTTTTTCCATATGTCGTTTATTTTACTTAAAAGTGCATCCATTTTAAACAAAAGAAAGACACTTTGAGCAATTCCGTCCACACCGCGCCTCGGATTGAGGCGGGGTTGACTCTTACACGTCACATATGACCCATGGATCATTTTTCTAAAGTTTCAACAGAATATTAATGCGTTTGGTCTATTTTCCATATGTCGGTTGTTGTTTTCACTAAAAATCCTGTCCATTTTAAATAAAAGTGAGACACTTCGAGTGGTACCGGCCACACCGTGCCTTAGATTGAGGTGGGGTTGACTCTTACACGTCACAAATGACCCATGGATACTTTTCCGAAAGTATCAATATAATCTGAATGTGTTTGGTCCATTTTCCGTATGTCAGTTGTTGTTTTTACTTAAACTGTTGTCCATTTCAAAGAAAAGTGAGACACTTTGAGTGGTGCCGGCCACACTATGCCTCAGATTGAGGCGGGGTTGACTCATACACGTCACAAATGACCCATGGATCGTTTTCCTAAAGTATCAACACAATCAGAATGTGTTTGGTCTGTTTTCTGTATGTCGTTTATTTTACTTAAAAGCGCATCCATTTTAAACAAAAAAAAGACACTTTGAATAGTTTCATCCACACCGTGCCTCGGATTGAGGCGGGGTTGACTCTTACACGTCACATATGACCCATGGATCATTTTACTAAAGTTTCAACAGAATCCGAATGTGTTTGGTCTGTTTTCCGTATGTCGTTTATTTTACATAAAAGCGCATCCATTTTAAACAAAAGAAAGACACTTTGAGAAGTTTCGTCCACATCGTGCCTCGTATTGAGGCGGGGTTGACTCTTACACATCACATATGACCCATGAATCGTTTTCATAAATTTTCAATAGAATCCAAATGCGTTTGGTCGGTTTTCTATATGCCGGTAGTTGTTTTCACTTAAAATCCTATCCATTTCAAATAAAAGTGAGACAGTTTGAGTGGTACCGGCCACACCGTGCCTCATATTGAGGCGGGGTTGACTCATACACGTCAAAAATGACCCATGGATACTTTTCCTAAAGTATCAACAGAATCCGAATGCGTTTGGTCCATTTTCCATATGTCGGTTGTTGTTTTGACTTAAACTGTTGTCCATTTCAAAGAAAAGTGAGACACTTTGAGTGGTGTCGGCCACAACATGCCTCAGATTGAGGCGGGGTTAACTCGTACATATCACAAATGACCCATGGATCGTTTTCCTAAATTATCAACACAATCCAAATGTGTTTGGTCAGTTTCCAGTATGTCGTTTATTTTACTTAAAAGCGCATCCAGTTTAAACAAAAGAAAGAAACTTTGAGCAGTAACGGCCACATCAGCCCTCGGATTGAGGCAGGGTTTACTCGTACATGTCACAAATGACCCATGGAAACTTTTCCTAAAGTATCAACAGAATACAAATGTGTTTGGTCGGTTTTCCGTATGTCATTTGTTGTTTTCACTTAAAATCATGTCCATTTCAAATAAAAGTGAGATAGTTTGAGTGGTACCGGCCACACCATACCTCATATTGAGGCGGGTTTGACTCGTACACATCACAAATGACCCATGGATACTTGTCCTAATGTATCAATAGAATCCGAATGCATTTTTTGTTTCCTGTATGTCAGTTGTTGTTTTGACTTAAAATGTTGTCCATTTCAAAGAAAAGTGAGACACTTTGAGTGGTGCCGGCCACACCGTGTCTCGGATTGAGGCAGGGTTGACTCGTACACGTCAAAAATGACCCATGGATTATTTTCCTAAAATATCAACACAATCAAAAGGCGTTTAGTCAGTTTTCCATATGTCATTAATTTTACTTAAAAGCGCATCCATTTTAAACAAAAGAAAGACACTTTGAGCAGTGTCATCCACACCGTGCCTCGTATTGAGGCAGGGTTGACTCTTACATGTCACATATGACCCATGGATCGTTTTCCTAAAGTTTCAACAGAATCCGAATGCGTTTGGTCGGTTTTCCGTATGTCGGTTGTTGTTTTCACTTAAAATCACACTAGTGCAGAAAACGTTTTTTACGTCGGTTATTTTTTATTATTTACGTCGGTTTTTAGGCGACGTTAATACGGACGACGTTATAAATAACGTTTTTACGTCAGTTATTTAAAACCGACGTAATATCCCTAACATCACGGTGGTTATCACGTCGGTTCATATAATAACCGACGTGATAAATATGCGCGGGGGGCTTTATCACGTCGGTTCTTACCTAAACCGACGTGATAAAAGGCCTGGGATATCGTTTATCACGTCGGTTATGTCATAACCGACGTGATAAACCCTTCCCCTGGCCTATTATAACGTCGGTTATTTAGGAAACCGACGTGATAAAAAGGCCTGGGAAACGTTTTAGCACGTCGGTTATTCAATAACCGACGTGGTAAATCGATTCCCAGGCCTTTTATCACGTCGGTTATATTAAGAACCGACGTGATAAAATCCCCCGGGAACGGTTTATCACGTCGGTTCTAGAAAAAACCGACGTGATAAACCCCTACCGATTTATTTACCACGTCGGTTATTTTATAACCGACGTGAAAGAAATTATTTTTTTTTTAAATAATTGCACTGCTCTCACCAAAAAGCAACCAGAAACCAAACAAAAATAGCCATGCCAGCCCTCCCCCAAGCCCCAACTGAACCCCACCCTCATCTATACCCACCTAACAACCTGGCCAGCCCTCCCCCACCCACAACCCTTGGACACCCCTCCCATATCCCTTGGACAACCTCCACCCCTTGGACACCCCCCCACCCTCATTTACACCCCCAAGACCCCTAGTACAGCCTCAAACACCCATTGGACACCCCCCCACACCTTGACAGCCCTCCCAGACCCCTTGGACACCCCCCCCCCTCATTTACACCCAACCTGCCCCTTGGACACCCCCCCACCCCTTCGACAGCCCCCCCACCCAAATTTACACCCCCCGAACACTAGGACAGCCCCAAACACCCCTTGGACACCCCTCCCATATCGCTTGGACACCCCCCCCCCACCCCTTGGACACCCCCCCACCCCTTGGACAGCCCCCCACCCCCTGGACACCCCCCACCCCTTGGACAGCCCCCCCACCCCCTGGACACCCCCCCACCCCTTGGACAGCCCCCCACCCCCTGGACACCCCCCCGACCCCTTGGAAACCCCCCTACCCCTTGGAAACCCCCCCATCCCCTTGGACAGCCCCAAACACCCCTTGGACACCCCTCCTATATCCCTTGGACACCCCCCCACCACTTGGACACCCCCCCACCCCTTGGACAGCCCCCCCCCCCCCCCCCACCCTCATTTACACCCAACCGACTCCTTGGACAGCCCCAAACACACCTTGGACACCCCTCTCATATCCCTTGGACACCCCCCGCCCCTTGGACACCCCCCCACCCTCATTTACACCCCCCCCCCCCCCCCCGACCCCTAGGACAGCCCCAAACACACCTTGGACACCCCTCCCATATCCCTTGGACACCCCCCAAACACCCACCCACCCCCTTGGAACCTCTCCCCCCATACCAAAATCCAGACCAGAAAAACCATCAACAGTAGACCAAAACAAGAAGTAGAGAAAAATTAAACATTCACTTATATAACATTCAAAACTTACAATGTCAACTTCAAAAAAAACTAAATCCAACCTAAACGACTACGAAATACACAATTACATTGACAATATTCAAAATTACATTTTACATTACAAACAACTAAAAGTCAATCAAACCTGTAAAATAATTTGACCACTCCACTTGTAAGTGTTTGATATCTTCAGCAGTAAAGGGTTGAGGGTCATCAAAAAGCTACAAAGGAAAAGGATAGTAGTCAACGTGTATAATGAATAAATCAAATTGAAATATTATTAGAAAAAGGAAATCTTACCAGGTCAAAACTCAGAACTGTCCCAGTTGTTATTATTTCATACATAAATCTTAACATGTAATATCCGCATTCGATGATGCCTTGTTGCTCATGACATTTCTGTTTGAATGAGTGTAAATTCAATATATTATTTTTATGTAATAAATCAAAATGTACAAATTATAAATGGATATTTACCTTCGCATGTACATATTTGATCTTGTAATTCCTTTTCTTTGCGCTTTTTCGAAAGTGGACCCATGCCCTGTTAGAAAATAATACGAATGGGGTAAATTTAAAATTCATTATAATATATAAAACTATTGTGAAATTGAAACTTACGTTTCCAATATATTCTTAAAAATTTCTCGCACATCATCATGGAGAGAGCATATCCAATAAAGTGTTTTCTCCCTAGGGCAAAAAACCCCTAACATCCAATGATCCCTGAGAAAAGGAAATTTAACGTTAGTGGTTTTTTATGTTAAAAGATAATTAACTCTTTGAGAGGGATGTGTTTCATACCTCTCACAAAAAGGCATCATCCAACACTGTGTGATTACATTCTTTTCAAATCTATCAGCAATATAAAGCATTCTTTGTTCCTCATCCAATGCACATGCTTCAGGGGAAATCAATTGTGGGTCCACGAATCCATATACATCTGTCAGCTCATTCCTCTCACAAATTTTATACATATACCTAATACAAAGCAGACATAAGTATACATTTTTAATAAATATAACGCAAGGAAAAGGAGTTAAGACTTACATGATAAAAATTTGCACCACGTTGATGCCCAACTTATCTCCAGTGACAAACTCCATGATATCAGTTTTCATAATCCCCACACATAGTTCACGTCCACAGACATGAGCTTCCATTGTAAAGTCATAATGATCCGCCAACAAATTTGAATATCTTGACAATTTGTCAAGACTGCTAGTATCTGCATCTGATGTCATAGCTATCTGTCTTTGTTGTTGTCTATACAGTATTTCTTTACCTTTGAAGTATTCCTGTAAAAATAAATTGAAAAATATATTAGTTTTCAAATGATAAAACATTAATAAAAATATAAAATAAAAGATATAACATCCATACCTCTATGGTAATGAGTCGAAGAAGTCTGGATGGCCAAAGTAAAAAATGGCCGATACTATGTCCAACTGTCGTCACCTCATCTGTAGGTAATGGTATCCGAGCTGATCTATCTATAATATCCTGTACAGTGACCCTCTGATTCTCTACCTCTAACTGTTGATGATGAACTGTATCTCCTATACAATATACCATCTCATATGCAACTATATGATGTTGAGGATCATCAACATACAACTCACAATAAGTAGGTAGCTGCGGCGGAGGAGGAGGATCAAAAATGGGGTCCGCAGGCTGAGGTGGGGGAGTGGGAGCTATTGGGAGAGGTGGAGTGGGAGCTGCACCCTGAAATTGTCTTTGCAAGTCTGCAAACATTAACTGCACCGATGCTCTAATCTTTTCCTCCATTGTCGCATTAATATTATGGACTTCAGCCTCCAACGATTCTATTTTTTTTTTATAAACTCCTTCAACGTTAGAAGTTGAGGAACGTGGCAACACTTTTCTTACCGATACACCTGCCGGATATCCTCTTACACGGCCAGGATGTTCGGGCTTTCCCAATGCCACAGATAAAATATCTTCCCTCCCAGATGGTGTAAATGTCCCCTGTGAACTCTGCTCCTCAAGAGAGTCCTGTAATAAGTAATTGAACTTTTCTATAATGATTGGAAATATATGACGAAAATAGTAAACTTAAATAAATAAAATAGATATCTTACAATCCTCTCAACTACGAGTCTCGATTCTTCCGAAAGATATTGTCCTTTTTTGCCCTTCCGAGCTCTTTTCCATTTCTCATGTCTAGATGGAGGGGATGGAGGGGCCACCTCTCCAGAGCTTGAAGACTCAGCTCTTAGTTGTTGAAATTTTTCTGCCATCATTTGTTCTTCCAATAATGCATACCCTCCCCGAGATAAACTATGAGGGTATACATTTTTAGATTGGATCTCTTGATGAGCTTTCCTTGTTTGCTGTAAATTAAGAATAAGTAATCATTAACAAAACAATAATAAGATCATTTATATAAGAAAGCTTATAAAAGTTTACATTGCCCTTACCAAAAATGATTCTTTTCTTCTACTTTCAAAAAATTGTCTCCATGTGTCTTCATCTATAAAAGGATATATACGACATGGATTCTCACGACTCCTATGACCATAAATGAAATCAGATGAGAGGGTAGATTTGAAATCCCTCCATCTCCTAGCAGCCAACGATAAGCATTTCTTCCTGACTCCTCCAGTGTCAGGAATATCAAATGTCATCTGATAAAAAAGAGGTTAAAAATATTATATATACTAGAAACATTTAAAGAACAGTCAAACAATAGCAAAAGATCTTACCAAGATGGTCTCCCACAGCTGAGAAATTATCGCCTTATCCACACTTCTCCAATCATCATAGAGAATGCTTACTTTGCTCTTAGCCTGAGTTGCTACAAAACCCTTAAAATCTTTAGCATTTGGACCTCTAGGAAGATCATCCTCATCAAACTCCACGACTATCCTCTCCTCCTTCGTACGGGCAAGTGATAATTTTGGTAAACGTGTGCACCCACGCTTACCAACCTTTGAACTCTTTTTCGTAATAGGAGCATGTGAATGTTCCTCCCCAGATGTATGACCAATATGCTCATCTCCAGAATCATGTGGCTGATCAACTGATTGATCTGTCATTTTCCTTCAAATCAAAAAAACAAACATTAGTTCACAAATAGAAAAGTGTACTAAATTACATAATAGTAAACATCGGTAATATGGTAAGCATGTTAAACAATGATAAACATGGTAAACACAGGCAAAATGTTGCCAAGGAGTTGGCATAAGACAGCTGAAAAGTGGAATCACTGATGCCACCGGCCGGCCGCTGGCTCACCACCGGCCGGCCGGTGGACCAGACAGCCTTCCTCTGTCTGGACCACCGGCCGGCCGCTGGATCACCACCGGCCGGCCGGTGGACCAGAGCCTTCCTCTGTCTAAACCACCGGCCGGCCGCTGGCTCCTCACCGGCCGGCCGCTGGTGATCCAGACAGAGAGGAAGGCTCTCTGTCTGGTCCACCGGGCGGCCGGTGGTGATCCAGCGGCCGGCCGGTGGACCAGACAGAGAGCCTTCCTCTCTGTCTGAACCACCGGCCGGCCGCTGGCTCAACACCGGCCGGCCGCTGGTGATCCAGACAGAGAGGCTCGGTCTCTGTCTGGACCACCGGCCGGCCGCTGGCTCAGCACCGGCCGGCCGGTGGACCAGACAGAGAGCCTTCCTCTCTGTCTGAACCACCGGCCGGCCACTGGCTCAACACCGGCCGGCCGCTGGTGATCCAGACAGAGAGGAAGGCTCTGTCTGGTCCACCGGCCGGCCGGTGGTGAGCCAGCGGCCGGCCGGTGGTTCAGACAGAGAGGACCGGTTGCCGGTGCGCCCAGGACTTCTCTTCTTTACGGTTTTTATTGTTTTATCGTTTTGGTTTGATACATATTTTAATAAGTAAAAAATTTACAGTATCTAACATTATATGAAAAAACTAAATGTAAACAAGAAATAAACTTGTGTTACCTGTAATTTTAGGAATGTACAGTTGGATTGTTTTCCCAAATTCCTTCGTCGTGATCGTTCCTTATGGCACAAACCATGTCTTCAACATACTCATCATTATGTTCTGTTAATCTTTCCATGGAAGTAGGGATCTCACATAAATCAGCATCTTCATCAAATTCATCCTCACCAACATATTGGTTTTTCCCTTGTAAAACAACAGCCCACTGCATATCTGATTGATCTACTACATAGAAAATTTGTTTGACATGTGTTGCCATTATAAAAGAATCAGCTGTGTCTTCCAATCTATTCAGATTAACAAGTGTCATTCCAAATTCATCGTGTCTGACACTGTTGTTACCGATAAACCATTTACAGTTAAAAACGGGAACTTTAATTTTAAAGTAATCAGCCTCCCATATGTCTTCAATCACTCCATAATATGCACTTGATGCCGAAATTGGGTTTCTGTCCTTAGCACTCGAAAAATGCATTGCTTCTGCAAACACCAATACACCACTATTCTGAACTGCACTTCTGTTGTCCTGAGCTTTCGTATGAAATGTATAGCCATTAATGTCATAAGCGGACCATGTTATCACATTTAAAGATGGACCACCCACTATCCATTTTAATGTCTCTGATACATCTGATCTACCAAGCAAGGTCTTCTTAAACCATGGAAAAAAAGTTTTGTTGTGCTCATTCAAAATCCACATTTCTTTCTTCTTTGGATGACATTGTTTCAACTCATTAATATGCAATGTGATATACGGTTGAACATCAGCTATGTTATTCAAGATGTATGATTCTAACTTCTTCATATGTTCAGCTGACAGTGATTTGACTTTCAAGCCACGAATCCCCTTTCCCTCATTATTAACCCGTTCATGGCGAGATGGAGGCAAACCTATATGTTGCGTCGTAGCCAAGTAACTCGTACAAAACTCTGCTACCTCCTCAGAAATATACTTTTCAATAATGGAGGCTTCAGGTCGATATGGATTTTTAACATATCCCTTTAATATTTTCATATACCTTTCAAAAGGATACATCCAACGAAGATATACAGGTCCACAAAGCCTTATTTCTCGAACCAGATGAATCAGTAAATGCACCATCATATCAAAAAAAGTTGGAGGAAAATACATTTCCAAATGACAAAGTATAATAATTGCATCCTTTTCCAAAATGTTCAAAGCATTCACATCAATCGCCTTGTTGCAAATTGAATTGAAAAAATAACACAACCTCATTATAGTCTTTCTGACACGGATGGGCAATATTCCACGCAGTGCAACTGGTAGAATTTGTTGCATCATGACATGACAATCATGTGATTTCATACCTATCAACTTCAAGTCTTTCAATGAGACAAAATTTTTTACATTTGAAGAATAACCTTGAGGCACTTTGATATCATGAAGACACTGACAGAAGCTACTTTTCTCCCTCTTCGATAATGTATGACAAGCCGGGGGAAGAAATGTTCGTCTTCCTTTAGGAGTGGGAGCTAACTCCAAACGTATTCCCATTGACAGTAGGTCTAACCTTGCATTCAACCCATCTTTTGTCTTTCCTTTAATATCTAGCAATGTTCCGATCAAAGAATCACAGATATTCTTCTCCACGTGCATGACATCAATATTATGTTTGACTTCATGATACCTCCAATATGGTAGCTCAAAAAATATTGACCTTTTCTTCCAAATATGTCTATCATTACCAGATTTCTGTGTCTTTCCCAATGTCACATCAAGGTTTTTCACCCTCTCAAAATACAATTCTGGGGATAAAGGTTGAGGAGCAGTATCAAATTCTTGTGAGCCATTGAATGCCTTTTTTAGTCTTCTATAAGGGTGATCCATAGGCAAAAACTTTCGATGACCCATGTACACTGTTTTCCTCCCATGATGCAATTGACAATATGACGTCTGTTGTTCGCAAATTGGACATGCTTTATGCCCTTTAACACTGTATCCAGACAAATTTCCATATGCTGGGAAGTCATTTATAGTGAATAGAAGCACTGCATGCAGTTGAAAATATTCCATTTTATAAGAATCATACACCCTAATACCATCAGCCCATAAAAGTTTCAAATCATCAATCAGCGGTGACAAGTATACATCAATATCATTGTCGGGTTGCTTTGGACCAGAGATCATGATACTCAACATGACATATTTGCGCTTCATACAAACTTCAGGAGAGAGGTTGTAAATTACCAATAAAACAGGCCATGAACTATGTGTGCTACTGAGGGTTCGGTATGGATTCATTCCATCTGTGCACAAGCCTAGTCTCAGATTTCTAATTTCATTTCCAAATGTAGGGTACTGGGTATCAATTTTCTTCCATTGTGGACAATCAGCTGGATGACGTATTTTTCCATCACATACCCGCTCATCAGCATGCCATCTTAACCTTTTTGCATCATGTGAATTAGCAAATAAACGTTTGAAACGAGGAATTATAGAAAGATACCAAAATACCTTTGAAGGGAGCTTTGTAATCTCTACATCAGCTTGTGATTTTTCTTTCACCTTATACCGTGATGTCCCACATTTGGGACACTCTTTCAGAAATTCATATTCCTTCCTATATATAATGCAGTCATTCGGACATGCATGTATTTTCCTGTATCCCAATCCCATCGGGCATAATATTTTTTTGGCCTTATAATGTGAATCTGGAAGATCGTTATCTTTTGGAAGAATGTCTTTCATCAATTGTAGCAGCTCTGTAAAACTTCTGTCACTCCATCCATGTTTCGCCTTCAGGTTAATCAATCTTAACACCGCCGACAAAACCGTAAAATCTGTACAACCAGGATATAATGGTTTTTCGGCATCACCATATAGACGTGCAACTCTCGGTTCTATCTCAATTTGTTCTGCTACAATATCGCGAATCATTTCTTCAATTCCATCGGAGTTACCATCTTGCGATTCATTATCATCAGTGACATTCTGTCCAGTTTCGCCATGCCAAATCCAAGGGTTGTAACTCGGATTGAAACCATGACAAATCAGATGATCTTTTATCTCTCTACTTTTCAACTTCTTCATATTCAGACATTTCAGGCATGGACAGAAAAAAATGTCACTACTTGGAACATTTCGTTTAGCAAATTCCAAAAAGGCATCAACACCTTCCTCATATTCATTGCTCATTCGATGTGCCGTAATCCAACTTCGACTCATTATTACCTATAACAAATAGAAAAAATATATATATTTTTTAGATAAGACAAATATATGTTTATATGAAAAAAATCATAATTTGAATATAACAATTTTGAAATATAAAACAAATCGATGTGTAAACCCCCCTGGACACCCCCCGACCCCTCTGGACAGCCCCCCACCCCTCCTGGACACAACCCCCCACCCCCGACCTGCTTGGACACCCCCCTGGACACCCCCCAACCCTCTGGACAGCCCCCCCACCCCTCCTAAACACCACCACCCACCCCCTACCCCCTTGGACACCCCCCTGGACACCCCCCAACACCCACCCACGCCCTTGGACAGCCCCCCACACCCACCCACCCCCTTGTAAACCCCCCTGGACACCCCCGACCCCTCTGGACAGCCCCCCGCCCCTCCTGGACACCACCCCCCACCCCCTACCCCCTAGGACACCCCCCTGGACATCCCCCAACCCTCTGGACAGCCCCCCCACCCACCCGGACAACCCCAAATACCCTCTGGAGAGGCCGCCACCCACGTGGACAGCCCCCCACACCCATCCACCCCCTTGGACACCCCCCTGGACACCCCACCGACCCCTCTGGACAGGCCGCCACCCCCTTGGACAGCCCCCCACACCCACCCATCCCCTTGGACACCACCCTGGACACCCCCCGACCCCTCTGGACAGCCCCCGACCCCTCTAGAAAGCACCCCCACCCCTCCTGGACACAACCCCCCACCCCCGACCTGCTTGGACACCCCCCTGGACACCCCCCAACCCTCTGGACAGCCCCCCCACCCCTCCTGGACACCACCCCCCACCCCCTACCCCCTTGGACACCCCCCTGGACACCCCCCAACACCCACCCACACCCTTGGACAGCCCCCCACACCCACCCACCCCCTTGTAAACCCCCCTGGACACCCCCGACCCCAAATCCATGCACCTATGCCATGGTTGTGTGTGAATAAAGTAGTAACAACTGTAAAAGGGCAACCCATCCAAATGGACACGCCCCAACCCTCTCGGGGATTTATAGAAAACGATGAAAAATTAGTGAAATCATAAAATTACTCAATATTGCAAGTCGAACAAATAGATCTAGGGATGATAAATAAGATTATGGTGCCAAAACGAGTTAAAAGGGTTCGCAATCGAAGAATCTTAGCTAGTTTCAACAAAAAAATCACAACACATATATATTTACTATCCGCGAAAAAAAACGAACGAGTGGGAGGATTACCTGAGTGCTGCGAGTTTAGATGATTGATCCGAGGAGATTAAATATGAGAAACGATGATCGCAAAACGAATCTAAACCAACGAAATGGACGAGCTGATTCGGGTTTACGTGCGAGAGAGACGAGTCGCGACTGTCGAAGGTAAACTCGCGAATGACAATCCACGGGTCTGGGTAAATTTTTAAATGAGTTATCACGTCGGTTATTCAATAACCGACGTGATAATTGTTTTAAAAACATGTATAACGTCGGTTATTTCAATAACCGACGTAAAAACCTTCCTCCGATTCATTTTTGACGTCGGTTATTATATAACCGACGTAACAAATGGCTCAAAATCCGCGTTTTTTTACGTCGGTTATGTAATAACCGACGTCAAAAACATCTGCGGATTCTTTTTTTACGTCGGTTATTTTAGAACCGACGTAAAAAAGCCTTCAAAAACCACGTTTGTTACGTCGGTTATTCAATAACCGACGTCAAAGGGCCTTCGAAAACCGTGTTTGTTACGTCGGTTATAAAAATAACCGACGTAAAAAACGAAGCCGCGCGATTAATAACGTCGGTTATAAAAATAACCGACGTTAAATGTGTACCGAACACAGGTTTTTACGTCGGTTAAGAAATAACCGACGTAAAAAACCTCGTTTTACATATTATGACGTCGGTTTTATATAACCGACGTAAAAAATGGTGACGTAAAAAACGTTTTCTGCACTAGTGTCATGTCCATTTCAACTAAAAGTGAGACACTTCAAGTGGTACCGACCACACCGTGCCTTATATTGAGGCGGGGTTGACTCATAAACGTCACAAATGACCCATGGAAACTTGTCCTAAAGTATCAACAGAATCCGAATGCGTTTGGTCTATTTTCCGTATGTCAGTTGTTGTTTTGACTTAAACTGTTGTCCATTTCAAAGAAAAGTGAGACACTTTGAGTGATGTCGGCCACACCGCCCCTCGGATTGAGGTAGAGTTGACTCGTACACGTCAAAAATGACCCATGGATCGTTTTCCTAAAGTATCAACACAATACTAATGTGTTTGGCCGGTTTTCCATGTCATTTATTTTACTTAAAAGCGCATCCATTTTAAACAAAATAAAGACACTTTGAGAACCAAATGCATCTGCAATGAAGACACCCTCCCTAAAGGTCTGTTTGAAGAGGACATCATGAATGATAAATATTATGAACCTTATAACAATATTACTTTCCAACCAAGGAGAATTTTTTATAACGTGTTTAAAACTCACAAGTTGGCCCAAATGAGATTCCACTTCAGCAATAACCATTTTGTGCTGACTTCATATCATAAATCCCAGCAGAAGAGACTTGTCCTTTTCATTAAGAGAAGACCCATCACAAAAGACACATTGCACTTCATAATAACCAAACTATTGATTTCCCTAAATAATTTTCCACCACGCATCTGCACAGCTAAGCAACAGTATAAAGCATAAATTATATTGGAACAGGATTGCAAAATTTATTCTCAACAAATTGAAATAGTAATCCTGAAGTAACATACATTTAAAATAATAAAAGGAAACAAAATCAATGAAACATGAAGCACCTCCCCCTCCCACCTCAGAACCCCCCCCCCCCCCACCTGTGCAGCCCCTTCCCCCAGCAGCCCATCCTCTGCCCCTCTCCTCCCCTCCCCCCTGCCCAACCTTTTCCCCCAACAGCCCCCTCCCTCCTACCATCACCCAGCCCCTCCCCGACCCTCCCCTCCCCTCCCCTACCCTCCCCTCCAACCTGCCCAGCCCCTGCCCCTCCCCTCCCCCCTGCCCCTCCCCCCCTGCCCCTCCCCCCCTGCCCACCCTTTTCACCCAGCAGCCCCCTCCCCTCCCCTCCCCCCCTCCCTTTCCCCCTCCTGCCCACCCTTTTCATCCAGGAGCCCCCTCCCCTCCCCTCCCCCCTCCCCTTCCCTCCCCTCCCCTCCCCCCTTGCCCACCCTTTTCCTCCAGCAGCCCCCTCCCCTCCCCCCTTGCCCACCCTTTTCCTCCAGCAGCCCCCTCCCCCCTGCACAACCTTTTCCCCCAGCAGCCCCCTCCCTCCTGCCATCACCCAGCCCCTCCCCTCCCCTCCCCCCCTGCCCACCCTTTTCCTCCAGTATCCCCCTGCCCCTCCCCTCCTGCCCACCCTTTTCACCTATCAGCCTCCTCCCCTCCCCTCCCCCCCTCCCCTTCCCTCCCCTCCCCTCCCCCCCTCCCCCCCTTCCCACCATTTTCCTCTAGCAGCCCCCTGCCCCTCCCCTCCTTCCCACCCTTTTCACCCAGCAGCCCCCTCCCCTCCCCCTGCCCAACCTCTTCCCCCAGAAGATCCACCATTACTAAAACAAAAATCATCCCCTGAACAGAATGGAAATTCAAAAACAACACGATTCACTTCAAAAGCACATTTATTTGCATGTGATTATTCCACGCATGTTACTATCAGGTATAAAACTATCATCCATAAATGACATAAAATGAAGTTCTATGGGAAAATGACATAAACATGAAATACATGGCTAACTAAGAAAGTTAAGTAATACAAAATAGAGAAATGGGTATCACAGTACCAAGGAATACTAAAGGTCTAGGTAGTAGACTAATCATACAATAAGAATCAAGTGCAAAAAGGAGATCTGATAACAACATCCCTATGAAGCATAGGAAAACCCCAGAGTGGAAAACCAGGTTCAAAAATATAGAGTTATACAGAATTCAAAAATTTAATGGATCAATCTGCCCCTGATCACCATCACCATCACCACTGTCATCATCGGTCTCATCCTCACCGCCATCTCTAGCCTCCTCCTCGTCCTCGTCATCGTCCCCATGCTCATCGTCAGCCCCCTCCTCGTCCGTGGCCCTATCCTCTCCATCAGCCCCATCCTCACCCTCAGTCCCATCCTCTCCCTCATCCTCATCCTTATCCTCTCCCTCGTCCTCTTCAGCATCCTCGTCATCACCAGGAACGTCATCATCTTTACCGCCACTAGAGTTGTCGCCTAGTGCATTGGATAATGCACCCATCGATGACATAAATTTCTGACAAGCCGTGCTAGCCTCTGGTGGAAGTGATGAAGATAAAGCTTTCATCAGTTTCATAAATTCTTTGTCCCTCATTTGAACTTGTACTTCCAACTCTTTGACCCTTTTATCAGACTGTCTTGCATGGTCCTTGACCTGTTCCAACTCGGTGGTACTATAATGGATACCTGGAGAGGACTAATACCTCTTCGGGACTATATTCTTACCAGGTCGGCAGTGTACTCGACCAGAGTGCTCCTCTTCCAAAACCTGATATAAATGATCATGTGGCCCAAAATTGTCAGGCTCCTGGGAAAGAGTGCGAGTCATGTCAATAACTCGAAATCCACAATCATCAATAAATGTGTCTTGCCTCGTCATTGAATCAAACCATTGACATTTCATCATTGTGACTCGACCATGAGAGTAATAATCCAAAATTATTATTTTCTCTACGACTCCATAATAAGAAAAATTTTCAAAATGAGGTCTGGTATCCGATGAACTGGCATAACAGTCTGTTGTGGCAGTTAGCATAACACCATTATGCTGTGTTCTCATGTTTCTTGCTCGTTCAGTGATAATAAATTTGTATCCATTGATCACAAGTGATTTACAAGCACGAACCATGGTATTAGGACCAAAATCCAAAGCTCTTATTTCCTTAAAAACAGAGTCTGCAGGAAAACTCGATACCTGAAATATAAACAAATATTAAAGTTAATTAAATATTATTTTTATTTAGTTATTACAGAAATATTTTTACCTTCAATTTCAACCAAGTAGAAAACCCTTTCCTATGTAAAGTCTCTTTCCTTCTCAAAGATAAAGAACGATGATTTCTATATATCAATTCTTTATGTTCCCTGTAGATAAAAATAATAATAGTTTAACAAATATTTAAAATTACAAGAGATAAGATAAGAGATACATGTACAATTTACTTACTTGATATACTCATCGAACAAATCACAATTGAACAAAACTGTGCGATGTGTCATCTCTCGCTCTTCAAGGCTTAATGCCGTCAATGTATATGATCCCAGAATTCCTCCTGTCTGAGGAAGTGATGGAAAACTGGGTTCAATTTTCCCATATTGTTCTTCTTCATTTCTCATTGGTATATTTATTCTCGTAGTAAGATCAGACAAATACATTGTGCAGAAATCCATACATTCTTGAGCCAAGTAACCATTCACAATAGAACCTTCAGGATAATTCCTATTCTGAACATATGATTTCAATGTGCACATGTTTATTTCAGTTGGATACATCCAACGGAAAGCAACGGGTCCTCCAAGAAGTATTTCGGTCGGAATATGGACAGTCATATGCAACATGCATGTAAAAAATGATAGAGGGAATATTCTCTCTAACTCACACAAAATTAATGGTGTCTCTGCCAACAGTTTTTGCAAGAAGGATTTGGACAACCTCTTAGCACAAAGATCTCTAAACAAATAGAAAAACCGAATAACTGAGACTCTAACATTATTGGACAAGAGATGATGTATTTCTATTGGAATCAACTCATGCAAAAGGACGTGATAATCATGAGTCTTCAAATATTTCAGCTTCAACTCTTTTCTGTTGACCCGTTTTGATATATTTCTTGAATAGCCATCAGGAACTTTAATAGTCTCTAGCACTTCCAGAAATTGATTTTTTCAGCAGGTGTCATCACATAAGAAGCACATGGAACTTTCCATTTATTTTCACTGCTACAGACAGGATGCAATTCTAGTCTGATCTCCCAATCTACCAAGTCACGCCAAGATCGTAAATCATCTTTTGTCTTCCCCTTGACATTTAGAAGAATCGAAAGCAACATTTCACATATATTCTTTTAAATGTGCATTACATCTAAGCAATGACGTAACAAGTTGGTTGATCAATACGACAACTCAAAGAATATACTCTTCTTATTCCAATTGTAACAAGTATCATTGGAAACATTTTTCCTCTTTCTATATTTCATTACACCCTTCCCAAATGAATAACTGAAATCTTTCAATTCATTAAGCACATCAGTTCCAGACATACGCTGAGGTGGATTGTCATTCTCCATGGTATTGTCAAATCTTCTATGATTGTTTCTATATGGATGGTTCATTGGAAAGAATCGTCGATGTCCCATAAAACTAAACCTACAATGATATTTCAGTCTTCTCGATCGAGTATTCTTCATACAAACAGGACATGACAATTTTCCTTTTGTGCTCCATCCAGACATCATTTCATAAGCAGGAAAATCATTGATCATCCACATAAGCGCAGCACGCATCTGAAATATGTCTTTTGAACATGCATCGTATGTGGGCACACCCACATCCCAAAGAAGTTTCAACTCTTTTATTAAAGGTTGCATGTATACATCTATATCATTTCCGGGATCAGAAGGGCCATATATCAGTATACTCAAGAAAGTGTAAGGCTTTTTCATACACAACCAAGGGGGGAGGTTATAAATGTGTATGAAAACCAGCCATGTGCTGTGCGAAGTAAGCATCTGTCCAAATGGATTAAAACCGTTACATGAAAGACCCAGTCTCACATTACACATGTTAGCTGCAAATTCAGGATATCGAGCATCAAATCTCTGCCATGAAAATCCATCTACAGGGTGAACCAACTCTTCATTATTCTTTTTTCTCTCAGTGTCATGCCATCGGATTTTTACGGATATTTCATCAGACATGAAAAGGTTCTGTAATCTGGGGATCAATGGAAAGTGCCACATTACTTTTTGTGGCACACGAGATGGTGTTCTATCATCTTTTGGATTCCGTCGGGAGGTTCCACATTTGATACAATCATTTCTTTCAGCAGTTTCCTCCCAAAATAAGCTGCAATCATTCGGGCAAGCATGAATTTTTTTTTTGAGAATCCAAGTTCATCAACTAACTTCCATGCCATATAGTGGTTTGAGGGAATATCTGCATCATCTGGAAGTAAGTCCTTCAAAAAGGTAAGAATGTAATCAATTGTAGTATTTGAAATTCCATACATAGTTTTCCCATGAAACAATCGGATTAAAAATTCCATCTTTTTCATTTTACCACATTGCCGATATACTGGAGTCGTCGCAGCATCATTCAATTTTTTCACCCTATCAACATCATCATTTTCATTGGACGCATCATGTGTGCTTGTATCGAAATCTTGTTGGCTAGACATCCTTTCCTTCTCATGATGTCGAATAAATGGAAACCGATCATATATCAAACTCTCCAATTCAGTCCTATCATTTGGATCATCAACATTTTTAGATTCCATTTTCTCTCCATTGTGATACCACACATAATAGTTTGTTTGGAAACCATATTTGGTTATATGATTGCTAACTACTTCACAACTCAACCAAGGTCTTCCAACACAATTAAAACATGGGCAGTGTATGCGACCACTATTTGAAGACTTGTCAAATAAAAAATCTATAAAGTTGTTCAAATTATTTTGAAAATCGGTTGAAATCCGATCAGTTTCGTACATCCAACTTCTGTCCATTATGTAAAAAAATTGCAATAAGTCGTTTCAAATCAATTCAATAATATTGAAGTTTAATCAAAAAAAATATTTAGGTAAATGACAACTGTTTACTTTATATAAAAGCATAACTGACACATTACTCTAAATGAGAATCATATTAAGAAATAAAAAAAATACAGTGTATATAAGAAAATAAGATACAGAATTTCTAATGCCTATATTCAAGGATTGCCCAGTAAGATATTGGAAGTGGATCAAGGAATAAATAATCCTTAAGGATCTTGTTGGGAGTACATGAGTTTTATACTTTAACTTCTTCAGGGAGATCAGGATGAGAAGTAGGATGGGGATCAGGGGAGTGGCGGGACTGTCCAAGGGGGGTGCGGGGTGTCCAGGGGGGTGCAGGGTGTCTAGGGGGTGGTGGGGCCGTCTGGGGGGTTGGAGGTGTCCAGGGGGTGGGGGCTGTCTAGGGGGCTCGGGGTGTCCAGGTGGGCAGGCTGTCCGCGGGGGTGGTCAGATTGTCCAAGGGGGTAGGGGCAGTCCAGGGGGGTGGGCGGGCTATCCAAGGAGGTGAGTGGGGTGTCCAGGGGGTGGGTGGGGCTTTCCGGGGGTACGGTGTGTCCAGGGGGTGTGAGGGCTACCCATGGGGGTGGCGGGGCTGTCCAGGGGGTCCGGGGTGTCCAGGGGGTGGGCGGGCTGTCCAGGGGGGTGGGCGGGCTGTCCACGGGGGGTGGTCGGGCTGTCCACGGGGGTGGCGGTGCTGTCCAGTGGGGTCAGGGTGTCAAGGGGGTGGGGGGGGCTTTCCAAGGGGTGGGGGCGTCCGGGGGGATGGGGGTGTCTGGGGGGTGGTGGGCGGGTGTCCGGGGGTGGGGTGGGCGGGCTGTCAACAAGGGTGGGGGGCTATCCAGGGGGGTACGGGTTGTCCAAGGGGAATTTTCAAACCTTTAATAGATGAGTTCTTTTGAAATAGCATAGATTCTCCTACTGGCATGTCAGCATTAACCAAACATAATTTCCTACTACCATAGAACACTATGATAAATCTAGATAAATCAGGGAATTCAATCCTAATTATTGAATTCTTTTTAATTTTTTTAAGTATCTTGATATTAAAACATTATACTTAATTTATAGTAATGAAATGCCTCAGAAGTATTATTACCTATGTGTATATCACACACTCAAATCCTTAGAAAATTTTTGGGGATCAATGACAACCTATAAACAGGTTTTATCATCATCATTTTCTGAATGAATAGGATTCCTAACTGATATCATCACGAGCTATAATAAAATGTTTTAACCATATTCTATTGATTTTTTTGGTTATGATCCCTCAAATGAAAGGATTCACTAGTAAACATTCTATATAACATTCCCTATATTATAAGTGACTTGTTCTTCATTTACTAGGGAGGATAACTCATCCCAAGGTGCACACTCAACCCACTATTGAAGATGAGTTGCAGATGTAGCCAAAAAATACATTTACCAGGCACCAAAATGAATATAGAGGAGAATGAAACAACTTGAAATTATGTTAAAATAGATTTTCACTAGATGTATGTGTGATGATCTCTCTAGTCACAGTCACACACTTCATTGGAAATAGTAATATTATCTAAAAAATAAATTAATTATTGGTGTTAAATGACATGGTCCTTTTGTAATGTAATCCCCCCTATACCAGAAAAACTATGTATTATCTATACATTTAGGCCGTTATAAATTATAAATAACACATGAATGTCATTTTACATCTCACATATAAAAAAATTGTACCAAAAAAATATAATTCATTTCAATAGTTTAACAACATGATAGGTGCCACATGAACAAATGTGTTCTAGCTCTATATTTCACTATCATAGTTTCACACCAATTAGTACATTATATTGGATCATCATCCCTATGAATCCAATTATATAATATCCCATACAAGTAATTTTCTCTAGAGTTTGATTAACTCTTATGACTATTAATCTAGCTAATGACTTCTTGATTAATCGATTAATGATTAATAATAAGGTTCATGTAACCTTCTATGTTTTCAACCATTCCCTAGGAATGTATAACTCACAAAATCAATGAATTCCCTGAAGCTATAACCCTTATGTAGTTTCAATTTATAAAATGAGGACCCATAAATCATTGGTGTCATTTTAGAAAAAAGAACTCCCATGTGGTATGAATGGTATCATAATGACACCTATATGTTGAAAACATTCATATAGAATTAGAAATAATTTTATGTTATTAGGTTGATAAATATACCTATAGAAGAATTTAATCATACCTTAAATGAAGGTCAAAACAATGAACGCCGCGTTATGGTTTTATTTAATACATTACTCAAACTCAACATTTACTTATACACAACTCAAAGAAATTTGTTAAAAACGTCAATTTCCAAATATTAGTCATTGATTCACTATCAAATATTGTGAATATTAAAATTTTTGAAAATCCCTAAAATAGGAAAAAATGACGTGATCTTTCGAGATATTGAAATAAATGTGGAAAGAGGAGAAAGAGATCCTGTATTTGGGAAGAGGTTTAAATAATCTAACCTGGATGATGGAGTTTCAGCCGATCGGATGAAAGAAATCGGGTTAGGGTTCACTGGGCGCCGCGGCTTCTGCAAATTGGGGAATGTTGTGTCATGCGGGGGGCCTCTGGAATTAGATGTATTTTAGGAGAACTTTCCCAACGTTTTGTAAAAACCATTGGGAAACATGAATTGTCCCAATGGTTTGTAAAAACCATTGGGAAAAGATAAAAAAACAGTCTTTCCCAACGGTTTGAATAAACCGTTGGGAAAGCCTTCACAAAACCATTGTTTACCAACGGTTTGTTAAAACTGTTGGTAAAAAACACTTATACCAACAGTTCTGGAGAACCGTTGGTATATAAGTGTTGGGAAAAACTTTCTTTCCAGTAGTGTTAGACCCACAAACATTCTTCTTATCCTATATTATTTCTTCACATGTGACTATAGGTTTAAGAAACTGGTCCATTTCAATATCATTTTCTAATTGTAGTTGCCTTCAATGAGATTTTCATTGGGTGAATTCACCATAATCCATCAACAAAATCTCTAAGCCTACTGAGTTAGAACTTGATGTAGGAAACAAGAGATAAAGTCTTTATCACCATCGCTATCTATTATGCTCAATTACTTCCACATATATCATGCATCCATAGACCATTTTGCATCTTTTGATGCCACTTCTCCTTGGATAATATCTCCCCATGAACCTGAAACACTTGAACACCAGTTAAGAACATTTATAAAAATAGGGAGAGGGGAACTTCTGAAATCCTCAATATGTGGATTGTGGTCGATCCTAATTGATCAACCCTTTGATACTCTCTTGAAAAGCACTATATTATTTTTGTACTTATTCCAACTGTCTAGCCAACATCAACTATTTTGGCCATATTACTAAACATTCCTTTCCCACGTGCTGAGAATTTTTCTAATATGTAGATTCTATAGGCTTAGCCTTTCTAACAATTTGAGGTTTAAATCCACTATTACACATTTCCTTCTTTGATTCTCCACTGATATGCAACTTATCGTGACTCTTTCTTTGATCAAGAATCTTTTCACTGGTCATATGTTCTTTCTTCTTCATCCATTGTGTTTCTCTTTCTCTTTGTTTCACTTCTCTCCATGTTGTATGACTTGTGAATTTTTCAAGGCACTATTTATTCATTATTATTTTACCAGTTGACTAAGTCTCTATTCTGTTTCATTATGGTGACGGATCCTCCATTGAACATACATTTTTCTCACTTACAGCTAGATTTTCTCTCCCCTTGTTCTTCCATGTTTTTTCACATTCTCTCCAAGAGAGTTTTTGTGAGTGTAATAGAGGAGATTATTGATAAACCTTTCATTGAGATCCTTGTGATTATATTGAGACTTTATACCTATTTTTCAACTCATCATGTTGCCTTTTAGTATTGTAATTTTCATTATACACCCCATGTTCTAAGGATCTCTTTCTGGATTCCTTTTATTTCCCTAATTTCTTCTTACTAAAATGTCTTACCCAATTCCCATGATCAGAAAATATGAAACATATTCCATTAAAGGCATACCTCATTTCATAATTTCTCATATTAGATCTTGATTTAGCTTGGGTTCTTCTTCTAACATTGAGCTCTTGGTCATCTTGGCACATACTCATGGTGTGTCCCATTCTTCCACAATAGAAGTACTTCATGGATACTTTCTTCTGAGAGACTCTTCTTTCAAATTTATCATGATGCTTATTATTATTTTTAGATTTAGAAAAATTTCTATATTTGTAGCATGAGATGTATTCCTGAGCCTCTGAAAAAAAATCTTGATGTATGACCATGAATCCCATAGAAATATCACATGATATCATTACTTCCCATAAAAGAATTTTTAGGTTTTTCTTTAGAAATTGTAGGACTTTTTCTATTTATGGAACTTTTCACGGCTCTCTTATTATCATGAATGGGAGGGGATTCATCAAATCCAATGCCAAATTTTCCCAGGTTGTATGGCCTTTGAGACAAGAAAATATGTTCTTTTTTCTCTTCATAAATAGCATATTTTATTTTCATTTCATTGTCACATGTCGAAGTATAATCAAATAGTAAGTGCAAGGAATCCTTCATTTTAGTATTTTCTTTGGAATTAGATTTCTCCACTTCTTTCTTTACTTATCCTAGCTCTTCTTCCAACTACTAAATCTTAATATACCTTGATTCAAGTTGATCATTAATTTCTCTCTTGATATTCTTCCCTTTACTCATCGCGTCTTCTAATTCACGTGTGAGCTTATCCACCAAGTCGCTTTTCTCCTTTATTTTAAATTTATCTTGAGAAATAGAATTATAACAGTATAAATTTTCTTGTTATAGCCTTTTATTCTTCTTAACTTGTTCAGACAACTATGTAGAAAGATCATCATTTTTGGCTTTTAGATTTTGAACTTCATCTGACTTCTGATTCTCTTCATCTTCATCGGCTTTTTTTCCTTTCTTTTAAGACATATTTTGTATTTCTTCGCCTTGAGAATCATTCTTCTCCCTCAGATCAGTAGAAACATCAATAAGCCTTTTATTTAAACCTCTTATCTTCTTGACCTCAATTTTCAATGCTTGGATCTAGATATCTTTAGATTTAATCTCTTCATCCAATTTCTTTGTTTCATAGACAGCTTCCACTTTTCTCCTTCTTGGAGTTTCTTCATCATCAGTAGTTCAAAAATCACTTGGTATATCAGGTTCTTCATTCATTCATGCAATATCATTGAATGAATAAATAGCCTCACAGTTTGATACATGTTCGGTTTCTTTCAACTTAATCGCGCTCTTTCTGTTGACACTTCCACACTGAGGAATTTCACCAGACTTTTGCTTCTTCTTTGAAGTTATACCCTTTTCCATGTAACACCAAGGTATGATCAAACTGAAACTTTAATTTCACTAATAAACTAAACCAATTTAGAGAAAAACAATCTGATAAAATAATCCTTCCCTCTGATCCCAATTGTTAGGACCAAAGGGGGCCTAGATACCCTGAGAGGGGGTGAATTAGGGTATGGATATTCTTTTCAAAATTTTCCATTTTCCACTAGATCTTTACCTCTTTATTATAAGGATCACTTTGTTTTCACTTATTTGTTAATGTTGATCTTATTCTTCCCTTTTTTTATCTAATGATGATGGTGCTTTGAATGTAATGAAGGAAAGAAAACACACAGGAACACTGATTTTTACTTGGTTCACCCTCACTAGGCTACGTCCAAGGAGTATACAATGGAAATTTGCCACTGTACTAAATCCACTAAAGCTCACTGCCAATAATATTTAGGCTAGATCACTTCTATGCCTAGGTTCACTACCTTTATAAAGTTTAGGGTCATCTCACTGCTTTCCCAAGGGTCATTCCATATTTCTCTCTCTCTGGATCACTTCTAGTAGAAAGGATAACCTTCTTCCTCTTCCTTTTCTCACTTCTCTGGAAAGAATACACTCATAGTTTATGGAATTTTAGGTCCCTTCATTATCTCTAATGAATACATCCTTCATTGTATGTGGTTTCTCTATTGAAGTCCCACTTTCATCCACTGATAAATATCCCTTTTCCACTAAACACTAGGAAATACCTTTTGAACTTACTTTCACAAAGCTCACTACGTGAAACTCCCAATTTTACAAATCTCAAACAAGACTTTATGAAGTTCATGCCTCTTTGAAAAGAACACACCTTTGCAGAGCACACTGATTCACAGAGCTCAAGCCGTCATAGAGCACAACTGCCTTTGTGGAACCTACTACCATCATGAAGCGCACTACCTTCACGGAATAACTTCTTTCACGAAGATCACTGATCAACACGGAACACCCCATCTTCGTGAAGCTATCAATATATAGAAGTATTGACTTTAGTCAAAACTAGAATAGTCTTTTTGAAAATCTCAATCCTCTCTTTGAAGTTGAACATCACAGATCACCCATTACTTTATGAAATCAACATGATTCTAGATTTTCTCTCTTAATATCCTCTGGAATGAAGAGGGTGGCCTCTTATTTATAGGTTCAGTCAAACATAGAGCTCTGCTTCTTCCAGCGTGATTCTCAAATCGATCGAAAACATCTCTGCAGTGCCCCTTCTATTATCAAGTCACCATTGAAATTTTTCATTGCGACAATTATCTCTATCAAACTCTTCACTCCACATCAATTCTCCATCAAAATTCTCCATTGTAGTGCTCTTTACCTCTGCCATTCACGAAGCTTGTCGTAATCATATAGATCACTGTCAACTTTCTTCATGTCTTTGCAAAATCCACTTCATGAATCCCATCTTTGAAAAACTCATGCCTTGGCCATATTTTAATGAGATATTCAAGGAAATCCACTTTTCTCAATGCTCACCAAACTCCAAATTTTGGACCCCAAAAATTTGGAAAACACTAGAAAATGACACCACCTCGTATCTGTTCTTTTTGTATCGCCTCTAGATCTTCCATTCTTTTTTTATGGTTCTTTGTCAACATGGGTTATCAAAAATATCTATGGAACTTGAAAATTCACCATGAAAACCTACTTTTTCAAAAAAAACAACCAACCCAAAAATGTTACAATGTTACCATGATGGATTTTTTCCCAAAATGACCCTTTTAACCTATGAAAAATGTGGGTACACCTTTTTCTTTTCAAAAATTACAAGTTTTTAACTCACCTCACTTATAAAAGTTCACCCCATATCCTCTCTTCTTAAAACCTTAAAACCATTTTATTTTAGATAATACCTAAAAAATAGCTTCCCAAATTACATAATCTCATCCTAGAATCCTTATTTTGGGAATAAATCTTACCTTTTAAGGATTTAGTGCAAACCTAAGGAGGTTACCCAAAGAATAGGTAGCATTCTTCAACGAGTGCTATTATTTTATTTCTTCCTCTGCATCATTAAATTATTATTAAATCATGATGATATAATAAAATAATTATATTCCATATTATGATATATTTTTATGTTATTTTCGTGACCTAAAACCATCCCCAATTTCATCAAATGTGTTATGAAATCATCATTCATGTGTACAGCAGACTACCGTCTCGCGAACTGATGTCATTCATTTTTTCATTACCACCACTCATGGTGGGGTATGATAGTGGATATCAAGTATATATATGATATTTATAACATAATTGTACCTATTTAGTCATTATAATATATATTCCTTTTAAATTTCCATTCCATTGGGAATACAATAACATCGCTCGTGTGTGTGGCGGGCTACCACCTTACAAAGTGATGTGATTCGTCTTTCACGAACGCTTTACATGGAATGTAATAAGGAAAAATTTAATAAATATGTGTGATATAAATGACATAATTATAATATTAATGAAATATTTATCATTATGAAAAGATAATATATCATTTTTATTCTTACCTTTTCACTCACTTAAGGATGATAACAACGTTCGTGTGTGTGTGGACTACTGCCTTCATGAAGCAATGTGGCTCTCTTTTCATCACCACACCACATGGATGATATATATAAGTATATTTAAAGAAATAATATATTTATTACAATATTATAATAATTATTTAAATATAAATCATTACTTACCACCTTTTCAT
This sequence comes from Viscum album, assembly GCA_963277665.1. Taxonomy (NCBI): domain Eukaryota; kingdom Viridiplantae; phylum Streptophyta; class Magnoliopsida; order Santalales; family Viscaceae; genus Viscum; species Viscum album. Next base: position 1,835,339,700 of record OY728160.1, on the reverse strand, counting down.
ATTGATCCTTGAAATATTCAAACAGTGCTCGTGTGTGTGTGGCCTACCGTCTCCATGATCGTAACGTACTTCATTTCTCAAAAACATATTTCATGATTGGTATTAAAAGTATAATTGATATATAAATATAATAATTATTTCATTATTTTCTTTTTTATATGATGGAACTATATAATATACATAAGAACCAGATCATTCATGACGAAACACACATGAGAAAACAAGCCAATTAACACACAAAACAGTGAAAATAATGAAAGACAATTAATAAAAGGGTGATTAGATGTTATAAAGGAATCATATATAATACTATGAATATTAATATGGTTTTTTATAAAATAATAATATGCTTAAAACCATTATGCATGAGGTTAAAGGGTGTTCAACTAAAAGGAAGCATAAGGTAAGGGATTTCTTAACTCAATTTTCATTCATTAGGTTAAACTTCTAATTCATTGATTATGTCATGATAAGATTATCTGTGTAACTACCTTTTATTATTTTATATTTAATTTAAAAAAAAATTAATTTTTATTTACATTTGATATGAATAATCAATTCATTTATTAATCACCACATTAATTATATGATCTTTTTAAGGGACTTCATCTCAATTTCCCTTCATTAAGGCATATTATAATGTTTTGCACCGAATTCCTTTTATATGGTGTATATACTACCCCTTTTACATGTAATATAATGATTAATTAATAATTCATGGTATTTTAAGTTTCAAATTGAATTATTTCATCCAAGTGGGTTTGACTTAAAATTTACCAAGTGGTAAATAATTTCATAACTCAGTTTATTTTCATTGGGTTATATTACTTCTTCGTTGTCTTTGATATTATAAGATTATGTGTGTAGTGACTTTTGATTATATTATGTTTCCACTTGTTTCATGTGAATTTAAATTTTACATACATAATATATTCATTGATTAATTCTCACTTCATTTTTATGATCTTTTCAATGGTTTATTTCACAGTCTCATTTTAATCGGGTTTCTTTATACTTGAATTTCCATTTAAAGAAATTATTTTATCACTGTAAAATAAACCCTTTTTATTTTATTATCCTTTATTTATTAATTATTTTTTCAAGTAATAGTTCTATTTTTCAACTCTCTGGTACTTAAAATGATTGTGAAATTTTTTTAAGAAAATATGACTTCAATTCTCTCTTAGGTCGGAAATATGTTTTCTTCCAAAACCATGTTTTCAAAAATTGTTTTCAAAATTGTTTTTAACATTTTCCAAATGATTTATTAATAAATTTTTATCCATTTTTACTTTTTATAAAAAAAATTAAATGAATATTCATATCATTTTCAAAATAATGAATGTTTGGCTTTTATCGAAAAAGTGAAAGGAATATTTTTTTAACATGTTTGGAATAAACTAAATTTCCAGTCGTCATGACCACTCGAATGTTTTAAGGATTAATTTATAAGTTTCAAAAATTATTTTCAATGAAAAGTATTTTCAAATTTTTTTGTGAACTTTTATTTTTAAAAAAATATTTTCATAATGAAGATGATATTTTCCTCAAGAATGATTTTAAAAATATTTTTACGATATTTCTATCCATAAATGAAAAAAACCCTTTATTAATACTCTAATGGGTATATGTTGTATTGATACCACACTTATTCTTCATATGGATGGTTTATGTTTGACCAAAGAAAGTATTGAAATTCACTTCCTTGATTCATTTTTGTAGTCATTAACTTTCCCTTGAAATATTAACTTTCATATGAACAATATACATTAAATATCTCTTAAATATCCATATTATTTCACATATATGATTATTTCTTAAGTCATATCTCATTTCTCTATTGGAGCTTTTCGTTTACGGCTTTGTGATACAAGATTCGTTGATCCCGAGGTAGGTGGTTCCGTTACGATGCCCGATTTTTATTAACCCTAAATTGCTTTATTTAATTTCAATTGTTTTGAATTAAATGCAATTGTTTGATTTTTATTAAATGGAATTCAAATATTTTGTTGGGTGAAAACTCAATTCCACTAAATTGAGGTTTTTAAGAAAAATGGGTTTTTGGCATAAAATTGGAAAACTCTCAATTCCACTGAATTGCGATGTGTTTATGGAAATTTGTAAAATTTAAATTGTTTAATTTAAATTGAGGGTTTGATGGAAATTATTTCAATTAAATTGTTGAATTTAATCATGGAATGGTTTTGATGGAAAATTGTGAAAAAACCCCAATTCTAGTGAATTAGGGGTTTGTGAAGAAATTGATGGAATTTATTTGAAAATTAAATTATTGAATTTAATTTGGGAAAGTGGATTGTGAAATTTATTGGTTTCAAATCCTTATTTGTGAAAGATGGCTTAAAATGGTTTTTGATAGAAACCTTAGGGTTTTATCTTGGTAAAAAACATGTTTTTTATTAAAAATCCATTATGGTTTTTAAAGGGGAAATTGGCATATTTGAAGTGGAGAATAGGATTAATTGTATTTTAAGAAGTCTTGAAATAAATTACCCATCATTGTTTTTTACTTGAGCACATGCAAGCCTTAAGTAGTTAGTGAGTTATTTTGTGCAGCACTTTACAACTTACAACGTTCTAAAACATCATATCAGCACATCACATCACTTATGCAATGGTGATGAGTCTCTTTGGCCTTAAACCCAAAGGGGCGTATGTACATATTTTCCGTTTCACAGTGTTGGGTCCCTATAGCCTGGAAATGTCATACCTACTTGGCATGTGACCATATTGCTCGCTTGTTTGTATTTCAAATAAATATATGTCATTGTTGTAAACTGTTTTACATGCCTTCAGAATTTATATAAATTGTTTTATGCAAGTGTTTATTTAATCCATTGTGAAAAGTGTCATTGTTTTGGAAATATTCCATCAATTGAAATGTATAGCTTTTGTTGAAAAGTATTTTCCATCATTTGAAATGTGAAGCATGAGTTGCTAAAGTATTTCCATATTTTGGAACATAAAGCATGATTTTTTTTAAATATGTTTTTGTGAAATGACAAACCTATTCGTTTTAAAAATTGAAAGCATTTATTTGGTTGATTTGATATTGGAATCTTATTATGGACTCTTTGGGTGGAATCCTACCGAGCTTTGGTTCACACCCTACTTGTGCCTTTAGGTGTTTTTATATTATCTCCCTCGAGGTTCGAGCAGGGGTAAAGCATCTCTAAGAGGTGGTTCTAACTGTTAGAATGTGGACTTGATGATTGCATCTTTTGGGACTTGGGTAGTCTTTCTGGTTTTCTAGTACTTGGTTGTAGTACTTTGGTCTGTTATGCCTGTTTGACTTTTGGTACAGTTCTCCCAATGGAGTTTCTTTTGTATGCAAAATGACTAGTCTCTTTAACTTCCGCATTTTTAGTGGCAAAATTGTTCCCACTTTCATTCTTTTGTGATGTTAGGTGCTACTCACTGACTCATGAGGATCGGAAATGCCCTTTGATCTATGTCAGGACCAGCTCGGTTACCAAGTTTCCAAGGCACCCAGACTGGTTCGTGACAATCTTCCACTGCTCTCCCTACCAAAAAATCCTAGCATAAGTGTCATAATCACATTATGAATTCTCTCTTCCATTTTTTCTATTTTAAACATCACCCAATTTCACTAAATTAAGTTGGTGAATGTCAAACGAGTTAAATATTTCATTATTTCTATCACATAATTGTTCCCTTACCAAATAAATTCAACCAACTCCTACTACTTTCATAGACCATTAATTATTCCATTTTTCATCAAGAAAAATTTCAGTCTTTGACTTCACATGTCAATTAATTATGCATCTTTGTCAACAACCAGATTCTAGCATGCCTTCACTGCTCGACCTACCCATCCATATTTTTCACCAACAGATCTGTTAATAATGATGTGCATGTTTCTGAACTAAAATCACATCAAATTTCTTAGGTGCATTGAAAATTCTCCGACTTTAGCATCATGGAAATAGCTTCAACATCTGTTAACAGTACACGGCTGATTCTCCTCTTTGAAAAACTAAGTTCACACCGGCTTCATCCTCGTATCTTCAAACACAATTTCAAAATCAAGAAGCCCCAGAATCATCTTATTCGAGCTCTGACTAGTCACTCGGTGGCTAAAGAGCTCCTCACCTCTTCAGTAGGTTGGACAAAAATTCAACCACAACTCTCGGAGATGGTTTGTCTTTCTTCACTGAGGCAATGCGTCGAGCACCTCATGTATGCCAAAATCATCTCAACGGTCGTAGAATTTGGGAATTTAAGCCCTGATAATTGAACTGAAGGCCTGCAAATGAGACAAATCCATCTAGAAAATAGCGAAACAACAAAACGATAATGCTAACTTAACAACGGAACAATGAGCAATTTGAAATCTCTGCAAAACCTGAGCTTCGATCGGCACTCCTCATCAGGCTTGGAAATATAAGGATGACACAGATCCATTATCAAACGCACTGTCTCCAGTCGCACAAAGCTTGGACTCCCATCATCGAAGTCAACTCAACTCATTCTTGCTTCTACATCATCAAGCACCCTGATTAATCCTTACTTCAAAAGACCGAATCAAAACCCAAACCTATCATCAGGGTCTTCAACAACATCGAACCAGTTGACCCTCAAACCCTCTTCAAAATCATCCTCGTATTCAAAGGAATCCCTCATCTAACTTCATTATTTTTCCGGTTAATATCTTCACCTCTTATGAGATTAGGAAGATTCTTCATTTGGAGCTAAGGCTTCGGTCAGTACGGTTTGACATCCCCTCTATTGTTCATCACGTACACAGCTTCGATCAGATCCAGATCTCAGTTCAAACTCTTGGGTCTCTATCCTTGTCGATATTCAGCTTCACAGTTCTAGCTCGAGAAGCTCATGTTTTCTCTTTGGTAGTTCCATGTACCCAGATAATTGGCTACGTGGGTATGGAAAATGGTTTCAACTACATGAATCCCATAAAAAATGGATAGGTGATAGAGTACAACGTTTCAATACGTGATTCTCCTCTATATTTAGCTATGTGGATGTCCTTCAAATTCGACTATGTGGTGTTGCTTAAGAAATCTCCTACGTGAATTCTAAGAAAATTGGATACGTGATTGATTTCTCCTGCAAGAAGAATTTAACACCAATAAAATTAATCAATTTGATAATGATAAAAAATAACTTGAGATTAAAATTAAAAACAAAAACAATTAATTATTTAATATGAAAATTATAAATTAAAAATAGAAAATGTTAAATTGAAAAAATTAAAGTCTAAAAATAAATTCAAATTATATAGGTTAAAATTAAAAACCAATTAATTAAAATATTAAAATTCAAAAAAATAAAAGAAAAAAAAACAAAAAAAATCAAATTAAAAATAAAATCCATTAATTAAATAATAACTTAATCATAAAAATAATAGATTAAATTACTAGACAACATGATAAAAAAATATACACTTAAAATTAACACAATTCAAAAAGAATAAAATAAAATATTTTTATAAAGGACTAAATATAATTTAAACACAAATCTACACATAATTAACTAATAGTTCATAAAATTAATTTTTGAACAAAAGTAAATAAAACATTAAAATTAACCAATTTAGAGTACAATTTGGAATAAAATACATTTAAAACACCAAAAGTGATGTGAAAAATATGTAATAAAATAAAGCCACATCAAATTCTCTCACTTAATATTACTTATCCTCAAGCAATCTTTAGTCACATTCAATGAGTTCCATTATCAGTGACAAAATTGTTAAACACCCCAAATCTCATGAAAATTTTCTTTCTAATAGCTTGATTTTTGGGTAATGCCACTTCCTCAAACCACATAGAAACATAATATATAGCCGCTAATATGTACTCATTCCCATAGGAATATGGAAATAGTCCCATAAAATATAAGCCACGAACATCAAAAATCTCAGCCTCTAAAATTCCTTTATGGGGAAACTCTTGTATTTTACCAACATTCTCTAATCTCAACACTTTTCACAACCCACAACTAAACTCCTAGCATCCTTGAACAAAGTGGGCCACTAAAATCCAGCTTTAAAGACTTTTTGGGCTATCCTCTATCCTCCATGATGATCACCCCAAGGTGATGAGTGACAACTTTCAAGAATTGATAGCATTTCCTCACGGGGCACACACCTCCAAAGAAAACCATCATCACACCTTCTAAACAAGAGCGGGTCATCCTAAAAGTAGTGCTTTAACTCGGGAATGAATTTCTTCCTTTGGTTAGAAATTTTCAAAATATACATACCAAGAAGATTGTTTGACATAAACAGTGAGAAATTTTTCATTGGGAAAAGCAGAATTGTTCACCCTAGGTTCATAAGTTTGAGTACTAGATAACCGATACAAATTATCAGCCACTATATTTTTAGCTCCATGCTTTTCTTTGATTTATAAATCAAATTCTTGCAGCAAAAGTATCCATCTAATCAGCCTAGGTTTTGCCTCCTTTTTGGAAAGAGTATTTTAAGGCAGAATGGTCTGTGAAAATTATTCCCTTAGAACCAATTAGGTACTACCTAAACTTTTCTAGATAAAAAACTACAGCCAATAACTCCTTAGATGTTGTGTAGTTTATTTGAGAATTATCTAGAAACCGGATAGCATAATACATTGCATGCAATTTTTTATCTTTCTTCTATTCTAAAACTGCTCCTATAGCCACATCACTTACATCACACATAAGTACAAATAGAATTTTCCAATAATGTGTAGTAATGATGAGTGAAGAAGTAAGCTTCCCCTTTAGAAGGTTAAAATATTCAAGACATTTTTCATTAAATAAGAAGGGTGTATCTTTCTACAGCAGTGGTCAAAGAGGGAAAATGATTTTAGAAAAATTATTTATGAATCTCTGGTAAAAATCGGCATTTCCTAGAATTCTTCTAACACCTTTGACATTCACGAAAGGGGGGTAAATTTTGTATTGCCCCAATCTTAGCATTATCAACCTCTTTGTCACTCCTAGAAACTTTGTGACCAAGAAAAATACCTTCGGTTACCATAAATCAACATTTCTCCCAATTAAGGACAAGATTGGTCTCCAGGGATCTCTCTAAAACAAGTTCTAGATTTTTCAAACAGCTCTCAAATATATTACCAAAAGAGGAAAATTTGTCCATGAAAACCTCAATGATTCTCTAAATCATGTATAAAAATATTTTATCATGTGTCTTAAAAAGGTATCGAGCACACCACAAAATCCAAAGGTTATTCACCGGTAAGAAAATGTCCCAAAGGGGCATGCGAAAGTTGTTTTCTCCTGATCTTATAGGGCTACAGAAATTTGGTTATAACCAGAATAACCATCCAAAAAAATAGAAAATTTTGTTTCCATCTAACCACTCAAGTATTTGATCAAAAAAGGTGTTATAAAATAATCATTTCTAATGAAATAATTCGTCATTCTATAATCTATAAAGACTCTCCACTTGGTGGATTTTCTAACCTGATTTTTGTTCATTTTTCTCATTTATAACAATGGTAAACCCTCCTTTATTAGGTTCTACTTAGACCAGACTGAACCAAGAACTATCTAAAATGGGGTATATAATTTCAACATTAAGCAACTTAGTAATCCTCTCACAATCTCTTTGATGTTCATATTTAGCCTTCTTTGACCCCCAACTCTTGGTTTATGATTAGGTTCCTAAGGGATCCTATGTATACAAAATGGAGGGTTAATCCCTTTGGTATTTTAAATGGTATCTCCAATGGTAGTTTTTTAATTTTTCAACATAGCTAACATCTTTTCTTCTTGATTTTTAGTTCATCAAAAATGATGACTAGCATTGAAGAGTTCATTTAACAACTCTTCTCTTTATTACACAATAATACATGATTTAATTACATAAAATTACACTTAATACAACCCGAAAAATCAAAAAGTCTACTGTCTTTAGGAATTAGGTACATTGCATTACAACTTTAAACATGAATGACAACGTCTTTATTGAAAAATTCTTTAACATGCTTGAGCTTAAAACTACATTGGATAACATGGGGAAATACATAAGAAATGGGTGACCCATAAAACTCATTAAGGAAATAAACATGACATAATATGAAGATAATAATACATGTCAGATAAGGCATATCAATGAGGCATAAAGGAAGATAAATAATAAGGCATGATATAGTATGATAATCATAACATGGGAAATGTGGCAACAACTTAAAATATTGTATCATAAACATAAGTCAAGGCTAAACCATCAAGACTTCATGGTGGGCAAAGTCTCATAAAGAAATCAGGTACACCCCCGTTCCAACATGACATATCATGATACTAAACATTACCCAATGCATTGGAGTGCTATATAATTCTGAGTGCACTTGTCACTTTCATTTCATTCTCATGCTTAAGTGTGTCACATAGATCATAAAACATGGATTCATTCATCATCATAATTTATTCCACGATCAAGGTGTGTGGAATACATACATGTAAGTCCCCAATAAAAAGTTATATGTGCATAAAAGTGAACACCCTTAATAGAAAATGAGTGGTATTCACTACACAATTGGTTTGGCATGGAAAATCGTGGTGAAAATTCGGTAGCATAACAGAATCACTTAAAAATTCCTAAAATGGGTTGATGAGTAAAATGGGTCTTTCATCATTTGGACATGAAGTGGACAGTAATAGGGACATGGAAGGGCATATACACACATATATAATTAGAAAAGGAAGGCATACAATAATAAATAAGCTTGAATAAAAAAAGATGCTTACAAAATTTTGACGTGATAAAGGGTGTACATGGGAGGGCTTAATGAGAAAGAAAGGGGTCTCTAGTCATTTAGACATAATAAAGGCAGTATGAGGGAGGTGTGAAAACATACCCCATCATTAGTAATTGAAAATAAAAGGGCATAACAAGATAAAAAAACTTGGATAAATATGAGAAAGGAAAGAACTCATACTTGAGTGTGTGGCTCCAAAAACTTGAAAAGGAGCTCCTTGAGAGATTGGAGTGCCTTGGGGGGATTTTAGGGAGGGGAGGGAAAAGTAAGGACGTGCTCCAAGGATTTTGAGTAAAGAGAAGTGGGATATTCGGTGGGTTTATATAGAAAATGAGAGAGGAATTCTTTAATATTTCATAAACTTAGGTTTTGGACTCTATAATAAAATATTCAAACTACAAACTTTCTCATGGTTTTTTCCCATGGTTGTTTTGCCTAAGTGTGGAGGTTTTAATTATTTTATTAGGAAAAGGATCGCACATACTAAAATATTACCCTTACTTATGTGGAGGTGAGTCACTCTTAAAAAAATGAATTTAAAATCATAAAATATATTATATATTTTGTAGGATTCATAAAGGCATTATAAAATTAATAAAATAAACCTAAAATCACATTATTTTAAGGGGAAAACATATATTTGGACGATGATACCCATTATAGTATTTATTACATCATTTTTGGGTCATTATGATATCATAAAACACACCGTTTATTTATACGGTATTTAATTTTTACCCGAAAATCCGACTATCTCGGAAAATTATGAAAAATTCACCATTGGATAATTTCAGCATTTTGATTCCAAAATTAATATTTCTTTTCTCTAAATATTTTTCTATGTGCATTTTCAATTTTAAAATAATATTCGACATTTATTGAAAAATATTAGGTTTTTGATAATAACAGTTTTTGAAACCTTATAAAAAGTACATTTTACTTCATAAAAATTATATGACCATTTATAATTAATAAACCTTATTTAATAATAATATTTTATTAAAATACTATTTATTTCAAAAATCCATTAATTCATCAAAATAAATCCTTTAATTGAATTTGAATATTACCCTAAAATACAATTTGTGTTTAATTGAATCAAAATGAAAATAAATTCATTATTTTATACAATATACATATTCATATTATTAATGTCTTGATACATATCCATTTATTACACCGGTGCATGCCCTAAGAGTAAGGTATGCGACGGTGAGACTTTCATGGGGTCGTTCGGCGAACATGGTTTAGGTCGTGCTCTCGATGAGCTTGAACTTCCCCCGTAAACGGTTTCAATCATGCTTAAGTTGTTAGATCTCAGCTTTGGTTTAGTCAAGGGAAAAGCCCAGAGATATTATCTCCCACATAAGCTCTGATAAATGGGATTTATAGGGCACGATTCTACTGGTTGTGGTCATCACTTCCTTTGTTTGAGTTAATTGGATTTGTTAAAAGTCATATTTATACAAATCATGTGATCACTGTTCAACAGCTATATTAACAACGGTAAATATTCTTAACGGTCTTTTAAATCCAATAAGATATAACCAAGGAAGTTCATGTGTTTTCTATAACCATATTACATAATAAGAAATTTAATTAAATTAAAAAGGGAAACCTCATTTATAACAGTTCGGGTCGTTATAATCTTCCCCCTTGAGAAATTTCGCCCTCGAAATTTTCATTTCACCCTCTTAAAATAGATTAGGGTAATTTTGTCTCATCGCTTCCTCTGATTCTCACGTTGCTTCTTCAAACTTGGGGTTTCTCCACAACACTTTGACAAAGTGCATCGTCTTATTTCATAGAACTTTGTCTCTACGATCTAAGATCTTCATTGGCTGCTCCTCATAGGAAAGACCATTCTCCAATGGTACCACCTCTGGATTAAGTACATGTGAGGGGTCAGGTATGTACTTCCTCAAGTGTGATACATGGAATACATCATGAACTCAATATAGGTTAGGTGGGAGTGCAAGTCGATAGGTCACCGCTCTGATGCGATCAAGGATCTCAAAGGGGCTGATGTATCTTGGACTAAGCATTCTTTTCTTCACAAATCTCATCACTTTCTTCCATGGAGATATGCGGAGGAATATCATGTCTCCAAATCAAACTCTAGGTCTTGTTAATGATTATCAGCATAACTCTTATGTCGGCTCTGAGCAGCCTTGATGTGCTACTAAATGGTCTTTAACTTTTTCCATCATTTCCTCGACCATTTCAGGACCTAGCAGTTTTCATTCCCCAACTTCATCCCAATATGCAGGTGTCCTGCACCTCTTCCCATAAAGGGATTCATAGGAAGCCATTTGGATGCTCGAGTGGAAACTATTGTTGTAAGAGAACTCGACCAAAGGAAGATGTTGATCTCATCCTCCTTTGAAGCCAATTTAGCATGCTCTCAATATGTCCTCAAGTGTCTAGATAGTCCGCTCTGATTGACCATTAGTTTAAGGGTGACAAGTCGTGATGAAGTTAAACTTAGTGTTTAGAGCATGCTGAAGACTTTTCCAGAACTTGGAGGTGAATCTTAAATCTCGATCGGATACAATCGATAGTGGTACTACATGCAGCCTGACCACTTCCCGAATGTATATCCGTGCAAATAAATCCAATAAGAATTTCTCTCGTATCGCAATGAAGTGTGCAGTCTTTGTAAGATGATCCACCACAACCCATATAGCAATATTCCCTCTTGATGTCTTTGGAAGATTAGTGACAAAGTTTATGGTGATATTTTCTCATTCCCAAGTAGATATGGGTAATGGTTTTATCATCCCCTTGGATTTTTGTCTTTTCGCTTTCACTTGCTCACATACAAAACATCTTGATGTATATTCTGCAATATCCTTCTTCATATTGTCCCACCAATAGTGTTCCTGGAGATCTCGATACAACTTTGTGTTTCCTGAGTGGATGGAGAAGGTTGAGCTGTGTGAATCATCTAACAGATCCTTCTTTAACTCAGGATTTGATGGTACACATATTCTTACCCAAATCTTACAACACCTTCTTCATTAACACTGAACTCTGAGGATTTCTCTTTTCTTATAGTTTCCACTTTCTTCTGAATTCTCACATTATCTCTTGGAGCATCCCTTAACCTCTCCAAAAGTAACGGTTGAGCAATCGTTTGCGCAAGGATTGATGATGTTCCTTTATGATTCACATGTTCATCCTCTTTAAATCTAAGAAGATTAGATCTTTCTCAATTCTCATCAATAATAGAATTGTTGGATCCTTTCTACTTAAAGCATCTGCCACTTTATTCGTTTTCTCATGATAGTAGTGAATTGAGCAGTCATAGTGTTTGATCAGCTCTAACCATCTACGTTTGCGCATATTCAGCTCTTTCTGTGTGAATATATACTTGAGACTTTTGTAATCCGTATATATTTCACACTTCTCCCCAAAGAGATAATGCCGCCAAATTTTTAAAGCAAAAATCATTGCATCCAACTCCAGATCATGTGTTTGGTAGTTCTATTTATGAACTTTCAACTACCTTGAAGCATAAGTAATGACTTTGCCATTTTGTATCAACACACAGCCAAGGCCATTCTTCGAAGCATCACTGAATACCACAAAAAGCTCTTAACTTGTGGGTAGTGTGAGCACAAGTGTAGTGATAATCCTCCTTTTCAACTCCGTGAAGCTTTCTTCGCATTCATCATTCCAAGAAAACTTGACTTCCTTCCGAGCTAGTTTGGTAAGAGGGTTTGACAGTCGTGAGAAATTTCTCACGAATCGGCGATAATACTCATCTAACCCAAGAAAACTATGGATATCTATCATAGATGTTGGTCTCATCTATCCTTCAATTGCTTCTATTTTTGAAGGGTCTATAGATATCTCATTGTTTGTGATGATATGCCCCAAGAAAGAGACTTCCTTCAACCAGAACTCACATTTTTTGTACTTGGCATAAAGCTTTTCCTTTCGCAAGGTTTTTAACACAATACTCAAATGCTCCTCATGATCCTCCTTACTTTTGGAATATATTAGAATATCATCTATAAAGACTACCACAAATTTTTCAAGATAATCTCTAAAAACTCTATTCATCAAGTCCATGAAAATTGTTGGAGCATTAGTGAGTCTGAATGGCATTACTATGAATTCATAATGCTCGTACCTTGTACAAAAAGCAGTCTCGGGGATATTTGTCTTCTTCACCCTAACTTGGTAATATTCCAACCGTAGATCCACCTTGGAGAAGTATTGTGCTCCACATAACTGATCAAACAAATCATCAATTCGAGGAAGATTATACTTGTTCTTTACCATGATGTTGTTGAACTCACGATAATCGATGCAAATGCGCATTGACTCATCCTTCTTCTTGACGAAGAGTATTGGTGCACCACATGGTGAAGCACTTGGGTGTATGAACCCTTTATCCAGATTATCTTGTAGTTGTTTCTTCAGCTCCTCAAGTTCCACAACAGTCATTCTATATATAGTCTTGGATGATGGTAATGCCCTAGGTATAAGCTTGATTGAAAACTCAACCTCTCGGGTATGAGGTAGACCGGGAAATTCTTTGGGAAACACATCATCATATTCCCTCACAATGGGCATGTCTTCAAGGATTATTGTCCTCAAACTCAATCATTTGAGCTAGATATTCTTGCTCGTAAGGCAATAATACTCATTCTTGAGATGATGGTTCTAAACAAGATTCATCTTTCTCCTTGCATTTGTACATAATCTGAGGACAATTCGCAATATGAAGAGTGATTCCCTTCTCGCAAAAATTTATGTTGGCTCTATAAAGGGAAAGTTAATCCATGCCCAGAATTGTATCAAATTACACCAAAGGAAGTATGATAAGGTTCGCTGGGAAATTCAACCCACAAACTTTGATAGGGGAGGAGTTATATATTTGGGATGCAATAATTTTCTCATTTGTCGTTTTCACCAACAACTCTACCTCCAAGCTTTGTGGTGGTGTTTGGATAGTTCTATTAAACTTTCATGATATGAAGGAATGCGTAGAACCAAAATCAAAAAGTACATTCACTATTCTTGAATGAATAACTAGCATACCTATCACCACTTTGTTGTTAGGATTCACTTCAGCGGTAGTGATGGAAAAAGTTCTCCGTTGCTACCTTGGAGGTTGTTGGTTGTCTCCTAAAACCCTTGGCTTAGTGCATTGGTTTGCAAAGTGCCCTAATTCCTTGCAGTTGTAGCAATGAATAATAGGCTGAGGGTTGACCGAAGTATTCCTTTCCTCCGTCGCAGTAGCGGGTTTCTCCTATCGGTAATCATTGGTTAGGTGCTCTTTCTTCCCACACCTAAAGCATTTCCTCATCCCCTTTAGGCAATTTTCGGGGTGTTTCTTTCCACACCTTTGACAAGTGGGGTGTTGAAATTTCTTGGCACCATTAAATCTCTTTATCCGACCGCCAGAATTAAACTCCACTTTCTCCTTCTTATCCCCATGATACCCTTGAGATTCATCGATCTTCATTTCGACTTTGGGGGAACATCGAACAATTTTCTCATAGCTATCAAAGTCACGAATCACCAAGCCTTTTCATAGACTAAGTTTTATCCCACCAAAGAAGCAGTCAACCTTGCATTCAGGGGTAACGACAAAGCCGGAGGTGTACTGTGCAAGTCTTGTGAAGTTTTCACCATACGCCTCGATAGATTCGTTGTCTTTTTGCTTGATGGTAAGGAAATACCTTTCCATTTTAAGATGGAGTGTGAGAAAAATATTTATCGAAAAACATTTTCCAGACATCCTTCCACCCCATTGCTTCGATCTCTTCCCCATGATTCATATTTTTTATCAATATCCGTCATTGATCAACTTCACCTTTCATACGATAAACAGCCAGTAAGACCTTCTCTAGTTCAGAACATTGAAGGATGAAGAAGATCTTTTCAATGGAGTTGATCCATTATTCTATGATTAAGGAATTGGATGACCCATTGAAAGTAGGAGGTCTTTGACGCATGAAGCTCTCGATTGTGGCTTATTCTCTCCCAGGGGGGTTTGGACGCTCCTCCTAACCCAGGCTTCTATTTAGAACCTGAGTCAGCTGAGAGTATCGTCATGAAGCGTGTGATTCCTGCTCTCATTGGGTTGGGCATCTCGTTGAGGGCAGTCATCACATTGCTCTTCACATTGATTGTTTACCCAATTCCTCCTATTTCGAGCCATTAGCTAGAATAAAATGACAATTAAGGATGAGTATATTTAACTTTTAAACACATAAATGGGAATTTAATGACATTGAAGGGATAACTTATAACTTACATGTATTTCCATAACTTATGGATTTCTAGGCTTCAGTCTTTGCTATCCATAATCTATTTCCTAACATATACTCTTATGGGTATTTTTTCTATTCCCTTAATAATGGTTCGTAATTAGCTTATGAATTACCAAAGCATATCCCCCAGCAGTGTCAAACCAGGTGCGCAGTAAGGCTCATTATTGTGTATCAGATTACCCCGAGTCAGACCTAGAACACCTTGTCGGAGTTGTTACTCCTAGGTACATTTGTGTCAGAACCGCGTCCACTTGTAGTATCCAGATAGAGATATATTTGCTTGATAAACCATTTACTCTATACTAACCAAAATTTAATGATGTTTTCTTATACTTAGTTTTATCCCTAAGGCTTTTGATAGAGTTTTCTAATCCTAATCCCAAAAATAACTAAACTTTTCCTCTGATACCAACTATAACAACTCTTCTCTTTATTACACAATAAAACATGATTTAATTATATAAAATTACACTTAATACAACCTGAAATATTGAAAAGTCTAGTGTCTTTGTGAAATAGGTACATTATATTACAACTTTAAACATGAATTACAACATCTTTATTGAAAACTTCTTTAACATGCTTGAGTTTAAAACTACATTGGATAACCTGGGGAAATACATAAGAAATGGGTGATCCATAAAGCCCAGTAAGGGAATAAACATGGCATAACACAAAGATAATAATACATCTTAGAGAAGGTATATCAATGAGACATAATGGAAAATGAATAATAAGGCATGATATAGCATGATAATCATAACATGGAAAATGTGGCAACAACTTAAAACATTACATCATAAACATAGGTCAAGGCTAAACCGCCTTGACTTCATGGTGGACAAAGTCCCATAAAGGAATCAGGTGCACCCCTATCCCAACATGATGTATCATGATACTAAACATTACTCAATGCATTGAAGCGCTATATAATTTCGGGTGCACCTGTCACTTTCATTTCATTATCATGCTCAAGTGTTCCACATATATCATAAAACATAGATTCATTCATCATCATAATTTATTCCATAATCAAGGAGTGTGGAATGCATACATGTAAGTCCTCAATAAAAAGGTATATGTGCATAAAAGTAAACACCGTTGATATGAAATGGGTATGGTATAAACTACACAATTGGTTTGGCATGGAAAATCGTGGTGAAAATTCGACAACATAATGACGTCACTTAAAAGTTCATAAAATTGGTTGATTAGTGAAATGGGTCTCTCATCATTTTGACATGAAGTGGACAGTAATAGAGACATGGAAAGACATATCTACACATATAGAATTAGAAAAAAGAAGAAATATGATAATAAATAAGTTTGAATAACAAGAGAAATGAAAAAATGTTTACCAAATTTTGGCATGGTAATAGGTGTACATGGAAGGGATTAATGAGAGATAAAGGGGTCTCTCATTATTTAACATAATAAGGGACATATGGGGAGGTGCAAAAACATACCTCATAATTAGTAATTAAAAATAAAATGGCATACCAAGATAAAGAAACTTGGATAAAGATGAGAAAAGGAAAAAACTCTTACTTGAGTGTGTGGCTCCAAAAGCTTGAAAAGGGGCTTCTTGAGAGCTCGGAGCGCCTTGGGGGGATTCTAAAGAGGAGGGGGATGAGTAAGGGCATGCTCCAAAGATTTTGAGTGAAGAGAAGTGGGAGCTTCGGTGGGTTTATATAGAAAATGAGAGGGGAATTCTTTAATATTTCATAAACTTAGCTTTTGGACTATATAATAAAATATTCAAAACCACAAAGCTTTCCATGGTTTTCACTCATGGTTTTTTTGCCAAACTGGGAAGATTTTCATCATTTTATTAGGAAAAGGGTTGAACATATTAAAATATTATTCTTACTTATGTGGAGGTGAGTCACTCTTTTAAAGAAATGAATTTAAAATCATAAAATGTATTATATATTTTGAAGAATTCATAAAGGCATTATAAAATTAATCAAATAAACTTAAAATCACATTATTTTAAGTGGAAAACATATATTTGGTTGAGGATACCCATTTTAGTATTTATTACATCATTTTGATATTCTAATTCACCATTGGATAATTTTGATATTCTAATTCCAAAAATAATATTTATTTTATCTAAATAATTTTCTAAATATGTGCATTTTCACTTTTAAAATAAGATTCGACATTTATTGAAAAATGTTGGGTTTTTGACAATAACAGGTTTTGAACCCTTATAAAAAGTACATTTCACTTCATAAAAATTATATGCCCATTTATAATTAATAAACCTTATTTAATAATAACATTTTATTAAAATATTATTTATTTCAAAAATCCATTAATTCATCGAAATAAATCTCTTAATTGAATTTGAATATTACCACGAAAATACAATTTGTGTTTAATTGAACCAAAATAAAAATCATTTATAAAGTAACAATAAAAATGAAAATAAATTCATTATTCTATACAATATACAAATTCATATTATTAAGGTCTTGATACATATCACTTTATAACACCAGTGTACACCCCAAGAGTAAGGTGCGCGACGGTGAGACTTTCATGGGGTCATTCGACGAACATGATTTGAGTCGTGATCTCGATGAGCTTGAACTTATCTCGTAAACGGTTTCGTTCATGCTTAAGTTGTTGGATCTCATCTTGGGTTTGGTCAAGGGCAAAGTCCGGAGATGTTATCTCCCTCAGAAGCTCCGATAAATGGGCTTCATGAGGCACGATTCTACTGGTTGAGGTCATCACTTCCTTTGTCTGAATCGATTGGATTTGTTAAAAGTCATATATTTATACTAATCATGTGATCATTGTTCAACAGCTATATTAACAACGATAAATATTCTTAACGGTCTTTTAAATTCAATAAGATATAACCAAGTGCATGTATTTTTTATAACCATATTACATAATAAGACATTTAATTAAATAAAAAATGGAAACTTCATTTATAACAGTTTGGGTCGTTACAGTTCACACCAAGAAATGAATATTTCAGGTGTGATGACAAAGGTTTAAGCTCAAGTTTTGGTGCCTCTTCACTGGATGGAAGACTCTTGGGACTATGAGGTCTAAGTTCATCAACATGTTTCTTAAATTGAGTGTGGAAATTTGACAGATTCTCAATTTCATGTTCAGAAACACACTTTTCTGCACATCTTTCCAAAGTGGACAAAACATTTCACACAATGTCCAAATTTGATTTTAAGATCTTTTCCTTAGAAAATTCATCATAGTGTCGCAACATCACACTCTCACATGCATCAAAATATTCCTTGAATTTGTTTAAAGGAAATTCAACCTTAAGATCTCCTAGAAATTTCTTAAACACTAGAACAAAAATTTCATCTTCTTAAAAGCTCTCCAAAGCTGGAACAGCGCTACTGTCCAGAACAGGGAGATTACACAGATTTTCACTTTTAACACCTTCAAAATGATGGGAAAAAAAATCTCATCATCCACTTGAGTATCTTCAGCTACAGCTTGTTTAGAAAATTCTTTTTATTGATTTAATGAGTCCTCAACTTCTAAAATTTTAATCCACAAACAATTCTCACCAAATGTTGGTTTTTTGCATATTCTTAAACACATGAAACTCTTCTTCTTTCTAAACAAACTTAATGATCAAATTACCCTTTCCCACATCGATAACCGCTCCTCCGATGGATAAGAAGGGTCTACCAAGAATGATAGGTACTTCTTGGTCACACTCCATTTCTAGAACAATAAAGTTAATAGGTAAGAACAGCTTACCAACTCCTATAAACAGGACATCAACTCTTCCAATGGGATGTGTAAAAGATCGGTCAGCCAGTTGTAAGACCACAGTGGTAGGTTGAAATTCCCCTAATCCCAACTGTTGAAGCAGTAGGAAAGGAAGTAGATTTATGCTTGCACCCAGGTCACAAAGACAATTCAACTGACCATTGTTCCCTGAGGTATAGGGAATAACAAAACTCCTCAAATCTTTAAGCTTTGGTGGGATTTTGTTTTGAAGGATAGTGTTACACTCTTCAGTGAGGTTGTAAATAGCGAACTCTTCTAAATTTTTCTTGTTCGTAACAATTTTATTGAGATATTTAAAATATCATGGAATCTGAATTAAATCTTTGTATGAAAGGGATATTCACATGGAGCTTGTTGAAAATCCAAAGAAATTAAAGTAATTCAGGTTTGTTATTTTTTGGATTTTAATCTTTGAGGGAAAGGGATGGATGGTGAAAAATTCCTAACAGAAGGTATTTCCCTAATTTTTTCTACAATTTTTTCTTTCCCTTTATTCTTTTTCACTTTAGAGGCTTTTTCTTTAAGTTTTTCAGGTAGAACAGCTTGATTTACATGAGTTTTAGCAGTGTTATCCATATTTATAGATTCAATGTTGCCTAATTTTTTGTACACAAATTCTTACAGTTTTTTAGTTTGAACTTTCCTAGGGTCATCCCTAAACTCCTCTTGAGTTTTTGAACCACTCCTGTTGACCAAAACCATAGCACTCTCCCAAGGGTTCATTTCAGTTATACTTGGAAATTTCCCTTTTTCCCTACCACCAAACTCTCTAGCCATTTGACTGAATTGATTTTGAAGATCGGTAATTTCAGTTCTATATTTCTCCTCTTAGAGTTCATCCTACTCATCATTTGATCCATCTTAGAAAGCTTTTGACTCTAAAAACTCCCTTGGAAATTAGAATGTTCAACCCTTTGCTGGTTTTGAAATTGTGGTTTGGACTGTTGAGAATAACCAAGTGATTATTGTCATATCATTCGTTGTTCTTTCCATCAAAGTTTTAGATGATTTCTATAACTAGAGTTGTAGTTATTTGAAAACGGGTCGTCTCTAACTAGAGTTGTAGTTATTTGAAAACGGGTCGTCTCTAGATTGAAGCTTAGGTCTATATCCTGCACAATTGGCATCTTCTTCTATTTTTGCAGGCATGTCAAAGCTTGGAAAAAATTTCTCAGTGTGTCCGAACATCTCATATTGAGCACACTACTTTCTAAGAGATTGGTATTGATTTTAATAGCCCTCTTGGTTTACACTTGGTTTTTTCATTTTGGTTCATTATGGATTGAAGTTGCTGAAGCCTTCACTGTCCTTACCGGGCTGACTTTTGCAAAAGATTTTGGATGGACAACTATCCACGTTGAAGTGGACCGTCTCGCCATCATCAATGCTATCGGGCTTAATGAAGGTGGATTCCAATCTTTTGGCTCCCTCATCAAAAAAATCTAGTCTCTCAGTCAAAACTTAACAGTATGCTCCTTCTCTTTCATCAAAAGAGAAAGAAATGAAGCAGCTCATCATCTGGCTTCTTTTGGCCTTTCTGGCGCGAATCATCTAGGGCTTGATCATTTTCCATCATGGTTGTATGATTTTGTTTCTGCTGATCTCCGTGATTAATATATCATCTTCCTTTGTCAAAAAAAAAGATTATTGAAAATTTGTCTCAACTCCTCATCAGTTTTATCATCATAATTTCAACCAGCAGATTGGCCAACAAAATTTTGTCGAGAGGACAATCCTTCATAGAAGGTATCTATGAGGAGATGAGATGGGAGATAGTGATGAGGACACTGCCCAAGCAGACCCCTAAATCTATCTCAAGTCTCATAAAAGCTTCTCCATCCTCTTGATAAAAGCTTTGTGATATTTGTTCTAAGCTCTCCCTTGTCTTTAAAGGTAGAATTTCATAGCAAATGAGATGTAAACTTGTTCCCAGTTTTCAAAAATATTCTCATCTTGAGCTAAGAACCATTTCTTTTCATTACCCTTCAGAAAAAAAGGGAAACACCTTCATCCTAATCTCACCCTTGTTGAGATCTTGCAGAGCCAACTGTTGCACAGTGTTATAAAAGGTCTCTAATGAAGGATAATGAATCTTTATTAGATAAACCATTAAATGCATGAAACATTGACATATGTGATTGTTTACACTCATAATTTTGGGCCCTAGGTGTCAATCTAATGGAAGATGGATTACTAAACGCCTGAGGGAGTTGTAACTCCCTCATCCTAGGCTTTTCAAGGTTGTCCTGGATGATTAAAGCTTGAATGTTTTGTTCATTATTTTCAAAAACTCTCTCTCAAGTTTTACATTTCAAGTTTGTTTTCTTTCCTTAAAGCTCCAAATAATTCATCTATTTCAGGTTATATGGGAACTAGATCTCGAGATGGTGATCATGTGTGTATACACTGCGAGAAAAAATAAATTTCCAGCAACACACAACAGAAACAGTTTTTTTAACTTATTTTTTATTGAATTTTTTAACATAATTTTATTCTATTTTTTGTACTTTTCTTTTTGTTTTAAGATTTATTTTTCTTTGGACGCGCAAATTTTTTCCCGTAAATGGAGCCAAAATTTGATGGCTATGACTTTGACTAAATCAAATTTAAAACCTAAAAACTACTAGCAAGCAGTGAGTTAGGGTATCAAACCTCAGGGAAGGTAGTTGAGTGAACAGTCTAAAGAAGAAAACCTAAAACAACCAAAATCTGATTGATATCTTTTTTCAACTTTTTGATTTATGAAAAACAAACAGGACATAGTGATTTGAATCAAGACGAAACAAGAATAAAATCGAGAGATGAGAGCAAGAACTTAAAACAGTTATGAGAATGCGCAAGAGGAATTAAAATTGCTTAAATAGATTTCTCCTTTCATGAAAATTTAATTGCATGTGCAAACTCAAAATTGATTGATAAGTCTCCTTCACCAACAGATCAACCTAGAGAATGATGATTCTTAAGGCTTGCTGCTCCCAAGATTTATCCATCTATAAGAATTTTGAAGAAATTATTATCAGAATCCATCTTGTTGAAGGATTCTGACATTTTGAAAATAGATGCGAGTAGCAAACCAAAATTTAGAAATAAATGGTGTAGAGAAGAAGAACCAAAAAAATTATTTCCCCAAGCGATGACTTATCCGATCATCATTTCAAAAACAAAACAATACAGAATAACAATTCAAGAACAAAAGAAAAAAAGGAAAGATGAGGAATCCAACCTTAATCTTTGGTTCCAAGATGAACTCCAGCACAGCCTGCTGCTTCTGCCCATCTTCCACTGCTCTCGCTCCTGAAAAGGTCCAACAAAAGTATTGTAATCACTGAATGAATTCTCTCTTCCTTTTTTCTATTTTAAACATCACCTAATTTCACTGACTTCAGTTAGTGAATACCAAATGAGAGCCCAATATTTCAGTCCTGCCACGACACTATTCCCTTAGCAAATCAATTCTACTTGCACAGACCATTAATTATTCCAGCTATCATCAAGAAAAATTTCAGTTTTGACTCCATATGTCAATTAATTATGCGGCCTTCAAAAACCAGATTCCAGCATGCCTCCGCTGCTCGACCTAACCATCCATCTTTGTCACCAATAGACGTGCATGCTTCTGAACTAAACTCGCATAAAATTTCTTAGGTACAGTGAACATTCACCAAATTCAGCATCATGGAAATCGCTTCAACATCTGTTAAAGTGCACGACTAGTCACTCGGTGGTTGAAGAACTCCTCACCTCATCAGGCGGTTGGACAAAAACTCAACCGCAGCTCTCGGTGCTGGTTTGGCTTTCTTCATTGAGGCAATGTGTCAAGCACCACATGTACGCAAAACTAATCTCAATGGCCATGGAATTTGGGAATTCAAGCCCACATCATTGAATCAAAACCCTGCAAATGAGACAAATCCAAGCAGTAAACAGTGAAACAATGAAACAAGAATGCAAACTTGAAAGCGGAACAGTGAGGAACTCGGTCGTCTCTGCAAAACCCGAGCTTCGGTCGGCACTCCTCGAATTCAGAAACGGAAGGATGACACAGATCCATGCTCAAACTTCTCTCATAAGCCTCAGATGTTCTCTCGGCACTTGATTCTTTTTCATCGGAACTCGACCAGCTCAGGTTCATCTTCGGTGAGCTTCAAACATGAGATTGCCTTCTTCAACACACCGTCTCCAGTCGCGCAAAGCTCGGACTCCCATCATCAAATTCGACTCAACCCTTTCTTGATTCTTCATCATCAAGCACCCGGATGAATCCTTGTTTCGAAAAATCGAATAAAAAACCATCGTCGGGATCCTCAACAACATCGAATCAGTCGAACCTCAGACCCTCTTCAAAAGAATCTTTGGATTCAAAGGAATCCCTCATCTTACTTCACCGTTTTTTCCGATCAGCGTCTTCACCTCATATGAGCTCAGGCAGAGTCTTCATTTGGAATCCAGGCTTCAGTCGGACTGGTTCGGTGTCACCTCCGCTGTTCATCACAAACTCGGCTTTGGTCAGAGATCCAGATCTCGGTTCGAGCTCTTCGGTCTCTGCTCGGGAAATCCCTACGTGAATTCTAAGAAAATCGGATACGTGATTGATTTCCCCTGCAAGAATAATTTAATACCAATTAAAATTAATCAATTCGAGAAAAAATAATTTGAGATTAAAATTAAAAAAACAATTAATTATTTAATATGCAAATTATAAATTAAAAATATAAAATGATAAGTAGACAAAATAAAAGCTTAAAAAAAATTCAAATTCCATAATTTAAAATTGAAAACCAATTAATTAAAATATAAAAAATCAAAAACAAATAAATTAATAGAAACAAAATAAAATATTTCAAATTAAAAACAAAATCCATTAATTAAATAATAACAGAATCATAAAAATAATTGATTAAATTAATAAACAACATGATAAAAATATATACACTTAAAATTAACACAATTCATAAAGAATAAAATAAAATATTTTCTAAAAGGAATAAATGTAATTTAAACATAAATATACACGTAATTAAATAATAATTCATAGAATTAATCTTTGAACAACAAAATAAACAAAACATTAAAATTACCCAATTTAGAGTATAATTTGGCATAAAATACATTTAAAACACTAAAAGTGATGTGGCAAACATGTAATGAAATAAAGCCACATCAATAGCGTATTATCATATTCTTCTCTCCAACTTCAACCCACCATGTTGGAATCTTATATCTCTTCTCATACAGAGCCTCATACAGTGTCATATGAACGATAGAATGGAAACTATTATTATATGAGAACTCTGCCAAGGGAGTTATTGGTCCTAACATCCTTGTAAATCCATTGAATAGAATTTTAGAAGATCTCAAGTGTTTTAATAGTCCTTTAAATATGACTATTTATCTGAGGGTGATAAGCAATGCAAAAGCTCAACTTTAACTCTAGTGCTTGCTGGAGACTTCTCCAAAACCTTGAGGTAAACCTCGGATCTTGATCAAATACAATAGAGAGTGAAACCTCTTGCACCTTTCGCACTTCCCTTATATATATCTTAGCAAGTTGGTCAAGCGGTAAATCTTCTTTGATGACAATAAAATATGCTAAATTTATAAGTAAATTGACTACAATCCAAATGGAATTGTGGATTTTGTATGTACTAGGGATTCCTATGACAAATTCATGGTAATGTTTTCCCATTTTCATATTGGTATGGGTAATAGTTGCATCATCCCTAAAATGACCAATCAGGATCCGTGTGGTCACTAAGAGGGGGAGTGAGTGAATCAGTGATCTTATCTTTTTATGTTTTATTACTTAAGAAACAACATTCACCTCCAGATAGTGAGAAATGACTATACTAGAAAACAATAAACAATCACAACCACATAAACATAGGTATTTGAAAGTTTCACTAGTCGATAAGAGGTGCTAGTCTTTGGAATAGTTTGGAAGTAATCCATGACCGCACAAACCACTAGAAAATAATTCTTTTGGTGGTTACAAAAAGCAGGGAGAATCTACCACTTCTGTAGTATTATAGTCCTTCGACAATGCATGTGCTCCTCACACAGAAAACATGATATAACAATATTATTTAATAACAATAAGAACCTTCACCAACAGGCTTTGATGTGTTGTTATTGTGCCTCTTTATTTACTCTTTCCCTTATGTAAGTTATTTTTTCTCTTCACTTTCTTACATAGCAGCGATAAAGAACTTCCTCATGGACTCTTGTACAAAACCGTCTGTCCAATCACTTCTCTATCTAGTGCACTTAGTCTGATGAACTCATTCTGATGCCATATTCATCCAATACCAATTGACTCCATGTCTATTCAATCACTTCTCCACACTATTTTTTTAATGCCTTTAGACCCTATTAATCTGATCACTTCTCTTCACACTATTCCTCTGATGCCAAAAGATTAGAAAACTTTGATGGGTATCTCTTCCTTAACCAAGAGATTCCTTGGTTGGAAACTTGTGCCACAAAACCTCCAGCATTTATGCACTCTTGCGTGTAACAATAGTGTTACTTCATATGGTGCCTTCACCCCTTTATATAAGCACCCATCCTCTAAAACTCTAGAAGGAAGCATGGACTTCTGAAATTTAAAATTTGAATTCTCCCGCACATATTTTGGGAATCCCACTCAAAACATTCAATGTTTGAATGCCTTAAAACTTCATGAAAGTTAGGAACTTTCCTTAAATCTTGGTGTAAAAAATCATATTCAAACTTCCTTAAAACTTAGCAAGAATCACAATCCTTTGTGATTGTTGAAACATTGAACGACCAACTCAACATCATCACAATTAATGTCTTTATAAAAAACATTGTGAATATCTGTAAACCCTCCATCTGATACAACTTTATAGAAACCATTATATCCGATGAAACTTCATCTGATACTCCTTAAAACTTCATATGAACAACTCAGAAATATTTCACAAGACACATCCTCTGTTTGATGACATGCTTCACAAACCTTTATCCATTGCCCTTGCTTGGCGGCCTCTGACCAATGAACTTTATTTTAAGAACCTTTATCTAATGACCTTATGACAGAGCTGATATTTTTATTATTTTTTATGTGAATTTCAACAAGTATATCCCCACCAATTTGTCTTTTTATGTGAAATTGCATCATTTTTTAAATTTTGACGAGCTTTGATCTTAATAGTGAAGATGCCCTAATTTTGAAATTTTAACAATTTTTTATCACTTTGGTATTTTGGGAATAACTTTCTTTTCTAATACTGATCAAATTGTAAAAAAAATTATGTTCCATTGGATCATGGGATTCATTTCTTCTAACTAGAAAAAAGTGTTGAATCAACCTAAATGAGGTCCAAATAAATTACCCAAGTTGGAAAATATTTTTTGGATAGAATTCACACACCTTTATTAATAGAGACATAACTCAAATGAAAAGTGTCCAAATGAGGTTATTCCAATTGGAGATGAAATATAATTCAGATACTAGCCTCTCTATTAAATAGAACATTCAAATCCATTCATTAATATGATTTATGGGTATGTGAAACATGAGGAATTTGAAGAGTCTGTTCATCCATAAAAATCATTTTCAGTAACTTGGGAATATCCTTTTCACTGCACATCTAATGGATTTGAAATTTTGTGGGTGGAAATAAAATATTCTTTTAAAAAAACCTATGATAAGGGACCTTAGCAAAATTATTCCTCCAATAAGAAATAAATTGAAAAATCTTCAGACAAACAGAAAATAGACTACATAATTTTCACCCCTCTTCATTATATATTTTCATCTCCACTTTCATAAGGTTAGGATAGAGAGAGAAAGGATAAGGTTGTGATGGAGAGGTTTCTAAAGATATTGTGCACAAAAATTGGAAAGGAATGAATAAAGAATATAGGATATTCTCAAGTGATACAAGGCTAAGTATCAAGTGGTTATAGATAGTGACAATCGAAGGACACTCTCTTCTGAGTTTCGATCTTTATCTGTAATCTCATTTGAATTTCTCTTGAACTTGTATTTTTTAAAAGAAGTAGTCATTTTATTTCTTAAATAAATTTTCAACTCATTTATTTTGATTGTCTATTCAATCTATGGAGTAAAATAATTGATTTCAATATTTAAATTTCTTCAATGAGGTCTTTTCATTAAACATAGTGATTTCGGTTAGGTTTGATTTCTTAGAGGTCTTCAAGTAATTGAATAATTTCTATAGGAGGAACAACAATCATATTGAGGTCTTGATATTATGTCCATGAAAACTTATATGTTTATCTAGATGTATTTGGATGGGAATTGGGAAATTCAATTGGAAAATCTTTTTAAACAAGGAAGAGGGGAGTGTCCAGGAAGTCTAAGATTGTACACAACTACTGTTTCAATTCTGATTTCACACCCCTTTTATTTCTAGTAAAATTTCTATTTTTCTATTGTGTTTTATTTCATACTATTTTCTATTTATTTTCTATGTTCTAACTTTTAATTAAATAGCAAAAAAATCTTCTTGCAAAAACAAATCAAAAGTGATAGTTTTGTAACTCAAATTGAAACCTCCAAGAGAGATAATCTAGGGACTGTTATATTTAATTTCTCTAGGGGATAAATTTATAGATTAGGGTTTTTAAAAAACAAAAACCCTTCCATAAACTAGAGTTGTTTTCGGGGAGGTTTCTTGAGTTAATTTTTAATTTTGTTTTTTCATGACTCGAAATTATAACCCTAACTTGTTACCATTTCATTCTGAAATCAATAAAACTTATCACACTAGGGTTAGAGTTACTAGAAATATCTCTATCCCTAGTTTTAAATCTACTACTAACACACCTAGAAGTAATTTAGTTAAACCTTAAATTAAAATGGATAATAGAAGAACTTTCAAAGAATTAACTTCATCCTATGATAACAATCAACAAAACCCTATGGAATATCTCTATGAACCTGCTGCGTTTGAAATTAAATTTGTTTTTATTCACCAACTACCAAAATTTAATACATTTCTAGGTGAATATCCATATAGAAATCTTTAAGAATTCAATTATCTATGTGTTAACATGAAACCTCAAGGAGTTGATGGAAATCAAATGAAATTGAGGTAATTTCCTTTTTCTTTAGAATGAGTTTCCAAATAATGTTTTTTCTTTTCAAATTCAACTTTGATTAGGTATTGGAATAAATTAAAGAAGAATTCACTTTATTTTTTTGTCTTATTCTAGAACTACTTACATTGGAAAATATATTTTTGAGATTGGACAAAATCAAGGTGAAACTTTTTGTGAGTACAGTGAATTATTCAAAAGGTTATACTTTAGTTTCCCCCACCATAAAATCAGTTTCCAACTCTTGATTCAAAATTTTTTAATGATGGATTATGTCTTACTGATAGGTTCATGATTGATACTGTTGTAGGAGGATCTTTAGTTGACAAGGCACCATCAACTGTTAAGACTTCAATTTCAAACATGGGCTAAAATGCTCAATAATTTGGAACAAGAGGCCTTATTCATGTAAAATCTTCCCAAGAAATCCCCACTACCAATTTTGAAAAAAAAAATACATGATAGTAATCCAACATAGTGATCATACAACCATGTTTAGATCAATGATGTTTTCCAACACCCTACCAACCCCACCCAAACCTGAAAAAACTTTTCAAATGCAATTTTTCTATAGAATTTTTTCTTCTAATTAACATTTTAGTGACCAATTCCTCCAAATTAAAGAGACTTTTGACAATTTAAATGTTGTTTTTCCTAAAACCCCATTTTAATCAAACCAACGATGTCCTTTCCAATAGAACCAAAATTTCAATCAAGGTAGGAACAACCACTCTAGTGAAATATTTTGATATCCTGAACAATAAAGAAACTTTTCCTAAGTTAAGTAAAGTAATTATAAACCATTATATTTCAATGAGAAATCTAAATCTCATTCGGGAAGAAAATTTCAGCTTTCTTGACCCACTCAAAAGTCAAAGAGTAACCTTGAATAATTAATGAAAAAAATAAGCTACAAATTAGAAATAAAACATGCTAAATACCTTAATGACACAAGTGGGTCAACTTACTGCTAATATTAGTACCATGAGAAATAAAATGAGTGGAGTTTTACTTTCATAACCCCAAGTGAATATGATAGATAAAGGGAAAGAACATGTGAGTTCTATAGAACTTAGGAGTGGCGCTCGATTGAGTAACCCTCAAAATGAGAAAATAAAAACTATTATTGAACTTAAAAATGATCAAGTGTTTCAAACCACTTCAATCTAGTGTAGACACTATTAAATATAATCCCATCACTGATGAAAATGTTGGAAATTTTAAATTCACTTTGGATGAAAATATAATGTCAAAAGATGAATCTTTGTTTAAAAGAACCAAAAAGGATTGGAAGAGGATGAATGGTCCTTATGTTTCTCAAAACAATGCTCAAAATAGTCCATAACCATTCAAACAACCACTAACTTATCCTAGGAGTGAACCACCAGTGAAGAAATGTCACACCCCGATCTATAGAATTTAATTACGTTAATTGTTTTAATTAGTACTATCTTTAGTGTCGTTCAGTATGGTCGGAGTATAGTTGTTCAACTATGCGACTGCTTGTAGGTAATTGTGCGAGGATGCCAGGCCTAGGCAATGGCCAGCGCACAAGTTAAACCATTCGGTTTCCAATGTTTGAAACAAATAAAATTTTATGAAAATAAAATTCGGTAAATGTTTAAAACATGATAATAATATTATTATTATGTAGGTAATGGTATTATTATTATTAAATTTGTTATTAATATTATTGTTAATAAATTGTTATTACTATTATTATTATTTAAAAGGAAATGAATATTATTATTATGATAATAATAATAATAATAATAATTATTATTATTATTAATATTGTAATTGTTATTACTATTATTATTGTAATATTATTATTATTACTATAGGAAGTTAAAAAAAGAATAAGAAGAAGATTTTTTTAACCTAGCGCTACCCCCCATCCACAACGTCCCCCCCTTCCCCTTCTCATGTGTAGGCCCAAACCCCTCCTCCTATCGTGCTCCGGTCAGCCGCCCCGGCCGCCCTCCCCCTCGCTGCACCTCCCACCAGCGGTGCACTAGGCTAGCTCCAGCCTCCCCCCTGCTCTCTTGTATGACGCAGCCCCAGCCCGGACCGACACTCCGCCTTGCATCGACTACTCTCCTCCTTGGTCGGTGCCCCCTTGGCCGGCAACCCCTCTATCCCCCTCGCGATTCCATTGCGCCATCCTTCCTTGCACCAGGTAAGCTTCTTTACCCTTGCCTTAGGGTTTTAGTTTGGGTTTTGTTTCATTGAGGGTGCAATCTTGACCTTGTTAGTTTGAATGCTTGAATTAGGGTTCATTTTGGGTTCATCGTGGTGCGATTGTTGGGGTTTCGTTTCATTGAGGGTGTAATCTTGACCTTGTTAGTTTGAATGGTTGAATTAGGGTTCATTTTGGGTTCCTCGTGGTACGATTGGAGTTTTGCACCAATTGTTGGGAGTTTTCGACACCTAAGATAAGTTGTTCAATCTATAAACATTATTTGGGTGAATTTTTTTCTTGCTTGACTAATTTAGTATGCTACTTGATTAATTTATGTGGTGAAAAATTAGTTTTTAAGAGAGTTGATTATGTGTTTGATTATTAAAGTGGTATGTTCATATGAAATGTGGTGTGTTCATTTTGAAAAAAAAAACATGTGTATCATTGAATTTTTTTTATAGAATGTTTAGTTGGTTTATTATATGATGCAAGAGGTTCAAATTCTATTTTGGTATGTTTTTTGTGTGCATGTGACTTTAAAAGAGGACTTTGAGTGGGGTTTTGTGTGCAAAGTCTTGTGATACCTTTCTGAAATTGTTTTATAAAATTTTTAAATGGTTTATTAAATTATATTAATGGTTCAATACATGGTTTGAAATAGTTGTGGTGTGAATTTGGGTTTAAAGAGTATTTTTGGTGTAAAATTTTGTGGTGATAATTTTGAAGTGTTTCATAAATTGTTTTATTGATTTATTAAATTATATGTGTAGTGCATGGTCCCTTCTTTGTGGTTTAGAGTCACCGGAGTCTAAGGCGACTCTCCTATGTATGCATAGGTAAGTGTGTATATATATATATTCCCCTGTTATGTGTAAATTCACCCATGGAAGTGAAATACATGTATGGGTCAAGGTGTGCCTATGTATATATATATATAAAATGCATGCGTAGGTGAGTGGCGATTAGTATTTGCATATAAGTATATATATAAGGATCCACTTTCACATGTTCATGGCCATGCGGATGTGTGCATAGGGGATAGGTGTCCTTACATGTATGTGAAGGTGCATATGCTTAGTGGGGGAGCAGCGACTTCTAGTTAGAAAGCACCAAGAGTTGAAATTTCGATTTGGTTCCACCCTGAGGTGGGTTCCTTATGCCTTGATCTTTAATTAGAATTCCCATTATTGTTAGATGTTCCTTTAAAAGTATTTCCTTGGTTTTTATATTAAATACATAAGCACTATATATATATAAATGGTAAGTGGTTCTGTGTCCTAGCATCACTTCATGAATTTAATTATGCTTGTCTGAGTTTATAAATGTATTATTTGATTTGATTATGTGGTTTGAAGGGTATTTTTGGAATGGTTGGTGTGTTGATAAGTTAGAAATGAATTTTTTATAAAGGAAATGGCAACGTTTTGTGTGTGCTTTAATGTAATGTTTTTAAGATGGGTTTTAGGGGTTGTTCAGATGGTGAAAAATGTGTTTTCAAGGTCTTTTTGGTGTGTATATTTTAAATGGATATTTTTAAAGGAAAATTAATCACTTTGGGCATGTTTTCCTTGTTGTTAATTTTGTGTATAATTTGTGAAGTGTTTGAAAAAGGTGAAAAGTTTTTTATAAAAAAATGTTTAAAGTATGAGTGGTTTTATGAGGGGGCTTGTCCTGTTGTTTTGGTTAGTCTTAATTGGATTTTTTCTTATGTTATAAAAAGAAGAATTTGGGAACTTTGTAAGTGATGGAAAAGGGATTTGAAAAGGGATTTTCTATAGAGTGCCTAAATTGACAAAGGAAATATTTTGTAAAGAGGGGTGTTTTCATTGAAATGTTTAGCCTTTGTGTGAATATAGAGGTGTGGTGTGTGTGCATGTGAACTTTAACTTGAGCACAAGGAAAACCCTGGGTACCTAGGTGGGTGGACTAGGACTAGTATGCTAGATGATACGTAAGTGGTTTGTCCCGGTTTTGTCTAGCAGGATTGACATTACAACACTAACTAAATACTTGTGATGATTGGAGACCACTAGATTATGGTTGTGTTCCCTACTAGTGGGTCGTTCATGAGAACATAGATCATTTTGGATCTTATGCCATGTTTTCACTGATGTACAAGGTCTCTAGGGTCCCACATGTGCTAGTTACCTATATGGATTACCCATGGTGCTCGTTTGTGGCATAATTCTTGTGATGTGATTTTCTTTTTTGTTGCTCATGATTGATTCCCCATTGTGAAGAACCATATTTTAAATATTTATTACTCTCCTTTCATTTTGAAATGTTAACACATGCTTGTAATATATTTCAAAAATATAGTGGAAGAGAAATGCTTTCCTAAAAAAAATTAAACTTGTTACTTGGTTTTGAAAGGACTGAAAAACCTTATTTCAATATGTATTATTTTCAAACTAGCATGATTGAGTTTCTTTTTAAATGAAAAGGCATAGAGAATTATTATTCCTTAGCTTTCCTACTGAGCATCTTAGTGCTCACACCTACTTTATTTTCAATTTCAGGTTCTAGTCTTGGATCAGTCCTGGAACGAGCGTGGTTCTATGTTTGGTAGTGGCCCATGGGGTCACTTAGAGGCATGTCTAGTTGGTTATCTATATTTTATTTTCTACTGTTAGTGTTTAAATGTTTTTTCTGGTTTATTTCTATTTATCTTTATTTTATTTTATGGGATAAATCATTCCTAACTACTTGTTTTGATTCCCAACACTAGTTGTCAGCCCGTGGGGATCGGGAACGCTCTTTGGGCCATGTCGCAGACCGGATCGGGTGACTGGTTCAGGTTCAACCTAGGTTGGTTCATGATAAAATGGTATCAAAGGTAGGTTCTTGATGTTTTGGGTGTCTAGTATATGGAGATTAGGATTTTCGGGGCTCATGAGGTAGGTTACGGGTCAGTTCTTGATCACCACAACTCATGACAAGACCTGAGTTACCAGGGGTAGTCTGTGTTTTGAGTCTTTTGTCTTTGTTTTGGATTGAGGGATGGAAATAGAGGTGACTCAATGTCATGTTGTGACCCCACATGGAGTAGTGACCCATGTGGAGCCCAGGTGCCCACTTCAAGGTCCTTTTGGTGTTATGTCTTATTTGGGGCATGGCTCACTACCATGTCACTAGGTTGGGCATAAGCACTAGTTCCTCATTCTGGTTGTTTGTTTTTGGTTTCGATTTGTCTTGATTTTAGTTGGTGTTAGAGTGTTTTTGGGAAATAAAGGTGGTTTTTGAAATGAAAGGGCTCGTTTTATAATGATTTTAAAACTAGTAAAAAGGGTTTTCTTTCAAATTGTTTTGGAAATTCATGAAATGGGTTTTTAAATGAGAAAGTATTTTGGTTTGAAAAGTTTGGCTTATGTTTGGATTTGGTAATGGGATAGAAATTTCAACCCTTGTATAGGCACATGAAGGGCACGCTGACATATATGTACGAGTGATTTGAGTGGAAAAGGGATGAACACTTATGTGGTGGTTCATAGGATTCCATGGGTGGGGTTTTGGAATTTGAGGCTTGTCTTGATTTTTCTAAAATGGAATTGAATGAAAAAGTGATTTCAAGACTTGATTTTTCTTGAAAATTGGGTTTTGGTATTTGGAAAGTGGCTTTGGAATAAGGCAGTTTTGAAATTTAAAAGAAATGGAAGTTTTTGGAAAAGTGGATTTTGTCCGTGTTTGTATATGTTTGACTTATGATTATATTTACCTTGTCTTGGGGTGTTTATTTTGGGTGTGTTTTTGTGTTTCTTGGAGTATGATTCCTAGAAATGTCACTAATATGGCCAGCGATTCATGCCCAGTTTAGGTTCTTTTTAAGTGTTACTAGTTTATCATAGTAATCAAGGCTTGTTGGGACAATTGTGCGGTTATGGAAATAGACTGTGTCTTCAGGTTGTTGGGAACTCTTGAGTTTGCTAAAGTTAGTGTCGTGTTGGTTTTAATGGTCGGTCAATTTTGGATCAGTGGAGGTTGAATGACTCTTTATCATTGGAGTTGGGGTGTAGTTGGTAATGGTTGGATTTTGCGAAGGTTCCCCATCTGGCGAGCAGGGTGTTCTAGAGTAATCTCATTCATCGGTTTCAGATCCTAGTTTGTCAGACTGTTCTCCTAAGTTCCATTGGTATGACCAGTTCGGGCATTCTAAGTTTCCTTGTCGCGTCCCTTCGAAGTCTTATTGACATGTGACCATTCAAGTCACTAGGGGAAAGTTATGAAAGAATCATCATTTGAGAAAGGAGTTTTGGTTGGGGGATGCTAGTGCTTGACTGTGAGCCATAAGATGCTTCATCCATCAGAGCCCCAACCTCAGGTCTCAGAGTGAAGCTCACGCACAATCAGGAGTTGCCGGAGGTGTATGAAACCTCACTCGGGTTTATGTTTTTTTTATTAGGATGGAAACATCTAAGGTTTTCTTACCTTTGTTTATTTTAGTAGTGGAAAGTTCATTATTCCATTAAAATAGTGTGTTGGACTTTTTTTTGGCACAATCTAAGAGGTTTTTTCTATTCTAAATGTGGCTTTTGGAAGCATTTGTTTGGTGATAAAAGTGCTTGAGTTTTGTGGAGGTAGTGGATGGTGTTTCCGGTTTGGGTTGAGTTTTCTTTCATGGGTTTTCCATAGTGTTGTGAGATTCAGCCGGTGTGGGGGGGGATTTTTGATTCTGGCAGTGTTGTTGTTCACCCTTGTTCGAAGGGTTTCAGTTCTCATAGGGAGATCCTTCGTCCCAGTGCCCCAGTATACTGGGTTGCTTCATTGTGTGTTTTCAGTTTGATCCCTTGTGGTAGGATCGTTTCACTCATTCTATGGAAGTTGGTTCTGTTCAGAATTAGGGAATCCTTAGTTTTTGGTTGTGGTAAGGCCGTTGTTGGTTGATGTGAGGGAGTTGGGTGAAATCAGATTGGGTGTTTCTACGTTGCCCCCCCTAGGGGTGGTGTGTTGGGTTTTTGGAGTTCCTAAGTTAGCAGAATTCGTGTGGTGGGGAGAACCCTCTCGTTTTCTCCCCATGGTCTATGTGGTGGTTTCCCTTATATTGGTTAGGTGAGACTTGTGGAGAGTAAAGGTTATCCTGGGTTTCATGGTTTTTCCCTAGTTGGTTTGGGCATGGACTCGAGGTTTGGTTAACAATCATCTTGGTGACTTTTTAGGGGCATAAAGTGTCTATGGTGGGGACAATTGTCACGTCTCGATCTCTAGAATTTAATTAATTTAATTATTTTAATTATTACTATCCTCTTTTATTGGTACTCGGCACGGTCGGAGCACAGTTGTTCAACTACGTGACTGCTTACAGGTAACTGTGCGAGGATGCCAAGCCTAGGCAATGGCCAACGCACGGGTTAAACCGTGTGGTTGCCAATGTTTGAAACAAATAAAATTTTATGAAAATAAAATTCAGTAAATGTTTAAAACATAATAATAATATTATTATATAGGTAATGATATTATTATTATTAAATTTGCTATTAATATTATTGTTAATAAATTGTTACTACTATTATTATTATTTAAAAGGAAATAAATATTATTATTATGATAATAATAATAATAATTATTATTATTATTGTAATTGTTATTATTATTATTATTTTAATAATATTATTATTACTATAGGAAGTTAAAAAACAAATATTTTTTTAACCTAGTGCTACCCTCCCATCCACGGGGTTTCCCCCCTACTCATGTGTGAGGCCCGAACCCCCCCCCCCTCTCGCACTCCGTCCAGCCACCCTGGCCGCCCTCCCCCTCGTTGCGCCTCTCACTAGTGGCACATCGGGCCAGCTCCAGCCTCCCCCCTACTCTCTTGTGCGACACAGCCCCAACTTGGACCAGCTCTCTGCCTTGCACTGGATGCTCTCCTCCTTGGTCGGCGATCCCTCCCCCCCTCGTGGTTCCCTTGCGCCACCCTTCCTCGCACAGGGTAAGCTTATTTACCCTTGCCTTATGGTTTCAGTTGGGGTTTCTTTGCATTAAGGGTGTGATCTTGACCTTGTTAGTTTGAATGCTTGAATTAGGGTTCATTTTGGGTTCCTCGTGGGGCGATTATGGTGATATTAAAGTTTCACACCGATTTTTGGGATTTTTCAACACCCGAGGTAAGTTTTTCCATCTATAAACATTATTTTGGTGAATTGTTTACTTGTTTGATTAATTTAGTATACTGCTTGATTAATTTATGTGGTAAAAATTAGTTTTTAAGAGAGTTGATTATGTGTTTGATTATTAAAGTGGTATGTTCATATGAAATTTGGTGTGTTCTTTTAAATAAACCATGAATGTCATTAAAATGTGTTTTATAGAATTTTCAGCAGGTTTATTAAATGATTCAAGAGGTGAAAATTCTGTTTTGGTATGTTTTTGGTGTGCGTATGACTTTAAAAGAGGACTTTGAGTGGGGTTTTGTGTGAAAAGTCTTGTGATACCTTTTTGGAATTGTTTTATAAATTTTTTAAATGGTTTATTAAATTATATCAATGGTGCAATACATGGTTGGAATGAGTTTTGGTGTGCATTTGGGTTTAAAGAGTGTTTTTGGTGTAAAATTTTGTGGTGAAAATTTTGAAGTGTTTTCATAAATTATTTTATTAATTTATTAAATTATATATGTAGTGCGTGTTTCCTTCTTTGTGGTTTCAAGTTGCCATAGTCTAAATAAACTCACCTATGTATGAATAGGTCAGTATATATATATATATATATATAGGTTCCCTCGTTACATGTAAATTCACCCATGGCAGTGAAATACATGTATGTGGCAAGGTGTGCCTATGTATATATATGAAAATTGCATGCGCAAGTGAGCAGAGTCTAGTATATGCATATAAGAATATATGTAAGGATCCCCTTGCACATGTTCATGGATATGAATATGTGTACATAGGGGCTAGGTGTCCTTACATGTATGTGAAGGTGCATATGCTTAGTGGGGGAGCATCAACCTCATTTAGAAAGTGCCAAGAGTTGAATGTTTGGTTTGGTTCCACCCTGAGGTAGGTTCCCTATGCCTTGATCTTTAATTAGAATTTCCATTATTGCCTGATGTTCCTTTAAAAGTATTTCCTTGGTTTTTATATGAAATTCTTAAGCACTATATATATATAAGGTAGGTGGTTCCATGCCCTAGAATCACTAAATGAATTTAATTATGCTTGTTTGAGTTTATAAATGTATTCTTTGATTTTATTATGTGGTGTGAATGGTATTTTTGGAATGGTTGGTGTGTTGATAAGTTAGAAATGAATTTTTGATAAAGGAAATGGTAATGTTTTGTGTGTGCATTAATGAAATGTTTTTAAGATGGGTTTTAGGGGTTGTTTGGATGGTGAGAAATGAATTTTCAAGGTCTTTGAGGTGTGTATATTTTAAATAAAGATTTTCAAAGGAAAATTAATCACTTTGGGCATGTTTTCCTTGTTGTGCATTTTGTGTATAATTTTTGAAGTGTTTGAAAAAGGTGAAGAACTTGTTCTAAAAAAATGTTTAAAGTATGAGTGGTTTTATGAGGGGGCTTGGCCTATTGTTTTGGTTAGTCTTAATTGGGTGTTTTCTTATATTATAAAAAGGGGAATTTGGGAACTTTGTAAGTGATGGCAAAGGTAATTGAAAAAGGGATTTTATATGGTGTGTGTAAATTGAAAAGGGCGATGTTTTGTAAAGAGGGGTGTTTTCATTGAAATGTTTGGCCTTTGTGTGAATGTAGAGGTGTGGTGTGTGTGCATTAGAACTTTAACATGAGCATAAAGGAAACCCTAGGCACCTAGGTGGGTGGACTGGGACTAGTACACTGGATGATACGTAAGTGGTTCATCCCAGTTTCATCTTGTAGGATTGACGTTACAACACTAACTAAATAATTATGATGATTGGAGACCACTAGGTTATGGATGTGTTCCCTACTAGTGGACCGTGCATGAGAACATAGACCATTATGGCTCTTATTCCACATTTTCACCGAGGTACAAGGTCTCTAGGGTCCCACATATTCTAGTTACCTATAGGGATTGCCCATAGTGCTTGTTTATGGCATAATGATTGTCATGTGATTTTCTTTCTGTTGCTCATGCTTGATGTCGCATTATGAAGAACCATATTTTAAATC
Organism: Viscum album; assembly: GCA_963277665.1. Lineage (NCBI taxonomy): Eukaryota > Viridiplantae > Streptophyta > Magnoliopsida > Santalales > Viscaceae > Viscum > Viscum album. Next base: position 1,835,301,492 of record OY728160.1, on the reverse strand, counting down.
TTCATTACTTCCCTTTTATTTTGAGATGTCAACGCATGCCTATAATATATTTTGAAAATATAGTGGAAGAGAAATGCTTTCCTAAGAAAATATTAAACTTGTTACTTGGTTTTGAAAGGACTAAAAAACCTTATTTCAATATGTATTATTTTCAAACTAGCTTTATTGGGTTTCTTTTTAAAGGAAAAGGCACAAGTCGTTGTTATTATTTGGCTTTCCAACTGAGAATCTTTGTGCTCATTCCTACTTTATTTTCAGTTTCAGGTTCTTTTCTTGGATCGATCTTAGACCGAGCGTGGTTCTTGTTGAAATAGTGGGTTCCCTAGACCCAAATATGTAGTACTTTTGATTACTGTATCATGTGTATAGTTAGATATGTGTGATGATATCTTACCATTATAGTGCAGACTTTTCTGCGTCCACTATAATAATGGTAATGTCTAAAGGTTAATTGTCGTGTCAAGAGGTTGTAGCAGATCGCAGACTATAATGAGAACCTCGAGATACAATGAAATTGATCTTAAATATATGTTCTATAGTCTAGATACATCTTACTGACTGGACATAGTAGATGTCTGACTATCAGGTGCTGGGGGCTCATAAGCATTGAGACTTCTTCTCATGAAGTTCGCACTTGGTGATCTCTAGTAGTGAGATCATGAGAACAGACCCGCCAATAGAAACACCACATGTTTTGGGTGTCATTGGTTGTTCCTATCTACGGACATGTGTATTGGTCTCCTGAATTGAGACCATTACCAATGTATATCATTTAATTACGTACTTTTATGCAAGGTGAAAACCATGGCAGTAATGTCGTGGCTAGGTAGTTTATGTCGGGTGCGTCATTAGTGGTATGACGTTGGTTGAATGGTCAAGAAAGGATTTGTCGCTTCCAAGTTAAGGAAGTTGTATATCTTAGGCTTGGTTGATCAGGATGGTGCCACCTTCATAAGACTTTGTCCAAAGCAGTAGAAAGGCAAATCCATCTGGATAGATCATCAAATAATAAATCAAGATAAGGACGATGACACAAGAGTGCGTCCTACTTTATGAGATATCAAATGACAAAGAGACTATAATACACAGTCAGTGTTCGTAGGATGGTAGTCGTTGCTATAACTATCCTTATCTCTTTAGGATCCATGATGAGTTGCTAGACTCCGCTCTTGGTCTATGAATTTTATTCACTGCTATCTAGATAAGGGCCTAGAGGGTCACACACAACAGCGTATTCAAGAATCCGCACCTATTCAGTTGAATAGGTATATGGACATAGTGGGCCCCGCTAAGGGGTCCGAGCATTGTCCAAGTTGTCGATCACCAAATGAATTAAATAAATTCATTAATATTCAAGTTATGAATATTTGGGATTGAATTTATTTAATGTATTTATGAGTTCAGTAAATACGAGAAAATATTAATCGAACAAATATTATTTTAGTATTAAAGGTTCGCTTAATATTAAGCGGGACAAGTGAGTCGAGTTAAAAGGCTCAGTTTTATCACGTAATATATTTTATATATATTACAAGTATGTGATAAAATAAATAAATAATATTGATGCAGTTATAAGTCATCACAGTTATTTATTTAGAGAACGTTGATATTAACGGGGGTCGAGGAACCCTACCGGGTATTTATCAACATCTCTATAAATAAGAGAGGAGGCTCTCTCTGTTTGTGTGCAATTCACTATTCATTCATTTCCATGGAATGAAAGTTGAGAGCCTCTCTCTCCTCCCACTTCTTAGAGAGAGAATCACTCGATCCAAGATGCTCGAATCATGATCTCTCTTCTACATCGAAGGTTTTTCGATGCTGTGATTGTCGGGACGTCGAAAGCATCGTCGGATCGCCGCGCTAGCACCCGAAGTTCGACGATCGGTGTTCTAGCGGATTTCTGAAGCGTGTGTGGATGATCTAGAGGGATCCTGATATGGATCCTTCAAGCGATGATCGCCATCAGCCATCAGCAGTCGACCGCACCTTCAGATTTGAAACGGATGCGTTTTCATTTTAATTTTGTGTTCTTAATAATCTAAGCGAGATCCTCGGACCTCTCCAAGGCTCAGATCATCGGCGATGACAAGTTCCATCGTTCCGCCGACGAAAATTTTAAAATCCCCGACCCACCGGCTTCCGCTACGGGCCCCGAGAACCTAACAGTGGTATTAGAGGGATCGTATAGATTTTCTAAGACAAATAAAATTAATTTTCATAAAATTAAGTAGAGGGTTTAAGAATGGTCAAAATGGATCAAACCACGTTTCAATCCGATTTCGAATGACCAAGATATGGTCATTCGAAATTTCTGGAATGGATCGTGTTCTTGTTTTTACTCCGGTTATAATTTTATTTCATTTTGTTGAAATGATTAATTACATGATCGATAATTAATTAAATTATTTTAATTTTTTAATTCATTTAATTTAATTAAATTAAATAACCCTCATACTTTCTTTAATGCATTTTAATTTTAATCGCGCTTTAGTTACCCATCTACTGGTCTTGAGCACCGACCCTATAATGTCTACTTTTAATTATTTATTTAATTAATTATTTAAACTGTGTGCGATGTGTGTAATTAATTAAAAGACAGTCTGCACATCGTCTATTTTTTGGTTAAAATGTATAAGGACCTGCGTGTCCAATTGATTTGATATACATTTATACCCCAGTCCCCCTCGCCTGCACGTGAGTATTCTTGTATCATGGACGAAGATGATGCAAAGACGAATGACGTAGACCCCGCCAAGTCGAGGTGGTGCACTTTGATGAAGACGGTGCAAGACGACACATGGATTCCGCCAAGACGAGGCGGTACTCCAAGACGTGACGTCGACCCCGTCAAGACATGTTGATACTGCAGAAGACCATCAGACATACATGATAGGGCAAGTTGCATTTTGAGTCAAGATTCGACTCAGGTATGATGCGCCTTAGGTCGTTTAGATGCTCAAGACCAGTCGGGTAATAGTTTACTTTTATGTGTTTATTTATTATTTTATGTATTTTAGAACAGCGGAAAAAATACATAAAATAATAGATAATAAAATACATAAAGAAGGGGAATATGTTTTTATATTAAAGTTCAGTTGTGAGTGTGACAATATAGATGAACAAGTTTAATATAAATGGATCATATTCTTCGAGAGAAAACCAATAAAACCCTCAAAGAAAATATTAAGTCACAAACAGCATTCCATCATTCAAGTTTGAACAAAACCGGGTGTTCGAGGTGCCGGTTCATGCCTCAACTGAGGGTGCCTCTTACTACCTGGGAGTTCTTATTTGTGTGGTGGGTAGAATTAACTAAAATTTCAGCAAAGATATAGCCTTAGATAGTTTGTTGTAATTTTAGAGGCAAGCGTTGAGTAAATCATTAAATGATTTCTGAAGCTGGGACTTCACTCAACAGATCAAGGAACCGCGATTTAATGCGGTTGGCTAGTCAAAAGCCTACCTTGGACCCTCCGAGTAGTGGCGTAGCCCTAGCTTGTAGACTATGAGGGAGGTTCAGGGATCCTTGCTACTATAATACTCAAGAGTATTCCGATTCTAGTACAGAGGGTTCCTAGAATTCGAAAAATTAGTGGGAGACATTTAATGATTAAATTAATCAATTATGTCTAAACTGGTAATCACATAAAAGTAGAATCTGCTAAAGTATATTTGTAGATAATGGCAAGCAATACCACAATAAAACTGTGATAAATATTGGAAAAAGTTAATGTCCAAACAATCATGAAATTATAAGTGTAGTATAGGCGCTTGCGCACATTACTACTATATCGGAAATTCAAGGTGCTTGTGTCCCAACCTGTTGAGCCACCTCAAGAAGAAAGGGTGTAAAACTGCTTACAGGAGACTCATGAATCAAGAATATGATGGTTCTTTCATAATGATATCATCAAAGTCTGATGTTAGATGTGGTAGCTACATCATGACATGGATGATGTTACATGTAGTCTCATCTCCAAGATCCTTTCGAGGAGAAAGCGAAGCAAGATTTGAATGTGATGATTGCACTCAGATTGTGTAAAGTGAAAGATGGTTCATAATCTTTCATGTAATCCCATTCTTATACATTTTACACCCAATTACTCTAGTTTCATTTAAAGCTTCAAACGAACGGTATAGAGTAAGCGCTTCATTACCTTTAAGGAAACTTTCTCCAAGTAATAAGAATATTGGAGATAACGCCATCTTTTATTCTTATGGAGAATAAATTGAATGAAAAGACGAAAAGGCCTATGGAAAGTTACGCCAAAGGCACCTTCGTCATTCCCTTTAAAGTAAAGTGGTTGGTTATTTAACATGAGGTTATTTGCATCACATATTTAAATAAATTTATGGAAGTTTAAAAACTGAAATACAAGAAGCAAGTACCTGCTTCTCGTTCAGTTTATATTCATCAAATAAAAGTATTGTTTTCTCTTATACTTCTTGGGTATTAAAATACAATATGATTCTCATATATATGTATTGAAATACAATAACCAATTAAGTAAAGAAACATTACTAGAAGTAAAGTGTCTTCTTCAAGCAGCTGAGAAAGGGTGATTCCTAAGTCAGTAGGGAGAAACACATAACTTCTAATTTCCAAGTAATTGATTCAAGATGAACAAGTTGTCGAGTATAACCAAAAAATTTATCTCACATGCCCTTTTGGTCATGATGAGACATTGTTCCAAGTTTTGGAATAAATGTTGTTTGTGGTAACATACTCAACAAATAGTTCACTACTATTTGAATCAATGGAAATACATGATGAATATAAAATGTAAGACCTACCCAGTTGTGGAAACGTGATTCTTTGTCAAGAAAAACTAAAAGCGGACATCAACTATATAACCAATATGGTATTTAGGCTCGGCACAGCTAAACACCTATGGTATTATTGACACCCTTAGTTTAGACAAAGAAACCTTTAGAAATAAAGGTATGCCACAAAGCTTTCCGAGGTTAGTTCAACAAGAAAATGTGAACTATTCCAAATAAATCAAGAGGTAAAGATACTTCGTAAGTTTCCTTTAATTCATTAAGGAATAGTGAAGTATAGGTTTGGTAAGAAGATACGAGTGGCTTCGGATCGGCAGGCTGAAGAATATCTTGACCAAGAAATCATCGATCATGATAATGTAGCGTGGAGTAATTCCTAAACGCATGTTACCTTATCTACATCACCGTATTGATGTTCATAAGGAGGATCGATGATTAAGTATTACATATTAACATTGATCAACAAACATGTAGCATGGAGCAATTCTTAAACGCATATGTTACACATCAAAGTTATGATGTAAGTTGTATCAATGTTGCAACTTGTGGAAACTTCCATCATATTTCGAAATGTGATTTTCAAATAACAGCATAAACCCATAACCAATATGCCAACTAAAATGACAAATGGATATCATATGAGTCATAGTATGATGGAAAATCCATTATTTCATAGGACGTGTTTAGATGCAAAGTGTTTGTTAGGATTTAAACAAACCTGCATCAAGTTAAACACGTTGTGCATCTAAGTTAATTATCCTAACAGTTTCTTAAGATATCACCTAAATCCCTAAGATAGAAAATATGTAGTCAAGTATTAGAATACATTTCTATACAAGGGTGCACATATCTATTAGAGATAGTGGGAGTTGAATTGACTTGGACTTAGTCAATGCTCGAGATGCACAAATGGTTGTCATAGGGAACAAGTTCCACAAGTACATGTGGAATGGGAATGTTCCAGAGACACATACTAAGTATGAAGTATGAAACCATGGTGATGGTTTTATATTCACCACGGTCGGTGATATATTATTCATTGAGAATAATAAATCCTACAAGTAAGCAGTATATGGAAACAAGCTAAGATTGAAAAGATCAACTAAAATTCAATAATGGATTCCATGTATCAAATTGCAAAGGGGCTTATAAATTGAATACTGCAGTGGGTATTCAAATAAAATGATACATGGATGGTACAAGTATGGTACCAATAAGGCTCTATGGGTTATACCAAGTTGGTACGCCTAAATCTATTAGAATTTTAATTGTCATAGCTGAACTTCTATGATCATTTTATTGGTCATTGGATGTCAAGATCATCTTTCGTGGAAGGTGTCTATACGACGCAACCAGAAAGAAATGATGACATCAGATGATTCCAATAAAGGTTGTAAGTTACTGAAATCCAGTTCTAGAATAAAGTAAATAACAAGATCTTAGAGCATTCATTATAAATGAATCTTTGCCTTGTGTCTACCAAAGGTTAGTGGGAGCACCAATGTTTTCCAAATGAAATATGTTCAGCAACATATGAAAAACAAATTTTGATCTTACAGTTAGATAAGATCAGGTTAAAATAAATTCTCCAATGATTGACTTCAAGTAGCAACCTAAGTTCTAGGGAACAGGATCCACTCAGGTAGATCCAAAGGTTGCTTGGTCCTAGTCAATCATACATATAGTGACATTGTATTGAAAAAAAATACAAGTTGGAACAATTCAAGTTCATAATTGTTGTCTATGTCACATGGCTTAATCTCTCTAGGTTAACATGTTCGGAGCATGTGTAGAGATTAAAGTTGTGAATTGATACCATATGCTTAAGCTATGGATCAATCACATATGCCATAATATGTATAATAATTGATACTTCCAGGATATAATTTATTATAGGAAGATATCAATTATTTACAGGAGAACTACAAGTGATGTAGTCAGAACTATCATCTTATACTTCGACAAGTACAAATGATATGTACCTGGAATATGGAGAGGAAGGTATACTAGTTTTGGTGGGACACAAACTAGTAATCCTTAGATAAATTTGATCTAGTATCGCAGTCAGGAAAAGGAGATGAACGAGTTAAGCTTATAAAAGCTTGTGGTAGCCATACCTACAAATACCGAGTACGTTGCAGCTTCTAAGGCAGCTAAGAAGCAGTTATAAATTGTAACGATTTGTTCCAATTCTTGGATTCACACCTAGTGAGAAAAGTATTATCATAATGAGAATTATGATATTCTTACTAGACAAGTTGTCAAGTTATGACAATGGACAAAAGTAATATACTCAGGGATACCCTATCTTAAGAAATTTTAAGCAAGCATATGAGGTCGCATATAGCAGATAAGCCACACGGCGAAAACGTGGAAGGCCCAGCAGTTAAAGCCATTACTCAGCAGAAGCATGGTATTTATCATGTGAGTAGCTAACAAGTTTAGTTAGCAAGTTGGCTCTAGTGCAAGTGGGAGTGTTGAAATAGTGGGTGCCCTAGACCCAACTATATAGTACTTTTGATTACTGTATCATGTGTACAGTTAGATATGCGTGATGATATCTTACCATTATAGTGCAGAATTTTCTGCGTCCACTATAATAATGGTAATGTCCAAAGGTTAATTGTTGTGTCAAGAGGTTGTAGCAGATCCCAGGCTATAATGAGAACCTCGAGATACAATGACATTGATCTTAAATATATGTTCTATAGTCTAGATACATCTTACTGACTGGACACAGTAGATATCTGACTATCAGGTGCTAGGGGCTCATAAGCATTGATACTTCTTCTCATGAAGTTCACACTTGGTGATCTCTAGTAGTGAGATCATGAGAACAGACCCGCCAATAGGAACACCACATGTTTTGGGTGTCATTAGTTGTTCCTATCTACGGACATGTGTATTGGTCTCCTAAATTGAGGCCATTACTAATGTATATAATTTAATTACTTACTTTGATGCAAGGCAAAAACCATGGCAGTAATGTCGTGGCGAGGTAGTTTGTGTCGGGTGCGTCATTAGTGGTATGACGTTGGTTGAATGGTCAAGAAAGGATTTGTCGCTTCCAAGTTAAGGAAGTTGTATATCTTCGGCCTGGTTGATCAGGATAGTGCCACCTTCATAAGTCTTTGGCCAAAGCAGTAGAAAGGTGAATCCATCCGGATAGATCAACAAATAATAAATCAAGATAAGGACGATGACACAAGAGTGCGTCCTGCTTTATGAGATATCAAATGACAAAGAGACTATAGTACACAGTCAGTGTTCGTAGGATGGTAGTCATTGCTATGACTATCCTTATCTCTTTAGGGGCCATGATGAGTTGCTAGACTCCACTCTTGGTCTATGAATTTTATTCACTACTATCGAGATAAGGGTCTAGAGGGTCACACACAACATCGTATTCAAGAATCCGCACCTATTTAGTTGAATAGGTATATGGACATAGTGGGCCCTGCTAAGGGGTCTGAGCGTTGTCCAAGTTTTCAATCACCAAATGAATTAAATAAATTCATTAATATTCAAGTTATGAATATTTGAGATTGAATTTATTTAATGTATTTATGAGTTCAGTAAATATGAGAAAATATTAATCGAACGAATATTATTTTAATATTCAAGGTTCGCTTAATATTAAGTGGGACAAGTGAGTCAAGTTAAAAGGCTCGGTTTTATCACATAATATATTTTATATATATTACAAGTATGTGATAAAATAAATAAATAATATTGACGCAGTTATAAGTCATCATAGTTATTTATTTAGAGAACGTTGATATTAACGGGGGTCGGGGAACCCTACCGGGTATTTATCAACATCTCTATAAATAAGAGAGGAGGCTCTCTCTGTTTGTGTGCAATTAACTATTCATTCATTTCCATGGAATGAAAGTTGAGAGCCTCTCTCTCCTCCCGCTTCTTAGAGAGAGAATCACTCGATCCAAGATGCTCGGATCGTGATCTCTCTTCTACATCGAAGGTTTTTCGATGCTGTGATTGTCGGGACGTCAAAAGCATCGTTGGATCGCCGTGCTAGCACCTGGAGTTTGACGATTGGCGTTCTAGTGGATTTCTGAAGCATGTGTGGACGATCTAGAGGGATCCTGCTATGGATCCTTCAAGCGACGATCGCCATCGGCTAGCAGCAGTCGACTGCACCTTCGGATTTGAAACGAGTATGTTTTCATTTTAATTTTTTGCTCTTAATAATCTACACGAGATCCTCGGACCTCTCTAGGGCTCAGATCGTCGGCAACGACAAGTTTCGTCGTTCCACCGACGAAAATTTTAAAATCCCTGGCCCACCGGCTTCTGCTACGGGCCCCGGGAACCTAACAGTTCTATGTTTGGTGGTGACCCATGGGGTCACTTAGAGGTATTTTTATCTGGTTATCTATATTTTATTTTCCACTGTTAGTGTTTACCTATTTTGTCCAGTTTATTTATGTTTATATCTCTTTTATTTTCTGGGCTAAATCGTTCCCAACTGCTTGTTTTGACGCCCAACACTAGTTTCCAGCCCGTGAGGATTGGAACACCCTTTGGGTCATGTCGTGGACCGGCTCGGGTGACCGGTTCAGGGTTGATCTGGGTTGGTTCATGACAAGAAAAGTTCTAAAAAAGAGTTTACTAAGGAGGTACTAAAAACTTTTACGACAGTTCCTATCACCATACCTTTGCTCAATGTTATGAAACAAATTCCAAGAAATTATGGGTTTTTGAAAGATACATGTTCCTGCAAGATTAAATTGAAAGGAGGGGGAAAATTAAATTTAGGAAAGAATGTTTCATCCATGAATCAACATTCTTTCCTTTAAAATGTAAAGAAACAGGAACATTTATAATTCCATACACCATAATGTGAATTCAAATATTTCATCCTTGATTTAGGATCCACCATTAATGTTATTCAACACTCTATTTAATCATCATTACAGGTTGGAGAGCTAAAACCCTATGTAATTATCTTTCAACTTTCCAACTTAAGTACCACCAAACTTACTAGAATTATATAGGATGTTCATGTTCAGGTGAGAGACATGGTTTTTCCTATGGATTTATATGTCTTAGATATGGAAGATGATCAGTTTAGTACCTATGAACGTCTCATTATAGGGAGTCCCTTTTTGAAAACTTCTTAATAAATCATTAATGTTCACAAAGGAAACCTTTCAATTGAATTTGGAGGATATTTTGTTCACTGAAATATTTTTTAGTCCATAAAATTCTAGATTGAGGATTATTCATCCCCTCAGGTGAACTTGATCAATTGGAATTCTAATAAAATTGATAAGTGTGAACCATATGATTTTGGAAATTATGAAAATAATTTCAAAACATTTTTTGATAATATGTAAAATTATTTAAAAAAATCACAGCCAAACTAAAAAATAAGGAAATTTATTGTAAAACAGATCTCAAGAACCAAAAAAGCGATCAACATGATTTAGAAATTTAATTTCCATTAAAATATATAATTTCACCGAACAACCACACCTACGAGCGATATAATCAACAACTTGATCATCCTAACTTTGATATTAAATATTCTTGTTTGGAGAACAAATTGGGAGATGAAATTTATTTCATCGAGTCACTTAATCCTTCTTTGACCAATGAAAATACCCCCACATGATTTAGAGTTGAAACCACTTCTAGAGAACCTCAAATATTCTTTCTTAGTTGAAAATGAAAAATTTCATGTCATAATTTCAAAAGATCCATCAAAATACCAAGAGAACATAATTTTAGAAGTTCTTAAAACCCATAATAAATCCATAGGATGGAATTTATCTGATTTAAGTATAATTAGGCCCTCGACATGCATGTATAAAATTTATTTTAGAGGAAAATGATAAAACTGTGATAAAATTTCAAAGAAGATTTAACCTAACACTTTTAGAGGTTTTTAAGAGATAATTAACCACCTTTTTGGCTGCTAGAATTATTTTTCCCATTTCTAATAGTTAATGGGTGATCGATGTTCAAGTTATCCACAATAAGGTTAGTTTTACAATCTCAAGGAATAAATTTGGTAAGCTTATCCCTATTAGGCCTCCAAATAAATAGAGAATGTGATTATTGGAAACTCAATTTTGTAATAAAAAAAGACCACTTACCATTTCTATTTCTTGATCAAGTCCTTGAAGGACTAGCTAGAAAAACGTACTATCATTTTATTGATGTATTCTCTAGTTATTTCCAAATTCATATTACACTATATGATCAAGATAATACTACTTTATATCACCCTTTGGAACCTTTTATTATAAGAGAACTTCATTCAATTTATATAATGTTCATGTAACTTTTCAAAGGTGTATTAGGAGAATTTTATCAAAATTTATAGAAACTTTCATGGAAGTTTTTATTGATGAATTAACTATTTATGTCTCATCATTTGAAAGTTATTTTAAAAGTTTGAATCATAACTTTCATTAATAATAATCTTGGCCTAAATTATGAAAAATATTATTTCATGGTAGATAAGGGGATTGTACTTGGACATTTGGTGTCTTCATATAGAATTTTAGTTGATCAACCCAAATTTAAGGTCATTTATTCATTTCCATACCCAAAAATAGTGAGAGATGTGATATCATTCCTTGTTCATGATGGTTTTTATAGGATATTTATAAAGGATTTTAGTAAGGTTACACTTTCTTTGTCTATATTTCTCTAAAAAGACACCAAATTTTCCTTTGATGAAAGATGTAAATAAACCATTAGGGAGATGAAACAAAAAAAACTGAAATCCCCTCACATTGTTCAACCACCCAAATGAGACCTACCCTTTGAAATCACGATTGATGCATATGAATTTTCTCTAGGGTAAGTTTTGAGTCAAATTATGGAAAATAAATCTCATGTGATTGCTTATTCTTCTAGAACTTTAGATGAATCCCAATTAAACTAAAAAAAACTAATCAATAACTAATAGATTTTTTATTTACTTTAGAAAATTTTAGATGTTATTTGCTGGATCCAAAGTGATTGTTTTCATAGACCATTCTAGAATTAGATTTTTGTTGAAGAGATATGATGCAAAGCCAATAATTTTGAGATGGATATTTTTGTTATAGAAGTTTGATATAAAAATAATTGATAAAAAAGAAGTAAAAACCTTTTTATCAATCATTTGAGTATGATACCAAATATTTTTAATAAAAATCTTCAGATTTTCCCACCAATTAAATAAACATTTTAGGTTAGGACTTTTATGATTTAAAAATGGGGAGACCATGGTTTTCTAATCTTGTAAATTATTTGGATACTAATGAAGGTCCCCACCATTTTTTCAAGAAAAAAAATTCTAAACTTGTGAGTGATTCAAATAATTATATTTGGGATGATCCTTGTCTATGGCATGTTGTTAGTGATCAAATAATTCAGAGATGCATTCTAAATTCTTAATTTCAACCAGTCTAACATTTTTGTCACACTTTGAGCTATGTAAGACACTTCATACCCAAAATAACTACAATAAAAGTGATTTATTATAGTTTTTATTGGACCACAATTTTTAGAGATACTTTTGAATTTTTTAGAACTTGTAAAAACTACACATATCAAGGAAACATTGCCAAAATGAATGAGATGTCTCAACAACCACTTTTGTTTTGTGGTTTATTTGATGTATGGGGTATGGATTTTATGGGGCCACTTCCCAATTATTTTTTATATTTATACATATTGATTATTATTGATTATGTGTCCAAATAGGTTGAGTCTATTCCCACTATAGTTGATGATTCCAAAGCTATATCCAACTTTGTGAAAGGAAATATGTTTTATAGATTTAGATTTCTAAAGTTTCTGATCAACGATCAAGGTACCACTTTTGTAATAAGACATTGAGATCTATTTTGAAGAAATACAGAGTTCATCATAGGGTCATTATACCCTATCACCCTAAAAAATATAATGTATGAGTTGTAAAATAGAGAAATTAAACAAATTATGGAAAAAAGTATGTATCCAAATAGAAAAGATTAGAGTTTGAGACTAGATGATGCACTCTAGGCTTATAAAACTACCTTAAAAACCCAATTGAAATGTAAACATTTATATTAGTCTATAGAAAGGTTTTTAACCAACATTTTGAGTTATAAAATGAATATTTTTAGGCTATTAAAACATGTAACATTAATCTATTGTCAGTTGGAAAAGAAAGAAAATTTTGTTTCTAGAAGTTGGAAGAGATAAAAAAATAATACATATGAAAACTTTAGGTTCTAAAAGGAAAGAACCAAATATTTTCATGATGTAATTATTCTAAAAAAAATATTTAAAGAAAGAGATAAAGTGTTATTATTTGATTCCAAATTAAATTTGTTTCGAGGTAATTTTTATTCCAAATTGTCTGGACCATTCATTATTACTAGTGTTTTTACTTTTGGTGCTATCCAGATAAAATAAAAAGATGAAGGGAAACCATTCATGGTTAATGGTAATAGGATAAATCTATTTAAATATAATTTTCAAGAGCCTTTAAGGTAGGATAAACATATTCAATAAGTTGAATAAAATTGAATTCATTTTGTGTATTTCTTTCTTAATTATTTTTCTATTATTTATTTAATTTTTGAATTTTATTTTCTCACATAAAAATGTTACACAATGAGTACATTGCACAAAATAAGTATGGTTGTAGGAATATCCTTTTTTAAAATAGTTTTTTGTGTACTTTATTTTAAAATGTACGTTTTATTTTCTTCTTTTAAATTTTTATTGTTTTTCTTTCAATTTTTTCGCGTTTTATTACAGTTTTCATTAAAAGAAGTTATGAGATTTGAAGTAATTACCTTTCTGAATTGAAAATTGTTGTAAATGAAAAGAAACAACTTTATTCATGGATCTAAACTGAAATTATTGTTGAAATGTGTTTTCTTTAGGATTTAAATTGTGTATATTCATGAAAATACCATTAACTTCTAAATTCTAGACCATGAATGTTTTCTAAAGTTAAAAATAACTTTACCGTGAGGAATATAAACTAATTTTACATATTCTTCATAATAACCCCACTTTTTGTTTGAGCTAAATAATTCATGTTTTAACTATAACTTTTCATGTTTTTATCAAAACCTTTGATCTTTAAGGAACTTGTGTTCAAAATGGTTGAGGCAACTCATTTATGATTGAAAACCCCATTTTAAAAATTGAACTCTTTTTACTTTTACTACCTTATACATTTTATCTTTGTAATCCCTTAGTATCCATAAAATTTATATTTATTTAACCTCATTATAATCCATATTCCCTATACAACCCACTCTTCAAGTACATTTAATGATTTTAGTAAATCATATGTGTGGGGGAGCTGCTTTGTGATTTGATACAATAAGTTGGGGTACCTTGGGTGGATAAAAATTAAATAATAGAGAGAAAATTATTGACATTTAAAGTTTGTCCTTTCTAGAATATTTCAAGGAAAATAAATTATTATATTTCTAGATATTTCAAGAAAAAAATTTGTGCCTTACTGGAGCTTTTAAAAAACAAAAAAAAAATGAAAATTTTGGAAGAAATTATTGTGTCATTGGTATTGAATCAGAGAAGATGTGGTCTAACCATGAAAGAAATTTTAAAGTTATTTTGGAGCTGATTTTATGCCATGAAAAAATAGGATAAGACAATGCTTAAGTGGAAACTAAAATCATGCAATCTTGCTTCAATAAAGATCCAAGCCATCTCTTTCCGTCGTATATTTTTTGATAATTGAGACCCACCAAACATCAAACCATATAACAAAACCTTATAAGTTCTCATGATGAATAAAAGTATTAACTCGATTTAGTGGAGACATATAAATTTATCAATATTATAGTGACCCTTTAATTTATTTGGATGAGTGAAACTTTATTCAAAATCAAAATATTATGTTGATAGGATAATAGGTGAGGTAGGAATCCCTGTGCATGGAAGAATTAAAGAAATTGTAATGGAATGAATGAACATAATAAATAATTTTTAATTGAATCTATTAAAGAGGCAAAATATGTTGTGTTCCTTAATTTTAATCTTTGTTAATTTTATTGACATGTGCAATGAATTTTTCTTTGCCAATTTATTTTCAATGCTCACTTGTCTGGGAGTCCAAGTGTTAAGTGCGATGGAATTGGCAAAGCTGTTTTTTTAAATATTTTTTTGTCCATTTCAATCAATATATCCCCACTATTTTTTCTTTTTATGTAACACCCCGATATTTTATGGAAAGAAAATCTTATAATAAATTTAATTTTTTTGATAGCTTGTGTTACATGCAACACCGAGTTTTTTAATGAATCGTGATATATTATTAATATTATCATTTAGACAAGACCATTATAATCCAACCATTAAAATTGTAAATATGAATGGGATTAAAAAAATTTAAATATTAAATACAATGGTTTCATATAAATAAAACATATTGATAAAAAAGTAATTAATTTTTAGTAGTCTTAATATGTTCTGAAAATACTATTTTCTCAAAAAATGTTTTTATTACATTTTATAAAACAATAATAAAAGTAATTTTCACCAATTTTAGAAAATTTATTTTATAAAAAGAAATTAATTTTTTAAATCTACATTTCAAAATTATATTTGTTTTATTTTTTAATAATTTTTAGTAAAGATTAATTTTTCGATGAATAATAAAAAATATTGACTTTTATTAAAAACCATATTTTCATTTAAAGAATTTCAATAGTTCCATATTGTTTAAAAATGTTCTAAAAGTAAAATTAGTTCAATTATATATATATATATTAATCCAATCTATGTGACTATAATTAATTTCATATTAAATTTTGATATTAAAACTTTCTATACTTATGAAAATTTTCTCTTTGGAGAACTGCTTTTTTGTCACGTCTACAAACTTAATTTTAAATTATTTTTTAACTTATATTAATGGAATTTGGAAAAATGGATTCAATATTATGAATAAGTATAATTAATATTACATAATAAGTTCAAATTATTTTTTTAAATTAATAGTAAAGATGATAAAAATTAATTATTGGGGTTAAGGTTGAAATGAGTTTACCGGGGGTTAAACTAAAAAGATAAGGATAATAATGAACTAGAAACTTTTACAAATCCCATTTTATGGACATATTATTACCTTATATCATATAAGTTTTTATAATTATCCATTTTTTATCCTTTTATCATTTTTAAAATGTGGGTACACTTTATTCTTTTTAAAAATTCCATGTGTGACCTCTCCCCCACTTATAAAAGGCCACCCATACTCTTATCCTCTTCACACTTCCAAAACCATTTGGTTCATATAAAACCTTCCATAATACATTAATTAATTCCCTAAACACATCCAAGAGACCATATTTTTATTATGAAACCCTCCTTACAAGGCTTTAGCTATAAACCTAAAGAAGTTCTCCGAATAAGAGGTAAAATTCGTAAACTTGTGTTTTTGCTTTATTTCTTCTTCTACCTCCTTAAAATAATATCAAAATATGATGGAGTAATAAAAAAATTATCTCCCATATACTAATATGTTATTATATTAATTTAATAACCTATATTAATCTCCTCTTCCATCAAATGGGAAATGAAATCATCGATCGTTTGTACGACAAACTATCACCTCGTGAACCAATATAATTTGATTTCCATAATCTCTTATCAAAGGTGGATATAATGAAGTATTTTAAATATTTATATTATATTTATGATATAATTATACTTTTTTAATTATAATATCACATATACATTCTTACCTTTCATTCTTTGGAAATATGATAATGTCACTCATGTGTACGACAGACTACCGCCTCACGAAGCGATGTGATTCATTCTTCACTTAAACTTTACATGGAAGGTAATACATATTGATTTAATGAAAATATGTGATATATATGATATAAAAATTATTCTATAAATTTAATATATTATTTACCTATATTTCATTTAATCTATTGAGAAAATAGAAACAACATTTGTGTGTATGCATGGCCCACCGTCTCCATGAACGATGTAATTAATTTTCTAGCTCTAAATTTAATGGATTACTATAAATACATATATAATGAATATATATTATATTTATATAATGTTTAAAATTATTTATATTGTGGATCCATGATCAAATTAAGAGGACCAACAATACCAAATCAAAACATACATGAAAAATAAAGCAGTTATTACCCGAAATGTGATTTTAATAGGGAATTGTTAAAAAACAGGTAATAAAATCTCATAATTAAATAAAATATGGTATGATATATATAAGTATGGTTATATAATAAATTTATAATAATCCTATATTTATTATATAGGAGGTTCAAACGTGTATAAAGGAAGTCGAGACTTAAGGTAAGAGATTTTTATCTCAACTTACCTTCTTTGGGAAATATGTTATGTTGTGCACCTATATTATTTTATGAGATGTATATATATCCCATTTTATATTTAATATAATTTATTTATTTATTATTATGAGATATTAAGTTTAATTTAATTTTATTCAATCATGGGGCTTATGATCCAAAAGTTTCCAAAGTGGTAAGGGTTTTATGATAAAATCTCATCTTTTCCAGGATTTTTTTATGTTTCTAATAATAAAATATTATGACCTATCCCTCAAGAAACTCATGAATATTATTATAATATGGTTATGTCATGAAAATATATGTTTCCTTTCATTTTGCTCTCTTTATCTACTCAGTAGTTCAAAATAATGTTTTTAAGAAAAATCGATTTTATCTATCTCTTCGATTGAAAATCCTTTTTCTTCCATGTTTATGTTTTCTAAAAATGTTTTAAATAAATATTATAATATTATATAAATATTTTTTAAAGTAATTTTTACATATTTTTTACTTTTTAAAAAATGGTTTTAAAATAAATCTTCTAGTCATTTTCTAAACAAGCCTTTTTTGGATTTTTACTAAAAATGTGAAATGAATATTTGTTTTAACATGTATGGAATGAACAGAATTTTCCTCTATTAGGACTATTAAATGTTTTAAATCTTAATTTTCAACTTTCCAAGGTTTTTTTCAATAAAAATCATTTCTTTACAATTTAGGTAAGTTCTCATATTTTAAATAAATTATTGCAAGGTGAAAATTTTATTTTCTTCAATAATTGTTTCGAGTGATATTTCAAAATAATTTTACATCAAAGATGACATACTTTGATGTTACTTAAGTTTTACTAGGTATAAGATCCAATTATACCATCCTTATTATTTCTATGGATGGTTTATGTCTATGATTAAATGATGTTTATAAAACCCATTCATTTTCCATGGGTTATAATATGATGAAATGTTTATGAAACTTATTTCTTTTCAATAGGTTATGCTATGAAAAAATGTTTATAAAACCCATTTATTTTCATGGGTTTTGATATGAAAAATTTTCTATGATCTTTTGGAATACGTATGTATTATTTTCATTATGTGATTGGTGGGATATATATCTCCCTCCAATGAATTGGGTAAATATTTATATCTCATGAGATAAACAAAATTGGAATGGGGAGTTAACCCAATTTAGTAAGGGACATTTTCCAATTTGATAGTATTGATATTGAACCTTGATTACTTTGATCATTTAGGGAGTGAACTCATTCCACTATGATAGTTTTGTCTATGAGCCTTGATTATTAAGGAAATTATTTTATATGCTTATGTGTGTGCCAAAAATATGTGTATTATGCCAATTTTATGTTCTCATGGATCATGTTATTTGATTCTATTATGATTCATGTCTTATGAACTGCTAATATTTATTCCATGACTCAATCTTATAATCTATGATATGTAGGGTATAGTTTTCAAATGTTATTCTCATGTTCTCATACCCTTGTTTTAATGATATGTTGATGTCTCCTATTTTTACCCTTATTGAGCATATTATTCCACCATTTTTTACGTTTCCTTTACTATGTTATGAATAAAGGTATTATGCATGATATTTCTAAGAAGGGTGAAAGTTATGAACAACTTAGTGGGAGATGATATAGATCACTTATGAACCAATTTTTTTTATGTATTTGAGTTTCCAAAGGCACTAGAACTAAACAATTCTAGCATGTATCGTTATGTTATATAATTAATATTCATGTATTAAGATGAAATATCTATGTATGAAAATATGGGCCACTATAGTTGGTATCATAGAAAGGTTTAGTTAAACCTATGGAAACTAGGATTATAAAACTTTAATGAGAACCCTTAGGATGATCCTAAGTATAAGATAACATCCTAAAGTGTTGGTAAGGAAGATATTATATAGTTTACTTAGAAATACATCCCTTTATAGATACTAAAAGTAGATGTGGTTCTGAAACAGATGTACCTAGGGGAAATAACTCTGAAAAAAGCTTGTTGGTATTGACTCGAGCATTACCTGGTACATGACAACAATCCTTATTTCACACCTAGGTTAAGCCTAATGTGTCATAGATTGAAAAGAAGGTGTCATTATTTAGATATCCTATAAGTTATTTTTTTTATGATTATGTGGTTCCTCACTATGATTATTGTCACCTATATTATGCTTTTGGGTTTAGTCAATGGATGTAACATGAAGGAACCATATTAATTTTTAAGTTTGATGGAAAATGCAATGATTTTTCTCCTAATAAACCAAATGTTATGGGATATGGAATGAAAAATATCATTACTATTCTCACAAAACTTTCTCAATCTATAAATCATGATGAACTTCCAAAAGAGAAAAGGATAGAACAATGTTCTGTTGATCCCTTTATGAAGAAACATCAACCTTCTTTTAGTAGTTATAATGATATACTAGTTTCCAAGAAATGGATCGATACCATTGAAAATATATTTTCCATTATCTAGTGTTTAGATCATGAAAAAGGTCATTTTTTCTATCTATCATTTGGAAGGTGAAGCAGATCAATGGTGGACTCTTATCAATAATACAAGTCAACAAGATGAAATTTACTCCATGGAATGGGATGAGTTTAAGGAATTATTTTTCAATAAGTAATTTCCTATTATTATTTGAATGAAAATGGATAAGTAATTGCTTGAGTTAAAGTAGAAGGATGATAAATTTGTTGATACCTATGAGGTATATTTTACAAGAATCACAAGGTATTCTTATGGTATTATCATCCAACTTGAAAGTAAGGTTGATAAATTCTTCAGTGGATTAAAACCATGCCCCCAAATGGATTTGTCTAGAAGGTACTTTATTTGTTATAAGGAAATCATTAATCGTGATATGAAGGTAGAAATAGAGATTGAGGTTACCCATCAATCGCATGGTTCTGATAAGAAGAGAAAGATAGAATTCAAAGGAAACTCTAAAAACCATGGAGAAAATAATATGAACTTTTCTTCATACTCAAAGTGTGGAAGAAAAAATGGAAGAAATTGTATTAATGGTACTGGTAAATTTTTTATGTGTGGTAAGTAAGGTCATAAAACAATTGATTGTCGAAGTGATGGGAAGAATTTATTTAATGATGAAAATAGAGAGAAATATTCACACAATGAACCACTCACACTCTAGTGTTTCAAATGCAAGGAGTATGGTCATTATGCTAACTAGTTCCCAAATTCTAATGTTAATGACGATGATCAATGTCAACAACCTCTTAAGCCAATAGAAAAATGAAAATCTCATGCGATCACTATTTCAGATGAGGGGTGCAATAACAACATGGTGAAAGGTACACATACCATCCACTCTAGAACTACTAATATCTTATTTAACTCTGGATCTACCCACTCTTTTATATTTAAAGAATTTGATATGGGTTTTAAATTTTCACCCCAAAAAATAGATTTTTAATTAGCAGTGAAAACCCTTAATGGTACAATGATCACGTCATAAGTTTATTATTCTTATCCTATTAATGTTTATGGGAATGTGATTCCTAAAAATATTGTTATTCTCATTTTATTTGAATTTAATGTTATCTTAGGCATGAATTAGATTTCACTACATAAATTCCATATCCATTACTAAGGAAGGGGAGCCACATTTGATATTCCAAAACAACCTATGATCATCTATTAGTGTGATGATAAATATGAACTTCTGATGGAAATTAAATCCATTGTGTGGGTTTTTATTCCTTTTTAAAAGGGGTGTTTATCTCAGATGGTTAGGGATAAATTCATCATCAATGATATGACTATTATATAGAAGTTTGTTGATGTTTTTTCAAAATAGATTCATATTCTTCCACCGAAACATAAAGTTGAGTTCTCAATAGAACTCATACCTGGTGCTACACCTATTTCAAATAATCCCTATAGAATGACCCTAATTGAGTTGTAGGAATTGAAGAAGAAACTCCAAGATAAACTTTACAAGGGATTCATTCATCCAAGTGTTTCACCTTGGGGTGAACTTGTTCTATTTGTTAAAAATAAATATGGATTGATGTGACTATGCATTTATTATCAGGATATAAACAAGATCATGATTAAGAAAAAGTATCATCTACCCTATATTGATGACCCGTTTGATCAACTATGTGGATCTCAGTACTTTTCCAATATTGAACTTCATTATAGATATCATCAATTAAGGGTTAAGAAGGAGTATATTCTTGATACAACATTCAGTACAAGGTATGGAAACTATGAGTATATAGTCATTCCATTTGGTCTTACTAATTCCCCTATTATCTCCATAGATTTAATGAATAGTCTTTAGAGATTACCTTGATAATTTTTTGGTAATATTTATAGATGATATTATCATTTATTCAAATATAAAGTAAGAGCATGAAGATCACTTGATAATTGTAATAAAGACCCTAAGGAAGGAGAAACTGTATGAAATTTTTAAAAAGTGTGAATTTTGCAACAAAAGGTTCCATTTTTGTGTCATATAATCTCAATAGAGGGTATATCGGTAGATCCATCAAAGATGGAGTCTATTAAACGTTGGAACAGATTAACCACGGTGACTAAGATACATAGTTTTCTTGGTTTAGCTATATATTATTGATGATTTGTGGAGAATTTATCATGAATATATAATCCACTCATCAAGTTAACCTATAAGGGAGCCAAGTTCCTCTGAACATATGAATGTGAGAAAAAATTCAAGAAACTGAAGAGAATATTAGTTAGTGAACCTATAATTACATTACCCTATAGTGGAGAAGGGTTTTTAATCTATAGTGATTCATCTAAGAAGGTATTAAGATGTTTTCTCATGTATAATGACATAGTTATAGCTTATGACTCATGAAAATTAAAGGTTCATGAGAGAAATTACCCAACTCATGATTTGGAGTTAGCTGAGGTAATTTTTTCATTAAAGATATGGATAAAGTATCTTTACAAAGGAAGGTGTGATATATATACCATTCACAAAAGCTTATAGTATATATTCAAAAATAATGATTTAAATATGTTCGAAATAGGTTGGTTGGAGGTTATAAAATATTATAGCTACTCAGTATATTACTACCCTGGGAAAGAAAATGAGGTGGAAAATTCTTTGAGTCAGAAGGATAATACTAGCTTATCTATGATGAGGATCACACAAGATCCAATATTTATGGATTTTCAAAGGATGGATCTTGAAATATTTATGTAAGAAGAGAAATCTTATCTTTCCCAAATAAGTGTTCAACCATCTATCCATGTGAGGATAAAAGAGGCGAAGAAGGATAATATGAATCTACAAAAGAAGGTGATAAATGTTCCTGAGTTTAACATTAATCATGATTGAATGATAAGGTTCAGGAATTTTGTATGTGTTCTGTCCATAATATATTTAAATAAAGATATGTTATAGGATGATCATAGTTCTTTATTCTCTATTCATCCCGGAAATACAAAGATGTATAAATAATTGAAAGAGTGTTTCTAGTGGGATGACATGAAGAGGCATATTGTAGATTTTGTATCTCAGTGATTGATATGTCAGGAAGTTAAGTCTTAGAGGTAAAATTCAAAGAGTATGTTTCAACCATTACCTGCACCAGAATGGAAATGGGAAAACATCACCATGTATTTTGTCATTGGACACCCCAAAACATATAAAGAGCATAATGTAATATGGGTTGTAGTCAGTCACCTTACAAAGTTAGAATGATTCATAACTATTAGAGAAGATTTTTCACTAGATAATATTTATATAATATACATTATGGAAGTTTTAATGTTTCATGGAGTACAACATTCAATTGTATATGATCGGTATCTAAGGTTTACCTCGATGTTCTGGTGAAGTCTTCAAAAAGCTCTTGATATGGAGTTGATTTTCAGCATTGTGTATCATCCTTCAATATATGTTAGGTCTGAGAGAACAATTAAAACCATATATGATATTCTAATATCTCATTCTATGGATTTAAAATATGGTTGGTATAAACACCTTCCTTTAGTAAAGTCTCTACATGTTTCAAAAATACTATTTTCTCAAAAAATGTTTTTATTGAATTTTGTAAAAAAAGTAATTTTTTGCACTTTTAAAAAATTTAATTGAAAAAATAAAATTCACTTTTGAAATATACATGTCAAAATTACCTTTTATTGAATTTTTTAGAATTTTCTGAAAAGATTAATTTTTGATGAATAGTAAAAAACATACCAATTATTACTAAAAACTGCATTTTCATTTAAATCATTTAAAAAGTTCCATCTTGTTAAAAAATGTAATAAAAGTAAAATTAGTTCAATTATACATTTATTAATCCAAATTAGTTCATTTTAATCAATTTAATAACAAAATTTTATATTAAAACTTTCTATACTTATGAAGATTTTCTATTTGGAAAGTGGCTTTTTCATCACGATTGTGGGATTAATTTTAAATTATATTTTCCAATTATATGAATTAAATTTTTAAAAATGGATTATATATTTTTAATCATCATAATTAATATTATATAATATTTTCTAGTTAATTCTTGGTCAAAATGAATAGTAAAAATAGTAAAAATTAATTATCGCGATTAAGGTTAAAACGGGTTTACCAGGGAGTTAAACTAAAAATATAAGAGGTGAAATGAACTATAAACTTGTAAAATATAATTTAATTTCCATTTATAGACCTTATATAATATATGGTTTGATAATTATCCATTTTAGATCCTTTTTCATGTTAAAAATATGTGTACACTTTATTCTTTCCTAATATTCCATGTATGTCCTCTCCCCCACTTATAAAAGGTCACCCACTCTCCTCTCCTATTTACACATACAAAACCATTTGTTTCAGACAATATATTACCAAATACCTTCCTTAATTACTTACCCACATCCTAGAGTCCTTATTTTTCTTATTAAATCCTCTTAATAATTATTTTGGTACAAACCTAAAGAGGATCTCCAAAGAAGTGGTAAAATTCATAAACTTGTGTTTTTGTTTTATTTATTCTTATAAATCCTTAAAATATTCTCCAAATATGATGATATAATAAAACTTATATATACCATATAATTATATTTTATTATGTTAATATAATAACATATATCTATCTACTCTTCCATCAAATGGGAAACAAAACCGTTGATCATGTGTACGATGAACTACCACCTCACGAACCAATGTAATTAATTTTCCATATCCACCTTTCACATATGGATATAATGATGTATTTAACATATTTATATTATATTTATGAAATAATTATACTTTTTTATTTATAATATCACATATAACTTCTTAATTTCTATTTTGTGGGAATATGATAACGTCACCCGTGTGTACAACAGGCTACCACCTCACAAAGTGATGTGATTCATTATTCACTTACACTTTAAATGGAAGGTAATGAGGATATTTTTAATGAAAATATTTTATATATACTATATAAAAATTATTCTATAATTTTAATTTATTATTTTCCTTCCTTTCATTTCATCCGTCGAGAAAATGTAAACAACGTTTATGTGTACGTACGACCTGCCATCTCCATGAACGATGCAATTCATTTTCTATATCTAATTTTAATGGATTAATATAAATACATATATAATGATAATATATTATATTTATATCATGGTTAAAATTATGTATATTATGTAACCATGATCAAATTAATATTACAAAAGATACCAAATCAAAACATACATGAAAAACAAAGCAGTTATTACCCAAAACATTATTTTAACAAAGAATTATTAATAAATGGGTAATGAAAGGTCATAATTAAATAATATATGGTATTATATATATAATCATGATTCTTTAATATATTTATAAAAAACATATATGTATTATATAGGAGTTTCTAATGTGTACAAAATTCAAGACTTAAGGTAAGGGATTTGTGTCTCAATTTTTCTTCTTTGGGACATACATTATGCTGTGAACTTATCTTCTTTTAGGAAGTGTATATATAGAAAATTTGACATGTAATATCATTAATTTATTTATTCTCATGATATTTTAAGTTTAATTTAGTGGTATTATTTCACGGGGCATACGGTCCAAAAGATACAAAAGTGGTAAGGGTTTTATAATACAATATCATATTTTATTAGGATTTTTTTTATGATTATAATGATGAAATATTATGAAATTTCTCTAAATAAACTCATTAATATTATTCTACTCTAGTTATTTCACAAAAATACATGTTTTCCTTTCATTTTACTCTCTTTATGTACTCAAGAGTTCAAAATATTTTTTTTTACGAAAAATCACATTTATCTATCTCTTTGGTCTAAAATCCTTTTTCTTTCATGTATATATTTTATAAATATGTTTTAAAGAAAGGATTTAACATTCTCAAAATATTTTTTAAATTAATTTTTACCCATATATGAATTTTTACAAAATGGTTTTAAAAGGAATATTATTATCCTTTTATGAACAATACTCTTTAGAATTTTTACTGAAAATGTGAAAGAAATATTTGTTTTAATGTATACATCCTGAATGGTATTTTACACTGTCCTAAAAAATCAATGTTTTAAATATTCCTTTAAAATTTTCCAATATTTTTTTCAAATATTTTTTTCTTAAAATATTTGTGAATTTTTTAGATTTTAAATAAATTATTTCAAGGTGAAAAGGTTATTTCCCTCAAGAAATGTTTCGAGTGATCTTTCAAAATAATTTCCCATCAAATATGGCATTATTTGATGTTACTTAAGTTTTACCAGGGATAATATCCAATGATACCATACTTATTATTTCTATGGATGGTTTATAAATATGATGAAAAGATATTTATGAAACTCATTTATTTTCCAGAGGTTATGTTATAATGAAATGATGAAATGTTTATGAAACTCATTTATTTTCCATGGGTTACGATTTGATGAAATGTTTAAGAAACCCATTTATTTTCATGGGTTTTGATATTATTAATGTTTTATAATCTTATGGAACACATATGTGTGATTTTTATTATGTGATGGATGAGACCTATATCTCCATACAATTTATTGGGTAAAGATTGATATCTCATGATATAAACAAGAATAGAATAGGATGTGAACCCATTTCAGTAAGGGACTCTATCCACTATGATAATATTGGGAGTAAAACTTGAATATTATGATGGTTTAGGGAGTGAACCCATTCTACTATGATAGTTTTTGAAACGATCCTTAACTATTAAGGAAGTTATTTTCTATGCTTATGTGTATGATAAAAATACATCTCTTATGCTAATGTTATGTTCACATGAATCATGTTCTTTTATTCCATTATGATCACCATCTTATTAACTCCCAATAATTATGCCATGATTCAATTTTATGATCTATGATATGCAGGGTATGGTTTTAAAATATTATTATCATATTCTCATACCCTTATGCTCATGATATGTTAATATCTCCCTTGTTTACCCTTATTGAGCATCTACGATCACCCTTTTTTATATTTACTTTATTGGGTTATAAATAAAGGCATTATGTATGATATGTCTAATAAGGTTACTAGTTAGGAGGAACATATTGAGAGATGATATAGCTCACTTATGAACCAATTGTTTATGTATCTAAGTTTCAAAAGTCACTAGACCCAAACAATTATAGTGTGAATTGTTATGTTATGTAATGAATATTCATCTATTAAGATGTAATATATATGTATTAAAATTATAGGTCATTATATTTTATATGAAATTCATTGTTTTTAGAATTTTAATGAGTTTTAATATTAATTTTAAAATTTCTCTAATTCTTGAATTCTAACAGTTTTTACCACTTTGGTATTTGGGGGAAAAAATTAAATATTGATCTAATTGGAAAAATTCTTTTTTTAGGATTCATTTGGTCATGGGATTAATTTATCATAACTACACTAATTGTTGAAGCGACTTACATGAGGCCCAAATAAATTACCCAAGTGGGAAAATATTTTTTCAAATAAAACCAGCATACCTTCATTAATGAATACATAACTCAAGACACAAGTGTCCAAATGAGGTGATTCCAACCAGAGATAAAATATAATTCAGAGTTTCTTATCTATAATAAATAGTATAATCAAATTAATTCATTAATATGGTATATGTGTTTGTTAAATCTAAGTAATTCAAATACTATGTTTTTCTAAAGTCATTTTAGAAACATAAAAATATATTTTTCACCACATATCCAATGGATTTAAAAATTTTTCTATGAAAATTTAATAATATTTTGAAAAACATTCAATAAGGTACATTTAAAATATTATACCTCTAAAAAGGACTAAATTTATCAATATTCAAATAGATAGAAACTAGACTGCAGATTCTCCACCCCTTTTTATTATATATTTTCATCTCCACTTTCATAATGGTTGTCTAGAGAGAGCAAGGAGAAGGATGTGATGGAGAGGTTTCATAAGATAATGTGTATGAATATATGAAAGGAAGAAATGAATAAGATATTAGACACTCAAGTGATGTGAGTTTAAGTACCAAGTTTTTATGGATGACAGCAACTGAATGACACTCTTCTGAGTTTCAATATTCATCTATAATCACTTTTGAATTTCTATTGAAATTATATTTTTGAATGAAAGTATCAATTTTCATTCTTAAATAAATTTTTAATTATTATTTTTTTCATTTTTTTTCCATCTATGGAGTAAAATATTTGACTTCACTAATTAATTTTATTTGGTGAGTTCTTGTTGTTGATCATGGTGATTTTTGTTAGGTTTGGTTGGTTGGAGGTCTTCAAGTAATTGAATAACTTATATAGGAGGGACATCAATCATATTGAGGTCTTGATATGATGTCCATGAAAACTTAGGTGTTCATTTATAGGTCCTCATATGTTCATTGAGAAATTCAATTTGGAAATATTTTTAAACAAGGAATAGGGAAGTTTCTGAGAGGTCTACACTTGTCCAAAACTATTATTTCAATTCTCATTTCACTCCCTTTTTTATTTAAAGTCAAATTTATATTTTTTTAATCTAATTTTATTTCAATTTATTTTCTATTTATTTTCTATTTTATAAATTTTAAATAAAATCCCAATTTTTCATTCTTACAAAAACAAAGAGAAAAAGTGATAGTTTTGTAACTCAAATTGTGACCTTCTTAAGATACAATCCAGGGACTACTATATTTCATTTCTCTAGGTGATAAATTTTTTGTTTGGTGATTCATTAAAAAAACTCTACCATTGCCTTGAAGAAATTAATTTGGTTAAATCACAACCTTTCCTCTTTCTGATTGACTTTATAACTGTGGTTCATTTGGTGGACTCTGTCCAATGGCATAATGAAAGTAAATCTAATGGACTCAATTGGATAAACTTTTAAGAGTTCATTCGATGGACTCTGTCTGATGAAATTTCCCAGTTTCTTCTATTTAGTACAGCTAAAAAACTTCCTCTAATTGATTATATATAAATTTACATACAATGGTTATTATTGGAAACATCTATCTAATGACCTCACTTTTCATTTGTCTAAATACTTCACAAGAGTTCATCATTCATTGATCTTTATATTAATTCCCTGAATATCAATTCCCCATAAATTTTCTATCTGATAAAATATAATCATAGAACTCTATCTGATGGCTCATTAACTTCTAATTGATCATTTGGAAACTTCCTACCTTTTAGTCTTTAAATTTTCACTAGTACATCTGATATACTTTGTATAACCTTCATTCACAATTTCACCACCACTTCACTTTGTTTGGGAATAATAGTTCCACTAATTTTAACCAACTTCATCTAGAATCATGAATTCCTTAGATTAATTCATGACATTTAGTAATTTAATAACTAAAATTAATTTTATTCTTTCACCTTACCAAAAATCTCTATCTGATAAAACTATGAACATGATCGAATAAACCCCTAGTCCCAAACTCCATCTGATTACATTGATCCACTAGATTCTGACTGTTATAATCAGAATGCTGGACTCGGTCCATTCACCACATGCATCTCTATTTTTTCACCTTTTTAAGGAAATATCAATCAATGTAAATTGATTTATGTTTTAAAATAAAATACATTACTCAAGAAATCCTTTCGTTGTTCATAATAAGATTATTCTTAACATAATAAAACATCTTAGCCTCAACAATATCCCCCTTTGATTTTTTTGGAAACTAAGGAATATAAATTACTGAAACTTTATAACTTAATAAATGGATCACTTATCCAACAATTCTAAGCCTATGTGAGAAAACTCGGTGTAGGAAACAAGAATAATTGAACATCAATAACTTGTTATCTATAAAGGAGTGATTTTATAAACTTTTCTTAATAGAAATTATAACATCTTCCATTCACTCTAAAATCTATCACTAACACAAAATTTAAACTATACAAAAATAACTTCCCACATCCAATTCAATAAATTGTTATAATAGTTCACATATGCTTAAATTATATCTTACCCCTTTTAAAAACCCCCCTTGTATATATTCTCTCCCTAGATAGGTAAATCACATACCAATGGATAGATTTATATTATATATTTTCTCACCTTATGGAAACACTATACAAATACAATATAATAGAGGGGATGGATATCACATAACTTATCCTTGAAGAGAGTGAGGTTATACTTCTATGATTAACCTCAACTTATGAAATGATTCCTCTGACAATGGTTTAGTAAATATATAGATAACTTGCTTCGTTCTAGAAAAAAACTATAGATTTAATTCATTTATTTCCACATATTCTTTGATGAAGTGATATTTAATATCAATATGATTAGAATGAGAATGTTTAACTGGATTCTTAGTGATATTTACAATACTTTTATTATCAAAACCCAAGAGAAGGAGAAACTCCCCATCAAATAATAGATCTTCCAGCCATGTCTTCATCCACGTTAACTATGATGTAGCTTGAGTGGTAGCGATATAACTATCCTCTATAGTTATAAGAGTTAATTAAATTTTCTTCTTTATATTACAACTCATAAATCTTTCTCCCAATAAGAAAACTCCCTTAGATTTAGATCTTCTATTATCAACACCACCTACCCAATCTGTATCTGTGTAACCAAACAAATAAATTTTTCTTATGTGGACATGTTTTATTGAAAAATTAATTGTGCATTTAATGTATATAAGGATCCTTTTTTCATCTATAAGATGATATTACTTTAGTACAAATTGATACCTGGCACAAAGAGTGACAACATACGTTATATGAGGCCATAAATTTGTTTGATACAACAGGCTTCCAATCAAATTTCTAAACTATTTAAGATCAACCTCCTTTCCTTTCCCATCTTTTTCCAAATTTATTTCTAATAAAATGGGTGTGGAAATAAGAATTTAATCTTCCATACCTAACTTCTTTAGAAGTTCCTTATCATAATTATATTGAGATAGTAAAATATACTTCTTCTTTTGATATATTTGTAAGCCAATAAGTTTTTTCATTTAACCTAGCATAGGCATTTGAAACAACTTCTTCTTGTACTCATAAAATTTTCCCACATTTATTCCTCATTCTGTATGAATTTAATATCAACAATATAAACAATCATAATGAGGGAAAAATATTGAATTTATTTTATATAGATGTTATTATCAAATTTTCCTTTCTTGAAATTCAACTTCTTTAAGAAAGTATCAAGTTTAGAATACCAAGATCAAAAATATTGATTCAACCCAAATAATGAATTCTTTAATTTATACACATAAATTTCATCATTACCAAGAATGAATCCACATGGTTGATCAATATAAACTTGTTCATAGAGCATTACATTAAGAAAATATGACTTGATATCCATTTGGAATATCTTATATCTTCATTGTGTGGTGATATAGAGAAAGATTATTATAGTTTCAAGTATATATACTGGGAAAAATGTCTCATT
This sequence comes from Viscum album, assembly GCA_963277665.1. Classification (NCBI taxonomy): domain Eukaryota; kingdom Viridiplantae; phylum Streptophyta; class Magnoliopsida; order Santalales; family Viscaceae; genus Viscum; species Viscum album. The sequence continues at coordinate 1,835,270,482 of OY728160.1, read as the reverse complement.
AAAATAAATTCCTTTAAACTGTGAGTAGTATTTACAAACTAGTTATGCCTTATTTCTTATCACTTAACCTTTTTCATTAAACTTTTTTTTGAAAAACCCATTGTGTTCCAATCACATTCTTATTATTTGGTTTGGGTATATGTTACCATTTATCATTCTTCTCAATCTGATCCAATAATTCATTCATATAATTAATACACTCTTGATGCAAAAATATTCTTCAATATATCTTGGCTCAACCTATGAATATAAGGAAGTATGTGAAACTAACCTTGATGTTATTTTGGTTTGAACTTGTTGTACTTCTTCTCTAATGATGTTTTATACTTCTACTAATTTCCTCATCCTAGGATGAGATAAATGAGATTTCCCCTCATCACTTGAAATATACAAGTCATAATCATCATATTAATAACATCAACATCTTTACCTCTATCTAAAACTTTTTTATATTTTTCAATAATAGTAACTTAATCTTTACTTTCTATTATATCTACAAATAACTATGAAAACTTTCTATCTGAGTGTTCCAGCACTTTTACATCTATAGATTGGACAATATTTCTAGTTTCTTTATTATAGAACTTATATCCTCTACCATTAGGAGGGTATCCAAGAAACATTCCATCAATACCTATTTGTTTAAAATTTCTGAGATTTTAACCTTTGACTTTGATAACACATAGGTTTAAAAAAAACATTTAGGTATTTAAAATTTTGGGTTTCTTTATAATATATCTCATAAGGATTCATATTAGAGTTTGGCCTATATAAATAGTGATTTTGAATTTGAACATCATCTCCAATATCTTGCCTCTAAAAGTATCTAGAAGTATCATGTTCAATCAATATTGTTCATGCCATCTCAACCAAACTTCTATTTATTCTTTAAGAAAAACCATTCTATTGTGGTGTGTATGGTGCACTAAATTCATGATGAATTCCATGATTTTAAATATAATCTATAAACATATCATTTGTGCATTTTATACCATTATCAATTCGAATATTCTTAATGGAATATCCAAATTCCTTTTTTGCACTTCCCCTAAAGCTCTTAAACATTTTGAGAGCCTCTGATTTATATTTCAAAAACATAATACATGTAATATGATTAAAATAATCAATAAATGAAAAAATTACTAATCTTTTTTTATCAATTAATTTATTATGGGCCCACATATGTTAGAATTTATAGGCTCTAAGGAACATGTTGAATGTATATCAACTTTCTTATATACTAAGTTTGTAATCATCAATTTTTGGCATATGGAATAACACCAATCTCTTATTGTTGTCATGATAGGAATATCATGAATATTTTCTCTCCTTTTCAACTTTCTCATATTCCTCTAGCACATATTATGACACCTTGAGACTTTATCATATATTTCCTTTTAAATATATTCAAACTCTTCGATAACTTGTGATACACACAACCCCAAGCCATAATTATAGTAATTGAACATTATATTTTAATAAAACTATAATAAAATTAATATTTTAATATTTAATGACACAAAAATACTAATTTTATAGGATGAATTTCAATTTTGAACTTACTTGGTCAAAATAACCCTAGAATTATTTTTTAATTTTTTCTATTAAAAATAAGATTTTATGAATAATAAAAAAATATAGTATTTAACTATTAATAAATTTATTTATAATAATGTACTATATTATTTTTAATTAAAATTTTATTAACTATTAATTTAATATAAATAAATATAAGTACATTTTGGAGCTAAAAAATATTTTTTTTTCATAAAATTGTTTATTTTCTAGGAAATTGTTTTTGTTTTAAAAGGCATAATGTCAATCCATTTTAATTAATTAAAATAATATTTAATAATGATTTATTTATATTAAATTTATAGATTATATATATAATTATATTAATTTAAATTTATATAATTATGATCACTATACATATAGTTAATATAAGATCATCTTATGCTTGAAAATACATGTCTTGAAAACCCATTTTTTTTAAACGAATTTCTAGTTTATTTTAAATTAAATTTTTATAATTTTATGAGTTTAATTTAATAAAATGGATTTAATATTTGGAATAATAATAATTAATATTATTTAATAAGGTAAACTTAATTTTTTTCCATAATGATTCAAAAAGACATTAGAAATTAATTATGTCGGTTAAGGTTAAAAAAAGGTTTTACGCATTACATGCGTTTGTGTTAAAATTAATTTTCCACACATATAGAATTTTATTTGATAAATTATATTTAATATTTAAATTTTTTTGGTCTAAATTATATAATTAGTATAATTTTATTTTAGACGTAAAGGATTAATTACCTAGGTTAAAAACTAGTTACCATAGTGAAAAATAAAATGGTAAAAGTAACCTTAGAGGATAAGGGAATAAAATGTTTAAAAAATATTTATTTTTATGTTTTGAAGGTTTGGATCAACCATAACTTACCTAAAACACATTATTTTCCAATTTTTGAGTCACTTGGGGTGAGCGTGACTTCCTATTATTGAATAGTTTTGGGTATTTACAAAAATATCAATCCTCAATTATAAAAGGGAACTTACTCCCCTCATTTTTTAATACCTATAAATCCATTTTTCTCAACAAAAACCTAAAAAATATCTTTAAAAAATAATTATATTCATTTTAGAGCTATTTTATTCCCAAAATACCAACCCTAAGGTCTTTAAGAGGAGATCCAAAGGAGGTTTTTACAAGAAATAGTGATCATTATAACAAAACTCTTTCTTTTCCTTTATTCTTTCACAACCTTAAATTATGTATTAAATATTTCAATGTAAAAATATTATTATATACTATATAATAATATTTTATTATGTTTATTTCAAAAAAATTATCCATCTCATCTTCCATAAAATGGGAAATGAAATCATCGATCGTGTGTACGGTAGACTACCGCCTCACAAACCGATGTGACTCGTTTTCCATCAATACCTCTCATGGTTGGATATAATGATGGATTTAATGTATATATATAATATTTACAATATAATTATAATTATTTAATTATAATATCATATATAAATTTTTAATTTCCATTCCTTTTAAAATACAATAATGTCGCTCGTCTGTACAACGGACTACCGCCTCACGAAGTAGTGTGATTCGTTTTTTAATTTTGCTTTATATGGAAGGTCATAAGGATAAATTTAATAAATATATGTGATATATATGATGTGATATTTATTATGTAAAATTAATATATCACCAACTTCCTTACCCTTTCACCTATTAATGGAATGATATCATTGCTTATGCGTACGTACAACCCACCTTCTCAACGAAGCGATGCGATTAATTTTCTATGTATAACCATAAATAATAATTAAAAAAATGTATATAATGAGTAAATATTATATTTATAACATTAATATAATTATTTATATGATTTATCTATATCTTATGTACAAGAACCAAAACTTTCATAACAAAACATGCATGAGAAAACAAGACAAATAACACCCAAAACAATGAAAATAATGATATATTATTAACAAAGGGGTGGTAAAATGTTATAAGAGGATCATATATGATATTATGAATATTAATATGGTTATTTTATAAATTAATAACATTATTAATACCATTATAAATGAGTTTAAATCATATTAAACCAAAGGTAAGCATGAGGTAATGGATTTTGTCTCAATTTCCTTTTATTTAGGCATATTGTAATGTTATGCAATTAATTTATTTTATATGGTTCATATACTACTAATTTTACATTTAATATAATTATTAATTAATAATTCATGGTATTTTAAGGTTTTAATTTTAATTATTTTATCCAAGGGTATTTTTCTTGAAAATTACCAAGTGGTAAAGAATTTCATAACTCAAATTCTTTTCATTGGGTTATATTACTTATACATTAACTATGATACTCTAAGATGATGTGTGTGACATGTTTTGATTATATTATGTTATATTTATAGTCATTTTTATATGGATTTATATTTGATATGCATAATCTATTTGTTTATTAATTCCCACTTCAATGTTATGATCATTGTAAGGGATTTCATCTCAGTTTCCATTCCATTGATAAATATTTGTTAATATGAAACTATTCACTTTTATGTAATGTATATGATACACATTTTATTTATTTAACATTAATACCTATTTATTAATTATGATTAATGTTTCATATCAAATTTATTCTTTAATTGATTACAATTTAAAAGTTACCAAAGAGGTAAAAATTAGTGTAAAATCTCACTTTATTTTGTGATTGTTAACTTTACCTTAAAAAAATAACTATCTTATGATAATTTTTAATTGGAAATTAAATTTATATTAAATATAAATATTCTCTATATCATGGAAATAATTAATTCCAAAACTAAATACCATTTTTACATATGGTTTTTAATTTGAAATTTATTTGATTAACTGGGGAAATATTGTAAAATCTGTATTATTTACTCAATACAAATATTTTTTTATAAGGAATATTATTTATAAATTAAATAAATCATTTGATTAATGAGGAATGTTTTGTAAATGTAGTGGTGGGTGGTTCTTGAAATTATATATCCCCTCTATGCTTCTATAAGTCTCATGAGACAAATCAGTTGGCCAAATTAAGTGGGTTTTTACCCATAGTTTTAAATTGTCTTGTGAAATGTCTTGAAAGTAGAGGTATCATGATTCTTAATATCATGAAATCCAATAATTAAAAATATACTTTATTTATAATTCAATTATTATTATTATCCATGAGATTTTAGAATTGATATTATCTTTAGAAGCGTTTCATTCTCATTTTATTGATTAAATGGAATGCATGTTCAATTATTTACCTTTATATATTGATTAGGACTTATTTATTCACAATATATTCTATTGTAAATAACCCTAACTAAACATTTAATCTCATACTTATTTTGTTTCCTTTTCCCAGGATATGAAGATGAATTCTTGAAATGATTTCAAGGATTCCAAATGTTTTCCATTACTATGATTTGTATTTTATTTCCTTATATAAAATGGGTATCATGTATGTATCTATTTATAAAAAACTATTAAAATGATTATTACTTCAGGATTTTACCACTTGTATCTATTCTAATGTAATAAATTAGACATCAACTTTAGGTTAATAGAGTTGGGGTTGTTACATTTGGTATTAGAGGCAGATTTAATAGAAACCTTGGAAACTAGATTAAGGGAAACATAGATTAGGGAACATAACTCTATGATAAAAATTGAGGATATGTATATAAGATAATCCTAAAGTTTTGGTGAGGAATAAATTATATATATTTTCCTAGAAATACATCCCTGTTGGGATACTACAAGTGGATGTGGTTCTGGAACAACTATACCTAGGGGTAATAAATCCAAAAAGGGTGAAATTGTTCACGACCTGGTCATCACCTAGTGCACGAAAATAGGCCTTACTGAATACCTAGTTTGATACTCCTAGAGGATATACTTATGATAATTCAAATTTTCTTTACAAACCATTAAAAAGTATTTTAAAATAATGATATCTCCAAAGAAACCAAGTTTATGATTATGATATTAACAATGCATAAATTTTTAATTTATTTTAAGTGTTACACCATATTTAGAATTATACATTATGATTTAAAATTCATAATTTTATGAGTTAATCTATTATATGTCACTATTTAAAAATGTAACCTGGAATAAATAATGGTATCAATACTCATGGCCAATATAGAAATTTCCCTACTAAGTAAGCCAATACAACTTGTATTATAACTAAGAAGATCATGACAATATAAGGGAAGATTAATTAGGTTGTGATAAATAACCTTTCCCATATATAGAGAACTATTGTTCCATAGTGTGATTATCCTATGTTGGATTGTTTTATGTGGTATAATCCCCCATCATTTAGTGTTACTACTAATATTTTGGTAGCTGATAAATGGATTAATTCCTTTGAGAAAATATTTTTGGCATTGGGATGAAATTAAGAGGAAAAGGTTGTAATTGCAGTATATTTTCTCAAGGGGGATATTGATAAATTGTGGTTATTGATCCAGAATACTAGGGAGTAAGATGAAATATAACACATGTAATAGAAATATTTTAAAGAAACATTCTTTGAATAATATTTCTCTCATGAGAAATGAACTAAAATTAAGAGAAAGTTTCTCAACTTAAATCAGAATAAAGAAGAAAGTGTTGTTTTGTATGAGGATAACTTTACAAGGATATCCAGGTATGATACAAATTATATATGAAATATGTAGGGAAATATTAACAATTTCTTTGAAGGGCTTAATCCAAGTATTTGAAGGGTGCTGGTCTCTCAATTTTTTTATCATATGATTAAATAGTTTTATATTCCATAAAAATAGAGAAGGAATTATCTAGATCCTATATATTCAAGGTAAATCAAGAAAATAAGAGGTTAAATGAGCACTAATAAAAAGGGAGTTCATCAAATAATAATAATATAATAAAGAAATTTATATCTTGTGAGAACTGTGGAAAGAATCATCTTAGGAAATGATTGAAGGGAATGAGAGTTTGTTATAAGTGAAGAGATAAGGGTTATCAGGCTAAAGAATGAAAAGGGAAGAAATAAAAAACTACTATATAGTTCTTAAACTACAAATAAATTGGGAATTATTCAAACCAATGTATCAATAATCAAGGTAAATTATTGAAGAAAAGTCTAAGGGAAGAAGGCCAATCTTATCCAATCACTACAGTTGAGGTGGAAGTACCCAATGATGTGGTGGTAGGTAAATTAATCATAGCCTAAAATTTATCTAATGCTCTATTTGATTCTAGATCCTATCACTCTTTTATATCTTCCATGTTTTCCAAGAAAATTAGATATTTACCTATCACCTTGAAAATGGTGTTGTTAGTCAAAACTCCTAGTGAAAGTATCAAGGTAGTAAGGATGTGTCGGGTGGTCCCCATTATGAAACATAAACATGATTTATTTATAGAATTTATTATCATACCTATGGTTGACTTCAATAAAATTCCTAGTATGTACTAGGTTTCAAAATATGATGAAAAAATTTCTTGCATAGAAAAGGAAGTTACAATTCACGATGAATATGCCGAATTCATTATATTTAGAGTGGATACTTCATTATCTAATTTATGTATATATTCACCCATAGTAGATACTCTAAATTAGATACTTGGGGAAGTATAGAAAATAAAATATGTGGATATAAAAGGTAATATTCAAATTGAGGATGTACCTATTATACATAAATACATTGATATATTTTCGAGAAATTACTTAGACATCCACTAGGGTGAGAGGTTGAGTTTTCCATTTATTTAATCCCTAATGAAAGACCAATATCAAATAATCCATATAGGATGGACACAGTGAAATTAGTGGAGTTGAGAAAACAACTAGAGGATTTGTGTGATAAGGGATTTATTCACCCTAGTGTTTCACCTTGGGGAGACCCTTTTCACTTTGTTAAAAAGAAATATGGATCCATGAGGCTGTGCATTTATTATAGGTACATCAATGTTATTACAATAAATAAAAAGTATCATATTACTTGTATTGATTAATTCTTTTATCAACTTCATGGAGCTCAATATTTTTCAAAAATTGACCTTCGTTCTAGGTATCATCCACTGAGAGTAAATAAGGAATGCATTCTGAAGGTAGAATTCCAAACCAAGTATGGACATTATGAGTTTATAGTAATTCCATTTATATTAACTAATGAACCCTCTATTTTTATAATCCAAATGAATAAATTATTCAAGTAATATCTTGATGATTTTTATGTGGTATTCATTAATTATATATTGGTGTATTCTAAAAGATATTAGGACTATAAGAATCACTTTCAGATCATTCTTGAGATTCTTAGAAGAAAAGAGTTATATGAAAAATTTAATAAGTGTGATTTTTGGCTTCAATAAGTTTAATTTCTTGTCTATATTTTCTACAATGATGTATCTTAATTGATCCTAAAAAGAAAAGTCATTCAAATAATTTCTTACACTAATGAACATATTTGAGGTATGTAGTTTCACTAGTTTGTCTAGTTACTATCGGTGATTCATCCAAAAAATTTCCCGATTGGATAACCCATTATCCAAGATTACTCATAAAAGGGTTAAGTTTATATGGAAAAGGGAATGTGAATAATGTTTTGAATAATTGAATAGGAGATTGGTTACCACTCTAATTTTGACTATACCATTAGGAAATGATGAGTTTGTGATATATAGTGATGCATCGAAGAAGGGTATTGGTTTTGTCCTTATGAAAAATGATAAATTTATTGAATATGCACCAAGGTAGTTGAATAATCACGAATAAAACCATCTAACCCATGATATTGAGTTGGCATCTATAATATTTTCTTTGAAGATATGAAGACATTATCTCTATGGTGAAATATATGAAATATACACAGACCATAAGTGCCTAAAATTCATCTTTTTATGGAAATAGCTCAACATAAGGCAAAGGAAATGGCTTGAGCTACTCAAGGATTATGATTTCACAATACACTACCACTTGAGGGAGGAATATAAGGTCGTTGATGCATTGAGCAGGAAGGATCATGGTGTTCTAACCTAAATGAGGATTTAGAGGGATCCTATGTTCATCAATCTAGTAAATATAGATTTGTGAATTGTTATGGAGGGAGAGACATCACTAATTTTTCAATTTTTTTTGAAACCATATTATTATAAAAGTTAAAAATTTCTGAATCTAGTGATAATAATTTTCAGAAGAAAATTAAAGATATATATGATGGGAAGTTATAAGACTTCATTTGTGAAGATGGAATTCTGAAATTTGGAAAGAGATTATGTGTTCTATCTATACCTGAGCTGCAGAGGGAATTGTTGGATGAATCTTATAGTTTGAATTTATCTATACACCCTAGTAGCACCAAAATGTATAGTTATTTGAGGGAAAAATTTTGGTGGGATAACATGAAGTGGGAAATTGATGATCATGTATCAAGATGATTGGTTTTCCAAAAGGTCAAGGTTGGGAGATAACATCCTAGAGGAGTCATGCAACCTTTTCTTATTCCTATGTGTATATGGGATAAAATTTCTATGGAATTTTTCACATGAATACCAATTAATATTAAAAATAATGATGCATTATGATTTATTTCCGATCACCTAACCAAATATTCACATTTCCTTATTATAAGAGAAGATTTACCTCTTAATCACCTCACAAGGCTCTTTTTAAATAAAGTTGTAATAATTTATGGTACACCTATTTCAATTGTTTTTTATCATGGTCCCCACTTTACATCAAAATTATGGAAGAGTCTTCATAAAGATCTTGATATTGAGATTCATTTGAGCACTGCCTACTATCATCAAATTGATGGACAGTCCAAAAGGACTATTCAAACATTGGAAGACATGTTGAGCTCATGCTCACTAGACTTTTGAGGAATTTGGAATCAGTATTTAACATTGGTAGAGTTTTCCTATAATAATAGTTTCCATTAAAGTATTCAAATAGTGCCATATGAAGAATTATATAGCAAGAGATTTCATACTCCAACTTATTAAGATGAATTTGGTGAAATGAAACTTATAGTCCCATAACTTGTTGAATAGACAACAACCAAGGTAAAGACTATTATGTATCACATTAAAGTATCTCAATATAGGTAAAAGAGTTATAATGAAAATCAGAGGAAGGATTTGGAATTACAAGTCAAAGATAATGTTTTCTTGAAATTAGCTCCATGTAATGGTGTTATAAGGATTAGTAATAAGGGAAAGATGATCCCCATGTATATTGGACACTTTTAAATTTTGGAAAGAATTAGAGCTGTGGATTACGGTTGGTAATGCCGTTAAGCCTCTCTAAAGTACATAATGTGTTCCATGTATCATTATCAAGGATATAAAATATAGAACCAATGAATTTTCTAACCTCTAATGAAATATAAATGGAACCTGATCTATCTTACTATGAAGGGTCTATCTAGATTCTTGATACTAGAGATCAAGTATTGAGGAATCAGATGACTCAACTAGTAAAGATACTTTATAGAAATAATAGAATGGAGGAAGAAACGTAGGAATCAAAGGAGGTTATAAATAATAAAAACCCTTATTTTTTTATAAATTAATATACATGAAATATAAAGGATGAAATTTTTTCAAAAGGGAATAATATAACACTACGAGACTTTATAGTATATTTCTATTTAAATAAATTCAAGCTCTTCGATATCCTGCGATACACATAACCTTGAGCCTCAATCATAGCAAGTGAACATTATATTTTAATAAAACTATAATAAAATAAACATTTTAATATTTAATGGCATAAAAATTCTAATTTTCTATGATTAATATAAATCTTTAACTTAATTAGTCCAAATAACCCTAGAATGAATTTTTGAAATTTTCCCTTATAAACAATATTTTATGAATAATTGAAGATATAATATTTAAATATTCATAATTTTATTTATAATAATTTATTATAATATGTGTAATGAAAAATTTATTAACTATTAATTTAATAAAAACAATGATAAGAACATTTGGAGGTAAACATAAATATTTTTCAGAAAACAGTTTATTTTCTAGGAAAATGGTTTTGTTTTAAAAGGCATAATGTCTATCCATTATAATTAATTAAAATAATATTTAATGATGAATTATTTATATTAAATTTATATATTAAATATCTAACTATATTTATTTAAATACATCTAGCGATGATTGCTATCCATATAGTTATAAGATTATCTTATGCTTGAAAAATGCATTTCTTGAAAACTCATTTTTTGAAAAGAATTATGGGTTTATTTTAAATTAGATTTTGATAATTATATGAGCTGAATTTAATAAAATGGATTAAAAATTTGGGATAATAATAATTAATATTATGTAATAATTTCAACTTAATTTTTTTCCATGATGATTATATAAAAGACATTAAAATTTAATTATGTCGGGTAAGGTTAAAATGAGGTTTTGTGCGTTACATGCGCTTGTGTTAAAATTAATTTTACACACATATAGAATTTTTATTTTATGAATTGGATTTAATATTTTGAATCATTTTTTTTAAATTATCTAATAATTATAATTTTATTTTATACTTAAATTATTAACTACCTAGGTTAGAAACTAGTTATCGCGGTGAAAACTAAATTGGTAAAAGTAAGTAAACTTAGAGTATAAGGGAAGAAAATGTTTAAAATATGTTTATTTTTATGTTTTGGAGGCTTTTATTGACCATAAATTTCATAAAATCCATTATATATCAATTTTTTAGGAACTTGGGGTGACAGTGACTCCCCATTATTGAATAGTTTTGGGTATTTACAAAAATGTCATTCTTTCTCAATTATAAAAGGGAACTCACTTGCCCTACTTATTCACACTTATAAATCCATTTTACTTGAAAAAACCCTAAAAAATATCTCCCCAACATACTTATACACATTTTATATCTTCTTTTATTCCTATAATACCAACCCTAGGGTCCTTAAGAGGAGATCTAAATGAGGTTTCACTAATAAAAGATAATTGTTTTAACAATTCTCTTTATTTTTCTTTATTATTTTATAACTTTGAATTATGTATTAACAATTAAAATTCAATAACACCAACATATCCAATATAATTATATGTTATTATATTGACCTCATAATATTTATTCACCTTCTCTTCCATAACATGGGAAATGAAATCATCGATCGTGTGTACATTGGATTACCGCCTTGCTAACCGATGTGACTCGTTTTCCATAAGCACCACTCAAGGTTGGATATAATGATGGATTTAATATATATATATAATTTATAAAATATTTATACTTATATAATTATAATATCATGTAAAAATTATTACTTTCCATTCCTTTTAAAATATTATAACGTAGCTCATGTGTACGGAGGACTACTGCCTTGCGAAGCGATATGATTTGTTTTTCAGTTACGCATTGCATGGAAGGTAATAAAGATAAATTTAAAAAATATATGTGATATATATTACATGATAATTAATCTTTAAAATTTATATATCACCCACTTTCTTTCCCTTTCACCCATTAAGGTGATTATATCGTCGCTCACGCGTACGTACGACCTACCATCTCCACGAAATGATACAATCCATTTTCCATGTCAAACCTTCAATAATGATTATAAAAATGCATATAATAAGTAAATATGATATTTATAACATTAATATAATTATTTATATGATGTTTATATATCCTATGTACAATAATATGAACTTTGATAACATAACATGCATGAGAAAACAAGGCAACTAACACCAGAAACAATGAAAATAATGAAATATTATTAACAAACGAGTGGTAAAATGTTATAATAGGATCATATATGATTTTATAAATATGAATTTGGTTATATTATAAATTAATAACATTCTTAAAACCATTATACATGAGGTTAAATCACGTTCAACCAAAGGTAATCATGAGGTAATAAATTTTGTCTCAATTTCCTTTTATTAAGGCATATTGTAATGTTATGCACATAATTTATTTTATACGGTGTATATACTACCCCTATGAAATGTAATATCATGATTAATTCAAAATTCATGGTATTTTAATATTTTAATTTTAATTATTTCATCTAAGGGATTTTTTCTAAAAAATTACCAAGTAGTAAATAATTTCATAACTTAATTTCTTTTTATTGAGTTATATTACTTCTTCATTACCTTTGATATTATAAAATTATTTTTGTGACATATTTTGATTGTATTATGATATATTTACAATTTTTATTTGATACACATAATAAATTAATTGATTAATTCTTACATCAATGTTATGATCATTGTAAGGGATTTCATTTCAATTTCCATTTCATTGAGAAATATTTGTTAATATGAACCTATTAACTTTTATGTGATGTATATACTTCCCATTTGATGTATTTAACATTAATAAATATTTATTAATGATTATTAATGTTTCATTTTAAGTTTATTATTCAATGGGTTACAATTTTAAAGTTACTAATGAGGTAAAAATTATTGTACAACCTCACTTTATTTTGTGATTGTTAACTTTATATTGATACAATCACTTTCTTGTGACAATTTTTTATTGTAAATTAAAGTTATATTAAATATAAATATTCTTTGTATCATGGATATGATTATTTATTAAACCACATACCATTTTTACAAATGGTGTTTAATTTTAAAGTTAATTGATTGACTGGGGAAATATTATCAAATCTGTATTCTTTATTATATATGAATATTTGTGGATAAGCCATATTATTTATAAATTAAATAGATCATTTAATATATTAAGAATTATTTGGACATGCAGTATTGGGTTGGTCCTAGAATTATATATCCCCTTGATGCATCAATAGGTCTCGTGAGACAAATCCGTTAAAAAAATTAAGTTGGTTTTTACCTAAAGTTTTAAACTGTCCTGTGAAAGGTATTAACAGTATAGGTATCATGATTCTTGAGTTAATGAAATCAAATAATTAAGAATTTACTTTAGTTAGAATTTAGTTATTATTATTATCTATGAGATTTTCACATTGATATTATCTTTGGATGCATTTCATTCTTAGATTATTGATTAAATGGCATGTGTGTTCAGTTATTTACCTTGACATATTGATTATGTATTATTGTTACATGATAGATTCCACTGTATTTAATCTTTACTGATCATTTTAGATCACCCCTTTTTTTCATTTCCCCAATATATAAATAATAATTCTTTGAATGAGTTCAAAGATGCAAAAAAAATTCCATTACTATGATTTTTTATTTTATTTACATGTGTAAAATAGGTATCATGAATGTATTTGGATCTACAAAACTGATAAAATGATTAGTACTTTAGGATTTTACCCCTTGTATCTTTGACAATGTAAAATAGTAGACATCATATCCATGTTAATGGAGTTGGGGTTGTTACACATATATCCCAAACTCTTATATCATAGCTAATTTTATTCCATCATGCTTAGATAACATGATCTCTATACATCTCCAACTTGAAAAAAGTTTCCATTGGATTGTTTTACTATTCTTATAACTTTACCATATTTAATAAATTTAATAGAAAAACCATTTATTATAAAAAAAACTTCATTTCCTTCATCACAGAGTTATAAAACACTTAATAAGTTGTGTTTTATTTCATTAACAAATAAGGATTTTATGGATTTTAACTTTTCTTTTCCAATGATAGTAGATTGAACTCCATTGATTATGAGGGAAACAAAATTTCCAAAATTCACTATCCCTTTTTTTAAATCTATCCAATTATTTAAAAAAACTTCAAATCTATTATCATATGTAAATAGAAACCACTATCCAATATCCAAGGCCATTCTTATTCTGTAACTTTGAGAGTTGTTTCAATAACTAAGGTATTCTCCTTGTTTTTTTCCTTTATATGCGGATTTGGATAATTTTCATATAAAATTTGTTGTTTTGGTAATATAAAAATACATCCTTTATAAATATGTCCAATTTGAACACATCTTTCACAAAAAAAATTCCATAGGTTGAAATATTTTCTCAGTTTTCAAACTATATTTTTCATATTTCCTTCTTTGAGTGAGTTGAATCCCCCTCAAACTCTACCTCCAGTTCTTCCTTGGTTAATTTTAGTGTTGATGATTGAACCAACATGTTTTCTTTATATTCCCAAGTCCCCATAAAAACTATTAGTAACTAAATAAATCATTTTTTTCTCTATAACTTACATGTTTTCTAAAACTATGTATATATTTTCCATCATCATTATTACCATACACCTTGGAACTTTATTGAGCACCAAAGTGTTGGTATCCTCCCAACATCTTATTATTCAACTTATATTTCTTCTCAACCTTAAAAAAATCTACAATAGTATAATCTTTTGGTTCAAAATTTGAAACATTATAAATTTCATAATTTTCAACTCTTCTTATTTTGGCTATATACGTGGTCTTCTTCACTTTATTTTTCTTTTGAACATCTTTAACCTTGTTGTTAACATATGAGGATGAATATTTTGGATCCTTTTTAGGTTCAAATTTTTTAAAACTTTCACCAACTTCTAAGATCCAGTTTTATAATTTTTTTATTCCTAACTCAACTTCAATATTTTTTTTGAATAAGATCAAATTATTTCTGCTTCACCTTTATCTTTTCTTAAATATTACTATTGATATTTTTCTCTTCAGTAAGTAACTTCTTCAGATCATTAATATATTTTAGTAACTTGGTTTTTTCTTCAAGAAATGATTATTTATTTTTTATTGAAAGAACTTATTTCTTCAACTTCTTATTCTCCTTTTCAAGCCTAATAATCCATGAGAGACATTATCTAAACTCTCTTTTAAGAATAAAATCCATTTGAGTCTTATATTATTATTTTTCAGAGTTTCTTCTTTCATTATTGGTGAGCTTCTCATCATTTACTTTTTTAATAGGTAATTTTTCAATAGAATTATCTCTAGATTTTTTAGTTTCCACTTCATTATCACCATCATACTTATACTCATTTTTTTATCTTTTTATATTTAGAGAACTTATTTTCATTTAAATTTGTATGGAACTTTTATTTTTATTCCTTATTTATCAGATATGTTCTTGACTTTACATATTATCCCTCACTATATTCACATTATTTTAATCTTGGATAATTTGAAGCCAAGTGTCCAATGGATCTGCAACCAAAGCACTTCAATGGTGATTCTCCTTTGTAATTCTTTGTTCCCATTTTCACCTTTCTAGAAAATAAAGACATCAATTCATAAATTTTTTTACTAACCACATATTTAGTGCTATATTAACCAACTTATTACTTGGTAACTTTCTTATACTTTCATTTCCTTAAAGCATTGAAAGAGATTTCTCAATCAACCTTCTCATTGTTCTTGACTACATTTTTTCTTATCATTTCATAATTGATGACAATGTTATGAAAATAATCTAGAGATAGAGTTTTAGGATATCTATTATCTAAAGATAATACCATAGTATTAAATTTATCTAGAATAATTCTTATAACATTTTCAATAATAACTGAATCTTCCAACTTGTCACTAAAATATCTTATGGTGCTTACAATGTCATTAAATCCTGTAAAGAAGCCACCAACAACTTCATCATCAATAATTTTAATATCTTCTATTTTGTGTATGATTTAAGCAAAAATAATCACATTGGATAGATAATGGTAATACTAAAAGTCCTATTAGTTTTTTCTTTTTTTTATCTTCTCGTATAAAATATTAAATCTATGTGAGCTTATATGTCCTATTTTTAGGGTGTAAGTCTATTTTTTATATTTCTTCCATTCTATCATGAATTAGAAGCTGATATCGGATAAGGGGTATACTTCCAATATAAGGTATGTGTTCTAGCTCTTTTCCCTAAAAGTTTGTATGTCTATATCATGTGTTGTCATACCACATGCTGGACTTTCCATGAGACACATCTAAAATGTGGGTTTCTTTTAATTAAATTGTTGAACCTTTATGAGATACTCCCATAGAACCCTAAAATTTTCAGATGTAGTCTACCTCGACTAGTACCACCCCTTTGGGTGTGTTTATTATATTCCCTTATCACCCATATAAATTACCATGAGACCAAACCACCTCCTAAGTGGGTTTGGATTGTCTCTTATGATTTAAGTGAGTATTTGAATTAATTAAAATGTTAAATGAATTGAATAAAACTTGAATGAAAAGGATATGTAATATGACCTTGATGAACTTTGAATTACTCCCATGATGAAATGGTATTGAATGAAAGGTGAATAGCATGACCATGCCACCTAGCCCTATTTTAATTATGAAGTGTTATCATGAATATCTTTATGATTATGGACACTAGAGTAATTATTTATATCATGCATGACTATGGTCATAGACCTTGAATTACCTTAAAGGGGTGGAATTACCTAAGTGATACTTGGACTCCCAATTTGGTTTTCCTTGGATATGATCATGGGATTCCAACTAATTCATTGATGTGTCTTCCCAGTGAAATAACTCACTTGACTTCTATCATTGTCTTATGATTGTGAATGCCCTGACTTAGCACTGAGGGTTCACCTATATTATTGGAAATTAAATCAAATGTCATTGATAATTCTCCTTAGATTCATCTTGATGTTATAGATCACCATGGTTATTACCTTGGTCTCCTTTTAAGTATAACACTGAGGCTACCTAGGACATTCTCCTAGGGCTTGGGTAGAAATTTTCCCCTTAGGTTGAATTGCCAAGGGTACACCCCTATGGATTTCACCCAACTTATAAAACTTAAATACCATTAAATTATAGAACATTACATGATGATCACTATACATGGATGATTTAGTGGTATACCTTGTTTCCAAGTTTATAAATATAAATTTAAAATGTAAAATGCCCAAATACATTTCTGGCTTAGGTTGACGCAGATAGTATCATGTTAGAGTTGTGTACTAAGACAAACTATTTGTACTTTGATCACATATATATTCGATGTATTGAATATTAATAAAACTTATTATTACATATTGTTCATTATTCTACATGACTCCAATGTAATGGTGTCCTGGAGTATATGTTGCATTGATAAGGTCATAGTAGTTCTCTACTATGATGAAAACCTTGAAGTGCTATAACGATATTATTAAATATAGTATTTTGGTTAGATAAAGTACTATGATAGGACACATAGTATATAAAGTGTTAGGTGTGAGTATTGGTAAGAATACGAGGATTCTTCTCATGAAATTCTCACTTTGTAATCTACGAGATGGGAGATTATGATAATAGACCCGCCAGTAGGAATTATGTATGTTTTGGGATCATCAAATATTCCCATCTATGAGCATGTTTAATGGTCCTTAGACTTTAATATTATCATTAATGTATTCCATGACTCATGCACTTATATTTTTTGATAAAAACCATGACACCGCATGTTTGCGGTGAGGTAGGGCATGTTGGGTGCATCAAGATTGACATGTCATTAATGGATAAGTTAAGGAAGGATTTATCCTTTCTATCTTTATGGAAGTTGATATCTCACTCCTTTTATTGGAATATAACATTCACATTAAATTCCATGGTCCTAGTGAAACGATGCATTTATTTCTGATAGTTAAAGAAAGATGTATCAAGAATATAGGTTGGTGAAACAGATTTGCAACCTTCTTAATGAGATATTGAGACAAAGGGATTTTATTATATAATGAGAGTTTTTATATGATTTTCATCATTGGGAAATTAATTTATTTATCTTGGGTGCCTTTTCCCATTACTATATAGTAATACTAGAATTTAGGCAAGCCCACCTAATTACAACGAGAAAGAATCCCAGAGGTTCACACACTAAGTGTTTTTTATGATCTCAATTAAATTATATTTCAATTTAATAAATTGAATAAATATTATTCTCAAAACCAAAGGATGATTTTATTCATGTTTTATCGATCACAAATGTTTATTGATAAAAGAAATATTTAAATTAAATATTTATTATAGATTCCAATAAATGCTAGAGGAGTTTGAACAGACCAAGACTGAGTTCGGTGACAAATATTAATTAAAAAGATGGTTAAATAATATTTGTTATTGCAAAAGTTGGGGTGTGCCACAAAATAATAATAATATTATTATTATGTATCATGGGGTGTGATAAGTATTATTATATTATATAAGGGTAGGCATACAATTAAATAATTATTTAAACCTAAAACCTAGCTCTATAAATAAACCATTATGATTATTGTGTATTGCATCAAAAAATCAAAACATGATAATCATTTTTAACAATACAACTTTCTCTTAAATTATTCTTCATCTGTTCCTCTCATGAATGAGAAACACAAGAGATATCCCTTCAAGATATAAGGATGAGTTATCAAAACAAATAATTTATGACAACCGACTCTCCACGCTAGCACTTGGAGATCGATTGGAATTGCTTAGGGATCAAAGGAGCATGTGTGAATCACCACTGAAGGGATTCTATCCTTGGATCCTTACAACACAATGAAGGAAATCTGAAAGGGTCTTTTTGAATGATTTAAATCCACATGAAAGAAATAATTATCATATCAGTTATTTGTTTCTTATCATATTAAATAAATTAATTATAAATTTGGCATATAAGATCCTCACTCAGGGTTTTAGGAAACTCAATATTAAAATAAATTTTAATTTATCACTTTTCTCCACATGATTATATTGTGACTAGAACCTTTATATCAGATAGGTGTTTCATGGGAAACCCAGACCAATATGGTTTATTTATTTATCACCTTTATTTATTATACTTTCACAATGTTCATTGTATATTCAATGATTGGATAGTTCTAGACACCATTGGTGGTGGCCTATTTATTTTTACTCACACCATGTTCAGGCCATCGATTAGTACCCAAAAAATCTTCATGGATGTTGGTAGGGACAAAGGGAAGTTCTCTATAACTGATTCTTGATTCTATGTACTAGGATAGAGTATTGGATTAGAGGACCGAGATAGTGGTCTTGATATTATTGGAGATAGATTTTGGGTCTTTTGTATAATTTTTATAGCATGTATTCTATTTTATTCCTACTTATATATATCCCTTTATGCCCATTTTTCTATAGAATTATGAAATCATCATTTTGTATATGATATTTCTTCTAGTTTTTGTTGATTATTTACACTTATTTAGACATTTACTTCCACTATTTATATTATATCGTTTCCACTTCTTACTATTATTACTCACCACTATAATACACTCTAATAAAAAGGGTATAGTCTCCCCACCATATCACCTTACACCCTCATTACTAGTCAGAATCCTCTAAAATATAGAGAGGTATGATTGAGGCCATGTTACCAATCGGGTTTGGTTACTTATGAGTGGACCTGGTATAAGATGTTACAAGTGGTATCAGATCCTCCTTTTCCTTTTATCTTACTATTTTGGGATTTTAAATAGGTGACTAATAACGTTTCATAATTTGGTAATGAAACTATACCAAAGAGTAGCTAACCCACATATAGGTAAAAGCCAAGTTTCTAGGGATGGGACATGTTGTTCTAGTTTTTTCCTATTATAATTGTATTGATTTCATTATTGACTGATGCACATGATTTGTGGAATTTATTATTATTATGGATTTTCTTCTACCCTTATATTGGTATGGAAAGGAATCATTGTTCATGCATTATGATAGGCACCCAAGGATTAACATTTCATGAATATTCCATGCCATATTTATTTCCTTGCATGCATTGTCTGTAGCATATCATGTTTTCCTTGATTTTTATATTTTTAAATATGCTAATGTTTTTTTCGGGGAATAAATAATTGGTTAATTTATGTGTAAACATCAACCAAAATGGTGTTATCACACATAGATTGATGGTGGCACCTTAAATAACCAATTATCACATGTTTGAGATTTGAACCATTGGTTACATGTGATTAAATGTTAGTGGTTGAAATTAAATGGATTTCAATTATAATTTATAAGGTGTGTGGACCTCTATAAATTAGGAATAATGATCCATAAAATTAAACCACTATAAAAGGTTGGTTGAAGTTACATGAAGTACTAATTGAAACTTATAAAGCATATTACTTTATAACTTGGGGATGTAAACTCATCTAACTAAACCATAATATATATATATAACTACTAAATTAATGTTTTTAAATAAAATGGTTCCTATTAAATTAAGATTCTGATTTCAACTTAAACAGTGTTTTCCTCTATAACTTGAAATTAAAACTCCATATACCAAAACCTCTGCTATAATATATGAGGCCTTGTCTTAGACTTGACCTTGGTGGTGGGTGTTGGGAGTGCCTCTCATGTTCCTTTATAATATTCAAGTTACCAAGACCTAGCTTTAGGAGTAGGTAGTTGGGTGTTGAATCATATATAAGAAGGATTTTCTCTTATCCTATTCTTTTATATGTGATATTATTTGTTATCAAAGTTTTATTTTGAGGTTTTTATTTGGAATTGTAGAAATATATCACCATAATAGCATTGAGTCATGCACTAAGAGAGTAGCAATAACCATGCTCCAAAGGTGGTGGGACCTGAACCACCAATATTGCCTCATGTAGTTTCACCTATGAAACCTCATGTTATACCTGATATAGGAACTGTTACTCAATTTTGAGAGGGAATCTTATATCTAGTGTAGTTTATACATGGATTTTCATAACTTACCACTTCTATGGTAGAGTTGACTAGGGGGTTCTAGTAGAAACACCCTCCTAACTTTTTGGGGGAAGGAAGTACCCAGGTCACTAGGTCATGGGTAGAGGGCATTCTCTCTATCTCCAATCATTTAAATACACCTTTGGAAAAGAGAGTTAATCGTGTAGATTACATGCTTATAGGGTCTTATAGTAAATGGTTGGATGTTTTGACCTAGTAAGATCAACATCAAGATATTTTAAGGAGGTATTTCCATACTGCATTCTATAATTATTTCTTTCTTAATACATTGATGCCTGATCGAGATAGAGTTTATACACCTTGATTAGGTAACTTTATCAGTTATGGATTACTCCACCCATTTCATGGAGATTTATCATTTCATTCCTACTCTTCTTGGTGATGAATTTTCTAGGGTTGAGCGATTTGAGGATGAGATCTTGTATTCTATCTAATCCTAGTTGAATGTGTTTCATTTAACTACTATCACAAATATAGTAAACCGTGATTTTATCTCATAGAATAACCTAAGGTAAGATGAAGGTGTAGGACATAGTGGATAAGTTTATATATAGGGAAGTGGTTAATCGAGTGGAATAAAGTGTTGTTTTGAACCTTCTCATGGATATGGTATTATTTATAGTGTATTCCTGGGTAGAAATGTGATATGTCCCTAATGCGGTAGGTCAAGACTAAAACATCCCTACTATAGTAAGGATCCATTAGAGTGTTGGGATTACAAAAAATATGGGTCATATTTAGTAGTTTTTCAGAACCTTTCCTCTAGTGTCCAGTGATAAAGGATCTTCACTAACTCTAGGTTCTGGAGCAGGTTCGGTAGCTCTACATCAGGTGGGGAGCTGGAGCGCCACTGGTCGATCAAGCTGAGGAGGTGGATAAGGAAAAGGAAGTTATACTTATAATATGCAGTGCCATTAGGGTAGAAATTCTTAGAGTAGTTAGGTTATGGCTCATAGCCATGTATCTGGCTAGATATATGCAGTACGGTTGACACTCGAGGAGCAGAGTGTCAGTCTATCTACAGTTCGAGGTAAAATTTTAGTAGCCTGTACTTTATTATCTATTCTATTTTATACAGGAACTTCACATTATTTCACATCTATGGATATTATGGAAATCCTTAAACTCTATATTGAATACTTTCATGGAGTGATGACTCTTGATACTCTTTTGGGAATCTGATTAGAAATTATATGCCAATACAAGGAGTAATCCTTGATATTGGTGGATACCATTTCTTAGGGAACCTCTTCATCCTTACGATGATAGGCTTTGATATCATTCTTTCAATAGATTATTTGGTACCCTATCAATACCATATTGAATGTTACCATTATAAGTTATCCTTATCACCCCTTTTGGGAGGTAACTATGTATATAAAGGTGAATGGGGTGTTTAGAAAAGTTGATCTTGAACTGATCATCATGGGATGGGCAGTGTGAAAACCCATATTTCCAATATTTTTATGAGTGATTAGGGACCACGTTAGATCAATTTCCTTCATGTAGTGGATCATTTCAAGGACATGTTCCCTAAAAAATTTTCTAGGCTGCCTCCCGAGAGAGAGGTGATGTTTACTATTGAGCTACTGCTAGGAGCATCACTGGTATCTATTCCTCTATATAGGATATCTCTAATTGAGATTAAATAACTCAAAAGGTAGTTAGAGGACCTAGAATCCAAGGATTTTATATGACCTAATACTTCACCTTAGGGTACACCTTTTCTTTTTTCCAAGAAGGAGGATGGAACCCTCAAGATTTTCATGGATTATTGGAAATTGATCCAGCTTATGGATAAGAATAGGTATCCATTTCCTCATATAGATGACCTCTTAGACCATCTCTTAGGAGTGAGAGTTTTCCCAAAAAATTATTTGAGGTCAGGTTATCATTAGTTATGATTCAACGCTTTAGATGTATCACGCGTCATTTTCCAAAGTAGATATGACCTTTATGACTATTTGTTAATGTTGTTCGTTCTAACGAATGTGTCAGTTATTTTCATGGATCTGATAAAATCAGGTTTTCCACCTATACCTAGATTATTTTATTGCGGTTTTCATGGATGATATCTTGGTGCATTCACATACACAACATGATCATGCCAAACACCTTGAAATCACATTGATTACATTAACAGAGCATAGGTTATATGTCAAGCTCACAAAATTCCACTTCTAGATCGATAAATTCCACTTCCTAGGTCACATTATCTTAGAGGAAGGAGTGTCTATAAACCCAAATAAGGTGGGAGCCATGGTTTCCTAGGATAAGACCAATAATGTCTTTAATATTCAAAGTATCTTGGGTATGGATGGATATTATTAGTGTTTTATTCAAGAATTTTCACACCTTGTAGTGCCTCTTATAGGCTCACACCTTGTAGTGCCTCTTATAGGCTTTACAAAGAAGGATGTAAAATTCTCATGGTCTAAATCTTGTGAAAAATCCTTTCATGAGTTAAAAGGAAGACTAACCTCAACATTGATCTTGATATTACCTAATATTGGAAGATTTTATAAGGTATATTTTGATGCATTAGGTATCGAGCTATGAGATATTCTTATATAAGGAGATTGGGTTGTGGAATATAGGCCTCGTCAGTTGTGATCTCATGGGTGAAATTATCTAACACCTGGCCTCGAGTTAGAGGTTTTGGTTCATGCCTTGCATTGTTTGAGGCATTATTTTCTGGGAGAGTGGTTCATTTTATAAATGTACCTTGAAAGTTTCAAATACAACATCACTCAGTATGATTTGAATATCATAAAATAAATTTGGGTTGAATACCTTCAGTCTTTCTAATATTGAGCTTCCTTATATGATTGGGAAGGGAAATGCTATTACTGATGCTCTAAGCTAGAAGACTTAGACACAAACAGTTCAGGATACCATTAGTGAGTGGAATTTGATTTATTTGTTTATTGAGATACATCTAGAGGTTTATAAGAATCATAGTAAACCCATTCTTATGGATTTATAAATTACCTCATTACTTCTAAATCGAGTGAATATGAGACAACTTTCTTATCACAAAGGCTTGATCCTCAGGGAGAGTGTTTCAGGTGAGGACCCTCTTTCTAGCCGGGTCATTGATGATAATGTGATATTATTTATTCATGGACATTTATGGGTGACTATAAACATGTGGGGGGAGATGATGTGAGTATCTCATGCCTCTAATCAGGCAATACATCCCAAAATTACCATGATGTACTGTGAATAACACCACTAGTATTGGTGACCTGGTATGAAGAGGTAGATAGTGGGTTTTGTTACTCAATTTTCCACCTATCAGTAGGTGAAATAGTATAACTAGTGACTTGTAAGGATTTTATAGTCATTACCCATTCCATAGTGTAAATGTGATGATGTCACTATGGATTTTTTATGGGTTTTCTGAAATCACCCCAAGGATATGACATAGTACGTGTTATCTTGGATAGGATGATAAAGGCCACCCATTTTTTTGCCTATTTGGGAGACCTTCTCTGTGGATGAACTTGGAAGACATTATTTACAAGAGATTATATGCCTTCATATAGTTCCATGTACCATTGTATTATATAGGGATATTTGTTTTATATTGTAATTCTGGAAAGGGTTATAGAAAGCTCTTGGTTCACAGGTGATTTTGAGCACAGCCTATCACCATCACACATATAGTCACTCCGAGCATATGATACATGTGTTAGAGGACATGATCTGAGCATGAATCCTTTTTTTCTCTAGGTTCTTGGGAGAAACACTTACCTATAGTTGAATTTATTTATAATAATATATTTCAAGTGACTATGCAAATGGATCCTTGTGAGGAATTATTAGGAAGGTCATTTCGTTCACCCCTATGCTAGTTAGAGGTAGTAGATACAGTGTTACTAGGATCTTGTCAGATTTCGAAGACTTTGAAGTAGGTACATTTGATCAAGAATCATATGTCTACAGTTCAGTCTAGGTAGAAGTCATATGTTGATCATCATCAATGACCTCTAGAGTTTGAATTTGAGGATCAAGTCTTTGTGCATGTTTAGACTAGAATAGGGCATAAATAGTTTAGGTGAAAAGGTAATCTATCACCTCAGTTCATGTTTAGTGACTAGAATTATTCTTAGATGATGTTTAACCACCCTTAGAAGGGAAAATCGAGGATGGGTTGTTTTAAATTGGGGAGGTTTTAAGATCCCATCTTTTCAGAAAGGTATGGATCCTTTTAAATTCTATATAAATATCTTTTTATTTATATATGAGAATGCCTAAATAACTAAGGAAGGGTTCAGGAGCGTCTGAGGATTGTTTGGAGCCTGAAGCTCCAATTTTTAAAGAAACTGATTGAGGTGCACAATTGGTGCATGATTAGTTCTAACCATGAAACTCAATTGTATGGACAAAAGAGGAGGTTCATAGTTAGTTTAACCATGTGAGAGGAGGTGTATGGTTGTGAAAAAACTATAATAAATTTTAGGTGTAAGTCACACAGGCTATGAAAGGTTTTTCTAACCATGCTCCAAACTGTGTGAGGGGGTATGACTCTTGGATAGTGAGCATACATGGGCTATGCATGGTTTGAAAAACTGTGTAACTATCCATGCGAGGGGGTGTCACCTTGGACAGTTCCAACCATATTGTTAGATTATGGTTTGGAAAACTGTGTGGCCAAACTATGCACCTTTTTAAAGAGTGTAAAATTACCCTTTCACCCTTAAATCCTTATAACCTTCATCCCCTATTTCTCCTCCTCCATGTACAAAACAACTCTCCCATAGGTTTCTCCCCTTTCCTCTCCTCCTAGGATTTGAGACAAATTTTTAGTATGATGTTTGATTCAAGTACCACTCATCACATTGGATAGAAAATGGTAATACTATGAGTCCTCTTACTTGTTT
Source organism: Viscum album (assembly GCA_963277665.1). Taxonomy (NCBI): domain Eukaryota; kingdom Viridiplantae; phylum Streptophyta; class Magnoliopsida; order Santalales; family Viscaceae; genus Viscum; species Viscum album. The sequence continues at coordinate 1,835,244,395 of OY728160.1, read as the reverse complement.
TATTTGTTTACCTTCACGTATCAAATGCTAGATCCAGGTGAGCTAATATGCTCTATTTTTAGGGTGTTTGTCTATTTCTTTGATTTCTTCCATTCTAGCCCACATAAGAGGCTGATATTGGATAAGGAGTCTACTACTGGTATAAGGTAGGTGGTCTATATCTTTTACCTAAAATATTGGATGTCTATATCATACAACATCGTGTCGCACACTAGAATTTCCATGCAACCCCTTTAAAATATGGTTTTATTTTAATTAAATTATTGAACCTTGATGAGATAGTCCCATAAACACATGATATTTTCAGAGGTTTTCTACCTCAACAAGTACCACCCCGTTGGGGTGTGTTTATTATATGAACTTGGAACCCTTATAAATGCCTATGAGACCAAACCACCTCCTAAGTGGGTTTGTCTTGTCTCTTACAATTCAAGTGAGTATTTTAATTAATTGAAAGGTTAAATGGATTTAATGAGACATGAATCGAAAGTCCATGTCACTTGAACCTTTATAAACTTTAAATTATGACCATGACTAAATGGGATTAAATGAAATGTGAATGGCACAACCATTTCACCTAGCTCTTATTTAATTATGAAGTTCCATCATAGATATATTTATTATTATGGTCACTGGACTAATTATTTATATCATGCATAACTATGGTTATGGACCTTGAATTATCTTAAAGGTATGTCATTACTTGAGTGATACTTAAACTCTCATTGTGGTCTTCCTAGGATGGGATCATGGGACACTAAACGACTCATTTATGTGTCTTCCAAGTGAAAGACCACACTTGGATTCGGTTATTTTCTTATAATTGTGAATGCCTCGGCTTAGTAATGAGGGTTCATATATTTTTGGAAATTAAATTTAATGCCTTGGAAGATTCTACTTGGATTTGTATTGATGTTATATAACACCTTAGTTATTACATCGGGCTCCTTTCAAGTCAAGCACTAAGGATACCCAGGAAATTCTCCTATGGCTCAGGTAGAACTTTTCCCCTTAAGGTGAATTTACAAGGGTACACCCTTATGGATTTCACCCCAATTATAAAACTTAAATGACATGAAATTATAGAACTTTACATGATTATCGCTATACATTGGCACCTTGGTGGTTTTCCTCAGGTCCTGACTTATAAATATAAATTTAAAATGTAAAATTCCCAAATATATTTCCAACTTAGGCCGAAGCAGGTAATATTGGTCAAGTGTTCCATGGGGAAATGGGACCAAAATAGTATATTTATTTATTACCTTTATTTATTATACCTACACATTGCTCATTGTATATTCATAGACTATATAGTTGTATTCATCTTTGGTGGTGGTCTATTGAGTTTTACTCACACCCTATTTGGACCGCTGATTTTTACTTGAACATACTTCATGAATGCATGTAGGGACAAAGGGAATCACCCTACTATGGATGCTTGATTCTCTCTAATAGGATGGAGTATGCGAGTAGAGGAATAATTTAGTTCTCATGATGCTATTGGAGATATATTTTGGGTGTTTTTGTCTACTTTTGTATATCATGTATTGTATTTTATGTCAACTGCCATGTATCCCATGATCCCCATTTTTTATGGAATTTTGATATCATCATTTTTTATATGATACTTATTCTAGTTATTATTGATTATTTATAATTATCAATATGTTTACTTCTATTTTTTACATTATAATGTTTCCTCTACTTACTATTATTACACATCATTTTTATCCACTCTGATAAAGAAGTTATAGTCTCCCCACCATATCACCTTACACCCTCACTACTAGTTGGAAGCCTCTGGCATATGGGAAGGATTTCTTGAGGACACATGTCCAACTGAGTTCAGTTACTTATGATAGAACTAGGTTTGGGATGTCACAATAGACTCTGTTTGATGACATTACCTAGTGTCTTCTGTTTAATACATCTGAAAAACTTCCTTTGATCATTCACATGGAAATTTATGTCTAATTATTTTCATTGTAAAAATATTTCAAATGACCTCGCTCAACATCTTTCTGAATAATTCACAATATTTCATCATGAAGTGATCTTCATATTCCTTCCTTAAATATAACTTCCACAAAACTTTCCTATTGGATATAAATTACTCAAAGATCTCTATCTGATGACCCACAGACTTCTGATTGATCATTTGTAAACTTATTCCCTTTTCATCTTGAAATTTTCACAAGTTCTTCCGATATACTTCATGCATCTCTTAATTCACAATTTCATCAACACTTAACTTTGTTTAGGAACAATTGTTCCATCAAGTTAAACCAACTTTATATAGAATCATGAATTTCATATAATTATTCACGATGTTTAATACTTTAAGAATAGTAAATCATCGCCTAATTTCACCTTACCAAAACATCTTTGTTCGATATAAATATGAACATAATCTGATAAATTCTTAGTCCCACACTCCATATAATTACATTGATCTGCTAGATTATTTCTCTTAGACTTAATCTACTAGACTTGTTCCGTTATCCTCATACACCTCTATATATTCACCTTTGTAAGTAAATTTTAATCAATGTAAAGTAATTTATGTTTAAAAACAAAAGAAAATACTCAATAAATCATTTATTTCTTCACCAAAAGCTTCTTCATAATTTAAAAAATCCTATAGTCCTCAACAATCCCCTTAGACTTATGTCATTCATCCTTAACATGATGGCATTCCATGAATTGAGATAGATATTTTGAAATATCCCTCTTTATATTATCCCACCAAAAGATTTTATTTAGATATCTATACATATTCATTGTAATATCCCTAAACCCACACTTCTATATCCAGTGCTAAAAACATAAAAATTATATTTTTGGCTTTGATACCAATAAATGTGACCCGATTTTTTTCTATCAAAAACTCACAATGTCAAAAAGAAAATATTGGATCACTTAAATACCCTAGGAACTTTTATGTTTAGAGTTTTAGAGAATTAGGAAAAACTATTAACAACTTGGGTTCATAAAAAATGGTTTATAATGATCAACATCATATCCCAATATACCCACCTTTTCATATTCCATGTTAATTCCTCTACATCTCCCATAAAATTCCTCACATATGAAACCTTTATAAACACAAAACATCTAACATCATTTTTCATAACCTAAGAAGGAAACATAAGAAAGAGTGAGATCATATTCTCGACAAGGGTAGGCATGGGAGATATCAATTGATAATCATATGAAATAAAAAGATAATCATAAGGGTATATGGTCATGGCCATAACTTACAAAGTTCATACTCAATTTGACAAAGATCATAACATGATTAATGGAATAAAACTTTAGAATTTAAAAATAAATGAATCATAAAAATGAGAAATAATCACAACTCAATAATTAAACAATATGTCATGTCATAAATGTGTGTTTTTGTCACTATACTAAGTATATAAACCATTTCATAAGTCAAGGACAACTATCAATACCATTAGATCAGGAATTAACACCTATTTATCATAGTAGATAAAGCATGTCATATTTTTTCCTATAATAGATCAAGTACATCAACTTGTTTCCCATGATAGATTAAGAACATCAAATTTTTTCCCATAAAATACCAAGAACATCAACTTGTTTCCCATTAAGGATCAAGCGTATCAACTTTTTTCACATAATGGATTAATCACATCAACTTATTCCCATTATTAACTCATAAGATATAATACTTTACCCAATGTATTGGAGGGAGATATAGTACCCACCCATTAAATTATTAAAATCATACTTATCTATGCCATAAGATCATAAATAATTCATCATATTAGAACACATGAAATAAAAAAGTTTCATAAACATTTCATCATAACATAACCCATGGAAAAGAAATGAGTTTCATAAAAAAATCATCTTTTCATCATAAACATTAACCATCTAGAAAAAGAATAAGGATGGTATACTTGGATCATATCCCTATTAAAGATTAATTATCATAAAATGATGTCATCTTAGATGGAAAATTATTTTGAAAGATCACTTAGAATAATTATTGAGGAAAATAACTTTTCCATTTTAAAACCACTTATCTTTTTAAAAAGATGCATACTTATAAATAAAAACATTTTATTTGAAAATAAACTTTTAAAATTGTAAAGGAATCTTAAAATAATTGAGGTTTCATGAAGTAGGTAAAATACAATCATTCTATAAAACTAAACAAATACTTCTTCCATATTTTTTTAAAAAATTCCCAAAGTACCTCGTTTGGAAAATGAAAAAAAGATTCATTTCAACCATTTTTAAAAATTTAAAAATGGATAAAAATGATTTTAAAAAATTATAGGAGAATATTAAAAACATTTAAAAAAAATATAAAACATGGAAATGGAATAGAAATATCCCCCAATGGAGACTTAAAAATAAACAATCCTGAATAATGACGAGATTGTGAAATAAACCATTACCTCAAGTCTCGCCTTTCCTTGTTCATGTTCAGACCTACTATATAATAAATATGGATTTATTATATATGTATTAAATAAAAATATTCAAATCTATCATACCATTTATGATTTATTTATACCATCTTAGCACCTGTTTATTAATAACGTGTTATTAAAATCATTGTTCTGGGTGATAACCGCTTTGTTTTCCAAACATGCTTTTCTTCGATAGTCTTGGTCCTTATACATTGATCACGTTACCATAAGGATTATATGATAAGAATAAATACATTATATTGTCATTAAATAAGTATATTTATGTCATAAAAATCATATATAAACATTAAAACCATCATAATATCAATCCATAATATATGGTGATGAAAAATTAATTGTATCTCTTTGTGGAGATGATAAGTCATACGTACACATGAGCAATAATTTCACTTCTTGTTTGATGGGAAAGAGGGTGTATAATGGTGTTTTAATAATCATAGTAAAATTTCAATATATTTATAATAATAAAGTTATTATTTTATGATAAATACCATAGATTTATAGGTGGTAAATAAGAGTAGAAAAAGAAAGTGGTTAGTTAGGGAGATTACCACTTCTTCGAAACAACCCATTTAGATATCCTCTAAAGGGTTCTAGGGTTGGTATTTTGGGAAGACCAAAACCTATAAAATTTATCTTGTAAAGTTGATAAAATAAAAAGGTATAGTATAATTGACCTATAAGTCTCCAAGTGATGTGAAGAATTTAGGGAGGAGGTTCCCTTTTATAATTGAGGTGAGGGAAACTTTTATAATTTCTTAAAAAATAAAATATATTAAGTCCCTTTGTAAAGAACCAACATTAAAAATTATATACTCTAGTTATTTTAAAACTATAAATAAATTTATTTTCATAAATATATTTTAGTTTTAGAGTTATAGAGAATTAGGAAAAAGTCTTATATAGTAAAACCATACATTACAAGTGGAAACTTCTATACAGAATCCATTTTTCTCATAAAACAAAAGTATTTAAAATAAAAAATGATTCCTTTTCATAATAAGTCTTAAAAAAATTAATATTAACCTCATCATTTTCCCTAATATGCCTTAAAAACCTGTGAAAAGAATTTTAAAACATGGAATGAGCACAAAAACCTCAGGAAGGGACATGAAAGAATAAAATAGTTAGTCTAGTGAATAACATGAAAACCCATTAAAAACCTTTTATTAAGACTCATTAGTAATCATAGAAAAATCATGTAGATTCCTTAGAATATCATTTTCATATCACTCTTACATTCACACTTACAAATGAAATAACCATACGACCTGCTTCTATCTCCGGAGTACCCAATGTATTGGAGAGATATAATGGGGCTCACCTGTCATATGTTGAGCTATAATAGGGATTAAACCATTATATTTTGAGCTATAATAGGGGTCAAACCATCATATCTTGAGCTATAATGGTTCTCAACCCATCATATCTTAATATATAATGGGATTAACTAATAATAAACAATTTCCAAGGACTATATCATGAATAAAACCCTTGAAAATCTCTTTTAAACCCATTTGAAAAAAAAAGATAAAAAATCACTTTTAAAATATAAACACCACATACATAATAATGAAACCATATTCTTTGAAAATAATTGTATAAATTTATAAAGGAAACACTAAATCATTAAGGCATCATGAAAGTAGTAAATTAAGTTCATTCCGTATATATAAAAAAAAATTCATTTTTTTTAAAAAAGATGAAAGAGGAACTTTAAAAGAGTATTTTTAAAATAAAGTCTATTTCCTTGAGTCTGACTCTTCACGTGTAATTTATATATTCCTTTTATTTGGAAATCCCCCATTTCTTAAAACCATGAGACTACCAAGGATGGTATTCTACCTAAACCAATACCTCGAGATTGTGGGGAGGGATTAAAAAAAGGATTTGGGCAGGGATTGGCCAAACCAAATGGGTTATGAAGTGTGTAGAAATGGGAAGAAGGGGTGTCCTTTTATAATTGAGGTGAGGGGAACTTTTTAAATTTCTAAAAATATTAAATTATAATAAATTAAATTTCTATAAAAATAACACTAAATGGATATGGATTAAAATATAAGATAATATAAGGCTTCAATATCATCAACCAATAGGTTTTAGACAATTTTTTCCTTATTTTAAACCTTATAATTTTGATTAACCCTTAGTTGTCCTATTTTAATTTTAGCTAGGATAAAAATATTTAATATTAAAATGATATAATTTTTACTTATATGGTGTTAATTGGACCATAAATGACCAATTTATGAAATTTTCAACCATATAATAATCAATTTGTATTTTTTAAAGATTTTTATAATTTTTAAATAATTTAATAAAATATTAATCCCATAAAATATTATTATTGTCAATTTTGATACTATTAGCTACTTTGAATTTTCAAAAATATCGAGGTAGTAAGATAACTTTGAACCAAATATTTTAATACATTCCTAACATGTAAAGGTCGTCTATATCTTTTTATTACATTAATTATCTCAATTTATATTTATTTTAATATTCTTAAAAAAATTATTTGATATTTCCATTAATAAAATAATTACTACATCAGCATTGTGTAAGAATTTAAGATACATATTTCTTCACTGAAAATTAAAAATAAATTACCACGATGAATATAAATCTTTTAGATTTAAAATTAATTCTTATAGTTGAATATAACCTCTGGATAACCCTATATTAATAATGTTATATTTATTAAAGAATATGAGTGTGATATCTTTGACTTTTATTTAATAAATATTAAAAATGTCATAGTCACTTAAAAATGGAAACCAAAGGCCATATATTCTAAAATTTAATGATTATAGATGAATATTACTCATCCAATAAAATATTATCAAGTTTAAATGTAATCTTATTTTCCTTATCATATAATTTTTACCCATAATTACTTGATTTACCCTTTATTGTGGTAAAAAAAATTACCAAGGTTACTATTCATATTGAAAAAAATAAAAGGGGTATTTTTAATAAATTTATACCTCGTGATTCCAAATATTAATCAATTTTTTGAAATTAAAAACATATAATTTACAGTATTCAATTTAAAATTAAACTGATAAAATGCAATAAAAATAGTTTTTCGAAAAAATGCCCTTTTTTAAGTATAAAATGTTTTATACTAAATTCAAGTTTAAAATCCATTTCAAAAACCATAATTGAAGTATTATAAATAAAATTGAACTAATTAAAATTTAAAACTAATCCAAAATATAATTTGACCTTGTAAATACTTGAAAGATATCATTTTTAATAAAAATTAGTATTTTTTACTATTAATTGAAAAATCAAACTTTCTAGAAAATTATAAACATTTCACCATAGGATAATTTTGATATGATGATTTTAAATATTATATTTATTTCACTAAATAAATTTTCTAGAAGTTTCAAAAATTAATCATATTTTTTGCTCACAATAACAATAAAAATCATTCTTGAAGAAAGTGTATTTTAAGAATAGAATGAATTTAATAAAATTATGTGCTTAATTTTATAAGCATTAATTAATATATTATTAATGATTAGAACCATTTTATATTTAATAATTAATTTAATACAACTCATTACCCCCAATTTAACAATTGGGTTATAACAATCACATAAAAACAATATTTAATTGTTCGTTTAAGCTCGGTGTTGCATATATTGTATGTTATAGAAAATAGACTTTGCTTTTAAAAACTCAGTATGTTACATTATCCCCCATTTTGTAAATTTCCTCCTCAAAATTTTAAATTTTCTATTGCTAACTAAGTTTTGACTTTTCAAAATACCTTTGTTGAAATCCTATATCAGAAAAAGGATTAATAAAACTTCCACTTTAAAAGAAAGGAAGGGAAGTATGAAGGTCATCTGGAATAACACATAACTAGGTTTCCTTCTAGGAAAACATAGACATGTAAGAGAAAAACTAACACCCAAGTATTGATAAAGGGTGATAGAGAACACAGTTGTGAGAATGTGAACAATCAAAAAACCATAAATCAGTGATGGGTTAAAAGGTCATTTATTTCCCGGTAGGAAAAATAAATGAATAACGTTTTTATTTAAAGATTATTTTTATATATTTGAGAAATTATTTTACTACCTATAATAATACCACAAGTATATATACTTACTTGACAATTATAATCTCATCCTTTAATTAATTTCCACTATAATATCATTTTTTCTCCTAATGATGAGTATTTAAGATAAATTTTCATACCTAATGAATTAGAATCAACTTCAACAGATCACTAAATCCAAAAAATTATAAAAATATATTCCTCATATATTTAGACATTGACAAAAACCAAAATGTTTAGGATAAGATAAGATAATTACCCAAAAATAATAAACCATTATATGATGAAAATCAACTTTAATCTTTAAAATTCAATTGTAATACCCAAAGTTCAACATAGATCATTCAATAAATATTTATATATAAAATTACTCAAAATAGTCCAAACTAAGATTGAAACCCAAAAATAAGAAGGATTTGGTCACCCAGTCATCCATGAAAAATTATTCAAATAATATCCATCACTCTTAAATTCTCTTACCAAAATGTAATTTCTATAATCATGTAATCTCCAAGATATGATAATCATTTACATAAATCACCCAAATAACCATAAAATAATATTTTCATCTAAAATATAATTAAAACTTTATTTCTCAAATAAAATACCACAATATTATATTTACTTTAATCATATAAAGTTATCAAAATAATGGACATCTTTCAAAATAACATTAATCACTTAACCACCAAATCATTTTTCAAACCATGGAAATATATTAGATAAAACATATATTACAAAAATAAACATAAATTTTTTCTATAATATAGTTTAAATAAAAAAAATCATACTAACCAGGACATTACATAGGCTAGCAGTAGGCAATGTACCCTTGTCACCCTTCGGTTGTTGGTTTAATTCCTACAGCCTTTCCGAACGGGATGGGTTGTCGTCCAACCTAGGGTTGACCTCTTTTTTTATAAAATTATAATTCTTATAACATTACTAGAAATGTGAGAAACATATAAAAATAACCATGATATATTAAACATTAAATAAATGTTTTAACCACAATGGTTATCTCATACCTTTCATTTTGCATCCCAAAATGTAATAACCCATAATTACCTCAAAAATAAATATCTCAAAAAATATCATTAGTAACCTTAAAATTTCATAACTTAAAGCCTAAAAAGGGGTTTCTAAGATATTTGTCTTTTTATCAACCTTAAAAGTATAAACCCATGATGTTATCCCTAACTCTTAAGATAACCTCACAAGAAAACATCATAATCTTTAAAGTTGTCTAAATCCTACTTTGATACCAACTATAAGGACCTGACCTTAAACAATATATATACTAGTTATTTTAAAACTATAATTAATATATTTTCCCAAGGATATTTTAAGTTTATAGTTTTATAGAATTAGTACAAACTATTATATAGTAAACTGATACATTACAAGTGGACACTTCTATACAGTATCCATTTTTTCATAAAACAAAAGTCTTTGAAATAAAACAAGACTCCTTTTCATAATAAATATTTAAAATTTTCATCTTTACCTCATACTTGTCCCCAGTATTCCTTAAAACCATGTGAAATACGTTTTAAAACATGGTATGAGCACAAAATTCTCTATAAGGTACGTGAAAGAATAAATTTTTTAGTCTAGTGAAGAACATGAATACCCATTAAAAAAAATTTCTTAAAAAACTCATTAGAAATCATAGAAAAATCATATTGGTGACTTGGGAAATCATTTCTATATCACTCTTACATTCACCCTTACAAATGGAATAACTATACGATCAAATTTCGTCTATGAAGTACCCAATGCATTAGAGAGTCATAATGGGGATCACCTGTCATATCTAAAGCTATAATGGGGCTCAACCCATCATATCTTGAGCTATAATAGGGCTCAACCCATCATATCTTGAGATATAATGAGGCTCAAACCATTATATATTGAGCTATAATGGGGATCAAACCATTATATCTTGATCTATAATGGGATCAAACCATCATAAACAATGTACAATAACCATATCATGAATAAAAACCTTAAAAAAATCTTTTAAATCTGTGTGTAAAAAAAGTTCTGATAAAAAATCACTTTTAAAATATAAACACCAAGTACATAATAATGAAACCATATTCTTTGAAAAGAATAGTATAAACTTATAAAGTAAACGTTAAAGCATTAAGGAATCAAGAAAGTAGGAAATTACATTCATACCATATATGTAAAAAAACTATTTCATTTGAATTTTGTAAAAAGAGATGAAAGAGGAGCTTTAAAAGAGGATTTTTAAAATAAATACTCTTAACTTGAGTCTGACTCATCACATACAATCTTTATATTCATTTTCTTTGGAAATCCCCCTTTTCTTAACAACTTAAGACTACTAAGTATGGTATTATGCGTAAACTAAGACCTCTAGAATATGGGGAGGGATTCTAGGAAAGGACTAGGAGGGATTGTCTAAACCAAATGGGTTTTGAAGTGTGTAGAAATGGGAATAAGGGGTTCACTTTTATAATTTAGGTGAAGGGCATTTTTGGAATTTCTCAAAAGATAAAATTATAACAAATTCATTTTCTATCCAAATACCACCAAATAGCCATGGATTATAATCTAAGATAATATAATTTTTTAATATTAATAAACCAATAGATTTTATACAAGTTTTGGTCTTATTTTAAACCTTATCATTTTGATTAACCCTTAGTTAACCTATTTTAATTTTAACTACGATAAAAATAAAATTAATATTAAAAGGTTGTAATTTTTACTTATATGGTGTTAATTAGACCATAAATGACCAATTTATGACATTTCTGACCATATCATAATCAATTTGTATTTTTTAAAGTTTTTATGATTTCTAAATAATTTAATAATATACCAATCCCATAAAATATCATTATTGTCAATTTTGATATTATTCACTACTTTGACTTTTAAAAACATCAAAAAAGAAAGATAAATTTGAAACTAATATTTTAATACATCCCCAACATGTCAAGGTAATCTATGAAATTCTTTTATTACATTATTTATCTCAAATTATATTTATTTTAATATTTTTAATAACATTTATTTTATACTTCTATTAATAAAATAATTATTGTATCAACATTGTGTAAGAATTTAAGGTACTTATTTATTCATTAAAAATTATAAATAAATTAACATGATAAAGATAAATATTTTATATTTCAAATAATTTTTTATAGTCAAATATAACCTCTGGATAACCCTATATTAAAAATTTTATAGTTATTAAAAATATGAGTGTGACATCTTTAACTTTTTTTAAATAAATATTATAAATGTCATAATCACTTAAAAATGGAAACTAAAGGCCATATATTCGAACCTTGAATGAATATGGATGAATATTACTCATAATGTTTTTTACCAAGTGTACTGGTAAATTTATAGTCCTTATAATATTATTTTTACCCATAATTACCAGATTTTCCCTTTACTACTGTAACAAAATTTTTTAAGGTTACTATTCATATTGACAAAAAATAAAAGGGGTATATTTACTAAATTTGGACCTCCTAATTAAAAATATGGAAATAATTTTTAAACTTAAAAAAATATAAGTTTCAGTATTTAGTATAAAATTAAACCTATAAAACGTAAAAAAAATAGTTTTCAGAAAAGGCCCTTTTTTAAATATAAAATGTTTTTATATAAACATTCAAGCATAAAATCCATTTAAAAAACCAAAATTAAAATATTTTAAATAATATTTAAATAATTTAAATTTAAAACTAATCCAAAATATAATTTTACCTTGTAAATACTTGAAAAATACAATTTTTAATAAAAATGAGTATTTTTCACTATTCATTGAAAAATCAAACTTTTTAGAAAATTATAAAAATTTCACCATAGGATAATTTTGATATGATGATTTAAAAAATAATATTTATTTAATTAAATAAAATTTCTAAAAGTTCCAAAAATTAATTATATTTATTTCTCACAATAGAAATAAAAACCATTCTGGAAAAAAGTTTATTTGAAGAGTAAAACGACTTTACTAAAATTAAGTGATTAATTTTCAAAGCATTAACTAATACATTATTAATGAGTAGTAAAATTTTATATTTTATAATTTAGTTAAAAATATTCATTTCTCCCAATTTAATGGTTGGGTTATAATGGTCACATAGAAACAATATTTAGTTGTTCATTTAATCTTGGTGTTGTGTATCTTTTATGCTATCGAACATAGTCTTTACTTTTAAAAAATCAGGAAGTTACATTATTATAGATCCAAATACTTACAAATGGTCATTAATTCCAAACTAGGGTTGAATATGTTTTAAATATTATAAAACAATAAAAATTGGATAGGTTTAAGTGTTATTTTAAACCTTAACTTTTCGTTCAATCCTTTAGTTAACCTATTTTAACATTAATTGTGGTAACATATTTTTTACGCTTAAAAGGTTTTTATTTTACATATATGGTAACTATTTACCCATAAATTGATAAGGTATGATATTTTAGGCCATATCTTATCCCCTTTTTACTTAATTAATATTTTTATGATTTTTGAATAATTTAATAAAATATTATTTTCAAAAAATAACATTTTTTTCAATTTTGACATCATTCATTACTTTGAGTTTAATAACATCAATAAAACACTTATAATTAGAACTGATTATTTTAAAATATATCCAAAATTTTATGGTCATCTAGAAAATTCATGTATCACCTTAATTATCTCAAATTATAATACTTTTAATATTTTTAATATCATTTATTAGATTTTTCCATTAATTAAATAATTATTTCATCAGTGTTGTGAAAGAATTTAAGGAAATTATTTCTTCAATAAAAATTAAAAATAAGTTATGATAAATAATATAAGTCTTTTATATTTCAAAATACTATTTATAGTCAAACACATCCTCTATTTAACCCAATTTTAAAATATTATACTTATTAAAATTAAGAGTGTGACATGTTTGACTTTTCTTGAAATAAAATACTATAAAGGTCATATAACAAAAAATTTGATGATTATTAATGAAATTAACTCATATAATAAAATTTATTCAAGTGTTGGGGTCATTTAATAGTCCTTATAATTTTATTTTTAACCAAAACTATCCAATTTACCCTTACTGTGGTAATAAAATTACAATGATTATTATTCATATAGACCAAAAATAAAAAGGGCATATCAAAAAATTCGAACCTAATGGTTATAAATATGTAATTAATTTTATCTATTTCAATACCTATAAATTTAAGGAATTAATTTTAATTTAAGTGAACAAAATACAAAAAAAAACTACTTTTTAGAAAAAAATACATTTTAATAATAAGGTTGGATTTATTCTTATCCTATGCCTAGAATAATATTTTTTGGATGTTAATAAATTTGATAAATTAGATAATATATACATTAATCAAAATCATTCACCAATAATGATTAATTTAATTTATTAATATAGAAATACATTACATGCATAAAAACAATTTTTCAAAAAAACATATCACATAATTTTACAATAATTTTTGTTTTTAATTCTAATAATTTGATAACTAATGAATTCATTTTATAAATTTATAAAATGTATATTTTTTATAATTTAGTTATTACTATTCATACTCACCAATCCAATGGTTAGGTGATAACAAACACATAATATTTTATTAATGTTATGTGGTTCGTTTAAACTCGATGTTGTGTGCAATGCAAGATATGAAATTATTTAAAGATAAATATTTCATAAAAATATTGGGTGTTATATTCATGCTTCTCGAATGAATAAATAAGGATGAGATAGGTGAATCATCCAAAAGTCCCCTCTTTAGTTTTGATTTTTATGGAATACATATACAAGTTCCAAACTTATAACTCCATATTTATCAAAGTAAAACTCCAGAATATTTACTATCTTTTTTTGTAGCACCAAATCATATTTTTGGGATCTTTTTATCTTCACATGGATGGATGGTTGAGTATTTATTTTGGAAATATATGATTTCTCCCCTTTCCTTATGACTTATAGATTTATCCTTTAAAAATATATGAGTATTGGGTATTTTTCAACTCTCATCATAGATAAGGTAGCATTTTATTTCTTTCTTTGTGCATCAACAACCTTGTTTGTCTTATATAGGTGTTAATGTATTGATAAATCATAGTATTTGATCAATTAAAACCATATACTTTGATGTATGTTTCACTACTTCTATGTGAATATATATAATTCAAGATCTTATAATCAATCTATATATCACACTTTTCACCATAGAGGTAATGCAGCCAAATATTTAATTAAAATATCACTATCATAGACAATAAATAATGAATTGGTTAATTTGGATAATGTTTTTTTAATTGAAATGAGTCATAAGAAATTACCTTATCATTCTTCACGAGGAAACATTCCAAATCCTTTAATAAAGAATCACTATATATTACAAACCCTTCTCCACTATAGGGTAATGTAAACATGGGTGTGGTGACCAATATATTCTTAAGATCCTTAAAACTTTACTTATATTCATTCATCCAGAGGAACTTTATTACCTTATAGTTTAACTTCATTAGATAATTGTACAATCATGAGAAATTTCTCATAAATCATTGGTAGTATCCATCTAGTCCAAGAAAATTTTCAATTTCTCTCATAGTGGTTTATCTTAGCCATTATTAAATCATATTTTTCTTTGATATATCTATCGATATAACCTCACCTATGATTATATGACCCATTAAGGATACTTTTTGTTTCCAAAATTCACATTTTCTTAACTTTTCATATAATTTCTCCTTTCATAGCGTCTTTAGTAAAGTTCCCAAATACTCTTCATGTTCTTACTTTCTCTTAGAATATATGAGAATATCATTAATAAAAACTACCACAAATTTTTCAAGGTAATATATAAAGACTATGCTCACCAAATACATGAACATTTTAGGGTAATTTTTAAGTCTAAAAGAAATCACTATGAATTTATAGTGTCTATATTTTATATAGAAAGTTTTATTAGGTATATCTTCCCTTTTCACCCTTAATTTATGATATATGGATTGAAGGTCAATCTTAGAGAAATACTGAGCTCTTCATAGCTGATCAAACTGATCGATAATATGGGGTTGAGAATATTTTCTCTTAACTGTGATCTTACTAAGTTTATGATAGTCAATGCAAATATTCATTGATCCATTATTCTGCATTGCAAAGAGAACTGGTGTGCCCTATAGAAAAGCACTAGGGTGTATAAAACTATTATCTATATTTTCTTGTAATTTATTATTCAACTCCTCTAATTCAATCAAATATATTCTATAAAGAGTATTTGATATTAGTATATCACTATGTATGGTTTCAATTGAAAAATCAACCTAACAATCTAGGGGAATACTGGGAAATTCCTAAGGAAATACATAGACATATTACTAAAAAATAGGCATGTCATAGATGTTGTGTTCTTCTGAAACCATTGTAGATAAATACCCCCCATCACTAGGTATTAAGACCCATATAATGGAAGTAATTTTCATAATAGTTGTATAGTCTATATTGCATCAATAAATGATCATAGGATGATTTGGGATATTAAATGTGACAACTCTATCCCAACAATTATTATGGTATATATATAAATAGAGTCAATCCATGCTTAAAATCTCATAAAATTTAACCAAATTAATAATTATAAGATTTATATAAAGTATATTCCCACAAACTTATATTAGAGAGGATTGGTAGACATGAGATACAATTATAACACCACAAGGATTTTTTACTGATAATTTAGTATCTAATCATTGGGGTGGTGATTTGATGTCTTTAGACAAAGTTCCAAATATAAGGGAGTGGGTAGAACCATAATTAAATAAAAAATTTATAGTTATAAAGTGGATGATAAGTGTGCCTTTCACCACTTGATTTTTGTTACCCACTTATGCGGTTGTGATGGCATAGGCTTTCCCTTATTCCCTTAGCTTATGAGGTTGCTGACATTTATCATCTCCATCAATCCTTGGATTAGGGAATTAATTCATGTAATTTCCAAACTATTTACATTTAAATCATTGAAGTGTGGATTGAGAATTAGTTGGGACCATATTTTTCTCAGTTTCATTGAACAACCTCTTTGCCCCGACCAAAAAAGTATGAGTTTGATGGTCATACTTACCTCACCTAAAACATTTTTTGGTTATTTTCAAGAAATTTAATAGGTATTTCCTTCTACATTTTTTTCATGTGGGAAATTTAACTCTCTTTCCATTATTATTTGAGTTTCTATGAAACTCTATTTTCCTTTTTTTCTCCCTATAATAGCGAGAGTCCCAATTTTCCATCTTCAAATTAAGCATATATAGAATGATTTATTCAAAGATTTAAAATTCTCTTTGTTATAATTCCTTTCAAAAACGTGGTTTTAGGCCACTAAAGAATCTATCAATCTTAATTTTATATTCAATAATAAAACTTGAGGTGTACCTTGTGAGTCTCATGAAGTTAGCCTCATAAGTTCTAATGGATTCATCTTTCATTTTTTTCATCTTTTAAAATTCTTGTTCAATTTTTATGTAAAGAGTTCAGGAAAATATTTAGTAAATAATATTTTCTTGAACTCCTCTCATCCCATAGAGTCAACTTTTTCCATTTCTGTTTTATTATTAATGAGGTTAAACTGTTGGTCATCCTCTCTATCTAAATAATAGATATATAGAACAACCTACTCAAGGTCCGATCACTGTAGAAAAGAAAATATTTTCATTACTTTGTTAATTTATTACATATAAATTAGTGGGTATGAAAACACACTAAGGGAGGGTGGACATTGTATTATAAAGGATTCAATTTCAAGTTTCTCCTTACTTGGTGCATTTGTGAGATCAACATGGTTCACATTATTATTCATAGATTGAGAAATTTGGGTGAATATTTCTATATGGGTTTTCACCCCATCTCCTATCCCATTTTGTTTATCATTGGTAAAATCAACACATTGTCTTTTTCACCCATTTTTAACTCAGTTCATTCTGGTTTCATCCATTAACTTAAAAATTATAGTTAGGGATGAGAATACTTATAAAAGATAAAATATAAACTCCAAATAAATAATTATTAAATGTTGTGTATACCCTAAATTACGAACTTCTAGGATTTAACTAGGTTATAAAGGGTCATTTACTATTAGGATTTCTAACCTAATTATATTCAAATACCTTATAATGGTTCATAAATATAACGCGAATTAACCAAATCATGTCCCACATGAGTTTCAAACTAGGTGTGTAGTTATTCCTATTGGTCATGCATCGAGTGAATATTGATTTAATACCCAACCAACCTTTTTAGGGTTATTACCCCTAGGTGAATCTGTACTAAATCCCACATCCACTTGTTTGTATCTAAACAGGGATTCCATTTCTAGGAAAACAAACAATCTATACCTTACGAAATTTTTATAATTTTATCCTATAATTAGAATTATAGCTAGGGTTCTATTTAAATTTATCTCATCTTAGTCCCCATAAATTTCAAAATTAATCCCCAAAAATTACTAAACTTTGACCTGATACTAACTGTGGTGACCCAATCTAAACACATCTTTATTTTACACCATTTACATAATATAAACATTACAACTCACAAATAATATCACAAACCCAAGAACCAAAGGTTTAGTGTCTTTTAGTATTAGCTACATACACAACTTATTTTACAACACTTGTGAACATTTCTCCATAATTAAACCACACTAGACCCCTTCTAGACTTATCATAGGTTATAATCTATTCATAAAATGGGGAATAGAAAAATAAAAGGGTGTGATATCAAATTCTTGGTAAGGGAAAAATTTTCAAAATATCATCAAGGGTTAGACATGAGCATATTAGAAAACATGATAATGATATAAATATCTTATTAAAATAAAATGGAATAATAAGATTTGTTTGTAAGTCATGATAGGAGAACATGTAATCTCAAATGAATAAACATTTACCATGGTATAAGAGTGTGAGAAAATAAACATGATCCGTGGAGCATAATCATAGGAATATGACATAAAAATGTGTCATGTCATTGGAAAAAAACATATCATGGAATTATTTCACAAACATAAGCATAAAAAACCTATAATACCCCATTACCCCATACCACTAATCGATGCCTATACCAACAGTCAAAAATTTACCTTAGGTGTGCCTCTCCATACACTCGAGGATACTAACTAGTGGTGAGGGTCTAGTAAGATTCCTTGGGAAGACTATATCCATTTGTCAGAGTGGAGTACTCAAGAGGGGGGAGAATTGAGTATCTAATAAAAATTTGTGTTTAAAAATATTTTAAAAAAAATCCCCTAATTTATAAAACAATACAGTTAACTAAAATATAAGAAATATATAATTTAATATTTTTAAAAGGTTTCTCAAGGGCTCGATCACAACCCAATTAAAATATTTTTTAAAACAACTTTAACTTTTGAAAAAAATCTAATCGTATAAAAAAATATATAAAACACTGGTTAAAGATAACTATCAAAGTATTATTTTTCTAAATAAGTTCTAAAAATGAAAGATATTTTGTTCTTAAAACAAAAAAAAAACAAAAAAATGAATACATAACATAAATAAATATAAGAGGTTTATTCTCAATATAAGACCTAATCATCTCTACTTTACAGTCACCTACTATCAAGAACGTTTATTAAGAAATAAACAGATCCACAAACTGAATTAGGTTTTAAATATAACTATACACAAGGAAGTACAAGATACACACAACCTATTATATAATTATTCATGGGATATAATATATAAAATATGACTTAATAGGGTATCTGAGTACTCTCAAGTTTAGTGCAGGAGATTATTCTTAAGAAATATACAAGTACATCAAACACAACTCAAAATTAAATAAAACAAAGAATAAGAGAGAAAGGATACTAAAGTGATTTTGTGGTTCTCTTTATCTCGTCATCTTGAGATGATAAACAATAATCTTATTCTTATTTGGGATTTTATTTAATTATTTCATTGAAGTAACTTCAAATGTTGTTTTCAAGGTTTTTTTCATGAAAAACATAGTGTCATACGTTACACAGGCAGTCCTCTTTTTTTTCCAAAAATAACACTTAAACTTATCCATCCAATTAGTTAGTGGAACCATGTGATCAAGAAACCTTTTTTGAATGAGGGGTTTCTCATATTTATAGATTTTCAGAACCTTTAATCATCCATTATAGGATAACATTAAAATTAGATAAATTCTCATACTGAGCAGAAACTATGGAAAGTTTGGATTTGTCTTCAATACACTGAGTATAATTTTTAAGAATAATCATTCTAAAATCATCATACTTACCAAATATATAACTTTCAATAAATTACATAAACTATTCATTAGAATAATTAATTTGAATTTAATTCTAGACATCTATGGAAGAATAACTTCAACAAGTAGTAGTAGTTTCATCTAATAGCGGAATGTTTAAAGTAGAGGTAGTAGAAAAGAACTGGTAGTAGTGGATTCATCCTGGTGGTAGTTGATATTCAACTAATTATGCATAACTATCCCATCAGAAGCATTATTTCACTAGAAGAAGCAAACTAATCCTGGAGAAAGCAAATTTTTACTGATGGTGGAAAACTTCAACGAGTGAGAGTGAAATCATCCTGATAGTATAAACTTTAAACTGACAGTAGCATACTTATTCTAGTGGTAGTAGATCTATACTAGCAGTATTATATCTATACTTATGGAAACGTATTTTGAACTAGTGGTAGCATAAGGGTACCAATGGTAGGACATCTCTTCTGACAGTGATATACTTTAAATAGTGGTAGAAATTTGGACTTTGAGAAATTTTATATAAATTATATAATTTTTAATCTTCTATCATTCAATATATAGATAGTTAGTAATAAAGGAAACATGATTTGTGAGCATTAAAACAAGTAATTTATAGACTGATCTAGCAATCTCCCCCTTTTTGATGATCACAAATCAAGGTTGAAAATGAAATTCAAAACATTTCTTTTCAAGGAAGTATAAAGATTAAAATAAATATCACAACTTTCAAAGTATTATAGATTATAAGAAAAATATAATATCTATTACATAATTTTTTTCAAAAACTTGGTAAAAGAAGAGAATATATATCATAGCATACTAATTATACACATTCTACCCTTTTGGGATTATCAAAAAGGTATATAGAATTAAAAATGTATCAAATAAAAGAGAAATGAATAAGGATTTATGATTTTTCATTAACATTTAAGTCAAATAATTACAAAAAAATACAAAATTAAAGGACATATCAGATCCTAGTTAGAGTCTAAAGGAGGTATAGGAGGCCTGAACACAATACTGGAAGCTACTTTCCTGAGATATCTAACTATCTTAGTGTGATTAAGACTAAAAGGACTAACTGTAATAATGGTGTCTGAAGAGGCACTAAAATAGGAGCAGAGAATGTGGTCATCATAGAAATAGAAAGAGGAGAAATGAGTTTAGTCATGGATGTGCATATAAAAGGCTCCAATAACTCTGAAAACTATGAGATGATTCTGCCACCAAACCCCATCATCCTAGTGAATCCCTTCTTCTCTTCCATAAACACTTTTAATAATGGGTATAACTCCTTCAAGTGATTCACATACTTTTGGAAATCCCTCATAAAAGGGGAAACATTATGTTCTCATCCAAAAACTTGAAATGGTAATTGAAATCATTTTTTATAAATATTAGAAAGGCAATGCTTTATATATTTGGTTATAGTTTCCTTATCACCTCTAGCTTCATTCAGAAATCCTATAATAAGCTTATAAATATGCTCACCTTGAGTTCTAATCTACTGAATCTCATCCTGATAAGAAGCATAAGAATCAGTCAACACACTCTATAGCTCTTCCTGAACAATACTTATGATCATATCAGTATCAATACTGGAAGGAAAAAAAGGAGGAGTATCTCTAGAAGAAGAGGATTTAGTATTAAAAATAGATTTATCCCTTACAAGAACTCACAGATCTCTCTATGTCAGGTCTATACTCATATCTTTCAAATTACAATGGATAACACTAATCTAGTTAACCAAATTCTTGTTCTCCAATTCCAAATTTCTTATTCTCAGAAACATATTTGGTTATAGGTGATCCACAACCAAGGATGAAATCAAGGATATTTCATCTTCTTTTAGAGTCTTATCCTGTAAGGTATAAGACTAGAGTAAACCACCAATATTAGAAAAAATATCTATCTTAAAGGAATCCAAATTGGCTTGGGTCATAGAATTATCTAGAGGAGGAGGAGGATATGAATACCTCTCCTGTCTAAGTGAAGGAATATCCTCATAATGAGATTCCTCATCAGAAACTGGAGATGCAACCAATACTCCCATATTTATAACAGGTACAACAGAAGTAAAATTCTTAAGAAGCTCAACCTAGTCTATCCTTTCTACAAAAGATCCCTTAGGATCTATATGAACGATATAAATGGTATTTCCACCATGCTTTGGTGAAATTCCCACATCATATCCATCATCATATGAATGATAATAATCTAGGCTAAGAATAGATTACCCTAGGGACTTTTCCTCCTTTGATGGTGAATCCCCATCATCTTCATCCACTTTATCTACCTCTAATGGGCTTACAATGACTTAAATCACTAAAAAACTCTAGGAGTTACAATACTAATCTCCATGGACCATCATACCAGACACATAAATATTGATTAAGGGATTAGTTTCTTCATTATCATCTTCACCATCCACATTGTATAAAGAGTAATCAAATAACACAATGGATCACTCCCTACTTTAATAGAGAAGTAAACAGATTCTTCTTATTCATCCATACCTTCCTCATCAACTTTAGTACTAGACATAGCCACCTCTTCATTAGAAGAATAAAATACCACCTCATATATCTCTAAGTCAAGATCAACCAAATCCCTGGGTATGGATGGGTTGAAATTCTCATATAATCTCTCATTTCCCACCACCCACTTCTTTAACCATGGATTCAAATTAACTTTCATCCTTTTAAAGTATCTTGGTTATTATAAAAAACCACCACAGTGAGTTACTTTTTCTTCTCCATCAGTAACAAGCCCACCTACTTCTAAGATAACATAAATCATATTGGGATAAAAAAGATATTTAGACCTAGAAGCATGCTTGCATAACTCCATCATATGAACCATGAGATATGTACATGGGGTTGTCTTTTCCCATATTCTTATAGGATATAAAAAAATATATTGATACATAAATACACTAAAGCTTTCCTTCTAGGGAAACAACATATGTTGGATGCATTTGAAGAGAAGATGACATTACCCCATCAAGCTCTACTACAGCTGACATTATTACAACACCATCTCCTGTAATCTTTTAAAGGAAATCATCAAAAATAAAAATCGTATGATCAATGGGATAAGAACCTTGTTAGTCTTTATATAATTCTTTTTTAGGAACTTCTAAGCACTTTTCTT
Source organism: Viscum album (assembly GCA_963277665.1). NCBI lineage: Eukaryota > Viridiplantae > Streptophyta > Magnoliopsida > Santalales > Viscaceae > Viscum > Viscum album. Next base: position 1,835,221,389 of record OY728160.1, on the reverse strand, counting down.
ATTACTTCAAAGAGAAGGAAAGTTCCTTCTTATCTACCAACGTTCTAATGAAATCTTTCTTATACCCAAACTCAAACTCTACATATAGATAAAAACCATGAACCAATATTAGATATAATATTTAGTCATTTTTAGAGAACCACTTAACCCACCCTTTCTCTTAGATAGATTTACAAACAAAAAACTTACTTGAATTCAACCAAGTAACATCTATTTCCTTCTCATCAACTACTACTCATGACAAAAGAAGAGCATTTCATGACTCGATGGGCTAACTAGACTTTCCTTTCAGTTTATTTTGTGGATGAGACTCAGCAGAGAACCATAATCACTATTTATCCTCACCATTATAGCATAGTAATGAGGTTTGAAGATTAAAGGTCAAAGGTTTGGGTTTAAGAGATAAAATAAGAAGAGGTTTTAAGGGGAGTGTGTGAAATAGGATTCAATTAGGAATCATAATATTAATTTTTATCTTTTAAAGAATAAAAATATTTTTTATATGAGTAAAATATGGAATTTAATAGATAAATAACACAAATTACCAATGGTATCAAAGAATCACATAAGTGTGTCAACAGTAGCGATTGCATCCAATGGTATTGTCTGATGGTAGCAACCACCGATAACACATAATGGTTTTATCCGACAATATTACCCAATGGTGTTTCCCAGCAATAGTACTTAAAATCATAGTACCCACCAGTATCATGCCAATGGTAGTAAGTGAAAGGTAACACCAGGCAGTATCACCCAAATGGTAGCCTACAATGGTAGTACCCACCAGTAAGACATGACTTGTGACTTAACTCTACAAAAAATAAAATAATTAAGTAAATAAAAAACTTAAGAGGAAATTATCATTCCAAGCTCATATCTGGTATAACTTATTCTCTCAATAGACAAAGGATTTGTAAAAATGTTAGCAAGCTAATTTCCAGTACTAATGAATTCAAGATTTATATCACCTTTTTGAAAATGGTCTCTCAAAAAATGATTTATTATATCAATATGATTTGTTCTAGAGTGAGACACAATATTCTTAGGAATTTTAATATCACTTTTATTTTCACAGTTTATAGGGACATGTCTAAATTTATATCCATAGTCCAGTAATATGTATTTTATCCATAGAATTTGTGCATATTAATTTTCTAATGCTATATACTCAACTTCAACAATGGATAATATAACATAATTATACTTTATACCACACCATAATACTAGTTACTTTCTAAAAAAAGTGACATGTTCCAGATGTGGTTTTTCTATTTAACTTAAAGACATAAAAATCTACATCTGAATAACTAACTAATTTAAAGTTTTTTCCTCTAGAGTAAAAAAATCCATAATTAGTTGTGTTCATGAGGTATTTAAAAATCCTTTTGACAACATTAAAATGAGATTCACTGATACTTTCTTGAAAACAGGCACACATACACACACTAAACATAATGTCAAGTTGGATATCTATTAAGTAAATAAAACTATCTATAATACCTCTATAAATAGTCTGATCAATTAGTTTCCTAGTTTCATTAAGATCCAATTTATAGGTGGTACCCATTGGAGTATTAATTCCTTTTGAATTATCCATTCCAAAATGTTTCAAAATATCTTTTATACATTTTATTTGATTTAAAATTATTCCTTATTTATTTTTAAAAATATAAAAACCAAGAAATAATTTAAAATCAACAATTAAAATCATTTCAAATTCATTTTTCATCATTTTTTAAAATTCTATAAATAAGGAGTTTTTGGATGATCCAAAAATTATATCATCAACATATATTTGGACTAGAAAAAAATATTTGGAAATATTTTTCATAAATATGTTTGGATCAACTATCCCTTTGAAAAAATATGTAGAAATCAAGAAAGATATAATCTTATCATACTAAGATCTAGGGTCTCATTTTAAAACATAAATTTTTATTTTTCTAATTTCAAGACATGATTTGGAATATGATGATTTTGAAATATAGAGGGTTGATGAAAAAAACATCCTCAATAATATAACCATTAAGAAAAGAACTTTTGACATCAATTTGATATAGTTTTAAATTCAAATGTTCTATATAAGTAAGTATTATTTTAATATCCTCAATTATAGATACTGAAGTAAAGGATTACTCATAGTTAATAGCATCTTATTGCCTATATCCTTTTGTAACCAAGATAGAATTATTTCTTATAATAATGTAAAAATCATAAACCATATTCTTAAACACCCATTTAGTGCCAATGGATAGGTACTATTTAGGTATTTCCACTAGTTCCCAACATTTTTTCTTTTAAACTTATTCAAATATTTTTCATATACATTACGCAAAATTCACCATCAATAGCTTCAGTGATGTTTTTAGGTTCTATATATGATAATAAGACTTGATGTTCAACCTAGTTTCTAAGATAATCTCTAGTCGGAGTACCTCTATCTAGATCTCCAACAACATCATCTGAAGGATGGTCTATATGGGTTCTAATTTCTCTAGGGATAGAAGTACTTAGTACTTTATTTTCCTCTTTAGGATTTACTTCAAACACTTACTTATCAATGAGCAATTTTTCTATAGCATGTTTTACAAGCCGATCACTGGGATTAGTTAAGGTATTGATATCTATTTTATAAAAATCATCCATAAGGTTTTCTAAAGGAGTTCTAGTATCATGTGGATCTATCTTGTCAAATTTTACATGTACTAATTCTTCCAAAACAGTGGTTCTTTTATTAAAAATATTGTATTATTTGTTAAAGGTTAAATAACCAAGTAAAATTCCTTTATCTCTTGTTTATAAAAATTTATCTAAACTATATTTTGTATTTAGAATAAATACCTTTAAATAAAAATCTATAAAGTAATTAACCTTTGGTTTTCATCCATTAGACAACTCATATGAGGTCTTCTTTAAAAGTGGTCTAATATAAACCCTATTGATGATATAATAGGTTGTATTAATATATTAAACCCTAAAATAGATAGGTAATTCATATTAATTGAGCATGTTCCAGGAAATCACTTGAAGATTCTTATTTCTTCTTTCAACTGCTATATTTTGTTGAGGATTCCTAGGAGAAAATAAGTTGTGATTATAGTCATGCTGTGAGCATAATTTCTCAAAGTATTGATTTTCAAATTCACATCCATGATCACTTATTAAGGTATTAATAGTAAACCCACTAAGGATTTATATATATTTTTCATATTTTGTAAAATGGAAATAAGATTCACTTTTGTGAGCTAAAAAGAATACCTAAGTAAATCTAGAAAATTCATTTACTAGAAAAAAATTATAATGCTTCCCACCTAGTATAGAAAATCTAAAAGGTCAAAAAAATCCATGTGAACCAATTATAATGGTTGATATGTTAAAAAAAATTATTTGGTTTGAAATAAATCTCATGTTTTTACCTTTTTGACAAGGATTACATACTTGATCTTTTGGGGATTCTAATTTAGGAAGATACTTAACTAAATCTTTACTAGTCACCTTTCAAAGAGAGTAGAGGTTTAAGTAGCCTATTATCCTATATCATAGACAAGATTATTTAACAAATCTTTTTAAATAAGAAATGATTTGATAAAATAATGAATATAAATCTACTTTATAAACATAATCATTGTATAAAGTAGTAAAAACTAAAGCATGCTTAGAATCATAGATTTTGAAAGTAATATTTTAAAACATGAAATAATATACATCATCACCCTAATGGCCCAAAGGCCTTAATTTTTATTGATTTTTTGATAAACCCCCTTTCAAGGGATGAGGGGGAACCCTTAAAAGGCTCGTAGGCTCAGATATTACAAGGTCTGTAGGCTTAGGAGATTATATGACTTGAAGGTCTTAGGGAATTCAACCAGACTATCTACAAGGAACGACCCCTCCCCAACATCTGTGTCATGATAGTAGCTCTCCACCATTGCATGGCCATCTGGCTAGGATTCTCATGCAAGAACAGGCTGTTCCTGATGGCATAGCCATACCCTCTCATTCTGACAAATCCATTTGGATCTGCTCTGGTAAGTGCACCTTCTCTGAATCCTCTTCTGGGGCTGCTACTCTTTTTTAGTGTGTCTAGGGCAACTGCTTGTGTCTTGAAAGCCTTGTGGTGGCCCGAGGGCCATAAAGGTGGCCCGAAAGACCTACTAACCTGAAGTCATGGGTGGCTTGAAAGCCTTAAGGAATCCAAGCCCAAACCGGTGGCCCAAGGTGAATAGTTATAGATGTTACAGTACCGAACATTACCTGCTATAGTAACTGCTATAGTACTTGGACAACGTACAGTTCTGCTACAATACCTGTACAGTGTACAGTCTGCTTTAGTATCTGTACTGTGTGCAGTTCTGCTACAGTACCGCACAGTGTACAATACTACTGCAGTACTGCTACAATACCTGTACAGTGTACAGTCTGCTTTAGTATCTGTACTGTGTACAGTTCTGCTACAGTACCGCACAGTGTACAATACTACTGCAGTACTGCTACAATACCTAGAAATATGCCTCTACCTGGTTTTGAACCTGGGTCTTGTGGATGCACTTAAGGATACCTAAAAAAATAAGACTTTATATTTAAAATATAATTAGAATTACCACTTTGACCAATTCTAATTATTTTTCCTTTGGCGGTGTCACTAAATGTGACATGTCCACCATACACCTTTATAAGGCTCTTAAAGATTGAGTATTATTTATTCATTTGTCTATAACATCCACTTTTGAGATACCATAAATTATTACTAGTAATCTTTAATCATGTTTCCTATAACAAGTTCAAACAAGCAATTATTTTGGTAGCCACACTTTCTTGGCTATAGAGAAGTTATCAACAAGAGATTTTGAAACCCAAAGTTGTTTAATATTTTTACCATCACCATAATTAAGGTTTATATAAATAAACACCTTATTACTTCTATAAGAATATGAAATATTTATAAAACTATAAAATCTTGATCTAGGGATAAAGTTATTTTTATAAATTATCCTTTGACCAGGCTGGTACCCAATCCCGGTTATGTAAATCAGTGTGGTCTGCTTACCAAGTATTTTAGTCAAGGTTTATCTTCCATTTTTAAATCATTAAAGATCATTTTAAGTTTATTATTTGAAATATTAAGTCCATTATTATATTTTAAAATAGAATCATTCTTTTCTTTTTCTATAGATATGTAACTTTTATCACCATCACATAAAACATGTAACCCTTTTAGATTTTTATATTTATCATTTAATTCATTCATAGTGTCTTCAAGCATAGAACTATATTCCTTTGATTCTTTAATTTTCATTTTTTATTCATGAGTTGTGTCACTAATTGAAGTAAAATCGTTTAATTTGGATGTGCTCTCCATAATTCACATATTATCCCTTTCATTAATATATTCCTTACATGAATCAGATTCACTAGAACTATCCTCAGAGGCACTTTAGGTCACCTTCATAGCTCTCTTGGTTCTTTTTCCTCTTTCCTCATACTTTTTATTATAATTTAATTTTGGACATTCATCTTTAATATGCCCTTTCCTCTTGTACTCATAGAAAGTTACCTCTCCTACTTGATTTTCCTTCTTTTAACTTCCTCTTTTGTCATACCTTCCTCCATATTTTGATTTATTAAAGAATTTATTTTTATTGTAGAATTTATTAAATCTCCTAAATAGATGATCCATTTACTCATCACTTTCAAAATCTGACTCATCCTCACTTGAGCTACTCTCTTTGATTTTCCCTTTCATACTTAACTCTAAAGTTTTGAAAGCAGTTGTTCTTCTTGTTAGTTCTCCATCATCTTTATTCAATTTCAACTCTTCACCATACATCATTATTTTTATGATAAACTTCATCATGGGTAGTTTTATAAGGTTTTATGACTCTCTAATGCACACAAAAGTTCCTCTCTATTGATTAGGTAAGCACTGCATGATTCTCATCACTCGATCTTTGTCTTCTATTTTATTTTCAAGTGCATGCATCGTATTAACAATTTCATGGAACCTAAGATATATTTCAGAAATTGATTCATCATGATTTATTTTAAATATATCATATTCAATAGTTTAAGTATTTAGGAACATTTCTTTAATATTTTATTCTCCTTCACGAGACACAAAAAGTGTATTCTATATTTGATAGGTAGTTTCACATGCAAAAAATCTATTAAAATCATCTTATCACAAATCATAGTATAATTCATTCATATCTTTACAATTATAATAATAAGTAACCATAGTGGCATCACTCCAATCATCTCTATTAGCTTTATGTTTCATATTGATCTTCTATTACACTCAAAATGTCAAAAATCATGCTCTCAAGATGTATTTTCATCTTAATATTCTAATTATCATAATTAGTACCATTAAAATAAGGAGGTTTCTTAGTATAAGTTCCCTCAAGTATATTATTATCCATAAGCATATAAATTTAGAATAAATTGGAATTTAGATATTTTTTGTAAAAATCATATCATAGTTAAATATGGATAATAATTAAATAAAAACCTTTAATAACAAATGTTGGTTATAGAGGATTACACAAGAGGAGGTTAATTGAGTATCCAATAAAAAAATTTGTTTAAAAACTATTTAAAACAAATTCCCCCAATTTATAAAACATCCCAATTAACTAAAATAGTAGAAATATATAATTTGATATTTTTAAAACTTTTATCAAGGGATCAATCACAACCTATTTAAAACCAATTTTTTAAAACTCTTTAACTTTTGAAATAAATCTAATCATATCAAACACAATATATAACACACAAATTAAAGCTAATAATCAAAGTATTGCTTTGAAAAAGAAGTTTTTAAAATGAAAACTAGTTTTTTCTTAAAAAATCTAAACAAAACAAATAATACATAGTGGAAATAAATATAAGTGGGTTGGTATCATGCCAAGAATTAATCATCTCCACTTGAAAGTCACTCATTACTAAAAACATTTATTAAATGATAATTGATCCACAAACTGGATTGGGTTTTATATAGAATTGCACACAATGTAGTCTGGGATATATACAACCTCCTCGATGGTTAGTCATAGGATATAAGATATAAAATAATAGTGAATATAGTATCTAAGTAATCCCTATTTTAGTGAATGATATTTTTCTCAAGAAATATACAGGTGCAACAAGCATATCTCAAAATTAAATAAAATAGATAAGAAGAGAGAAATGTTATAGAAGTGATTACGTGGTTCTCTTTGTCTGATCAGTATTTTTATTAAATCTATCTCTGAAGGCACATCAAACTTTTTTTGTAAGGTTTTTGTTTTTTCATGAAAAATAGAGTGTTTTATATTACATAGAAAATCATCAATTTTTTTTCAAAAAACACACTTAATCTCAGCAAGACAATTAGTCGTAGCACCAAGTGATTGGTCAAACTTTGTATATAAGGGATTAATCAGATTTATAGCTTTTCAAAACCTCTAATTATCCTTTATAGGATAATAAAAAAATAAGAAAAATCCTCATACTGAGTAGTAACTCTAGAAAGTATGACTTTGTCTTCAATTCACAGAGTATCCATTTTAGGAATAATCATTCTTAAACCCTCATACTTATTGAATCAATGAATTGCACTAAATTTCATAATCTAAATGTTATAATAATTAATTTTAATTTAATTTTAGATATCTATAGAAATAGAACTTCAACTGGGGGTAGCAGTTTCATCTAGAAATAGCATGTTTAGACTGGAAGTAGCAGAAAATCACTATCAATAGAGGATTCATCATGGTGGTAGATAATATTCAATTAAAAGTAGAATAAATATTCTATAAGTGGAATGATTTAACTAATGGAAGCATACTAATCCTGATGGTAGATTTTTTTTACTAATGGTGGTAAACTTTAACAAGTGGTAGTTCGATCATCCTAGTGATAAAAACCTTCAACTGACGGTAGTGTACTTTTTCTAGAAGAAATAGATCTATACTAGTGGTAGAAGATATATACCAATGGTATCACATTTTGAATTTGTAGTAGAATAAGTGTATTAGTGGCATGGCATCTCTTCTGATGGTAGTAGACTTCAACTGGTGGAAGCAACATGGACTTAAATAAATTTTATGTAAATGCTAGAATTGCGAAGCTTCTATCATTCAATACATAGATAATTAGTAATTAAGGAAACATGATTTGTGAGCATTAAAATAAGTAATTTTTATAATGAACTAACAATACCCTCTAGTTAGAGTGAAATAATAATGAAAAATAATGGAAACAACATACATCACATAACACCACAAGCCATATCAAGATAGGAGCCAAGAACTAAACATAAACCATGAAATATCCAAGATGAAGATAATAAATAGTCAAGAGTCATACATATCAACAGTCATATACAATAGGTATAAATGTGAAAAAAGGGGCTAAAACTAAACACTACAAGACTCTTAAAAGTGGTCCAAGCACTAACCAGATGCCCAAATCCCAATCTCTAACCTATCCAAGAATCAAAAATTTGGAATCTAGTGCTTTCCCTTATCTAGACCTACAATCATGAAGACTTCTTGGGTACTAAACATTGGGATGAGAATGGTGTGAGTAGAACTCAATAGGCCACGACCAATTTCATCTCTATGTAAATCCAATCTCTAAGTAAGTTCATGAAAACGTGTTGTAATTAACAATTTAATTTATAAAAGTATATAAATAAAGGAAACCATCCTTGATCCTTAAAACCAAGTCCCTGATCAAGCATACTTGATTTATCCAGTGTTTGGGTGTCTTTGAGCACTTAATGGGGACCATTCCAACTATAATACCATAAAAAATCGCGTTGGTATTTTCAAAGTTATCATGAACCACCACTTTAGGTGTTGTCCCAACCAATACATAGTGGAATGGACAACACCTCATGAGTGTTTTCTCAACCAAAACATGTATCATAGAAAACCCCTTATGGGTGATTTATCAACCAAATCTTATATCATGAATCACCACCTTTTGGTTTTTTATCAAACAAAACAAGTTTCATAGACCACCCCCTATAGGTTTTTTCTCAACCAAATATAATACAAATATACCCATTCCACAAAGTTGTCACTTTAATAATTTAGAAAAACCAAGGTAGGATCCAATATTTACCACTTTAGAAAAATATATTTCAAAACCCAAATCATAAAAAATCACTTCACACTTTCATTTCAAAATTCATTTACAATTTAACCATTTCTAATTTTCATTTGGAATAATATTTCAAAAAAATATCTTCCAAAAATTCTAATTCCATAATACCAATTCCATATACTGTTTCAAATTATCATTTCCATGGTTAATTTGTAAGGGGATTAGATCAAGGAAATATAAAACCTATGAGTTATCTTTCTATTTTAAAATTTAAATTTTTAGAGGGTAAATATCATTGTAAAATATGTTACTATACATTGAATTAAAATTTAGGGTTACATAGGGAATTTTGACATAATACATGATGTAAACACTTGAAGATAAGGATATGACTATGAGAAAAAAATAAGGACCATATACCTTAGTCTAAGAGGAGTCTGCATTCCTAAAACCAAGATTTTATTTCATATATAATGGGAGAGAATGAGGTATTAGGCAAAATTTCTTAAAATAGTGAATAATAAATTTAAACAGTGAGAACTCAGGTGGTAGAAAATAACCTGAAGAAACGATAGAAGAAGAGTTAGAGACTCGCCTCAATCTTTCAATCGCCTAAAAAAGAACATAAATGGAGGATAAATTAGATAAATTTACCATGGTAGAATAAGAGTGAGATGGGATCTTAGAAGAGGGGATACTATGAAAATAGAGAAGAAGAAAATCAGGTAAGGCTTAAGGGTGAAAATGAGGGAAAATGAAAAACCTAACCTCCTTAAAATACTATCTTGGTCCCACCAGCTAGACGATTGGATTCCAGTAGACCAATGAAACTATAGAAGACCATCGACTAGTTGGTGGTACTAAATCCTCTTGGTTTCATGCCTCGGCCTCCTCCTAAGCTTCTCGTACACCTCCAAGACCCTCTAACCTCCTTAAAAATTTCTTTAAAGACAAAAGTAAGGGGTTTCAACAAAATTCAATGGTTTTTGTACCTCACTAGAAAGGAATGGTTTTATAACCTCCCCACTAAAATTATCTCATCCTTAAGTTGTTCCCCCAAGTGTCACAAATCTTCATTAAAGAATAACTTCATACATTGGGAACGAACATTTGATTCCCACTCCCATGAATCCTCCTAGTTAAGCCCGTGTTTCCATGGGAATCATACCAAAGTAATATACTTTCCATGGAGTATCTTCTTACTAGTATCTATGCTTCAATTTGGTCTCTCCTCAAAGGAAGCATCTACCTCCAACTCGATGTCATCAATATCAATCACTTGTGGAGGGTTTGGATGATACTGTCAAAGCTAAGATACATGGAATTCATTATTCATAACCATGTACCTTAATAGAAGATCCAACCAGTAGGCCATGGTACCAATCCTTTCTGTCACCTCAAAGGGCCCTACAAACCTCACCACTAACTTCCCCTACATTTGAATTCATAATTTCCCAAGCCTCAATGACATTCAAAATTAAACTAGGTCACCAACCTCAAATTCCAAGGGATGAAATATACAGTAATCACAGGATATATGTTTTCTCTAGGTGGTCTCCAATCACTTATTGATCAACATAACCTACTTAGTGGTATCATGTACTTGTCTCATCCCAAGAATGGATGACTCCCAAGCTTCCAACCAGCATAAAGGTGATTGGAATGACCTCCTATATAGGGCCTCAAATGGATCCATCTGAATGGATACCTAATAAATGTTATTATAATTTAATTCCACCAAGTTCATATATATCTCCAAAGAGCCTCCAAAATTAGGTACATAAACCCAGAGTATTTCCTCAAGCACCTATATCATGTACTCAGATTTCCCATCCATCTGTGGGTGATAGGAGGTACTCAGATAAACCAATCTACCCAATGACTTCTAAAATCCCTAAAAAAAGCTTGAGTTGAAATGGAAATACCTATTAGATATGATTATCTATGAAACATCATGAAAATATACCATCTCATTGACATATAATCTACCCAGATCACCCACTGAAGAAAAGTTTTTGATTGACATGAAATGGGATAATTTCATCAATTGATATATGAAAACCCAAATAGAATTGTGACCATAATGTTTCCTTGAAAAACCCATAACAAAGTCCATTGTGACATAATCTCACTTCAATTTAGGAATTGGTAAGAAATATAGAATAGTAAGTGGTTGTTGGTACTCGGCCTTCACCTACTAACAGGTGGAGAACCATGTAACAAACCCCACTGGGTTTGTCTTCATCCCTGACATCAGTATTATCGATGGTGTCATGACCCCCTCCCTCCAAAGATACCCATCCTGGGCTGGAAATGAAGAAAGGGAGATAGTGACCCCTGAGTCCCATCTCCAATAGGTCCTAGGGTGGCGACCAACACTAAGGGTATACAATCTCACAAAATGGGAGGCATTTACCTTTTTAAAGGAAACAAGATTGAGAGATAAGATGGTACATACCAAAACAACTCCAAGAACTATATATATAAAAGAAATCCAAGATCCATCCCACATGCATGTTCAAAATAAAATTGTTACAAATTTAATGAGACTACAGAGTAAAAAAAATCAAAGATAATCAGTGACACAACAACTATCCTGATGTCTGAGCTAGTTTGGTTCAAAATGTTCCATGTAGTCCTCCTAGAAACCTGAAATTAGTTCTATCTACGTAGGGTGAGAAAAAAATCACACTCAATAGGAAAAATAAAGTCTCTCGTGCACACAAGAAGGAAGCATACTAATATCCATATGAGAAAACAGCAAAACCTAACAACACCTGACAAGGTACACTAGCCACCCCAACCTCACCAAGGCACATTCACCTAGTAACATAAGTCAAGTAAAGTAATATAATAATAACATTGATGATTTGGGTACCCCACACCACTTCCCACTGGTTTAGTTTCTCTTGACTAATGGAAAATGTCCTCTCCCTCCCACCTCTTCCGAAAGAACCATGTCACAACCCACCCACACACACCAGACCACATATCTTCCCATCACCTAGGCCCCGATCCACATCACATCCCGCTCACAGACACTTGGTCCACAAACCACAGCACATCCCGCCCACAAACACCTAGTCCACAAACCACATCACATCCTGCCCATAGACACCTAGGACATAAACCATATCACATTCTACCCTCCCACACATGGGCCACAAATCACATCGCATATTTCCCACAAATACCTGGGCTAAAAACCACACCTCATCCTACCTTCAGACACTTGGGCCACAAACCATCCCTCATCCCAAAGACACCTAGGAAAGCACAACACATCTCATCCTGAAGAAACTTGGGAAATCACAAATCTCCTGCACACACCTGGGCCTCACCATCACAACCTGTCCAATGAATCTTGGGATTTCACCACTTGGAATAAGGAGAAGTGAAGAATGGGTCATCAGTCATCCATCCCCCCGCTAGGATGTTTGGGAAACACACCCTCCCTCATGGAAATGGGGGTGTTCGGAACATAATTCTCAACTAGGATAGGGTGTGTATAGAAATCACAAGGAAAATGAAATTAATATATATATATATATATATATATATATATAATACCAAATAATCCTTCCCAACCTATGAGTTATAAAACAAAAAACCATCTCACAATACCACCTTTACTGCTACCTCTAAATGCACAACCACACAACCAGACACAAACTTAGTTCATACCCCCATACAATTCATTTAACCAATTCCCTTTATTTATTAAAAAATTCATTTATTCATTTCATCACTACCTAGGCAACTACTAGTTACAAGGAACAACAAGCAGCACAAAAAAGGTCACACCATGGAAGAAGAACCATGGTAAATTAACCCACTTCACATTCCTCTCTATTTAACACCCACACTAACCACTACCATCATTATTATTCAAAGTCATCATTCCCAAACCATCATCTTAATAGAGAAAACCCACAACTCACAACCGCACCCAGCAACATGTAACTACACAACCCGATCACAGCCATATTGTACAACACTTCTCATCCATTCCATAATCAATCAATATCTCAACTTGAGATTCCAACTAACCTTCAAAACTACCCACACACACAACCATGATCCCAAATGCAGCACCACACAAACCACACAAGTTACAATTTCTAGATTTAATAAGGCATCCCTTATTTAATTCCACTTATTAATTTAGGGGTTATCACAAAACAATATAATCTTGGATTATCCATTTATTTTAACCAAATATAAATGGTTAACATATTTTTCATAATAGTGCTGACTCAGAGTGATGTCTCCTCTCCCACTAGCGGCATCTAGGTTTTCCTTTGGCTTCACATCCCTTCCCCCTACGGCCTCGCTCGGTCCCAAAGTAGGCTCAACTGGATCAACGGAGCACCAACTTCGTTGTTCGGTTCGGTGTGGCTTGACATTTCGACATCGACGTGGCTAGAATGGATGCTCAGATTGATGTAGCTTGGCCCTTTTGGTGAAGACATGACTACATTGGATCTATCTTCCTGGTTTGGTCCAACGCGGCCAGGTGACGTCTCTGGCGTGACTCTGGTTCGCTTGGAGATAGATTTGGAGTGGATTGGAAGGGGAGGCTTTGGGTTTCGATGAATCTGTGAGTTTTATCAGGTTTTTGGTTTGATGTTGTTTGGGTTTGTTCAATTGGATGGGTTTTTAGAGACTTTGGGTTTCTTCAATTTGGTTGGTTTTGGCACTTTTTATGGTTTTTCTAGCTAGGATTTGGTGATTGGATGTTCTACTAATTGTTCTTGATCTATTGGTCTTGACCCTCCTGTGGGTCTTCTGGCTAGATTACCATATCTTGGTTGTTTTGGAAACTAGTGAGGGTGCATACGCAGTTCTAACCTAACCAGATCCATTCCCAGAGCGGTATTTTCGGTTCAGGGTGGCCAAGATCCTTGCATTGGTGACGTTCCCTTGGTGTGGTGTTGGGCCATCCAGTCATAGGTGATGATGGTTTGGCTTCATGTCCCTTGGATAATCTTCTGGGATTCTATAGTTGCGGTGGCAGTGGTTTGAAACATGGTAGGGTTCGTCCGGGAAGGCTTTAAAGTTAGAAGGTTGGTTGACGGTAATGACTTGTGATTGGTGAATTTCGTCATTTTGTGAAATGGTGGAAGTGTTTGTATAGTTGGTTTGTCTCCAAAGGTGGTAATTTTGTGCAACAGGACATGAATACATAGAAATATCTCTAGAGGAGGATCTAGAGATAGTGATTCATCTTTTTAGTGCTTTTCAGATTTGGTTGTTTTAGAGGGTATGGCATCAGCCATCGGATCGGTCTTGTGATTTGTCATAGGACACTTGCTTTCTAAAGAGCCTTGCAATGGTAGAGAGCTTCATCACGATGAAATACTAGGGAGGGGAAGCTTCATGTTGTCATTATGGTTTTACTCTTTTTTTTCCTTCGGGTGTGACTGGTCCTTTATCCATGAAGTCTGTTTGGGTTTCCCCCTTCTTCCCTTAAAAGGGGGACTTATCATATAATAAAAAATTTGAAGCCCTTTGGGCCATTGGATGGAATATATTTTTAATAATAGTGGTTCAATAGGAAAAAAACAACATGTAACCCACAATATATTCAGTGCACAAAAAACTAAACCCAATGGCCGTGATTTTTAGTGGGTATTTAGCCCATACAATTCACAATTTTTATCAAAATATCAATAAAATAGTACGATCATATGTCACTTTCCCCAGGCCCTGTAGATTAATCTTAGCCGGTTTAATTATATTTGTTAAACCAAATTCAAATGTCTTCTCAAAAGAAAATTCATCAACACACCCCACATAATGAAAAAATTAGAGAGGGATGAAGATAAACCATTTAGAAGAAGAAGCGATTGGAACTTCCTTATTGTGCCAAAGCAGGGGGTGCGTATATAGTAGGAAAATCATCCAGGGAAAACGTGATCCAAAAGCTACAACACAACACATGAATCATCAGGAAATAAAGGTTTGGGTAATCTCATACTAGGGGAAACAAGAAGTAAGAAAAAGGGAGAAAGATATATCAACCTTTGGAAAAACTAAACGAAGGGGCTGTTAAGATGCACTTGGGATTTTCCATTAAAGGTGGATCTAGTCAAGATAACACGCTTTGACTAATAAAAAGCCCTCGAACTCTTAGTAATTTAAATATGTGACTCATAACCCTTGAAATAGATTCAAAACTACTTAAATATGGCATTAAACCCATTTTATTTCAAATAAAGTCATCAAAAGATCAAAATTGAAAAAACTGGAAAAAAAAGGAAAACTGTTAGAAATGACTCACTATTAGATGAGTCACTATTGTGAGTCACTGATGCAAGTCACCATTACGAGTCACTGGTGTGAGTCACTATTCATCGAGCTACCAGTTCATGTCACCATCATGAGTCACTATCGCGATTCACCTTCACGAGTCACCATCACGAGTCACCGTTATGAGATACTATTGCAAGTCACCATCGCGAGCTACCATTGTGAGTCACTATCATAACTCACCATTCCGAATCACCACCTTGACTCACTATTTTGACTCACCATCTTGACTCACCATTCTAACTCACTGGTCCTAACTCACCAGTCCTAACTCACCGGTCCTAACTCGCCAGTTCTGATCCACTATTTCGACTCGCCGTTGGAAAACTATAAATTGGAAAACTATTGAAATGAGTCACTGTGACCTCCCAGAACACTTCAAACACTAGATTTTTACAAATTAATGGACTAGAGAGGTCCATGCCATTATAGGTGCACATACCTCTCAAACTATTCTCACCCTAGAGAATCAAAAACTAAGCCCATAAGAAAGAGGGGTTCGAACAACCACCCTGTGAGATACCTCCTAAGGATCCTGCTACACTTGAAACATCACTAAAAACCAAACACGTAAATGTCCAATGATAAGACACCTTTCATTGTTCGAAATCTGGAGTGGAAACCTCCTTAACCAAGAACACCTCCTGTAACTTCCACTAACCCAAAAAAACCACAAGGCACACCACACAAGAACAACAACCACACTATCCAAACATGAAAACCAGGGAATTCCATCCTCCGTGTCAAGATGTTATCTACTCTGGGTGGCACTAAATTTCCTACATGGGTTTAATCACATCGTAATTAATGCGTCTCGATTAGGAATTGGGTCCTCCCCTCTTCACATGTCAGGACTTTATTACACATTACAGAACAAGGAAACAACTCATCTCATAATAAAAAAGGTTCAAACATCACATTACAAAGAAAAAGAGAATAAGACAAAACTCATAAAAACTCTAGGTATTGGGAACGTATCTATGTTTCCTACTCCCAAATACTCTCCTCTAGACCACCATGCCTTCATAACTTGCAAACCAAAGGAATGGTCTTCCCACACATCACATTATCCCAATGATCCTAGATCTTTATTAGTCACTCCACGTATGTCATATTATCTTCAATATCCAACTCTCCCCAATCAATGACATGGGAGTAATTTTGAAGATACCGACAGTGTTGAGAGATTTGAAAGACATTGTGGATCCTGTCCAACTTTGATGGTAGTTCCAACTGGTATGCCACCTTGCCAACTCGCCCCAATACCTCAAAGGGTCCGATAAACCTGGGAGAAAGCTTACTCCCTTTGACAAACCTATGCTACCCACGTCGAGGGGAAACCTTCAAGAACACTTGGTCCCCAACCTCAAACTCCAAGGGCCTCCTCCTTCAATCGATATATGACTTCTTATGGTCCTTTTTTACTTTCATCCTCTCATGAACAAGCTAAACCTTCTCCGTCATTCTCTACACTACCTCGGGACCAAGAACAATTGTCTCTGCAATCGTTGTCCAACATAAAGGTGAATGATATAGCCTTCCATACAAATCTTCAAATAGAGAAATACCAATGGAATATTGGTAGCTATTATTATAAGAAAACTCTACCAAGGGCATGTGTCACACCCAAGATCCACCATAGTCCAAAATGCATGCTTGCAACATGTCCTCCAACGTCTGGATAATTAGTTCTGTATGCTCATCTATCTAAGGGTGGAAGGTAGTGCTAAGGTGTAACTGAGTTCCAAAAGCATGTTGCAATACCCTCAAAAATTGTGAGGTAAAACTTGTATCCTAATTCGAGACAATAGATCTCAGAACTCCTTGTTGCTGAACTACCTCATCCATAAATCTCTTTGTTAAGGAATCCACTGCACCCGAATCCTTGATCACTAAGAAGTGAGACAATTTAATTAGTCGATACACTACTACCTAGATAGCATCATATCCTCCCTAAGTTCTAGGTAAACCTATGAATAAATACATTTATATTTCATCCCACTTCCACTCGGGGACATATAAGGGCTATAAAAAACATTGGGAATATAGATCTCAACTTTCACCTTCTAGCATGCTAAATATTTCTCCACAAACTCTACCAATTCCCATTTCATACTAGGAAACCAAAACTATATCCTCAATCCATGATACATCTTAGAAATTTTTGGGTGTAATGCTAAAGGTAAGTTATGGAAATCATGAAGGACTCCCTCACACATCGCCATGGGAATAAACATCCTTCCACAGAATAACATCTGATTCTGACCATCCTCTGACCATCCCTTCAGAGCATCACCATGGTCAATGTGATCGTGCATAACTTCTTACTCCAAGTCTCCCAACTAAGACTCCTCCACCTACTGTATTAGAGAATACCACACCGTCATCTGAAACAAATATCCTCTACTATTTTCCTTCCTTGCATCCAAGTGTAAGGATTCCAGCTTCTCTATCACTTTCCAAGAATTCGTACATTCCTGAAAAACCTCCTTATGTGACTTACTACTCAAAGAATCAGTCATGATCCCTTCTCATATGTGTAAGAGATCTCAAAATCATAATCCTGAATAAAATCCATCCACCTTCATTGTTGTAAGTTTATATCTCCTTGGGTAAAGATACACCTCAAAATATTGTGATTTGTGAAGACCACAAAGTGCTCTCCAATGAGATAATGCCACCACAAATTTAGTGTAAACATGAACAACGCTAGCTCCAGATAATGGGTGGAATAGTTATATTCATGGGTACATAACTGCCTAGACCCATAAGAGATCACTGCTAGTTGTTGCATCAAGATGCATCCCAATCCTAGATGGAAAGTATCATAAAACACATCGAACATCACCCATTACTCTATAAATCAAAGCACTAGATCACTAACAAACTTCCAATTTAGATAGATGAACACTTATTAACACTGATAACTCCACAAAAAATCTTGGCCTTTTCTATTTAGAGCTGTCAACAGAGCTGCAACTCAAGATAAATCGGGTACAAACCACCAGACTGAGAAAATTGTGAATCTATACCACATTCTTGGGTGATACTCAAGAAAAAGCTGATTTAACCTTTGATGGGTCCACAAATACACCCTTTTGTGACACCACATGTACAAGGAAATGTACCTATCATGTCCATAACTTTCACTTGGATAGATTTTTGTAGAGTTGGTGGCGTCTAAGGACTTGCAAGATAGTCCTGAGATATTAAGTATGATCCTCCTATGACTTTGAGTAGATCAAGATTTCATCGATGAATACGATGAAGAAACATTCCAAGAACTCATAAAATATGGTGTTCATAAGACTCATGAACATGGTTGGTGCATTCGTAACACCAAACAACATGACTACAAACTCAAAGTTCCTATACCTACATCTAAAAGTAGTCTTTAGGATATCAACCTCCTTCACTATCAACTGGTGAAATCCAGACCATAGATCAATATTATAAAACCAACTCACCACTATCAAATGGTCAAAAAGATCATCTATCCTTGGAAGAGGGTAACAGTTCTTGATCGTCACCTAATTCAGCCTCCTGTAGTCTAAGAACAACCTCATACCACTATCTACCTTTTTGGAAAACAACACTAGAGAACCCCACGATGACACACTGGGCTAGATAATTCCTTTCTTCATCAGGTCATCAATATTAATCCTCAACTCCCACAACTCAGAAGTTATAATTCGATAAGGATCCATTGAAATCAGAGAATCACCAGGTTGTAGGTCTATCCTGAACTCAACATCATTTTGAGGGGGTAGCGTCACAACCTCCTTAGGGAAAACATCTTGGAACTCCCCAATAAATCTGGGAACCTCCATCCTATTAATGTCTGATAATTCCACCAACAACTTATCCAACAAGGAAAAAAGAAGCTCTATATGCCAACTACCGACCTAATAGTTCTACTCAACAACAAAAACCACACGTTTTCCATCCACATCCAAAAACAAAACTCTTCTATGGATGCATTAAATAATGATATGCATGGAATAAAACCAATCTATGATGAGAATGACATCGTATGGCTATATTTTTAGCAAGAAAATATCCCCAAAGGACTGATGTGGTCCCATCATCAGTTTACATCCCTAGAACACATTGAACAGGCTGGTCTGACCTCTGACTGGCGTACTCAACACCAGGGGGAACGAGAAGTATCTCTATGTCTAGTCTTAGAGAATGTGCTATAGTGGGTGTAACAAAGGAGTGTGAAGCTCCCAAATCAAAAAAAATCCCAATAAAGGGTAATAAACAAACTGATCATACCTCTAATGATCTCTAGACCTGCTGGAACTGCTACCTATGTTATGTGCAATTAACCACTCCCAACTCCTCTACCCCTCTGCTGATGAACACCTCCAAGACCATGCCCAATTCATGGTCCCTGAGGAACACCCTGAGGTCGGACTCTACCTACTCCATCTCCCCTTGGTGGAGCATGAGTCTGCTATCTCTACTACTGAAATGGTCTAGCTCGTAACTGTTTTTGTGGTTGGCACTGAACTTATCCACCTCCACCATACTAATCTCGAAAGGCTGTCGAACACTGATTCTGAAGATACCCACAGACTCCACAGATGAAACACCTTGATCCCAAGTTCATAGGAAAGGAACAAGGACCAGGAGGTCAAAATGGAAACTGTTGAGGTCGAATCCCTACTGGTCGAAACCTTGAAGGTCCTCACACCTAAGACCTACTACTGGTTACCTTTCCCTTTGAAGAACTTTTCTAATTCCCCTCCCATGGTATACCTCCTCACAAGTGCATATTCCCAATCACCTCCACCTTATTTTGGACCTCCAAGTAGATTGGTAATGTAAATGGAGTAATCTCATACTATATAGAAGGATGAAGTGCCTCCTCTAGGCGTCTCGCACAAGACTCCTTGTCTGAAAAGAGATCTGGGAAAAAAAGGAGATCCTTGAACTTAATCCCAGAATCCTATACTAAAATACTCCCATACTGGAGGGAGTGTAATTCCTACCTCTTCTTAGACTTCATGGCTGATGAAAGGAATTCTGCTCAAAACTCCTCAAAATTGACGCACAAAACATCAGCCTTCTTCCTCTCCCCTAGGTATAGTGTTCACCACTGATGCACTGGTCCCTACATCTGGCTCACTACAAAAGGATCCCAGTACTCTACTGAAGCCTGGATAAAACTAAAGGTGATATCAAGCTCCTCAATCCAGATCTCCATCTCCATGTCTGAAATAATGTCCTCATACTTTCCCAAGTCCTACTTCTAGAAGGCACATAACGTTCTCTATCACTGTTCATCCTCCTCCACTGGATCAACCCTCCATCGATCAACCGAATCAGCCTCCTGAGCCTTAACTACCTGATACACATGCAGATGATGACTGGGTTCCATAGATGAAAAGGTAAACAAGGAATTCCTAAGCCCAGGTAGTATATAATTTTATTTAAGATTCATTTTAACTCATTTAACTCATTTATTTATCCATTTAAAATACCTCAAAACAACCCAAATCAGACAAGAACCCAAGTACTTATGATGCATGTACCTTTCCTAGGGTCTCTACCCTAAAATTGGTGTAGCCTCACTTAGTCATTAAGAAGACCCATAGTCCTTAAATCGGATCACGGGGGGCCCTAAAATCCTCTATCTTGGCCAGTCTTCTCTGGCCAATGTCACGCACCAAGGTCACCTAACACTATTTCCCTACCAACCCATGAAATCTTCAGTGTGCCTAACTCTAAACCTCACCATATCTCTCAACCACTAGCTCTGATACCATTATTTCATGACCCCCTCCCTACAAAGATACCCCTCATGTGCTGGAAATGAATAAAGGGAGATAGTGACCCTCAAGTCCCTCCTCCTGTAGTCCTTGGGGTGGCGACCAGCACCAAGGGTATACAATCTCAAAAAATGGGAGGCATTTACCTTTTTAAAGGAAATAAGATCAGGAGATAAGATGGTTTATCCCAAAAAAACTCCAAGCAATATATATATAAAAGAAATATAAGATCCATCCCACATGCATGTTCAAAATAAAACCATTACAAATACAATGAAACTCCAAAGTAAATACCAAAAGAAAAGCTAAGCAGAGACACGGAAAATATCCCAATGTCTGAGCTAGTAAGTTTTAACATGGTCCACATAGTCCTCCTAGAAACCTAAAATTTGTTTTATATACGTAGGGTGAGTATACAAGTACACTTAGTAGGAAAACCAAAGTCTCTCATGCACACATGAAGGAAGCATAATAATTCCCCTGTGAGAAAACAACAGAACCCAAAATCACATAAAAAGAAACACTATCCACCCCAACCTCACAAAGGAACACTCACAAAGTAACACAAGTCAAATAAAGTAATATAGTAAGAACATCAATGATTTGGGTACCCCTCACCACTTCCCACTAGTTTAGCCACTCTTGCCTAATGGAAAATGTCCTTGTGCTCCCACCTCTTCCAAAAGAACCATGTCACAACCCACTCACACACACCTGGGACCCACAAACCACATCTTATCCCATCACCCAGGTCTGAGCCACATCAAATCCTACCCATAGAAACTTGGGCCACAAACCACATCACATCCTTCCCGTAGACACATGGGCCATAGACCACTTTACATCCCGTCCGCAGGCACCTGGGCCACAAACCACATCACATCCTGCCCATAGATACCTAGGATACAAACCACATCACATCCTTCCTGAAAACACATGGGCCACAAACCATATTGCATCCCACTTGTAGACACCTAGTCCACAAACCACACCTCATCCCACCCGCAGGAACTTGGTCCACAAACCACACCTAATCCCGAAGACACCTAGGAAAGCACAACACATCTCATCCCAAAGACACTTGGGAAAGATCAACTTTCTTGTACACAGATAGGCCTCACCACCACAACCTACCCAAAGAATCTTGGGCTATAACCACCTAGAAGAATAAGCATGGAAGAATGAGTCACCAACCATCTATCCTCCCATCGGGATGTTTGGAAAAAATACCCCCCCCCATGATGATGGGGGTGTTCGGAACATAGTGATCAACTAGGGTGGGGTGAATATAGAAATCACAAGGAAAATAAAAGTAATAGATATATATATGTAATACCAAACACTCCTACCCAACCTATGAGTTCTCAAACAAACAACCAACTCACAATATCACCTTTACTGCTACCTATAAATGTGAAACCACACAACCAACCACAAAATCAATTCATACCCCAACCAATTAATTTAACAAATTCTTGTTATTCATTAAACAATTCATTTATTCATTTCATCACTACCCAAGAAACTACCAGTTACAAGTCATAATAAAGGTTACACTGAGGAAGAAGAACCATGGTAAATTAACCTACTTCACATTTCTCTCCATTTAACACCCACACCAACCACTACCATCATCATTATTCAAAGTCATCCTGCCTAAAGCATCCTATTAATAGAGAAAAACTCCAACTCACAGCCGCACCCAGTAACACATAACCACACAATCTGATCACAACCCTGCTATACAACACTTCCCATCCATTCCATAATCAATCAATATCTCAACCTGAGATTCCAACACACCTTCAGAACCACCCACACACATAGTCATTCTGCCAATCACAGCATCACACAAAACACAAATGGAACAATTTCTAGATTTAATAATTCATCCCTTATTTAATTCCACTTGTTAATTTAGGGGTTATCATAGAATACTATAATCCTATGGAATCCATTTATTTTAACTGAATATACGTGGTTAATTTTTTTTTCAAAATAGCAATTCAAAAGGAAACAAACAACATGTAACCCAAAATCTATTTGGTGCACAAAAAATACCCCCAATGGCCATGATTTTCAGTGGGTAGGTATCCCATACAATTCACAATTTCTATCAAAATATCAATAAAATAGTATGTTCATATGTCACTTTCCCCAGGCCCCACAAATTAATATTATCCAGTTTAATTGTATTTGTTAAACAAAATTAAACTATCTTCTCAAAAGAAACATTCATACACCCACCCAGCATGATGCACAAATAAGAGAGGGATGAATGGAAACCTTCTTGGAAGAAGAAGCAATCAGCACTTCCTTAATGCACCAAATTAGGGGCGCACATGCAATAAGAAAAAGACTCTAGGGAAAACAAAATCCAAAATATATAACAAAACACAATAATCCTCATGGAATAAAGGTTCAGGGAATCTCATACCAGTGGAAAACAAGAAGTAAGAACAAGGGTGAAAGATATATTGTCCTTTGGAAAAACTAAATAGAGGAACTGTTAAGATACGCTTGGTATTTTCCATTGAAGGTGGATCCATTCAAGATAACATTATTTGACTAATTAAAAGCCTCCAAACTCTTAGGAATTTAAATATATGATTCATATCCCATGAAATGGATTCAAAACCACTTAAATATGGTATTAAACCCATTTTATATCAAATAAAGTTATCAAAAGGTCAAAACTGGAAAAACTGGAAAAAAAGGAAACTATTGGAAATGACTCACTGTTAGATGAGACACCATTGTGAGTCATCGGTGCGAGTCACTGGTGTGAGTCACTATTGTGAGTCACCAGTGTGAGCCACCATTTAGCAAGCTACCAGTGTGATTCACCATCATGATTCACTATTGTGAGTCACCATCACGAGTCACCATCATGAGTCATCATCACGAGCTACCATTACGAGTCACCATCGTGATCTATAGTCATGAGTTACCATTGAGAGTCACCATCCTGACTGACCATTCCAACTCACCGTCCTGACTCACTATCCTGACTCACCATCCTAACTCACTATTCTGACTCACTAGTTCTGAATCACTGGTCCTAACACACCAGTTCTAACCCACTAGTCCTAACCCACCGTTTTGACTCACCATTGGAAAACTATTGAAACGAGTCACCGTGACCTCCCAGTACACTTCAAACACCGTATTTTCACAAATTAATAGACTAGAGAGGTTTGGGAAATTATAGGCACACATCATGGTACATCTTGGTCCAACCCAGATGCATTTCCCACTTTGAGTCATGAACATGTATGCTCATTGGAACTACCACGTGAACTTTAAAAATAAAATCATTAGAATTAAATGACCAATCAAGAGGTGTATCCACATCATCTATATTTTCTATCATCACCAAACAATCAAGATCTGAGAGGTGAATTTCCTTTACCCTATCAAGAAGTGAGGAGGTAATAGATAGGGAATCCAAAGATGATTTCTCCTAATACTCCTGGATATCCAAATGCAACTTAGTAAAAAAAATCCATGATATACCACTCACATCTGAACTCCTAGAATACCTGGGTCTGATCCTTCCTAATCAAGTCATGCACAATGATGTTCCCCTTATCTGGAGTATAAGTTGACTCAAAATCAAAGGACTGTAGGTACTCAACTCACCTTTTCTGCCTAAGATTCAGGTCATGCTAGGAGAAGAGGTATTTTAAGATTTTATAATCTTTTTAAACCATATACCTTTCCCCCATGAGGTAGTTTCACTGAAATCTTAGGGAATATACCACTAAATTAAACTCCAAATCATAGGGTGGGTAGTTATACTCATGTGATATCAGTTGCATGGACTCATAAGTGACTATCTGTACATCCTGCATAATAATTGTGCCCAAATCGACACCTGACACATCATAATATATGGAATACTACTTATCGGGATTAGGTAAGTCCATGATGGTAGGATATCTCATAAGAATTAAACCACTCAAACCTCACTCCATGTTTTTTCAGACCCATCAACGGAGCTTCCAAGTAGAATAAATGATGAATAAAAATTCAATAGTAACTGGATAAACTAAATAAGATACAAATCTTGAAGACATTATTGGGTCTCTCTTAATAAATAATCAAATCTACCTTCTTTGAGTCCACTGACATGCCAACCTATGATATGACATTCCCCAAGAAGTGTACTCAATCTAACCAAAATTGGCACTTCCATGGTTTTTCATACAGTTATTATCCTTAGAGAATTATTAGAACTATATCTAAATTTCAAACATGTCTATCCCTCATCTAGGAGTACACCAAAATATTATTGACGAATGCAATGGAAGGGAGTCCAAGTAAGGATATAACACCCTGTTCATTAGATCTATAAAAACTTCAGGAGTTTTTTTCAACCCAAATGGCATAACAAGGTACTCATAGAGACTATAACAGATCCAAAAGGTTATAAAAGGAACATTAGATGCTTTCACCCTGAGCTGGTGGCACCACGATTATAAGTCAATCATGGAGAAATCTCAAGAACCCTTGATCTAGTCGAATAAATCATCAATATGAGTGGGTTTTGGTTATTAACTACTACCTAGTTAAGCTTTTGATAGTATATACATAGCATCAAGGAGTCCTCCTCCTTGTCAAAAAAACTGAAGCACCCCAAGGGGACATTCTTAGATGTATAAACCACTTTTCTTCTAAATCATCAATTTGATATTTTATCTCCCAAAGATTAATAAGTTTAATCTTATTAGGTGGGATAAATATAGGTTCTTTACCCAACAATAGTTTGATCATGAACTCAATTACACGATCAGGTGGTGATTTGGAAAACTCCTTAGGGAACACATCCCAATGCCGATCAAAAAATGGGAGGTAATACTGGTTGGTATTTCTCCCCCTAATCCAAAATGAGGCTAGAAACTTGATCTATGATCACACCCAGTCACTGACTCACATGTCCCACTCACCAAAATATTCAAAGTTGTTGTCAGGAGAAGTGAAGGAAACTCATCGGATATAATAATCAACCTGATCTAGATAAATAATAAGAAAATACATCTTGAGATTCATGTTGAGACCTCTCATATCCAACATAAAGAAGACCCAAAGGAATCGATAACTACCAATGACTAGGTAAAAGCCTACACGATTAAGGATCCCTTCTGATTTTGCATCTAAGGGTGTATTAATTAATACAAATATATTAAGGTACTCCACAACTAAACCTAAATATCCAAAAAACTGAGCATACATAAAGGACTGTAAGGTTTCTAGATAAAAAATAGAAAAATCAAGAGTTGAAGATGCTAATATCGTACCTCAAAAGGTAAATAGTCCTACATCCTAAACTATCAGAGTAATCTCAACTATGTGTAACCAGCTGGTAATGCAACCATGTACTCTAGTATAGTCACCATGTGTCATACTCCCCTGCTGACCTCAACCCAAAGTTCCACTTCCACCGCTATGGCCTGAACAGCTAGTTGATTCACAACTTTCAACTAGCTGTGGCATAATAATCCTAGCCCCAGATCCCTAAGATGATCCTGAACCCCTTTCTACCCAACCAAGAAAAAATGATGTAGGTGGACCATTATTCCACATCGATAACACTCCTATTGAAGATGAGTGTACTAAATATTCTTATTACCCTATCCTCCACACTAATAGCACTGGATCTTTCTAATCCCTCTCAGAGGAAGGGAAGACTCATTACTCTTAAGAGTCCAAATACCGCCACTCTAGCGTAAGTATTATGACTGGAATTTCTAGATACTGAAGGATCCACCACCACTACCATCCATATATGAAAACTTACCAATTCCAAAACCCTTATTAATGTTCCTCTCAATGATTGGGTCTTAGTTGAAATATTTGAAAAAGAGTTTAATTGAAAAATATTTACATGCACCCTAATCTCATATCGCAATCCCTCCTCAAAGTACTTTCCCCTTGCGGTATCATTACTAGACAAAGTGGGATAAAAGCAATTAATCTCTATGAAATAGGAGGCATAATTCATAACTATCATGTTCCCATATGTCAAATGAATTGATCATTTGTCCCTATCCAACCATAAGTTCTTGAGAAACAAATGACTAAAGAAACAGGTCTAAAAGTCCTCCCAAGTCAATCCAACATGCTGGTCAACCTAGAAAAAAACATCCCACCATCATTAGACTACTCCACACAACATGTAAATATAAATATTCCCCCTCTTGTCCTGATGAGTCTTTCAGTGGTCAAGAATAGTTCAAATAAACTCTATCTATAGCTCGGCAGCCTACGTACAACCCTCAACCAAGAACAATGGGGGTGTTATCATTGGAACTAATGGGTAAGTTTTGACATCAATAAAGCTAACCAAGGAACTCCCCTATTCATAAAATAGACTATAAATAGAAGACTCTTGAAAATTTGATCATACATAGCTAGACCCTGAACTACATGAGGCTTTGGCCCACCCACTAGCGAGGCATACTCACTCTTTCCCTCTTTGTGTGGAACCCTGGGTCTCTAAGGTGTCATATCTCTAAAATTCCAACATGAACATCTTAGAAAAATATAATATAATGACTATCAAATCTTAACAAAATAAAATAGTCACAATATACCACTTCCCTACATAACCAACCCATAAGGTCTCACAAAACCAAGAACTCTCAAACCCTATATATTACTCAAAACCATCCATCACCACTTTTTATAGGGTTATATAGATTATTCTTCCACTTTTTACCTATTTTACATGGTTTTAGATTAGAAAGTTTTGTTTAGATAAATTTAAATTCACAATTTATGAGAGAAAACATCTTATAGGTTTCTTATTAACACTTTATTTAACAGAAACAATCATTTAACAATCCATTTATATCTACCCTTACATCAAGGTATCACCTGGTGAATTTTACAAGTAAGATTCCACCACAGCCTTATATGGTAAAAACCATATAATATGTTATTGGTACTTTAAATGGACAACCCCCTTTTCTCATAGGGATATGCACATATAAATATACATATATATATTAATTAGTCATAAGAAGAAGTATGTATGACATGTGAATCCTATGTGCCAAGTATGTTGCATTAATGCACATATGCTCTCTTTCCAGACCAACCGAAGAGATAAAATACAAAAGTCAGTAACAAAAAAAAACAATTGCATCACTCAATATGAAATAACAAAACTGTAATAATTGAAATCCAAGAATGAAAAGTCTCATCCCTGATGACTTGGATTTTTTCCCATATGTGGGTTAGCTACTCTTAAGAATGAGCTAATTTCCAATCCCTGACACATCATAATATATTTTCTACCAACCTAAAATGGTAATTAAAAAGAAAATTTTGATAACACTTTATAACATCCCTCCACCCTGGACCACTAATTGGTTCTCGGGCTGATGGTCATTATTGTACCTAAGGCGTGCCACCCCATATGCTAGAGGTTTTTGATTAGTAGTAATGGTCTAATAAGATTCCTTTGGGAGAACATACCCTCTAGTCAAAGTGAAATAATATTATTAAATAAGGAAAACACCATATATCACATAACACCACAAGCCATATCCAGATAAGATCCAAACACTAAACATAAACCATGCAATATCCAAAATGAAGCTACCAAATAGTCAAGACTCATACATATCAATATTCATATATAATAGGTATAAAAGTGAACAAAAGGGGTTAAGACCAAAAACTATAAGGATCTAAAATGTGGCTCAAACACTAGCCTAATTTCTAGATCCCAAGCTCCAACCTATCTAAGAATCAAGCATATGGAATCAGGTTTTATCCCTTGTCCATACCTACAATCATAAATTCTACTCATGTACCAAATGCAGTCTTGATAATAGTGTGAGTACAACTCATTAGGCCACCAAAAATGGTTAGCCTAAGTAAATAGAATATATAAGGATGTTCTTGAAAAATTATTGTATTTAAAATTTTAATGATTTAATTTATAAAAGTATATAAATTAAGGAAATCATTGTTGATCCTTAGGGTCTAAAACCCTAATCAACTATAGCCTCTTTAATCAATGTCAGGGTGTCTCTGAGTACATTGTAGGGATTGTTCCAACCATAATACCATGAATAACCTTTTTTATTTTTTCAAAGTTATCACAAACCAAACCTTTGGGTGTTTTCCTATCCAATACATAGTGACATGGAATTCCCCTCATGGTAATTTTCTCAACCAAAATAAGTAGTACAGACCACCCCCTATTAGTGTTTTCTCAACCAAATATAGTAGCATAGACCACCCCCTTTGGGTGTTTTCTCAACCATAACAAGTATTCTAGACCATCCCCTATGGGTGTTTTCTCATCCATTAATAAGCTAAAAATACCCATTTCACAAATTTATCACTTTAAAAATTTATCAAAACCATGGAACAAGCCAATATTTACCACTTTATTAAAATACATTTTAAAATCCAAATCATCAAAAACCACTTCACACTTATATTTAAAAATTAATTTCGAATTTACCCATTTTTAATTTACATTTGGAAAAAAATTTAAATAAAAATACCCTTCTATAAATACTAATTCCATAATACAAATTTTTTATAGGATAACTATCATGGAAAAACAAGTTACATTACATTGAATTAAAATTTAGGGTCACACATGAAATATATACAATGAAGAGAAGGATGCATCTATATGAAAAACATAGGTACCACCAAACTTAGTCTAAGAGGATTCCAAATTCCCAAAACCAAGATTTTATTTGGGTTAGGATGGGATAAAATGAGTGAGTAGATAAAATCCCTGAAAATAGAGCATAATAGCTTTAAATGGAGAAAACTCACATGGTAGAAAATAACTTGAAGAAATGAGGGAAGTTAAGTTGGATACTCACAAAAAGATTTCAATTAAATCAAACAAAACCTAAAATAGAGGAGAAATGAGGTAGATTATCTATAGTAGAATAGGAGGAGGATGGGATCTCAATAGAACAGTTTTTTGTGAAAATGGAGAAGAAGAAAATAAGGTAAGGTTTGAGACTGAAAAAGAGGGTAAATGACAAAAATCACCCCCTTAAAAAACTATCTGGGTTTCACCAGCTATATAGTGGGATTTCAGTAGGCCAAAAAACCTATAAGAAGAGCATTGTCTAGTTAGTGGCACTACAACTTCTTGGTTATATGCCCTGAACTCCTCCTGAGCCTCCTATATGCCTCTGAGATCCCTGAACCCCCTTATACATTTCGTTAAAGACAAGAGTAAGGGATTTCAAAAAAATAAAGGTATATGTACCTCATCAGAACATTGGATTTTTATAGAATCATCACATTATGATCATATCCAAGAAGTTCCAACTTTAAATTGTGATCATATCCAGGAAGGTTCACCTTTTAAGTTGTGAAAAAAAACCAAGTATATCCACTCTTCATTATCTTATGAGATATATAACCTTAACCAATTAATTGGAGTATGATATAGGACCCCAAACATAAAAAACCAAACATATTTTTTCCATAAGATATTAATCCTTAATCATTCGATGAAAACCCATGGAAAGTAAATGGTTTTTATATCATTTCAAAATGGTATCACATAACATGATATAAAAAGTAAAATGATTGGTACTAAAAATTCAATCACCAAATGGGAGGATTTCATAAATTAATTTATAAGTTGAATCATATAATAACTCTATAAGATTCAAATATTTTGTAGATAAATATAAAAATGGAAGCAAAGTCATGAAAATAGATTTCATAAAACATTTTAAACCTTGTTGTAAAATGTTTAAGTTATGAGTCCCTTCAAAAATAAATTTCAAGAAAGTAACATGAAAATATTTTTAAAATAAAACTTTAAAATAAATACCAAAAATTAATCCTTGAATAATAAATACAGGTTTTTATAATTTAAATGTTGAGTGTAAGATAAAATATATTATCATAAAAGAAAAAAATCTTTTCAACATTAAAATAATATCTTTATTGAACCCCACATCACAAAAAGAGTGATAAATCTTACATTTTAAAATAGTTAAAGAGAATTTTTAAGATCAAAAAACATATTTGGACTTAAAATAAGAAATGTGAACATTGGTGGGAATATTGAATGTGGATATGGAATAAAAAGAGCTCATTTGGAGAGAATGATAATTATTCTTAACATCACAAAATTTTATGAAGAAAGAAATTCATCAAAGAAAATATATTTGATTTAAAATGTAATTAAATGGAAAATAAATAGTAAATTTAATATAATATCATTATAGGATATAATAAAACAATCTTGAAAAACCATATTCAAAGAGAAACAACTATGACTTAAGAAATAAAGTTGAGTCAAGAAAACCCCTTACTGTGGATTCCTACTCTATAAGACACATTACAAATTCCTATATAATAATAATTGATTGATTAATAATATATTATAGAAAAAAATTCATTTTAATAACTTTTTTAATAATAATTTATGTTAATTTATTATATATATTTTTTTATTTAATATAAATTATTGGTAATTAATGGTTTTAACAGTTACATATTTGTTTTAGTGTAATGGTTTCAATTGTCACTCCATGTTTATAAATTATTCATATACATAATGTTCAAGCCACTAGATATATAAGTTATATAATTTTTTAGGTGGTTCCATATTCATCCCAGGGAACTTTGAGGTATGATTCATATAGAGAAAATCTAAAACATGTTTGTTTTGATAACCTTTATCATAAAAAAGGTTTTTTATTACTATTGAGTTTAAAAATTAATATTTAAATTAGATAAAAATAAAAAAAATTATATTAATATCATATATTAAAAGAAATTTAGTTTCCATGAATATCTATGATAAAAATTCATAGCATCATTCATGTAAGCGGTTAAACTGACCAAAATAGGAACATAATAGAATTAATTAGATAAATATGATTATGGAATGATTTGATTATAGTATCATCATTAAAAAAATTATAACATAATAAATTATTCATTATTATAAAATATTACTAATATTTTATATTTATTAATCATTCATAATATAATTATTATAACATTTTTCACATAAGTGGTAAAACCAACCTAAATGGGAGTGTGTTATAATGACTGAACAAATAAAATCAAGCTATTTAATAATGGAAAAATTAATTTTACAGAATATTAATGAGTTAAAAAATTAATATAGTGATAAATAAAACTGAATAAGATTTATAAGAATAATAAATCGAAGAATGATAAGAGAGGAGAAAATTATTACATAGAAGAAATTAATCTTATCTTGGAAACCTTCTTGAATTATAATGGATTTGGGAAATATATAGGGACCAGAATCTCAAAAATGTGGGAAATTTTTATTTAGAAAATAAATTAGGTAGATTATATGGGAAAATTTGAATTTTTATAGCACCTTTGAAGGGGTGGTGGAAGGTTCCTTTTATAAATGAGGGTTTTGGCACTCTTGTAAAAACTTATATCTTTAAAATAATATAAAGTTATTTTCAATGGAAAGTGAAGCCAAATAAGCCAAAATTAAAATATAAGGTGAGATATAGTTGAAATAAACTAAAAAACCCAATTTTATTCATGTGTTAGTGATAATTATGACCTTATCTCTTAGGTTAAACACCCTTTTTAACCCATTTAACCCTTTCTATGGTGACAAATTTTTACCATGGTAACTTATTTCTATGCACAAAAATTAAGTTGAAATAATTAGATAATATTTATTATTATAATTAAAAATGTGAAGTAAATTTCAAAAGATTCAATTCTTATAGGTGGTAAAATTTTATTCTAATATAATTATGAAAAAATCAATGAAAATCAATTTTTTGAAAAAAATCCATTTGAGCATAAAAATGTTTTTACACCAAAATCATGAATAGAATTGATTATCATGAAACTTATTTTATTATTCATAAAAAATTAGAGTTATTTGATTTTAAAACCAATAAAAAACCTAATGTAAACTTGTAATTACTTAATTAAATAAAAGGATAAAATAGCGATTTATTAGAATAAAATACCACTTATGTTCCAAAGTGTTAAAGATAGATTTATACATCAATAATAATATTTTTAAATAATTTATTTCACTCATTTGAATACATATTTTTTGAATAAAAAGGTTTTAAAAACATTTAATTCAGCATTATATGATGATTTAAAAAAACTAATGATATTTGTAAAACTATATTTTTCACTCTTCACCTAAAAATAAACCTTTTTAGAAAAATTTAAAAAATTCACCCTAAGCTAATTTTGATATGTTGAATTTAAAAATTGAAATCCATTTTATAAAATTAAAAATATAAATGTGAAAGAAATTAATTTTATGATAATAACTCATAATATGGAAATTAAATTTCCAAAATAATATTTCCAAAATAATATTTTTAATTTTAAAATGAATTAATACTTTATTGTGAAAATAAGAATTTATTTAATTAATAATTACATGCTTATATGATCCTAAATCTAATTTAAAAAACCCCTTAAGACTTCATAATATGATCTAAGGGTTAGATAACTAATGACAACAGTTATAGGTGGTGGTTCAACTAGCATTGATCTCATAGTGATTTCCATGAGCTTGAACTTCTCTCACAGATGATTTCGCTCAAGTCATACATGTTGAAGTTTATCTTGGGATTAGTTTGAAAAAAACCTAGTGATTCTACCACCTTTACATTCCCAAAAAACGATCTTCAAAAATAATTCTCATGTTTCTTGATTCCATTTATTTTATTTTATTCAAAAAAATATAATTTGGTTATCTCTATTTATATCTACCAATTCAAAGGTTATTTTATAATGTTCATATTTAATAATTTTGTTTTATTAATATATCATGGTTTATTTTAGTTCAGTGTTGCATATGAAATAATATATTTAATAATTTATTTATTTATGGAGAAATATTTAATAAAATCAAGGGTCATTACATCCTCACTTTGACTTTTATCATGTATGGTTGCTCATTCAGACAACCTTTGCATTGTCCTTCAAACACACTGTTAAATTGGTTCCTTCTAGTTCTATTAATTTTCTAAAAAAATATTAAGTACAAATATATAAAATAAAATAATAATAAATCATATTATAAATAGAATAAACACTAATATTTCCTTAACTATTTCATCTTATATTCAGTACATTCGGTTTGTAAAAAATAACCACAGTTCTCTTTAACATACTAACCTTTAAAATGATATAAGTATTCTAACATATGACACCAAACCAAAATATTAACCACTGAAGTTTTAAAAATATTTTTAAATTATGATCATATAATAACATTATAACCTATAAATTTATCTAAAACCTTTCTATTATAAAAACTATAATTCCTCATACTATCACTCATGGATCTTGTGCTAGAAACATATTCTTTACATACTAGATTTGATACCAACTATAATAATCAATAACTTAACCAACCCATAACTAGGATTTTAATATCATTTATTTTACTTTCTTAAATTCTCATGATATTTTAGGTCTATATATTTATATAATTAGTAAAAATATTACATAAAAAGGAGACACTTACACATAGGGTATTTTTTTCTACAAAAAAGAGGTTCTTATATTTATACTCCAATTTCATTCATGACACTTTTGTTTTGATCAATAAGAGTCACCATATTTTAATAATTAACCTTAATATAGTCCTTACACAACCTTAATCCCTGTGAAAAATATTTGGGAATGTGGGGTGATAGAAAAAATCTTGGTAAAAGATATAAAAAGAAAATAATCTCATTAGTCTATTTTAAAAGCATAAAATTCCATAAGAGTTGTTTCCTTTTTTATATAATAAACTTTGAGATCAAATAACCATTTAATTACTTATAAAATCAAATTTATTGCCCAAATATTTTCATAAGACGTATCATAATCATTTATAAAGTTGAAATCATAATTATGAATGTTTCTGGGAAAACATGAGAACTCGTGAAATCTTTTTTCATGAAAAACAACATTTCACCCTTAAAATAACATAAAACTTTCTTTAATCATAAGATAATTTTCATACCTCATGAAATAAAAATAATAATTAAAAACTCATAGAAATCATAAAAAAACATGTAGTAATCTTGGTACATTATATTAATATCACCCTTACTATAACCCTTACAAATGGAATAACCTAACTGGTTAATTACTATATATATTCTCCTTGAGAATAAATCATTACCCAATTCATTAGAGGGTTATATCAAAATCACATGTCATAGTGAATAATTTCTAAAAACCAATAAAATGAATAAAAACATATATATTTCTTTTAATCATATAAATCATGAAAATGTAATTTAGAACCAATACGTAAAGACACTTTTAGTTTTTGCATAAAAATAAAGAAAATGTACTTTTCTTTTGAATTTTTTTAAAAAGTTAAAAATTACCAGAATAATGGGAATGGTATATTCTTTAAAAAACTATTTAAATTTTTTAATTAATATTAATAATGAACAAGGTTAATAATTTTGGTAAAAAGTGATCAAGTGGTAAATATTAAAAAAACATTATTTTCCCGCTTTGATAAGAAAGTCAAAATTGTCTTATACTAAAAACATTAAAAAGAATCCTTTTAAAACCTTTATAAATAAAGTCAAATATATTTGAAAATGAATTTTAAAATTTATTTTAGGTTAAACAATAATATTTATGAAAAATTTTAAAGAATATGTACATATAAGAAAAACAATTTGAAAGAAAAACTTTAAAACATTTAAAACAAGATTTTAAGGAAAAATCTCTTACCTCTAGTCCCGACTCACAACATATGTTCTATAACCTTATAAATAATAAAATTATATTTATTTATTTATTTATAATATTTTTCATGTTTATTTTTTTACCATTATTTATTTTATTTCATTTATTATAATATTTTATTTAGTTACTAAATCAATTTAGTTCACATAGGTTATTTTGAGGTCGTTTGATCCAAAACGATCCTGGTGTGCTGACTAGGGTCAAAAGGGGTCATGGATCCATAATATTAACAATATTAGTCATGTAATAATTATTATTTTTATACATAAAATATAAATTTATAACTATACATGTAAGGCGGTCATGGAAAATGAAATATTCCACTTCATGGAGGCGATAATATGCACAATTGACATTTCCATTTTCCAATGGATGGGAGGGAAGGAAATTAGATAATATTTTATATTTATAGAATAATAATTATATCATAAATTTCATATATATTCATTAAATCCATATATATAACCATCTATGTGAGGTGATGATAAAAAATGAAATACATCACTTCATGGAGGCGACAGTCTGCATGTGCACACAGATAATGTTTTCATTTTTCTATGGGTAGAAATAAAGTTTATAATGGTTTTTATCTCAACATAATAACATTTTATTATATTAATTATAATTATTTAATTATTTTAATATGTTTATAGAATATTTTTAGAATTTTTAAGAAGAAATAAACTTGAAATAGATTGGTTTGAACATATAACTCATCCTTAGATGATCTCCTTTAAAAACACCTTAAGGATTATTAAATTCATCTTTTGAAAATACAAGAAGATATAGGAAATAGATAAGGGTTTTTGGGAGGTATTTGGATATATATTCTTTAATATAGGTTTCTCAATGTGTATTTATAAGTGGGGAGAGAAGAGGTGCATTTTTAGGTGAGGGGAGTGAAACTCTTGTAAATAATCTTAACTTTAAAATATTATAAATGTATTTATCATGGAAAATTGGAAACAAGTGGATAAATTTTTGAATATACGATATTTTGGGTTGAAATAAACTCAAACAATAATATTATAGATAAATATTGGTTATATCTTAGGGTCATATACCTTATTTTTAATCATTTTAATCCTTTTAACCCTTACCATGGTAACAAACCTTTTACCTAGAAAATTTTTTTATAAGAGAGAAAATAAAATAGAAATTTTTAAATAATTTTAAATACATTTTAAAAACATTCAATTTCCAAAATTGATAAAAATTACTTTTAATGTATATACACAAAATTCAATAAAAATGGTTTTAAGAAAAAAAACCATTTTTAAGCATAAAAATGAATTTACACCAAAATCAGGTATAGAATTGATATAAATGAAATTTATTGGTTTATGAATAAAAAAATGATAGTTTTTTTACTTTAAAAATATTAAAAACTTAATTTGGCCTTGTAAATACTTAATTAAATAAAAGGGTCAAAATAGTTATTTTATGAGAATAAAAAATTACTTATGTTTCAAAATAACAAACATTAGTTTCTAAATTCGACATAAAATTTCTAAATATTTAATTTTAATTATAAATATATATTTTTATATAAATAATTTTTCATAAACATTAAATTAATTATTATATCATGATAATTTCATAAAAGTGACAACATTTTAAAAATTGATATTTTTCACTATTCACCAAAAAATCAATCTTTCTAGAAAAATCCAAAAAATTAAATTGAAGCTAATTTAGACTTAATGAATTAAAAAATGAAGTTAATTTCATAAAATTTCAAATCTATAATTCATTAATTTTTATTTTAAATGAAAATAAAAAATATAAATAAAAACCATTTTTATAGAAAAAAGAACCTTTAAAGCTTTAAGTGTTCTTAATCTTATTTAAAATCAATTTATACTGACAGAAAATTATATTTTTATTTGATTTTCAAAATCTGCTTTTTGGGTGAGCAGGAACCACACAATTCCATATAACTTATTCAAAAACACCACAAAAAACACTATAGCTTTTAACAAAGTCATATGCCTATCAGGATAAATCAGATTCAAAATTCAAATGAAGAGAGATGTCATAGCCTCAGGCTGTAAACCAAGATCTTTCTGAAAATAAACATACCATCACCTCAGGACGTCAACCATGAGTTGGCCATGAGCCA
This sequence comes from Viscum album, assembly GCA_963277665.1. Taxonomy (NCBI): domain Eukaryota; kingdom Viridiplantae; phylum Streptophyta; class Magnoliopsida; order Santalales; family Viscaceae; genus Viscum; species Viscum album. The sequence goes on along the minus strand of OY728160.1, from coordinate 1,835,183,346 downwards.
TAGACCATGACACACCCACCCACCCATACCCATTATCATCGACTGATCAAGAAATGCCCATCGAAGACCATCCTCCTCATTGCCGGAACCACCACATCAGGCCCACAAAAAACACTCTCTTCACAGACACCAAAAATAACATCAACCATCACAAACCGAATCAAAGAAATCGCCAACACTTCATCATCATCATCATCACCATCTACGTCTACTCCAATACCACACCAAAAACAGAAATACATGAACTGGAACAACTTCACCGAGTGAACACAAATCACGCATAGTAGTTTGACCGAAACCAAAACGCGAGTCAAAAATCAAGGAGTGAAAAACATCATTAAAATGGAAGCCACCCGAATGCCAAAACACACCTGAAGAAAGGCTCCGCCACAAGCCAGATCCTCTAAATGTATGTATGTTTAATTTATTACTATATTTTTATTTATTAGAGGTTTTATTATTATTATAATTTTATTAATAATATTCATATAATATGTCATGAATCGTTTTATTTCAGTGTTGCATGAAACATAAGATATTGAATATAGTATTATTTAAAGAAAAATACATTCTAAAATATCAAGGTGTTATAATTAAATGTTGAAGCAATTCGTTCTAGTATACATAGTGTGTGACCTGAAGTCACATGACTTGTGATATTTAAAACCACATGGAAACCCTAAAATCATTGATTCTAAGTCACACTATGAGGATTTTAGGTCTACATGTTGTGTAGAATTTAATGACCACACAGGAACTAATAATAACGAGGTACAGATGTGTGACCTGAGACTACACATGATACAATCATGAACATTTTTTAATAATAAGAAAAAAATTCATCTTCACACCATAACCATATTCTTCACATGTACTCACAATTTTGCCTCCACTACAAGTCGAATCTACCTAAGCCTATGATTCTCCAGTTGTCCTCCATCATAACATCTTGAATCCACAATCAAGATCATATGGGAAAAATTAGAGAATGATGTTCAAAAATAGTGGTAGTCTAAGGAGTACCCAACCACCCAATAATGGGGACACATTCAAGTTCATCAAAGAATGTGATTATGAGACAAGAATAAAGTTGTTATTCACACTATGAAATCTCATTAGTGGATATGAATGTTAAAATAACATCTTATTCGTCAAGAAATAATTTATAAAGGATAAATAATATTTTTTAATTAATATTAAACACTAAGAAAAAATTTAATTAGAGAATTAAACCAAGTATTATTCTTGAAATAAAATCCCTAATAAACATTGAGGCTTTTTTCCTATGTTTATTCCATGCTAAAGATAATTAATTATCTAAATTTCAAGATTTCATGATCAAAGAAAAAAATACTATTGTAGTATAAAACTATTTATTCATATAATTGGATAAATAATCCAATTAAATCATTTAGTCTAATATACTTTAAATCCTTAGAGTTTATTATCATAATAAATACTCAAATAATCATATTCATGTAACAAAAATATTTGGGATACAATAATACTTTTTGTTGTGCATGCCTTGATAGAAAAATAATAATGTATTCAAATATTATTTTTCTTATAATATTTTATTATTATTATATATAATTTAATCATTTTCTTCATTGAAAAAAATAATTTTAGAAAAAGGAAATTTTTTTAAAGAGGAATAATTTTATTTAATTATTATAAAATATAATTATCGAAGTAAAACCATTTATATCAACTTTACACCTTTTTAAATCCTTGTAAGTTTTTCCTTGATAATAATTATTGAATAATTACCATAAAGATATAGAAATTAAACATATTTTAATCCATTAAAAATATTTATTCATTTCATCTCCATAAATATGTAATTTATTTTATCATGAGAAGAAGATGATCAAATCACACAACATAAGTGGGGCACGTGGTTTCAGGAAAAAGTGCACCACCAAGATAAAGTATTTTCATTGCTCAATGATCACATCACATTACTTGATCACCATTTTCATAATCACTATTAAGAACATTAAGAATGCCCTCCTTTGTGTGGAGACATGATGGTTCTCTAATTTCTTCCACTAATAAAAAATGAGAGGGATAAGGGATATTTTTCAATGAGGGAAAGAGATTTAGTTAGAGGAAAGATAATTTATTTCTATAAATTATCTCCATAAATCACCATAAAATCCACTATTTAATTTCCCCTCATAATTCATGAATTAAATCATTCCATTAAAGTCAATAAACTATATAAAATATTCATTCTTACAAAAATAATTTAATATGTCATCGCATTTCCACATTTCATGTCATTTATATGTAACTGTGACATGTCATCTACATGTCTCCATGAAAACCTAATAAAAATAATAATTTGTTTCTATTTGGATTAAAGACAATAAATTCTTGGTCCTAGTGTTTAGAGACTTTCCATAAAACTTATACCGCTCCTAGTCAAATACCCTTGTTCAAGACACAACCACGGTGTCATGATTTCCACTTGAGCTTCCATTTAAGAGATATTAATACTCACACTCATAGGATAAATATTTATTTATGTTAGTCCTAAGAGGGTCCTTAGTGAGAGATACCTTAAGAGGGATGGTAAATAAGGGTATGAAACTCATTCAAACTTAGTCACTCATTCCTAAAAATATCACCACCCTAACTGATCTTGACCTCATAGTTAGTAGGGTTACACTTTAAACTCTTCCTTTAATGATGCTTAAATTTTTATTTCTCTCATATTTATCCCTTAATTAGTCTTATAAATGATTAATTTCCCCACAATCACTAAATTATATCTTGAAAAATATAAATAAATCATGCACACAAGGCACAAATATTTTACTCAATTTACTCAAACTAGCCTAACTCCAAGTACCATACAATGATAATGTTTTGTTGTACCAAAATCAACTAAACTTTCTATTTGGTGGTGTATTTAGTCCAGGAATATCCTAGCCTTTAATCACTCAACTTACATGGTTTGGGGATGGCTCGCTGCCTCTCAAGAGTCACTCTCTACACTCTTATTTTTCTCACTACTCCTAGAAAGTAAAACAACTTTGGCATGTAGGCCAAATCAAAATAGTCTCACCAATGTTGTTGATGCACTGAGTTTAGATGGTGATCCTTGATCTCCATAATATTCCACTTTACAAACTAGTTTTTATATCACTATGAATTCATATTCATATTTCCATGAGACATTATGAAAACTCTACTTTCTTATTTGAAAATATCCTCATATAGATATGATCTTCTTACTTCTCCTTATTCTATTTATATAATTATTTTCTATAAATATCAGATATATCAAGAATGTTCTTTAACCATCTCTTTTCACATTGTAGTATACTTTATCATTTATAGATATATATATCCCTATAATCCCATAACATCTTTTTCTATATTTCTAAATAAATTTTCCATGTTTCTATCATTGAAGATCTTAGATTAACCACAAATATGATGGGAAAATCCATCCAATACTCTCCCTAAAATATGATTCAAGATCATTAATTCTCATATTTACCTCCTAAAAAATAGGATATTTGAATCTAGAAAACTGCTAACTCCACTCCTTCACTGTATCGCCATTAACTTCATAGATCGATGTTTATTCTATTCTAAAACCATGAGCTCAAACTCAAGAACATCCATTACAGGATACTCTTTATCACAGAGTGAAATTATTAATCTTTTAATTTCACAGATCACACTTAAAAAAAACATTATAGTGATAACCTCAAGATTCTCCTTCGACCAGTGCACCTCATCATGAATCTCTCCATCACGGTGTGATTACCTATAATTCAATAATACCCACACTTATAAACTAATTAATTAGGGAATGAACATCTCTACATGGTATAGAAACCTCCCAATTGATAGAAACACTAAAATCCACCTAATATTTTCATATTATGTCCATCCTTCCCATGACATGACGTATTCAAGGAAGACTCTTATGAATGAAGATCTCTATCAAGGTACTTTTATGTATGCTCCTTCACACAAAAATGGTAACAGAAAATTCCATATGCATTACTCAAAAACTATTAAATATTAACCGGTCATGGTGTGATTACATCTACCATATCATGATCAAATAATAAACTTTAAATAGTTTTATGTTTAACTCTCATGGGGTCCCATTCACAGTGTGAACCATTCATCATGATATCTGCTCACGGTGTGTCCTAAGTGTCATGGAATATCTTTTATCCTATAGAAAGAGCTGCTACAGATCCTTCCAAAACACTAGCCTTCTTCTAGATTTACAAAACTTTCTAAAGAATTTTAACCTTTGTAATTTACTATCTTCATATCCACTTTCAGACTTCCACTACCAATGTAACTTTTAGAGCTCCAAATTTCAGAATAACGTCTTTAATTCCAACTGAATTTCGAACAATTGATTCCTTAGAACATCTAGAATAACTTAAGATTCTCTTACACATGTTTTTTTAACATATCAATTACCAAATTTATTAGAAATAAATCCAACATAAACACCAATATTTAATTGGATGCTAACAATATCCCCCTTTGGATTTGTTGTAAACACTATCATGAATCCAAATCTCCTTCATATCATCATAAAACATACTACCCCCTTAAAGGTATGAGTAAATTCATATATTCATGATGTTTCCAATCCTCCTTTAACATCAAATCCAAATAAAAAACCTCCTTTAAAATTATTAAATGAATAATCATTGGAAAACCTTTACCTTGAGATACAAGGTACTTACACTAAACTTCAATATCATTTTCCCCTTATCTCCATGATGTCAAACAACACAAGATCCACTCCTTTGGCACCTCTTGTATGATTCCTAGGGGTAACACTTGATACCACTTATGAGAATATTGAAATCCCAAAACAATACCACTTTTTAACTTTAATACCACTTGTTAATAAATTGAAATCACCAAATGATTCCACTAGATGATTATTCTAAGAGTGATCAATAATGTTTAATACCACTGTTATCATGGAAACATCCTCCTATATTTCTGATGATCATAGGGTAATCATAAATAAATCCCCCTCCCCTTGTCAACATAGTTCTTGAATAAAATTTATAGATACTAGGATCCCTTTTTTATAATACACTCTAAGACTCCTATAACTTCCATTTATTTCTTTTTCTATGGATACATTCTTAGATGATTTTAGTGAGTAATCTTACAACTTAAAAATAAGACATCAAAAAAAATTAAGTCTACTAAGTTGGAACTTGGTGTAGGAAGTAAGAGATTAAGCTAATATCATCGTTATTATCTATTTCACTTACTTACTTCCATAAGTTTCATGAAGTTATAATATAAATCTTCTACCAAGGAACCCCTCATGTGATCTCAATCACACTTTCACAAAACTATTAGTCAATTAACCATGAATTATAAAGTGTGTGATTCATAAAAAAAAATTCTTTATAAATCATATCTATGTAATAATTTTATACAAATAAATAAAACATATTTATTATTTCATCCATCTGGTTTCTTTCCTTAGTTGATGGGGATTATATCTTTCAAACCTTCATCTCAAAACTCCCCCTAAATTTATTAGCTTCATAACTGAATATATAATTAATCTTAAGTATGATAGCCATAAATCTCTAGCAACATTTTATATCCTAAAAACAATCAATTGATTCCACATTTTAGTATAAATTAAATTAATTATAAAAAATTAATTTTGTTTCTGATCCCCCATCAATTTATCCTCTTCTATCTTCATGGTTTCATGACACTAGATAATATGTGCTCTTAACATAGCATCTCATAAAATATATATTTATTCAAAGGAGAGAATACAGGACACAAAAGAGCAAGAGAACAAAGCAGCATCAGGCTTAGGGGGGTCTAAAATAATAGAGACCAAGGACGTCCCTGTGAAGTAAATTCACACCCTCAGGCTTCAAGGAGGTGGCATTGGAGAGGCAGGTGACATCAGAACCAGGAGCAGCTAGGGAAGAAAGAAAATCCACCGCTTTATTCCCCTCTCTCCAGATGTGAGTAACCTTAATGTTTCTACTCAGTAGCACTTTACATCTTCAGATTATGTACACGGAAGACCATGGGATGAAACCTCTACCCAGCAGGGAGTCATGGATGATCCTCGAGTCCATTTCTAGTTGGGATATTTCTATATTTTTCTGGATACACAGATTAAGGCCTGTGAGAACTACCTTGGCCTCCGCCTCAAGAGAATTTCCATTACCAAAATTAGACGTGAAGGAAAGGAGAACATTCCCGCCTGAGTTACGAACCAAGCCTCCACCTCGCATGATAACTGAGATTCAACAGCCGTCTGTGTTAAGCTTTAAACCTTCTACTGGAGGATTCCACCTTATCCACTGCCCCTGTGTTTTGTCCAAGATAGAAGGATCCGGGTCGGGGCACGCCTGTAGCATGCTCAGTGAGGGAGCATCCCACCAGTTCTTAAAGAGAGTGACCATGTCACTGAGTAGGCACTTGATTCTCACTATGATGGATCTCCCTATTGAAATTATCCCCTTGAATCTAGCCTTGTTACGGACCTACCAGAGACACCAGCATCCAGCACTAAGGACCACAGACCGCGCCATCCTCTCCAGACCTTTCTCCGGTGTTCCTTGAAACCACCTCTTGAAGAAAGAATCCCCACGTAGCTCATTAGAGGAGACCGTTGTGAAGACGCTGAAGCACTGCCACACAGCCTGAGCCCATTCCCCTTAAAATAAAACATGGTTCGATCTCTCCTCACTTTTATTGTTGCAGCATTGGCACCGGGAGGCTAAACTGATTTCCATCTTCTTGATGCTCTCATCATATGTAATCACAAAGTTCCTTATTCTCCATACAAGAAAGTTGTATTTCAATGGGATTTTATTGCACCATGCTAAATCATTCCACATAACCTACTGCGCCTGAGGATTAGAGATCCTACAGAAGTCCTTTGTGTTGAACTTCCCTGAGTGAGATAGGGAAAACACACACTTGTCTGATTCCGAATTAATCAGGATAGAGTCAAATATTTCTTTCTGATTATTTTCCAGCACCGCCTCGATGAAATCCGGATATAGGCTTGCCTCCTTGAATGTAATCATAGGGGACAGACACCCTGGGAAGCCCAGCACAGAACCCACCCAGTTGTATTTCCAGAAGAGGATACTGCCTTCTCCCACGATCTAGCGGGAGTGATGTTAAAGACTCGAAACCAGAGGATAAATATAATGCCACAAGGGGGATCCTTGGACATTACCGGTATCAGTATTACTGGTGTAATTATGGTACATGGTCCTCCCCCATAGAGTCTTCTTTTCCAAGATCTCTCCGACCAGCTTTCCATGCATACCTTGCACAGTGGCCACGATGCTCTTATTTCATTCATGTACTTATAATCCCATATTATACTTTTGGTTTTATCCATAGTGGAAGTGGTGGATGGTGCATGCCCAACTCATCTTTTTGTCATAATCGATGATTAATCTAATATTTACATGATGATAAACATCATGATCAGTGGAATTGAATCAAAGAATATAGACAATGGAAAAACTTTGTAACTAAAGTACAGGATCATTACATATTATTTATAATTAATTTAAGCAATTAAAAATTACCTTGTAAGAAATTATTTCTTCATTGATTGATTTGACAATATATCTATGTTGTACAATCATTGTGTTGTATGAATCAATAATAGATTACCTTTGGTGGTGATCCACACATGTTCTATGAACCTCCAAACATCATCATGGGAATCTCCAGGTATTAGCATGGTAGATCCTAATGCTTTCATTGTTCGCCTTTGATCACCCTAAGAATTGCTTCAAGGAAGGGTTCTATTCAATCTCTCTAGACTTGAGAGTGGTGTTAGAGGGGGATCACTCTATATTATTAAGTGTGTTCTTGGAGAGGTATATTTCTACGGATTTGAGAGGATTATCTCAGAATTTCATTGTACACAACTAAATGAAATTGGATCTATTAAAAAAATAATATAATTACATTTATATACCGCTAGGTTTAGAAAATAATGATTTCACATGATCCCTTTATTATTTATGTAATCCTTATGGAACCCCGTTTCTATAATATTAATATTATTATTATTATTATTTCTTAACATGTGTTAAACTCACGAATTAAATTAAATATTATTTATTCAAATAATATTCAATATGTATTATTTCTCATCAAAATATTAAACTCAGTCTTTCATTCCTCTATAATATTTATCGGTCCATGAATAACGACTATTTATTTAATAAATAAATATCACTTCATTATTTTCCAATAAATAAATAAATATTATATTCTCTAAATAGAAAATAAATTTTTATTAAACATTATGATCACATAATATTCTCTCAAATAACAGGTGATGAAATATATAAAATCAAGAAAAAATGAATAATTATTAAACCATGTGTGGGAATAATATTTATTCAACTTGTTAAATAATATTATTATTTAACTGAGATTCTGGGTACACTTAGTGTGTAACCCTCTATACCTCTTTCTCAACGGCATTAGGAAAAACATCCTAAAGTCAAAAGTTATCATCTAAAAACATGCCAAGTCACCAATAAAGAAAGATGTTAGTATAAAAACAACATAATACCTCATATGAATTCTTATTTTGTAATATAATCACTTTATTGTGATATCTCTAATTGAGTAGGTTACATACTGATTCCATCAACTTACGTGCTCGATGCCACTTTCTTTGACTTTTTGGAAATTGAACTAGACTATAGAACACCATGGATAAGGATTTATTTAGGCTATATCATTTCCATCAAAGGCCCTGAGATATCGACTTAAATTAAAGAACATAAGGGATAAATCCTTTTTCACATTATTCATTAATGTAATATTACTCGTGATGCACTCAATGTATCTGACCTCATCATGAACATATGTCATCATAGTTTTCATTAATACATAAAAGTAAGTGACTTATAATATTGATTAATAATAATCTTAAAGTATAAGGATCAATCCACACATCTTCATATAGGAACATCCAATTAAAAAAATATATGTATATTTCCTATAGGTGGATCTTGTTCTCATAATATCTTACACTGGATATTATCAAGGGCATACACCATGAGAAGGTTTCTCAAATTCCTATAAGTATCTTCTCCTAATAGCCTGTATCATTTTTTTCCCTCAAATTATTTCATCCGACTATATAACTTATATTTAATAATACTTTCATGGAACTTTTGGGTTCTCATCACTATGAGGAAATGCTATGACATTTTAGTGTGACAATTACTCTTATATAATACAGAAGAAAAATAATTATGGGATAAAAAGTTTATTAAGATTCAAAATAATGAATATAGGTTATCATAAAGTACCCAACATTTGGTTCTAGGACACCAAATCCAACAGACTCCCACTTGCACTAAATCCAACTACTAACAACCTTCAGTCCGCTAGATCCCACGTGATACTCATGCTTCTACTGAGATAGGACTTTATTCAAGGGGTCCACCACATTTTTTTGTGTGCAATATCTACTAACTAAAACTTCACCCCTTTGAGAAAAATCTCTCAAGATGTGATACTTTTGAAGTATGTTCTTTGTTTTTTGGTGTGACCATGAATTTTTTTCAAGATCCAACATTGCAATATTATAAAAATACAATGTGATAGGGTATTTAATGATAGGTATTAAATCAAGCTCTTAAATAAATTTTAGTATCCAAATAGTATCCTTGGATGTATCAAAAGCTGCTATATACCCAGACTCTGCTGTAGAATCAACAAAAAATTGTTTTTTTGAACTCTTCCAACTCATAGCTCCTCAATTGATATAGAAAACATATCTTGACTAAAAATTTATTTCATTATGATCTGTATGAAAACTAGAATCAGTATTACCCCTGATAAATATCTCCTCTTCTCCTCCAAACACCAGGAACATATCCTTAGTTCTTCTCAGATACTTAAGGATAACCTTAAAATAGACTAATAATGTTCTCCAAGATCATCTTGATATCTTCCTACCATTCTCAATGCATAGGCAACATCGAGTATAGTACATAAAAAGGCATAAATGATTGATTATATTGATGAAGAGTATGGTATATTACTCATTCTATCTTTCTTATATTGTGTCTAAAGGTAAAGTTTCTTAGAAAGATGTATACCATGTGACTCTGAAACCAATAACCTCTTGGATTTTTTTATACTAAAGATATTTAGTATCTAGTTAATGTATGTACTTTGACTTAATCCAAGTAGCCTCTTCGGTCTATCATGGATGATCTTGATCCCTATAATATAGGCTTCTTATCTTAAGTCTTTTATGAAGAAACACTTGTTTTACCAATCTTTACTATACTGTAAGACTGGTATGTCCTTTCCAATAAATAATATGTCATCAGTATATACTACTTGGATAATGACTGTATTCCCACTAAACCTCTTGTAAACACATGGCTCACATTTATTCTTAATGAAACCAAATTCTTTTGTAGCTTCATCGAATCTAATGTTCCATGACCTAGATTCTTGCTTCAATCTATAAATATATCTCTATAACTTGAAAATATTTTTAGAATCACCTAGAGTCACAAACCCTTCTGGTTGTGACAGAAATATAGACATCTTCCCAAAGTTTTCCAATAAGTAAAGTAGTTTTTAAATCCATCTTCCAAATTTAATATTCATGATAATATGTTATATCAAGTATAATTATGATGGATTTAAACATAGAAACTGGGGAAAATGTTTTATCATAGTCAATTCCTTGACACTGTTTAAACCCTTTATCTACTAGCCTTTATTTATAGGTATTTACTTTACCTTATATGTCTAGTTTTATATTGAATACCCATTTTCACCCTATGGTATTTATGTCAACTGGAACATTGATAAAAACCCAAACTTGGTTCTGATAAATGGAATCCATTTCAGAATTCATTGCTTCTTTCCATCTTGTATCTTTTAAGCTCTCTACTGCCTCTTTTTAGGAGATAGGTTCATAATTATCAACCAATAACAAGTTTCCATCTTCAGTGAATATAAAATAATATATCTCTGGTTATCTTACCTCTCTGGTGATCCTATGTGGTACTTGTGTTTTAGGAACTACTTCTTCTATAGGGACTTGTGGAATTTATTCCTGTACTAACTCTTGTGTATCTTAAGCATCAACCTCATCAAACTTAATATCGCTCCAACTATCCTTTTTTTAGTTTGTTATCCCTCTCAATAAATATAACTTTTCTGGTGATAGTCACTTTCTTGTCTGATAGGTTGTATAGGTAGTATCCCTTTGTTTCCTTATGATACCCTATGAAGATACACTTTATGCCACAGGGTTCTAGTTTGTTTTCTAAGAGGTCCTTAACAAATTCCTCAATCCTCATACACAAGTATGTTAAAAAATAGTGTTTTTTCCACTCCATGACTCAAAGGTAATTCCACTTTCCACATTAATTGGTTCTCGGTTTAGTGTGTATTACACGGTTTATAATTCCTATACACAAAAGAATAATGGAAGATCCAAATTACTCATCATAGACCTCACCATGTATAATGAGATAAGGTTTCTCCTTTCACTAACACCATTCCAATATGGTGTGTAAGGTGGAGTGATTTGAGATAGAATCCCAAAATCTCATAAAAGATTGATAAAATCTTGGTTAAGATATTCACCACCTTGATCTGATCAAATATTCTTTATCATATTTCCAATTTGATTATCTACTTCATTCTTGAATTCTTTGAATTTCTCAAAGGACACAGACTTGTGCCTCATCAAATATATATATCCATATCTACTCAAGTCATCAGTAAAAGTTATGAAGTAAGAATACCCACATATATCTTCTACTATAAATGGTCCACACACATCAGTGTATACCAATCATAAAAGATCTATAGACCTTTCACCCTATCCACCAAATGGTGGTTTGGTTATTTTTCCTTGTAAAAAATCATGACATATTTTAACTGGTTTCAGCATAAAAGAGTCTAAATAACCATCTTAATAGAGTTTTTTCAAATGATTCTCATTTACATGACCAAGATGGTGATTCCATAGCTAGGTGTTATATGATTCATGTGAACATGATTCATTATCTATTTTCAATACTTGGTTTTTTTAATTTAATACACAAATATAATTATTTAAATGTGTCATATCATAAAATATGTTGTCTTCATAAAAGGAAAAACTTTTATTTCCAAATTTTAAAATAAAACCATATGTATCTAATCAGGATATATAAATTATGTTCTTGGTAACATTTGGTACATAATAACAATCTCTTAAAACCAATATAATTATTGTTGTTAATGAAAGGTGGTAGTCTCCAATGGCTAGAGTAGCCAGCCTCACACCATTGGTAGCTCACAAATCCACCTCTCCTCTTTAAATATTTTAAAATCTACTTTGTTCATTTATTTAGATACATATTTGAGCACCATAAGATGTATCTAATACACAATTTTTAGATATTGAAATATTATACTCGATAAAGAATAAACCTTTAGCTTCCCCTTATTTCTGGGTGCATTTCCTCTTCCAGTGTCCTTTTTTACCACATGAAAAACATATTGTTTCCTTTTCCTTACCCTGACTCTATATATTCCTCTTCTTAGAAGGACAATGCTCAATATCTTTATAATTGTTATGATTCTTGGGACCCTTCACCTTTTTATTCCTTTTCTTATTCACCATAAGGTCTATGGGCTTTTCATGCCCCATTTCATTGTCAACTTGGTGAATCTGAATAAGAAGTTATGAAATACTCTTCTCATTATTAATCATGTTATAATTAATAATAAAACTAGATAAGTACTTTGGTAGTGAGAAAATTATAAGATCTGTGTTCAAATCATCTAGGATTTTAATCCATAGTATGTCTAAGCATTCAATGTAGCCAATAAGCTTGACTACATGAGGCCCAACTAGAACCAACTCTCCAAGATTAGTTATAAATTGAGCATTGGAGATCTCATATCTCTATTGTATCACCTTATCTTGATAAATATCCCAAAGGTGATTTATCATGTTATATGCATCTATTCCCTCATGTTGCTTCAAAAACTCATTGGTTATGGATGATATCATGAAACACTAAACATATGTGGAATCATTCAAATGTTTCTCACATAGAGACAACTTTTCATCACTATCCTCTTTACCAAGTGCATTATGTATAGGTTATTCTAGAACATACAATTTCTTTTCATGGAATAGGATAATGCGTAAGTGCCTTTTCCACACTTGGAATTTTTTTCCAGTGATAATCTTAACTTTCTCAAGTAAGGATCATACTGATATGGTTGAAGTCATTTTTATTATTGTTTCTACAAATAATATGGGGAAATTTTTAGTACTTTATTCAATAAAATATAGAAAAATAAACAAATATTATATTTATTAATCTCCCACTATTTTATAAAAACCCAATATCCCTCACCATTGGATTTGGAATATCTTATTGATTATAAATTATAGTGGAAAGAATCCATATTCCCCTTCTCATCACCCAAAATTTTGATGGTCAAGAAATTTTAAGTGTTTTAGGTGGGAATTCCAAATGCCAACTACATTAAATCACAATTACTTGATCTATTGAGTGGAATCCCCAATCCTAAAATCCTAAAATTGGATTTTCTTAACCTTTTCCTCTCAATTAAACCAAGTCCTAATTTGGAAGTCAACCCTTCATGTGAACTAAATTAATTCAACCCAAAAATTAAAGTTATAATTTCCTAATAATTAAAAGCATGCCAACCTTGGATGGTCAAGCACTTTGAAATATGGTTCGATTTTAACTGAATTAGTGAAAGGCTATATTGATTTAATATATATAATTGATAAATTTTATCTTTTATGCATAAATTTCCAATTATTGTCTTTATTAAATGCTTGTTAATATTAATTAGATTTACTTAAGTGATTGAACATGTATTAGATAATGTTTACGCATAATTTAGTTTATTTTAGTTCTATCTTTTATGCTTGTTAATTCATTAATTCATGTGATCAAAAAAATCCATAATAAAATAATCATGAAACTTTAAAGAAATAAAATAATAAAGTGATATGATCATGAGATTTTACTAATGGTTAATTATCTAGTGGATGAGAAAATAATCATATACCTAAGGGGAAAACACCTTGAATAATTAATGGTTCATGTTGCAGCTTTCCACCTATCTACCTATGTATCTATCTTGGATTGGTTTCATCTCAACTCCAAACTTGAACTTCCACCACTAACTTGGGAGTTACATTCATTACATATGATTTTACTCAAATACAGGTGTGGGGTACCAAATTATTGGTTAAGGGGTTTACATAAAAGAAACCATGGGAATGTAGGACCTTATATAATGAGAGGAGGGATGAGGCACAAACCAATAATTTAATTTAATAATGAATTAAAAGAAACCAATCACATACAAAGGTCTAGTTTAGGCTCATGATCATGCACATGCATGCAATGAATTGAAAATTTAATAAAATTAACATTAAATTCCAATCATTTTTATTTAAGATAAATCACACTAAAATAAATTAATTATCTTATTTAATTAATCAATTATTTTATCTTAATTATCATTCAAATTTTCTTGAGATTCTCATCCATTGTAGTTTTTTTTTAAAAATATTTAAAATTAACTATGTACAAAAAAATGTACCTTGGAGGCAACACGGTGAGTACCAATCTGAACTACTCAACATGTATTATACTCGTATATTGTTTACTCTTGAGATATGTGTCATAGATGAATTATCACATAATTTCATGGAGTTTACTATAAAATTAATGACCACACATAACACATGATATTTACATAGCATGTTATGCTTCAATGCATGTAGAGTAACAATTGTAATATGAATTATACACATAAGATATGAAAATTAGAACATTACATAGAAATTAATTAGAAATTTATATATATATATATATATATAACCCATCACATGGCATGTACTATCAACTTAATGACCATAAGGAACACATGTTGATAATTTTTGAATAGTATAATAAATTAATTTTTAATTTGGTGTAATTTGGTAAAATTACATGGCGTGTACATTGAAGCTACACGTAATATATTATTCTCATCGTCTATCTATAGAACATGACTAAGGACTCGGGGTGTAACCATGCCATATAAAATATTGGAGTAAACGATGTAAACATGGGCTACACGATGTGTGGTCTATGAGTTACATGGACACCAGTCATGTAAGTCATGTTAGAAGATACATGGAATTTCTATGACTAAAGGACTACACATTGTTTATGGAAGTTACATGACGTGTATTGTGGATATTTGTATGCTAGGATATCCCGATCAATATTCAATGTGTAATTAAATTAACCACGTGTAATAAATACACATGACTTGAATTAATTCTGAATTAATTCATGGTGCATTAAACATGGGTACATGACATGTACCTCTAGGATACATGGCGTGTACTATTGTGTTTTCTTACCAAAATCATAAACACCTCCTAATGATATATTATAATTTATCCTATTTATGAAATTAATCGTTTTGATTACATTTATGAGAAATGGAGAGGAAGAAATTAAATCTCACAATTCATATTAAATATTGATTAAAATGGAATTGAAAACTAATGAAAAATTCATAAATCAATCAATGATCTTAAAATAATTATAAATAATTATGTGACCCCTATGAACCCACTTGTAGGTTTCGGGTATAATGGAAGCAGTGGATGGGGCATGCCCAACTTGTTTTTTTCATGATCGATGATTAATCTGAGATTTACATGATGATAAATTTCATGATAAATGGAATTGAATCAAAGAATATAGACAATATATAAACACTAGAACCAAATAATAGGATCATAATATATTATTTAATATTAATTTAAGCAATTAAAGAATTGCCTTGTGAGAAATTTTGTCTTCATTAATGGATCTGACAATGTCTCTACATCATACCATCATTTCATTGTTGAAATCAAGAATAGATTCCCTCTAGTGGTGATCCACACATGTTCCACAAACCTCCAAATGTCCCCATGGGAATATCTGGGTGATGGCATAATAGATCCTAATTCTTTCATTATTTTCCTTTGATTTCCCTAAGAATCTCTTCAAGGAAGGGTTCTATTTGATCTCTCTAGACTTGAGAGTGGTGGTGGAGGAGGATTTCTATCCATTCCTGAGATTTTTCT
The DNA here is from genome assembly GCA_963277665.1 of Viscum album. NCBI lineage: Eukaryota > Viridiplantae > Streptophyta > Magnoliopsida > Santalales > Viscaceae > Viscum > Viscum album. The sequence goes on along the minus strand of OY728160.1, from coordinate 1,835,167,163 downwards.
TAGAGAGAGATCTCTCTAGATATTTGAGAGGATTCTCTCCAGATATCATTGTACACAACCAAATGAAATTGGATCTATTAATAAAATAATATAATTGGGTTTATATACCACTAGGGTTAGAAAATAATAACTGCACATGTACTCTATTATTTCTGTAATCCCTGCAGAACCCCATGTCTATAATAATAATATTATTATTATTATTTCTTGGCATGCGCTAAACTCATGAATTAAATTAAATATTATTTATTAAAATAATATTCAATATGTATTATTTCTCATCAAACCATTAAATTAGGTCCAATATTCCTATATAATATTTATTGGGCCTTAAATAATGACTATTTATTTAATAAATAAATATCACTTCATTATTCACTGATAAATAAATAGATATTATATTCACTAAATAAAAAATATTATTTATTAAATATTTTTCTCACATGATATTCTCTCAAATTACTGGTGATAGAATATATGTGATCAATAAAACATAAATAATTTTTAAAATACATGTGGGAATGATATTTATTCAACTTGTTAAATAACATTATTATTTAACTGAGAGTCTGGATATAATTAGTGTGTGACTCTCTTGACCTATTTCTCAGTGGAATTAGGTAAAGTAGCCTAAAGTCTGAGGTTAGTATCTAGAAACACACCAAAAAACCATAGAGAAAGAATTTAATGCCTTAACTACACAATACCTCTTATGAACACTTACTGTGTAATATAATCCCTTTATAACAATATCTCTAATCAAGCTGGTTGCATGCTGGTGTCATCAACCTATGTGTCTGATGTCTCTTTCTTTGAATTTCTAGAAATAAAACTATCCTATAGAACACCATGACCATGGATTTATTTAGGCAATATAATTTTCATCAAAGGGCCTAAGATATCAACTTTCATTAAATAACAGAAATTAAAAATCATTTCTCACTTTATTCATTAATTAAATATTACTTATGATACAACCAACATATCCTACCTCACCACAAACATATGTCGTCATGATTTTCATCAATACATCAAATTACATGACTTATAATACTCACTAATGATAATATTAAAGTATAAGGATAAATATACACATACACATATATAATAATCCAATGACACATATAAATATAGATTTCCTACTAGTAGGTATCTTTCTCTTAATATCTTACACTGGATATTACCAATTGCACACACCATGAGAAGGTGCATCAAAGTCCCATAAGTATACACCCCTAATATTCCGTATCATTTGTTTCTATAAAATGATTCCATATATCTCTAGAACATATATTTAAGAATATTTTCATGGCACTTATAGGTTCTCATTATAGCGGGGAACTACTATGACATTTCAATGCAAAAGTTACTCTTAGGACATTATCACAAACTATATCATGCATAAGAACAATCATGATGTGATAAAGAGTTTATTAATATTCAAAACAATGAATATAGGTTATCATAAAGTACACTGAATTTAGTTCTAGGGCACCAACTCCAACATCTACATGATATCACTTGTACTATTTCAATCATCAATTTAAACTTCATATAATATCATAATATCATTTTTCATCTTTTGATTAAACCTATACATAGATCATATCTCTCCAAAAACCTCAAAAACTTTAACAATATTTGTATAATATAAATATATGGGGAGATAGGAACTTCCAATTTTGTCAAGTTGAGTAAGATAGTGAGTCACAATGGACCACCACTTTTCCTTTATCCTTAATTTTGGAATCCATATTTAGATTTTAAGTGGTTTTGATTGAATCTAAATTCTCTTCATTTAACTTAGGATTAACCTTTTATTCAAGGTGAAAAAAAACAATATTTTCTTCCTTAGGTCTTCTTAAAAATAATGATCTCTTAACATATCATTGTTTGAAATTTTCTTTTACAACCATTATTGCTTCCTATCCATGCAAGATTTGTTATATTTATTAATATATACCTTACCTTGGGATAATCTTTTCACATGAGACTTATTGTATCTGGTTTCATGTAAACTTATTTCTCTTTTCAAAATATTATTATTTTTTAAGGTATTTTTTTTAATTGGTAATTTGGATCTCTTATTCAAAATAATTTTAGTATTATTATCTTCTTTAACAATCCCATGAAATATATTCCTTGAAATGATAGATTTATTATTGGATACATGTTGGTTTTTAGATTTCAATACATCAAAAATTTTCTTAAGATCTCTATTAGAAACATGATTAGAATGAAAAAACTTATTGGAATAAAATTCATACCCTTCCTACTATGTTTGGTAATTCCTTTTTGAAAACATTCCATTAACTTCATATAAGATATATATTCCAATTCTTCATAAAACAATAAAAATATGTCCATGAATTCCATAATAAAAGCACATGTCTCCATAACTTCTTATGGATCTAATATGTTTTTGCTTAATTCTTGTAGATGCCTTATTAAGTGTATTACCATTACTTACACCATTTTACCTTTTCTTGGGAATTATCACAGTTCTCATTATCTCATGCCTCAGAGGGGTTCCATCATGCTCAAGGTTGGGATTTACCATGGAACATGGCATTTGTATTATATCAATTTTTCATTATTCTCTTCTAATATGGCATAATTTCTCTTCATATCACTATCTCCTCCTGATGGATAATAATATAGAATATTTAAATCATCTTTAAAAATAGTTTTACCTTTATCATTTTATTGTTACACTATTTTTTTTACTAATGTTAACTTCTCCTTTAGTTTTTATTTTTATTTTTTTATTTTTTACTCAAGTTTATTATTCATGTACTTTTTGAGAGTCTTCCCCTTATACATTTATTCCTCCAAAAAATAGGAAATATTATCCAAAATTTCACTTTGTTATTTCATCTTGGTGTTCATATGATAAATGGAATCCTTAAGGATTACCATCTCTTGATTCAACCTTTGATTCTCCTTGACCAATTATTCAATGTTTATAACAAAATAATCCTTTTTAGCCTTATAATTTTGAACTTATTTTGAGTCAAGGACCTTTTCCTTAGAACCAACTTTGTGTTTATACACTTTTGAAGACATATCCTCCAATTCCTTGGTCTGATAATCATTATTTTCCCTTAAATTAGTATCCACTTCAACTAGTCTCTTGTTTAGGATCTTTAATTTTCAACCTCAATATTTAGTACTTCAGCATGGATATCTTGATAATTATTTTCCTCTATCAACTTCATGGTTTCCTCTTGTATCCCTTTATTTATATCTTTTAATAAGTGGAAAACCTCTATCATTAAATTTCTTGATATTTCATCATCGTTAATAGATCCAATATCACTTCAAACATTAGGATCATCAACTAATATTGTAGTAACATTTAAATAACACATATATTGACAATCAAAATCATTTATACATTTCTTTTAAAATCTAATAGTGTTTTTCATCTCAATCAAACTTTTTCCAAAAATTGTTCCATTATATAAAATTCCCTTATATTTCTGCTTCTTCTTAAAATTCTTTCCATTTTCCATGTCACCAAAATATTGTAAGGACTATAAAAAACATAACTCTGAGAATAAATTAGATAAATTCAGAGTAAAACAAATCCAAAAAAAATAAACCTATGCTTTGATACCACTTGTTAGATCCACCAGGCTCATTAGTGAGAGATTCCCTTGGAGGTTAACTAGGGTATGAAACTCATTAAAACTTAATAACTCATTCATAAAACTATAACTTCCCTAACTGATCTTGATATCATAGTTAGTAGAGTCAAAATGTATGTTCTTACTTTAATGATGATCTGATTTTCACCTCTAATGTTTTTATCCTTTAATAAGTTTGATCAATTATTACTTTTAGCACACTCACAAAATTATTTATTTTTTAATATAAATAAATCATCCACACAGGACACAAGAATTTTCTTTAGTTCACCCAAACTAGGAAAATCTAAGGATCTTATAATGGAAATGTACCAATGTAACATAATCCATTAAACTTTCTATTTTATGGTGGGTTTAGACTAGGACAATACAAGCCTAGTTCTACTCCCCTTACAAGTTTTAGGGATGGTACACTACCTACCAAGAGTTATTCCTTTCACTCCTCTCCTTTTTCTCACTTATCTAGGGAAGAAAAACAACTCTGACATATAGGATAACTCAAAACAATATCACCACTATTGTTGATGCACCAAGTTTAGATGATGCTCCTTGATCTACACAAGTTTCCCCTTCACATAATAGTATTGAACATCACTATGAATGTAGTTTCACCTTTCTATGATATTTCAATGAAATTAAACTTTCTTCATTGTTAAGATCTTTATAGATTATCAATATTCCTCCTCTTCCTCCTCTTTTCATAATTCTTCTCTATCAAGATCAGATATGTCAATAATTTTCTCTACCCATATCTTTCCATACAGTAGTAGAATACATCATTTTTAGAGATATATATCCATATAATTCTAGAACATCCTTATTCCCAGATATTTTCACCATATTTCCCTCATTGAAGATCTTTGATTCACCACAAATATAATGGGAAAATACATCTAATACTCTCCTTAAAATCCAAGTCATTACCACCCATTTAATTATTAGATATTCTTCTTAATAGATAGGATATTTGAATCTAGACATCTGAAGACTCCAACTCTATCATGGCGTGACCATTAACTTCATGACATGGCATTTGTTATCTTCAGAAACCATGATCTTAAACTCAAGAAACTCCATAGTGTGGTACTCTTTATCATGTCATAAAATTATTAATCTCTTAATTTCATGGTTTTCACCCACAAAACACATTGTAGTGATAACCTCGGGATTATACTTTGACTAGCACACTACAACATGACTCTCTTCATCATAACATGATCACATATACTTCAATAATGTTGGCCCTTACATAGCAAGCCTTTATAGCATGAACCTCTCCCCATGGCATGGAAACCTCACAATTGATATAAGTTCTAAAATCAACCTACGATTTTAACATTATTTCCATCCTTCCCTTGATATGACTTCTTCTGGGGAGACTCTTGTGTATTAATATCTCTATTAAGGTGTTATTATGTATTATCCTTCACCCCAAAATGGTAAAGTAAAATTCATTTTTAATTACTCAAAAAATATTATGTATCAACTAGACATGGTGTGACACCAAATCCCATGAAATGATAAAATAATCAAATTTAAGCTACTTAGATATTAACTCTCATAGGTCCCCCTTCACTGCATGAACCACTCTTTGTGATTCCAATTCTTAGTGTGACCTAGGATAGAATGGTGTGACTTATTATATATAGATAGAACTGCTAAAAATCCTTCAAAAACTTCAAAACTTTATCCTTTTCCTAGAATTCCAAAACTTTATAAGAACTTTTAACCTTTGGAATATGCAATATTCACATCTACTTTTGGACTTTTGCAACCAATGTAACTTCTGGAACTCTAATTTCTAGAATAACTTATGTAATTCCAATCTAATTTTGGACAAATTTTTCCTCCTAACTTCCAAAAAAACTTTATTTTTTGTTTCACATGTGTTTTTAAAATATTTATCGCCACATGTTATGAAAAAAACCAATATAAACATCAATCCTCAATTGGATGCTAACAATTTATTTAATCAATATTGATTATCCCTTAAAATTAAACTAGCACATAATTTCATCAAAATCCAAATAAATACCACATTTTGAGTTAAAAAAAACTATCATAAAAATTGTATGAGGTCAATTATTAAGGTAAATTTACCATTTTACCCTCATTAATATACCTGAATCTTAAAAATAAAAAATAAATAAATTAAGTCTCCCTTATGTAAAATTTAAACATTTTCATCCTAGAAAAGGAAATAACCTGAGATATTAATCTAAATCTAATTTAAAAAACATGCAGAAAATGATCCACCATTCCATATACATTTCTCACCTTAAGAGGTTTTGTCCCTAAGAATACTCAAGACACAACTACTTGGGAAACATCCATTACCTAAACATTGGATTCATCTAACTTAGGCATATTCCAACAAGTCCTTAATGAAGTGAGTAAGCTCACATTACATTACTCCTAATAACAATCTTCATTGAGTATATTTCCAACCATAGTCCACCCATCAACATAACATAAATCTTAAACCACAAACCATGGAAATTAACATTAAAAGTATCATTATCAAGGGAACCACCTATGACAGTGTCATGATCCCCACCTTTAATAAGAAACACAAAGTCCACCATCAGTAACACAGATCCACACTTTCAATTCCCTATAAGCCTTCACCCACTACTGAAGATCACCTAGTTGGGTTATAGACTCTCTAAAGTTATTTATGAGCATATAAAGACACATCGTCAACTTCCTCACATCATCATGTAACAAACCCAAAGCCTGTTGGTGACCCAATCTATCACATTCCAAAGTGGGTGGTCCTGAATGTTCAAAGTACCCTTCTTTTTAGCTCCAAAACCCCAAAATAACACCTATCAAACTTGAGCAACTATATTCAAAAATCTTAGAGAATCATCCTTAAATGTGTAACTAAAATCACCAAAAAACTAAAAAAAATGTTCTTCTAGACTTAAACCCACAAGGTCTCATACCTTACTAGGGAACCTTAGTTTTTAACAACTCATCACATCACCCAAGATGAGTCTTTACAATACAACACTATTCAATTCTGAAGTAAGATAGTGAAATCCCCACCTTTAAGGGAATGAGTTAGGTGACTCAAAAATCAAAGCCTCTATACTAGGTCTCTAAAATTAATCGTAATTTTAGGGTCATTTCATTTAGAGAAACATATATCACTTTTTATATGAAAGCTAGCCACACTAAGGCTGACTACTCCAATATCACCGACATCCATTAGGCACAAAACACTGTCTAAGGTGCTAGCTACACCACATCATCATGTCACTTTGGTAATATAATTCCTTATGACCTTGAGATTAATTTAGATGGTTAACTATTGTACTATCTCAAATATCATTCCTGAAAGGATGGATTCTCAAACCCAAAATTCTCACCATAAGGGTTTATGACACCATTGGTGTCCTCAAAGAGGATCAAAGACAACCTCCATTCACCTGAGATTGTCTCCCTGGATTTTAGTTAAAATGAGGGTGGAATAAATTAGGGTCATTAAAACAATCCAAAGATCTCATAATCAAAACGTGGTGTTCATTACTTCCAACAATATCGTTCAGATTTTTGAGATTCCCATAATAATTCCCAATATTTCCCAAAAATTGTTATTCTCAAAAAACCAAAGACGTTACCATCTAGACCCAAGATCATCCTCTAGGAACCACAATTATAAGAGGTCAAATAGATCCCAATAAAAAATATTCCTCTATACATTCTACCAATTACACATCAACACTCTAAGATTATACAATTTATCCAATAAATAATAGTAATTATTGACACGAGATCAAAATAAATATGATAAAAAATCAAAAATTTGATAAGGGTAACCCTATGATATCTTCTAAGATAATTTTCATGAATTTAAAAATCACTTATTGTAACCACTCCCCCATAATTCACATGGCTCAATAAGTTAATATTTCCACCATCAATAGAAGTATCTACCTGTAAAGGTCTGGTAAGGAGCTCTAGTAGAATCACCAACCCCAAAATGATAGAACTGGAAGAGAAAAATGGATCTCATCAATATTTATGAGAATGAGTGTCCATAAGGATGACATAGTTCTTAATTCATATCTTTCTAGAAACTACCTATATTGATTCATATGTCTCATGCAATCATCCAATGTTTAACTATAAAAAAATATGGGTCTAATGGGGATTACCTGAACATGGTAGATGAAGACAGTCCAAAGTGTCATTCGAATCAATCCATTATCGCACCACCAAATCCCCTAATGGGACTATATTTTAGAAGTTTTTGGATCATTCAAAAAAGAAGTGTCTAATATTAAAAAAATTAACATGGGGTTCCATCCACAATATTGCTCGAGTTTTCCACAATGATGCACTAACCTATTCCAAAATATAGGTTGTGTAGCATCCTAAAAATTTTCAACTTTCAAAAATCGCTTTAGATCTCTAGTATATATGAGAAATGTAGGATGGGCACAACCCCAAACTCAAAGATCATACTAAATTCCTTGATCAAACTCCTGAGTTCATGGAGATCAATATTAAATCAGGATTATGGTGGGATCTAACCATAAGCTTGATATTAGTCATAATCATGTTTCCCTAAAAAAGAATCAAGAATCCTATAAACTAAATACATCTAAAAAATCAATGAATAGGACTCCCTAAGAATAATCTCAACTCAAATCATGGTAGGATATTACTATCATGAGTTCAAATAAATGTAAAGCAATGATTCTCTTTACTTTTATGGGTAAATAAAAGGAAAAAATGCTATCTCGTCAGTAGATTTCTAAAATAGACCAGTAATATAAATATAAAGCTCCAACCAATCCTCTACCATCTAAGGATCAGGCTCTATAAGAAATATCATTATATACCTATCACTGTAGGATGCATAGAACATTCAGAAAATATATAGTTTTGTTCATCTAAGTGGGAATTTTCATCCACCGTATAAAATAATTTTTTCTAATAATATAAGGGGAAGGATCTTCCCCAACTCACAGGGTAAAAATACCTCACAATATATCTCAGAATTTATGTCTCGCCACTCAACTAAATAGTGGTGAGAGGATCAACCATCATTATGATCACATCATGAACCTATATATAAATAAGAGTTTATTTTCTATGGGTATATTCCTCTATTAGATAGGTCGAACTCATATTTTACTTAGAGAATATTTGGGTGATCTTATACAAAAGGGACATGAAACATCATGAGTGACCACTCAATCATCCATGCACCAACTTAATTATACCATGTAAACAATGACTTAAAATTTTGGGCCAATTAACTGGTTATTAGAGTTCTAGATAAAGTATGTGTAGACTAATACACCTACACTAGTCTCCCTAATCTGATAAATGAACTCATGATCCTCTTAACATCGCTGCCCTAAATCCCTAAACCAATCCTCACACAACAACTAACTATAAAATTTTTCCCTAGGAATATAATAACTTTAATGTAATTCTAAAATTACCCAAACCCATCAGGTTCCCTGCCTAGGTCAATGACAAGATGAGGGTGCCACCCTAATACCACCTCCCTTAGGTTAGGGGCTAGTGATTAGCACCAAGAAGGCATAGAATATATGGGTGGCCTTAGCCAACAATAACCTATATCATAAAATTAATCTCCAATATATAATAATACCCATCAACACTATAAAATATATTTACTAGCTATCAAATGAAATGTATAATTCCATAGCGGCATGACCTAAAATTAAATACAAAATGTGGTAAATTCAATCATTGGGTGAATATAAGTCCAAGAAGGGAATATATTTTCTCACCACATAGATACATAGAATGAAAACTGTCATAAATAATCTCTACCATGAACCATCAGTCATTACTATGAAATAAATCCTCTAACTACAATAGTTCCATGGTCATCCTAGAACTGGGAAGCATCTGAATAGATGCAACATGTGTGGGAAAAAATCTCATGCAATAATGGGTATAAATGTACTTAGTAAGATGCCTTAAAAACAAAGGATAAATATAAACCAATAAGTCAGCTCAAAACCCAAAAATATGAAATAATAGAAGGTATCCTGATGGAATTAGATATGATTTAATGTTAAAATAACCATGGGAAAGGGAAGAATTCAAATATTCATAGCTCATCACCATGAAGGATCATATCACACAAGAAACCAATGATATCTAAGGTAAGGAAATACCCACAATACCCAAAGTTTAAATCCTAACTATAATCTATATCTAAAGGTATCCCCAAAGTCTTTATATTCTACTAGTAACCTAAATTCATCCACATGTTTTGATACATCATAATAATTGTGACTCTAAAACTATTAAACATCCACAACTTCAATGATAACTCTCTATAAATATAGTTGGGGACTCATGCCTCATCGATGTAAGTGTGTATTAACCAAGGGAGTACTTGACCCCTATGGAGGACTAATACCTAATATACAAGGGAGTAAGTAATCCACTGATAGAGAGTCATGCCCCAACACACAAGGGAGTACTAGCTCAATGGCCATGGAAAATAGGGGGATACAATCTCCATTGATGGAGGACCCCACTTTGACACAAGTGTGAGTTACGACTCCACCTATCATATGGGGGACTGTTTCCTATCATGATTATGTATCCAAGGGAGTACCTAAACCCCATACATAGAGGACCACACCCCAACACATAGGGGAGTACCTAAATTCAATTTATGATATAATCACCTTGTTCAAACCTTTACATTACCTCTATGGATATGAGATCCTTGATCTTCCCAAAAAACTCATAGATGGTATCTCATGGCCAAAAGTATCTCACCATCATGTTATTCATGGAGAAATACTCAGAATGGACAAATCATGCATCCTAAACTGAAACCTATGTGAGAAATCGTGATGAATATTATAAATATCCTAGTACATAGCATGTCTAAAATGGTACACAGCATGTAGGTCTCTAAGAAAGGGTATTTTTTTATTTCCACAGCTTAATAAATGTGAATCCAACATACAAGAAATATCTAATAAGGTACACACCTTACAAAGGAAACTTGGGTGTGTGTTTTCAGCTGAGTCCATGTTTGTAACTAGTACATGATATGTACTCATAGTACATTACGTGTGGAAATAATCATCTTGGATGGTGTGTACTTCTAGTGATACTCTGAGTAAACTCTTCAAGTGTATAGTAAGTGGTGTCTCTATGGGATACATGGTGTGTAGAATTTATGTGTCTATTGGGTGTGTACATCCTGTACATGTTGAGTCACCTCTAGTTGCTATACTAGGTGTGTGTGTGTGTGTGAAGGAGACGTACGACGTGTAAATACAAATCAATTAAATTGAATGTATGTGGTTATAAACTAAAGGAATTGGTTCTGGTATACATGACATGTAACCAAAATTCACACAATGTGTGATATTTAAAACCATGTGAAAACCCTAGTACCACTGAGTCCAAGTCACATGGTGTGGATTTTGAGTCTATATGTTATATGTAATTTAATAACCATGATGGAACTATATATTGTAAAGACCCATAAATTTCAAGGAATTTTTTTTTCTTAATTTCTTTGGAATTTTATGAGTCTGTGGCTTCTGATAGCACTTGATTCTGAGACCCGGTGTGCCCAGAATCAATTTCTGAAGTTTATCTCGGGTACGTTCAGTAAACAAACGAGTGGGTTTTTCTATCTTTTGAACCGGTTCTCAGAATTGAAATCCAAGGGCACCGATGAACTCGCAACGCCGGTAATTGCTTAAGGGGACCGTTACCGTAGTTGCGTTTTCATGGGAGGGGAAGTTTATTTTTGGGGTTTAATTAAGAATTAAATAAAATTATTGGAACAATTTTATTATGTATCTAAGGAGGATAATTCCTCCCATGGGTAGTTAAGGGTGGTACCCACATCCACCTAACTACCCATGTGTGGATGTTAGAAATGTGGGGCCCACACAAGCCCCAACCATTTATTTTTCCTCTAAACTCCTTAAACCCCCTCATTAATTTGGAAACCCCCCTTAAATTTCCAATCTTTCCTCTCCCTCTCTTTAATGAAATGCCAATGCATTTAATTAATGAGGATCTTTCATATCCCTCTCTTAAATTAAATGCCAACGCATTTAATTAATGAGGTGATTTGAATTTTGAAAGTTAAATTTCATGTGTAATAAAATAATAGGAGGAGCCTATTATTTTACCAGAGGAGGGCTTTTGTTGTGCTAAGGAGGATTGGGAGAGCTCTTGAGTTTTTGAAGAACACCGCCTTCCGTGAAGAACGGTGTGCTTTCCTTATCTTTGCAACAAGTGAGGAGATATAGTTTCCTCCTCGGTCACGCTCCAACGTCGTCATCGAATCCTCACCCTGCAACGTCGTCTTCTATGGCTCGACGACGGTTCTTTCCCGGCGTTTACAGAGTGAAAACGCTTTCCACATCTACGACGAACGAATCATAATTAAGGTAGGGGTTTAATTTTAGTATGATTATTTTTCCCATGTTCTTCCCTTTTTAAAACAAAGAACGCAGATCAACTCATTATCAAGTTGATCCGCAGGTGTTTCCTTTTGCGGGTTGGGAATAGTTGTTTGTGGGGGAAATGTTGGATGGATTGTTTCAATTTTATTCGAATAAAATTGTACTTAGTACGACGTGAAACCTTGTTTATCTTTGGAAAATTGTTATTGTCTAACGCGGAGGGCGCGGGATGAACAAACACAGCCCGACGACCCTCCAAATATTGTTGTTGATGCGCGGATTGACAGGCGACGATGAAACGGGACCGCAACAACATTTGGAAGTCGTCGCAGTGAAGATCGGGTCCCAGGAGAGCCATAGGTGCAAGCAGTGGGCAAATCGGACCACCGGAGCGCGTCCGGTGGTCCGCTGAAGACACTGCTGGCGCGCCACGTTGGCACGGCGGTGACCCAGCACACCTCAGGAGAAGACCCACCATGAAAAAAGTCACGGCGGCGACGTGGAGGATCCCGAGACCGCGCGGGATCCGGGACGCCCGGGGGCGGTGCCAGTTGGCGCTGCTGGTGTCAATTAGGGGGGAGGTCGCGCCTCCCCCGCTCCACGTAACGCTCGGCCAGGCTGGCCGAGCCATGGGCCAGGCCATGCCCAGCTGAGCCAGACTCAGAACCGAGTCGGGTCAACCCGGTTCGAGCCGACCCAGGGGGTGTTGGGCCGGGTCGGACCGGTCCCAGACCCCATATTTTCGGACCATTTTCGTTTAAACGACCATATATTGAGCTACGAACCTCCAATAGATGCACCGTTAGTTGCGTAGGATTACTTGGATCGAGACGGTCATTTAGGTATATTACACTTAAGATTTCGGTGAATTTTGGGTACATCTGGGTTGGTTCGAACCCAAAACCAACCGGGCCCTCAGAGCGGAAACGCTTATAACTTGAGGACCGGACGTCCGATTGACGTGCCGTAGATTATGTTGGATTCATCTTGATAAGACGGTTCTTTTGGAATACTCTAAATGGGTTTCCTATGATATTGGAGTATGGTAGGGTTGGTTTAATCTTAAAAACCAATCAGGCCCCTAGAACAGAAAAGCTAATAACTCACAGACCGAGCGTCCGATTGACGCGCCGTCTGTTGTGTTGAGACCCCTTGACGAGGCAGTCCTTTGTGTTAATTCTACATGAGACTTAATGACACTTAGAAGTAACAGCAATTAGCTCGTGGAGCGGACCCACTCGGAGACGAGCGTACGGAGTGCGGAGACCTAGTAGCTGTAAACCTGACGACTGCTTGACCGATTCGACTCGGAGTGATTCAATTAGCCCAGTGGACGGAGTGCCCAATATTTGATGGAAGACCCATAGCAGATGGAGCTCCTGGTAGTTGGCAGCAGACCCGTGGTACTCGACAGGAGGAGTACCTCTGACGGCTATTAGGGGGAGCGCTAGGTATTTGGTGGCAGACCCACAGCGGATGGAGCGCCCGGTATTTAGCAGCAGACCCGCAGTACTCGATAGGAGAAGTACCTCAGCAGTCTAAGGTTAGTGAGTGGCACCTCGGAGTCGTGGCAGGACTACTGCACTCGACAGAGGAGGAGTTCTCCAGCAGCCATTTTTTCATCATCGTGAATAAAAAATCCTGGTTTGAGCTGAGTCTATGACCTTTGTGTTTACCTTATAATTGAGATGGGTTACTTGATAACTTAGGTATATGTATGGGCATATACCTAAGTAAAGGTTATCTGTTGAGATCTTTCTTTTTGATTTATCCTTGTTGGTTTTAGTGAGACCTTGAGGGTCTCGGGGTCCCTACTAAGTATCATTATACTCACCCCTGCATAGGCTATGCCCGCACCTCGTTGTGTTGGTTGCAGACGACGGACAACACTGATCGTGGTTGAGGCTTGTAGAGTTGGATGGTACCCGGAGCTGGATCTCACAATGAGTCAGTACCTGGAGGATACGGATGGACGTGGAGTGCTGAGGAGGATATTTGTACCTACCCTTCAGGTAGGAACCTGGAGGACGATCTAGGAGCAGCTTCACCATTTAGCTGTTTGTCTTTTCAGTTGTACTTTCTTTCAGTTGTAGCTGTACCTTTCTATTGGGCTTGTATTTCCGGCCCCCTTTGTACTTTCAGGACACCTTTTACTGCTTTACTTAGTGTTTGCTTCCGCTTGTACTCTGGTTTTGTGTATGTTTACATTTTATAAAGGCAATGTCTTCCCAGTTATAGGGATTTATGCCTTCGGTGCTAGTCTCCAACCCCTGGCCTATGGAAGGTAGGCTTGGGGTAGTTACGAAATGGGCCCCGGGGGATGGGTCGTGACAAATTGGTATCAGAGGGGTCGGTTCTACCGCATAACTCAGGACTCTAATATTTTCTTTCTTTGAAGCAATAGTGTTAAGGGTACTAAGTGTGGTTCTCAGTTCAGGGAGTCCAATGTTGGTGCGGGCGGCCGACGTATCCATACACCAGGACCCTGACTTCTGATTTCTGACTCAGTGCATGAAAACACTGATTGCATGTGTGTTTTCAAAAGTTTCTTTTAAGTAAGCTCAAACCAGGTCATCTCACCAGGTATAGTCTTTTGACCACGTCGCATCTGTTTCTTTTAGGATGCCTCCCCGTGGACGACCAGCTAGAGCCCCGAGAGTTGTATGTACTGACAGCCCGTCGAGTGACGAGGCATCAGTACAGGGCCCTCTTTCAGTTGAGGAACCAGTGGAGGCACCAGCGGTACTACCACCCATTGGGCCACCGATGCCACCAGCCCCAGTAGCAGGCGATGCACACCACTTGAGCGCACTACACGAGTTCCAGTTCCATAGGTCACCCTGGTTCTGGGGAGAGACGGACCCACAGGCGGCTGAGGATTGGCTGGAGGCTGTGGCGAGAGTCTTTAGACAGGTAGGGACACTAGCTGACTTCATGGTGATTCTTATTTCCAGCCTCCTATAGGTAGCAACAGGAAGATGGTGGAGCCTGATGCTCCAGATGCACGACGAGGTGACACTCCTATGGGTAGACTTCTTGAGCCTATTCTGGGTGAAGTTTGTACTAGCCACCCTTCGAGCGGTGCGGATATAGGAGCTACTACATCTGCAGTAGGGCAATATGACAGTAGCACAGAACTCAGCGAGGTTCACATACCTCTCGCGCTACTCCACAGACATGGTACGAGACCCGTTCTTTAGGGCCTGGACCTTCGAGCAGGGCCTCAGGCGGGATATTAGAGCTTCATTTGTTTCTCACAATATTCCGACACAGATGGGAGTGTTGGAGCGAGCCCTTCTATTGGAGAGTTTCCTTTCTTATAGTCTCCAATAGCGGGACCCACCACTAGTTGACTTAAAGTAGAGTCTTCTGCAGCTGGCAGTTGATAGATGACACAGGGGTCCAAGAGGACCAGATCCACCGGTGGCCGACTGCACGACTTAGGTTCAATTGTGTGGGGAAACCGGAGTGGAGTGAGATCTCGTCGTGCCAAGAGCGGGCAGTGTTACTCCTGCGGTGGGCTTGGTCACATGGCACGTGACTGTCCAACCTACCATACAGACGATCAGCAGATAGAAGAAGGACCTCCCAGGCAGAGGTAGAGGTTCGATCGAGGCGGACTGCAAGGAGTAGGAGACAGAGGCAGAGGAGATGGACGTGCAAATGGAGGTGGATGATGCTTCGAGGTGTTGCCACCACCACCACCCGGAGGTCCACCCCGACCGTAAAGAGTAGGTGGAAAAGGGAGAGAACAGCTTCAAGCAGCTGAAGCATATGACTATGGAGCTTCGGAAGCAGTTGGAAAGGAGTGGTACTAGTTCCAGGCATGGAGGCCTTTGTTCTTGGTGCTTCTAGTATCCATGTTGTTATTTTTGTGTTTAATTTGTGTCTTTGTACTATGAGATGCAGTAATAAAATACACTTGTACTTATGATGTTTGCTTTACTTTTTTTGTGGTTGATACTAAGAGGTTCCGGTTAAAACTGTTGACTTGACCCTCACTTGCGAGATTCCTACTGGAGGAGACCGAGTAACCATGCACTGATGCCGACAGTGTGAATCAACCCTTGGAGGCAAGAGTAATGGTTGGATCTCTTAGTAGTAGTGTCGAGGCCTTACGATATCATTCAAGACATGAATTGTACCGTTCATGTTAGGATTGATTGTATTAGGCAAGGAACGTGGTTTATCCAGGGGATGAGATCAGATTTCTCTTTTCAGAAGAGGAGAAATCTCAGTAGCTCTTTGGTAGAACGTAGACGAAGAAGGGTGGAGATGAGTTTTTACAATTGGCTAGTCTCACCCATTGTTCGTTGAGTGAACGGTTTACAATTCTCTCCAACTCAATAGTCTCAGGTGTGTCTTCTCTCAGAAGGACATGAACTTGAGACAGCGGTAATGGCTTAAATTCCTCCAGGACTATGACTTCGAGATAGTTTATACTCCTAGGGAGGGGAACGTTGTAGCATATGCTCTTGGTAGGAGATTGGGCATTTAGCTGTTAGGAGTGGCGAGACAGCAGCTGGACGCATTTCAGATATCCTTTGTGGATAGTGATGGAGTCAGCATGTGAAAAACCAGAGATGGTTCAGGCTATGATGGGGAAGGTGCAGATCATCCAGGAGCGGATGAAGACTGCACAGAGTAGACAAAAGTCCTATGATGATAGGAGATGAGACCACTGGAGTTCGAGGGTGATGACCATGTCTTCTTACGAGTCTCACCTCAACGGGGTCTATGGAGTTTTTGCCGGGGCGACAGGTTATCTCCACGATTCTTCTGGCCTTTTCACCTCAGATACACCAGGTGCATGACTTTATCCACGTATCTCAGTTGAGGAGATGTGTGCACGACCTATCCGTCATCATCGACCACATAGAGCTGGACATCGATGATGGGGCGACTTTCACAGGGTTCCAGTAGAGGTTGAGGATCGACAGGAGTGAGTCCTACATGGATGGTCGATTCCTCTGGTGTGCATTCGTTGGCATCACAGGAACCTCCAGGAGAGCACATGGGAGCGGGAGGCTCAGATGCGTGCACAGTACCCTCTTTTGTTTCCCTAGTTTATGATGTAGCTTTACGGGGACGTAAATACCTGAGGTTGGAGTAATGTAAAGACCCTTAAATTTCAAGGAAATTTTTTTTTCTTAATTTCTTTGGAATTTTACGAGTCTATGGCTTCTGACGACACTTAATTCCGAGACCCGGTGTGCCCGGAATCAATTTCTGAATTTTAGCTCAGGTATGTTCAGTAAACGAACGAGTGGGTTTTTCTATCTTTTGAACCAGTTCTCGGAATTGAAATCCAAGGGCACTGATGAACTCGCAATGCCGGTAATTTCTTAAGGGGACTGTTACCATAGTTGCATTTTCATGGGAGGGGAAGTTGATTTTTGGGGTTTAATTAAGAAGTAAATAAAATTGTTGGAACAATTTTATTATGTATCTAAGGAGGATAATTACTCCCATGGGAGTTAAGGGTGGGACACATATCCACCTAACTACCCATGTGTGGATGTTAGAAAGGTAGGGCTAACACGATCCCCAACCATTTATTTTTCCTCTAAACTCCTTAAACCCCCTCATTAATTTGGAAACCCCCCTTAAATTGCCAATCTTTCCTCTACCTCTCTTTAATTAAATGACAACGCATTTAATTAATGAGGATCTTTCCTCTCCCTCTCTTTAATTAAATGCCAATACATTTAATTAATGAGTATCTTTCCTCTCCCTCTCTTTAATTAAATGTCAACGCATTTAATTAATGAGGTGATTTGAATTTTGAAAGTTAAATTGCATGTGTAATAAAATAATAGGAGGAGCCTATTATTTTACCAGAGGAGGGATTTCATTGTGCTAAGGAGGATTGGGAGAGCTCTTGAGTTTTTGAAGAACACCACCCTCCATGAAGAATGACGTGATTTCCTTATCTTCACAACAAGTGAGGAGACGTCGTTTCCTCCTCAGTCATGCTCCAACGTCGTCATTGAATCCTCACCCCGCGACGTCGCCTTCCGTGGCTTGATGACGGTTCTTTCCCGGAATTCACGGAGCGATAACGCTTTCTGCGTCTAC
This sequence comes from Viscum album, assembly GCA_963277665.1. Taxonomy (NCBI): domain Eukaryota; kingdom Viridiplantae; phylum Streptophyta; class Magnoliopsida; order Santalales; family Viscaceae; genus Viscum; species Viscum album. The sequence continues at coordinate 1,835,148,991 of OY728160.1, read as the reverse complement.
AAAGAAAGAATCATAATTAAGGTAGGGGTTTAATTTGAGTATGATTATTTTTCCCATGTTCTTCCCTTTAAAAAAAAGAATGCGGATCAACTCATTATTAATTTGATCCATGGGCGTTTCCTTTTGCGGGTTGGGAATAGTTGTTTACGGGGGAAATTTTGGATGGATTGTTTCAATTTTATTCGAATAAAATTTTTCTTCGTACGATGTGAAACCTTGTTTATCTTTGGCAAATTTTTATCGTCTAACGCAGAGGGTGCGAGCCGAACAAACACGGCCCGACGACCCTCCACAGATTGTTGTTGGTGCGTGTATTGATGGGTGACAATGAAACGGGACCGCAACGGTATTTGGAAGTCACCGTAGTGAAGAAACAGTCCCAGGATAGCCATAGGCGCAAGCAGTGGGCGAATCGGACCACCGGAGCATGTTCGGTGGTCCGTGGAAGACATTGTCATTGCGCCACGCCGGCACGGTGGCGCCGGCGACCGGAGGCGGCGGCCGGAGCCATACGGCCTCCTGGAGGTGGTGGCACCCTAGTGCGCCATCAGAGAAGACCCACCACGGCAACAGCCATGGTGGCGACGTGGAAGATCCCGCGGCCGCACGGGATCTGGGACGCTCGGGGGTGGCACCGCCGGTGTCAATCAGCGGGGAGGTCGCACCTCCCCCGCTCCGCGTAACGCTCGGCCAGGCTGGTCGAGCCACGACCGGCCGCGGGCCGGGCCGCGCCCACTGGGTCGTGCCCTATAGAACCGGACCCGGACCCGATTCGGGTCGACCCAATTCAGGCCGACCCAGGGGGTGTTGGGCTGGGTCGAACTGGGCCCAGACCCCCTATATTCGGACTGTTTTCGGTTAAACGACCATATCTTGAGCTACAGACCTACGATCGATGCACCATCAATTGCGTAGGATTACTTGGATCGATAAGGTCATTTTGGTATATTAGAATCAAGATTTCGGTGAAGTTTGGGTATGGCCGGGTTGGTTTGAACCCAAAACCAACCGGGCCCTCGGAGCGGAAACGCTTATAACTTGAGGACCGGACGTCCGATTGACGTTTTGTCGATTATGTTGGATTCATCTTGATGAGAAGGTTCTTTTATAATACTATATGTGTGTTTTTTATGATATTGGAGTATGGTCCGGTTGGTTTTAGCTTAAAAACCAATCGGGACCCTATAACGGAAAAGCTAATAACTCACAGACAGGGCGTCCGATTGACGCGCCGTCTGTTGTGTTGAGACCCCTATGATGAGGCGGTCCTTTGTGTTACTTATATGTGAGACTTTGTGACACTTATAAGTAAATAAAAGTAGCTCATGGAGCGGACCCTCCTGGAGACAAGCATATGGAGTGCGGAGACCTAGAAGCTGTAGACCTGATGACTGCTTGACCGATTCGACTCGGAGTGATTCGATTAGCCCAGTGGACGGAGTGACTAGTATTTGGCGGTAGACCCATGGAGGACGGAGCTCTTGGTAGTTGGCGGCAGACCCGCGGTACTCGACAGGAGGAGTACCTCTGAAGGCTATTAGGGGGAGCACCCGGTATTTGGCGGCAGACCCATAGCAGATGGAGCGCCCGGTATTTGGCAGCAGACCCGCAGTACTCTACATGAGGAGTACCTCAGTAGTCTAAGGTTAGTGAGTGGAACCTCAGAGTCGTGGTAGGACTACTATGCTCGATAGAGGAGGAGTTCTCCAGCATCCGTGTTTTCATCATCGTGAATAAAAAATCCTGGTTTGAACTGAGTCTATAACCTTTGTGTTTACCTCATAATTGAGATGAGTTACTTGATAACTTAGGTATATGTATGGGAATATACCTAAGTAAAGGTTATCTGTTGAGATCTTTCTTTGTGATTTATCCTTGTTGGTTTTAGTGAGACCTTGAGGGTCTCGGGGTCCCTACTGAGTATCATTATACTTACCCCTACACGGGCTATGCCCGCACCTCGTTGTGTTGGTTGCAGACGACGGAAAACATTGATTGTGGTTGAGGCTTGTAGAGATGGATGGTACCTGGAGCTGGATCTCACGACGAATCGGTACCTAGAGGAGACGTACGGACGTGGAGTTCTGAGGAGGATATTTGTACCTACCCTTCAGGTAGGAACCCGGAGGACGATCCAGGAGTTGCTTCACCATTTAGCTGTTTGTCTTTTCATTTGTACTTTCTTTCAGTTGTAGTTGTACTTTTCTGTTGAGCTTGTATTTCCGGCCCCCTTTGTACTTGCAGCACACCTGTTACTGCTTTACTTAGTGTTTTCTTCCACTTGTACTCTGGTTGTGTGTGTGTTTATGTTTTATAAAGGCAATGACTTCCCAGTTATAGGGATTTACACCTTCGACGCTAGTCATCAGCCCCTGGCCTATGGAAGGTGGGCTTGGGGTAGTTACGACACGGGCCCCGGGGGACGGGTCGTGACATGGATGGTGATGTGCATAATGTGTGAACTAAGACTACATGTCTTGTAGTTTCAAAAATTGAATATTCCTTGGAAAAAAATTTGTCTTTACACCGTGAACACCGTTGTCACCTCTACTACCAGTTGTGCCACCACTACCGACCAAATATTCCAAAAACCATGATTCTTTAGTCACCCTCCATCATATAAATACAAATCTATAATCGAAATCATGTAGGAAAAATAGAGAAAAATATTCAAAAATGGTTGTGGTCAGAGGAATACTCAACCACCCAAGAATGGGCTCGCATTCAGGTTCATCAAAGAACGCAAGTATAAGACAAGAATAAAGTTATTATTCATAGTGGAAAATATCTTAATAGGATATGAATATTCAAATAACATCTTATTCATCAAATAAACAATTTATCAATTTTAAATATTAATTTTTAAAAAATATTCAATGCCATGGAAAAACTTCATTAGATATGTAAAGAAAATATTATTCTCAAAATCAAATTCTTAATAAACTTGGATGCTTTATTCCCATATTTATTCTATGATAAAGATAATAAATTATCTAAATTTTGAGTTTGTATGATCTAATAAATATTACTGAAGTATAAAAAAACATTATATGATTGGATAAATAATTCAATATAATTATTTAATATAATATCATTTAAATCCTTATCATTTTTTTATCATAATAAATATTAAATTAATAGGATTAATATAAAAAAAATGCAAGGATGATGTTGTCAAATTATTTTGTAACATACTAAGATCTGTAGGTTAGTAGGATAATGATATATTGTAATCCATTCTGGATGAATATGATATCAAAGAGGCTATTGGAATCCTCAACCTAGACAATTTCCATTTCCCTGATGGATTCTAAGGTTAATTTTACATAGTTGTATGGGAGATCATAAAAAAATAAGTTATTGAAGTAGTTCATGATTTATTTAAGGGTTTCCCCTTCCTTAGAGTTACCACTGTCATAGTTCTAGTTATAATCTCTAAAATTAATTAGCCCAATTACTTCGTCTAATTTCATCCCATAAGAATATTTAATTTCTCTTATAAAGTGCTTGTGGCTATTCTTAACAAAATTCCATCTCTTAGCCTACCTTCTCTGATATTAGTTAATTAGAATGGATTCCTAAAAGGTAAAAACATTAAAGGGTCCATTTTCCTAGATCAATAAATTATTATGGACCTTGAAAGATTTTTGGTTGGCTCCAATGTTATGGTAAATATTGACATGGAAAAATCTTATGACAAGATGGAATAGAGATTCATTCTAAAATTCATGCATCAGTGTGCATTATTTGAGTGGGCTTTTTACGTCTTTTTCAAACACTTATCCTCACCTTGGTTCATGGTCTCAAGAAGAGATTTGGATTATTCAAATCTATGAGGGGTATTCACTGAGAAGATCCTCTTTATCTGAGCCTCTTTATTCTGGATCAAGATATCCTCATTAGAAACATTAATAAAGGTATTGAAATTGTATTGATTCATTATTTTAGAATTCAATATTTCTTCATTGACAACTCTCATTTATTCTTTATAAATGATGTGTACTTATTCATTAATGGTAGAGGATACTTTATTCAATATTTTAAATGGATCTTGAATGATTATAGTATTAAAAGTGTCCAATGCATCAACACAGGAAAACTTATCATTTTTATCTCGAGGAAATTCATGGGAGGAGATCAAATCTTATTGAGGAGAGGATAGGTATCTCTATAAGTTGTTTTCCAATGGACTATATATGTTATTTTCTATTGAATGAAAGAATTTGTATCCACCGTTTTGATGTAATCATCAGTAGAATCACATGATAGATTCTTAATTATAAAATTTGATTTCTCTCATTTGGAGGTAGGGTGACTCTGGTGAACAATGTAATCTCTTCTATTCCAATTCATGTATTATAAGTGGTAAAGGACCCCAAAAACAATGATAAATAATATTGATCTCATTCTCAATAGTTTCTCATAGTATTATCACCAAGAAGGTCACCATCATTGGGCCAGATGATATAGATTGGATAAACCAATTGATGAAGGTAGTATTAATATTAAAAGTATTGATGAAAGTATGCAATGTATGAAATAAAATATAGTTTGTTAGGTGATCTCAAGTTGGTCTATCTAGGACAAATTCATTAGGAATAGATACACAGACTACCCTCTCTTCTGGACCAAGGGTTGTAATAGCTCCCATCTGTGGTGAAATGTGAAAAGTTCCATCAGTACACTATATGGTTGTTTTCATTGGATTATTGGTAAAGGGGGACTCAATTTTTGGAAAGATAATTGTATGGGCTTCCTCCTCTTCTTCCTATAATTTCATGTTCCAGATATCAATTTCAAATAGGCCTATGAGCATCCCATTCTCATTGGTGTGGTTCTCAATCATGGCTAAAAATGTTTACAGTAACATACAACTTGTTAATGAACCTGATTAATGTGTTTTAACTCCCTCTACCTTAGTAGAATTTGGAAACTTGGGATCACATAAACTCATTCATACACAACACTTATTATATGAATGTGCAAAAATTCTATGGAAAAATAAATACCAGTGAAGGTCAATTTCATAGTGTGGCATATCAGGAATCGGGTTATCTCCTTCAATGTAAAGATAAAAAATAAATGCATCCACCATTATTATAAATGTTTATTTTGAATTAATGGATATGTGGAATTAGTGGTCTACTTTTTTACTAAAAGGTACTGGGTGATATTCATTTAGTATTTCATTATGGGCATTCATAGGGCCAATGGTCAGTATAGTTCCTTGGATATTTTTCTAGATACATATTTTATTATTCATGTAGGTGTATACTTTAAATCCTAGGGATGAAAATTTTCTTAAACCATTGGAATGAATGTTGCAACACATCCAATTTTCAATATTTATTCAACTACTAACTACGGTATAAGTGGAAACAAGGTCAAATCACAGAGAAAATGTGTGTAAACACTAGGGGTATCCTTTTGGAAAAATGTTTAGGTGGATGAGTTTAATGTGATTAACAACTAAAAATCCTAAAAACTAAACAATTATTTGAAAATGTAAATTTAAATTAACAAAAACTATCTAAGTGAACTAAATTGATCTATAGAGGAAATAGGTGGAGATGAATGTGTCAGAGTTGTGATGTTCGTTTAGGTGCATGCAATGTCAATTATTTAATTCTGACATATGAAAATTTATTTATTCAATTATCAATGATTCCAAATTTAATCAAAATACTATCAGGTCTTGTTATTTTATATTAGTGAATATTCTAATTTTTCACACAAATCATCCATCATTTCATTCTCTAATTTGATGAATAATTTTTGTTTCATTTTTTCATCAAATCACTTGGTGAAATGAAATAACCCATTTCTCAAAAAGTTGAGGAATTTATATTTGTTGGGTTCACTCACATGAGATCACTTATTAGGTATCACTCATGAAAGTTTCAAGGGTAACACACACAAAATATTGATTTTTCAATTAATATAATTATTTATTTGAAATTCAATTGTGTGTGATTTATGACTCTCATACGCACAACCGAATTCCAAAAAACTATATAATGATCTACCAAGTGTGATTACTTATTAGGTATCACATAAATGGACACCAAAGAATGTGTGTAGATCCCATATGAAAATTATATCAGAAAAAAATATAATTCTATAAATAAAAATCCAATCAATATGAATTAATTGGTAATCAAATATTAAAACAAATTAAAGGCATGTAATTACTGTCATGTTCATCAACACTTTGAGACCATGAAAATTATACATACATGTCGATAACATGATACATAAAATAAAAAATAAAAGATATCACCATATTATTATCACCATAAATGTCAAAAAAAACTACCACTGATGATCACTGAATTTGTACTGCTAGCTGAAGGTGAACATCCATACTGAAGATCCTTTGTGATGTTTTCAAAGTTTTTTTATTATTGACAACTAACTTTTTGCAAAAGAATTTTTTTTAAATCAAGTGAAAGATATGTTACTAAAAGTTTATAAATTTTTTATTAATAAGTTTCTGAAAATACAAAGAAATAAATGGTTTTGAAAAGTTTTTGATATGAAAATCCATCGGACTCAATTCATCAGACAAAGAAGTTGTTGAATCAGAAGTTGTTTAAATAAAGAAAGTCATAAGTTTTTTAAAATAAGTAATTTTGAAAGCTATTGATGGGAAATTATGGAACTCTAAAAAGTAATTCATATGATTATTATTTTTATCTTAAAGTTCTCAACATCATGAAAAATATCGTGATATAAGCAGTTGAATAAAGGGATATGTTGTAGTTATCTTATCACAGTGTTTTGATCTCAGAGTTTTCCGGATGCAGGATCATCAGATCCAGATGTACCAGATTTAGAATTTTTCAAAAGTATAAATGTGTGAATTTGATGAAGTTTGAAGAAATGAAAATTTTTGGATTGGATATAACATCAGTATCACTATCAAAGTCACCATTGTATGCATCACTAGACACACCATCAGATTTCCCATAGGTCACAATTTTTTTATAAGTCAAAGTTGGTACAAGTTATGACAAGACAAAAAAGGAGTAAGAAGTTGCTGATCAGAGTCACCATCAAATGCAGATCATCAGAGTGACCAGATTTGTTGACGCTGATCCACCAGACAAAGATCTATTATGTAAAATGTGAAGAGTCTAAAAGAATTTTGTTTACCTAAGAAAAGTAAAAGTTGGAGTTCAAGTTTGTAATCAGATGAGTTGCTGATACCGATTCATCATACAAGTCTTTAACACTGATCCATTGGATGAGCGCTTGACATCGATAAGTCATCGGATGTTGAGCTCTATCAGACACTATATGATCAATCTGGAAAATAGTAGAACATATAGATAATGAGAATGAAAATGTTGTAAGTTGCTACCAAACTATTGTTTTAGGAAAATGAAGTCTTTATAAGTTAAAACAATTTAGTCAACAATTCTCAAAAGAGTAATAGAAGTGGAGATCAAGTTCGTGTTTCAAAGTACCATTCCATCAGATGATTATTTATCAAACTAACACTGAGAAGGGGAGAGTGATTAGAGTCACCAAATGAATAATGACCAGACTTACATGATTAAACTAAATAAAAGTTTTTAAACTAAAAGAAATATGAAATTATATAAAATTCAAGAATATTAGATAATTTTCAAAAATAAATGATAAGGTTTGAATTAGTAAAATATGAAGTTCAAATGTGAGTGAATTTTAGAGATTTGTGAATTTGAGTAAGCGGGAAAAGGAAAGTAGTTTACCACCTTTTCTATGCAAGGATGCTTATAAATAGAGAGAATAGTAAATTCATACTTCAACGTTGTTTACATGTGCAAAAAGGTTGAATTGTTGTAGATTTTGTGTTAGAAGTGTTTTTCGGGATAGAGAATTCTTATCAGAAGATCGTAATGAGACAAGTTTAAATTATAAAATAGAGAAATTGGACTGAGTAAATTGTTTCAAGTTTTGAAGAGTTATTTGAGAAGTGAAGTTTGGTAAAATAGTAAAGATTGAGAAAAAGGACTATCAGTATAAGCCTATTGGACACAATCCATTAGAAGCTGAAAATTGGATAGTGGATGATCATATACAGATTTTCAGACTGACCTTTGTGGAGTAGAAAATGTCAATTTGTTCATTTTTTATGGCTCAAATATTGTAAAAAATATTTTTAAACTAATAGGATTCAGTATAATCATTCCCATCTATATATATAAGGTTTCTAATAGGATTTGAAACAAGTTATATTCACTTATTCATAATAGTGAATTTCTATATACCCAAGAGAGTGGATATGGAAAGGATAAAGTTTCACATAGTGAGGAAAAACCTTGTAAATCATGTGTGATCTGTTTACTTTTCTTTTTTTTTCATACACTTGAGTTTATTAAAATTTCATAAGGATGAAACTCTAAAAATTTACTAGGGTTTAGTTTCCTAATGTTGAAATTTTTAAAAAGGAAACAACTAATTCAACCCCCTAGTTATTCTTCGATCCTTTGTAACTTCAAGTTGTATGATAGGGAGGTTCCCTTGTTTAATCCTTATCATGGATAATCAAAATTCTATCAATAGTAGAGGAATTCTTACATTTTATGGAAAAAAGTTATTATGGTTGTAAAAATAGGATGATTCCATATATTCTATCTCTTGTCCTAGAAGTTATTGAGGATACTACATTTTTTTCCATTCATTGATAATAATTATTCTATGAATTTTATTGAAAATATATTTATTGAAGTTAATAGAAAAGATAGAAATTATATTCTTATGTCTCTATTAGAAAATATTTATATAAAGGTGATGGGTCTCAAAACAATAAAGAGTATGTGGGATAAACTCAAAAGTATTTTCAAAGGGAATACTAAAGTGAAGTAAGAAAAGATGTAAATATAGTGTAGAAAGTTTGAAGGAATAAGAATTGGAGATGAAGAAACTATTGATGTGTACTTCACCAGAGTAAATGAATTTTTTTGCAACATAAAAGGTTTCAGATATGTCTTGGAAGATTCTAAAATTATGAAGAAACTCATGAGAAACATTCTGGATAGGTTTGATTCTAAAATTTCTACTTTACAAGATAAAGATGATTTATCTCTTTATTGACTATATAACTTTATTATTAATTATGAAATGCTAAAATATACAGTTTTCAAAAAGAAGATGAAATATTAAATGGATCTTGAAGCTATGAGAAATATGAAAAATCAAGATATTGAAGATGTTAATCCTTGTGATTCTAAAGATATTGGGGATGATGATTTGAATGAAAAATCATTTATCTTATCTCCAAGAACTATCAAGGAGGAAGATAAAAGTGTGGAGGAAAACTTCCTCCCAAATTTTTTGAGTGTGGTTGAATTGATCATTTCACCATGAATTTACCCAAAAATAAATTTGGAGAATATCAAGATGATTCTGATGGAAATACTCAATGAAAGACGTTGAACAAAAAAATCTAAAGAGGAAAATCCATCCAAAAAATATAAGAAAAAGTTCACTAGAGATAAAATAACTATGTTGAGAAATAAATTTGAATTGAACTCAACTGAAAAAAATTATTTAGAATATGAATGTTTAGAAAAGTTTAGAACATTCATTCAAAAATTTGAGAAAACAAAATATTCCTCATATAGTGAAGAAGAATAAGGAAGTAAAGAATATTACAAAGAGTATCACCTCATATTATAACTTGTTACATGTCTTTAGAAAAACATAACTCTCAAAAAATAAATCATAATGATGAGTAAAGATAGTGGAAAAGTTTTTGATGGTGAAAAGTATGTTTTCAAGCAAGAAGAATGATATATCTAGAAGATATTAAGTTACAAACTAAGAATTGTTTAATATGAAAATATGATTGAATATCTCAATAAGAAGTTGACAGCTAATGAAGATGAAGTTAAAAAATCTCAATCAAAACTTCATAAGGACAAAAGTACTTTGAGAAATTTGAATGAAAACTTTATCAAGTATTTAGAAGTAAAAGATGAATCATCTAAAGCAGTAGAAAAACCTCAAGAGTTAGATGAAACCTACACCCACTAAACTAAAAATTTCATCTGATATTTATAACATTTTATATGTGAAGAAAAGTGTTGGGAAATCTTGGGTCGAGAATGTGAAAAACCTATCACATCTATAAAATATGAAAACCACTACTAGGGGAAATTTATCACAATACCAGAGGTAACTAAAGTAAAAAATATGTTATGAACCTTGAAAATCTTATTATAGGGAAAGATCTTACATCTATATAAGACCAAGATTAAATGGTTTTTGTTGGTGTTATGGAATTCATGGGCATAGATCTTATAACTATTGTCCTAACATGTCTCTGTTAGGAAAGAGGATTGAATAGAGTGGAAGAAATGGTGAAAGAAGAATGAGTAATTTTCCAAAAACTTAGAAAATTGGAAAATTAAAAACATAATATGTTATAAAACATCCAATGGAAAACAAATTTTAATGTATGGAAGAATTATGTGGAAGATGTGACCAGGCTGTTCATCATGCCAAAAAAATTATGACACTCATTCCAAAAACAAGTTTCTTATAGTCTGAAATAAAAGGAATATGGAAATAAAAAATTCAAGGAAAGAGATTTTGTTATTGAGACAGCTTTGAAAGAAATTAAAAAAGAACAAACCATGGATACTTGATAGTGGTTGTTCATAACACAATATAGGTGATTTGAAAATATTAAAATATGTTTAAATCATGATGGAGGAGTTGATACCTTTGGGAATGATAGATACTTAAAAATTAGAGGAATCAGAATGGCTACGATTAAAGTATAAAAGTAAAAATATAAGGATGTTATATTTTTTGATGTCCAAAAACATAACTTATTTAGTGTAATTCAACTTTGTGATGATGTAAAAGAAGTTATTTTTAGAAAATATTCTTGTATCATTAGAAGTATGGAAGATGGAAATGTTTTACAAGAAGGGAAATGACTAGTGGAAATCTTTTTCAAATTGTAGAACTTGATAACTCATGTTATCTAAGTGATAAAGATGAGAATAAGTTTTGGAATCCTAGACTTGGCCACCTTGGGAAGAAAATTATAAACAAATTTTCTAAAGTTGATGTTGTTCTAAATTTTACATAATTGAAGAGAATAAAAGAAGATGTTTTTATAACTTGTCAAAAAGGGGAAATTACTAATAAAAGTCATAAGAAAGTTGAGATTCAGTCTATCAAACCTCTTGAACTTATTCATTATGATTTATATGGGATAATGATATATCAATAAACAAAATTTGATTTTTACTTTATCATTTTCATTTATGATTTCACTCGGATGACCAACATCATGTTTATGAAGAACAAGTTAGAGGTTGTTGAAATGTTTGGATTTTTCAGAAAAGATATTGAGAGAGAAATGAGGATTTATATAAATAATTTAAGAATAGATAATGGAATATAATTCACATGTAATGATTTTGAAAATTATATGAGAAAGTATGGAATCGAACATTAGTATAGATCTCCATACACCCCATAATATAATGGAGTACTAGAAAAGAAGAATAGGAGTTTTGTGGAAATAGGAAGAAGCATTTTAGCATAATACAAACTTCTAATGTTCTACTGGAGAGAATTTATTAGTATTGTTGTACATGTAAAAAATAGATGTTTTTAGGATATAATTCAATATTACTTCTTAAGAAATGTGGTATAATAAAAAACCTTCACTAAAGTACTTCAATGTTTTTGGGCGTCCATGTTTACTAAAAATAAAAAATCAGGATCTTGGAAAATTTGATGATAAAGATGAAGAAGGAATTTTCATGAGATCTTCACCCAATAGAAGAAGTTATAAATGTTAGAACATGAATTTACTAAAGTTATTGTATTTATATGGTGTAAAAGTTATTGAAAATATGAATTACTTAACAAATAATGTTGAAAATATTGAGGAAGACAAACTGAATATTTCCAATGAAAGTGAAAGTGAGTCAAAACAGAATTTCCAAGATTTAATAAAAAAAATTGATGAGGAGAGTGAAGATGGAAGAGAAACTATGAAATTTCATACTTAACAGAAACATGTTGAAACTAAAAATATTCTTTGTAATTGAAGAGATCCATTTTAGACAAGAAGAAGATTGATATTATAAAATCAGACATACCTCATCTCACAAATTGAACCAGAATCAGTTCCAGAAGCAATAGAACAGAAAGAATAGGTTGATGTTATGAATGGAGAATTAGATCAGATTGAGAAAAAAACACTTGTGAACTTGTTCCACATCCAATAAATAAAAATGTTATTAGAACAAAATGTGTGTATATAAACAAGTTGAATGAACATAGAGAAGTTTCAATAAATAAATAAAGACTTGTTTGAAAAGGTTATACATAGGTGGAAGGAGTGGATTTTGAAGCAAAAATTCCCCCCATTATAAGATTAAAAAATATTATAATGTTCTTAGCAGTGGTTACACATCGAAATTAAAAAATTTATCAGGTGGACATAAATTCAAATTTTCTAAATGGTGAGATTGAAGAATAAATTTACATTGAGAAGCCATGTGGCTTTACACTTAATAAAAATGGAAGAAAGGTTTTTAAATTTAGGAAATCCTTATATGGGTTAAAATAAGATCCATGTAATTTGTATTACAAACTTTACAATTTTTTTTGAAAATGTTGAATTTTTCTAAAGGAAAGGTTGATAACAACTTATATGTGAAAGAACATAACTTTGACAGACTAATTTTAATTGTTTATGTGGATGATATAATTTTTTCCAAAGATGAAGAAATTTTTTGAAAAGATTTTTTTGAGGAAATGAAGAATAATTTTGATATGTAAATGTTGTGAGAATTAAATTTCTTCCTTAGTTTACAAGTTCAGTTGGAAGATTTGAAAGTTGAAGTTTGCAAACCATTGAAGATACTTTGTGATAACCAGAGTACAATTGATCTTTATAAAAATCCTTTCCAACACTCAAGATCAAAAAATATTGATATTAAGTTTCACTTCATCAAAGATAAAGTTGTTGGTGGAGATGTTTTACTATAATAAATTTCTACAAAATATCAAAGTGCTCATATTTTCACAAAAGTAATATAGAAAGAGAGATTTGTGGAATTGAGGCCATAACTTCATGTTCATCCTTCACCAAAGTCTTCCTAAACAACTTCATAAATCTCCCCCATTGTTCTTTGGATTATGTTAAAAAATGGGGAGAATTTTTATAGCTTTATCCTATAAATTAAATAGATTTACTAATCGTACTTAAATGAATCTGAATTTTTGGTTATCATAAAATGGGGGAGAGAAATAAAAGATAGAGGAAAAGATAAAAGTAAGTGGAATTTAACTTTACATGGACCTAAATTTTCTTTTCACTGAGGGATGGAACTCCTTCAAAAATATTATTCTATCCAGCAGTGTGGTGTTGGGACACTCTCTTTTGATAAAGGATTTGTTTTGCTGAAAGTAAAAAACTTGATTTGATCACAAATATGAGTTATAAAAAGATTGAGTGTTGAACAAATGATGAGTTGAAAAATTTGTTAATGATAGTAATGAGAGTTGTCAAAAAAATAAAAAGGGGGAAATTGAAGATCCTTTGTAATGTTTTCAAAGTTTTTCTTTTGTTAATAACTAATTTTTTTAAAAAGATTTTTTTTGTAAATCAGGTGTAAGATATGTTTCTAAAAGTTTATAACTTGTTTGATGAGAAGTTTCTGAAAATCCAAAGAAATAAAGTATTTTGAAAAGTTGGTGATTGGATGATCCATTGGAATCAGTTCATTGGAAAAAATTGTTGAAATGAATAAAGTTAGAATTTGTTGAAAAAGGTGAGTTTGAAATTTTTTGATGGTTTGTTATATAACTTTCCAAAGTAAGTCAGATAATGATTTTCTAATCTTAAAGTTCTCAACACCATGAAAAATATCATGATATAAGTTTTTGAGGAAAGGGAGATTTTATAGTTCTTTGATCATAGTGTTACAGTCTCAGAGTTTTCTAGATACAGGATCATTGGATCCATAAGTACCAGACACATAAGTTATCATAAGTCTGAATGTGTGTATTTTATTAAGTTTGAATAAATAAAAAGTTTCTAATTAGATATATCATTGATCTCATTATCGAAGTCACCATTGGATGCATCACCAGATTCACCATTGGATTACCCATCTGTCATAGATTTGTTTTATAAGTAAAAGTTTGTACAAGTTATGAGATTATAAAGAAGGAGTACAAAGTTTTTGATCGAATTCACCATCATATGAAGATCATTAGAGTGACCAAAGTTTTTTATGTCGATCTATCATGAAAAGATCTGTTATGAAAATTTTGAAGACTCTAAATGAATTTTTTTATATGATCAAAGGTAGAGGGGGGTATTCAAGTTTGTAATCAAATGAGTTATTGATACCAATTAATTAGAAAATTCTTTCGCATTGATCCATCAGATGATCGATTGACATTGCTAAGTCATCGAATTCTGAGATCTATCGGACACTATATGATTGGTCTAGAAAATAGTTTTACAGATGGATAATGAGAATGAAAATGTCGTAAGTTTCTACTAGATTATTGTTTCAGAAAAATTAAGTCTTTATAAGTTGTAACAATATATTAAACCATTTTAAAAATAGAAATAGAAGCAAAGATCAAGGTCGTGTTTCAAAGTACCATTCCATCAGATGATTGTTTATTGGACTGATGTTGAGGTGGGAAGAATGATTAGAGTCACCAAGTGAATAATGTTTGGAATCACATTATTAGAATGAAGAAAATTTTATAAACTTGAATCAATATAAAATTTTGGAAATTTCAATAATATTTTATATGTCACCAGAAGAAATGAGAAGTTTTTAAGTGGTTAAAGATGAATTTAAAATGTGAGTGAATTTCAAGGATTTGTGAATTTGAGTGAGTGGGAAAATAAAAGCGGTTTCCTACCTTTTTTATTCTAGGATTAATATAAATAGAGATCATAGTACCTTCATACTTTAATACTATTCACGTGTGTTATAGAGTTTGTGTTAGAAGTGTTTTTTCGGATAGATAATTCTAATCAGAAGATCAAACTGAGACAAGTTCAGATTACCGAATAGAGAAATTTTACTAAGTAAATTGTTCCAAGTTTTGAAGAGTTGTTTGAGAAGTTTAGTTTAGTTATATAGCATATATTGAGAAAAAGGGTTATTGTTCTGAAGAAATTGGACAGAGGACATTAGAATCCTGCAATTAGACATAGGCTGATCAGACACAGATTTCTAGAATGACCTTTCTAGAGAAAAAAATTTCAATTTGTTTATTTTTTTATGGCTCAAATCTTGTAAGAAATATTTTTAAACTGATAGGAGTTAGTATAATCATTCATGTCGGGAGATATAAGGTGTCTAATGGAATTTTAAACAAGTTTTATTCACTTATTCATAATAGTGAATTTCCATAGACCCATGAAAGTGGTTATGATAAGGATGTAGATTCTCATATTGAGTCTGAACCTTGTAAATCATTTGTGCTCTTTTTACTTTTATTTTTATTCATACACTTAAGTTTACTAAAATTTGATAAGGATGAAAATATAACAAGTTTTAGGGGTTTAGTTTCTTAGAGTTGAAATTTGTAAAAAGGTAACAACTGATTAACCCCCAGTTGTTCTTAGATCCTTTGGAACTTCACATACACATGACATACACAAAATTCTACCCAATATACCACTATATGCATGTAGTCAAAAACTGTGTCTAGAAGGAGGCGGTGTTCAGGTTCCAGTTAGGGTTTAGTGATGTCGACTTATACTAGAAGAGGTTTGCGGCTTGTGACGACCCTGTGAAGTGCAGTAAGAAGAAGAAGGGATGAGGCCTTGCGGACTACTCATCCAAGTAGAAGGAGGATGGTATGGAGGGTGTTTTAGCAGAGGCCAGTGGGCATGGGTGGCTTGTTTCTATGCAGGCAGGGAGGGAGGAGGTGTGGTGTATTTTGGGGAAGGAGGGGGTAGAATGGTTTGTTGCTAGCTATAGGAAGGAGGTGTGGTGGTGCCCCAGTGATGCTCAGTAGGAGGAATTGTGCACTGGATAGGGTGCCCCTAGAAATCCTGATGAAGATGGAGGAGATACCCCATATATCTCCCACACTGCATGTTATGCTACAAAAAAACAGATTTAAAAAAAACAAGTTTCAAAATTCAAAACAAATCTAAATATCTATATTATTATTATTATTATTATTACTACTACTACTACTACTACTACTACTACTACTATTATTATTATACTAGAATGAAAGTTAAAAAAAATTATAATTCTTATAGAAATAAATATAATCAAAGGACAAAGTTATATAAATATATATATATACATATAATAAAGTAAATCAATATAATACAATTAGCAATTAGATAAAATTATTACCTATATACATATAATAATACCACTATTAAATATTAATCTAATATAATAATAATAATATACTAATAATATTAATTATCCTATAATTAATACTACTAATATTTATAATGATATATAATAATATATAATACTAATAGAGAAATTTAAAATAAATACTAAAAATATTAATAAAATAAACTAATAAAAAATAATATTAATGAAACTACTAAAAAATAAAGTGTTAAATATTATATATAAAATTAATATAAAATAAAAATAATACTAAATTACTAATATTAAATTATAATTTAACTAAAAACTATAAAAATTACTAAAATGCAAAAAAAGCTACAAAAGAACCTAAAAACACAAAAAGTGGTTAGAAAAATTAATTAACACTAAGTTATAAAATTATTAAAATTTCACTAAATTCCATGTGCATCAAATCACTAACACTTAAATGTTTTCACTCTTAGGAAAAACAATTAGAAATAATACACGACTGGACCCATAGACAAATCAAAACATCAAAATTACAATTAAAAAATTTTACAATCCCTTTTACCCACAAAATATCATGTTTCATGTAAAATTCTATTTTTTAAAAATAGTTTCCATTTATCTTGAATTATTTCTAAAAAATGTACGTACACTCATGCATCATGTTACCTAGATCTCCATCACTCTCATTGCTCAAACAATTTGATCAAATTTTTGCTTCATTATCATACACATGCATGCTTACCATAGACTTTCATTGAATTTCATATCTCTACTAGTGTAAATTAGAAGAATTCATAAATCTCAATGACTTCACATTAGGTTCAAATTTCTCTAACGCTGGGGGATGGTGGGTCATAAAAAATTAACAATTTCTGGAAAAAATAGGGTTTAATGTTGAAATAAATGCAAGATAAGTGTCAATCCAAATGTCTCCCTCAAAATATCACTCCCCCGCACTTAAAATGTTGCTTGTCCCCAAGCATATGATAATCCAATGACTCTCTGAAATTTTTTCTTTTTTTCTATCAAATTTTTTAAAGTACACAACTCATGCAAACATAATGGATAGGTAAATAGGTGAGTATCAGCTCCCAAACCCCATGAAAGAAATATCAGGCAATATCCCAATGAAAGGTATAGAAGTAGACCATATTATGTAGACTCTCAGTGAAAGCAGTTCATGTAAAAACTCTCTAGTTCCTAGAGTAATGGGTTATCAATTTTATAGGTATCCCTAAAGGTTAGGATTAAAACATAATGACCATGGATGTACTCATTATTGGAACCAAAAAGATTCTATATTCCCATATAAATATATATTCAATTGATGTGACTACTATGAAATGAAACACATATAATCATGATGAGATAATGTCAATCCATGTGAATCAAATGTCTCATTGTCCATCAAACAACCCTCTCCATGAATAAATCTCTCCCACACACTTAGATTGAAAACAATCATTCAAATATTCAAGAAATGGGTAGGTAAGGTTATTATTTATTGGTTCATCCTAAAAAGGCTTCTCCATGGATTCTAAGGGCTAAATTATGGAGAAAATGCAAAGGTGAATTAGTGGGTGAAAGGGGCTAAATAAATCAAAAAAATGTCTTGGTAATTTCAACACAACTTTAAAAATTCCTATCACTTTGATAGAAAAACATGGAAAGTTCTATAATACATATTATGGTTGAGATTCCCTTAAGAAAAACAGAAATATTAAATGATGAAAAAATGGGCTAGAATCCTCATGGGTATGGAAATAAAATGTTGTACAGTACAAATGATCATGAGTGAAAAGAAGTGTCTCAAAAATAAACATGTCCCCAAAAAAATTTCAAAGCATGAAATAATACTATAAATCATCTAATTCATGAGATGAAGGATCAAATAATTCTATATAGGAATCATGTACTCATACTGACTTGGGACACAAGTGGTATGCTCCTGACTGTGTTATGAAAAAAATACAACAATTTTCATGTGGTTTCAATAATGACAGGAATGTTATTTTTTATTCAATTTTAAATTTTTTCATTTTTAAGTTATATATTTTACATGGTGTTTTTGGAAACATAAAATATAATAGAGAATAAACCACTTCCCTTAGTAACTGAAGATTGATGTGGAAAGGTTGCATGTATCTGATGAAGCTCCAGAAATGATTTACCTATAAAATCTTCACATGGACATC
This sequence comes from Viscum album, assembly GCA_963277665.1. Classification (NCBI taxonomy): domain Eukaryota; kingdom Viridiplantae; phylum Streptophyta; class Magnoliopsida; order Santalales; family Viscaceae; genus Viscum; species Viscum album. The sequence goes on along the minus strand of OY728160.1, from coordinate 1,835,130,450 downwards.
ACATGCCCACATCATATAAAAGAGATAACACTAAAATAAAATTAACGTGTGAATGGTAAAAATATATTTGGCGAATTCAGATCCATTTTAGTTCCAAGAGAAAACTTATTGCGATAAATTCATGCCATTTTAGTACTTAAAAAATAAATGAAATGAAATTAAATTTAGTGAAATGAAAACAAACTAATGATGGGTTGCCTCCCATTAAGTGCTAAGTTTACTTAATCTTTATCAAGACATTTATAACACTCTATTGGGATCAAATGGGAATGTAATTTATACCATGAATATTTTTCTTTTTCAGTAGAAGTGTGGAATCCATTCATTGAAAAGGAAATTAACCTACAAGCTGCACAATATATCAATGGAAACTTGCTAGTCAAATGGATGTATGGGATGAAATAAAAATAGAACAACTCATAATGGAATGAATATACCTCATATAAAGAAAGACTCCCCAAATAATTTAATTTTATTCAAAGGGTATCATCATTAATAGAACAAAAAATACATTTTTTAATTTTTATAGGAGAAGAAATACCCTTACTAGACTCTTTCAATGGTCGGTTTATATCCATAATATCCTTGAATGTAGTATCTAGGTTGAAAATGTATCCTAATTAGATTTAATATCTAACCACTAGCATAAGGAAATCCACTAGTTTCCAACTCAATTCATGCACCACATTTTTAGTGATTATGTCAAGGTCAAGAGTATTGATAGCATCTGATGGTATTTCAAGTGAATTTTTTTAACCTCTATAAATAGAGAAAGTGGTGTGGGATCAATTGGAGTAATTTAATACATTGTTTCAATAATGAAATATTATTAAAAAAATTCTTCAATATTACCCTCATCATATTTCTCCATTAGCACATGTGTCCCCACAAACTCAAGATCCTCCAGGAAATCTCATTCTTCCATTGTTTCTAGAAAATTATAAGCATTATCTACCACAATCAATAACCAGTTTTTTTACTCCTAAATTTTTTCAAATGTATACATTTTGGAAAAGGTTTCATATTCAAAAATATTTTCAGAAAGATGTGAGTTGATATAATTTTAAGGGATGCCCTCTTATGTCTTGTAATTCATGGTGTCTTGGATCAATTCTTACTCTATCATGGTAAATAAGGGTTTCAGTTCAATGTCCTCTTCATCCTCAAAAGGTGTAATTTGATAGAAATTGAATGATTCCTTTTTCACTTTGGGATGGAAAATTTGTGAACTTACATAATAAGGACATGGAATCACATTTTCTAAGGGACCATTATATTCAACAGAGTGGAATGTTGAGCTCTCATATTCTTGAAATGTGATTAGATTGGAAGAATCAAATTGTGGAAGAGAGGAGTCATCAAGGGTGTGATAAGAAGGAGGATTAATCAAAGTAGTCTCATTATCAGAATAGGGAAATTAATGTTTCTCAAATGGAACCTCTACAACACTTTCTTCAAATAATTGTTCTAGATTGGATCATTAAGTGGTAGTGAGGTGGCTAGTTGTACAAGATGAGTCATTTGATTTTCTATATTCTTTAATTGATTTTATAAATCTTTTGTTGGGGAAAGAAACTTTTCATTATTTTCATATTGTATTTTAAACATCTTATTTGTCTCAATTATAGTATAAAGAAACATGTTCTCAATTATTGAATTGTTTGGTTCAAATAGTGGTTGGTAAAAATTCATGTCTTCCTCTAGTGTGAAAAATGATTTATAAACCATAATTTCATAATATTGGGTATTTGAGCATTAAAAGTTGTCTAAAATATCTTGCAACCAAGATATAGAGCATGAGTTATTGAGTTCTAAATTTTTAGGAATCCTTTGACTTTGAAAATGATCAAATGGTGGGTAGGAACAAGTAGTAGAATATGGTGAAGGATTCTGACATGGATCGTGACACTGACTGGAATAAAAATAATTAAAATAAATGGAATTACCTGGAGTGATCATGTGTGGTGTAAATCCCTATATTATACCATGCAACGTGGGTGGGTATTGGTTATAACTATGTGAAGTGGCCCACATTATTCTGAACTTCTAGTTGTCTTGAATTTTCCTGTAATGGTATATCTGAACTTTTTTGTTTGTTTTTTTTAGACCAAAATCATTCTTTTTAAGGATCTATTAATACTACCATTCTCCTCAGGCAAGGAACCATAAATTTTTCATGTGCATTATAGCACATCAAATTTTCAATATTTATTAACCTACTAACTACTGTAGAAGATATGAGTAGGGTTGAATCACACAAAGAATGTGCATAGACACTAGGAATGTCATTTTGGAAAAAAAAATTAACCAAATGAGTTTATTGTGATTAAAAACTAAAAATCCTAAAAAAACTAAAAAACTATTTGAAAATTACTATTTAAATTAACTAAAAATATCTAAGTGGACTAAATTAATCTATGGATGAAATAGGTAGAGATAAATGTGTTAGAGTTTTGATATCCATTCAGGTTCATGCAATGCCAATTATTTAATTCTCACATATGAATATTTATTTATTCAGTTATCACTAATTAAAAATGTAATCAAAATACTAACAGGTCTCATTCTTTGATCTTAGAAAATATTCTGATTTTTAATAAAAATAATTCATCATTTCATTCTCTAATTTGATGAATAATTTGTGTGCCATTCTAGCGTCGAATCACTTGGTGAAATGCAATGGACCGTTTCTAACAAATTTGAAGAATATATTTGTCATGTTTTCTCACATAAGACCACTTATTAGGTATCACTCATGAAAGTTTTAAGGGTAACACACACAAAATATTAATTTTCAAATTAATATAATTATTTATTTGGAATTCAATTGTGTGGGATTTATGATTCTCTCACACATGGTACTAAATTACAAACAAATAAATTCTCTGATAATATCCCACTCATAATTACTTATTAAGTATCACACAAATGGACACCAAAGAATGTGTGTAGAGCCAATATAACAATTAAATCATACACATATATAATTTAATAAATATAAATCCAATCAACATGGATTAACTGAAAATCAAACATGAAAGTAAATTAAAGTCATGTTATTACTATCATGTTCGTCAACACTCTAACAACATGAAAATTAGCTAGCCATGTCAACAATGTGATATATAAAATAATAAATAAAAGATATCAATGTATTTGTGTCACTGTAAACATCAGGGGAGTCTGCTACTGATGATCATTGAATATACATTGGTAGTCGAAAGTGAACATCCATACCAATGATAGACACAAAATGCTAAAAAATACCACTGCATACACGTGGTCAAAAAATAAGGCTGGTAGGAGGTCATATATTGGTTTGGGGTAGGGTTTGGTGATGAAGACTCATGCTGGTGGAGGTTCACAACTTGTTATGACCCTATAAAGCATAGTAGGAGGAAGTAGGGATGATGCATTGTAGACTACTTGACCTAGTGGAAGGAGGTTGGTGTGGAGGGTGTTGTAGCAGAGGTTGGCATGCCTAGGTGGCTTGTGTCTGTATAGGCAGGGGGAGAGGAGGCATGGTAGATGTTGGGGAAGGAGGGGAAGAGTGGTTTGCTGCTAGCCATAGGTAGGAGGCATGGTGGTGCCCTAGTGATGCGCAAGAGGAGGCACTGCACACCGAAGATGGTGCCCCCATTGATCCCGATGAAGATGGAGGAGATCCCCCATATATCTCCTACATTGCATGCCATGCTATAAAAAAATGGATTTAAAATAAATCAAGTTTCAAAATTCAAAAAAATCCAATTATCTAAATAATAATAATAAATAATAATTATAATTATTATTATATTATATTATATTATACTAGAATGAAAGTTATACAGAAATTATACTACTTATAGAAATAAATATAATTAAAAGATAAAGTTATATAAATTTATATATGTGTATATTTACATATAATTAGGTATATTAATATAACAAAATTAGTGATTAGATAAAATTATTACCTATATACATAATAATAATACCACTATTAAATATTAATATAATATAATAATAATATACGAATAATATTAATTCTACTATAATTAATAATACTAATATTTATAATGATATATAATAATATATAATACTTATATAGAAAATTAAAATAAATACTAAAAATATTAATAAAATAAACTAATAAAAAAATTAATATTAATGAAACTACTAAAAAATAAAGTGTTAAATATTATATATAAAATTAATATAAACTAAAAATAATACTAAATTACTAATATTAAAATATAATTTAACTATAAACTATAAAAATAGCTAAAATACTAAAAAAACTACAAAAATAACCTAAAAACAAAAAAAGCGGTAAGAAAAATTAAATAAAACTGAGTTGGAAAATTATTAAAATATCAGTAAATTACATGTGTATCAAATCCTCCATAGTTAAATGTTTAAACTCCTAGAAAAAAAATCATAAATAATACACAACTGAACTCGTAGACAAATAAAAACATCAAGATTATAAGTTCAAAAAAATTCAATCATTTTTAACCACAAAATATCATGCTTCATTTAAAATTAAAATTTTCAAAAAATGTTTCCCTTTCAAATTATTTCTAAAAAAAGTACCTACACTCATGCATCATTCGACCTACCTCATCATCACTCTCATCACTCAAATAATTTGATCGATGTTTTACTCAAATCTCATACACATGCATGCTTACCATAGGCTTGCATTGAATTTCACATCTCCACTATTGTAAATATAAAGAATATATCAATATCGAGGACTTCATATTAGATTAAAATTTCTTTGAGGCTGTAGGATGGTAGTTCATAAGAAAAATTCAACAATTTTTGAAAAAATTAGGGTTTAATCTTGAAATAAATGCATGATAAGTGTTAATCCAAATGTCTCACTGAAAATCTTATTCCCCCACACTTAATTTTTTTCCCCAAGAATATGATAATCAAATTCCTCTCTAAAAAAAATATTTTTTCTCTTAATTTTTTTAGAGGAAACAACTCATGCAAACATAATGGATAGGTAAATAGGTGAGTATCAACTCCCAAACCCCATGAAATAAATATAAAATAATATCCCAAATAAAGGTACAAAAGTATCTCATACTTTGTATAATATCAAAGAAAGTAGGTCAATAAAAAACTCTCTAGTTCCTAGAGTAATGGGTTATCACTTTTATAGGTATCTCTAAAGGTGAGGGTTGTTGCGTAATGACCACCGATGTACTCAATATTTTAACCAAAAATATTTTATATTATTATATCAATATAAATTTAATCCATGTGTCCACTAAGAAATTAAACACATATAATCATAATGAGATAATGTTGATCCATGTACTTCAAATGTCTCATTATCCCTCAAACAACCATTTCCATGAATAAATCTCTCCCCCGCACTTAGATTGAAAAACATCATGTAAATATTCAAGAAATGGATAGTGAAGGGTATCATCTATGGGATCATACTAAAAAGGATTCTTCATGGATTATAAGGGATACATGATGGAGAAAATGAAAGAGTGTCTTAGTGGGTCAAAGGGGATAAAGAAATCAAACAAATTCCTCAGTCATTTCATTTCAACTTTCAAAATTCCTATTTCTTTGATAGAGAAACATGAAAATTATTAAAATACATATCATGGTTGATATCCCCTCAAGAAAAATAGAAATAATAGATGATGTAAAAATGAGTCATAATCCTCACGGGTATGGAAATAAAAGGTTGGACAATACAAATGATCATGAGTGCAAACAAGTATCTCAAAAATAAAAAAGTTCCTAAAAACATTTTTGAAGCATTAAATAATATAAGAAATCATCTAAGTAATGAGATTAAGGATAAAATCTTTCTGAATAGGAATAATGTTCTCATACTAACTTGGGACATAAGTGGTATGTTCCTTACTATGTTACGAAAAAAAATACAGCAGTTTTCATGTGGGTTCAACAATGACAGGAATGCTAGTATTTTTTTCATTTTTCATTTTTTCATTTTTTTAGTTATTTTACATGGTGTTTTTGAAAGAATAAAATATAACATAAAATAAAACACTTCTTTGAGTAAGTTTAAATTGATGAGGAATGGCTACTTATATCCAATAAAGCTCCAGAAATGATATAACTATAAAATATACACATGGAAATCACATTCCCACGTCATATAAAAGTGATAACGCCAAAATAAAATTAACACGTAGGTGGTAAAAATGGATATGATGAATTCAGCTCCATTCTAGTGCCATTAGAAAACAAGTTGTGATAAATTATTTCCATTTTATTACTTAAAAACTAAATGAATTGAAAATAAATATAAGGACACAGACTTAAACATTACATAATATTGAATTAAATGAATAATTCACATTGAGGATCATCTCAAGTTTAGAGTTTTAGAGAATTAGGCCATAACTATTACATTACATCTCAAAAATTACAAGGTGGACACTTCTACTAAGTTTCCATTTTTTTCATAAAATAAAAACTCTTGAAAAAAAGAGTCATGTCTAGTCCCATGTTTTAGACAACATGACTTTTCCTTGATCCCATCCTTGACCCTATTCATCTTTAAGTCCTGTGAAAAACATTTCAAAACTTTGGATGAGCATAAAAAGCTCAGTAAAGGTTATAAAACAAAGAAAGAAAACATTAGTTCATCATTGCATACATAACATAAGCTCTTTAACAAACCTCATGAAATCATAATATTTATGAATAACACATATAAAACATAAATCATAAAGGTAACTTATGGCATCTATATCATACTTACATTATAGCTATCACAACTACATAGGAAGTTGCATTTGGAATACCCATCACAGTATATTTCCTAAATCTCTTAGGAGAAACATTCATGTTTACCTCCATCACGTTACCCAATGCATGGAGAGATATATTGGGCTCACCCGCCCTAGGTTTATCATGGAACTACTCGTATACGTAACAATTCCCAAGAACCATAACATATTCATAACACATAAAACAAACATAAAGGAAAGATAACATTTCCACATTTGAATCAAAATATATCATTTAAATATATTGAAATAATCAATCCATTATTAAAACTATTTTCAATACCAATATATATAAAAATAGTAAATGGTATTTACTTTCCTTTTAAAAATATTGTAGCTTGTTAAGGAAGCCAAAGATCAAATAATACTCGTGGTGGAGGAAAGGTTGTTGTCACCATTTACGTTAAAAGTAAACATTATTTTTTGTCGTTTAGTAAAATGATTTGTAGAAAAATATTCCCTTTTAATTAAATGAAAAGTAAAAGGAGTTTATATAGTGTATAAAATAAAGTCTTGTATTAAAACAAAATATGCCTCAATGAAAGGATATTGAGACGAAGTCCCATACCTCACGTCCGACTTGACTCGATCGTTCTTTAATCTCTTGAATAATAAACTAAAGTTAATTTCTACTTGATTAAGAACCTTTTTTGAGTTTATTATTCCTTTTATATCACTTATTACCATGTTATAAACATTATGTAATCATTTAATTTAATAATGGTCATTTTGTCGATATTTGGTACTTGAGTCAAAAATGGACTTCTTATAAGTACAAGTTGTTCATGTGGTCAAAATTTAATTATATACAGAATAATATTCAGGATTTATATATCATATATATCATATATATCTATTATATACTTGTATTTATAATAGTACATAACATTTGGAGGTAAGAAATGAAATGCACCATTCATGGAGACGGTAAGTCATACGTCCGCATGAACGCTACATTCATTTCTATTTATTATTTTAATGGAATTTAAAAAATAATGATATATAGGTATATTATAATTCCAATATAATATCATATATAATATCATTAACTTCATCCTTTATACATCCCACATATGGCATTAACGAGTCATATCACTTTGAGGGGGCGGTAGTCCGCACTTCTTCAAATGAAATTATCGCGTTTACCCATAATGGAAACCATAAAGGTATGGTATAAATTAAAAATATAGAAGAATAAATAAAACATAAACATAATATATATTATATATAAATATAGTTCCATCATAATGACCACCATTAGAGGCGGTAGGAGATAATTGAACAATCATCGTTTCGTGAGGCATTAGTTTTACCATCCAAAGAAACAGTATGTTCTTTACCCATTAGATGGAGGTGTGTGTAAGTGTTGTTAGAATAATTCTCATAAAAATATCCTATTATATTGAGAATATTTTTTTCATTATAAAATAAAGTAATAAAAAGAGTTTAGGGGGTTGGAGAAGTAAAATAAAAGAAAAGAAGTTAAGAGAAATTGTTACCTTTAATTTGGGTAACTCCCTTTGGTTGGAACCAAAAGTACTTCTTGAAGTGCCTTATTACTAAGGTAAGGATTATAGGAGGAGTATAGGGATCTTAAGAGATTATTTTGGTAGGTTTTGGAAGAACGAAGGGGCTTGAGAGGTGTGAGAAATGGGTTAGAAGTGATGGCTTTTTATAAGGGAGAGGAGGGGCTCTTTAGAAAAGTGTGAAAATATTATTTTATTATATAATTATTTTTGGTTTTTAAAGGTCCAAAACTAATTAAAGTCAAATATAAGATTAATAATGGTCGAAATAAAATCATCCAATAATAATTGGACAGGTTTTGGATTTTTTTTTTAATATTTATAATCTTATTTATTTAAATCATTTATTAATGAGGTTAACACTGCATCATTATTGTGTCATAAATAATTTTATTTATTTGATGTTTAAAAATTATAAAAAAATATAATGATGTATTAAATTTTTTTATATTTCCAGTTAATATTTATAGTCTAAAAGATAACTTATATAACCCCATATAAAAATTAATTTACTAAAAGATATTTGTTTATGCCATTTTTGCCTTTACTTTAAGTTATTTTAAATAAAGTGTCATTATCACTCTTAAGTGGCTCCATGGGACCATGGTTAGATATGTATCAACAAATAAGATTAGGACACATGTTAGTGTAATTTTATATTATTATAATAATATTTTTTTACCCTTATTTACCAGATTTACCCTTTAACCATGGTAAATAAATTTTTTACTGAAGTAAATATTTAAAATGTCTAAAAATAAAAGTTACATATTTACAGAATTTGGACCTCCTAATTCCAAATATGGAATTAATTTTTTCAAATTCAAAACACAAAATTTTTAGAAATTAATTTAAAATTAATTCCCATTGTCAAAACAACAAACGTGTTTTTTAAGAAACAATAACTATCAAAAGACTGACACTTGTTTATGTCCAATTTCAAAGTGAAATTAATTCCAATGACCAACATTAGATTAATTGGTAAAAATATAATATAATTACACTTTAAAACCAATTTAAAAGATAATATAACCATATAAATAAATTAGATTAAAAATCACTTTTGAATTAAAATACAGTATTTTTCACTATTCATTAAAAAATGAACTTTATCAGAAAAATACCAAAAATTTACCCAAAGTAAAATTTGATGTCCCAATTATAAAGTAGGATTTTATTTTGTCAAATATAATATATAAAAGTGACCAAAAATATATTTGAAGAGGGTTCGCCATCAAAAGGCGGTAAATCAACCTTTTAAAGTAAATTATGCTTAAAATTAGATTAACTCACATTTTAAGCCTCTATCTTTTATTAGATAAATGTTAAAACATTTAACAAAAATGTATAATCATATTATAGTTAGTTCTGTTCATTCCAACTAATACAACGACTAGGCATTAACTACCATTTAAAATAATAATATTATATTATTAGTGTGCAACGTAAGATTTCAAAGAAACTTTTTGTTGCGTATCGGGTATGCCATCAAACATAGAAACCCCTTTAAGGTGAAATTAATATTTAATTAAAAAATATTAATTAAAAAGAAAATTTATTATTTCTTTATTTACCTGGGATGTTACAATAAATGAAGTTAAAGGGAAAAGAATTAATGATAGGTTGCCTTCCATTGAACACTAAGCTCACTTCTTCTTTATCCAGACATTTATGACCCTCAACCAAGATCAAACGAGAATTTATACCATGAATTTTATTCTTTTTTGCAATAAGTATAGAATCCATTTGTTGGAAAAGAAAATTACCCCAAAAGTTGCATGATATCTCAATGGAAAATTGTTATTAAAATGGATGTGTGGGATGAAATAAAAATAGAACAACTCATAAGGGAATGAATATACCTCATTTGAAGAAAGAATCACCAAATAATTGATGTTTTTTCAAATGGGGTCATCATAAAGATCATGAACATTACATTTTTGAATTTTCACAAGAGAAGAAATGCCCTTACCAGACTCTTTAAATGGTCAGATTGTATCCATTATGTCCTTGAATTCGGTATCTGGGTTGATGATGTATCATAATTTTTGTTCACCACCAACTACTTGCATAGGGAAATCCACTGGTTTCCAACTCAATGCATGCACCACAATTTCATTTATTGTCTTAAGGTCAAGAGTATTGCTAGCATATATGGGTATTTCAAGTGAAATGTTTTTAACCTCAATGGATGGAGAAAGTGGGGAGGGATCAATTGGAGTAAGTGACTCCATTGTGTCATGAATGATATATTTTACAAAAGTTTCTTCAATACTCCCCACATAATATTTATTCATGGTAACATGTGTCACCATGAACTTAGTATCCTACAGGAAATATCATTCTTCCATTGTTTCTAGAAAATTATAAGTGTTATCTACCACAATCACTGACTGATTTTTTGAACCCTGAAATGTTTCATATGTCATAATTTTGGAAAAGTTTTCAGACTCATAGATATTTTCATAAAGAGGTGAGTCGATGTCATTTGAAGTGATTTCCTCTTGCATGTTGCAATTCATAGTGTCTTAGCTCAATTATGACTCTATCACAGTAAAGAAGGTCCATAGTCCAATGTCATCTTTATCATCAAAATTTGTAATTTTATAGGCGTTGAATGCGTCCTTTTTTACTTTGGGATAGACGGGTTATGAACTCACATAATAAGGAAATGGAATCTCATTTTTTTAGGGACTATTATATTTAACAGATTGGAATATTGAGATCTCATATTCCTAAAATGTGATTAGATTGGAAGAATTAAATTGTGAAGGAGAGGAGTCACGATTTTATAATAAGAAGGAGGATCAATCAAAGTAGTCTCATTATCAGAATTGGGAAATGAATTTTTTTCAAATGGAACTTATACTACACTTTCTTCAAAATAATTATTTTGAATTGGATCATCAAGTAGTAGTGAGGTGGATAGTTGGACAAGATAAGTCATTTGATTTTCTATATTATTCATTTGATTTTCTAAATCTTTCATTGAGTAAAATTTTCATTATGTTCATCTTGAATTTCAAACATCTTATTTTTCTTAGTGATAATAGAAAGAAACAAGTGCTCAATTATTGATTTTTTTGGTTCACATGGAGGTTGGTAAAATTTTATGACTTCCTCTAGTGTGAAAGATGATTTTTAAACCATAATTTCCTTAGATTGGGGAGTTGGTCATTCAAGGTTTTATAAAATCTCTTGTAACCTATATAAAGAGCATGAATTATATAGTTCTATATTTTTAGGAATGATTTTACTTTGAAAATGATCAAATGGTTGATAGGAACTAGCATTAGAATATGGTGAAGGATTCTCACATTGATCATAACACTGAATGGAATAAAAATCATTAAAATAAATATAATTACCTAGAGAGATCATGTGTAGTGTAAAGTTGTATTTCATACCATCCAATGTGGGTGGGTATTGGTTGTAACCATGTGGTGTGGTCCACACCATTATGAACTTCTAGGTGTCCTGAATTTTCCTGCAATGATAAAAGAAATACCCAAAGTATATCTGAACTTTTTTTTGCTTTTTTTTGTTTTTTGTTTTTTTATTTTAGAAGCATATCTCTCTTTTTAAGGATATCCCAATATTATTATTTTCCCCAACAGCAGTGCCAAAAATTTGGAATGTGTGTCGTAGTTTATCTAATTTTCAATATTTACTAACCTACTGACAACTGTAGAAGTGGTGATCAGGGTCAAACCATGAAGAGAATGTGCATAGATACTAGGAATATACTTTTGAAAAAATGTCTAGGAATATGAGTTTAATGTGATTAGAAACTAAAAATACTAAAAACTAAACAACTATTTAAATTAACTAAAAATATCTATGGGAACTAAATTAATCTATAGAGGAAATGGGCGGATATGATTATGTCAGAGTTGTGACGTTCGTTCAGGTGCATGCAAGGCCAATTATTTAATTCTCAAATCTGAATATTTATTTATTAAATTATCATTAATTCCAAATTTAATCAAAATACTATCAGGTCTCATTCTCTGATATTAGAATTTATTCTTATTTTTCACAAAAATCATCCATCATTTCATTCTATGATTTTATGAATAATTTTCATGTCATTTTAGCATCAAATTACTTGGTGAAATATAATGACTCATTTCTCACAAAGTCAAAAAATCAATATGCATCGGGTTCGCTCACATGAGATCACTTATTAGGTATCACTCATGTAAGTTTGAAGGGGGACACACATAAAATATTAATTTTTCATTTAATATGATTATTTATTCAGAACTCAATTATGTTCGATTTTTTATTCTCCCACACGCATGACTGAATTCCAAAAAAATAAATTATTTGATGATCTCCATCCCATGATTACTTATTAGGTATCACATGAATGGACATTGAAGCATGTGTGTAGAGTCCATATGATAATTATATCAGACAAAAATATAATTTAAAAAATAAAAATCCAATCAATATGAATTAATTAGCAATCAAACATGGAAACAAATTAAAGGCATGCAATTACCATCATGTTTGTCAACACTATAACACCATGAAAATTATCCATCCATGTCGACAATACAATAAATAAAATAATAAATAAAAGATATCATCATATTTGTGGCATCACAAATGTCAGCACAAGTTTCCATCAATGATCATTTAATATGCACTTCTAGCTGAAAGTGAACATCCAGATCATTGATAGACACAAACTGTTGTAGGTTCTGGGTGCAGCGTAATCTCGTGGGTGGATGTTCCCACTTGGATTTTTGTCATTATAAATGATCAATCCAGGATCAATATGACGATAAATGTCAGACTCCATAGATTGAATCACAGAAATAGACAAAGAAGAAAAATAGTCTCGAAACCACAAAGGAGGATCATCATATGTTGGTTATAATTAATTTAATTAATTGACAAAAATTACCTTGATGTAATTCTTTCTTTGTTGATGTATTCAGTCACGATATGATGTGATCCATCATTGTGTCATAGAATCTAAGTGTAGGATTCCTCTAGCATTGATCCACACATTCTCCACGTATCTCTGGACATCGCCAAAGAAATCTCTAGGTGCTAGCATGGAGAAGCCTTTGCTTGTGTTGTCCACCTTAGATCATCTTGATCCGATGGAGGAGGATCTCTCTCTATCTTGAGAGCGTTCTTGGAGGAAGGAGTTCTTTCAGTCTTGAGAGAATTATCCAAAATTGTTCTGCATAATGATTAGGGAAAGGTGTTGGGATTGTGAGGATATTTATAATCGGGTTTGAGGTTATAGAGTTATGATAATAAATAAATGCCTTATGTGTTTTATATATTTCATTAACTCTTATTGAAAACCCCCATGTTGAATCACTAATTCCTTGACATGCACTCACACTAATTATAATAAATATCATTTAATAAAATGATATTATTTCCTCAAAATCCCGACTGGAAAAACTACACGGCATGTAATCATTAATACATGGTGTGTACTCGCTTTCCAAAATGAAAACTACACGGTGTGTAATCATTAATACACGACGTGTATATATTGTTTTCATTTCCTTTCCAAAATGAAAACTACACGACACGTAATCATTAATACATGGCGTGTACATCTTGTTTTCATTTTCTTTATTCCTACAACATTAAAACGATTTAGGATTCCTTGAATAATTATTAAACCACATACGAGAATAATCTTTATTATTCTTGAGATACTTGGATACACTTAGTGTGTGACCCTCTAGGCCTATTTCTCATTGGCATTAGGTGGGATTGCCTAAAGTCCAAGATTACTGTCTAGCAACGGGTCAAGGAACCCAAGAGAAATAAGTTGACACCGCATTGACGTTTCACCTCATACGAACACTTACCATATAATTTAATCCCTTTGTCTCAATATCTCCAATCAAGCGGGTAGCATGCTAGTGCCATCAACCCATGTGCTCGATTATTCTTTCTTTGACTTTCTGGAATTGAACTTTCCCATTCCTCACCATGTCCATGGATTTATTTAGGCTATATCAATTCCATCAAAGTGACTGAGATATCTACTTTCATTATGGAACAAAAGGGACAAATCATTTCTCGCATTATCTATTAATGTAGTATCACTCGTGACGCACCCAACGTATCCTACCTCGCTGCAAACAGTGTGTCGTCATAGTTTTCATCAATACATCTAAGTGTGTGAGTTGTAATACCCATTAATGATAATCTTAAAGTATAATGATCAATACACATGTCCGCAGATAGAAACATCCAATGACTCTATGAAATGTGGATTTCCTACTGGCGGGTCTCATTCTCATAATATCCTACTGGATATTACCAAGGGCGCACACCATGAGAAAGTGCCTCAAAGTTTTATGAGTCTTCACCCCTAATGGATTGTATTATTGATGTCCCTCAAATAACATCATTCGGCTATAGAACATATATTCAATAATAGTGTTATGGCACTTCTAGGTTCTCATCATAGCAGGGATCTGCTATGACTCTTTAATGCAATAGTTATCCTTAGGACATTATCACATGCATTGCACGCGGAAGAACAATCAAGATGTGACAAAGTATTCATTACTTAATAAAGTAAAAAGTAGTTGGTTCTAGGCCACCAACTCCAATAGACTCCCACTTAGACTAGAGCCAACTACTAACAACCTTTAACCTGCTAGCTCTCACATGATATTCATGCTTCTGCTAAGATAGGACTTTAGTCATGGGGTCTGCCATGTTCTCTTCCATGGACACTCTGCTCACTGCAACTTCACCCCTTTGATAGAAATCCCTCAAGAGGTGATACTTCCAGAGTATATGCTTTGTTTGTTGGTGTGACCTTGGTTCTTTTGCAAGATCCACCGCTGTAGTATTATCACAATAAAACGTGATAGGATATTTACTGCTAGGCACCACATCAAGCTCTTGGACAATGTTCTGAATCCATATGGATTCCTTGGCTGCATCAGAAGCCGCTATATATTCGGACTCCACTGTAGAATCAGCAAAAATTGGATGCTTTAAAATCTTCCAACTCACAGCTCCTCCATTGAGACAGAAAACATATCCAGATTACGACTTCAGATCGTTCTAATCTATTTGAAAGCCAGCATCAGCATACCCTATAATGACAAGATCCTCGTCTGCTCCATACACCAGGAACATATCCTTAGTTCTTATCAGATACTTAAAGATAGTCTTAACAGCAGTCCAATGTTGTTCTCCTGGATTTTCTTGATATTTTCCTACCATGCTCAGTGCATAGGCAACATCAATCCTAGTACATAACATGGTATACATGATGGATCCTATAGCCAAAGAGTATGGGATATTACTCATTCTATCTTTCTCTTGTTGTGTTTGAGGACACATTTTCTTAGAAAGATGTAGGCCATGTAACATTGGAACCAATCCTCTCTTGGATTGTTCCATACTAAATCTCTTTAGTATCTGGTCAATGTATGTACCCTGACTTAGTCCAAGAAACCTCTTGGATCTATCATGAATGATTTTTATCCTTGGAATGTAGGCTACTTCACCCAAGTCCTTCATGGAGAAACACTTGTTCAACCAGTCCTTAACTGACTATAAGACTAGTACATTATTTCCAATAAGCAATATGCCATCAATATATACTACTAGGATAATGACCACATTCCCATTATACTACTTATAAACACATGGCTCACATCCATTCTTAATGAAACCAAATTTCTTTATGGCTTCATCAAATCGCATGTTCTGTGGCCTGGATGCTTGCTTTAATACATAAATGGATTTATATAACTTGAAAACCCATTTGGCTTCACCTAGTGTCACAAATCCTTCTGGTTGTGTCATATAGACATCTTCCTGAAGGTTACCATTAAGGAATGTTTTTTTGACATCCATTTTCCAAATCTTGTAGTCATGGTAAGCTGTTATGGAAAGTATGATTCTTATGGATTTAAATATGGAAACTAGCAAGAAGGTTTCATCATAGTCAATTCCTTGACATTGTCTGAATTCTTTATCCACTATCCTTGCTTTATAGGTGCTAACTTGACATTATATGTCCATTTTTCTCTTGAATACCCATTTTCATCCAATAGGCTTTACATCAACTGGCTCATCAACCAGAACCCAGACTTGGTTTTGATACATGGAATCCATCTTAGAATTTATAACTTCTAGTAATATTGCAACTTCTGAGCTTTCTAATACTTCCTTGTAGGATATAGGTTCATCGTTGTCCAACAATAATGATTCACCATCCCCGATGACTAGGAAGCCAAATCTCTCTGGTTCCCTTACCTCTCTTGAGCTCCTACGCAGTACTTGTGTTTCTAGAACCTCTTCCACGGGGACCTGTGGAACTTGTTCATGTACCAACTCCTATGTATCTTGAGCATTAACTTAATCAAATTCAATCTTGCTCCTACTATCCTTTTTGAGGATGTGCTCCCTCTCAAGAAAGACGTCTTGTCTGGCGACAGTCACTTTCTTGTCTGAAAGGTTATATAGGTAATATCCTTTCATTTCCTTGGGATATCCAATAAAGATACTCCTCGTGCCCCGGGGTGCTAGTTTGTTTCCTGAGAAGGCCTTAACAAATGCCTTGCATCCCCATACACATGTGTGCGACAAAATGGGTTTCTTTCCATTCCATAACTCGAAGGTAATTTCATTTCCCACCTTAGTTGGCACTCAGTTTAATGTGTATGTTGTATTTTTTAATGCATATCCCCAAAAGGATAATGGAAGATCTGCATGACTCATCATCAACCTCACCATGTCCAACAATGTGTGGTTCCTCCTTTAACTAACACCATTTCACTGTGGTGTATAAGGAGGAGTGAGTTGAGATAGAATCCCAGACTCCCATATAAGATTGATGAACTCTTGGTTTAGATATTCTCCACCTCGATCCAATCGAAGCTTCTTTATCTTCTTACCAAGTTGATTATATACTTCATTCTTGAATTCCTTAAATTTCTCTAAGGCTTCTGACTTATACCTTATTAAGTATACATAGCCATATCTACTCAAATCATCAGTAAAAGTTATGAAGTAAGAATATCCACCTCTATCTTCTATTGGAAATGGTCCACACACATCCATGTGAACCAATCCTAGAAGTTTTGTGGCCCTTTCATCCTGTCCACCGAAAGGCAACTTGGTCATTTTTCCTTGAAAACAAGTGTGACATCTATCAAGTGGTTTTAGCTCATTAGAGTCTAAATAGCCATCTTAGCAGAGCTTTATCAAGTGCTTCTCGTTTACATGACCTAGACGGTGATGCCACAACTGGGTGATGTATGAGTCATGTGAGTATGTTTCGTTATCGATTGCCAATACTTGGTTTTTGTAATTTAATACATACAAACCATTATTTAAATGCGCCATACCATAACATACGTTGTTCTTATAAAAGAGACAACCCTTATTTCCAAAATTGAAAATAAATCCATCCATATCCAAACAAGATACAGAAATTATGTTCTTGGTAACACTAGGCACATAATAACAGTTATGTAAAACCAAAATCATCCCAGTCGGCAATGAGAGGTGGTAATCGCCAATGGATAATGCAACCAGCCTCGCACCATTGGCAGCTCGAAGATCCACCTATCCTCTGGAAATCTTTCTAAATCTACTTGATTCATGTATTTGAATATAGATGTGAGCCCCACAAGATGTGTATAATACCTAATGTGTAGAAATGGAAATATTTCACTCGATAATGAATGAAACTTTAGTGTCCCCATGCTTCTGGGTGTAGTTCCTCTTCCAGTGGCCTTGCTTGCCACATGAAAAACATATCGCCTCCCATTCCTTGCCCTACCTCTGGATCTTCCCCTTCTTGGAGGGATGGTGCTCGGGGTATTCAAACCATTTATAAGTCCTTGGTCCCTTTTCCTTGTCCTTCCTTTTCTTATTCACCATAAGTATTGCGGGTTTTTCACACCCCATGTCCTTATCTACCTAGAGAATTAAGGTCAGAAGTTCTGATAGACTCTTCTCATTTTTGCTCATGTTTTAGTTGACAATAAAGCTAGAGAAGGTCTTGGGCAGTGATGATAGGATGAAATCTGTACGCAACTCATTCGGGAACTTAATCCCTAAGATGTCCAAGTGTTCAATGTAGCCAATAAGATTGACTACATGAGGCCCAGTTGGCACAGACTCTCCAAGCTTAGTTGTAAACAAAGTGTTGGAGATCTCATATCTCTCTTGTCTCGCCTTCTCTTAGTAGAGATCCTTAAGGTGAGACATCATGCTATACATGTCCATGTTTTCATGTTGCCTTAAGATCTCATTAGACATGGATAATAACAAAAAAACACTGGACATATGTGGCATCATCCATGTGTTTCATATAGAGAGATAATTCCTCATCACTGGCCTTTTTCCCAGGTGCAACTGTAATAGGCTCTTCCAGCACATATAATTTCCTCTCATGGTGAAGGATGATGCGTAAACGCGTCTACCACTCTTGGAAATTGGTGTCGGTGAGAAGGTTTTCCTTCTCAAGTATGGTTCAAAATGATATTTTTGAAGTCATTTTCTTACCATTTCTACAATTTAAGATGATAAAAGGTTTATTACTTTATTATAAAACTGATACAAATAAATAAATTAATACTTATTAGTCTCCCACTATTTTATCAAAAACCAATAGCCCTCACCATTGAATTCAGAATATTCTGTTGCCTGAATATTCTAGTGGCAAGGATGCATATTTCCCTTTTTATTACCCCAACTAGGGTTGGCCAGAAACTTTAAGGGTTTTAGGTAGGCATTCCAAATGCCAACTACATTAACTCGCAACTCCTTGATCCATTGAGTGGACTCCCCAATCCTAAAATCCTTTTATTTTGGATTTCCTCAACCTTTGCCTCTTGGTCACACCAAGTCCTGCTGTGCCAGTCAACCCTTGATGTGAACCAAGTCAATTCAACCAAAAACCTTGAATTAAAATTCCTCAATAATTGAAATCACCCCAACTAGGGTTGGTCAAGCACTTTGAACTATGGTTCAATTCTAACTAAGATTATGGAAGGCTATACCGACTTAATATTTCTTTGAGGGATTTTATCCTTATACATAAATTTCCATTTTATTATCTTTGATTGAATGCTTGTTAATATTAAGTGGGATATACTTAAGTGATTAACCATGTCTAAGATAATATTTTACGCATAAGCCAGTCTTATTTTAGTCCCATCTTGCATGCTTGTTTAATTCATTAATTGTGTGATCGTGACAACACACCCACAATAAATAAACCATACAACTGACAGAAATAAAATAAATGGTATGATCATGAGCTTGTTCTATTTTTTTAGTTTATCTAGTGGTTGATAAACTAACCCAATACCTAGGGGAGAAACACCTTGAACCTTTCAGGTTTGTGTTTACAGCTTTCCACCTATCCACCTTTGTATCTCCTTGGATTGGTTTCACCTTGGTGCCTGACTTGAGCCACCTCCACTATCTTGGGAGCTCCATCCATTACATATGCATTTATCTCACATGTAGGTGAGGGGTAAAAAAGGGGTTTTTACATAAAAGAAACCTTGGGCTCACAGACCTTACATATTAATGAGGAGAAGGATCACATGACAACAAATTTAATTTAAATAAATTAATTAAAAGAAACCATTCACATACAAAGGTCTCGGTCTAGATCATGATCATCCATACATGCAATGATATTTATGCATAAATAAAACTATCATTCAATTATTTAATCATTCTTGTTTAAGATAAATCACGCTCAAATCAATTAATTATCTTTAATTAATCAATCCTTTTATCTTAAATCCTTTTTCTAAATTTCCTTGAGATTCTCATCCATCATGATATTAACCAAATAAATTCATTTAAAATCATCTTGGTACGTAACTTGTACCTTGGAGGCAACCCGGGGAATTCCCATTTACGCAGATATTAAATAAAACACATATATATAAAACATCTGTCACGTGTTGTGCCTCAGCTTTACACCTACACTATGGTACACGTCTTAAGAGTTTGTATAATATAATAATAAATTTTAACAAATCTGCATAATTTGGATGAGTACATGGCGTTTACTTTTGTTCACTTTCCATCTGAAGTACACACCCGGGGACATGGCATGTTTTTGTACTTCGGAAATTTTCAGAGTACATGACATGTACAGTTGGACACACACCGTGTAGTGTCCGCGTTACTCGGTTTTCAGTCGTGCAAACCGTGTACGGGGTACACGGTCTAACCCTAACTCGAAGGGACTAAATTCCGTGTTTAGTGGACCACACGATGTGTAATCCAGAAACCGTGTTCCACCTATTCTTAGTCAACACACGATGCCATTTATAACTTAGGATACTCCAATACATGGCCTAATTTGGCAGATCAGTCTGATGCCATGAATCTAGACTACACGGTGTGTACTTCTGAATACACGCCGTGTATTCTGGTGTTGTACGGCCAGGAACGTTTGGCACCTCTGGATTATATCCTTTATTTTATTTTAATCAAAATTAAAAGAAAAAATTGTTTCTATAAGGTGAACGAGAAACGAGAGAGGAGGAACAGATCTCGAGATTCAGATTTAAAGAACGATTAACTTGAATTGAAACAACTAAATTATTAAATGCGTAAATCACCAACTAAAAACTAAAGAATTATAATCAACTATATGACTCCCTCTGATACCACTTGTAGGTTCCGGGCGCAGCGAATGCTCGTGGGTGGATGTGCCCACTTGCCTTTTTGTCATTAGCAATGATCAATTTGGGATCAATACAACAATAAATGTCAGACTCCATGAATCGAATCACAGAAATAGACAAAGAAGAATAATAGTCCTAGAACCACAAAGGAGTATTATCATATATTGGTTATAATTAATTTAATTAATTGACAAGAATTACCATGATGAAATTCGTTCTTCATTGATGTCTCTGGTCACGATCTGATGTGATATGTCGCTGCGTCGTAGAATCCAAGTGTAGGATTCCTCTAGCAGTGATCCACACGTACTCCACGTATCTTTTGACTTCACCAAAGGAATATCCAAGTGCTAGCGTGGAGAATCCTTTGCTTGCGTTGTCCACCTTAGATCATCTTGATCCGATAGAGGAGGATCTCTCTCGGTCTTGAGAGAATTCTTGGAGGAAGGAGTTCTTTCGGTCTTGAGAGAATTCTCCAGAATTGTTGTGCACAATGATTAGGGAAAGGTGTTGGGTTTGTGAGAATATTTATAATTGGGTTTGAGGTTATAGAGTTATGATAATAAATAAATGTGTTACGCATTTTATTTATTTCATTAACTCTTATTGAAAACCCCCATGTCGAATCATTAATTCCTTGACATGCTCCCACGCTGATTATAATAAATATCATTTAATAAAACGATATTATTTCCTCAAAATCCCGACTGTAAAAACTACATGGTGTGTAATCATTAATACACGGCGTGTACTCACTTTCCAAAATGAAAACTACATGGCGTGTAATCATTAATACATGACGTGTACTTTCTTTCCAAAATGAAAACTACACGGCGTGTAATCATTAATACACGGCGTGTATATCTTGTTTTCATTTCCTTTCCAAAATGAAAACTAAATGGCGTGTATATCTTGTTTTCATTTCCTTTCTTCCTCCAACATTAAAACAATTTAGGCTTCCTTGAATAATTATTAAACCACATACAGGAATAATATTTATTCTTCTTAAGATACTTGGATACACTTAGTGTGTGATCCTCTAGGACTCTTTCTCGTTGGCATTAGGCGGGCTTGCCTAAAGTCCTAGATTACTGTCTAGAAATGGGTCAAGGTACCCAAGAGAAAGAAGTTGACGCCGCATTGATGTGTCACCTCATACGAACTCTTACCATGTAATTTAATCCCTTTGTCTCGATATCTCCAATCAATCGAGTTGCATGCTAGTGCCATCAACACATGTGCTCGATTATTCTTTATTTGACTTTATGAAATTGAACTTGACCATTCCTCTCCATGGACATGAATTTATTTAGGTTATATCAATTACATAAAAGGTCTTGAGATATCTACTTCTGTTATGAAACATAAGGTAAAAATCCTTTCTCACATTATATATTACTGTAGTATCACTTGTGACGCACCCAACGTATCCTAACTCACCGCGAACAGTGCGTCATCACAGTTTTCGTCAATAAATCTAAGTGTGCGAGTTTTAATACCCATTAATAATAATCTTAAAGTCTAAGGACCAATACGCATGTCTATAGATAGAAATATCCAATGACACTATGAAATGTGGATTTCCTACTGGTGGGTCTCGTTCTCATAATATCCTCCTAGATATTACCAAGGGCGCACACCATGAGAAGGTGCCTCAAAGTTTTATGATTCCTTACCCCCAATGGCCTGTATTATTTGTGTCCCTCAAATAACATCATCCGCCCATAGAACATATATTCAATAACAGTGTTATGGCACTTCTAGGTTTTCATCATAGTAGGGATCCGTTATGACCCTTTAATGCAACAACTATCCTTAGTACATTATCACATGCATTGTCACACAGAAGAACAATCAAGATGTGACAAAGTATTCATTAATGAATAAATTACAAAGAAGTTGGTTATAGGCCACCAACTCCAACAACGGATGCCCAAAATACCACTACATTCACATGGTTAAAAATGGAGGCTAGTAGGAGGTGATGTGCAGGTTCGGGGTAGGGTTTGGCAATGCCAACTTGTGATGGTGGTGGTTTATGGCTTGTGATGACCCTGTGAAGCATAGTATGAGTTAGTAGGGATGAGACCTTACAGACTGCTTGGCCTGGTGGAAGGAGGTTGGTGTGGGGGGGTGTTGCAGCAGAGGCTGACACGCACGGGTGGCTTATGTCTGTGTAGGCAGGGAGGGTGGAGGTGTAGTGGATATTGGGAAAGAATGGGTGATTGGTTTGCAGCTAGCCACATGGAGGAGGCATGTTGGTGTTGTGGTGATGCATAGGAGGAGACACTACACACAAAAGATGGTGCCCTTGGCGATCCCGATAAAGGAGGAGATCCCCCACATATCTCCCACACGGCACGCCATGCTACAAAAAAATGGATTTAAAAAAAATCAAGTTTCAAAATTCAAAGCAAATCAAATTATTTAAAGAATCACCATTATTATTATTATTACTATTATATTATTATTATTATTATTATACTAGAATGAAAGTTATACAAAAATTATAATGCTTATATAAATAGATATAATTAAAAGATAAAGTTCTATATATATATATATATACATATAATTAGGTATATTAATATAATACAATTAGTAATTATATAAAATTATTACCTATATACATAATAATAATAATAATACCACTATTTAATCTAATATAATAATAATAATTGACTAATAATATTAATTATATTATAATTAATACTACTAATATTTATAATGATATATAATGATAGATAATACTAATAAATAAAATTAAAATAAATACTAAAAAATATTTATAAAAAACTAATATTAATAAGACTACTAAAAAAATAAAGTGTTAAATATTATATATAAAATTAATATAAACTAAAAAAATACTAAATTACTAATATTAAAATATAATTTAACTATAAAAATATAAAATTAACTAAAATATTAAAAAACTACAGAAAGAGCCTAAAAACACAAAAGGCAGATAGAAAAATTAATTAAAACTGAGTTAAAAAATACTTAAAATGTTAGCAAATTCCATGTGCATCAACCATTAGAACATGCAGAGGTATATTGAACTAGTAAGTGAAGATCTCTCACACATGGTGTAAGGGGAATAAAGTGACATATCTTCTTGCTTCCAAGGGTGATCAGGAGGAGGAGATGATTTTCTATTCAGACATTAGCGCTTTACCTCCAGACTGTATTAACATTGTTTGAGGGGATGACCTCATAATCTACCACTTCCTACCCCTGTCTCTTTTTTACCTCTCACCTTCTTCCCCACTTTTTTGTTTCCTTTCACTTTACATTGCTTTCATAATAAAAAACTTCAAATTTTCAGTCAGCCAATTATTATTTTATAGAATTTAATCTTGTTTGTCATTGGAAAAATCCTTTTGGGAATACAAATTTTTTTAAGAGGAATAATTTCTTTTAATCGTCATCAAAGGCTATTTTCAAAGGACGAACTATTTAAATCAAAATTTCACCCTTTTTAAATCCTCAAGAGTTTTCCTTGATAATAATTCTTGATTAAATTATAATGAAATATTTGGTAATTAATTGTATTTTAATCCCATCAAGATATTTATTTGTTTTGTAATCATAGATATTTAAGTGATTTAATCATGAGAAGAATAGGATCGAATCACACAACATAAGTGAGATGTGAGGTTTTAAGAAAAACTATCTTGCCTTAATGGATTATCATTACTCAATGATCATGTCATGTTCCTCGATCATTGTTGTCTCCAAAACTATGAAGACCATGAAGAACACCTCCTATTGTATGAAGTGAGGGGTGAGGGGGAGAGGGGGGGAGATTCTATAATTTCTTCCACTAATGAAAAAAGACATGGGGATGAGATATTTTTTAGTGGGGTAAAAAGATTAAGTTATAGGAAAGATAATTTAATTCCACAAATTCTACTCACAAAACACTATAAAAGACACTATTTAATTTCCACTCACAATTCTATAATTAAATAATTATATTAAAAATGGTCAACTCTCTTAAAATAGACATCCTCCCATAAATCATCTAACATCCCCCTATCATTGCCACATTACATGTCACTGTCATGTCACTGTGACATGTCATCTCCATGTCATCATGCATAGAAAAATAAAAAATAATAATTTAGTTTTATTTTGATTAAAGCATGCAAATTCTTGATCTCTATGTTTAGATAATTACCATAAAACTTATACCACTCTTAGAAAAATACCCTCATTTAGAACAGAACCGTAGTTTTGGAATTTTCACCAGAGATTCTATTTAGGAGATATTATTATTCACACTCACAAGATAAATATTTATTTATTTAATAAATATTAATCATCCCTTAAAATTCAACTATCTCGTAATTTAACCAAAATTCAACCCAAGGATAAATATCATATTTTTTAGACCATAAAAAATTTGAAAACTCAATCACTAAGGGAAATTTATCATTTCACCTTCTTTGAGGGACCTGGCTCTAGAAACTCAAAGATAAATTAAGTATCACTTAAAAAATTTGGTATGATACATTCTGACATGACCTAACCCACCGATACCCCACCTGAGTCGGTGAAAAGATGAGTGTGCCACCCCAAACTCGCCTCCAATGGGATAGGGGTTAGCGGCTGACCCCAAAAGGCATAATATACATGGGAGTCCTTAGCCTACAATAACCTATAACATAAATGCATATCTTTTATACAATAATATTTAATAACACCATCAAATATATATACCAAATGAACTATATATAATGTAAGCATGGGGAATCCAATGATATGTATAGTGCCACATATACAT
Source organism: Viscum album (assembly GCA_963277665.1). Lineage (NCBI taxonomy): Eukaryota > Viridiplantae > Streptophyta > Magnoliopsida > Santalales > Viscaceae > Viscum > Viscum album. The sequence continues at coordinate 1,835,104,685 of OY728160.1, read as the reverse complement.
AACCCAAAAAGGAAATATAAAATGTAGTAAAATTAACCATTGTTTTCAACTAACTCCAAGAAGGTTGGACACCCCTTTTCCACATGGATTCTTGGGTAAAAAACTATCAACAATAATCTCTTCCACGAACCACCATCAGCTAATATACAATATATAGAGACTCTATTTTTTCCTTTTAAGACTTTGAAATATATCTAGAAATATTTTTGGAGTTAAGAACTGAGATGACACATGATTCTGTTTCCTGGTGTGCCCAAATTTTTTTTATGAGAATGAGGGCTTTTCCAAAAGGACAATCCTCCTATATTGATTAAAAACAAAGTTACAAAAGTCTTAAAAAATGTTGTTTACAAAAATCTATTCGAAAAAAAGAGTGGAGCTCAATGGGAATGTCATTGAGCCAAACAATATCTGGAGCAGTAATTCTTTTATTTTCAAGCCCATCAGCCAAGTAATTTGCTTCACTATAAGAATGTGTGATAATATAATTCATGGAAAAAAGTGAATCCATGCATTTCATCCATTTAGAAGTCAGCTTCCGGGAAAGATGAATAATTCTATTTCTAATATCTTGCACAATAGTGGTAGAGTCACATTCAATCCACAAGTTAAGACATCCTCATTGCACAACCTAAGGTTGGTCAGCATGAGGCATTTGGATATAAATACCATTGAAAAGTGATTTTAAATTAAATTAATTGATTAGTTTAATTATTTAATTTAAATAAACTAATCCTAAAAACTCTATAAATATTCTATTGTGGATAATCGTCAAGGTTAGCCACATAACCTTGGGATCATTGAGAGGAGAGTTTCACCACCTCTCATTGCCGAATTGAGATCGATCGACGATGAGATTTTGGATCAAGGTGAATCAAGATGAAGCAAATTCAACAGATCTTCCTCCTCACTAGAGAGCACATTCTTCATCAATGAATGATCCAATCTCGAGGTAGGGCTCATAATATTTGGATTTTCACCCTTATGATTAAATGATTGATCATGAACATTCTTATTCATTTGATCTGTATCGATTTTGATCATTTTCATGCCCCCATGTATCATATTTATTTATTTTATTTGATTAATCCCTATTGTGTCATATATCTCACCCCAGATATCCCCAATTCTTATTCATTGTCTAAGAACACTTGGCCAATGATTGTTTCACCTCTGTTTCTTATGTTTCCCCCCATCATTTTTCATGATCTTTTTTGTTGTCCTGTGAGGACTGCAATTCGACATTGTCGAGTGGGATCGAGCATGACCAAACCCCCAAATACATGGTAGATTTGTGGAGAGTGAATAGATCGGTAAATAGAGAACATATTGGGATGATTTGTGGGTTGTGGGTGATTCTGCTAGGGATTTGGTGATCCGGTGTGGTAGCAGGAGGTACTATGGGAGACACCGGTGTATGCGGCTTCGAACAACAAAATGGAGATATGATATCCAGCCACCAGAGGGACAAAAATGATGGACGGAGGAGGTTTCCACTGATCTCAGGTGGTCAAACGATGAGATTTGCGGCAGAGGATCCAGTTTGGATTGTGAGGAGTGGATCTTAGATTCTGTGAAAAGTCTGACTACACACCGTGTAGTCTGAAGAATGCATGACATGTAGGGTCCTAGCTACGAAAGATAGAGTTTCCAACTGAGTTAATTATCACATGTCATTTGGGACCACCACACACCATGTGACTTGGTGCTGGCATCTCGACATTTACTCTAGGAGTACAGAGACACGACCATGATCAAGCACATTCCATGTACCAACACATGGACTGGGTATATGTACATGGTCCAAAGGACATGGACATGACCCCATGCAGGAGGAAACACCATGTATTGGAGTACATGGGCACAAGTAGGATTACACGGACATGGCCAGGAGCACGGGAAGGACCCCGGGTGGTTAAAATACATCGTGTAGTCCCTTTAAACATCATATAGGGATACATGGAAATTGATCCATGTACTGGTTGGGACATGAACATATAGTAGGGTGGGACCCCATGCCATGTAGGTCCCCTTACACATTGTGTACCCTCTTTTTTAGAAAAATTATACCTATCATATCTCCTTCGTTTGGACTCATATTTTGGTCTGTGAGTACCCTATCCTAAGTGTTTTTTTGCATATAACATGATGGTATAATTTAGGGTGCATTTTGAGATATGATGCAAGATATTCTGAGTGTGACACTTCTTTAGGTGATGCTCGATGACGATAGTGATCAGGAAGGATCATTAGAGAGATTAGAGCGGCACCCTCCTGCTAGGTAGGATATGGTTCCTCTATAGACCATTAGAGTGGAACCCTCTTTTTGGGTAGGGTATGAGTCCTCTATTGACTTTTAGAGTGGAACCCTCCTACAGTGTCTGGGCTTGGGTCCTCTACCTTCATAGTGGCACCCTCCTATGGTGACTGGGCATGGGTCCTCTACCATCAAAGTGCCACCCTCCTATGGTATTAGGGCATGGGTCCTCTACCCTTTGAGTGTAACCCTCCTGCGGTGTCAGGGCATAGGTCCTCAATTGTTAGGGTGACACCCTCCTACTGGGACAGGGCATGAGTCCTCTATCAACTGCTAGAGTGGAACCCTTATATGGTGTTAGGGTATGGGTCCTCAACCATTAGAGTGGTTGATTAGTCACTGAAAGTGGATAATATTCATTGTTAATATCTTAATATTAATTTGTTTAAATTTTCATAAACATCAATTTTATTCCAATTCAGAAATTGAACTTCATTTCCCATCATTGTGCAATTCATGCTTAAAGTGTCAATTTGGGCCCACTCAATAATTTGATTTTGTAAATTACAATATTCATCATTTTAATTTGATATTTTGTTATATTATTCATCACTTTATTTGGAACATTTTTTCTTTTAGGTCTGATGGATTAATCATAAGTGAAGATGGAGATTTTTTCTCCTGAAGGCAGAAACTTGCTGGAAAAAGCATAATGGGCCTAAGGCCCATCAAATAAATGTAGGGCCCATAAACCAAGCCCAATGAAGCTAAAATTTATATAGTATAAAGATAAAAATATGAGGATAATTTTATTCAACTGTGGCTAGAGCTAATTCTGATGTTTTCATGATGATAAAGGGATCTGAAGTTGAGATTTAAATGGTGGACCCGACATTAATGCACATAAATCCTTCCCACCATTTCGACCATAACTTCCAAACGGCTAAGACAAATTTCCTGAAATATTTAAAGCTCATATATGACATATGGGAGAAGATATTTCTCTTCTACAATCCCTCTATATTTGGCCTTCTTCAATTACAAATTCACATGTCAATATGGTGGATGAATCTGGATAGTTTTCCGGGTCAAATTCGAAACATCAATTTCTTTTTGATTATTCACCCTCCTTTTGACTCTATTAATTGTTGGGGGGTGAATTAATTGTTGAGTTATGGACCTAAGGCTCCTAATATTCCTATATAATGAGATAGTGGTGAAGGGAATATAGGTGGATATTTTTCTTATCATCTTTTGTTGCTTGTTTCATTATAAGGTTATGCTTCCAAATTCCCTTTGTAATGTTTTCCATTTCCATGTAAGTTTCTTTTTTGTATCTTTATGTTCTTAATAAACTTCTTTCTCTTCTATATTTTCAATTTAATTTATTAAAACTTTATTATCACAAAGAACAGTGATATCTCTGTGTTGTTGTGAATTAGTTCACACATAGGTGTGAATTTCATTCACACACACGGAGGAGTGCTCGTTATTTCCACGGTTTTAATTTCTTCAATCCAATTCTTGTTAGTCATATTCCGCCCACTATTGAGAGTATACCATCAATGTATGGATAACCCTTTAATGGGTTGATCTTAGGAGGATGAAAAGGCTGGATTGAATGTTATTTTATGAATGAATTGTTGTTAATTGGATAATTAATTTAAGACATCCATTCTTCAGTTATTTCTACTCTTCATCTTTACTGTGTTTGAGCAAACTAAATTCAATTACTAAATGACCATATACCTCATATAGATCATTAATTTGGTTTTATAAGTGTATAGGGGATTAGTAATTGTGTTTAGTAAGCACCAAACCAGAAAATGATGAAGGTAGTGTTATTTTTGAAGAATGGATTCATCAAGAATTAATAAAACCAAAATTGTCTAAAGAAGTAAAATTCATTCAATCCACCCTGAGCATAATCCTAAGATCAATCCATTTGAATTGAATTGAATTCACTTAGGTTTCTTAGTGTTCTTTAAACCATCCAAAATCAAACTCAAATTTGGCTACTTCATATCCCATCCTTCACCAAATCATAGCGTCTCAAGGTTACTTCTTCGGTCCCTGTGGATTCGACCCCTACATGTACCACATCGACCGCTTTTACCAGTAGGGTAAATTTGGGCGCAACCAAATTTTGGTGCCGTTTCCGGGGACCAATTAAGTTCCTTAGACCAAAAACCTTCTTTTATTACCCCCATTCTTCTATTATCATCCCAATTCTCTTATCTTTTCCCTTTCTCGCTTTTTTTTCTTTTGGCGCATGTCCGCCTACACCCGCGATAACTCAAACAGATTAGTTAGGGTGGATACTCCTAGGGCTGGGGAGTCAAGCACTAAAAGAGGTCTATTTCCTTTAGATCCAAATCTTCCTAATACTCCAAATTCATACATTGAGTTTGATACAATGGAGAAACTCCCACAAAACCAAATCATGAACTGGGGAGGGAACCAAAATAACGGGCAAGACCCTAACTTGGGAATTGTTGCAGACCCGACCATGAATGACTACCTCACACCAACTTGGACCAATGCACCCTCATGAATTAGGCATGATAACATAGGATATGCACAATATGTTTTCAAACCTCATGTCCGGAACCACCTTCTAACCTTTCATGGGATGGAGTCTGAGATGCCTTACCTTCATTTTAAAGAATTTAATGACATTGTCGAAACCATGTGCCCACCAAATCAAATTGAATCTGCTAAAATGAGACTTTTTCCTTTTTCTATTAAGGACCGAGCAAATAATTGTTTAAACAATTTGAGACCAACATCCATTCACTCTTGGGACCAACTTCAATGATAATTTTATAATAAATACTTCCCCCATCACAAAAAAATTGCACTTAAAAAGAGCATACAAAATTTTTTTGAAAGAGAGGGAGAAACATTATATGAAACATGGGAAAGGTTCAAGGACACATTAAACATGGTACCGCACCATGGTTTCTTAATCCCAGAACAAGTGATAATTTTATATGAAGGGTTGGGTCCCGAAAACAAACAATTCATTGATATGATGTGTAATGGAACCTTCAAAAACAAATCCCCAAATGATGCTTATGAGTATCTAGAAAATCTTGTTGAACATAACCAAACATGGGGAACATCACCATACTATGAGAAGCCACAAAAATCTGGTGGAATGTACAATCTTGGAGAATAAGAAAACCTTAGAGCAAAACTTGTTGCACTCACAAGGAAAGTTGAGGAGATTGATCTTAGGAAGGTCCGCAAAACCCAAACTGTTGAGCTTGTCTATACAATTTGTGACAAACATGACCACAAGACTGATAATTGTCTAACCATTCCTTATATCAAGGATGTTATTTTAGGAGGACCACCATAAGAAGTTAATGCAATGAACTTTCAAAATCCACAATTCACAAACACCTTCAATCTAAGGTATAATGACCATCCCAAATTTCATTGGAAGAACAATAAACAACCAACACAACAACAATGTATCAACCCATACCCTCAACAAAACTTTCAACATCATAATCAGTTCCAACCACAACCGGTCCAATTCCAACATCCTCATGTCCAATATCAACAACCTATCCAACAACCCAATCAACAACCTATCCAACAACCAAAGTATCCTCCTGGGATAAACCCACAAGCTCAAGCACCAACCCAAATTGTTCCACAAAGCCTACTAGAACAACTGTGCAAACAAATGGACAAAATGAAATCAGAATTCTCATCCATTAAACAATAACTTCAAACCATAAAAACTGTAAAGGAACCCATGCCCACACAGGACATTCCACAACAAACATCAAGGGGAGAGACAAGTTTCACTCAAACAACTCATGAACAACTAAAGGTTGTGACAGTTTTAAGAAGTGGGAAATCAATTGAAAAACCTGAACAAATAAGTCAGAAACCATGTGAAGCTTCAAACTCTAATGAAAATTCAAATGAACCACAAGATCAAACTAAAGAAACTGATAACAATGTGAAAGAAACAACACTTCAACAAACAACTACACAACCTGCACCATTTCCTCAACGCATGAGGGGGAAAACCAAGCCTGAATTGAGTGAAACATTGAGGGAAATCTTCTCACAAGTCAAGTTGAACATTACCCTTCTCGGTTCCATCTAAACCATACCTTCCTACTGAAATTACCTTAAGGACTTGTGCACTTTTAAAAGAAAATTTTCACATAAAAACCAAGTCCTTTTGGCTGCTAATGTGAGTACCACCATTCAAGGGACCATTCCTCCTAAGTTGAAAGACCCAGGATGCCCTTACATAAATGTTGAACTAGGAGAGAAAAAAGTTTTCAAAGCCTTGTGTGATCTAGGTGCCAACGTGAACCTCATTCCTTATGCCATGTATTGTCAGTTAGGGCTCGAAGAACTCCAACCCACATCTGTCACTCTTCAACTTGCTGATCGTAGTGTTCAAGTTCCAAAGGGGATCTTAAAAGATGTTTTGGTGAAAGTTGAAAATTTCATTTACCCAGCTGACTTCATTGTTCTGGACAATCACCCAAGCTTAGGTCCTAGGGAGCAAACCCCAATCATCCTTGGTCGTCCCTTCCTTGCAACAATCAACTCTGTTATCTGAGTCCGAAATGGGAACATGACCATCACCTTCGGAAACATGAGTCTAGACTTGAACATCTACAATGAAAACTCTCAAATTGGGGATGATGAAGAGATCCATGAGGTTAATTGGATTGGTAGTGTTGATAATGAACTCAATGAACATCAAGTAATTACCGAAGGATGGTTAAGTCAAGAAGAGATTGATTTTCTTTATTCACATGAGGTAAATTTGTCTCCTTGGATTGAATCTCTTTCAGACAGCTCTATTGATGAATTTCTAGAATCACCAATCAATGATACCATGGTTTAAATCAATAACATTGAGTCCAAATCCATTCATGACACTACTCTGGAAAATTTAGTGGATGAAAATTTTGTTCACAAGGAACCAATTTTGTCAAGAAATCTGAACAAAGAAACTAAGTTCAATACAAAGTCTCATCCTTTCTTGGAAAGTCATGACCAATCTGATCTTGAATTTTAAGTCTTACCTTCATCACTAAAGTATGAATTCTTAGGGTAAAATCAATCCTTTCCTGTTGTCATTTCTTCCTATCTTGAAGCTGATCATGAGAGGATGCTTCTAGATGTCCTTAGGAGACACAAGAAAACCATTGGATGGACCCTATCTGATATTCCTTGGATTAGACCACTTATTGGGACTCATAGAATTATTCTTGAATCTAATTCAAAGCCATGTCGTCAACCTCAGAGGCGACTTAATCCTAATCTCATGGAAGTAGTGAGAAAAGAACTTTTGAAAATGTTAAAAGCTAGTATCATCTATCCTATAACTGAGAGTGAGTGGGTTAGCCCAATCCATGTGGTTCCAAAGAAGGCTGGAATCACAGTAATAACCAACAAGTATGGAGAGATGCTTCCAACAAGGGTCAGTAGTGGATGGAGAGTTTGTATTGACTATAGGAAGCTCAACTCTTGTACCAAGAAAGACCATTTCCCCTTACCCTTTATTGATCAAGTCCTCGAGTGAGTGGCGGTTCATCAATTATATTTCTTCCTATATGGATTCTCAGGGTATAATCAAATCAAAGTCTCCTTAGAGGATCAAGGAAAAACAACCTTCACTTGTCCATTCGACACTTTTTCCTTCAAGCGCATGCCCTTTGGGTTATGTAATGCCCCTGGTACCTTCCAGTGATGCATAATGGGAATATTCTCGGATATGGTGGGGGATTTTTTAGAGGTCTTCATGGATGACTTCTCCATATTTTGGGATACTTTTGAGGGATTCCTTATAAATGTTTAAAAGGTTTTGTCAAGGTGCGAGGATAAGAATCTCATACTAAATTGGGAGAAATGCCATTTCATGGTAAGGGAAGGACTTGTTCTAGGTCATCTGGTATCTGGTAGAGGGATTGAAGTTGATAAAGCTAAGTTTGACATCATTCATCACCTTCCCTCTCCTAAAACTTTTAAGGAAGTGAGGTCCTTCTTAGGACATTCTGGTTTTTATATAAGGTTCATTAGGAATTTTAGCTCTATTTCTCGACCACTTTGTGCTCTATTGGTAAAAGATGATCCATTTTTATGGACATAAAGCTATGAGGAATCATTATCTACACTCAAGTCAACTCTTATATCTCCACCTATCATGAAATCTCCAAATTTTAAACTTCCTTTCGAGCTCGTGTGTGATGCAAGTGACTTCGCTGTAGGAGCAGTCTTAGGACAACGGTGTGAGAAAACTCCACATGTCATTGCTTATGCAAGAAAATCTGTAAATGATGCACAAATAAACTACACCACCACTGATAAAGAGTTGCTTGTTGTTGTCTTTGCCTTAGAGAAATTCAGGTCTTATCTCTTATGATCACCCATCATTGTCTTCACTGACCATTCAGCCCTAAAATACCTTTTCCAAAAACAATATGTCAAGGCTAGATTGATTAGGTGGGTCCTTCTTCTTCAAGAGTTCGATTTAACCATTAAGGATAAAAATGGTGTTGAAAATATTGTAGTTGATCACATCTCTAGGATGGAATTCAACGACAACTCGCACCACCTCTCTGTGTCTGATTCATTTCCCGATGAGCACCTCTATTCAGTGAGTGATTGCCCTTGGTATGCTGATATATCAAAGCATTTGGTGATGGGTGACATTCCAAAATTCCTAGGGACCCAAGCTAAGAGGAAATTTCTTTCTGATGTCAAACATTATGTGTTTGATGATCCTTACCTCTTCAAGTTCTGTCCTGATCAAATCATCAGGATATGTATTCCCGAGTCTGAGCAAGAGTCCATTCTAAAATTTTGTCATGGAGAGGCATGTGGAGGACACTTTTATACAAATAAAACCACTGTAAAGGTCCTCCAAAGTGGTTTCTACTGGCCGAAACTCACTAAGGATTCCTTCCAATTCTGCAAAAGTTGCCCTCAGTGTTAGAAATTAGGATCCATTACCAAAAGGAATCAAATGCCCCTCACTCCCATTCTGGTCGTTGAAATCTTTGATTGTTGGGGAATTGATTTCATGGGACCCTTTAAAAACTCTATGGGATACCTCTACATCCTCTTAGCTATTGATTATGTCTCAAAATGGGTTGAAGCCATTCCCACCAAGTCCAATGACCACCATGTTGTGATCTGATTTCTGAAAGAGCATATATTTTCTCGATTTGGAATTCCTAGGGCTATAATCAGTGATCGTGGAACCCATTTCTGTAACCGCCCATTCTCTTCACTCATGTCTAAGTATGGTATTACTCATAAAGTTTCTACTACATACCATCCTCAAACCAACGGTCAAGCTGAGTTGGAGAATAGAGAAATTAAGCAAATTCTTGAAAAAACTATCAATCCCTCTAGGAAAGATTGGTCCGAGAAACTCTTAGATTCCCTTTGGGCATATCGAACTGCTTTCAAAACTATCCTAGGCATGTCACCGTATAGATTGGTTTATGGAAAATCATGTCATTTACCTGTTGAAATTGAGCATAAGGCCTTTTGGGAAATAAAAAAATGAACTTTGAAATTTCTTTGGCTGAAACAAAAAGGAAATTAGATCTTAATGAACTCGAGGAACTTATGATGGAGGCTTATGAAAATTCAAGGATCAATAAATCTAAAGTTCAAGCCTACCAATCTAGGAATCTCAAAGTCAAACACTTTGAACTGGGAAAATTTGTGCTCTTTCATAGTTCAAAACTTCATCTACACCCAGGAAAGCTAAGGTCCAGATGGTCTGGTCCATACCTAGTGCATCATGTGTACCCTCATGGGGCAATAAAGATTCAGGATCCCACAAGTGGTCATGTCTTCAAAGTCAATGGTCATAGGTTAAAACCATTCATTGAATCATTCAATAAACAAGAAACCAAGGAAGAGTTAACTGATCCAAAATATGAACCAGAGAAAAATTGATAGATTTAGGGTACAATTAGGGCTAACAACGTTAAACAAAAGCATTGCACGGGAGGCAACCCATGGTTTTCATGTTTCCAATCACTGTGAATCATCTTTTGTTTCCTTCTGCTTCATTTTGTTATTTTTTATATAGACTGTTGACATGTTCTTCTTTTATGAGTAAGGATGGGTATGAAAGGGGAGCACCGTATTCATCCGTGTCACGCGGTGTGATCCCTGAGTAATACCTTACCCAGAAAATATAAATAAGACAATGTATCATCAGTTTATTTTATTTTATTTATGTTTTTGTAGGTTAAAAAAATTATACTCTTGACATGTTCTTCTTTTATGAGTATGGATGGGTATGAAAGGGGAGCACCGTATTCATCTGTGTCACGCGGTGTGATCCCTGAGTAATACCTTACCCAGAAATTTAAAAGAAGACAATGTATCATTAGTTTGATTTAAAAAAAACATAAAAAATCATAAAAATGATGATACTTGGAATTAAATAAATCATTGTGTTGTTTGCTTTGTCCTTCTTTTTATGGTTCATGAACTATTTTGGGTGATACATGTTCAATCAAGGAGGTGCCTACATCCCCCAAGATATCAAAGGAGTAATTTGGAGCATCATGAACTTCAACTTCAAAAACCAGGTGAATTTGTTCCATGCTTACCATTCTCAATTTCATCTTTGAACTCCTCTCCTACCCCCTTCTAACTTTTCTTTTCTTTAAACACTGGGGACAATGTTATTCTAAGTTTGGGGGAGATAAAAAATGATTTTTTTTATTTTGTGAATAAAAACATGCATCAAAAGAAAAATTACATTAACCATAAACATGATAACACACATTGCAAACTCTAAAATTGGATATCAAATAAATTTTGCATGCCTTGATTCTGATTTTAGTGAAAGTTTAAGTTCATGATCATAGTTTTTGGAAATTGCGGTTGTCCGGTGTGATTTTTCAATGTTTACATTTTCATCCTCTTAATAAAAATGCCACAATGCACGTCTACTGGATCGTGGGTGTAAATTTGAGTTCTTGGGTCCCTTTCATTATATCATAGGGTTCTGGGGTCACTTTTAGTTTAATTTGATTATCAAAAAAACAAAAAAAAAACAAAAAAAATAATTTTGACCGCATAGAGCAATGTTTTTTCCAAATGCATGACGTCCGGCACTTGGGGATCGTGACTCCATAGTTTTCTTTCCCAGAGTTAGTCTTTTCATATCTATTGTGGATAAAAAAAAATCATAAAAAAATAAAAAAAAAATGGATACTCATATTAAGGTTTAACATGATTCCCACCTAGCGCTTCCATTTTTTCCCCTTGAACAATAAAATGGGCCCCATATCTTTTGTGATGCACAACACTTTATCATGCTTAATTGAAATTGGATGAAATATGGTGATGAATTTGAAAAAAGTAATGGGATTGGTCTTGGGATATGCTTATGGACCTATCTTGTTTTAAATGATTTTTATGGGTTCCATAATTTTTTTGGTATGAGATATTTGGGTGAGCAATATGTATTAAAATGTTTTTGGAAAAGGGGATTTGAATTTCATATTTGTAATATATTTTGCTCGGGACTAGAAAAAATCAAGTTGGGGGGTGTGATTAGTCACTGAAAGTGGATAATATTCATTTTTAATATCTTAATATTAATGTGTTTAAATGTTCATAAACATCAATTTTATTCCAATTCAAAAATTGAACTCCATTTCTCATCATTGTGCAATTCATGCTTAAAGTGTCAATTTGGGCCCACTCAATAATTTGCTTGTGTAAATTACAATATTCATCATTTTAATTTGATATTTTGTTATATGATTCATCACTTTATTTGGAACATTTTTTCTTTTAGGTCTGATGGATGAATCATAAGTGAAGATGGAGATTTTTTCACCTGAAGGCAGAAACTTGATGGAAAAAGCATAATGGGCCTAAGGCCCATCAAACAAATGTGGGGCCCATAAACCAATCCCAATGAAGCTAAAATTTATACATTAGAAATATAAAAATATGAGGATAATTTTATTCAACTGTGGCCGGATCTAATTCTGATGTTTTCATGATGATAAAGGGATCTGAAGTTGAGATTTAAATGGTGGACCCGACATTAATGCACAAAAATTCTTCCCACCATTTCAACCATAACTTCCAAACTTCTAAGAAAAATTTTCTGAAATATTTACAACTCATAGAGGACATATGGAAGAAGATATTTATCTTCTACAACCCCTCCTTATTCGGCCTTATTCAATTACAAATTCACACGTCAATATGGTGGACGAATCTGGACAGTTTTCCAGGTCAAATTCGAAACATCAATTTCCTTTTGATTATTCACCCTTTTTTTGACTCTATTAATTTTTTGGGGGTGAATTAATTGTTTAGGGATGGACCTAAGTCTTCTAATATTCCTATATAAGGAGCTAGTTGTGAAGGGAATAGGGGTGGATATTTTTCTTATCATCTTTTGTTGCTTTTTTTATTGTAAGGTTATGCTTCCAAATTCCCTTTGTAATGTTTTCCATTTCCATGTAAGTTTCTTTTTTGTATCTTTATGTTATTAATCAACTTCTTTCTCTTCTATATTTTCCATTTCATTTATTAAAACTTTATTATCACAAATCACATTGATATCTCTGTGTTGTTGTGAATTAGTTCACACATGGGTGTGAATTTCATTCACACACACGGAGGAGTGCTCGTTATTTCCGCAGTTTTAATTTCTTCAATCCAATTCTTTTTAGCCATCTTCCACCAACCATTGAGAGTATACCATCAATGGAGGGCTAACCCTTTAATGGTTTGATCTTAGGAGGATGAAAAGGATGGATTGAATGTTATTTTATGAACGAATTGTTGTTAATTGGATAATTAATTTAAGACATCCATTCTTCAGTTATTTCTACTATTCATCTTTACTGTGTTTGAGAAAACTAAATTCAATTACTAAATGACCATATACCTTGGAGAGATCATGAATTTGGTTTTCTAAGTGTATAGGGGATTAGTAATTGTGTTTAGTAAGCACCAAACCAGAAAATGATGAAGGTAGTGTTATTTTTGAAGAATGGATTCATCAAGAATTAATAAAACCAAAATTGTCTAAAGAAGTAAAATTAATTCAATCCACCCCAAGCATAATCCTAAGATCAATCCATTTTCATTGAATTGAATTCACTTAGGTTTCTTAGTGTTCTTTAAACCATCCAAAATCAAACCTAGAGTTGGATACTTCATAGCCCATCCTTCACCAAATCATAGCGTCTCGAGGTTACTTCTTCAGCCCCTGTGGATTCGACCCCTACATGTACTACATCGACCGCTTTTACCAGTAGGGTAAATTTGGGCGCAACCAGTGGTACTCTCGTACTAGGATAGGGCATGAGTCCTCTTGTTATCTGAATAGCACCCTCATGCAGTGTTAGGGAATGGGTCCTCAATCGACTATTAGAGTGGCACTCTTCTGTTGTACCAGGGAATGGGTACTCTACCTAGAGATTGTGGCCCTTTACAATGTGGCATAGTGGTGATGTGTGGCTTGACTTGGATGTTTCTTCAGACAGACGTGCGAGATGTTGGGCATCATTGATGGACCCTTTGGAACCATTGACACTCTTTCCTGGGCTAGGCTGGGAGATGTAGATCCTTTTCTCTCTCATTTGAATTTCTTTTATAAGCATATATATATATATCCATGTTGTTGGATTTATTACTATCTTGTTATGGGTTGAGCTATCTATTCTTATTGTGTCTCTTACTACCCCCTTCAACTTTTGAAGTGTCCTACTGGGTATGTATATACTCACCATTGCATGAGATTTTCCCACACATTTAATGTCTTATACAGATTACAGACAGGTCGAAGATGATTATAGAGGATCATAGGGATACCCTAGTGAATTTGACCATGTGTGGTGGCGATGACTTGGAGATTCAGAGTCAGGCTCTCTCAACACTTTACTGTTCTAGTTTTTTCATGTTGGGACATCTTTCTGGTTGGGCATGTATTTTTTCCCTTTTCATTTCAAATTACACTATCGTTCTCTTATACTTCCTTGTGGTTTTATATGCATGGTTTATTCTATAGATATTTCATCTTTTTATTATTCCTCTACACTTCTGCATAGAGATGGTTGAGTGTGTGCGTACAATTACATTCGTCAAAGGCCTCCCATATTAGCTATGCCTTTCAGTGCTTGTCGGTAACCCCTGTCCTATGAAGGTGGGCTTGGGGTAGTTGCAGATCGAGCCTCGTTGGGTCAGTTCTTGACACACCATCTCCTCTGACCCCACTAGCACCATGGTCATCCCCAAACTGTGCAATTTCTAAATAGAAAAATCACATACGAGCACAAATATCATGCAACGGTGAGTGTAAATATACCCAGTAAGATGCCTTGAAAACACAAAGTACAGATAAAACAATAAGTCGACTTAAACCCCAAGTCAAGGGAATATAAAAATTATTTATAAGGAACTAGATATGCTCTAATGTTAAGATATCCATGGGAAAGGGGAGAATTCAAATCTTCATAGACCAGCTCAATGATGGATTATATCACACAAGAAACCAGTGATCCCTAGGGAAACAAAAGACCTAGAACACCCAAAGTCCATAGACCATTTGTAAGTCGTATATGAAGGTATTTATAAAGTCTCAATATGCCACTAGTAACCTAAATGCATCCACACATGTTGATACATCATAATACCCATGACTACTAAACTATTATAGTTCACTATTCAATTCCAAAGTAAGATGGTGTACTCCCATGCTTTAAGGGAATGTGTTAGGTGACCATAAAATCAAAGCATTCATGTTAGGTATCTCACATTAAAAAATAAGTAAGGGTGGTAGCAATAATAATACACCAGTGGTGTAGGACTCTTTTCCAAAATGATCACCTCTTTCATGTTGCACGATTCAATCATCTTCTTCTCATGATTGAATTGATTAAATTTTTATGGTGCCAAAATGAATAAATTTTTTGAAGGGATTAAAATATGATCAATTACTAATAATTTCATAGTAATTTAATCAAGAATTATTATCAAGTAAAAACTCATGTAGATTTAAAAAGGGACTAAATTTGATCTAGATTATTTTGTCTTGTCGAGATATGCCATTGTGGTTATGTACTTACTATTTAATAACTAGCTATTTCATTTTATATAGTTCAGATGGTGTATATATTTCTTAGTGTTGTTGAATATTATTGTATTTTGGAGATATATTTATGTTATAGGTCATTATAGGATAATTCCTTGCATGTATGTTATGCCTTCTTGTATGGAATTAGTTTAAGTATTGAAAGAACATACACAACCATTAATGTTTCCAGCAAAATATCCATCTATTCCTACCATCGCTTGAAGTTGTCATCATAAAATTTATATATGAAAATGGTATAAATAGAAGAAAAATATCTTGACCTTTTATTAAAAGATGAAAGCAAAATATAACAAGTGAACGGACAGGGTAAAACAAAGAGACTTTCCCTCATCCATAAAAGCGGGTTAGTGATCATAGACTGAAGGATCATTCCCATAATCATAGTCAAATTCATTGGAATCATCAGCAGTTTCCCACTCTAACTGTGAGTTACCTTAGTTGAGGATCCTAAGGATTTTTGCATTGGACTTTTCCTATTCTGGAGTGAGATTGATCTTTGATGCCTTGGAAGATGATATGGTAGACATATTCCTTGGTAAATTGAAATAATGCTTCTATGACCTTATTTTTGGAGGAACTGAAGTAAAACTTTCACTATTGATCATCTTTACCTTTCCATTAACGACAACATCCTTAAAAGAAATATATATGTCGCTGCCTAAAGTCCAGAGATGAGTGGTGTCCAATAAAACCATCTGTTGCTTTTTGTCACTTCCATCATTCGAGATGTTACCCCATTTACCAGAAATTCCTTAAGAACTAAAGACATTTTAAATCTCTTAATAATAATTCATATTCTATTTGACATTAGATTTCCTGGACCCATCTTCCTGTAGAACCTATCCTAAGAAGTATGTGGATAGTGGATGCACAATGCAACCTTACCCTTCAGGTTGTGAGGGAATGTCCTATGGTATGGCACACTGGGAAAAAACCTTATTTATAGATTACTCCATAGAATTAAACGCCTAACCTGTGTACTTCCCATCCTATATAGGGCATTGATTAATAATCAAAATAGAGTTACTAACATACTGACCAGAATCAGGTGGAACTCCTTGTGAGGTCATGTCCACACCCAGAGGAGCATCATCATGTTTTTTCACTTGCAGTGCCTTTTCATTAGAATAAGAGGGACTAACATGATCAACATTGACCCTAACATTTCCATCACCACTTGGTAGATATTGTTCATTAGATAGAGTCTCCTGAGTAACATGTACCGTCTTTTGAGAAGACTCCTCAATCATTTGTGAAGAACGAGTACCAATGTGCTCCTTGCCCCTGTCAAGAGAGGGTTGATTGCCACCAACAGAAACCAAATTATTTTGAATTTTTTACCTCCTCAATTTCTTCCTACAAGCAGTCTCAGGATTCCCTTTTAATGAAAAAAAGGAGTAAATCATGTTTTTATGAAAGAACTTCGTGACATGACCAATAATTTGACAATCTGGGCAGACATCTAGTAGTCTTTCATATTCCACTTTTAGAGGGATTTCATCATCCAGTGCTGACAAGATAATATTATTAATCAAGCAAGGGCTTAAGTCAACCTACACAAGGACCCTAGCATAATGACTAAATTTGGAAACCTCAGTGGTCCTATCTATTTTGATCGAAATTCCCACATTATAGGCTATATCAAACAAAATCTTAGGATGCCAAAGGATCTAAATTAAGGCCAATGATCTTGATCTAGACTTGATCCTAGTGTTTTTATAGAAAATGGATTGAAATAGAAATCCCATTTTTGAAAGAAAATCGTGCATGGATTAAAAGCAATTGATCTGATCCCCCATGCTATACGCTTCAGATCCTCTGATGGAAAAATGATGTGAAAGAATCTTCGACCCATTGATATGCATTTCCAATCCAAAAAAACCCATACAAAACTAAGCTTCCGGACCATATCCTTGATTTCACAAAGCCTTCCTCCAATAAGTAGAGCAAGCCTAGCAATGGTGGAGTGCTCACAAATCTTGAACCTGTCAAGAATAGACTCCTTATTTTCATTCACACAGGTTGTGTCACCTTTTTTTACGATTCGTTCCGGAACAACCTCTTTTAGATATGCAAAATTCCTTCTATTTGAGGCTCACTCAGTTGCCACAATACCAGATAGGGATTTTGTTAGATTACCAGATTTCTTCACCTCATTGGAAGAACTGGGCGCCCTACCACCACCTCCTTAACTACTGCACTAGGTCGATGATGCATGTTCGCCTCAATCGCCAAATCTACCGTGGATCGACATACTCCGTTCAAATCAACAGCCATCACATAAGTCTGACGGGTTTCATTCACCCCATCACTGTAGTTCGACATTGGACACCCCTATCTTCCAAAACTGCCAAAGATTGATGCACGTTGTCAGCCTCGACCGCCATCTCCACATATGTTTGACAATCTTTGTCTGCCACGACTGTCGTTGCCACTTACCGTCGGGCTTCGAGTGATTTATCCAGATAAACCATTTGTCAACAAGTTCTCACCTCAACCACATTGGCCACCCTGAAGCCAGACCGACGTGATCCGTTGATGCCCCCAGAGCTTGAAGATCTACTTCAGTGCCCTTACCTCCAGCCTGAAGAGTAGATCCAAGGTAACGAGGGATCACCATGCTTGATTTACCATAACTTGTCAAATCCATAGAGTTTCCATCTCCACAGAGCTCCCAAATCCTCACCACCACCCACATCCATCAAATTGATCTAGCTTTGTCACATTTTAGATAAGCATAGCCGAGTTTATCTTTGAAATAAGTCTCAATAATGTTGGAACCTGAGGACCTTGGATGGATATAATATGAGATTAGATGATAGTATGATGCTCTTCCAAGATATGTTACACATCTTTTATAATTATTTTTTCCCCACCAATACATTAATATGTAGTGTTTTTTATGAAATCTCTGTAGGATACAACACAGGATGTTTTATTTTTCAATAAATATTCTTTATATAAAACAACTCTTTAAAGATGTGAAGAGTGGGAGATGAAGGGTGGTGTTTTCAACTACTGTACTTCAATATAAACATTGTGATGCTTGATGGTTTAAGATGGGATTTTAGAGAATGGAGAATATTCTAGGTGTATTCAAATATCTTGAATGAGGCACCCTTATGGCCTTAATATAGGCATACTAATTTCTTTTCAGGTTGGGTGTCATGTGTATCTAAAATGGATCAAACTATTACCACATAGATGTACCAAACCTTTAATGTGTGTATACCAATTGTCTAAACACCAATATACCTATTAGATGCCTCAATTTGAACAACTATACACATTCAACCCATATGAACCACCATTTGAAAAAACATACTTGTTTGACACATAATTGACAACCATGACCAATTTATTTTACCCCCAGATAGATTTCATGGATCCAACCACTAAAAAATTAAGGCCACACTTGTATAATAATGATATGACACATGAAGTGTAATGTGTCATCGAAGTGTCAATTTTCATCACATGTTTGCATGTATGGACAATGTTGTGCATCATACAACATGAGAGAATTCATGTCTTCTATATTTCTTAATCAATAACAAGAGAGGCATCCCACCTCATACACCATCTCTGTTTTTTCACATTTTTGTAATATAGGGTTCCTTCCATCACTCTGTTGTTCTTTTTTTTTCAAAAGCTATTTAGATTAAAAAGCCCAACATAAGAAATTTGATAACTCGTTTGGTTGCATTCAAGATGTTATTGTTTTTGGAAAATGATATATCATTCCAATATTTAGTTGAATTGAAAGACTAAATGTATTTTATTTCAATGTTTGATTGGATGGAAATAAAACACGATGGAAAAACGATGGAATGAGTATTGACACGTGAAAGGATGTTGGTCCAATTTCAATGTGCTTCAACCCCACAAAGCGAAATAGATCGCATTTATAGGTAGATCTGGAAAAATGTCCAGTATTGAAAGGAAATTAAAATGAATCAAGAAAAAATGCTTGTGGATTTAAGTGGATTGGTCTAAATGGATGAGACATGCATGCCAATCAAATATTTTTTTTCTTTCTATTTTTATCTCAATTATATTTGAGTTTAATGCACTGTTTTTTATGACAATTTTTTTTTATAAATATGCTAAAAAATACATCGGAAAAATAACAATCTAAGACCAAAACAGATAGTTAATACAAGTTTTGGACAAAAAATATGTAAAAATACCAATGAAGGATAAAAAAGATTATGAATTTTAAAATAAAATGAGATTTCACGTTAACCTAAAATGTGGGAGGTCCTTAACTGAAATTAAGGGCATGTTTTAGTACTCGACATTGGCCCAAATACATATATATGTGATTTTTTATGATATGTATGTGTATATATATTTATACATTTGATTTTTATAAAAAAAAATCACCTCATAAATTTCCATCCGATTTCATTTCCATCCCCTCGGCAGCGAGGGGATGTGGATTGTTTTCGATCCGGGCCTTTCACTTTCCCGCGGGTTTTTATCTCTCATGCATTCCTTCTTTCGATGCTTTCTTGAGGTGCAATGGCTCCTTCCCCACCTCCGTCAAAGTGCCGGAGAGCGAGCAAGGGTGATGGCGATACCAATGATTCTTCGAATCCCATGGAAATGTCGCCCGTGGTGGTCTTCGCCCACGGTGCTGGGGCTCCTTCCTCTTCCGATTGGATGACTAGGTCTTCTTCGTCGTTTCTTTATCCTTTTCCAGGGCCCTATCTTGGTTTACCTTTTTCTTTTATATTTCTGAATCTTGGTTCCTGAATGCAGATGGAGGGATTTGTTGAGCAACACACTGCGCGCTGTGGAAGTGGTTACTTTTGACTATCCCTGTAAGTTCATCTGTCAGTCAGCGCACAGAGACTGTTCAGCATCTAGACAGCCTTTTGAATTGATCGAGTATTGTTGGCGTTTCAATGCTTGAGGCTCCTCTGAATTATCAGGCACAAAAATGTTTTCAGAGTTTCTTGTTTCCCTTTAAAACTAATTTACAGACATTTCTGGTGGCAAAAAGCGGGCTCCTCCTAAAGCAGATGCATTGGTAGAGTTTCACGCCGATATTGTGAAAAAGACGGCTGCCAGACATTGCGGTCTTCCGCTGATTTTAGTGGGAAAATCCATGGGCTCCAGGTATACATTAATTTTCCCTCAAATGTCCATTTATATTGTTTTTTTCCCTAACGTGCGTGTACTGGTCTGGCCTCAAGTTTGTTATCCGGTCTCGCTTCCATGTGTTCTGGATTGAAATAAATAATCCTTCCCGGAGAATGGGTTCATTTTTACAGCAGTGCCTTTTGGGATGGGAACTCATGTTTCAGACCCTTGCCTTTCGATGGTGTGCACTGAGGAGATATCTGTGGATCTTGTTCTTTGTTTGTAGAGTCAGCTGCATGGTAGCTAATCGAGAAGACATTGATGCTTCAGTCACAGTCTGCTTGGGATACCCCCTCAAGGTCTGTTCCTTATGATCTACTTACTTCTGGGCTGTTGTCCATTCCACTTTCATGAGAACGATAGTTGATTTGAGTTCTGATTGAAGAGAGAGAGACTGCTATTGCAGGGAGAGACCACCTCCTGAGCCAGCAACCTTGCTTTGTATTCTACAGAATACCTAATGACCCCCTCTCCAACCCTCATAACAGATTTGTTTGTACTTTGTATGGTATTTGGCTCTGACAAAATTTTGTCTTGGATCTTTGTAGGGCATGAATGGAGCAATGAGAGATGAAACACTTCTCCAGCTTACAGTCCCCACCATGTTTGTACAGGCAAGCAAGTGAACAATGATTCAACTTCCGAAATCTTAGTTTTTTTAAAATTCATCTTGCCCTTTTAGTTTCAGTAGTGGTATATCACCTCCAATAGTTAATCCACATGCCCAGTGCGCTGATATTTACTTGGGTTTCATTCAGGGAAGCAAAGATGGACTGTGTCCGCTTGATAAGCTGGAAGCAGTGCGCAAGAGGATGAAATCACCAAGCGAGGTGCATGTGATCGAGGGAGGTGATCACTCCTTCAAGGTTTCCAAGAAGAATTTGCAGTTGCAGGGATCAACTCAAGATGATGCTGAAGATGCTGCTGTTGAGGCCATCGCATCATTTGTTGCCAAGTTTTCCAAAAGCAGGTAACACCTTCTCCCCAGTGTGGTTTCTGACATTAATTGTGAACGTGTCACCTGCTTTGCGTGCTCATGTAACCCCTTTGAGATTTCTCTGAAACTACTCTTCAATGGGTCGAAAGGGTCAATTTAAATGAATTTAGGAAGTGAAGTTAAATGAATGTTATTCATCCCTTTCAGTTTCTCTTGTAAGCTTTTTTAATATTTTGAATGACAATGTTGTATAATCCCTATATACATGTTTTTATATAGATGACATTGAAAGTATTGAAAATCTAAGAGGAGACTATAGAAAAACATTTTCATCTGTACCCGATTCAACCCTTACCTAGGACATTGTGACAATATGTGGATCTTTGGTATATTGACCATCAAGGGATAATCCATGACTTGGCAATATGTTTTTATGCATCCATGAACATATACTCATTCATGAGATTATTGTTCTTCTCTAGTACCTTTCATTATGAACACTGTATTGACTGGAGATTCATTTCTTGGTTAGTGATTTCTTAACCCGACACCCTTTTCTTTCATTGATCGTAATAGCTTTATCATATGGTGTATTGACAATCAACTTTCATACCATGTTTATGATGTTTATATACCGTGAATTAATTATTTATTATATTTGTTGTTGATTTTTATCTTATCATTATCTTCAGACTGGTCTTGTGATATATTGAGCAATCTTCCTTGCCACACTATTGCATTTATATGTAATCCTTACTGGGATCTTGCATTTATATATAATCCATTTGCATGTAATCCTTGTCCGGATCCTTAAACTCACCCTGGGCCACATCTATGGTCATTAAACAAATGATTTTTTAATACTGATTATATGCAATATTTTTAGTTTCTAAAATTCTAAATTTATGATTATATGATTTGTATGAATATATTGTGTAATGAAAATTGTTTATATTTAAACATCAAATTTTGAAGTGTGTTTTTTGGCAGCATGGCTAGCTTCAGAGCGTTTAATTATTTTTGAGAATTAGTAAAAAACATTGAGTGTTGGAAAACCAGTTCTAGTTTACGTTTAAGCTTAGTATAAATATATATGGTTAAATTTTAAGTTCAACATTGTGGTTAACTGTGGAACTTTTTATTTACCTCATTGAAAACTTCATCTATAAAATACATGAGTTGCACTTTGATTTAGCCATTAGACTTGTGGTCAACTGTCGAACTTTTTGCTTAAATGATGTAGTCTATGACCCGTAACTATTATTGGATGGAGTGACTTATTTCACCATCACGACCAAAGGACAATAGATAAATTTATGAGGCAACAGTTTCAGTCATTTATTGGGCTCACGGAACCCATTTGTAGTTGAAAGGTGGATATGCTCTTTAAAGAAGCCATTTCATGTGACATAATGCTTTGAGCAACAAAAGGTCATGTTAGTAGTTTATTGCATTGAAGAGAAGCATTCCAGACACTGATAATAGATACAAAGGATGATGAAATAATATCTATGCTATGAAACAATTTCAACATGATATTTATTGAGAAATATATTCCTCACATGATATGAATTATGTAGTGCTAATTTTTGGAGTTCAAGCAAAATGAGGATGAATCAACTATGTGTTGGAAATGCACTAAAATAAGGATATCATATTGCATGATAGTTGTAGGGAGATTACGATATAACGTAAGAGGCATGAGGATGCCACTATTGGCCTCTATTGTAGTGTATGATAGCTTATGGTATGGGATATGAGTGCATAGCTTTTCCACATCTTCTACATGGTTTCCTTGAATTATGAATCAATGAGTTGCTTCATTTATGAATCAACGCGTTGGATGCCATGTGATGACAGTCAGCCCTCGACCCTCTTCATTTAATGAAGGGAGCCTATATAAAAGGACGTGATCCTCCTATCGAGGGCATGAGATACAGGTAAGCCATAGGTAAAGCTCTCTTCAAGCTTAGTTCTCCATTTATCATCGATGTGAAGGTGCCAACACGTCTTTGGAGTTCGGGGTCACTCTCGTTATGTACATGGATTTTAGTTGCTTGTGTATTACTTGTGGAGACGCGAGTCCGCTGATTGTCGTTCAGTGATCTCCATCAAGCGCACTCCATCTAGTTCGACAGATAATGAGCACACTACATATGAGGTACACCTGTTTATATTTATGTTATTCACACCGCTTGTTGATTTGTGATGATAGATTGAGCACTTTGAATGAGTTTCTTTTGTTGTCAACATCATGTGATGATCCTCCTAAACCCATCAGTGGTATCATATTCACCAAAAACCCTTGGTGTTGGATCACTTGACTTTATGATATAGGATATCATTATTATGTTTTTGCTAGTCATAGTGTATGATTGATGTGTATTATAAGGTAAGATACACCGGAAACCTTTTGTTTTATTATGTGTCTTAAGCTACAATATGCAATATTATAGATTACAACTGAAACTATGGTTGCATGAAAACATAACATTGAGTCGTAGTTACAATATAACATATATTGTAGGCTATATCTGGCCCATATGTAAGAAACTTCACTTACGTAAGTTTTTTCCTTACGATAAAACTCTTATGAATGGGTTACCCCAAGCATAAGGTTTTTTACCTTTGCGCGAGAGATACTCTTACGTATAAGGTGCTCTATACATATGAAATATCCCACATGTAAAGCTTTTCTTTTATAAAATTTCTTACGTATGAGTTAATCCATACGTAAGAGTTTTTTTCTATAAAAATGTTATTTAAGGGTTATGACATATAAGGGTTTTTGCGACTCTTACATATGGGTTACCCGATACGTAAGGGCCTACCATTGTGTGATTGACTCTTACGTATGGGTTACTCCATACGTAAGGGTCATTGGATTTGCCGCAAAATTGTTACGTATGGGTATTGGATGATTGAATCGTTACTTACGATTGATAATCTCCCATATCAAAGCGGCACTTGTCAAGACCTCGATCATCAAACCATGCATGTCATGTTAAAATTAGGTGTCCATGAATTATTTTGTGCAAGACAAGCAAGTAAGAGGCGACCCTAATAGGACCAGGTGCCCGTTCTTTGCGTTTGCTTTGGGTTACATAGGACGAGAGACCCCAATAAGATTAGGTTATTGGAGAATTAGAGCTGAGTTTATTCGTATAATGAATTTAAGTAAAGGGTTGTCCACTCATGTAACAACCCGAGTAATGTTAGATAAATCATGTTCATGTCATATTAATATTCATTAATTAGATTTTATAGAGAGATATTCGCTATAAGAATATTAATTAACTTTCCAATTAAAAAGGAAACAACTTTATTCTTACTAAATTTTGGTTTTATTTTAAAGCTTTATTTTTAAATTTTTTGGAATTTAAATTTGACAAAATAAACTATATTTCTAAATTTAGCATGTGAGCATTAGTTTACGGTGAATTTTTGAGAATTTTCTAAAAAGTTTGATTTTTTTTGAATAGCGAAAAATAATGATTTTTATTGGAAATCGTAATTTACTTCAAGCATTTACAAAGTCAAATTCTATTTTGGATTAGTTTTAAAATTCCATCAGTTCATTTTGATTAAACAAAATCCAATTATGGGCTTTTGAATGAGTTTTATACTTGAATTTGATATAAAAACATTTTTATACTTGAGAATACATTTTTCTAACGTTTTTTTTGTCGTGTTTTTTGAGTTTAATTTTAAATTGACATTTTCCACTTCTAGAAATCGAATCTTGAAAATAAATTTAATATTTGGAATGAGGATGTTAAAATTTGATAAATAAGTTCATTTTATTTTTGTCTATTATGAATAGTAAACATAGATTTTTGTTACCATGATAAAAGTAAAATGAGTTATTTAGGGTTAAAACTAATGTGATAAGGTTTAAAATTCATTCAAACACTTACCTTAATTTCATTGGATGACTCTATTTCTTCCATAAACATCAAAACTTTGAAAATATGACCTTTTGTTGTCATTTAGCTTTGATTTTGACATTTATAATATTTAAGTAAAAGATATAAAAATTATCACACTTTTTAATATCTATATTTTTTTTTGATAGCGATAAAAATAATTTCTGTAACGTCCCCAACCCAGAGACCACTAAACTGGTACCTTGAGTCGAGTCGTCACATGACCTCAGACGCGCCTCCCCATATGCCAGAGGGTGTCGACTAGCAGCATGAGTCTAATAGATCACGTGAGGAGACTATATCATCTTTGTCAGAATAAGCCACAACAAATAAACATGAAATAAAGGCAACAACAATCTATAAACAATGATCATGCATTACCAACACTTTCTTGAAACCGGGTACAAGCCCCCCAACCAAATAATAAATGTACCTTGTCATGTCATACAATGCCAAGTGTAAAGGAAACCCAAAATAAAGTCAACTGAAGAATCCCCAAAACGGGTCCTGACTCCAAATCCGGATCCCTCATCTATGCACACCCCATGTCCAAGTCAACCCTCTAGTATAGAGCCTTTGCCTTTGTCCTGACTTGTAACCATGAAATCTGCTTGGTTACCACGGCCCGAGCAGGGTGTGAGTACAACCCAGTAGACCACCACCAACAATGTTTACAAATTATCCAGTCTAAATAGATAGTGTATGCATGTACTAAAAGAATGACAAGGTGAACAAAAGATAAACCAAGTCGTTAGTTAACAATTATTCACTTAAACCATTTACATCATGTAATTCAAGGGTTGGGCAAATCATTTATAACATAACGACTTATGCCGGTCAATCACTAAACACAAGGAAATAAAACAAGTTCCCTATCTTACTAGGGAAAACATTTCACAATTAATTACATCACACTACCTTGGAGCCTTAGTCCAGGTAGTCTCATCCAATGCAACCGTTAGGGGTCTAGAGCCTCAATCCGACTCCCTAACCCATGCATTCTAGGGGTGGGGTTTAGAGCCTCAGTCCAACTTGACCTGTGAGAGGAGCCTCAATCCAATGTCCCACACACCACCAAGCCATGTGCACATGCTTTAATAACCATTTCAAGAAACCATAATCAAGCATTACACCCATCATTCACAATTCACAGTTCATTCAATATATAAACCATTACCATGCCTCGGCTCACTTACCTGTTTCCATTACAACCCATAAGTCATTTAACACATTCACTTTAATTCATTTATCCCATTCACGATATTCCAACCAACCCCTTATACCATGTTAACAACTAGACACAATTACCTTTGTTCCATTTCTTAACCCCAACCAACAAGTCGACACATTTATCAAGGGCTCTACTTCATTACGAAAACAATTTAATGCAACATTACCATTTTCCTTGTTCGGATAATGGCGCACCCCATGTGTGGCCCTATAATGGGTCTAATCAACCCCAATACACTCTACATGGATCATGGGGGGTGCAATTCCTCACTTAGCCAACCAAATTACCAAATCTTACTAAGGGCATCAAATGCACAACAAGGAGGAGCCAATAACACAACCACATGCACATAAACCAACATCAAGACTACGAAATACAACTTGTAGATCACCTACCTCAATTCTGAAGACAACCACACGTTCGACCTTAGCCTTTGATTCAGATCCAAACACCCCTTGAAGCCCAAACCAAAGATCCACTGAAAAAGAGGGGTTTAGGGCTTCAGAAGAAGAATTATTCTACAAGCCCTAATTCAGAAAAAAGAGCAAAGAGAAGCGTTAGACTTACCTGGAGTTTCGATCCGCACCCAACAACACTTCAAAACAGCTTAGAAATGAAGAAGATTTACCCTTGGGAAGATTTGAGCGTTTTGGTTCATCACTAGAGTTACTGGAGGTGAAATGAGGAAGAAAACCGGGTGAGAACTCATAAACCCCGAAGGGGAAAAAGGGTAAAATCCCACTTTTAATGAGGCACACAGTTTGGCTGCACGGTTTGCCAAATCGTGCGCCAGCCTTTGTCAAAAAGGGGCGAGGTTGCATGGTTACCTGGGGAGCCCACACTGTTTAACAAATCGTGCGCCAACCATGGGGAATGGTTTTTTCCAAGCCCGCACGGTTTGGCCTCCCCCCTTGCACGGTTTCATCCAAATCATGCACCCTTCCTCTAGACATGCACGGTTAGGGTGCAGGGTTAGGAGTAACCGTGCACCAACCGTGTAACATGCACTGAATGACCATTTTCCCCTTTCTTTCGTGTCCCGAACCTTGAAACACACCTGAGCCTCCACATAGACTCAAAAAACACTTCATTAACCATCTTAAAGGTATTTAAAATATAAATTTTAACAAGGACGTACCTCAAAGAAGTTCGGGATCTTACAACCTCGCCACCATATAACAACTCATCCTTGAGCCGCTCTTCCCAAGAATCACTAAGGTTCCAAAGCAAAGAGATCAGGCCACTGAGCTCGCATATCTATTTCCCTCTCCCAAGTTTCCTCTTGAATATTACCATACTGCCACAAAACTCAAACCAAGGGCACTGTCTTTCCCCAAAAAACCTTTTCACTACGATCTACAATACAAACCAGATGCTTCTCAAATGACGCATCGACCTCAAGCTCAATATCTTCAACATCAATCACGTGGGATGGATCAGGGTGATACTGTCGAAGCTGTGACACATGAAAAACACCATGCATACCACTATACCGTTGTGGAAGAGCTTATCAGTACGCCACCGATTTGTTCCTCTCCACAATCTCAAATGGCCCCACGTACCTAGGCGCCAACTTACCCTGTTTCTGAATCCGATGGTAACCCAAACCAAAAACTCAAGTGGTTTATGACGCTGATCTTCATAGACTTTTGCATACTTTGAGCCGTAACCATTCGTTTCTGAATCAATTGAACCTATTTCGATGTCTCCTGCACGAGACTCGGTCCCAACAACTTTGACTCCCCAACCTCTATTCAACACAATACACGACCTCTCGTAGAGCGCCTCATATGGTGCCATTTGAATTGTCGCCTGGTAACTGTTGTTATAAGCGAACTCAACAAACACCAAATGCTTTTCCCACGATCCGTCGGAGTCTAGGACACAGACCCTCAATATGTCCTCTAGTACCTGAACAGTACGCTTTGATTGCCCATCCATCTGCGGGTGAAAATCCGTACTAAAAAACACAGGGGTACCAAGTGCTTTCTGTAACTCTTTTCAGAAGCGCGAAGTAAAATGCGGGCCACGATATGAAACTATAGTTTGCGGCATCCCGTGCAATCATACTATCTTCCGAACATACAACTCACCCAACTGGTTAACGATGAAGGTCTCTCAAATTGGTAGGAAATGTGCCACCTTGGTCAATTGATCCACAATTACCCAGATTGCATCATTCTTCCAGGACGTCCTCGGTAGACCCACCACAAAATCCATCATCATTTCATCCCATTTCCATTCCAGAATGGGCAATGGATGCAACAAACCACCCAGTCGTTGATGCTCTGCCTTTACCTGCTGATAGGTATAACATCGCGCCACAAAACCTGCAACTTTCTTCTTCATCCCTAGCCACCAATACTGTCTACGAAGATCATGATGCATTTTGGTCAAGCTAGGATGCACCGCCCACTTCGAGGTGTGGAACTCACGCATCAGCTCTTCCTGCATACATGTAGGCACGACAACACAACCACAAACATAAATGATCTCATCATCACTAACAGTCAAACCGAAAGGTGCCTCCCCACCTTCAAGATTTTCCCTCAAAGCCAAACACTCTAGATCCTCATATTGCCTCTCCTTGATCCGGCTCAGAAGCATGAACTCAACTGCCAAGGATGCAAGGGCCATTTGCCCTTGCCCATCTTGCACCTCCAGATGCATCTCAACAAACAACACCATCATTCTCCACTCAGAATTGGATTCATGTACCGCCTGATTTTGAGTCTTTCGACTCAAAGCATCTGCAACACTATTTCCCTTTTTCAATGTGTAAACCAGCTCAAAGTCAAAGGACTGCATGTATTCAACCCATCTCCACTGCTAAGGATTTAGATCACGCTGGAAGAAGATGTACTTAAGGCTTTTATGATCGGTATACACAATAAAACTTTCTCCCAATAAGTAATACCGCCAACAATTTAGGGAATAAACCACTGCGTCCAATTCAAGATCATGCGTAGGGTAACTTCGTTCATGAGGACTCAATTGCTGTGAACCATACGCAACAACCCGATCATTCTGCATCAACACTACCCCGATCCCAACATCGGATGCATCACAAAACAAGGTATACCCCTTACCCGGCTTGGGTAGGACCAAAATTGGTGTAGTTGTCAACTGCTTATTTAATTCCTAAAAAACATTCTCGCGTGCTTTATACCACTCAAACTTGATGCCCTTCTTGGTCAGACCCGAAAGTGGTGCTGCTAAGCGGGAGAAATCCTTGATAAACCTTCGATAATAACCCGCCAAACCCAGAAAACTTCGGTCGTCAAAAACATTCTTGGGCTGCTACCAAGATACAACAACTTGCACTTTCTATCGATCCACCGATACACCATCCTCAGAGATGACGTGGCCCAAGAAACGTACCTTGTCGATCGAGAAATGACACTTGGATAGCTTGACGTATAGCCTATGCTCTCTTAGTGTACTCATGATGATGTCAAGATGTTTGACATGATCATCATGAGTCTTGGAGTACACCAAGATGTCATCCACAAAGACAACTACAAACTGATCT
Source organism: Viscum album (assembly GCA_963277665.1). Taxonomy (NCBI): domain Eukaryota; kingdom Viridiplantae; phylum Streptophyta; class Magnoliopsida; order Santalales; family Viscaceae; genus Viscum; species Viscum album. Next base: position 1,835,074,510 of record OY728160.1, on the reverse strand, counting down.
AGGTATGAGTGAAAAATTCTCTTCATTAGGGCCATAAACACTGCCGACGCATTGGTCAACTCGAACGACATCACAATAAACTCATATAATTCATACTTACTCCCTAAGGCAGTCCGTGACATGTCAGAAGGTCTCACCCTCAGTTGGTGATATCCTCATCTCAAATTAGTCTTAGAGAACATGAAAACACCTCTTAGTTAGTAAAAAAGATCATCGATTTGAGGAAATGGACATCTGTTTTTAATTGTCACCCGATTCAGCTTCCTATAATCGACACACAACAGTAACGACCCGCCAACCTTCTTGGAAAATGACACTGGAGATTCCCAAGACGACGTGCTCGGATGAATAAACCCCCTTTCTCCAGTTCCTCTAACCAAGTTTTAAGCTTTTGGAGTTTTTTCGGTGTCATTCTCTATGGCGGAATAGAAACCGATTCTGCCCCCGACAACAACTCTATTGTGAACTCAACACCCCTCTCGGGTGGCAGCCTTGAGAAGTCTTCCAGATCTTGAAACTGATCCACCATAGGAGGAAAGATATGTTGCTCTAATCCCCCATCATCATGCATAAGACAAGACACTTGGGCTGTGAGTTCACCCAACTGCTGACAAACTGGCCTTGCACGACCCGTTCGGATATCCCATTTCCCATGATGAACATAAGTATTCCCGTCCGGGGACATAAACATTAACCTACCGTGGTAACAATATATATGGGCCTGGTACACCACTAGCTAATCCATGCCCAAAATCAGATCAAAACTTGACATCTCTAGCATAAACAAGCTCCACAAAAAATGGTACCCACCAACCTTGAGAGCACACTCCCTACACTGCCAGATATTTTCTTCTTGCACCCCTAATGGTGTATCAATTGACATGAGGCACGCATGTTCCACCGCTAGACCCAACACACTCACAAACTGAGCATATATAAAAGAATGCGAAACACCTGTATCAAATAAAGCACCAGCAAGTGTGGAAGTTACAAAAATCGTACCTCGAATTGTCGATGGTCCGACCTTGCCACCTTTAGGTGCTGGCTGAACTGCGTGAAGCTGACCCGCCCCTTTACCCTAGGCTCTAGTTTGTGTTTCTGGTGCTGCGCTACCCTGCTGATATGGATGCTCTCATCTAGGAGTACCTCCTCCATTACCCCGACCGGTAGAGCTCCAACTGCCTACCTGAGATGGGGTAACTGACCCCCTGTCTGTACTCTGCATTGACCTTGATCCCCCATCAACACCCATCTGTCGAGGGTTCCTACAGAACCTCTGCACATGCCCAAACCTACCGCATGCTTGACACTCAACTGGTGGTCGGGGACACTGCCCGCACATGTTCCCGACCTGCCGTACTGATAACAGAAAACTCGGTCACTACCCTGAGGGGATAATTCCCTTTTCTGTCCACCTTGTTCACCATCACTCTGGTGTAAACTCTCGAAGCAACGCTTCCTACTATCGAAAGCTGCACTACCAAGTCGCTCAACTGAAACTGCCTGTCCACCACTAGAAGCCTCCTTGAGATTCCCTTCTGAAATAAGGGCCTGATCCACCACTTCAACAACCCTCTTCAAATAAAATATATTCACTTGGGACTTAATCTCATGTCTCAGTCCATTCTGGAAACGTCTCGCTGTAGCTGCCTCATCCCCTACCAACGCTGGGACGAAGCGTTGCAAGTTAGTGAAGTGGACAACACAATCCATCACCGCCATAGACCCTTGGTTCAACCTCATAAACTCCACAACCTGTTCCTGTCTCAGGGTCTCCAAGTAAAAATGTTTCAGAAACTTTTTCTGGAAGTCTTTCCATATCATACTATGAGCCTGCTGGGTCTGAACCAGAACATCCCACTAGCGCTTCGCCTGACCTCACAGTATGTAAGACGCTAGCTTGACTCTCTTCTCCAGAGGAGTCTCTAAGGGATCAAGAATTGTCTGAATGGACTCTATCCAGAACTCAGCTACATCTGGTCCACCCTCTCCAGCAAAAGTCGGAGGGTGTTGTAGCTGAAACTCCATAGTCAGCTCGAACATACTCAGCACAACCTGCCCTGGGTCCCATTGCATCATCTGCATAAAATGAGTGATGTTCTCACGAAACTGCTCCTCCCCCTTGTTACCCTGGACCAATGGGATCTCTTGCCCCACTTCTGGAGGAGCATTCTCGGCGACACCCTCTTGTCGCCCAACCAGCACAAGACGTCGCGATGGTATCTTCCTACAATGCCAAATACACATCTCAGAACACATAACACAAAACATCCATAATTACACAAAATATGGCTCTCCATTGGCCATAAACAACCCATCCTACATACACTATTCCAACAGATATAATCGCATCTCTACCTCTACTCTTAGCCATCCCTACTAGGGGTCATGGTCAACATAGGGTAAACTAACTCACACAACCACCAATATTTTCATTAAACATCCACTTTTTAACTGTTTTCATCACCTAAATGTAAATATTTCTCTTTTAGGAACCTTTCCATCTTTACCACTTATTACAACCAAAATTTTAACCCATTTATAATTTTTTCATTAGGCATTAACATTCATCCATGCTTTCACATTCTTTCCATTTTCCCATTTTCAATTACCTTTATTAAACACCATTGTTTTCAACTTTTCCAAGATAATGGAATGCATTCTATCCTTCATGTCCCACACACCCTTCCTGTGTGTGCCTACCATGATGCATGTCACCTATATCCCTAGGTGCCTAAAATGATGCATGAATGCACAACCTCATGCTATTCCGGCCACGAGTAAAATATAAAAAAATAGTCACATCACACAACAAGAACATCACTCAATGGTGAAATACCATTCAACTGTAACAACACACATCATGAACAACATTCCCACCCTAGGCACTTGGGTTTCCCCCCATACATGGGTTAGCCACTCCCAAACACGAGCTCATTACCAAGACATCCTAATCTCCTGTCTACCACCCTCAAATAATAAGATAACAGAAAAGAACCGCTCTAATACCACTTTGTAACATCTCCAATCCAGAGACCACTAAACTGGTACCCTGAGTCGAGTTGCCACATGACCTTAGGCGTGCCTCCCCATACGCCAGAGGATGCCGACTAGTAGCGAGAGTCTAATAGATCATTTGGGGAGACTATACCCTCTTTTTTAGAGTAATACATAACAGATAAACACAAAATAAAGACAACAACAATCAATAAACAATGAACATGCATCACCAACACTTTCCCAAAACTGGTTACAAGCCCCCCAACCAAACAATAAATGTACCATGTCATGTCATACAGTGCCAAGTGTAAAGGAAACTCAAAATAAAGACAACTGAAAAATCCCCAAAATGGGTCCTGACTCCAAGTTTGGATCCCTCATCCATGCACATCCCATGCCCAAGTCAACCCTCTAGCATAAGACCTTTTTCCCTTGTCCTGACCTACAACCATGAAATCTGCTCGGGTACCCAATGACGGCCCGAGCCGGGTGTGAGTGCAACTCAGTAGGCCACCACCAACTGTATCTACAAAATATCCCGTCTAAACAGATAGTGCATGCATGTACTAAAAGAATGTCACGGTGAAAAAAAGATAAATTGGTCCGTTAGTTAACAATTATCCACTTAAACCATTTACATCATGTAATTCAAGGGTTGGGCAAATCATTTATAACATAGCGGCCTATGTCAGTCAACCATTAAGCATAAGGAAATAAAAAATTTTTCTATCACATTAGGGAAACATTTCACAATTAATTTCATCACACTACCTTGGATCCTTAGTCTAGATAGTCTCATCCAATGCAACTGTTAGGGGCCTTGAGTATCAGTTCGACTCCCTAACCCGCTAGGGGTGGGGTTTAGAGCCTCAGTCCAACCCGACCTGTGGGAGGATCCTTAGTCCAATGTCCCACACACCACCAAGCCATGTGCACATGCTTTAATAACCATTCATTACATAACCATTTCAAGAAACCATAATTAACCATTACACCATCATTCACAAGTCATAGTTCATTCAATATGTAAACCATTACTATGCCTTAGCTCACTTACCCATTTCCATTACAACCCATAAGTCATTTAACACATTTGCCTCAGTTCATTTATCCCGTTCAAAATATTCCAACCAACCTCTTATACCATGTTGACAACTGGACACAATTACCTTTGTTCCATTTCTTAACCCCAACCAACAAGTCATCACATTTATCAATGGCTCTACTTCATTACGAAACCAATTCAATGCTTAACATTACCATTTTCCTTGTTCGGGTAATGCCACACCCCCTGGGTGACCCTATAATGGGTCTAATCAACCCCAATGCATTCCACGAGGATCATGAGGGGTGCAATTCCTCACTTAGCCAACCAAATTACCAAATCTTACTAAGGGAATCAAATGCACAACAAGAAGGAACCAATAACACAACCGCATGCACATAAACCAACATCAAGACTATGGAATGTAACTTGTAGACCACCTACCTTGATTCCGAAGACAACCACATGCTTGACCTTAGCCTTTGATTCAGATCCAAACACCCCTTGAAGCCCCAACCTAAGATCCATAGGAAAAAGAGGGTTTTAGAGCTTCAGAAGAAAAAGAATTATTTTACAAGCCCTAATCCGAAAAAAGGAGCAAAGAGAAGTGTTATACTTACCCGTAGCTTCGATCCGCACCCAACGACACTCTAAATGGACTAGAAATGAAGGAGATCAACCCTTGGGAAGATTTGGGCATTTTGGTTCATCACTAGGGTTAGCAGAGGTGAAATGAGGAAGAAAATCGGGTGATAACTCATAAACCCCAAAGGGGTTAAAGGGTAAAATCCCACTTTTAATGAGGCACACAGTTTGGCTGCACAGTTTTCCAAACTGTGCGCCAGCCTCTGTCTAAGATGGGATAGGTTGCACGGTTACCTGGGGAGCCCGCACAGTTTAACAAATTGTGTGCCAACCATGCAGAATGGTTATGTCCAAGCCCGCGTGGTTTGACCCCCCTTGCATAGTTTTATCCAAACCATGCACCATTCCTCCAGGCATGCATGGTTACTCCTAACCGTGCACCAACCATGTAATATGCATTGGATGACCATTTTCCCCTTTCTTTCATGTCCCGAACCCCAGAACACCCCTGAGCCTCCACATAGACTCAGAAAACACTTCATTAATCATCTTAAAGGTATTTAAAATAGAAATTTTAACAAGGATGTACCTCAAATAAGTCCGGGTTCTTACAATTTATGTTTGGTTCTAAATATTTATTTGAAAGATGAATGAAGTTTTTATCATGGTAATTTATTTTCATTTTTTAGTGATGAAATAATTACCTTAAATGCTTATACAATACCGACATAATGCTTTTGAAAATAGTTGAAAAATCAAGTAAATAATTTTAAAAACTCTAAAAGTGATATTTTTTTAGTGATTTTTGGTGTCCTGATAATTTTATAGATAAAAATAACTTATTAGGGAAGTATGAATGGATTAGATTCAAATACCTTTGATGTCATGTTGTTTTCAAAGTCAAATTAAATTAATAGTTCTAAAAAATGACATTAATAATATTTTATGATAAATAATATTTTATTAAATAAATTAAAATTCCTAAAAATCTTATTTTCAGCCAAATGGATGGGATATGGTTGAAAATATAAACCATGGTCCATTTATGGGTCACTTGTCCATTTATAGTAACTTTCTTAACTCTTATTATAAAAAAAATTGATACCACGATAATAGACAAAAGGGTTTGCAGGGATTAAAACCAAAAGATAAGTGTGAAAACATCACTTAAACTTGTTCAAATTTTATTGGATGAGAATATTTTGACTCATAATCATCCGATATTCGAAATATATCTTTTTTGATCCATTTTTCCATGGGAAATAATTTATATTAATTTAATACTTTAAAAAATTTCAAGAATGCCCCCCTCTTATAAAAAGGCACATCCTCTTCCATTTTCTACACACTTCAAAAGTATTTTGGTTCAAACAAGATCTGCCCAAATCCCTTCCTTACATATCTCCCCTCATCTTAGAGGCCTAGTTTTGATTAGAAAACCAATCTAGGAAGGCTTTAGGTATAATCCTAAAGAGTCCATTTGAAGAAGATGAAGATAAGGAACACACATGACGAGTCAGACTCGAGGTAAGAGACACTTTACTTTAAAAACCAGGTTTTAAATGTTATAAAGATTTATTTTTTAAATCCTTCTCTTCCATGTACATAATCTTAAAATTATGTTATGGATGTATTTATATGGATATAAATGAATTATAAATGAAATTTTATGTCGATTTTGACTTTCTTTCAAAGGCTTCCATAAGAAATTTTTTAAGTATTTTATACAAAACGTTTTGGATTTCTTTATAAAAGAAAAAAATGCTCTATTTCAATGTATATAGCGTCAATGGGTTTTCCCGCCATCGTAACTGTTATTTGAAGTTTGGATTCCTATGAGGCTTTAGCTGGCGATACGTGGTCATGGATATGAGGCAGTTGGTTGGACTACTCACTCTTCAATTCTCTTGCTTCCCAATCCACCATCCCTCGATATAGGATGTCAAGGTGCATGTTAAGCCATCATAATTAGGTGTGAAAGGCATGGTGGTAGATGATCAAGGCATTGTAGACTAGCCAAGAGTTTTAGAAGACTAATGTTGGAGTTCGTGGTCTAGAACCAACTACTTTGCACTTTATGATAAACTTGTATTCATGGATTTGAATATTAATAAATACCTTATCACATCTTGATTGTTCTTCTGCGTGACAATGCATGTGATGATGTCCTAAGAATAGCTGTTGTACTAAAGGGTTATAGTGGATCCCTGCTATGATGAGAAACCAAAAGTGCTATAACACTATTCTTGAATATATGTTCTATGGCCGGATGGTGTTATTTGAGGGGAACAGATAACACAGACCATTAGGGGTGAGGACTCATAAAACTTTGAGGCACCTTCTCATGGTGTGAACCCTTGGTAATATCTTGGAGGATATTATGAGAATGAGACCCGCTAGTAGGAAATTCACATTCTACAGTGTTATTGGATATTCCTTATCTGCGGATGTGTGTATTGGTCCTTGGATTTTAAGATTATTATTAATGGGTATTACAACTCGCGCACTTAGATGTATTGATGAAAATTGTGACGACACACTATTCGTAGTGAGGTAGGATATATTGGGTGTGTCACGAGTAATACTGCATTAATAGATAATGCGAGAAATGATTTTCCTTTCTGTTCAATAACAGAAGTAGATATCTTAGACCCTTTGATGGAATTGATATAGCCTAAATAAATCCATGACCATGGTAAGGAATGAGCGAGTTCAATTTCAGGAAGTCAAAGAAAGAATAACCGAGCACATGGGTTGATGACACTAGCATGCAACCCGTTTGATTCGAGATATCGATAAAAAGGGATTACATTACACGATACACATTCGTCAGAGGTGACACGTCATTGCGGCATGAATTTCTTTCTCTATGGGTGCATTGACGTGTTGCTAGATGCTAACCTTGGACTTTAGGTAGGCTTTGCCTAATGCCACTGAGAAAGAGGCCTAGAGGGTCACACACTAAGTTTGTCCAAGTATCTCAGTTAAATATTCATTTAACAAGTTGAATAAAGATTATTTCCGATTTTGGTTTAATAATTATTCAAGGATGCATGATCGCATTTATTTCAACACTAGTTATTTGAGAGAATATATTATGGGTGAAATAATATACTTATTAACGAGTAATGTAGTGATATTTATTTAAGAAATAAATAGTAATTATTCAAGGTTTAATAAATGTGGTGGAGGAAATAAAGAAAATGAAAAAACAAAAGTACACACCTTATATATTAATATATACACACCATGTAGTTTTTCTAGGGATTTATGATAAATAATATTATTTATTTAATTAAATAATAATAGGTGTAATTCCCTGGGCGCATGTCAAGTGATAATAATAGTCAAATGTTATTATTAGACATGAGGTATTATTAAGAATTAAATGAAATGAATAAATAACTTTGGATAATTAATTCATTTTATTATTCTAAGTAATATAAATCCCAATGACATCATTCTCATTAGATCTAGACATTCTTTGTGGTTGTGCACAACATATCTGGAGAAAGATCTCAAGCCAAGAGAGAATTCCTTCCTCCAAGAACGCTCTCAAGTTACGAGAGAGATCCTCCTCCACCGGATCAAGGAGAGCGCTTTGGAAGCGGATCTCAAGGTGATCGAAGAAGGACATCACAAGCGAAGGCTTTTCTGCGCTAGCACTCAGAGATCCTTTTGGCGATGTCCAGAGATACGTGGAGCACATGTGGATCACCACTAGAGGAAGCCTACACTTGGCTTCTACGATGCAATGACAGATCACATTGGATTGTGACCAGAAACATCAACGAAGAGAGAATTACATCAATGTAATTCTTGTCTTTTAATTAAATTAATTATAACCAACATATGATGATCCTATCTATGGTTCTGGAACTTCCCCTTTCCTTTTCGTTCTTCGTTCTATTCCGAAGATTTGACATTTTATCATCGTGATAGATCTCGAATTGATCGTTGTTAACGGTAAAATTAAAGTTGGGTACACCCATCCACATGCTTTCGCTGCACCTAAAACCTACAAGTGGTATCAAAGGGGTCATATCATTGATTATAATTATTTAGTTTTTTTTAGTTGATGATTTACGCATTTAATAATTTAGTTGTTTCAATTCAAGTTAATCGTTCTGTAAATCTGAATCTCGAGATTTTTTCCTCCTATTTCGTTTCTCGTTCACCTTATAGAAATGATCTTTTATTATAATTTTGATTAAAATAAAAATAGAGGATCTCATCCAGAGGTGCCAAAGGTTCCTGAATGCACAACACCAGAACACACGACGTGTATTCAATAGTACACGCTGTGTAGTCAAGGTTCAATGCATCGAGACTGGTTCTCCAAACCAAGCCGTGTGATTGTAATTTCTCTAAGTCTTAATGACTCCGTGTGTTGACTAGGAATAAGTGACATACGGTTTCTGGATTAGACGTCATGTGGCCCACTGGACACGGTGTGTAGTCCCTTCGGGATAGGGTTGGACCGTGTACCCCGTACATGGCTTGCCTGGATGGAGACCGTATAACGCAGATACTACATGGCATGTGGCCCACTGGACATGCCATGTACTCCAAAGATTTTCGAAGTACATCTACACACTGTATCCCCAGGTGTGTACTTCAGATGGATGGTGAACGATAGTACACACCATGTAGTTGGAACTACATGCCGTGTACTCATCCAAATTACACAGATTTATTAAAATTTATTATTATATTATACTAACCCTTGAGACGTGTACCATGGCGCGGACGTAAAGTTGGGGCACAACACGTGATATATGTTTTATACATATGTGTTTAATTTAACATCTACGTAATGTTTATTTCTACTCATTGGGTAGTTATGAACGAGAATTAATTGGGTTTCCTCCAAGGTACAAGTTACGTACAAAGATAATTTTAAATGAATTTATTTGTTTAAAATTATGATGGATGAGAATCTTAGGGAAATTCAGAAAAGGGTTTAAGATAAAAGGATTGATTAATTAAAGATAATAATTAATTGATTCGAGTGTGATTTATCTTAAATAATAACGATTAAAGAATTGAGTGATAATTTTATTTATGCGTAAATATCATTTCATGTATAGATGATCATGAGCTAGATCAAGACCTTTTGTACGTGGATGGTCACTTTTAATTTATTTATTCAAATTAAAATTGTTAGCTTGCGAGCCTTCTCCTCATTAATATGTAGGGCCTGTGTGCCCAAAGTTTCTTTTATGTAAAACCCCATTTTACCCTTCAACTGCGTGTTAGATAAAATCATATGTAATGGATGGAGCTCCTAAGCTAGTGGAGGTGGCTCAAGTTAGGAGCCAAAGTGAGACCAATCTAAGGAGATACAAATATAGACAGGTGGAAAGCTGTAAACACGAACCCAAAAGGTTTAAGGTGTTTTCCCCTAGGTCTTGGGTTAGTTTATCAACCGCTAGATAAACTAACCAATAGAACAAGCTCATGATCATGCCATTTATTTTATTTCTGTCAGTTTCATGGTTTATTTATTGTGGGTGTGTTGTCGCGATCACACAATTAATGAATTAAACAAGCATGCAAAATGGAACTAAAATAAGACCGACTTATGCGTAAGTATTATCTTAGACATGGTTAATCACTTAAGTATACACCACTTAATATTAACAAGCATGTAAGAAAGATAATAAAATGAAAATTTACGTATAAGGATAAAATCCCTCAAGGAAATATTAAGTCGGTATAGCCTTCCATAATCTTGGTTAGAATCGAATCATAGTTCAAAGTGCTTGACCAACCCTAGTTGGGGTGCTTTCAATTATCAGGGAATTCTAATTCGAGGTTTTGAGTTGACTTGAATTGGTTCAAATCAAGGGTTGACCGCCACATCAGAACTTGGTGTGACCAAGAGGCCAAGGTTGAGGAAATCCAAAATAAAAGGATTTCAGGATTGGGGAGTCCACTCAACGGATCAAGGAGCTGTGAGTTAATGCAGTTGGAATTTGGAACGCCTTCCTAAAACCTTTTAAGTTACTTGACCAACCCTAGTTGGGGTAATGTGAAGGGAAATATGGATCCTTTCCACTAGAATATTCAGGCAACGGAATATTCTGAAGTCAATGGTGAGGGATATTGAATTTTGATAAGTATTAATTTATTTATTTGTTTTAGTTTTATCATAATAAATTACTAAATATTTTCTCATCTTAATTTGTAGAAATGAAAAGAAAAACGAAATCAAACATATCATTGCAGACCATACTTGATAAGGAAAACCTTCTCACTGGCACAAATTTCCAGGAGTGGCTGAGGCGTTTACGCATCATCCTTCACCACAAGAGGAAATTGTTTGTGCTAGAGGAGCCTATTCCAGTTGTGCCTGAAAACAAAACCAGTGGTGAGGAAATATATCTCTATATGAAACATATGGATGATGCCACATATGTCCAATGTTTCATTCTATCAGCCATGTCTAATGAGATCTTTAAGCAACATGAAAACATGGACACGTATAACATGATGTATCACTTTAAGGATCTCTATCAAGAGAAGGCGAGACAAGAGAGATATGGGATCTCCAAGGCTTTGTTCACAACTAATCTTGGAGAGTTTACGCCAGCTGGGCCTCATGTAGTCAAGCTTATTGGCTACATTGAATGCCTAGACATCTTAGGGATTAAGTTCTCGGATGATTTTTGTATAGATCTCATCCTATTTTCACTGCCCAAGACCTTCTATAGCTTTATTGTCAACTACAATATGAGCAATAATGAGAAGAGTCTATCAGAACTTCTGACCCTGATTTGATAAGTATATAAGGACATGGGGCGTGACAAACCCACAGTCCTTATAGTGAATAATAAGAGGAAGGACAAGGAAAAGGTGTTAAGGGTTTATAAATGGCCTGAAGCCCCCAAACACTGTCCCTCCAAGAAGGGGAAAATCCAGAGGTAGGGTAAGGAACAAGAGGAAATATGTTTTTCATGTGGCAAGCCAGGCCACTGGAAGAGGAACTACACCTAGAAGCATGTGGACACTAAAAGTGCATTTGTTATTGAGTGTAATATTTCCATTTCTACACATTGGGTATTAGATGCAGCTTGTGGGGCTCACATTTGTATTCAAATATAGGAACCAAGTAGATTTAGAAATATTGCCAGAGGAGAGGTGGATCTTCGAGCTTCCAATGGCATGTGGCTGGCTGCATTGACCATTAGCGATTACCATCTCTCATTGCCAACTAGGATGCTTTTAGTTTTACATAACTGTTATTATGTACCTAGTGTTACCAAAAATATAATTTCTATATCATGTTTGGATATGGATGGATTTATTTTCAAGTTTGGAAATAAGAGTTGTTTCTTTTATAATAATAATGTATGTTATGGTATGACACATTTAAATAATGGTTTGTATGTATTAAATTATGAAAACCAAGTATTAGTAATCAATAATGAAACAGAGTCACATGACTCACACAACACCCAATTTTGGAATCATCGTCTTAGTCATGTAAACATGAAGTGATTGACAAAACTCTGCCAAGATTGTTATTTAGACTCTACTGAGCTAAAACCACTTGATATATGCCACACTTGTTTACAAGGGAAAATAACCAAGCCGCCTTTCGGTGGATAGGGTGAAAGGTCCACAGAGCTTCTAGGATTGGTACACACGGATGTGTGTGGACCATTTCTAGTAGAAGCTAGAGGTGGATATTCTTACTTCATTACTTTTATTGACGATTTGAGTAGATATGGCTATATATACTTAATGAGGCATAATTCAGAGTCCTTGGAGAAATTTAAGGAATTCAAGAATGAAGTAGAGAATCAACTTGGTAAAAATATAAAGAAGCTTTGATTGGATCTAAGTGGAGAATATTTGAACCAAGAGTTCATCGACCTTTTATGGGAGTCTGGGATTCTATGTCAACTCACTTCTCCTTATTCACCACAGTGTAATGGTGTTAGTGAAAGGAGGAACCACACCTTGTTGGACATGGTGAGGTCGATGATGAGTCATGAAAATATTTCATTATCCTTTTGGGGATATGCATTACAAACTGTAACATACACATTAAACTAAGTACCAACTAAGGTGACAAATGGAATTCCCTTTGAGTTATGGAATGGAAAGAAACCCATTTTTTCGCACATATGTGTATGGGGATGCAAGGCATTTGTTAAGGCCTTCTCATGCAACAAACTAGCACCCCGAGGCATGAGGTGTATCTTTATAGGATATCCCAAGGAAATGAAAGGATATTACCTATATAAACCTTCAGACAAGAAAGTGTCCGTCGTCAGAAAAGATGTATTTCTTGAGAGGGAGAACATCCTCAAAAAAGGATAGTGGGAGCTAGATTGACTTCAAAAAAGTTGATGATCAAGATACATAGGAGTTGGTATATGAATAAGTTCTACAAGTCCCCGTGGAAGAGGTTTTAGAAACAGAAGTACTGCGTATGATCTCAAGAGAGGTAAGGGAACTAGAGAGATTTGGTTTCCTAGTAATCGATGATGGTGAATCATTATTGTTGGAAAATGATGAGCCTATCTCCTACAAGGAAGCAATATAGAGATCAAAAGCTGCAAGATGGCTAGAAGCTATGAATTATGAGATGGATTCCATGTATCAGAACCAATTCTAGGTTTTGGTCGATGAGCTAGTTGATGTAAAGCCTGTTGGATGAAAATGGGTATTCAAGAGAAAGCTAGACATGGAAGGTCAAGTTAGCACCTATAAAGCAAGAATAGTGGCTAAAGGATTCAGTAAGCATCAAGGAATTGACTATGATGAAACCTTATCTCTAGTTTCCATGTTTAAATCCATAATAATCATACTTTCCATAACAGCTTACAATGACTATGAGATTTGGAAAATAGATGTCAAAACAACATTCCTTAATGAGAACTTTTAGGAAGATGTCTATATGACACAACTAGAAGGGTTTGTGACACCAGGTGAAGCCAAAAATGTTTTTAAGTTGCAAAAATCCATTTATGGATTAAAGAAAGCATCCAGGTCATGGAACATTCAATTTGATGAATCCATAAAGGAATTTGGTTTCATTAAGAAATAATGTGAGCCATGTGTTTATAAGTGGTTTAATGGGAATGCGACTGTTATCTTTGTGGTATATGTTGATGACATATTTCTTATTAGAGACAATGTACTAGTATTATAGTTAGTTAAGGACTAGTTGAACAAGCGTTTCTCCATGAAGGACATAGGTGAAACAACCTACATTCTAGGGATCAAGATCATTTGTGATAGATCCAAGAGGATGCTTGGAATAATTCAGGGTACATACATTGACCAGATACTGAATAGATTTAGTATGGATTAATCCAAGAGGGGATTGGTTCCAGTGTCACATGGCCTACATATTTCTAAGAGAATGCGTCCTCATAAAAAATAGGAGAAATATAGGATGAGTAAGATCTCATAAGCTTTGTCTATAGGATCCATCATGTGTGCCATGTTATGTACTAGGCTTGATGTTGCCTATGAACTGAGCATGATAGGCATATACTAAGAAGATCCAGGAGAATAACATTGGACTTCTATTAAGACTATCCTTAAGTATCTGAGATGAACTAAGGATATGTTCCTGGTGTCTGGAGGAGACGAGGAGCTTGTAATCAGAGGGTATGCTGATGCTAGTTTTCAGATAAATCAGAATTATCTGAAGTCACAATCAAAATATGTTTTCTGTCTCAACGTAGGATCTATGAGCTAGAAGATATCAAAGTAGCTAGTTGTCACTGATTCTATAGTGGAGTCCGAATATATAGCGACTTTTGATGTAGCCAAGTAATCCTTATAGATTTAGAACTTTTTTCAGGAGCTTGATGTGGTGCCTAGCAGTAGAGACCCTATCACATTGTATTGTGATAATACTACAGCGGTGACTCTTGAAAAAGAACCAAGGTCACATCAATGGAAAAAGAAGATTCTATGGAAGTATCACCTCTTGATGGATTTCTATCAAAGGGGTGAAGTTGCAGTGAGCAGAGTGTCCTTAGAAGAGAATGTGGTGGATCCCATGACTAAAGGTATATCTCAGCAGAAGCATGAATATCATGTGAGAGATAGCAGGTTAAAGGTTGTTAGTAGTTGTCTCTAGTCCAAGCGGGAGTTTGTTGGAGTTGGTGGCCTAGAACTAACTACTTTGTACTTTATGATAAACTTATATTCATGGATTTGAATATTAATAAATACCTTATCACATCTCGATTGTTCTTCTACGTGACAATGCATGTGATAATGTTCTAAGGATAGCTGTTGCACTAAAGGGTCATAGCGGATCCCTGTTATGATGAGAACGTGGAAGTTCCATAACACTATTCTTGAATATATGTTCTATGGCTGGATGATGTTATTTTAGGGACACAAATAACATAGAATATTAGGGGAGAGGACTCATAAAACTTTGAGACACCTTCTCATGGTGTGCGACCTCAGTAATATCTATGAGGATATTATGAGAATGAGACCCACCAGTAGGAAACAAACATTTCACAGTGTCATTGGATGTTCCTATCTGCAGACGTGTGTATTGGTCCTTGGACTTTAAGATTATTATTAATGGGTATTACAACTCACACACTTAGATGTATTGATGAAAACTGTGGCGACACACTGTTCGCAGCGAGGTATGATATGTTGGGTGCATCACGAGTAATATTGCATTAATAGATAATGCAAGAAAGGATTTGTCCATTCTGTTTAATAATGGAAGTTGATATCTCATGCCCTTTGATGGAATTGATATAGTCTAAATAAATCCATGACCATGGTAAGGAATGTGCAAGTTCAATTTTGGGAAGTCAAAGAAAGAACAGCTGAGCACATGAGTTGATGACACTAGCATGAAACCCACTTGATTTGAGATACCAAGATAAAGGGATTACATTACAAAGTAAGTGTTTGTAGGAGGTAACATGTCATTGCGACATCAACTTCTTTTTCTATGGGTGCCTTGGCGTGTTTCTAGATGCTAACCCTAGACTTTAGGTAGGCTCCGCCTAATTCCACTGATAAAGAGGCCTAGAGGGTCACACATTAAGTGTGTCCAAGTATCTCAGTTAAATATGCATTTAACAAGTTGAATAAATATTATTCCTCATTGTGGTTTAATAATTATTCAAGGATACCTGATGACATTTATTTCGACACTAGTTATTAGAGAGAATATATTATGGGAGAAATAATATATTTATTAGCGAGTAATGCAGTGATATTTATTTAAGAAATAAATAGTCATTATTCAAGGTCTAATAAATGTGGTGGAGGAAATAAATAAAATGGAAAAACAAAAGTACACATCATGTATATTAATATATACACACCGTGTAGTTTTTCTGGAGATTTGAGAGAAATAATATTGTTTATTTAATTAAATAAAAATAGGTGTAATTCGCTGGGTGCATGTCAAGTGATAATAATAGTCAAATGTTATTATTAGACATGAGGCCTTACTAAGAATTAAATGAAATGAATAAATGCCTTTGGGTAATTAATTCATTTTATTATTCTAAGTAATATAAATCCCAATTACATTATTATCATTAGATCTAGCCATTCTTTGTGGTTGTGCACAAGAAATCTGTAGAAAGATCTCAAGCCAAGAGAGAATTCCTTCCTCCAAGAATGCCCTCAAGTTAAGAGAGAGATCCTCCTCCACCGGATCATAGAGAGCACTTTGGAAGCATCTCTCAAGGCGATCGAAGGAGGACATCGCAAGAGAAGGCTCTTCCACACTAGCACTCAGAGATAATTTCGGCAATGTCTAGAGATACGTGGAGCATGTGTGGATCACCACTAGAGGAATCCTACACCTGGATTCTACGATGCAATGACTGATGACATTGGATCTTGACTTAAAACATCAATGGATAGAGAAGTCCATCAAGGAAATTCTTGTCTTTTAATTAAATTAATTACAACCAATATATGATGACCCTCTCTATGGTTTTGGGACTTCTCCCTTTCCTTTTCATTATTCGTTCTATTTTGAGGATCCGACATTTTATCATCTTGACGGATCTCAGATTGATCATTGTTAACGGTAAAATTAAAGTTGGGTACACCCATACACACGCTTCCGTTGCACCCGAAACCTAAAACTAAGATGGTTCAGTTTCAATGAGGCATGGGAGCATAGAGGCCATGTTTGGTAGGATTTATCATGGTGAATCACTATACATACTTGATATTTATCTTAGGGTTTGTTTGGATACATTTCTAGTTGATAGTTTTTAATATATTTTTATTATTCTTCATCTATGATTTAGATTGTTGAAGTTTGGATTATTTTATAAGCTTCCATGTTTTCTTCAAAGAAAAATCACATTCCCTATGTTCTGGATATTTTTAGAAAGGGTTTTAAATGGAATGGATATTTTAATATCTGGAAATGTTTTACTTATGGATGCAATTAATATTTTTTATAAGTATGAAAACTTTCAAGTGTTATGATTATATTATGGTTCTTGTGCATTGTTTATGATGGCGGGTGATTCCGTTATAAACCAAGGAAGGGTGGTTTCATTATAAACTAGGAATGGGTGGTTCCATTATAAACTAAGTATTAGTGGTTACGTTATAAACCAAGGATGGGTGAGTTCGTTATAACCCTTCAATGCATTGGGTTCTCCGATAATTTTGATGGATGTTGATTGTATTAGTTATTCCATTTGTAAGAGTGATATGAAAAATTATGTCCTAAGTTACATGATTTATTTATGCTTGTTATGATTTTTATAGAAATGCTATGATTTCACAAGGTAAGATAACGAGCTTATGTTTAAAGGAGAATATTTTATACTTCTTAAGGGTGAAAAATATAACTTTGTGAAAATGTTTTCATGAGTTTATTATGATTTCAAATAAATATTTATGAGTTTTATTTTTTTCCTTTAAGATTTATAATGAAACGTTTTATGAAAATCTTTGAGCAGATAATTTGATTTCTTGAGTAAGAAAATGTTTATTTTGATCCCAAACTTTATTTTAAAAATTGATTTTTTTTATGAATATTCATGGAACAATGAGTTTCCTTCTCTCCTTTTTATTCCCCTTACTAATATTTTATTACTCATCCCAAATTTTAAAATATTTTTTCACATGGTTTTAAGGATGAGCAGGGAAAATAATGAGATTAAGATGAAAATTATAAATATATGTCCTGAAATGAAAGATTGTTATATCTTAAAAGTTTTGTTTTGTGTTAAAAATGGATAATAAGTGGAAGTGTCCACTTTATGATATAATATTTATTTATGTAAGGGTGATGGTGTAATTATCTAAAACTATGAATCATAAAGATCTTCAAATGCAAGAGAATGAATTGTTGACTTAAAACTCAAGATTATATAATGTTAAATCTCGAGTCCTTATAGTTGAAATTAGAGGAAAGGTTTAGAAAATTTTATATGTTAGGATAATACCCTTAAGAGATTCTAATTTATGGTTATCATGATGTATCATTTGAAGATTAACATGTTGTTTCATCTAAAATATATTTTTTCAAAATGATTTTCTGCAAAGAAAATAGGGAATCTAAATCAGGAAGACACGAAAAGGAAAATATCCTTCCAAATCAATAACTTGGGATGGTTGTAATTGGAACTGAGTAGTTTGTTTCCGCGATTACTCATTTGACATAAGTTATAAACGGTGGAGGTATCCATGATAGAGAGAATCCAATATACCATAAAGTAACATGACGATAGTGGAACATTTTATGAGATAACACCCTCTAACATTAAATGGATCTTCTAACCCAGTGGTACCTAAGGGATGTATTAAATACATAGAAAAAATATTATAAATCATAGGTTTTTTAGATCCTCAAAAGGAATCTCTTTATATTTACTATTTTAAAGGTGAATCTAACCAATGGTGCTCAATGGTTAAGAATATTAGGGATAGGGAAGATATTGATGCTTTAGAATGAGATGAATTTAAAAATATTTTCCTTGAGAAATATTTTCCTAAGGCTGTTCGAATTGGAAAATCAATTCTTGGAATTAATACAAAAAGAGGAATATTTAGTGGCTGTGTATGAAGAAAACTTCACCCGATTGGCAAGGTATGAACCAAATTTTATCCAGGATATTGATAGTAAAATTAATTGGTTTTACTCAGGATTGAAGCTAAGATATCGATGAGAATTGGCTTCCCATGAATTCAAAAGTTATGAGAAACTTTTTAGATGTGTTGAGAAGGTATAAAATGAGTTTTCTGATGATCATGTATTCCATGACAACAATCAGAAGAAAAGGTCCATATAGTAGGTAATGAGTACGAATCCATCAAATAAATCTGAAGGTAAGAAAACT
Source organism: Viscum album (assembly GCA_963277665.1). NCBI lineage: Eukaryota > Viridiplantae > Streptophyta > Magnoliopsida > Santalales > Viscaceae > Viscum > Viscum album. Next base: position 1,835,055,553 of record OY728160.1, on the reverse strand, counting down.
AAGTTTTCAGTTTGTGATAGGTGTGGTAAAAAACACCATGGGAAATATCTTATAAAAGATGGGAAGTGCTTCTGATGTGGAAAGTTTGAGAATATTTCTCCTGATTACAAATAAAATGTTCTTAGTAGTGGTAAGATCAATTTTGATAAATAATCGATAAGGTGTTTTAAATGTAATGAGATGGGTCAGTACGTGGATGTGTGTCTAAAGAAGAGAACAAATGATGGGAAGTAGCAAGACTATAAGTAGAAGGGTGTGGTGAAATCCTTCACAACAACTTTGGTAGACGTTGGGCTATCAAACTAAGTGGTAACATGTATGTTACTTGTTTATTCAGATTATGCTAATGTCTTTTTTGATTTAGGGTCTTCACATTCTTCCATTTATGAGAGATTTGCTAGTAAAATGAAAATTTCACCTCAAGAAATGATGTCAGGACTTTTAGTTAAAAAACCTGGGGGTAGTATTAAGGCAAAAAGATTTTTCAAAGATCTCCCAATTATCATATTCGAAAGGTTTTTCCCAAAAAACCTTATTATCTTTCCCATTATATAATTTTATGTTATTTTGGGTATGGATTAACTTTTAGTTTATCACGCTAATATAGATTACAGAGTTAAAGAATTTATTTTATGAAATGATTTTCCTTTTGTATATAATAATGAATTCATAACTTTTATAACATATTACGAAGATAAGAAACTGTTAAAAGATGGAAATGAAAGTTATCTTACTCATATTATTGAAGATAAGAGAACTGTTCAGATTAATGATGTTCTAGTAGTAAAGGAATATCTGGATATTCTCCCTAATGAGTTACTTGGTATTATACTTGATCAAGAAGTTGAGTTTACTATTGACTTAATTCCTAATGTTAAACCAATTTCAAAAACCCCTTATCGAATGAATCAAGTAGACCTTCTAGAATTGAAAAAGTAGTTGCAAGAATTGCTTGATAAAAGTTTCATTAATCCTGGCACTTTACCAAGGGGTGCTCTTATTTTTTTAAAATAAATATGGTTCCATGAATCTTTACATTGATTATAGAGCTTTGAATAACATTACTGTTAAAAATAATTATTTTTTGAATCATATCAATGACATATTTGATCAGTTCAAGAGAGATTAATATTTTTAAAAGGTTGGTCTAAGATATGGGTACCATCAATTGAAGGTGAATGAGGGTGACATCAAGAAAATAAGTTTTTCCAGGTATGGGCATTATGATTTTATGGTTATTCCCTTTGGATTGAAAAATGATCCAGCTGTATTTATGGATCTTATGAATAGAGTTTTCCATGAATATTTGGATAAGTTTGTGGTTGTGTTTATTGATTATATTTTGGTTTATTTTAAAATTTATAAGGATCATAAAAAAACATCTAAGGATTTTTCTACAAACCTTAAAAGAAAATAAGTTATATATAAAATTTATAAAATGTGATTTTCTATGACAACCGATTTTATTCCTTAGAAATATCATAGATAAAGATGGAATAACTATTGATCTCACTAAAACTAAAGTGATTGATGAATGATAAAGACATACAAATGTTAAAGAGATTCATAGTTTCCATGGATTAACATACTATTACCAAAAGGTTTTCAAAACTTTTCAAGGTTATCAAGACCTCTAACCAAATTAACATGAAAAGGTGTTAGGTTTATCTGGATACATGAATGTGATGAATGTTTATAGGAATTGAAAAGAAGATTAGTGAATGCTCCAGTTTTTTCCACGCCATACAAAAATGGTGAATTTATTATCTATAACAATTATTTGTTGAAGGTATTGGGTTGTGTCTTAATATATAATGATCAACTAATTTCCTATGCTTCATGTTAATTAAAAACTCATGGGAAAAATTATCCCACACATGACCTTGAACCGACGACTATCGTGTTTACTTTAAAAATTTGGAGACACTATTTATATGGATTAAAGTGTGAAATTTATACTAAATATAAGAGTTTTAAGTATAATTTACTTAGAAAGATTTGAATATGTGATTGGGGAGAGGACTATAATTGATAAAGGATTACGATTGCACAATTCATTACCATCCAGGTAAAGAAAATAGAGTAGCCGATTCTTTGAGTCATAAAGATAATGCATCATTAACTATGCAATGTCTGGAACATGATCCTTTGGTTAATAGTCCGATGAATGTTGGATTAGAAATTGTGCATATAGGAACTCCCTATATTTTTCTTCTGGTATCAGTAAAATTGTCACTATTAGATGGAATTAAGTAAGCTCAGAAGGAATACCATGCGTTATAGGAGAAGAAAGAGTTGGTTAAGAAAATAAGTTTCCTGAATTTAATGTTGACAAAGAAGGTGTTTTTAGATTCATAAAAAGGTTATATGTTTCATGTGACCACCATTTGAAGAAATAACTATTGAGTGAGGCTCATAGTTCTCCGTTTTTGATTCATCCCAACAGCACAAAAATGTATAGATACCTTTGGGAACATTTTTGGTGGGAAAAAATGAAGAAATATATTTTTGATTTTACTATGAAATGTTTTATTTTTGAACAGGTTAAAGCTAAATAATAATTACCAAATTGGATGCTTCAAACTTTTCTAGTTCCATAATGAAAATAGGAAAATATATCTATGGATTTCATGGTGGTATTACCAAAGACATCTCTAGGTAAAATGTAATTTGAGTAATTGTTGATCAATTAACTAAATTTACTCATTTTCTTCCCATCCGAGATAATATGTCATCAGATCAAATTTCTTGAATTTATACTAAAGATATAATTAGATTACATAGAGTCTTACTCTCCATTTTATCTGACCGTGATCCCAAATTCACCTCTAATTTTTGGAAAGGACTTCAGAAGTCTTTGGGAATTGAATTAAATATCAGTATAACTTTTCATCCTCAATCTGATGAAAAGTTAGAATAAAAAATTCAGACTTTAGAGGATATGCATTGAGCTTATTCAATGGATTATTAGGGAAGATAAGATCAGAATCTTTCATTGGTTGAGTTTTCTTAAAATAATAGTTTTCATTAAAGTATACACATGACACAATTTGAATCATTATATGGAAAACAGTGTCGAACTCCATATTATTGGGATGAAGATGAGGAAAGGAAGTTGTTGAGACCCTAATTGATAGAATAAATGGATGAGAAATTGATGGTGATTCAATAATATATGAGGATGGCTCAGATCATGTAGAAAAGTTATGCAGAAAATTGGAGAAAAGATCCTTCTTCCGAGGCCGGAGATTATGTTTTTCTTAAATAATCACCATGGAAAAGTGTTATGTGTTTTGGTAAGAAGGGGAAGCTAAGTCCATGATTCATTGGACCATATAAAATCATAGAAAAATTTAGATAATTTTCCTACCAAGTGTCATTTCCTTTGAATTTATTTTATATACATGACACATTTCATGTTTTGTTAAGAAAATATGTGTTAGATGCATCTCATGTTTTGAGCCTTGAAGTAGTTCAGTTGGAAGAAAACCTTTCATATGAGGAAAAAACTATCCATATTTTTGACCGTATAGAATAGGTGTAATGGGATAAGGTGATTCACTAGGTTACGATTTTTTGAAGAAACCATATGATTGAAGAAGAAATATAAGAATCAGAAAATTCTATGTGGAAAAGATATCCCAACTTTTTTATGTAATGAATAAAATTGTGAGAATGAAATTTTAAAAAGGGGGGAAGAATGTAAAAACTATTTAATGTTATAATAAATAATTTTAATGTCTTATTAATATTTATTATTTATATTTTATAGATATATATTTTCTATAAGAATATTTATTAATTTCATAGTCAAAAAGGAAATAGATTTATTCTTACTAAATTTTGATTTTATTTAAAAGTTTTTTTCTAAAATTTTAAAAGTTTAATTTTAAAAAATAAAATATATTTTTGAAATTAGTATGTGAAAATTATCTTAGGATGAATTTTTGAAATTTTTTTAAAAGTTTGTTTTTTTTGAATAGTGAAAAATACCGATTTTTTTGGAAACTATCATTTCTTTTCAAGTATTTACAAAGTAAAATTTTATTTTGAATTAGTTTAAAAATTACATTAGTTTCATATGATTAAAAAAAAATCAAATTATGGTATTTTTAATAAGTTTTATACTTAAATTTGGTATAAAAACATTTTTTATACTTAAAAGGCATTTTTTTGAAAACTATTTTTTTCTGCCTTTTGCAGGTTTAATTTTAAATTAAAATTTTCCACTTACATAAATTGAACCCTAAAAATGGATTTCATATATAAAATTATGAGATAAAAATTAAGTAGATAGTTCATTTTTTATTTTTGGTTATTATGAATAGTAACCATAGTCAATTTTTGTAACCACGGTAAAGGTAAAATGAGTTATTTAGGGTTAAAACTAATGCGACAAGGCTTCAAATTAATTTAAACACTTTAATTAATTTCAATTAAGGATTATATTTCATATATAAACATCTAAAATTTTAAAATATGACCCTTTTTTTCATTTATATTTGATTTGAACCTTTATAATATTTAAGTAAAAGATAAAGTCAAAAATGTCACTCTCTTGTTTTTAATATCTATAATATTTTTTGATAGAGATAAAAACAAATTATGCTAATTTATAAATATTAATTTGAAATAGGAATGAATTGTTTTTATCATGTTAATTTATTTTTAATTTTTATTAATGAAATAATTACCTTAAATGTTTACACAACGCTGACACAACGCTTGTGAAAACAGCAGAAAAATCAAGTAAATAATGTTAAAAACACTAAAAGTGACATTGTTTGAGTTAGTTTTTTAATCCCACGAATTTTATAGATAAAAATAACTTATTATTGAATTATTAATGGATTTGATTCAATTTTTTTTCTTTAATATTGTTTTCAAAGTCGAATTAAATGAATAGTTAAAAAAATGACATTAATAATATTTTATAATAAACAATATTTTATTAAATGAATTAAAATTCCTAAAAATATTATCTTCAGCCAAATTAATGGGATATGGTTGAAAATATCAACCATGTTCCATTTATGGAAATATTTTTCTTTTATAATAACTTTCCTGATTCCTTTAGTGTAAATAACTTTGATACTACAATAATAGATAAAAGGGTTATGAGGGAGTTAAAACCAAATGATAAGGGTGAAAACATCACCTAAACTTGTAAAAATTTTATTTTATTAGAGGAATTAGTCTCATCCGCATCCCATATTTGAAATATATAATTTTGGAGGAATTTTCACATGATAAATAATTTATATTAATTTAATACTTTAAGAAATTTCAAGAAAGTTCATCCCCTTTCTTATAAAAGGGAACATCCTATCATCTTTTATACACACTTCAAAAACTTTTTGGTTTGTAAAATACCTACCCAAATCCATTCCTTACATACCTCCCCAAGTCCTAGAGGCCCCGATTTGATTAGAAAGCCATTATAGGAAGGATTTAGGTATAATCCTAATGAGGTTGTCAGAAGAAGAGGAAGATAAGGAACACACATGATGATTCAGACTCGAGATAAGAGTCACTTTACTTTAAAAACCTCATTTTAAATGTTTTAAAGATTTTTTTTCTAAATCTTTGTCTTCCATGTCCATAATATTAAAATTATTTTATGGATGTATTTTTATGGAAACAAATGAATTATAAATGACATTTTATGTCTCTTTTTTTACTTTCTTTAAAAGGTTTTCAAAAGGAATATTTTTATATATTTTATACAAAATGTTTTTACCTTATTTATAAAAGACAAGAAGTATGTTCTATTTTAAATTATATAGCATAAATGGATTTTCCTTTTAGTGTTACTATTATTTTATGCTTGACTTCCTTTTTAATATTCCATGTTTTCTTCAATGAAAAATCCTCATTCCCTATGTTTTGGGTATTTTTAGAAAGAGTTTTAAATGGAATAGATATTTTGATATATGGATTTTCTTTTCTTATGGGTGAAAGAAATATTTTTATAAGAATGAAAGATTTCATGTGTTATGATTATGTTGTTCTTCTTGGGAATTATTTATGATAGTGGGTGGTTCCATTATAAACCAAGGATAGGTGGTTCCATTATAAAATGAGTACGGGTGGTTATGTTATAAACCCATGATGGGTGAGTCTGCTATAACCCTTCAATGAATTGGGTTCTCTAGAGAATTTTGATGGAAGTTGACCTTATTGGTTATTCTATTTGTAAGAGTGATGGAAAATTATGTCCCAAGTTATCTACATGATTTATTTATGGTTTTTATGGTTTTATGTAAATATCATGATTTGACATGGTAAACTAATGAGTTTATTTTTAAAGTAATTTATTTTTTACTTCTTATGGGTGAAGAGTATAATTTTGTAATTTTTTTTCATGAGTTTATCATGATTTCAAAGAAAGATTTATGAGTTTTATTTGAATTTAATATTTCTAATGAAATGTTTTATGAAAATATTTTGGAAGAGAAGTTTATTTATTGATTAAGAAAATATTTATTTTGAGCCCAAAATTTATTTTGAAAAAGGAAAAAATTTTATGAGTATTCTTGGAATAATGTGTTTCCTTATTTCTTTTTATGCACCCTATTGAGATTTTTTTTCTCATCACACATTTTAATTTTTTTTCATTGGGTTTTAAGGATGAGTACGGACAAGGATGAGGTCAAGATGAAAATTTTGAAAGTATGTCATGAAAATAAAACTTTTTATATCTTAAAAGTTTTGTTTTGTTGGAAATATGAATACAAAGTGAAAGTTTACACTTTGTGATTTAATATTTATTTATGTAAGGTTGATGACCTAATTATCTAAAACTCTAAACCACAAAGTTCCTCAACTGTAATAGAATGAATTATTGACTTAAAACTCAATATTATGTAATGTTTAAGGTCGGGTCTTTATAAATCAACTATCCAAGAATCAAATCTGATATGATTGAGTTGATTCTCTACCTAAATAACCATGTGGAGAGAGAAATTTCAAAGCAGACTCATTGTTTAGTGAAACATGGATCTTAACCCATTGATGGATATGATGAGTTTAAAAAGGTTCATCATTTTAGTGGGAGTATATTTAATACAATTTCTTATTAAATGTTTGTAAAAAATGATATTCATATGATAAAAGCTTCTGCTGTAGATAAATAACATCACCATCATCGAAATTAAAATTTGAGATTAATTATTAAGAAAGAGAAGATTAATGTAAGCAAACTTCTTAGACTGGAAACTTAAGAAAATTTCTCAAGTAAGAGAAATTATATGTGTTAAGGCAATACCTTCCTAAATAGACGAACCATTAAAGTTGTTAAAAAATTGAATCTAGATTCTTATGTGAAGCATATACTAATTAAATTAACATTTTAAAGGAATTATAAGAAAAATAACCGAGGGATATTTATTCATTGCTCATATACTCAATATGATTGAGTATGCCATTACCTTTATGATATTAAAGGTATATTCTAAGGCTTTTTATGGTTATGGAATTCATTTAGTTTAAAATGTTTCGATAGTGTGAATGATTTCAAGAATTTTTTACCCTATTTTCTCAAAGTTTTGAGAAAATATAAACTAGTACATATGATGTCCAGGTTCTGGTGTTGTGTCGACAATAAAAATGGGTAAAAGTTTAAATCGGAAGAAGAAAATTTAGTTGTAAATTCTAATAGCATTTCTTAATAATAGCCAGTCAAGGTTATTGAAACCTATAATTATCAGGAATAAGGAATAATGATTCCATAGGATGGAATTATTAGGATACCTAAATGGGTTTGTGAAACTCCATGGAATGTCTATGTTAGGTATCAGTGTTATAAAAACCAATTAATTAGTTTTGAAGGGAATGTGATACCAAATATATACTTCATTTTTTTGAGTATATAGAAGTTAAAAATCAAGGGAATAATTGCTAAAACTCTTTTTTTACATTTAAGTGATGAACAAAGAGTTGCTACATCAATGATTTGAATATAAAGGAATATATTAAGTTCATATGGATCTAATTAAAGGATCTGTAATATTAATTTCATTTCTCTTATATGATAAGAGAAGTTATTTTTTAACAAACAATTGTTATGAAAAATATGAGATAATGGATTCAATAGACATGGTTTACGATTCATCATATTTTCACTACAGAAAAAGTGACTTTTACCAACAAAAATTTAGTTACATATATCATATATGTTGGTAAAAATGAAAAATTCCAACAAATATTAAGTTTTGTTGTTATTAAATTTAAATACTAACATTTATTTTTACCAACACATATACATGTTGGTATTAATTATTTAATACCAACAAAAACATTACCAACAATTAAATTTGTTACTTTATCATATCAATACCAGATTTTTTTTACCAACAATTCAATATGTAATTATTAATCATTATTACCAATAATCTTCCTCAACATACATATTTTTAGACATTATTTATTCAATAAAAACAAATAATTTAACAATAAAAATATTTGCAAATATTAGTTAACCATTTAATAAAAAAATAATATTATTATTAAAAAAAATAAAAATAATTATAAGACTAATTTCTAACTTAATAACAAAAAACTATGTTGTTATTAGTAATGAAATATTGCAAATATTTGGAATAAATTATAATTTTGATCTATTATATATTATATATGACATATAATTAAAATTATATTTTAAATATATTTCAAAAGAATAAAATGTAATAAATAAATAAAATTTATTAATTGATATATCAAAATAAAATGAAAAACACACCCCATCCTCACACTCATCCTACGCCTCCCCTCTCCCCACATTGTTTTCTCCCTCCAGTGCCGCATTCCAGATCAATGATCTATGCTTTCACTCACAGACACAGTTGATCGCCATCACTCGCACCAATAACCACACCCCCTCGATTCTTCAGCACCACCTACACCCCATGTCTACCAATGATTGATTGATTTTTTCTACTTTCAACTAAAAATATTAGGTATCATCCATTTATCATTCAAAATGTTGATGATTGAGCCTCTTATCAGGTATGTACTCTTTCTGTTCAAATTTTAATCCTTTGAGATCATGGGCTTCCTGCATTTGAATTTAATAACTTTTAGGGTTTTAGTGAAATTCTAATGAAACATGTTTTCTATTTTTTTTATTTATTTTCCTTGTGATTTTTGGTTTCTAATTGATTGATTCTATAGACCCACTCTAGTTATTTGATTCAGACCTCCATACTAGTACAAATTTATTCTCTTTACATACTTTTCTATTTTTTCCTTGAATCAATTTTATTTAATTAACCCATGTTGTTCTAACAAGACTAGGATGGGGAGGAGAGGCTCAAGTCTGCCATTATAGATTCTGGTCTAGATTTTTCACATGTAAATTGGTCAAAATTTTGGATATAGAGTTTTTAATCATTGGAATGAGGATAAGAGAGGAAAAAATATATACTTTTGAAAAAAATCCACCCCTAAATTAGTTTTAGAAAACACTGACGTTCTTTTTTTAATGAAATCTCATTCCAAAACAATTAAGGAGATAGGAAAGCTATCCAAACCTAGTGAATTGTCCAGGATAATTATTTTGATAGCATCTAGAATGAATAATTCATTTGGGATGACCTTAATACTAGAATTATTATGAATAGTGATAAATGAGGGGATGATATTGAATAATGTTCTATAAAAATTGAATCCTAGGCATCCTCTCCTAGGATCAAACCATTCCACAGGGTCAATAAGAAAATAGGAAGAGTGAGGCAATGTCATAGGCCCTACAATATTGAAGTCATTAGAAAATAATCCATACATTTTAAATTTGAGGTTCCTTAAGAACCACCCTTTTTGGATACTTGGATGAATATATTCCATATTTTTATCCAATTCCTTAACCTATAGGGCACATGATTTCTCATGTTCCAACTATTCTTCTTAAGAGAGCTGGGTGTTCAACTAATTACTCTTTATATCCTTACTTTAGAAGAGATCAACATCCCACATTTGTTGAAAATTAGTGTCCAATCCCTGTATATATTTTCATTGTACATTCTTAGTGATAGTTTGTTCAATATTATTAATAATTTATTCTATAAATGGGGATCTGGGATGCCACAATTTATTTAACAGGACTAAAAAATGTTTGACTTGTAATGGATTTTACCATTAATACTGAATAACCTACAGAAATATCCATTATGTATCCAAATATTTGTCAAATATATTTTATTTTTCACCATAGATAGAACTTATAATTAGATAAATAATGGAGAGTGATCCAATATGGTGTGAGTAAAATGTACACTATAAGAAAAATATACTCAGTGGAGGTTATTTAGTGATGATTTTCAAAACAATCCTGGAAAGGTTGAATATATAATTTCTAGTGGTTTTTTAAAATGATTAATAAATTACGTATTTAGTAGTGGTTTGTTTATAACTCTTAAATATTTATGATCCGATTTCATCCATTTTAACTAGGTATCGTGGCTTAGGAAGAAAACAACACAGGCATGTTGTGGAATACTTTTTTGGATGATCACATAGAAATTGCCTATTTCCTTTTTTTTGTTGCCATCATAAATCAAGGATACATTGATTTTTTACAGATTAATTCCTTCCTAGAGCTCAATCCCACATAAATTATTCGAATTTTTTTGAACTATAGACTCTTTCACCAATTGGTCTATTAATTAGTGATAAAGGGTGAATTTTTGGGTGTTATATATGGAAAAAGGGTAATGAGTTCCCACCCTTTGGTTTTAATCAAAATCAATATTTTATAAATATTACACATGAATACATTTTATGTCATCTCTTTTTAACTTTTTAAATGTTTTTTGGATAAACTTTGTTGTTTTGATTTTGGATTGAGATTTTAGGGAGTAACTGTTATGTAGTTTAATTCTTTGTGATCTCAACCTACACTTACATGCTTGAGTGGTGTGTTCTTGATGTATTAGTGTTCTTATGCATGTTTTTTCTTTATTTTAATTATTTTAAACTCATAAATAACCAATTATACTTCATCAAATAATTAAAAGAAAACACAAGTAAGAAAATTTCCTTGTGTTTAGATGTTAATTTTGAACATGAAGTTGCAAGTTTTGTGGAAAAAGGGTAATGACTTACACGTTTTTGAATATGAAGTTGTGGGTATTATATAAGGAAAAGGGTAATGACTTCCATGTTTTTTATTTATGTTATTTTTTTCTTTATGTTAATATTTTTACACTAGAAAATCACCAATTATCATCACCAAAGAATAAAAAGAAAGGACAAGTAGGAATCTTTCCTTGTGTTTGGATGTTAATATGAAGTTAAAGGTTGTGTGTTAATTTTGAATATGAAGTTCCAGGTCATGTTTTCTACTTGGTCTATATACTTATGCGTGATGGTGTTTTGGAGCTACTAGATCCAGTGTCTTCTTAGCTTAAGGCATTCTTTCTCAGACAATTTGAAGATGTTTTAATAGCTATGTACCTATTGGCTGCAGATCATGGAGGATTCCATTACTTTTGGCACAAAATTTGATTGATATTTTATTCGTTTTGGACCTATTGAGATGTTTTTTGTCACTAGAACTTTGGTTTTCATGATATAGTGGACAACATTACATATTTCTTGTGTTTTCAATCCAAGATGCTATAAAAGATGACCTGGATCTATTGATCATTTTGGATGTGAATTGTTTTAATTGTTTTGTTTGATTTTTCTATAAGTCTATGTAATCATATTCAATTTCTTGTTTGTGTAAGATCATTACACCTTGTGTATGCCTTTAAACTCTTGATTTATTTAATAAATTCTACATATAATATTTACTAAAAAAGGTGGAAATGATATCTTGTGATAGGAGAGTATTTAGGATGCTGTTGGAATCTTTTTGAAGAAATGATGCCTCAATATGAGTAATTCGGACTACCAATCCTTGATATTTCAATAGGGATGATGAAAAATGATCACTATGAAAATAATTTTTTATACTTCCATTTATTTCTATTTTTGTTTCAATTCATGTAGATATTTTGCACTGATTTTTTCATTTTCTCTTTGGTTTTTTGTGATGTAGATATTGGAGCTGATGGGTGTGACATAGACTGGAGTTGGATCAATTTTTTTTATTTCTTGTACTAGAGTTGGTTCATTTTTGGGTATGATCTTTGGTTGTGTGGTGGAGATCTTGGAGTTGAATGTTTTGGTACTGCAGCGACATGAGGTCTCTCTGGAGTTGGTTTACTAGTCCTAAGTAATTGATGGGTTGCTGGAGGGGGCTTGCTAGCATGGATGGGCTGATGTTGGAGCTGACTCGCTGGCATGGCTGGGTTGCTGGTGCTCACTGGTCACTGGAGCTGGCTTGCTGGCATGGATGGGATGGAGCTACTTTACTGGAGATGATGGGCTAGAGTTGTTGGTGAGCTGAATTGCTGGAGCTGACTCACTGGTACCAGGGCTGGGTCGCTGGGAGGGGGGGGGGGGGTGGGTTAGGGGGTTGATCCCATTTGGGTGTCCAGCGTGGGGGGTGGGGGGGGGGTGTCCAGTTTTTTTGTATTGGTTGGTTTTTTAATAAATTTCATTATTAATATAATTTTTTTTTTCTAATATTGAACATGTTTTAAAATTGTATTCGGTTTAATAATTAAAATATTTGTATTATATATGATAAAATAAAAATATCTATATGAAAATTTACTAGAAATAAAAATCTATAATTTTTATTCAAATTTAATTTGTAAACAAATATTTTATATTTGTAATATTATTACCAACAGAAAAATTTGTCACCAAAACCTATTGCTAAACACTTTAACCAACATATATATTATCTATCAGTATTATTATAATTTCAAAAAAACTATTTTATCTATTACAATAAAATTTAGTAACATAGTTTTTACCAACAACTTAGTGATATGGACATATATGTTGGTAAAACATTTTACTAAAAGAAAATTCAATTTTACCAACAAATATTCCCCCATTGGAAAAAGTGAAATATTCTGTAGTGTTTATAACATGTTTGAAAATGAGATGAAGACAATTTTTTTTATCCTGGATAAAAGAATTTATCCATATGTTTTTTAAAATCTGAGGGAAGATGTTCTTATCACCCAACATAATAAAGTCTTTTTTTTTCAGAATAAAATACAAACACATAGAATACTATATATGATATGAAAATAATAGTTTGTTTTATTAATATTTATAATAAGAGTAAATAAGTGATGTTTCCTAAAAAAATAATTTGTGTATATTAGCATAATATTATGAGAATAATATAGTGTCTGATATGTTAGTGGGAGTATTTTTGAACTTAGAGAAGTTTAAAGTAAATAGATAAAAGATTATTCTAGTAAAAATTCAAATAGAATTTCGTTGAATATCCTAAAAGTATTTAGGGTATTAAGGGAAATAAAAATATAAAGAGTTACATTTAATTACCATAAAAAATTTAATGTCACTTTATATCCTAAAAGGTTTAGGGCATAATGGTACAATAATTATGAAAATATTTACATTAGTTGCCAATAAATTTCAAGAAAAACTTTGATGGAAATGATTCCAAGAGTGATGATGATGAATTTAAAAAGAATTATAAGTAGGGAAAAAAAGTTATTAACATCATAAAATTTGATGTTGTGGAGTTAAAGAGTTTGATTATGTTTAAGGATCTTAACATTAGGATTATGATTCCTATGTCTCACTAATATTCAAAATAATTTACTTCATATATGTCACTCACTAAAGAGTTTAGTGAGAGAGTTTTATTAGGTGGTCATATAGGTATGTGTCAAGAATTACATGGAGAGGTAATAAGTTTAAAAAACCCTTAAAAGTGTAGAAAACATAAGACTAATATGTAATTCTATCATATATGAAATGTTAGACAAACTCTTATGTATGGTTTTGTTAAAATATACTAAAATAATTTAATAATACAAAATGTATCATGGATATAATAAATACAATCACCAAATTTTCATTCTTTAACATTGGATGAATATATGCATATATTTATATATATATTTCATTAAGTGTAATTATTATTGACCTATCAAAGTATATATAATAGTCTATAAAAATTTTATATAGAAAAATGAGTTACATTGTTTATGGAGACGGTAAGCCATATGTACGCATGAAAACAATTTTCATTTTTTTGATGGATGGAATGAAAGAAAGGTAAATAATAATTTACCTTTATAGAATCATAATTATATCATATATATCATATATATTCATTAAATATATCCTCATTATCTTCCATGTCAAAATAAAATGAAAAACTTATCACATTGTTATGTGGAGGTGGTAGTCCACACGTATACACGAGCGACATTATTATTTTCCAAAAGATTAGAAGGTAAGAAGGTATATGTGATATTATAATTATAGAAGTATAATAATTTCATAAATATCATATATAAACATTAAATCTATCATTATATCCATTTTTTAGAGATGGGTATGGAAAGTGAATTACATCGGTTCACGAGGCGGTAGTCTGCTATACACACGATCGATGGTTTTGTTTCCCATTTAATGGAAGAGGAGATTGATATAGGTTTTTACATTAACATAATAAAATATAATTATATGTAAGATAATGGTGTTATTATTTTATCATAGTTATAGAATATTTTAAGGGAATATAGGAAGAAATAAAATGAAGACGCATGGTTAAGAACTATTCTTCTTCTTTGGAGAACCTTGTTAGGTTTATACCTAAAACCTTCCTAGAATGGTATCCAAATAAAAATAGGGAATATAGATCATGGGTATGGATGAAATTAAAGGATTTTTATTTTTATTTCATTAACTAAATGGTTTTTTATGTGTTAATAAGAGATTATAAGGGGTGCCCTTTTATAAGTTAGGGAGAGGACACACATGAAATTTTTGAAAAGAATAAATTATACCCATGTTTTTCACATTCCAAAAGGAACCAAAATTTACCATTATAAAACATTAGATGATATAATCTTTAAATATTTACATAAAATAGTAATTAAATAATTTTTTAGATCATTTTATGCTTATCTTTTTAGTTTAACTCTTGGTAAACCCGTTTTAACCTTAACCGTGGTAATTAATTTTTAATGTTTTTATTATTCATTATGACTAAAAATTAAGTTAAACTTATTATATAATTTTATTTATTATTATTCCAAATTTACATTCCATTTTACCAAATTCTATTCATAGAAGTGATAGAATTTAATTTAAAATTAAACGCACAGACGCAACGAAAAAACTGTTTTCCAAAGGAAACATTTTCAAAAGTATAAAAAGTTTTTATATAAAAATTGAACACATAATTTATTAAAATTAAATAAATTGGATTAATTATAGTATAATTTTACTAATTTTACTTTTAAAACAATTTTAAAACAAAATTGGTCTTGTAAAAACTTTAAATGAAAATACAATTTTCAATAAAAATCAGTATTTTTTTCATTATTCATTAAAAAATCATCTTTTAAAAAAATTATAAAAAATTCATTCTTAGATAATTTTAAAATTTTAATTTCAAAAATGAATTCATTTTTTCAAATAATTTTTTATAAAATTGCTAAAAATTAATTTTAATATAAGTGCGCAAAATGTGACAAAATTATTTTTTAGAAAAATATCGTTTTAAGCATAAAATTGAATTTATTCTTATCTCATGCCTAGAAAAAATATTATATGGATGATAAATTTTTTTATTGAATATATAATATATAATTTAATTAAAATCATCCACCAATAATGATTAATTTATTTTATTAAGATAAAAACATATTGCCCCCCAAAAATCATTTTTCAGAATAATATTTATTTTACTTTTAAATGATTTTTATTTTAATTATAATAAATTGATAATAAATGGATTTATTTATACATATGTAAAAAATATAATTTTAATAATTTATTTATCCCTATTCATAGCTTCCAATTTAATGTATAGGTTTAAACGATCATATTTAAATTATATATTTCACGGATCATTTAAGTTCGGTGTTGCGTGCCATATGCGCTATTGAACCTAATGTTATTTTAAAATCTCAAGGTGTTATAAAATTTTATAGTACATAAAAAAATAAGTCTTTAAAAAAATATATTTTAATCATAAAATTATTTTATTCTTATTACTTACCAAATAACAACTATTGGTTTGATGTTAAATTATTTTATTGTATATAGTATCAATAAATTTCATTAAAATAATTATTTATCCATAATAAAAAAAAATTAAAGTGCATAAAAAGAAATTTTTATTAAAATATGTTTTTCACATAAAATGATTTTATTAATTCTTTAGATACACTAATTCAATTTTATCAATGCATTAGTATTAAAAATGACCATTTTCATTTTATAGAGATTTCATAATGTGATTACCTCTATTTATACACAAAAATTCAAAAATACAATATAAAAGTATTATTTACTACTTATAATTTTATCTTAAAAAAATGTGTCATGGTTTATTTTGTATTGGTGTTTCATGTGAAAAAATATATTCAAAATAATATCTATTTAAGATAAAAATAATACTAAAATCTTGGGGTATTATAACCAAGATGTGCTCATTGGATTCACTAGTCTAGGAAAAATTTAGAATAGACATTTGACCTTTTTCCCTGAACACATGTGTTGGAAATTCCATGTCACATCCATGTGCTTTGAGAATCTATTTAATATGTGGTGACATCACCTTTAGGGTTCTTGAACCATTATTGAACATCATTTCACCCATAATACTACTTCATTCCTTATGTGTTTGAATCATTATAAACCTTTTATGGCTATTGGTAATTAGCACATTCAACTCCAAAGGAAAACTCTGTTTGGTAATGATATTTGTGTCACCATATTCAACACTACCAACCAAGAGGCATATTCCATCCTAAGGAGAATATCCAAGAAAATTTGTATGCCTTGACAACATCATGGAGGAACCCTCATCCAAATGTGGCCAGTGTTCATTCCCCACATAATTTTTTCATCCAATAACTTCTAGATTCAAATGTCTTGAGATTTTATTTATATATTCAATAACCCATATGTTCATGTGGATTAAGATACCCTCAATCTTTCACATTCATGCATCGTGCCCTTTTTTAAAGTAAGGATATTGCATCCTATCCTTGAACCTTTACTGGCCCATATCATTTGACCCTAAATTTTATGATATAATGGTCTAGACACCATGACATTAAACTGTGTACATCCCACCCATGAGATAGTTTTTACTTACACCAAGATCCCCATTCATGTCAGGTTTTTCTTTTCCCCTACTAAATAGTCCATCTCATTTTTTTTCAAATCTTTCCAATAAAAAATATCAATAACCTTTAGTATAAACATAATGAACCTAAAAAACATGAACCTGCCCTTGAGTATACCTTCATTAAAAGAATTAGTCTCTCTATTAATGTTGTCCTTATCTCACCCTTTCTACTAGGTAGAATCACTTGGCTTTTGGTCAAAGTTGTTTGAACTGAATCCCCTGCACGAGTTGGTCCAAGATTTATGATATTAAACCCCAACACCATTTGTTAAAAACTATAAGACTTTAAACCCCATCACTATTTTATTAAATTTGTATGAACCTAAACTCTTTGCCTCAATGGTCTATATTTCATAACCTTAAACTACCCAAGTATAGAGACACATTGCTCATCGATCTTGAAACTTGTAATGGGATACCAAGAAAAAATTCGAGTCTTTGATCTCTATGCATGAACCTTATATATATTAGGTAAAATTTGAACATTTTGATAAAATAAAAGTCACAAAACCTGTTAGGTTGAGAACACATAATGGGAGGACTAAGAATTTTTTTTAGCTCTGGCTCTCCGGGCCTCCCACATATGAGGCTTAGGAAAAAGTTAGGGCTATATAACAAAAAGGAAATGAGGCTTTAAGGGTTTTCTATATGACATTGGAAAAATTTATGGCCTAATTTCTAGGTCCCCTGACTTAGGTAAAAATTATAGTATTATTATTTTCCTAACATATATTTGTTTTGATGATCCATCCAAAATGCATGAATATGTGATCTTTAGGTACTTGATCCTACTCAAACATTAGAATTATAATTCCAAGATATCCCTATACAAATCACATCATGTTAAGTCACTCATATCCCATATATTAATGGACTAAATCTAGTGTACAATGATGGTATATATGCCACCATATTTGTCCCAATTATACTTTCTTGAGAGCATACATTTAAGAGGAAACCATAATTCATATCCAAGTGAGATATAATTAGAAAAAAATGATAGTGTATACATTTCTATATCTAGAATACCTATATCTAATTAAGTGCGCTTTCTTGGGGGGAAACAATATCTCAAAATACTTTATCCAAAAAATAACCCTATCTTTTAGTAATGATATATATGTATCTATATTCATCTAAGGGTACATGTTTCAATGATAAGTGGTTGCCTCATATTTCATTTTTTGACTCAAGTTTTTGGGGATTGTGATTGAGTTTATCCATCATCATGAAATATTCAAGTGTATTTAATGAGATAGAAAAATGACAATAATTTAAGGATAAATAATTCTTTTCATTTAAAAAAAAGAGAGGAGCATCCATATTTTGTATTCTCTCTCACCAAATAAAAATTAAAATAAAATCAGAATGCTAATAAAAGGTGTACTCAATTGACTCATGAAGTTGGATCAATATTTTCTTTGATTTATTCATAGCCTAATGCAGTTCAGTTGGAATTATGGTTTCCACCTATGCATCTGGAAACAATGAATCTTCCCTCAAATAAATATTCATTCATTCCCTTTAGAATTATTTAAATAATTTTTGATCCTCCTTGGTCACTCTATCAGAAATATCTTACTCTTATCAGAGTCATTATACCAAAGACCACTTCTCCATATCCCGTTCCATCCGCTTCACTATTATCCCTGCATGTTGGGAGGATTCTTTAAGTATGGTGGTTATGATCTTGAAAAAATAGTCCATGGGTTAGAAATCATGATCTTTGACTAGATAATACTCATTCTCTCATAAGAAACAATCACATTCTTTACCCTGTCATATATTTTATATAAATCATACTTTCTAAATCCCATAGCAATGAACATGTTCTAGGGGTGATTTAGCTATTTGCTAAGATCACTAAGAGGATTCTCACATGTTAGATTTGAGATATTACTACATACCAACTATCTCAACCATTATTGGAATTAGGATCCCTCTAGGTCTGAACAAGAATTTATCACAGGTTCCAGAGTATAATTTGGGATGAAATCACTCAAGGAGGGTCTAGTATAGATGTCCCCCAAAAAATTTGGAACCAAACCAATTTATTCCACTGTAATTTCTATTTATCGAGGCATCATTGAAATGATATCTCATGTATATATAGCTTATGGTGGGGCTATTGAAATTGATATCCAAGAACTTTATTCAGTGAAAATGAGGAAAAATAAAGTAATAGAAGGTGGTTATACTCACCTTTACCTATTGGGGTTTTGGTTTACTCAACTATTAACACCTCATCAAATAGTGTAATAAGAGGATCATCTCACATTAGGGAATTATCTGGTGGAGTTGTAGGCCTTGAAGGTCTTTCTAATCTATATGAATCCTAAACATCTCTATAGAGAACAATATGTGGAGAGTAGAGTTATTTAGTACCAAAATAATATAGGGATAAAAATATCAAGATGATATACCTTCCTATAGGGATATGCTAAAAGAAGTTACTGTCGTTGTAGGATGGTCTATCATGTTGTTATAATGCATGAGGTTATCCACTCTCAAATCATCCAATACATTGACAAGTACATCTAAACTTAGGTTTGTCTTGATCTTATTTTTGAATTTTCCTATCAAAACTTCCATAGATGTCCTTCTAGGAAATGCAGAGACTACATGCACCTAAATAGCTGACACTGATATTCCCATGAAGCTTATAGAAATTTATAGACAATCCAATGAATCTATACACAATTATAAATACAACTCAAAAGATGAGTATGTATATATAAAATTTATCTACTATTTCTGGGTGAATATGGATTGTTAGTTATCTTAACTATTGTTGTTTATTGACTTTCTTGTAAAATAACTCCTTGGGAGGAACCATCGGTGGTTTTTTAGGTGATAATTCCAAGGATTAGATATAACTACCCACATCACCTTTATAAAGTCTAGATATGATTCCTACCCAAAACTAGAACCTGAGAGAGTTCTCATGGAAACCTACATTAATCCAAGAGTATACTATAGAGATACGATAATCAATTAGTCCCATTCCAACTCCTTTAAATGTCAAGGAAAAAGTTAATAACAGAATTGATGATAGAATAAAAAATAAAAATGGGATCATATTTTACCACTTACCCGGAAGACATGTAGTCACTATCATCACATCTACTAAATGAATAAATCCCTAATAGATTAAAAACCCAATATGAGTGAAAGTATATATTTTTCAAAGAATGGGTTACAATTTCTAGGTCTCTAAGGTAAACATTCACTTCATGAGGGTGATCATCATAGGAGAGGTTAATAGGTGTATTTACTTAGTTAAAACCAGTTAAATAAATACTCACAAGATGGATTACATCCCAAATTTACTTAGTAAATGAGGTGATTTTCCATGAGTCTCACTCTCTTAGAAACTTTAGATACCAAGAATCAGTAGGTAATAAAGGGAAGGTAGCTACCCCACTCACCAAGGGTTTAACATCAAAATGAACCACTCATTTCATTTGAATCCAAGAAACCAAAGGATTTATCAGAGTGAAAATTTTACTAGGTTTTACTACCTCCACTGGTTTCACCCACTCTTCTCCACCCTCTAATGTTGGTGTACCCTTACACTGGAGAGCCTAATAAACTAGTTTTCTATCCAGATATGACTGAATCTAGGAATTTTCATATTTAGCCATGATATCAAAAGCAGTATCGATCGGTGAAAGAATAAATCTAATGCTACTATATTACCATGTCAACATCAGCTAAAACTGGATTAAAAATTAAGGATGTCACTTATCTTATACACTCTAATGAGGGGTAGAGAACTTCTTCTATATTCATATGAACTTCCAAGAAAATATGTTTGGTGAATTCCCTTGAAAATTTATCCCTATCATTTCTAGTTGTCAGTATACCCTCTCTTAATGATATCATACATGTAAATTCTTCAATACTACTAGTTGTTTCATCAATTATGGTGCTATTTGGGGCATTGTGCAACACAAAGATGAACTGGTTTTGTTGATCTATCATGTTTCCCAATACTTTTTCATTTAGTGATGTAGACTAACTCTAGTGATGATTTATAGGCAGGTTCTGAATCAAGAACTCAATATTGATATTTTGAATTTATATCCCCACATATGGTCTATAATCCATCCCCAAAACACTTGGAAGGAACCAATGAGCTAAGATGGGGCTTTATCTTAATCAATGTGCCCGAGTTTTCAGTATAACATGACCAAGACCATCACCAATAAGATGATTTAATTTACATGTTACAATTATACTTCCATTACAAAAATCTCTTCCCTCACTCAGATGCATGAATTACCCACTAAGAGGATGATCCCTTGATATAAATCTCTAGGAATACTGCCAAGTGGACCAACCAATCGATCTGTGAGTGACCTCTCAATCTCAATCATTGTAACAACCCTCCTCTAATGTCTTCTAGTAGGAATATGTAATCCTGTGGTTCTTACAAGTTGGATAGGTCTTCATAATCCTTCTCTATAGCTTATAATCATTTAAAATAGTTACAAAATATTCCCAAAATATAAAAAGGATATCAATCCATGGGAAGAGTTCTTCAACCATAGCATATCTTTGCCACCAAAATAACTCCCTTACAAGTGGGGTAGTCCTCTTAGTGTTTCACCATAAAGAAGTTGTGGAAATGAACTCATCTTAAAAGTCCCCTAGGAATCGATCTATGATGATATTATAAACATCTTATAGGTTTGACCTCTCTATAAACTATATGGAAAGTATTCATGTATGGGATCCCCCTGCTGATTAGGTTCAAGATTATATGTATACTGTGATGGAAGAAGGATTTGAAACACAAATATCTTTATAGAAACACACTGCTTTGATCCCTTGTTTAAACTTTTTTTTAACTCGTTTTAACCTATAACATCCAGTCCCAATCCATACCAAAAATCCCCCTTATATAAAAGATCCTAGCTCGACGCCCAGCCTAGTCTTTGGTCTGCCATCAATTTCTTCTAGATATTCCTATAATTGTGAACCTATGGATTTGGTATATGTAATACTTCCTTCAAATTCAAGGGAGTATATCCTAGTATGTGACCATATAATTTTTCAACCTATTTTATGAAATATTCAGTTGATGAAATATTATCTCTGGCCAATTCATGGTGGTAGTTTATCCAACTAATCAATTGATTTCCTAGTCATAGTACAGTGATGGAATCATCACTTAGTAGCTCAAACCCACATATGGGAATCCTCTCCAACAATGGATAGTCTCTAAGACCCTAACCATGAGCTCTAAAATAAATATACGATTCAAAAGAAAACATTGTAACTTTGTAGCCTCAAAGCTATAGATCATCTCCATATGCCTCATGTTAATAGATCATGCACATTATTATGAAGTCATTTTCTACAAATAAGTAGAGAGAGTTATATTTTAAAAGGTTTAAGGAGAATAAAATTTTTAAAAAAAAAAAATTCAAAATTTTCATGCACTACCTATGTGGACTACTTAAGCACTACATGATCATATAGAGTCTGCACACTAAGAAGTCGTATGTGAAAAGTTGTATGCAAGTAGTCATATGTGACTAGTAGTTCACAAGTCATCATTCATGATTAAGGCTTAGAGGTTGATCATGAAAATTAAAAGAGGACCCTATGTTGACTTATATATAATGGGACCCCTGTGTGGACTATATAAATTTTACATGGGATATATTACATCCTTAAAATTATCTCCTATTCATGTTGATTGCACCCAATTATTGTGCGTGGATTTTTTAAGGCCTGTAAAATACTATATTTCATCTGAAGGGTTATCAAAGTGAAAATTTACAATTAATAAATTTCCATGAAGTAATTTATTATTTTATGAAACATCCAGTCATTTGAGAAGGCATAATTCATGGATTCTAGATCATAAATAATAAACATATCATGGAATGATGTCATTCATAGAACCATGATGGAGATATAAAATGTTCAGATAATGTCTTCATAGGCTCTGGTCATTTAAAGAGTTAAGCTAGACCCCATATGAAATTGAGTTATAATTTTATGGAGTGTCACTATTTTCAATCGATGGATGGAAATATATTATGACCGTAAACTATATTTCCGATTACCTTCCACACACTATAAGAAAACCACTGAGTAGCAACATTTTTTTTGATTTGGTAGAAATTTATACCACCACTACATGGTTATGTGATGGTTTTAAAAAACCACCACTAAAGATGGTGTCAGCATCCAAAATCTGGTGGTTTCTTCCATTTAGTGGTTATTTCTAGTAAGTGTTGTAGAAAGTCTATTTAATGGAATTTTTTTTGTTTTAGTGGCATTTTTATGGTAAAAAATAACGAGGATTTAGTGGCAGTTAAAACCACAGCTAAATCCTAAAATCCCCCCTACAGAACCTCTTCTAAAACAAATAAATCCACTACTAAATAATATAGCATCATATTTAGTGGTAGTTTTAACCACTACAAAAAAACCCATCATGATATAACTGTAGTCTTAACCACTATGAATAAAAATATTCCATATTTAGTAGCAGTTTAAACCACCACTAAATGTTGAATTAAGAAAAACCATTTGTAGATTCTGCAGCCACAGAAATACCCTGAAAAAAAAACATATGCATACCAAGTGTACCACCTATCAGAAGCATACAAAATCCCTATAATAATCACACAAAATCACACATAAATAACAAATATGGCATGAACAAAAAATTATATTAATTTACATCTAACCATAAATAGTTTCATCTTGGTGTCACAAATTATACATCAACAAACCCTCTCATTCCATATTAGCCCAAGACATAAAAATGACCACTAATCACTGCATGATGAACTCGGATTGTCACCCTCTCCATCTCTATCTCTAATTACTGCTACCGGCACCTGTAAGACAATTATATTGAAAAATAAATAGTGATGTATATTTATATTTAAACTTAAAACCAATAAAATTTTGTGAACTAAATGATTTTGGAATTGTGTGATTTACCTAACCACCACTAGTCATCCATTAAATATCACTAGGGATAGATCCAGTCATCTTTTGATATAAATCAACCAATACTTTATGCAAAGTAGATATCTGAGCCCCCTATTTCTGAATTGAGCTTTGCATAGAAATAAAATCTCTCTAAGAATCTCGAGGTAGGGAGTGACTACAACTAGGATTAGATGCAGCTATAATACCCAATGGACCACCAATGAACTTAGATGGTAATGATCCCAAACCCATCCTGCACACTCGACCAGGATGATCCTTCCCAAAGACTTTACTAACTGGGTCATCCTATGAGATAGAGTAGGACTAAGTGGGATTGACATCCAATAGTTCTTTAATTTTTACCTATAAATAAAATATCATTCATATTTGAATTAATATATATTAACATAGTGAAAAATGATAATGATTTATTATAATGAAAAATGAATTCATACCCCAACTTCTCTGGTAGGATCATTAGCATAACTCCCATCATATTTTTTTATGAACATCCAACCATAGTTCTGTTTGGGAGACTTGGTGTCCTAAATTCTGTGAATACATTAAAAAATGATTAATTAATAATTTAATATAAGGAACAAATAATATTGTCATATATATATTTAAACTAATGAAAATATTACCAGAATCTATCATATTTTAGAAAAATATTTGACACTGTAGTGTGAGGGATGATTTTCTTAGACCGACTCAATGCATTCTTCCTTGAAACATCTTTAAAGTAATAAAATTAAATTTAATAGTAATGTATTCAATGTAATATCCTTTTCATATTCATGTATAAATGTAAAATGATATTAATATAATAATATATATTTAAATACCTTGTGATTCTCATAATGATGGATATTAATAAAAAATTTCCATTACTCTATAGGTACCCTATTGGGTACCTTATCATAAAGTTGCTGGGGGATCAACAAATTATAATTGAATTAATTCCATAATATCCATTTAAAATCATTCCATTTCTTACCCAAATTTTTCAATGTCCACTTTCGTACTATAACATCAGCAATGAGAAAGTGGAAAATACATCTATACAAAGAGATTCATTTTGAAAATATTAGAATTTAATAACATAATGAAATTTAATTACACCATAATGTATTAAAATTACCTTTATATGTGAATCAAAAACATCATTTTTCCAAGATGAAGGCATATAAATCCAATCATCATATGTAATCGGAAGGGTAACCAACTCCGCTTCTAGATGGCCTAGAATATAGACAAATAATCCCGCAACGTCATCTATAGGGACCCCATAGTAGTCAAATGAGAAAACTATCTTTAGTTCGTTCAGATTACAAATATCTCAACTTTTTATATTTTTCTCTATAGTATCATTGTTTCCATATTTTATGAAAAAATAGTTAGTAGTATAAAAAAAGTGAAATAACTTTATTCATATTAAAATTTGTACCTATAACACTCACCCTCCAATATCCCCATGAAGAACCAAGAGTGGTAGCCTTCTATCTCACTACTGAGGCTACTGAATGGGGAGGAGTTGACTGAGCTGCTGATGGGATGCTGACAGAGGGTGTGAGAGATGGTGTATGGGGGAAAGAAGATGATGTCTCAGATTCTTTAGGGAGGGAGACAAATGGATCATCATCTATAGATATCATCAAGGGAACATTGAATGAGGGTCAATTGGTATTAGTATAATGCTTCCTCTTTGGAATTCCTATCATTTAATCAAATAAAATTAACTTCAGAACATATATTTCAAAAAATTCATGCAGAAAAAAAATTAGAAATGATAACAGATGTACAATACTGAAAAACAAAATATATATAACTATGATGATTAATAACTGTAAAAATGACATAAGTGGTTGATAAATGATTGGATGACTGCATATAAAATAATTTTCTCTATCAATCATGTCGTTTTCCTGCTCCATCATTACTTCATCTACTTCATCCACCCTTGAAAGACTAATATTTTCAATATCATAAAGGAAAAATAAGTTCACCTATTTCTGTTGATGGGATTCAATTTCAGAGGTCAAATATTTTACTTCATCACCTATATCAGACAAGTCTCTTTGTTGTATGTGAGAAAATAAACTCCACCATTCATCCACGACATCTTCCACAATATATACCACTTTCTCTTACGATGATAAGATATATGAATCATGTAATACATGATCACTAACATCCATCAAGCGAGAGAAGTTCACAGAAGTAAATTGCAAGGAATCTCTTTTAACACCCCTGATAATATTGACCCAATTTAATTTGAATAAAAAACTAAAAAAATACTCATGGTAGTTTAATTTGATAATATTAGACAACTTTACATTGTATCCCACTTCAGAAAATGTAAACATAACACTATTTTTGTTCTTAAACCCTATTTTTGATTGAATGTATGAAATTTAAATCCATTCACATTATAAGAATCAAACTTTCTAGCCTATTTTAGAGGACCTCAAGCAAGAAACTTAAAATCTTCTGACAACTCAGCTCGAGTATCAGTATTCACGATCTACAAAAAATAATATAAATTATTAGGTTTAAAATATATATGTGTCAACTTAATATCCGTATTGATTTCAATATTTATGAACTTACATGTCATGAAAACTATTCTATAAGATCTTTATTAACACCTTTTGTTATATATTTCTCATTTATTATTCAGCCTATCATTCATATATTTGTTTGTATCTTCAAATTTTCAATAAATAGATCTTCAATTTCACTATTCATAAGCACATATCTATGTGCCTATAATAATTCCATTTCTGTTAGTGTGACATTTGAGCTCCTCCCAACTGATCAGCCAATAACAAGATTTTTTTTGATTTCTCATGTAGTTGAGGTTGAGCCGATGTGTCGTCAACATGTCCAACTTGATTGAATCTTGTCTCAATATCATCTAAGTATCTAGAAAAAAAGGTAATACACTCCTCTACCAAACAACCATAAAAAATAGAGCCTTTAGGTTGAGATTTATTTTTCACATATGACTTCAAATTCCCAATATATCTGTGAAATAAAATAAAAAAAAACATAATTGTGTATTTAATTAAGTGCCAATTTTTTCACTTAAATGAAAAATATATAAATAAATTAAATCTCAATTAGATACATCCATTTATAATGTATGGGACCTCCTAATTTAGCTACCTCTACCAAATGCACAGTCAAATTCATCGTTATAGTAAAAAATGATAGAGGAAAGATCATCTATATTTCACAAAGTGTCAATAAAAATATCTCTTGTAGGATATCAAGCTCAAATGGTCATATATTTTTCTCACATATTTTTCCGAATAATGTGTAAAATTGGAGTACAATAACAGTAACCCTTTGAGGTAATAATGTACGCAATTCCAATGGTAGTAACTGCTGTAACAAAATATGTGAATCATGAATTTTCAATCCATGTAACCTACATTGCTTTAAGTCAACACAACTTGATATGTTACTTAAATACCCATCAGTTATGTTCACATTTTTTAAAATTTTAAGGAATGTATCTTTATCCCTATTTTTCATTGAAAAAATTATCGGAGCATATATTCCATTCTCATCTGGCCAGAGATCACGCTTTATGTTCCTTGTAAGTATTTCCGAGCATTGAGATGATCATTCAATTTTCCATGCTCATTAACCAATGTAAAGATAAAATTGTCACAAACATTCTTCTCAATATCAATCAAATCAAGATTATTCCATAAAAAATTAAATTCCCAATATGAAATTATGGAGAATATACTTTTTTTCTTCCATTGTTTCATTCATATTTAACTTAACGATTCACTTAAAACTCGTTTCAGACTATCATTCAAATGATGAACCATCCCAAATTCTGTTTCAACATTTTCAAGTTGTGACAATATTTTAGAACCTGTTAACAACTTGTGAGGTGGTTTAAAATCAATAAAACCATTGAATTTTAACTTAACAGATTCTATGAGATGCATTGAGAAATATTCAATGACACAAGAAGAACCATTTTCTACTGTGAGTTAGTCATTCAGGATCAAAATTAAAGTTACAAATAGGACAGACCAAAACTGTGTAAGTTTTCCAACCATCTAAATTCCCAAGTCCAGAAAAGTCACTAATGGTCCACATTAGAGCAGATTGAATTTTTAACATTGTTCTAGAAGATGCATCATATGTCTCAACATTGTTTCTCTATAACTCCTATAATTATTCAACTAGAGTATGCAAGTATACATCCATATCATTTCCAAGTTTTTTTCTATGAATAATCATTGAAATAATAAAAGATGTTTGTTGCATACACATCAACAGAGGAATATTATAAGGGATCAAAACAACCATCCAAATGCTATAACTAGTTCTCAAAGTCCCAAATGGGTTGAATCCATCAGTATCCAATCCCAATCAAACATTCTTAGGGTTAGATGAGAAATATGAATATAATGAATCAAATTTATTCCAAGATTGTGAATCTCTTAGATGTCACATTAACCTATCATTGTTATTATATATAGAATTCCACTTCATGTGTTCAGTAGTTTTTGATGACATGAATAATATTTTCAATCGAGGATTTAATTGAAAGTAATGAAAAACCTTTTTAGGTGTGTTCCTTTTCTTATTTTTCATAGTAGTATATTGATCCAGACTTCCAACATCACCCATTTAATTCCATCTAAATAAGAACATTTTTTGCAGTCCTATATGCTTTAATCCTCTCCCCAATAAAGCATACAATCATTGAGACATTCATGTATTTTTTTATAATTCAGACCAAGATTGTTAACAATTTTTTCATATCATAAAAATATTCAGGTATATTTTCTTCTGGAAATGCATCACTCAATAATTTCAATATCATGGACATCACCTTATTTGTAATTCCACATAGTCATTTGATATGGTAAAACTTCAGAAAAGTTTTGAATATTTCAAACATCCAATATAAAACTATTGATTTCCATCGTCAACTAAACTATGAGACACATTTTTCTACTCATTGGAGTTTTCTCTTACATTAGTCTCTATAGAATCAAGAGGAGGATCCAATGATATGTTACAATCTGGACCTGGTTGTCCTATAGTTTCAAAAACATAACTTGTCATGCTATTATTTGTAGCACCCTCAACTGGTTGTTTAGATATGTTTTTATGTTTATATTTTTGTATTTCAATTCCAAATGAATCATTTATAAGGTTTTTCATTTCATTTTCCATTGTTTATGAAGTTGGGAGCTCATTCTGTCAATTGACATCAGTGCTCAAACTTTCTGTAATGTTTGATTCTCCATGCCAAAT
This sequence comes from Viscum album, assembly GCA_963277665.1. NCBI lineage: Eukaryota > Viridiplantae > Streptophyta > Magnoliopsida > Santalales > Viscaceae > Viscum > Viscum album. Next base: position 1,835,026,056 of record OY728160.1, on the reverse strand, counting down.
CCAATACAAATATTAAGTAAGGAATTGTTTCAATACCAAGTGTTCATAAATTTCATCTCTCTTAAACCATATTCTAAATTTACATTTAGGACATAGACATCTTATTCTCCCATCAACAGATCGATTGGAAATTGAAAAATCTATAAACTCCTCCAAAACCTTAGCATACTGAGGTGTGTTCCTCGTTAATGTAATCCAAATTTTATCCATATCACAATGTTACTACAATTTATTAAAAAAAATTAAAACACATAAGTATTAGTAATTAGGAAAATAGATAATTGGAAATAAAAAAACTCAACCCAAGTAGTTATAAAAAAGTTTCATATATGTACTAAAAAAGTAAAAGTAAAAAAAGGAAATCAATCATGAATATTATTATGTTAAATAGATGCAAAATAAAAATCATACATTCATTAATTTAAAATAGTCATCATGGGAGAAACACCCTAGGGTCACCAAGTCTAGGTTAACCTATTAATTATCATAGTAGTGGATTTAGATTTCTAACACATATCAAGCTAGAGGGGGTGTCACATAATGCTTTACTAGCATTGATAGTGGTGATCTAAGAGATTATATTTATGTATGTCACATTATATTTTTTCTTATTTATAGATGGTACATCTCAAACAAACTAGAGTGTTTTTAAAATTACCTAATATATCCACTAAATTCCATGTGAGAGCATTTGAAGATGTTTTATTTGGAGTGAATAATTTGATCTTCCCTATTTATTTTTATGTTTTAATAATAGAGGAGTATAGGACCTCTAATTAGTCACCTAAAATCTTGGATAAACATTTCCTATAAATATAAAATGCTATCATAAATTTCCATGACATTACTATAATAATTAAGTTTGGTTAAAATGTTTTCCACTTTAATATTTTTGATTCCATTATGTACCCATAATAAGAGAACTCAATTTTTTTACATTGTCACATTCTAATGAGTATAATCCATGTGAAGAAAGTTTTTTTATATTGTATAATGATATATAGGAGGAAGGGGGTCATCATGGGGATGGGATCTCAGTGCATGACGTTGCAGGATCCATCACATAGGAATAGACGATGACGAGAATGGAGGCGGCGTGGGAGAGGTTGCACCAGAGGGGAGCCATCGCACTGGGAGAGACGACGACTGGGGAGAATGACTACAGAAGGACATCACGGGGGAAAGAATCTCGTCGAAATTCAGCACTCATTAGGGAAGTAAGGCCATCATCGAGCACACCAGAGAGGGAGGTGGGGATGGGAAACCGTACAGGGATGCACAGGGGGGACCCGAAAGATGGAAGGGGGAACCCAGAATATGGAAGGGGCATCACTAATTTTCATGCATAAAATTATAGATTATTCATACATAACATAACCTAAACATAGATAACTCTTGATACATTAATCATTATTATATTAATTTGGGGCTATATAATCCTAGGGCCAATCATTTCATCATAATACATAATATATATATATGTGTTTCACATGAATATAAAAATAATAATTAATCCATAAAAAATTAAAAAAATGATAACTCATGGAGATAAAACAAGCATCAAATTAAATAAATTAAAAAATTAGCTAAATTAACATCAATCATGATAATTAATTATACAGTATTTACAACATATTTAAAAAAGGGTATATATTTCATTCAATAATTTCCCTAGTCAATCAAATGCATGGGTATCTAGGTGACCACGCTTTAATTATAAAAATTAAGTAAATAAATTCAAAAGAGAAAGGAATTGGAATAAAGGTTATTCTTATTCTTATTTGATGATAAGGAAAGACAAAAGAATTGATGGATCATTTATTTTATAGATATTTCATTTCTACCACACTTCATGTACATTTGATCTTGGATAAAGAAATTATGTATTATTTTGACATTATAACCATTTATTAAAAATATACTATTCAATGGAATACAACATAAGGAATTTTTAAGTTGGAGAAATATAAAATATTATTAGCATAGATACAAAATCTTTAATAGGAATATAGGAAATCAAAGAAATATTAAGAAATGGATTCCTTAGTTTTTAAGTAATATTGAAGTAAATAAAATTCCATTTTCAAGGCAATAACTAAATATAAAATTTTAATTAAAATAATTATATTTCATAATATACAATGTTTATATCAAATAATATAAAAAGTTCATTAAAAAGGAATCTTAATAATAACATATAGGAAACAAAAGAGAGATTATAAAAAGAGAATTCATAACTTTTTTTTTTGAATTTTTTATAAAAATTGAAAATGAGTCACATTAAATAGTTATTTTCAAAAAGGTATTAAAGGATTTTAAATGAACATTTTAACAATAAAACTTCTCCCTAATGGAATCTTAAAAATAAGTAGATTTTATATAGAATAATCTTGGGGGATAAGGTAGAAAAAATGTAAATATTTCCTTTATAAACTTTATATGGTTTGAATTAATGGATGAGTAGGAAGGATATCATAAATACATTAGTATCCCCTGAAAATTAAGGATAATGTATCTAAAATAATATAAAGGAATTATATTATAAATATTTTAAGAGTATGAAAGAGATATAAAGAATATATCATCAACAACTATAAATATTTGGAAGACCTCCTATAAACCATATAGGGTATGAACATTGAATATTTATAATAGGTAAGGAGAGAAGTAACACCTTAAAATTAAATGAAAAAAATTAAGTTATTGTTATAATATTTTGATTATATTACATAAAAGATAATATGGACCTTAGATAAACAATATAATAAAAAAAAGTCTCAAAAAATAAAATACCTTACCTTGACTCCCAACTTAGCTTAGTACATGTACCTTAACCCATAAATAATCAAATTAATTTTATTAAAAACTTATTTTAGAATTTTTCTATGTATATATGATTTATTATTGTTTATTTATTTTCTTTTATAATCATGTTGTTTAATATTTTTGTTCATTTCCTTCATCATAGGTATGTTTGTTTCATAGTTCCAAGGCTGCATCAATTTATTAGTAATGGTAAAAGTTCATAAAAAATGAGTCTATAACTCCATAATTGGGGGGAAATGGATTTAATTTCATTCCAAAAGTTCAAATGGTTCTAAATAAAAAGTTTTATTACACTCTATACTAAATTCAATTAGTAAAATTGTTATCATTTATTGGAGTGTTCATATAGTCAATTTACCATCCATTTTAAAATTAATTTTAATTACTTAATTTTATTATTATAAACCTATTGAAAAATATAATTAATATTTTATATTTATAAATAAAATGGATTATCATAACCAGTGTTTTATTTGATAATATTTTTCTCTAAAAACATCCTTATAGGTGTGAATACAAATCATGAATGACAAGGGATCACTAGATCTATAATTAAAACCCTTGACTACTAATTTAACATATGTATTTCTAATATAGAGAAATAAGAAACCAATGGTAATTAAAAAATTACAAGGGCTCACTAAATCATTACGGGATAATTTTCCATTAAAACAAACAAAACCTATTAATACAACAAAAAACACTAAACACAAAATATATATTCCATGAAATGTAAAAAATATAAATAAAAAACAAGAAAAATATCCAAAAATATTTTAGTGGAAAAAATATGAAACTAGAAAATGAGACACCATAATAAATCACGACTCAGGAAAAAAAATCAGAACCACTCCAGACTATAAGGACATGACCAACTCCAAGGCTCTAACACCAGACAAATACATTAAAAGAAACAATAGAGAAAGAAAAAATGTTCCTATTTCCAATATCATGAAAAAAATAGTCCTAATATGAAACAATGTTCATATGGATGGGGTTTTTAATCATACCCCATAGGAAATTCAACCAAAATATTACCACAAACGCCACTAAGAATAGAGCAGATTAGCTCACAATTCAAAATATAAATAAAAATATTGGGAGAAAATCCAAAACAACATACTAATTTATTTCAATTAAATATAAACATTAGAAATAATTTATCCATTTCATTAACTTGGAATATCGATTCCACATTCACAAACACAAAAAAATGCATGAATCCTACTAGGAGCATTCATAACTCATGATAATAATCCCATCTTACTAGTCAAGTCATCACATGTACATGAATCCAAGGTTACCTTATCTAGAATAGACCCATGCTCAAACCCAAAAATTATATAAAATCAAAAATATATAATAATAGGGTGAATTAACTCAAATTGGGGAGTGACAGTTCGGTCAATTTGGGAGTGAAGGTGGAAACAGAGAAGGGTATCGGTGACGAGGGGGAGAAGGGGGCCAATAGAGAGGGTTAGGGTTCAAGGGAGTCATGGGTCAGTGGCGAGGGGCTAGGGTTCGATGGGGTCAGGGGCTGATGGTGAGAGGTTCGATGGGGTTGGGGTCCAAAAATGAGGGGTTAGATGGGGTTGGGGAAAGAGGGGGTGTTAGGCTCAAGGGGGGGGATAAGTGTCGTTCATTAAAAAAAAGTTTTAGTGGATGTTTTTAAAGAATATCTGTTATATTTTGAATTTTTTTAGCATCGGTTTAATAAACCACCACTAAAAAACTTCCACTAATTACTGAATTTGGTGTAGTTACATTATAGTCACAATGGAAACTCCCTTCACACTCATATATATCCTATAAATACACCTATTTTATGAAGGCAGTTACCGAGTGTAGCTTATAAATATCCTATGTAGGTTTTGTGAAAGAAAAATAGAGTCAAAATAACATTTCCCTATTCTGAGATACCCTTCCACTTCATGAAAGGATAATATTGGTGATTGAATAATTCATGAAGAAATTAGACAGGTGATTCTTAATACCATGAACTAAAAAGTGAATTAATAAGAAACACTTCCCAACCCTCATTCATGAAGGCTCATCCATAAGCCTCCTTCACAAAGTCTCATCTGTGAGCCTATTTAGAAAAGGATCATATATGAACCTCCTTCACAAAGGTTCTATCTACAAGCCTACTCTATGAAGAATTACCCATGAAATTTGTTTGAAGAGGGCCACTCACATAAATTACTTCTCAAGTGACCTTTAACCCAAGAATTATATGATCTATATTCCTTTCACATAGTAATTTGATCATATATAAAACAGGGGTCTCCTAAGTTTATTATAACCACCTTACAGGTGGTCCTTGACAATGAATCATCAAACCTAAGGATGGTTACTTCAAGAAGTAACCAAATTATGGGGTTTTAGACCACTATTACACCCTTCCCTTCACTCAGATCATCTATCTTGGTTGAATCAACCCAAATGAAATTTTCTTCTTCCTTTTGCAAAGGTTAAAACCTTGTAAAGGATTTTCCATCAAGGATTCCTCTAAAAACACCATATTTACATGGTCAATCTATGCACATCAGTGTGAATCCCTTAGATCTTGTATTTCCTTAATAAAAGGAATCACCCTAGTTTTTATCCTTGACCAAAAGGACACTAAGGGTGTCATAATCATGCAATACCTTGATAATGAGGGTTATTATCATGAATATAATGGTGAAACTCCTCTTATATTATGCTACCCATCTTGGTTGACCCATATCTAGAATATGACTAGCCTTAACTTCTAGCAGGCCCCTTGAGCCTACTCAATGATCCAAGGATTTTCCAAGGGCATATTTCTAGGAATAATCCCCAAAACTAGCCTTTATGTGATTCACATGCCAGTTCTAGCTTCTCCCAAAAGCATATTCCTAAGCTCTATATATATCCTTCCTACTCCTTGGAAGGCCCTGTTCCTCCTACTAGGTGTAGGCCCCAAATTTTTCCTTTTGGGGATATATCCTTCATGCATTTAGTCATCAATCCTTGTCCAACCATCAATAAGAAGGAACTATACATATATATGGGATTCCTCCTTATGTGTATGGTAAATTCATACCCACATTAATGATTTTATTTATATGATACATTAGTGAGACACACTTGATGGGAATCCCATATGCAAGCACCAACTCATCCTCATGGGGCTATAACGAAGTGAAACCCATTCTAAAAGTTCCATACTCCACGTGATCTATCATACACCTTAATGGACCATATAACCAGTGAGAAATCACATATTCTACTATTTTATTACAAAAAATAGGATAAATCCAAAATGTCCTCTCATGCATAATTTTCACACCAAACATAGATGGGAAACCCTCACTTAAAAGTCCTAATTACATGAATATAAACTATATAACACACATCCTCACTGCACAACATTAAACCACATGGATTGGACCTATCACATGACCTTAAAATACAAAACTTGAACTATTCGGGTTCTAATTACCTTCACGAGTATACATATAAATACCCTCTCAAGGTCTTTTTCCCAACTCCACAATACCTACCGCCTTCTTGAATGTAGTTAAATTCTAAGGTTTCCAGTTGTGTGGATTTAAACCATAATGTAATATCCAAGTGAAATAAATACAGAGAACCTATGAAATATATAGATGGTACCATATATGGAGACCCTATAATTTATATCAATGGTTATATTAATGGATAAAATCTAACACATATATATGTTTACATAGATGCATGTTAACAATAAACCACTAGCACATAGGTAATTGGTACCCCACTAGGATTTGGGGAGGATTTATGGACATGAATTAAATTTATAATAGAGTTTCAAAGTCATAAATAATTTACCCAAAAGGGGTGAGATGAGACTGAACTCCCATCCACTTGGAAAATACAGAACCCAAGTGTCACCTGTAAAGTCCCAATGACCACCTTCCTTTGAAAACTAGTTTTACATTGAACCAAAACCAAAAAATATTACAGTTTGTATCAAAATCAGAATGTATGGTGTTAAATACTTTAACCTCAAATGGTTTATTGATACCAAGGATCAATATTTAAGTTTCTTATGACACAAATATTAATCATTGTGCATCAGAAAAAACCTCTTAAAATATTCTATATTTTAAGACATGCCACAATATAAAATTTATATCATTTCATATGATTAAGAATATGATATTTTATTCTCCTTCATTTTAAACATAATTTTGAGAACAAAACAAGCATTAAAAGGATTTTATATGAATAACAAGTTAATTTGGATCAAATAATACTTATTAAATAAGTATAAGATAATAATAAACCATAATATAAGACCCCGTTATTATGAAATTGAAACCATGTATACTATAAAATAAAGAACATGTGCCTTTCACTATTGATATCCAAGACTCCTTTTTCAATAACATATTTGATGAATATCACTAAAAATAAACTAAAGTAATCATTAATCCTAGGTATATCTATCAGTTGATGAATCACCCAATATTTAAGTGGTATCCTCTTTTTTTTCATGGTATACTAGTTCCTCTCAAAATAAATAAAGAAGGAGAATATAGGGTTGGGATAAGGATAATTAACAGAAGAATCACACACAAACTTCCTCCTGGATTTGGGCTATTTATATAGTCCCCAAATATTCTACCCGAACCTCATTTCATTTACTAAAATGTTACATAAAATTTGTGTAATTATTTTGATACAAACTATTAGTATCCCTCAACCAAGTACATGCATGAATTTAACATTTAAATGTGTTAAATAAATTTTTTCAAATGATTCATCAGATGAAATATGGATAATTAATGATATCTTATGTTGAAGAAGATTCGAATGTTAAAACTTCGTATTATACTTTGTTTTTTAATTATAGAATATGATTAGCATAAATCATAACATTTTCCATTTTAATATATAATACATACAATATGGCTTAAGGTAGTGGTGTGGTGTCTATATATCACACCAAATGATATCCTCTATCAAAGAACATGATATGATTCTATTTTTTTTATGTCATGGTGTATGAAATACACATACCATCCCATAAAATATATCCAAAATACATCACATGTATATAAATATTTTTTTAACATCTCCATAAATAGATTCTTCCTATGTGGAGGAGTTTATAAAACACTGATATTTATCATATGCACATAGATTTTTCACATTCTATATTTTTGGACCAGATGAAATTCCAAAGGAAATTGAATCTTATTGTATGGTAGATGGACCAGTTTTTAAACGAAGATTTGGAATGAAATTCCAAGAGTTGGAACAATTAAAAGTGTTTTTAAACCTATTTTAAGGACTGAGAGTTTCCTCGAATGTTCTTACAAGTTTCATAAGCACTATACCTACAATATCAAATCTAGGGAAGGATGAAAAGGGTGCATGGTTTGTCTAAAACCATGTGGCCCTTCAATGGTAACCATGTGTCCTGCTCAAAGTGGATAAGGGTGAATAATGACCATGATATTATATGTAGGTATTGGATATAAGGGAAACACATGGTTTGTGCATGGATTCCCAAACCATGCACATGAACCTTGCAACCTCCCTCCTTAAGTAGTATCTCCAACATGGTTGTTGCATGGTTTGGAAAATTGTGAATCCAAACCATGCACCTCATTAAAGGGGGTAAAATTACCCCTTTACCCTATTCCATTATTTATGTTCTCCCTATCTTTTCCTTATCCTTCTCCTTGTGAAACATCCCATCAAGAGCCTCTCCTCCTTCTCAAGGTATGTGGAGATATCCCTCATCCAAAATCCTATTAGAGCGCCATCAAGTTCATTGGAGAGCCATTGATAATTATATGAATTCTTCTTCCTCTTTTGTTTATTTATATTATCCTCATATATGATATTTTGGTGCATGATAATCCACCTAATTTTGAGGGTGAATGTCCATTTCTTTGATTTATCTCGAACTGGAATGAATCAAGCCTTGATATTGGACATGTAGGTCATCCTAATCATGAGGTAGGTGGTCTATATATTTTTCTGCAAAGTATTAGTGTTTTATAATGTGTTCCATTGTGATGAACACCAAAATTTCCATGAAAAACCTATTAAATGTGAAATTTAATTCATAGAACCTAATACCTTGAATTTAGTAGTCCTTGTGTATTAATTTGAACTTATTGATAACTATGGACCTCAAAGTGGAGCCTCATTTAAGGGACTGTTCCTTGAATACCTTTAATTAATTAACGAATTTCCTAATAAACCCCCCCATTGAGGTGCGTTTTCTTATATAATGTAACAAGCTGATTAATTGGAATGTGGAAGGGTGTATCCCTCTACTATATTATCTCATAGTGACTAAACCATATTCTAAGTGGTTAGGCCTAATCCCTTAGAATGAGATTAATTATTCTATATGGAATGCATCTTAGCATGAAATATCTTATACCTTTTCATGTATGGTTCTATCTTCTATTGGAAATCCACCTAGCCTTAATAAATTTGTTAAATGCTTGAAATTAATTAATGATGGGAAGGACCAATTAATTAATTAAATGGCATGATTAAGTATATGGCCCTCTTATTCCTTTACTTGAACATGTAAATGGGTATGACCCTCTAAAATTATACATTACTAGTTATGTGTCATGTTTATGAATGTGGGTTCCTTCCTTATTAATTAAAATTATTAAATAAATTTGGGTATGTGCCTTGAGTGATATAGGGGTTCCATTTACAGAATGCCTTAGGCAAGCTCATAGGCTGTTAGAGATTATATGTACCTTGGAAAATACTTAGGTCTATATTTATGGGAAACTAAGGATGGGATCATAGGTTAATTGAGTTGTGATACATGTTAGGAGTGATACTAATTAATCCAGTGATGGGATCACCATGAATTTTCCTTGTCTCCATGTTTGCAACACTGATTCCCTATGGGAAAACACCATGGATGGGATCAGTGGCTAGATGGTTATACCAGGTCATGAGTGATACTTGATTCCCTATGTGAGATACTTGGGATGATCTTATAGGGTTTTCTTTATATTATAACAATAGTGATACTTGTGATTCCATTTATAGATTGCCTTGGATGAAATTAGACGGTGATGGGTATTTATAGTTCCCCTAGAGTGATACTTTAGATCCCATTTATGGATTGCCTCAGATGGGATCAGGGTTCCTATTAATAAATTATAATGATAAATTAAATGTTAAAGACTAAGACTACATAGCTGTTATATAGAGACACGTCTTTTGGTACAAATCACATGTCTGGGATCAGTCCTTTCTTGCTACTTAAATTATGATGACTCATTAGTACATTATACACTATTTTTATAGGCTCACCTCAGTAAGAAACATTACAGGTTAGGATAAAGCAGGTATGGTTGGCCAGGTGTCCTTGAGGAACTTGAGACAACTTGTTATGTTTAATTAATTAATTAATTTTATATTTTCATTATACCTGCACACTGTTGTACCTTATATACACAGACTAGATTATGATTTAGACACCATTGGTGGTGGACTACTGAGTATATCTCACATGATACTTGGGTCTCCATTTCACGGGGGTACCAAATCATATTTTCTTGATTGTTGGTCCAAGATTATTTGATGATGCGGGTGCTGTTGTGCTAGTATTGGGGATTTAAGAGAACAAGATTGAGCCAGAACTCAAGATGCTCATGGAGAATTCCATTTGGGATTTTATTTATTTTTGTTACTTATGTATTTTATTATATTTCCTATTTTATATTATTATACTTGTACCTCGTAGTAACATTTTTTCATGCATGCATAGTTGTGTTTGGAAATGACCATTTATGTTTATTTCAATTATTTCATTTATCTTCCACTTTATTTTCATTTATTTATTACCATTTATGATTTTTTATATTGTTTCCTTATTATTATACTTCCATGATAATTTTATCATGAGGGTATAGTCCCCCACTTCACCACCATTAGGCCCTCAATACTAGTCGATAGCCTCTGGCGTATGAGAAGGTGTGATTGAGGTCATGTGGAGACCGATCTGGTTACTAGTTTAATAGTCAGTCAGGATGGGATGATACAAAGTGGTATCGGAGCTGTTTATTTTTTCCCTTTGTATTAATGTTTTTGGATGGTAGATAGGATACTAGAAATGTGTTAGTGCATGGTAAATATTCATGTATGGGAGTGATAAACCCACATATGGGGAAAAGTACACGTGTCCAGGGATGAGATTGTTGTTCATGCTCTTTGCTATTATAGTTGATTATGATTTCATATTGAGTGATTATAGTACTTTAAACTTCTTATTGATTTATGATATTTATAGTAATTTACCCTTGGCCTAATATAGAAAGGATGTATCATTACTTACATCATTATAGACGCATAGAAATTTACCCAACATGCATATGACATTCCATGTATATTGAATTTCTTGGTAATTAATGACATGCCTTGCATGTTTATTAGCATTCCTATCATATACCATGTTAGGTATTTTAGGAAAATGATTAGTTTTATACCTTTTTAGGTAAATATTTAGTTTACTTGTTTTATAACATGATGTGTGATTTATTTAGAACATTTTACTATAAAATATACTTATATGATTTAATTATCATGCTTTGCCTTTATATGCCATGTTTTTGTGTTTATTTCTATGCTTACATATACTTATTTCTATTTTTAGCATGATATATTATAATTTCAATGCAAATGATGTTTAAATAAAATGTCACCATCAATATAAGTGGTGTTTTCCTATATATATCGATGGTGGAATTCTATTTTACTAACCAATCATGATATGTTTGAGCCATGAAACATTGGTTTCATGGGCTGAAACATACTGGTTACGATTAAATGGGATCCAATTTTCAATTTAGAAAGTGTATGAGCACTTTATAAATAGGATAATAGTGACCTATATAATCAATCCATCCCTATGATCATACAATATATATACATATATAAACTATTGTATAAATATAAAAGCTACTAAACCTTAACTCTTACATAAATTGGTTGCTTGTAGACCTTTTATATGACTTGACCCAAGAAAGTTGGTCTTGACCTATTATATCTTTGATATAGAGTTTACTCAATCCTAGTAGTTCAGTCATGATGCTTTGTGCTTATGATATAATCACCTTAAGGGTGTTTTAAAAATATGAATGATTCCAATAAAATGGGATTTAATTTAGATGAACCTAGAACAGTTTGATGGGACCCTTATAGGTCACTCTTTCTTATTTCATTATGACTTAGTACTTAACCCCATGGGGGTATGTTTATATTGCATAGGTAGGGCTATTTAAAGTTTCCAAAACTGCCTACATGGATCCACATATAGATGTATAGTGGCATCATACTCAAATAGTCCTCTCTTTAATTAAGAAAATACCTTTTATATTCTTTTAAGCTATGATTATATGAGACATTAGTTAATTAAAATTCTAATTTCAACCTAAAGGGAGTTTTCCACTATAGATTGGAATTGAAATTTTTCTTAACTAATCCCAAATATGAGACTTTATGGATAAATAAAATGTTTAAAATAAATTTATGTGATAAAATGTCTAAATATGAATGGTTGTTAGTTAAATTGATAAAACATGGGAGGAATTTTGATGTAACTTTCCTATCTTCACCTTGTTTCTTTTTTAAAAAATATTATCAAGTAGTTTTACCTTGTGGATAATGCTTGATACCATTTTTAAAACTAAACCTTGTAATTTTTAAATAATTAAATGTGATTTGGTTTAATATCTTGAAATGAAACCTAGGTTTTCTTAGTTTAACCTTTTAGTAAGGGTAGTTTAAATCTATTATGATCTTTGTCTTGAAATAGAAACATGAGAAATACCTATAGGTTTTCATTCTGTATCTCAAACTTAAATGATAATACCTTAGGTCTGGATACTTTTTTAGGCATGACCTCTTGGTAGGGTTGACACATTCTATTTTTGAAAGTGGATATCTTGAGGCAAGTATCACCCTTAGGACCATTAAACCTAGATAAATTCCTATGATATTTCTGATGTGTGGTATTATTTGGGTGTCGTTTGTCCTTAATAGGACCCCTTTTTGTTTTTAAAATAACACCTAGGTTAGATGGGTGGTCATTATATCTTATGACCCTTTTTACGAGTGTGAGTGTTGAGAATTACTTAGTGACAAAAAATTAGACATGCCTAGGGCATGGTTAGCTTCCTAGTAGGTCATGTGACTCTTCTCCTTCTTTATCTTCAATGTTGGATGGCCCGATAGGTCATTAGATGGTCTAAAAGTATCATGGTATGGAGTGACACTAATAAAGTACTTTTTCATAGTTCATCAGATACTTGAATGCATATGGATTATAATCCTATGGATGGTATCAAGGACGTGCCGTTTTGATCATGAAATATCAGGTAGTATGCGTCGTTCTATGAAACACCCATTGAGCTACTAAATAGGTATAAAGAACCTTGTATGTTTAGTGTTAATAATTAAATCATTAAACTGTTATGCTTTGATCATAGGTCATTCCCAGAGTAGAGTGACCTAGGAATTAAAGGAAAACTTGACTCGTTCCAATGCTTGGGATGAAGTCAGAATGAGATTAGGTGTTTTGATAGCTTAATCAGTTGGTTTTGGATTTTACGCCTAAATCTATGGTGCATGTGGACACAAATCATTAGAAGTGTTACAAATATGTCTAAGGTGAATCTAAACTTAGTACACTTTTAAGTGGATAGTTTTCCTTCTATATTGGTTTAACTCTTTCAAAAAGCATTTTGGTCCCTCTAGGATCAACGATTAGTGGTTGGGGAAGCGTGTTCCTTGGGATGAGTTTCCCTTTTTAGTAGATCTTGTGATAAGGACACTCCTAAGGCAGGGATTATCCCATCAATTATTGTAAAAATGTGTCATTACTAGTGGAAGGAACACAACCAAGGAGGACCATTTGAAAATGGTCAGTTTCGTTTTTGAATGCGCATGAGGCTGGTAAGCTAAGAATGCATCTGTGCTTGCAAGGAAACACACTAATGGAATGGTTGGCTATGTGTGTGACCTTCGAGACCACTGTTTAATAGGAGTGTGTTTTGGTGGTTGTGCTTGAACTACCATGTGATGCCTCAGGTGATAAAGGAATCATGATTGGTTAGTAGAGATGATGCATCAGTAGGTGAAGCTGAGATCCTTCCTAAAGAAGTCGACAAAAAATGGTCTGATTTCTCTTCCTCCCTATAAATGGAATGATTGATTCAAATCTGTACCAATCACTTCATACTTTTATTGGGAGTGTCTTGTATCTTATCAATAACTCTTTATATCCTCTTAGTGTACTCTTTTTTTGAGATGATCATGTTCCCTATCTTGATATCAACTTGAATACGCTGAGAGAGAGTCATGTATACACCATGCTAGGTGTAAAATTCCATTATGAGTCAAGAAATAGACTCTGTTAGAGTTGTTCTCCAGAAGTGTGGTCTAAATTGAGGCATGGTTAGTCCTGGGTGATACTTGGGTTCCTGAGTAGGAGCACCTTGGATAGACTCATGGACACCAACTACTTCCTTCTAATTAGAGTGCCAAGAGTATGCCATTTTTGACTCATTTAGTGTTCTAGATGTGTGGAAGTTTTGATCATATATTGACATCTCATTTGTAAACACCAGAGTATGAATTTTCTTGGATGAACTCCTTGAACTCTAGTTGATGATTTAAAGGTTACTCTAGTTCCTAATCAGGATCATATGGAATATATTAAGGGTAAAAATCCAATTGTGTGGGATTGAGTATGTACCCATGTTCATGTAAATACATGACAACTTAAGAGAGTAGGTGATAGTTCATCCATGAGACGACATCAGAATTCAAGTGTAGGATTTCGTGGAAATACTCCAAGTGAATTCAAGGTGCATTAGAAAAAGGAATTGTGGTTCAGTTTTCATTACACCAGCCGTCTAAGTTGAGCATTTTTGAGAATAGTCAGGCAGAAGTGGCTAGACTTGTTTCTTCTTGATGGGATAAAATTAGTTAGTGAGGAACCATTTTAGGCACGTCTTTAGGTTAATATAGATTTAAGGTAAATGTTGGGTGAGGCCTTTCATGAAAGGTGGAATAAACCAAGATAAGAGAGGTTAATTTGGGATTGACTCTTCAATTGAGTCGGGAATCGTGTCATGGAAATCATTAGAATTATATGGGCATTCCTAAATAGAAAATTCTGATATTAGAGATACCATGGCTCAAAATTGGTGTTTTTATAGTAGAACCTATGGTAGGGAGAGACATAGGTTGAATGGTTGAAGAGATGATGAAGTGATCATGTCTCTAGTCTAACGGGCTCAATTAAACTCCATATTAATGTTTCAGTTTTAAATCCAAGCATTGGATAGAGTTTCTATATCTTAGGTACCATATTCTTAAGTTAATTCTTGGATGTGTGTTTGGTGCTTAGATATGCAATACGGCCGTTGAGAGAGACTTCACAACCTGAGTAGGTCATTTTTTTTTTCATGATTTACCCAAGGATTATTGAGGATGATAAGTTTTAAGGTGGGAAGATTGTAGCGTTCTTTGTTTTTGGACCGGATGAAATTCCAAAGGAAATTGAATTTTATCCTTTGGTGGAAGGGCTGGTTTGTAAACTGAGCTTCAAAATGAAATTATGAGAGTTGGATAACATAAAAGTTCTATTTATATAACTGGTTTAAGTACTAAGAGATTCATTAAGAGTTTCTTCAAGTTTTGGAAGCACCAGACCCAAAATCTTAAATCCAGGGAAGGCTGAAAAGGGTGCACGGTTTGTCTGAAACCATGTGTCCCTTTAGTAGTAACTGTGTAGCCTGATCATAGGGTACGAGGGTCGCATTTTTTTTGAACTGTGCGAACTATGATAAATTAATGTATGATTATATGCGGGTCTTGGATAGAGGGGAAACACATGTTTTGTGTATAGTTTCTCAAACCATACGTATGAACCATGCAACCTCCCTCCTTAAACAGTAGCTCCAACACAATTAGTGCATGGTTTATCCAACCGTGCACCTCATTAAAGGGGTTAAAATTACCATATTACCATATTTCCTTATTTATTTTCTCTATATCTATTTTCCTTATCCTCCTCCACATGCAACATCCCAACAAGAGGCTCTCCTCCTCTAGGTATGAGGAGATCTCCCTCACCCCCCATCCAATTCAAGCACTGTCAAGTGAGTTGAAGATCCCTCAGTAATTCTATGAATCCTTATTCCTCTTTTACTTGTTTATCTTCTCCTCATCTACACTATTTTTGTGTGAGATAATCCACCCTATTTTCAAGTTGAATGTCTATTTCATATATTTGACTTCAACTAGACAGAATCAAGCCTCTATATTGGACATGTAGGTCTTCCTAAGAATAAGGTTGGTGGTTCATATATTTTCCCAAAAAGTCCTAGTTTTTTATAAAGTGATCCATTTTTCCATGCACCATAATTTACATATAATTCCTCTTAAATGTGACATTTAATTCTTAGATCCTAATACCTTGAATATAATTACCCTTGTGTATTAATTTGACCTTTTTTATAATCATAGACCTCAAAGTGGAGCCACCCTTAAGGGTGAGTTCCTTGAATAACTTTAATTAATTAATAAATTTTCTAATAAAAACCCCCATTGAGGTGTTATGTATTATAAAATGTAATTAACTGATTAATTAGAATGTGGAAGGGTGCATCCCTCCAGTATATTATCTCATAGTGACCAAACAAAATCCTAAGTGGTTAAGGCCTAATACCTTAGAATGAACTTGATTATTCTATATGGAATCCATCTTAGCATGGACTATATTACACCTTTACATGTATGGTGCTACCTACCATGGGAAGTCCACCTAGACTTAATACATTTGTTAAATGATTTAAATTCATTAATGATGGAAAAGAACACTTAATTAATTAAATGTAATGATTAATTACATATCCCTATTATTCATTTACATGAATATATAAATGGGCATGACCATATCAAAGTATACATGACTAGAGATGTGGCATTTTTATGAACATGGATTCCTTCCTTATTAATTTAAATGATTAAATAAATTTGGGTATGTGCCTTGAGTGATACACGAGTTCCATTTATGGAACACCTTAGATGGTCTCATACATTATTTAAGATTATATATACCTTAGACATTACTTGGTTCTCCATTTATGGGATGCCAAGGATGGGCTCATATGTTACTTGAGTTGTGATACATGCCATGAGTGATACTAGTTATGCTAGGGACGAGATCACAATGTGTTTTCCTTATCTCCATGTGTGCAACACCGATTCCATAGGGGGAAACATTGTGGATGGGATTAGTGTCTAGATGGTTATACCAGTTCATGAGTGATACTCAATCCCCTATATGAGATAAAAGGGACAGTCTCAAAGGGTTTTCTTCACACCATACTAAGAGTGCTACTTGGGATTCCATTTTTGGATGAATTTGGATGGACTCAAATGATGATGGGTATTTATATATCCCCCTAGAGAGATAATTGGGATTCTATTTATGGATCACCTCAGATATGGTCAGGTCGCCTCTTAATAAATTCTAATAATGACTTAAATGTTAAAGACTAAGACTACATAATTTTTATCCATGGATGCACCCGCTAAGCCAAATCACATTATTGGGCTCAGTCCTTTATTGATACTTAAATTATGATGACTCTTAATTAATTAATTATTTCCATCTTTTCACTACACTTGCACACTATTATAACTTATATACACAGACTATATTATG
Source organism: Viscum album (assembly GCA_963277665.1). Lineage (NCBI taxonomy): Eukaryota > Viridiplantae > Streptophyta > Magnoliopsida > Santalales > Viscaceae > Viscum > Viscum album. The sequence goes on along the minus strand of OY728160.1, from coordinate 1,835,008,493 downwards.
ATTTAAACACCAATGGTGGTTTCCTAATGAGTATATATCACACCCTAATTAGGATTCCATTGCACTTGGGTACCCAAGAAGATCCTCTTGACCATAGGTTTAGTATTATTTGATGATTCATGTGATGTTATGCTAGTACCAGGGAGTTAGGAGCATAGGATTGATCCAGAGCTCAAGATTATCATAGAGATTTACCTTTGGGATTTTATTTATTTTTATTATTTATGTATTTTATTGTACCTTATATTGTATATTTTCTTACTTTTAAATCGCATTAACATTTTTACATTCATGTATAGTTGTGTTTGGCAATGACCATTTATGTTTATTTCAGTTATTGCATTTATCTTCCATTGCCTTGTCATTTATTTATTAATGTTACCAATTTTATTTGTTGTTTCATTATTATTATACCACTGTTCTACTATGATCTTGAGGGTATAATATCCCCGCCATATCACCATTACAACCTCTCTACTTGTCTACAGCCTCCGACGTACAGGGGCACACACTTGAGTCTATGTGGCGACCAGTTTGGCTACTATTGTAGTAGTCAGTCGGGCCAAGATGCTACAATATTTTAATTTTTTCATGTATTTGATAATGATAATATATACTAATATACTAAAATTAATTTCTTTACATCACATACAAGTTCTACATGGTAGGTGATGGATAATGAGGCTTAAATTGGAATTTGAGTATGAGTTAATTCAAGGGAACCATGATAATGATTAGGAAAACTTATATATTCTAGATAAAAGAGAAGGTCAAGGATTTTCAATTTATAGTAAATTATATGCATACACATTTTGAGAAAACCACACTATGGTAAATCTTTGACTATGTCTTGTTTTTTATCTTAATAATTATGTAATGTATTATAACTGACATAGATAATATTTCTCACTTATGTGTGAAACATGTATCAGTGTATAGAAACCACATCATGGTTTGTATTTTAGAAAAATGTTATTTAACTAAAACTGAGAAAAATAGCCATAGTTTATTGATGTATGAAAGGAATAAAAAAATTGTTATGAGGAGTAAAACTATGTGGAAATTTTGGTAATAAAATCATAGTATATCCACAAAGGATGTGTTATCTTATCATTGTTTAAAGGAGGATTTATAATATCCATTATAAATAATAGTCAACAAAAATGGTTATAATTTTATTAACTACATCATGGTTCAATGGAAAAGAAATTATGGACATGGTCATGGTTTTTAGGGAGTTGGTGAATCCACTTTTCATCACATGAAGAAACCATATTATAGTTATAGATATTATGTCATGGTCTAAATATAAAATATCTATGAGTGGGTGATCATAGTGTAGGTTGAAAAAGGTTACCAAATTGTGGTATATATAAAAATATTTCATGGTTCCAATCAAATATATGAGGAAGAAAAAGGTAATAAATTCTGTGTTTGGTATAGGTTTGAGATTAAACCATGTTTTTTAGATATTGGTTTGACCAAACAAGCCATACAGTGGTTATGGAAATTATTTCATGTATTTAAAGATAAAAAAACATGCAGATTTGAATATACTATAAAATTTCAACGGAATAGGAGATGTGAATGAGATTTTCTATAGATATCTAGTTTCCTTTGACCAAATATTAAGTGGAATTTTGATATGGTTAAAGTTGAGATAATCCAGGATTTAAAGATTAAATCTAAACCATTTATGTAGTCATGATGATACAAAGAATATCTATATAAGGATAATGTTACTTTTATGTTGAATAGTGGCGAGGATGTACAGTGGTAAAGAGAAGATAAAAATAAGGTGGACACATCTTAATTGGATCACATTAACTTGAAGAAGATAGAACAATATCATCTATATATGTTCATGATCAATATTGATTTTTCTTCCCTAGCATTTCATTTTGAATACTTATACAGGGTTTAGGTTTTTCTTCCTACTCTGAATTTTCTTCATTTATAATAAGACTAAGAACGTGTGATATAGGATATCAATCATATATTACTTGGGAATAGCCACTCATAAAGAGTTGATGAAGCCTATACAATTTTATTTTATTCTATCTCACTTCACTATTTCCCATCATTTATTTCATTTATTTAAGATCCATGCACTAACTTGAAGTGAGATAAATTTGTCTGATAATGGTTGAAAATTTTGATTGAGAAATAACCACTAATTCACCCCCACTCCCTTAGTGACCAAAACATCTCTCAATAGGGACTTATAAAACTAATCATTAATGAAGAAAAATATATTCCTTTTTCTAGTATCATTTTCAACAACATATATACGTTCACTGAGGTACACATGTAAGGAGGGGGTGAATAAAAACTTTGAATATTTTTCCCGATAACTCCAATATAATCCCATGCATGAGTAATAAAAAAATTAAATGATAAAAAATTTTAGAAAACATTTTAAAATAATTTAGTTAATAAAAAACCTTTTAAAAAAATAAAAAATACCCTATCTCAACTTAAAATAGGGTAAAAATATATTCTAAGAGAAATTTTTTTAGATTAGAGTATAAAAAATGATAACCAAACATATAATAATAATCAAAGCTAGCACCCCCAATCCATAAAACACAACCAAAAATATGATGAGGTTTACCAAAGGCCAAAATAAATTATAATAACTTACCTTATAATTGCAATCAAAGGTATCACCCCTATTCTATAAAATATAACCCACTGTATGATATGGTTTACTAATGGATTATCATGAGAAAAATATCCACAAGGGAATATACTAGATAGAAATTTAATCTTAGTTGAGACGATCCATTTCTCACTCGATTAAATTATATGGATAAAGTCATTGCTGTTCTATACGCACACCACCTAACTCTTCCCTTAAAAAACCCATAAACTATAGAATACAAAGTTTGTCCATATAGCTTTGGTCATAAACCATTTTCTCAATCCTAATAAAATAAATCAAATATTTCCAATAAAAAAACCACCAAAAAAATATAATTACATATATTTAAAAAATAACCGAACCCTATTTTCCTTAATAAATCCCAAAACCCACTAGTTTTAAAATAAGATCTTGAGAAAACACCAATAAAAAATCTTTATCTGGAAGAAAATCCAAAATACACTACCCAACATTGGAAATCACTTAAAAAATAAATCATTAAAGTCATTATAACACAGTTTATAAAAAACAATCCATTTGATAAATATTATGATTGATATTAAAAGTTTTATTTTTATCAAAATCATTATTTTTATTAAATAATTATTCAAAACCCACATAAAATGATTTTTTTGTAAATCATGAAAAACTAATCATCATTTAAAAATCCATTAATAATCTATATTGAAGTGCCTAGTGGATCGTACATCTATACTAAGAGGTGATGGATCAGTGTGGATAAATTTTATAGAATCCTTTTCACATAAATTTTACCCCTTTTTTATTCACACCTATAACCTATTAGGATGAATGGATCTTGTTTTTTCATAAACACATTCACACCACATGAATGATAGAAAGTAAATATACCACAACACATGAAATTTTTCCAATGTTTGATCCCAATGAGGCTATCTAATTTTTATTGTGTTTAGGTCCAATACATGACATATATTTTCCACTATTATGACCAATGATTACAAGTGGTGTACTGTCTCCTAACATGTTCTTTATACTAGCTCCTACTAGGTTATAGTCTCTTTAATAGTTTTTTATACTTTATCCCATCATTTTCCAGTGGAAAATAAAATGAAGTAGGCAAGATCTTTTTTATTTAGGTTTCTTTCATACTTCAGATACTTCCACAATAAATCATGATATTCATTAATGCCTACAAAATATATTAGAATTAGGATTCACTCCCTTCTTAAAGAAATAACATTCAAACCTTATATTGGAGAGAAACATTTTCCTTTCCCAATATCTTATAGAATATAAATTTATAAAACTTAATCTTCTTTAAATACTTCAATGTTAGGAACTTATGTAGGATTATACTAAACATTGGTCTTTCTAAATAAATATTGGTTTCTCAACTTCCAGAATCCCCTCACTAGTAATTTGGAACTTCAACTTTTAGATCCTCAAATTATTTGACCCAAATGATATTCAGAACTTATTAGTCAGCTCCCATATATATCCTTAAACTTCCACTCAACATCATCTTCTATTAGAATGAGATCCTATCCTTTTATTTCTTCCATCGAATATAAAACATTCATGAATTATATATCTTCCTTAATTATTTATTATTCATTTGGATTAATCTAGAATGGATAATATTTATCCATATTTTATTCCTTGATCAACATTCTTCATCACTTCCTCAAAATTTTAGGTGAATCATGTCTTATGACTTGTGATATTTTTATCTTGAAGTATGACTAAACATTACCACAATGAATTTGAAAACACATAAATTCCATGTTAAATGTTTTGGCATTTATTGGTTCCTTAACATCGATATACACATGAAAATTTTCATATGGACTTCATTCTACTTCTTCTTCTCATTTTGAATTTTTCTATACATTACTCAATCATACAAATCATTCATATGTAGCCTTTGTATCTTTAAACTAAAACCATCATAGCTCATGATCTTCTAGTGTTCTTTTTTACATAGCTTGAAAAAATCCTTTAAATTATGACATATGATATCTCACCTTTAAGTTATAGCTTCCAATTTTCTCAACATCCAATCATCTGAACTTATTTTCTTCCACTTTCCTTAGTTTTTTATCTCTTGGCCTTATGTAAATTTTTATCTGAAAACACCTCCTAGTCTTAACTTAAACAACTTTAACTTTAGCTTCATTTTCTACTTCTTATTCCATCGATTTGAACCAACCTATAATAATTTTGTTCTCTTAGAATTCATCTAGATTATTTTCATATAATTTCATTAGTCCAACACTTTAATAATTATATCAATAAAAGTTATCATCATTATTGACTACTTTTACTTCTGAACTCATTATATAGGATATTATAGTTCTCATAGATTTTTTTATATAATTGATGACTCTAAGAGAATACATAACATCTATTGCTTCAAATTATATATACACCTTCCAAACTCACTAAATATCATTATTGAATTAGTTTTTCCTTTATCAATTCTCAAAATTCTCAATTTTATTATGAAGTAAAACCTATTAAATATCACTTATCAAAACAGAACTACAACAACCTAAGATTTTCATACATAAATATTACATTGTTTTAAATGAATATTCAATACATGACTTTACTATTCATTCCAAAACCATAAATGTTTAGTGTATTTGGGTACTAGATATATAATACTCTTATTTCATGAATAATATTAAATTTTTCCCATATTGAACACTTCTTGGATATACCCTACCTAAAACCTTTCTTCTTAACCTAAAGAAGGAAAAACATAAGGGTGATGTCAAATGATCAGTAAGGATAAATGTAGGTGATATTAATCAATGATTATACATGAGCATGATATAAGCTGATCTTATTTTTTTTATGATGGGTAGGGGATCTTCTGTGTTGGATTGATGTTGTTTGGCCTTAAAATTTTGTACCATGGTGGTTTAGTTGTTTTAAGTTGTGAAGTATATAGTTTCTCAATTTTTACTCAAAAGTGTTTGAATAATAAAAATTTAATTTTCAATCTGTATCATAGATAATAAACATGATTCATGGAATAAAACATTAGCATAATAACGGAAAATATTCATAAGAGTTCAGAATCATAAATAACTAGTCAAGAGCTATGAGATCATAATATAGACATATTAATTTGGAAAAAACTTTAGATTATAACATTGTGAACATGCATAAATAGAAACATGTTCTATAATTTAGTTAAGGAAATGAAATGTGGCCCTTTAATAAACTTATTGACATGAAATTATATCCATGCATAATTTTATGAAAATGAAAAACAGGTCTATGCATAATCTTATGAACATGAAAATTAGGTCCATACATAAATTATGAACATGAAATTAAGTTCACAAATAACATATTTATCTCATGAGTTATCCATATTTACCCAATGCATCATAGGTATATATAATTATGGTCCCACCCTCCACATAAACATAATTCATTCATATGTTTTCCACAAGATCATAAATCATTCATCATATATCATTACCCATGAAAAAAAAAATTTCATAAATATTTCATCATCATTATCATAAACCATACATACAAATAATAAGAATGGTATAATTAGATTATATACTCAATTAATCACAAGTAACATCAAAAGATGTGATATTATATGAAAATTAATTTAAAAGACCACTTGGAATATTTCTTGAGGAAAATACCCTTTTCACTTTGAAATCACTTCTTTTAAATCAAAAAATTTTAAAAAAAATTTGAAAAAAAATTCTTTAAAAACAACCTTTGAAAATTATAATGGAATCTTCAAATAATTTATTGATTATTATGGTTAGAAATTCCATTCATTTATTACACATTAAAAAAAATATTCCTTTTATATTTTTGGTAAAATGTTAAAAAATACCTCATTAGGAAAATGACATGAAGATTCATTTTAAATATTTTTGTAAAAATTAAAAAATGGGTGAAGATAAATTTAAAAAATAATTGAATAATAGTAAAAATATCATTTAAAACTTTTTTTATAAAACAATGACATGGAAGAAAAAAGATTTTCAACTGAAGATAGAAATAAAGTAATATTCTTTAAAAATATTCTCTAGTCACTTGAGTACTTAAAGAGATGAAAATGAAAGAAAAAAATATAATATACAGAAATAATCATAGGACAATAAAAATAATGATATTATTTAGAGTTATATCATGAGGATCATATAATTTAATTCAATTTAAATTCAAACATAAACAATCTTGATTAAAATGATATTAAAACATAAATACCTTACTGCTTTGGAAACTTTAGAATCGCAGGCCACATGAAAGAAATAAACTTATATGGATATGTATATACAATAATTTTCACTATATTAATCATAAAATACATTCATGTGTAGTATATAATCCACATTAAAGGAATACGTGGTGAATATGGAACGTGTCTCACAAAAGTAAAAGTCTGATGAAAATATCTTACCTTAAGTTCAACTTGCTTCGAAAGCACATTAACCTCTTGTATAAGAAATTTAAATTTATTATACTTATAATAAATTAATTTACATAATTATAACATTATATGTGATATAATGAAAATATTTTAACGCCCATTTATTAATAATTCCTTATTAAAATCATTATTTCTGTGTGTTGACTATTTTTTTTCATGAAAATTTTAGTTTGGTAGTTCCAATCCTTATACTTTGATCATGGTTCTATCTTATCAAGAATTTTAATAATGATATTAATATAATATAATATATATATTTATATTTATATTCATCCAAAAAATATATAGATCGAAAAATGAATTACACTATTCTGGGAGAAGGTAGGCCATTCGTACGCATGAAAGTAGTTCACTTTTCTCCGAATGGAATAAAATAAAGGTAAATAATAATTAAACTTTGTAGAATAATTATTATATAATATATATAATATATATTAATTTAATCTATCCATATTACCATCCATTTAAACCATAAATGAAAAATGATTCACATCGCTTTGTGGAGGTAGTAGTCTACACGTTCACATGATCGATGTTATCATTTCTAATAGATTAGAAGGTAAGAAGGTAGATATGATATTATAATTATAGATGAATATTTATGTCATAAATATCATATATAAACATTAAATCTATCATTATAACCATCCATGAAAGATGGTGATGGAAAATGATTTGCATCACTATGCCGAGATGGGAAGCCATATGTACGCACAAGAAATACTTCCACTTCTCATTAGATGGAAAATAGGATGAATAAATATAGTTTAATAACCATAATAAAATTTAATTATATTTTTAATGCTAAAGATATTATTTTATGAATAATATCACATATTCATAGGAATTATAAGAATAAACAAATTGAAAGAGGTAGGGTAAGACGATTACCTCTTCTTCGGTAAACCTCATTTATATCCCTTCTTAAGGACCCTTAGAGTGGTATTTTAAGAATACCAGAACCTATAATTTATGTATATTGAAGTTTAGAAGATATATTTTTAGGTTGTTTTGATATAAAATGCTCAAAGTGGTGAAAATAAGATAAAGGAGGGGTTCCCTTTTATAAGACAGGGGAGGGGAACTCTTGAAATTTCTTAGAAGATTAAAATATAATAAAGTCATTATCTTGAAAAATGATTTTAAATGGAAAGATATTCAGTGATAAGTTAGTATGAACTTGAAATAACATAAATAAAATAAAATATTTATAGATTTATGTGGCGTTTTAAACCTTATCTTTTGGTTTAACCCCTTAGTTAACCTATTTCAACCTTTACCACAATAATAATTTTTTCAATTCTAAATTGTTAAAATTTTACATATAAGGTAAAAATTGGATCACAAATGGAAAAGTTATGATAATTTAGACCATTTAAAATCCTAATTTTACTCTTTCAATATTTTTATTATTTATAAATAATTTAATCAAATATCTTTTTTATAAAATATTATTAATGTTATTTTTGACACTATGCTAATAATTTGACTTTGAACACAACATGAAAACAATGGAATTCGAATAAAAACCTTTAAAACATATATAATGTGTTATATGTATTTAAAAAATTAATTTAACACAATAATTAATCCAAATTGTGTTACTTTTTATATTTTTAAAATCATTTATTTTATTTTTCTCTTAATTGAATAAATATTGTATTGGCGTTGCATAAACATTTAATCTAATTATTATACCACTAAATATTAAAAATAAATTACTATGATAAATAAAATCAATTTATATTTTAAATAAACATTTATAACTGAACATAACCTCTTTTTACTCTTACGATAAAATATTAGATATATTAAAGTCAAGAGTATGATATTTTTTACTTTATCTTTTACCTAAATTAATATAAAGGTTATAATCAAAGAAATATGGAACCAAGTGTCCATATATCTAAGAAATTGATGGTAATTTTCAAACACTACCAATCCAATAGGATAAATACAAGTGTTAGATAAATTTTAAATCCTTATCTTAAAGTTTTAACCCTATTTAACCCGGTTTTACCCTTACCGAGGTGACACGAATTTACTGTTGTCACTACACATATTGAAAAAAAATAAAGGGAAGGGGTATTTACCAAATTTGGACCTCATGATTATAAATATGGAATACATTTTTTAATATTAAATTTCTATAAGTGTTAGAAATTAATTTAAGTTAAAAACATAGAATGCGACGAATTTTTTTTCTTCTAAAAAATTCCCTTTTAAGTATAAAAATATTTTTACACCAAATTAATCAATAAAATTGATTAAAATAAACTTAATTTGATTATTAATAATATAATAGAACTAAATTTACTTTTAAACCATTTTAAGATAGAATGAAACTTTGTAAATTCTTGAAAAAATACAGTTTTTAATAAAAATCACTATTTTTTACTATTCATAAAAAAAATCCATCTTTTTAGAAATTTATTATAAATTCAATATAAGATAATTTTGAAATTTTTATTTAAAAAATGAATTTCATTTTATCAAATAAATTTTCAAAAAGTTTCAAAAATTAAATATAACACTTTCTAGAAAAAATCAATTAAAATTATGTTTGAAGGAAACATATTTTTGAAGTATAACATGACTTAACTAAAAAAAGTGAATGCTTATTTACTAAGTGTTAATAAAAAATTTATATTGAGTAAGAAATTTATATATATTTCATAATGTGTTTATTCCTATTCATACCCCCAAATTCAATGACTAGGTTATAATAATCATATTTAAATAATAATTTTTCATGGTTTGTTTAAGCTCAATGTTGTGTGTCATATAAACTATCTAACATAATGTTATTCTTTTAGAATATTTGCTTGTTAAAAAACATTGGTTAATCCTAGGTGAGTATTTACCTAATCCCTAACTCCTTCAAACATATAAAATGGATTCTGTTCAATATATTCCATAATTCATCATCTGAAACAATATGTTTCTAGACCTATTTATATAACTTTTTCAATTTAAATTATCTTGAATCATAGTTGATTCTCAAAATACCATGATGTATATTTTTATGCACCTAGGACACCATATGAGTGGGGGAAGGGGGTTGAATTAGGGTGTAGACTAATTTAAACTTATTGCCTTATTCCCTTATCTTTATGATCACTTTAACTCATCAAAAGGAATATATTTCAACCTCTATTTTATCTAGTGAATACACATTAAGAGTCATAAAAAAGTATTTCAAGTAAATCATGAAAGAACATTGAGATTTTACTTAGTTCACCTATAAAATGCTATAGCCAAGGAGTATACACTCATAAATGTGTTGTGGAACCAAATCAACAATATCTCATTGTTTTTGTGTATAAAAACATTAGAACAATTTCATTATTTCTTCAAGGTACATATCCTCTTCCTCTATTTCACTCACTACTTCAAAGAGGGTTACAGATTTCAATTTATAGACTTATAGGTATCTTATCATTTTATTGACATGAAAGTCACTCGAAGTTTATCATGTGTAAACTTCATTATAATTTCCATAATATCGATGCTTCAATGAATTCTAAATACTGAACTCAATATCACATAGTGAAATAATCAACTACTTGTAAGAAGAGTTAAAACTTTGGTTATTAATATATATTTAGCTTTTATTTTCAATATAATTAAACCTAGAATAAAAATCTCATAGATAATATTTCCAGCATAGGACTTATCTTCTTACACTACACCAAATTGAGAAATTAGGGGCGGTTTCTTAAACCGCTGCTAATTTTTTTTGAAAATATAACAATGATTTTTTATAAACTACCACTAAAACTTTTTTTATGAATTAAAATTATTCCCCTCCCCCTCCTCCTAGAGCCCAACACCCCACCCCTCTTCCCCTGACCCCATTGAAACCCTCGCCACCGACCCCCAACCCCATCAAACCCCGCCAAAACCTAGCCCCTTGCCATTGGCCCACAAACCCGTCAAACCCTATCCCCTCATCACCGGCCCCCGAACTTGTAGTACCCTAGAAAATAAAACTATATACCCTCTCCAACATCCCCTAACCTTGTAAAACCCTATCCCCTCACCATTGTCCCCCTTCTCCCCTCCCCACCACCCCCCTTCTCCGTTGCCACCTTCACGCCCTACTCGGTTGAACTATCACTCCCCAGTTTGTGGTAATTCACCCTTTTATTATATAAATTTGATTTTATATAATGTTTGGGTTCAATCATGGGTCTATTCTATATAAGGGAACATTTTATTCATGTAAATTTGATGAATTGACTAGTAGGATGTGATTCTTATCATGAGTTAGGAATAGTCCTAGTTGGATGTATTCATTTTTTGTTTGTGTTTGTGAATGTGGAATTGATATTCCAAGTTGATGAAATGGATAAATTATTTCCGATGTTTATATTTAATTGAAATAAATTAGTATATTATTTTGGATTTTCTCACTATAGTTTTATTTATATTTTTAATAGTTGTCTAAGCAGTTCTTTTCCTAGTGGCGTGTGTGGTAATCTTTTGGTTGGATTTACTATTGGTTATGATTACTAACCCCATCCATATGAACATTGGTGCATATTTAGATGATGTTTTCAATGATATTGGAAAGGGGAATATTTTTTATTTCTCTATTGTTTATTTTAAGGTAGTTTTTTTGGCATCAAAGTCTTGGGGTTGGTCATGTCCTTATAGTCTGAAGTGGTTCCAATTTTTTTTCATGAGTCATGATTTATTATGGTGTCTCATTTTTTGGTTTCATATTTTCTTACCACTCAGATATTTTTGGATATTTGTCTTGTTTTTGAGTTGTATTGTTTACATTTCATGGAATATATAGTTTTAGGTTTAGTGTTTTTTATTGTCTTAACAGGTTGTGTTTGTTTTAAGGGAAAATCACCCCCTAATGATTTAGTGATCACTTGTAATTTTTTTGATTACCATTAGTGTCTTATTTCTCTTTATTAGAAATACATATGTTAAATTAGTAGGAAAGGGTTTTAATTCTAGATCTAATGAGTCCTTGTCATTCATGACCGGTATTCACACCTATAAGGATGTTTTTATATAAAAATATTATCAAATACAACACTGGTTATGATAAAAAATTTTATTTATAAATATAAATATTAATTATATTTTTTAATGGGTTTATAATAATAAAATTAAGTAATTCAAATTAATTTTAAAATGGATGGTAAGTCACCTATATGAACACTCTAATAAATGATAACAATTTTACTAATTGAATTTAGTATAGAGAATAATAAAATTTATTATTTAGAACCATTTGAACTTTTGGAATGAAATTAAATCCATTTCACCCCAATTATGGATTTACAGACTCATTTATTACAAAATTTTTCCATTATAGATAAATTGATGCAACCTTGGAACTGTGAAAAAAAATACCTCTAATGTAGGAAATGAACACAAAGATTAAACAACATGATTATAAAAGAACATAAATAAAGAAAAATAAATCATATATATATATATATAAATTGATCTAAAATAAGTATTTAATAAAATTAATTTGATTATTTAGGGGTTAATATGCATGTACTAAGCTGAGTTGGGAGTTGAGGTAAGATATTTTCTTTTTCGAGCCTTCTTTTTTTCATATATTATTTATCTAAGGTTCATATTCTCTTATATGTAGTATACTCAAAATATTATAACAATAACATAATTGTTTCCATTTACTTTTAAGGTGTTACTTATCTCCTTTCATCTTATAAATATTCAATGTTCATACCCTATATGATTTGTGGGAGGTCAACCAAATATTTCCTATTTTTGATGATATATTCTTTATCTCTATTTCATACTCTTAAAATATTTTTTAATATAATTCCTTTATATTATTTTGGATTCATTATCCTTAATTTTCAATGGATACTAATGTATCTTTGATTTCTTTCCTACTCATCCATTAATTCAAACCATATGAAGTTTATAAAGGAAACATTTACATTTTTACTGGCTTATCCCCCAATATTCTTCTATATAAAAATATATTTATTTTTAAGATTCCATTGGGGTGAAGTTGTATTGCTAAAATTTTCATTTAAAATCCTTTTGTACCTTTTTGAAAATAACTATTGAATGTGAATCATTTTATATTTTAATAAACAATTCAAAAAGAAGTTATGAATTCGCTTTTCAAAATCTCTCTTTTCCTCTATGTTTTTATCAAGATTAATTTTTAATTTATTTTTTATATTATTTAATATAACCATTATATATTATAAAATATAATTATGTTAATGAAAATTTTATATTTAGTTCCTTCTTTTAAAATGGAATTTTATTTACTTCAATATTACTTAAAAACTAAGGAATCAATTTCTTAATATTTCTTTGATTTACTATATTTCTGTTAAATATTTTGTATCTATGCTAATAATATTTTATATTTCTCCAACTTAAAAATTCCTTATGTTGTATTCCATTGAATAGTATATTTATGATAAATGGTTATAATGTCAAAATAATCCATAATTTATTTATCCAAGATCAAATGTACATGCAGAGTGGTAGAAATGAAATATCTATAAAATAAATTATCCATAAATGATTTTTTATTTTCTTATCATCAAATAAGAATAATAATAAACTATATTCTAATGCCTTTATCTTTTTAATTTCTTTACATAATTTTTATAATTGATGCATGGTCACTTAGATACCCATGAATTTGATTGAATAGGGAAATTATTGAACAAAATATATACCCTTTTTAAATATGTTGTAAATATTATATGATTCATTATCATAATTGATGTGTATTTACCTAATGTTTTACTTTATTTCATTTGATGCTCGTTTTATCTCCACGGGTTATAATTTTTTTATTTTTGATGGATTTATGATTATTTTTATATTCATGTGAAACACACACACACACACACACCTATGTATATTATGTATTATGATTAATGGAGTGGCCTTAGGATTATACAGCCTCCAATCAATAGGTTAATGCTTAATATATCATGAGTTACCTATGTGTGGGTTATGTTATGCATGAATAATCCATAATTTTATGCATGAAAATGAGTTCCACACCCTGCCATATTATGGGCTCCACCTTCCATCTTCCAGGTTCCCCCTGCGCATCCCTCGATAGCCTCCTTGTGCGGGTTCCCATCCCCACCTCCCTCACTGGTGTTCTGATGACGACCTCATTTTCCTCTGGTAGCATCGACTATTGATGGGATTCTTCCCCATGTTACAACCTTTTGTAACCATTCTCCCCATTCATTTCTGCTCCCAACTCGATGACTCCCCTCTGGTGTGACCTCTCCTACACCGCCTCCATTCCCGTCACCGTCCGTTCCTACGTGACGGATCCTAAAGCACCGTGCACTAAAATCTCATCCCCACGATGACCCCCTTACTCCTCTATATCATTCTATAATATCAAACAACTTCATTCACATGGATTATACTCATCAGAATGTGACAATTTAAAAAATTGAGTTCTCTTATTATGGGTACATGATGGAATACAAAATATTAAATTGGAAAACATTTTAACCAAGCTCTATTATTATAGTATCTTCATGGAGATTTATGGTTGAATTTTATATTTATAGGAAAGGTTTATCCAATATTATAGGTGACTAAGAAGAGGTTATATCCTTATATTTCATTAAAACATAAAAATCAACAGGGAAGATAAAATTATTCACTCCAAATAAAACATCTTCAAATAATCTTTCTTGGAATGTAGTGGATTTATTAAGTAATTTTAAAACCAATACAGTTGGTTTGAGAAGTAACATCTGTAAATAAGAAAAAATAGAATGTGACATACATAAATAGAATCTCTTAGATCACTACTATAAATTATAGTGAAGCATTACATGACACACCCTCCAGCTAGAGATGTGTTAAAACTCTAAATCCACCACTTTGGTGATAGATAATTACAAGTTTTACCTAGAATTAGTGAACCTAGGTCATTTCTCCCATGATGCATATTTTAAATTAATGAATTTATGATTTTTATTTTGATTCTATTTTATATAATAATAACCATGATTGATTTACTTTTTTTACTTTGACTTTTTTAGTACTTATATGAATCTTCTTATAACTACTTGGGTTGAGTTTTTTTTCATTTCCATTTATCTATTTTCCTACTTAGTAATACTTATGCATTTTAATTTTTTTTAATAAAGTGTAGGAAAATCATGATATGGATAAAAATTGGATCACATTAATGAGGAACACACCTCAATATTCTAAGGATTTGGAGGAGTTTTTTTTTATATTTTTCAATTTCTAATCGATCTGTTGATGGAAGAATAAGATGTACATGTCATAAATATAAATTTAGATGATGTTTGAAGAGATATGAAGTTTATGAACACTTGATATTAAAGAAATTCCCTACAAAATATTTGTGTTGGATTTTTCATGAAGAATAAAATATTACAGAAAGTTTGAGCACTAATGTAAATTGGTGGAATAAGATCCCAACTTCATCAAAAATAGACAATGAAATAAAAAACCTTATAAAAAATTCATTCAGTATTGAAAGACACCAACATCAACATCAAAACATATCAGAACAACCAGTTGAGGGTGCTATAAATAACAGCTTGAAAAGTGATGTTTTTAAGACTACAGGACAACCAGATCAAGATTTTAACATATCATTGGATCCTCCTCTCGATTCTGTGGAGACCAATGTAAGAGAAAACTCCACTGAGTAAAAAAATGTGTTTCATGGTTTAGTTTACAATGGAAATCAATAGTTGTATATTGAATGTTTGAAATATTCAAAACTTTATTTTCTACCGAGGTTGTACCATATCAAATGCTTATGTGGAATTACAAATAAGGTGATGTCCATGATATTGGAATTTTTCATGATGAATTTACTAAAGAAAAGATCCCCGAATCATTTTTATGATATGAAAAAAGTTTTTAACAATATTGGTCTAAATTATAGAAAAATATATGTGTGTCCCAATGATTTTATGCTCTATTGGTGAGAGGATTCAAGCAGTCAAGATTGAATTTTTTCTTCTTCTTTTAGATAGAAGTCAATGGGTGATGTTGGAAGTCTGAATCAACATACTACTATGAATAAGAAGAAAAGGAACAAACCTGCAAAGGTTTTAGGTTACTTTCCTTTAAATACTTGATTGAAAAGATTATTCATGTCATCAAAAACCACTGAACACATGAAGTGTCATTCTATAGATAATAACAATGATGGGTTAATGTGACATTCAAGAGATTCAAAATCATGGAATACATTTGATTAATTACATCAAAATTTCTCATCTTATACTATGAATGTTTGATTGAGATTGGAAACTGATGGATTCAACCCATTTGGGACTTTGAGAACCATTTATAGCATTTGGAAAATTGTTATGATCCCTTACAATCTGCCTCTATGGATGTGTATTAAACAAAAATATTTTATCATTTCAATGATTATTCCTCAAAAAAAATTCCTGGAAATGATATTGATGTATACTTGCATCCTATAATTGAAGAATTACATGATTTATTGAGAAAAAATGTTGAGACATATGATGAATATTCTAGAAAAATGTTCAAAATGAAATATTCTCTAATGTGTACCATTAGTGAATTCCTTGGACTTGGGAATTTAGATTATTGGAACACTTACATGGGTTTGGATTTTCCTGTTTGTAACTTCGATCTTGAGCCCAAAAGACTACCTCACAGTAGAAAATGGTTCTTCTTATGTCATCAAAGATTTCTCAATTCATCTCATATATTTCGATTGAAAAAGTCAAAATTCAATGGTTTTATTAATCTTAGACCACCTCCAAAGCTATTAACAAGTTATAAAATATTAGAACAACTTGAATATGTTGAAACAAAATTTGGGAAGGTGCATAATTTTAATGATAGTGGGAAATGAGTTTGAAGTGCATCACTATGTAAAATCAAAATGCAACAATGGATGAAAAAAGTATATTCTACAAACTTTCATATTGGGAATTTAATTTGTTTTGTAATAATATTGATGTGATTCATATTGAGAAGATTTTTTGTGAAAATTTTATCTTTACATTGCTTAATGAGCATGGAAAATTGAAGGATCATTTCAATGCTCAGAAAGACTTACAAGCAATTAACATAAAGCATGATCTTTTTCCATATGGGAATGATAAATATGCTCTAGAAATTTTTGAAATGAAAAATAGGGATAAAAATATATTCCTTTGAATTTTAAAACATGTGAAGGTATTTTATGAGTATTCAAGTAACATCTCAAAGTGTGTTGACTTAAATCATCATAGGTTACATGGATCGAAAAGTCAAGATTCACATATTTTGTTACAATAATTACTACCATTTTCATTGTGTACATTATTACCTGAAAAGGTTACTACTATTGTTCTATAATTTTGAACATTATTCAAACAATTGTGTGAGAAAAATATATAACCATTTGAGCTTGAAAAACTTCAGGAGATACTTGTATTGACACTTTGTGCAATGGAGATGATCTTTCCTCCATCATTTTTACTATGATGATGCATTTAACTATGGATTTGGTTGCGGAAGCTTAATTAGGAGGCCCTGAAATTTATTAATGGATGTATCCAATTGAGAGGTACTATATTTATATGTTTTTAATTTAAGTAAAAAATTCTTGGAACTTCATTAAATACACAATTATGTTTTTTTTATTTTTTCACAGATAACTTGGGCATTTGAAGTCATATGTGAAAAATAAACCTTAACCTGAAGGATCTATTTTTTAAGGATATTTGTTAGAGGATTGTATTAACTTTTGTTCTAGATACTTGGATGATATTGAGACAAGATTCAATCAAGTTTTACATGTTGAAAAAACATCGTATCAATCTCAACTACATGGGAAATAAAAAATCTTTCCTACTATTTACCGACTAGTTGGGATGAGCTCAAATGTTGCACTGACAGATATTAGGTTGACACATATATTTTGTAAATCTAATAATTTTTATTATTTTTTTAGATTACTAATACTGATACTCAAGTTGATTTGTCATAAAATTTGAATTTTCTTGCTCGAGGTCCCCTAAAACAGGCTAGAAAGTTTGACACTTACAATGTGAATGAATTTAAATTTCATACAGTCGATTAGGAAGAGGGTTTGAAAATATAGAATAGTGGTATATTTAATTTTTTAGAAGTGGGATACCATGAAAAGTTTACTGATATTATCAAATTAAACTACCATGAGCATTTTTTAGTTGTTTTATTCAAATGAAATTGTGTAGATATTATTAGGGACATTAAAAGAGATTCCTTGTAATTTAATTATGTTAACTTCTCTCACTTAATAGATGTTGGGGACTATAAATTACATGATCTATATATCTTATAATCATAAGAAAAAATGGTATATTATATGGAAGATGTTGTGGATGAAGGGTGGAGTGTAGTTGCTCACGTAAAACAAAGAGACTTGTATGACATGGGTGATGAAGTCTAATATTTGACCTATGACCTTGAATCCCATTAATAGAAATAATGAAACTTATTTTTACATAACTATATTGAAAATATTAGTCTTGTAAGGGTGGATAAAGTAATGATTGAGTATAAAAATGACATGATTGAAGGATAAAATGATTGTATGCGCAATCATCCATTTATTTATCAACCACTTATGTCATTTGTATATTCATTCATTATTATAGTTATTTATATTTTGTTTGTCATTATTGAGCATATGTTATCATTTCTATTTTTTTCTACATGATTTTTTTGAAATATATGTTTCGAAGTTAATTTTATTTGATTAAATGACAAGAATTCCAAGAAGGAAATGTTATAATGATACCAATTAACCCTCAATTGACGTTCCATCGACTATAAATATAAATGATGATCCATCTATCTCCTTCTATATAGTATATGAGATACCATATTCTTTCCCCTAAACCATCTCTCACACCTTCTGTTAGCATCCCATTAGCAGCTGAGCCGATGACTCCCCATTCAGTAGCCTCAGTAGTGAGGAAGTAGGCCGCCACTCCTAGTTCTTCATAGGGATATTGGAGGGTGACTGTTATAGGTAAATTTTTTAATATGAATAAAGTTATTGTAATTTTTTATACTAATAACTATTTTTTCATAAAATATGGAAAAAATGCTACTAAGGAGAAAAATATGAAAAGTTTAGATGTTTGGAATCTAAATAGACAAAAGAAAGTTGTCCCATTTGACTGCTATGGGATCCCTACGAATGACGCTATGGGATTATTTGGCTAGATTCTAGGCATCTGGTGGTGAAGCCGGTTACCCTTACGATTAAATGTGATGATTAGAGGCATATTCCCTCATCTTAGAAAAATGAAGTTTTCGATTCATAGATAAAGTTAATTTTAATACATTATAGTGTAATTTAATTTCATTATGTTATTAAATTCTAATATTTTCAAAATTAATCTCTTTGTATATATGTTTTTCCACTTTCCCATTGCTGATGTTATAGCATGAAAGTGAACATTAAAAAATTTGGAAAAGAAATGGAAATATTTTAAATGGAGATTATGGAACAAATTCAATGATACTTAATTGATCACCCAACAACTGTATGATAAGGTACCAAATGAGGTATGTAGAGAGAAATAGAAAGTTTTTGTTGATAGCCATCAGGATGAGAAACACATGATATTTAAATACATATTATTATATTAATATATTTTTACATTTATACATGCATATGAAAAGGAGATTATATTGCATACATTACTATTAAATTACATTTTATTTATTTCAGGGTGTTTCAAGTAAGAATGAATCGAGTTGAGATAAGAAAATCATCCCTCACACTATAGGTTCAAAGATTTTTTCTAGAAGCTGATCGACTCTAGAAATCTTTTCATTAGATTAAATATTTAGAAGACAATATTATATTTTCTATATATTAAATTATTGATTTATATTTGTTTAATTAAGTCACATAATTTAGGGCACCAAGCCTCCCAAATAGAACTATGGTTGGATGTTCATAAAAAATATGATAGGAGTAATGTTAATGATCCTACCAAAGAAGTTGGGGTATGGATTCATTTTTCCTTATAAGAACTTATTATTAGCTGTAATTATGTTACTATATATTACTTAAAATGTGACTGATATTTGATTTATAGGTAAAAACTAAAGAACTATGGGATTCCAATCCCATGCAGTTCTATTTAGTCTCCCAAGATGACCTAGTTGGTAAAGTCATTGGGAAGGAGCATCCTAGTTGAGTGAACATGATGGGTTTTGGACCATTACCATTTGAGGTATTTGGATAGCCATCAGAGATTTCAGCTGCATCTACTCATAGATGTAGTCACTCCCTACCTCAAGATGCTCTATGAAAAGCATAATTTAGGAATAGGGGGATCAGATATCTGATTTGTAGAAAGAATTAGTTGATTTATATTAGAATACAATCAGATTTTCCCCCGGTGATATTGCATCGATGACTGTTGGTGAGTAGGTAAATCACAAAACTTAAAAATCATTTAGTTCACAAAATTTTACTAGTTGTAAGTTTAAATATAAATATACAACACTATTTAATTTTCAATATAATTGTCTTATAGGTTATGGTAGCAAGAAGTAGATATGGAGATGGAGAGGATGACGAGCATAGTTTATCTAGTAGTGATTAGTGGTCTTTTTTATGTCTTGGACTAATATGAAATGATATGGTTTGTTGATTTATCTTTTTTTAAACAGAGATGTAACCATTTATGGTTGGATGTAAATTAATATAATTGTTTTTTTATTATATATTTTTTTATTTATGTGTTATTTTTTGTAATTTTTATTGGTATTTTGTGTGCTTCTGATAAGTGATAAACCTGGTCTACATTTATTTTCAGGGTAGTTCTGGGGTTGCAAAATCTGTAGTTGTTTTTTTAATTCAATATTTAGCGGAAATTTAAACCACCACTAAATATGGAATATTTTTATTTGGGATATTTAAAACCACTGATAAATATTATGCACTATTATTTAGTGCTGGTTTTATTCATTTTAGCGGCAGTTTTGTGGGGGAAAAATTTTCAGCATTTATAGGTGTTTTTAACCACCTCTAAATCCTCATTATTTTTTTGCCAGAAAACTGCGGCTAAAATGAAAAAAAACTGCTAAATATACTTTGTACAATTCTTACTAGAAACCGTCACTAAATAGAAGAAGACACCGCGTATTGGATGCCAACACCAACTTTAGCAGTGCTTTTTTGAAATTATTGCAGAACCATGTAGAGGCGGTTTAAACCTTCGCCAAAAAATCCCAGTGCTACTGAGTACTTTTCTTGAAGTGTTATGGATCTTTCAATGAATATTAACTACACCTTTTTTCTATTAAAATATGATTTTCAAAAATTTACACAGTATCTTTCACCTATTTTAAATCATATCTCAAATGAAAATTAATCTAACAACAACACAATCCTACTTCAATTCATGTCTTTAATAAACAATTTATTGTATTTCCTTCTATATCCTCTTAAGGGATACACATTTCCTTCTCCTTCCTTATACTATTATCTATCAATTTCTCAATCTACATATCAGAACTTATTCATCTTTTATCAAAACAAAATTCTATCTAATTATAGATAGTTTATTTTAATTTCAAATTCAATCATAATTAAATTCTAATTTAAATCTAACCATAGGATTGATTCTCAATTGATCACAACTATTTCATTCAAATAAGAGGTTATTAAAGATAAATATAACTACAAAATTTTGTAGAGGAAAATATTTCTATAATACTACCCAAAAAATCATTTTTCATAGATTGTGGTGTGGAATAATGAATTATATAATAGAAAGTCATTTATTTCTATTATTCTTAATTTCTATAAGTGTTACAACATGTAGAAATTATTTGTGGTGAAAACCATTTTATTTTTTTATATATTTTGGTGCAACATATCTTTGTAGTGTAGAGGTCTAAAACTTTCTAGAACCATCGTAACTTGTGTGATCTTACTTTATGGTGTAACCTATTTCCACGTGGTGCAAAAAATGACCCAAATGTTGTCCATGTTCACTTGTATATTGTTTGAGACAAATCATACACACTTCTACTCTACTTATATAAAGATCTTTAATTTTTCCTTATGAATTACACACACTCATCCTTACGAAATTTCATGGTTATCCATTTATATAAAACCCATACACAGTATTTTGATCTTCTCGCTAAACCCTGAGATACTCACTAATTCCTCACAAAATCATGAAACCCATATTATGAGACTTTCATCCTCACTTTACACTAGAAATCATCTCTGTTTACTATAGTGTAGATAATTTCTTTATAATAAAACTCATGTTTTAAAAACTCATCATTCACACCGGTCTTCTAACATAATGGGGTGAGAATTTCAACGGGATCATCTATAGTTGATTAAAGGTTATAGTGTCTCGACACATACACATATAATTCATAGGCTAGAGGTTGATGATGAAAGAAAACAATGCCATTTTATTGTTGTTGAGTGTGAAATAAAATATTAACAGTGGGATCTATTTTTTATCCCACACCAAACAACTCCTGCTACTTATCTTTGGTTTATAAACCTTGATGTACAATTAAATATCTATAAAATCCCTTAGGGACTAACCAATCCTGATGGGTGAACCATGATGACCCACATAGTGTCTTCCACTCCTAAGTTCCACCTCACACATACCCATGCTAGTTCTAACCTACACTGGCTTCATGATACCCCTTTCTCTACTATTGACTTCATATTGGGCCACCTTTGAGATCACCACTATCCTAAATAGTTGGATTCTTGTATGGTTCTCTCCATGAGGGTTGTCCCAATTTTTTAATCACCCTAATCATCAATACTTATCTAGGAATCAACAATATATATATATATATATATATATTTAACACTAATAAATTCAATATATCTTAGGGAATTAATCAAATATTCAAGACTTATTACATGAAACAATAATACATCAAGCTATATTTAAATATGAATCCATAACAATACTCTAAGAATCACCATGAATCCAATACAATCCTCAAAGAATCACTAATTTCTTTAACAACCACCTTATCAATCATGGATTCAAATGTAATTCTAACCAAGTATCACTATTTTCTTTAACAACCACCTTATCAAGAATGGAATCCAAATACAACTTACTCTTACCATATAATTTAAAAAAACCCAACATAATATCATGGTTGAAATAATCCCCCATTTGTATTTTGGTTGAAAATACCTGATAAAATATTATTTATTATAGTGCATTGATTTTATGGTATCATTTTCCTCCTTTGTAAATAAAATATAAAGGACTCTTCGTTTTCCTTACTTTGGGGGTATCAAAATCATTTAGGAAGTTTTTTCATCTTTAATCCCATTTTTAATTACAATACTTACACTAAATATTTCAAGAGAAATCACCACCTTCATCAGCCTTATAGAATTATAGATTTAGAGAAACCATGAACCCCTTTAATGATTACCTCATACTCCTTATATGAACACCATAAAAACCACAAAAATTGTCTCTTCCAATTTTCATTATCACTCCAACAACTATCCCACCTTAATATCATTATTTTATTCTTACATTCTATTTCTAATTAGTTTATTTTAACACCTATAAATAATTATTCAATAAATAATCTAAACTTATTGAGCTGAATATTAGTATAGGAAACATGAGTCAATGTTAAAAAAAATGTTATCCATATTACTCACTAAGGTTTTACAATAAATACTTGAAACATGAGTAACAATTAATAACCACATGATCTCATGAATATTTTCAAAAAATGGTCAATAAATAAACCTTAATGTACAAAGGGTGTGTGAAATACCACTTGTAATATCAAATAATATTACATGTATAATCAGTTTATATTACAGGATAATTCCAAGAAATTGATATCACTTAAAACTCATAATATCCAATTCTTCATACGCTTATTACATTCTTTAAAATGAGTCTAGGAAGATTTTGTATGATTATTATCAACTACACTTGAGTTTCTTCACCTATAAACAACAATTTATGAAATATTATTCATCATGGAAAAGAAATGGTTTATACAACTTGTTGATGGTGTTTTTCATCCTCCAAGAATATTATAGGTATCATAAAAAGCACTTAAATGATACTATCATGTTAGTGTATAAAAAATAATAATGAAATATTAATGGTTGATATATATTCAAAATGTTTCCCCCAACACCACTAAGACCACGTCCATTTATCATAGACCCAACATCCACTTACGAGGCTTCAAAAAAAATGTCTTGAAATCATGGGTAAACTCAAATATAAATTTAACACTTGTTACATTAAAAAATTTTCAATATACCCATTAAATTTCATCATTATATTAATATCATATATATTACAACATTTACAAATAGACACATATTGATTTTTTTAAGGCAAACAAATTTACTAACCCTACAACACATGGTTTTTCTTAGTATTAGTTTTATCTCATCCTTTCATGTTTACACATATTCATAAGGTTTCTACATCAAAACTTCTTTGTGAACTTATAGATTTGACTTGAGACACATTTTTAGCTTGATTTTTTAGACTCATACTGATTCTTCATCAATGTCCAAAAATCAAATATATTAACTTTATTAATACATAAATAGTGTATTTATAGATTTAAAAAGCACATGCACTTTCACTACGCATCCATCTTCTATTAATGAATTTACCCCATGGAAAATTTCTCCCCCATAATATCATACTAGATTCATCCTTTAAATCACAATTTTTATATTATTTATCAATTTTATTCCTTTAAATAATAACAAACCCACTAGTTTTCTATTATTTACTTGTAGTGTTACTTTTCAAAACTCTTAAAAATTCCTCCTTTTTATCATCCATTATTTCCATGATAACAACATGTTCTTTATTATTTTCTATTTATACATGATTCTTATATTTCCATGAAGGTTTATATGTTTAACTAACCTTTTGTTCTTGATACATTTTATATTATATTTATTTATTTCTATCTTTTAAAACCATGAATTTTTTTCTCTAGGGAAACAAACTATTCCAACTTCTGAGTTCTTCTTATCTTATCCATATTTTTATTTTTCTTACTAGATGGATATTGTGTATAAACCATAAAAAATAATCAAGTCATTATATTTTTCCTTCCCACTACATAATCATCAAACTCATTGAATCTATTTTTAAATGATAGAAATTTCTCATTCTTCCTTTCATGAATCTTTATAGTCATATGTGGAGGGAATCTCATCTTGGACCTTCCATAACCTTTATTACTTCAATACCTTACCATGTGACCATGGTTAGCACAAATATAACATATCACAAAGAAATATCCATACAATTAAATCATCTTATTGGGATGTGATGCATAAGTATATCTTCTTTGATTGTACATCATTAATTTTTTTACCCACATCCATTGTGTGTCCCATGAACCTAAAAAATAGAACTTATTTAGCATTGTAATTTGAATATTTTAGAATTTTTTTTTAATTTAGATTATTATTTATTTATGATTATAGAATATTATTCTTATTATCACATAATTAATATTATATGTAAGTATCTTCAAGGTTTGGTTTCTTCTACATAGCTTGCAGTTCTCCTTAAAGCTTCTCAATCTTCAAATCCATCATCTTCAATATGCCTTTAAAATTTTCAATGGTAGAATTACTTTGTTTATAAATAAACTTTATTTATATTTAAATTTTCTCTCTCAATGAAGACATTGATCCTTCATGGAAATTTTCTTTTTCCATGCTTAACTTAATATCATTAAAAAGTTCTTTAATTACATATCTTTATTCCTTTATTTTCATTTTCATTTTTGAAATTTAATAAATGAAGCCTTATATTCATACATTAATTTTTTGTTTACATAATCTAAATACACTATATGATTAGAGTTCTTCTCACCTTCAGCCTTCAAGGATTTTATTTTACTCTTTAACTCTTGAAGCTTATCTTGGTTTCTGTACAAAAAATCTCTAGATTTACCACATGATTTAGTTACCTCTTATCTTCCATTATACTCCAAGAATTCAAGTGATTTGTAGACTATATATTTAGATTTATGTGAAATATTTTCTAGTAGGTTTAGATTTAAACATATAAAAATAATTTAATTTTTTCACCTCCTTGTAAATATATAACTTCTTGGATTTCTTCTTCTTGTCTTTCTTATTCTCCATTCTAGACACATAAAATATTTCTTCAATTGTCTTCATATCCATATTTTCAATTAGTTAATATTTTTCACTTATAGAAGAAACTTGGATTTCATTACTTACCTCATATCACTAACTATATGACTCTTCTAGTATTATCCCCATTTCTTTACAAGACTTACAATAGGCTCTCTTCTTAGATACATATTTTTAGAGAATATTTTAATACCTTCTTAGAATAATAATCAATATAAAATTTTCTTTGATTCATATCATATATAATTATATTCCATCTTAGAAAAAAAAATCAAATTCTCAAAATATCATAGGGAATTCTAATATGTTCTTCTAAATATGACACAAAATCATTCTTTTAGTTTGAAAAATGATTTACATCAAACTAGGTAAAATTAAATATTGGACTAATTCCTTTCTTAATATCCTCAAACTAGATAAATTAGGTTAAATTTACAATATAACCTATTGGATTTGATATCACTGGTAAAAAAAATGGACACCTTGAGAGGGGGGATGAATCAAGTTGTAGACTGATTTAAAATTTTCCCCTTTGTCCATAATCATTAGGATCATATTCCTTTATTAAATAAAGAACAAATAAATTTGTGTTTTCTCTATTTCATCCACATCAAGAATCATACACAAGTGATAAAATCAAATCATAAAGGACTAAAAATATTTTAATTGGTTCACTTATAAAAGCTACATCCAAGGAGCATACACTTAGTAATGTGATGGTGTAAAAAATCCACTATAAGTCATTATTTATGTTGATATAAATTTTAGAATAGGATCAATATTTGTTCAGGGTATAAAACCTATTATACTCTTTTTATCATTGCTTCCAAGAGAGTTATAAATATTAGTTTATATAATTGTAGGCATCTTCTTAATTTATTGACATTAAGGTCAATCCAATTTTAGAATATATAGACTACATAATAATTTCTAGAATATTAATTCTTCAATGAATTCTAAATAATTATCTAAATATTACTTATTAAAATTATCAACTCCTTATAGGAATAGTTAGACCATTTTATACCAATAAATATTTACTTATAATATTCAATATAATTCAGCCATAGTAAAACTTCAAAAATTATAATTTCAGTATAGGAATTTTTAGATCCCAGATGGATCTTGTTGGGAAAATGAGAGGGGTGGGAGGGGGGGTGAATCAGTATACCCAAATTTTCACCGATTTTTACTTTCTTTTCAATTGGATACTCTTAATCTCGAACCTCTTCCCTAGTTAAGAGAAATGGATATTGTTGTGAGATATCAATGTTCACATTCATATATAATGCATATAATAAAAGAGACAACAATACACAAGATTTTTTACAAGGTTCATAACTAAGACTTACTCCCTGTGATCAACTTTTGGTTGTTTCATGAATTTTCTTATCACTATTAAATTTTCAATGATAACAAATTACTATAACTAGTACACGATGATAATGTTGTAATTGAATAATCCTACTAAATGAGAGGCATTATTTATACTAGTACCACCAGTATTAAATGGAATTTTTTATACTAGCACCACCAGTTCTTCAAGAAATATTATTTCTCCACAAGAAATCTTGTTCTCATTCCTTTATAACTTCATAAAAAACTTCAAAAATTCTAGTATTGAGACTTCTCTTCAAATTATTAGGTTCATGTGATCACATTCTTGAAGAATTACCTGAATTTTACTCTTTCTTTATTTGATACAAAAACTATATCGGGATCTCCAAAATATATTTCAATAGTGTGTACTAATTTTCTCAACACCAAAATGCACATATTTTTGCACAAATGTGGTGTATGAGGATCTCAAATAATTCCATGATTTTAAATCCTCATTTAAATGTCTTAATTAAATAACCACATTTAATTTACTATAAATAATAATACCCAAATGACCATGGGTATTATTATTTTATGATCATTATTAAATACCCTATAAAAAATGGATATTTATTTCCCTTTTAATATCACCGAAATACCTAAATGGTTATTATTTATTATTAAATCATTTGAATAACTGAATCTATGGGTACTTCCTTTATTAATGTATTATAACTCAAATAACTATGATAGGGTATTCAATTTATAATTTCTCATGGAAAATTGACCCATAGCTTCCACTGTGTCTTCATACATTCATATCATCATTTCATGTGGATCTAAAGACACCCTGTAAACAATAATCTTCAAATACCTAAGGAGTTCTAGTTTCTTGTATTTTTTTAACAATAAAAAATAATAATTAGTGGATCATTTAAAGGCTAAAAAACTTAGGTTCTTTATTCTTCATGTGTATGATTCATTATTTTGAAAGTATAGATTACATTTTTAAACAACCAAAAGTCTCAGGTTTTCTTTCTTTCTGTTCACACCCACTACCACCCTACATACATATAAATGTCCAAACACTCAAGATTTACTCTTTTCTTTCATAGGTGTGATAAAAAACATAGCTCACTATAAAAATATCTGAATGAATATTGGTATTATTTATTCATCATGAATCATAAAAAATTTCACACCTCATTCTCTATTTCTTCACATATAAATGAATATCACACGACCTCCTGAATTTCACTTGATTTATCCATTACTGAACAGATAGTTAGGATAATGGATTATGAAACCAAGTTACTTCATAGGATGATGATTCATTTTGTTTGAGTGCTATGGAAACATGGTTCTAATAGTCACGAGACATGAGAGAGGAAGGCACTGTTGAGATAGTAGGGACCTCATCTTTTTGGCATGTAAGCTTTTGAGTAGGATTTATGGGGATATAAAGTTTCTATAGTGGGGAGTTTGTAACATCCTGTTACTATTTTTAGGTATTCCTAAACCCCTCTTTTTACCAAGATTTGTTTGGGATTTATTTGGGTTGAAATTTTAAAAGTTTTGAAAATTCTGGGCTAGTGCACAGTTGGTGCATGGTTTTCCCAAACCATGCACCCTTTCAATGAAAACCGTGAAAACCCAGTCAGTGGGATTTTTCATGGTTTGTGAAAAGTTTTTCAGACCGTGCGCTCTCTTAGGATAAACCATGTGGCCCATTTAAATGGGAACATGACCAAGCCGCATGGTTTGGTATAACCATGTAGATCTTCCCAGCTAATCATGCATGATATTTCACTAATTAGAAAATCTAACTTGAAAATTACAAAACACCCACTTTAGCTATCAGATGAACCTATTACAACCCAATACAATTTTTTATTTCTTGGGAGCACCCAATAGTAGTTTTTTCCGCTCTACACCCCCTAGAAGAAAACCTAATCTTGACAAATTCCTTTAGTTCTTCACCCAGTAGGTTTTCTATTCCTGTTCTCTATATCCTGCTATCTCTCTTCTCCACCCTAGGGTTATTTAGATCCTCATGTTGTTTTTTTGGATCTAATACCCTCTATTTTTGGATCTTAAACATAATTTTGATTCCTGGTTTCCATTTTCATTATTATTCATCGACAAATCCCAATTAGGGTTTGGCGTTACGAGATCTGTTGATCTCGATATAGGTGGTTTTGTCATGATACACAAATTTTTTTAACCCTAAATTGATTTATTTATTTTCAATTGTTTTAATTAAATGAAATTTCTTTATTTTAATTAAATTTATTTTAATTGGTTTTTTTGAAAAAATATAATTCCATTGAATTGAGGTTTTAAAGTGGGATTTTGGCATGAAATTAGGGAAACCCCAATTCCATTGAATTGGGGTGTGTTTATGGAAATTTTTGAATTTTAAGTTGTTTAATTTTAATTATGTAACGAGTTTGATGAAAAAATTGTGAAAATCTAAATTTCATTGAATTGGTTTTTTTTTGTAAAATTGATTGATTTTTTTGAAATTAAATTTATGAATTTAATTGTGAAAGTGGATTTTGAAATTGAATTATTAATTGAATTCAAATCCCAATTTGTGAAAGTGGCTCAAAATGGTTTTGATAGGAACCTTAGGGTTTTATATTTGTAGAAGGAATATTTTTGATTAAAAAACCATTTTCATTTTTAAATAGAAATTGGAATTTTTTAAATGGTAGAATGGGATTTAATTTCATTCTAAGGTTTCTTAAAATAAATTTCCCATCATTGAATTTTAATAGATCACATGTAAGCCTAGGTAGTTAGTGATTTATTGGGACAAATATTCTAGGTTATAATTTCCCTAACAACAGATTGAAACTTTACAACACTAAAAAAACTTTAGCTAGCACATCTTATTTTCCCCAGTGTGACACATATGAGTCCACTCTTTCCAGTGCCAAGGGACGTGTGTACACATTTCAGTTTATCATATGAGTGCATGAGGATCACATAACTTGGAACTATCATACCTCTTCGAAGATGACTATGTTTCTTACATGTTTATATATAATATATAAATGTATTCCATTATTGTAAACTATTTTATGTGCCTTGTGAATTTATATAAACTATTTTATATAAAAGTGTTTATTTAATCCATTTGTGTAAAGATCTATTTTCTTAAAAGTATTTCCATCATTTGAAATATATTTCCATCATTTGAAATGTAAAGCATGATTTTTTTGAGATATTCTCTTGAAATTCCAAACCTATATTTTTTTAAATTAAAAGAAATTTATTTGATTAATTTGAATTTTGCTTCTTATTATGGAATACTTGGTGATAATGTACTGGTATTTTAGCTCTTACCCTACCCGTGAATTTAGGTATTTGTATATTTTCTCCTTCTAGGTTCGACTAGGGGTAAAGCACCACTTAGAGGTGGTTATAGCTATTGATCCATGGATTTGGAGAGATACATCCATTGGAACTTGGGCTGTTTATCTATCATATTTTACTATTAATTTTCTATAGTACTTTTTGTTATTATACCTATTTGAATTCTGGTATAATTATCATAGTAGATTTTCTTTTGTATGAATATAGATTTTTTATCTTGATTCCATAATGTTCATGGAAAATTCATTCCCACTTTATTTTTGTATGATTCTAGTTTCTAGTCACCAACCCGTGGGGATTAGGACTGATTTTTAGGCCATGTCATTGTAGGTTTGGTTATTAGGTTACCTAGGTACCTATGATGGTTCCTGAAAAAAACAATAATAAGATTATATAAGTATATAAATTTAATTTCAAGCCATTGATAATATGAAAATCCAAACTCCTCATCCTATTTTCTTCCTCATGCATTAATAATTTTTTTTGTGAATAGAAACTTTAATTATTCTTATCATCATGAAAATAATATATTTTATTCAAAATAATATTCCATGGCCTTTATCATTTTTTCATGGAATCTTCAATGCACATAAATAATTTCATGGTCTTCAATTGATGTGACCAATGTGAAAAATTCTTAAAACATGTGTTTAATCATTGAAGACTAGTTCAATAATCGTCAGAGTTACAAGGGTAATTTTCCAATAATTAAATACAATTCCATTAGTTGTGTCATGACCCATCCCCTGGGGTTCGTGCCATGACTAACCCCAAGCCCGCCTTCCATAGGCTAGAGGCTGGCGACTAGCACCAAGGCATATTCCCTAAAACTGGGAAGGCATTGCCTTTATAACCTACAGGCACACGTAACCAAGCACACAACAAGATACTAAACACCAATTAAAACTCTATAAAAAAAGAGTGCTGAATGTAAAAGGGGATGGAATATAAGACCAATAGTAAAGTACAAGAAACTGAAAGTATAAGTACAACTAAAGAAAAAGGAAAACAACTGCTGGTCATCCTCTGAGGTTCCTACCTGAAGGGTAGGTACAGATCGCCTCCACAGAACTCCTCGTCCGTCCATCCCCCCCATGTACCAACTCGTCGTAAGGTCCTCCTTGGGGCACCGTCTAGTCCTGGTACTCTTAGCCTCAGTTAGCGCTGTCCGTCGTCTGCAACCAACACAACAAGGTGCGGGAATAGCCCGTGTATGGGTGAGTATAACGATACTTAGTAGGGACCCCGAGACCCTCAAGGTCTCACAAAATACAATAAGGATAAACAAAAAATTATGAAATCAACAGAGAACCATACTTAGGTATATACCCATACATATACCTAAGTTATCAATTGATCCATCTCAATCATGAGGAAAACATAGAAAAACCGACTCAACTCAACCAGGATTTTATTATAGGGGTAGTATCAAGTAACATCCCTAGTCACAATATCAAAACCTCGACTGTTGGAGAACTCCTCCTCTATTGAGTATAGTGGGCCTGCCATGACACCAAGCGCGCTTCCCACTAACCTTGGACTGCTGAGGTACTCATCCTGTCGAGTACTGTGGATCTGCCGCGTCACCAAGCGTGCTCCCCAACATGGGTTTGCCACATCACCATGTGCGCTCTCCCTCGTATCCTGCTGAGGTACTCCTCTTGTCGAGTACCGTGGGTCTGCCGCGCCACCAAGGCGCTCCCCACTATGGGTCTTTCGCGACACCAAGGAACTCCCCACTGGGCTAGTAGAGTCACTCTGAGTCAAAATGGTCAGCAGTCGTCAGGTATCAGCCAGCTACTAGGTCTCCACACTATATGCTCGATCGTCTCTGAGAGGATTCGCTCCACGAGCTACTGGTCGATACTCCAACTATCACAAATTCTCATGAAGAAGTATCTCAAAGGTCTTCCACATCATAGGGGTCTCAACACAACACATGTCACATCAAACAGACGCCCGGTCTGTGAGTTATTATCCTTTTAGTCCTAGGGGCCTGGTTGGATTTGTGCTCATCCAACCTGACTATTTCCCATATCAAACCAAAACTTCAGTGGAGTATACTCAAAGGGACCGTCTTTCTCCAAGATTTCCAGTGCCACTGATGGTTCGTCAAACGGACGTCTAGTGCCAAAGATATGACCAAAAGAAAGAAAAGGGTCATAGTGGGCCCGGGTCCAGTCTGACCCAACCTGGCATGGGTCGACTCAGTTCGGGTGGACCCGGCCCGACCCGTAGGGTTAGGCCCGAACCGTAATGTAGCTCAATCCATTGGGAGGTCCAGTAGGCCATGAGGGCCGCGAGGGGCCACGGAGCCGCGGGTGTCATGGGGCAGGTTGGCCGCTGGGGTACTGTGAGTGTGTGGGCCATTTTGGCCGGAGCGCTACGGGGGCGCGGGCCAGTTCGGATGGGGCACCGAGAGGGGTGCGGGCCGGTTCAGCCGGAGCACCGTGAGGGGCATGAGCCGCTCAGCCTGGGCGCCGCGAGGGGCACGAGCCAGTTCAGCCGAGGTGCAATGAGGGGTGATGGATGGTTTAGGAGGCCAGTGGGAAGCGTGAGCCAGGTCGGCTCGGCCGGTGGATAGCACGGCTGGGGTGGTGAGACCGGCTGGTGGCGCGGCCGGGGCAGTGCGGCCAGCGGGCGGCGCGGCCGGCGGGTAGCGCGACCAGCGAGGACGGCGTGGCCGGTGGTCAACGTGGCTGGCGGGGGGCGCGGGTGGTGGGTGGCGCAGCCAGCGGGCAGCGCGAGCTAGGGCGTGAGGATGGTTTGGCCCGGGGAGGCGCGGTACGACGGGGGTGCACAGCCGGTTCGGCCAGGAGACCAGAGCGGCGCGGGGGCAGTGCGGGTCACGGTGGCCGTGGGTGGCGGCGCCATTGCCTTCGTCACCTTCATCGCCTTCCTTTATTCTAAAGAACACCACAAAGAAGAACGATGAAGGGGTCGGGCCATGTTGGTTTGGCCCACACCCTCTACGTTAGGGTGGTAGCATTTGGCTCAATAAGGAAGAAGAATGAAGAACTTCAAACTTTATGACCTTCGCAACGATTCTTTCCCAAACCGCAGAGAAATCAAGGAAAGTTTTATCACGCAAATAAACCCCCTACCTTGTATTGTTCATTGACAAAGATAAGGAGGGAAGGTCGGTCATCGAAGACATCCCACGTCTGTTGCCTTCGCAAGGTGCTTCCGAGGAAGAAGTTGAAGACGTTCCTTGTCGGTGTTCTTCGTTTGGAGGTGCATTCTTCGTAGAGGAATTGTTCTTCATTAGAGAAGCTTTCTCTCAAAATCTTACAATCCTCCTTTTCCAACAAATAAATAGCCAACAAAAAAAAATATTTTTATCTATTTAATTTGTTGGCAATCAGTTGGCTTAATTAATTGGCAACAATTAAAGGGTTGCGTTGGTATAAAATTCAAAAAGGAATTTACTAGGGAGTGTTGGAATAATTAATGTAGGAGGAGTTGAAGAGGTTCTCCCTCATTTATTGTGGGAGTTGAGAGTTTTTCTCCTAATTAAAGGGGGGTTTCAAGGGGGTTTAATCCCAGGTAGTCCCCACCACCATAACCTCTCATGGGAGGTTAGGCTTGGGTGGTCTCCACCACCATAACCTCTCATAGGAGGTTAAGGTCTGGTGGTCCCCACCAATAACTCCCACATTGAGGTTTAGTTCCAGTGGACCCCACCTCCTAACACCCATATGGGTGTTTCAAATAAAAATAAAAAATGTCACACACTTTTATTTTTATTTTATTCTTACATGAAAAACCCAAAATCCTACTTTTACCTTCGACTATCTATCATCGAAGTGAAAGTATCCTTAAGCGAATACCAGCGTTGTGAGTTCAACGGTGCCCTTAGATTTTAATTCCGAGCACCGGTTCAAAAGTTAGA
The DNA here is from genome assembly GCA_963277665.1 of Viscum album. Taxonomy (NCBI): domain Eukaryota; kingdom Viridiplantae; phylum Streptophyta; class Magnoliopsida; order Santalales; family Viscaceae; genus Viscum; species Viscum album. Next base: position 1,834,973,599 of record OY728160.1, on the reverse strand, counting down.
AAAACCCACTCACACCTTTACTGAACATACCAATTTTTTTTTTCAGAAATTCATTTTGGGAACTCCGGGCCTCAGAATCACACGCCGTTAATTTTCGTGGACTTGTAAAATTTCCATTTAATTATAAAAAAATTTACATATAAATTCTAGGCCTTTAAATTCTCCCCACCTCAGGATTTACATCCCCGTAATCCATAACTCAAACTAAGGGAACAAGTGGGGGTACATAGCATGCATCTAAGCCTCCCGCTCCCATGTGCTCTCCTGGAGGTTCCCGTGCTGCCAGCAAACGTGCACCAGAGGTATCAAATGTCCACAACCACTCCTGTAAATCCTCAATATCTACTAGAACCTCCATAAAAGTCACCCCATCGTCGATGTCCAGCTCACCATGGTCGATGATGTGAGAAGGATCGTGCACGTATCTCATCAGCTGGGACATGTGGAAGACGTCATGCACCCAGTGAAACTGAGGTAGAAGAGCTAAGCGGTATGCCACCCCGCCCACTCTGCTGAAGAACTGAAAAGGTCCGATGAATCTTGGAGATAACTTGCTGGCTCGGAAAAATCTCCATCGACCTCGTCGGGGTGAGACCCGTAGAAAGATGTGGTCACCATCCTTAAACTCCAGAGGTCTCTGTCTCCTGTCGGAATATGATTTCTGCCTACTCTGTTCAGTCTTCATCCACTCCTGGATGATCTACACCTTCTTTGTGGTAGCCCGTACCATCTCTGGTCCCACTAGTGCTGACTCCCTTGGGTCAGTCCAGCACAAAGGTGATCTGCAAGGTCGCCCGTACAACGCCTAGAAAGGTGCCATCCCAATGGCAGAGTGATAGATGTTATTGTATGAAAACTCCACCAAAGGTGAGTGATCCTCCCAGCTACGACTGAAATAGAGGACACAAGCACGCAACATATCCTCGGGGGTCTGAATGGTCCGCTAGGTCTGACCATCCGTCTGATGATGGAAGACAGTGCTCAAATGAAGCTACATCCTGAAAACCTCCTGCAACCCCTTCCATAGCTGGGAAGTAAAACGTGCTTCATTATCAGAGACAATCGTCAAAGGTACTCCATCTATCCACAAAATCTCATGCACATAGAGGCGTCCTAAGCTCTCTAATAAACCCTACTCTCTGATCGGTAGGAAGTGGGCCGACTTGGTGAGTCAGTCGACGATCACTCAAATCGAGTCATGTCCCCTGGATGTATGTGGAATTCCTATCACGAAGTCCATGGATATCCCGTCCCACTTCCACTTTGGGGCATCTAAAGGCTGAACCAAGCCTTCTGGTACCTGATGCTCCGCCTTTACTTGCTAACAAGTGAGGCACTGAGAGACAAACTCTACTACTGCTTTCTTCATTCCCTGCCACCAGTGCTATCTTTGGAGTTCCTGGTACATATTCGCCACTCCTGGATATACCTCTAGAGGGGAAGTGTGGAACTCCCTCAACACTTCCTCCTGAAGTGACACTTGTAGCGACCCAAAATTTTGAATAAATCTTGTTTCCTAATTTTGTGTGTTATTTTATTTTTGATACTCAAAAAAACTGTTTCATTTGATAACATGAGTATAATTAAAATGAGACCGTTGAGTTTTGACTGTTATATGACTATTGGTCAATATGACCACTGGAAACTAAACGTTTTGATTATTGTCTCTAAATACAAGTAATCTTGGTTAATTAATATAGAAAGAAGATTTGATGGCCTCACCCAGTAGTCTTGGACCGATCGAAGCCCATCTAACAGAACTTGGGAAGGAGGTAGCACCATTGGGCTTTGCTCTGGACCAAACCCAAGCTGAACTTCATCGTGTGAAGCTATAACGGAATCGCCTTCACGAGAAGTTAAAACTGATAGAAATTACTACTCGTGCGATGTTGGCTGATCCTCCCTCAGATTTTCTCACCTTAGCACACCTTACACTTAGGTCCTATGCTGGTGTGATAAGGGGTTATGTAAGGAGACCGTAACTGCCTTGTGTAACCCTTTGTTTTAAATAAAAATTTTGATTTCTTCTTATGATGAAGTTTATGATTTTTCAAATGTCCGGATAAATATAGTATGCATATTTTTGATGAATTTTATAAAAAGGATATTTTAAAAATATTTAGGTAAACCTTAAATAATTAAAAATGTGTAATGATTTTCAAAAAATGGTCTTCTACAATTACGTTCAGTACAAAATTTAGAGTCTAATAAGATCAACTTGATTTTTGATGAATAGTAAATTATGAATAGTGATTTTATGATTAGGATTAGTAATGTGTCCAAATAGATTAGTAATCTCACTTAAAGAAAGTATTAATATAATCTAGGCACCTTGATTAAGTAATGTGATTCAATAAAATGGTTAAATAACGATTTCATAAATTATTATTCAAGTATTAGTTTTTTCAGGTGAATAGTGTTTTTTAATTAAAAATTAAATTAAAAATATTTAGAAAATTATTTTTATAAAATAGATTTTATTTTTGAACCCAGAGCATCGATATTATGTTAATGTAATTTTTGGGGTTTTTTCTGAAAAAATGAATTTTCGGTGAATAGTGTATTTATTTAAAAATTAAATTAAAAATATTTAGAAAAATATTTTTATAAAATGGAGTTCATTTTTGAAATCAGAGCATTGATATTTGGTTAATGTGAAATTTTGGGATTTTTCTGAGAAAGTTGAATTTTCAGTGAATAGTAAAAAATACAGTTTTAGGGTTTTGGTATGTTTAATGACATCATAACTGTGTCATGATGATTCCATGAGATATTTTAAGGGATGGTCGACTAAAGGGGATGAATTATTGTATGAGGTGTCTCAAGTGGCCAATACCATGGGCAAATACCATGGGCAAGCCCATGGTTTTTCCAAAACCACCAATGAGGTGTCCCTTGGCCATTAATGCCTTGTCCCCTCACTTTCCCTATAAATACCAAGCAATCCTCTCATCCTTTAGACTCATAACTCTCACCCAATGAAGCTTTGGTCTCATTACCTCCCAAGGAGTCCTCCCAAGGTGCCCCAATCCCTCAAGGTCCCAACCTTTGAGTTTTAAGAGTTACGTTTTAAGGTAAGGGATCCGACCTCTCTCTTTCTTTTCAAGTAATCTCTTGTATGTCATTTCTTTTATGCTTCATGTTCTTATGTTAAAGGATGTTCTTTTATATTATTATTACTTACCTTTTCATGTTCATATAATGAGAGATCCCCTCTTACTCTCATTATTTCGTTTTATGAAGTTTTAAGTGGCGCCGTTAGGCTGCCGAAATTTTTGTAACAGATTCTTTCTCCCTTCTCATTTTTCAAGATCTATTTTCATGTAAAGTCTTTCAAGTTCCTTTTTATTATGTTGGGGTATGATCTCTATATCTATCATACTGATATTTTATGATCATATTATGATAGACCCCATTTTATCTCTTCAATTCATTATTTTTAAGTTTTAAGTGGCGCCGTTAGGCTGCCGAATTTTTAAGGGATTCGTTCACCCTTCTCATTTTCAAGTTCTATTTTCTGGTCAAGTATTTCAAGTTACTTTTTATTATGTTGGGGTATGATATCTATATCTATCATACTGATCATTTATGTTCATATGATGAGATACCCCATTTTATCTCTTCAATTCATTATTTTGAAGTTTTAAGTGGCGTTGTTAGGCTGCCGAATTTTTAAGGGATTCTTTCACCCTTCTCATTTTCAAGATCTATTTTCATGTCAAGTCTTTCATGTTACTTTTTATTATGTTGGGGTATGATCTCTAAATATATCATACTTATCTTTTACGTTCATATGATGAGATACCCTATTTGATCTCATCAATTCATTTTTTTTGAAGTTTTAAGTGGCACCGTTAGGCTACCGAATTTTTAAGTAGTTCTTTCACCCTTCTCATTTTCAAGTTCTAATTTCATGTCAAGTCTTTCAAGTTCCTTTTTATCATGTTGGGGTATGATCTCTATATCTATCATAATGATATTTTAATATCATATGATGAGAGACCCCATTTGATCTCTTCAATTCAGTATTTTTATGTTTTAAGTGGCGCCGTTAGGCTGCCGAATTTTTAAGTGGTTCTTTCACCTTTCTCCTTTTTCAAAGTTCTAATTCCATGTAAAGTCTTGCAAGTTCCTTTTTATTATGTTGGGGTATGATCTCTATATCTATCATACAGATATTTTATGTTCATATGATGAGATACCCTATTTGATCTCATCAATTCATTTTTGGTTGAAGTTTATGTGACGCCGTTAGGCTGCCGAATTTTCATTAGAGAAATATTATTTTTTGTCTTCCTTTCATGTTCTTCATTTCGTATGGTATATTTTCAAATTTCATTACCATGTTCTTAAATCCCTTATATTCTTTCTCTCTACTGTTTTATGGGTCATTTATGAATGTTTGACCCATGTCCCCTCTCTTTTCAACATTTTCTAAAACCCTGTAACGTAGCCGTTGTGCTGCAGAATTTTCGTCTCAAAATGCCTCTCTCTTTTTCTTAAAAATTACTTCATGTTATTAAGTGAATACTCAAAGCTCTTATTTCTACATGGGTATTCACATATATATCAAAATGTTCTATTTTTAAATTCTTGGATTTACATACATGAAACCCGCTTTCCCTTTTTGTGGGTTTAAAGTGACATAAAGATCATGTCTTTAAAGTAGTTTTTAAAATGTTATGATTATGAAATGAAACCCATTTCTTTTATGCTATATGGGTTGTTTATTAAATGATTGATGATGATATATGTGGCTCACATGATAATAAAGACATGTCAAGGGTGCGCCTAGATAGCGCTTTAATGCATTGGGTAAAGACTTAATCTCTGGAGATGACCATTTAGACTGATACCTTGGTGAATAACCTTGGTAATTTTTAATGACACCTTGGGGATGGACCTTGGTGAAATGAAATGATTTTCAATATTAAATTTTGTATCCACATCTTAAAGTTATTGAAAATGTTATTTTTATTATGATATATCTCATGATTTTTTTCTCATGCCTTAAAGTTCTTTTCATGACCTTATTGAATTATCTCAAGTTCACATGTAAAATGTTTCTCTTGTTTCCCTTACTGGGCCTTCTGCTCACCCTTTCTTTTGATGTATGTCCCCAGGTTATGAGATTTAGTAATGAACCTATGATGAACATGAGGAGAAGACTTTCCAATGTTTAAGAAGAATGTTTTATGTTTTCATGTTTTAAGTTCCTAGTTTCCAAGACACTAAACCTTAAAGATCCTCGGTTTTGTAAAATGTAATGAAAGTTTATGTGATAAAAAGGAGGGATGCTATAACACTGGTACCATGGTACGTCCTCTGAAGAGGATGATATGCTCCCCACCTTCAGAAAATCCATCAGGTTCCTGCCCTGTGGATATCTGAGCATGTCGAGCCTCGCAGTCAGTGTCCCCACACTGCACCTCCCTGACTTGCTGAAGAAGTGGGGGAGTGACTGTAAGAGACTGAAGGAAAGATGCTCCATCACGTTCCACAAAGGATATCTGTAAAGATGCCAGCTACTCCGTCACCTCACCTAGCAACTGTATACCATACCTCCTGCTGAGTGCATCTGCTACAACGTTCCCCTTTCCAGGAGTATAGAATATCTCTAAGTTATAGTCCTAGAGGAACTTAAGATAACATCGATGTCTCAGGTTCAGTTCCTTCTGATAGAAGATATACCTAATACTCTTGTGATCAGAGTAGACTTTAAGATGTTCACCCATCAGATAGTACCGCCACATCTTCAAGGTGAAGACCACTGCTACTAAATCCAGGTCATGGGTAGCATAGTTTTGCTCGTGATATCTCAACTGCTGAGAACCATATGTGATCACTACCCACTCCTCCATCAAGACACATCTGAGACCGGTCCCTGATGCGTCACAGTAAACTACATACCCTACGCCCTCCTCTAGAAGCCTCAATATGGGGGCACTAGTCAGCCTCTGCCTCATCTCCTGAAAACTCCACTGACATTTCTCCGACCAAACGAAGGGTTATCCCTTTTTAGTCAAGGCTGATAGTGGTGCTGCAACTCTATAGAAATCTGGTACAAATTTCTGGTAGTATCCAGCCAAACCCAGGAAACTTTGTACCTCCTTCACACTCCTGGCTGGATCCCAAGGAAGTACCGCCTCAATCTTCGTTGGATCTATTGTAACTCCAGCCTCCGATATGACATGTCCCAGGAAGTGAACCCATCAGATCCAGAACTAACACTTCAAGAGCTTACCATAAAGTTGGTGCTCTCGGAGTGTGTCCAGTACTACCTGCAAATGATAAACATGCTCATCCTCAGAAGCTGAGTAGATCAGAATGTCATCGATGAAGACCACTATAAAGAGATCAAGGTATGGCTGAAAGATCCTGTTCATGAGTCCCATGAACACTACCGAAGTGTTGGTTATGCTGAATGGCATAACGAAGAACTCATAATGGCCGTATTGACATCTAAAGGCTGTCTTATACACATCCTCATCTTGTACTCTGAGCTGGTGATAGCCTGATCTGAGGTCTATCTTCGAGAACCACCGTGCTCCCTTAAGCTGATCAAAGAGGTTGTTAATCCTTGGGAGTGGGTACTTGTTCTTCACGGTCACTTGGTTCAGGCACCGATAGTCAACACAAAGCCTCAAGCTCCCATCCACCTTCTTGGTGAATAGAATCAAGGCTGCCCAAGGAGAAACACTGGGCCAGATGAATCCCTCCCCTACAAGTCCTCTAGTTGTACCTGCAGCTCACGAAGCTCCATGGGGGCCATCCGATATGCTGGTGTAGATATTGGTGCCGTCCCGGGGTATAATTCAATGTAAAAGTCCACCTATCTGCAAGGAGGTAGACCCGAGACATCATCAGGGAAAACATCTGTGTACTGTTCCACCACTATAGGATAGTTCGGACTCTCCACATCAACAGCTCGGAGGGTAAGGCTTGCCAAATGATGAGTGATCGAATGAACTCTCCTCCGGGTAAGTCCATCCTGTGCTGCAAAGGCTCCCTTCTCACTGGTGAAGGTAAACCTGGTCCCATCTATGTGAACACACCGCACTTTTCACCTAATACAGTCAATATGAGCATGAAATATAGATAACCAGTTCACACCCAAGATGATGTCGTAAGGCCTCGATGTCGCTACAAGGAGAACCCAACCGAAGATCTCACCTCCTAGAGTAAGCTAACACTATTGGAACCAGTGTGTAATCATAAAATCTTCTCCTATAGGAGTCTCTAGCCATAATGATCAAGACAAAGACTCTGTCAGAATCTCTAAGATCCAAATGAGGGTAGTGGAAATAAAAGAATGATTGGAACCTGTTTCTATCAGTACTGCAGCTATGGTGAAGTAGACACAGATCGTACCTCATATCATCTCCGGAGTTCCATGGTCGTAGGCCTTAGCTGCCTGGAGCTGAGCTCTCCCCTATCCACCTGCTCCCTGCAGTCGGGGTGGACCTCCTGGTGGTGGTGGCGGTAATATCTCGAACCGTCACCCACTACCAGTTGCACGACCAGCTCCTCTGCCACGCCCGCCTACTCCCTGCGGACCTCCTCAGTTGAATCTCTGTCTCTGCATGGGCAGTCCTTCGACCGTCTTCTGATCATATGAACTTCGGGTTGGACAGTCACGAGCCATGTGACCCTACCCACCGCATGTGTAACACTGCCCGCTCCTGGCACGACTAGATCTGCTTCGGGTGCCTCGCACAACTGATCCTGAGTCATGTAGTCGTCCACCTGTAGGTATGGTCCTATTGGACCTCTGCGAAATCTGTCTGCTGCTAGCTGTAGAAGACTCCGCTTATAAGGCCCCAGCCTTAAACCTTACTTAATCTTGAGTTATTAAAAGATTACACCTTAAGGATATTTTCAGGTTTAGAGTTTTAGAGAATTAGATCATAAAACATGCATTACATTCCACATTTAAACAAAGTGGTTACATAAAAGATAGTATTCATTTTCCCCATCAATGGAAACATATTTAAAATAAAACATGGATTCTCTCTTGAAACTTCCTTGACACTATCATCATATCATGTACCTTTCCCTTGACCTGTGAAAAACATTTCAAAAACTTGGGATGAGCATAAAAATCTCAGTAAGGGATATAAAAATATGGAAAGGAAACATGGGTACATATATACATAAGAATGAAATCATACTTTATCCATAAAACATAAGCACTTTAACATACCTCATCAAATCATGAATAAATTATAGAAATCATAAGACATAAAGGTAACTTGAGGCATTCATAACATTCTTACGTAGGGAGTAACCCTCTTGGTTACATTTGGAATACCCATCACAGTATATTCCCTAAATCTCTTCGGAGAAACCTTAACGTTTCACTCCTTCATGTTACCCAATGCATTGGAGAGCTATAACGGGCTCACCCGCCCTTAGTTTATCATGGAACCACCCGTCTTCATAACAATGCCCAAGAAGCACAACATAATCGTATCACATAAAACATGCATAAAGGAAACATAACATTTCCACCTTTAAATCACAAGATATCAATAAAACACATTGATATAAAAACATTATGAAAACCATTTTCAATACCAAAATAAAAGAAAAGTAAAACATGGTATTTATTTTTCTTTTAAAAATAAGGTATGGCTTGTAGAGGAAGCCGAAACTCAAATAATGGTCACGACGGCGGAGAAGTCCTTGTCACCGCATACGTACGACAAAAACATTCCCTTTTGTTGTTTAGTAAAACACTTAGTATAAAAAAGATTCCTTTTGGATAAACGTAAAAGTAAAAGGGGTTTATACACCATATAAAAGAAGGTTGTGTATAAAACGAAATATGCCTCAATGAAAGGAGATTGAGACGAAGTCCCTTACCTCGGGTCTGACTTGACTCGATCGTTCTTTAACCTCCTAAATAATAAACTTGAGTTAATTTCTACTTTCTTAAGAACCTTTTTCAAGTTCATTATTCCTTTTATATCACTTATTACCATGTTATGAACACTATGTAATTATTTAAGTTAATAACGGTCATTTTATCGATCATTGGTACTTGAGTCAAAAATAAACTCTTTATAATTACAAGTTTTTCATGTATCCATTATATCCAGAGTTATACTCATGATGTAGATATCATATATATCATATATATCCAGTATATACATGCATTTATAATATTACATAATGTTTAGAGGTAAGAAATGAAATGCACCGTTCATGGAGACGGTAAGCCGTACGTACGCATGAACGCTACTTCCATTTCTATTTCATATTTAATGGAATTAAAAATAATGATACATAATAGTATTTTAATTTCAGTATGGTATCATATATAATATCATTAAATATATCCTTTATACGTAACACATATGGTATTAACGAATCAAATCACTTTGAGGGGGCGGTAGTCCGCACTTCCTAAAATGAAGATATCGCGTATACCCATAATGGAAGCCATAAAGGTATGCCATAAATGAAAAATACAGAATCTTAAGGAAAGAATAAACATATTATATATCATATATAAATATAGTGACATCTTAATGGCCACCTTTGAAGGTGTTAGAAGAATATTGAACAATCATCGTTTCGTGAGGCAGAAATTCGCCATCCACGGAAACAATATGTTCTTTAACCATTAGATGTAGGTGTGTGTAAGTGTAGATTGAATACTTATTATAACAACATCCTAGTATATTGAAGATACTGGAGTTGCTACAAAAGAAATGAATAAAAATATTTTATGGGGTTGGAGAAGAAAAATAAAACAAAAGGACTCAAGTGAAGACATTACCTTAAAATCGGGTAACTCCCTTTGGTTTGAGCTCAAAGGCTTCCTTGGGAAGACTTCTGCCCAAAGTGAGGCTTCAAGGAGTAATAGAGGGATGTGGAGAGACAAAATGGGCAGGGGTTGGCCAAGCCAAAGGCTTTGGAAGTGTGGGTAAAGAGGTAGAGGTGGGGGCCTTTTATAAGAGGAGAGGAGGGACACTCTTGGAAAGTAAAGAAATGTTACTTTATTTGAAAATGATTTTCGGATTTAAAAGGTCCCACATTGATATAATTAGAGGATAAGGTGATAAGGTTTCGAAATATACTCATCCAATATGTTTTTGACAAGTTTAGGTCTTAGATTTTACATTATCTTTTTATTTTATTTAAATCGTTAAATAATGAGGTAATCGCTTCATCATCATGATGTCATAAATAATTTAATTTATTTAATGTCTAAAAATTATGAAAAAAACACTATGATGTAGAAATATTTTTAGATTTACAATGAATATTTATAGTCTAAAATATCATCTATGTAGACAAAATTAAAAATATTTTACTCAGGTGATACATTCTTTGTTATATTTACTTTCTTTAAAAAAATAAAAAGATAACAAGTCACTTTCCCACAAAAGTGATTCCATGGGGTCCCCAAGTTTGGCACAAGGAATCCCATGGTCGGACATGATACAACCAGTAGCATTAGGACACATTTTGGTGTCATTTTTTATTATTATTATATTATTTTATTATCCTCAACTACCCGATTACTCATTAATCAAGATAATTAAAGATAATTACCGTCGTTACTATTCATAATGTCCAAAAAAAGAGTCTTGATTACATAATTTGGACCTTCTGATTCCAAATATGTAATCCATTTTACCAAATTCCAATCACAGAAATTGCAATAATTGATTTAAAAATAATTCCCGTTGTCAAAACAAATAGCGGGTTTTTTGAAACAATATCTATGGAAAGTTTGGCATTAGTTTATGCCCAAATCCAAAGTGAAATTAATACTAATGACCACCATTAGATTAAATGGTAAAAATATATTCTAATTTCACTTTAAAACGAATTCAAAAGATAATATAATCATATAAATAAATTATATTAAAAAGAGGTTTTGAATTAAAATACAACATTTTTCACTATTCATTAAAAAATTAACTTTATCAGAAAAATACCAAAAATTCATAAAAAGTAAATTTTGATGTCCCAATCATAAAGAATAAGTTTATTTTGACAAACATAGCTTATAAAATTGTCAAAATATAGATTTAAAAATGGTTTTCCATTAAAAGGCAGTAAAAAAATCTTTTAAAAATATTAGTGTATTCCATGCTTAAGATTGAATTTATTATCATTTTAAGCCTCTAAAACACTATCTAATTAATTAATAGTCATAGATAAAAATATATATTATTCATTACTTACTTGGGATGTTACATCCTTCCCCCCTTTATAAAATTGCATCTGCGGAATTTATTTACTTATCGAATAAGTGGGGGTATTTAGCCCTCATTGCATTTTCAAATTCCCATGTTGCCTCTTCAATAATGTGGTTTTTCCACAAAACCTTTACCTGATGAATCACCTTATTCCGTAACAATTGCTCCCTGTGGTCAAGAATCTGGACCAGTTGTTCCTCATAAGATAGGTTCTCTTCCAGCTGAACTACCTCTGGAATCAAAACATGAGATGGATCTGGCATATACTTTCTCAACATCGAAACATGAAAAAAATTGTGTACCTGAGATAAACTCGGAGGTAAATCCACTCGGTAAGAAACTGATCCAACTCTCTCTAGAATTTCATATGGTCCAATGAACCTTGGACTCAGATTCCATTTCTTACCAAATCGCATCACACTTTTCCATGGTGATACTTTGAGAAAAACATGATCACCTACCTCAAAAGAGAGATCCTTCCTCCTATTGTCTGCATGACTCTTCTGCCTGCTCTGAGCTGTTCTCATGTATTTCTGTATCAACTGAACTTTTTCTGCCAACTCTTCTACCAATTCTAGTCCCATCAGCTTTCTTTCACCCACTTCATCCCAAAAAGTTGGAGTTCGACACCGCTTCCCATATAATGCCTAAAATGGTTCCATCTGTATACTGGAATGAAAACTGTTATTATATGAAAATTCAACCAAAGAAAGATGTTGGTCCCAACTTCCCTGATAATCCATCGAACAAGCACGTAGCATATCTTCCAAAGTCTGAATTGTTCATTCTAACTGTCCATATGACTGAGGATGAAAAGCTGTACTAAAATTTAATTCAGTACCCAACAACTTCTGAAGGCCTTTCCAAAAGTTAGAAGTGAACCTGAGATCACGGTCAGATACAATGGAGAGAGGAACTCCATGTAACCTGACTATCTCTTTAAGATACAAACGGGAAAGTTTATCTAGGGAAAAATTATCTCGTATGGCAAGGAAATGAGCATATTTAGTCCAGCGATCAACAATAACCCAGATTGCATTATTACGTTAAGGTGTCTTCGGCAATCCCACAATGAAGTCCATGGATATATTCTCCCATTTCCACTCTGGCCCTGGTAAAGGCTGAAGCATCCCTTTTGGTAACTGCCGCTCTGCTTTAACCTGTTGACATGTCAAACACTTCACAGTAAAATCAGCAATATCCCTTTTCATTCCATCCCACCAGTAATATGCCCACAGATCTCTGTACATATTAGTACTGCCAGGATGAACTGAAAACAGAGAACTACGAGCTTCACATAACAACTCTCTCTTTAACTGTGAATCACACGACACACAAAATCTCTTCCAAAATCTCAAAACATAATCATTATCAATGTTAAATTCAGGCAACTTACCTTTATGAACCAGCTCTACCTTTTTCTGCAACTCACTGTCTTGCTTCTGTGCTTGCTTGATTCTGTCTGATAGAGAAGATTTCACTGATACCTAAAACAAAACAGAAGGACATCCTGCACCAAAAACTTCTATGCCAAAGTTCATCAAATTTTTAACCAAAGGATCACGTTCCAAATGCAACATTGTTAATGAAGCATTACTTTTTCGACTCAAAGCATCAACCACTTTATTTGCTTTTCCCGGATGGTAATGAATTGTACAATCAAAATCCTTGATTAATTCCAGCCATCTCATCTGTCTCATGTTCAATTATTTCTGAGTGAATATATACTTTAAACTTTTGTGATCGGTATATATTTCACACTTTACTCCATAAAAATGATGCCTCCAAATTTTTAAAGTGAAAACAACAGCAGCTAATTCCAAATCATGTGTAGGGTAATTTACCTCATGAGTTTTCAACTGACATGAAGCATAAGCAATTACCTGATCATTCTACATTAGGACACAACCAAGTCCTTTCAATGAAGCATCACTGTAGATAACAAACACATCATTCCTAGAAGGTAGTGCCAAAACTGGAGCATTCACCAATCTTCTTTTCAGTTCCTGAAAACAATCATCACATTCTTTTGTCCAAATAAACTTAACACCCTTCCAAGTTAGCTTAGTCATTGGACTAGATAACCGTGAAAAATTTCTAACAAACCTTCGGTAATAGCCTGCTAAACCAAGGAAACTACGAATCTTTGTTACATTTGTGGGTCTTGGCCATTCTTCAACAACCTTTGTTTTTGTAGGATCAACAGTTATCCCATCTTTAGAAACAATGTGACCAAGGAAAGAAATTTGTTGCAACCAAAACTCACACTTGCTGAATTTCCCATACAATTTATTTTCTTTTAAGGTTTGCAAAATAACCCTTAAATGTATTTCATGCTCCTCTTTACTTTTAGAAAACACCAAAATATCATCAATGAAAACCACCACAAACTTATCCAAGAACTCATGGAAAATTCTATTCATTAAGTCCATGAATACAGCAGGTTCATTGGTTAGACCAAAAGGCATTACTATAAATTCATAATGGCCATATCTTGTACGAAACACAGTCTTCAGAACATCTGCTTCCTTTACCATCAACTGATGGTACCCCAATCTCAAGTCAATCTTTGAAAAATACTGAGCTCCCTGGAGCTGATCAAACAAATCATCGATATGAGGCAAATGATATTTGTTCTTAACAGTGATGTTATTAAATGCTCTATAATCAATGCAAAGTATCATAGAACCATCTTTCTTTTTAAAAAATAAAACAGGAGCACCCCGTGGTGATGTTCTAGGTTGAATGAAACCTTTCTCTAATAAATCTTGCAATTGCTTGTTCAACTCTAAAAGTTCAATTTGAGCCATTCGATAAGGGGGTTTTGAAATTAGCATAGCATCAGGAACTAAGTTAACAGTAAATTCAACTTCTTGATCTGGTATTATTCTAGGAAACTCATCAGGAAAAACATCAAGATACTCATTTACCACTGGCACATCATTAATCTGAACAGTTCCCTTGTTTTCGACAATGTGTGCAAGGTAACATTCATTTCCATATTTTACAAGTTTCTCAGCCTCTTGATATGTTATCAACAGTAAGGTTTCATTCTTGTACACAAACTGAAAGTCTTTCTGAAAAGAAACTTCTTTAGCTCTACAATCAATCTTAGCATGGTAAATAGAGAGCCAATCCATACCCCGGATAACATCAAACTCTACTAGAGGTAAAACAATAAGGTTCGCAAGTAGGTTCTTTCCAAAGATAAGGATAGGAAGATTCTTATAAATTATTTTTGCCTCAACATTTCCCCCAGGTGTTTTTACCAAAAGTTCAGGAGTCATTTCTTGAGATGGTATTCCCATTTTACTAGAAAAGTTTTCAGAGATGAAAGAATGTGTAGACCCCGAATCAAACAACACACTGGCATAATCGGAAAAAACAAAAAAAGTACCTGATACAACTTCATTTGATGGACCGACATCTGCTGAAGTAGTTGCAAAGTATTTCACCACCCCTTTCTGCTTGTAGTCTAACTGCTTCCCATCACTCGAGCTCTTTGTTGGACACTCATTTGAATAGTGACCCATCTCATTACACTTAAAACATTTCACTAACGGTAAATCAAATTTGGTCTTACCATCACCTTGATCTTTTTCAGTGCAATCACGAGCCTTATGTACCATCTTACCACATCGATATCACTTTCCAGAATTCAGAAGACATTCCCCAGCATGCCTTTTACCACATTTATCACAAACTGGAAACTTAGTTTTCTTACCATCAGACTTTTTTGAAGAATTCTTTCCTTTCTCCTGCCACCTCGGTCTCTTCTTATGTTGGTTGTTATAGAACACTTGATCATCGACAAACTCCATTTCCACCTTCTCAGCACATCGAACAAGATTTTCATAACTTTTGAACTCACGAGAAGCTAAATCCCTTCGACATTTTGGCTTTAATCCTGAGTAAAAACGATTGATTTTACTATCAAGGTCTCAGATAAAATTTGGAGCATACCTTGCCAATCGAGTGAACCTTTCTTCATAGGTAGCCACTGAGTCTTCCTCTTGCCTCAATTCCAAGAATTGATTTTCCATACTAAGTCGAACGACCTTAGGAAAATAATTCTCAAGAAACATACCTTTAAATTCATCCTAGTCGAGAGAATCAATCTCATCAGCATCCCTGATATTTTTAACCATCGACCACCACTGATCTGCCTCACCCTCTAAATGGTAAATAGCAAGACTAACCTTTTGATTGTCTGAACACCCCATGACATCGAAAATCTTTTCCAGTGCTTTAATCCACCCTTCAGCTAGCACAGGGTTAGATGATCCTCTGAATGATGGGGGATGTTGCCTCATGAAATGTTCCACCACTGACATGTTCCTCTGTGGTTGATCTGGCTGATCTCGTGCATGGATACCACCACCATTTATTGCTTGAGTCAAATGCGCCATTGCTGCAACAAACTATTCAATTCCAATTCTGACCATCTTAGGATGCTGATTCGGAAGGTTATTTCCTTCTGTATGACTTCCTATCACTGCTTCCCTATTTCCTCTGCGGAAAACCATTCTGAACAAACATGTCTTAGATGAAGCAACATGGTAATCTTCAAATGCTATATCATTTTAATTTGACCATAATTTTTTTTGGATAATAATTTAATAGAATTCTAACTCCTAAAGTTATCTAAACCGACCTCTGATACCAAATATAAGGCCCCAGCCTTAAACCTTACTTAATCTTGAGTTATTAAAAGATTACAACTTGAGGGTCTTTTCAGGTTTAGAGTTTTAGAGAATTAGATTATAAAACATGCATTACATTCCACATTTAAACAAAGTGGTTACATAAAAGATAGTATTCATTTTTCCCATCAATGGAAACATATTTAAAATAAAACATGGATTCTTTCTTGACACTTCCTTGACACTATCATCATATCATGTACCTTTCCCTTGACCTGTGAAAAACATTTCAAAAACTTGGGATGAGCATAAAAAGCTCAGTAAGGGGTATAAAAATATGGAAAGGAAACATGGGTACATATATACATAAGAATGAAATCATACTTTACCCATAAAACATAAGAACTTTAATATACCTCATAAAATCAAGAATAAATCATAGAAATCATAAGACATAAAGTTAACTTGAGGCATTCATAACATTCTTACGTAGGGAGTAACCCTCTTGGTTACGTTTGGAATACCCATCATAGTATATTCCCTAAATCTCTTCGGAGAAACCTTAAAGTTTCACTCCTTCGCGTTACCCAATGCATTAGAGAGCTATAACGGGCTCACCCGCCCTTAGTTTATCACAGAACCACCCGTCTTCATAACAATGCCCAAGAACCACAACATAATCGTATCACATAAAACATACATAAAGGAAACATAACATTTCCACCTTTCAATCACAAGATATCAATACAACACATTGATATAAAAACATTATGAAAACCATTTTCAATACCAAAATAAAAGAAAAGTAAAACATGGTATTTATTTTTCTTTTAAAAAGAAGGTATGGCTTGTAGAGGAAGCCGAAACTCAAATAATGGTCACGGCGGCAGAGAAGTCATTGTCGCCACATATGTACGATAAAAACATTCCCTTTTTTTGTTTAGTAAAACGCTTCGTATAAAAAATATTCCTTTTGGATAAACATAAAAGTCAAAGGGGTTTATACACCATATAAAATAAAGTTGTGTATAAAATGAAATATGCCTCAATGAAAGGAGATTGAACGAAGTCCCTTACCTTGGGTCCGACTTGACTCGATCGTTCTTTAACCTCCTAAATAATAAACTTGAGTTAATTTCTACTTGTTTAAGAACCTTTTCAAGTTCATTATTCCTTTTATATCACTTATTACCATGTTATGAACACTATGTAATTATTTAAGTTAATAACGGTCATTTTATCGATCATTGGTACTTGAGTCAAAAATAAACTCTTTATAATTACAAGTTGTTCATGTATCCATTATATCCAGAGTTATACTCATGATGTAGATATCATATATATCATATATATCCAATATATACATGCATTTATAATATTACATAACGTTTAGAGGTAAGAAATGAAATGCACCGTTCATGGAGACGGTAAGCCGTACGTACGCATGAACGCTACTTCCATTTCTATTTCATATTTAATGGAATTAAAAATAATGATAAATAATAGTATTTTAATTCCAGTATGGTATCATATATAATAGCATTAAATATATCCTTTATACGTACCACATATGGTATTAATGAATCAAATCACTTTGAGGGGGCGGTAGTCCGCACTTCCTAAAATGAAGATATCGCGTATACCCATAATGGAATCCATAAAGGTATGCCATAAATAAAAAATACAGAAGCTTAAGGAAAGAATAAACATATTATATATCATATATAAATATAGTGACATCTTAATGGCCACCTTTGAAGGTGTTATAAGAATATTGAACAATCATCGTTTCGCGAGGCAGAATTTCGCCATCCACAAAAACAGTATGTTCTTTAACCATTAGATGTAGGTGTGTGTAAGTGTAGCTCTAATAATTCTTATAAAAACATCCTAGTATATTTAAGTTATGGTAGTTGTTACAAAATAATTGAATAAAAAGAGTTTAGGGGGTTGGAGAAGAAAAATAAAACAAAAGGACTCAAGTGAAGACATTACCTTAAAATCGGGTAACTCCCTTTGGTTTGAGCTCAAAGGCTTCCTTGGGTAGAATTCTTCCCAAAGTGAGGCTTCAAGGAGTAAGAGAGGGATGTGGAGAGACAAAATGGGCAGGGTTTGGCCGATCCAAAGGCTTTGGAAGTGTGGGTAAAGAGGTAGAGGTGGGGGCCTTTTATAAGAGGAGAGGAGGGACACTCTTGGAAAGTAAAGAAATGTTACTTTATTTGAAAATGAGTTTCAGATTTAAAAGGTCCCACATTGATATAATTCAAGGATAAGGTGATAAGGTTTCAAAATATACTAATCCAATATGTTTTTGACAAGTGTAGGTATTATATTTTACATTATATTTTTATTTTATTTAAATCGTTAAATAATGAGGTAATCGCTGCATCATCATGATGTCATAAATAATTTAATTTATTTAATGTCTAAAAATTATGAAAAAAATACTATGATGTAGGAAATATTTTTATATTTCCAATGAATATTTATAGTATAAAATATCATCTATGTAGAAAAAATTAAAAATATTTTACTCAGGTGATACATTCTTTGTTATATTTACTTTCTTTAAAAAAATAAAAAGATAACAAGTCATTTTCCCACAAAAGTGATTCCATGGGGTCCCCAAGTTTGGCACAAGGAATCCCATGGTTGGCCATGAGACAACCAGTAGCATTAGGACACATTTTGGTGTCATTTTTTATTATTATGATATTATTTTATTAGCCTTAACTAACCGATTACTCATTAATCAAGATAATTAAAGATAATTACCGTCGTTACTATTCATAATGTCCAAAAACAAAAGAGTCTTGATGAAATAATTTGGACCTTATGATTACAAATATGTAATCCATTTTACCAAATTCCAAACACAGAAATTGCAATAATTGATTTAAAAATAATTCCTGTTGTCAAAACAAATAGCAGGTTTTTTTGAAACAATATCTATGGAAAGTTTGGCATTAGTTTATGCCCAAATCCAAAGTGAAATTAATCCTAATGACCACCATTGGATTAAATGGTAAAAATATATTCTAATTTAACTTTAAAACAAATTCAAAAGATAATCTAATCATATAAATAAATTAGATTAAAAAGAGGTTTTGAATTAAAATACAACATTTTTCACTATTCATTAAAAAATGAACTTTATCGGAAAAATACCAAAAAATCACACAAAGTAAATTTTGATGTCCCAATCATAAAGAATAAGTTTATTTTGACAAACATAGATTATAAAATTTTCAAAAGATAGATTTAAAAATGGTTTTCCATTAAAAGGCAGTAAAACAATCTTTTAAAAGTATTAGTGTATTCCATGCTTAAGATTGGATTTATTCTCATTTTAAGCCTCTAAAACACTATCTAATTCATTAATAGACATAGATAAAAATATCTATTATTCATTACTTACATGGGATGTTACACCGCTACATGTCGACTGGTGGTGGATCTTGCTGCTGGAGACTACTCAGTAAGGAAACTCTCCACTAGGAGGGATCTCTCTGACACCCCTGCCTGCGTTGGGATGATGAGTGAGATCACCGAAGCCCTGATCTCCCGCCTAAGTCCCTGTTCGAAGGTTTGAACCCTGAATAATGGGTTCCACACCATATCTGTGAAGTAGCGTTGGAGGTCAGTAAACCTCCCTGATTACTAGGCTACATTCCTGCTACCCTGCTGCAGATGGAGTAGCTCCTACATGCACACTGTGCGAAGAGTCTCTAGAACAAACTCTGCCCAAAACAGGCTCTCGAAGTCTGCCCAAAGAAGCATCACCTCTTCATGGACCTGGAGCATCAAGCTCCTCCATCTGTCTGCTGTTGCCTGTAGAAGGATGGCGAAAAGGATCACCATGAGATCGACTGGTGTCCCTACGAGTCGGAAGACTCTCACCACAGCCTACAGCCAATCCTCAGCCGCCTGTGGGTCCATATCTCCTTTGAACCTGGGTGGCCTCTGGCGCTGGAACTCGTGCAACACGCTCAAGCGGCATGCACCGTCTTCTGCTGGGGATGGTAGCATCAGTGGCCCAACGGGGAGTGGTACTGCTGGTGCCTCCACTGGTGCCTCTACTGGAAAAGGTCCCTGCACCAAGGCCTTGTCACTCGGTGGGCTATCTGTGCATAAAAATCTCGGAACTCTAGTTGGATGTCTGTGTGGAGGCATCCTGAAAAGAAACAGGCATGCCACGATTAAAAGTTTATAACTGGTGAGCTGAATTGGTGAGCTGACTTAATGAAAACTTTTGAAAACAAACACACAATCAGTTTTTTCATGTAACGAGTCGGAAATCAGAAGTCAGGGTCCTGGTGTATGGATACGTTGGACACCGCACCAACACTGGACTCCCTGAACTGAAAACCGCACTCACTACACTTAACACTATTGCTTCACAAAAAATATCAGAGTCCTATTTTCTATGGTAGAACTGACTCCTCTGATACCAATTTGTCATGACCCGTCCCCCGGGGCCCGTACCGTGACTAACCCTAGTCCCGTCTTCCATAGGCCAGAGGCTGGCGACTAGCACTAAGGCGTATTCCCTAAAACTGGGAAGGCATTGCCTTTATAACCTGCAAGCACACATAACCAAGCACACAACAAGATATGAAAAACCAAGAAAAAATGTGTAACAAAAGAGTGATGAATGTAAAAGGGGCCGGTATACAAGCCCAACAGTAAAGTACAAAAAACTGAAAGTACAAGTACAACTAAAGTAAAAGGAAAACTGCTACTGGTCATCCTCTGAGGTTCCTACCTGAAGGGTAGCTATAGATCGCCTCCACAAAACTCCTCATCCGTACGTCCCCCCATGTGCCGACTCATCGTAAGGTCCACCTTCAGGCACCGTCCAGTCCTGGTACTCTTAGCCTTAGTCAGTGCTGTCCGTTGTCTGCAACCAACACAACAAGCTGTGGGCATAGCCCGTGCTGGGGTGAGTATAACGATACTCAGAAGGGACCCCGAGACCCTCAAGGTCTCACAAAATTCAACAAGAATTAACTAAAAATTATGAAATCAACAAATAATCTTACTTAGGTATATGCCCATACCTATACCTAAGTAATCAAGTGATCCATCTCAATCATGAGGAAAACATAGAAAAACTGACTCAGCTCAACCTGGATTTTATTATAGGGGTAATATCAGGTAACATCCCCAGTCACATTGTTGAAACCTCAGCTGCTAGAGAACTCCTCCTCTATTGAGTATAGTGGGCCTGCCGTGACACCAAGTACACTTCCCACTAACCTTGGACTGCTGAGGTACTCCTCCTGTTGAGTATTGTGGATCTTCCGTGTCACCAAGCACGCTACCCACTGTGGGTCTGTGGCGTCACCAAGCACGCTCCCCCTCATAGCCTGCTGAGGTACTCCTTCTATCGAGTACCGTGGGTCTACCGCGACACTAAGGCACTCCCCACTGTGGGTCTTCCACGACACCAATGCGCTCCCCACTGGGCTAGTAGAGTCACTCTGAGTCAAAAAGGTCAGCAGTCGTCAGGACTCATCCAGCTACTAGGTCTCCGCACTATGCTCGCTCGTCTCTGGGAGGATTCGCTCCACGAGCTACAGGTCTATACTCCAACTGTCACGAAGTCCCACGAAGAAGTATCTCAAAGTTCCGACACATCATAGGGGTCTCAACGCAACAGACGATGTGTCAAACAGACACCCGGTCTGTGAGTTATTATCCTTTTAGTCCCAGGGGCCCGGTTGGATTCATTATTGATCTTACCTAACCATTTCCCATCTCAAACCAAAAATCCAGTGAAGTATACTCAAAGGGACCGTCTTACTCCAAGATTTCCAGCGCCACTGACGATTAATCAAATGGAAGTCCAATGCCAAAGAAATGGCCAAAAGAAAGTAAAGTGTCGTAGTGGGCCCAGGTTCAGTCCAACCCGGTCGGACCGATCCGACCCGACCTAGCATGGGTAGACCCAGACTGACCCGCATGATCAGGCCCGAACCAAAATGAGGCCCAGTCTTCTGGGAGGTCCAGCAGGCCGCGAAGGCCGTGAGGTGCCACGGAGCCGTAGGTGCTAAGGGGCAGCTTGGCCGCAGGAGTGCCGCGAGTGCGCGGGCCGGTTTGGCCGGAGCACCGTGGGGGAACGAGCTGGTTCAGCCAGAGTGCCATGGGGGCACATGGCGGTTCGAATGGGGTTCCACGAGGGGCGTGGTCCAGTTCGGCCGAAGCACCGCGAGGGGTGCGGGCTTCTCGACCAGGGCACCGCGAGGGGCACGAGCCGATTCGACCAGGGCGCCGTGAGGGGCATGGGCTGGTTTGGGAAGCCGGAGGGCGACATGAGCCGGGGAGGTTCGGCTGGAAGATGGTGTGACCTAGGGGGAACGGCCGGCGAGTGGCACGACCGTGGAGGCACGACCGACAGGCGGCGCAGCTGACGAGTGGCGTAGCCTGCGGGGGGCACGACTGGGGTGGCTCGACCAGCGGGCATCGTGGGCGGCGGGGCCGGCAGGAAGTGCGGTCGGCGGGCAGCGTGATATGGGGCATGGGGATGGTTCAACTCGGGGAGGCGCGGCGTGGCGTGGGCGCCTAGCCAATTTGGCCGGGAGAACGGTGCATCACGGGGGCGGCGCGGGTCGCGGTGGCCGTGGGTGGTGGCGTCGTTGCCTTCGTCACCTTCGTCACCTTCTTTCATTCCGGAGAACACCACAAAGAGGAACGACAGAGGTCTCGGGCCATGTTGGTTTGGCCCGCACCCTCCGCATTAGGGTGGTAGCATTTGGCTCAACAAGGAAGAAGAACGAATAACTTCAAACTTTACGACCTTCGCAATGATTCTTTCCCAAACCGCAAAGAAATCAAGGAAAGTATTATCACGCAAATAAACCCCTTAGCTTGTATTGTTCGTTAATGACGATGTGGAGGGAAGGTCGGTCATCGAAGACCTCCCACGTCGGTTTCCTCCACAAGGTGCTTTCGAGGAAGAAGTCGAAGACGTTCCTCACCGACGTTCTTTGTTTGGAGGATAATTCTTCGTGGAGGAAGCGTTCTTCGTTGGAGAATCTTTCTCCCAAAATCTCCCAATCCTCCTTTTCCAACAAATAAATAGACAACAAATAAAAATATATTTTTTTTATTTAATTTGTTGGAAATCAGTTGGCTTAATTAATTGGCAACAATTAAAGGGTTGCGTTGGCATAAAATTCAAAAAGGAATTGATTAGGGAGTGTTGGCATAATTAATGTAGGAGGAGTTGAAGAGGATCTCCCTCATTTATTGTGTGAGTTGAGAGTTTTTCTCCCAATTAAGGGGGGGGGGGGGGTCAAGGGGGTTTATCCCAGGTGGTCCCCACCACTATAACCTCTCATGGAAGGTTAGGCTCGGGTGGTCCCCACCACCATAACCTCTCATGGGAGGTTAAGGTCTGGTGGTCCCCACCACTAACTCCCACATGGAGGTTTAGTTCTAGTGGACCCCACCTCCCAACACCCACATGGGTGTTTCAAATAAAAATAAAAAATGTCATAAACTTTTATTTTAATTTTATTCATACATGTAAAACCCAAAAACCTACTTTTAACCTCAACCATCTACCATCGAAGTGAAAGTCTCCTTAAGAGAATATCGGTGCTGCAAGTTCAACGATGCCCTACGATTTCAATTCTGAGCACCAGTTCAAAAGTTAGGAAAACCTGCTCGCACGTTTACTGAACGTACCCAAAAAAAAGTTCAGAAATTCATTCTGGGAACTCCAGGCCTCAGAATCATGTGCCGTCAATTTTCGCAGACTCGTAAAATTTCCATTTAATTAGAAAAAAATTTACATGTAAATTATGGGTCTTTATAAGTTGAATCCATAACAATTCTCTAGGAATCATCTAAATTCATGGAGAATTATCTTTCCAGATGAAAACTGATGAGTCCATAACAATTCTCCAAGCATCATCACTTACCTTCTTGAGTATTTCTCTCAAAGTATTTCAATATTTCGTTTTCCATGATTAATCACTAATCATATAGGAATTCATTATAGATTGAATTTTTATTACTTATTATATATATTGATAATAAACCCAACCATACTCATCAGCCATCCACATGGGATTTTCAATCTCCCCCTTTAGCTATGTTGTTAATACCACTTCCTTAAATTCAATGTCCCTTCTCCCCCTTATTGATAATAAATGTAAAGGATTAATGATGGGGTTTTTCTTTTTCGATATAAGGAATTTGAAAATTAACTTCTCCTTTTTTATAAAAGAAGGATGGTACCACATGGTTCAATTTGAAAAGATCCTTTTTTTGGTATAATCTATGTCTATGTGGGCTAACCTAGTATAGAAAAGAAGATAGATAAAACCCAGGTTGACTATAATTTCTATTACCAACCATGAATGTGATATCATTCCCATAACATATTTATTTATCAAATAGGGGGTTGTATAAAATAGATTTATCTAGTAATATATTCTCCCACACACTTCAGCAAACACATCAGAAATTGAAAGTGCAAGAATATTTTACTCACCCTTTATATGAGTTTACTCATCAACCAACATCCCCCCTTGATGCACATGTTTTATATAATCAATACAAGGGGAAGAAGTGTAATTGTTTTACCTCTATTTTTAGATTCTGTTGAGGTGATATGATCTTTTAGATATTTAAGGAACAAGTCTTGATAACATATTCTTCATGTTTTCCCCCTCAATGGGTTCACTCCCATCCATTTGACATGGTGGAAAATTTTATCAAATAGTTTTCCTGATATGATGATCCACTATTGTGGAACAATTCATGTTTTTTAGGTCTTGAATATTCATTCTAACTTTTTTTCTTCCACTTTTTTCATTAATTTATCATGTTCAGAATGAACTTCACCTTCAATTCCCTACAATGAAAACACAAATACTACACAATAATAGGGAATAATGTGGAACACTTTGAGACTAATAAGAGAAACAAGCTTGAGAATTTTCTCTCAACCAATAGAATCTTTTTATTTTATCTTAAAAGTGTCTTGTACTCTTCATGATTGTGTCTCCTTTAGATTTCATATTTTGAGATTTCTTAAAAAAAATTGAATCTTTTTTTTAATTTACATTCATCTTGTGTGGATTCATTATCTTAAAATTTTCAAATAATGAAATAGGTTCTCTTGGTGCTTGTTTTTCTATCTTCAACATATCTCTTTGAGTTGGTAGAATAGTTATATAATTATTTGCATTATGTCCAACTTTCTTTCACCTTCTACACAATTTTTTGAGATACTCGAGTTTTCATTCATTGAAAACCACTCAAGAAATTCGAGATCTTCATGTGGAACAACCTTTTTTTCCTTTTTTCTTTTATCTAGTTATTTTTTCATCTTTATATATTTTTTCTTTTCTCTATATTCTTTCACTTGTTTAGGAAAAATTATTAAGCATTACTTCTTAACATATTCTATCTTGGATCTTGCACACGGGTTCTTTAAGGTTTTTGAGTTACCTTTATTAGTTAACTTATAGAAATATTCTTTAAGAATAAATTTGATCAATCCTATTTTTTGTTTCTTTCTTAGATTGATTATTTTCTTGATTTCAATATGATTATATTCATTTATGTGTAATTCTTATAGTGTTTCAGGGTATGAAATCTATTTCCATAGTAAAATTATCTTTTCTTGGTTGACATGACATTCTTTGAATTTATATTTTCATTATTCTTGGGTGTAACTTTATTCACATATTTCTTGACTAATTTATTTTGTTTATTTCCCAAGGAAGACTTTTAAATTTTTTTATTTACTTCTGAATTTATCATGGTATTTTATTATAATAAGATCTATATATTATTGGTGCATACCAACAATATTATTCCATGTGACCACACATGTTGCAGTACTCATAAAATTATTCATGGAATTTGAATATGTTTCTTATGTATAGATTCATTATCTTCTATGGAAGATACTTCTATTATGTAGGTTTATTTATTTTTTCACCTATACTACCCCTGAATATAGGTCTTCTATAGTCTTCGTACATTCTCATGTTGTGAATACATTCAATAGATTGATGTCCAAATTTCCAATACCACCAAAGGTAGCCAACAAATATCCCCCATTTTCTTGTAGTATTAGTATGCCTTATTTTCATACCTTGTTATTTTAAAATTTTTCTTTTCCCTTTTAGAGATTCATTTTGAGAGTTATTTGTCTTGATTTTTCTAGTACCCACCCTTGGTGTTTTGGTGGATGTATTAACATTTTTATCAACCCACATTTTCTTAGATTTTTTATTTGAACCCACACTAGCAGATGAGACTAAATTATTAGAAACAAAAATAACTAGTTTATGGATTACCTTATTCCATGAGCTTGTATAAGTTTTATCAAAAGATGATGTTTATCTCTTCTTTCCACAAATATGAGTCTCTTTAGATACATAATTAATATCAATAGTTTGTATAACAATATTCCTTCTTGAAGGTGGACTCTCTTCATATGTTTGGCTGAAAAAATTATTCCTTTTATAAAATTAGGAAGTTCTAGCATGCTTCTAATTAAAATTTATCAATTTAACATCTAGTTCAAGATATTTTATACTGATGGAAAACTTATCATTTTCAAATGATGTTATTCTACTTTCCCATTCACTTTTAATTCTTTTAATCTGATCTTCCTGATGTTTACTCCCTTCAATCATAGAGTTTTAAAGTTAATTGATTATTTTTGATTTAACTTCCAATTGGGCTTCCTTGACACTGATAGTATCTTTATATGATTATTCTAAAGAATTGATATTATGAATATAATATTTATGAATCTTGGGATTTTCTTCCTTCAACATTTAAAACTCTTTGACCTTACATGTTTTTTCTTCAAGATGAGATTCTATGGAATTTATGAAAACATTGAAAAATGTTCCAAGAGAATAGATTTATTCACCAAAAACATGTTTACTTACTATGCTCTCATAAAAATGAAATTGAAATTATTCTTCAATTAATGAAATATTCTCATTGTAAAGTGTCTTAGATTTTTCTTTTTCTTCAACAAGGTCTATGAGATAATTTTAACTTTTTAATTTCTTAACTAGTTCATCCTATGTTATATTAATTTCCCCTTTAAAATATTATATTTTATAAAAAATCTCCTTGAAAGAAAAAATTATACACGAAATCACTTTTTTTAGGAACATTATTCATATATATTTCAAATTGAGAGTATAGGCCTTCAATTATTTGATAGAATCAACTTCCTTATACTCTTCACAACATGTGAAAATTTCTTTAAAAAAATCATTGTCAACTAATTTATCAAGAGAGTATTGCTCATTTTCTGATTTCATTGATATTTTCCCCAATCTATTTTCTTCCTTCTTCATCTTATTTTTTAGAGTCTTGGAAGAGAATTTCATGTATTCTTAAACAAGATTTGTGACTATATCATTCACTTAAGGTAATTCATAATTAACTTCAAATATGAAATTCATATAATCCTTATAAAAAAATTGGGGATAAAAAACTTTAATCCAATTAGAGGTAGACCTTCACTCTGATACCACTTGTAGAGCCCAAATAGATCAAGCAGGGTCACTGAGAGGGTGGGGGGGGGGGGTGAATCAATATACCCAAATTTTTACAAAGTTTTAATTTATTTTCAATCATACCCTCTTACTCTCAAACCTATACACCAGTTAATTGGAATGGATCTTGTTGTGCGCTCTCAATGTTCACATTCATATCTAATGTAGATAATAAAAGAGACAATAGTATATAAGGATTTTTACAAGGTTTGGTACCAAGAAATACTCCTTTACATGATCAAAATGTGTATGTTTCATATATTTTCTTACCACTATTAAATTTTCAATGATAAAAAACACCTATAACTAGCACAAAATGATAATGGAGGAACTGATTGATCTTCTAAAGAAAGTAGACTTAGTTATACTGGCACCACTAGTTATTAATGGTGTTTTTTATACTGGCACCACCAGTTGTTCGAGAAATATTATTTATCCCCAATAAATCTTGTTACTCCTTCATTGTGAACTTCACCAATAACTTCAATAATGCTTCTCTTGAGACTTATCTTAAAATTATTGGGTCCATTTCATCACATTCTTGAAGAATTACCTAGATTTGACTATTTTTTTCTTCGATAAAAAACTGTATAGGGATATCCAAAAGATATTGAAATATTGTGTACTACTTTTATCAACACCTCCATGAACATATTTATACACAAATGTGGAACTTGAGGATCTCAAATAATTAACTTCTTTTAAATTTTCATTTAAATGTGTTAATTAAATAACCAAATTTAATTTCCTCCTTAAAATAATAATACTTGAATGACCATCAGTATTATTGTTTTATATTTATTATGAAATACCCCATAAAAATGGGTATTTATTTCCTTCTTCATCTCACTAAAAAACCTGAATGGGTATTATTTATTCTTTTATTATTTGAATACCCTAATATATGGGTACTTCCTTTCTTCATGTGTTGTAACTCAAATACCCATGATAGGGTATTCAATTATTCATTTCTAATGGGAAAGCGACCTTAAACTTTCCTTGTGTCTTCATTCATGCATATCATCATTTCATGTGGATATAAAAATACTCGATAAACATGAATCTTAAAATACATGAGGAGTTTGAGTTTCATGTAATTTTTTTTCATACTGTAAAAAAATATTTAGAATCTAATTTAAATTCCCAAAGACTCAGTTTTGTTATTTCTCACATGGATGAGCCATTATTTTTCTAGTATAGATTCCATTTTTAAACACCCAAAATACTCGGGTGTTCTTTCTCTCTATTCACACCTACATCCACCCTACATGCATATAAATTCTTTACAACTCAGGATTTACGTTTTCCTTCACACGTGTGATAAAAAAACACCTCACTATCAAAATAATTGAATGAATATTGGTATTTATTCTTTATAATATGACATAAAAATGTTTCACCTCATTCTCTATTTCTTAACATATAAATGAATATCACATGACCTCATGAATTTCACCCGAGAGAATATGGTTTCTAATTCAATTCACTTCATTCGATCTACATGCATGAAAGTGAAACTGCATAAATGTACAATTATCTGGTATATACCTCATTCTTAAAAAACTTCTATTTTAATTTGAGTAACTTGGATTCATTAATGGAAGACATCAGTTTTCATGTACCATATGTTCATTCAAGTCCATACATTAATATTGTTTCCAATTAAATGTCTCAAACTCACCAAGATCTTAGGAGTGCAATGAAACCTTCGATTTGACTCATGGACATTATACCATGATGTTCATGGCTTGAAAATGGTGGAATATTCATGCTATTTAGATTCCTAGATCTTCAGAGGAGTAATATGACCATCCAACTAGATTGGATGGCCCCGATCCAATAGATCAGATGACCAAAGTTATGTCTATAATTTTAATGATGAAGGAACATTACATGCTCTACCCGCATCCCACATCAAATACTCTATCAATTGAGGATGTGGTATAACAATCAAGGCATGAAATAATCTTTGCAAAAGTCCCAAACCCCTATTGGAACCACCCCATTTTGTCCATCCTTTCCTCTGCATCGCTCCACACGATGGTGCCTCCACTACTCCTGTGCACTCTCTATGAGCCTTATACATGGGAATTCCCTTCATTGTTTCCCACAGTATTACCCAGGATAGTTCCCTTGGGAGTGTTTGACATCCAAGTCATGCACGAGCCAAAGGTCGAGCTAGGTTTGGATCCCCCATGGGTTGTCCCTCTTTTTTAAATGAGTCCTATATAGAAACACTTAAAAGATTATCTAAGTATAGAAATGTAATTCCAAGCCTCATATATTATTGCAAACCAAACTCCCCATCCTCTTTTCTTCCTCATGAATTGATAATTTCATTTATCATTACAACTTAAATTATTCTTATCATCATGTAAATAATATATTTTGTTTAAAATAATTTTCCATGTCCATTATAATTTTTTCATGGCACCTTCAACACACATAAATATTTTCATGGTCTTTACTTGATGTAGACAATATGAAAACTTCCTAGGAAATGTGGTTAATAATTGAAGATTAGTTCAAAAATCATCAGAGTTATAAGGATAATTGTCCAATCATGACATCGAATTCCATTAGATGAATCCATAACAATTCTCCAATCATAATCACTAATCATGGAGAAAATTATTTCCAAATGACAACCAATGAGTCCATAACAATTTTCCAGGCATCATCACATTCCTTCTTGAGTATTTCTCTCAAAATCTTTCCATATATCTATTTCCATGATTAATAAACAATCATAGAGGAACTAATAATATGATTTTTTATTACTTATTATATATATTGACAACAAACAAAACCATACTCATCAACCATCCACATAGGATTTTCATAATTGACTTCTTCTTGTTATTTAAATGAATATGAACTATACCTTTTTTATATCAAAACCATATCTTCAATAATTTACATAGTAGGCTTCAATTATTTAAAAATAATATTTAATGAAATTTAATCTAGAAGTAATAAAATCCTTATTCAATTCAAATCTTTAATAAGGACACTATTGTTGCCTCCCTTATTTCTCCACTATAAGAACACACAATTACTTCTTCTTACTTGTTTCATTCTCTATAAATTTCTTAATCTTCATATAATAATTCATTACACTTTTATTCCAAAAAATCTCCCTCCAATTATAGATATTATATTTGAATTTCAAATTCAATTCATAATTAACTTATATCCACTTATACTTCAAATATGACCATAAGATTGTTTTTTATTTGATCTCTACCATTGGATTTAAATGATTAGTTATTAGAGGTAAGAAAAACAACCTAATTTCACATTGAAAACCATATCTATACAGCTCTTCAAAATTACCAGTTTTTCACAGGTTGGAGTGCAGCACTATTTTTTGTGTCATATCAGGTTAGTTTTCATAATTTATTCACAGCTACTAGAAGTATTGTAGCGTGTAGCAATGCATTATAGTGTAAACCATTTATTTATGGATTTCAGTGTCATATAAATTTACAACATAGAGTTCCAAATTTTTCTAGAACCATCATAACTTGTTTAAAATTACTTTATAGTGCAAAATATTTCCTTTTGGTGCAACAAATGACTCAAATGCAAGCAATATTCACTCACACATAGCCTAACATAACTTATATGCACTTATACTATAATTATATGAATATTTTACATTTATCCATAAAAAATTCACACAATCATCATTAAATTATTTTCTTGTATTAATTTCATATGAAATCCATGAATAATATTTCAAGACTCATATTAAACCTTGTAATATTCACTACTTCCTTATAAAGTTTCGCAACCCATCTTATGAGACTTTTATCACCACTTTACATTAAAACCCATCTCTCTTATTTTAAAAATAGATAATTTCTTCATAGTGAATCTCATGATTCAAAATATATTCATTCATACTAGCGTTTAAAATTAATGGTGTGAGAATGTGAATGGGATCACCTCCAGTTGATTAAAGGTGTTGGTATCTCAACTCATGCATAAAAAATGCTTGGGATAGAGGTTGATGATGAAAGGTAATGACACTATTTTATTATTTATAAGCCTAGATTAAAGGATGAATAGTGGAAATTATTTTTCTATCCCATGTCAAACATCATCTGGTATTTCCCTTTAGTTAATAATTCTAGACATGATATCAACTTGCAGTGAAATTCCTTATGGCCCAACCAATATTGGTTGGTGTATTGTGTCAACCCTCACATTTTATTCCTCTCCTAAGTTCCACTTAATGCATACCCATTCCAATACTGACCCACACTGAATTCATGTTTCCCCCTTCTCTAATTCTTCCTTCATAATGGGCCACCATTTATCTTGGAAATTTTATAGAAAGTATGCTTCTTTTGGGTTCTACCCTTAGTGGATGGGTCAAATTTTTATTAAGTCCATTAATCATCAATAGTTATCCATGAACCTTTAACATTTTAATGTTTATTTTTTTAACACTATCAAATAAAATTTCTCTTGGTGTAGTAATCACATATTCAAGACTAATTTCATAAAACATAATTAATTAAAGCTATCTTCAATGATGAATCCATAAAAATCCTATAGGAATCACCATAAATCCGTAACAACCCTCCAAGATTCACCACTTTCTTCAACAATTTTCTTATTAAGCATGTAATTTAATCCAATGACAACTAAGAATCACCACTTTCATTAACAATTACCTTATAATGAATTACATCCAAATCCAACTCATTCTTACCATATATTGTCAATAAATACAATATAATATCATGGTTACAATAATAAAACTTTGAAAGGTTAGTAAAGAAACATCTGTATTTACATTAAGATTAACCTTATAAAATAACTATCAAAATTATTCAAACATACAACATTTATGTAAGTTTTAAGTTACACTTATATAGCCTTTGTGTTCTTATGTTAGATCAATTAATTTTTTATTCAAAATTATTTATGTTTTGATAACTTCTATATTTATCACAATACATCCTTTACTACTTTAACAACTCCACATCAATCTATGACTTACAAAGGCTCTTACATATGAGTAAATGAATCTAATTAATCCTTAATCATTTATGAGTTACTATTACACATAGAGTGAAAATTAATATTGAATCTCACGTATAAGGTCCTTTTTCATAACACTAAAATTCCTTTAATTCTTACATAGATACCTTTATCTTCTAGATATACTTCATCTTAATATCTAAAACACAACATGTAACTTACAAGATCACTTTGGGTTATATTCAATGTACCACTATTATAGAAATAGTGTTGTTAGACTTTATCCCTAGATATTCTTACATCCTTAGTTTTTTTTCTATACGTGTATCTTCTATAAAAATAACTTATGTATATAGGTTTCAAAATCACTTTTCCTCCAACATAAATCCTTTAACATCATCTAAGTAAATTCAAAATTTCAACATCAGCTTGAATATTTTATAAACAGATGGATGAATTATCATAAACATCAACAAGAACATTTAGTATACTATGCTTTCATCAACCATAAGTATTTTTCCTATATTCATACTTAATTTTATCTCAATAATAATTATATATATAACAAGTAAAAAATTTATCACAATCCATAAAATTCTATAACCCCCTTTTGGATTTGTTTTTAATACCAAATAAAAACTAAATTCATTGATCTCTCAGGTTTTTTCATGTTTCTCTCTCCCCATTATTGAAAATAAATTAAATAGTTCAAGAGTGAGGAAAATTCACACTCATCTCATGCTTTGACCATGACTTGAAATTTCACCTTCTCCCCCTTAGATTCCATTATTTTTAAAGTAAAACCAGATTTACTTGAGAGGAGGGGATCACTTTTCTTAAAGAAATTATCCATAAATTAATCCTCTTTAAGTTTATGTGAGAAATACTTGGTGTTGAAAACAATATATATTAAATTAGATATCAAAAATATCTATAATCACTCCAATACATGATACCAACTAAAAATATTCATAATTTCTTAGATGCATCCTAAAAAATAGATTAAAAGCATTGAAACACAATAAAGTTTCAACCTTTTAAGTTACTATTTATTTTTCATCAAATAGTAATTCTCTCCCCATTATTTTGAGGATTTATTTCTTATATAAGTATGGAAGAATATAATAAACATACATCATCAAGGATAAATGTCAATTTCCAGAGTTTCAACATCTATAATCGCATTATCATCTAAAAAATTTATGTCAAGAATCCTGGAAACCTAAACTATAATATTTTGAATCTTAAATTTATAACACCCTAAATTTTATTTTAAAAAAATACTATGTTCAATTATATTCACCACACACAATATTGAGCTTTAAGTGAATTGTGATATACTATAAAAATATTATTATATAAATGTGACCATTATAACTTGAACTTAAAATTGGTAGGTAGGAAAAGTAATTACAACATTGTGAAAAATATATAAAATGGTTATATATAATCCAAATTTATTGATTAATTCATAATAAATAAATACTCAATTTTTTATTAATCCCATTTTATATTTGAAAAATAATTTTTCTTCAAAAATGGTATTTATTGCTTTTTTGAGAAAATATTAAAATTGATTTCTACCACCTTTTAAAATATAATTTTATAAAAAGTATTTAATATTTTAAATCAACATATCAAAATTAGTTTAAGGTGATTTTTTTTATTTTTCTAAAAATATTTTTTCCATGAATTGTGAAAGAATATAAATTTTATAGAAAACCTCTTTTCCATTCAAGTATTTACAATGTACCATTTTTTTGAATTGATTTTAAATTATCATCAGTTATTTTTGATTAATTATAATCCAATTAATATTATTTTAAGTGGTGTTAAGATTAATTTTGGTATAAAAATATTGTAAAAAATTCATTTTTCAGGAAAACCATTTTTCATCACATTTTGTGGGTTTATTTTAAAAGTAATTTATATCACAACCCAAAAAACTGGGGATCCACCTGGATTGGATATAAGTTTATATTAACACCCTAATCTAGCCTCCAATAGACTGGGGGATAGTGACAAGTGTTGGGTTGTCATATCAATGAAATGCTCAAACTCTTCTTAAAGTCCATCTACATGCACACACACACTTAGATCCACACAATAGTGTAGAGATATAATTAAATAGAAACATCTAGAGAGTAATCAATGCATCATAAAACCTATAGAAAATACATCACAGTGAATTATAGTAATAAAAAAGTATAAATGGTAAAAATAAAATTTCAACTAGAAAGGATATCTCAACCTTACAAAAACTGGTAAAGGGGGAAAAGAGAGAGAGTCTGACACATAATATCCAAGTCTAACCATCAAACACGGTCAGTGAATCTAAACAATTCTATGATCCTATAATACTAGGTCCACAAAATTCACTGAAAATCTATCTTCTATCTATATAAGACACGAATCATGTAGGAAAATTCCAAGAAGGGTTGAGTATAAACATACTCAGTAGGATGCCCCAAAAACCAAAAATTAAAGAATTAGTATAAAATAGTCAGCTCAACCCAATTCATAGGGTAAAAGAACCCAACATCATCTATTCTTAAATTGAAAGACCAGTCAAAGGAGGAGAGGAATATCAATCTCCACAACTAGCTAAGAATGATGATTCTACCTATATCTATGAAGGTCCCATATTTGATTCCAAACACTATGTGACACCTCACAAGAATCAGATTGGAGTGCCCACTTCTCACTATTGCGTTCCATAGCTGAGGGAGAACTATCACCTGTGTAGGATCCACTCCTTGCCGGATTATGATGATGGGGGAGTAAAACTCCATAAATAGAGGGATCACACCCTTTATAGTGCATGGTAGTACTAAGTTGATCTGTATATAGGATATGGGGCAACTTGTTCCCTAGTGCTTCAGTGGAGTACCAACCTCAACATCTCTTCGATTATCAAACCTGATCATTTCTATCTACCAAGCATCACTGAATGTATCATCCTACTATTATCACCTCATATTTTATATTGGATGCCAAAACAAATTCCACCATCACATTATACATGTAATTATACTCAGAATTACCTACTCATGATCCTTAAACTAAGTATCGAATAAGGGGATAAATGAGGTAGAAGAATATAAGGGGAGTGCACAACATGTTCATTTAAGGTAGAAGGGGTGTAATATGAACCTAAATCCCGACCATGTCCCATTACTTCACTCAATATGTAAAATACTAAATACACAACATGTTATATGGGTGAAATGATGTGTGGGACCACTTTGGGTTTAAGGCGTATCCCTCACTGAACATGGTTTCACTAACCGAGTAGAGGTGCATGGGGTGTGGCTATGATACACGATGTCTAGGACACATGGACTGCTTGTGCATGTACTACTGGTACATGTGTTGGCTACCTAGACAAGCCAGCACAGTGTGTGGATCTTCCACATGACATATAATATTTATAATATAATGAAAACCAAGCCATCATGACATATTTAAATCAGTAAGTTTTTTATTCTGAACTACATGTTGTGTAGATGAAAAAGTCAAACCAAACACACTCTCTTCCCTGCTTCTCATTAGCTCTACCATTTTCACTTTTAAACTTTACTGAACCTCCACTTGAGGCCTGATCTGTAATGTAATCTTCATCCACCATCATTTTCCTATCTCTATTGGATGGAAAATGGAACTCTTGATGATTTTAATGAGATCCATCACCCACAATCCCCTATCTCCACAAAGGGGGTCCTAATCCCTAAAAAAAATCTATGATCTATCGTTCCCTCTAAATCCTTAATCAAACCACCAATCCATTATCGTTCACATTTTTTGATTGAGTTATTTGGTAATAATAGTCTGGGGGGGTGAATAACCATTTAAAACTAAAAAAAATCAATCAGAGTTTATTACTATATGAATCAATAGTGAAGTGTTGTAACACCCCGAGCTTCCACGATACGCTTCTCATTCAATAATGCAATAGCTTGCATTGTACGCAACTTCGAGTTCTAAAACACCACAACTAATTAAAGTAGCCGTTATGAATAGTAATAACCACTTTTTAAAATTACAGAAATTTTATATTTCA
The DNA here is from genome assembly GCA_963277665.1 of Viscum album. NCBI lineage: Eukaryota > Viridiplantae > Streptophyta > Magnoliopsida > Santalales > Viscaceae > Viscum > Viscum album. The sequence continues at coordinate 1,834,937,139 of OY728160.1, read as the reverse complement.
GAATGGACTTCATTTTTGTATTCGTAATATCGAAATTAGCCTATGTTGAATTTTTGGTATTTTTCTGAGAACTTCTAATTTTTTATGAATAGTGAAAATCACTTAAAACAACTTTTTTAATCAAAATAATTTGTAATGATAAATTATACTATTGATTGGTTTTAATGTATAATTAGAATATATTTTTACCATTTTATCCAATGGTGGTCATTAGAATTAATTTAACATTGAAATTGGACATAAACAATTGCCAATCTTTTGATATAAATTGTTTCTTAAAAACACGCTATTTGGTGTGACAACGAGAATTAATTATAAAATTAATTAATGCAACTAATATGTTTGGAATTTTGTAAAATAGACATCATTTTTGAATTCGTAATATCAATTATAGCTTAGGGTGAAATTTTGGCCTTATTCTGAAAAACTTCAATTTTTGATGAATAGTGAAACCACTAAGTGGTAGTTAAATAACTGATTTTTCGTTTAAATGAAATATTACCACTTCTGTGATTTGATTTTCAAAAATCCGACATACATGGTTGTCATTAAGAATTAAAATGTGGTTCAATGAGATCAAAATAATTTTTTGGTGAATAGTAACTTTTAAGTTCTTAATCGCGATTAGAGGTAATTAGTGTAGTTTAAGGTAAAAAAAATGTTTTATTAATATGATATGAGCTTGACACTTGTCCTACTCCTATTGGATGAGTCATGGCCGACCAAGACAACCCATGGGTCAACTTGGGGACCCCATGGAGCCACTTTAGTTGGAAAATCACATTAATATATATTTATTTAATGTTAAAATTAAATTGACACAAACATGAGTTGTTTTACTAAAACAGTTTTTAAGTGGGGTTACACAAGTCCAAATTTTGATTATAAATATTAATTAGAAAGCTAAAAAGATTTCCTACATCATAGTATTTTTTTTTATAATTTTTAGACATTAAATAAATTAAATTATTTATGACATCATGATGATGCAGTGATGACCTCATTATTTAACGATTTAAATAAAATGAGAAGATAATGCAAAATCCAAGGCTTACACTTGTCCAAAGCCTATTGGATGAAGATATTTCGAAACCTTATCACCTTAGCCTATAATTATATAAGTGTGGGACCTTTAGAATCCGAAAAGCATTGTGAAATAATGTAACATTTCAATCTTTCCAAAAGTGCCCCTCCTCTCCACTTATAAAAGGCCCCCGCCTCTCCCACCTCATTTACACTTTCAAGCCATTTGTCTCGGACAACCTCTGCCCAAATACTCTCCCAACATTCCTCCCTTACTCCTAGAAACCTCACTTTGGGCAGAACTCTTCCCAAGGAAGCCTTTAGCTCAAATCAAAAAGAGTTACCCGATTTTGAGGTAATGTCTTTTATAATGTTGTTTTGTTTTATTTTTCTTCTCCAACCCCCTAAACTCTTTTTATTCATTTCTTTTGTAACAACACCAGTATCCTCAATATACTAGGATGTTGTTATAAGAAGGATTCTAGCTACACTTACACACACCTACATCTAATGGTTAAAGAACATACGGTTTCTGGGGATGGCGAATTTCTGCATCACGAAACGATGATTGTTCAACACTCATATAACACCTTCAAAGGTGGCCATTAAGATGTCACTATTTTTATATATGATATATAATATGTTTATGTTTTACTTATGCTTCTGTATTTCTCATTTATGGCATACTTTATGATTTCCATTATGGGTAAAACGCGATAATTTCATTTTAGGAAGTGCGGACTACCGCCCCCTCAAAGTGATTTGAATCGTTAATGCCATATGTGGGATGTATAAAGGATGGAGTAAATGGTATTATACACTATATTATACTGGAATTATATTATACATTTATATCATTATGATTTAGTTCCATTAAATATGAAATTGAAATGAAAGTAGCGTTCATGCGTACGTACGGCTTACCGTCTCCATGAACGGTGCATTTCATTTCTTACCTCTAAATGTTATGTAATATTATAAATGAATGTATATACTGGATATATAAGATATATATGACATATAAATCATGAATATAATTCTGGATATAATGGATATTTCACCACATAAACAACTTGTAATTATAAGAAGCTTATTGTTGACTCAAGTACCAAAGATCGACAAAACGACCGTTATTAACTTAAATAATTACATAATGTTCATATCATTGTAATAAGTGATATAATAAGGATAATGAAATTAAAAATGGTTCTTAATAAGGTATATATTAACTCTAGTTTATTATTCAGGAGGTTAAATAACGGTTGAGTCAAGTCAGACACGAGGTAAGGGAACTTCTTAACCCAATTTTCGTTCTTTGGGTTAATATCCTACTTTCAAATTATGTCATGATATTATTATGTCATATCCTGTATTTGTACATTATTTATGTGTACTTGTAGTGAATACACATAATAGATCTATTTTATTTTAAAAATGCTCTTTGTAAGGGAATTTCTTAACCCAACTTCCATTCTTTGGGTTAATCTCCTACTTTCAAATTATGTCATGATGTTATTATGTCCTATTTTGTATTTTTACTTTCTTTATGTGTACCTATAGTGAATACACATAATAGATCTATTTTATTTTAAAAATGATCTTTTTAAGGACTTCGTCTCAATCTCCTTTCATTGAGGCATATTTGGTTTTATACACAACCTTCTTTTATACGATGTATAAACCCCTTTGACTTTTACGTTTATTCAAAAGGAATCTTTTTTATACGAAGCGTTTTGCTAAACGACAAAAGGGAATGTTTTTCTTTCCGTACTTATGCGGCGACAACGACTTCTCCACCGCCGTGACCATTATTTGAGTTTCGGCTTCCTCTACAAGCCATCATTTTCTTTTTTAATGAAAAATAAATACAAAGTTTTAACATTCTTTTATTTTGGTATTGAAAATGGTTTTGAAAGCGTTTTTATTATATCAATGTGTTGTATTGACATCTTGTGATTGAAATGTGGAAATGTTATGTTTCCTTTATGCATGTTTTATGTGATACGATTATGTTATGGTTTATGATATGTTTAAACCTATTCATATGAGGAATGTATTGGACTTAATATGTGACGGGTGGAGCCCGCTATAGCTCCTCGATGCATCGGTAGGTCTCATGAGACAACTAGACATGGAATTGGCCGAGGCCCTTTCCCAATTTGATTTATGGTTTTGGCCGAGGCCTTAATCATTTTAGATGTCTTGGCCGAGGCCTTGACAAAATGTTTCAGAATGTCCGGCATTATACATTCCCTCATTATGAAAGTGGTTATTGATATTGCATGTGATTATTCGGCCAGTAGAATATCCATGTGAAGAAGTGAATGGCATTATCTCATTTTACTTTTGCCATATTATGTTGAAGTTCAAGTTTAAAAGGCTTTTGTTTTAGTTATACATTGCCTTAAATGCTAATGTTTATTTATGAAAGCTTCCGCAATATTGTTATCCTTACTGAGCATCTGAGCTCACCCCTTTCAATGTTTTAATGTTTTCCAGGATTTGAAGAAGTATATTATGAATGACCTGCAGGGATAGTCTGAGGGGATATGAAGACAATATGTTGTTGTTGTTTTGGTTTACTTTATGATGTAATGTAACGTTTACAAATGTATCTAGTGTTTCCAAGGCTACTAAACTAATCGGTCTTTCGAGACTTGATCTTTTGTGATCATGCCAATGTTACGAAGTAATGCACCGACTCTGGGTAGCTGGGGTCGGGGCGTTATAGTTGGTATCAGAGGCAGTTTAATACTAACCTTGGAAGCTAGATTTAGATAAACTCTGATTAGAGCACATAGCCCAAAGATAGACTTTGAGGATTAGTATAGAAGAACTTCCTAGAATTTTGGTATTATAGAGATGTTATGACTTTTCCGAGGAATACATCCCTGTCTGGATACGAGCAGGTAGAGGCGGCTCTGGCACAGATGTACCTAGGGGTAAAACCCGAAAACACCGCTTTGAGCTAGACTCGAACGGGAACTGGTGCACGACAACGGGCCTTGCTGCACTCTTGGTTACGACACTCCCGGGGGATATGCTTAGGATAATTCTCATTTTATTTACAAACCACTATGAAGGGTTATGAGTATATACTTTCTCAAAGAAAACATTTCTTTTTATGATTATGGATTATATCCATAAATAGTTCAATTTATGTTAAGTGTTTTATAAGTATGGAATTATGTATTTTGATTCATGAACTAATCTAGTTTATGCCATTATTTAGAAATGGCGCCTAGTGGAAGGAATGGAAACCGTATCAATGCACGAACTCCGTGTAGGGATTGCCCTCCTGATCAAGATAATTATTGTGGATCTGGAGATACAACTGGTGCTGATCAACTTATTACCATACTGGGACAACTCACTCAGGTTATGAATAATAACCTTACTCGTATGGAGCACCCTGATCCGCAACGTGGAGGATCAATGCTAGATCGTTTCATGAGGCAACAACCACCAACCTTTAATGGGAGTACAAATCCTATAGTAGCTGAGCAATGGATAAATTCCTTAGAGAAAATATTCCATGCCTTGGGGAGTAGTGAAAGGGAGAAGGTTGTCATGGCAGTTTACCGCCTCACTGGAGATGCCGATCAGTGGTGGTCGCTGATTCGAAACACAAAGGAAGATGATGATGTATCGAATATGGAATGGAGGGAGTTCAAAGAGCTTTTCTTAGAAAAATACTTTCCTCGTGACCATCGAGCAGATATGGAAAGGCAATTTCTGAGTCTGAGGCAGAAGGAGGATGAGAATGTCGCAAAGTATGAGGCTAACTTTACAAGGTTAGCAAGGTATGCTGCAGATTACATACGTAACCCAAGGAGTAAGATTGATCGTTTCTTTGATGGGTTAAAACCATTTCTCCGTCGAGCTTTGGTATCACAATCCTTCTCATCATACGAAGATATTGTCTCGTGTGCTATCAAGACAGAAAAGGAATTCTCTAAGTCTTATGACAACAAAGTAAAGCAAGAGAAGAAGAGAACGGTGGAACAAGAGACAGATAAAGGGAAAAAGGGAAAGAAGGATTTTCCATTATGTGATAATTGTGGGAAGAATCACCCTGGTACTTGCCTAAAAGGAATGGGAGTTTGTTATAAATGTGGAGAAAAGGGTCACCAGGCTCGTGATTGCAAGGGAAAGAAAGAGGCTGTCAAAGTTGAATGCTACAATTGTAGAGAAATGGGTCATTATGCAAATGAATGTCCTAAGAGTCAAGGAAACTTACCTCAGAAAAGGCCAAGGGATCAAGGCCAATCTTATGCTGTGACTACAGTTGAAGCGGAATAACTAATGTATTGGTGCTTTTGGACTCATGGATTATATTCTGGTTTTTAGAATAATGTGATATATATATAAGGATTGTACTGCAGTACTTGTTGATTTCAGTAAGGATTTAATATGATTAAGGTAATCATATTTTTAGTATGTGACAATAAGAGAAACTTTTCTTTGTTTGGGGAATCTGATGTTACAATTGATTTTGGAATTTAGAGACCTTTTAGAGAAAGTCTGGATGGAGGTATTTTGGATAACTATTAAGGTTGGAATGGATTAAGTTGAACCATGGATAGTATTGTTTAAGGTTAAAGAATTTCTGAAGATTATTTTTGGAATATTATAATACTATAGTTTTAGGAAAAAGGACAACCTGTAGGGTGGGGAATAACCCGTCGCGTCGGACAAAGCTGCAGGAATCGAACCCACAACCATAGTGCGACAAGCCTTTATTTCCTACCACTAGCCTACAGGAAGTCCCTGGTTATTACAAAATAGTTTTACTAATCTAAATGGTATGTGTTAATATTTGGAACCTTATACAATTAGGATAAAAAGAATATTTTTGAGTTCCGTTACCATTTGGAGTAAAAGATGGGTTTGTGGAAAAAATTTATTAACGAATGAAAGTATACATAACAAGTATGTATATTCCCTTAAGTTCTTAGTAAATCTCCTAAATAAATTCCTCAACATTATAAAGGGTAACTTAAAACAAAAATGTTTTCGGTTAACTTTTCCAACTGGGGATTCAATGACCGTTTAACCAATCACAAGTTTGTGATTTTCTTGTGGTTAAACTTTCTCCTAATCCTGTTTTCTATAACTCTCCATCAGACCTTGATGGTTTGTTTTTCTTCCATATCCATATTTTCATATAATCCTAGAATGGGCTATATCGGGTGACCTTTGTACTTATCTTGCTTTCTTTTAATGTTATATATTTATTAACCTTATTTCCGATGTGGGTTTTCCTCAAAGGTATTTTCTCTTTTCAACCTTTTATTTTCCAAGAAAAATTTCAAATTGTGAGGACGCAATTTATTGAAGGAGGGGAGAATGTAACACCCCGAGCTTCCACGATACGCTTCTCATTCAATAATGCAATAGCTTGCATTGTACGCAACTTCGAGTTCTAAAACACCACAACTAATTAAAGTAGCCGTTATGAATAGTAATAACCACTTTTTAAAATTACAGAAATTTTATATTTCAGAATGGACTTCATTTTTGTATTCGTAATATCGAAATTAGCCTATGTTGAATTTTTGGTATTTTTCTGAGAACTTCTAATTTTTTATGAATAGTGAAAATCACTTAAAACAACTTTTTTAATCAAAATAATTTGTAATGATAAATTATACTATTGAGTGGTTTTAGAGTATAATTAGAATATATTTTTACCATTTTATCCAATGGTGGTCATTAGAATTAATTTAACATTGAAATTGGACATAAACAATTGCCAATCTTTTGATATAAATTGTTTCTTAAAAACACGCTATTTGGTGTAACAGCGGGAATTAATTATAAAATTAATTAATGCAACTAATATGTTTGGAATTTTGTAAAATAGAAATCATTTTTGAATTCGTAATATCAATTATAGCTTAGGGTGAAATTTTGGCCTTATTCTGAAAAACTTCAATTTTTGATGAATAGTGAAACCACTAAGTGGTAGTTAAATAACTGATTTTTCGTTTAAATGAAATATTACCACTTCTGTGATTTGATTTTCAAAAATCCGACATACATGGTTGTCATTAAGAAGTAAAATGTGGTTCAATGAGATCAAAATAATTTTTTGGTGAATAGTAACTTTTAAGTTCTTAATCGCGATTAGAGGTAATTAGTGTAGTTTAAGGTAAAAACAATGTTTTATTAATATGATATGAGCTTGAAACTTGTCCTACTCCTATTGGATGAGTCATGGACGACCAAGACAACCCATGGGTCAACTTGGGGACCCCATGGAGCCACTTTAGTTGGAAAATGACATTAATATATATTTATTTAATGTTAAAATTAAATTGACACAAACATGAGTTGTTTTACTAAAACAGTTTTTAAGTGGGGTTACACAAGTCCAAATTTTGATTATAAATATTCATTAGAAAGCTAAAAATATTTCCTACATCATAGTATTTTTTTTATAATTTTTAGACATTAAATAAATTAAATTATTTATGACATCATGATGATGCAGTGATGACCTCATTATTTAACGATTTAAATAAAATGAGAAGATAATGCAAAATCCAAGGCTTACACTTGTCCAAAGCCTATTGGATGAAGATATTTCGAAACCTTATCACCTTAGCCTCTAATTATATAAGTGTGGGACCTTTAGAATCCGAAAAGAACAGTGAAATAATGTAACATTTCAATCTTTCCAAAAGTGCCCCTCCTCTCCACTTATAAAAGGCCCCCACCTCTCCCACCTCATTTACACTTTCAAGCCATTTGGATCGGCCAACCTCTGCCCAAATACTCTCCCAACATTCCTCCCTTACTCCTAGAAACCTAACTTTGGGCAGAACTCTTCCCAAGGAAGCCTTTAGCTCAAATCAAAAAGAGTTACCCGATTTTGAGGTAATGTCTTTTATAATGTTGTTTTGTTTTATTTTTCTTCTCCAACCCCCTAAACTCTTTTTATTCATTTCTTTTGTAACAACAACAGTATCCTCAATATACTAGGATGTTTTTATAAGAAGGATTCTAGCTACACTTACACACACCTACATCTAATGGTTAAAGAACATACGGTTTCTGGGGATGGCGAATTTCTGCATCACGAAACGATGATTGTTCAACACTCATATAACACCTTCAAAGGTGGCCATTAAGATGTCACTATTTTTATATATGATATATAATATGTTTATGTTTTACTTATGCTTCTGTATTTCTCATTTATGGCATACTTTATGATTTCCATTATGGGTAAAACGCGATAATTTCATTTTAGGAAGTGCGGACTACCGCCCCCTCAAAGTGATTTGAATCGTTAATGCCATATGTGGGATGTATAAAGGATGGAGTAAATGGTATTATACACTATATTATACTGGAATTATATTATACATTTATATCATTATGATTTAGTTCCATTAAATATGAAATTGAAATGAAAGTAGCGTTCATGCGTACGTACGGCTTACCGTCTCCATGAACGGTGCATTTCATTTCTTACCTCTAAATGTTATGTAATATTATAAATGAATGTATATACTGGATATATAAGATATATATGACATATAAATCATGAATATAATTCTGGATATAATGGATATTTCACCACATAAACAACTTGTAATTATAAGAAGCTTATTGTTGACTCAAGTACCAAAGATCGACAAAACGACCGTTATTAACTTAAATAATTACATAATGTTCATATCATTGTAATAAGTGATATAATAAGGATAATGAAATTAAAAATGGTTCTTAATAAGGTATATATTAACTCTAGTTTATTATTTAGGAGGTTAAAGAACGGTTGAGTCAAGTCAGACACGAGGTAAGGGAACTTCTTAACCCAATTTTCGTTCTTTGGGTTAATATCCTACTTTCAAATTATGTCATGATATTATTATGTCATATCCTGTATTTGTACATTATTTATGTGTACTTGTAGTGAATACACATAATAGATCTATTTTATTTTAAAAATGCTCTTTGTAAGGGAATTTCTTAACCCAACTTCCATTCTTTGGGTTAATCTCCTACTTTCAAATTATGTCATGATGTTATTATGTCCTATTTTGTATTTTTACTTTCTTTATGTGTACCTATAGTGAATACACATAATAGATCTATTTTATTTTAAAAATGATCTTTTTAAGGACTTCGTCTCAATCTCCTTTCATTGAGGCATATTTGGTTTTATACACAACCTTCTTTTATATGATGTATAAACCCCTTTGACTTTTACGTTTATTCAAAAGGAATCTTTTTTATACGAAGCGTTTTGCTAAACGACAAAAGGGAATGTTTTTCTTTCCGTACTTATGCGGCGACAACGACTTCTCCGCCGCCGTGACCATTATTTGAGTTTCGGCTTCCTCTACAAGCCATCATTTTCTTTTTTAATGAAAAATAAATACAAAGTTTTAACATTCTTTTATTTTGGTATTGAAAATGGTTTTGAAAGCGTTTTTATTATATCAATGTGTTGTATTGATATCTTGTGATTGAAATGTGGAAATGTTATGTTTCCTTTATGCATGTTTTATGTGATACGATTATGTTATGGTTTATGATATGTTTAAACCTATTCATATGAGGAATGTATTGGACTTAATATGTGACGGGTGGAGCCCGCTATAGCTCCTCGATGCATCGGTAGGTCTCATGAGACAACTAGACATGGAATTGGCCGAGGCCCTTTCCCAATTTGATTTATGGTTTTGGCCGAGGCCTTAATCATTTTATATGTCTTGGCCGAGGCCTTGACAAAATGTTTCAGAATGTCCGGCATTATACATTCCCTCATTATGAAAGTGGTTATTGATATTGCATGTGATTATTCGGCCAGTAGAATATCCATGTGAAGAAGTGAATGGCATTATCTCATTTTACTTTTGCCATATTATGTTGAAGTTCAAGTTTAAAAGGCTTTTGTTTTAGTTATACATTGCCTTAAATGCTAATGTTTATTTATGAAAGCTTCCGCAATATTGTTATCCTTACTGAGCATCTGAGCTCACCCCTTTCAATGTTTTAATGTTTTCCAGGATTTGAAGAAGTATATTATGAATGACCTGCAGGGATAGTCTGAGGGGATATGAAGACAATATGTTGTTGTTGTTTTGGTTTACTTTATGATGTAATGTAACGTTTACAAATGTATCTAGTGTTTCCAAGGCTACTAAACTAATCGGTCTTTCGAGACTTGATCTTTTGTGATCATGCCAATGTTACGAAGTAATGCACCGACTCTGGGTAGCTGGGGTCGGGGCGTTACAAGTGTAGTGTTCAGAATATAGTCTAGTGGAAAATAAAACCTAAAAAAAGTATTTTTATAGTAATTTGGATCCCCAAGATCCTACTGTTCTTTTCAATCTTATCTACTTGGTGATAAGATTGGTACCCATTAAGAAACCTCACTTTTAAAGGTCTGATGACCTATTTATAGAATTTTCCTTTTATAATAACTGAAGGCACAACCAATACATGACTTTTTACAAGAGTCACAACCTATCCTGACCTAAATTTTATTTAAAAGTCACAAACTAAAAACATTCATTTTTTTGGTAGAATAATCAATACCTAAATTTTATTTTCTTGGGAAAAGCATAAACATAAACTTATAGTTACAAAAAGATGAAATAAAATATTTAACAAATAAGAACTAGATAAAAGTTAAAATAGATGAGAAAAGGATATAGAAGTTTATGTAGCTCAATGATCATAGATCACTTCAGTAGTAGAGCATAAAATTTTGAAGTTGTTTTGTGATTTAAACAAATGAAAAATAATAGTCACATCAGATCTCAATCGCGCATCATGAAAATTTTATCAAATATTTGTCTCTCTATATCTCATTGTCTCTTTTCCTTTTAAATAAACTATGTCAAGTTTATTTAATCTCATACCCCTTGATAATATTCCAATAGAAAATACCACATCACTAACTCTAATATATTCTTGATTATGAAGTATTGTATAAATAATCAATTAGAGTATTCCATGGGTTAGAGAATAATAATACTTAGAATAATATTATTTACCTATATTTTTAATTACCACAATAATTATTAGGAAAGTCTCAATCTCTTTTATTTCTTCATAAAATAACTCCAAAATAATTTTTATATTCCCATTAGAATATATATTCATTATAAAAAGACATATAATAATTATAAATATTTTAATAAACCTCTAGTTAATTAAAATATCAAAATATCTCATGCAGTAACATGAGAAATAACTTACGGTGGTTGGTTTTCAATCAGCTATATAGTTATCAATTGGTTATATAGTAATTGGCTACATCGCATAATTAGTTATATACACAATTGGCTATGTTTCAAAATTGGACATGTCACACAATTAACTATGTTTTTTTACATTGATTTTTTTCTACGTGATTAAAAAAGGGATTGATGGTAAAAAATGCTATGTAGAAATTAGATATGTGGTTTAAAAATATCTACATGGTTTAAAATAGCTATGTAGAGATCAATTATGTGGTTTGAAATTGTTATGTGGCTAAAATGGTTACATGATTGAAAATAACTATGTGGAATATTCTCCAAAAAGATTCAACTATATGAATCTATAACGTCTATGTGATTTTCCCATGTGACTCTTCACTTAAAAAAACCTACGTGATTTGGCTATGTGACTTAAATAAGCTATGTGGATAAAATTGGATACATTAAATAAAATATGAACATTTTCAGTTCGACTTATAGACCTTCTTAAAACCTTACCACGAAAGATGTTTTAGATCGCGAATATATATTATTAAATAAATTAAATATAAAATATATAACAATTAATAAACAAAATTATAAACCAAATAAATTAGAGAAGCTTGTAATAAAAAATTATAAACCAAATAAATGTGAGAAGTTTTTAATTTTTCAAAACACACTAATAAAATATTAAAACCCAAGTTCAAATACTATAATATCCCCCTTTTTTAAATTAAAAAACTGATCATTTATTTCAAACACTAATATTATCCCCCTTTTTGAAATTTATTAAAAAATAGTAATCTCCAAAAACATTTTTTCCATTCAATGATAAACATGTAAAAATACTTATAATTGTAAAAATTAAAAAATTATAAGAAAATATATTTATATTCATAAACATCTCAAGTTAAATATGTTTCTAACATACCAAGTTCAATATTATTTTAACATACCATGTTTTATATGCTTCAAACACACCAAGTTTAAACTTCATTTTCTCAAATTTTATAAAATAAAATTGTTTAGTGAATATGTCAACAATTTGTTTTTTAGTTGGAACAAAATCTAAACTAATATCTCTTTTATTCACATCATATATAAGAAAATTAAATCTAACATATATATGTTTTGTTTGAGAGTGTTTCTAAGGATTCTTAAAAATATAAATTTCACTAGAATTATCATAAAATTTTGGAATTTTATTAAAATTAATATTAAAATCACATAAAATTTGTTTGATCCAAATAATTTGAGAATAGAAACTTGTAACACCAACATACTTAGCCTCAACTATAGAAAATTGAACTGATAATTGTTTGTTAAAATTCCTACTAAGAAAATAACAAATACCTTTTTCTCTTTTTTGGTCAGTCCTATAGTCTCTAAATTCAAATTCAAAATTTGATTATAAATAAAAATAATTATAGAATTAATAAAATAAACCAGTATTAAAAGTCCCATTAATATATCTAATAACTCTCTTAATATATTTAAGATGAATTTTCTTAGGATTCAATTGAAATATAGCATAGATTAAATCTAAAAACACTATAACCAATCTAGATGTAGTCAAATGAAGTAAGTTTCATATCATGAATTTATACATTTTAACATAAAAACACTTTCTAGATTCATAAAAATTCAATTTGGAATTGGAACTCATTAGTGTTTTCATAGAATTACATGAATTAAGGAAAATAATTTTAATAAGTTCTTTAACATACTTAGTTTGATTTAATAAAATACCATCCTTTCTTTGATTTATTTGGAAACCAACAAATTTTTTAATTCTCCCATTAAACTCATATCAAACTCACTAGTCAGGATTTTATAAAAATCATTACAAAGTAAATCAGTTGTTGAACCAAATATTATATCATCCACATATATTTGGACAATTATAATATCATTTGAAACATTATTTATAAACAATGTAGGATAAAATATTCCTTTAGAAAATTCATTTTTCAATAAAAATTATGTTATTCTCTCATACCAAGCTCTTAGAGTTTCCTTAAGACCATATAAAGCTTTAAAAACATAATTTGGAATTTTTTCATTTTTAAATCTAGGGGGTTGTTCAATAAATACTTCTACCAAAATTATTCCATTTAAAAATGAACTCTTAACATCCATTTTATGTAATTTAATATTTTGAAAACAAAACAATTCTAATAAAATTCTAATAGCTTCTATCTAAGCAATAAGAGAAAAAGAATCTTCAAAGTCAATTACATTTTCTTGAGAATATCCTTGAGGCACTAATATTTCTTTATTCTTATCTAAGTTTTCAAATTCATAAATTTTATTACAAAAAATCCACTTAGTTCTTATTATTTGTTTATATTTTGGTAATTCAACCAAATTACACACTTTATTTCTTTCAAAATGATTCAATACATCATGAATATAATTAATCTGGTTTGAATAAAATAAATCATCATCAATATTAATAGGCATAAAGTTAGAAACAAATGAAGAATTAACACAGTAATTTTAAAAAGATTTTATTTTTTGTATTCTAGATTCATAATTTTGAATTTATTTTTCAATAAGATGACCTTTAAGAGTTTTAAAAATTTTAGGATGAGTTTGAGAAGATATTTTATCCCCATTAACTGATGAATTATTATTTTCTTAATCGTTATCTCACCAAAATTAAATTCATTTAATTCATCACTATATTTATTTAAATCTTAATTCTATATGATATTTTCTTTAAATTTACCATGCACAGACTCTTAGAAAACCAATGTTCTCTTACTAAAAACTACAAATTCTTTACTGGTATTAGAATAATCTAAAAATATTTGATCATCACATTTAGAATCAAACTTTTCTAAACTATATTTTGTATTCAAAACAAAAAATTTTCATCCAAACAACCTAAAATATCAAATTTTGGGTTTAAACCATTTAAAAAATTCATAAAGGGTTTTATTTTAAAATTTTCAAATGGAAACTCTATTTAATACATGAAAAATTGTATTAATTTATTCATCACCAAAATATTTAGGTACATTAAACCCAGTAATCATGGATCTAACCATTTCTTGAGTTGACATATTCTTTCCTTCGTCCACACCATTTTTATGGTGTCATAGGAGCAGATAAACAATGTTTATATCCATTATCTTCATAGAATTTATCAAATTAAAAATTTACAAATTCACCACCTCTATCACTTCTAAATGGTACATTTTAATCTTTTTTGAAATTTTTATAAGTTTACAGAAATCACAAAACTTGGTTAGAGTTTCAATTTTTTGGTATAATAAATAAATCCAAATAAATCTACTATAATCATCAACCATTACAAATATATTATTCTTTCAACCTAAACTAATAGGTTTTGTAGGAAAAACTAAGTCAAGACATAGAAATTCAAGATATTTAGTATTACTTACATCATTCAAAGATTTAAATCTTTATTTATACTACCTACCCTTAAAACACAAATCACATACAAAAAACTTACTTGATTTAAAATTTCGAAATTCTATAACCTGTTAATGATTTTAAAACTTTTACAAAAATTTGAAGTTTGTATAACTCAATATTCCATTCCACAGTACATCATCTATTTCTATAGTATTTAAACACTTAACATTCCATTTGGTTAGATCAGAAAAATAAATAGAGTAAAAATTATCTTTTGTATTTGTAGAAAATAAAATATATGTATTTTTAAAAACTATAAATTTACCATTTTTAAATATTACATTTAATATATCATCACATAGCTATGATATAGTTATTAAATTGTTTTTAAACCATATAAAAATAATAATTTTAAAATAATAACCATTTTAGAAAAGTAAACTTCTCCAATACCTTTAATATGATCCTTAAATTTTTCTCAAAATGTAACAAGTCCTCTATCACATTATTTAAATTATAGAAAATCTAAAATATCATCTATCATGTGTCTAGAAAACCCACTGTCTAAATACCATGAATATTTGAGACATATAATGTAGATTTCATAAAATGAATCAATCAAGAAGAATGTTTTGGTACCATGATAACTTGGGTCTAATTATATTAGTAGCATAAAATTTTAGAATCAAAATAGATTTGAAACATCTATTTGTGGGCTATTTAGAAAAGAAATATTTATTAATTAATGTTTCTATATTCCCAAATGATTGTGTAAATATCAAAGTGAATTCATTGGAATAATTCCCTTGAATTATATATTTAACACAAGTAACATGTGAAATAATTCCTTTTCAATTTTTATCAAAAGTAATTCTATTTATCCTTGGTGATAACCTATTATAACCAATTTTTTTTATTATATTTTGGTTTTATCGTAGACATCATTTTATCACATTTATATTTTACTTAAACAAAAGTTGATACAATTTATTTAGGATTAGAAACTTTCTTTTTCAAATTCATGTTCTCTTTTTGAATAGTTTCTGAATAAATATATATTTTTTCCATAAGAACCAAAAGTTATATTTCTTAATTTTTTACTTTATTGCTTGAGTTTCTTATGATCACTATCAACTTTAGTAAATTCCTCCAAGTGTGAATTAATTATTATTTATGGATATTTATTATTTAATTCTATAAAATATTTAACTCTATAGTTTTCTTCTTTTAGTTTCAATAAATCAAGAATCACAATTCTTCTTATATTACTCATTCTGGGAAAAACTGATATTCATATTTTCACACTTCCTCTAAAGTTTCTTATTTTCTTTAACCAACACATTATTTTTAATTTTTATATCATTATATTTTTCAATAATACTTATACTATCATTCATCAATTTCTCATTATCTTTATATAGTTACTTGACTTTAGAATTAAAAGGATCATAATCAGAAAAATAATTATAATCAGTTTCCTTTTAATTTTTAGATATTGAATTATAATCAAAATGATAAGGAGTTATCAATTGAGTAAAAAACTAATCAAGTACCTGACAATGTGTGGCCTTCAAATAAAGTTTCTCTATATACTATTCACTTATGGTTTCAATGATTAAATCATAACTATTTGAACAATATCATCCTCTAAATAAAGATTGATTTTACTTTCTCATTTTTCCATTGTATTTTTTTAAATGATTGAGTTTGGTACAATTAATCCCGATGTGTCCTTTTCTTCCTTCACTCATAACAGTTAAATTTTGAAACATAATTATTATTGCAAGAATTATCTTTCTTGAAATACCTTTTATTTTATATTTTAAACTACCGATTTTTTTATTTGTTTTTCATAAACTTGAAAAAATTATGACTAAAATGATCCATATCTTTGTCACTTTCCTAGAACTTGGATTTAGAAGAGTTTGAGGATTCATTAACATTATATTTAAACACAATACATTTCATATTTGTAGTCTCCAAATTGACAATATTTTCTAGTTTAATCTCATACTACAAAAATAATTGATTAGTTTATTTAAATCATACTCATTGAAATTATTACTTTAATTGATCATCACTTTATTTTCATTCCATATTTTTAGTAAATCTCTTAGCACCCTTTCAACTAGAGTTGTATTATTCATGTTTCCAAAGAACTCAAACAAGAGGAATGGTCTAAGAACATATGATCCTCTCCTATTAGTCCTTGATCTCCACGAGGCACTCCAAGAAGGTTGCTATATCCTCAGTGTCCATCTCACCCCAATTAATAACATATAACAGGTAGTGCACATATTTTATCTTCTATGAAACATGTAATAAATCATGCACCCGATCCAACTATGAGGGAGAGTCCACATGTTAAGAAACATATCCAACCCTTCATAGGATTTTGAACGACCCAATGATACTTAGGGATAACATGATTACCTTAAAAAATATCTAAAATCCTCATAGTGGGGAGACTTTAAAGAAAACATAGTCTCCCTAGTCAAACTCTAATGGCCTATGATTTATGTTTGTGTAATATTTTTTTCAACTCTAAGTTGTCATAGTGTGCTCATAAATCACCCGAACCTTCTCTATCATCACCTACACTAGTACTGGACCAAGAAGATATGTATCTCCAATATCAAACCAATACAAGGGTGGCATAAAGGGTCTTATGTATAGTACCTATAATGGTTTCATACTAATAATGGAGTGTTAGATATTAATATAGGCTAACTCCACCAATGGTAAGTGATCCAAACCACTCCGGATGAAAACCAACTCACCGGTTCTCTACATTTATTCCAATACATAGATGATTCTCTCAGTATAGACATTCAAATAGGGGTGAAATATTGCACTCATCTGTAGTTGGGTCCTGAAATCCTCCTAAAAATCTTTCCAAAACCATGAAATTAACTAAGAATCACAGGCAATGATAATAATCATGGGTACCCCATGAATTCAGATGACCTCCTGCATGTACAAACTTTCTAAACTTTCAACCAAACATTTTTCCAGATGGATAGTAATTGTGCCGAGTTGGTAAGTCGGTCAATAATCACCCAGATAGTATCATGACCTCTTAATTTCCGTAGAATCAACATCAAAAAATCAATCAAAATTTCATCCCACTTATGTTATCTGATCTAAATATATCGATCCAGACCTTCTTAAACCTAATGTTCATCATTTACCTACTGACATGTGAGGCATTGATAAATATACTCAGCAACACTCTACCTCATTCTATCCCACCAAAACTACCACTTAAGTTCCTAGAATATATTTAACACTCCCATATATATACTAATGGGGGGTGGTATGAAACTTTATCAACACATCCTCGCTTATCGTGATCAGATTTACCATCTATCCATGAAATAAAGGATGATGTGCTCCCACCTTTATAAAATCCATATGGTGCATCTTTTAAGGGAATCTGGTCATGTAAAAGTTTGTAGCTAACATCTATCAACTAAGCTTATCACACATGTGGAAGAAGTGGTGGAGTAACCACCACCAACTAAAGATAAGATACATCCCTATCCTTCACCAAGGTCAGCTTCAATGATTCCTACTAATCTAAAACCTCCTCCACCATGTGAAAATGGAATTTTATTCTTATAAAATATACTACCACATTCCTCTTCCATAGAGTATAAAACTGATTTAAGTCATAGTCCTATATGAACTCCAAAAAATTCCTCTATCTTAGGTCGATATATCTTTATGTCACGATGTATATGTGAATAAGGTGGTCTGAGTAAACAATTAAATGATCTCCTAGAAGATAATGACTCTATATCATCAAGGATAAGATTACCACTGCCAATTCTATGTTTTGGTTCATTTAGTTCTTCTCATGGGGTCTCAACTGCCTTGACCCATAATCTATCAATCTTTTCCTCTACATCAACATACATCCTTTCCCAAATATATGGGTATCATAAAATACCACATACATGATTTTCTCATCTAGTAGTCTCAATATAGAAGTACTGGTCAACCTCCACTGCAGCTCCTCGAAGGCCCTCTAACACCAATTAGTCTAGGAAAATGGATTCCCTTTCTACATCAAGGTTGTTAAAGGGGATGAAATCATAGAAAATTATTCCATGAACATCCTAATGTATCATTATAAAATGAGGAAACTTTTCACCTCTGACACAAATGAGAGATGCATCAAAATTTCCTAGGTCCATTATTACACGATTCTTAGAGAAGACATTCCCCCAAAAAGTGAATCCTCACATATCCATAACTGATAATTTATGAAATTATCATATTATTGATGCTCCAAAAGTAACTATAGGACCATCATCAAAGGATTTTTATACTCCTAATCATACACAAAGTAAATTATAATGTCATAGATAAAGAAATCCACATACCAGTCCATGAAAGGCTGGATGATCTAGTTCATAAGTACCGTAAACACTGTGGGGGAATTTGTAAATAAAAAATGGATTCATTAGGAACTCGTAATAACCATAGCAAGATAGGAATTTCATCTTTTGGATACCATCCTATTAAACCATCAACTATTAGAATTTGGACTAGAGATAAAACATTGAGAACCATATCATGTCTTTTAGTTGGCTAAAGAGGCCTCTAATACTTAGAAAAGGATACTTGTCCTTGATCACCTGATTCAGCTGATGGTAAACAATGAAAAGAATCAAGATCTTATTGTTATTTTTAAAGAAAAACACTAGATCCAACCAGTGTAGAACACTATTTATGAGAAAAACCTTCTCATGAAGGTCTTCAAACAACATCCTCAGCTCTTAGAGATTAACAGGGGCCATCTAACATTATACTAAATATATCAATGTGGTATCAAGGTGAAAGTAAAGGATGGAGTCAATTTTATAATGGGGTGGTAATCCTAGAACTTCTATTTGGAATATTTCCTAGTACTCCTCCACCACTATATGGAATTGAAATATCATAGCATCTACCACTTCAAGGGTGATAAAATCCAACTAATGAGGAATTGGATGTACCTTCCTGTATAAAAGACCAACTTACTTTCCCTAATATTTCCTACCATCAATGAAGTAAAAATACCATCCTACGAACTTGTAAAAATATAAAAATTTATTATAAATAGTAAATCTAGGTATCAATAGTAGAAAAATATTCCATACCAATGAAACATCATATGTTATTATTGCCACTATGAAGGGACCCTATATGAATCTCTCTTCTCCAAGAGTCAAGTCACACTACCAAAGGAGAAGTGTGATTGTTGAAACCTCCTCATAAGGAGTCTATAATTGAAAGTTTCAATATAAAGGATTCATTGGAATTCCCAAGTCTCGAGAAAGGTATGTGACAAGGAAAGAGTGGACTATTACTATTTCTACCAAAACTACAACTAAAGAAGAGAAGACAAAAATTTCACCTTAGATCACACTTAGATCCTGCAGTTCATAATCCTCCACTATCAGCAGCTATCCTTCCCCTTTCTCACCTATTGTATAAATCCAAGTTTCATGTTGACAACTTAGTGTATCCAAAATGGCCTCAAACATACAAATCAAAAGATATCATCCACTACACATTAATATTATCTACTTTGGGAAGCATTGACTCACCCACACATCTTTAAAATGTTTTATAAGAGAATGTGGCTTGGTGGGGAAAGTTTCCCTTTTATTTTCATGGTCAAATCCTCATCTTACATCACTGACATAGGGATCCACTAAATTCATTCATTTCTATAATGAATAATTTATATTACGACCACCGTCTAACTAGGAGGGGTTCCTCAAAATGAAAAAAAAACTCAAGACATTGACTAAAACTAATCCTAGGTCACCTATGAGGTCGCTGGAAGGTACTCCTCTATTATGATATTCTTAACTCTATCCAAGATAGGGTCACCTCATCATGGATATAAATGTAAAAAACCCACCATTTATTTACATCTCTAATAATAAGACTAGTTTTGAGCATAACCATATGATCAATTGGGGTCCAAACAAGTAAGATTACTCAAACCACTACCTTAAGACAAACCTCTACTGCCTGAGGGCCTGTATTTCTGTAAAAAAAATCAGTCTCTATCACTATAACTTTAGAAATATGTTATTCTTGTGTGTATCATCATATTTCCCTACTAGATTTATTGACTACTCAACATACAAATGATCATCTGCCAAAACCAATGAAGGTGGATCCACAAGCTGTCCATCAGGTGGAAGCATTGATATATGCTCACCTAGAGGGAAAAAATAAAGAATAGGTCCATGTGATGAGGTATCACCACTCAACTGGTCATTATCATGACCCTACCTTAGGATCCTATATGGCTTCCATTATAGAGGAATCTTATAAATTAAGAAGATGAACTAAACTTAGGTGAGAATATATGGGGAGATAACTCAAGATGGAAGTGGAAGTAAAAAGACACAATCCTATATAATTCATGTACCATTGGTCTCCCTAAGACTAGTGACATTCTAAGTTAATAAGAAAGTAGTCAAAATCCTGGTTTATGAATATTTTTGGTTGTTTCACCATCATTGGGTTCCTTGGCCTGAGAGAAAAACTCAAGTCACTTCAATATTTTTCCCCTAAGTTCCCAAAACAAACTCCATGACATTTCTAACTCCAAACACTTACCCTAGGATAAACCACTATTGATACCACACTCTCATGACCCAACCCATTGGGTCCCGTATGGACCGGTATTAAGTTGAGAGTGACACACCAAGCACAACTCTAATATGCCAAGGATAGCAATAAGAATTGAGTAGGTATATCACTGAAATGGGATGCATTAGCTTAAAGTTAATATACACATGAACAAACACCCAACTCCATGAAATAGTGAAGAGATATAATAAAACCAAAAAATATAGTGAGTAATCAATACATGCGACAAAATCAAGAAAATATATCAAAGTGAATTAGGGTAATAAAAAATTATAAAGGTAAAAAATAAAAACCAAACCAGAAATGATATCCCAACCTAAAAAAAACTAGGAAAGGGGGAAAAGGGAGATATCTCATCTCACAATCTTTAATTCTGACCACTAGACATGGTCAGTGTATCCAAACACCATTATTCTTCTCTAATACTAGGTCAACCAAAGTCATTTCAAATCTGTCAATTATTTTTATAGGACATGAAATGTGTGGGAGAATCCCATGTAGGGGTGAGTACAATAATACTTAGTAGGACACCCTAAAAATTAAAAATGGAAGCAATAATATAAAATAATTATCTTAACACAATCTAGATGGTAAAGAACCTAATGTAAGATATGATAAAATTAAACCCTAATGGAACAAAGAGAGGAATATCAATCTCCATAGATATCTAAGAATGATGAGACTTCCTACCACTCCAAAAGTACCATATCTAATGCCAAGAAGCACACACATCCTCACAAGAATCAAAGTGGAGGTCCCGATCCTCACTAATATTCTCCACAACCGAGGGAGAACTATCTCATGTGGAGGACACGATCTTCGCCAAAGGTCGATGGTGTGTGGGGAGGGGGGGGGAGGGGGGGGGGGTACCACTCTATAGATAGAGTACCAAATATACCATTATGTAGGATATGGGGGAACCTATTACCTGGTGAATCAGGGGAGTATTGACCCTGAAATCTCTTTGATGACCAAACCTAATCCCTATCACCTATAGAGCATCATTGAAAGAAGTATCCCACTCATATCACCATGTTTTGTATCTCAGATTCCAAAATGAATCCCACCATCACATCCTATGTGGAATTTTACTCATAATGGACTACTCATAGGCCATAAAATGAGTCCCAAATAAGGATATATGCAAGGTAGAAGACTATGAGGAGAGTACACTATGTGTTTATCTGAGGCACATAGGGTGTACTCTAAACCTGAAGCATGGTCATATCCCACTGTTGTACTTGCAATGTAAAAGCCTAAGTACACGACATGTTATAAGGGTTAAATGGTGTATAGTACCACCTAGGGTCCAAGGCATGTTCCTTAATGAACATGGTTTCACTAATCGAGTAGGGGTACATGGGGTGTGTCCATGACACACAACATTTTGGCCACATAGACTAATTGAATGTGTACTACTGGTAAATGACTTGTCTACCCAGCTAAGGTCACATGGAATGTGAAACTTTCAAATGGTGTGTGATATTTATGGTGGATTGAGACCCTATCTTCCATGAGATCTGTAAATCAAAACACATGTTCTTTTGAATTACATGGTGTGTTGATGATAAATTCAAACAAGACTTGGTTTATTCCTCACTTCACACTAGATTCACTATTTTCACCACCAAACATACCTGGACCTCCAACCAGGGCATGATTTTGAAACAAAACTTTATACTTCACTATTTCTGGTCTCTAATGGTTGGAAAATGGAACTCATGATGAACTTCACAAGATCCATAACTCCCCTCCACCATAAAGGGGATCCTGATCACTGAAACAACATCTTTGACCCATTATTCCTAATTAATACTTCCTATAAAATTCAATTTATTGAAATTCACATTAGAAATGAAAATTTGGGGGTTTGATTAAACTCTAAATGGTTTGAATTTTTTTAATTTTTAACCCCATCACCAATGATGAAGAACTAAAAGAATGGGGATGGTAAAACACAATAACAAAGTGAGATTATTGTTGGCTATTACGATCTTAACCAATAATCATAATTGTGAAAACCAAAACTAGAGTAAAATGGGAACAATGAATTTAGATAAATAGTATAATTACACTAATAAACTTCTTGGGTCAAGAGAAGAATGAAATTAAAGGAATTCAGAAGTTAAATAATCCATTCTCAACAATCAAGGACTCAAGGGAAGAAATCCATAAAATAAGGAGACCTACCTCGAGAACAGATCAATTATTGGTTAAAAAAAAATTCACTAGAAATGATCTTAAATATTCTATTGTGTTCTTCCTTCATCCCATGAATCTCCTATATCATTCCTCACCAATCCATGATCATGAGTTCTTCATCGTCATCAGTTTCTCTCCTCCTTCTTCTCATCTTTAATCTCCTAGGGTTATGTGGATAACCTTGGGGGTTTTACATAATGATGTATACATAGTGGAAGGGGATATATGTAGTGTTTAATAAATTAAATAATTTAGATCATTTAATTTATTTAATGAACCATACAATGACTTCCTTCCACAAAATGTCTGATGCTGACCAACCCTATATCACGCTTAGGGTAAACACCATATTCTGAAAGTAACCATGCTATCAGATTTTCTATTTGAGGTTATATTCAATGGGAAAAACATTTATCCAAAAAATATGTTCTTGCGTGATTTAATATATTTATTATTTTTAATATATTAATTTCAGGGTCCCATGATACCCAAAACAGAGCACCAACTACAAGGAAAAATCCATATATACATAAAAGAAATATTTGAAGGATCAAACTTTGAAAATTGATATTGTTGTAATTTTTTACACTTATAGTAATTTTATTTGAAAAAATTGATCCTATATTTTGAATAGGAATATTAAAACTTGGAAAATATGACCCTTTTATTTTGGATCATCATGAATAGTAACCTTGGTAAAAATGTTGTCTCTATGGTAAGAGTAAAATGGGTAAACAAGATCAAAACTATTGGATGTGAACTTAAAATCACCCAACACTTCCCTTTATTTCATTAGATGAGATTTCTTACCATAATCATTCAAAATTCTAAAATATTTCAATTTATTGCCACTTTCCTTTGATAATTACCTTAATGTTATATTAATTAAATAATAATTACAAAATGTCACTCTCTTTGTTTTAATATCTGTAATTTTTTTAATAGGGATAAAATAATTTATGTTTTTTATAAATGATTATGTTAAATATTAATGATTTTTTTTATCATGATAATTTATTTTAATTTTTAGTGAATATATAATTACCTTATATGCTTACGCATTACTGACAGAGTGCTTGTTCAAGTAGTTGAAAAAATCAAGTAAATTATTTTAAAAACATTAAAATTAATTCCATTTTAATGGATTATATTTTTACAAAAATTTTATATAAAAAATAAAATGTATTATTGATTTGGTAGAATTTAATATTCAAACTACATTATTGTCTTGATATTTTTAAAGTCAAATTACGCGAATAGTCCCAAAAATGAATTTAATGGTATTTTATATTAAATATTAATTTATTAAATGATTTAAAATTAATATAATTATTATATTTGGTCAAGTGAGTAGGATATGATTGATATATAAACTATTTTCAACTAATTGGTCATTTTTCTTTTTATTGTTACTTTTAGGACCCCTAAAGAGTATTTTTTTGTTTTCATGCTAGTTATTAAAAGGGTTAATAAGAGTTTAAAATTAATAGATAAGGTTTAAAGCATCACATAAACTTATCTAAATTTTATTATATGAGATTATTTTTAATTATCTTCATATTATCTTCAAATTATATTAATTTGGATTCACTTGAACATGAAAATTAATTTATATTAATTTAATGATTTAAGTTATTCTAAGGGTTCCCCTACCCTCACTTATAAGGGGAAAACACCTCTCATATCCTCATAAAACATAACGAACCATGAATATAAAAAAATATCAACTATAATCACTTCCCAACATTCCTAACCATTTTTTGGAGGTCCTTTTCTACCTATAAATCCAATATAGAAGTCTTAAAGTGAAATCCCAAGGTAGTCTTATAAAGAGGATGTAATCATCTTAACCAATCATTTTAATTTTACTTATTATTATACCACCTTAAAATATTCTAAAATCATAATGATATTATAACATCAATATCTAAACTATACTAAAATTTTATTATTTTTAAGTTATAAACCTTTTTATCTCCTTTTCCATCATATGGGGAATGCAAACATTTTCCTTACGTACGAGTGGACCACCACCACCACAAAATGATGTGTTTCATTTTCCATCACCAGCTATCATGAATATTTATAATGGTATATTTAATTTATTTATATGATATTCAATACATAATTACATTTTTTAAATATAATATATCACTTATCTCCTTACCCTTCCATCTATTGGAAAATGATAATGTCATTTGTGTGTATGTGTGGATTACCACCTCAATGGAGCGATGTGATTCATTTTTCATGTAAGACTTTCATGTATGGATATAAAATTTTATTTAATATATATAAATGATAATTATATTATGATTAATATTCTATATATTATTAAACACTGACCCCTTTTACCATGATCAACCAAACAAATTCATTTTTCAATTATGAACCGAATGTCCTCAAAACACAATGATTAATTTATTAAACATGTCATTTAAATAAATGAAATAAATGGTTTTATTATAAATTAATAAACCTATTAATAGTTCTTAAACAAGTAAAAAATTAATATAAGTTAATTATATAGGAGTTAAAGGACATATATAGAAATTTTAGACTTCAGGTAAGGGGTTTCTTAATTCAATTTCCTTTCATTGGTTTATACACATACTTAATTAACTATCCTATACCAAGATTATTTGTGAAATAAAATCTGATTTTATTTTGTTTTATCTTCAATTTTTTTTGGGTTTTAAATTTTTTATGCATAATCACTTCATTGATTTATTCTCACATCAATGATACGATCTTTGTAAGGATTATTCATCTCAATATTCATTCTTTGAGACGTGTCATGTATTATCAACCTAATTCATTATATAATGTGTATATACTGCCTATTGATATATTATATCATGAATTAATATTTTATCATGATAGTTAACATTCCTTTGAATTTCTCTCTTTCATGAGATATTGATTCTAATGTTATAAAAGATGTAGGGATTTTCATGGTCTCGACTTCAATTATTTGAGACATAATTCTTGTTATGCATCATGAATTATTTTATATAGTTAACTTACTAACAAATTAATTTTTTAACATATTATTTCATGTAAATTATGGGTTTTATATAATCATTTTATTTTCCTTCATTCAATGGATTTTTTATTCAAGAATTACCCAAGTTGCAAGGGATTCTCGTCTTAAACATCATTTGTTGAGAGATGTTTTTTTGATGCACCTATATTAATATACATGGTGTATACATTGAATATTAACATATAATACCATGAATATTTTTATTCTTATAGAATTTTATATTCCTTATTATGTTATTTCTTTTAAATGGTTTTTTTGTTTTAAAATTCCATAAAAACGTTTTTCTTTAAAAACACTATTTTAATGTTTTTAAATAATTTTAACAAAAATATTCCTCTAAGTTCATTATCTTATTTTAATAATGTTCTGTTATAAAAATAAATTATTTCATAAAGTTATTTTCCAAGATCTTTGACCTTCTTTTAAAATGTTTAAAAGGAAATTTCTTAACATTTTTTGGATGGGTCACTTTTGACTCTCTTTACAAATGTTTGAAAAGATTTTTTATTTTTAACATTTATGAAATGAATGGATTTTCTTTCTATCATGAATTTTCTTTTCTTAGGACATTCCTTTATATTTTTACATGTTTATTTTAAAATAAATTTTTTTCCAAATATTCTATAAATTTCTATAAAAAATTATCAAAAGAAAAGGAAAATTTACCTTGTTTTCAAAGAAATATTTTAAAAGTTATTTTAATGGTATTTTCATCTATGTCAAGATCGTTTAATGATTTATATACTTCATTAGAAATATGTTCTTATGATACCATACATCTTATTTCTATGGAAAACTTATGCTGATTGTTTTAAATATATTATTATGTTACTAATTTATTTTTAATGGGTCAGGTTCTAAAGTAATTCAAGTTATTATTAGAATTTTGATGATGAAAATGAAATATTAAATGTGTTATATTCCTGTATGATACTTTGAAATTATAGATAATTATGGATGATACTAATAAAAATTATAAAATGGGTGATCCTAATACAAATTTTATGACAAGTTATCCTAATACAACTTATAATATGAGTGAGCCGAGTATATCTATCTAATGCATTTATCTTTAAAGTTAAGAAGGAAGGAGCTAACTAGCGAGGTTTCAGCTATGGATTTAAGTAGGATCAAGTTATTTTTGACATAATTGAAAATATATTATGAAGATAATTTTCCAAGATACTAACACATTTTCTATATGCTTTATATAAGTTTTTAATTGTTCCTTTGATCAAGATTGACATCACATGGCTCATGATTATTTATTCTTATAATTATTACTTTTGTTAAATATTTATTCCATGTCACATGTTTAATGATACATGTTTTCATGGGTATTAATTCTACCATAAAATGTCCATTCACTTTAAATGTGTTTTCATTCACTTATGCTCATCTTGTGATCACTGAATATATTGAATTGTTAATGCCCATATTTACCCTTACCAATCATTTTAGACCACCCTTATTATATTTATAATATTTATATAAGGTTTTTATGTGGGATATGATGAAGTCTTAATGTGTAATAAGAAAATATGGGTGTAGTGGAAGAAATTATCACTCAAGGACATGGTTAAATGTAACATCCCATCCCGAGTTCCACATGACGGTGCTCTAAGACGGTCGGTCACATGACCTCAGGCACGCCTCCCCATATGCCTGAAGATATTGACTAGTAGAGATGGTCTAATATCAATCAAGGAAAGACTATAACCTCTTTTATCAGAGTAATACACCAATAGAAAATAAGAAACAATAACTGAATAACATATAACCATGAACAGAATAGTACCAATATCACAAGATGACCAAAACTGGAAATACAGAATCAAAACCGAAGAGTAGATATGACATGCTAAAGTATGCGATAAGTGTCTTAATACAAACCCAAAATAAAGACACTGACGACTCCCCCAAGAGGGTCCAGGATTATGTATGGTTCCCTCATCCATTCTCCATCCCATATTATCCTTATGACATAGGGCCTTTTCCCTTATCTTATCATTCAAACATGAAATATATTCTAGAATCGATCAATCATCCTGAGTAGGGTGTGAGTAAAACTCAGTAGACCACCAACAATGGTGTCTAAAAAAATATCCATTCAATAAAAGTGTATGAAGTTGTATAAAGAAATAAGTATAATGCATAAGTAAATAGTGACCACATTATATTTTAATCTTTATTTAACCACATAAACCCCTAGGTTCCCGAGGACACCTGAACCTCAATACCTACTTCGGCCCATACTGATGTCTGAACCATTTCACATTATCAATTCAAAATTCATTTAACAAATGGGCTTTTATTATCCATTAATTTTAATTCATCATCAAAACTAATTATAACCATTTTCTAATGACAATATCAGTGGATTAGAATGTCATGTCTAGCACCCCATGAGTATTTAGAGCATCACCCCTTGTCCCACAACCCATTGGTATTTGGAGCCTCAATCCCTATCCCATAAAAATATTCACATTCATGCACTTTACACTCTATGGGTATTTAGAGCGTCATTCCATGTCACACACTCATTCATCAATCAATTTCACATGGGTATTTGGAGAATCAGTCTATGTCCCATACTCATATATCAATCAATCACATATATCACATATATCACAATTTTACATGTATCTTAATATCATATGCTTCACTATATCACAAAAATCAAGATTAAACATTATTAATCCTCTTATCACAATAAATATCATTAATTAATATAAACATTAATTAATCACACTCATATAATTAATTAGTTATATAATTAATTAATCACATCAATTTAATTAATTAATTCAATAATTAATTAATCACATTAATCTCATTAATTAATTCAATAATTAATTAATCTCATAATTTATATTAGTTAATTAAAAAATTAATTAATCACATTAATTCATTTAATTAATTCAATAATTAATAAATCCAATGAAAAATATAAATATTCCAATAATTAATTCAACAATGAATTGTCCCTAATTCCATAATTAAATATTTAATCAAATATCCAATTCCCTAATTAATTAATTGATATCATTAATTAATTCAATTTAGGAATTCCAATTTCCAAAAAAAACCTATAAATTATACAATCACATACACATAATTAATATCAATACTATTGGATTTTAATCATATACCCCATACCTTGATTTATTGATGAGTAATCGCCTCATGAAAATCCCTAAATTTTAGTGGAGTAATGACTTATAATGAGATATAGATCTAAAACCTAAATCAAGATCGAACAAATCAAGATCTCTTAAATATATATTTATATCTATAATCATAGATCTAGATCCACAAAACTAAGTATAGATATAACCAAAATAGATAATAACATCACTTAAAGAAAGAGAAAATAAAGGAGGGATGGGAAAGGAACTGGGATGAGATCCTCTTATCAGTAGGGGTGAAGATATTCAATTCAGGCTTTGAATCACCAAGAATGGAGGTTGGGAGGGAGTGGAATCTATCTAGGAGGATATAAAATCAATAAATAGGTGTTAGGGTTTAATGGGGGTAGAATTTTAATTAAAATGGGGCTTCAGGAAATTTTAAAAATAATTTTCGGGTTAACTTAATTCCCACACATGATTTGCTGGGAAGGGGCACATAGTTTCCCCCAACTTTGTTCCTAAACCATATGCCTCTATTATAGGGGTTCACGGTTTGAAAAAACATGTTCCAACCATGTAATTCCCCTCTATCCATGGTTTCATGGTTTTCTGGTTTGGGGTACACAATTTGGGTAAACCGTGCCCCAACCGTGCACTTCCCCATTTCTTCCATTTTCTCAAATTTCCACCCAAACACATCCTAAGGTAAAACCCAGACTTATATTACTTATCCCTTTTCTAAATTACACCATAAAAAATTGTGGAAAATTAAGATAAAGTGAAAATTCTCACTAATGCTCACCAAACTCACCGTGCAAGTAAAGCAGCAAATTATAGGTAGATGAAAATTACTGCCGATGAGCATGAATCCCATCATCCAAATAGGGAAACAACTAGCTATGAGAAGATGAAAATTAATACTTATACATACCAATACCATCATCCAAATAAGATGAAAAACTATAAGCAAGAACATATCCCTTCCAATGAATATGAATCCCATTAGTCAAATATGATGGAAATAAATGAGCAGAAACAAATCCCTTGTAACTAAGATAAATCCCACCAGTAAAATATGGACTGAGGGATAATAATAAGGGAATGATAACAACCCCATCCCATGTATATGGGGGTATTTTTACCTCAACCACTTTCCTAATGGACAACAATCTTTTCCATCTTTGGGAGGATGAAAAGTAGAGAGGTCCCCCATTTCATCCCATCTCATGACTCATTTTACCTAGAATGTAGGCATAAGACAAGGTCATATAAAGGTTACCTTCAAGTTACTCTTCACCAAGAATCCTAAAGAGGATCTCAGACTAGAAGGTGAAGATCCAACAAATGACATAAAAATATCTCCTACCATTCAGTAGTTGGTACGCCACCCACAATGCGTTATGCAATGGTGAATATTGTGTATGTCAATCCTTCATACCACATTGAAAGTGATGCAAATATATTGGAGTAGGGATATAATGGTTCCTCTTGGAAATCAACCCACACTTAAAATGAAGATGTACTCACATGGAACCAGAGGGTCGTATGGAATTTGGGTGTTCCCCCAATCAATCCTTCACCACCTCCTCCATGAATTCCTTATAATAAGAAGAATAAAAATAAGGTCACATACGACCCACCTCCTCCTCCCAATGAGAAAGATCTCCATAAAATCAAGGATAGATTTTCCCAAAAGGAATAATAAATGAAATATTTGAGGTGAATCAATGCTGAGATGCTCCAAGGATGCCGCCCTATCAAATATGCTCTCTAGTAAGAGCCTCAACATACACCTCCAATAGGTGTACCTCAACCATAAGGGTTTATCCGAACAAATGAAGAAAGTCCAGGATGTCCATCCAACATAGAACCAGGGCCATTATTATATTTGAATTCAATCCTTGATGGGTATTAAGATATCCCTCCATTAAGGAAAAAACTAGAACATGTTTAGGAAAATCCATAAAGGATTCCCCCAGTCGGATATCTGCCTCAAGTACTAGCAGAACTGAAATGTCCAATCTTTCCCCCTACTGTGCCTACCAACGATTATGTTCAATAGGACACACATCAAGGGATCATTAATACCATCGAGTAATTGGTAGATCAATTAGAATCCATGGAAGGATAGTGTGCTCTAGCACATCTATAATGGAAACCTTACCCTGACTAGGTGAGTAACACTTCGCCACCGCCAAATTCCAGAAACCCCGTGTTCCCAATATTCAATGGCTCAGGTGACCAGAAAAAACATATGATGCATTATGAATATTATTTTAATCCCTTAATGGGAACCCCATATGGACAAGAAGTAGTGAAAATTAGATTCTTTATGCGAACTCTATAAGGTTCAACATTGTATGGTACACCAATATTCCAGCTCATTCAATAAAAGGATGGGAGGATCTCCAGTGGCAGTTCCTTTTCCAGTTCATCTCAACACTACCAAAAATAATAGTCAGTGAACTCATGAACTAAAAATAGTGAGAGAATGAGAGAGTCTCAAAATTTATTACCATATGGAAAGGGATGACATACTCTTTAAACTGGATGCTCCCCTAGGGAGAGATGCTTTCTATGTGCACTGATAACCTCTACAAAGAACTACGAAATATGTTCATACTAGTAAAAATATATGAGTGGGTTTTGGGATTTTCCACCATTTCCCAAAGATAGAATAATCCTTACAAATGATTAAGATCAAATCTCAAGTATCCCTACCAGACCTGATAAAAAGAGTGAGAAGAGATGAAGCAACCTCCATTATGCTTAAGCCACCCCCTCCACCTTCTCTAACTCCAAGGCCTACATCAAATCATGCAGGACCCCCTGGGAATCAACAAAAGCCCTCACCTTAATAAGACGAGCGAAGGGGGAATGTGAAAAATAAATTTTAGGAATAGAGGAATAAAGTTTACTCGTTCTGAGATGATCAAGTCTGTGGCTATTTTATATCCTCCATGAACTGCAACTTGCTCTATCTACTAGATCCAAAAAGGGATGATGAAGTAGGTCTCAATGACCAGCCATATTATTTTCCCTTACACAAGATATTAGGAAACACCATCTAGGAGTGTTTAATCTTTAAATACCTCATGTATAAAATGATAGATTATGGGAAATTCAAATTGGGACCACCATCAACATAAGTGGAATATGTATCCACTACTGATCCTGATGTAGGAGATGAGTGGAAAGAATTTTTCAGCAAGAGAGTACAAAATTTAGATAGCTGGATAAATCAAAACACAAAAAACAAAACTCATGGTATTCTCCAAGAATAGTTGAAACAACCAACTATACCTTCAACTTCTCCTACTAAAACACAACCGACATCCTCGGCCCCACAACCCTATAGAAGTCGACTGTCCGGAAAACAGTCTGATAAGAAAGGAAAGGAGAAAGTGAAGGAAGATGAAACTATGTTAAGGAAAACGTTATACCTGATCCTATTAGATTTTATGCCATCATATATGAATGAATGGACATCGCCCTACCAAATGACTCCATATGAAGTAGTCAGTTGGGTAAAGTCATTGTCAGAATAGGATTTGATTTTTGGCTCTAATAATTCCATTCACTTAATGGATCCCTTATCCAACAAGGAGTATAGCTATGAACCCGAGTAACCCTCCCTTGATTAGGTAACCTAAGTAAGAGGCCACCGAAGTTGAGTATACCAAGGGAAACAATGCCATGGTATAAACTAAACATATGTCTGCACCTCTGCTCAAACCATCAATGTTGTAGAAACTCGCAGAAGAGATCTTCAGCGGACCCAATTGGAATAAGAAAATCCCTCTACACCTGTAAGAATCCACTGTAGCCCGATCATTCTAGAATATCCATCAGAAGAAGAACATGTGTCTAATCACCCTTGACATATGAGAAGACATACCCAGCCCAACCTGCAAAGAACAGAATCCCCCCGACTCTCATCCTAAGGGATGATCTATCTTCATCTAATACTCAAGCCCCTAAAGTACCTATAAAAGAGAATACCCATTCTAATAAGAATCGACCTTTAGAATATAAGTATGACATTCTAAAGAAATTGACCTTATAATTGGACAAAATATCAATCCTAGATGCCCTGAGTTTGTTTAAATGACCTCAAGGAAGCACTCATAGAACTATGCTAATCCCTCAATAGTTTGAGGCCAAAGTGGCTGCTATTGAAGTCTATCAGCCAAAGACCGATCCCACAGAATGTCACGTGGTTATATCCTTCACAAATCATGATGAAGATTCCATTATCTAGGGACAAATCATACCCTTTTATGTGTCTGACAAGATAAATGATGTTTATATACTAAAACTTTTCATTGACAATGGATCTATAATTAATATCATTCTTGTGCGAACACTTCACTAGATGGGCTTCAAAGAGTATAATCTTGTACCTTTCTCTATAACCTTGAAAGTATATGAAAAAACTAAGAAGAAGACATTGGGACAAATCAAGCTCAAGACTCAGTTCAGAGACCTTGTGGCTGACTCAGAATTCCTAGTTATATGACAAAACATGACCTTTAACATCTTACTAGGAATTACCTACTTGCACCAACATGCGGTAGTTCCCTTATCATACCATCAGTGCATAAAATATCACATTAATGTAAAAATCATCACATTAATCACTGATAAGGCCCGATTTGAATCATTTGAATTACATTATATCAATGTATGATTCTATTAGGGGAATAGGAAGCGACCCTTGGTTGATGTTATTGATTAAATCACTACCTTGAATGGTTTGGAAATGATCCTAGAAGATCCATTAAAATAGATTGGTGAAGAATACGTGTTATGCATAAATTAGGTTGGGTGTATGAGTCTAGGTTTAGATGCATGTTCAATAGTCCTCATGATTTCATTCATGGCCACAACTTAGTAGCCTTGAAGAATCTTCTAAACCCAAAAAATGACAGTGAATGATTGAATGGAAATGATCTCAATCCATACCTATATCTCCATACAATCCCTACCTCACCTGCTAAGGTAGAAGAAGAAGAAGAATACGCTCTGCTACCCCTCATTCAATCCTCTTCAGAAAATCCTCTGCCATCAGTTGGGTCAAGAGAAGTCCCTTCAGCCTCCAAATGCTTAGATATGGAATCTTCTCCAAACTTTGGAGAGATCATATCAAGAATTGTCTCCCCATCAGAACAAGAGGATGAAAAAGAAGAGGAGGAAGAAGAATAAGTACTTAGGTATTCCCCTCCAGCATTTGAGTATGTTTTCCCCACCACCTTTGATGATCTTAAAGAGATAAACCTGGGTATGGAAGAAGATCCATGACCCACCCTGATTAGTACAACCTTGTCTTCTAAATAGAAAGAGTTATACAATTAATTACTAAGAAATAATCAAGATGTTTTTTCCTGGAACTATAAAGAAATGCCAGACCTCGATCATGAGGTGGAAACTCACCACCTGAGCCTACTAAAAGATCATCAAGGCAATAAACAAGCAGTCAGAAGAACACACCCAACACATTATGCCAAAATAGAGGTTGAAGTTGACAAGAATACTATATCTAACTTCATTAGAGTGGTCCAATATCCCATATGTATAGCCAATATAGTCCCAATAAAATAGAAGAATGGATAAACTAGAGTCTGTATCGATTTTTGATATCTCAATCGACACTGTTTGAATGAAGATTTCCTAGTCCCAATCATAGAATTGATGATTGATACAACCTCAAGATATCAGGCTCTCTATTTCATGGATGACTATTCAGGATACAACCAAATCCGAATGGACTGAGAAGATGAGGAAGCCACCACCTTCATCACCCTGAAGAGTATTATTATATAGGGTGACTCATTTTAGTTTGAAGAATGATGGTGCCACATATCAACATGCCATGCATCACATCTTCAAGCCCTTTTTTGGATTTTTTTGAATGTTATATTGATGAACTGGTGGTTAAATCATGACAATGATCAAACCAGCTATTAGATCTTGAAATAATATTAAAAAAATTGTGTCAACTACGTCTAAAAATGAACAACTTGAAAAGTTCTTTTGTAATTTCCTTATGGAAAATTCTCAGCTTTGTCATACACCATCATGGAATTGAATTTGACCCTAATATGACAAAGGATATCTTTAGTATGTAACCTCCTCACAATCTCAATGTGTTTAGAGGACTTCAAGGACACTTAGTCTATATTCCACACTTCATATCCAACCTTTAAAGAAAATGTTTTCCCTTCATAAAGTTGATGAATAAAGGGGTTTCATATCAATGGACTCATGATTTCCAAGAATAATTCGACAACCTTAAGAAATATATATTAATTCCACCAGTGCTAATGCCAACCATCGAAGGAAGACCACTCATTTTGTATACGTCTTCCTTGGAGTGATCCCCAATTACCTTCCTCTCATAGAAGAATGAAAAAGATAGAGAAAAAAAATCTTTTTTTATCTCAGTTGAACGACAATATATGTTGAGAATCATTACTCAGATATTGATAAAATCTATTTAGTGCTAATATTTTCTATCCAAAAATTGAGGCACTACCCACAGTATCATGAGGTCCACTTGGTCTCTCATAGCAACCCACCTAAGTACATTCTTAGTTATCCAATGTTTAATGGGTTCTTATCATGGTGGTATGTCAACCTACAAATATTTTATATACAATCTGTGCTTCTAAAATCTGTCAAAGGCCAGGCATTCACATATTTTCTAATAGAGTAACCCTCAAAAGAGATGACTTCATTGGATACCGAGTTACCCGATGAATATGCTTTCTCTATAAAATAAGATCTCCGAATATGATAGATGTATTTCAATAGTGCATCTAGAATTTTGATGGTAAAAAGTATAGAAGACCCCAAGTTTAAAAAGTGGGGCTGGGAGTTTCACTCATATCTCTATAAAAGGTAGTACTACCTTAATCCTTCCTACCTTTGGAGGGGTGCATAAACAATGAAGCAAAATATCAGGCAAACATTGTAGGGCTAGAGATGGCCCTTTGAGTACTAGTAAAACACTTAAAGAAAAAAAGTTAATTTATAAATGGTTATAAAGCTGGTTAACGATGATTATTCCATCAAAAAAGAGTAACTAATCTCCTTGTTAAACCATGTCTAAGGACTAATGGTGGAATTCCCCTCAGAATCAGCATTGAATCATGTCCCCCAGTCAAAAAATGCACAAGATGATGCATTATCAAATGAAACCAAAACTATGGATAATCTAGACCAGGATGAAACGGTCATCAGCATTGCACACCACCAGATGGTATCACCATTCTTTGTGGAAAAAATAGAGGAAATCTATGAGATCATCCCCATACCTAATCCATATGGTATTACCACCAGTTGGATGAATCCCATTGTAGACTACCTCCAAAATGGATATCTCCCACCAAATAGGCCCAAAAGGGAGAAAATACAAAGACAATAAATTAATTTTGTTCTGTATGATGGTAGAAATCAATAAAAATACCTATATAATTGGATCCTTGATGGGGTCTTTCTTAGATGCATTGATGGAGAAGAGACCGTTGCTGTCATGAAGGGAGTGCAAACTAGAGACTATGGTGCACATCAATCAAGATCTAAGTTTTCCTATTTAATTATGAGGCTTGGATAGTATTTTCCCACTATGATACATGATTGCACTAAATTCACCAAGAAGTTTCATTCCTTCCAAGCTCATGACAATTTCATCCACTAACCCCTAGATTTACTTCACACATCCAAGTACTCCCTACCATTTTTCATATGGGGAATGGAAATCGTGTGACCATATACTCTCGCTACGGCTAAGAAATTCAATTATATTCTCATAAAAAATGACTTCTTTTCTAAATGTGTAGAAGCTATACCCCTTAAGGAAGTTGGGGAAAGAAACATTGTAATATTTGTGAAATCCAACATAATCACCAGATTTGGTGTTCCTCACACCATACTGATAGAAAATGGAACCAATTTATATTCTACTGAGTTAGATAAAATATATTAGGAGTATGTTATTAATATCAACCGTTCATCCCACTATCATGCATCAAATAACAAAAAAATAGAGGCCTTGAACAAAAACCTATCCAATATACTCCAAAATATGGTAGATAAGGATAATAATTCATGGACAGATAAAATCCTCCATGCTCTGTGGGCTTACTAGACCATGACCCACACCGCTACCCAAGAAACCCCATATTCATTAGTATATGGGATAGAGGTGGTCCTTCCCATTGATTTTCAATTTCCCTCACTCCGTATTTCCATATGTGATCAATTATCTACAAATGAGAAATCCTTGAAAAGATTGGATGAATTGGAGTGAATCAATAAAAAAATTACATACCTTGCACTATTTAGAGGTTTACCAGAACTATATTGTATAATCCTTCAAGAAAAAGGATCACCTCCGGTCCTTCCTCGAAGGAGAGATGGTGTTGTTCCTTAGGACTCTGATGATACTCAGAAAGAAACCTCCAAAATTGGAGCCAAAATGGGAAGGACCATATGTTATACACAAAGTATACTCAAATAGAGATTATTCCCTAATTTAAATGGATATAAAACTCATTACAACACCTACCAATGCAAGGTTCTTTTTGAAATAGTTCATATATCCAAAAAACCAACATCTTGATCACATGACATTAAACTACAGGATGTAATGTCCTTACTGCATGAAATTAAACTATATAGCATATGTCATCCTAAACACATGAAGTTAAACTGTATGAAATTAATCCCTAAAACATGAATTTAAACTGTGCTTCCATCATCTTGATCGCACAGTGATAAACTGTGTGTATGGTCTAAACTCTACGAACTTAAACTAGGAATTATCATCCTAATCACAAGATGTTAAAATAAAGGATACACTATGACTTTCCCTTCACATCAGGTGATTAGTGTCCTTACCTAAATACACAAAACTATATGGCATCTATCACCCTAACCACATGACGTTAAACTATATAGATATCATAATTCCAATCAATGATTTGTCGCACATGAGCTAGATAGGTGTGGGAGAAAGATGAAATGTCATTTTTCCTGCATGAGATTCAAATCCACATAAGAACCCTATTTCTCTCGAATTATGTGTGGATCGATTCTCATTTTGATAAGATACATAGTGACTCCTATACTCTATTTTATGTGCCCATACATGAACAATGGAAAAAATGTACTCCTCTTCATATGGGTCACATCGTCATGGAAAAATCACATATAGAACTACGTTTGGCTTGATTCCCATTCAAATGGAATACATAGTGACACTTAGAGTCCACATGTCTAGCCCAACTGCAAATTTTACCCATTCACAAGATGATTTTATTATCAGCCTTTGGCTGTAGGGCCTCTCTCTTCACATTGGGGTTAGGTTTCATGTTGATAAAAAAATCATACTTCTCATAATTTTAACACCCAAATCCTTGCTGTATAACATTAAACTACAAGTAATTATGGTTCCCTTGTCTGAGAGAGCATCATCTTCAGTATCATTCATCTACCATATTGTGTTTAAGAAATACATATGGCTTTATTTGCATCCACATGGGATATGAATCGATGCCCCACTCTCTAATACCAGGTCCAACCACCAATAATATAAAAGAAAATGAACCCTCTCCTTGCACATGGTCCAATCCTAGGCATGTATTTTTCTTTCAAATAACTATGTGTGGATTGATTCATACTCTTTTAGGATATATATAAATTCTGATACATTTTGTCTTCAATACCATACACAAATCCATCCAACCTTCTAGAACCTTGTTCTGAGTACCCTTACAGAGTGTATAGTGTGGTGTAGGGCCTCTTAGGTCATCATTCATGTCATTTTATAATGGATGCACTATACCCCCTCCAATTTGAAGATTTATTCTTCATCCATCTTCAAAATATAATGTTAAACTATACTACCAACATCCTCGTTTCATGATGATAAACTACACAATGCTATTTTGATACCCTCACCTAAAAGTATATCACCCCCAATATTGTTCATCCACCATGCCATGTTCAAAAATTACCTCCTCCCTATGTATGAACCAGATCAACAAAGGGACCCCCTTTCATCAAGAACTATGTATAGATTTATTTATACCCTTACAGGATACATACAAATTCTCAAATTCCATATATCGGGTCCAGCAATGATAAAAACCCCCCACTCCCAATATATTGATCATAACTACACATAGAACCTTTTTAAGAACCATGTGACTCGATTCTTACCATGAAAAGACACTTGGAAATTTTTCTTCCCCTTATTCACATTGGTTCATCTTAATCCTTTATGAAAAATGTTAGACTTCGTGGGATCTCAAGAACTACATATTAATTGATTCTCATTCCAATGAGATACATAGTGACTCTTAGTCTCTTTATCCTAGCCCCAACCATAGAACATAGAAAATAAAAATATCCCTATCTCCTATAAGAAAATTTATGTAGAAGATTGTGATTCCGGATCCATATCCATCAAAGAAAAAGAAACCCCCCTATGTATGATTTAGATATGTGTAGGTAATCTCACATTCCATGGCCAATCATGGTCTGAATATTTATCACATACCTAGAAATACCCTTTCCACCCATAAAAATATGTTCCTTAGGAAATTTCAGATCTTCATAAACCTCCATGACCATCGAAAATGGACAATAAATGTCTTGAGGAATTTTTTTTGACAATGAAAAATATTCCCTGGTTGGATCTGCATAAGTTTCCTACAAAAAAGGACTATCAACCAAAGGAAAATCTATCCTTATAAGAGGATTTTCCTACCTTCATACTTCCAAATGACTTCCATGCCCTGTATCATTTCTCTTAATATGAGAATCTCAGAACCATGGTTTACAATTTCCTACCCCCTCACATATGAGGCATGTAAAAATATCCCGACCCTATTTCCTTCAGTCACCCATGGTTTCTATGGAAATTCATCCCCACAACATGGCATTAAACTATGCTACCATTGTCCTCACCGCATGACATTAAACTGCATGGAAAAATTTACTAATCATATGACACTAAAATTTCATTATATCAAGAACTAAACGTGGCTTGATTCTTGACCATGTAGGATACATAGTGATGCATGATGTTCAACCATGGGTCTATCCATGGGAAATAAATGTCTCTTCATTTCCTGTGTATGTGTCAGAACTACACAAGAAAGTTCCAAAGACAACAAGAAAATGCTTCCCCTCCATCTTCCTATGCATATGATGAATCCACATAGGAAAGTAAAAAAAATATGTCTTCCCCTATGCATGGGTTAGACCGGCATATAGAATCTTCTCATACAAGAATAGGGGAAACTTCTTTACCTATTCTCGGTAAATTTCACCCTGGAATGCCCCCTTTTGTGTTTAGGAACCCTCCTTCCTCAAACCAAACTCCTTGTATAGAAATGTTTCAATCCCCATAACCCTCCCAGACCATCAGAGATGAAGGGAAAATATCTTAGAGAAACCTCTATTTGACTATGCACAATATTCCCTAGTTGGCTCTGTATAAGTTTCCAACAAAAAATGACTATCAACCAGAGAAAAATTCATCCTTAGGATAGAATTTTTATACATCTGTATTCCCTATTATGTTTATTTACCACATTAATAATTGGATTCATAAACTCCCAGATTATAGTTTACACCCTCCCCCCTTCATTCTTGAATATGGTAGATCATTACTAGACAGAAAACCATGAAAAGGGTGAATCATTTACCCCTTTGTTAGAGTAGAGTGATAAATCCTAAACGTCCTAGTAGTATGACATTAAATTATGCCACCAATGTCCTAGTTGCATGAAATTAAACTACACTATGCTTTATACCTACTTTATACAGGAAAAATATGCATGGTAGTGGTTTCCCCATTCATGATCAAAGTCAATACAGATTCCACCATAGTTTTTAGACATTATTACCTTACGAAGCCACCTTTCGTGGTCTTAAAAATATCCAAATTCCCATAAAGTTACCCAACTATTAGAAATAGAGGGTCAGTGTCTTGAGGAAACCTCTATTTGACTATGCACAATATTTCCTAGTTAGATCTTCATAATTTTCCCAAAAAAAAAATCTATCAATCAAAGGAAAATTCATCTTCATGAGAGGTGTTTCCTTCCTCCGTTCGTCCCCAACAACATCTTTTTTGAAACCATTCTTATGGTTACTCCTTACGTAATTGACCCATATCATGTTTCAGATTCAAAAATCATAAAATTAGGGTTATGAAAAATCCATAACTCATTTATGAAAACTATTAATACATTATAAGTCAATTAAACCTATTGGGGCCCTCACCCAACAGTTTATGGTCAAAGATGTTCGACCTAAAACACCTATAATGGTAGTTCATTTTGCAAAAATTTAAACTCGTAATGACTCATATTTTATCTATTTTATTTTTATAAATTAATTGGAAAAATACCAAGACCAGGAGATGAGACGAAATGCGATTCTGAGGCCCAGTATGCCCAAAATGGTTTGTTGAAAAATGTTAAGTTTTTAATAGCATGTGCGCACGGTTTTTCTGAAAAAGTAGAATAACTCATAAATGGATGATCAGATCATAAATCCAAGAGCACCTTTGAGCTCAAAGCAGTGTAGTTTCCCTAAGTGTGACTTAAATTTAGTTGGTGCATGTATTCTGTGAAAAAACACGAAAAGGGTGTAACCGTAAATAAAATAATCAAACAAATTATTTTATTTTTCAAATCCTAATAACTCAAGAATGACGACTTAGATTGAAAATAAGAGACTATTTTTGAGTTTTTAATGCGAAGTTTTCCTTAGGAGGGGCCTAACATCGACCGATGCAGGTCGAATGTGAAAGTTAGAATTTGAACGTAACAGTCATTAAAATATTTTAGTAAAAATATTTTATTGGTTGCAACAAAGTTTTTATTTTTAATGATTTTTTTAGTAATTAAGGATTATCACATAACCCTAGATTTCCTCTGAGTCCTGGAAGAAAACTCTCTTGATGATGAATGCCGACAGATCAAGGATCAACGATAACATAGAAATCCATTCTTAATCAATGACTGATCCAATCATGAGGTATGATGTTTGATATCTTAGTGATTTCCTTTCCCTTCTTAGATTTAATCAATGAACATAGAACAACCCATGAATATGTTGATCTTCAATTCGTCCATTCTTGTGGGATGGATAAATTGTTGTGGGTTTTAAAAAGGTAGATGAATCATTTTGATTATATGTTCTTGTTCTTTGTTAAAACTTCTAACATGAATGGATCAAGGTCGAAATGATCAAGTCCAATATCCATTCTTTGAGTGTTCTATGTGTTCTTCCTATCCCCGTTCTTGGCGTTATTCACCGTTGGGCACTCATGGTCATGGGGAAATTTTTTGGGAGGCTCCAAATGAGACCCCCTCCCAAAGTGATAGAAATATGGATTGAAGCCCAAGGTAGTGAAGTTCGTAACCTGAGGATTGCAGATGTGTATCTATTTTGGAAAATGTAGCACTAGAGCAATGGGGGCGACTTGTGGAACTAGGGCCGCTAGCGGTCGGTGCTAGTGGCGGTGCACGGAGGCACCCGGTGGAATGTGGCAGCGACCACGTGCGAGTGAAATAGAGGATGACAGTGCCCATGCCGACGATCACTGGAGTTGGATGGGGCTTCCAGTAGTGTGGCTGGTGGCAGAACATGGTCTAGTGGGGACTGTGTGGGATTTTGCGGCAGTAGAGGCCGAAAACGATGACCAGGGGATATAGTAGGAGGCCACAACGACGAACTAGGATGTTTCTTGAAGCCACGTCAGAGGAACCCATGGCGGTGATACCACGAGGCATATAGAGGAGGTGGTTCGACTGCATGAAACGAGGCTCAACGCCGCATTGACTGGGTGACATTGGGTAGTCACATGATCAGGACAGACTACGTGGACCAGGGGGCATGACCAGGGAGATCCATGTCTGATAGAGTAAATCAAACCATAGTGCGGATCATACCAGAGTAGCTGGGCTACTCTAGTGGCCTAGTAAGCCAGGCTGGTCTGGGTCAGAATGGACTAGGCTGGGATGGGTTGAGTCGGGCTGGTTCGGGTTGGCCAGACCGGGTTGGGTCAGATCCGGACCAGACCCGGGTCGGGCCATTTTAAAAAAATGGCCATATCTTTCAAACTATGTGTCCGTTTGATAATCCATTTACCGATTCGGAACCCTTTTTATGAGACGGTCCTTTTTTGGAACCCTAAGAAATTCTTTGTGAAAGTTGAAATATGACCTATTGGCTTGAAGTGTAGGTTCTCCAAGTACAAGCATGCTACGAGCATAATCCTTTAGCTGACTATGACTTGGGACTACATGACATGGGTTATACATGACCCATCAATTATCCATGTGCCATCAACACTCCATGTGCCATCGAAGTTCTATGTGCCATCGATGCTCCATGATCCATCGATGATCTGTGGGCCATCGACACTCCATGCACCATCAACGCTTCATGTGACATCGATGTTGTATGGGAAATCGATGCTCTAGGAACCATCGATGCTCCAGGAACCATCAAAACTCCATGCACCTTCAATGATCCATGCTCCATTGATTCTCTATGCACCATCATCACTCCGTGCGTCATTGACACTCCATGTGTCATGAAGACTGGGAGATATGTGGGATAAAACGAAAAATCCTTCTTTTCATGCTTTAGACTTATACCTATGTGATATGACTATACTTCATGTATTTATGTGTGATATAAATCGTTTATTTCTATGTGGTATACTTTGTGTATTTCTGTGTGGTATACTTTGTTTATCTCTATGTAGTATCCTTCGTGGTCTTCCTTTGTGGTGTTCCTTAGTGGTGTTCCTTCATGGTGTTCCTTCGTGTTCTTCCTTAGCAGTGTTCCTCTATGGTGTTTCTTCATGGTATTCCTTAGTGGTGTTCCTTAGTGGTGTTCCTTCATAGTGTTCCTTAATAGACTT
Organism: Viscum album; assembly: GCA_963277665.1. NCBI lineage: Eukaryota > Viridiplantae > Streptophyta > Magnoliopsida > Santalales > Viscaceae > Viscum > Viscum album. The sequence continues at coordinate 1,834,892,529 of OY728160.1, read as the reverse complement.
CCTTAGTGGTGTTCCTTGATGGTGTTCCTTCGTGGTCTTCCTTAGTAGTGTTCCTTCATGGTGTTCCTTCATAGTCTTCCTTAGTAGTGTTCCTTCATGGTCTTCCTTTATGGTGTTCCTTAGTTATGTTCCTTCATAGTGATCCTTCATGGTATTCCTTAGTGGTATTCCTTAGTGGTTTTCTTTTGTGGTGTTCTTTAGTGGTATTCCTTTGTGGTATTCTTTCATGGTATTCTGTTGTGATTTCCAATGTAGTATATTTTCCTTTGTGGTTTTGGGATATCCTACTGAGTATTGTTTTAATCACCCCTACATGAGAATTTTCCACACATGTCATGTATTTTTCATATGATTGTTTCTTTGATGGAGTTTTAGGTAAACCACGACTAGCTGGTTCTTAGAGTAATAAGATGAACGTATAGTGCTCCTACGGTTTCAGAAAGATATCCTAAACCTACCCTTTCAGGTAGGGTTTTCTATGGATGAGTTTCAAGAACTTTTTTATTCTTTTTTGTAGACTCTTTTTTGGGTGGACTTGTATTTTGGCCCTATTTACTTTCAAATTTTTCTACTGTCATACTCTATGGTTGGTATTTTAGTGTATGCATTCATTTTTTACTTAGTGTTTTTACATTTCATAATTTTGGGCTTGGAGATGTGTGTGTTTGTGTATAGGTACTTAGGAAAATTCCTCCCATTTTTGGGATATGCCTACTCGGTTCTAGTCACAATTCCCTGGCCTATTGGAGGCGGGCTTTGGGTAGTCACAACACGGGCCCCTTTGGTACGGGTCATGAAAGAGTAGTATCAGAGCACATGTCAATTCTATTTAATGACTATAAGAGTCTGTGAGGTTGATTTGGGGAAACAATGTTAAGTGTTTTGAGTTTGTTTTTTAGACTAGGGATTCCAGTGTTGGTACGACAACTGACGTATCCATACACCAGGAATCTGAATTCTACTTTTGGGATCAATACATGAAAACACTGGTTGTAGGTAAAAATAATGGTACATTCATCATATAGGAGTTGAGTGTGTTCTCATGTCCATCTTGAGTCAGCTCACCAGGTATACTCTATTGATCGTTGTACATCTTTTTTTACTTTAAGATACTTCCACATAGACAGCTATCTAGGATTCCACTATGTGATCATGTGGATGATCCATGGGGTGAAGAGACATTGGTAAAAGGATTTGTTCTAGATATATAACCTCCAGGTGGTGTATCAGCTATTCCACCACCTATTGAGAAGCACATGGTACCCATAGTACCAATAGACAAGGAGTTCAAGTTGAGCGTGCCACACGAGTTTTAGCGATAGAGACCCCTCGAGTTCTGAGGTGATCCCAACACACAGGCGGATGAGGACTGACTTGAGGTGGTGATATGAATTTTCCATCTGGTCAAGACACCAACAGATTAAATAGTGGTCCTGATAGCGAGCCTTATATAAGTCTTAACAGGGTGATGGTGGGATTTGGTTACCCGATCTTTTGATGAGGCAAGTCTTCCATGGAAATAGTTTGAGAAAATTTTTTATAGAGGATTTCTCACCTTATAATCTATAGGAGATATGTGTCCAGGATATTCTACAACCTTGGCAGGATGACATGTCGGTATCTGAATATTCATCGAGGCAGATCGATATTTCTAGGTACTCAATGGATATGATACACAACCAGTGCTTCAGGGGTCAAAACTTAGAGCAAGTTCTATGTAGGGACATCCAATCTAGAGTTATCCCTTTATGAATTCCAACTTTTAATAGGGTGCTAGAGAGAACCTTTGTGGTTGGGAGTTCCTTGGATGGGAAGATACAATCAATGGTAGTCCACAGTGGGTAGATAGGAGCATACAGATCTGCAGGGCACCGAATGTGGAAGAGGACCTAGGAGAGAAGTAGGAGGTGGTATACATTTCTACATGTTACCATCACCACCCACTGGTGATCCACACCAAGCTCAGGGATCCGGAGGACAGGGAAGAGGACAGCTACATGTGGTTGAGGAATATGACCCAAGGGCTCCTAGAATGATTTGAGGTATGGTATGTGTCTATTCTACCTTGGATTCCATATTTGTTAGACACATGTGCTAATAATTCTTTTCTTTCCATGAATCTTGTTTGAGACTCAGAGATTCTAGTTGAACCATTGACTCGATCCTCACACTTGGAGACTCCTACTGGATGATACCCAATGATCACACACTGGTGATGATAGTGTGACATGACTCTTAGAGGTAAGAGTTTTGGTTAGGATTTCCTGGTAGTAGCATCGAGGCCTTACAACATCATTCTTGGTATGGATTGGTTATCCATAGTTCATTCTTAGATTGACTATTTTAGGAAAAGAGTGTGGTGTTTTTTCAGTGGTGGAATTATTTTTTCCTTCTAAGTGAAAAGGAAACCTAGGAAGCATAGTATGGACTCACACATTAGAGGGTGCAGTCAATTACTCATCAATTGTCTAGACCAACCTCAGTGTAGTGGATGTTATGATTCATCAATTTCCAGTAGTAGTGGTTGAGTTTCAGTGGATATATATAAGGTTGAGATAGAGGCATTTTCTAGAGTTCCTCTACGACTTTGAATTTGAGATTTTTTATATCTAGGAAGGGGAACGTGGTGGAAGATTCTCTCAGCAGAAGATTGAGTTCACAGCTACTGAATGAGTCATCAGAGTAATTGGATTCATTGCAGATATCCTTTGTGGATGGAGATAGAGCATATTACCTTAAATATATTTTAGTTACCCCTCCAATCTTATAGAGATTCAGGGAGGCACATATCAAAGACACCAACTGTGAGAATTTACATGCTCAGATGTCCCCAAGGCATGCCCCTGATGAATATTCAAAAAGTGGGGATCACGTTGTTCTCTTTAGAGGATGCACAATTGTACTAGTGGAATTATGGGATGAGGTCTTGAGGGAGTTCCATACATATCATTTGGTGGTACATCTGAGTGTGGAAAGGATGTACCAAGACCTCCAACATCAGTTTTAATGGCCTATGATGAAGAAGGGATTTGTAGAGTTTGTCTCTCAATGCCTCAATTGTCAGTAGGTGAAGGCTGAGCACTAGGTTCCAATGAGCTTGACCCAACCACTTGAGGTGAAAAAGTGTAAGTGGGATGGGATATAGATGGACTTAATGATGGGTTTACCACATAAGTATAGGGGACATGATACCATCTGGGTGATCATTGACTGACTTTCCAAGTCATCCCACTTCCTGCTGATCTATGAGCAGAGTTTAGTAGAGAGATTGGGACGCCTCTATGTGTAGGAGATATTTCAGATTCATGGAGTTACATCGATGATCATTTAAGATTTTGATGATTATTTCACATCTTGGTTATGGAAGGGATTGAAATAGGTGTTTGGGACTCAGTTACACTTGTGCACGGTGTTTCATACCTAGACAGATGACCATATGGAGATGACCATTCAGGTTCTTGAGGACATTATACATGCTTTCATCATATATTTCGTACACAATTGGGAGGATCATCTACCTATGGTGGAGTTCCTATACAATAATAGATACTACTCCACCATTGGTATGGCACCATTCGAGACCTTATATGGTCGACCCTGCAAATCACCACTTTGTGGGACTAACCCAAGAGAGTCAGTACTCATGGGTCAAGAGTTGGTAAATACTACCAGAGAGAAGGTACATGTCATCCAGGAGTGGATGAAGACTGTAGAGAGTCATCAAAATTCTTATTATAATTGGCTATAGAGGCCCTTGGAGTTTTTGGAGAGAGACCATGTGTTCCTTCGAGTCTCACCTCAATGGGGATTGTAGAGATTTGGTTGGGGTGGAAAGTTATCCCTAAGATACATCGACCATTTTCTAATTCTGATTAGAGTTAGCGAGGTGGCGTACTGCCTAGATATACCCCCACAGTGGAATTAGTTGCATGATGTCTTCCACATGTCTCAGTTTAAAAGGTACATGCATGATCCATAACATATTATCAATTGGGGCGAGATGGATATTGATGATAGGGTGACTTTTGTGGAGTACATGGTGGAGATTGAGGATCCACAAGAGATGATCCTTAATGTGTAGTTTATTCCTCTAGTGCGTTTCAGGTGGCAGCACAAGAATATCCAAGAGAGAACTTGGTAGCAGGAATCTCAGATTCGTACTCAGTACCCTCAAATATTTGATGAGTAGCCCTTGTTTTGGATTTTGGGGATGTAAATACCTAAGGTGGGGAGAATGTAATGACTCATATTTTATTCAGTTTTATTTTTATAAATTAATTGGGAAAATATTGAGACCAGGTGTTGAGATGGTGTGCGATTTTGAGGCCTGGTGTTCCCAGAATAGTTTTTTGAAAAATGTTATGTTTTTAATAGTACACACACATGAATTTTCTAAAAAAGTGGAATAAATATTAAAAGGGTTCCTGGATAAAAAATACTAGGGAAATTTTGATCTCAAAGAAGTAGCTTTAACCTAGGTTCAACTTAACTTTAGTTAGTGTGTGTCTTCTATGGAAAGAACCGAAAAGAGTGTAAGAATAAATAAAATAATTAAATAAAGTTATTTTATTTTTTAAACCCTAATAACTCAAGAACGATGACTCTGATTGAAAATCTGAGACCACTTCTGAGTTCATAATGTGGTTTTTTCCTTAGGCAGGGCCTAACATTGACCGACGCGGGTTGACTACGAAAGTTATAATTTAGACCTAACCATCATTAAAATATTTTAATAAAAATATTTTATTAGATGCAGTGGAGTTTTTTTAATGAAACCTTTTTTAGGAATTCAGGGTTATCACATAACCCTGAAATTCCTCTGAGGCATGGAAGGGAACTCTCTCGATGATGAATTATGGTGGATCAAGGATCGATGATGACACAAACCTACATTCTTTGTCAACGACTGACCCAACAATGAGGTATGATGTTTGATCTCTTGGTGATTTACTTTCCATTCTTAGATTCAAACGATGAATGCGGACCAACCCAAAAACATGTTGATCTATAGTTCATCCGTTCTTACAGGATGGATAAATTGTTGTAGGGTTTAAAAAGGAAGATAGTTATTTATGATTATATGTTCTTGTTATTTGTTAATCCTTCTAACATGAACAGATCAAGTCCAACAGAAACAATGCCAAGATCCATTATTCGAGCACTCTATGTGTTCATTATATCCCTATTCTTGGAATTCTTCACCGTTGGACCCCCATGGTCACAAAAACATTTTCTAGGAGGATTCGAACGTGATCAGGCCCCTAGAGTTATAGAACTATGGATCGAAGCCCTATGCAGTGAAGGTTAGGACCCAATGATTGTGAATGTTGCTCTGTTTTGAAAAACAGAGCACCAGAGCAATGAGGGAAACCTGTAGAACCAGGGTCACTGGCAGCAGCACATGATAGATCCTAGTGGCATGTGGCAGAGACCGCGTGAGGGTGTGGAGGAGGATGACGATTTTTCATGGCAGTGACTGTGATAGAAGGAAGGGGCCACCTGTAGGGTGGCTGGTGGTGGAATGTGTAATGCAGTCCATTAGGGAGCGCGTGGGAGCCCATGGTAGTGGAGGCCGCAAGTGGTGACCGGGGACTACGGTAGGAGGCCACAACAACGAGATGGGATATGACTCAAATCCACATCATAGGAAACCTTAACAGTGATTCTGTGGGGCATGAAGAGGAGGTGGGATGACTATGTGAAATATGGCTCAATGTCGTGTTGACTGAGTGACACAGGGGTGCCATACGGTCAGGATAGATTGCGTAGACCAAGGGGTGCGACCTCCTTTTTGGGTGGGTTTGTATTCTGACCCTATTTTATTTACATTTTTCCTACCATCGTACTTTGTGGTTGGTATCTTAGTGTATGCATGCATTGTTTACTTAGTATTTTTATATTTCAACATTTTAGGGTTGGAGATGTGTGTGTGTGCACAGGTACTTAAGAAAATTCATCCCATTTGTGAGATATTCCTAATTGGTGCTAGTCTCCATCCCCTAGCCCATTAGAGGTAGACTTGGGGTAGTCATGAAATAAGCACCACTGGGATGAGTTATGTCGAAACTACCTATGAAAATATAAAAAAAAATTCTAGGATGAAAACTCACAAAGGGAATCCTTGATAAAAGTTGAGTATCATCTCTCTAGACGTACCCTTTGTATACTTTAGGAAAAATATCAAGAAATCATGAATTAAAGAGGCACAAATCTTGTTAGTTCAAAAACCTACAAAGGGAGGTTTAATAAAAAGTAAAATTATACCCACTAAGCCTGCATTATAATGGGATTAGAAAAAACATAGTGTTATAATAAAAAAATAGAAAAGACACAAAGTTCATAGGGTTTGTCACATAAACCTAGAAACTGTCAAACTACCCTCGCTGAGTCCCTCAACATAGAAAAAAAATTAGATCATGATTTTATAATTTCAATTTGGTTATCCTAGATCACGATTTAAATCAATATTTGGTGGGGATTATAATTCAAAATTAAATCAACTATAACTAATTAGAATTGTAGGAAATAAAAAAAGACAAGCATTTGAGAATGAAAAGTTTTCATTCCATTAAGTGATAATGGAAGAACATCCACACCCTAGAGTCTCTCCCTGATGATAAAAAAATGAAAGGTAATGGAACAAACCATATGACTACAATGAGTCCCAACTTTATTTCATTATAAAATTGATGACCATATGACATGGGACATCAAGGTTTTATTCTAAATCAGTCATATTTTCAGCTTCATCTTCAAATTCTAGATGCATTTGTTTAGCAATGGCCCTAAGATATCAACCCTTCTATTTAATGGCCTCAAAATTAGAACTTGTTAATGATAGTTACACCTTTATCCTGACTACATGAGACTCACACTCCCTCATCCATTCAGTATTAGTAACCACTTAGTCCTAATAACTACCCCGTTTAGCTGAAAAGTGGTGAAACTTAGTGGTAATATCCCAAAAGTCCTATTTCTGATGATGGGAGGAATTGAACTCAACAAGGTTTCCTTCACAAGAAGTTAAGTCTTCTTGAGATATGACAATTTGGTATAAGAGAAGGTGAAGGTGTCAATAATTAAAACCACCTGATCCTAAATCAATGAACAATATCTAAAGGGTTTCCTCCTTATCAAAAAATTAGGCTAATGGAGTTTCTTTGATGATAATACTGATTTGATTCCATGACCATATCTGCACATCCTGGTGTTCCCTGATGGAATTGGGACATTGACTCCATCCCTCCATTATAATGAAGTTATAATATAGAAGTTTCATTATAGAAGATAGAGTCTTCCTAAATTGAGTTACCCAAGGATAAAAATATTCCATCTCTGTAGGTTCAATATTAGTGGTTAAGTATATGGGGTTGGCTATAATTTTAGGAATTCCCAGTGATGTTCCACTTGGGCCGACCTCAATTGGACCACCGATAATTTCAGTCAAATATATGGGTTCTGATTCACTCTTAACATAAATAGGTCATATGGATGAAGTCACCTCCAAATTCATGTGACGATTATAAGAACACCTTCTCACAATAGGAATGGAGGGATATGGCATAACTGGTACATGACTGGAAGCAGCCAATGACCTATGCACTCATCGAACCAACCTTGCCAATATTCCATCAGGGTAGAAATCCACCCACATTTGAGCATACTCCCATGATAAGTAAGTTAAATAAAATATGGGGGGAATAAAGACCTGTATACTAGAGTCTTCATGCACCATCATCAGCCATAATTGGTGAAGAATCATTGGGTGAGACTCCCTCTTAACCTGGGTAACTGGGAGAAATGTGACATGATGCAGGCATCCGAATTAACTAGTGAACCTATAAGGAGTATAAGGTTTGTAAATGATTATTATGTATATGAGAGTGGTTAAGATTATATATTTTAGTGAAATAATATAGGAACATTCTTCTAAAGATCCCATTCCATAATCTACCACTACTCCATGAGAAGCAGAGTGAGGCGTAAAAGCGAATTGAGAAAAATAACTCAACAACTCAATCATGCTATCAATACTCAAGGATTTGGGATGAACAATGGAAATGTTGAGTAGGGACAGGTGGAAACCATAATGGGGAAATGTTTAATATGCTGATACTCATAGTAGGGGTAATTCTCCACCATACATCTATACAAAAATTGAAATGGACCACTAAGAAGATGTGGAGATCTTCCTTCCCGTATCTACCCCAGCAATTCATAAATATGGGAAAGGGTGAGGACGAATAAATTGATATTTTTTTATTCTTCCAATGTAGCTTACATCATCTGGGTGAAAACTCTAACACCAATATAGACGACATGAGAGGGGAAAATCTCTCTACTCAGGAACATGGAAACGAAACCCCTATTCTAAGCTCAGATGATACATATGAATGAATCTTGTAACCCCATGTAGTATATTGACCTACCTCATGGGTAGTAAAGTACGAGCATGGAATGCATCATGAATATTAGGTTGGATGAGTCTAGATACGATGGAATTTTGACCTTGTTCTATTCACATAAAAAGACAACACTATACAATCTTAAAATGAAATGAGTGAGCAAGCATGGAGGGGTTGACCAAGTGATCTCTATACCATGAACAAAATATCTCTCACTAGTAGAGATAACTGATCAATGTTATCCCATGTATTGGCCACCAACAAGAATTATTCAAACATATTTCCAAGGATTGAGAGTACCCATAACTGGTATATATCCAAAAAAATATTTCCCACTTCACCATTAGATAAGTGGAAGGTGTTGGGGCTTAAACACTAGTGACTGAGAAGTTCAGGTAACATCTCAACTAGTGAATAAATCAAAAATTGAGAAACCCACACTTCTTGGTAAAAATTAATATTCTCCAACCGTTTGGGGAATACCAAATAGTTTTGGTGTACACAGAACACCCAATCCCATTCATCAGAGAAGAATCCTCCAAACCGCAGATCCCATTTGGAGCTCCACCCTCCATTGGGATTACCTCATGAAAGTTTTAAAATAGATAGATAATCATGGATTATTTCTTCCAAGGATGTATTGTTGCTATGTCAATTACTTTTCATCCACATGGATCCATTCTGGATGAACACATCCTCTTGGGCCAAATTAGATATGATCTCCCCCATAGAAGAAAAATTTCATCATTCACACCTCTGAGACATATCGAAACACTAAATAGGGATGTTCGAGTCAACCAGTGGTAGAGGAACTTTATCTTGGAGTTCGATGTTATAAAATAGAAATTAAATAAATAGTGGGTAGGCCATAAGTTCTGGTGAAAGAAGATATTTTAGAGTACTCTCCTAAGGGATAATATGATATAAGAGGTCATCTTCAACATTCTTGACCATAACCACCCTTATTTTGGTCACATTCATTGAAGTGAGAATTAGATCCATTATTATTCCTATAATGGATCATCTAAAGAGTTGGTGTCTAACAAAATTAGAAAAATACCAAAGTATTTGTTTGCAAACTGTAAGTTCGAAAAAACCATCAGCCCAAGAACCATCAGCCCACAAAGCACTGGCCCATGAAGCATTGAACAATGAATCAAAAGTTTGCAGAACGATCAATCTATAGAGCATTCCCTATGACACAAAAGTTGGAACTCACCGTTTGTTGGTAAAGTATCTCAGTTCATGGGAGAGGGTGTCCTCAAAGGAGAAATTTTAAAGAAATTGTACGTGTTTGAGGATTTGTGGGAACACTGATTTCATCAAGAAAAATGGTAAAAAAACCACAAGATTTAGGCCTCAATATGTAGACATGGTCCCCTTCTATGGGTTCACCCGTGTACCGAAAACCAATTCAAAACAGGGCCACTTTCTACATCGGAATAGCCATATCTTCATACTGATTATAACCCATTCCAATGGGGGAATTTTTTGGGTCCAAAAAATTCTTCATAGAAGAAGAATATACTTCCATCGATTAGGGAAGGAAAGAAAAACAATTAAAGGAAGGTTTAAAGAAAAAATTATCAGAGGTGAAAATTTACAACGGAAGGAAGTGATGATGCAAAGCAAGAATCCCTTCACAAACTGCCACTTAATATGGCATTCTAATACTTCGTGAATCACCTGTGAATGGAAATGGTTCATGAAGATGGTGGATTTATCAGTTCTTGAGAATGATATAAAGTCATTTGTGAAAAAGGGGTGGTGGTTTTTTCTCCCACAAACTATATCCCCCTGAACTAAATCATTCATAGGGAGGGGCAGTATTGTCAACTCTCAAAAATAAAATGAAGTCGTTTATAGAGCACGATAGAGATTTTAGTGATGAAAATTGACCCATGCTGACTAAGTCCTTCATGGGATCCCACAAAAGGAACCTCACAACCCACTGTAGATGATTGGCTACACTGGTATCTAGTTCTTCTACTTCTCTATAAATAGAAATTGAGGGGAACCTCATAAGAGGATATATGGAGACTGAGAGATAGATATTGATAGATAGACAGATGGAAGGAGAGACACAATTAGACGAAAGTGAGGAACTAAAAAATACAAACTCCTTTAACAATTCCCTGTAGGTAAAACCCCACCACATAACATTAAGAAGGAAACACTAAACCATTTTTTAGTCCGAAAACTAAAAATACTTTGAGGGAATATATCTTATGAGGCTCAAAACCAATGGATCATTGTCAATCAGGAATTACACATGGAAAAAAGCTATGTGGATGGAACCCTTCCCCACGTAGAAAATCACTATGTGGGAGGAACTCGACCCCACATAGCAATGTGCTACGTGGATGGAACCTGGACCCACATAGCGAAGCACTACATGGAATGAACCTAGGTATGCATAGCATAATGTTACATGAATTTTCCCCTTGTCTGCATAGTAACATGCTGCATGGAGGGAACCCTATCCCGTGTAAGAACATGCTACTTGGAAAGGGTTATCCTAGGGAAATATACTCTTCGGCTCTAATCATTCCAATCCATCATGACATTAGCCTCTATATTGGCCCTATATGATCTAGTCTAATGAAATCTGGCTAAGAACTCTTCCAAATCCATCGAACACATATGATAAGATCATTGGGCACATCAACATGTCCTTTTGAGTTTACATACCCATGGTAAGAAGAGTCGCATGGGTTATCCCAAAAATAAGGAAGACCCTTGAAATGACCTTGAGTCTACATTACCATAGTAATGAGGGTTGAAAACTTTGGGTATTGATGTGAACCTACCCATTCTAGTGATTAAGGGGAACCACTGGCCTTTCCCTTCGATGAGGTCCAGTGCGGAACATTCTTCCCTTCTCCTTAAAATAAAATTTAGGGCACTACTTATGAGGTAATCCCCTAGACTTTCTTGCAGGAGGTGACACTTTTTCTCATCTTTTCCTCTACTTGGGATATATCTAGATAGATAAAAAAATGTGACTACTCAGTATATGAATAAAATAGAGGATACAGTCACACTCAAAGCCATATCCCTCTTCCTTTGTGCTCCAACACCATCCATCAACATATATGGTGAGATCGTGCGATCATCAGATCTACTACTTTCTCTTTTTTCTCACACTAAGAGTGACTCATGTTGTCTTAGAGGTTATTAGATATTATAAAATCCACGTGATACCAATTCTTAAATGAGCCTCCTCCATGGTATAATTCCTAAAACCATACTTCAAACTTCAAAGGGACGTATTCCCAATGAAACAAAACTAATTGGGCAACTCCTATGCATTAGAACCAATCACATTCCTTCAAATGGGCAACACCCATGAATAAGACCCGATCATGCCCCCTTTAATGGGACTCCTATAAGGTGCATTTCCTAGTCAAAATAAACTACACAGGATTTTATTCCCAACTAACTGGGATACATAGGAAACCTATTTGAGGTCCAAACCCAATGCCCAAATCACCATAATGTTCTCCAAGTCATATTCCCAATAGGGTCATATCTACCCATGAGACCACATTTATTCTAGGTACCTTGGGACATCTTGGAATAATCCCCACACAATCCTTGACTAGGAAACCTTTCTCTTGGATGTCCTTGCCACATGATGTTAAACTACATGGTCGGGTCGTCGTCACATGACCTTAAAAGGTGATTTGTCTGATTAAGAAACACTAAAATACATGGATTATCAAACTGACCATCATATTTAGGAAATAAGAATCATAATTTTTAAGAAATTCCATTTTATTAGGAAGGAAAGATGTTTCTAGAAGATATGGAAGTTACAATACTTCCTTGGAAAATCTGATGATGCTAAAACTGACCGATCCAGGGTTAAATATCATGAAAGATGGAGTTTGTAATGAAATAAATCACATGGTATTGGAATAAAATGTATTTTGGTTGAATATGGTTGATGATTTAATGATGTATAAATTTGTGTTTGATGATAAATCCATATGACTGAAAAATCAGTATGGTTGGTGTTGGAAAAGTAGATTTTTAAGGTGGAACCATTTCCCAGTGTTTGCCAAATTTTTGGGCCTCAAAATCAGGAGTTTTTTTATAGAAATGATTTTTCTATAAATTATTTTGAAGAATGTATATTTTGGAATAGAAAACATAGTTCTTGGACCACAAAGGAGGTATGCAGAATGGTGAAGTAAAATCGACAAAGGAATATTTCCACATAGCAGTGCTATGCGGACCATGATGTACATGGGCAGCATAGGAAAAAAAAATCATGGGAATATCGTCATTTATGGTTGATTGGTAGTGATTTAATCTACCACAAAGGGTTTATATTTTTATAATACAATGACCAATGTATAGGATAAAGGTACTATAGATACCATGAATCATGCTACGTGAACTGCATATGGAAAAATAGTTCATGGGAAGCTCGTCATTTTTGGTTGAGTGGATGTGATTTAGGAAACCACAAAGGGTTTCCATTTTCATAAGAAAATTACCAATGCAAAGGATAAAGTTACTATGCATACCTCATAGAAGTTTTCAATGAATTCTGTACCGCATTGAAGTTTCAGTTAATTTGGATTAGCGGGTTTTAGGGATCTATTTATCTATATAAAGATCCCTAATCAAATAATTTAGCAGAGAAAATTTTATTATAAGAAATAATTTCTACTAGAAGAGTTCATGTAATTATGAAAGATTTCATGAGGAAAAAATCTACAATGGAGAAGAAATTTGCGAGGGATAATTCTACAAAGGATTATAGTTCACGGGGAATCATTTCTACAAAGGAGATAATTTGTGGGCATAGAACACAGAATAGGTTTTAAGGGTTTGATTTCCTATAAAGTAAAAGTGACCTCAAAGCATCATCAGTCCATAGGGAATTATCCATCCATAAAGTATAGGTGGTCCATGGAAGAAGAAGGTTTTCCATGAAGCACTTGTGCCACATGGTACAAATCAGTACATGGAGGATACATACAGTTCGTAGAGGAAGCAGGACAATTCGCGGAGAGATCAAGTAAGTTTGAAAAGGCACTAAAATAGTTTATGAAAGTAATTTACAAAATATAATTGTATGTGGAAAAGTGGGATTTTAGTTGTGAGAAATCATATTTGGAAATCAGACTGGGAAATCAAAACTGATTATTATTACAAATTCCAAGAAGTTCTTACTGTATTCTGGGTAGGAAAGTGAAGAATTGTTTCGAGTTATCATATTTTTGAAAGTTGATCAATAAGCACAATAATATTTTTATTACAAAAATTGTATTACATATTTTATTATATAATAAGAACACACACTATTGGATTTTTTACATAGTGATATATGAGTGTAAGGGCATATCCTACTCATTATATTCTACACAAAAGGATTGTTTTCTAATAGATTGTGTGGTATTTGATTGTTTCCAAACCATACCATGGATGTAGCTACTCTTGTTGAGTAGTGAACCTTATAAATTATTATGTTCCTATGGATGTGTGTTTGAAATTCTCTTAGTAGGGAAAGAGATCTTTAACAGGAGGTGAAGGCTATTTCATAAGTGAGGAAACATAAAAAGAAAAGATATCATTGATTCACGCTCACCCCATCTCAATGATAAGAGTATCTTGGTTGGGAAATTTCAAGCTCATCTTTGAGATGAAATCACAATAATCTATAAGTTTCTAAGTCAAAAAGATCGGGTCATAGAGCATACATATCCGATTATCTTTCCCATGTTTCCTCCTGCACATGCCCATGTTTCCACAATACACAAACTATTAACATGGTTTTTAACCACAACACATTCTCACTATGATCCAACACACGTATCTGATTCTCTTAAAAGGACGCATCTATCTCAAGGTCAATATCACCCCCTTGATCAAATGATACGGGTCAAGGTGATACTGCCAAATTTGTGACACATGGAAAACATAATGCATAACACTATATTTTTGTGGAAGAGTTAATCGATATGCCACCAGACCGATTCTATCTATAACCTCAAATGGTCCTATAAACTTGGGCACCAACTTTACCTCTCTCCATATCCTATGGTGACAAAATCTCATTAAAACCCAAAGGAACACACAATCACACTCTATAAACTTCTAGGGATGTAAAAATCTATCAACATACGAATTTTGTCTACTCTAATTCATATCCATATATTTCTGAATCAACTGAACCTGTTCTGACGTATCCTACACAATAATAGTACCCAAAAACTCTAACTCAACTATCTACACCCAACATAGGGGTGATATTCATGGACTATTATAAAGAGTCTCATATGGTTCCATCTATATCATTGCCTAATAACTATTTTTATAGGAAAAATCTAAAAAATCAAGGTGCTTCTCCAAAGATCCTCCAAAGTCCAAGACAAATGATCATATACTATTCTAAAGTACCTATATCATACACTCCAACTGGCCATATGTCTATGGTTGTAAAGTTGTACTCAATAAAAATTTCATACCAAGCACCTTCTATAAGCCCTTCCAGAAGCACGAAGTAAGGTTTTAGTCGCAGTCTAAAACAATAGTCTATGGCACCCTGTCCAAATGGGATATCTTATAAACATACAAATCTCCTAGCTGCTCTACTGAGAAAGTATCCCATATAGGATAGAAATGAAATAATTTCATCAGTATATCTACAACAACCCAAATAGGTTCATTCTTCTAAGGCATCCTTAAGATACCCACCACAAAGTCCATAGTCACATTGTCCCACTTCCACTTCGGGATGGGAAACAAATGTAGCAAACCTACAGGTCATTGGTGCTCCACATTCACCTATTGATAGGTGTAACATCATGTCATGAACCCTTATATCTCATTTTTCATGCCTAGATACCAAAGATATCGATGTAGGACACAATACATTTTGGTCACACATAGATGTACTACCCACTTCAAGGAATGAAACTCATGCATCAAATCCTCCCGTATACTCATAGGCACAACAACCCGATTCCTAAAAAATATTATATCATCTTCATCTATGCTCCAATATGAAGGTGACTCCCCACCTTCAAGGATTTCCCTCATGTTCAATCACTATGAATCCTCATACTACCTGTCTCTAATCTAGCTCAAAATCATAAACTCCACTAAAGCTGATACCCGAGTCATCTGCTCCTAACACTCCTAAACTACAACATACATCTCATCTAGTAAAGTCATTATATTCCACTCAACAGTAAAATCCTAAACTACATGAGTCTATGTTTTCTAGATCAAAGAATCATCCACACTATTTCCCTTACCGGGTGTATATTCTAGCTCAAAATCAAATGAATTCATATACTCAAACCTTCTCCACTACTAGAGATTCAAATATCATTGAGAGAAGATATAATTTAAGCTCTTGTGACCCTTATACACAGTAAACCTCTCACCTAATAGATAA
This sequence comes from Viscum album, assembly GCA_963277665.1. Lineage (NCBI taxonomy): Eukaryota > Viridiplantae > Streptophyta > Magnoliopsida > Santalales > Viscaceae > Viscum > Viscum album. The sequence continues at coordinate 1,834,876,707 of OY728160.1, read as the reverse complement.
TTCCACTGACAATTTAATGCATAAACCATGAAAACTAACTCGAGGTCCTGCGTAGGGTTGTTCTGTTCATGAGACCCCAACTACAAAGACCATACACTACAAATCAACCTCCATGCATCAAAACATCTCCAAGAACTATCCTAGAAGTGTCAAAAAACACTGTATACTCTTCAACTGTATTGGGTAGGATCATAATTGGTACCAATTTCAACCAATTATTCAACTCCTAGAAAGAATAATCATATGATTATGAACATTAAAATTTTAATCTATTTTTATTTAATCCCAAAAGTGCCCCTGATAAATGGGAAAAGTTTTGAATAAACCTCCAATAATATCTATACAATCCTAGAAAACATCAGATATCGAAAAAATTATTGGGATTATCCCAATAAACCACTTCCTATGCCTTCTCTAGGTCCACTATCACACCTTCCTCCGAGATGATGTGACCTAATAAGTGTACTAGATCAATCCAAAACTGACACTTAGATATATTAGAGTATAGCCGATGCTTTATTAGTATACTCAAGATGATGTCAAAATGTTGGGCTTGACCATCATGAGTCTTGGATTACACCAATATATCATCCACAAAACTACAAAAAAATGATCTTGGTATAGATGAAAGATTTTCTTCATCAAGTCCATAAAAACTACTGGTAAATTTTTTAATCCAAATGGAGTTATGATGAAATAATATAGGAAATATTTGATCATGAAGCCGATCATCGGTATATCAGAAGTCCAAATTCTCAGTTGATGATAATCTCATCTCAATTTGATCTTTGAGAACACACAAAATCTTCTAAACTATTCAAATAGACTGTTAATACAAAAAATAGGATACTAGTTATTCATAGTCATCCAGTTCAACTTCCAGTAATCAACACACAAGCGTAGATTCCCTTCAGACTTCTTTGCAAACAACACTAGAGAATTAAAAGGTCTTGTACTTAGGCAGATAAATCCGCTATCCTTTAACTCCATCATCTAGGGCTTTAAATCTTGAATCACTATAGAATCTATTCTGTATGGTGGAATAGAAACTATCTCTAACCTAGACATGAGATCAATTATAAATTCAACATCTCTATTAGGTGGATTCCTTTCTACATATTTAGAAACACATTCTTAATAATTTCCACTATAGTTGGAAATACATCCTATTTATTCTCTCTATCATCTAGAAATAGACTTGAAACCTGGGCTGTGAGCTCTCCCAGTTGCTGAGAAATTGGCCTTGCTCAGTTTTCTTGGATATCCCACTCTCCACGGTGAATATAGATTTCACCATTAAGAGATGTAAAAGTCACTCTCCTATGGTAAAAATCAATTTGGTACCAATATACTACTAACCAATCCATACCCAAATCAAGTCAAATCTTGACATGTCAAGAATATAATGATCCCATAGAAAATGATACTCCCTAACTTCCAGAGAACACCCATTTCACAAAAATATGTCTCTAAACCATACTCCCAATAGTGTATCTATTATCATTACCCCTCTCACAGACTCCACCACCAGGCTCAAACTATTAACAAGTTTTTGAAGATATGAAGGAATGTTAGGCACCAGTATCAAATAAGGCACTAACTAACGTAGAATCTACAAGAATAGTACCTCTCACTATTGATGTTCTAGATTTTATATCCACAATAGTAGGATTAATGGTATGAAACTGTCCTACCCCTCTTCTATGTGATGCATCCTGAGTCCCCTGTGTGGCCCCACTCTGCTGATATGGACATTATTACTCAAAAGAACCATGTCTACCTCCTATACTACTTCTACCATTATAACTCTAAAATTCATAATGAAATGGTTCATAAGATCCCCTTCCTTCACCCTAGTTATATATTGATCTTCCATAATTACCTGTCTATCGAGGGTTCCTTCAAAACCTCTATAGATGGACTATCCTTCCATAGTATTAAAACTCTATTGGTGTTCAATGAAAATGTTTAATAAAGTGTCCCAACCTAATGCACTGGTGGAAAAGTGTTCGGGTAAGATCCTATGTAATTGATCCCTCTAACTAGCCACTTTTCTTCACAATACTATGGATAAAGTTCTTATAATGATGCTTCCAACTCTCAGAATTTTATCCTCCATATTGTCCAGTAGAAACCTCCTGTATTTCACTAAAATCCTGCTTCAGGTTTCCCTTAGATATGAGAGATTTATTTACTAGTTTTGTAATTTTTTTCACCTTGAATATATTCAAATGAGGCTTAATTTCACACTTAATTACATCCTAAAATAATTTTACTAAATTATCCTCATCCACTACTAATGATGGAGAAAAACACTAAAAATTTGTAAAGCATACAACATAGTTCGTCACATACATACTCCCCTAAGTCAATCTCATGAAACCAGCTACTCTATCCTTCCTAAGAATATCAAGATAAAAGTGCTCTAGGAACTTATCTTGAAAGTACTTCCACTCCATAGTTTCAAGCTATCCTTCCTGAGTCTGGATGTTCCACTATTGCTTCACTTAACCACACAACATGTAAGTAACCATCTTGACTCTCTTCTCAGCAGGAGTCTCTAAGTGGTCAAGTATAGTCTGGATAGACTCAATCCATAACTCATCTACCTTTAGTCTACCCTCTTTTATAAATGCAGGAGGGTGTTGTAACTGAAACTTCCTCATTAGAGAAGACATTCTTCTCACAACCAATCCTTAGTCTCTTTCCATGAACTTCCTGAATTGAGAAACGTTCTATAAAAACTACTCTCCTGCTTCCTCACCCAACACTATCAGTGTCTCAAGTTCCACTAATGGTAGAGAATATCTATCTATATCCTCCTACCATCCTCTAAAAAAGATTATTTGTAGAGTAATAACTCTACAATTCCATATGAACACCTTAGGACACATTTAAAAGCATTAACATATTTAAAAGAAACACAATATGTCACAAAAATTCATTTCCTCAAACCCTGCCATGTGGTCAACACTAAGGCACTATCATTAACCTTAACCATCCTAGAACTAGGTCCTGGTTAACAAGGGTAAACACATTATTATAATAGTTTCTTGTTAGACACCCATTTATTATCATCTTGCATCATTTTAAAATTATCAATTTTATATTAGGAACCTTTTTTAGTTTAATTTGACAAGTAATAAAAAAAAGTTCAAGTTTAACAACTTACCCATAAATCATTTTTTTATGCATGCCTAAAATGATGTAGGTCACAAAATAATCCTGAGTACCTAGTATGATGCATGAAAAATCAACTCTCATGCCATATCTGGAGATGATTCAATTCACATAAAATCTCAGAAACAACAATCACATCACACCACATGTGCTTCACACAAGAAGAAATAATATTCAACTGTAACAGAAAACATCAATAACAACAATCGAACCATGATAAATTGGTGATTAGATAATAAAAAAACATATTTTAATTACATTTTAATGGTCTTAAATGTTCATTTTTGATCTTACGTGCCTGAGTTAGTGGATTTTAATTTTGAACATCTATTCTCATCATTTTTTCACTTCATGCCAAATGTAAACAAATTTAGGCCCAATGATTCATATGATTTCAAGGAATGTAATTATCCATATTTTAATTTTATATTTTTTTAAATGGATCTAAACTTAAATATGAACATTTTTTATTCATGGATCAATGGATTATTCATAAATTATGATGGGGATATTTGGAGATGAAAGGAAAAAATTCTGGAGAAGGAAGATTGGACACCAACCCACTGATAAGAATTTGTGGCCCACAATACAGACCCAATGAAGACTAAATTTCATGGTATGATAGATTACATATATAGGAACATATAAATTTTCATGAGCCATTGCTAATTCGGCCTCCATGGTGGTTATTCAGGCGGCCCAAGTTAGAGATACAATTCTGGTCCTGATTCGACGGTCCATACAAATATCCCACCAATTTAATCATATCTCGGAAACCACAAATTAATTTGGGCTTAAATTTTACAAAGATCTAGGAGATATCCGAAGATTCACTTTTGTATTCTATGGACCACTTCAATTCCACCCTCATAAGTCTACTTCTCGCTTCTGTTGATGACATGTCATCAATGGATGGCTAACTATTTTATGGGTTGATCCAAGAGAGTATCATGGGTCTGGATTGAATGTTATTTCTCACTCTCTAAATGTTTATTAATTTCTTTTATTTGAGTTTCTTTTATTCAATGATTTTCTATATTCCTCTTCCATATGGAATTTAATCACCACACTTTTATGTGATAATAAGTTCATTTACATTGGAGTGCTCATGAAAATGATCCTACAAGTTTATAGGTTATTAGAATGTGTTTGTGAAGGTATTTAACCAGTAGGTTATGAGGTTAGTTTGAATTCATTGAATGAATCCTTCTCGAGTTAATGAAATTGAAATCATTAAAAAAGGAATTCATCCAATCCACCCCGAGTGATAACCTAGGATCAACTCATTATCTTAATTTGAATTAACTTAAATCTGTTAGTGATACTTTAAACCCATCTAAAATCTACCCAATGTTGGCAACTTCATAGCCAAAAATCCATCTCATAGGTTGTGTATCTTAGGTATCTTCTTAGGTCTCAGTGGATTCGACAACCTAAGCTAGACTACAAGGACCGTTCTACCTTCATCTCCTGGGTAAATTTGAGCGTGAATCAAATTTTGGCACTGTTTCTAGGGACCAAGTAAGTAACTTAGACCAAAACCTTCTTTCCTCACCCCCATTATTCTATTCTCACCCAAGATCTCTTATCTTGTCCCTTTCTTTCTTTTTTTTCCTTTTGGCGCATGTCCGCCTACACCCACAATAATTCAAACAGACTAGTTAGGGTGGATAGTCCTAGGACAGGGGAGTCAAGTGAACCTAGGGTATTGTTTCCATTAGATAATAATCTATTTGATAATCCAAAGTCAAAAATTGATCCCATTTCAATGTTAGTTCTTCAAAGGAACCAACTCATAAACCTGGGTGGAAACCAAAATGGAAATCCAAATGAGGCAGCCCCAAACTTGGGGAATGCAGTCGATCAAACCATGAATGACTACCTCCCACATGCCTGGACCAATGACCCCTCATGAATTAGACACAATTACCTAGAAGATTACAAATACATATTTAAACCACATGTCCTAAACCACCTTCCCACATTCCATGGAATGGAGTCCGAGATTCCCTACCTTCACGTTAAGAAGTTCAATGACATTGTAGAAACCACGTGTTCCCCACATCAACTAGAATCAGCTAAGATGAGTCTATTTCCTTTTTATTTAAAGGATCAAGATAAAAATTGGATAAACAATTTGAGACCATCATCCATCAACTCTTGGGACCAATTACAAAGATAATTCAACAAAAAATACTTTCCCCACCGCAAAACAATTTCACTTAAAAATAGCATCCAATTTTTTTTTGAAAAAGAGGGAGAGTCATTCTATGAAACATGGGAGAGGTTCAAAGACACCCTAAACATGGTTCCACATCATGGTTTTTCTATACCCTAACAAGTGATAATTTTTTATGAAGGGTTAGGACCAAGGAACAAACAATTCATTGACATGATGTGTAATGGAACCTTTAAAAACAAAGCCCCAAATGATGCTTATGAGTATCTAGAAAGCCTTTCTGAACAAAACCAAACATGGGGAACTTCAACTTATTCTGAAAATCCACAAATAACTACTGGAAATCATACAATTAGAGAATAGGAAAGAATTAGGGCTAAAATTGCAGTACTCTCTAAGAATGTTGAAGAGATAGACCTTAGGAAAGTCCATGAAATCCAAACTATAGACCCTGTTTGCACAATTTGTGACAAACTTGAACACAAGACTGAAAAATTACCAACCATCCCATCCATCAAGGATGTTCTTTTAGGAGGACCCCCAACGGAAGTAAATACTTTGAACTTTTAAAAGCCTCAATACCAAAACATCTTCAAACCAAGATATAATTACCACCTAGGCTTCCACTAGAAAGATAAAAAACAACCTAGCTAACCACAGGGACAAAATACGTACCCCCATCAGAACTACCAAACCCATAACCAGTTCCAAACCCAACCTATCCAATACCAACAACGACTTGTCCATTTTCAACAAACCATCCCACCTCCCAAATATCCCCCTGGGATAAACCAATCTTCTCAAGCACTAAGCCAAACTGTTCCACAAATCCTACCAGAACAACTGTGCAAACAAATGGAAAGGATGAACTCGAAAGTCTATTCTCTAAAATAATAACTTCAAACCATCAAAAATGGAAAGGCAACCATTCCTACACAAGCCATTCCACAACAAACCGTAAGGGGAGAGTCATGTTTCACTCAAAAAACTCCTGAACAACTAAAGGCTATGACTATTTTAATAATTGGGAAATCAATTGAGAAACCTAAACAACTAATTAAGAACCCTTATAAAGATTCAAACTTGGATGAAAATTAAAATGAACTAAATGATCAAACTAAAAAACATGATAACATTGTCAAAGAAACAACTCTTCAACAAACAACCCCAAAACCTACACCATTTCCTTAATGAATGAGGGGGAAAACCAAGCCTGAATTGAGTGAAACATTGAGGGAAATCTTCTCACAAGTCAAGTTAAACATTCCCCTTATCGATTTAATCCAAACCATACCTGCCTAATCAAATTACCTTAAGGACTTGAGAACTTTTAAAAGAAAATTTTCATATAAAAACCAAGTCCTTTTGGCTGCTAATGTGAGTACCACCATTCAAGGGATCATTCATCCTAAGTTGAAAGACCCAGGTTTCCCTTACATCAATGTTGAGCTATGAGAGAGAAAAGTTGTCAAGGCCTTGTGTGACCTAGGTGATAGTGTCAATCTCATCCCCTATGCTGTGTACTACTAGTTAGGCCTAGAAGAGCTCCAACCCACATCCGTCACACTTTAACTTTCTGATCATAGCATTAGGGTTACAAAGGGGATTTTAAAGGATATTCTGGTAAAGGTTGAAAACTTAATATACCCTGTTGAATTCATTGTCCTTGACAACCATAAAAACTTAGTAAATAAGGAACAAACCCCAATCAAACTTGGTCATCCTTTCCTTGCAACAATAAACTCTATTATCCGAGTTTGAAATGGGAACATGACCATCACCTTTGGAAACATGATTCTAGACTTGAACATCTATAATGAAAGCTCACAAATAGGGGATGATGATTACATTCATGAAGTAAACATGATAGAAAGTATTGATAATGAATCCATAGAACATCAAGGAATATTTGATGGATGTTTAAGTCAGGATGAGATTGATTTCCTTTGTTCACATGAAGGAAGTTTATCTCCTTAGCTTAAATCATTTTAAAATTATTCTTATGATGAATTCTTAGGTACAAAAATTAGTGAAACCTTTTAGGAAACCACTTTCATGGAGACCAATCAAACTTCCTTTCCAAAATCTGATCAAACCAATCTTGTAGTTGAAACTTCTACACATGGGGATTCTATTCTATCTAAAACTCTAGAAAAAAAATCAATCTTGATCCAATATCCCAATATTTTTCTGAAATTTTGAACCAAACTGATCTTGAATTGAAAGAAATTCCTTATGTACTTAAGTATGCCTTCCTAGGAGAAAATTGAACATATCATATTGTCATTTCTTCATCTCTTCAAGCCGATCATGAGAGGATGCTTCTAGATGTCCTTAAGAAACACAAGAAATCCATTGGATGGACCCTGTTTGATATTCCTGGGATTAGCCCACTTATAGGGACTCATAGGATTGTTCTGGAATCTGATTCAAATCCATTTCGTCAACCTCAATGTGCACTCAATCCTAATATCATGGAGGTAGTAAGGAAGGAACTTCTGAAATTGTTAAAAGCTGGTATAATCTATCCCATATATGAGAGTGAGTGGGTGAGCCCAATCCAAGTGGTTCCCATGATGGCGGGAATCACAGTGATAACCAATAAGGATGGAGAGATTATTCCAACTAGTTTGAGTAGTGGCTGGAGATTCTGTATCAACTATAGGAATCTAAAATCATTCACTAAGAAGGACCATTTTCCCTTACCATTCATTGACCAAGTCATTAAGAGAGTGGAAAGTCACACCTTCTACTATTTCTTAGATGGGTACTTGGGGTATAATAAAATTGAGGTCTCCCTATAAGATCAAGGGAAGACTACATTCACATGTCCATTTGGCACCTTTTCTTTCAAATGCATGCCCTTTGGGTTATGCAATGCCCTTGGAACCTTCCAGAGATGCATGATGGGAATATTCTCAGATATGGTAGGGGATTTTCTAGAGGTCTTCATGGATGGATTATTTGTGTTTGGGGATACATTTTAGGGATGTATGAGAAATGTAGAGAGAGTCTTGTCAAAATGTGAAGAAAATAATCTAGTCCTAAATTGGTAAAAAATCCATTTTATGGTTAAAGAGGGACTAGTACTTGTCCATCTAGTCCTGAGTAGGGGGATTGAAGTTGATAAAGAAAATGTTGACATCATTCTTCACCTTCCATCACCCAGAACTGTTAAGGAAGGGAGGTATTTCTTAGGAAATGCTGGTTTCTATAGAAGATTCATCAAGGACTTTAGTTCAATCTCCCATCCCCTTTAAACTCTCCTAGTAAAAGATGCTCCATTTGTTTTGACAGAAAGCTGTGAGGGTCCATTCTCAACCCTCAAATACTCTCTCACCTCTCCTCCCATTATGAAATATCCAAATTGGAACCTTCCTTTAGAACTTATGTGTGATTCTAGTGAATTTTCCATAGGATCTGTGTTATGACAATGCTGTGATAAAACTCCTTATGTCATTGCTTATGAAAGAAAATCCTTAAATGATGCCCAAATCAACTACACCACCAATGAGAAAGAGTTACTTTCTGTTTTGTTTTCTTTAGAAAAGTTTAGGTCCTACCTATTAGGATCCCCTATCACTATGTTCACTGACCATTCTGCACTAAAATACCTATTCCAAAAACAGGATGCTAAGGCTAAACTGATTAGGTGGGTCCTTATCTTATAATAATTTGACCTCACAATCAAGGAAAAAAAATGGTGTTGAAAATGTTATAGCTGATCGCCTCTCTAGGATGGAATTAAAAGACATATCAAATCACCTTTCTGTGTATGATTTATTCCCTAATGAACACCTATACTCTGTGAGTGACTGCCCTTGGTATGACGACATAACTAACTTCTTAGTTACAAGAGTCATTCCAAAATTCTTAGGGACTCAATATCTAAGGAAATTCCTTTATGATGTTAGGCACTATATATTTGATGATCCATACCTCTATAAGTTCTACCCTGACCAAGTCATTAGGATGTGTTTCCCAGAATCTGAACAAAATTCCATCCATAAATTCTGTCATAGTAAGGCATGTGAAGCTCACGTTTTCTCTAAGAAATCTTCTACTAAGGTTCTTCAATGTGGTCTCTTCTGGACCACCATCTCAAGGGACTCCTACACATTTTTTCAAAGCTGTCTTAAGTGTCAACAAGTAGGGTCCATCACAAAAAGGAATAAAATTCCACTCACTCCCATCTTAGTAGTTGAAATCTTTGATTGTTGGGGAATCAATTTCATGGGTCCCTTCCAAAACTCTAGAGGATATCTATACATACTTTTAGCTATTGATTAAGTCTCCAAATGGTTTGAGGCCATTCCTACAAAATCTAATTATCATCAAACTTTAATTAGATTTCTCAAGGAAAACATCGTCTCTAGATTTGGAATTCCTTGGGCTATCATTAGTGATCATGGAACTCATTTTTACAATCAACCATTCTCAGCACTCATGGAAATGTATGTAATTTCTCAAAAAGTGTCCACTTCTTACCACCCATGGACCAATAGTAAAGATGAGTTAGACAATCGAGAAATAAAACAAATTCTTGAGAAAACTATTAATCCATATAGAAAATATTGGTCAAGAAAACTCTTAGATGCTCTTTGGGCCTATCAAACCACATATAAAACCATTTTAGGAATGTCCCCATATAGGTTGGTTTATGGTAAATCATGCCATTTTACAGTTGAGATTGAACATAAGGACTTTTGGGAAATTAAGAAAATGAATTATGACCTCTCATTGGCTGAAACAAAAAGAAAATTAGATCTCAATGAACTTGAGGAACTTAGGATGAAGGCTTATGAAAATTCAAGGATCAATAAAGATAAAGTACAAGCCTACCAATCTCGAAATCTTAAAACCAAACACATTGTACTGGGTAAACCCATTCTTTTGTATATTTCTAAACTTCATTTACACCTGGGAAAGTTGAGGTCAAGATGTTCAAGTCCATATATAGTGCATAAGGTGTACCCCCATGGGGCTGTAGAAATTCATGATCCCACCAATGGTCAAACCATTAAAGTTAATGGTCATAGAGTCAAACCATTCATTAAGCCATTCAAAAACAATTAAGTTGATGAAAAATTGTGTGAACTAACCTTAGATGAGGAAAATACTTAAATAATTAAGGGTCTAAGTTGATCTAGTGACATTAAACCAAAGCACTGCATGGGAGGCAACCCGTGGTTTTCATCTTTGTGAATCATTTTTTTAAAAAATAGGATTAATGAATCATTTTGATATTAAAAAAATATAGTCTATTGACCTGTTCTTCTATTATGAGTATGGATGGGTATGAAAGGGGAGCACCATATTCATCTATGTTATGTGGTGTGATTCTTGATTAATACCTTAACCAGAAATTTAAAAAGAAGACAATGTATCATCAGTTCATTTTATTTTTATGTGTTTAAAATTAAAAGGGCACATCATATGTCATGAGGAAAACCCTGTCATAGCCAGAGAAGCTGAGGGGACTCGAACCCAGGACTGAAGGGAGACAGGGGCATGTGCTTACCACTGACCTATGACTTATAGTGCTTCATTATTCTATAATTTATATATATATACTTATATATTAATTTTTTTTATTACATGAATAAATATAAATATAAATATAAATATAAATATATATATAGTTTTGTTTGTTTGTTTGTTTTTTTTCTTCCACTAGGGAACTATCAGAGTGACATGGAGATCAAGGGATTAAAAGGGAGCAATAATAATTTCAACTTCAACCACCAGGTGACTTCATTCCATGATACTCATTTTCAGTTTACTTTTTGAACTCCCATTCTCTACCTCTACCCCCTTCTAAAATTTATTTTCTCTAAATACAGGGGACAATGTTATTTTAAGTTGGGGGGAGATAAAATAAAAAAAATTCTTTTGTGTCAAAAAAGATTAATGATTTGAAAAAAATGTGTGCCTTAATTGAAGGAAAAATTTCTTTAACCTTGAACATGATAATAGACATTATACCCTTTGAAACTGAATATCAAATAATTTAGCATGACCTGTTTCTAATTTTAATCCATTTATAATTTCATGATCATAGATTTTGGAAAGTGTGGCTGTCTAATGTGAAATTTCATCATTTATATTTCATCCAAATAAAAAAAAAATCACAATGAACGTCCTTTCGATAGTGGGGTATTATTTTGAGTTTATGGGGTCCCCCAAATAAATAGCATAGGTTTGCTAATCATTTTAGTTTTAATATGAGTATTCAATAAAAAAAGAAAGAAACAATAAATTTGCACATAGATCAATGAAATGACTTAATGTGTGGATTTCAACACTTGGGGATCATGACTCCATAGTTGTCTGGACCAAAGTTAGTAATTTTATGACTGAGTTAGCTCAAGATGATGCCCAAGTATGTGAGCTTCACTTGGTTCCCTAAGGTCTTTGAGCTTGGGAGTCATCAGTAAATTCTCGCTACATGGGTTGAATCTTTTGAGTGTAATTTCAATTACCATGGAAAATTAAAAAAAAAACAAAAACAAATATACAATATTTTTTTGAATACAGATATTAATATTAAAATGTGATTCCACTTAGTGCTTCCATCATTTCCCTCTTGAATAAAGATGAACCCCAATGTCTAATGTGATTTACAACACATCATCACTCTTAATTGATATTGGATGAAATATGGTGATGAATTTGAGAAAAAAAACGGGATTGGGATTGGGATATTCTAATGAAACTATCTTGTATTAAAATATTTTTATGGGTTTCATGATTTTTTGGTATAAGGGTTCTTGGCGATCAATGTGTATTAAAAAGTTTTTTGAAAAGGGAATTTGAATTTCATATCATTGAGATTCATTTTTCTCGGGACTAGAAAATATCAAGTTTGGGGGTGTGATTAGCCAATAAAAACACATATTTTAATTACATTTTAATATTATTCAATGTTAATTTTTGATCTTATGGGCCTGAGTTAGTGGATTTTAATTTTGAACATATATTCTCATCATTTGTGCACTTCATACCTAAAATACACCAATTTAGTCCCAATGATTCATCTGATTTCAAGGAATTTAATTATCCATATTTTAATTTGATATTTTGGTAAATGGATCTACAATTTAATATTAACATTTTTTTAGGTATAAATGGAGGATTCATAAAGTATAATGGGGATATTTGGCGATGAAAGGAAATAATTCTAGAGAAGGCAGATTGGACACCAGCCCACTGATAAGAATGTGGGGCCCACAATACAGACCCAATAAAGCACAAATTCTGTGAGATGATAGAATAAATATATAGGAACATATAATTACTCAGTATCCATAGATAATTCGGCCTAAATGGTGGTTATTCAGGTGACCTAAGTTAGAGATACAATTCTGGGTCAGATTCTGTGGACCAGAAAAACATCCCACCAATTTAATCATATCTCAGAAACCACAAATTAATTTGGGATGAAATTTACATAGAGATAGGAGAAATCTGGATATTCACTTTTTTTATTATATGTAACTCTCCAATACGGCCATCTAGAAGGCCATATAGGAAATTCTTTTTGGTGAATGTAAGCTGGATGCCACCTCGGGCCAAGAGTGGAAAAGTCCAAGTTCCACAAAATTTCCACCACCCTAAGCCTACCATAATCTAGTGGGATGACTAAAAATATTTGAGTCTCAACCCAAATATCCCATAATTAATAATTAAGGTAGTGGTGGTGGATGATTTGGTAATCTTTGGTGCTTAGTTTCATTGTAGTGTTATGCTACCACTTTGTGTTTTTAATCGCATTTCTTTCTCATGTAAGTTGTTCAATTCACCTTAGTTATTAATAAAAGAACTTAATTTTCTCTAATTATGTTCTTTTACTTATCATTTTGATACCATTTCCTAAAGTTTTAAATTTATTCACACCATACCTAGTGAAATTTATCACACTACGGTGGAGTGATAGTTATTTTGTTATTTTTACTTCTTCAATTCCACCCTCATAAGTCTACTTCCCGCTCCCGTTGATGACATGTAATCAATGGAGGGCTAAATATTTTATGGGTTGATACAAGGTAGTATAAAGTGGATGGATTGAATATTATTTATCACTCTCTAAATGTTTATTAATTTCTTTTATTTGAGTTTCTTTTATTCAATGATTTTCTCTCTTTCTATTCTATATTGAATTTAATCACCCCACTTTTATGTGCTAATAATATCCTTTACCTTTAAGTGATCATGAAAATGACCCTACAAGTGTATAGGTTATTAGCATGTGTTTGTGAAGGTTTTTAACCAGTTGATGATGATGTTAGTTTGAATTCATTGAATGAATCCTTCTCGAGTTAATGAAATTGAAATCATTAAAAAAGGAATTCATCCAATCCACCCCGAGTGATAACCTAGGACCAACTCATTATCTTAATTTGAATTAACTTAAATCTATTAGTGATACTTTAATCCCATCTAAAATAAACCCAAAGTTGGCAAATTCATATCCAAAAATCCATCTCATAGGTTGTGTATCTTAGGTATCTTCTTAGGTCTTAGTGGATTCGAAAACCCAAGCTAGACTCTACAGACCGTTCTACCTTCACATATTGGGTAAATTTGGGAGAGAGTCACTTGGGTTCTCCCTATACATGGGTTATCTACTCCCATACATGATCTCATAACCAAGGCCCCAATATTACTAGTCTCCTGTCTACCTTTACCAAATAGTAATACAAAATACAAAGAAAAGAAAACTGGGATCTGATACCACTTTGTAATGTCCCTATCTGAGTTCCAAATGTTGGTGGCCCGAGATGGTTAGTCACATGACCTTAGATGCACCTCCCCATATGCCAAAGGCTACCGAATAGAAGCGAGGGTCCAATATCAATCATTGAGAGACTATACCCTCTTTTATCATAGAAATACAGTAGTGGAAAATAAGAAACAATAACTGAATAACATATAAACATGAACAAAAGAGTACCAATATCACAAGATAAACAAAACTGGAAATAAAAAATAAAAATCGAATAGTAGATATGCCAAGCTAAATTATTCTCTATGTGTCTCAATGAAAATAAAAAATAAGGACACCGACTACTCCCCCAAGTGGGTCCCAAATTATGTCCAGTTTCCTCATCCATGATTCATCCCATATTAGCCATCTAACACATGGCCTTTTACCTTATCCTATCCCATAAACATTAAATTTATTTAAGTACCAATTAGGTAGCCCGAGTTGGGTGTGATTAGAACTCAGTAGGCCACCACTAAAGGTGTTTGAAACAATATGCAGTCAATAAAAATGTATGTATTTGTATAAATAAATAAGTACAATACGTAAGTAAATATTTATCACATTAGCATTTACTCTTTATTTGACCATATAAATCACTGGGTTCTTGAGGACACCTGAACCTCAATACTCACTTCAGCCTATGCCGGAGTCTGAACTAGTTCACATGATCAATTCACAATTCATTTAAAGAATTGTATTTTATTATCCATTCCACTCTAATTCACTATCATGACTAATTGGAACCATAGTCCAATTCCAATCTCACTGGCATTGAATATGATGACTAGAACCCTGTGGGTATTTGGAGCATCAGTCCGTGTCCTACAACCCATGGGTATTTGGAGCCTCAGTCCTTGTCCCATATAAATATTCACATGAATTCACTTTACACTCTATGGGTATTTGGAGTGTCATTCTGTGTCCCAAACTTGTTTATAAATCAATTACACTTGGGTGTTTGGTACATCTCTGTGTGTCCAATAATAGTATATATCTCAATCACATATATCACATATATCACATATATCACAATTTTAAATGTATCTCAATATCACATGCTTCACTATACAACACCAATAAAGATTAATAAACATTAACCCTATTATTAAAATAACTCTCATTAGTTAATCCAACCATTAATTAATTACACTCATACCATTAATTAATTATATAATTAATTGATCAAATTAGTTTATTTAATTTATTCAACAATTAATTAATCACATTCATATCATTAATTAATTCAAAAATTAATTAATCACATTTATTCCTTTAATTAATTAAATAATTAATTAATCCAATATTTTTTAAATAGTCCAATAATTAAATCAATAATGAATTATCCCTAATTCCACAATTCAATATTCATTCAAATCCCAAATTCCACAACTAATTATTTAACCACATTAATTAATCCAATTTGGGAATTTCATTTGCTAAATTAACCCTATAAACTTTATAATTATATACATGTAATTAATATCAATACTATGGGATTTTAATCATAGAAAACCTACCTCAATTCATTGAAGAGCGATTTCCTGATGGAAATCCCCAAATTTTAGTTGAGTAACAATGTAGAATGAGATTTAGATCTAAAACCCAAATCAAGATAGAAAAAATTAAGATCTATTAAATGAAGATATAGATATAAAATCTTAGATCTAGATCCATAAAAATAATTATAAATATAACCAAAATAGATAATAACATCCCTTAAAGAAAAGGAGAATAAAGGGGTATAGACGAGAAAGAAACTTGGATGAGATCCTCTTACTAGGAGGGGTGAAGATCTTTGATATGGGATTAAAATCATCAAGAACGAAGGTAAAGAGGGATTGTAATATTTATGGGAGGCTAAAAAATCTTGAAATAGGCATTAGGGTTGAATGGGGGTTGAGTTGGGATTAAAATGGGGGTTCATATTTTTTTAAAACTAATTTTCAGGTTAACTTAATTCTCTCGCATGGTTTATTGGGAAAGGGCGCGCAATTTCTTCTAACCATGCACCTAAAATATATTCCTATTTTATAGGTTTGCATGGTTACTCCTAACAAGGAACACAGTTTGACAAGACACATGCTAACCATGAAATTCCCCTCTGTCTAGGCTTGCACTATTTCCTGAGATGGGGAGAATAGTTAGGGAAAAGCATGTTCCAACCATGTACTTCCCTATTTCTTCATTTTTTCTCAAATTTACACCCAAACAAACCCAAAGGAAAAAAACAAAATTAAAAGTACTCAAAATAAGGGAAAATATTAGCTACAAATGAGCTCGTAACAACTCTAGAAAAGGTTTGGATCTTACATTAATGTTATGTATGAGTTTGTCCTAATTCTCTAAAACTATAAACCTAAAATGTCTTTGGGTATGCAAGTTATCCAATATTTCCATTTGATGTTGTATGTTTTGTATGACTAAAATTGGGTCATGTTTATCAGTATCAAAGCCCAAAATGTAAATATTAGGCTTTTATCACTAGATTCGAGAGTGTGGGTTTAGGGTTGTTATAGTTGGTATTAGAAAATGGTTGAGATAATTTTTAAGATTAGCAGGTTTTCATGTGATATAGTCTTAATAATTGTAGATATTATCATGTGTTTAAGAGTTTAAGGTTGATAATATGTTCAATAGAGAAAATTGTCTTTTTAAGGTCATAAGTGATTATATATTAAGGTTATTTGAACCTTTTATTGGGGTTAGAAAGGATTCTATATTGAGGTAATTATGGTTTATTGGATATTGGATTAAACTTGATAGTTGAAAAGTGATTTTAGTACAAGGTAATATTTTTGGAGATATTCATGATGATGCAAAGGATAACCTTTAAAGTTAGTTTCTAAAGTTAATTCTTATTATTTTGGTAATGTTCACTATATTATATGATTCTGTAGTGATTAAAGTTATTTTGGTAAAAAAATATTTTGAATTGATTCATGGTTTAGTTATTTATGGAGTGATCTAAGTTAAAACTTATGTGTTATTATTGAATTACTAAAGATTAATTTTTTTAAATATTTATAAAAATTCCTATTTGGGTATTATCTTATCATATAATAACCAATTTGGTTTTAATAATGACTAAAAAAAAATAAAATTTCATCCTTTTATACACCTCATGGTTAATTGAAAGTTGATCATAGTGCATAAGAAATTAAATATTCATACTCATCATTTAGATTAAAAGGTGAAAACACCTAACCAAAAGATAAAATTACATTTATGTATTTGAAGAAAATAAAGTAAATATGTTTCCTTATATTCTTAGTTTATATAGTAAATTAATTCCTAAAATATAAGAGTAGAATTTTGAAATAAAACTTTCATCCTCTTACCTTCATTTCTAAGGAATTAATGGTATTCTTAATCCAATATAGATTTATGGTTTTGTGGTTATTAAATATCTCAATATCATGTTCTCTATCACTCTATATTATTCCTTATATGTTATTCTTTCTCATCCATATCCATATTTTCAGTTACCTATAACATTCTCCTTATACTAGAACCTGATTATGTTTTATTTTAGGAAACCTTTATGTTTCACAATTCCCATTTTCAAAGAAAGTTTTATTATCCCTTTCTATGATGTGGGGTTTCAATAAAGGTATTTTTAAATAATTTTTTTGCTTTCATAGTTGTATGTTTTATCTTCCACTTCTTAGAATCGATTTTAGTTTTTTTAAACCTTATTTTATTAGGAATGAGATAAAATTATGATGAAGAAATTTATTTAAGGGGGTATAATTTAACACCCTAATATTTTAGTTTAAAAATAATACTGTATTTAATTTCATTCACCACATGTAATACCCAACTTTAAGAGAATTGTAAAATTCTATAAAAATATTATTATTTAAATATGACTATTATAACCTCACCTTATAATCATAAGGTATGAATAGTAATAATTAATTTATAAAAAATATATATAATGGTTTTATATAATCCAAATTTATTGATTAATGTATAATAAATAAGTACTAAATTTTTAGTAAAGTCATTTTTATGCTTCAAAAATAAATTTTCTTCAAAAATGGGTTTATGGATAAAATATTATAATTAATTTATTCAACTTTTTAGAAATTTATTTTTATGAAAAAATATATATATTTTTAATCAACATATAATTTTTTTCTTAATGTAAATTTTTTGGATTATTCTGAAAATTAGATTTTCAATTAATAGTGAAAAAATAATGATTTTATAGAAAATTGTATTTTCCATTCAAGTATTTAAAAGTGAAATATTGTTTTTAATTGATTTTAAAATTTACTTAGTTCCATTTTTAAAAAATGATCTAATATATTTCATTGGAATCAAAATTATGGTTAATTTTGGTATACAAACATTTTTTAAATGCATTTTTATGGAAAATGTTTTTTATCGCATTTTGTGGGTTTATTTTAAAAATAATTTCCAAAACATATAGGAATTGAATTTGATAAAATGTATTCTATATATGGAATAATCTCATTCAAATTTGGTAAATAGTCCACTTTTAGTTCTGGTCATTATGAATAGTAACCTTGGAAAATATGTTGTCACCATGATAAGGAAAAAAATGGGAAAACATGATTAAAACTATCTGTTAATACTTTAAATTCACAGAAACACTTCCATTTATTTCTTATCATGACTTTTTTTCAAACATAATCATCCAAAATTTGAATTTTTTTCAATTTATTGCCACTTTATTTGATAATGACATTAATATTATTTTAATTAAGAATAAATACAAAATGTCACTCTCTTTGTTTTAATATCTCTTGTATTTTGTCATAGGTATAAAAATAATTTATGTTCATTTATAAATGGTCTTTATAAATATGAATTATTTTTTTAATGATGGTAATGTATTTTTAGTTTTTAGTGATGAAATAATTACCATAGATGCTTATGTAATACTGACATGGTGCTTGATAAGATAATAGAAAAATAAAGTAAATGGTTTTAAAAACATTAAAAGTAATACCATTTAGTTGAATTATTATGATACATGAATTTATTAGATATATAAAATGAATTATTTCTGTGTTAAACCTTTATATTCTAATTACATTTCTTTCTTGATATGTTTTAATGTCAAATTATGTGAATAGTCTTGAAAATAAATTTAACACTATTTTATGTTACATAATATTTTATGAAATAAATTAAAATTCATAAAATTATTATCTTTGAAAAATTGAATGATATATGGTCTATAATATCAACTATTTTCCACTTATGTGAGTATTTTCCTTTTATTGTAACTTTATTTAACCCTAAATAATATTAAAAATTGTCATCTTGATAATCATTAAAATTGATAACGGGAGGTTAAAACTAACTAATAAGGGTTAAAAAATCACCTAATGTTGGAAAACACCCCTTACAATGATAATTTACAGTTTCTAGGTTGATTGTGTTTATTGATAAAGCCTTTTTACAATGTTCATGATTTACTTTCTAAGAAGGTGTTTTGAAGGTGGCACAGTTTCCCTATATTTGCCATATTTTTGGGATGAAAATCAAGATTTTTATGGAAAAGGATGTATTAATGCATAGAAAAATTTGTGGGACTAAGATAAACTAAAGGAGTTTGTAGTGGTTTTTTATAAAGGAATATTGACCACATAGGATGGTTTCTATACAAACCGCATAGTAAGTATGTGAAAATGAAAAGAAAAACCAGAAAAGGTAATTAAACCGTATAGAAAAAATGATATGTGAACCATAAAGGGTGATCATAATTTGTGATTTAAGGTAGAGAGTTAAAGGCATATGCAAAGGTTTTTTTTTTCATTTTCAAAGAGATTGTGTTTCAAAGGTTTCCTCATGTGGAGTTATTCGCTATGAGAAACACATAACAATTGCAATTTGTGGTGAAGGATAATTTGCAAAGGAGTTAACTATAATTGTGATTGGTGGGTTTTTTGGGTTTATTTTCCTATATAATAGACCCCTAATAAAATAATTAGGTATATATAAACACATTATAGAGAAATCTATAAAAGTATTGGTGGTTCATGAGGTGTCCTCTATCCATGAAGTGAATTTATTTCACAAGGTACTGATGCTATATAGTGCATGAAATTTCCCAAAGGGATTAAGGTAGTTCACAGAGGAACAAAAATAGTTTTTTAATGGAATATATATAAATCAATCACTATACAGTGAAGTGGATTTCATCTACTAGGTGAAGAAAAAAATTCATGGAACACTCATATATGTATGAAACTATTATAAGGTGATTTAGATCAATGTAATAATCTTCTAAAGGATCAGTTCACACTCTTCAGTTGAGAGAGCAATGATATTTCAATTTTGTGATTGGTTGTAAATATGGAGGGATACTGAGTCTACTATGAACCTTGTAATAGTTATATGATTTATAGGATTTGGTACATTGGAAAATTTCCTTTTTATAACCCTTGAACTTATCCCAATTATGGTTAAACAATTAAAAATTTCAATTTCCTATGTTTGTTTTGATGTCTAAGTTTTCTTTTCTACGATAAGGAGTGAGAAGAGAGTTTTGTTTAATGATGAAACAAGATCCAAAGGGGGTAGTTGTTTTAATTTGTCATACCATGATTCACCCCCTCTTAGGGTATTTAACCTGGTTGGTATAACACCTAAACTTATAAATTTTTTTTTATGATAGTATGTAGACATATATGCACACTATATTTGAAATATATTAATTTGGATAAACTTGAATATGAAAATTAATTTAAATTAATTTAATACTTTAAGTAATTCTAAAGGTGCCCCTCCCCTCACTTATAAAGGGATAAAAACATTCCTCTCTTTATCAAACTTCATGATACATGTATATTGATCAAGGTAAATAAAAATCACTTCCTAATATTCTTCCAAAATTCTTATAGGCACTAGTATCACCAAAATACCAACTAAGAAGTCTAAAGGTGTAAGCTGAAGGTGGTCTTCCAAAGAGGAGGTAATCATCTTAACCAATAATTTTCATTTTACTCATTATTTTACATCCTTAAAATATTCTAAAATAATTATGATATAATAAATTTAGTATCTAAACTATAATAAAATGTTATTATGACTAATTTAAAACCATTTTTCATCTTTTTTCCCATCCTATTGGGAATGAAAACATCGTTCATGATTATGTGTGAACAACCACCACCACAAAGCGATGTGTTTAATTTTCCATAACCACATTTCATAGATATTTATAATGATGGACTTAATGAATATATATGATATTCATTATATAATTATCATTTATGAAGGATAATATATCATCTATTTTTTACCCTTCCACCAATCAGAAAATGATAAAGTTGTTCATGCATATGTGTGGATTTCCACCTCCAAAAAGCGATGTGATTCATTTTTTAAGTACACATTTAATGAATGGATATAAAATTGTATTTAATGTATAAAAATTATAATCATGTAATGATGATTATTTTTTAGATGATAGAAATATTAACCCTTTGACCGCAATCAACCTACCAAATACATTTTTCAATTATGAACTGAACGTCCTCAAAACACCTGATGTAGACTTAACCGATTAAGTAATTAGACATGAAATCTAAATAAATAAAATAAATGGTTTAATGATAAATTAATAAAATTTTAAATTGTTCTTCCACAAGTAAAAAAATTAATATAAGTTTATTTTATAAGAGTTAAAGGACATACATATAAAGTTTGGACTTTATGTATGGGGTTTCTTAACTCAATTTTCATTCATTGGGTTATACTTCTACTTTATTGTTTATGTTATGCCAAGATTATAAGAAAAATTACCTATGATTGTATTATGTTATATTTAAACATGTCTTTATTATTTTTATTTTTTTATAAATAATAACTTCATTCATTAATTCTAATATCAATGATATGATATTTATAAGGATTATTCATCTCAATATTGTTTCTTTGAGACATGTCTTTTTATTGTGAACTTAATTAATTTTTTAAATTTTATATGATACCTATTGAGGTATTATATCATAAATAAATATTTTATCATGATATTTAAAGTGCCTTTTAATTTCTGTCTTTCATGAGGTATTTATTCAATTGTTATAAAAGTTTCATGAGTTTTAATGGTCTTAATTTTAATTCTTGGTGACATAATTCATGTTAGGCACTATTATTTATTTTATACGATATAATTAATATCCCATGAATGTGTTTTAACATATTATTTCATGTAAATTATGGGTTTTATATAATCATGTTATGTGCCTTCATTCGATGGTTTTTTTATTCAAGCATTACCAAAGTTGCAAGGGTTTCTTGTCTCAGGCTTCCTTCTTTGAGACATGTTTTGATTGATGCACCTATATTAATATAATTTGTGTATACAATTAATATTTACATATAATATCATGCCTATTTTTATTCTTAGGGTATATTATTTTCCGTATTATGTTATTTATTTCAAATGGTTTTTGGTTTTATACGGTTGTAAAAGGTTTTTTTTCTTAAAAAAACATCTTTTTAATGTTTCTAAAGAATTTGAAGAAAAATATTCCTCTAAGTTATTTATATTATTTCAATAATTTTATTTTATAAATATAACTGATTTCTTAAAATTAATTTTCATGATAATCTAACTTCTTTTAAAAGTTTTAAATGAAAATTTATTAATGTTTTACACATGGGTTACTTTTGACTCTCTTTACAAAATATTGAAAATAAAGTTAATTTTTTATTTTTATGACATGAATTAATTTTACTACCATCATTACCATTATTTTATTTTAACATTACTTTATAATTTTCCATGTTTATTTTTAAATAAAATATTTTCCCCAATATTTTGGAAAATTTTATAGAATATTATCAATTATAAAATGATAGTTTCTCTGTTTTTAAAGAAATGTATTAAATCTTCTCTAAATGGTATTTTCATCTATCTCATCATCCATTAATGATTCATATCCTCCACTAGGAATATGATCTTATGACCATCCATCTTCTTTCTATGAATGGATTATGATGATTATTTTAAAGTGATTATAATGTAACTCGTTTCTTTTCCATGGGTAAATAAAGCTATAAAGGAATTAAAGTTTTATTAATATTGATGATGAAAATGAAAGCTTCAATTTATTATATTCATGTATAGTAATAGAAAATTATAAATTATGACAGGTGAAACTGATAAAACTTATAAGAATAGTAGGACTTATATATCATTCTAATGTATTGGGAAATGTTCCTTATCTTTAAAGGCAAGAAGGAGGGAGTTAAACTGAGTGGTTTCTCCTATGTATTTAACTAGGATCAAATTATTTTTGACATGAGTGAATAGGGGTGATAAAGATATTTTACCAAGATACCAATATGTTTTATCTGTGATTTTTATAAGTTTTTAATGGTTCCACTGATCAATATTGATATCACGTGGCTCATGATTATTGATTCTTATGAATATTACATTTGTTAAAGATTTATTCCATGTAACATGTTTATTGATATGGGTTTTTTATGGGAATAAATTCTATTATGAAATGATCACACACTTTGAATATGTAATCATACCCTTATACTCATTTTTTTCCCCACCAAATATATTTAATTTTAATGCCTATGTTTACCCTTACTATGAATTTGAGATCACCCTTATTATGTTTATTTTCCCTTAGTTACATAGAAATATGTTATGTAAGATATTTATATAAGGGTTTAATGTGGGTGATGATGAATACTTAATCTAGAATTATAAAATCTGGGTATATTGGGAAAATTTCTCACTTAAAGACATGGGTAGTGTTATGTATGAGTTTTTCCTAATTCTATAAAAATCTAAACCTAAAAGGTATTTGGTTATGTAAGTGATCCAATATTTCCATTTTATGTTGTATGTTTTGGATGGATAAAATTGGGTCACATTTATTAGTATAAAATAGAAAAATATAAAGATTATTTTTTTAACACCAGATATAGGGGTGCAGGTTCAAGGCTATTATAGAACTCTTTGGTTGCTGGGAATTTCAGTATTTTCAATTCAATTCTGAAATCACATGTTACCTAAATTTCTATAATTTCATATTTTAGTATAGATATTTGATAGTTATTAAACTCAACTCCTCCTATTAGGTTAACATCCACCCATCTTCTTCATCATGGCTGATAGAAATTGAAACGAACTACTCCCTGTTGATATTTCAGCTAGCTGTAAAGGGTTCTTAGATTTTAAGTTCTCCAAAGTTATCCCTTTAAATTACATCACCTTCAATTCCATTTATAATGAAAATAAACACAACATATGATGCCCTGATTTAAACAGATAAGTGGATTAAAAGTGGAGTGAATAACCCTTTTAAAACTTTCAAAGAATTATTTAATGAGTGTTAAAAAGGTTAGTGTAGTGAAATAATAGTTGTGTTTAAAATATAATGAAGTATAAATAAAAATATGAAATCATGATTTTTATAGTAGTTTGGATCACTAAGATTCTACATTTTATTGTAAATCTTATTTACTCGATGAGAATATCAGCACCCACTAAGAAAACCTCACTTTTAAAGGAGTGATAACCTATTTACTGTCTCTACCTTTTATAGTACTTGAAATAAACAACAATCATGACATTTAATAAGAGTCAAAAACTATTAATAATCTGATTTTTTTTGAGATTCACCACCCAAATAACTTACTTTTTATTAGGTTAAATAACCCAACTAGACATTCTTTTGACTAGGAAAATTATAAACTGACACTTAATAACAAACATATAATAAAATGATATAATGATGAAAACTAGTAAACTTATGAACACAAAAAGATTATAATATTTTAATGTTGAAGTATATTGATGATATTTGATCTCTTTAGTAGTATATGACTAAATGTAGAAGTTCCTTCATGATTGAACCAATGAAATAATAGTCATAGTAAAATATCATCACTTCAGTATTATCGTATGTTATATTTCTTGACTACTTCATCCCTTATTTATAGAAAAATTTTCAATGGTCATATTTCATTATTCTTTGATAATTTTCCATATAATTTTTCCTAAATTTACTTCATAACTTCATGCATCAATTAAAAATAAAAAATATTAAAATAAACTATTTCCTGTATTTGATAATATCATGCTCATTCAACAAATAATTTTGGCACTATTTTATTCTTTCATGGATCTCATTTAAACTACTTCCAATGTGTTCATTATAATTTATAAGTGTTTTAAAAATAAATCAAATAGTAAAAAAATGAAAAAAAAATCACGAATTAGGCCAGGATGCCATCCAAACCAACACTTGACCCAACTCATGGCATGACCCAAAGTGTGATCCCAATCCCCATGGGCTGGAAACTAGTTCCTGGGCATCGATAAACACATTTGGGAATGATTTCTACCACAATAGTCAACTAAAAAAATCCATAACATCCACATCACATCATAAACAACAAACAAAATATAAGAGATCATAAGGTAACACTATAAAATTATTTACACATTTTAAAAATTTTAGAAAAAAAAAACAAAAAATACTGATAAGGGAAGGATAACCAACTAGACCAAAAAACCCTAATAAAACATGTGGGATACCACCCTTATGCCACCACCACAAACACCCTCCAATTAATTAACAACTAGTACATAGATCCACCATCACCACTACATAAGGACTTTCCGTTACCTAGGTCAAACATAACAAGGTATATATACACCTGAGGGTGTATGTAGGGTGTGATCCAAAGTGACTAGTAGGATAATACTGAAAGGGATTACATGTAATGAAATTAGATGAAAAATTAGCTTGATATTTTTAAGAAAATGAAAGATAAAATTTAAATAAAACATGCTTTGAAATAAAAGAGGAAAAATAAATGTGATAAAAAGTAGAACGATAAGAATTTCTTAAGCACCACAGTCAATACCTATGGCACTAGGGTTAGTGAGGTCCAAGGATCCCCGTACTCTTGGTTATTACATATCTCATACGTAAAGGTCCTACTCGAGCCTCAAATCCCCATCAAATGAATGTTTAGTTAGTATTGTTATGTAATCCTGTTAGGGAGACTGGGCCTCAGATTTGCTAAATCACCTAACATACTATACCTAATCTACCCAACTATATACCTAGGATTAGATTTTTCTCATCTTCATTCCCTATACCACATGAATTCACCTCTTACACAATCACCGTATCAATCAATAAGAATATCCTTTACAAACAACCATTTACAAGGAGAAAAGCATTATAAAACATTTAACACACACCAAAACCCATGGATAAAACCTTTTATACCACCCAAATAATTTATAAAACCATTTTAAAACCAAATAAATCCTAAAAAACACATCAAAAAATTTCAAATCATGTAACTACCTACCTCTTTCTTTGAAATCAACCAAAACCAGTTGGAAGTCACAACTGTTCCTAGGAGAAACCCTGTAAAGAAAAGAGAGAACAAAAACCATCAAGATCCTACCCAAAGAATCAATATTAAAACCAAACTATGTGAAGATTTTTTTGAAGAAGAGAAACCAAGATATAAAGAAGAAGAAACAAATAAAAGATAATGAAATAGAATACTAGAAGATTAATTGAATGTTCCTTGAAGATTCCAAGACAAATCACCCATGAAAATAGAGCCCAATGGAGGAGAGGAATGGGGGAGGCACACCTAGGGTTGGAGGTTCGGATGGGGTGAGATATGGATGATTTGGGGTTAAAATAGGGTAAGGAAAAAACTATAAATTTCAATATTTTTAATGTTCTAGTAGGACATATAGTTTGGATTCATGTTATTCTAAACTATGTGACAACCTCATGGCACCTTTGTCCAAAGGGAAAAGAGGCTGCATGGTTTTACTAGAGGGTGTACATGATCGTGTACCTAGCCATGAGCCTTAGATTGTGCCACTATACTAGGTGCATAGTTATCCCTAGAGAGTCACACACCTGTTATCTAGGATATGATATCTAGACAGTGCCACTATATACGGTGCACAGTTTCCAATGGGCTAGCGCACAATTTATACTAACTGTGCACAAATTGTGTACCTCCTTCTATTTGGATTGAAAACCTCTATTTTTCTCAAAAAAACCCTGTAAATACAAGATATAAAGATAATTCCAGAAATAAGAGTGAAACATACCTCAAATTAAAACCACATATGTGATAATTTTCCCCACCATGAAAACTTTCTACCCTCATAAATTCATACCAAAGTATGATCAGAGAATAAATATAGATAATGATCCTTCACCCAAAACTTCTTCTCCCATGTCTCACACTCATATTTCTCGTGTTGTTGAAGGACCTGAACCAATATTATGAAATTCCAACAAATCACTTTCTCTTTAGAATCAACAATCAACACCAGTTGCTCAAACATAGAAAAAACATATTCCAGTTCCAAATATTAAGAATTCAGTATGTGATATGGATCTGGGTTATACTTATTCAACTGTGAGGCATGGAACATGTCATAAATCAATGTCAACTAAGATGGTTAATCTAAAAAATTTTACACCTTACCAATTATTTTGGTAATATCAAAAGGTCCTACATACCTCAGCATCAACTTACCTTGCATACCAAGATAACATCGACCTAAGTGAGGGGCCACCACTAGAAAACCCATCCACTCAATAAAAATCAAAAGACTCAACACCACTAATCAGTATAATATTTATTTTGATTTTTTACTATAAATAATCACTATCTAATTAAATGAAATTTATTAGATGTATCCTACACAAGGATCATTCCTAGGAAATAATCCTCACCCACTTCTATCCATTACAAAGGCGACTGATATGGAAAACCATAAAACACCTCAAAGGGAGACATTATTTTTGAGGATTTGTAACTATTATCATATATAAATTCCACCAATACCAAATGTTTATCCTATGAAAATACAAAATATGACACTCACACACAAATCATGTCTTCCAAAACTTGGTTTTCCTACTCCGTCTGACCATCTTTTTGAGGATGGTATGTCATACCGAGTTTGAACGGTGTCCCCATTTCCTTATAAAGGCCTTCCCAAAACCTAGAGGTAAATAAGGGGTGCCTATCTAAAATGATACTTGAAAATGAACCATAAATACTATCTGTCTCCTGAATATACAACCGACTCAATTCATCCACATTGGTTATCACCTTGATAAGAATTAAATGACCTGATTTGGTCATATGGTCAATCACCACCCAAATTTCATTCCTTCCCTAGGGTGTATGAGGTAACCAAATAATAAAATACATGGAAACCTCATCCAACTTCTAGGTATGAATGGGGAGTGGATGAAGAAAATAGGAGGGCCTTTGGTGCTCAGCTTTAACCTACTAACTTGTATAAAACATAGATACAAAATCAGTTATATCACACCTCATACCTAGAATAAAAAACTGGTAACACACATTATAGAACATCTTGGTGTTCTCAGGATGAATGGACCACTGAGATTGGTGGCTATCCCACACAAACACCTTTTTTAGTAAAAAGGCACCACACAGTGACCCTTGGAATATAGGATTTCTATAGAAGACAAAAACCATTCACTAAAAACCTCCCCACCATCTAGAAGTTTCATATAATGCTGGAACAACTAATCATATGTATTTTCTTCTCGAATCAGCTCCATAAGAGAGGGAGTAAACTGAATACTATCCAAGAACCTACCTCTTCTATATTCTTTAGCTTCTAGGTGAATATGGGAACCCCCCCCATTAAATTCTACTCATCATTGGACTCCTTTAAGGATTTCATTTTCTATCTCCCTGCTTAGAGTGTCCACTACCATATTCCCTTTTATTGGGGTATAGATGATATCAAAATTGAACCCATAAAGGTACTTAACCCATTAGTGCTACCTCAGATTTAGATACTTTTGGGAGAAAATATAGGCCAAGATCTTATGGTTTGAGTAGATTGTGAATTTCTACCTAAATAGATTGTGATGCCACATCTTCAAAGCATTCATCATTGTGGCCAATTCCAGGTCATGGGTTGGGTAATTCCTTGATTGTGTTCAGAGTTAGTGAGATCCATATACCACCAAATGGTTCTCTAACATCAATACACACCTAATAACTATAACTAAAGAATTATAGTAGACTGTTTATCACTTCTTAGATTCTAGTAGGTTCAAAATAGGGGAAATGGTCAACTACTGGTTGATCTCCTCAAAATATGATTTACATTTTGAGATCCACTCAAACATTACCCCTTTTTGGGTAATAAAGGTCATGAGAGAATAAATCCAATATAAATACATGAAAAATTGACTATAGTATCCTACTAGACCAAAAAATCTCATGATATCAAAGACGTTCCTCAATTGATCCTGTGAAATCATCAATTCAATTTTTTGGGGTCCATCGAAACCCCATATTCTGAGATCATGTGGCCCAAAAATTTGACTTCCCAAATATAGAAAGTGTACTTGGATTAATTATAATAAATATTGTGATCTTGAAGAGTGCTAGAAATATCCTCAAGTTCTTCCCATGCTCTTCTTACAAAATAGAGTAGAATTGTATGTCTTCCAAAAACACTATGTTGAAGGAGTTGAGGTACCAATGGAACATAGAGTTCATAAGATCTATGAAAACCACTAGAGAAATTTGCAACCATAATTTAATGATCTAATAATCAAAGTGGCTATACCTACTTTAGAATACTATCTAGGGAATGTCCTCTTTTTGAACCCTAACCTGATGATACTTGGAGTGCAGGTCGATCATAGAGAACCACCTTCCCCCATTGAATTAATAAAAGAGGTCATAAATGATGGGAAAGGGGTATTTATTCTTGATGGTTACCATATTCAACTTCTAATAATAGATGCACAACCTGAGGGATCCATCATCCTTTTTAGAAAACAAAACTGGGGTGGCCAAATGTTAGATGCTCGGGTGAATGAATCATTTGGATTAAAAATTGTCCAGATATATATTTTATTCCCTTAACTAAGTGGGATCCACATGATAAAAGGGTAGGGATATTGGTTGTGTTCCCAATAACAAATTATTGGTGATCTATACATCCCTCTCTAGAGGAAAAACATGAAAAATCATATGGAAACACCTTTGGAAACTCATCCATCACAGGAGGGAACCCATTCTCTGAATTTCTACCATCATCCTCAAACATGAGCGATGAGACCTAGAAAACAAGGTTTCCCAAATATAGAAGTGGAGGTCCAACCTTCCCTAATAGAGAATCACATTCACCTTGAAAGACTTGGGTACTCCCATATGGTGCCACAAAAGTCACTCAATGATGATAACAATCAACGTGCTCCTTGAAGCACACTATACAGTCCATGATGAGGATCAAATCAAAGAGTTCTATTTCCATAAACAAGAAATTACATTCCAACTTGACCCCTGATAGAGTGAGAGTGAAGGAAGGACACCAGAAACCCTATTCCCTATTATTGTTAATTGGTGTCACCAACTACATGGTATAAGGAATAAGCTCAATTTTCAATTTCAGAAATTCCAAAATATGGACAGAAATGAAATAGTTACAAGAACCCATATTAAACAAAGCGATTACCATATACAACACCTCAAATTATCATAGGTCTTACATTTGATTCCACTGATGCCTAATCCATAACATGAAGGGGATCCATTTATATTGATTCCTGAAATCAATTACTGAATTTTGACTCTACCTTGAACTAACTCTACCCATATGAGAATCCATCCTTTACACCATGACCAATAGACTAAGAACCTATAGCCTTTAATGCACCTCACTGAGTTGGTAATTTTCTATTTGCTGAAGAACCTACACCACTTTGAGTCAGTGTACCTCCCTTACAAAACCTCTAAAAGTGACCCAAGTGACCAAACTAATGGAAGGGTATAAGTGGAACTAGACATGCTAACTGCATGTGCCCAAGATATCCACACTAATAGAACATGAATAATCCACCACCATTGGTTGAAGATGAAGGAGGTCAGGAAGAGTGTCCCGAACTGCCACATCCCATTTTTTACTACTCATCTTGATTACTTTTATTTTTAGGTGAACCACCACTACCCTATCCTACTATTGAGACTAACTTAGAAAAAATAGACTTTATGGAATGATCTTTCTCCACCATAAGGTCTTGGTCCACCACCTCAGTATATGTCTTTAGCTTGAATAAGAAGACCTAGGACCAAATGTCCAGCTACAACCCCATTTCGAAATGACGAGTCTTTAGATTCTCATTGTAAACCATATTAGGTGCGAAATAGACTAGCTCTTTGAAATATTTGGCATACTCCAACATGGTATAATCAACCTAATAGAGATAAAAAAATCTTAGGTCTTGGATAGGTCCAAGGTATCAAGGAAATATTTTCACATTGAAGGCAACTTCAAAATCCTTCCAACCCATATTCTCATGCTTTCTATCCTGGACCACTGATTCCCACAATTTACGTCAAGGTCCTTCCAATACAAACAAATAACACTTAACTTTAATATCCTCAGGAATCCCAAGGAACTCAAAAATCATTTTAAAGTTTTCAATCCATTCCTCATATTCCTAGGGGTCCATGATACCCCATAAGAAAGGGGGTTTCTTCTTAAGGAACTCCTAAATATTTTCCTTTTTCGAGCCTATTTTGAATTCCTTAGCATGAGTAGGACCAAATACCACTCCCTAATCCAAT
This sequence comes from Viscum album, assembly GCA_963277665.1. NCBI lineage: Eukaryota > Viridiplantae > Streptophyta > Magnoliopsida > Santalales > Viscaceae > Viscum > Viscum album. The sequence goes on along the minus strand of OY728160.1, from coordinate 1,834,844,947 downwards.
GCCCAGATATCTAAAACCACCTCTTCCACCAATATATGATCAACTAGTGAGGTAGAATTATCACAGACCTATTCCCATGGTTTCACCCAAAGTCTTCAAGGAGGAATGCCCCTACATAAATTAAAATGACCAAAGAAACCATCAATACATTACATAGAGAAATTTTAAGCATAAAAAACATTCAAACATTTCCATAACTAATAAAAAACCATGAAAAACACAATAACAAGTTAAACCAATCCACCCCAACTCTATGTCCATGCATAAGTATCTTGTACATCACACCTAAAAGAGAATTCAAACAAAATCCTAAATTTCCCATTGTGAACTAAGGTCTATCATGAGGTGTGTTGGCTAAACACCCCACTCTTAACAAGAACCTCAATTCTTGATGGTCCATGATCTAGTATATCCATAATCTCCCAAATAACATGACCCAAAGATAGGGAAAAAACTACTCTAATGCCATTTTCTCATGAACCAAGCCGGGATTCCATCCAACCTGACACCTAACCCAGATCGTGACATGTCCTGAAGGGCATTACATATCTCCAAAGGCTAGAAACTAGTGCCTCAACATCAATAAACACCTTTGGGAATGATTTAACCCATAATAGTTTACTAAAAACAATCCAAAATAACCACATCACATCATAACCAATAACCAAAATTTAGGATATCTTAAGATAACACCACAACATGAGTTAATTTTGTTTTATAATTTTCAACCAAAAAAATACCAATAAGGAAAGGGGAAACAACTAGACCAACAAACCTCCATGAAACATGTGGGATAACACCCTCATGCTATCACCACGATCACCTACCAATGAAGGGACCACTATCACATAGATCCACCAACGCCATTATAGAAAGACTAGGATTTAACTAGTTCAAACATACCAATGTCTATATACAACTGAGGGTGTATATAGGGTGTGAGAAAAAGTTCTCAGTAGGATACCACCAAAATAGATTCAATGCAATGACATTAGATAAAAAATTTACATGATAGTTTTAAGAGAATGGAAGATACAATTTAAATAAAACATGATTTGAAATAAAAGAGAAAAATTAAATGCAAAAACTAGCTAAAAGATAAGCATAGAATGATCACCACAGGAAATACGTAAGGTAATAGGATTAGTGGGGTAATAGGATCATCATACTCGGGTGATAACATATCCCAGATGTGAAAGTCCTACTTGAGCCTCTAATCCACCTCACATGAATGTCTAGTTAGTGTTGTTACGTAATCCTGTTAGGGATATCGATCCTTAACCCCACCGACTTTCATAATGTACTAGAACTAGTTTTCCCACATAGATAACTATGATTTCCTTATTTTCAATTTCATTACCTAAACCTCATGAAGTCACCTCTTACATAATCACCATCTCAATCAACAATAACACTCTTGAAAAACAACCATTTACAAGGGGAAACTCATTATCAAACATTTAAAACACACCAAAACCCATGGATAAAACCTTTCAAACCACCAAAAAAATTTATAAAACCATTATAAAAACAAAGAAATCATAATAAAATCATCAAAAAATTTCAAAGCATGGAACCACCTACCTATTTCTCAGAAATCACCCTAAACTGGTTGGAAACCACAACCGCACCAAGGAGAAAACCTATAAAATAATGATCACACAAAAACCATCAATATCCAACCTAAATATTCAATATTGAACCCAAAATAGGTAACAAAAACTTGTTGGAGAAAGAGAAACTAATAGAGAAAGAATAAGAGGCCAAGAAAGGAGAAAAAATGAGAAGAGAAAAAGCACACTTGAAGGTTCCTTGAAGATTCCAAGACAAATATCCCATAAAAATAAAGCCCAAGAAAGGAGAAGAAGGGAGGGAGACACTCCTAGGGTTTGAGGATAAAATGGGGTGAGGTATGTGTGATTTTGGGTTAAAATATAGGAGGGAAAAAACTGAAATATTAAAAAAGTTAAAGTTCTAGAAGGTCGCACAGTTTGGCAGCATGGTTTTCCAAACCATGCACCAACTGTGCTATATATTGGTACAAAGGAAAAAAAGGATTAATGTTTTTATTGGAGGGGGTGAACACCTATATTTCTTGACTTTCACCTAATATAGTGCCACTTTCCTAGGTTCATGGTTTTCCCAGGAGGGTCGCATGCTTGTGTGTTAGGCCATGCAACCTGGACAATGGCACTTTCCAGGGAACACAATTTCTACTAACCATGAACCTCCTTCTATCCAGCCTTAAAACTGTGATTTTTCTCCAAAAACTCATGGGGAATCCATAAGATAAAGATAATACCAGAAATAAAAGATGAAAATATCTCAATGTAAAACCACAGATGCGACAAAACAAGTTTCGGTAAATATAAATATGAAAGAATTTATAAAATAGAGTCTCATGAAGTTTATATTACATATAAATATTTAATAACGAGTTATTTATAAAATAAATTAACAAAATTTTCAATAACCAAGTTAACAATTATGAGCAAATTTCAACTTAAAATAATTCATATAATGTTACAGTAATTCAAAACTAATTAAACTATTGATAACATGGAGTATAGAATAAAATGTGTATCTTGAAAAATATATAAATAATAAGTAGATATAATTTAAGATCTTAATCATATAATGTTTTCAAAACTCTTTTAAACTCACTATTGACAATTTAGTGGAGAATGAGTTCTCAATGTATGGAATCTTGCTTATGGTAGTTTTATTTTAGTTCTTGTGGTCTATCAAAAAATTATGTGGTTGATCATTATCATGTTAGATATAGAATATATAATATAATAGATTGAAAAATTTTAGATGTTCAAGCATCATGATAGGTCATGTGGTTGGTTCAACATATAAGGGTGATATTTATACATATAGTCATTTCTTATTTTATACGATCATACATTATGAAATTCTTCAGGGTAACTTTAGTGACTATATAATTTCATGCATGTGGTAGGATAAATACTCATCATGATTGATCTAAATATACATGTGCATGGTCACATTAATTTTCTTGTGAAGTATATGAAAACATGGATTTACTGTATGCATGAGATTTATGGTAGATCCTCCATGGAAGATTCAGTACGAACCATGTGGTATGTTAAGTGTGCGATATGTGGCATGATTAAGTGTGATAAGTTATTACAATGGAATATTGATCTATATATCTTAAATATTTTTTGTATGAAGTATGTAGGACATAGAATGAATGAGTTATAATGCCTATACACAAATTGAGGGTTGCAAGACTCATTCTATCCTCTATGTATGAATAAAAACTAAAAACTAGTACTACTTGAATTTTTAAGTAGAGTATTCATGTAACATGATGATCTTTAGATGAGTATTTATAGTACAATATGATGCAAGGGTGAAGAATGGCCTCCTATAACTTATGTTTGTTTGAGCGTGACATACATCAAGTTCAACTTGAAACAAATACAATTATATTCATATAAGAGAATATATATAGGTAAGCATTTTATTGATCCATGTAAGAGAATATATATATATATATATACATATAAAAACTTGACTTGTAAATTACTTAAATTATCTTCTTCATAACCATATTAATAAAAAATGATTCAAAAAAATATTAATATCCAATTAAAAAATTAATATATAAATGTGAAGTAATTAAAATATGAATATAATTTTTTAGGTAGTTTCAATTTATCTACACCTTAAAACAAAAAAAAATTAATTACATAATTAATTAAAAAACCTTGGCACTAAAAAAACACCTTTTGGAAAATTACAAGGCTGAATGTTTAATTTAAATAATCACAACATTCTCCCATTTTTTGAAATTTATAAAAAATAAAAATATTTCAATAAACACAATAAGTCTATAAATTAATTAATGTAACAAAATAAAACATTAATCTACCCTAAATAAATTTATATTCTATAAATTTAATAGTTATAAAAACACTTCAAAGGTAATGGAAAAACAAAAAGTAAGATTCAATTTCATAAAAATATAAAAATTAAAAAGAGTTTGTCAAACCTATGAAGAAACTATTCCTATATTAAATAGAAATTAAAAAGTATAAAAAATATCATACTTCCATCATTAAAAGTTCAAAATTTATTTTCTCAAACTTTAAATAATCTAATGGTTTAGTGAATATGTCTTTAAGTTGCTATTCAGTTGGAAAAATTCCAAAACAATGTTACTTTTTTTCATAGATCCCTATGAAAATGAAATATTATGTCTATAAGTTTTTTTCTAGAGAGTTTCGAAGGATTTATAGATATTTAAATAGCACAATAATTATCACAATAAATTGGAATTTTATCAGAATAAACATTAAAATCATGTAGTATTTTTTTAATCTAAAGTATTTGAGCATAACAACATGAAAAAAACATACTCATCATTATTTGTATATTTTGAAATTGATAATTTCTTTTTAAAACTCTAATAAATTTATATTTTACCATATAATTGATACATACCTGATTTTTTTACCTTTCAGGCCTACATACTCCAAAATAAGAGTTAGGATAATATAAAAAATCAAAAAAATTATTATTTGAATAAAATAAACCAGTGTTAATAGTTCCTTTGATTTAATATATTATTCTTTTAATATCCTTAAGGTGAATTTCTTTAGTTTTATACTAAAATATATCACAAAATAAAACTAAAAACATTATATTGGGTCTAGATGTAGTTAAATAAAGTAAAATTCCAATCAGACCTCTATACAGTGTAACATCAGCACACTTTCCTGATTCATCTAAATCTAATTTAGAATTAGCAATCATAGGCATTTCAATTGTTTAACATGAATTAAGACCAAATATTTTAAAAATTTATTTATTATATTAAGATTTATTTTAAAAATTACCATCATTTATTTGATTAATTTTCAAACCGAGAAACAATATCAATCCTCTCATTAAGCTCATGTCAAACTTACTAGCCATCAATTTAGAAAATTCTTTAAAAATAATTTTTTTGCATTACCAAAAAAAATATCATTAATATATATTTTCAAAATTAAAATATCATTTAAAAAATTATTAATGAACATGTTAGGATCAAATTTTCATTCATTAAAATTATTTTGAGAAAAATCAGTATTAGTATTTCATACCAAGCTCTTGGAGCTTGGTTAAGACCATACATAGATTTATTAATTTTTAAAACATAATTCTTAAAATTTTCATTTTCAAAATCTAGGTGGTTATTTAACAAAAACTTCATTATAAATTAATTCATTTAAAAACTTACTTTTAAGATCTATTTGAAATAATTTTATATTTTGAAGACAATAAAATGATAATAAAATCCTAATTACTTCTACCCAAAAAAAGTGAAAAAGAATATTCAAATTCAATTACCAATAACTGATAAAATCATTGTACTGCTAATCAAAATTTATTATAAACCATATTAAATGTTTCATCAAGTTTATTTTAAAAAATCTACTTAGTTCCTATAAGTTCTTTATCTTTAGGAAGTTTAACCAGATTTCATGATTTTATTTATTTAAAATTTATTTAGTTCTTACTATATAGAATCAATCCAATTTTATTCATTCAATGAATCATAAAAATTATTTGGAACATAATTAGAAAGAAATGCATAATTTTAAAAAATATTCATAACATGTTTTATGGTTTGTATTCTAGATACAAAATTTATAATTAGTTTTCAATAGGGTGATCTTTATGTGTTTTTTATTTTTTTGGATCAGTTTGAGAATAATTTTTACCCCTTAAATTGATACATTATAATATTTATCTCTAGGATTATTTTCACCAAATTTAAATTCCCTAAAATATTCTTTAACATTCTCTAGATCTGAAAAGTGCTTTAGATTTTTTATTTTCATCAAATTTAACTAGAAATTATTCTTCAATGACTAATTTTATTTATTGAAAACTCTATATGTCTTACTATAATAGGAATATACTAAAAATATCCTTTCATTAAATTTATATTCAAATATATAAAAATTTTCTTTTGTATTTAAAATAAATACATTATATCTAAACACCCTAATATATCCAATTTTAGGTTGAATTCTATTAAATAGTTTATAAGGGGTTTTATTTAAGTTTTATTTAATTTAAACTCTATTTAAAATATGAAAAGTTGTTTTAAAATATTTATCCCAAAATTATTTTGTAAAAATTAAATTCATTAAACATTTTTTGTGTCATTTATTATATTAATATATAATTTCTATTTACCTCAACATTTTTTTTGATTCATAGGGGTAGAAAAATAATTTTTATATGAATTATCTTCACAAAATTTCTCAAAATATAAATTAAAAAAATACACCACCTCTATCACTTCTGATAGAGAAAATTAAAAGACTCTTATAATTTTTTATAATTTTTCAAAACACACTAAACATGTTTATAGTTTCACTTTTATGAGTTAATAAATAAGTCCAGATAAATCTACTCTAATCATCTACTATTACAAATACATATTTATTTTCACCTAAAATAATAGGTTCAATAGGAGAAAATAAATCAAGATGTAACATTTCAAGAGTTCTAATATTTTTAACATCATTTATATATTTAGAACTTTCTTTATGTTTCTTACCTTTTAAACATGAATCACATACAAAATACTTACTTGAGTTCACCTTAGGTAATTATAGAATCTGTTCATGCTTTGATAGCTTATGAAATAACATGAAGCGTGCATGTCTAAGCCTCTTATGCAACAAAATTTCATATATTTTTAGAACATTTAAACACTCAACCTTTTGTTTGGATAAATATAAAAAATAAAAAGAATAAAAATTATATTTCTTATTTTTTTTTAAAACAATACACATTTAATCTTGAAAACTATATAATTTTCATTTTCTAACTTTACATCTAACCCATAATTTCATAGCAATGATATACATATTAAATTTTGTTTTAAACCTCCAACAAATAATTTTTTTTAAAATTGTAATAGTTTTAGAAAATCTAACTTCTAGAAATATTTTTTTTCCTTCATAATTGTTTCTAAAATTAAAAAGTCCTTCATCACATTAAATAAAAGATAAAAAGTTAAAGATATCAGAATTCATGTGTCTGGAACACCCTCTGTCCATATACAATAATTATATGAGACTCTTTGGAATATTTCATGAAATAAATAAATCAAGTAGAATGTTTTGGTACCCATGAAAAATTGAATCTAAATAAATTAGTATAAAAATATTTGGGGACCTAAAAAAAATTAAAATATCTTTTCATGGTTTTTCTAAAAAATAAATTATTAGAGATGAATGTTTAGGTATGGCCAAATGATTGAGTAAATATAAAGGAACATTCATTGGCATAACTCCTGTGCATTCTATATTTAAAACATATAACACTAGAAAATTTTCCATTATAAATTTTAACAAAGTTATCATTTAAAATTATTATTTTATTACTATTATAAACAAATCATTTTTTGTATTTATTTACTTATTACAATCTCATAAAATCATCTAGGATTCAACTTCCAATAGTAGACTTAGATAAATCATCCTTCAAACTTTTAACTTTTGTTTTAAGTTTTAAATTTTCTTTTAGAATAAATTCTCAATCATCACAAAAATTTTCATTTGAATTATAACACCCCAATATTTTACAGTATGTCTCTTTTTAAATAAATTTAATCTCTACAATAGCTTGTGTCACATGCAACATCGAGTTCAAAGAAACCATGATCTATTATTATGAGAACGTTATAAATAGATGTTAAATTGGTTGGTATAAATGGGAGTAACTAAATTTTTAAAAATATATGGTTTATACATTTATAGAATAATTTTTTTCAGTTATCAATTGATTATAAATAAAATAAATAAATTAAAAGGAGGGTTTTTCTGAAAAAACAATTTTTGTGCGCGCAAAATATTTATATCATAAAAAATTAAATTAGTCCCTATTGGTGAATAATTTTAATGAAATTTATATATTATATATTTAATATTTTTTTTAAAACTCATAATATTTTTATTATTCTTGAGATAAGAATAAATCTAATTTTATTCTTAAAAACTACATTTTATAAAAAACGATTTTTGTCACGGTTTTCGAACATATTTTAATATTAATTTACACAACCTATATGTATTTAATTTGATAAAATTAATTACATATTTAGATTTAGGAGGTTCAAATTTGATAATTGTGCCCCATTTATTCTTGGTCAAAATGAATAGTAATTGTGGTAAGATTTATCACCTTGATAAAGGGTAATTTGGGTTAATTTATGTTAAAACTACCTAATAATGCCATAATTATTCATCATAATTTTTATTGGATGACGATTATTCGACCCTTATCACCTATTTATTTAGTTTTATAAGTTTAATGGATACTTTTCCATTAAAACGACTTATATATTATTAAATCAAAGATAGTTACAAAATTTGTCTCTCTTTGTTTTTAATATCTTTTATGTGTCCACATAGAGACAAAATCATGATATGACCGAAAATAAATGTAAATTTATATTTTAATGAATTTATTTTCATTATATAAATTTAGTTTTAATTTTAAAAAATTACATAATTACCTTAAATGCTTGTGCAATGCTAATACAATATTTATTTAATTATAGAAAAATAAAATGAATGATTTTAAAAAATTATTAATTTTGATATAATTTGAATTATTTAATGTTTACAATGAGTTTTATAGATCTATATGACATATTAGAAAGTTTTTAAAGCTATATACTCAAATTGACCCTTTTTATTGATGTATTTGATGTCAACTTAAATGAATAGTGTCAAAATTTGCATTAATGATACTTTGTAAAAATAATATATCATTAAATTATTTAAAATTTATAACAATATTATATTTGGCCATGTAAATGGAATATTTTTCAAAAAATTATAAATTATCTATTTATGATTCATTTTTCCATTTATTGTAATGTTATTAACCCTTTATGATTAAAATAGTGGTTAGCATAATTAAGGTAAAAAATAATTAACCAAGGGTTTAATCAAAATTATAAGGTTTAAAATGACACCAAAACTTATCTAAATTATATATTTTTTATTTTATTAAAACCCTATAATAACTTATAGTTTAATCTATTTATATTTGGATTCATTTAGTCCAAGAATTATTTTTTTATAATTTAATATTTTGAGAAACTCTAAAAGTGACCCTCACCTAAATTATTAATGTTCATATCCTCTCTCACTTCTTCAAACAAAATTTATCCATTGAGATCAACCAATAAATATACATTTATTTTATAAAAATCCTTATACAAGATTTTTAGGTTCTGGTCTCCCTTAAATACTTACCTTAAGTCCCTTATGAAATAATCTAATGAAGGCCTCCCAAAGAAGAGGTAATTGTCTTACCCGACCTCTTTCAATTTATTCCTTGTTATACCTATTATTAATTTCTAAAAATTATCATAAAATAATAAATTAATTATACTAAATATAATTTTTTTACACTAGTTAGGGGAGGGGAAACAAATGGAAAACCCTACCTATATGCGCCTGGGGAGGCTCGAAACCGAGACCTCCCAAAATACCACCCCAGGACAAAACCACTAGGATTCACCCATGGGGAAGGAGTATAATAAATATAAATAAGTGTTATTATTATTATTAAACCACAATTACTCATCCTATTTTCCAAAAAATGATAAGTGAAAGCATCACTCGTGCACACGTACGACTTACTATCTCCACATGGTGATACAATTCATTTTCTATTACCATATTTTATGGATGGGAATCATGATGGTTTTAATGTTTATATATGATATTTATTTAATTATTAATTTTTTTAGATTATTTAACCTTTATCAAAGTATAAATACTGAAACTACATAACCAAAACATACATGAAAAATGAAGCAGTTATTACCTGAAACAATGATTTTTAACAAATAATTGTTAAGAAACAAGTGATAAAATATTATAAGTATGTCATAAATGGTATGATATATATATATATATAAGTATGTTTATCAAATATATTTATAATAAATCTATATTTATTATACATTAATTTTGAACACATACAAAGGAATCTGAATCTGAGGTAAGGGTTTAATTCATAATCTCCTCATTATTCAGGATTATTTATGTTTAATTCTCCCTTGAGGAATATTTCTATTACATATACATATATTTAAAAAAAATTCAAAAATATATTTACCAATATCCTATTATTTTTTAATTTCATTTTTAACCATGTTTTAATTTTTACAAAATGGCTTAAAAGGAATATTTTTTTTTTCATTTTTTGAATGAGGTACTTTGTGTCTTTTCCAACAAAAAGAAGGAAGAAATGTTTTTTTTAACTTATACAGAATGAGAAAATTTTCCCACCATCATTAATCCTTAATTATTTGAATATTACTTTAAATTTTTCGAGGTTCTTTTCAAATATAATTTTTTCTTTTATACGTTCTCAATTTCTAAAAAATAAGTGGTTTCAAAGTGAAAATGGTATTTTAATCAAAAGTTTTCCAATAATCATTTTAAATTATTTTCATAATTTCAAAATAATCTATTAAATATTATTATTTACTAAGGTTATTCTATTATGGTATCATCTACCATATTTTATTATATGGTTTATGAATAGTTTTATTGGATATGTGCTATTTTATTACCATTATCTATATTAATTTGTGTATGTTATTATTATGTTTATTTATTGGGGAAATTATAAATATTTTTCATGTTAGTTTCAACATGGATATTTATATTGATTATGTTTCACCCCTTTTATATGAGGAATGAATTAAACTTATTAAGAGATGAATGGGGATTGTTATGGCCCCTCGATGCATCAGTAGGTCTCTTAAGACAAACTAACTTGGGTATTGGTTAAGGCCTTATAAATTTATGTAAGATATATTGGAACAAGTCATTTATGGTATGTTTATGATGTCTAAAATTATACATTTCACTAATTATTAGATTATTTATTGATTTCCATGTGAAAATTTAATTATTTATGGTATCCATGGATTTTTTAGCTCATGTTATTATTTATATGGTATTATTAGATTTATATTTATTTTATGCCATATTATTAATTCCTCATTTATCTTCCACTGTATGCATACCCTTAATAAGCATCTAAGCTCCCCTTTTTCTTATTTTTATTTTTCTACAAGATTTTAAATTTATATTATGAATGATATACAAGGATAATCTAGGAGAAAAATAGTGTTCTCAAAGTAATTACTATGTTGTATTTTATGTTTTCAATTTTAATGTAAGATTCAAGTATGTATATAGATATCCAAGACTACTAAACTATTTAGTCCTTTTGGAAGTGATTATTTGTATCTAATACCAATGTAATAAAGTAACCACTGACTCTAGGATACTAAGGCCAGAGTCTTATAGTTTTTATTAGAGGAAGTTTGGTAGAAACCTTGGAAACTAGATTAAGGAAATGTAATCCTATAACATACATTGATAATATTCCTAAAGAAACCAAGCTTATGATTTTGAAATAAGTTATACATAATTTTTGAATTTATGTTAAGTGTTTCACCAGTTTTAAAATTATACATTATGATTCATAATATAATCTAGTTAATTACATTGTTTAGAAATGGAGCCTCATAGAATTAATGGAAATGGCATTGATTCACATAATAAATATTGGGATTTCTCTCTTAGGAAAGATAATTATGTTAGATATGGATATTTAACTTGATATAAACAACTTATAAAAATATTGATACAATTGACTCATGTTATGAGAAATAACCTTTCCCATATAGATAAGCACACTAATCCACAATGTGGTGTAATAATGTTAAATTACTTCATGATTTAGCAACCTACATCATTCAATGGGACTACAAATCCATTTATAGCTGAGTAATGGATAAGTTCCATAGAGAAGATATTTCTCACTTTGGGAAGTAATGAAAGGGATAAATTTGTCATGATATCTTATTATCTCTCATGAGATATGGATCAATGGAAATCATTGATTCCAAACACTGAAGAGGATGAGGAAATATAAAACATTTAATGGAAGGATTTTAAGGAACTTTTCTTAGAAAATTATTTTTCTCATGAATAGCGAGCATAGATAGAGATAAATTTCTTGAGTCAAAGACAAAAAGAGGATGAGAATGTTTCTAAGTACGAAACTAACTTTTCAAGGTTAAAAAGGCATGAAATTGACTATGTACATAATCCAAATAGTAATATTTACCATTTATTTGATGTGATTAAGCTAATTATTAAAAGGGAATTAGTCTCTAAAACATTCTCACCATATGAGGATATAATATCATGTACTATCAAGATAGATAAATAATTATCCATGTATTATGTTTTTTAAGGGAAGAAAGATAAGAAGAGGGCTTCTAAGTACTCTAGAAAAGGAAAAAATTAAATAAGGCAATGTGGAAAAAGGTAAGGGTGGAATTTGCAACTTGAAATAAATTTGGAAAGAAACATCATGTAACATGGCTATTGAGAATGTTAGGTTTCTATAAGTTTGTAGAAAAATCCCAATATGCCTGTTATTGAAAGGGAAATAAAGAATCCGTTAATGTGAAATGCCACAACTATAAGGATATGGGACACTATGAAAATGATTTTCCTAGGTTTCAAGGGAACTATACCTAGAAAAGGATAAGAGAGAAATTCCAAGCTTATATGATAAAAACAACCAAGGTTGGAGTTCTTAATGATGTGGTGGAAGGTACATTAATCATATTATCAAATTAATCTAATGATTTATTTTATTCTAGATCATTTCATTATTTTATGCCTTCTCAATCTGCTAAAAAAATAGACATTTCCCATTCACCTTAATAAGGGAGTTGGTAGTAAAAAATCCCAGTGGAAACCTCACTCCAACAAAGATGTGTTAAGAAGTACCTATTATAAAACATATAAATTCTCTATTTGGTGATTTTATTTTCATACCTATGGTTGAATTTGACCTAATCCATGGTATATAATGTAATTCAAAATATAATTCAAAAATTTATTACAAAGAGAAGGAAATTATGATTCATGATGAAGATATATATTTCCTTATATTTAGAGGGGAGACTTCATTATCCGAGTCATGCTTAGATCCACCTCCAGTAGCTATTATAAATGAGATTCTTAAAGAAGAAGAGCAGACACAACCTATTGATGAAAAATGGAATCGTCAAATTGAGGATGTACCTATTTTATAGGAATGAATTGATGTATTTCCTTAAGAATTATCTAGATATACAACAAAGTAGTAAGTTGAGTTTTCCGTTGATTTAATCGTTGATGCAATACCTATATCAAATAATCCTGATAGAATAACCACTATAGAGTTAGTGCATTTGAATAAAAAACTTGTGTATTTGAGTGGTAAGGGATTTATATACTCTAGTGTTTCAACTTGGGGAGAACCTATTCATTTCATTAAGAATAACATGGTTCAATGAGGCTGTGCATTTATTATAGGGAAATAAATGTTATTATAATAAAGAATAAGTTTCTTTTACCTTGTATTTATGACTTATTTATCCAAATTAATGGATCTAAATATTTTTTAAATATTGAAATTTATTATAGATATCATCGATTGTGAGTAATGAAGGATTATATCTAAAATAAAATATTTTTAATGAGGTATGTACATTATGAGTTTACAATAATTTCATTTGCAATGACTAATGCACCCTATGATTTTATGAATATAATAAAAAGTGTATTCGAGGAATATTTTGATAATTTTACGGTCTTATTTATTGATTATATCTTGGTGTACTCCAAGAATGATGAGGACCATGATAACCACTTGATATTGTTCTTGAGAATCTTATAAGAAAAGATTTATATGATAAATTTAGAAAGTGTGAATTATGGATTTTTTTTTCTTTTCTTGGCCATATTGTCTCTAAGGATGAAATCTTAGTTGAACTTATAAAGAAATAGGCAGCCCATGAGTGGTCTATACCAATGATCATAACTTATGTACATAGTTTTATTGGTTTGGTAGGTTTTCTATTAGAAATTTATTCAAAATTTTACCCAATTTGCTAACCCATTAACCAATATTACTTGTAAAGGGGTTGTGTTTATTTGGAAAAAGGAATTCAAATAATGTTTTGAATAATTCAAGAGGATATTGATGAAAGCTCTGATCTTTACTCTACCATTGGGAAATGGTGGGTTTTTAATATATAGTGATGCATCAAGGAAGATAATTGGTTGTGTCCTTATTCAAAATGATAGAGTAATTGTCTATTCATCCAGACAGTTAAAAAATCGTGAACCTAAATATCCAACTCATGATCTTGAGTTAGAAGATGTAACCTTTTCTCTGAATATATGGAAACACTCTCTCTTTGGTGAGTGATGTGAGATATATACAAATCACAATAGTTTAAAACACTTCTTATCACAGAAATAACTTTACATGAGGAAAAGGTGATGTATTGAGCTACAAAAGGATTATTATTTCTCAATACACTATCACCCATGGAAGGAAAATAAGGTGGAAGATTCATTGAGTAGGAAAGATCATGGATCTATGAGAAAAATGAGAATTGACATGGATCCTGTGATCATATAACTAGTAAATATAGATATGATAATTATTAAGGAAGGGGAAACATCAATCCTTTTTTAACTGATTTCCAAACCATCATTATTGGAAAAGATAAAATGTTCTTAGTCTGATGATGAGGATTTTCAAAGGAAAACTAAATGCTATGAATAATGGTAAACTTTCCATCTTTCTATATGAATATGGCATTCATAAATTTGGAAAGTGGGTTTGTGTTCCCTCTAAACCCGAGATAAAAGGGGAATTATTGGACAATTCTCATAGCTTGAATTTATCTATATACCCTGGTAACACCAAGATGTATAGGTATTTAAAGGAATATTTTTGTTGGGATAATATGAAGTAGGAAATTGTTTCTAGTGTGTCGATTTTTTTTCAAAAATTTAAGGTTGAGAGACAACATCCTAGCAGAGGCATCAAACCTCTACCTATTCCTACATAGAAATGGGAAGAAATTAATATGGAATTTGACATTAGATTACCAAATACTCCAAGAAAGAACTATGAGATATAGGTTATTATTTATTGACTAAATATATATGCATATTTCATTGATATAAGAGAATATTTTTCACTATAGAACCTTGAAAAATCTATATTAATGAAGTTGTAAGACTTAATGATGAACCTCTTTCAATTATGTCTGATCATGATCCATAATTTATATTGAAATTATAAAAAATTCTTCAGAAGACTCTTGATATTGAGATTTATTTTAGCACAAATTATCACCCTAAAACTTATGGGTGGTCACAAAGGACTATCCAAACTTTATAATAAATTTTAAGGTCTATGTCACTTGACTATAAAGGTATGTGGGAGAAATATTTACCTTTGTTATAATTTTCCTAGAACAATAGCTTCCATTCAAGTATTCAAATGAAACCGTATGAATCAGTATATAGCAAGAGATTTCATACACCAACTTTTTGGGATGAAGTTGGTGAAAGGAATATTATAGGACCAAAACTTGTGAAGGAAACAATGATAAAGGTGAAGACTATTAAAACCCATATCAAAGCATATCAAAGTAATCAAAAGAGAGATACCAAAAATTGGAGGAAGGATTTGAAATTTCAAATGGGTGATCATGTTTTATTGAAGGTATCCCCAGGGTAGGGTGTTATAGGATTTGTTATGAAATGAAAATTAATCCTTAGGTATATTGGACCTTTTTAAATCCTAAAAATAATTGGAGCTGTGTTTTACCATCTCACAATGCTACCTAGCCTTTCTAAAGTACATGATGTGTTCCATATCTCTTTATTAAGGAAGTTTATACAAGACCTAATGCATGTTATAAATTATAAATAAATAGAATTGAAGCCAAATTTATCTTACTGTGAAGATCCTATCTTGATTCAAGACACTAGATAATAAGTGTTGAAGAATCAAATGACTCGATTGGTAAAGGTACTTTGTAAAAATCATATGATATAAGAAGCGATGTGGGAACTCGAGGAAATTATGATGAAGAACTACCTGAATATATTTATGAGGTGAAATTATGTAAAATTTTAGAATGAAACTTTTTTAAGGATTGAAGAATTCAACACCCCAATATTTTACGGTATATCTCTTTTTAAATAAATTTAATCTCTTCAATATATTGTGTTTCACACAACATCGAGTTCAAATGAACCACAATCTATTATTATGATACCGTTATAACCTAGAAATTAAATTTATGGGTATAAATGGGATTAAATAAAATTTAAAAAATATATGGTTTATACATTTATATAATAAATTATTTGGATATTAATTTATTATAAATAATAAAAAAATTAAATTAAAAGAAGTGTTTTTATGAAAAAACCATTTTTGTGTGCAAAATATATTTAAATCATACAAAATTTAATTACTCATTAATGGTGAATAATTTTCATGAAATTTATATATTATATAATCATTCAAATTTTTTAATATTCATATAATATTTTTATTATGTATGGGATAAGAAGAAACCCAATTTTACTCTTAAAAGCTACATTTTCTAAAAAATGGTTTTTTGTTGCGTTTTATGAACTTATATTAAAATTAATTTATACTAATTATAGGTAATGAATTTTATAAAATTAATTACATATTTAGAATTAGGAGGTTCAAATTTGGTAATAGGGCTTCTTTTATTTTTGGTCATAATGAATAGGAACCGTGGTAAAATTTATCACCCCAATAAATGGTAAATTGAGTTAATTTAGGTTAAAATTAAGTGATAATACTATAATTATTCATCATAATTATTATTTTATGAATATTATTAGACCATTATCACAAAATTATCTAATTTTATAAGTTTAATGGAATTTTTTTTCTTGAAAACAACTTATATATTATTTAAATCAAAGAAAGTTACAAAATGACACTCTCTTTGTTTTTAATAAATTTTATGTGTCAAAATATAGAAAAAAGCAATACATGAATGAAGTTAAATGTATATTTGGAGGTTAATTAATTTAATTTAATCATATAAATTTATTTTTAATTTTTATAAATTATATAATTATCTTAAATTCTTGTTCAATGCTAATATGATTTTTATTTAATTAACAATAAAATAAAATAAATATTTTTAAAAAATAAATATTTATATAATTTTAATTATTTCATGTTTTCAATGAATTTTATAGTTTTATAAGAAATATTAGTGAGGTTTTAAGTCATTATATTCGAATTTCACCTTTTTATTGATGTATTTTATATCTAATAAAATGAATAGGTTTAAAATTGACATTAATGCTAATTTATCAGAAAAACATATTATTAAATTATTTAAAACATATAAAACTATTATCTTCTGCCATTTTAAATAAATATAGTTGAAAAAAATAATATATGGTAAATTTATGAGTCATTTTACCATTTATATTAATTTTATTAACCGTTTATGATTAAAATAGTGGTTACCAAGGTTATGGTAAAAAATAAATAACTAAGGGGTTGATTAAAATGATAAGGTTTTAAATGACAAAAAAACTTGTCTAAATTATTTTATTTTATAGGATTACAACCATATAATTCATTATATTTAAATAAATTTCCATTTGTGTCATTTAGTATGGAAATTAATTTATTATAATTTAATCTTTTGGTAAATTCCAAAAGTACCCCTCACCTCAATTATAAAAGGGAACCTCCTCCCTCAATTCTTCACAACACATTGAGCCATCTATATTGACCAATACCGATCCATTTATTTTATCAAAATCATTATACAATTTATTGATTTTATTTTATCCCTAAAATACCTACCTTAATTCCCTTAAGAAAGGATCTAAAGAAGGTCTCCCGAAGAAGTAGTAATTGTCTTACCCAACCTCTTTCAATTTATTCCTTATTCAACATCTTCTAAATATATTAAATTTATAATAAAATAATAAATTTAGTATCTTAAGTATGATAAATTTTATTAATATTATGAATCCACCATTACCCACTATCTTTACCATAAAAGTACAAGTTAAAGTATCACTCATGCGTACGTACGACTTACCATTTCCATGTGGTGATACAATTCATTTTGAATTACCATATTTTATGGATGATAATTATGATAATTTAATGTTTATATATGATATTTATATCATTATTAACATTATGGATATTATTTTACCTCGATCAAAGTATAAATACTGAAACTACTGAACCAAAACATACATGAAAAATGAAGCAGTTATTGCCCGAAACAGTGATTTTTAACAAATAATTATTAATAAATGAGTGATAAAAGATTATAAGTATATCATAATTGGTATGATATATATAATTTTGGTTATAAAATAGATTTATAATAAATATATATTTATTATACCAGAGGTTTGAACACATTCAAAGGAATTCAAACCCAAGGTAAGGGTTTATTTCACAATCTCATCATTATTTGGGATTATTTATGTTTAAGTCTCTATTGGGGAATATTTCTCTTATATATCCATATTTTCTAAAAAAATATTTTTTTAATATTATACTATGATTTTTTAAAGTCATTTTTACCCATATATTACTTTTTATAAAATGGTTTGAAAGGAATATTTTTTTTTTGTTTTTGAAATGAAGTACTTTGTGACTTTTCCGAAAAAAATATAGAAGGAATGTTTTTTTTAAATTATACGTCATAAGTGGATTTTCTTGAAATAATTATGTTATAATTATTTTAATCTTACTTTATAATTTTAAGAGGTTATTTTAAAATAAAATGTTTTCTTTTATATGTGCACATTTTTCTAAAAATAAGTAGTTTTAAAGTGAAAAGGGTATTTTCAACAAAAGTTTTATAATGATATTTTTAAAATATTTTCATATATTTCAACATAATTTGTGAAATTTTATGATTTTATGAGGTTATTATACTATGTAATCATCTAAAATATTTTATTGGATGGTTTATGATTATTTTTATTGATTATTTTCTATTTTAATACCATTATCCATGTTAGTTTGGACGAGTTATGATCATGTTTATTGATTGGGGTAATTATCAACATTTCATATATCGGTTTAAATATGAATTTTTATGTTGATTATGTTTCACCCATTTCATATGAGGAATTCATTGTACTTTTTAATTGATGGGTGGGACTCTATAAATCTCCTCGACGCGTCAATAGATATCATGAGACAAACTATCTTTTGTATTGGTTGAGGCCTGATCCATTTATGTAAAATTTCTTGGCATGAGGCCTCAAAAATATGTTTCTGATGTACAAGATTATAAATTTCCCTCATTATAATATTAGTTATTTATTTACATATAATTATTTTATTATTTATGATATCCATGTATATTTTTCTATCTCATGTTATTATTTATATGGAATTATTATATTTCTATTTATTTCCTGCCATATTATTCATGACTTATTTAACTACTATTGTATGCACACCTTTACTAAGCATATGTGATCACCCTTTTTCTTATGTTTATTTTCCTAGGATGTCAAGATGTATGTTATGTCTGATATATAGGGATAATCTATGAGAATAATGGTGTTCTCAAAGGAATTACTATGTTTTATTTTATGCCTTCAATAATAATGTAAGATTAAAGTATGTATATAGTTTTCCAAGACTAATAAACTATTCGGTACTTTAGGATGCAGTTATTTGTATCTAATTACAATGTAATAAAGTATCCACCAACTCTATGATACTAGGGTTGAGGTTATTACACAAACAACAAGCTGTATTTTTTATTCTTCATTTTATTTATAGAGTTTTTCACATTCATTATCAAATTTAGTTAAGTCATCCAAAACTATATTAAATATTATAACTTGATCTTCATTTTTCTTTGAGAGGAAATGTTTAATTCTTCCATTTTAATATTTAAATTTAAACATCTCAAAATCCAAATTTATTTTATATTCCTCATTTTTGGAAACAAGAATATTTATATTTTCACTTTACTATCTAAGATTATCATTATCTTTAACTAGTTTCATATTTTTACCTTTCAACTCTATAAATAATTCAATAATTCTCATACCATTATTCCTTCTTTTATTATTTTATTCATAAAGTTTTCAACCTTATAATTCATAAAATCAAAGTTATAACTAGAATCAAAACCACATTCCTTTTCATATTCAATTTTATCATTATAATTAACATTATCAGGTGTTATTAATTGATTAAATAATGAAATAGATACCTCATATCATTTATCCATCAAATTAAGGTTCTCTATATCTTATTCAATTTCTGGATCAATGCTTTATTATGAATCTTCTTTATAATCCCAAACAATAAACAATAATTTCCTCTCATTTATCCTTTTTTCCATGTCTTTAATTGAATGATTGAGTTTAGGAAAATTATAACTAATATGTCCTTTCTTTATAAACTCATAACATGTTAATTTGGAACATCATTTTTTAGAAGACTTACCTTTCCTGTATTCATTTTTTTGATTTTTTTAACTGTCACTTGGAACATACAATATTCACAAATTGAAAAAAACTCATGATCAAATAAGATAACTATTTTACACTTTCTTGGGACTCATATTTAGAAGTTTTATAGGATTAATTAATATTTGAATTAAGATAAATATATATATTATTTTTAAAATCCACATCTATGATGTTTTTCAATTCAATTTCATACTATAATAGATAACCAATTAGTTAATATAAATCCTATTCTTTAAAATTCTTACTTTCTTCGATTTCAACTTTATTTCCATGAAACTTATTAGGTAGTAACCATACCACCATTTCAATAAGATCTGTATTATCTTGGACTTCACTAAGTGCACTCAACCCATTTATAATATATGTAAAGATGTGGAATATCTAGTTCATAGATTCATTTTCTCCAATCCATAAATTATATTATTCTACACGTAGCATTAAAAAATTGGTTATTATAAGTTTGTCATCCCTATAATGATTGACTTGTATAATTATCCAAATTTCATGAGCTATTTTACAGGATAAGATATATATATATAAGCTTTGACTTATAACAATATACAATATATTCATTAATTTATAATTAAAAATAAACATTTGAAAATCATTACCATTAAGTGTATCTAGTTCAGATTTGGGTAACTTAAATAGTTTCATTATGATCATTCAAGGACCAACACTTTATTACTTTAGGTATACCTCAATTTATCTTTTTAATAACCACAATAACTTCTATTGAAATATTATGTCTTTTGTGAAATCTAATAATAATTTACATCTATTATTTCCATATTCAAAGATCTTATTCATTAGATAGTAATATCTAGGAAAAAGTTAGCATAAAAAATAATAAAACACCAAAAATATATATCCAAGAAGAACTAGATCTAATACCAAATTTGGCCCAAGTTATATGGAAAAGTTTGCTAGAGGGGGATGCATATTCCTTTTAAAACTTTCAAATAATTTTTTAACTAAATTTAACAAAATTAGTGAAGTGGAAGTGAAGTTGTGTTCAGAATATAATGAAATGGAAATAAACATATAATTTTTTTACAGTAGTTTAAATCACTAAGATCCTATGTCAACTCTTCAATACTCTATACTTAGTGAGAACATAGATACCCACCACGAAAAAATCACTTTTAAAGGAGTGATAATCTATTTACAGACCCTTCCCTTTACAATACCCAAAAGCAAAACCAAACCTAAGTTTTTATCGTATTCACGACCTATTACTAACTTGAAATTTTTCAGGAGTTAAAACCCAAGGACCTTCCTTTTGATTAGGTACAATAAAAATAGACTATAATTTATTTTGATTAGGAAAATAATAAACCAATGACTAATAAAAAATAAATAATAAAATTATATATCATTGAATACTAGTATAATTATTAATAACAAAAGTTAAGAATATTAGAATGACGAATCAACCCAATGATATTTGATAACTTTAGTAATAGTGGATCATATATAAAATATCATTTATGATTTCACCAATGAAAAAAGTAATCACATTAATAAATCAACAATTAATTATCAGTGTACCATATCTCTCTCAACTACTTTATTCCTTATTTATATAAAAACTTTCAATGACCATCTCATTTTCTTCTTCAATCATTGTATATGTAAGGTCTTTTAAATTCACTTCACAACATCATAAAATGGATAGAAATAAAGAATAAGGAAATATGTCATTACCTATATTTTAAAATATCATGCTCATTCAATGAATAATTTTTTTTGATCTTTTATTCCAGCATGAATAAAATTTAAATTGATTTTAATATTTTCATTATAATTTATATATGTTTTACAAATATACCTAGAAATAAAAAAATAAAAAACGGTTTTCTATAAATTGAAACATGAAAAAATTTATGAAACAGAGTATGAGGAAGTGAATACAACATATATATGTTTAATAAAAATATATTATATGAAACAACTTAATAAACTTTTTAATAATATTTTTAAAAACTCTGAGTAAATAAATTTTTGAAATAAAATTTCAATAATTCATATAATGTTGTAGTAATTCAAAACTGATTAAAATCTGAAAACAAAGAAAATAGAATGTAATTTTCATCATAAAAAATATTTAAATAATAACCAGAGATAATTTATTATCTTTATCATTTTATGTTTTCAATATTCATTTGAACTCACCATTTATAAATGAATGGATTTTCAAAATTCTTCATTTTCTATGTGTGAAAACCAAAAAAAATGCTTGAAGAAAATATTTTAATAAAATATACTCATGTCAGATTTAGTGTTAATGTGGTAGCATTATTGCAGTATCTTGAGTGATAAACTTTTGGTACCTTTCTTGTGGTATTATGAGTTTAGTTTTTTCATTCAATCAATAAATCATGTGCTCAATAATTCTTAATATAGATTTCAACACTCATAGTTGATTAAAAAATATTTATGGTGTGACTTGAAATATTCTAGGAAGTTCATTCATCACAGTGGGTTAGGTAATAGGTTTAGGATAATAGGTTGATATTTCTGTATGTGTTCAGTTTTCATTGAATGCAGTTAGAAATTATGTTTTCTATCTATATTTCTTCAGTGACCATTGAATTATATGCATGTCGTAGTTTGAATACTCATCATGATCAATCTCAATATACAAGTAAATTGTCTCTTCATTTTTCGTATGAATTATATGAATAGATGAATTTTCTATATGTATGATTTTCATAGTATACACTTCACGAAAGCTTCAATACTATATATGAAATAGTTTAAATGCGTTCCTTGCTTTATGATAATATATGATGATTTATTAAAATATAATATTTATATATATATATCTTTAAGATTTTCTATATAAAGCACATAACACACTGCATGCCTGCACGATAAGGCTTTTAAACAAATCAAGTACTCTAAGACTCACATTCTCCTTTAAGTATGAGTCAAAAAAAATTGATATTTCATGCATCATGAAACCGAGTCTTCTAGTATCATAATGATATTTAGGCAAGTATTTCCTATACATTGTGATGCAAGGATGAAGTCTAGCCTCTGATAACTTATTTTTGTTTGAGTGCGACTTACTTCGAATTAAACTTGAAATAAATAGAGTTATATTCAAGGCGATAAATATATATAAGTAAGTAGTTTATATAGAAATGTAATAAAATATATATACATATGAAAATACAACCCAAAAATTACTTAAATTAATTTATTCATAACCATATTAATAAAAAATGATTTCAAAAAAATATTGTTTTCCAATTAAAAAATTAATATATAAATATGTGGCAATTAAAATATTATTATAAAATTATGTGGTAATTGTAATTTATCAAAACATTAGAACAAAAAAATTAATTACTTAATTACATAAGAAAACCACCACACTAAAAACATATATTATAATAAGGTGGTTTTTAATTTTATTCATAGTTATAGAAATAGGGTTGAGAGATATTTATCATCCATGAAACTCCTTTCAATTTTGATCCATCTTTAAGAGAACTATTTATTATTGGTTCCTTATTGATTTTAAAAACTCAAACTTTCATGGGAATTATATAATTACTATTACCTTTATATTTCACATTGCATGTAACTTCCTTTTCCACATAAGTTAGCAAAGTACATGCACTTTATTTATCTTGATTTATCTTCTTTTCAATCTAAAACTATTCTAGCTAGGTTATTAAGCATTATATATGAATATGATATATTTTCCCATTATGTAGAGATTTATTCTTCACAAGAACCATAATGGAAAATAAATTCCTTGATTCTTGATTAATTTTAGTCACTAGCTTCTACTAAACTAGAAGTAATTCCATGAAACTTTCAGAAGTGTGAAAAACGAGTTTCAATATTCCATATAGTTTCTAAAAAACCTTTATGTTACCCAATTTTTGTAACTTCTCATGAATTTCAACTTCTTATTCATAGATATTTCCCCCAAACAAATCCTTTTATTTATTTATTAGATTGATTTTTTGTTCCATATTTATTCATTTAACTTCAACATTTATGGATTGTTTGTAGCTATCGATGATATGGCCATTCCTTTCATAATAAAATCATCTCTTCTTTAGTGCAACATCTTCCTTTAAATTATTATAGGGTGATATTTATTTAATATGTTCTTTTTTATTATGCTACAAGGTGAGCTCACCCACTTTTTTACTTTTCATTTTATTTATATTTATTAAAATTATTATTTAATAGAAATCGAACCATTATTGTCAGTTTTAAACCATAAATAATCATTGCAATAACCATATTTACTATAACTTCAATAGAAGTTCTGAAAATATTCAAATGTATCAAAATTAAACTAATTTATCTTATTCTATGTAAATTGGTTGAACTCAATATGATTTCTTTTGACTTAAAATTTTCTACCCCTTAATGGAAGCCTTATTTTTTTCAATAATTTATATATTTTACCTATAGTCAATGGCCTTGTGCAAAATATTTTCATAGAAAAAATATCATACAATAAATATTTCATTATTTATCTATATTTTAATATTTCTAGTTGTGAAACCTTTCTATTTTTTTGAGTAAAACCTCCTTACTTTTGGATTAATTTTGGGGAACTCATTTTCTTATATGGTTTTATATCAACCATTGATAAAGTGGTGGGTTTATTATCATTTTTCTCCACCCATTTTAGTTTGAAATTTGAATTATAACCTGTATTATTCAAATAATTATAATTACTGCACATAAAAATTTTGAAACTAAGGGTTACCATTTCCTTAAAACATGAAAAAGATAAATAATTGTATTACTCCAAACCATTATTTCCACTAACATGATTCCTTTTAGGAATAATAATAATTTTAGGGTCTTTCATGACACTACTTATTCTTACACCTTTTTCAGAAGTTTTTGGTTAAAATTCTTCAATATTTCTTATTTTAACTTCATGTTCAAAACACTTTAAGTTGAGGGAATTTTTCTCAACCTCAACTATACTAATTATCTTTACCTATGTTTTCATCATCTTTTCAACCCAATATTCATGAACTTAAACAACTATTATAAGTTATTTCAATATTATTCACTTTTTTATCCTTGATTTACAATTGAGAACTATTGTTATCATTGGCATATTTATGAGTTTATTCTAGTGAAAGGATATTATCCTCAAATGTTTTTTTAATATGAAATTTACAATTTTTTTTCTATAATGATTCACTATCCAGAGCATGTTTTTATCTATAAAGTAATGAAGATTGTTCCTTGTATTTAATAAGTTGGGTGAGATTGTCACACTTGTGAAACTCTTTAGACAATGATTTCTCTACGTCATCAACTTCTAATTTCAGATATTTTTTTCTCATCATGTAGTTCCTTGATGAATGAAAACATATAAGTGATATCTTTGATAGAAAATTTATTCAAATAATCCTTAACTTTATAGTATATATCTTCAACTACTTCAATATACTCATACTCTTCTCAACTTGAGATATATTCATATAGAGGACCATTCACAATTTATTTTTCAGAAAAAAATACATTTTGATTAAGTTAAAGTATTAGTGTATCCTCTTTCTCCATTAAAATATTTCTTAATTTCTTAGCCTCTCTTTTCATCATGTTTTAGGATTTTATTCAATAAACCTTAATTTTGGTATTAATAGAAATATTTTTCATATTATCCATCTGAGGAAACTCATGAAGTTCCTCAAATATTAACTTCATGTAAAGATGATAATATAATTAAGAAAAAATAAACATCTAATCATAGGAAGTCTTGATGAGTTCTAATACCACATTCAGGGATTAGTGGATCATGTAGTCACATTGAGAGAGAGGTGAATTAATTTTACTTAATTCTATTCACTTAAATTTTACCCCTTTTAGTATTTAAACATATTCAAATATTAATATTAATGATATTGTATCTTAAAAAAAATCAAAACACATAAAAGAAAGAAATTAAATAGAGCATAATCCATAATATTATTATAAGGCTCTATCCCAATGTGGGTATCTACTACTTACTATGTTCAGCTCAAATCTAAGACATGCATTTTCTCCTAATAACAATAATGATTAAAATTGTTGTATTGTTTCTTAATAAGTTATTTATATTGGTGTATTTTATTTTGTAGTCTACTAATAGATTATTTATACTATATACCTCTAGTTTAAAATGGTAAATTAAAATAAATGAGAAGTATCCTTTGTATTCATGTTACTTTCACACTTCATCTACTTCCACAAAAAATAATTTCATTCCTCTAATCCTTTATAATAATCTTTAATCAAAACTTAGTACCTTCTTCAAGAACTAACATTTAGACCTTATATAGGATTTTAACATTTTTCTTTATCACTATATTTTTAATCTCTATTTTCAGAACATCATCTTCTTTAAATACTTCAATATTGAAAAATTTTACAGATTGTTGATGAATGTTGATAATTCTCACTAACTTCTAGTTTCTCAACTTCTATAATACCCTCATTTATAATATATAACATAATGTTCTAGATACTCAAAATATTTAACTCAATCCAAATAATAACTTGCATACCAAATCCTCTCTCTCTCCTCAATCTTCCTCTTATCCTAAAATTCTATCAGAATGAGCTTCACTCCTTTTATAGTTGTCACTAAATATAAAAATCCCATAAAATATAGTGTTTACACACTTATATGTACTTCCTTATGAAAAATAAATCTTGACAAAAAATTATCAACATTTTAGTCCTCATTCAATCTTCTTCACTACTTTCTCAAATCATGACATGAATATATAGACTAAATCCAAACATTCCTTTATTTTAAATATTTTACATGATTTAAACATTATATCCCATAAATAATAATATCCTAGGAGATGCTTGGTTTAATGTATTTAGATACCAGATATATAATAATCTTATTTTACAAAAATTGTGGTCATTTTTCCTTAAATTCACCACACTAGATGATCTTCTAGAAAACTCATTAGTAAGAATCGTCCTCAAAACCTATGGAATGAAAATATAAGAATGGGGTGAGTTCGAATTCTCATTAAGATATGAATTTATTTTTAATAAAGCATGATTTCACAAGAATAAGAAAAAAATAATCATATGGGAAATGTCATAACACCATGAGTGGTAATCATAAGACATAAGTGAGCTTCAAAGTACATGACATAAGAACTTAAGTCCACAAAAGATCAACATGGAAGAAAAATATTAATAAGATGGGTTAAAATAATTTAACACAAACCTTGAATCATGAGGGAATAAAATCATAATAAATAATATCTTTTAACTATGGCATAAACATTTATGTAGGTAAACATTACTTTAATGAGCCACACCATCAGTTCCCATGATTTATAAAAACTAAAATTCACTAATGAATATATATATATCCTAATATATATACTCATAAACAATATATTATTGAGAAATATAGGACCCCATCCATCATTCATCCATAATTACATGTTCCACTTAAAAACATTCAATTTTCACATCATAAAGAACCCATGGAAATAAAATGGGTTTTATAAAACTTCCAAATAAAAACTATTCACTTTTCATAAAGAACCCATGTAAATAAAATGGGTTTTATAAAACATAAAAATGGAAATAATTCATGGTTCATAATGAACCCATGTAAATAAAATGAATTTCGCAAAACATCCAAACGGTATAAAATAACATCATAAACTAAATCATTTGATACCAAAAACGTGATCACCCCAAATAATCACACAATAAAAGAAAATATAGGTTAAATAATGAAAAATACCCAAATAGAGACAGACCATTTGAGGATAATGAAAATCAGATCATGAAAAGAGTTTTTTAAAATCATTATTTATTCATCAATGTAAAAGTCATAGTTATAAGCATCTTTTCAAAAAGTATCATTTTTTTAAAAAAATAAGTAAAAAGAAGACCTTTATTGGTAATGTATTTTCATTAAAAAATATTTTTACCTATAAATAAAAGATATAAAAAAATTTAAAATGTAATGTCTTGGAATAATGAAGTTCAATAAGAAACTATACAACTTAAAGAAAGGAGTTTATGTTACCAAGTACCTTACCTTCTACCTTGGTTTCCATGGATGTGATTCAAAATTCTATACAATAAATGTAAATGTATTAATTAAATATTTCATAATCTTATTCATATAAATTTACATTTATACTCTTAATTAATAATAATTCTCTTTATTTATCAAACTATTACAATCACTTTTCAACACAGAGTGTTAATAATCTGGACCGTTTGGAACTAGCTTCATAAAATTATTGTTGATATTTATCCATATATAAAATTTCATAATTTATAAACCATCAAAGTTACTAAAATTTATGTTTTATAATGAACTATAATTTTATTATTCCATTACATGGGAGTTTTAGTCAGGAATTGTAAATTCAAATAGTGATATACTAGTTTTGGGTTATTCACTATTATAGATGGATTACCTTATAAAGATCATAAATTTTTTATGTTATCCATATATAATAATTTTTATGATATATATTACATATATATTATAAGGTCCCAGCCTTAAAACATTAAATAATCATGAATTAAATGAATAATTCACATAGAGGATATTTTCAGGTTTAGAGTTTTAGAGAATTAGGACATAACTATTACATCACAAAAGATTACAAAGTAGACACTTCTACTAAGTTTCCATAAAATAAAAAATCTTAAAAATAAACATGTCTAGTTCCATGTTTTATATATCATGTCTTTCCTTGATCCCATCCTTGACCCTATTCAACTTTAAGTCATGTGGAAAACATTTCAAAAACTTGGGATGAACATAAAAATCCCAGTAAAAGATACAAAAGGAAGGAAAACTGTTAGTTTTTCAAAACATCAAGTAAACCATGAATAATTTATCAAAGTAATACTTTTCACCTTTAAGAAGTAGTAAATACTCTTCACTAAAAAAATATCATTACTTTCCCTTTTGTAAACAAAATATTACCATAAAACTCATATAAATAACACATAACATATAAAGGTAACTTGGGACATAAACATACATAAATGGAATAACCATACGGTCGACTTCCACACATATCACTAAATGGAATAGCCATACAGCCGACTTCCATACCCAATGAATTGGAGGTTATAATGTAACCACCCATCCTGCTATTCACGGTACCACCCGTCATATGGTTTATCACGTAACCACCCATCAAATTTCCAAGTACCATTATAAAATCATAACACATAAAAAAATTATAAAGGAAAGAAAATATTTCCACATTTCAATCAAAATATATCACTTAAATATATTGACATAAAAAATCGATTATCAAAACCATTTTCAATAACAAAATACATAAAAGAGTATATGGTATTTATTTACTTTTAAAAACATTACGACTTGTTGGGGAAGCCAAAGATCAAATAATACTCACGGCGGCGGAAAGGTCGTTGTCACTACGTACGTTAAAAAGAAACATACTTTTTGTCGTTTAGTAAAACACTTCGTATAGAAAGTTTTACTTTTGAATAAAAGTAAAAGTCAAAGGGGTTTATACACCGTATAAAATAAAGTTGTGTATAAAAAAAATATACCTCAATGAAAGGATATTGAGACGAAGTCTCGTTCAATGACGGTATCCTTAGATTAAGGATAAATCAATAATGTAATTTTGTGTGAAAAATATAAATACACCCAATATAAGTGGATATTAAGTGTAAAACAATCAGAGGTCATTCACACATATTCATATCATGACATGATCAAGAATTAGAGTTTTAACCCAATGAATTGAAATTGGGTTAAGAAGTTCCCTTAAAAAAATTCGACAGCCTAACATCGTCACATTAAAATTCAGAAAAAGAGTTGATGAGAGAGAAAATGGTATCTCATAACTTGTACAAAAAAATTTACATCAATAAGGATATATAAGAACATATCCTAACATAATAAGATGTAAATTAAATGATAAAACAAAAAGGAGTCTTTTAAAAAGAGGAGGGTGAAAGGTTCCCTTACCGATTTGGTAACTTACAAAACATAAGCCACATAAAAGAAGGATCATAAAATGAAGATGTAAATAACAATAAATTGAATTATATTACATAATGAATACACTCATGGGCAGTATATACACCACAGAAAAGGGAATAGTGGCAAATGTAGCATGAATCTCACGGGAACAAAAAGCGAGATAAAAAAATCCCTTACGAAAACTTGGCAGCCTAACGGCGCCACTTAAAAATTCGAAAAATGGATTTATGAGATCAAATAGGGTCTCTCATAATATAAACATAAAAATTAAAATATTATTAATATAAAATAACATCCACAAACATAATAAATACGAGCTTAAAAGAAATGACATAAAACAGAGTACTTAAAAAGAAAGAGAGAGGTAAGATCCCTTACCTCAAGTCCGACTTGTCATGTTCGTTTCTTTATATTACTGAATAATAAACCAGAGTTAATTTATACTTTATTAAGAACCTTTTTTATTTTAATTATTCCTTTTATATAATTTATTACCATTTTATTAACATTATGTAATTATTTAAATTAATAACGGTTGTTTTGTCGATCATTGGTACTTGAGTCAAAAATAAACATCTTATAATTACAAGTTGTTCATGTGGTAAAATATCTATTAAATCCAGAATTATATTCAAGATGTAGATATCATGTATATAATATATATCAAGTATATAAATTAATTTATAATATTACATAACATTTAGAGGTAAGAAATGAAACACACCGTTCATGGATACGGTAAGCCGTACGTACGCATGAACACTGCTTTCATTTCTATTTCGTATTTAATGGAATGAAATCATAATTATATAAAGTTATATTATAATTCCAGTATAATATCATATATAATATCATTAACTCCATCCTTTATATGTCCCACATATGGCATTAACGAATCAAATTACTTTGAGGGGGCGGTAGTCCGCAATTCCAAAAAATGAAATTATCGCATTTATCCATAATGGAAACCATAAAGGTATGCCATAAATGAAAAATACAGAATCATAAGGAAAACATAAACATAATATATATCATATATAAATAGAGTGACATATTAATTTCCACCATGAAAGGTGTTAAAAATAGATTGAATAATTATCGTTTCGTGAGGCAGAAATTCGCCAACCACAGAAATAGTAAGTTCTTTAACCATTAGACGGAGGTGTGTGTAAGTGTAAATAAAATTATTCTCATAACAAAATCCTAGTATACTGGATATATTTGTTTTTTTACAAAATAAAAGAATAAAAAGAGTTTAGGGGGTTGTAGAAGAGAAATAAAACAAAAGAACACAAGTGAATACATTACCTTTAAATTGGGTAACTCCTCTTGGTTTAAGATCAAAGGCTTCCTTAGAAAGAATTATGCCCAAATTGAGGCTTCTAGAAGTAATATATGTATTTGGAGAGAAAATATGAGCAGAGGTTGGATGATCCAAGGGCTTGAGAGGTGTGGGTAAGGAGGTAGAGGTGGGGGCCTTTTATAAGAGGGATGAGGGGCACTCTTGGAAAGTCATGAAAATATACTTTATTATAAAATGATTTTTGGATATCAAAGGTCCCAAGATTATATATTTAGAGGATAAGGTGATAAGGGTTCGAAATTAACCCATCCAATAGGTTTTTGAAAATTTTTTGTCTTAGATTTTACATTATCTTTTCATTTTATTTAAATCGTTCATTAATGAGGT
The DNA here is from genome assembly GCA_963277665.1 of Viscum album. Classification (NCBI taxonomy): domain Eukaryota; kingdom Viridiplantae; phylum Streptophyta; class Magnoliopsida; order Santalales; family Viscaceae; genus Viscum; species Viscum album. The sequence continues at coordinate 1,834,812,780 of OY728160.1, read as the reverse complement.
AATCGCTGCATCATCATGGTGTCATAAATAAATTAATTTATATAATGTCTAAAAATTATAATAAAATACTATGATGTAGGAAATATTATTATATTTCCAATGAATATTTACAGTAAAAAATATGGCTTTTATAACCCCATGAAAAAATTGTTTTAGTAAAACAATACATGTTTGTGACATTTTTATTTTAACTTTAAATAAAAAAGTTATTAATGTCATTTTCTTTCCCAAGTGGCTCCATTTAGTCCCCAAGTTGACTCATGGATTGTATTGGTCGGCCATAACTCATACAATAAGGGTAGGACATGTGTCAAGGTCATTTCATATTATTATAACATTATCTTTACCTTAAATTACACTAATTACCCTTAATCACGATTAACAAAACTTAAAAGTTACCATTCACTAAAAATTATTTTCATCCCATTGAACCAAATTTTACATCCTAATGACAAACATGTATGTGGGATTTTTAAAATTAAAATCACAGAGGTGGTAAAATTTCATTTAAACGAAAAATCAGTTTTTTAACTACCACTTAGTGGTTTCACTATTCATCAAAATTAATGTTTTTCAGAAAAATACCAAAAATTCACCCTAAGCTATATTTGATATTCCAAATTAAAAAATGATTTAAATTTTAAAAAATTCAAAACATATAAGTTTCATTTATTAATTTAATAATTAATTCCCGTTGTCAAAACAAATAGGGTGTTTTTAAGAAACAATATCTATTAAAATATTGACACTTGTTTATGTCCAATTTCAAAGTGAAATTAATTAAAATGACCACCATTGGATTAAATGATAAAAATATATTTTAATTACACTTTAAAACCAATTAAAAAGATAATATATCCATATAAATAAATTAGATTAAAAGGAGGGTTTGAATTAAAATACAACATTTTCACTAAAAATGAACTTTATTAGAAAAAATAACAAAAATTTACACAAAGTAAATTTTGATGTCCAGATTATAAAGAAGGATTTTATTTTGTCAAATACTAAATATAAAATTGTCAAAAGTATTTTTAAAAAGGGTTTTCCATCAAAAGGCGGTTAATCGACATTTTAAAGAATATTAGAAGATCTATGCTTAAAATTGGATCCATTTGCATTTTAAGCCTCTAACATTTATTGGATAAAAGTAAAAATATTTGACAAACATATATAATCATTTTTTATTTAGTTCTGTTAATTCCCTCCATTACAATGTCTTGGAATTAACTACCATTTAAAATAATATTATTTTATTATTAGAGTGCAACGTAAGATTTCAAAGAAACTCGTTGTTGCGTATTGGGTACGCCATCGAGAATAGCGTTCCATTTAAAGTAATATTAATATTTTATTTCACAAATATTAATAAATATGAAAAATTAATATTCTTTATTTACCTGGGATGTTAAATCCTTCCCCCCTTTTGGGAATTGCGTCCTCACAATTTTAAAATTGGGCTCGGAAACTTCATTGAAAATCCCACATCGGAACAAGAGTCAGTAAAACTATCACTTTAAAATAAAGAAAGAGAAGTTCAAAGGTCACCCGAGTTAACCCATACTAGGATTCCATGTAGGAAAACATGGACATGGAAGATAAAACAAAGGGTCATGTTCTGATGGAGAGTGATGGAAAACATGATTAGGAGAAATTTAACCACAAGAAAATCACAAACTTGTGATTGGTTAAACGGTATTTGATTCCCCAGTAGGAAAAGTTAACAAACAACATTTTAGTTTTAAGTTACTTTTCATTGAGGAATTTATTTATGAGCTTAACTAAATCACAAGGAAATATACTTTATTATCGTTTAGAATTTCATCTCTTACTAGATTTCTTACACACTCATTTTTTCCTCCGTAAGATGAGTATTTAGGATGAATTGTTCACATTAAGAGCACTATAATCAACTTCTAGATAATCACATAATCCACAGAAGAGAACTATATATTTCCCATGTCTTTTGACCTTAACCAAAACCAAATTTTTTAGAACAAGATCAGATAACCCACAAAAGGATAATCCTTTATAAAAAGAAAATCTATTATTAATCTCCAAAATTTGTCCAACAAAACCCAAAGTTCAACGAAGACCATTCGATAAACAATTTGTCCATAAAATTAATCAAATTAAACCAAACTAAGATTGAAACCCAAATCTTTGAAGGATTTAATCGCGTAGTCTTCCAAGGTAAATATTAACATTTATCTCCAAAGAACATCAATTACTCTTAAAGTCTCATACTGAAAAGTAATTAGCCTAATCACATATCCTCCATGATAGGTTAATATTTTCCTAGATAACCCAAAATCAACTTATTCTTGATTCATAAAATTATATAACTAAAAAGAATTTGTCATACTAACTAGGGACTTCACATAGTCCAGTGGTAGGCGATAAATACCAGTCGCACTTTGGTTGTGGGTTCGATTCCCGCAGCTTCGTCTGACACGACAGGTTGTCACACGGTTTACATGTTGTCCTTTTTCGAAAACTAAAAAATTCTTAAAACATTCCCCAAAAAGAGATAAAATCATCAAAAATAACCATAACATAATTTAACCTCAAGTTTATCTCATGCCTTTAATTTTCCATCATATAGTAACCCATAATTACCTCAAAAGTAAGGGTCATATAAACCCTAATGGTTACCATTATAATTATTACCTGAACTTCCACATCAAGTTGGTTATATCGTACATGCTGCATCAGAGAACTCACCAAGGTTCAAGTGGTTAATCACGAATCCTGATAGTTGGTTTAGAATAACCACAAGATTCCTCATTGAATCCCCCATTTCATGCAGTCTCTTAATCAGAGAACCACCACAATTTCCTTCATACCCATTGTCACTTTGGTGCCTGCTAGATCCTTCCATTTAGTAAAAACAAAAATGTCAGTGTGAGTATATCATTAGAATCATCATATAATACTATGATATAATTATTCATGTTATATTAAACTCATTCACTTTATCTAAAACTATGGATCTTCCTGAAATCCTAACCATTATGGTAATGTCACTTATGCTAAAAGAATACCCTAACCTCTAAAGTTATCTAAAACTCTCTTTGAGACCAACTATAAGGTCCCAACCTTAAAACATTACATAATCATGAATTAAATGAATAATTCACATAGAATATCTTTTCAGGTTTAGAGTTTTATAGAATTAGGACATAACTATTACATCTCAAAACATTACAAAGTAGACACTTCTACTAAGTTTCTATAAAATAAAAACTCTTAAAAAGAAAAATGTCTAGTTCTATGTTTTATATAGAATGTCTTTCCTTGATCCCATCCTTAACCCTATTAATCTTTAAGTCATGTGGAAAACATTTCAAAAACTTGGGATGAGCATAAAAAGCCCAGTAAAAGATACACAAGGAGGGAAAACTGTTAGTTTTTCAAAACATCAAGTAAACCACGAATACTTTATCAAATTAATACTTTTCACCTTTAATAAGTAGTAAATACTATTCACTAAAAAAAGATCATTACTTACCCTTTTGTAACCAAAATATTACCATAAAAACCATATAAAGAACACATAATATATAAAGGTAACTTGGGACATAAACATACTTAAATGGAATAACCATACGGTCGACTTCCACACATATCAATAAATGGAATAGCCATATAGACGACTTCCATACCCAATGTATTGGAGGTTATAACGTAACCACCCATCCTGGTCTTTACGGAACCACACGTCATATGGTTTATCACGTAACCACCCGTCAAATGTCCAAGTACTATTATAAAATCATATCACATAAAACAATTATAAAGGAAAGAAAACATTTCCACAATTCAATCACAATATATCACTTAAATATATTGACATAACAAATCCATTATCAAAACCATTTTCAATACCAAAATACATAAAATAGTATATGGTATTTATTTACTTTTAAAAACATTACATCTTGTTGAGGAATCCAAAGATCAAATAATACTCGTGGCGGCAGAAAGTTCGTTGTCACCGCATATGTTAAAAAGAAACATACTTTTTGTCGTTTAGTAAAACACTTCGTATAGAAAATATTCCTTTTAAATAAAAGTAAAGGTCAAAGGGGTTTATACACCGTATAAAAGAAAGTTGTGTATAAAACAAAATATACCTCAATGAAAGGAGATTGAGACAAAGTCTCATTAAAAGACGGTATCCTTAGATTAAGGATAAATCAATTATGTAATTATGTGTGACAAATCACTACTGAAAAAATGACCTATACCCACGGTTCAAAACCGTGGGTATAGCCCCCAAAACCGTGGGTATAGGCTATACCCATGGTTTTGGGAAGCATGGGATGGAACGACGTCGGTATAGGGGTCTCAACCTATACCCACAGTTTTGGAGAACCGTGGGTATAGGGGGGTAAAAGTGTGAATGACGGTTGTACAACGTGGCACACAACAGACCCCACAGTTTGTAAACCGTGGGGTATATTATTTCAAAAAAATCGCAGGAGGTGGGATCTGAACCCACACTCCGCCTGCACCTCGCAGTGGAACAACCAACCAAGCTGCGGATTCCTTCTGTAATATATTAATACATCAGCTTATATATATTAATTTAATTCATGCCGTGTACATAAAAATATGTAGCCCAGGGGAATCGAACCGCATCTCAGGCAGCGCCTCTCGAACGCGCACCACTAACAGACCAACCGGCCTAGAATTTTTAATTGTTATTTAACAATACATATACATATATATATTAATATAATCTATATAGGATATTTAAATTCAAAAAACACTGACCGCAGGATTCGAACCCGAGTCTCATAGCCACGCCTCCAGTTGTAACCAACCGAGCTAAACAAATTCTGAATATATAAATTTATATTTATATAAATATATTAAACTAAACCATGAAAAAATATCTTCCCGCCAACATTTTTTCATTTCCCGCCTAATTTTCATACCCCTCCATAAGCTATACCCACGGTTCTCCAGAACCATGGGTATATGTCTTCAAAAAAACCCCAATACCCACGGTTCTCCAAAACCGTGGGTATAGGCGTTTGGAAAATACCCTATACCCACAGTTTTGGAGAAACGTGGGTATAGGTGGCCTATACCCACGGTTTTGGAGAACAGTGGGTATAGGTTCACGTACTATACCTATTCCCAGGGTTTTGGAAAACCGTGGGCATAGGGGTACCCTATACCCACGGTTTTTTACAAAACCGTGGGTATATACCTATTTTCCAGTAGTGAATATAAATACACCCAATATAAGTGGATATTAAGTGTAAAACAATCAGAGGTCATTCACACATATTCATATCATGACATGATCAAGAATTAGAGTTTTAACCCAATGAATTGAAATTGGTTTAAGAAGTTCCCTTATAAAAATTCGACAGCCTAACAGCGTCACATTAAAATTCAGAAAAAGAGTTGATGAGAGAGAAAATGGTATCTCATCACTTGTACAAAAAAATTTACATCAATAAGGATATATAATAACATATCCCAACATAATAATATGTAAATTAAAATATATAACAAAAAGGAGTCTTTTAAAAAGAGGAGGGTGAAATGTTCCCTTACCGATTTGGCAACTTACAAAAAATAGGCCACATGAAAGAAGGATCATAAAATGAAGATGTAAATACCCATAAATTGAATTATATTACATAATTAACTAACATTTAAAATAATATTATTTTATTATTAGAGTGCAACGTAAAATTTCAAAGAAACTCGTTGTTGTGTATTGGGTACGCCATCGAGCATAGCGTTCTCTTTAAAGTAATATTAATATTTTATTTCACAAATATTAATAAATATGAAAAATTAATATTCTTTATTTACCTGGGATGTTACAAATATATATATATATCATATATACTCATAAAATATAAACTAAAACCATCCATGAATGTAGTAGTAGAAAATGACATGCATCATTCCCTAGAGGTGGTTGTCCGCATTTACACGTGGATGCCAATTTCATTTTTTGAAGGGAAAAATAAATAATTAACATGGTTTATAATTTAAGGAAATTAAATATGATATATATAGTAATTTCATATTTTTTTACCAAATATTTAATGAGTTGAAGTAAAATGAAACTCATTTCTTCTTGGAGGCAATAGTCCACACGTATGCACGATTCATGCATTCATTTTTCTTAAAGAAAAAGGGAAAGGTTGTTAATGTTTGTACCATCATTATAATAACTTAATGGTATAATAATGAAAGTGATGTTATCATATTAATATTTTTTAATATAATTTTAGGTAGAATAAGTTCACATAGATAAATATAAATGAAAAAGGATCAATTAGAAATTTATACCACATTTCTTGGAATATATCCTTTGAAAAGGGGTTTAAGCCTTTGAGGGATGAAATTTTTAGAAGACTAGAACCTATTTAAGGTGGATATAAATGTTTATGAGAGGTATATATAGTGTTTTTACTGAAATAAGTTTTATTTTGTGTAAGGGAAAGCAAGGATAGGACTTCCCCTTTTATAAGTGAAAAGGGGTCAAATTGTTTTAAACACCCAAAAATTTTTAATAATGAGAAGTCAATATAAAAGAAAGTAGTTAAAAAATTGTTAAATAATTAATAGGGTAAGGTATAATGTTTATAAATAACTCAACCACCCATTCCCACACATGTTTTAAACATGGTTGTTGTCATTACCTCTTAGTTAAACCCTTTTTACCACTTTTGACTTTTACTGAGGTAACTAGTTTTTACCAAAGTAATTTATCCTTTATTATTGAAAATAAAATGGTACTTATCACATAATTTGGAACTAATTATTAATTTTTTTTAATCCATTTAAATATATTAATTTTTTTATATTTATAAAAATCAATTTTAAAATACTAGATTTATAATGTAATAAAAATTATTTTTAAAAAAATATAACATAAGTTCTAAAATGTAAGATATGGGTTTAGAAATTAAAACCAAAATTTTAAAATTTATAAATCCACTTATAAAATTTATATTAAGTAATATAAATAGGTTTCATGAATTTATAATTCATACTTATATACTAATAATTCTATAAAATTTATTTTCTTTGCAAAAGACATCATTTTACACTATTCACCTAAAAATTAATATTTTTTAAAAAATAAAAAAATTAAATCTTAAGTTAATAATATTATTATAAATTTAAAAATGAATTTAGTTTTTTAAACTTCACATTCTAAAATTTATAAATTTTAAAATAAAATCATAAAATATTGTAAAAAAATTGTTTTTATAGGAAATCATTTTTTGTTAGATGAAATATTCTTCTAAGATTTATGGTAATAATAAATATATTAAAATTGAAAAATATCAATTATATAAAATAAATTTTAATCATAAAAAATATTTTATTAGATGATTTTTTTACTTTTTGAAAAAAATATTAAAAGGGACCATTATTTCATAAGTTGGTTTTATTTGTTCATACCCGCTTATTCAAGGACTACTATACATTGGTCAATATTTATTTTAATAAAAATAGTTTTGGTCTGTTTGGGTTTGGTTTTACATATACATAAACCTATCAAATAAAATACTTATTTAAGGATAAATATATCACTATAATCTTAGATCGTTATAATGAATCATGAATTATGACTCTTGATATTTTTATTTGGAAGTGAAGATCATCATCAACACATTGACTTAGAATTAATATAAATATTATATGAAATATTTTGGAATATTCTATTTCCTGAACATATAATAGCTTATAAAAATTATAATATATAATTTATTCTACTTTCACTTCAAATTCTACCTTTTCCTCTGTATTAATCAATCATTTGGATCATTAATATGAAAACTTTGGATATTTGAACTAAATATAATATAGCTCATGGGATTTCGATGTTCTTTTTCCATATCTATGACATGTCTTTAGAGGTTTGGATTATGATATGTGACATTCATGTTATATATTATGATTTTTAGAAATACTTAGCTTCTTTTTTTATCAACCTTTGATCTCCTACCCGAATGACCCGAATGCCTTCATTTTTATTTATTTTTGATAAACCCCCTTTCAGGGGATGAGGGGGAACCCTTTAAAGGTCCGTAGGCTCATAGATTACATGCCCTATAGGCTTAGGAGATTACATGACCCGAAGGTCCTAGGGAATTCAACCAGACTATCTACAAGGAACTGCCCCTCCCTAGCATCTGCATCATGACAGTAGCTCTCCACCTTCTCATGGATGTCTGGATAGGCTTTCTGTGCAAGCATAGGCTGGTCGCAATGGCATAGAAACACCCACTCATTCAGAAAAATCCATTTGGCTCTACTCTGGTGAGTGAACCTACTCTGAATCCTCTTCTAGGGCTGCTCTTTTTTTTTTGTAGAGTCTGTCTGGGGAAAACTGCATGTGGCCCGAAGGCCTTGAGGTAGCCTGAAAGCCTTAAAGGTGGCCCCAAATCCCTACTGACCCAAAGGCCTGGGTGGCGTGAAATATTTAAGGACTCCAATCCTAAACCGGTGGCCCAAGGTGAATAGTTCCAGCTGCTATAGTACCGAATAGTACCTGCTACAGTACCCACACAGTATACAGTTCTGCTACAGTACCAGCACAGTGTACAGTTCTGCTACAGTACCCACACAGTGTACAGTCTACTACAGTTCCTACTATAGTAGCTGATACAATACCTACTACAATACTACTACAGTACCGAACATATGCCTCTACATGGTTTTGAACCTGGGTCTTGTGGATGCACTTAAGGATACCTCACCAACTGGGCTGAGGCTCATGTGCCTTTGATCTCATAGGATTTGGAAAATTTTTATCTCAAAATAACTTCTATAATCAAATCAAAAAAACTTTAACTTAAACATAAAATTCCTATTTATCATTCATTGATACACTCCATCATATAATGATTCAGTTGTCTTTGACTCTATCTAGGTCATTAAAATGTACTTGTATTACTCAAACACTTTTAGACTCATATCAATAAAAGTTATCATCATTACTGAGTGCATCCAATTCTAAACTAATCATCAAGAGAATCCATAAAATACATTGATTTATCCTCTATATACACATCCAAAATTCACTCAATATCAATATTATGTTACTTCTTCCTTTATAAATTCTTAATCTTCAAAAATTTATTTAGATGTAGAACCTTTTAAGTATCACTTATATAAACAGAATACAAGTTTATTTTATATGAGTCTTTATCAATTCTGAAACTCCATTAAAATCACTAAATGCCTTATCTTCAATTGATTCCATAAGCTAGATCCTGAAATAATATGTTTTGGAACTTATTTTGCGACTTTACCAATTTAAATAATCTTTAATAAATGTTGAATATTAAACCACCATGACTATGTCACTTTTAATGATCAACAATTCATTGTTTATTTTACTTCCACAGTCACCTTCTAAAAAATATCTCAAACCAATATAAATAGACAACCCTTACATAAGTGTTAAGTTACACATTTTTATCATTTAAGATCTTCTATAAACTTAATATCTTCTATATTCAAACTTTTATAATATATGATAATTTTTGGATTCTCCACGACATGACCTTTATTACATGCATAATTATAACTCAATTGATAACTCATAAAGACTCTTATGTACAAGTAAATGAATCATATGCATCCTTAAACATTTTATAGAAACTCTTATATATATAGTGAAAATTTATAATGAATCTTATGTATAATTAAAATTTTTAAAACTCAAATTCCTTCATGTTTGACACAACTACCTTTATCTTTTGAATTCACTTACAATAAACATCCACCACACATCATGAAAGTTCCAATTTTTTTATCATTTATCCTAAAGATATATATATATATATATTTAAAATGGCGATTTCAAACTTCATCCCCGGATATGTGATAATCCTTATTACTTATTCTAAAAGTGTATCTTCTATAATTATGAATTATGGATGCATTTTTGGGAATCAATTTTCCTCTAAATTAAATCCTTCAACAATATCCATGTGAATTTCAACATTCAACATCAATTTTCATACATTATAAACACAATAATAGATTCTTGTAAACTTTATATTTTTTTAGTAGATAGTGATTTCATCCTTCAACACTTTTCAAAAATACAAATATAAGTTCAACTAAAAAATAATCAAATATATAATTTTCTCCCTAAAATCACCATCTTCAAATGGAAGATACATCAAATCCATTAATTATAAAAACAAACCCTCTTCCACTATCCATATTAGTCATCTAGATTCACAATCTCATTATGTGTTATGTTTTTAAATTATATTTTGAATCCACATATATTTTAGACTGTTAAATTCAAAAATAAAAGTTATACTTACATTTTAACTTCATTAGTTATCTTTACCTTTCCTTTCTCATTGATGTCAACAACTATTGACATCAAATGAAACACTCATCATAATCCATTGGATTGTTCATATATATATATACAATCACATGATAAATGTATATTAGAGAAACCAACATAGGTTTTTTTCTTCTGAATTCAATAAATTATTAATTTAATGATATCAAATGTAATGACTATAAATTTCTATGCATTATTTTTGGATATTATGTATATTATTTTTGAGACCAAGAGATGAGACAATATGTGATTCTGAGGCCTGGTGTTCCTGGAATAAATGTTTGAAATATATTAAATATGTTAAATAGTATGCATGTGCATTTTTCTTGAAAAAGTGGAATAAATCTTGAATGGGGGATTGGATTAGAAATTTCAGGGCTATGTTGAGTTTAAAATTCAATTTTTGACTTAGGTGTGACATAATATTTGTAGATGCAAGCCATTTGTGAAAAAGTTTCCACAAACCTGAAATAAATAAAATAAATAAAATAAATAAAATAAATAAAATAAATAATTTATTTTATTTTTATTCAACACATCAAGTGAATATTCTATAAGTACATGGTTATGAAGATTTCCTAAAGGTTTTCTACTCAGACCCTGGAAATCTAGATGAACGTTGGAGAATGTTCTTGGAAGATGATGACAGATCAAGACCGAATTAAGGATCATTGTGCCAACGGAGTTCTTGGATCTCATCAACAATGTAAAAAAATCTATTATTCATCAACAATCAATCCAAACTCTATTTAGGATATTTTATTTTGTGTTTTCTATCCCGTTTCATAATCCTAGATGAACATGGAGAAATTCCATGAACAAAATTGAAATGCGCATTGTCAATAGATTTAATTTGATTGAAATATTATTTGTTCATTATGATTATCCCTCTTTGTTTGTCCCTTTTCTATTTAAATAAATCAAGGATGAATAAAAAAAGGATTATTTTATTTCCTCACATCTTATAGTTTATGGTTTTCTCCCTCCTGTTCTTTACATGTTCATCACGAGCATTCTCTTTGGCTAGTGGTTCGATGGATACCCAGTATTCGGTTATTATGTGACCATTCATCAGTGAAATGGATCAATACTAAAGATAAAAATCATGATTGAGGATAAAATCATGATGCAATGACTTAGAGGATGGTCATAGGTGGATTGGAATGTATTTTTGGTATCCATTCATACCAGTTTCGATGGTCTGACTAAGGATGACTTGAACGAGAATTTCTCAGGTTGATTCGAAGCCCAAATCTATGATCATCAATGATGGGAGTGTTTTCTGACCCCAGATCTATGATCTTTGGCAATGAATATAGTGGCAACCATGTGCATAGGTGACATAGAGGAGAGCTCTAGATCTAAAAAATCCTGGGTTATACAATGTGTAATTTGGTGTTACTTGTAGTGTGGGACCCCCTATACGGTATTAGGGTTTCCATGTAGAGTTAAATATCACACATTGTGTGACATGGTCAAATGCCTCATGACCCCTCCATGGTGTCTTGGAATCTACTATGATAAGTACATAAACACGGTCCAAAGTACACATCTAGTGGCATGTCACATACTTGGACATAGACACAGAAACCTATACACATGCTGGTATATGGACACGGTCAACGGTACACAAACATGTACAAAATCACACGTGTAGGTTCCTAGTGATCTCTACATGCTATATACTTTTCCTATATGCCTTTTATTTATATATTTACATGTTTTGTGAGGCTTTAATACATAGGTAGGCTTTGGGATAGCTAGACACACCGTTTACCCCTAGTATACTCTGTGTACCCCCTTAAAGAGTCATTATAACTATTTGTTTCTTTAGTATGGACTAGTATTGGTTGAGTATGTTACCTTATCCCATTACACATAGGGTATAGTGTGACATTTCATCCACATCACAGGATTGTGATCCCCTCTAGAGGATGATTCTTTGATAGAGTTTGTGGTGTCCCTTTATAAGATACTAGTGTGATCCTATATCATCTCTATACCCTAGATGGGGTTTGTGGAATCAGTGTGAAATCCTTGAGTAGGGCATTGATCCTCCATCTAGTAGACCATATCAGTCAGGTTTATGGTATCTTTGGTATATGATCCTCTACATAGCTGGTTGATCCATATCGGGTTCGTGGTGTCCCCCAGCAGTTTTGTGTGTCACCCCCTATCTGAGTATTAGGGTCTTCTTAGACTAGTGTTCTTTCTTAGGCTGGAACCAATGATCTAGACCTATTCAATGAGTGTCTCCGACGATATCATGGATCATAGAGTGTATTCTCTTTAAACAAGTATTGCTTCAAGAAGAATCCTGTGGCTATTAGTTGGTTATGACCACCTGGTGGTGTGGCGTGTTTCTTGAGTATATCTTGATGTTTCTGGCCCTTTATATAGTTTACTTGGAGTATAAAAAGTTGGTGGGGAATAGATTGATCTTTTCTGACTGAGTTGTTTTCTGGGAGATAACATTTGACCTTATTCCTCACACTTGGAGCAAGTTATATTATTTATAGTTTTGGTTGGTCTTGTATTTGGACCATTTTTCCCCTTTTAGTACTTTATTGTCATACTTTGGTTGTGGGATTATATATATATGCATGCATTTGTTCAATAATTTTACATTTCAACATTGTTTGAGATTGGAGATGTGTGTATATGTAATGGTACATTAGGACAATGTCTCCCATTTGGGGGATATGCCTACTTAGTGATGGTTGCCAGCCCATAGCCTATTGGAGGTGGTATTAAGGTAGTTTCAAGTTCGAAACTGGTGGGTTGGGTCATGATAGCGTGGTATTAGAGCAATCAGTTTTACCTTTAAGACTAAAGTCAGTGATATTGGTGTGGGGAAAAAAAGTTTAGTGGTTTGAGTTAGGATTTCAGGCCAGGGACTCTAGTATTTTTGTGGTGGCTGATATATCCATACACTGGGACTTTGATCACTTACCTTTCAAATCAGTACATATAGAAATTGGTTACAGGGAAAATTTTATTACATAAATAATATAGGAATGGGTTGTGTTTTCTATGCATTTTCTGAGTTATATCCCCATATATACTCATATGATCATGGTACATCTTGTTTTATTTTAGGATTCCTCCATGAAGATTACCAACCAGGATTACACTATATGATCAAGAGGATGATCCACCTAGTGACAAGGCTTCTGTACTGGGTTTTTTACTAGATATATAACCTTCGGGTGGTTTACCGACTTTACCACCACCCATTGAGTATCTTTTAGGGCTGGCAGTGCCATATGGGGATGTATGTAGGATGAGAGCATTGCACGAGTTCCAGAGGCAACAACCTCCCAATTTTTTTGGTGATCTAGACCCCTAGGTAGACGAGAACTATCTAGAGGTAATTAATTGTGGTTTCACCTTATGAGGATGCCAAAAGATAATATGGTGGTCCTCACGTCGATTCTTATTTAGGGATATAATGGTAAGTGGTGGATCTTAGTGACTTAGTCACACAATAAGCCAGATATCTCCATGTCATACTTTGAGGGTATCTTAAGGGAGGAGTTCTATCCAGTCATGTTGCAATCTGTACGCATACCGAAGCATCTGAATCTACAGTAATGTAGTTTTATCATTGTAGAGTAATCATAAAGGTTTAATGATCTCTCATGTTACTCCTTGGATATAGTGAGAGACCAGTTCCTTAGGTAATGAAACTTTGAGTAGGGATTACACTGTAACATCAGGGATTCAGTGGTATCCCTTTGCATTACCACATATGCTGGGGTATTTGAGCGATCCTTGGTGGTGGAAAGATTCCAGGCAGAGCAGAAAAAATAGTGGGTACTGGTAGTGGGAACCCAGAAGCTGAGACCTTGCCAGTGGAAAACCAATGATATTCATAGGGATCCATGCATGTAAGATGATTTGGGAGTTGATCCCAGGATACAAGTTCAATAGTGTAGGGCTCTCAGGATGGATCAAATCTGGAAAGGGATATGTAGTGTTTCTTCTATGATGGTTGGGGAAATATGGCTTTGAACTATCTAAAACATTTTATAACTAATCATGAGATACTCTGGGGACCATTGAGGATGATATAGAGGTAGGAGAAGGATGGTTCATAGGGTGAAGGGCATGACCGAGGGGTCGAGAGAGTAGTAGGAGGTGGTCAGAGGTTTGAATAGTTACTACCACTACCACCAGGTGGCCCATGCCAGGCTCAGGGAGCTGGTGATTAGGGACAGGGGAAGCTTCAAGCTGTGGAGGCCTATAAACCTTAGGCTCTAGGAATGATATGAGGTATGATCTGTGTCTTTTCTACTTTATCTGTAGTATTCAAAGACATGGGTGAAATTCATTCTTTCCATGTACCTTCTCTGGTTCAAGACTTAGAGATACCTATTGATCCATTAGCTCGACCCTTGCGGTTTGAAACTTTGATAGGTGGTGAATTAATTATTACAAACTTGTGCCGATATTGCGATATGATGTTTGGAGGTGATAGTTTTGTATAGGGTATTTTTATAGTAGTGGTGAGGAATTATGATGTCATCTTAGTTATGAGATAGTTATCCATAGTTCATGCCCTTATTGACTATTTTAGGTGGAGAATGCAGTGTTTCCACATAGATATGACCAGTGTTTCATTTTGGGGTGAATATTAAACCTTAGTATAATAGGATGAGATCATTAATAGAAGAGTGTAGCTGATTACTCAATATTTGTCCAGCATGACTCTTGGAGTAGTGGATTCTTTGAGTTATCATTTTCCTATGGGGGTGGTGGAGTATGAGGACATATTTCATGAGGAAATACTAGGAATAACTCCCAGACGACAGATAGAATTATTTATTAACTTAAAAACTGGGATTACCTCGATATCTACAACATCATATTATATGGCTACCACAGAGCTTCGTGAGTTGAGGGTACAGTTGGAGGACTTTCTGTTGATCAGATTTCTGAGACCTAGTGTTTCCCCTTGGGAAGCCCTAGTATTGTTCCCCAATATGGTATACGGGAGCTTGAGGTTATGTGTAGATTAATGGTGCTTGAATCAGGTGACCGTGAAGAATAATTATACACTACCATGGATCGATGACCTATTCTATCAGTTGATAGGGGCATAGTGTTTCTCGAAGATTGACCTCAGATCAAGCTATCACCAGCTGCGAGTACAAGATAAGGATATAAAGAAGGCCTCATTTAGATGTTACTATAGTCACTATGAGTACTTGGTGATGCCATTCGACATAAATAACACCCCAAAAGGGTTTATGGATCTCATAAACTAGATATTCCAGCCCTTTTTAGACAGGTTCATGGTGGTTTTCATCGATAAAATCCTAATTTACTCTACGTTTTATGAGGAGCAAGCGAGACACTAGAGGATGGTCTTGGAAATAATCTGAGAGCACCATATTTATGGAAAGATCTCTAAGCATCAGTTATAGATTCATGAGATCCACTTTTTTGGGACATGTTATTTTAAAGGTAGGAGTAGGAGTGGACCTAGAAAAGGTTGAGGTAGTTCTCACTTGGGAGCCACCCAAGAGTATTATCGAGGTGCAAAGTTTCTTTTTTTGGTTAGGTTACTATCAAAGTCTTGTACCCAATCTCTCTAGAGTGGAAGAACCATTGATATCCTGGACCTAGAAGGGGTATACTTTTGTGGGATGGAAAGGTTCCATTAGTGATTTCAAGAGATGAGGCAGATGTTGATGAGTGATCGCATCTTGATATTTCTAGAGGAGGGTGTCAAGTACGTAGTGTTTTATAATGCATCAAAGACCGAAATTGGTTGTGTCTTGATGCAAAGGTAGGTGGTTATTGACTATGGTTAACGTTAGTTGATACTAAATGAGTAGAACTAGGTGATCTCCAATCTTGGTTTAGTAGTGGTAGTCTTCACACTGAAGATTTGGTGACACTACCTACCGGGAAAGGGGCTTATTGTTTACCATGATCATAAGAGTCTCAAGTATATCTTCTCTCATAAGGATCTAAACCCAAGGCAGAGGCTATGGATAGATTTCCTCTAGGATTATGACTTTGATATTATATGTAATCTTGGGAAGTGGAATGTGGTGGAATATTCTCTCAATAATAGATCTTATTATCAATTATTGAATGAGAAGCCAGAGTAGTTAGCCTCATTGCAGTTTTATTTATTGGACAAGGATGGTGATTCATATCTTCAATAGAAGATAGTTACCCAACCATTTTTACAGCATGTTAGGGATGATCAATGTGGGAATACTGACTATGAGACCTTATATACTCGGATATCCACTGAACATGATCTTGATGAATATTATGAAGGCATGGAGAACATTATCCTTTTTAGAGGATGGATGATGGTACCTTTGACATTTTAGAAATAGGTGATGTGGGATATTCATAAATCCCCTTTGGTAGTACATCTAGGTGCAGAAAATATGTACCATGACCTCTGATGATAGTTTTGGTGGCCAAGAGTGAAGTGTTGTGTTGTAAATTTTGTCTCTCGACAACTCACTTTTCAGCATGTGAAGATTGAGCCCTAGGTTCCATCAAGTTTAGCTTAACCTCTTGAGGTGACATAGTATAAGTGGGATGGGATATCCATAGAAGTAGTGATGGGGTTGCCACATATGTCTAGGGGAGACGATTTCATCTGGGTGATCATAGACCAACTCACCATGTTGGCCCACTTTCTAGCTATTTGAGAGTAGAGATCAATAGAGATATTGGGATTCCTCTACATGAATGAGATAGTATGACTCCATGGAGTTCCCTCAAAGATCATTATAGACTATGATTCTTGCTTCACATCATTATTATTTAGAGGATTATAGGAGGACTTTGGGAATTAATTTCTCTTGAGCATGACATTTTACCCCTAGACTGATAGCCAAATAGAGTAGACCATTTAGGTCTTTGAGGATATACTGTGGGCTTTCATGTTGGAATTTTATCGTAGTTGGTAGGATCATAAACCTTGGTGGAGTTTTCATACAAAAACAACTACCATTCCACCATTGGTATGAAAATATTCAAGGTTTTGTATGGACGACCCAACAATTCACCACTTTGTTGGACTGATGTAGGAGAGTCAGCACTCATGGACCCAAAGTTAGTAAAAACTAATACAGAGAATGTGTAGATCACCTTGGAGCAGATGTGGACTATATAGAGCCACTAGAAGACTTATACGGACTGATGATGGAGACATATGGAGTTTGAGGAGGGAGGTCATGTGTTCCTGAGGTTATCACCTTGATATGGATTGTAGAGATTTATTTAAAGAGGTAAGCTATCTCCAAGATCCATTGGTCCCTTATATATACTGTGTAAAGTTAGTTAGGTGGAATATTACTTACCACTACTGCCACAGTTAGACCAAGTACACAATATCTTCCATGTGTCACAATCGAGGAGGTACATGCGTGACCTATTTCATGTTATCGACTGAGGTGAGCTAGAAATTGAGGATGGATATACCTTTAAAAAGTACCCAATGGAGATTGAGGATCGGTATGGGAGGATCCTTCCCAGGTGATCTATTCCACTAGTTCTTATTTGGTGCCAACATGGGAATCTTCATGAGAGAACCTGGGAGTGGTAGTCCCGGATGTGAGCCCAATACCCTCATCTTTTTGAGTAGGGTTTTCTCTTTTTAGGATGAAAATCCCTAATGTGGGGAGAATGTAATGACTTGAAATTCCCATGTATTATTTTTTGGATATTATATGGACTATTTTGGATACTAGGATCTATTATTGTACATGATTTCTAGGCCAGGTGTGACCGAAATAAATATTTGAAATATATTAAATATATTAAATAGTATTCATGCATAGTTTTCCTAAAAAAATGAAATAACTACTGAATAGGGTGCCAAATCAGAAATTCGAGGGCACTATTGAGTTCAAAACATGAGTTTTACCCTAGCTATGAAATAATATTTATCGGCGTGGGGTGTTTGTGATTTTTTTTCATAGGTACAAAATTAATAAAATAATTTAATTAAAGAATTTATTTTATTTTTATTCAAAGAAGTGAATTAATTTACGATAAGTATAAAGTTATGAGTATTCAATCAGGTTTGGCTGATCAAACCCTAGAGATCTAGATGACTTATAAAGAACATTCTTGGTGAACAATGATGGATAATGACTAGATTGAAGATCATTCCACCAATAGAGTTCATTGATCTCATTAATGACGAGAATGAAGAACCGTTCCTTATCAATGATCAATCCAAAATATAGGTAGGATGTTTTATTTTTTTTAAATCCTATTTCATAATCTTGGATGAACTTGAATCAATTTACAAAATATAATTTATACATGCATTATCGGTAGATTTAATTCAATGCAAATATTATTTGTTTGTTATGATTATATCTCTTCATTTTTTCTATTTCTGTAAAAATAAATCAAGGCATAAAAAATAAAGGCTAATTTAGGTTCCTCACAACTTATGGTTAGTGGTTTTCGACCTATCATTCTTCGCATTTTTATCGTGTACATTCTCTTTGGCCTATGTTTCGATGGATACCTGGTATTAAATTGTTGTAAAACTATTCATTAACACAAAAAATAGAAACCATGGGTGAAGATTGTGATTGAAACTATGATCTTGGTGCAATGATGATAGAGGATGATCATAGGTAGATTAGAATCTATTTTCCATATTCGTTCATCCTAGTTTTGATGGTGTGACAACAAATAAATTGATCAGGAAATTCCCAAGAAGATTTGAAGCCCGAATCTCTGATCTCTGATAATGGGAGTGTTTTCCAACCCTGGATCTATGATATCTGGTAAAGAAGATGGTGGTGGAGTCATGCATCGGTGATGCAGAGGAGAGTTATGGGATCTATAAATCCTAGGTTACAAAATGTGTAATACAACATTACATGCCATGTGAGACCCCCTATGCGACACTAGGGTTTCTGTGAAAAGTTAAATATTACATGGCATGTGATATGGTCACATTCCATGTAACCCCAAAATTGTGGATCAATGTGTACTTTGGAAAGTACATGGACATAGCCAAAAGTACACAGCCTGTGGAACACGATGTACTTGGACACAGACCCAGACACCTGTACAAAGGCTGGTACACGAACACAACCAGCGGTACACGAGCACAACCAATAGAACACAAGAAGGTGCTGGGTGATATCTACACATTGTATACTTTACCTACACACTGTGTATTTAGATATTTATATGTTTTGTGAGGCTTTACCTCATAGAAAAATATGGGGATAGCTAGATACACTGTGTACCCCCTTAAAGAGTGGTTGTAGCTCTTCGTTTCTTTAGTATGGACCAGTCTTGGTTGAGTTTGTTCCCTGGGTCCATTCCCTCAAGGGTAAAATGTGGAATTTAATCCATGACATAGGATTGTGACCCCCTTTGGAGGATGAGTCTCAGATAAATTTCGTGGTGCCCCTCCATGAGACTAGAGTGTGATCCTCTATCATCTCTACACCATAAGTTTCATTTGTGGAATCATAGTGACCTCCTTAAGCAGGGTGTTGATCCTCTATCTAATAGGCCATATTGGTAGGATTCATGGTATCATTGTCATATGATCCCCTATGTAGCGGGTTGATCCAGATTGGGTTTTTGGTGTCCCATAGTAGTTCTAGATGTGACCCCATATCTGAATATCATGTAATTATTATATTAGTGAGATTTATTGGGATGTGACTAATTATCTATACCTCTTTGATGAGTGTCTCTGGTGATAGCATGGATCATGAATTGGATTCTCCCTGAATGAGATTTGCTTCGAATAGAATCCTATGGTTGGAAGTTATTTGTGACCGCCCAGTGTCATGGCGTCTTTCCTGAAAATATATGGGTGTTTTTGTTATACATTTATTTTTATATCCTTATATTGAGATGACAATACATGATGATTTTTGTTTAGTGTTTTTAGGGTTCCCTTCTGGGTATTGTTATGCTCACCTCTTCATGGGATCTTCCCGCATGTGTTGGGTCTTATCTAGATGATGACCGTTTAGACGATGTCCTTGGAGGATGCATAGCTAATGAGGTGTATCTTGTGCTTGTCAGGATGAGGTTTGTTTTTGAGATCAAGCATTTGACCTTTTTCCAATCCCTTGGAACAGGTTGGACTCTTTACAATTTTTTATTGGTATTGTATTTAGCCCCTTTTTCTACTTTCCGTACTTTACCATCGTACTCTGGTTGTGGTATTATAGATGTATGCATGCATTTGTTTAGTTGTTTTACATTTAAGTATTTTGTAGGCATAGAGATTTATGTGTGTGCATAGGTACATTAGGCTAATGCCTCCCATTTGTGGGATATGCCTACTTGGTGATGGTTTCCCTCCCCTGACCTATTGGAGGTGGGTTGGGGTAGTCACAGGTTGGACCCTGGTGGGTCGGGTCGTGACATCAACCACCTAACATTAGGATTTCTCAATAAATTACCAGTTACAAACCAAAATAATTTCCCCCCTTAAAAATAAGCTAGGCACAACACATGAACATTTCCCATGGTCCCCTTCACAATTAGCATGGTCCATACCATTTTTTTATACCACCCATGTAACTCACTATATTAGATCCAATAGCCTCCAGTGGGTGGAATTACCCCCATGAAACATAGCCTAACGCTAATCTAAATTACTATTTTCAATGTATAGATGATGTAAAGTTGAATAAAGGAGGTATTGGATGCTTTATAGACCTACTTCCAGGTGGAATAATCCCATATAAAATACCAAAATATATTATTTTAATTTTAAAAAATGAAAGCATAAAAATTAAATTTTTTATCCTCTAATAAGGAAAAAAACACTTCAAAAAATTCATATATAAAAATATATTAAATATATCATGTCACATGACTTGATTATTTAAAAAAATTATATCACCCTCATTCATCATTAGTCATAACTTCCACTATAAAAAACAAATAGAACCCAATGAAATGAGTAGAATATATGAGAGTTTTGTCATAATAGGAGATTCGTTTTTGTTATTTAAAATTAGATCTATCACCCTCTATAATTAATCCTCATTTTAAAAATATCCCATTAAACATAATAAATATTCTAATTACTATCAATATTTTATTTTCTCATTCTCTCCTCCATCATTAAACCATCCTCTATTAAATTTCCATAGTGAACAACCATAACTCTTTCATGGAAAAAATTCCTATAATTATTTTAATTCCATGTTTTAACATAATAATTTCTCAATTAAATGGTTACATTTTAAAAAAGTACTCAAAATATCAATCATATTAAATTAATAAAAAAACACATAGAAATCACATATAAAAAATAATCTCATAATAAACAACACTAATTATAAGAATAATTTGTCATTTTCCCATAGTAATCATAATTTATTAAATAAACTCAAGTCATTCTCCATATACATTAAATAACCAAAAATATGATTATCACACCCTAAATACATATCTCACAGTATGTTATATAGTGTAACACACCATGTGATATATTATTTTTAAATAATATCACATGGTTAAATATACTTTAATGGAATATATATATCTTATTTATATTATGTGTTATAAATATGTTTCAAGTAATTGTATAAAAAAGAGAGTTTAATAAACACTTAAATTATTAGAGCCACCTTTATTTAATGGAGTTATAATGAAGATAAATAATCTTAATTTTAATAAGATTTAATAGAAGTTGAACTTACTTAGTCAAGTCCCCCCTATTCTCTCTCTTTATATCCTTTATTTATGAGGTATTAGTATCTTATAGGTGAAGTGAGGTTTTTATGAATGATGATTAGTTATTATATTTTTTGGTATATTATCTATGGATTCAAGAATATTTTGGTTATTTCTATATAATATTTTTTAATTTCATAGAATAATCAACAGTGAGTAATGGTATGCACTTTAATTTTATATGTTCATTATATTATTCACTTTTTCAAGACTCTCCTAGATGATCTTAGTATTTTTTTCGATTTTTCATAGTATTTAGTTTTTTAAAGGTTTAAAAATCCCTTAAATGGTATTATATCCAAATCAAATGATGTTTGGATCAAAATAATATTTTTGAGAAAAATACAAAATTTTATGTAGAACATTATATAATGGAAGTGATTAAGGGATATCATTGGTTATAATACGACGTGTCTTATTATATGTTATTGTATTGATATATCACTATCAATAATGTCAAATGTTGTTATCCTTAATATCATTTTTTTGAGTGTTTTAAAAATATAGGACCATACTATTTTTGATGATATGTTGATATTGGTAGGTGTGATATAATGTAAATATTTTCTTATGGTATATCGTTATGAGTGATATAGTGATATCACCTATCATGATATAAAAAGTAGCTTACAACATCAGATTTCAAGGACATATTAATGGTAAATTTAAATATTGGATAAATAAAAATATGATACTATTGTCTATGATACTATGGAAGTGTTATGTAAACCTTTTGGCCACAATATAGTTTATATTTGTATTTTAGGATACAATATTGGTTAGATCTCAAGCTGTGATATTGGGCATTAATTTTTTTTAATGATATATAATATTTTTAAATAATTTAATTATTTTCATTTTAAAATATGAATTTCTTATGTGTATTAAGATTTATGATATGAGGAATTCCTACTTTTTATAAATTATATATTTTAATTGATATAAAATATTTTATATTTACTGTATAAATTTGTTATTATTAATTGTTAATAACTATGTAATAAATATAAAATGTTTATATTTATGTTTTATATATGAAAAATCTATATAAAATTTATATTTTGGATTGTAATTTTTTATATTCTATTTATATAAAGTTTTAATATATTTTTAACTTATATTTTGAAGAGTTCATAAAATTGATGTTTAAATTTATAATTTTTTTATTTATTATTTATTTTAACATTCATTCATATTAAATTATTATACAGTGAATATTTTTATACATTATTTAAAATATTTAAATCAATCATTATTTTCATAACATGCATATAAGGAGTTGCATTCTATGATTACATGAGATTTAATTTAGACCAATAATGGTTAGTAATTTGTATTTTATAGTTACTATGTGATAGTTTTCTATAATTATTTGGAATTAAAAAAATTATTGAATATATAAATCACTATTAAAAAACTATCTATAGATATTAAAACTTTTGTTGAGACTTCCCTCTAGAATGGGAGATTGAGTTGTAATCTAAAGAAATTTGGGTTGGTTACCTATCACAATATACATGATCCTGAGTGGATTTATGTTTCTTGTGGTTTAAATATGATTCATGTAAGTAGTTTCATGTACTATTTTCATTTGATTCATATGAATATTTTTTCAATATTAAAATTAATTTTTTTAATAATAATGTGTAACAAAAATCATGCACCATATAAGAGTTGTATATTAATGTGATTTTGACATGTCAATTTGGTTCAAATAATAAGATGAATAAATTACATCCTTATAAACATGTATAAATATAAATAAATCATGATATGTGAAGAACCTAATAGAATTTTTGAAGTGTTAAAGGTGTGTGGTATTTATTTTCAACCTTATATGAGATAATGTTATTGTGGAATGTTTAAAAATGAAGCTATCATTTTTATATGTATGATTTTAGAGTATGTGTTCTAAGGTGGATTGATTATGTATATGGATGTTAAACATGTTGTAGAAATTAGAAGTTAAATCAACAGAAGATAGATGAAACTTGGGATACTAAGTTTCTAATGAAGATGCTAGTGTCCATAAGTCATTAAGTTTTGAAACCAGGAATTATGATATGTTATTAAAGGAATCTGATTATCTAAATGATTCATGAATCTATTACTTAGTGGGATTGTAACACCATGATATTTTGGAATATATTTTTCTTTAAATAAATAATTTATTCAATAACTTATTACACACGAAATTCCAAAGCAAAATGATTCAGGACATATTAGATGAATGTTATTAAAAAATCATCCGATGAATAAAATCACTAGTAAATAAAAATATAGCAATAAATTAGAAATTCATACAAAATAGGATTAATAAAAAATAAAGACAAAAGGGTTCATTTTTTAATACAATCAGTTTCTTTTAAATAGTGTATTTTCATTTAAAAAATATATTTTTTAAATATTATAATTTTAATTAGATAAAAATATTATCATATTTGAATTTATAATGTCAAAATTATCTCAGTAATAATTTTTTGAATTTTTCTAAAATAGTTGATTCTTTGGTAAATAGTGAAAAATATAGTTTTACCAAAATTGTTAATTTTATGACATTGTCATTATATAAGAAATATGTAGAAGTTTATATAACCTTTTAATTTATCAAGGATATATTTATTAAGTAAAACTATATATATTTTAATTACAATTATAAATTTATAAAACTCATATTTAAAATTTTGTAAACATAAGTAATATTTTCGAATAAAATAAATTGTTTTTGTTATTTCATTTTAATTAAATATTAATTACAAAAATTCAGTTTTGGATTTCTTTGAAAGCATCATAACATTTAATTTTTTATAATAAGAAAATTTATATCATTATAATCAATTAAATGGACAATTTAGCATAACACATAAATTTTATCTTAAAAACACACTTCTTTTAAAAATAGATTATTTATGTGTTACAAGAACTAATGTTAAAATTAATTTTTCTTACATGCATAAATTTTATATGATAAAATGGATTTCATATTTGGAATCAATAGTTACAAATTATGTAATAAGGTTTGTTTTATTTTTAGGTATTAAAAGTAAATAACATACGTAAAAATTAATTACCATGATAAAACCCAGAATGGTAAAAGTTAAAATTATAAGACTAAAGGAATTAAATCCATTTTTAAATGTAATGTCTAGTTGCTTAATTTTAGGTATTTATGTTCCATTTATTAATTTACCTCTTTATTTGAGTGCGTATTGGGACTCTTGAGGATGGATATCATTTTTGGGGAAAATAACCTAATGTTTAGGGATGTATGTTTGTTTGAATTAATGGAGTCTGGGTATAAATGTGTTAATGGATTTGTGTGTTCTCCCAAGGTTTGGATAATGACCATGGTGGTTATTATTTTTCTACTGAAAAGTGAGGTTTTTTTGTCTCTAGGATAAATTCACACCATGTAATGGAATTACATGTCATGTAATTCCTACCTGACAAAAGATGTGTGTCTGGTACACAACATAAAAGGACTACACACTGTGTATTTGGTTCACACAATGTTTTGTTAAAACTTGAGTTTTTTTAAAAAGGCAATGCATTTATTATCATTTTTATCCTTCATGTATTACATGAAATGTAAAGGGGTTACACATCATGTAATATCTTATAAGTTACGGTTTTTAGGGAGCCGTATGATTGATATTTTTATTTATTTTTCCATAGGATCTTGGATCTAAACTTAAAGGGTCTTAGAGGTGATTTTGGACACCTCCACTCCTTCTATATTTCTTTATTCAGTGGTCAACCTTCGGGTTATGGTTCCATGTCTCTTCAGGTAAGAATTACATTAGTTTCTTCATTGATTTTGATCATGATAACACCATTTCACTATTTTATAGATCCATTGATCAGTGATGATGATTCTCGTGATTCCTTTCATGATCTATTATGTGATATTATTCTAGGGTTGATCCTTTGTTAGTTGTGGTAAAATGAGTGCATGTTCTTGGTGGTAAGTTTTTAATTGTCTTCTTCACCAATTATTTTGTTTTTTGAATCGATTATGAGATGTGTGGATTGATTGTAGGGCCTCCGCTATCATCATTGTGATCTTATGGTTGGAAAACCCCATTTTAGGTATGTGTGACCCTAGTTTTAGGTAGGTGGTTTGGTCTTTAGCCCATTTTGGATGAACTTCATTGCTCTAGTTTTGTTAAATTGTTTAATAAAATGAAATGTCACGATTGAATGATGGATATGTGTGTGTGGAAATGGGTTTTTGATAAGAGATGGGTTTCCCCTTGTTTTATAAAAGTATTGGGAAATAGATTTATGAAATAGGTTCTAAATAATGGTTTTGATGGAATGGTTTGGAAAATAGAGCACATGGGAAGTCAAGGGTACTTAGTTGAAAGGTTTAGTAATATACCTCATTCACTATTGGGGGGGGGGGTCACTCATGGGGTGTTCCTTTGCTCCCTAGGCTTGTAGTTATGGGGACTTGTTAGACCTATTGGGAGGTTCATTTTTTGAGGTGTCTCTACTATCTATATTTTATGCATATATCTACAAGATTCACGATATTTATTATCTATATTTAGGTATATTTATCCTAGCAATCCTGACCGAGAGTGATCTTTGGAATGATGTTACCGGTGCTTCCGAACTATGTTTTTTATCTTGTACCACCACATATTGATATTTTATGTGATGCATGCTTTGATTTTATTTGATATATCTTCTTTGATATATGTATATGAAATTATTTGAATTAATTTACCTATCTTATTTTGGAAATGTGGAAAAAGGGATAATTAAATGTTTTACAATGATTTTGACATTAAAATTGTAAACTATTTATCATTCCTTGTTTAATTTAAAGTTGACAATTATTTAGTTCATCGTACATAGAATTTTTATGGAACATCTAGTAGGGATCCTACTGAGCCTATTAGATCATACCTAGATCACCCCTTTTTCTATGCGAAGACCTTTGTACGTCCTTATATACAGGGAAGGGAAAGGTTCCCTATTGAGGCGAAAAGGTTTTCTATTAGATGTGTCTGGGTAGTTCATGGTGAAATGGTGGGAGTTTTCCCATGCTATCACATGGAATAATTAGTGTCCTATTTAGTTGTCCTTTGATGATTGTACTTGTACTTGGGGATTTTCTGACTACTTTGAGTTGTATCATTTCCATTTTATTCTTTCAGTTATGGAATATATTTATTTCTTCCACTATTTGTCTCTATTATATATATATATATATGTGTGTGTGTGTGTGTGTGTCATGATGTTTCTTCAAGTTGGGTGAAAATTTTTCCTCTGGTTGTTTTTTTATTATTGGGTTCTAGTCTCCAAACCATGGGGATTGGGAATGCCCTTAGGGTATGTGTAAGTTTAGGTAGTATACCAATTTAAGAGGGTATATGGTTCGATTTCATCACAGTTTTCTATCAAAGGTGGTATGTTCTCAAGAGTCCTTGTCCGGGGATGTTTAGTAGACTGGATATAATATTCTCAGGCCTTGAGAAGTAGGTTTCAGTGAGTTCTTGGACATCTATTACCATGAAAATACTCAAGTTACCATGGGATGTTGGGATTTTTCTCTCTTGTTTTGAGTTTTTAATCTTAATATCAATTTTTTCATATGGATTCCTGATCTAAAATGAGATTATTATATTGTATGATCATTTATTCAGTTTTGGTGTGAAGTAATATTCCTCTGAGGCATCTTCAATGGGTTCCTTAGGAGGGTTCAATGGATGATCCTCAAGGGAATCCACTCATAGAGCATAATATTATAAAGGCCATCATGTGGGTTGTTTGTGTTGTTAACCAGAATATACCAAAAGTCCAAATTAAAGTTGTTGAGGTACACTAGAAGCTAGAGGAGACAAAGATCAATCTCAGGAGTTCTTTCATGGGAAGCCACCATCGTTCAAAGGTACACATGAACCTCAAGAGGTGTATGACTGGATTGAAAAGATCGATCAGATCTTTAAATTCCTTGATACACTTGAGAGTATTAAGGTGAATTGTATGGCATTCAGAATTGATGATCCCAATAAGAGATGGTGGGATTCCATGGTACATGTGGATAAACATTTGGTATTATACTTGAAGGTTTTCAAGACTCTCTTCTTGTAGAATTTTTTTCCAGAGTCAATGATGAAAGTGAAGTCTTTGGAGTTCCTCTCTTTGAAGCAGAGTGAGAGTTCAGTGTCAGCGTACACCAATTAGTTTTCTGAGCTGGTTTTTTGCTCTATAGGTAGTAAATAATGACCAACTGAAAGCTTAGAAGTGCTTGTAGGGTTTATGATTAGATATCAAATCACAATTATTTATGATAAAGCCTTTGACCTATACAGAGATGATAGATAGATAAATGATGACTGATATTAATATAGAAATCAAGGTTGGTTATTTCCCCCTTAACCTCTACCCAATGGTAGCTTTAGTGGTGCACGAGGGAAAAATAGGATGTGGAAAGATCATTTATGGAGTGGTGGAGGTGGTTCTCAGTGTCAGGTATCCTCTACACCCTCAATTACTGCTAGTAGTGTGCCTCTGACTTGATATCAATGTGGAAAGATTAGACACACCCAATGTTCTTTCCCTAAACTTGAAAATATGTGTAACATTTTTTGATATTATGGTCATCTATAGAATTTCTATTAGGCTATGCCTACACCTTGATATGGTAATGTATCATTGACTCCAAAGGATACTACAACATAGTTAGATGATTCAAATAATATAGGGATCTAGGCACATGCATCAGAAGTGAAGCACCTTCACACATTAAATGAGTTTCTAGTGGAGCTAGATGTAGTTATAGGGACAGTGAGAGGCACCATATTTATTGAATATTTAGTTTCAGTTTCTTTATTTGATACTGGTGATTCCCACTCATTTATATCTGGTCATTTTGTTGATATACTTAGAGTTTCAATAGAACTCATATACTTTATTATGGAATTAGTGACACCTCTAGGGAAGAGGAAAGAGAATGGGTTTCAATGTCCTTGTTTGTTATCGATAGTTGATGTAGATTTAGTATAGGATTTCTATGTTCTCGATCTAGATATTTTTGGCATCGTCATTGGGATAGATTGTCTTGTTTCTCATCATGATGAGGTAGATTATTATCATCAATGTATCTTATTTCTTGTGGATGATAAGAGATCTTGGGTGTTTTAGGGAGAGTGGGATCCAAGGTTTGGTTGTGCATGACCTTCTTTCCCAGAGCTCATGATTTCTTTATCCACTATGGTAGTTGATCACAATGACATTTCTTATATTTTTGATATTCATACCATTGTTTAGGATTTTTCTGACATTTTCCTAGATGATTTATCTAGGATTAATTTAGAGAGGGAGGTAGGGTTTATGATTAACCTGGTGAAAGGTAGATAGTTGATTTCGATACCTTCTTATCAAATGGCACCAACAGAGATGAAATAACTCAATATTTAGTTGAAAAACCTGATGAAAAATGGTTTTTTTCACCCTAGTGTTTTGCTTTGGGAATACCTAGTGCTCTTTACCAATAAGGAAGATGGATCACTTTGACATTGTGTGAAATATTGGAATTTAAACCAAGTTAAGTCTAAGAACAAGTATATTTTTCCTTGTGTGGATGATTCGTTTAATTAGTTAAATGAGGAAAATGGTTTTTTGAAGATTGATCTTCAATCGGGATATCATCATATCAGAGTTTGGGAGTCTGATATACCAAATATGTATTTCAAGAGAAGGTATGTCCATTAAAAATATCATTTGATTCTATTTAGTATGAATATCGCTCCTTAAATTCTTATGGATGCAATGAATTATATATTACATCAATATCTTGACACTTTTGTGGTAGTATTTTTGGATTATATTATGGATTATTCTAGATATGAGCATGAACACGAGAACCATTTGAGTTTGTTTATTGAAACCCATAGGAGTAACCATTTGAATGGAATGAATTCTAAATTCAATTTTGGTATCCAATAAGTGAGGTTCTTGGGAAAATTGATTTCGGAACAAGTATTACTAGTTGATCCTAAAAAGGTGGAGGCTGTCTTATCATGGGAAAATCCATGTGACATCTTTGAGATTCCTAATTTCCTTGGTGTTTTTGAATATTATCAATACTTCATCAAGGATTTATCAATGTTTGTGTCGCCTCTGACTACTCTTACTAGGAAAGGGGTGAAAATCATATGGTGTGAAAAATGTCAGACTTCTTTCAAAGAGATGAAATGAATTCTGACATCAGCTCCTATTCTGATCTTATTTGAGCCCAACAAGGGGTATGTGTTTTTCTATAATTATTTTAGTGTTGGTTTAGGATTTCATGATTACACTGAATGATCATGTGGTGGCTTAATTCTCTCTGCATCTTTGACCACATGAGAATAATTACCCCATTAATGATTTTGATCTTTTCACATTTATGCATGAACTTAAGTTTCAGCGACACTATCTTTTTGGGGAGAGGTTCATGGTATTTTCTAACAAAAATATTCTAAGATATATATTTTCTAAGAGATACTTGAATCTAAAATAGATAAAATGGGTGCAATAACTTCAGATATTTGACTTTTATATCATCTACACCCTAGAGAAGGATAATTTTATTACAGATTCTCTCAGTAGAAAAGTGACATCATAGGCTATTTTGGAATCAAAGTAAGAGTGGAACCCTTTGGGGATCTTTGTTATATTTCTTATGAATTCTCAAGAGGATATCTCATGTATAGTTCTAACTAGTGTTAATTAATCATAATCTCTCATAGAGTCTATTCCATGGATTCAATAGCAGGATGATGATTTAAGAGGAATTTGAGAAACCCTATATGGTGGAGAGACTATTTCTGATTGGTCTCTCTTTTCAGATGGTGTGGTATATTTTTGGGAATGAGTTATCATATAAGTATCTATGAGGAGCACCATTTTGTTTGACTATCATAGTTATTTGTGGGCCATTCATCTGGGCACTATGAAGATGTACTATGACATGAGATAGAAATTATGGTGGCTATTTATGAAGCATGACATTACAGATTATGTGTCCCTCTGTTACACTTACCAACACATAAAGAAGAGCATTTAAAACCTTTTAGTTTTCTCCATCATATTTTGGTTACAATTTGGAAATTATATTTTTTTCCATGTATTTTTTCATTGGATTTCCATTGACACTATTATAAAGGAATACTATCTAGGTGGTGATTTATTGTTTGAAAAATACATCTCATTTCATTCCAATCAGGGACACCACTAAAGTTGAAGATCTGGGTAAGCTGTATGTGCAGGATATTGTGACGTTATATGGGGTTCTTTATGCTATTGTTTCTGATAGAGATCCATTGTTTACTTTAAGGTTCCGTAAGAGTCATAAGAGGTGATGGAGACTAAGGTTAGGTTAAGTATGACTTACCATCCATAGATATATAGTCATATAGAATGTGTTATTCAGATGATGAAGGATATGATCTATCCTTTTATCTTGATTTTAGTGGATATTGGGATATACATTTGGGACTAATTGAGTTTTCCTATAACAAAAGTTATCAGCCATCGACCAGAATGGTTCCTTTAGAAAATTTTTATAGTAACCTGCGTATGTCACATCATTATTGAGAAGAGGTGGAAAACACATCTTTTGTGGGATCAAGTCTTGTTTAAGAGATTTTAGTATGGATTTAGGATATAAGTTGGTGTATTATTACAAATCGAAGTATACTTAAACTTATGTGGATCCACAATTTCATCCTTTTGAGTTTTCCATAGGAGACCATGTTTTCTTAAAAGATTATCCTTGGTTGGGTCACTATTGGCATAGAGAATAGGTAAATTTATCTTTGAGATATGTTGAAACATTTTAGGTCACTAGATGTCTTGGGAAGGATACATATTGGTTAGAATTTTTGGTTTAGTTGAAAATAATTCATGATGATTTCTACATATCAAAAGTCAGAAAATACCATCCTGATCCCTCTGACATTCTGATTTGGGAATATATTTAGTTAGAGATAGATGTTTCTATTGTGATATAACCAGTGGAGATCATTGGATCTCAAGAATTTTTTTTCTTGGGAAGTCAACTCCTTTGGTTATATTATTATGGTGACATAAATAAGATTATCATGAGACCTAGGAATGTGAGTCATTGATGAGGGAGTAGTGGCCGCACCTCTTTACCAGACATCATTCTTCCACATGACTTCCCAAGGACAAAAAGTCTTATAGTGGGGATTTTTAACATATTATTACCTAGTTTCAGGTATTTCCATTCTATTTATTAATTTAACTCTTTATTTGTGTGTGTTGGGACTCCCGAGGATGCTGAAAATTAGTTTTGGAAAATGAACTAACGTTTGGGGATGCACGTTTTTTTTTTTGAATAAATGGATTCTGGGTATAAATGTGTTAATGGATTTTTAGTTTCTCCCTTAATTCGAAGAACATAGAAGGTGGTTTAGAGTTTTCTACTGAAAAATGAGGTTTTCATAGTCTATAAGAGAAATACATGTTATGTAATGGGACTACATGTCATGTAATTACTACTTGATAGAAGGCGTGAGTTTGGTACACAATGTGAAATGATTACACATTGTGTATTTGGTTCACATCATGTATTGTTAAAAGTCAGTTTTTGTGAAAAGATGATGTGTTTCTTGTCATTTTAGGCCTTCATGGATTAAAAAACATGTAAAGAGGTTACACCTTCGGTAATTATTGAGAGTTGTGGTTTGTAGGGTACCATATGATTGAATTTTTTATTCATTACTCCAAAGGATTTTGGATCTCAATCTAGAGGATCTTAGGGAAAAATTTAGAGACCTTCACTCCTTCCAGATTTCTTTGTTTGGCAATTGAACTTCAGGGTTGTGGTATTGCATATCTTCAGGTAATAATTCATTTGGTTTCTTCATTTCCTTTGATAGCGGTAAAACTATTTTGCTATGTTTCTATATTCACTGATCTATGATGATGATTATCTTGATTCCTTTCTAGATCCATAATGTGATATTGTTTTGAGGTCTAATCCATTATTGGTTATGGTGTGATGAGTGTACATTCTTCGAGGGAAGTTGTGAATTGTATTCTCTTTTGACCACTTTTTTTATTTATTGGATTATGAGATGTGTGGATTCTTTCTATGGAATCTGTTGTTTTCATTATGTTGTTATAGTTGGTATACACTATTTTAGGCATGTAAAACCCTATTTTGATGTGGGAAGTTCCATATCTAGAATATGTTGGATGAACTTCATTACTCTAGTTTTGTTAAATTTTTTAATAAAATGAAATGGTATGATTGAATGCCGAATTTGTGTGTGTGGAAATGTTTTTTTTGATAAAAGATGGGTTTTCCTTATTTGGTAAAAGGAAATGGTATTTTTGAAGCATTATGAAATGTATTTTTGAAATGGTTTTCAAATAATGGGTTTGGTGAAGTGGTTTGGAAAATAGAGCACATGGGAATCATTGGGTACTGAGGTGGAAAGTGTAGTAATAGGCCTCGTCCACTATTGGGGGGTTCACTCAATGGAGTGTTCGTCTTCTCCCTAGGCCTATTCTTATAGGGACATGTTAGACCTATTAGGAGGTTCAATTTCTAGGGTGTTACTCTACTATCTAGATTTTATGAATATATCTAGATTCTTGATGTGTGCGATTGTCTATGCTTCGGTATTAGTGTCCTAGCTATCCTAACCTAGAGTGATCTTTGGTGTGATGTTTTTTGTGCATATATATTGTATTATTTTATCTTGTAAAACTATATATTGATATGATATGTGATGCATGTTTTTAATTGATTTGATATATCTAATTTAATATATTTATATGAAATCCTTTGAACTATTTTACCTGACTTATTTTGGAAATTTGGAAAAGGTAAAATTAAAAATTTTCCCATGATTTTGAAATAGAAAACTGTAAATTGTTTATCATGTCATGTTTTCATTAAATTTTAGAATTTTTTATACTATTATATAGATACTTGTTATGGAACAGCTGGGTGAGATCCTATTGAACCTGTTATCTCACACCCTATGCACCCCTTTGATGGTGTGTAGACCTTTGTATGTCCTCTGATGAAAGGAAAGGAATGGCACCACAGTGAGGTGGTGAGGTTTTATGTCAGCTATGTATGGGTAGTTGGTGGTGAAATGGTGGTATTTTTACCACACAATCACATGGAGTAGTTTTATTATTGTTTAGTTTTCCTTTAATGAAAGGACTTTTACTTCGGGATTTTCTGACTACTTTGATTTCTATCATTTCCACTATCATATTTTAGTTATATAATATGTTTATTTATTAGGTTTTTGTCTCTAATATGTATATATATGTCATTTTTTTGTTTTATTTTGGGATAAATCATTCCCTATGGTTGTTTTTTTATGCCGACGTGTTAGTTTCCATCCTGTGGGGATCGGGAACATCCTTCGGGTATGTGGAAATTCAGTTTGGGTACTAGTTTAAGAGGGTATCTAGGCTGGGTTCATCACATTAAAAAAATGTTAAAATGGATAATTTAGGTATTAATGACCTTATCTCATCCATCACTCCATTGTTATCCATTTTTAGTCTTCTTTACTTATAAAAAAGTACAATCTTTATATTAATTTGAAATATTTAAAAAAATTCCATCCTCCCCAATTATAAAAGGGGCCTCTCACCACCAATTAAATAACACTAAAAGAATTCAGTTTTTATATGAAACTATAACCATTTTCCTTAATTTATAATCATATTCCTTTTTTAAAAGACTATGGTAACAAGATATTGTCTTAAGACCTCCATTTTTTAGGAATCCTCTAAGGAAAACACAAAGATTTCAACATGAGTAATCTTTTTTCTCCAACTACATTTCCTTTCTATCTTACTTTCCCAAATATAATTTTAAAATTACTATATAGTGAAATATTTATTTATTGTATACTTAATGTTATTATGATATGTTAATATCCATTAATAACATTTTCATTTTTCTATTAAGAAAATTAAAATCTCCATTCACGCGTTGTGTGAACTACCGCCTCTATGAAACAACAAAATCCATTTTTTTACCACCACCTATATTAACTAATTATAAAATTAAAATTGAGGAATATATATGAATCATGAAATATAATTATTATTATGAACATATAAATTATAATCCAATTAATTTCCCTTTATTTCTTTGAGAAATGAAAATGTTAACTGTGCGTTGTGTGGGCTTCCACCACTACAGTGTAACATATCTCATTTGTAATACAATTTATTTTATATTTATTAAATTATTTTATAATATTATTAAACACCTAGAAATTATATAAATAATACCATTATTCTTTTGTAATAATGATATTATTCCCAAAGTAACAACAATCATAATCATAATCATTCATTAATTATGGCATGTTCATGTTTAGGTTGGTCAAACCACATACATGAAAAATGTTATAAAATAATATCATGGATGACTATGAGAACTTAACTACTTATGATATATGATATAAATAATAAAATAATGATTTTTTTTTGTTTCTATAATGGTAATATTAATATTAAAATCATTATTTAAGATACCATCATTTTATTGTCAAAGATCATTGAAATATACTTTCCACCAATTTCATCTATAAGAATCATGACTAAAAATATCATTGAATGAAATTATAACTTTATAAAATAACATTAAAAATCAATTAAAATTCTATCTATGATATAGGAATGATGAACCTCTGGATATGAATGAAGAAAAACACCGCTACTATGAAACTATATCAAAATGATGAAGATTATTCACACCGCTACTACAAAACTATTTCATGATACATTATCTTTCTCTATAGGGAAAATATTTTTTTTTATAAAAATGTCGTCCTCATTGAATTTATTCCCCATAAAAATTATTCCATTATTTAAAATAATTATCATCCTTTTTAATGAAATTTTTCCATACATATCAATATTTTCCTTTACCGTCAATGTTATAATTTTTATTTGGAAATCCAATTAGGTTCTATCTCATGTGATATTTATATTTATCTACTATTGTTTTCAAAGGGATGTTTTATTACTCTTTTGATGATGTGGGTTTTCAACAAACACTAAAATAAATTTTTTAATTAGATATGGTTTCTTAAACCACCTCTATTTTTTTCAAATATAGCTGTAGTTTTTAAAAAATCGATTATATTTTTATTTTAATGAATGGCCCTTATTCCACCTCCTGAGCCCGAAAACCCCTCCCCTCTTCCCCCGACTCCATCAAATCTGTCACTGCCAGCCCCCAACCCCTTAAAACCCCTCACCACTGGCCCCGACCCTGTCGAACCCCTTGCCTTTATCCCCTGACCCCACAGAACCCCTCACCCTATCGATCCCTAGCCCCTCGCAGTTGGCCCCATCCTCATCAAACCCTATCCTGCCGAACCCTTTCCCCTCACTATCATCCCACGAACTCATCAAACTCTAGCCTCTCACCTCCGTCCACCTTCTCCCCCTCACCGCCAACCCACTTCTTTGTTTCCACCTTCACGCCCTACTCGACCAAACTATCAAACCCTAGTTTGAGTTAATTCACCATTTTATTATATATATATATATATATATTATAATTTTTGGGTCCAATCATGGGTCCATTCTAGATAATGGAACATTTAATTAATGTTTATGTGAATACTTGACAAGTAGGATGAGATTATTATCATGAGTTAAAAATGATCCTAGTTGGATGAATGTATTTTTTTGTGTTTGTGAATGTGGAATTGATATTACAAGTTGATGAAATGGATATATTATTTATGATGTTTATATTTAATTAAAATAAATCAGTATATTATTTTGAATTTTCTCCCTATATTTTTATTTATATTTTAAACTGTGAGCTAAGATGTTCTATTCCTAGTGGTGTGTGTAGTAATATTTTGGTTGGATTTTCTATTGGGTGTGATACTATCCCCATCCATATAAACATTGGTGTGTATTCAAATACAACACTGGTTATGATAAACCATTTTATTTATAAATATAAAATATTAATTATATTTTGTAATGAGTTTATAATATTAAAATTAAGTAATTTAATATTAATTTTAAAATGGATGGTAAATCACCTATATGAACACTATAATAAATGATAAAAATTTTACCAATTGAATTTAGTATAGAGTGTAATAAAAAAAATTATTTTGAATTATTTGAACTTTTTTAATGAAATTAAATCCATTTCACCCTAATTACGGTGTTATAAAATCATTTGTTACAATGTTTTACCATTGCTGATAAATTGATACAGCCTTGGAACTATGAAACAAACATACCTCTGATGATGGAAATGAACACAAATATTAAACAAAATGATTATAATAGAACATAAATATACAATAATAAATCATATATACATAAAAAATATTTCTAAAATAAGTATTTAATAATATTAATTTGACTATTTAGGGGTTAAGATGCATGTACTAAGATGATCTGGGAGTCGAGAGAAGTTATTTTTTTGACCCTTATTTTTTCTTATATTTTTTATCTAGGGTCCATATTATCTTATATGTAATATAATCAATATATTATAAAAATAATTTAATTTTATCCATTAACTTATAAGGTTTTACTTCTCTTATTTCATCTTATATATATTCAATGTTTATACTAGGTTCACCTAGACTTAGTGACCCTAGGGTGTTTCTACCATAATGCATGTTTTAAATCAATGAATGTATGATTTTGATTTTGATTTTATTTTACATAATATTATCCATGATTGGTTTCCTTTTTTTACTTTAAATTTTTAGTACATATATTACTCTTCTTATAACTACTTGGGTTGTGTTTTTTTCACTTACATTTATCTCTTTTCTTACTTAGTAATACTTATGTGTTCTAATTAATTTATTTTCAATGGATTATAAAATAAAAATTTTCATCAAAAAAAGAAAGTCTATTGATGTGGAATTATTTTAAAACAACAATAGTTAATATATATGTTCTTTTGTTTGAAAGGATTAAATATTTATGATGAAAAATGAATAACAAAAAACATAATTTTTGAGACATCTGAAGATGGTCAGTTTGAAGACACTTTCATGGAGACTACTAAAGACATGCTCAAATATACACACATCCCCCACTTTAAAATCATTGTCTTCTACAAAAATCCTCTATCCAAGTCATGATTTTGAACATTCATGATGAATAAATCAATTCACTTCCCAATTTCTAGAATTATTTGAAGCCCAAATATTTAATGGGTTACATATTTGTTTGACAATTCACTTAGTGAACTCATATGGAAGTTACTGCAAACATGGAGAGACAAGTAGAGGCATACAAAAACAAGAGTGAGAGTGAGAGAGGTAGAAAAATCTATTGAGAAGGGAACATACTAAACCTAAATGAAATAGAAATTTTAAGGGAGGTATACCAAATGACATAGGTACCTTGGACTCATAGTAATGACATAGAATGAGTTTTCATATTTAAAATATTTAACACAATACATGGATTAATTTCCATCAGCTACAGGTAGCTTCACCTTGAGTGGAGGATTAGGGTTCGAAAACCCTATGTTCCTGGTTTTTTGGATGGGGGATTACTATAATTTTATTCCCTACCTTCTGAAATAGGTTAGGCTATTTCTATTGTCGACACATCAAACATGGTGAAAAAAAACATAGAATAGCTTTGATATGTGAAAAAAACATAGAATAGGTTAGGCTATTTCTATAGCTGATACTGTAGAACTTGATGAACTACTGCTAACCTTCCTAAAACCAAACCTGGTGACCACAAATCTTGGTTCACCTTCCCATTCGATCGTATCATTGGGAATACAAAGAAAAACACAACCCATATTAAGATAATTATGGTAGTGCCTCAAAAATTTGTGTGGGATCCTCTATTCATTGAAACCATGATTCGTGGTTACGAGGTTTGGTTTCATGAAGGCTGGAGACATTTCATTGAGTTCTACAGTATCAACTATAGCTACTTCCTCATCTTCACATGTCAAGGTCATTCCATGTTAATTGTCACAATCTTTGACGTATCAGTAATATAAATATACTAAACTCTTTCTAAAGGTAGGAAAGAAAATTATAGAAATCCCCCATCCAAAAAATTCCATGAACACAGGGTTGTCAAACACTAATCCTCTACTCAAGGTGATTCTACCCACAATTGATGGAAATGAAACCATGGAGTTTGTTAAATATTTTAAATATGAAAACCCATTCCTCTTTATTACTGTGAGGAAAATATACCTATGTCAGTTGGTATTATTCCCTTAAAATTTCCCAATATTTTATGTTTACTTCATTCTATTCATATATTTTCATACCTCTCCCACTCTCACTCTTGTGTTTGTGTGCCTCTACTTGTCTCTCTGTGTTTACAGCAACTGCCATACCAGTTCGTCAAGAGATATTTTAATAAAATATATAACCCAATAAAAATTTGGGATTAAGATCATTCTATAAATTGGGTATTGAATTTATCTATGCATCGTGAAAATTCAAAAGCATGGAATGGTTTGAGGACTGTTGTAGAAGACAATGATCTAAAAGTGGAGGATGTGTATATATTTGAGCATGTCATTAGTAGTCTCCCTGAACGTTTCTTCAAACTATACATATTTAGATGTCTCTAAACTTATGTTTTTTTATTCATTTTTCATCATAAATATTTAATCCTTATAACCATAAGAACATATATATTTACTATTATCCTTTTAAAATAATTCCACATCAATAGACATTCTTTTTTTAATGAAAATTTTGATTTGATAATCCAATGGAAATAAATTAATTATTTTTATACGCAAGATC
The DNA here is from genome assembly GCA_963277665.1 of Viscum album. Lineage (NCBI taxonomy): Eukaryota > Viridiplantae > Streptophyta > Magnoliopsida > Santalales > Viscaceae > Viscum > Viscum album. Next base: position 1,834,772,916 of record OY728160.1, on the reverse strand, counting down.
CAAAACAATATATTTAATATGTTATTTATTTTTCAAGGATTTTTGTTTCATAAAAAATATAAACTACCTCTAAAACTCTCTACAAATATTATTAAGAATATAAGGGAATTAATTATCCATTTTTTTAATATTTTTAAAGTGTAATAATTTTGAATTATTCAATTTCAATAATTTTTAAAATTCATGTATTTAATATTATATATCAACTAATAATGATAAAAATATATTTATAAATAAATATTTCTTTTTTATTCAGAATATGCCACCCAGAAAGCTCCCTGAAGTTTCTAGTGGGTCTCGTGCTGTTTCTGGTTCTCCTTAGTTGCTACCGATATTCCATGGAAATAAAGGTTTATAGGGGAAGTTAAGTGTCTTGAAGAAGTTGATCATGTATTCATAGTGTTTGTAACTCCAAAAGATGTTAGAGTTTGTGTTGTTATTGGTCTACTTGGGGGGTCTAACTTTGGAATATGAGAGTTTTTCCCCCACCAATGATACAAGTTGGGATGATGTGGGATGTTTTTAAGTCCATATTTATTCGATGGTTTATACCCAAGGAGGTGAAGATGAATAAAGGGAAGAGCTCATGAGTGTCCAACAAGGTTAGAAGATAGTGAAGTCTTATGTTGAACACCTCGAAGATCTGGTTTCCTTTTCTATAGAGGTGGTGTTGTAGGATTTGTTGAAATATTATCTTTTCATTGGGGGTTTTCATCTAGAGATCAAGGAACGATTAATCTTCTCCAAGGATATCTATTTTGATAATTTAGTGGAGGAACCATTTTTGGATGTGTTGTTGTGAGAGAATATTACAATACATTGTGTTATTTTTTGTCTCTCATATTGGGGTGAAGAGGTTCGAAGTTTCCCCATTTTTGTTTTGTGGCTATTGTAACTTCATATTTCATTATAAAAGTCTGATGAAATTATCCTTTCATAGTTCAAATGGTTTTTTTAGTATGAACCATTAAATGGTTATACTTTCATGAATTATTTCCCCTTATAGTTCAAAAAAATAATATGTAATTCATAGCATGAATACATTTAATTTCAACCTATTTGTAAGTTTCATGTTCAACCAAAAACATTTAGTTGATAGTTTTTCTCTCTCATTTTTGTTAAAACCCAATGTTTTACAAGAGGACCATCCTTCCCCTCTCCACCATTGTTGATCATAGGGTTATTGTGGTTCATATTTATTGATATTTAATGATTCTATCCTAATCTCTACATTGGTTACATGTGTACTTCCTTTGAAGAATCATTGGTGATGGGTTGTTTTGGTTCATGATGAGTTTGGGTTGAATTTTGATATGTGTAAATGGTTTGTTAATTAAACGATGAAATGTATGGGTTTGTGTGGTGGTTGATTGTTGTTTCATATAGTGGTGAAAACAGTAACGACTATCATCCTATAGGGAAATAGTTGTGTTATAGTGTATTCTTGTGTAATTTTTTGTTTGGTAATTGAAATATGAAATATATGGGTCTGTGCATTTTTTAGGTTAGTTCTGGGTTGCGTAATAGGCAGCTATATTATTTTTCTAAATTAACATTTAGTGGTGGTTTAAACCACCACTAAATCTGGAATATTTTGTTATTAGCAGCGGTTAAAACCACCTATATATTATAATCTATCATTGATTTTCTTCTTTTTAGTGGCAGTTGTCCGGTTAAAAAAATTTAGGCTTTAGTGGAGGTTAAAACCACCATTAAATCCGCATATTTTTTTGCTGTAAAACCACCATTAAAATGAAGAAAACTACCAATAAATACAAATTATATGAAACTTACTAGAAACTGTTACTAAATAGAAGGAACCTCTATGTATTGGATGTCGAAACCAACTTTAGAGACGCTTTTTTTGAAACCATTGTAGAACCATGTGGAAATGGTTTAAACTACCACCAAATCAAAAAACAACTGCCACTAAGCAACAAATTTCTTGTAGTGAAAAGTATTTCAAAATAATTTTCTATACTTTAAAATTCAAATGTTTTCCAAATATCTTTTGATAAAATTTAATTTGTTGAAGTTATTTTTCTAAAATTAAGTGATTTATAAATCCATCAATTCCCTTTTTGAAACATTTATGACTTTTTCAAGGATCCGTTATTGAAGATTTTTTTTAAAATTAAAATTTTTCACTTAAATTTTTGAAGCCTTTATGTCTTTTCAAGGTTTCATTATTAGATTTATTTCCAAATATTACTTTTTTAAATGCCTTATTTTTAATTTCTAGAAAGTTACTTTTTTAGAAATGACTTTTAAGGTGACTTTAACTTCAACTTTTATATAAAAGGTAAAAACAATTTCCAAAAACACTTTTATGATTTCACTAACATTTCTTATTTATATATAAAGTCTATATTTTATTTGAAATCACTTTTTAGGAACCACCCTATAAATGTTCCTACAATATAATTTTTTGGGGTGATTGGGTGGTGGGTGCCAACTTTTTACATTCTCGAGGTTAATTTTTGTGATACCATCTAGAAATATTGTGAAGAACATTTGTATTTCCAAGGGTTCTTTATGAAGTTATTAATGATTGTTTTCAAGGGTGATACATATGTATGGATGATTATGGGTGGGGCCCTATATTACCCTCCAATTAAATATTAAAGTATTTATATTTCATGAGAAAATTATAGGAATCGAGTATTGATGCTCACTCAACTATGGGAATCTAGAATGATACCTACTCCACTATGTTATGGGAATCAGTAGTGATGTATACTCTACTAGGTTTATAGGAATCATGTAGTGATGTATAATCCACTATGGGAATCAGGCAGGGATTCCAACTCCACCATGTTACGAGAAATGTGTAATGATTCCCACTCCACAATTTTTTGATTTAAATTCCTATATTAGTGACATATTTTAATTTTATACTTCATTTCCATGACATGCTATATCCTTATGCCTATGATTATGTTCCTTGCCTCATGTTTATGGTATCATGTTTCCACACCTTTATGTCATAGTATATGTTTTCTATTTTTATGTTACATGTCTTTTTATCATGGATTATAGAAAAATATTATTATTTCATGTTCTTTTTAATAAGATATTTATCCCTATGTATGTTTTATCAGGTTCTTTTGATCTAACCCTTGAAGCCATATTGAGAGTTTTTCCCTGATTTAGTATTCAATCTCACTCCTTTCTAATGTTTACATTACCCAAGTTAATAAGATGAGTATAACCTATAAGAATTCAAAAGGGAAGTTTATTATGGTTCAATTATAGAGAAAAGTTCATAGGTTTTGTAAAATTAGTTGTATTTTTAGATAATATTCCAATACACTAAAACTTCGGTTCTCTAGTTTGGTGAGACTATATGTGAATGGAATGATTATTAATGTAAAATAATGTAATAAGTGTGGTTATTTAGATTAGGTTTATATAGTTGGTATCAAAGGAGGGTATAGTTATTTTGGGGATTAATTTAGATAACTTTAGTGGAAACCCTAGGGATAAGTTTAAGGGATATTTATATGTATTGGATAACATACTAAAACATTGTTAAAGTAGATATTATGTGGGTTTCATGGAAATAAAATCCATATATAGATAGTAAACGTGTATTTAGACTATTAAATAAATTTACCTTGAGGTAGTAACCCTAAAAAGGCCGTGTTTGGTATTAACTCAATAATAACTTGGTGCACAACAAAGAGGCCTAACTACACACCTAATTTTAAAATATCAGGGGATACTCTTTGGTTAATATTTTTCTCCCTACAAGAAAATTTGAAGCATTTATTATATTAATGAATTAGGTTATACAATATTAGATAACCCAACTTAAAGAAACGTATATTGTACCGAGAGTGATTTGAATTGAACAAAAACCAACATGGTGGTTTAAAATAGTAATAAATTTGAAGGTTTAGTTTTCTATGATATTTTTTATGATAATTATCTTATGATGTTAATTATTCATAACCCATGTTAACCCTGTTTGGTTTTAGTAATGGATGAAGTAAGGAGAAATAATGTTCATAATGGGTGTTATGGGATATGTAGTGATTTTCCTAATGAGAAACCAAATGAGATTAGAGTTGGATTACAAAATGTAATACCCCAGAATTCCATGAAATTTTTGAAAATTAAATGGTATTATTTCGATACCAGGCACTGATATGTAATGAAATTCCATGGCCCAGAGTGCCCAGAATGATCCTTCTAAAAATGTTAAGTTTTAAATAGTGCATGTGAGTGGTTTTCTGGAAAAAGTAGAATAACTCTTAAACCAGTGCACAGATTATAAATATGAGGGAATAATTGCATTTAGAATGACGAGTTTACCCCAGGTTCCACTTAAGTTTAGTCAGTGCGGGCCTCTAGTGAGAAAACCCAAAAATGGAATAACCAGAAATAAAATAATTAAATAAAATTATTTTATTTTTCAAATCCTTATAACTCATGAACAGATACTCGGATTGAAAATTTGAGACCACCATTGAACTCGTGAGGGTATGATTTCCTTAGGCAGAGACTAACATTGGCCAGTGCGAGTCAACAGTGGAATGTAGTTTTTGGCCACAAATAAAATAATTGAATAAAGTTATTTTATTTTCAAATCCTTATAACTCATAAACAGTAACTCAGATTGGAAATATGAGAGTAACATTGAGTTATTGGGGGAATGATATCCTTAGTAATATCCTAACATTGAAAAAAATCAGTCCAACTGTGGAATGTATTTTTTGGGACATGACTATAAATAAAATAATTGAATTATTTTATTCTCAAATTCTTTAACTCATAAATGATAACTCAGATTGGAAATCTGAGAGTACTGTTGATCTCATGAGGGTGTGTTTTTATTAGGCAGGGACTAAACTTTATTGGAATAGGTCTAGGTGGAAATTTAGTTTTTAGACGTGAACATCATTAAAATATTTAATAAAAATATTTATTTTTGATGTTTCGCAGTGACGTAGTGACACTGAAATTCCATGACGGGGCATCCCATTTCCTTTAATAAATGAAAAAATGTAGGAACACTATAAAAACAGCGATGCGATAATACTAAAATGTTTTTCTTCATTTAATGTCTTGGTAGGGGTATGATATTAGATTAACAATCCTTGAGAAATTTCCTAGGAGATTTGGAGAAGAAAATCGTTGGCAAAACCTCTCGTTGGTGAACGATGAACAATGAAAAGATGGAAGATCAATGATCAGAGTTCGGATCAGGCATCAACGAATTGACGAACAACAATCACAAACTCATTCTTTGTCATCAACGATCGATCTAATCTAGTTAGGAATCATTATATTTGGTTTTCCACCATTATAATTAAATTTATTAATTATATTTTTCTGCATTCTTCGATCTAGGTCCTGTTATAGCCTTTGCATGTGCTAATGTATTAAAATCTCATTTATTTAAGTTTTTTTCTAACCATGGGATCCCCGTTCTCGATTAACTATCCAAAAAAATTTGGCCTTGATCCATAATCCTTTTTTATTGGTGTTTTCTCCCACAGTTCTTCGCTTTCTTCATCATTAGACCATAAGGTCACAATTTTACATTAGTGGGGCGAGTTTGAGTACGATCGAACCCCCAAAATCATTGCGGTGGTGAGAAAGACATGTATATTGATGGGTTGGGGATATATTGATAAACGAGCATGACGGTGTTTGGTTAATGGATTAGATCGGCAACATGGGGGCATGTTTGTGATTAGATGTGGTTTGGGATCATGTCGATAATCTCCATTTTACTGGTTGGCAGCGATGACGAATTGCGGTGTGATGGAGTTGGTTTCGAAAAAAGGTTTTGTGTGAGATTCTATGATGGAGGTTTCTTGAAATTGACGTGGCGATGGTCAGATTTGAATATCCAATGGGGTGGTTGAACATGGTCAATGAGATGAGAGTAAATATTATTATTATTAAAAAATAATAATGGCGGTGAGTTAATAAAATGAATTGATGAATTATTATTATTATCATTATATTAAAAAATAATAATAATGGTGACATAAAATATGTGTGAGGGGTTAATAAGATTACATGGATTTTATCTAATGGGGTTTATTAATATTATTTATAATATTAATAATTTGAAGAATTGATGAAATGTGGAAATAATTGAAGACACCGCAAAGAGGGTCCTTGTGCACTGTGTGTTTTGAGGAGGGGGTGAGTTCCAAAATATCTTCCCCATTAACTTTTATATAACAATAAAACTAATAATAAAATTATTATATATTATTATGATAGAGTATAATGGATTTGAATGGGAGATAAAATGGTATTTTCCCTTATGGCATGTAGTGTGCGACAAATTAAAGGGGGAGTTTGAGCGTGCCCCATTAAAGAAATTAATGAGTTTTAATAATAATAATAATAATAACAATAATAATAATATAATAATATTATTATTTTGGGTTTCAAACATAAATCTGGCTATAACTCTTTCATACGACGTCATATCAACGAACCGTCAATGAGTAACATTACCCTGAAATTTAGACATACATTTTAAGACCAATGTTAAATATTTTTTTTAGACTCGTGCCTCAGGTCAACGAAACACCCAATAATAATAAAATTATTATTATTTCGGGATCTTGTATCTGACATATCTCCCTCATATGGTATTGTAAGTATGAATCGTCTATGATGATACAACCCTGAAATCAAGACAAAAATTTCAAGACCAATTTTTGGTATTTAAATCGCGATCAAAGCACATGTCCCCTGAATCTAGGTTTGGGCGTGTTGCGGTGAAATACAATTTTTTCACCAGGTGTCCATTTTGGATGAATTAGTAGTCTATCTCATGCTTTTTTTCATGAGGATCGCAATGGCAATGATGGTAGAGTAGGTACACCCCTATTGGATATAGTTATAAGGAATGGGTCCTCAAACCATGGAGCTGGTACTCCCCTATCAGAACAGGGCGCAGTTCCTCTGTAATTATGTGAAAATAGAGTATGTACTCCCCTATTGAGTAGGGTGAAGGTCCTTTATTATAGGATTTGGTACTCCCATGTCATTACAGGGTGTAGGTCCTCCATACAAGTTGTTTTGGTAGAGTTGGTACCCCCTTTCCATGCCAAGGAGGGGGTCCTCTAGCTCGGGGTCGGTACTCCTCTGATGTACTAGGGTGCAGGTCCCCCATATCAAATGAAATGATAGAGTCGCTACTCCCTTATCATACAAGGGTGAAATCCCTCTAGTCATGGAGTGGTACTCTCCTACCAGGTATGGCGTGGGTCCTCACTTATGGAGTTGTACACCCCCATCTCCGAGTACCAGTGGGGAGAGGGTCCGCCATTGGAGTTGGAGCTCCCTCGGCTGTAGGACACAACTACAAGAAGAAATCCCATCCAATTTATGTGAACGATACCTAGGTAGAATCTAGTGCTCCCTTGATGCACTAAGGTATGGGATACTCCTTGTTGAAGTGATAGAGGTTTTTCAAATTAGTCTAGAGCAGTGCACCCTCAACAGTGTGTAGTGGAGAGGGGTGGGCCTCTTCACTTGGATTTCCTTAGCTTGCTCTAGGTACAAGGTAGAAATGACTAAACCATTGGTGTTGGGAACTAGAGATAGACCTATTAGAATGTTTCCAATGGAGCACATTCTCTCAGACATTCCATTAGGAACGTTAGAGTTGTTCCCCATATAGTGCATGTCTCAGATGGTCACCATTAGAGATGGCTGAGCTCATGGAGTGTGTTCTCCTAGTTTATGTGTAACCTTTAGAACCTTCAGTGAGAATCCTGATACTGGCTATGAGGTTGGGACCTCATGATTCTTAGTATCTAAAATGAGTATATCTGGATGTTATTAGTATATATATGGGAATATACCTGTGTCGAGTTGACTATGTTTTTCTTGTGGTTTTTCCCTTGTGCTTTACCTTTGTGGTTTTGGGGTTACCTACTGAGTATTGTTTTACTCGCCCCTGCACAGGATTTTCCCGCACATGTCATGCCTTTTTCATATGATCGACACTTGGATGAAGTCAAGGGAGGACTAGGACCAGGTGGTTGTCAGTGAGATCAGATAAACGAGGTGTATTCCTACCGCTATAGGAAGCTACCCATCACCTACCCTTTAGGTAGGGTTATCAGCGGATGAGATTTGGGGACTTGGAGTTTTAGTTGTGTAATGTCTTTATTTTTTTTTGCTTTTATATTGGCCCAATTTTCCACCATGAACTTTACTTTTTGTTGCACTCTGGTTGTGTTATACTTAGTGTTTTTCATGTATAGCTTCCTTGTATTTTTTACTTTCCAGTACCTTTGGCTTGGAGTTGTTTGAGTGTGTACATGTACATTGGAAAATACCTCTCATTTCTGGGATATGCCTACTCAGTTCTAATCACCATCCCCTGACCTATCAGAGGCAGGCTTGGGGTAGTCATGGGGCGAGCCCCAAGGGACAGTTTGTGACACAAAATCTTGTGGTAATTCTCACTCAACTCTCCCAAGATATGAATTATAAGAAATACCATGTTGAGTTCATGAATGCACCAAGGAAGGAGTAGATTTATATTGAATCTTTCATGAAGTAATTTTTTCCCACCTTCATTGGATCATCCAATCCACTTATATCTAGCAATGGATCAGTGAGATGAAAATGATATTTTTCATCATTCAATTCTCAAAATATGATAATGTTTTTCAATCCATTTATCATATAAATGGTGATGCCAACTAATCGTGGACTCTTATTAAGAATATAATGGAAATTGAGTTTGTAGAATCTATATAATGGGAGAAGTTTGAGAAAATATTATTCCTCATATATTTTCCCAAAACACTTCCCACAAAAATAGAGAGAGAATTTCTAGAGCTGAAATAGAAGGGGGTAAATCCATTGGAACCTATGAATAAAACTTTAGAAGACTCACAAGGTATACCCCTAATTTTTTATAACCCTAAGAGTAATATCAAATGATTATTTAGAATCCAAAAGCCAAGTATTAAAAAAAATTAGTTGTTATATATTTTAGTAGCTACAAAGAAATTTTTTGATGTGTTATTAAGGAAGATATGGAAGCTGGATACTCTTATTATTCTAAAGACAAGAAAAGGAAAAAATTATATTTTTGGAAACCTATAGGATAAATCTCATGGAGGAAAGAAATACCAATTACCTGTATTCCATGAATGTGGTAAAAAAACCCAGGTAATTGTATAAAAGAAATAAGAATATGTTTCAAGTGTGCTAGATGTATCCATAATTCACACAACTATATAAGCAATGAAAAAAGGACAATAAACACTATAGAGGAATAGAATGTCCTATCAGATTGTCCAACCAAAATCTAGTGATTCAATTGCAAGGAGTTTAGAAATTATGAATATCGATTTCCTAAACTAAGGGATAAAAAATATAATAGGCCTCAAAAACCTCTTCATCCATTGGAAGAATGGAAATAACATGATATCACTACTTCTTAAGTGGATCATGAAAATTAATTCACAATTATCCTCCACTCCATGTTTTGAATATCTTGTTGGTTTTTTATTCTAATCACCCTACTATATCTAGAATATTTTCCAAGAGAATTAAATAACTAAACCAATGATTTTAATATAGAATAAAACTTTCATTTGTATAATTATTATATTCCATGTTAGATTTTATGAGATTATGCCATGTAAAAATATTATTATCCTTGATTTAGAATAATTTACTTTGATGGTTTCTCTCCACATAGAGGAAATATAATTTATTTGAAACAAGAAAATAAAATTTCATATATATGGTATCCTACTAATGAAATGGTGATTATGAACACCCTTATAAGTAAATTATGTAATTTGGGTCTCGATTCTGAACAATAATAAACTCTTGGTTCAAATTCTTAGAGAAAAGCTCAATGATAGGGATAATACTATTCCAAGGAGAATGATATGTTTCTTAAAATTGTAAGGTTGAGAAATCTTTAGAAATTGTATCTTAATTCACATTCATATTTATATACCCTTATATATGTTAATTAATATATTATAATTAAAATTTTTGAGGAATTAATTTATTTAAGGTGGAGAATGTAACACCCTGAGATTTTAGAATATATTTTTCTTTAAATAAATACTTTGTTCTATATATTTATTTACATAAAACACCAAACCAAAATGATTCATGATATATTACATGAAAATTATTAAGAAAATATAATTTGACTAAAACATCTATTAAATAATAAATATAATAATAAATTATAAATAACTAAAAAATAGGATTAAGAACACTTAAAGCCTAAAAAATTCATTTTTAAATTAAATTAGTTTTCTTTATATATTTTATTTTCATTTAAAACTAAATATATATATTTTATAATTTTAGTTAAAAAAATTATAATTTTTGAATATATAATTTCAAAATAATCTTATTATGATTTTTTTAATTTTTCGGGAATAATTGATTTTTAGGTATATAGTGAGAAATACTGATTTACCAAAACTATAAATTTTATTACCTTATTATCATATAAGAAAGCCATAGAAGTTTATAAAACATTTCTGTTGATTAAATATTTATTTCAGATTTAAAATTATATATTTCTAAAATACCACTTTGAATTTATAAAACTTATGTTTAACATTTTATAAACATATGTAATATTTTTTAATAAAATAAATTATTTTTGGTATTTTCATTTTAATTAAATATTATTTAGGTAAAATTAGGTTTGGGATTTTTTTGAAAGACCCATAATTTTTTTAAAAAATAAACTAATTTATATCAATATAATATAATTCATTTATAATTTTACCATACACATAAATTTTTAGCTTAAAAATAATCCTTTTCTAAAAATGGGGTTTGTACGTGTTACATGCGTTGTAAAGAACTCGACCTCAGTAGCCCAAAGTTTGTGGTTACTTTATTAAATAGGCCTAAGATACAAGAAATTTCATCCTGAAGGACCAAATAGTTTAGTAGTTTGGGAAAAATACAAACATACTTTGTAACACCCGAGACTTTTATGTTATATAAATCATCAAAGGAATCTTTTTCTACATAACACTTTCTTGGCTTTCTTTACACGCAATCACGACCTTCCTCGATAGCTTGCGTCGTACGCAATACCGAGTTTCACTAAACAACAATATGCTATTAAAACTAGCCGTTATGAATAGTAATAACCACTTTTTGAAATTTTATAAATTTTATTTTTCAAAATGGACTTCATTTTTGGACTCAGAATATTGAAATTAGCCTAGGGTGAAATTTTGGTATTTTTCTGAAAACTTTCAATTTTTGATGAATAGTGAAACCACTAAGTGGTAGGTTAAAAACTGAATTTTGCATAAAACTTAATTTTACCGCTTCTGTGAATGGAATTTCGAAAATCCGACAGACACGGTTGATATCAGTAAGTAAAATGTGGTTCAATGAGATAAAAATAATTTTTTGGTGAATAGTAACTTTTTACTATTTTTACCGCAGTTAATAGTAAATAGGGTAACTAAGGGTAAATATGATATTAATATTACCCTAACACATGTCCTAATTCTATTGGACAAGTGTAATTCGACCAAAAACAACCTTATGAATAAAATATGACCATTTAGGCCCACTTGGGTTAGATTAGGACATTTATTATTAATTTATTTAAAGAAGGGTTAAAATAGTTAAAATCAATGTTTAATAAGTAAATAATTTTTAATATGGGGTTATACATAAGATAAATTCAATTGTAAATATTAATTAGAAAGCTAAAAAGATTTCCTACATGATGGTATTTTATTTGTAATTTTTGGACATCAAATATTTTAATTTATTTATGACACAATGATGATGAAATAATTATCTTATTAATGAAATATTGACATAATTGATGTTATAAACACCAAAATAAATGTAATTTGAGACTTTTTAGGAATTACACTAATTTTATAGGTTACTATGATATATTAATGTTGATTTAATCAACTTTGTTAGAACATATAATTCTGTTATGACTTTCACAAAAATCATATATCAAATAGTGTCAAAATTGACACAAAATAGTTTTTAAATCAAATATTATATTATTAATTGTTATTTTATTCCTAAAAATCTAAGGTTCGGCAAAATGACTTAGATAAGGATATATATATTAATAATAAACAATTTGGGGTTCGTTTGGCATGTTATAGTAAGTGTATTAACCATATAGTGAAAGAAAACAAAAAGACACGGTAAAAGTTAAATTATTTAACTTAGAGTTAAATCTAATTGATAAGGTTAAAATAATATCCTAAACTTGTCTAAATCCTATTGGTTGATAGGATTTCGACCCTTCCCCACTTTAGCTTCGAAATAAGACCCTTTGGAACCATTATAAACCGATTTTGACTTTAATATAAAATAATATTTTGAGATATTCCTAAGGTGCCCCTCTCCTCCCTTATAAAAGGGCACCTCCTCCCCCTCCTCCTCACACCAAATTGAGCACTCAAGCTCGGCCAACCCCTGCCATTTTCTCCTCTCCACTTCCCTAGAATAATCCTAGAAGTCCTGGTCTTCTTAAAAGACCAATATTAGTTCCCTAAGTGAAGGATTCAAAGAAGCGTTCCAAAGAAGAGGTAATATCCATTACCGATCTTTTCAATTTCTTTCTTCTTCAACTTCTTCTTCTTTAGTTGTTTCATGATAAAGTCATAACATCAGTATTAATTACATACTGATATGTTATTATAAATATGAAACAACCCTAATTCACCTTCTATCCATCCTACGGAAAAATGAAATCACCGCGCGTGCGTACGTACGGAATACCGTCTCCACGCCGTGGTGTAATCTATTTTCCACCATCACTTTACAAGGATGGGTATAATGGTGTAATGAGTAACTATTTATTATTATTATAAAGTAATATTGATACTGAAATAATATATATATACTCCAATACAGTTCCACGATCATAGGAACGATATCATCACTCGTGCGTACGTACGGAATACCGTCTCCACGATGTGATGCGACTCGTTCTACATGATCATCATTACATAGTAATTATATAAACGAATTGAATGAATAAATATGATATATGTTACACTAATACCATTCTGGATATAAGGTATCTATAACCTTAAAAGAAGAATAAGAATTTATTCGACAAAACACGCATAAGAACAAAAGGCAATAAAGACCCGAGTAACAAGTAACAATGAAATATTACTAATAAGAAGCTAAGAATATGACCATATATGATATCATATCAATATGTATGATTCTGGAATAAGTCAATAACATTATTTAAACCATTATACAGGAGCTTCGGACACGTACAAAGCAAATCGGACCTAAGGTAAGGGAAATATCACAATCTCATTTTTATCCGAGATTGTTTATTCGTAAGTATTTACTGGGGTGTATTTTATCATCCACATCCATGTTTCATCAATATGAAATATTATTTCCATCCACCTACAATTGTTTAAATCCATTTTTACCCTTCGGTGAGTTTTTAGTAATATGTATGAAAGGAATCTTTTGTCGTTTTTTGTACGAGGTATTTTTTGACTTTTCCGACAAAAGTACGAAGAATGTTTTTTTTAACTTATACGGCATGAATGGATTTCTAAAATATTATTTCCAAGAATCTTCCTTTACAAGTTTTCAAGTTTATTTTTAATCAACTTCTTTTAGTTTAAAATTGTATGACATGTTAAGAAAGGAAAAGTGTTTTTGAAGTAGAAAGGATATTTTCCTCAAGAATGAAGTTCAAGTATTTTATCAAAATTATTTTCCATCTAAGATAATAAAAAGGGTTCTGTTTTTATCCCTATTATTACATGGATTTGATTATATTGTGATGGAAATATTTTTATGAATTCCTTTATCTTATATGAATTGTTTTATGATGTCATGTTGTTTAAGAATCCCATTTTTATTACATGGGTTACGCTATGATGTATGGTTTATGATTATGTGGCACACATAAGAAAGGATTCATTATAAGATGGGTGGGACCTATATCTCCCTCCAATGCATTGGGTAAAGATTTTTTATCTCATGAGATAGACATGGCTGGAACGATAGGTTATACCGGTTTAGTGAAACAGGACTGGAACGAGGGTGACTCGGTTCAGAAAGGGACTTTGTCCACTAAGATAGTCTTGGCAATGAGTCATGACTAACAAGAAATGATTTTCCATGATTATGTGTGCATGTCACAAAGTTTCAAGTTTTATGTTATGATTATGGGGATATCATTTTCACTTCTGTGATTTGTTCCATGTTAAGATATTATGATCTCTTTTGCAGGTTTTGATTTTCAAAAAGATATGATATGATTTTTATTTCCTTTATTTGCCCTTGCTGAGCATTTGAGCTCACCCTTTTATGTTTTCTTTTCCCCAGGTCAGGAAGATGGATATTAAGTAGAATATGCTTAAAGGGACCCTAGATATGATGAAATAAATGGGAGACACTGTAGAAGATTTATGAACCAGTTGTTTATGTTTCCCAGTTTCTAAAGACACTATACCTATACGGTACTTTGTGGTTTTGTCATATGTTGTAATAAGTGTGCTTCCATTTTGAAGTATTAACAATGTATGTAAAGGATGGGTCGTTATAGTTGGTATCAGAGGAAAGGTATAGTCAACCTTTGGAAACTAGGATGTGAAAGCCTTAGTAAGAACCCTAAGGATAAGTCTAAGAATAGAACACAATCTTAGTGTTTTAGAAATGGCCATGAATAACCTAGGATAAGACCTTAAGCATGAAAATTTTATTCTTGAATTATGTGGTTTTCCTATTATAATTAGTGTTGCTCACAATTCTTCTTGGTTTTAGTCAATGGATGGAACCCGAAGGAACCGTGTAAATGCGGAATGCGATGGGAAATGCAATGATTGTCCCCCTGAGCAAACAAACGATATGGGAGCTGGAATGAAAAATCTTGTAGCCATGCTCACACAACTTTCTCAAGCTACGAATCATGCAGGACTTCCAAACGAGCAAAGGAAGGAGCAACATTCTGTTGAATCCTTCATGAGGCAGTGTCCGCCTTCTTTCAGTGGGTCTACTGATCCATTAGTTGCTGAACAATGGATTAGTACTACTGAAAAGATATTTTCAGTTCTTCAATGTTCTGAACATGATAAAGTCATCCTAGCAGTGTATCGTTTGGAAGGAGATGCTGATCAATGGTGGAATCTTATTAAGAATACGAGGAAAAGGGATGAAATTGAGTCTATGGAATGGGACGAGTTCAAGAACTTATTTTTCAATAAGTACTTCCCTCGTATTCTCTGAACAAAGATGGAGAAAGAGTTTCTTGAACTGAATCAAAGGGATGATGAATCTGTTGGTACCTATGAAGCAAATTTTACAAGACTTGCAAGGTATGCTTCTGGTATTATTATCCAATCTGAGAGTAAGATCGATCGATTCTTTAGTGGCTTAAAACCAAGTCTTCGAAGGGCGTTAGCCATAAGGGACTTCAATAGCTACGAGGAAATTGTTCGATGTGCTCTCAAAGTCGAGATGGAGATTGGAGTAACCCATCAGTCACATGGGTTTGATAAGAAGAGGAAGATGGAATTCAAAGAAAAATCTAAAGAGCACACAGAAAAGAAGATGAGCTTTTCCTTATGCTCAAAGTGTGGAAAGAAACATGGAGGGAGTTGTCTTAAAGGGACAAGTAAATGTTTTAAATGTGGAAAGGAAGGTCATTGGGCATTTGAATGCCGCGATAATGGGAAGAAGATGTCTAATGACGCAAACAAAGGAAGGGATACACAGAATGAACCTACTACACTTCAATGTTTCAAGTGCAAGGAGATGGGGCATTATGCCAATCAATGCCCAAATCCAAGGGTTGATGATGATGGTCGACGTCAACAAAATATTAAGGCTAAAGACAAAGGAAAGTCACATGCACTTTCTATCAGCGATGTGGAGTACGATAACGAGGTGGTGAAAGGTACACTTACCGTCCACTCTAAAGTAGCAAATGTTTTATTTGATTCTGGATCCACCCACTCTTTTATTTCTGAAAAATTTTCTAAGGGTATCACCGTACTACCTCAACAATTAGATGTTGAGTTAGCTGTGACAACACCTAATGGCACAACAGTCGCATCAAAAGTTTATAATTCTTCTCCGATCGAAGTTTGTGGGAAAGTGCTTCCTGCAAATCTTGTGATCCTTCCTTTAGTGGAATTTGATGTGATTCTTGGCATGGATTGGATTTCTCTACATGGATCTCATATCAATTTCCAAAGAAGGGAAGTCACATTTTATATTCTAGATCAATCTACGATTGTCTATCAATGCAAGGATGAACATAACCTTCCAGTGGAAATTCCTTCCATCTTATGGGTCTTGATTCCACTAAATGAAGGTTATTTATCTCAAATGGTTGGTGAGAAACTCACGATTAAGAATATGCCCATTGTAAGGGAGTTTGATGACATCTTTCCGGAGGAATTACCGGGTCTTCCACCAAATCGTGAAGTTGTGTTTTCAATAGAACTCGTACCGGGTGCTTTGCCTATTTCAAAGACACCTTATAGAATGGCCCCAATTGAGTTGCAGGAATTGAAGAAGCAACTCCAAGAGAATCTTGATAAGGGATTCATATGCCCTAGTGCGTCACCTTGGGGAGCACCTGTTCTATTTGTTAAGAAGAAAGATGGATCAATGAGACTCTGCATTGATTATCGAGAACTTAACAAGATCACTATCAAGAACAAATATCCTCTCCCACGCATTGATGACTTATTTGACCAACTACGCGGAGCTCAATACTTTTCCAAGATTGATCTTCGTTCAGGGTATCATCAATTAAGGGTCAAAAGGGAGGATATACCAAAGACGGCTTTCCGTACAAGGTATGGACACTATGAATTTATAGTGATGCCATTTGGTCTTACTAATGCCCCTTCTATCTTCATGGATCTAATGAATAGAGTCTTTAGAGACTATCTTGATCAATTTGTGGTAGTCTTTATAGATGATATTCTTGTCTATTCAAAGAGCAAGTAAGAGCATGAAGATCACTTGAGAATTATATTGAAGACCATGAGAAAGGAGAAGCTTTTTTCCAAATTTACCAAGTGTGAATTTTGGCTTCAAAAAGTTGCATTTTTGGGTCACATAATCTCAAAAGAGGGGATATCTGTGGATCCAGCAAAAACAGAGGTTATCGAAAGATGGTCAAGACCAACAACAGTAACTGAGATCCGAAGTTTTCTTGGTTTGGCTGGATATTATCGATGTTTTGTAAAAGATTTTTCACGATTATCTAATCCACTCACCAAGTTGACTCGGAAAGGAGTTAAGTTTGTCTGGACAGAGGAATGTGAAGAGAATTTCAAGGAGTTGAAAAGAAGGTTATCCAGTGCACCTGTGCTCACACTGCCTTGTAGTGGAGAAAGGTTTGTGATCTACAGTGATGCATCGAAGAAGGGATTGGGGTGTGTTCTTATGCAAAATGATATGGTGATAGCTTATGCCTCACGACAGTTGAAAATCCATGAGCAAAATTACCCAACACATGATTTGGAGTTGGCTGCGGTAATCTTTGCATTAAAGATTTGGAGGCATTACCTTTATGGTGAAAGGTGTGATATTTATACTGAACATAAAAGTTTAAAGTATATTTTCACACAAAAGGAGCTGAATATGCGTCAAAGAAGATGGTTTGAGCTGATTAAGGATTATGACTGCTCAATCCATTACCACCCTGGGAAAGCAAACAAGGTGGCAGATGCATTAAGTCGACAAGACCATGCTAGTTTATCCATGATGAGGATCACAAAAGATCCAATATTTATGGATTTACAAAGGATGGATCTTGGAATTATAATGGAAGGGGAAAAATCTTATCTTTCTCAAATGAATGTTCAACCATCTATACATGCGAAGATTAAGGAGGCACAGAAAGAAGATGTCGAGTTACAAAAGAAGGTGAGAAATGTTCCTGAATTCAACCTTGATTGTGATGGGATAATGAAGTTCAGGAATCAGGTTTGTGTTCCTCCCATCCCCGAATTAAAGAAGGAGCTGCTGGATGAGGCTCATAGTTCTTTATTCTCTATTCATCCTGGAAGCACGAAGATGTATAGGGACCTGAATGAGTACTTCTGGTGGGATGGCATGAAAAGAGATGTTGCTGAATATGTCTCTCGATGCTTGGTTTGTCAACAAGTTAAAGATGAGAGACAAAAGTCTAAGGGGATGTTACAACCATTACCCATACCCGAATGGAAATGGGAAAACATCACTATGGACTTTGTCACAGGACTTCCTAAAACATCCAAAGGCAATAATTCTATTTGGGTCATAGTTGATCGTCTTACAAAGTCTGCACACTTCATTGCTATTAGAGAGGATTTCTCTCTAGATCAGCTTGCCAGGATATATGTAAAGGAAGTGGTAAGACTGCATGGAGTACCACTTTTTATTATATCTGATCGGGATCCAAGATTTACCTCAAAGTTCTGGCGAAGTCTTCAGCATACTCTGGATACAGAGTTGAGTTTCAGCACTGCTTATCATCCCCAGACAGACGGTCAGTCTGAAAGAACAATTCAAACCCTAGAAGATATGTTGAGAGATTGCTCTATGGATTTCAAAGGAGGTTGGGATCAACACCTACCTTTGGTGGAATTTTCTTATAATAATAGCTTTCACTCCAGTATTCAGATGGATCCTTATGAAGCTCTCTATGGAAAGAAATGTAGGACTCCAACTTTCTGGGATGAAGTTGGGGAAAGAAAGCTATTAGGACCTGATCTCGTTGATGAAATGGCAGAAAAGGTTAGATCTATTCAACAACACATAAGAGCAGCTCAGAGTCGACAGAAAAGTTATGCCGACAACCGAAGAAAAGACCTAGAGTTTGAAGTGGGTGATAAAGTGTTCTTACAAATATCTCCCTGGAAGAGGGTTATGAGATTTGGAAAGAAGGGGAAGTTGAGCTCTAGATATATCGGTCCTTTCGAAATACTGGATCGTGTTGGGAATGTAGCTTACCGATTGGCGCTTCCACCGAATCTCTCTCAAGTTCACGATATGTTCCATGTATCTCTCTTGAGAAAGTACATACCTGATCCTTCACATGTACTCAGCTCAGAAGTTGTACCGCTGGAGCAAGATCTTTCTTATGAAGAACAACCGATAGAGATTCTGGATCGTAGCGAAAAAGTCCTACGAAACAAGACCACTCGATTGGTGAAAGTTTTATGGAGGAACCACAAACTTGAAGAAGCTACATGGGAGCTTGAGGATATGATGAGGGAGAAGTATCCTCATCTGTTTGTTACAAAGTGACGAATTTCGAGGGCGAAATTATTTTTAAGGGGGGTAGAATGTAACACCCGAGACTTTTATGTTATATAAATCATCAAAGGAATCTTTTTCTACACAACACTTGCTTGGCTTGCTTTACACGCAATCGCGACCTTCCTCGATAGCTTGCGTCGTACGCAATACCGAGTTTCACTAAACAACAATATGCTATTAAAACTAGCCGTTATGAATAGTAATAACCACTTTTTGAAATTTTATTTTTCAAAATGGACTTCATTTTTGGACTCAGAATATCGAAATTAGCCTAGGGTGAAATTTTGGTATTTTTCTGAAAACTTTCAATTTTTGATGAATAGTGAAACCACTAAGTGGTAGGTTAAAAACTAAATTTTGCATAAAACTTAATTTTACCGCTTCTGTGAATGGAATTTCGAAAATCCGACAGAAACAGTTGATATTAGTAAGTAAAATGTGGTTCAATGAGATAAAAATAATTTTTTGGTGAATAGTAACTTTTTACTATTTTTACCGCAGTTAATAGTAAATAGGGTAACTAAGGGTAAATATGATATTAATATTACCCTAACACATGTCCTAATTCTATTGGACAAGTGTAATTCGACCAAAAACAACCTTATGAATAAAATATGACCATTTAGGCCCACTTGGGTTAGATTAGGACATTTATTATTAATTTATTTAAAGAAGGGTTAAAATAGTTAAAATCAAAGTTTAATAAGTAAATCATTTTTAATATGGGGTTATACATTAGATAAATTCGATTGTAAATATTCATTAGAAAGCTAAAACGATTTCCTACATGATGGTATTTTATTTGTAATTTTTGGACATCAAATAATTTAATTTATTTATGACACAATGATGATGCAGTAATTATCTTATTAATGAAATATTGACATAATTGATGTTATAAACACCAAAATAAATGTAATTTGAGACTTTTTATGAATTACACTAATTTTATAGGTTACTATGATATATTAATGTTGATTTAATCTACTTGGTTCGAACATATAATTCTGTTATGACTTTCACAAAAATCATATATCAAATAGTGTCAAAATTGACACAAAATAGTTTTTAAATCAAATATTATATTATTAATTGTTATATTATTCCTAAAAATCTAAGGTTCGGCCAAATGACTTATATAAGGATATATATATTAATAATAAACAATTTGGGGTTTTTTTGGCATGTTATAGTAAGTGTATTAACCATATAGTGAAAGAAAACAAAAAGACACGGTAAAAGTTAAATTATTTAACTTAGAGTTAAATCTAATTGATAAGGTTAAAATAATATCCTAAACTTGTCTAAATCCTATTGGTTGATTGTATTTCGACCCTTACCCACTTTAGCTTCGAAATAAGACCCTTTGGAACCATTATAAACCGATTTTGACTTTAATATAAAATAATATTTTGAGATATTCTTAAGGTGCCCCTCTCCTCCCTTATAAAAGGGCACCTCCTCCCCCTCCTCCTCACACCAAATTGAGCACTCAAGCTCGGACAACCCCTGCCATTTTCTCCTCTCCACTTCCCTAGAATAATCCTAGAAGTCCTGGTCTTCTTAAAAGACCAATATTAGTTCCCTAAGTGAAGGATTCAAAGAAGCGTTCCAAAGAAGAGGTAATATTCATTACCGATCTTTTCAATTTCTTTCTTCTTCAACTTCTTCTTCTTTAGTTGTTTCATGATAAAGTCATAACATAAGTATTACTTACATACTGATATGTTATTATAAATATGAAACAACCCTAATTCACCTTCTATCCATCCTACGGAAAAATGAAATCACCGCGCGTGCGTACGTACGGAATACCGTCTCCACGCCGTGGTGTAATCTATTTTCCACCATCACTTTACAAGGATGGGTATAATGGTGTAATGAGTAACTATTTATGATTATTATAAAGTTATATTGATACTGAAATAATATATATATACTCCAATACAGTTCCACGATCATAGGAACGATATCATCACTCGTGCGTACGTACGGAATACCGTCTCCACGATGTGATGCGACTCGTTCTACATGATCATCATTACATAGTAATTATATAAACGAATTGAATTAATAAATATGATATATGTTACACTAATACCATTCTGGATATAAGGTATCTATAACCTTAAAAGAAGAATAAGAATTTATTCGACAAAACACGCATAAGAACAAAAGGTAATAAAGACCCGAGTAACAAGTAACAATGAAATATTACTAATAAGAAGCTAAGAATATGACCATATATGATATCATATCAATATGTATGATTCTGGAATAAGTCAATAACATTATTTAAACCATTATACAGGAGCTTCAGACACGTACAAAGCAAATCGGACCTAAGGTAAGGGAAATATCACAATCTCATTTTTATCCGAGATTGTTTATTCGTAAGTATTTACTGGGGTGTATTTTATCATCCACATCCATGTTTCATCAATATGTAATATTATTTCCATCCACCTAAAATTGTTTAAATCCATTTTTACCCTTCGGTGAGTTTTTAGTAATATGTATGAAAGGAATCTTTTGTCGTTTTTCGTACGAGGTACTTTTTGACTTTTCCGACAAAAGTACGAAGAATGTTTTTTTTAACTTATACGGCATGAATGGATTTCTAAAACATTATTTCTAAGAATCTTCCTTTACAAGTTTTCAAGTTTATTTTTAATCAACTTCTTTTAGTTTAAAATTGTATGACATGTTAAGAAAGGAAAAGTGTTTTTGAAGTAGAAAGGATATTTTCCTCAAGAATGAAGTTCAAGTATTTTATCAAAATTATTTTCCATCTAAGATAATAAAAAGGGTTCTGTTTTTATCCCTATTATTACATGGATTTGATTATGTTGTGATGGAAGTATTTTTATGAATTCCTTTATCTTATATGAATTTTTTTATGATGTCATGTTGTTTAAGAATCCCATTTTTATTACATGGGTTACGCTATGATGTATGGTTTATGATTATGTGGCACACATAAGAAAGGATTCATTATAAGATGGGTGGGACCTATATCTCCCTTCAATGCATTGGGTAAAGATTTTATATCTCATGAGATAGGCATGGCTGGAACGGTAGGTTATACCGGTTCAGTGAAACAGGACTGGAACGAGGGTGACTCGGTTCAGAAAGGAACTTTGTCCACTAAGATAGTCTTGGCAATGAGTCATGACTAACCAGAAATGATTTTCCATGATTATGTGTGCATGCCACAAAGTTTCAAGTTTTATGTTATGATTATGGGGATCTCATTTTCACTTCTATGATTTGTTCCATGTTAAGATATTATGATCTCTTTTGCAGGTTTTGATTTTCAAAAAGATATGATATGATTTTTATTTCCTTTATTTGCCCTTGCTGAGCATTTGAGCTCACCCTTTTATGTTTTCCTTTCCCCAGGTCAGGAAGATGGATATTAAGTAGAATATGCTTAAAGGGACCCTAGATATGATGAAATAAATGGGAGACACTGTAGAAGATTTATGAACCAGTTGTTTATGTTTCCCAGTTTCTAAAGACACTATACCTATACGGTCCTTTGTGGTTTTGTCATATGTTGTAATAACTGTGCTTCCATTTTGAAGTATTAACAATGTATGTAAAGTATGGGTCATTATATACTTGAACCTTACATTAAAATTGATAATATAAAATACAACATAACAAATCTTTGGAGAACCCCATTATTCTTCAAGCTTATCCCTACAAATCAATCATAATAAAATTCTTGAAATTAATAGGAAAAATAAAAAATAATAAATGGGTGTTATATGATGCTCAATAATGGTATTTATATAGTTTAAGCTATCATAAATAATAAATACCATTTAAGAAATATAAATAACTGAAACACACACAATTTAATAAAAAACATGATCATAATATGTCCATAATAAAAGATGATCAAATAATGAAATATAAATAATCACATGATCTAGGAAAATTAACCATGGATATTCTACAAATCTAATAATCACATGTAAATCAATAACTAATCTCATAATATAGGAATGAATAATGCCCGAAATCTGAAACATGCTGTCGAGGCTTTGCTCCAAGAATCTAACAACATCAAGGCTTCATGCCAAGAATCATACAAATGGGTAAGGTCTTGGACAACCCAGTCTTGATTGTATAATGATACCTACCAATGCATCTAGGGGCTATAGTTGGCCCCACCCGTTACTTACCAAGTCTAATACATTCCTCACATAAATAAATAATACATTCAAATAATTAATAGCTATCCATATTAGACTAAATAGTCATATATAATATCAGTACTTCCCCAGTCAAATTGATCATAAAACATCCCAAAATATACGATGAATGGTATCATTGGAGTAAATATTTAATATAATATTTAAAAAAAATATTGTCATGGATGGAAATACTTTAAAGAGATTATTGGAATATTTCATTAGGAAAATAACCATTTTCACTTTAAAAATAAATTATGTTTAAAACTCTACACAATTATAATAGAAATTATTTTCTTTTATAATAACCATGTAATATTTTATAGGAATATTATAAAATTAATGCTTTATGATGGCAGGAAAAGCCTCTCATTCCTTATAAGTTAAAAAAAAAATCTTTATGCCTCACACAGGCGGCTATGGTGGCAGTGGGTTTGGGACGCTGGTCATGGGGTTGAGTCCCCGGGCCATCTTCTTTGTAGTGTGTGCATAAATAAGACCCACCTTTTAAAAAACATTCTTTCCTTATTTTATTAGAAATGTCTAAAAGAACCTTGTTTGAAAAATATACATCTCAAACCATTTTTAAAAAATTCAACCATGAGTTTAAATTCATTTAAACAATCATATGAGGGTAATAAAATCACTTTTGAAAACATTTCTATAAAACATAGACATGGAAGGGAAATATTCCCCAGTGGACACTTAAATAGAAACAATCCTTAATAATGATGAGATTATGAAATAAACCATTAAAAAAATTGTAATCAGTTGAATAATATAAAATTAAGGAAAATATATTCATGATATAATATATAAAAGGTTATAATATACTCCTCACAAAAGGAATAAGTGGTGAATATGCCATATGTCTCATAGAAGTAAAAGTTAGATGAGAAACACTTACCTTGCATTTTCCTTTAGTTTAATGTGATTTAAACTTCTGTATAATGGTTTAAATCATGTTATTAATTTTTAATAGAACCATATTAATATTTATGATATAATATATGATCCCCTTATATCATCTTATCACCAGTTTTTTAATAATATTTCAGTATTACCCCTGTTTTGGGTGATATTACTTCATTTTTCCTATGCATGTTTTGTCATGTAAGTCTCAGTTGTTGTGCATAGGATATAGTTACTTCATATATATAATTATATTAAGGTTATAGATTCCATATTTATTCATTATAAAAATTATAATAATTCTTAAATGGTGAAAATGGAAAATTAATTTCATCGTATCGTGGAGACGGTATATTGTACGTACACACGAGTGAGAGTATCATTACCTTAATGGTGAAAGGGTAAGGAAGTGGATATTGAATTAATTTTTCAAAAATAAATTTTACGTCATAATTATCATATATATATATATATCCATTATTTATATCATTATACCAATCCATGTAAAGTGGTGATAAAAAAATTACACCACAATGTGGAGATAGTAACCGTATGTACGCACTTGCGGTGCTTTCATTTTTTTAAGATAGATAAATGGTGAAATATGGTTCTCCCATAATCATAATAAAATATAAGAATACATATGATACTGGATTTATTATTTTATTATTGAAACAACATGTGAAAAGGAAGTATAATAAGAAAAAAACACGAATGAGTTGGTAAAAACGATTACCTCTTCTTCGGCGAACATCCTTTATATATATTTTTAAAGGCTCTAGGGTTGGTATTTTTGGAAGAAAAGGACCTAAAAAACATTTATTAGTATGTTTATAAGATAAATGGGTAGGGTTCGGTCAATATATAATGCTCAAAGTGGTGTGAAGAAGTGAGGGAGGAGGTGCCCTTTTACAATTGAGGTGAGGGAAAATTATGTAAACTCTCTAAAAATTAGATTAATATAAATTAATTTTCAACTCCAAAAGGCTCCAATATGAGTAATTTTGAATATAAGATGGTTATGAGTTGAAATAATATCATACAATAATTTTTATACAAGTTTAGTTCACATTATTACCCTTATCATTTAGTTTTAACCCATATTTACTACTTTTAAATCTTACCATGACAACATGAATTTTACTCCTTAAGGGTCAATATTGCTACTATAAAATGTAAAACAACTCATAAATGGATCATTGATTAAAATTTTCAACCTTATTCTAATTTTTTTTCTTAATTTATTTTTTTGAACAATTTAATATAATTTAATGAAATATTATTTATTTTAAAATATCATTAATGTCAATTTTGACACTATTAATTACTTTGAATTTTAAAAATATCAATTCAACCAGATTTCTTCAAAAAAAATATTTTAGTACATTAAAAAATTTTCAAGTTAGTATAGAAAATTTATGGATGAAATTAATTATCTTAAATTGTATTTATTTTTTTATTTTTAACATTATTTATTTTATATTTCCATTAATAAAATAATTACCACATCAATGTTGTGTAAGTATTTAAGGTAATTATTTTTCCAATAAAAATTAAAAATAAATTACTATTATTAAAATAATTAATTTATATTTAAAAATAAGATTTATATTATAATATAACTTTTAGATAACACAATATTAAAAATTTTAGAGTCATTAAAAATATGAATGTGACATCTTTGAATTTTTTTAAATAAAATATTATAAATATCATATACTCATCCAAATGGCCATAAATTGTCATATAACTGAACATTAATTGATTATGGATAAATTGGTATCATATAATAATATTTATGCAAGTGTTATAGTCATTTTCTAGTCCTTATAATTTTAATTTTAACATAAAATTATTCAATTTACCCTTTACTGTGGTAATAAAAATTAACAAGGTTACTATTCATATTGGAACAAAATGAAAGGGAAGTATTTAATAAATTTGGAAATTATAAATAAAAATATGGAATCCATTTTTCAAAATTCAAAATATATAATTTTTTATAATTTAATTTAAAATTAATCCCACAAAACAGAACGAAAAAATAGTTTTATTGAAAAATGCATTTTTAAACCAAAAAAACATACTTATGCCAAAATAAGGTATAATAATTATTAAAATTTAATAAATAATATTATTTATAACTAAATATTACTTAATTTAAATTGAGATAAAATTCAAGTCATAAATATACTTTTAATATAAAGAAATTAATAGTTTTAAAAAAATCAGGGTTTTCACTATTCACTAGAAAATCAATCATTTCAAAAAAATTACAAATATTCACTCTAAAATAATTTTTAAATTATGATTTTAAAAATAAGGTTTAATTTTTGCAATAAAATTTAACAAAGTTTTGAAATTTAGTTTTAAAATAATTTTTCCATTAAAAGGAGTCAAAACTACCTTCAGAAAAAATAGCTTTCTATGCTTAAAATTAGATGTTTTATTATCTTATTCCTATGAAATTTATTGGATGAATATAAAAAATATTGAATATATAATATATAATATAATATTGTGGTTAATATTATTTATTTCCCACTAATTTACCAACTTGGTTATAATAAAATTCCATTTTTCATTTAAGTTGGGTGTTGTAGGAAATGTAAGCTATCGATGAAATTAAATTTAAATAGAGACATAAAATAAAATATTGAGGTGTTAAATTATCCCCCCTTAAATAAATTTCTTCCTCATAATTTAAAATTTTATTTAAAATAAATGTTTGATACTTAAAAATTCCTTTGTGGGAAACCGACATCATAAATAGGGTTAATAAAATATCCTATTAATAAAAGGGAAAGGGAAATTAAAAGGTCTCCATAAAATTAGGCTTTTGGATAGGATAACATTAGTGTTAATTAAAAACCAGGAGATGAAAGAGAAATCTAACTATCAATTTTTGATGGAGAGTTATATAAAACATGGTCATTAGAATGTTAACCATCAAAAAACTATAAATTTGTGATCAGTTAAATGTTCATTGAATTTTTTTACCACATGATATCAAAAATAATAAATCATACTTTAACCTCAAATAATAATATCCAATGTTCAACTTAATCCCTTATATAAGTAGTTAATCTAAAGAATCATATAGAATACATCTATCCAAATTCAATGATCAAAAAATTGTAAGGAAGGTCACTAAATTTACAAAATCAACGTAACGTTATATTTTCTCCAAAAAACCTAATGTTTCTATTATTTTAACATATCATATATATGAATACCATGATAACTTTTAAACCTTAATGAAAACATACATGCTTTTAATAATAAAATATTAAGAATATATATTTTTAAACCCAAACATGTAGTATACATAATAAAGATAACATAAATCATCAAATCATTAAACAATTTCATAGTCACCAATAATATCCCATAAAAAACTCTTTATCATTATTATCTCTACATCAAGAACATATTAAGGTTATCTTCCCCAAATCATGTGTTTTTTAAAATATCAAATTTCTATAGAATCACTTCTCTTGGTTACCTATATTACTCATCATATGATTCCAAATCCTTTATGAATAAGTTCTGCAATAAAATACTTATATATCATATGACTCTTATAAATATAATACCATTAATAATATAATTTTAATTATTCCACTTTGACTATAGTAACAACATAATCTTGACCCTGATCCCTTTGCTTCTTCTTAGGTATATTTCCTTGATTATTGGGGACTTCATTTTCATATTGAACCATATCCTTATAATGGAAGAATTTCACATTGGAAAATTATTTATTTTTATTACAATCACGAGAATGGTGTAATTTTAACCATAATTAAATAAAACTTCTTTTCCTTTTAAGAATATACCTTAGTGTTTCCTCCCACAAGTTTCACATGTTAGAAAGTCCTTCTTTCCATTCTTCCCTTTATCCATCTCTTTATCCTTCATTCTCTTATTTTCTTTCTTTCCCTTAAATTAATAAGACTTATATAATTATTTCTCTATCTTGATATTACATGAGACTATATATTCACATGATGACATATTTTAGGAGACCATTTCCATTTGTAGGAATGAATTTAACCCATTAAATAAACAATAAATCATAATACTTGGGTTACGTATGTAGTTTACAACATCCCTTGGTAATCTTGTATCATCAGATTCATACTTAGCAACATCCTAATCCTCCTTTTTTCTTAGTGTCAAGAATTGTCTCACCTTATATTCTCATAGTTCATGAGGGAAATATTTTTCCAATAAAAGTTCTTTAAAATCTTTCCATTTCATTCTTGTCATTTATTCTATATCCTTAGTGTTTTCAATCAACGGTGACCATTGATCTAAATCCATTGAGATATGATAAACTGTTATAACAAGCCTCTCTATTTCATTACATCCCAAAGTGAGAAATATCTTCTCTAAGGAACTTATCCATTGCTCAACTAAAAATGGAGTCATAGTTCCATTGAAAGATGGAGGTTATTGAAGCATAAATCCATCTAATGTTGGTAGACCACATTGTGGATAAGTAGGCTACTCCATACGAGCATGGTTATTGCTCATAACTCGAGTAATATGTCCTAATATAGTTGTAATTTTTTCATCTCTATATTCATTATCTTTCCTAGGAGGTAAATCCCTACATGAATTGATACGATTTCAATTCCTTCCGCTATGTGAAATTTCTAATAAATTTTCATACACTAGATTATATCATAACATTATGAAACATAATGTACAATATCATAACTAGTGAATCAACTAACCTTAATTAAAAATTTAGGTATAACTTATCTCTGAATCATAATATTTATTTATTTGGATAAATTTCCAAATTCTATCAAAGGTTTTCGTTCACTAATCTCTATTTTCTTAAATATATTTCTGAAGGTTTATTCTAAACTTTCTCTAACACTAACTGTAAATAACCATACCCTAGTAGCCTAGAGTCAGTGGTTACTTTATTATATTGGTATAAGATTCACATAATCTCTTCCCAATTGATATAATAGTTTAGTTTTTTTTGGAAAAATAGATACATAATTGAACCTTACATTACAATTAAAAATATAAAATAAAACATAGAGAATGTTTTGAGAACACTATTATTATTCTAGCTTATCCCTACATAATAATCATAATAAACTTCTTGTAATTTCATGGAAAAATAAAACAAAATAAAGAGGTGAGATTTGATTCTCACTAAGGATATGTATATAGCTAAATATATCATAAATAATAAATAACAATTATGGAAAGGTAAATAACTAAAGAACATGACATTTAATAAACAACTTGAGCATAATATGTCTAGAATAAGAGATGATCAAATAATTCAATATAAATATTAAAATGATCTAGGAAACTTAACAACATATATTCTATTAATTGAATAATCACATGGAAATCAATAACTAATATCATAATGATAGAATGTATAATTCCAAACATATGAAACATACTACTGAGTCTTTACACTAAGAATATAATAATATCAAGGTTTCATGCCAAGAGTCTTATAAATGGGTAAGTCCTTGGCAAAAACATAATCTAGATTATCTCATGAGACCTACTAATGCATTGATGAGCTATAGTGGTCCCACCCATCACTTACTAAGTCCAATTAAATCCTCACATGAATAAATAATACAAATAAACAAATTAATATTTGTCTTTATTAGAATAACTAGTCAAACAGAATATCAATATTTCCCCATTCAAATATATCATAAACCATCCAAATAAATATGACGAGTTTTATCATTAAAGCACATCCTTGACATAATATTTAACAAATAATGTTGGTGTGGATATATTATTGGAAAATTTCATGAGTAAAATAGCCTTTTTCACTTTGAAAATCACTTATGTTTAAAACACCATGCAATTATAAAATAAAATATTTTCTTTGAAAATAATCATGTAATATTTTAAAGGAATATTAAAATCATTAAGATGTTATGATAGTGGGAAAATACACTCACACTGTATAAGTTAAAAAACATTCATTTCATATTTTTTTTCAAAAAAGTCTTAAAGAAACTTGTTTAGAAAACAAAAAAATATAAGTTTCAAAACATTCCTTAAAAATTAAAACATGTTAATAAAATAATTTAAACAATCATATGAGGATAATAAAATAATTTTTGAAAACATTTTTATAAATCATATACATGGAAGAGAAATATTCCCTAGTGGAGACTTAGACAGAAAAAATCCTAAATAACGATGAAATTATGAAATAAAACCTTAACAGATAGTAATAAATTGAATATTATACCATGAAAACAAATATATTAATTATATAATATATCAAATGGAAGAATATACACCACAAAAAAGTAATAATTGGTGAATATGACATATGTATCACGAAACTAAAAGTAAGACGAGAAACCCTTACCTTGCTCTTTGATTTAGTTAAATGTGATTTAAACACTTTTATAAGGGTTTAAATATGGTTATTAATTTATAATATAACAATATTAATATTTATTATATAATATATGATTCCCTTATATCAAGTTATTACCTTTTTTGTTAATAATATTTCATTATTACCCTTGTTTTGAGTGTTAACTGCTTCATTTTTCCTATGCATGTTTTGTCATCTAAGTCTCAGTTATTATGCATAGGATATAGTTATGTCATATCCATAATTATATCAAGGTCATAGATACCATATTTATTCATTATATACATTTTTATAATCATTATTTAATTTTGAAAATTTAAAATGAATCGCATCGCATCATGGAGATGATATGCAATACGTACTCACGAGTGACAATATCATTCCCTTAATGGTAAAAGGGTAATGAAGTGGATGATATATTATTTTTTACATAATAAATATCATTTAATTATTATAATATATATCCATTATTTCTATAATTATACCCATCCATGCGAAGTGGTCATGAAAAAAAATTACACCATAACATGGAGATGGTATGTTGTATGTACGCACGTGCGGTGATTTAGTTTTTCTTAGGATAGATAAAAGGTAAAATATGGTTATAACATAATAATAACATATAATAATATATAATATACTGGATTTATTATTTTAGTATGGAAAAATCACATTAAAAATAATTCAATGAATAAATTAAATTGAATGAGTTGGTAAAAATGATTACATCTTCTTCGGCGTAATTTATTTAGATCTCTTATTAAATACTATAGGGTTGACCTTTTTGGAAGGAAAATAACATAGGAAATTGGATAATGATGTTTATAAGATAAATTTTTAGGTTTTTGTTGAGATATAAGGCCCCAAGTGGTGTGAATAAGTGAGTGAGTAAGTTCCCTTTTACAATTGAGGCGAGGGGCACTTTTTGAAACTCTCTAAATATTAAATTAATAAAAAATTTTCAATTGAAAAAGGATCCAAAATGAGTTATTTTTAAGATAATATGAAAATGGATATAGATCCTATAATATAGTAATTTTTATAAAAGTTTATGTCACATTATTTCCTTTATCTTTTTGTTTTAACCCTTGTTTAATCCTTTAACTCTTACTGTGACAACATAGATTTTACTAATTAAGGGTCAATATTGCCACTATAAAATACCAAACAACCCATAAATAGATAATTAATTACATATTAAAACTTATTAAAATAAATTTTTGGAATTTAAGTTTTGTTAAAATTTTATATCATTTAATAAAATATCTTTATTTTAAAATATCATTAATGTCAATTTTGACACTATTCATTACTTTGTCTTTTTAAAAATATCAATACAACAAGATATCTTCAAAGAAATTATTTTAATACATTAATTAAATGTAAAGGTAGTTTATAAAATTATTGAATGATATTAATTATCTAAAATTATATCTATTTTAATATTTTTAATATCATTTATTTGATATTTCCATTAATAAAATAATTATGACATCACTATTGTGCAAACATTTAAGGTAATTATTTATTCACTAAAAATTAAAACTAAATCACTATGATAAATATAATTCCATTATATTTTATAATACTATTTATATTCATAGATACCTTCTAGATAGCACAATATTGAAAATTTTATAGCTATTAAAATTATGAATGTCATATCTTTGATTTTTCTTTAAATAAAATATTATAAATATCATATCATCATAAAAATGGCCATAAATGGTCATATAACCGAACATTAATTGATTATGGACGAAATTTTAACATAAAACAAAATTTTGAAAAGTTTTAGGTTCATTTTATAGTCCTTATTATTTTATTTTTAACATAATTTACCCAATTTACACTTTACTGTTCTAATAACAATTTACCAGGTTACTATTCATATGGGCTAAAAATAAAAGATAACTCTTTAATAAATAATGACCTTATAAATAAAAATATTTAATATATTTTTATAAATTCAAAACATATAATTTTCATAATTTAATTTAATATTAATCCTTCAAAGCGTAATGAAAAATAGTTTTCCTGAAAATACATTATTAAAACAAAAAAATGTACTTATACCAAAATGAGGTATAAGAATAATTAAAATTAAATAAATTAGATTATTTATAAATAAATAGTACTTAAGTTTCATTGATATCAAATTAAAATCAAAAATATAATTTTAATATAAATAAAAAAATAGTTTTATAAAAATCGGTATTTTTCACTATTCGCTGGAAAATTAAACTTTTCATAAAAATACCAAAAATTCACCCTATGATAATTTTGAAATTAAAATTTTAAAAAGTAAGATTATTTCATCAAATTAAAGTTAAAAATATTATCAAAA
This sequence comes from Viscum album, assembly GCA_963277665.1. Classification (NCBI taxonomy): domain Eukaryota; kingdom Viridiplantae; phylum Streptophyta; class Magnoliopsida; order Santalales; family Viscaceae; genus Viscum; species Viscum album. Next base: position 1,834,739,789 of record OY728160.1, on the reverse strand, counting down.
TTTAGTTTTAAAACAAGTAGGCCATTAAAAGGTGACAAAACTACCTTTAGAAAATATATAGTTTTTTTACATAAAATTGGATTTGTTATCATCTTATTCTTATACAATCTATTGGATGAATGTAAAAAAATTTGATTTAATATATAATATATAATCTCATAATTTAGTTAATACTATTCATTCCAACCAATTTAATAGCTAGGTTATAATAATATTTAATTGTTTGTTTAAGTTGGGTGTTATGTGCAACATAAGGTATCAAAGAAATTAAATTTAAAAAGAGACATACCATAAATCTTGGGGTGTCACATGTGATAATGATAAAATTAAGTTTTATTACACATATAAATTTTATATTATAAAATTGATTTCATATTTTAAATATGTAGGTCCAATTCATTTAATAAAGGCTATTTTATTTTTAGGCATTAAAATTAAATTACTCAGGTAGAAATTAGTTATCACAGTAAAACTAAAAATGGTAAAAGTGAAAATTATAAGACTAAAAAAATTATAAAAAGTTTAAAAAATATTTTAAAATTTATTTTTAAGGGATTATATACCTTATATCTTCTCTCACTCCATTATAATATATTTTTGAGTCTTCTTAACATGTGAAACATGTGATATCTTTATATTAAGTAAAAATATTTATAAAAATGGAATCATCACCACTTATAAAAGGTTCTTATCACCACCCATTGAAGGAAACTAAAAGAATTAATTTTCCACATGAAAGTACACCATTATCCATAATTTATAATACTATTCTTCTTCCTTGTGCTACTGGTCACAATAGATTATCCAGAGACATCTATTTCTAAGGAATCTCTAAGGAAAATGCAAAGATTTCAATATGGGTACTATTTTTTCCTAACTTGTTTTCTTTTATATCTTAATTTAAAAAATATAATTTTATAATCACTATATAAATAAATAAATATTTTGTATACTAAATTATATTATGATAAGGTAATAACTATTAACCACCTTTACCCTTTTCAATTAAGAAAAATGAAATCACTATTCGTGTGTTGTGTAGACTACCGCCTCCACAAAGCGATGAATTTTTTTATAAATACAAAATCTATTAAATAATTTTAAAATTTAAATTTATGAATAAATTAGAAACATATATTATTATATTTATTATTATTATTATTATTAAAATTATCATCAAGCTTCTCTCCCTCACTTTCTTAGATAAATGAAAACACTAATCATGCTTTGTGCGAACTACCACCTCAATGAAGTAACATATCACATCTTTTATCTAGTTTATTTATTATTTATTAAAATATATTAATATATTATTAAACACCTTAAAAATTTCTGAATAACATCACTATTCTTTTATAATAATGATATTATTTCAAAATAAATGACTTTCAAAACCATAATCATCCATTAAACATGGTATATTCATGTTTGGGCTGGTCTAACCACCTTCATGAACAATGATATAAAATAATATCATTATTAATGAAAATAAATTAATTAATGGTGGTTTAAAATATAATTAATTAAATGAGGATTTTATTTTTCCTCAGTAGTGGTAATATTAATATCAAACACGTTAATTAAGTTATCATCGTTTGTTTTCTAAAGATCACAGAAACATGATTGTATCCAATTTAATCTACAAGAACCTTGACTATAACTCTAACTGAATGAAATTATAAATTTATAAAATATATTGAAACGTCAATTAAAATTCCATGTTGATCTAGGAATTATGAACTTTTGGATACGAATGAATAACAACACCGCTATTACGAAACTAGTTCAAAATGATCAATATTAATCACACCCAATATTGAAAAGAGAAAAATAAATAATATACATGTATTTTATAATTAAAAATAATTTTATAAAAGGTGAAATATTTGAATAAGGTTTTTAAATAATATATTATAACATTTATTTTTTTTATACAGAAGATTCAAGTGCTTTAGTGGTTGTCAGGAATTAAGGTACAAGGTTATTTGTCTCAAATTAAATTTCTTGAGAAATATTTCTTATTGTGAACCATGACATCATTGATATGGTGTAATTATTTTATAATAAATTTATTCGACCATTTTTATATAATTAACTGGGTTTTAATAGAAATCTATTGTTCTTTATTTAAATGGAATTATATTTAAAAGATACCAAAGTTGTAATTGTTTTGAAAACTCAACTCCTTTCATTATGTTATACTAATTATTCTTAAAAATATTTATTACAATATAGGTTTCTTCCAACCTAATATTTTATTTCATATTAATTTGTATTTCTATTTCGTTAATATAAAAATTTTATTCAAATATTCATCCTTGATGAATTTATTCTCAATAAAAAGAATCATTGCTAAGAGTAATCCTCACCCCTTTTAATGAGGGTTTCCCCTCCTTGTCCATATTTTCCTTTCCCACCAATGTTCTCCTTTATATTTGTAAATATATATATATATTATCTCATGTGACCCTAATATTTCCTTTATCCACTTTTCAAAAGAAAATTTTAGTACTCTTTTTACAATGTGTTTTATAAGAAATACATTTAAAATCATTCTTCAATCCTTTCAAAATTAAATGTTTTATATTTCAACCTATATTTCCTTTTATGAACTTTATGTCATTTAAATGATCTATTATTTAAGTTCTTTTTCAAAATTAAGTGTTTTTCAGAGCTTTCAATTCCTTATTATGAAACCTTTATTTCCTTTTCAAGGCTCTAATATTGAATAGTCTTTTTAAAAGTAAATGTTTTCAAAAAGGTTTTCACTTCACCTTTTTGAAAAATTTATGTCTTTTTAATTATTCATTATTTTTATTTCTTTCCAAATATTTATTTTTAAATTCATTATTTTCAATTTATCAAAAGTAAAATTTTCTAAAATGAATTTTAAAGTTATTGTAACTTCATATTTTATGGAAAATATATAAAAATTTCTAAAACACATTTTATTTTTCTCTACCATTTCCTATTTATTTCTAAAGGATTTATTTTCATGGAAATTATTTTTCATGGACCACTCTCTAAATGTTTAATATAATATTTTTGGGTGATTGAGTTATGGGTATTAACCATTAACATTCTTGAGTTGAATTTTGGTGATACCATCTAGAAATGTTGTGAATTGTATTTTACATTCCATGGGTTCTTTGTAATGTGATTAATAATTTTTTTCAAGTGGAACATATATGTATAAATAATTATGGGTGGGTTCTTATATCTCCCTAAAATTAATTGGTTAGGGATTTATATCTTATGAGATGATTATGATAATTGAGTATTGATACTTTCATTTTCCATTTTGATTTGAGGTGATGTGATCATCAGGATTGTATTGGATCATGTTACTTGGATGATGAGATCATTTTTTTGGCTTGGACCGAATACTTTAGTAATTTTGATAACAAGATTGGGAATCTTGGACATCATATTGAGGAAGTGAGGAATTAAGTTTGGGGCATGACCTGTGATAGTGGATGGAATGAACATCATACTAGAGCGACATGGTCACAGGGGCACGAGGTGCCAGTGTGGATGTGGATTAGGGATGTTTATTTGGAAATTGGGGCTCACCCATGATAAAAAAAGATCCAAATTAAGTCATGTGCACATAGGTTAACTCTGTGATGAGGTGGTTTTGACCACTCATATGGGTAGAGTCCCCTGGTAGTTACGAATTAGGTGAATTTGGTTTGGGGGAGATTTCTTTAAAAAGGAACATGAAATGTGAGGAGGCTTTGGTTGATAGTGATGAGGCTATTAGTTGGGGGATTATGTTCACCGTGATTGAGGCCATGGTCCTAGTTTAATTTTGAAGAACAAATATCATCATTTCTCAGGACATCGTGCTAAGATTCGATGGTTATTTCTATTTAAGGACAAACATCGTTGTGCCTCTAGATGTCAGGGAATGGGCTGATGAGTGATTTATAGAAGTGGTCCATGGGACCAGTGACTTGTTTGGGCATACCTTCAGGAATTATGTGAATTATTCAATACATGAGGATTATGGAGGCACATGGTGCTGGTTTTTTTATTTAAGGTGGAAACTAAGGGTTCACCTGATCTAGGAGACATCAGAAGGATACCTTGGCCCACGGGCCTAGGATCCTTTCCTTTCAGTGATTCCAGCATTGTCCAAAGAAATCGACAACTTCTTGGTGGTTTTTGAGCACCAGAGAAGTTTTTTTTTCAATTTAATAGAAGGAGCTGTTGTTTCTCTATTTATATTACACATATTATTAAATACTTATGTTAGGTTTTCATCTCTGGGTGGTATCTTACTGAGATATGTTCTCACACCCTACACAGTCCCTTTAAGAAACATATAGACTTTATGTATTTATGTTCAATTAAATAATCAGACTTAGGATCCAGATCATAGTATTAGTTATTCATGAAGGTCATAATGAGACCTTTAGGTCATTCCAGTTGGAGTTTTCCTTTTTAAGATTTTATTTCAGTTTTATCATGTTTCTTGGTATATTTATATAAAAACAGTGGTCATCCCATGGAAACCCTCTTTTTTATATTTATTTTTATGACATGTATTGGCATGCATGATCTACTTTAGTGATAAAAGTGGTGTGTCTGGAATGATAGAATGTTTATTTACCTTTCGCTACTTTAGTTTTTATTTCTTCTATTGTTTATTGATATTGAATATGCTTTAACCATTGGAGGGTCTAGTTTAAATATACTGAGTCTTATCTATTCCACTTCATGTTATATATTATTACTCAAACCAGTATATTACCACCCCTAGAGAGTATATCCTCCCCACTATAACTATTTACAACCCTGTTGCTAGTTGGAAGCCTTTAGCATTTTGGGAGGTTCACCTTAGGCTAGTGGAACCCAACCCAATTTCATTATTCAGATGGATAATCAGGCCGGGATGCTAAAAGTGGTATCATAGAAGTTCTTGACTAGGATTTAGTGGAATATTTGACTGGATACTAATGATATTGAAATTTCCCTTTATTTTACTACCGGTTGACTATTTGGGTTATTGTAGACTGGAGAATTGGTTATGTTGAAACTGGGTTTAGAACTCATTCTTGGGTGCTACAACCCCATGTACGAGGGACGAAGTAGGTTACCATAGGTGGGATTTTCCATTCTATTTTTTCATTTTATGGTTTATATGATTTACAACTAAAGTGATATTTATGGAATGTGATGTTTTTTATTATGAAATGAGAACCTTGGCCCAACACGACAAGGTATGAGATATGGAACCTTGTCCTGGTGAGGCAAGGTGTGATTACTTGCTTTCTTTTCTTGTTTTGCACATTGTAGGATGTTTTAATTTTAAATATGCATGTGATGTGATAAATTTCCATGTAATATGTGAAATTATTTGTTAAATGTGATATTTCATGGTATTAAATTTCTTATTCCATGTGTTATATATAAATTTATTTTGATATGTGAGGCCATGATATTATTAGAGTAGGAAGGTACTATGACTTGAGGTGATTTTGATTACTAGGATTGGGTGACTAGGTTATTATTTTGAGGAAATTATGGTTGTTAGGATGGGTGAGGCCCATGGTTTGTATTGATACTTGGCTCTGTTGAGGGAGGGTAAGGAAGCCATGAGGCTGGGCTGATGTGGGGCATGGTTTTAATGGGGAAGGGTAAGGGTAGTGAGATCACACTGCCTTTTAATGATTTCCATATTTTTGTATTATATTAATTGAGTTTTTTTACCATTTGATGGTATTCAGTGGGTTGCTACCATGACGACTTAGATGGAGCACTAGGTAGGTGAGGAATGGGTGCTTTTAGAGTACGAGCTGGTTCATACCCCTGACGGTCAGAAAATGCATGATTAATAGGTACATGATCAAGGGTAGGCATAAGATATAGTGTAGGTGAGTTATTTTCAAGATATTATAGAATTTGGGCTTTGGATCAATGAGTATCTTCAACCAACACTAGTGAGGGTTCTCAAGGGCATCAATCAGGGTGCTTAGGAAGCAGTTCCCTTTATGGCATAACTTAATTGAGAGTTTCGATCACATCACCCACCACTTTTATAAGGTGATGGTGGACCATAGGCTATTGATAATTGGGTAGAGAGTATACAAATGATCATTTATGAGTTGGAGACTCCTCCAAGGTGCAAGGTCAATCTAGAAACCTATATACTCAAAGGACCGAAAAAGTGCTAGTGGGACATGAAAGTGCAGGAAGAAAAACATGAGGGACTGGCCTGAAAGGATTTTGAGTCCAAATTCTTTAGTTATTTCTTTATGGATAAGCTAAGGGAATAAATAGATCATTATTTCTTGAGCCTTTAGCTAGAAAAAATGTCCATCATGGCCTATTCAGTGATGTTTACTAAGTTGCCTCGCTTTTCACCTAGAATGGTCAGTGATGACATGATAGAGATAATATTTTAATTATTTTTCATATTTGTTTCAATGATTTAACCCCTTCCAATTAATCAATTTGAGCTGATTTTTATCATTTTAGTGTTATGGTGAATTATGGGCTTAATTGTGGAAATGGTTTATTCTAGAAATTTAGCAGTTTTGTGTATCTTTTGTATTTCAGAAATATCTTTTACATTTTTGATATAAATTGTATTATTATTTTTTTTCTATGATTTCTATGACCGTGTTATTCAACTTTTTCTTCTGTACCTTGATCCAATTCCAAACACAATGGACCAGATAAATCAATCAAGAGAAGAAAGTTTTCTGGATGATAGAATAGACCCCACAATAATTAATGAAATATATCTCGGGATACACATGTCCAAATAAGGTTATTCTATATGTAATAAAAAGAGGACTTAGAGGATCATGTTCATAATAAATTTCATTAATAAATTTGGTCATTAAGCATCCTTTGAATGCATACAAAGTGATTAAGTTGAAGATTCACCTCAGGCAGAAAAAAATGTCATTAGTAATTTGAGGATAAATTTTGTGACACTTTTCCTCATTCTCTGAGATTTGAGGACCCATTAAAACGACATAGGGGAACAACATTTATGAATACTCCTTCCCGATATTCATCCATTTATTATGCCAACCGGACTCAATCTTTCAGTAGAGTAATTTTAGAGTGAAATTCTCAACTCCAAAAGTATTTAAATAAGAGTGTTCACTTCCATTTAAAGGGGTTGAAGAAGGTGAAAGAAGGGATGTTCTGGAGGCTTGAGTTCATTAAGTTCTTTTTATTTTCTATTTTCTCTTTTCTTTGTTTCATCATGCTCTCTTCTTCCCCTTTCAACTCTATTACCGTTCACATGGAGGGGTAAAACTTTTGAGTGATCTGGGAAGGGGGAGTTTCACTTTTGTAATGTCAGAGTTTTGTGCTTAAAAATAAAACCATATTTTTCTTTTGAATGAACTATATTATCATGGTTTCCTAGTTATCTTAATTATATAGTGTTTTGAGTTTTGTGTATTCATTTTTAATAGCTTTGGTTAAAGACTTTTAATCTCCCTTCGCCTAGTGCAATATGTCTCGATCGAGCATATTGTGTTAGGTGGTGAGTGTCCAATGATCATTGGCCTGTGTGTGGAACTAATAAAATTTTTATAGAGTTATAAGGATCAACAATTCTTTATTGGGAATTTCATTAGTTGTTTAGGAATTTCTTATGAACTTCCATGCACATAGGAGTGAGTTCCATTTGTTTCTTTAACCAAGGTTGATTTATAACTCAATTGAGGAGTATTTCATTTGTCATTCAAAAGGAAGAGAGGGAATATGATCTTTATTACTATGATGAAATTGAAAAGGTGAATCCTACCCTGAACCCATCACTCTTTTCATCCATTAGTGTTCAATATTCATTTTTAATTGCTTGATTTATTTTTCAACTCAAACAATTTCAAAAACAACCTTTTCTTCTTTCTTAAATTTAAGTGAAAAACGTAATTATTGTGCACTACTCTCTGGAGACAACTTTGGTTAACCACTCTACTATATTTTAACTTAGGTATTTTTTTTTCACACCCCATGACAGGCACGTTTCAAAACATGGCGCCATTTCTGGGGAGGCTGTGCCAACAATTGTTTTTCTCTTTCTAGCCTCTTTTTTTATTTTCATTCCAAAGTTGCATGACTAAAACCTCAAACACTGTACCTTTCCCCATTTATCCTGAAATTGAAAGAACTTTGTTGAATAGGATCAGAAACCTCAATTTATAACCTTAATTTGAGGAAATTTCTCTTACAGACTCGAGTGAAACTTTAAGTGTTCACTCTGAGCCTCTCATCATGGCTGGAAATCAAAACCCAACACTTAGAGACCTTTGTGCCCCACAATTCCTTAATCCAAATAATCAACTTTTTATGCCAGTGTTATAAAAAGATTTTGAGATGAAACTTAATATGATACCATTTCTCCCAAAGTTTCATGGCTTGGAAAATGAAGATCCCATCAAACATATCAAATAATTCACACATGTCTGCTCAAACTTCAGATCATGTGGAGTAGCTGAGGAACAAGTAAAGTGGAAGGCGTTCCTATTTTCATTAGAAGGAGATAATAAAGAATGGTTGTATGGACTATAACCTGTATATGTAGATGATTGGAATGACCTGGTGAAATGCTTCATGCAAAGATTATTCCCCGCTTCTAGATACACAACCATCAAAAAGAAGATCTATTCCATCAAACAATCATCTGGAGAAACCCTTTACGAGTACTAGGAAAGATTTAAAAAGCTACGTGACATCTACCAACATCAAGACATTTAGGATCATAACTTTCTTATATTATTCTATCAAGGTTTACTAGACAATGATAGGAACCTTCTTGATGCATCATCTGGAAGTGCGTTGATTGAAAAGTCACCAGAAGAAGCCAAAGGTTTGATTGAGAAGATTTATCAGAACTCACAACAGTTTGGTACAAGAGGTACTGCCACAAGAGGTATTCATGAGATACAAACTTCTCATCCATCACCCTTAATAGAAACTAATATTTAAGGGCTAACTAGTTTGGTGAGACAGATATCCTTGAAACTAGTGGACAGCCAACAAGCACCAGTTAAGGTATGTGGTTTATGTTCATCACCTGATCATTTTCACTAACCAATGTGCTGAAATACAGGGAATGGAAACTTGTGTGACATCTTTTTAGCAAAGTCAATTCCAACAAAATCAAGATGGAGAGAGTTAAACCATGTTCAATATGGGTTTGGAAATCATCAGAATCAAGCTAGACCCCCATTCCAGCAACAATTCCAAAACCCCCAACTATTTCAACAAAAAAAATATTATATCCAGCCTTCTCATCACCAACCACCCACTTTCTTAAAATCCTATGAGCATCCATCAACCAGTGCACAACCCATAATTTTGAACCAACAATATATATCTATTATTGAAGGGTTGAAAGGATCTGTAAAAGATTTGACCACAAAGTTTGAAGGTCTCATGGACTTCCTAACCAAAAATCCCAGGAAACTTCCTTCCCAAAAAATCCCAAACCCCAAGGATAATATCAACATGATAACAAAAAGAAGTGTAAAATAGATCTTACCAACAACAGCCCATGAAACTGAAATAATACCACTTGAGTTTAGGGAAAATGAAGTTGAAAACTATGAAAATTCTGTGAAAATTCATTATGAAGAAGAGAAGAAAGAGGAGGAAGAGGAGGATAGGCCAAGGAAGAAGAGAACAGAAACACCATTTCAAAGGCAACCAAGGGAGAATAAAGACTTACCCCCTCCATGTCCATCAAGTATGATTGAATCAAAGAAAATGCAGGAGGAAGCACTTCAAAAAGAAATTCTGGACACCTTCCATAAAATGGAAATCAATATCCCCTTAATTGAAGCACTCAAAAAAAATTCTAAATTATGCTAATTTTTTGAAGGATCTTTGCACCAAGAAGAGGTTACTTCAAGGTAATGAAAGGATAAACTTGGGAAGAAGTGTCTCAACCCTTATCACACCACAATTTCCAACCAAATGTCAAGATCCAGGGATGTTTTCCATTCCATGAACCATTGGTTATTTAAATTTCTCTAATTCTTTGTGTGATCTAGGTACTTCAATTAATGTATTGCCTCACTCGGTATACACTTCTTTACACATGGGAGACTTGAAGCCCACAAGAGTGGTGTCCCAGCTTGCAAACAGATCCATAGTTTTCCTTACAGGAATTTTGGAGGATGTCTTTGTGAAAGTCAAAGATATCTTATTCCCAATTGACTTCTACATGATAAATATGGAAGAATATAGGAGCCCGTCACATTCACCCATTACTTTGGGGAGAACTTTCTTGAAGACATCTAAAACCATCATCAATGTCCATGAGGGGACACTCACCACAGATTTTGGAGAGAGCACTATCCACTTTAATATTTTTGAATCCATGAGGCACCCATAAGATGATCAATCCCTATTTTCAATTTCCCATGAAGTTGGTGTAGAACCCATTGAAGAATCAGGTATGCTCTATGAATTCTTAGACTTAGGAGAGACTTCTTCCATTGCAAATATCTTTGAACATGTGGATGCCCAAGATGCTAGAGATTCTGACTTCATGTGGGAGGAAGAGGTAAAATATGATTTCTTTGATGATTTGTTAAATGATGAGGAAGATGATATGGTCTATTGTGTGCAGGAGGTCCAAAATTTGGAAGTGGGAAACATCAATTTAGTTTCATACCTTGAGCATCCCCCTAATTTGGAACTCAAACCACTCCCCACTGATTTGAAATATGTGTACCTTTGGGAGGGAGAGAAAATACCCATGATAATTTCTAATAATCTCTCTAAAATCCAAGATAAATCATTTATTGATCTTTTGAGAGAGAACATCCAAGCGATAGGGTGGAGTGTAGGTGATATTCCGGGAATCAACCCCAAAATATGTTCACATAGAATTTTTCTTGAGGGAGATACCAAACCTGTCAAGAAACCCAAAAGGAGGTTGAATCACACTTTAATGGAGGTGGTGAAGAAGAATATTGAGAAGCTATTGGAAGTTAGGATCATCTATCCCATATCATATTCACAGTGGGTTAGCCCAATTCATGTAGTTCCAAAAAAAGCTGGACTAACCCCTATGAGGAATGAAAATAATGAATTAATCCCTGTGAGAATTCAAAATAGCTGGAGAGTGTGCATCGATTTTAGGAAGTTGAATCAGGTCACTCTCGAAAAGATAATTTCCCCATCCCCTTAATTGATCAGATGTTAGAGAGATTGGCAGGGAGAACTCATTATTGCTTTTTGGATGGATTTTCAGGTTATTTCCAAGTACCCATTGCTCTTGAGGATCCAGAGAAGAAAACCTTTACATGTCCTTTCAGAACTTTTTCATATAAAATGATACCATTTGGATTATATAATGATCCAGGTATATTTTAGAGGTGCATGGTAAGTATATTTTTTGATCACATTGAAGATTTCATGGAAGTTTTCCTGGATTATTTCACAGTTTTTGGAAACTCTTTTGTCCATTTTTTGAAAAATCTAGAAAACGTTTTGAAAACCTGCATTGAAAAGAATATTGTTTTAAATTTTGAAAAGTTTAATTTCATGGTTTAGAGATGGATTGTCCTTGGGCATGTCATTTCCAAAAAGGGCATTGAAGTTGATTATTCAAAAATTGAAGTGATAAATTCATTGCCTTACCCAACTTGTGTGAAGAATGTTACATCTTTTTTAGGACATGCAGGATTCTATAGGAGGTTTATCAAGGATTTCAGTAAGATTTCACTCACTCTCTCTATATTTCTTCTAAAAGATGCTGATTTTTAATTCAACGGTGCATGTAAGGAATCCTTCGATGAGCTGAAGAGGAGATTGATTGAACCACCTGTGATGCAGCCACCAAATTGGGAAGAACCATTTGAGATACTTTGTGATGCCTCCAACCAAGAAATTGGAGAATTCCTTTATCAGCAAATTTAGGGAAGTCCACAAGTCATTACATATGATTCCAGAACCTTGGATGCGGCTCAATTCAATTACACAACTATAGAAAAAGAGTTTTTAGAAGTTGTTTTTGCTTTGGAAAGATTTAGATCATATTTGTTTGGAACTAAAGTCACTGTATTTTTTGATCATGCTGCTCTCAAGTACTTGATGAAGAAGGATGAAGCTAAACCAAGGCTAGTGAGAAGGATGTTACTGCTGCCGGAGTTCAACATAGAAATCAAGGACAAAAAGGGATATGAGAACCAAGTGTCTGATCATTTAAGCGGACTTCCCAACACTGTTGAAGCTGAAATTCCAGAATAAGAACCATTGAATGATCACATTCCAAGAGAGCAGTTGTACTTAGTTAAAGGATAAGTGCCTTGGTATGCTGACATGGTCAATTATCTGGTAACATCTCAGGTCCCATCTCATTTCAATTCTCATCAAATGCAAAAACTGAAAGCTGAATCTAGGTATTTCATTTGGGATGATCCTTTTATTTGGAAGATTTGCAATGTCCAAGTGATAAGAATATGTTTTCCTGAGAGTGAAATTGGTTCTGTCTTTGAGTTTTGTCACACATTAGCTTGTGGTGGCCACTTTGAACCTCAAAGGACTGCACAGAAGTTTTTAGAATCTGGAATTTATTGGCCAACCATTTTTAAATATGCTCATGAATTTTAAAAAAAGGTGTCCAAAATGTCAGTTTTCTGGAAACATTTCAAAGAGACAAGAAATTCCCCAACAACCACTTAATTTTTGTGAGATTTTTGAAATCTGGGGGATAGATTTTATAGGCCCTTTCCCAATGTAATTTGAAAATTCTTATATATTGCTTGCAGTTGATTATGTTTCCAAATGGGAGGAATAAGAAGCCACCAGGACTGATTATGCTAAAATTGTTTGTGATTTTGTCAGGAATAACATATTTTATAGGTTTGGAGTTCCTAGATCCATCATCATTGATCAAGGGACTCAATTTTGTAATAAGAGACTGGAGTCTTTGCTGAAGAAGTATGGGGTGCATCCTAAAACATCAACTCCCTATCACCCACAAACAAATAGTCAAGATGAAGTGTCCAATAGGGAAATCAAAGGAATTTTGGAGAAGACTGTTAAACCAAATAGGAAGGATTTGATCTAGAAGCTGGAAGACACATTATGGGATTATAGTATAGCCTACAAGACCCCGATTAGAATGAGTCCATATAGGCTGATTTATGAGAAAATTTTTCACCTACCTATGGAACTGGAGCATACGGCATATTGGGCTGTTAGAAAGATGAATTTGGATATTGAAAGTGCTGGGAAAGAGAGAAGGTTGCAGTTACGGGAGTTGGAGGAAATTATAAGAGAATCATTTGAAAATTAAAATATTTACAAAGAGATAACAAGAGTGGCTCATGACAAGCTGATCCAACCGAAAGAATTCCATCCTGGAGATAAAGTGTTGCTTTTTAATTCAAGACTCAAGCTGATGCCAGGTAAACTTCATTCCAGATGGGAGGGTCCATTTATAGTTACTCATGTATATCCTTTTAGTTCTATGAAGATTGTGAAGGATGGAGATCAGGCGACATTCACTATTAATGGGAACATGCTGAAGAAATTACATGGGAGAATTCCATCAGATCTACTGGAGGAGATCCCACTCCTCCAACCTATCTATCAATAAGAGCCATCAGGTTGTACCTCTACTTTACACTTTCTTGCTGTTGTGATTCATTTTAAAATCTTCTTACATATTCAATACAATTGAATTCATTGAGGACACTGCATCATTTAAGTGTAGGGGAGGGAACCTTAGTAGTTTAGGATTTTTCATTTTGTGTTTGTTTTTCAAAAAAATAAAAAATAAAAAAATTGTGTGTTTTCAAATTTTTCTGTGTTTATTTTTTAGTTTTTGGTTTGTTTTTGAAACTTTTGAGATGAAATGATTATTATTTATATTCTTGAAACCCATTTCATTGAGTGAACCAATTTATTCCATGAAATTGAGCTTAAATGAATGTTGAAAATGATTTTGTTTCAAGTTCAATTCTTTGAGAATTTCGTGAAAAGTACTCAGATTTTTAAATCTCATGCCATATTTCACTGTCTTTATCTTTAAAATCACTTTCCTGTGAGGCTTCTGAACCATTTTTTCATATTATTTTCATTCACCTCACTTATTGAGAGAACCAGACCATGCTTGTCTTAACCAGAATTTGATTTATTCCTTTTAAAACTTGAGGGTTTTGGGTACATGTGTTTTAAATGATTGAGGAATTTATTTGGTTTGAAAGCCCCATTTTTAAGATAATCCCTTTAATTGTAGGATACCTTGTAAATTAATCCTAGTAGCCCATAAAAGCCATGAACAACCTATTATGTTAGCCACATTTCAAGCCAACTTCCCCTATCCAACCTGTTCTTGAAGTGAAATAGCATGATCTAGTTGAACTTAAGTGCGGGGGAAGCTGTCTTGTGTTGTACTAACTCATTTGGTGAAGATTTGGTTGAAAATAAAATTCTAAAGAGATTTGTGTGTTGATGAAAAATCATTCTGTTGAAATTTTTGCCTTTTCTGTATCTTTCATGATAAGAGAATCTATGCCTTTCTGGAGCTTCTAATGGAAGAAGAAAGTTATGCCTTTTCTGGAGCTTTCAGGAAAAATCATGTTTGAGAAGATTGAAATTTTTGCTGCTAAAATACTGAGATGTTTGAACATTTCTTGAGATTTTATGATGATGGATCTGAATTTATACTAAGAGGAGTGAGGAGGATACCACACTTGATTGAAAATTAGAATTGTGCAATTTTGCTTCAAAAAGAGCCAAGCCCTACTCATTCGGCCTCAAAATTTTTTTCACATGAAAATCCTACCAACCTAAAGACATAGAACAAACTATAAAATTATTCATGAAAAAAACATGTTCTTGACTCACATCAGGTGGAGAAGTAGGAGTTTATCAAACCTATGGTGACCCTTTCATTGGTTTGGATGAGAAAAACTTTGATGAAAATTGATATTTGTGAGATGAGAGAAAATTCATATGAGGTAGGTGTCTTGTGTGCATGGGAGGATAAATGAAGAGGAAAATATTGAATTATATTATTTGTGAACTTTGAATAATGGTTTTGGATGAGACACGATATATTTTATTTCTTGGTGTAGAATTGGTGGATCTCAATGGCATGTGTTTTGAATTTTCTTTGATTTGATTTTGATTTTGACTTGTCCGGGAGTCCAAGTGCTAAGTGTGGCGGAATTGATAGAGATAATATTTTCATTATTTTTCATATGTGTTTAAATGATTTAACCCCTTCCAATATATCAATTTGATCTGATTTGTATCATTTTAGTGTTTTAGATAATTATGGGATTAATTGTGGAAATTGGTTAATTCTGGAAATTTAACAGTTTTGTGTATCTTCCGTATTTTGGGAATATATTTTACATTTTTGATCCAAATTGTATGATTCTTATTTTATAGGATTTTTATGCTCGTGGGATTCAACTTAGTCTTCTGGAACTTGATCCAATTCCAAACACACTGGCCCAGATAAACCAATCAATAGAAGAATGTTTTCTGGCCAACATAATGGACCCCACCATAATTAATGAAATATATATTGGGATACACATGTCCAAATGAGGTGATTCTAGCTATAATAGAAATATAACTCCAAGAATAATGTTCAAAATAAATTTCATGAATAAATTAGGTCATTTAAGCATACATTTAATGCAGACAAAGAGAGAAAGTTGAAGAGTCACCTCGGTCAGAAAAAGATGTCATTAGTAATTCGAGGATAACATTTGTTCCACTTGTCCAAATTTGATGAGATTTTTAGGAATCATGAAAAAGAAATAGGGGAACAACATTTATGGAGACTCCTTCCCAAGATTCAGCCATTTATTTTTCCAACCAGACTCAATATTTCGGTGGAGTAATTTTGGAGGGAAATTCTCAACTCCAAAAGACTATAAATAAGAGTGTACACTTCCATTCAAAGGGGTTGAAGAAGGTGCAATAAGGGCTGTGATGGAGGCTTGATTTATTGATTTTATTTTTATTTTCTATTTTATAATTTATTTGTTTCATCATGCTCTCTTCTTCCCCTTTCAACTCTATTACCCTTCACATGGAGGGGTAAAACCTTTGAGTGATCGGGGAAGGGGGAGTTTCACTTTTTCAATGTCGGAGTTTTGTGCTTAAAAATAAAACCCTATTTTTATTCTGAATGACTTCTATGATCATTTTTTCCAATTATAATAATTTTATTGTGTTTTGAGTTTGGTGTATTCATTTTTAATAGCTTTGGTTAAATACTTTTAATCTCCCTCTGCCTAGTGCAATTTCTTTAACAAAGGGTGATTGATAACTCAATTGAGGAGTCTTTCATTTGTCATTCAAAAGGAAGAGAGGAAATATGATCTTTATTCATATGATGACATTGAAAAAGTTAATCCTACCCTAACCCCATCACTCTTTTCATCCATTAGTGTTCAATCTTCATTTTCAATTTCTTTATTTCTTTTTCAACTCAAACAATTTCAAAAACATATTTTTCTTATTTCTTAAATTTAAGTGAAAAATATAATTGTTGTGCACTCCTATCTAGAGACAACTTAGGTTAACCACTCTACTACATTTTAACTTAGGTATTATTTGTTTTTTTCACACCCCACGATAGGCACATGTCATGACACTTTGATATTAAGGCACTTGAAGGATGGTTTATGATAAGACATTCAGGTGCAGGTAAGAATATTTATGTTAGCCTCATTCTCAAAGGTGGTGAAACAAAAAATCATAGGTGAGGGAAACCTATTTGAAGGTATTACTTGAGCTGGGTAGTGGATTTAGGTGAATATAGTGGAGATGACTTAGATGATAGTAAGTGAGGTTGTGATGAGTTCCATTAGGTCGATCAGGCCAAGGAATCAACTAAACAACTACGGATTGGGTATTCAATGGTTTTCTTCTAGTGTGGGAAGCCTGTACAAGTCTGGACTTAGTGTGAGTGGCCTCCAAAGGAGTTTTGTTCATGTGGACAAGTCTGAAATCTCTAGAGGTTCTGCATTATGCCTTACTGGAGAGACAAAAAACAAGTTTTATGGTAGACACAAGATTCAGAGGTCGGTTCAAATCGATACCAGGTGAGGGTATCTGAGGTTTAGTTACACGTGGAGGTCATAGAAGTGATAGTGAGACTCGTTAGTGGGTTCAATGGCTGGGGGATGAAGTAGAACCATGTGCAGGTTAGGTAGCACACAATCGGGCTTCAGGTTAGGTTCTTTCCATGGAACTTCTAGAGCCTAAGTAGATTGGGGATCTGATGATAGTCAGAGGTATTCTCCGAGCATGGTCGTGATTTATTTTGATTTAATTTGGGAATGTATTTTTAAGGCATGTATATTTTGGAATGGCCTATTGAGGCATGTTTTTTTGGTTCATGAGGTGAATGGGCTATGCAAATGGACTTACTAGATTCTAGTTAGTAATTTGGAATAATAATATATGCATTATATATATGAGCTGCAAGGCACTGGGTTTTATGATTGAGAATTTATAGATGTGTGATTCTAAGGTGATTGACATTGGGGCATCGATGGATGTAGTTACGTGAGGTGCGAGGCATATGGTCACCATTGTGGTGTAGTACTTTATTGAGGTGCAAGGTACTGGGGATTATTTAAGCTTCCGAGGTGATTCATGACCTCTTAGTTCCATATATTACATGGGCATGAGGTGGGCACCGATGTGGTGTGGGATGTGAATTGGTGTTGGGAATGGAATGGGAGTACCTGAAGAGGTGAGAGAGTGATGATACATCATGACAGGACTATGGGTTAGGAAAATAGGTTGATGGAAATTTGTTTTCTTTGATCTTTTGGTCAGGTTTAGTCTGGGTTAGGCAACTCCTATGGTGGGGATCCTCTTGAGGTAATTGGCCTATACATTTCAGAACTGGGTAATCTACGTTTATTTTCAATTGGATGGTCATGTTTAATACCATATCAATGTTTAATTTTATATCTTAGGGATGATCTATGTTAAGGTGGGGAGATTGTAACATCCCAAGTTTTTGAGTCTGGTCAAAATTCACTCCCATTTTGAACTTTTCAAATTGTGGGGGTTCCATTTTCTTATCCGCTCATCGGAACTCAATTTTGAGAGTTCCATCATATTTATATCATGTTTTTATATGAGTTTCAAGCTTTATCTAGAGCATATAGTGTTTTTAGGAGGTTACAGGAGTATTGGAGGTAGAATGTACTATTTTGGGATAGCAGGTCAGGGAACATGGTTTATGGTAAAGCATGTGGCCCCATCTATGTAATAGTGTGGCTCATTTTGAGATGTCACACGGTTTGGGTGAACTGTGTGGGGGAGGTGCATGACCATGAGAGAGGATCTATAGTAATTTTAGTATCTTCGATATGGTTTTTGCATGGTTAAACCAAACTGTATGGATTTCTGCACTGGTACTACCACTTAGGAAGTACCTATTCACTGTATATCACACAGTTTGCACATGGTTTGTAAAACCATGTGAGTAAACTATGTAGACTATATAGGTTTTTTTAAGTTTTATTTTATTTTATTTTTATTTTTATCTTTTTATCCTCCTTGGTGGTACGCTGCACAGAGGTTTCCCCCTCTTTTCTTCCCTCCACCATATTTCATCCTCCTCCTCCATAGGTGTTCTAATTTCAAATTCGTTGGGTGTGTTGGATTCGTAGTGGTAAGGCTAATCACACCCTCCATTATTATTAATTTTGTTTTCTCCTCATGAAGTGCTAAATCTGTTTGATCCATTTAATCATATTTTTAGGTCAGTTGATGGAAACTAATATCTCTCCAATCTGCTTTGAATTGGTGTTCAATATCGGACGTTCCTACATCTACAAGTCCAAGGTAGGTGAATCATACCTTATTTTTTATTTTTATGGACATTTTGGGGGTTTGTTTTTTAGTTCACATTGGGGTATTTGAGCAAGACCTCCCTTGTTTAATATTAAACTGGTTGTATTCAATATGTGATGTTACTAGGAATTCCCTCACCTTGTTTATACGATTGAGGTCATGTTAGTAGTTGTAGATCCTTGGGTGGTTTATCTAGGGATGTTTAATTCAATTAAATTGTTTTTTTAATTTGAATTGGATTAGTTATTCAAATTATAGGTATTCAATACTGTTATCTTGACTTGTTAAAGTTGTTTAGATTGTGAAATTCAATCATATAAATTGAATTTTTTATTTAAATTGAATTTTTTATTTGAATTATATATGTGAAATGGATGAGATGCATGTGGTGATACCCATGGGGTCGTGATGGTCTTGGCATAAGAGTGGGATGGGGTTGGACATTTGGATTTGAGGAGATGTGATCTTCATTATGGGATTGGACAAGGTTTCATGGATGATGAGATCATCGGTTGGGCTTGGATCAGATACTTGAGTTATTTTGATCACATGATTGGGAATCTTGGAAGTTATATTAAGAATGAGAGACTGTCAGGTTGGGGAATGACCCGTGATATTGGATGGCACGACCATTAGACTAGAGTGACATGGTTGTAGGGGAATGAGGTTCTAGTGTGCATGTGGCTTAGGGATATTTATTTTGTGATTGTCACTCACCCGTGATATCCAAAGTTCCGAATTGCATCATGTTCACAAAGGTTGAAAACATGATGAGGTGGTTTTGACCACTGGTGTGGTTAGAGGTCCACAATAGTTGCAGATTAGGTGAATTTGGTTTGGGGGTTCTTTCTGTAGAAAGCCACATGGAAGGTGAGGAGCCTTGGGTTGATAGTTATGAGGGTATATGTTGGGGTTTGAGGTTTTCCATGATTGAGGTTATTGGATTAGTTTGATTTGGGAGAAAGGATATCTATATTTATTAGGAATTAATACTGAGAGTTGATGGTGATTTTTTAAATAAAGACATCACCATCCCTCTAGATGTTAGGTCATCGACTGATGAGTGCTTTCAAGGAGGGGTATGTGGGACCAGTGACTTGTTTGGACATGCCTGTGGGACGTAAATGTTTTTTTGAGACATGAGGTGTCCCGAGGCACATGGTTCTGGATTTCCTGTTTGAGGTGGAACCTAAGGGTTCATCTAATCTATGAGACTTCAAAAGGATACCTTGGTCCATGGGCCAAAGATCCTTTCCTTTCAGTGATTCTGGGGTTGGCCGAAGTAGGTGAAAACTTATTGATGGTTGTTGAGAACTATATAAGTTTGTTTGTTTAATTTAATATCATGATTTATTGTTTCTATATTTATATTACACATATTTTTAGACACATATGTTATGTACGCACATATTGGTGGTATCCTACTGAGATACATTCTCACACCCTATACGGTCCCTTTAGGACTCATGTAGACTTTATATATTTATGTCCAGGTAAAGGATCAGCCTCAGAAGCTGGATCGTAGAAGCAGTTTTTCATGGAGATTGGAACTATAACTTGAGGCCATTCCAATTGGATTTTTTATTCTGTTTAGCTTTTCTTTTAGTTTCAGCATGCTGCTTTGTATAAGCATGTAGTTACAGTGGTCGACCATGGCCAACCATCTTTTGTATATTGATTTTTATGACCTATATTGATATGAATGATCTATTTTTTAGTGAAATAAGTGGTGTGTTTGGAATTTTGTAATGTTTATTTACCTTCCACTACTTCAGTTGTTATTGCTTCTGCTATTTATTGACATTGTCTATGATTCTTCCATTTATGGGTCTAGTTCAAGTCTGGTGGGTTTTATTTATTTCGTTGCATATTATATATTATTAAATGAACCATTTTATTATCATACCAATAGGGTATAACCTCCCCACTATACCTCTTTACACCCTCACTACAAGTTGGAAGCCTTTGGCATTTTGGGAGATGTGCCTAAGGACAATGGCACCCATCCTGATAGCACCGTTTGGGTGGCTAATCAGGTCGGGGATGCTACATGATACCTACTACACTATGTTCTAGGAACTAGGTAGTTATTCCTACACCACTATGTGTATGGTAATCAATTAGTTATGCCTACTCCACTAGGGGAATCATGTTGGGATGCATGATCCACCATGTTATGGGAAATGAGTAATGATTCTTGCACTACTATTTTATGATTTATATGCTTATGTTAGTTTCATAGTTTAATTTTATGATTCATTTACATGACCTGACATATATTTATTCCTATTATTATACTCCATGGATCATGTTAATTATCTCATGGTTCCACACCTTTATTCCATGGTATATGTTTTAACTTTTAAGATTACAAGTCTTATTATCCCAACTTATGGAAAAATATTATTATTCCATGTTTTTTAATAAAATATTTATCCCTAATCACGTTTTATCATATGATTATAATCCAACCCTTAATAGAATATTGTCATGTTTTTCCCTTACTAAGCATTTGTGGTCACCCCTTTTCGATGCTTCCATTCCACATGTTATGAAGATGATTATAACCTATAAGAAGTCTATAAGGGAGTCTAGTATGGTTTGATTATGGAGAAATGATCACATGATTTATAAAATAATTTGATTATGTAGCTACTATTTGATGAAATTAAACCTTTGGTTATCTGATTTGGTGTGAATATTTTTGAATGAATGATGATTCATTTAAAATATTGAAACAAGTGTGTTTATTTATCTTAGGTTTCTATAAGGCTTGTTGGAGTATGCTAAAATTTTCAAATGATGAATCTTATGCTTATATTTAAGATATTTTTCATGAGTGATAATTTATCTAGAGCTAAGAAATTATAAAGTGTTGGAAGATCCCTTAATATATAAGAGTGAATCATAATCAATATTTTTACAATTTCATGTACCACACTAATATATATAAGAATAAATATTTATTATGTAAAAGTAAATATGACGAAATGTAAGCGTATTCCTATTTCTAGAGGTTATACTAACAAAAGGTGAGTGATGTATTTTGAGTTTTAATACAACTAAAAAATTAGATAGATAAGATAGCTATGAAGATTGGACTATCAAAAAATTTGGAAGATAATTTGAACTATGTTGCACCATTCTTTAGAGTAAAAACATCATGGTGATTTTAGAATCATATGTGATTCAATCTAAGTTTAATTAAAAAATTTAAAAGAATAATTTAAAAATGGATAAGAATCAGAATAATAGTTGTGGGTGTGTTCAGTAGTTGGCGTTTATATATAGAGAAATGAAAGTTAAGAAATATGATGTTGTGAACTATAAGTTGAAGAAGTTTGTAATGATGATTACTTTGGTTGATGTAAGTGAAGAACAATGGATTCACCTATGTTAATGAATAACTATGATATATTTAGAGTAATTGAGGGTTGATGTTAACTTAAAGCTGAAAGGAGTTTGTGTAACACCTTGATATTTTATGAAATATTTGTTTTAAATAGATTTAATTTACTCGATATATTTCATTGCACACAACACTGAGATTTAACAAAAATGCAATATACTATTAATATTATTATTTAAAAATAATTATTATAACTTATATTTTAAACTCATAAATATGAATAGGAATAACAAAATTTTTAAAATTAAGTTTAATGGTTTTTGATGAAGAAAATATATAGATAAATAATAACTTAATTTTTAGTAAAATCTTTATATTCTATAAAGATACATTTTTCCGTAAAAAAATTATTTTTATTGTTATTTTTTGAAAAAATGAAAAAATTAGTTTTTTTTAACTTTTAGAAAATTTATTTGAAAAAATGAATTCAATTTTTTAAATGAATATGTCAAAATTATCTTAGTGTGAATTTTTGAGAAATTTCTAAAAAGATTAATTTTTAGATGAATAGTGAAAAATACTGATTTTTATTGAAAAATCTATTTTATTTTAAATTTTTTAAAATTTCTATTTATTAAGATATTTTTAAAATAAATATTATTTCATAAATATTTTTATTAATTCAATTGAGGTCATTGTAATTAATTTTATGTCCAACTTTGATATGAAAACTTTTTATTATTTTGAAAACTTTTCTTTAGAAAAACCATTTTTTCATCACGACTACATGTTTAATTTTAAATTAAATTATTCCACTTATATGAACATGATATGGTAAAATGGATTCCATATTTAGAATTATCAAAGTTAATATTATATAATAATTTCAAATTTATAAGGATCTGTCCTTAAATATTACATATTCTAGTGTCTTTAGATTAAAATTCAATTTTTCCCAAAGATCTTTTAGGTTTAGAGTTTTAGAGAGTTAAGTTATAAAACATACATAAGAAACTATATATTACAAATAAGAAACTTCAAATTAGTATCCATTTTCCCCATAATATCACTTTTTTAATATAAAATATGTTTTATTTTCATGAAAAATCTGCATGACTTTCAACAAGAATTATTCATTGTCTATACCAATCCTTAAACCATGCGAAAAAATTTTTAAATAATGGTATGAAAAAAAATCTCAGTTAGGTACATAAAAGAAAATAAACATTTTATTCCATGATTACTTATAAATATTTTCCTTTTCAAAGTAAGTTTTAGGATGAAAATAAACATTTTCTTACCCAAGAAGTCACCTTCTCTGCCCAAATATTTTTTTAAAAAATTTTATAAATGAAAAAATAAAACTCAAAGTTTTATTTGAAAACACTATAAACTAAGGAATTTTTTTTAAAATGTTATAGATTTCACCCTTAATAAGTATAAAATAATTTATTTTTAAAATACTCATATTTCTTACCTTTTTGGAAATCATTGGGTTACCATAAAAACTCATAGAATTTTAGATTAAAAATATTGATATCTTGGGAAATAATTTTTTCATATCAATCTTATAAATAGAATAACCACATAGTTAAATTCCAAACCCAATTTACTGAAGGGATATCACATACCCACCCTTCCTTGGTTTATAAGATAACCACCCATCCTTGGTACATAATATAACTACCCATCCTTGGTATATCACGGAACCACCCATTATCATAAATAATTTCCATGAATCATAACATAATCATAACAAAAAAAATATTTCAATTTTCTATATTAAACACAAAATATTATTTACACACATAAGAAAATATTTTTAGATATTGAAATATCTAATTTATTTATAAACCCATTTTCAATACCAAAATACCCATAAAGAGGGAAAGTGGTATTTTATTTGAAAAAAAATAAAATCTTATAAAGGAATCCTAGAATTTAATAATGGTTACAATGGAATAAAAATTCATTATCATCGTATATGTTAAAATAGATCATTCATTTTGTATTTTGTAAACAAAGTAAAACATTCCATAAAAATATTCCCTTTTAAAAACATCTGAATGATAGAGAAAAATTAGATTAATAAAACTTTTATGTACATATAAGTAAATTCATAATTTTTTTAAAAAGATGAACATGGAAGAAAAATATTTGGATGAGAAAATTTAAAATATGACTTTTTAAAGAAAGTATCATACCTTGAGTTTGACTCATCACATATGTTCTGTATCTTTCTGAACAATAAACTTATGTTAATTATTTACATTCTTAAGAACCCTTTTCAAATTTATTATTTCATTTTATTTTATATCTTACGAAGATATAAAAATTTAGTTAATCATTTAAGTTTACTTTTTATGTTTTTATGGTATTTAAATTATTTCTCAAAAATCACTTTGGTAGGTTGATTATGGTCCAAGTGGTCATTATCAAATCATCTAAAAAATAATTATCACAAAATAGTTATCAGTTTTATAAATAATTTATAATTTTAAAACCAATCATTAAATATGGTTATGAAAAATTAATTATATTATAGTCATGGAGATAGAATGTTGTATGTACATATGAGTAACATTTCCATTTTTCAATGATCATCATGGAAATAAGTTAAGTATTATTTTAAATTTATAAAATTATAATAATATCATAAATACTATATTGAGTTTTTAAATATAATTATATATATCATCTATGTTATGTGGTGATGAAAAAAATAATCGCATCACTTCGTGGAGGCGGTAGTCCACACATACGCACTGACGACATTATCATTTTTTAGCAAGTAAAAAGGTTGAAATAAAATGATATATTTTTTTAAAAAAATTATAAATATGTAATTAATATAATAATTATTTCATATGTATCACATATATTTATTAAATTTATCTTTATTACCTTCCAAGTAATACATTAGTGAAAAATGAATCACATCGCTTCACAAGGTGGTAGTCTGCTGTACACTTGAGCAACGTTATCATATCCAAAATAGAATAGAAAGTAAGAATTTATATGTGATATATTAATTAAATAAGTATAATTATGTTACATATATCATATTAATACTTTAAAATTTTCATTATAACTATTTGTAATAGGTGGTGATGGAAAATGAATTACATTGGTTCACGAGGCGGTAGTCTGGCGTACGCACCAATGATGTTTTCGTTTCCCACTTGATGGAAGATGAGATGGATATAGGTTATTAAATTAACATAATAAAATATTATTATATGTTATGTATTGGTTTTATTATTTTATCATGTTTAAATAATATCAAGGGAGGTGGAAGAAGAAATAAAATAAAAATGCATGATTAAGAATGATACATATTCTTCAGACAACCTCTTAAGGTTTACACCAAAATATTTTATTGATTGATTTTATGATCAGAAAAATAACTTTATTATATAGTGAGGGAAGTGGTGAATATATTTTGATAGGTTTTTTGTGAAATAAATGGATTTTTAGGTGTGAATAGGAGAGGAGATGGGGTGGCCTTTTTATAAGTGGGGAGAGGAGACACTTGGAATTTTTGAAAAGAAAAATTGATAACCACATTTTTCACATAAAAAAGAGTCAAAAAATGGACCATTAAATTGGATTATATGAAATAAGGTATAAATATGTCCATAAAATAAAATTTATCTAAGTTTATATGTCATTTTAACCCTGATAGTTTAAGTTTAATCCCCTAGTAAATCTATTTTTACCTTCACCACGATAAAAGATTTTTACTGTTTCCACTATTCTTTATGAAAAAAATTAATTTGAGAATATTAAATAATATAAATTATGATTATTCCAAATATTTAATACATTTTATCAAATTAAATTCACATAATATCCATAATTTAATTTAAAATTATACATGAAAACGTAATGAAAAAGTGTTCCTTCAAGAAACATGCTTTTCAAGGATAAGATGGTTTTAACCATATGAATACAAATCATAATTATATGATTTTAAATTAATATTTATAGATATATAATATCTTAATTTAATATAAACATTCCTCATTATGTGTTTTTTAATTAATTAAAATGGAGAAACATTATGCTCTTTAAAACAATTTTGAGAAAAATATGTTTTTAAACCCAAAAATTAAATTATTCTAAAATCTAGGATAAATTTGATTAAAATTTAATTAATTAGATTAAATATAAATAAATAATAATTATTTTACTTTAAATAAAATTCAAATCTTAATAATAATTTTAAATTAGTTAATTTATTGGGAAGAAATGACCATTTAACCAAAATCGGTATTTTTCACTATTCACTAAAAAATCATTATTTTTTGAAAAAATACCTAAATTTCACCATAAATTAATTTTTATATTGTGATTTATAAAATAAAAATTATTTTATAAAATTCAAATTCTATAATATAGAAGTTAATCCTTTTAATAAAAATCACTTAAGAAAATAGTTTTGTTTAAACTATTTCCTTTTAGATTTAAAAAATACTTAATATTTTTATAATGAATATAAATATTTAATTAATATTAATTAAATTGAAAAAAAAATTATTATATCATTACCTGGGTTATTAAAAACTTAACTTTTGGTCATAATGAATAGTAAAAATAGTAAAACTTTATTACCATGGTTAAGGTTAAAACAAGTTTATAGAGGGTTAAACCAAAATATTAGGGTAAGTTTTCCAATTAAACTTGTCCAAATAATATTTTCTATCCATATTTAGATCTTATAATATCACAAATATGAACCTATGGTCATTTGGAATCATTTTTATTGGGAATGACTTTATCATTTTATATTCTTTTGGAAAATTTCCAAGTGGTTTCCAAGTGGGTTCCCTCCACCACTTATACAAACGCATCCCCTATCCTCTCCAAATAACACTTTAAAAACATTTTGGATCATCCAATAACTACCCAAATACCTTCCTCCCATATCCACATCACAGAGTCATTATTTTTTTATAAAACCCTCCTAAGAATGATTTTGGTGTAAACCAAAAGAGGTTATCTGAAGAAGAGGTGTAATTCTTAACCGAGCGTTTTTGTTTTATTTCTTCATACAACTCCTTAAAATATTATTAAAATACAATGATATAATAAAATCATTATATAAAATATAATTATATTTTATCATGTTAATATAATTACTTATATCCATCTTCTCTTCTATTATATGGGAAATTAAACCTCTGATCATGTGTACAACGAAGTACCGCCTCACTGATCGATGTAATTCGTTTCCTTCAGTGCTTCTCCCAGGTAGATATAAAAATGGATTTAAATTATATATATATATATATATTATATTAAATATTTATACTTATTTAATTATAATATCACATATAACTTATTACCTTCCAATCCATTGAAAAAAGATAACGTCACTCGTGCGTACATGTGAACCACCACCTCTAGGAATCAATGAGACATGTTTCCAATTTTATTTCAAAATGGATTGTAATAACGGTATATTTAATGAATATATATGATATCTATGATGTAAAAATTATTTTTTAAATGTGAATTTGTATTTAAAAATCTTTCATTCCATCCGTCGATAAAATGGAAACAACATTCTTGTGTATGTATAACCTACCATCTCCATGAATGGTGTAATTCATTTTTATATTTATAATTTTATGGATGAATATAAATATGAATATAATGAATATGTATGATATTTATATAATTATTAAAATTATTAATATTTTTTAATAGTAATCAAAGTACATGGACCAAAACCACCGAACCAAAACATACATGAAAAACAAAACAATTATCACCCGGAATAATGATTTTAATAAAAGGTTATAAATAAATCATATATTTTATGATATATGTGAGATTAGTTATTTAATAGGTGTATTATAAATCAATATTTATTATATATGAGGATAAAACATGTATGAAGAAATCTTATACTTGAGGTAAGGTATTTTCGTCTCACTTTTACTTCTGTGAGACACATGCCATATTCCCCACTAGTTTATTTTATGTGGTGTATACTCTACCCATGAATGTATTTTATTATTATTCACATAAAAATTATGGTATATAGATATCCCTATAAGTTTATTTATTTCATGGTGATTATGATTCAAAATTTACCAAAGTTTTAAGGGTTTTATGATACCATCTCATTGTTTATCGAGATTATTTTTTATTATGCTACTGATGATGAAATATTTTGATCTATATATCAAGAAACTGAATTTTTTTCTTATGATATAGTTATTTCTATAGAATAAATTATATAAATCCATTTTACTCTCTTTAAGAACTAAATATACCAAAATAATGTTTTTAAGGAAAATGGACTTTATTTATCTCTTTGGTCGAAAAACCTTTTTCTTCCATGTACATGTTTTTCTAAAAATATTTTCAAAAATATTTTTGATATCATAAAATAATTGTTTAAATTCATGTCTAACCATGTTTTAATTTTTCAAAATTATTTATATGTAATCTTCTTATCATTTTCCAAATGAGGTACTTTTGAATTTTTACTAAAAATGTAAAAGGTATTTTCGTTTTAACATACACAACATAAACATGATTTTCCACCATCATGACCACTTAATTATTTAAAGATTAAATTTAATATTTTCAAGGTTATTTTTATATAATATGTTTTATTTAATATTTGGGAAATTATTAGATTTTCAATAAGTGATTTCAAATTTAAAAGTGTATTTTCCTCAGGAAATGTTCATAGTGATTTTTTTTAAAATCATTTTCCATCTAATATGACATCCTTTGATGTTTCCTAATCCTTATTTGGGATATGATTCAATGATATCATCCTTATTATTTCTATGTATTTTTTATGATTATGATGAAAATATTTTTATTAGACCCATTATTTTTTCCATAGGTTATATTAATATGAATTGATGTAATGATTATAAAACATATTTCTTTTCCATGGTTTATGCCATAATGACATGTTTATGAATTTTTTTTCCTTTTCATATGTTATGATATAATGAATTCTTTATAATATTATAGAAAACATATATATGATTTTCATCGTGTGATGGGTGGGCCTAAAATCATATATCCCTCCAATGCATTGGGAAATGATGGATATATCATGAGATAAATAGTATTGGAATGGGGAGTGATCTTAGTTTTGTAAGGGACTTTGTACACTATAATAGTCTTGGGAGTAAACCTTGACTTCTACAATAGTTTGGGAAGTGAACCCATTCCACTTTGACAGCCTTGGAAAAGAGCATTGACTATTAAATAAATGATTTTTTATGCTCATGTGTATTCCACAAATCTAAGGCTTATGATAATGTTATACTCTCAAACCTCATGTTCTTCAATTCAGTTATGATTTATATTTTATAAACTGCCAAAATTTATTCCATGACTCAATTTTATGATCTATGATATGTAGGATATGGTTTTAAAATTTTATTCCCATACCATTATTGTCGCAAAACAGCCTGGGATGCCATCCGAATAAACACCTGACCCAATATATGGAAAGTCCTGAAGGGAATTCCCAATCCAAATGGGCTAGAAACTAGTGTCTAGGAATCAAACATCACATATGGTAATGATTTCACCCATAAAAAAAACCTTAATCAACCCACAAGAATAACACATCACATTATAAGAAATAACCACAACCCAAATAAATACAACTATCATAAGATAAACCATTTACATATTGAACCAAAAACCAAAATACAAAAATGGGTAGGGGAACTGTCTAGACCAAAAGTATCCATGAAACAATTGGTTCAACACCTCCATACCACCACCACCTACACCTTCAAGATAGGAACCATTAGAAACCAGATTCACCGTCACCACCATGGAAGAATTTTCCTTTACCTCATTCAAATATAATAAGGTTTTAATACACTCAAGGGTTTATATAGGGTGTGATCTAATGCCCATTAGGAAACCACCAAAATCTATTCCATGATATAACATTATAATAAAAATAAGAATTCTAGTTTTTAAAGAAAAATAAAAGAAATCAATTTAGATGAAACATGCTTTGAAATTAAAAAGGAAAAGTAAATATGAAAACAAGCTGAATGATAATAATATCATCACATGATAACCATGAGTAATCCCTAAAAAAATAGGGTTATTGAGGTCCTTGGAACCCCATACCTCAAAAATAATCACAACCAAAACCCACAACATCCTCATGCATGATACACTAGTGTGGAATCGCATCCCATGGTCCAACAGTCTCCAATAATCATCATATGTTTAGTTAGTGTTTTATCATTAATCCTTCTAGGGGAACTAGGCCTTAGACTTGTTATACCACCTATAGAACTAGACCTAGTCTTCCCTCCTAGTTACCTAGGATTACCTTGTTCTCAATTCCATTCATTATTCCATATGAAACACCTTATACACACACAAACAAGTCCAACATTAGAAACACCCATGAAAATAAACCATTTTCATTTTCAAAATCATCATTCAACCTTTACGCACCCCAAAAACATTTTAAAACATTATTTGAACCACCAACACAATCTTTAGACCTCATTTTGAAACCATACCAAGAACACATCATCAAAAAATGTCAAAGCATGGAACCACCTAACTTTATATTAGAAAATTCTAGAAACCAGGTGGAAGCTGTAAAGGAACCCAAAAGAGACCCTATAAAGGAAACCACACAACATAACCATCAATATTAAACCCAAAGAAACAGGGTTCAGTCCCCTTTAGGGTAACCAAACCATTGGAGAAAGGATAAACCAAGGAAGAAGGAAGAGAATAACAAGAAGAATAAATAAACAAGAAGAGTGGATTACTTGAAGAAGTCCTAAATATCCATGTCCAAAACACCCAAAGGATTATGGTTCAAGGGATACAAGAGGGAGGGGTTCCTATGGATGAGAATCTTGAATGGGGGGTGCCAAGGAGAATTTGGGTTAAATTAGAAGAGGAAAAAAATCAGGATTTAAACATTTTTAAAGTTTGGGGAAGCCCACATGATTTGTACTCATGGTTTGAAAACTATATGCCAATCGTTAAACACCTCTATCCATAGAGAAAGAGGATACATAGTTTTATAGGGAAGGGTTGACACCCATGAGTTCAACCATACAGCTTAGATAGGCCCACTATCTTGGGTTCATGATTATCCCAAACACCCATGTAGTAGGTCGTGTAGCCTGGATAGTACCACTGTACAGGGAACACAGTTTCCACTGGGATAGTGCACAATTTCTACTAACTATGTTCTGAATGTGCACAACATTATGTTGGCCCAAAACCCACTATTTTTCACTAAATCACTCAGTAAATCCATGACATAGATACAATACCAAAAATAAAAGAAATAAAACCTCAAAATAAACCACAGATGTGATAATTATTCAAACCATGAAAACTTTCTACCCTTAAAAAGTCATTCCATAGTATGATCAGAAAACAAAAATGGGTAATTCTCTTCTACCCCAGATCTCCGATCCTATATCTCACACTCATCATTATCATGTTTCCAAAGAACCAAAACCGATAGTATGGACTTTCCTTGAAGTAATTTCACTTGGGACTCAGCAATATGCTCCAATCACTCAAACACAGACAATTGGGATTCTAGCTCCAACACTTCCCAATTAAGAACATGTGAAAAATTTGGGTGATACTTCTTTAATTGTGAGACATGGAACACATCATGGATCTAAATCAACTGAAACTACAAAGTTAACCAGTATTCCACCTTACCAATTCTCTTGGTGATCTCAAAATGTCTAACATACCTCAATGTTACTTTCCCTTACTTTCCAAGATGATGGTGACCAAATCGAGGGGCCACATTCAGAAACACTTGATCACCAACTGATAATTAAAAGGCTCGGTGTCATTGATATACATAAGACTTATGAAAGATACACTACAAGAAAACCGCCGTTTAGCGGCGGTTTTTTCGCGTCAGTTTTTAAAACCGTCGTGAAACACGTTTTCGGGCCGCCATTTCGCGGCGGTTTTAAGAACCGCCGTGAAAAAACCGCCGCTAAACGGCAAAAAAAATTATTTTTTTTAATTTTTTTTAATTTTTTTTATATTTATTTGAGGATTAACGACGGTTTTTTAAAAAACCGCCGCAAAATAGCGGCGGTTTCCGTAAAACCGCCGCAAAATAGCGGCGGTTTCCGTAAAACCGCCGCGAAATGAAATGAAAAAAATAAAAAAACGCGAGAAACCC
Source organism: Viscum album (assembly GCA_963277665.1). Taxonomy (NCBI): domain Eukaryota; kingdom Viridiplantae; phylum Streptophyta; class Magnoliopsida; order Santalales; family Viscaceae; genus Viscum; species Viscum album. Next base: position 1,834,707,420 of record OY728160.1, on the reverse strand, counting down.
CAAAATCACTAAAACGACCATAACTTTTGATCCGGGCGTCCGTTGAAGTTCCACGACCAGTCAAATAGAAGCTCATGAAGAGATATAGAGGCACATATAATCAAAACTGTGAGACGGTCTAAGGTGTGGAAGATATTAGATTTATAAGAAAGTTGAAAAAGGTTCTCCAACTTCAAACAGCCATAACTTTCACTCTGGGTATCCGTTTGGGCTCTACCACATATCAAATCGAATCCAGTGAAGAGAGATATGCACCAGTTTGACATAAGAAATCTTTTGTCATATTTTTAGACCCCATAAACCCCTCCGAATGCCTCCAAAATCCCGTTTCCGTCACCGGTGTCCCGTCAAAATTGTCTTCAAATAGACCTAACTTTCGATCCGCGTGTCAGTTCGGCCTCCTCCACCTTCCAAATCATAGCTCATTCCATGAGCTTCAGTTTGACTGGTAGCGGCACCCACATGTACTCTTAGATCATATGTTATGGCCTTTTTAGTGGGTATCGAGTTTGTTATGTTTTTCAATGCCTCGTTTCTAGCACCCGTTCTCCGTCAACTTTTTTTAAATGGTAATAACTTCCGATCCGTCTGTCCATTCGGACTCTTTCACCTTTCAGGTTGAAGAGAGTTTCAGGATATTTGATTTGACAGGTCGCGGATCTAAAACGGACTCTCGGATCATAAGTTATCTTCGTTAATGTGAGTCCAATGTTTTTGTCTCTTTATGACCGTTTTGACGAGTTTTAACGGTAGCTCCATTTATTACTATTTATTTGGGTTTCCATGAATTGTTATCTTTATCAATGGTTTTTATGGGTTATTATGATGATTATGTTGAATTATTAAGGAGTTTTCCAAAGTTGTTACAAGTTTTCATGCGTTCTCATTTTTTCTAATGCCTCATTCTTCATATGCTTCTCCATCCCTTTTCATGCGTTTTCATGATTTTTCATCCCTTATCACGTCTTTTCATACTTTTTCATGTGTTTCCTTTATTATTTATTATTTATTATTTATAATATACTTTAATTTATTTATTATCTATTATTTGTAAATGGTTATTTATTATTTATTATTTATTATTTATAATTATTTATTAGTTATTAGTTTTTATTTATTATTTATTATTTATTATTTGTATTTATTTATTATTTATTATTTATATTTATTTATTATTTATATTTATTTATTATTTATTATTTATATTTATTTATTATTTATATTTATTTATTATTTATATTTATTTATTATTTATATTTATTTATTATTTATTATTTATTATTTATTATCTATATTTATTTATTATTTATTATTTATATTTATTTATTATTTATTATTTATTATTTATTATTTATTATTTATTATTTATTATTTATATTTATTTATTATTTATTATTTATTATTTTCTATTTATTATTTATTATTTATATTTATTTATTATTTATTATTTATTATTTATTATTTATATTTATTTATTAGTTATTATTTATTAGTTATTAGTTATTAGTTATTATTTATTATTTATATTTATTTATTATTTATTATTTATTATTTATATTTATTTATTATTTATTATTTATATTTATTTATTATTTATTATTTATTATTTATTATTTATATTTATTTAATATTTATATTTATTTATTATTTATTTATTATTTATTATTTATTATTTATATTTATTTATTATTTATATTTATTTATTATTTATTATTTATATTTATTTATTATTTATATTTATTTATTATTTATTATTTATTATTTATTATTTATTATTTATTATTTATTATTTATATTTATTTATATTTATTTACTATTTCTATTTATTTATTATTTATATTTATTTATTATTTATATTTATTTATTATTTATTATCTATATTTATTTATTATTTATTATTTATATTTATTTATTATTTATATTTATTTATTATTTATTATTTATTATTTATTATTTAGTATTTATTATTCATATTTATTTATTATTTATTATTTATATTTATTTATTATTTATTATTTATATTTATTTATTATTTATTATTTATTATTTATATTTATTTATTATTTATTATTTATATTTATTTATTATTTATTATTTATGTTTATTTATTATTTATTATTTTCTATTTATTATTTATTATTTATTATTTATATTTATTTATAATTTATTACTAATTATTTATTATTTATTATTTATTATTTATTATTTATTATTTATTATTTATTATTTATTATTTATTATTTATTATTTATTATTTATTATTTATTATTTATTATTTATATTTATTTATTAGTTATTATTTATTAGTTATTATTTATTATTTATTATTTATATTTATTTATTATTTATTATTTATATTTATTTATTATTTATTATTTATTTATTATTTATTATTTATATTTATTTATTATTTATTATTTATTATTTATATTTATTTATTATTTATATTTATTTATTATTTATTATTTTCTATTTATTATTTATTATTTATATTTATTTATTATTTATTATTTATTATTTATTATTTATTATTTATTAGTTATTAGTTATTAGTTATTATTTATTATTTATTATTTATTATTTATTATTTATTATTTATTATTTATTATTTATATTTATTTATTAGTTATTATTTATTAGTTATTATTTATTATTTATATTTATTTATTATTTATTATTTATATTTATTATTCCTTATTCCTTATTTATTATTTATTATTTATTATTTATTATTATTGAGTTTATATCTATTATTTATGTATTATTATTTTTTTCAATTAATATATATAAGTATATTAAATTCTGTTTATTAACCACATGGCGAGCTTGCTGGAGTGGTAAAGTCTTTGGAAAATATGCAAGAGGTAGGGGTTCAAATCTCACCAAACGCAGAATTTCTTTATATTGCATGGGTATGCATGTGCATGTGCATGTGCATGGGATGTGCATGCATGGATAAATAAAGTCAATAAAATAAATACAAAATAAAATAAATAAATAAATAAATAAATAAATAAAATAAATACGAAATAAAATAAATAAATAATAAATATGAAATAAAATAAATAAATAAATAAATAAAATAAATATATAAATAAATATATAAATAAATAAATAAATAAATAAATAAATAATTAAATAAAAAAAATAAAATAAATATGAAATAAATATATAAATAAATATATAAATAAATATATAAATAAATATATAAATAAATATATAAATAAATATATATATAAATACGAAAAATATAAATAAATATATAAATAAATATATAAATAAATAAATAAATATATAAATAAATATATAAATATATAAATAAATATATAAAATTAAAAATAACAAAAATTAAAAAAAAATAACAAAAAAAAACTGCCGGTAAATCATTTAGCGGCGGTTTAAACCGCCGCTAAAAAACCGTCGCGAAACGTTCTGCGACGGTTTTGAAAACCGCCGCGAATAGTTTCCCGATGCACGATTTAGCGGCGGTTTAAACCGTCGCAAAACGAAAAAAAAACTGCCGCTAAATGCCTTTTTTGCCGTAGTGATATGTATTGTCAACAATAGTTTCTTGATCAAACAAAATTTATCTAATGTCTCTCGCACAAGGCTCATCTCCAATATGGAACTGTCACCCACTTCTATCCAACACAAAGGATACTGACATGATCGAACATAAATCACATTTAAGGGATGAATTATTATTAAGGATAAGTAACTATTATTATATAGAAAATATACCAATCCTAAATGGAAATCCCACTATCCTCGAAAATCCGACGTACATGCCTGAAGCATATCTTCCAAGATATTATTTTCCCATTCCATCTGACCATCTATTGGAGGATGGTATTCCATTATCAATTTGATTTGGTATTCCATTTCCTTCTGAATGAATTCCCAAAAACATGAGGTAATGTGGGGGTCCCTATATGAAATGATCCCTAAAAACACACCATGAAGCTTCACTATCTTTTTAACATACAATCAGCCCAACTCATCCACCTTGGATGAGTCCTTGATTAGTATGAAATGAGATGATTTGGTCAGATAGTCAATAACCACCCACATGGCATTCCTTCCTCGGGGTGTATGAGGAAATCCAATTATGATGTCCATAGTGACCTCATCCAACCTCCAGGTAGTAATAGTTAGGGGCCAAAGAAAAAAAGGGCCTCTGGTGCTCAGATTTAACCCACTTATAAGTATTACATATGGACACATAGTCAGTTATAACTTGCTTCACACCTGGACACTAGAACTGATGACACACTTCAAAAACCATTTGGTGGACTCGAGATGAAAGAACCACTTATACTAGTGGCTAACCTGCATCACTGCATCCCATAATGACAAAAACACCACAAAATGACCCTTAAAGGAATGCATTCCCTTGGGAGACAACAACTAACCATTGGGGAACTCACCACTATTTAGATTCTACATAGAATGCTAGCACATCTCATCACTCAACTTCTCTTGTTGAATCAGCTATAGAAGAGAGGTAGTCAACATGAAACTAGAAAAGAATGTTCTTATAACGTTCTTTTTAGTTTCTAGGTGAATTTGGTAAAAAATCCCCATCAAAGTCCACTCATCACTAGAATCCTTTATAACTTACACTGTAATATTTTTTCTCAAGGCATCTGTTACCACATTATTTTTGCCTAGGGTATACAAGATATCAAAATAAAACACCTAAAGATACTAAATCTACTTTCGCTACCCCAAATTTGGATCTTTTGGGGAGAAAATGTAGTCTAAGATCTTATAATCTGAGTAGACTACAAACTTCTCCCTGAAGAGGTAATGACACCACATATTCAGGGTATGCATCATTACCTCTAATTCATGGTCATGTGTTGGGTTATTGTTTTCCTGTGGTCAGATTTGGAAAGAACCATACACCACAAAATGGTCATATAGTATCAACACACACTCAGGAACTGTACATGAAGCATCACACTATACCATGTATCCCTTCTCGGATTCTAGAAAAGTTAAAATAGGGGTTTTGGTCCACCATCGCTTAAGCTTCTCAAAAGATGCCAGACATTCTGGGCTCCATTCAAACTTTAACAATTTTAGGTAAGGTCAGTCATGGGTGATGCAAGCTGAAAGAAATCTCTGAAAAACTACCTATAATACCCTTTCAAGCTGAAAAATATTACTATCTTGAAGACCATACTTGGTTTCTCCCATGACATCACTACTTTAATCTTCTCAGGGTGCACCGAAACCCCACATTTCAAAATCACATGGCCCAAAAACATTACCTCCCTAATCCATAAGGTATACTTGGAGAGCATAGAATATAGTCTATAATCCTAAAGAGTTCCCAACATGATCATCATGTGTCACTCATGATCCTCCTAAGCCTCGATTTAGAACTAGATGTCATCCAAAAATACCACAATATAGGATTTAAGGTAGTAATGGAACACCCAGTTCATAAGATCCATGAATACCGATAGAGCATTTGTCAACTATAAAAATCATGAAAAAATACTAAAAGTGGTTGTACCTACTTCAGAAGGATATTTTAGGATCATACACCTCTCTAACTTTGAATTGGTGATACCTAGAATGCAAGTTGATCTTGAAGAACCACCTTTCCCCCTTAATTTGATCAAAAAGGGTATCAATATGAGGAAAAAAGTATTTTCTTTTGATTAACACATTATTCAACTTTTGGTAATCGATGCATAACCAAAGAGACTCATCAGCCTTCTTTGCAAATAGGACTAGGGATATAATAACTCAAGATTAATGTACAAATACATTTCATCATTTTTCTTAGAATACTTAATACATTACACAAATAGATGCCCAAATAACATATTATTTTAGTGCCTTTGGAAACATTTAAATGTAAACACTGGAACATAAGTGAGAAACATTATCTCCCACTAGGTTCACCATGACTATCACCCTTAATAGTCACATCATAAATAATACATATCTTCATAACCATGGGACATAAAACATAAAAAGGGGTGAGCTCAGATGCTTAGTAAGGGTAAACAAAAGAGATATGTTAGAATAAAAATGAGCATAAGGGTATGAGAACATGATCATGATATTAGAATATCACACCCCTCATAAAACAGATCCTAGAAATGAATCATTGAATAAATATTGGTAGTTCATAATGCATGAATCATAAGGTAATCAAGATCATAAGAAATGAAAACATAATATAAAAATAAGACATGGAATATATTGTATACACATAAGCATATAAAATGATTTTCATAGTAGACAAGGCATCACTACCATGTACATATTAGTAGTATGGGTTCACTCCCCATATCATCTAGGTAGTCATGGTTCACTCCCATGACCATCTTAGTAGTCAAGGTTCACTCCCAAGACCATCTAAGTAGACAAAGTACTTTACTGAACTAATTTCACTCCCTGTTCTAGAAATGTCTATCTCATGAGATATAATTCTTTACCCAATGAATTGGAGGGATATATAGGTCTCATCCATATCCTAATGAAATCATACATATGTGTTCCAATATATCATAAACATTCATTATATCATAAACCATGAAATGAAATGAGTATCATAAACATGTAATCATATCATAACCTGTTGAAAAGATACAGGTTTCATAACCATTTCATAAAAGAATAACCCATGAAAAGAAGTGAGTTTCATAAGCATATAACCCATGAAACAGAAATGGGTTTCTTAAAAATATAACCCATGAAAGAGAAATGAGTTTTATAAACATATAAATTGTGAAAGAGAAATGGGTTTCATAAACATCAATCCATTAAAACATAAACTATTCAATGAAATAATATAAATGGAACCTTTGAATCATTTCCCAAGAAAGTAATGAGTAAAAATAATGGATTTAATCTTAGATGGAAGATAATTTTTGAGAAATATTCTTAGGTCATTTCTTGAGTAAAATACATTTTCTTCTTTGAAAAAAAATAAATTTTAATACATAAATATTTTGAAAATAATTTTCTTTGAAAATAACCTTAAAAACTTATAAAAGAAGCTTAAAAACATTTGAAGAAATTTCCCCTTGAAAAATATAAAATAATATTGAAAAAAAATTGAAAACTATTTTCCATTAAAACATCTAAAAGAATCTTGAAAACATTTTAAAAACCATTTTCCTAGAAAAATTATAAAATAATACAGAATTTTTTTTGAAAAACTATTTTCCTTTAAAACCGCTATAAAAAATGAATGTATAGAATATCAGGAATATTTTTCTTAAAAATGAATCTTTTAAAATTACAAATGAAGCTTCAAAGGAAGTACAATCATGATGTCTAATAAATCTATAAATGTTGAATATTCCTTTTTCACCAAAAAAAGTTTAGAAAAGTGTCTCGATCAGAAAATGAGAAGAATATACCTTTTTTTAAAACCATATTGTTTAAAAGATAAAACATGGGTAAAATTTCATTTTAATTATAATGGTATAATAGTATAAAATTTTCAAATTTTTCTTAGAATTTTTTTTAAGGAACACATACTGTTGACTGAAGAGGGAGATAAAGTCAGATTTTCTTAAAAACACTTCTTAATTATCTTAAGTACCAAAGAGTGGAAAATAATACTAATGATTTAAGATAAAATTTATAGATAAAGGAGAATAAAATTCATGATTGATCTTAAAATATGGATCATATGGTGTCATAAATGAAAGAATAATCAGAAACAATTCTAATGAATGATGATATTTTTGCAATAAACTCTTATCACATGGTAACTTGAAACATACTCCCGATGTAAGAAAATGAATCTACATAAAGCTTAAAATATCATGGAAAGAAGGATATTCATGAGATAACATTTTAAATGGTAGTGTATAAACATCGTATAATGATAAAGGTGCATAACATGGCATGTGTCTCAAAGAAGGTAAATTGAGACAAAATTACATTACCGATTTGGTATCTTTTGAAACATAAACCCCATGAAAGAAAGATAATAAAATAGACATGTAAATACCACTACAAGATAATTAGGTTTTCACGCCTCTGGACATGGGCGACTACCATATGCGGTCGTTGTTGATACTATTAACAACCGCCAATGGATGTCGCTAATACTAAAATAAATTTAGCGGGATTTTTCCCGCCCCCGCCGCAGTCTTCCTCATTTTCACCACTGCAACCCGCCACCCCACAACCGCTGACTTCCTAAAACCGCACCAGCGTCGGTGTCTCCCCCCACCACCACCCCTACAACCCTTGTCCACCCTCGTCGCCACCCCCCGACGCCTCCTGTTTCCCCTCTCCGTTGAACCCATCTGTTACCCCTCCCCACCCACTAACCTAAACCCTCAACATTGCACCCACCCCTCCCTCCGGCCACCATAGATCCGCCATGGCCGGTGACCATAGCTTCTGTATTTCCTCACATCCACCATGGTTGTCCCCGCCTAACCACCCTGTTTTCCACATAGATGAAATGTTATATTGTTAAAAGGACTTTTAGCGGCCTCCATTGGTGGTCGCTATTGGTCTTTATCGACAGACCAACAGTGACCGCCAGAAGCGGTCACAAGGCGGCCGGTGAAGACCATTAGCGACCGCTTTTAGTGGTCGCTAAAGCTATTAATTGTAGTAGTGTACCCATAAATTTCATTATAATAATCATATAAGATGTCCATGGGTAATATACACACCACATATAAGAAATATGATGTGAACATGGCTTGTACCTCATGGAATTATATAGGATGTTTGTATGAGTATGATGAGAGTCAGGACACTTGGTAAGGGAATTGAATCTCACTTTTTATATCTCTATGTTACATGCCATGTTCACCACCCTTTTATTTTTCATGGGGTATATACTGCTCATGAATGTATTATATGATTCTTATTATTTAATTTATGGGTTTTTAAATATACATTCTATGATCTTTCTTTCATGGGGTTTATGTTTCAAAAGTTACCAAATTGATAAAGTAATTTGTCTCAATTTTCCTTCTTTAAGACACATGCCATGTTATGAACCCATAGTTTTCCATGAGGTGTATATACTACATTTGAAATATTATATCATGAAACTAGGTCTTTTTATGGTATTTTAGGCTTCATGTAATTTCATTTTCTTAAATGGGGAGTGTGGTTCATGGTTAAAGAGTGGTAAGAGTTTATCGAAACAATATCACTACTTTTTATAATGTTTCACTACTAGAAATACAGGTATTTACGACGGGTCATTTGTGAAGGGATCCCGTTGCAAATGGTCTTTTGCGATGGAGCCCCGTCTCAAATGACCCGTTGCGGAAAACGACGTCGCAACTAATTTTTTTTGTGATGGGCCTGTCACAAAAAATTTTATTTGTGACGGAAAATGGGCCAGTCGCAAATAGATATCTGGTTTAAAAAAAATTGTGACGGGCCCGTCGTAAATAATAATAAAAAAATAAAAAAAATTAAAAAATTATTTATTAATATTTAAATATATTAATCTATTTATATTGATAAAAATATAATATTTATTTTATAAATATGTTTTTGAAAGGATCTATGAAAATATAATATTAATTTATAAGATATTTAATAAAAGAGGATTATAAAATATATTAAAAATATATTTTTAATTAGTAATTATGTAATTTTTATCAATTAATAGTCATTTAATAACTCTTTGAATATAAAAAAAATAAAAAAATTAATGAAAGATCCAAAATAAGTTGAAAATGAAACCCAAACCTCAAACGTCCATAACTTTTGATCCGGGACCTCGTTTGAGCTCTACAACATATCAAATCAAAGCCTACGATGAGCTCTACAGCCCTATGGACTGGTAAAACCTGTCCAAGGTTTTTTCGAGGCCAAAAAAAGCCCAGAAGGCCTCCAAAACTGAGTTTTTAGTCGGGGTACCCCGGGTTTTTACCATTAAAATAGCTATAACTTCTGATCCCGATGTTCGATAAACCTGTACCATATATCATATCGAAGATCGTTCCATGTTCTTCAATTCGACTAATTGTAAAGCTAAAAAAAACTCATAGATTAAAAGTTATGGTCATTTTAACATTCAAATGTCTATAACTTTTGATCCGGATGTCCGTTTGGCCTGTACCGCATATCATATCGAATATCATTTCATGTTCTTCGATTTGACTAGTTGTGGAGTTGAAACGGACTTACAGATTAGAAGTTATATCCATTTTAACATTCTAGATGGATTTTCACCCCCTCATTTCTATGTATTCATTCATAACTATATATATATATATATATGTGTGTGTGTGTGTGTATTTTATATATGTATGTATTTATTTATTTATAAATACACATAAAAACATATTTTATAAATTTATTTGAAACTAAGTTTATAAATATATATTAATATACAAATAAATATACGAGTAAAAATTTATAACTACATATATATATATATATAAATAGATATAAATAGATATTAATATATGAATAAATATATATATTAATATATATATAAATAAATAAATATATATATATATATTCATATAAAAAAATATATTTATATTAATATAAATCTATATTAATATACGAATAAATATAACTATATATATATAGATAGATCATTAAATGTATAAAAAAATTAAATAGCTTAGTTGTAAAGGTTAATGCGCGCATGAGGGAGGTTTATTAATAATTATTAGTAATTATTAGTAATTATTAGTAATTATTAGTAATTATTAGTAATTATTCGTATTTTTTCTTATTTTTCGTAATTGTTCCTAATTATTTCCTAATTATTCTAAATTATTACTAATTATTACTAATTATTACTATTTATTAGTAATTATTAATATTTATTACTAATTATTAGTATTTATTCTTAATTATGACAAATTATTAATAATTATTCCTAATTATGACTAATTATTATTAATTATTCCTATTTATTATTAATTATTTCTAATTATTATTAGTTATTCCTAATTACCATTAACTATGAACAATGAATACTAATAATTTAAATTTATTAAATAAAAAAACAATCTAAACATGATTAAATTACAACTAATTAAGAATAATTAAAACTAATAAAAAATTTAAAATAAATATTAAATTAAAATGAACATAAATACCTTTAAAATTGATCTGAGGTTGATCTCTGATAGTTGTTGAAGACTTCAATATCAACTCCGGAAATAAAAAATAAACTTAAGAAACTGTGAACTCTAAAAATAGAGTTTTGAGAGAAGTAGAAGATAGATTTTGAGAATGAATGAAAAAAATGGATGGGGGTATTTATAGGTTAGCTTATTTGTGACGGGACTATTTGTGACGGGATACCCGTCACAAATAGTATTATTTGCGACGGTACCTGTCACAAATACTTTAGCCCGCATTTATCACGGTCAACAGTTAAATATTTATTTGTGACGGGACCCGTCGTAAATAATAACCTGCCGACATACTATTTGCGATGGGGGTATATTCCAGTCGTAAATATTTTTTACCACCACCGGTTATTTGTGACGGATGGTAACCCCCCGTTGCAAATAATATTCCTGCGGTTTCGCGCGCATTGTGTTCTAAACCTTTTGCGACGTGTAAGCTTTCCCCATTGCAAATAAGTAGTTATTTGCGATGGGAAAATGCCCCCGTTGCAAATAAGTTTCTAATGGGACTATTTGCGATGGGATTTATCCCCGTCGCAAATAACCCGTCGCAAAAACCCCTTTTTCCCATAGTGTTTATGTTTATGATTCCTTTTACAAAATATGATGATACATCTCTCAAGGACACTCATTAATTTTCTTCTTGTATGGTTATTCATGATATATTCATGTATTGGTACCATTTTTACACCCTTTGGTATATAATATAGTTAAGAAAGTATTTTTAGGAAATCCCAACATTACTCTCTCTTTGGTCGGATATTTTTATTCCATAAAAACCATGTTTTCTAAAAAGGGTTTCCAATAGTATTCTAATATTCTCCCATAACAATTAAAATACATTTTACCCTTTTTTTAATGATGTTTTCAAAGAAAAATTCTTGTCACTTTCTGAACAATGATTTTTTATAACATATTTAATGTGAAAAAGGAATTTTCTTTTTACCTCATATGACATGTATGAATTTACTCTCCATCATTTCTGTAATTATTCTTTTGGATGTTTAAAAGGTTAATTTTAAAGATACTATTTTTGAAATTAATTTTTAAATAAAATTTTTTCAAAACATTTTCAAGATTTCTTTATAAATTTTCAAAGCATTTTTCAAGGAAAGTGTTTTCAATAGGTTTTTAAGATTATTTTATATATTTTCAAGGAAAATTATTTTCAAATTGTTTTTAAGTTTATTTTATAACTTTTCAAGGAAAATGTTATTCAAAACTTTTTCAAGACTTATTTATTAGTTTTCAAAGAATTTTCAAATAAATGGTTTTCAAAAAAAATAAAGCTTCTTTTATAAGTATTAAAAGAAATGGTTTCAAAACACTTTTAAATTTATTTTATAAGTTTTCAAGGAAAATAGTTTTAAAAACATTTTCTAGTCTTCTTTATAAGTTTTAAAATTATTTTAAAATAAAATGGTTTTAAAAATGTTTTATGTTTTAAAGATCCCTTTTCAAAGAATAAATGATATTTTCCTCAAGAAATGTTTTTTTAAATATCTTTAGAAATTATTTCCCATCTGAGATGACATATGTTTGTGTTAATCATTCCTTTATAAGAAATTATTCAATGTTTCCATTCATATTATTTCTCTGAGTGGTTTGTGTTTTGATGAAATTATTATGAAACCTATTTCTCTATGATGGGTTATATTATTTTAAAACCCGCTTATTTTTACAGGTTATGCTTTTGATAAAATTATTATGAAACCTATATCATTTTCCAAAGGTTATGATATGATTACATATTTATGATACACATTTCATTTCATGGGTTAATATATAATTGTTTATGATTTTGTAGAACCCATATGTATGATTTCATTATGATATGGGGGAGACCTTTATCTACCTCCAATGCATTGGGTAAACATTTATATCTCTGGAGATAGACTAATATGGTCTTAGAGTAAACCTTTAATACTAAGATGGCCATGATAGTGAACCATGACTACCAAGATGGTATGAGGAGTGAACTCATGCTACTAATATGGACATGGGATTGAACCATGACTACCAAGATGGAATGGAGAGTAAACCCATACTACCATAATGGCCTTGGAAGCGATTCCTTGACTACTATGGAAATCATATTATAAGATTTTTGTGTTTTCCACTAATCCATGTTTTATTTATATATTATACTTTAATGGATTATGTTATTTATTTCCTTATGATTCATGTCTTATGAACTACAAAGATTTATGACATGATTCTTGTTTATTATCTTTGATAAGAAGAGTATGATCTTATAATGTTTTTATCACATTCACATACCCTCATGCTCATGTTTATGCTTACATGTATCCCTTGTTTACCCTTAATGATAATCTAAGCTCACCCCTTTTTGTGTTTCCTTACCTAGGTTATGAATATATGTATTAATTATGATGTGTATAAGAAGGGTTCTAGTCATGAAGAACCTAGTGGGGGATAATGTAGCTCACTTATGTACCAGTGTACATGTTTCCATTTTTCCAAATTCCCTAGAATAGTATGGTAAAGACAATAATTTTTTTAATGTTTTAAGTATTCCAAAAAAGTTATGTAATGTATATGTACATCAAGGATATTTTTCTATATTTGGTATTGGAGTGAAGTTTTAATTAAAATTTAGAGACTAAGAAAACCTTAGTGATATCCCTTGGTATTTTTATAAGGATATGTCTAGGGATGTCTCTCAGGATAAGTATAAGGATGAGTTAATGTTTAAGAAAATGTTCTGGAATTTTGGTAAAGGATAAAGTAAGTTGTTTCCTAGAAATACATCCCTATTTGGATACTACAAGTGGATGTGGCTCTGGAACAAATATACCTAGGAGTAAAAAATATGAAAAGATGTTCTAGTCCTAACTCGGGGTAATTTGGTACATGAAAATGAGCCTTTCTTCACACCTAGTTTGACACTCCTGGGGGATATTCTTTTAGAATTCAAAAACACTTTATGAACCATCATGAAGGATTTAAATAAAATTTGGATATGAATAACCTAGGATAAACCTATGGCATCTTCAATTAAAAATTAGGTGTCATTATTTATACATCCTATGAGTATTTTTTCATGATTATGAGGTTTTATTTAATGATATGTGTTTCTCACCATATTCTTTATGATCTTTGTCAATGGAGAGAACTTGAAGAAACATGGTTTACATTGAATGTTTCATATTTATAAATCATGTGCATTATGAAAATTTATTTCCCAAGTTGAAATCTCAATAGGAAGGTGGTATGAGTATTGGTTATGCTTTTCAAGATAAAGAGACTACAAATGACATGTGATAGGTATGTGATGTTCTTCCAGTATTATTTACATTAAACATAAGAAACATGATTATATTGAGGTTGAGAAACCTTAATACATGATTCATATTTCTTATTCTAAGAAAGTTATATTAAGGAATAAGTTAATAAAGCATGAGTAATGGTTTAAGAATAAATTTGGATGAATGAAGTATTTATAATTTGGAATTCAAAGATTATGTTATATGAATCATGAAATATATAAGCATTTTTAGTATAAGTTTTTATTAATTATTGAAAAGGATATGTTGAATGGTGATTTCATAGAAAGGTGATATATAGATTAAGGGAAGGTAACCCTTAATTAATGGATGATATTGAGATAATGATATTTGGATAAAGATATGTTGGATATGAATAAGTAAATTGGATGGTATGGATTACCATGGAGCTTACTATTAACAAAGTGGTTTATGTCATAAAGGATGATGTTAATAATTTCTTGTATTTAAAGAATGTATCCAGTAATCATTGGAACAAGTAAGTGTGCATGTTTTACAAAATTATTTATTGTAATTCAAGTTATTACCATGTTTCAAGGGAATAAACGATGAGGATATTCACATGTCTAGAATGTGAAAACCAAGAGATACTTTGCGATATATGGGGATAAATGTTAATATTATTTTGTAAAGATTTGGATTTTCATATTTTAGAAGGGTCATATGGTTAACCATTTATGGAAATTTTAAGTTGAACTTTGGATGAAGATGGTAAGATTAAAGTGTTATATCACCACATGAAGATTTATTCATATTGGATAACCTAATCTAACAACTTCTTGTTGATGATAACTGATGAAAAAAGGGATGTATTATCATGGATCTCATGATCTGTTAGTGCTTCATGAAAGAAAAATTCACCTTCATTTTTGGAGAAATAGGTGAAGTGGAAATTTGTCAAGACATGACCAAAGGGTGAGATTTTACTTATGAAAGGGAATGAATTCTAGTAAGTATAACTTCTCATGAAATTTATTCAATATTCGGAAAAGGATCTTGAAATTGAAAAGGTTATCCTAGTACCTTATTTTCTAATGAATCAAATGGTTAGTTAGATTATCTAAAATTTATGGATTTGTGATTATTAACATTATCCTAACCAATTTCTCTATCAATATCCTTTAGAATGATAGTTAGATTTCTCTTCCATGTCTATATTTTCACTTTCCACCTATGTTCTCCTACATAGAAACCCAACTATGTGTTACTATGGGTAACCATTACGGTTCCAAATTTATTATTTAAAGGAAGTTTTAGTGTTCATTTTTACGATGTGGGTTTTTATGAAATGAACTTGAAATTATGAAAACTTTGATAACCCAGATGAATTTGAAGGATGGAATTAATTTTAAGGGGGTAGAATGTAACACCCTAAGATTTATAAATTATTTTTTTTTCAAATTAATTCAATATTTTTGATATTTTTCATTTCATGAAACACTAATAATAGTTTATTTTATATTAAATAACTTTGTTTGTCTTGAGTTATATGAAAAACTAAGTTAATAATGCACTAAAAACCAGATAACTTTTAGCTGGCCCTACACGAAACACGAATGTTAGCTTGTCATACATGCAATAATGACTTTCCTCGATGGCCAGTGTAACACATAAGGCTGAGTTCTATTGAACAAAGATATATTATTTAATATAACCTAGCTATTAAATTATTATTTATTTAAATGGTTTGCTAACTTTTTAAAATATATGGTTTACACAACCATAAAATTAATTCAATGGTTAAAAATTAATTATAAATGAATATGAAAACTGATTGAATATAAAGAAAAATATTATTATACCCAAAAAAGTAATTTACCTTAATAAATTAAATTAATTACAATTAGTGTTTTATATTAATTTCATAAAAATATATTATATTCAATAAAATATTTTTGATATTCATCCAATAGATTTTATGGGATTAAAATAAAAACAAACCCAACTTTATGCATAAAATACTACATTTCTTATGAAGGCATTTTTACCACCTTTTAATGGGGAACCTATTTCAAATAACATTTTTGGAACCCTAATGGATTATATATGTCAAAATAAACTTCATAATTTAAATCAAAACATAAAAATTAGGTTAGGTTAAATTTTTGGTATTTTCTATAAGGTTTCATTTTTAATGAATAGTTAAAAAATACTGAATTTTAGTTCAAAAGTGCCTTTTAATCTAATTTATTTATAAAGATAAATTATATTTTAAATTGGTTTAGAAGTTTAATTCGATCATATTTTTTTCTTTCAACCCAATTTGGGTACTTGGAATCAATTTCATTTTGAAATCGAATATAAAAACTTTGCAAACTTTTGAGCATTTTTACTCTAAAACCCCACATTGTCAACTCGACCACGAGATTAAATTTAAATTAATTTTTGTCAATTATTTGATTTTAATTTTAAAAATTGGATTCCATATTTGGAATCATAATAATTTATAATTTCTAATAAGGTCAATTTAGTTTTTTATTGAAAATATTAGTGAACGTAATTAAAATTAATTACTAAGATTAAGGAAAAATTAAGCTTAACTAAGGACTAAACCTTAAACATAAGGGCCTAAATGAAAAAACGTGGGTGGAATATCCTTTCCCAAAATTTTCAAGAGTATCCCTATTCCTCCACTATAAAAAGGTATCCTCTCCTCCCACTTCCCCAAACCTCTAAAGAAACTTTAGCTCAACCAATATATTCCAAAACAGATCCTAAAAATCCCTCCCCTCATCCTATAATCCTACCGTTGGTTATAAATCTTTCCAAGGAATCCCTTTGGTTCAAACAAAAAGGAGTTACCCGAATAAGAGGTAACATTCTTCCTCAAGTTATTTTATTTTATTTCAATTATCTACCCCTAAAATATACTTATTCCATTATTATATGACAAAAAAATAATAATTAATATACTTATATTTTTTTATTATAAGGTTTTGACCTAAAATTACAAAAAATTCCATCTAATGGGTAACTAACATACTGTTTATGTGTATGGAGAACTACCATCTCACGAAATGAAGATTGTTCATTTTTTCTATTACCGCATATCATGGTAGAAATTATGATGGAAACTATATTTATATATGTTATATATTATATTTATTATGTCATTAATATTTTTTAATTATTTTAAAACACATATCTTTATACTTTCCATTTGGTGAAAATACGATAGTTTTGTTTGAGGAAGTATAAACTACCACCCCCTAAAAGAGATGTGATTCATTCACACACTACATGGAATGTATTAAGGATGTGTTTAGTGAATTTATATATTATATATGAAATAATAATTATAATATAATTATATTATCTACATATATACATATATTCCATTTTCTTTCTTTATTTTAATATGACAATAAAATGAAACAACATTCATGTGTATGTACGACCTACCATCTCCATGATCTGTGTATTCCATTTCATACTTATATAATATATAGATTATTATAATAAAAATATACTAAATATAAATTATATTTATATAATTTTTTAAATTCTGTGAATCATGGTATAAGTATAAGGACCAAAGATATAAGAAATTAAGACACACGTGAAGAACAAAATAGATATTACCCAAAGTGAAACCTTAACAAAGAATTATTAACAAGTGGGTAATATAATGTCATAATAAAACCATATATGGTATTATATATAATAATATGATTATTTAATAGATTTATAATAAACTTATATTTATTATACATGAATTTTTTATGAGTACGACAAGAGTCAAGACACAAGGTAAGGGAATTTCATCTCATTTTTTATATCTGTGAGATACACGCTATGTTCACCACTCTTTTATTTTGTGTGGTGTATATAATACCCATGAATATATTCTATGATTATTATTATTAAATTTATGGGTATTTATATATATATATATATTCTATAATATTTCTTTCATGGGTATTATGTTTCAAAAGTTACCAAATCTGTAAAGTAATTTTGTCTCAATTTACCTTATTTATGACACATGCCATGTTATGCTCCCATATTTTTTATAAGGTGTATATAATTCTGTTGAAATATTATATCATTAATCTCATTCTATTAATGAGATTTTAAGCTTCATGTAACTTCATTTTCTTAAATGTGGAGTCTAGTTCAATGTTACACATTAGTAAGAGTTTATCCAAATAAACTCATCACTTTTCGAGATTGTTTATGTTTATGTTTAATTTGATGAAATATTATGATACATATCTCAAGAAAAAATATGAATTTTATTATCCTCTGGTTATTCATGATATATTCATGTATTGGTACTATTTTCCACTCTTTTGTACGTAATATAGTTAAGAAAGTGTTTTTAAGAAAGACCAACTTTACACTCTCTTCAGTCAAAAATCTATGTTTCTTCAAAACCATATTTTCTAAAATGGGTTTCCAAAAATATTATTCTATTATACTATAATTAGTAAATTAATTTTTACCCTTTTTTTCTTTTAAAAATGTTTTAAAAGAAATATTCCAGTTGCTTTTCGAACAAGTCATTTTTCTAACCTTTTTACTATAAAAAAGGTATTTTTTTTACCTCATACGACATATATGGGTTTACCTATCATCATTTATATGAAGCTTCATTTTCATGTCTAAAAGGTTAATTTTTATGAAAATATTTTTGAAATTAATATTCAATGAAATGGTTTTCAAAACATTTTTAATATTTCTTTATAAATTTTCAAATTATTTTTCAACGAAAGGGGTTTTTAAAAGGTTTTAAGCATATTTTATTTGTTTTCAATTAAAATTATTTTAATTATTTTAATATTATTATATAAGTTTTAAATTAATTTTTTTTTCAAAATGTTTTAAATACTTATTTATATGTTTTCAAATCATTTTCAAAGAAATGGGTTTCAAAAAATTTTCAACCTTCTTCTATATTTTTTCAAAGAAATGGTTTTAAAAAAGTTTTTAAGATTATTTTATATGTTTTCAAGGAAAATGGTTTTCAAATTTTTTTATATTTTAAAGATCCTTTTTCAAAGATGAAATGATATTTTCCTCAATATTTTCTTTTCAAATATATTTCAAAATTATTTACCATCTAAGATGACATCTATTGGTGTTACTCATGCCTTTATGGGGGAATGATTCAATGTTTACATTAGTATTATTTCTTTTAATGGTTTATTTTTTGATTACATGATTATAAAACCTGTTTTTAATTCACGAGTTATATTATTTTGATACCCGATTCTTTTCACAAGTTATGATTTTGATAAAATGATTATTAAACCTGTGCCATTTTCCATAGATTATGGTATTATTACATCTTTATGATACAAATTTATTTTCATGGGTTAAGATATGAATGATTATGATTTTTTTGCACATGTATGTATGATTTGATTATGATATGGGTGATACATATATCTCCCTCCAATGCATTGAGTAATGATTTATATCCCATGAGATAGACTAGGATGGTCTTGAGAGTAAAACTTGACTACTATGATGGAAATTGGAGTGAACCATGACTTCCAAGAGGGTATGAGGAGTGAACTCATGTTACTAAGATATCAATTTGAGTGAACCATGACTACCAAGATGGTAAGGGGAGTGAACCCATACTACCAAGATGGACTTAGAAGTGATACCTTGACTACTATGGAAATCATATTATTTTATTATGTGTTTGCGACAATTCCATGTTTTCTTCCTATGTTATGTTTTCATGGATTATGTTATTTATTTTATTACGGTTCATGTCTAATGAATTGCCAAGATTTATTCCATGATTCATGTTTATGATATTTGATACATAGGGTATGATCTTCTACTATTTTTATCATATTCTCATACCCCTATGATCATGTTTATGCTTACATGTCTCCCTTGTTTAACCTTACTAAACATATGATCTCACACATTTTTAAATTTCCTTCCCCAGTTTATGAAGATATGTATTAGGTATGATGTGTCTAACAAGGGTTATAGTCATGAAGAAACTAGTGCGAGATAATGCAACTCACTTATATACCAGTGTTCAGTTTTTCATGCTTCCAATGGCACTATATAAGTATGGTCTTTGGGCATCCATTTTTGCAATTTTTTAACTATTCCACAAAAGTTATGTAAGTTATATGTACTTAAAGATTGTTCCACTATATAATCCACCCTCATAACCACTTTCATATTCTTTTAACATGATCAATAAGATATAAAAAACAAATTGTGGAATATATTCACCCTAAAAAACTTGAGAACTCTCATTAGGTGACACAATGATAACTCAAAGATGGTAACAATTAATGTGATCATATAAATGAACCACCCAATATATACGAGGGATCATGTCGAAGTGTTACATTTCCACAACCAGGAAATCCCATTCTAGCTTGACCCTTGATAGAGTGAGAGGTAATGATGGACACTTGACACCATGATCTCTCTTCTTACCAAGTGGCATCACCAAATCCACCACATAATATATGAGCTCAGTTGTAAATTTAAAAAAAATCTACAATATGGGGGAAAATGAAGGATTTATAGGTAGCTGTATCAAATATGGAAACAGTTATGGATGATGAAATAAGGATCACACCTCAAAATATTTTAGGTCATGCATCTGATTCTATTGGCATCTGGTCTATAGCATGAAGGTACCTCATCTCTACCTAAGAATGGTAATGACTACTATTATGTGGCTCTACCTAAAGATTAATCTATCCTAAATTAGATCCATCCATACCACCATGAATTACAAAAGAATAACCCACTGTCCTCAGTGGTTCTGCCTGGGCCAACTTCCCCTAGAGGCTACATAACCTGCATCTATCTGATATGGGTGTTCAAATTTTCAAAAACACTACAAGGGCCCCATAAATCCACATGTATCGAATGGTTTAGGCGGGATTGGACACATTAACTACACATGCCCTACCTTCTACACCCATGGAATATGACTGATCCCAAATCTAAAGACAAATACAAAGATGGACAGGAAGGATAGACTTAGCTGCAAACTCCCCTCTTCTCATGGTCACCACTTCTCTTATTTTTAGAAGAACCACCACTAACCTAACCCACCACTCAGACTTCCAAAAAAAACTATACTTTTCACTTTGATTAATATCTTCCATCATGTCTCGATCAACCACCTCAACATAGGACTTCAAATTAAACAAGAAGAACTGGGACCAAATTTCTATTCGCAACCCCATTTCAAACCGTTGAGCCTTTAACTACTCATTAAAAATTAAATCTGGTGAAAACCAAACCAAATCAGTGAAATTATTGGAATAATTCAACATGGTCTGATCCCCTAGATGGAGATCTATAAACTCTTGGGACTTATTGAAGGACAAGGTCTCAGGGAAGTAATAAAAATTTAAGACAACCTTGAAGTCCTTCCAACCCATCTGTTTAGGCTTCCTAGCCTGAACCACTGAGTCCCACCACCTATGATTGGGACCTCCAAACATGAATGAAATACATTTTACTTTAATTTCCTCAAGAGTATCAAGAAACCCAAACATCCTTTAGATATTTTCAATCCAATCCTCTTCTTCCAGGGGGATATTGCTACTATGAAAAGGATAATTGTTGTTGAAGAACCCCTAATCCTTTTCCTTTTCAGGACCCATTTCAAATTCCTTAACATGAGCAGGACCATAAGAAACTCCTTGACCCAATTCTGAGACAACCTAAACCACTACTTTCACTAGCCTCTAAACAATTGGCGAGGGAGATCCCTCTATAAACTCTTCCCATGATTGCACAAAAATTCTCCAAGGAGGCATGATTCTACAACCATTAACAAACACAAGGCAACCATAAACACAATATACATAAAATTCTCAGAAACAACAACTTTTAAACACCCTTATGAATCAAAACCCAAACTATAATAACCATAATAACAAGTCAAACCAATTTATCCCCACATTGTGTTTGTGCATAGTCTATAGCCTCTACGTCACACCTATAGGAGAATCTATAACATATACCAAACATCCCATGGTGACCTAAGGCCTATCAGGAGGTGTGTTGGCCATACACCCCACTCAAAACCATAACCTCAATACTTGACATTACTAACTCCTATCTATCCAAAATCTCTCAAATAATGTAACCCAAGGAAAGTGTTAGACCTACTTTGATATCATTTTTTCAAAAATTGTTCGGGGATTTCATCTGACTCTACACCCGACCTGGCCCGAGGCAAAGTCCGAATGGTGTTCCTGATCCCCACAAGCTAGAAACTAGTGTTTTTTCATCAAAAATCACATTTGGGAATGATTTATCCCATTAGAAAACACCATAATCAACCCACTATAATAGAACATCACATCATAAGAAATAACCATAACCTAAAGAAATAAAATTATCACAAGATAAAACATTTACATCTTGAACCAAAAACCAAAATATAAAAATGGGGAGGGGATCCAACTAGACCGCAAGTCTCAATGAAATAAGTGGGTCCCACTCCCATTCCACCACAACCAACACCATCAAGAGAGGAACCTCTAGAAATTGGATCCATCATTTCCACCACGGAACAAATTTCCTTTACCTGGGTCAAACATAAAATGGTATACATACACTAGAGAGTATATATAGGGGGTGATAAAATGTTCCATAGGATATCACCAAAGAGATATTACATGATATAACTTTATAATACAAATATACATTCCAATTTTTAAATAAAAATAAAAGAAAAAAATTTAGATGAAACATGCTTTGAAATTAAAAAAGGAAAAGTAAACATGACAACAAGATGAATGATAAGCATGTTGGGAATGTATTGTCTCAACAATACTCTATAAATATTATTGATTTTGATGCTCACAAATACTATTGTTTTTTTAATAATGATATTAATTTAATTTTATTTTTGGAAATTAATATTCTTTATAATTATTATTTTGGAATTATATTCAAGCTTTTTATTTGTAAGGAATATTTTCCAATGTGTTCAAAACTCTCTTAAGTGTATTTTGGAAATGTTGTTCATCATATTCTAGAAACATTGTTCATACCCTAAGTTGAAGTATATAATGTAAGGAAAAAAACCCTACATTTGTATTAAACCTTATATTGAAAGATCATCATGTATGGTTAATCAAACCTATGTTTTTAGAAATGTATAGATAAAGAACCATACATTTGGATGGAAACTTATGTTTGAAAAAGAGAAAAAGTATGGTTAAATAACCCTACATAAGTATGAAACCCGAAGTTTAAGAATAAAACATATGGATCATCAATCTTACTTTTTTGATCAACCTTACGTTTTCAACCCTATATTCAGAGAATGAACACTATGTATTTGAACCCTACATTTGTTATTTTTTTGTTTTATGAAGGAACCCTATGTTTGAATTTTCAACATCAAATATTTGAATTCATGATTTTATTGGAGTTTCATGAAACAGTCTTCATGGAATATTAGAATGATTTAAATATTGTTTTCTACCTATTAAAATAGCGTTATAAATGATTTACAGAATCATATTTAGTGGAGAAATTATCGCCTATTCTTAAGGGAAGTTATGAATACTCTGATCTATTTTATGAATTTTAATTCTCAAGATCTATTAGGTGATTTTCTTGGATCTATAATTATGAAGTAGGATCTATGATTTATTTGTGTATTTGTTCAATAAATATGTGTGTGTGTGTGTCTCTGTGTGTGTGTGATTCAAAGAAGTAGATAAATATATTTCTATTGAAACTAAATTCTTGTAAAGATCTTTTATATATCTACTGCAACAATCGATAAGACTTTGTTATCTACAGAAGAGGATTCACTTTGGAGATATACATGTTTTTAATCTCATATTTTTTGTAAGTCTACTGCTTCTAATTTTTGATACTTTTATTTAAATATCTATTACAACCAGATCACTTCAGAACTACTCTTTCATGAATAAATTATTTTTTGAGGAAGAATATCAATCTATTTTCAGTTTCTGTTACAACTATGAAGTTCAATAAGAACCTTTTTAAATCAATATCTTTCTATTGAGAGCTTCAACTACTCGTGCTCAGTTGTGGTAGAGTGTTAGCTTCTCGATCTAAGATGTGGATATTCGGTTCTCTGTTAAAGAACTAGAGGGATTTGTTTTTAGACTTATTTTTAAAGGTGTTAACTGCCTACACTCAGTTGTGAATTGGTCTTATGATATGAGGACTTGACTAGTGAAATTCACCAAGCTCGCAGAGAGAGTAATTGGTGGAGTGGAATATGGGATATTTGTGTCCTAAACCACTATAAAAAGTTGTGTTCTATATTTGGGTTTTATCCTCTACTCATACTTTCATATATAAGATAAACACTGCTTATCTGTATAATCTACAATTGATGTCAAAAGAAAAAATTGGGGAATATCTTAAAAAACAATTCACCCCCACTTTTGTATATTTGTATATTCTGAACTAACAATTTTTATTAAAGGAGATATTTTGAACAAATCTATAACAAGCTAAAATTATAAGGTCTATACAAAGATGGAAATGACTGATCAAAGAGAAGGAATGTTAATGGTTTGTTCTCTTTATTTCAATGGTGAAAATTATAGATTCTGAAAATCATGGATGGTTATCTTTTTAAAGAATCTAGGATTTAATGTCTACTAAAATATCATTACTCTTTTCCTAATTCCTAAAAATCACAAAACTTGGACTGCTACTACAGAGGATGAGTATGACACAAATTCTAAAGCTATGAATGCTATTATATGTGGACTAGGACTAGATGAATTCAATCACATCTCAAAATTTCCTACGGATTATGAAATGTGAAAACCATTGCATTTTCCTATGAAGTAACATATAATGTGAGACAAATGAGGTATGAAATAACAAAGCTGGAATTAGAAGCATTTAGAATGTTTGGTGGAGAGAGTATCAATCATATGAATGGAAGGCTTATAGATATTATCAATAATATTACAGCCTTAGGTGATCCTATAAAACAAGAAGATCAAGCTTTGAAATCACTGAGAGTACTACCTACTAAATGGAACGATATATCAGCTGAAATTATCCAATCACCGCCTGTAAAAAATATGAAAATGAGAGAATTAATTGTGACACTGATGATGTATGCAACTGAAATTCAAGATAAAGCTAAGGATCATAAAGTATTTTTGAAAAAGGAAAATATTTATCTAAAGGTAACATCTCATAAGAAAAGGATAAGAATAAATCAAGAAGTCAGATATGAGAGGAACTCAAATACAACTGATTCTAAAATATAAGTGGCTCAATTATCCAGAAAGTTTATCAAGTTTTGTAAGAAGAAAAGAGGATTTAGAAAGACCTTCAAAAAGATGAGAAAGACTCAAGAGAATCCAGATGCTATGAATTCAAGAAATTGGTTCATATAAGACCTGATTTCCCTAATCTAAAAGGTGAAAAGATAAAGACAGAAAAGAAATATCGGAAAAAGATGATTATGATCATAAAGGAAAAAGAAAAATTAAGGATACTTGGAGTGTTTATGGAGACTCCAACAGCTCATCAAAATCTAATTAAAAAAAGGAATAATCAAATTTGAAATAAAATATGTGCTTCATGGCCGAAGAAGATAAGGTAAAAACCTATTATTCATCTAATTCTGATTCTGATTCAAATTATTCAAATAATAAATTGTCTTCCTACTGCACAATGCTAGAATAAAAACATGACTCTTTATTAAAAAATATATAAATATTTAAAGAATATTCACAATGCTATTTTAGAAGAAAGAGATACCTTAGTTAAACAACATCAAGAGTTAGTTGAAAAATTTAACTCATCTACCAAAAACTATGTTGATCAAGAAAATAAGAATAAAACATTACAAGATAAAGTAGAAACTTATAAAAGTTCTGCTATCTTCTTTACAAAAAGAGAAAATATTCTAAATGAAATTATTGGTAAGAATTTCATTAAAAAGGAATGATTCAGTATAGGATGTAAGGGTGAAAAAATCTAAACTATATAAGAATTATTTTGTTCCCAACTAAAAAACTATTACTTGTCATTTTTGTCAAAAAAAGGACATATAACAAAAAACTGTTATTTGAGAAATCCTCAAATAAGTAGAATTAAAAGAGTTTTTATTTCAAAAAATTTATCTGAAGAAAATGATATGAGTTATGGAAAAATAAAGCATATCTGGATTCCCAGATCTCTGCTAGCTAACAATGTTGGAACCCAGAGGATATGGGTACCCAAAAAAACTTTTTTATAAATTGTCTTTATAGGAAATATGTCACAAAAGAAGAAAAGATATATGGTATATGGACATTGGATTCTCTAGAAAAATGACTGGAAACCCATCAAACTTCAATACACTAACTCAAATATATGGAGGTATAGTCACCTTTGGTGATAATTAAAAAGGAAATATAATTAGTCTTGGAACTATTAGAGATCCAAAAACTATCTCAATAAAAAAAGTATTATATATACAAGGGATGAAGCACAACATGATAAGTATCTCTAAACTCTGTGATGATAGATATTATGTTGATTTTTCTAAAAAATCATTATCTATATTTAAAGATAAATTGCTTAAGTTAAAGTACCCAGAACTGATAATGTTTATACTTTGGATTTAAGTTCCTTGTGTTAACAGAAAGTGAATTGTTTAACTTCTAAGATTAATGAGTCATGGATCTGGTATAAGAGACTTTGTCATTGTAATATTTATTCTTTATATAAATTTTCTAAGAAATATTTATCCTCTTATTTACCTATTCTTAAATTTGATGATGACAGATTCTATGAAGCATGCCAAATTGGCAAGCAACTCAAATCTTCCTTGAAATATTTTAACAAAATTGCTACAACAAAACCACTAGAACTTATCCACATAGATCTATTTGGACCATCAAGAGTAGAAAGTATGACCAGAAAATTATATGTATATATTTTAGTTGATTATTATTCTAGATTTACATGGGTTTATTTTCTAAAACTCAAAAGTGAAGATTTTACTATTTTTGAAATTTTCATTAAAATTGTTCTAAATGAAAAAGTTTTAAAGATAATTTCATTAATAAGTGATCATGGTGGAGAATTTGAGAATCAGGAATTTAATTCATTTTGTTCAAATCTACGTATTAGACACACCTTATCTTCACCAAGAACACCTCAAGAAAATGGAATTGTTGAAATAAGTAATAGAACTATTCAATAAATGGCTAAGACTATGCTTAATGAATAAAGTATTCCTATATACTTATAGGAAGAATCTATAAGCACAAGCTTTTATATCATAGATAGAGTTTTAATTTGGCCTATTTTCATAAAGACACCTTATAAACTTTGGAATAAAAAAAATATAAGGTAAAGTACTTTAACGTTTTTTGGATGCAAGGTGTATATCCTGAACACCAAGGATAATCTTGGTAAGTTTGATCCAAAAACCGATGAAGGAATATTTTTTGTATATTCTACTACCTCTAAAGACTATAGAGTGTTTAATAAAAAGTCAACGATTTTTGAAGAATTAGTTCATGTGAAGTTTGATGAAAATGACCCTTTTAGTGAAGAGAAAGATCAAACTGATGAAATTACCAACTCTTCTGAAAACATGAGACTTGAAAACCATAAAAATTATTTTGAAAATAATATAAAAAAATTTAGTCCAGTTCAGAAGAACTTGATATTGATGAACCTAAAAGTGTTTTTCCTAGAAATTTTAGAACCTTAAAGAATCATCCTTTAGAAACTTTTATAGGAGACCTATACATAGGAATAAGAACTAGAATAAATACAGGAAACATAGTTGAATTATCTGTGCTTCCATCTCAAATAAAACCTAAATCTTTTGAAGAATCTTTAGAAGATGGTAGTGGATGTTAGCAATGTGAGAAGGGTTGAACCAATTCAAAAGGAATGAAGTTTGAGAATTAGTTGAAAGACTATAAAATTATCTAGTTATAAGAAAAAATGGGCCTTTAGAAATAAACAAGATAATCAAGGGATTATAACTAGAAACAAATCTAGATTAGTAGCTAAAGGATATAATCAGAAAGAAGGTATGGATTATGATGAAACCTTTACCCCTGTAGCTAGATTAGAAGAAATAAGAATTATTTTAGCTTATGCAAATCATATTAACTTTAAATTATATCATATGGATGTTAAATTTTCCCTTTTAAATGGTTATTTAATGGAGGATGTTTATGTTGAACAACCTACTACTTTTGGAAATTCTCAAAAACCAGATTTTGTTTTTAAACATACTAAAGCTCTCTATGGCCTTAAACAAGAACCTAGATCTTGGTATGAAAGATTAAGTTCTTATATTTTGAAAAATGGATTTACTATTGGATTGGTAGGTCCAAATTTATTTAAGAAAATCATTTTCGCTAACACTTTATTAGTTCAAATCTATATTGATGATGTCATTTTTGGTTTAACTAATGAAAAACTTTTTATTTATTTTTTAGAACTCATAAAAAAATAATTTTAAATGAGTACGATGGGAGAATTAATTTAGTTTTTAGGACTTAAAATTTATCAAAAATAATATGGAAATGTTTTAAACCAAAGTAAATATATTATTGATTTGTTGAAAAAGTTTGGTCTTGAGAATAACAAGTCATATAAAACTCCCATGCATACTAATATAAAACTTTATTTGGATAAAGCTAGAAAACAAGTGGAAAATAAGTTATATAGAGTTGTGATTAGTAGTTTATTATATCTTACTACTAGAAAACCTAATATTATGTTAATTTAATGTTTATGTGCTATATTTTAAACAAATAATAAAGAATCCCATCTTATTGCTGTTAAAAGGATTTTTAGATATTTAAAAGGAACTGTTTTTAAATATATTCTTTATCCAAAAACATATAATTTTCATTTAATATCATATTCAAAAGTTTATTTTGGAGGTTGTATATTAGATAGAAAAAGTACCTCAGGAACCTGTCAAGTTTTAGGAAAATATTTTATATCCTGGTCATGTAAGAAACAACACTCAGTTTCCCTATCAACAATCGTTCCAGAATATGTATATGCAGGTAGTTTTTGTTCACAAGTATTGTGGATGAAAAACACACTAATGGAAATTGGAAATTTTTTTAATAGTATTCCTATTTTATATGATAATATAAGTGTTATAAATATTTTAAAAAATACTATAAGTCATTCAGGAACTAAACATACTGATATTATGCATCATTTTCTAAGAGAAAAAGATATATCTTTAGAATTTGTCAACAATGAATATAAATTAACTGATATTTTCACTAAACCACTTCCCACAGTAAGTTTTGATTTTATTAAGGTGGATTTAGGTTTATCTAATTTTTAAATAAATGTTATTCTTTTTATCTTTTTATATTTTATTTTATTCTGATTTATTTATGTTAAATTTATTTTTTGATTATTGTAATTCAATTTTTTTTTATATTTTTATTTTTCTATAGAATTATTTAATTTATTTTATCTTAAATTTATTCAAGCCGCATGTTTTCAAAAAAAAATCATAATTACCCCATGTGACCAGAACGAGAAACAATGATATGACATCACCTATCAGAATCCTTTGGAATACCTCACCATTCATTTTTCAAATTATTTCACCTAACCCAAACCATCATCTACCTTCATAACCCTTGAATCCAAAAAAATCCTTATATTTTCAGATTATAAAAAATAACAAAAAACAAGTGAACAAAGGATGGTGAACATAGAGATCCGAAGTGACAACAAGTTTCTAGAAGAAATATTCTTCAAGTAAAGTGGTAGATTTCAAATGGCTCTACCAGATGAATCTACTCCTAAAACAGGAGTTAACATTTCAAGGTATGAAGTCTGAGTTTAATAAAGAAAACACTGAGTTTCTATATGAGATAGAACTAAAAATTTTATACAAAAGTGCACAGTTTAGTTTCAGTGTTTCTGAAGATACTTTTTTTGTGAGAATAGAAGATAAGGAGTTTTCCATTTCTTCCACTAAAATTTCCCAAATTTTGAACTTTCCTCATGAAGGAGTCTTTCACATTGATTTTTGGTCTATTAGAGATAGATATCATAATTATAAAGACATTATGTCTTTTATTTTTGGTTCAACAAAAATAAGGAAGTTGTTTATCCAATATCTCAAGGCATATCTAAAAATATTGGTTAAATTTATTCAAACTGGAATTGCTCCAAGTATGGATGAAATGGTGAAAATTATATATCCAAACTTGTACATGATGTTTATATTTTTAATTTAAATAAAGCTGAATTTTCCATAGTACATGTTCATATATCTTCAATACTTTGTTCAATTAGATGCAAGGATGAATTATTATCCTTATGTACGGATAATTTTTCAAATTCTTCTTAAGAAAGATATGATTCGATTAATTGATTCTTGAATAAAATTTCATCATAGTAATGTACTCAATGCAGGAACTCTAAGGAAGTTAGTTTTTTATGGAGTAATATGAAAGGAAACTTGTTACCTATTGATTCTAATGAACAATAGGGTTCTGGAGCTTCTTCTTAGGGGGAGAAAGGGCCTGTTAGAAAAGGAGTTGCTGAATCAAGAATAGAAGATATCGACAATACAACTAAGAGGAGGATTTGATATAATGAATCAAAAGAAGAAGAAGAAGAAGTAGAAGAATAAATCCAAGAGGGAATTTTACTCAAAACAAGAAACAAAGAAGTTCATAAAATTGAACAACTAGTGTTGGGTTCTGGAGAAGCTACTTGCTCAATTTATTTTGAAGAACCAGTTCATGAAGAATATCATCAAGTAGACAGTTAAAATAGAGATCTTTATAATGTACCTTTGATAGTTGATCTAGTAGAATAGAATATTCAAGAAAAGAATATTCAAGAAGAAAATGTTCAAGAATAAGCTCCTCAAGAAGAAAAAAAGTGCTGAAATCAACAACTGAAGTTACAGATATTATTGTGCCTTAGTCAGTGGAGAGATCAAGACCTATCTTTGAAGAGAAAACAAAATTTCTTAATAATAAATCATGATCTAGTGAAAAATTTGTGGAGAATTCAATTTCTAATCATTTATCAATTATGGATGTTGATCAGAAATAGAATCCAGATGAAAGAAAATTTTATTCTTTGCCACATCTTGTTGAAGAGCTTATGGTTAAGTATAATAAATCTTAGGACGAAAATGTAAATCTTCAGAAAGAGATCAATGTTTCACGGAAAAAGCTTTAGTATCTTAAGGATAATTCTATTTCCAAAAAGGATTGTGATTCTTTTAAGAGAGAAATGTTGGATGAGGTTTGAAATATCATGTATAAAGTTGTTTCTAAATCAGTCTTTACAGATCTAAAATGGTATTCAGGGAGACAATTTGAGTCAATCAAAAGTAGTGTTAGTTAGACCAGTACATATACCTCTCCTCCTTCTAATTATCCAGATCTTTTTCATACATTTCAGGAAATAAAATCTGTTATAACTGACATGAATGATCGTCTACAGAACCTTCAGTTCAATGGTGCTCCTTTGTCTGTTTTTTGGACAATTAGAAATTTCTAGTTGACCAATTGACTCTGAGTGAACATAGTATCAGATTTCTGTAGAATAAATTCACAAATAAATTAGACCAGTTTATGCAGTAAGAGAAGAGTTTTCATGACTTTTTGAAATTCAATCTTGTTGAAAATTTACATATTAGTCAAGATTCAATAGTTTTAATTATGAAGTCGGGAGATATTCTTATGAAAAAATTGAGGGTGCAAATGGTAGATTTAAAAGACATGTTTTTGGATTCTCAAAGTCCTATAGCACCAAAAACCGAGCCAAATCCTACCCAACCTCTTCTACCCAAACCATATCAGTTGGATAACTTATTTATTAGTCACACTGACTATTGTAATTATATAATTTTAGATCAAAAAAATTTATTTATTCTTATTTTTAGTGATTTATTTCATATTCTTTTATGTTTATGTCTATAACCAAAAATCCAATCTTATTTATCTAAATATATTATGATAACATTCAATTACTAATCTATGAAAAATTAACTGTGTTTTAATAATTTTATATACTATCTTTTTTATCTCACAAAATAGGGAGAAATTTGGATAAACACATCATTTCTTTTTGTCAAAATAATTTTCTCAAATTGAATTATGAATTATTTTCTTTTAAATGTTTAAAATATTATAAATTTT
Source organism: Viscum album (assembly GCA_963277665.1). Lineage (NCBI taxonomy): Eukaryota > Viridiplantae > Streptophyta > Magnoliopsida > Santalales > Viscaceae > Viscum > Viscum album. The sequence goes on along the minus strand of OY728160.1, from coordinate 1,834,674,882 downwards.
ATTACTAATTGTTTGGGTTTTGTGATCATAAAAAAGTTATAGATTGTTGGGAATGTATTATATCAACAATACTATATAAATCTTATTTATTTTGATGCTCACAAATACCCTTATTTTTTGTACTAATTATATTACTTTATGTGTATTTCAGGAAATTAATATTCTTTATAATTCTTATTTTGGTATTATATTCAATCCTTTTATCATGAGGAATATTCATCAAAGTGTTCAAAATGCTCTTAAGCGTATTCTGGAAACACTGTTCATAACTTAAGTTGAAGAATGTAATGTAAGGAACAAGCCCTATGTTTTTATTAAACCTTATATTGAAAGATCAACACATATAGTTAATCAACCCTACATTTACATAAATGTGTGGATAAAGAACCTTACGTTTGGATGGAACCATATGTTTGAAAAAAATAATAAGTATGGTTAAATAACCCTATGTAAGTATGGAACCCTACATTTAACAAGAAAACGTATGGATCATCAACCTTAATTTTGTGATCAACCTTACTTTGTCAACCCTACGTTCGGAAAATGAATGATCCATAGTTTAACCCTACGTTTGGTATTTTTTAATTTTATGAAAGAATTCTATGTTTGAATTTTCTACATCGAAGATTTGAATTTGTGATTTTATCGAAGTTTCGTGCAACGATATTTTTGGAATATTAGACCAATTTAAAGCTTGTTTTAGACCGACTCAAAGCTTGTTATAATTGATTTAAAGAATCATATTCAGTGGATAAATTGTCTCCTATTATTAAGGGAATTTATGACTACTCTGAGCTATTTTATGAATCTGAATACTCATGATCTATTAGGTTGTTTTATTGTATCTTGAATTATGAAGCAAGATCTCTACTTTATTTATTCTATCAGTGTATTTTGTCAATATATATATGTGTGTATGATTCAAAGTAGTAGAAAAATATATTTCTATTGAAACTGAATTCCTATAAAGATCTTTTATAGATATACTACAATAATAAATCAGACTTTATTATCAATAGAATAGGATACACTTTACAGATATACATGTTTTGAATCTCATATTTTCTCTAAGTCTACTACTATTAATTGTTGATCCATTTATTTAATGATATATTGAAACCAAATTGTTTTTGAAGTAATCTATCTTGAAGAAGTTATTTTCTGAAGAAGAAGATTCATCTAATATTACTCTCTATTACAACTATGAAGTTCAGTCAAAATTTTTTTAAATTATTCTATTTTTATTGAGAGTTTGAACTTCTCGCACTCAGTTATGGTGGAGTATATTCTTCTTGATATAAGTTGTGGATATTTGGTTCTCTGTTAATGAACCAGAAGGCTCTTATTTATCCTTATTTATAAAGGTCAACTACCTATACTCAGTTTTGGATTGGTCTTATGATATGAGGACCTGACTAGTGAAATTAACAAAGCTCGCAAAGAGAGTAATTTGTAGAGTCGACTAGGGGATATTTGTGCCCTAAACTACTATAAAAATTTGTGTTCCGTATTTTTGTTTTATCTGCTACTCATACTTTTATATAGAAGATAAACACTGCTTATTAGAATAATCTACTATTTATTTCAAAAGAAAGAATTGTGGAATATTTTAAAAAGACCCAATTCACCCCCTCTTGTGTATATTTTTATATTCCGACCTAAAAAATCATAGAATCACAAAAGAACCATGGGTAATTCCTAAGGGACTAGGGATAGTGGTGTCTTAGGATCCTCATACCTTAGTGATAAGAACAAAAAAAATTAAAACATCCTCATGCATGAGATACAAGAGTGTAATCATATCCCAAGGTTTAGTCGTATCCAATCAACATCATATGTTTATTTTGTGTTGTAGTGTCAATACATCTTAGGGATCTGGGCCCTGACCCTAATGAACTACCTAATATACTAAACCCACTATTCCCACCTAGTTACATAGGATTACCTTATTCTCAATTCCATTCCCTATGTTACATGAACCACTTTATACACACACACACACACACACACACAAGTCCAACATTAGAAAAACCCATCAAAACCAAATATTTTCATTCATAAAATCATCATTTGACATTTATGAACACCAAAACCATTTGAAAAAAGATCCAAAGCACCCACATAATCCATATAACTCGTTTGGAAACCATAGTAAGCACACTAAAATCATCAAACAATGCTAGAGCATGGAACCACCAACATTTAGCTTGGAAAATTCTAAAAACTAGGTGGAAACTAAAAATTCACCCAAAGGAGACCCTATAAAGGAAATCAAACAACATAAACATCAATATTAAACCCAAAAAACCATGGTTTAACCCCTTTTAGGGAAACCAAACAACTAGAAAAGGGATAACCCAAGGCAGAAGGAAGAAAGAGGAGGGGGAGTGGATTAATTAAAAATTTCATGAATATTAAAGGCCAAAAAACAACAAAGTATTAAGGACCAAGGGACCCAAGATGTAGGGGAAGGCCTACCTAGGATTGATAATTATGAATGGGGTGATCCAAAGGGGAATTTGGGGTTAAATTCAAAGAGGAAATAAATGGGTATTTTAATATTTTTATAGTTCTAGGTAGGTTGCACGACTTTCCAATCCATGCGCTAAACATGAGGAACCTATATCCATAGAGAAAATATGAAACATAGTTTTATGGGGAGGTTCACACACCTATGAAGTCTACCATTCATCTTATATAGGCCCATTGACCCGGGCACAATGTTATCTGGAACAACCATGTAGTAGACTGTGTGGCCTGGACAGTCCTACTGTCTAGGGTGCACGATTTCCACTAGGATGGGTAACAATGTCTATTTATAATGAACCAACCATGTACCACCTAATTCTGGTCCAAAACAACCATTTTTCACCAAAAGAACTAAAAAATTCAAGATATAGGTATAATACCAAAAATAAAAAAACAATACCTCAAAATAAACTACAAATGTGACACTTATGCTCTTGTTTTGTTGATATCTCCTTTTCTTACCCTTAAAAAGAATCTAAGATCACACATTCTTATGTTTCCTTTCCCTAGGTTATGAAGAAAGGTATTAAGTATGATATTTCTAAGAAGGATTCTAGTTTTGAGTAAATTAGTGGGAGATTATGTAGTTTACTTATGATCCAATTATTTCTATATCTAAGTTTCCAAAGGAACTATACTTATAAAATTATAGCATGGATCATTATGTTATATAATTAATATTTATCTATTAAGATGTAATATATTTGTATGGAAAATATGTTCTACTATAGTTGGTATCATATAAAGTTTTATTTATCCTTTGAAAACTAAGATGAGAAAACTTTAGTGAGAACCCTAGGGATAAGTCAAAGTATAGGAAAATGTTTAAGAATTTTGGTGAAGGATAGAAAAAGTGGGTTCTAAGAAATTAAATATGTGTCTAGATACTAAAAGTGGATGTCAATCTAGCATACTTTTACCTATGGGTAATAAATCTGAAAAAAGTATATTGGGATTTGACTTGATCGTCACCTAATGTATGAAAACTGGCCTTACTACACATCTTGTTTGACACACTCAGGCGACATGTTTTGGAAATTCACAAACTATTTACAAACCATCATAAGGGATTTGAATAGATGATGAACATGAAAGAACTAGGTTAGACCTAAGGTGTTATATATTGAATACGAGGTGTCAATATTTTGGCATCCTATAAAGGATTTTTCAGGATTAATAACTCTAATAAAAAATGAATGATAGTCATGTTAACCATATTTGTTTTGTTATGGGTATTATAATGAAACTCTAATAATTATATGTTAAATTAGCTATGAAAATCCATAACGGTACAATGGATGCATCTCAAGTCTATTATTATAATTTTGTTGAATTTTATGGAAATTTTCTTCTTGAAAATATTATTATTCCCCTTCTATTTGAATTTGAAGTTATCGTAGGAATTTATTTAATTTATATACATAAATCTCACATCAATTACCAAGGAAGGGAAGCCACATTTGATATTCCAAATTAATCTAAGATCATCAATAGGTGTGATGATAAATATAAAGTTACAATGTAAATCACATAAATTGTATGGGTCTTGATTCCAATTCAAAAGGGGTCTTTATCTCAGATAGTTGGGGAGAAACTCAACATACATGATATGATTATCATGTGAGAGTTTGTTGATTCCATTTTGAAATAGTTTTTATCCTTATAACAAACCGTGAAGTTGAGTTTTTAACAGAACTCATTCCTAGTGCTACTCATATTTCAAAGACTTCTTATAGAATGAACCTGATTGAATTGGAATAATTAAAGAAACAAATCCAAGAGAATCTTGAAAAGGGATTAATTCAGTCAATTGTTTCACCTTGGGGTGAACATATTATTTTTATTAAGAATATAAAAGGTTCAATGTGAATATGAAATTATTATCAGGAACTGAACAATATCAAAATCAATAAAAAGTATCATTTACCGCATATTCATGACTTGTTTGATCAACTCTGTGGAGCTTAATAATTTTACATGATTTAACTTCATTTTGGATATCATAAATTGAGGGTCCAGAAGGAGGGTATTCTAATGAAGAATAAGGGGAATAAGGGGAAACAAGGTGCGGGGGGATGTATTGTGTTTAAAGGGAAGAAATCTAAAGGGAGGAAAGATCACTCCCAGCTTCCTAAGAAGATGGAAATAAGATCAATTATAAGGGAAAAGGTTATGGAACATGAAACAAAAATTTTATACCAAGAACTTAATGTGAGTTTGGATCTAAGAAGTGAAAAAATAATGCCTATGTGTGGTGACACCAAGGAACAAGGGAAAGGTGGCATGACAGGAAAGGATGATGGAGAGAAAGAGAAATAACTTGAGCTAATTCTGCATTCTAAGGAAGAAATGGAGGAAGTAACTTTCAAGATCAATGCTCTAGATGATAACTTGAACAACATATTAGAAAGAGTGGTCCAAATTGATGTTAACAAGGATAAAATGGCCTAGATATACTAACAAGATTGAATTTTGGAATAGTGCTTCAATTAAAGGAAGATAAACATGGAGGATTACTTCTAGACTTGGGATAATATGACCACTGATTTTGAAGATGTAATCAAGTATGATTCTAATATAATGTTTAAATAACTTCAATTCAAGCTATATCGGGTAAGCTATTACAACAATCTTAGCCTCATTTTTAATGATTTTTGATTTTATTCTATGTTTACTAATCCATGGAATTGGACTAGTGTGGTTTCCCACATTATCCTTAAAAGTGATTTTGAAATAAAATTTTAATTTTTAGTCAGAAGGATGGTATACCCATGATAAAATTCCATATGGGGGTATAAAAAATAAATATATATATTTATGCCATTTGATCTTAATAAATCCCACATTATCATCATGGATTTAATTAATAGAGTCTTTATAGATAACTTTAATCAATTTATGGTAGTATTTATAGATGATATTATTATATATTCAAAGATAAAGGAATAGAATTAATATTAATTAATAATTTTACTAAATACACAATGGAATTGTGAATTTGTATGAAAAATTTACAAAGTGTTATTTTTTTCTTTGCAAAGTTTCATTATTGAGTCATGTAATCTCATGTGAGGGTATTTCAGTGGATCCTTTAAAGAAAGAAGTTGTTGAAAAATATCCCAGACCTTTCATGCTTACTGAGATCATTAGTTTTCTTGGTTTGGTTGAATATTATCAATTCTTTGTGGAGAACTTATAATAAATTTCTAATCCACTCCCCAAGTTAACTTGGAATATATCCAAGTTACTTTTGACAAATTAATATGAATAAAATTTCAAGGAAATGAAGATAATGTCAGTCAGCATACCAATGATTACATTACCTAGTAGTGGATATGGGTTTTTAATTTATAGTGACTCATCGAAGAAGGTATTGGGATGTGTTCTCAGGCAAAATTATATGGTTATAACTTTTGTCTCATGAGAATTAAAAGTTCATGAGTAAAATTACCCAACTAAGGATTTGGAGTTCCCTATGGTAATTTTTTTATTAAAGATATGGAGGAATAATATTTATGGATAATGTTGTGATATATATACTGATATTAAGAGTTTAAAGTATATATTCCCACAAAAAGAGATAACATGTGCCGGTAAAGATAGTCTAAGCTGATTAAATATTATGAATGCTTAATACATTACAACCCTGCGAAAGAAAATAAGGTAGTCGATGATTTGATTTGAAAGGATCATGGTAGCTTATATATAATGTGGATCACAAAGGATCTAATATTTCTAGGTTTTAAAAGTATGGAATTAGAAATTGTGAATGGAGGGGAAAATCATATCTTCCTCAAATAAGTGTTCAACCATCTATCCAAGTAATGATTAAAGAGGTTTAAAAGAAATATATAGAGCTATAGAAGATGGTGAGAAATGTTTATGAATGTAACTTAATTATAATGGAATGATAATTTTTTAGAACCATGTATGTACTTTTTCTATACTATATTTAAAGGAGCTTTTGGACGAGTCTCATATTTCTTCATTCTTTATTCATTCTAAAATTACAAAGATGTATAGAGATTTGAAAGAGTATATCTAGTGGGGAGACATGAAGATAGATATTAAAGAGTTTATTTCTTGATGCTTGGTATGTTAGCAAGTTAAGGCTGAGATACAAAATTATAAGTGGATGTTACAACCATTACCAATACAAGAATGAAATGAAAAAATGTCACCATGGATTTTTTTACACACCCCAAAACATCTAAAAGGCACAATGTTATATGGGTCATAGTCAAGCACATCTGGAAGCCAGAACACTTCATCACTACCAGAGAAGATTTATCTCTAGACCATATTTATAGGATATACATTAATAAAGTGCTAAGTTTTCATGGAGTAACACATTCTATTATATTTGATTAGGATCCAGGGTTTACCTCAAAGTTCTGGAAAAGACTTCAGATAGATCTAGATACGAAGTTGTATTTCAACACCACGTATCATCCTTAGACAATTAGTAAATATGATAGAACCATTAAAAGCCTAGAGGATATGTCTAGATATTTTTTATAGATTTAATAGGTGGATGAGATCAGCACCTTCCTCAAGGAAAGTTTTCTTACAATAATATCTTTCAATCAATTTTTCAGATGGATATTTATGAAGGCATCTATGTAAATTAGTGTAGAAATCCAATGTTATAGGATAAAGTATGAGAAATAAATCCATTGGGACCTAAATTAACAGAAGAAATTATATATAAGGTTATATTCATTCAGCAACACATAAGGGAAGAACAAATTAAAAAATAAAGTTATGCAGACAATTGTTAGTGAGATATAGAGTTTGAAGTTGGTGAGAAGGTGTTTCTATAAATTTGTCTATGATAAAAGATTATGAGATTTGTAAAGAAATTAAAGATGGTCCCTAGGTATATTGGACCCTTTAATTTCCTTAATTAGGTAGGGATGGTAGTTTATTTCTTATCACTTCCATCGAACCTATCTCAAGTTCATGATGTGTTTCATTTGTATCTCATAAGGAAGTACATACATAACCATTCACATATACTAAATTTTGAGTTCATGCCACTAGAGAAAGATATTTCTTATGAGGAACAACCAGTGGAGATTTTGGATCATAAATATAAAAACTATGAATCAATACCACTCACATGGTCAAATTTTTGTGGAGAAACCACCAATTTGAAGAAGATACATGGGAACCTAAGTATATTATGAAGCAGAAGTATCCTCAGTAGTTCGTATCAAAGTAATGGAATTTTGAGGGAGTAGTAAATTTTAAGGGGGGTAAAATATAACACCATGATATTTTATCAAATATTTTTTTTCAAATATATTTACCCTCTTTGATAACTTATATTACACACAACAATGAGTTTTCACGAACCACAACATACTCTTACTCTAATTATTTAAACATGACCATTATAACCTAGTCATTAAACTTATTGGTATGAATAGGTTTTTTTTTAAATTAAGTAAATTGTTTTTATAAAAATAAATTTTATTGATAAATAAGTACTTAATTATAGTAAAATATTTATATTATACAAAAATATAATTTTCCTCAAAAAATAATTTTTATTGTTCTCTTATGAACAAATAATAAAATTATTTTTTTTATAACTAAAAAATATATTTTAAAAAATGAATTTAATTTTTTAAGTAAAAACTTCAAAATTATCTTAGAGTGACTTTTGGATAATTTTTTAAAAATATTAAATTTTCAATGAATAGTGAAAAAGATTGATTTTTATTAAAAAAAGTATTTTATTTTAAAGAATATAAAAAGATAAATTTTATTTTAAGATGGTTTTAAAAGTAAAATTAGTTCAATTATTTTATTATTTATCCAATTTAAATCATTGAAACCAATTTTATATTTAACATTCATATGAAAACGTTTTTAACTTATGAAAACTTCTCTTTGGAAAAACTATTTTTTCGTCACGTTTGCGGGTTTGATTTTAAATTAAATTGTACCAATTTTTTGAATTTACAATTTAAAAATAGACTATATATTTTTAATATAAATAATTAATAATATATAATAATTTCAACTTAATTTGTTTTTCATAATTAATAGTAAAAAAAGAAAAAATTAATTACTACGATTAAGATTTAAATGCGTTTACCAGGGGTTAAACCAAAATATAAGGGTAATTTTGACATTTAGACATGTCAAAATGCTATTTTATAAAACTATGTTGACCTTATTATATAAAAAATATTATCCTATGTTCATATGGAAGCATTTTTCTCGGTAATTAGTTTATCATTTTGTATTTTTTTGGGAAATTTCCAAGTAGTTTCTATGTGGGTTCCCACCCCTACTTATAAATGGACATCCCCTATCCTCTCATCTTCACAATTAAAAAGCCTTTTGGTTCAGCCAAAAACTACCCAAATCCATTAGTTATATCTCTAACTACGTAGTATAGGCCTTATTTTCATTATTAAATCTTTATAATAAGGATTTTGGTACAAACATAAATAGGTTGTCCAAAGAAGAGGTATTATTCTTAACAGAGAATTTTAGTTTTATTTATTCTTACACCTCCATAAATATTATTGAACTATGATAATATTATATAATAAGTATATATCCTATACTGAGATTTTATTATATTAATCTCATAACTTATATTAATATCCTCTTACATCAAATATGAAATGAAACCATCAATTGTGTGTATGACCGACCATCGCCTTGATTACCGAAGTAATTTGTTTTCTATCACCGCCTATCATGGGTGGATATAATAATGAATTAAAATTATATATATTATATATATGAAATAATTATAATTATAAAATTATAATATAAAATATACCTTCTTACCTTCCAAACTGTTCAAAAATGATAATGTCACTCGTGCGTATGTGTGGACTACCACCTCCATAAAATGATGTGACACGACTTTCATTTTTTATTTACATGGATATTAATAAGGGTATATTTAATTAATATATATGATATATACAATATAAAAATATTATTTAAATTCTACTTAATATTTACCTTCCCTTTGTTCTATCCATTGAGAAAATGGAAACAATATTCATGCGTACGTGCGACCTACTGTCTCCACGAACGGTGTAATTCATTTTTATCTCTCTAATTTTGTGGATGAATATAAATATATATATAATGAATATAAATAATATTTATATAATGACTAAAATTATGTATATGATATAACCATAATCAAATTAAAGTTACTTGGACCACCGAACTAAAATATACATGAAAAACGAAGCAGTTATCACCCAAAATAGTGGTTTTAATAAATAATTTTTAATTAATGGGTGATTAAATGTTTCAAGTAAATCATATATGGTATGATATATATGATAATGTTTCTTAAATATGTTTATAATAAAATTATATTTATTATACAATAGGTTCGAATGTGTACAATGAAAATTGAGACTTGAGGTAAGGGATTTTCCCCTCGCTTTTAATTTTGTGAGACACATTCCATATTCCCTTATTATTTGTTTTATATGGTATATATTCTTCTCATGAATTTATTTTATTATCCTTGTCATGAAAATTATTGTATATAAATATCCATATAATTTTATTTTTTTCCTGTGGCTTATGATTCAAATGTTACTAAAGTGCTAAGGGTTTTACGACACAATCTCATTGTTTATTAGGATTGTTTATGATTATGCTTATGATAATGAAATATTATGATATATATCTTATAAAAATTCATTATACTCTAGTTATTTATGTATAATTAAATTTTTCATTCCATTTTCCCCTATTTAAGAAATAAAATGACCAAAAGAAAGTTGGTAAGGAAAACTAACTTTATTTATCTCTTTAGTCAAAAAAACATTTTCTTCTATATACACATTTTTAAAAAACATCAAGAATGTTTTTACTAATATAAAATGATTTTTTAAAATTTAATTTTTAATCATGTTTTACTATTTTAATAAAACTAAAAGAAATCTTATCATCATTTTTTGAATGAGTTACTTTTGACTTTTTACCAAAAATGTAAAAGGAATATTTTTTAACATACACGAGCTGAAAAAAAATTTCATCCATCATAAACATTAAATTATTTAAAGCATACATTAAAAAATTTAAAATTTTATTTCAAATAAAAAAATTTATTTAATATTTTAGAAATATTTATATTTTAAATAGGTTATTTCAAAGTTAAAAGTGTATTTTCCTCATGAAATGTTCCAAGTAATTTCTTAAAATAATTTCCATATAAGATTAAATAATTTGATGTTTCATAATATTTAATGGTTATATGACTCAATTATATCATACTTATTCTTTCTCTAGATGATTTATGATTTTGATGATAATATGTTTACGAATCCCATTCTTTTTTCCACAGGTTAAGTTTTTTTGAATTGATGTAATGATTATGAAAACTATTTCTTTTACTTGGGTTATTACATGATGAAATGTTTATGAAAACCATTTAATTTTCATGTGTTATGATATAAAGAATGGTTTATGATATTATATCACACATTTTTATGATTTTTATTATTTTATGGGTGATCCCAAAATTATATATCCCCCAATGCATTGCGTAATGATGGATATCTCATGCGATAAACATGACTAGAATGGGGAGTAAACTTAGTTCAATAAGGAACTATATCCACTATGATAGTATTAATAGTGAACCTTTACTACTATGATGGTTTTGTGAGTGAAACCATTCCACTATGAATGCCTTGTCAACGAGTATTGACTATGAAGGAAATGATTTTCTATTCTTATATGTATGCCAAAAATCTAAGTCATATGCTAATGTTATGATCTCAGGGATCATGTTATTTGATTACCGTGTGATTTATGTGTTATGAATTGCCAATATTTATATCATGACTCAATTTTATTATCTATGATATATAGGGTATGGTTTTCAAAAGCTATTCACATAACCTTATTCTCATGTTATGTTGATATCTCCCTTATTAACCCTTACTGATCATCTAAGATCACCCGTTATTATGAATACCTTTCATAGGATATGAATAATGGTATTACGTATGATATATCTAATAAGGGTTCTAGTTATAAAATAACTTAATGGGATATGATTTAGTTTACTTATATACCAGTTTTTTGTGTATCACAGTTTCCAAAGGCACTATACCTATATGATTCTCACATGGATCATTAAGTAATGTATTGAATATTAATATATTAATATTTTATAACTATGTATGAAAAGTATGGATCATTATAGTTTGAATATGATAAACTTCCTATGTTTGAAAGATTGGATGTTATTAAGAGTGAAAGCTGAGAAATTATAGATGTTTTCAAGATACAATGAATAGAAGCTAAGATGTTAGAGCTAAGTTGAATCAAAGATTAATATTAAAATATAATATGATTAGAATAATATAGAGTTGATCAAAATTTAATATGATCAAAAAAATATCTAATCAGAATATGAAAAATTGTATATTGAAATATAGAGTTCAAACAATGTATTGGAGAAATGAAAGAAGAACACCAGAAGCTTCAGAAGATTTATAAATTTAGTTGAATTCTTTATAGTCTAGAAGTTCTGGATGATTAAATTAATTCATTGGTAGAGGAGAAACTAGATAAGAGGCTGAATTGAGAAAAGGAAGTTATAGAACTTAAAGAAACTAGTGGTTTCACTTTAAATTTATGTGAAGTCAAAGTAACTTTGGTTATGTTGAGCTGGGAATCAATGGTAGAAAATTCATATGTTTAATTCATGATTCAAGATGATATTTGAGGAAGATTTGAAGATCATTTATACTAATGTATTTAGGATAATTTGATGAAGTTTTACTCTGATATCTCGAAATACATTGAATAAATTTAACTAATATATGAGGAAAGAAAAATATATGGGTCTTCGATACTGGATTAATCAAATAAATGTTGGATATATAAAGTTTTAGCTCATTTATATATTTTTACAGGTGATTTTAGAGTAGTAACATAGAGATCCCAAACTACATATTCTAGAATATTAGAGAGGTTAAAGAAAAATAAGATTGATTATAAAGAATTTTATTACAGTGGAAGAAGCATCTAAATTATATAAGATCATTAAGTTGAGAAGAAAAGAAGCTAATTTTCATGAAGTGAATGTTCTCAAAAGTTAGATTTTAGAAATCGAGATTTTTATAAGAAGATGATTTCAATTATTCATAATTCTTGGAGGAGGATCAGGTTTTTTTCAATTGATAGTAAAATTGATCTTACTCTCTTTGTTTGCTCGTAACATTGTATGATAGTTTAAATTAGTCCAATCACTTATCGAGAGACATTGGTATTAAGAATCACTATTGGTTAAAGGTTAGTACCTCTTAAAACCACTTTTAATATGACATATGAAAGTCAAAAGAGGGTATATATTTAGTCTACCAAATTAATTGAACTTAAACATTTTGATTTATATGGACTGATGAGGTATAAATACAAAAAAATTTATCCTTACTATATCACTTTCATTTATAATTTAAGTATTATGAATAATGTAACGTTCAAGAAAAAATAATCTAAATCTATAGATATGTTCAAAATATTTAAAAGAGAAGTTGAGAAATAACTAGGAGTATATATTTTGATGTTGATACCGGGTAATGGGAAAGAGTTAACAAGTAACTCTCTTGAATCCTATTTATTGAAACAAGGTATTAATGATTAATATAGTTATCCTTGTACTCCATAGTATAATTGAGATGTATAAAGGAATACTAATAGTTTGTTTTAAATGAGAAGAACCATTCTTACTATATAAAAACTCTCATAATTCTTTTGGAGAGAAGCTATAAGTATATCACAAGTTGAGCTACAATCAGTTTCATAATATTGTGAGTGTAAGGAGTGGATAAATTAAATGAATGAAGTGATCTATCATATTGTGAAAAATAAAACATGGTATCTTGTTCAAAGATTTGAAGTAAATAATAATATTGAAACTAAGTGGGCATTTACAGATAAGATAAATGGAAATTGTGATATCCCAAGGAATAAATCAAGATCCTTTTACAAAGGATATTCCTAGGGGTAATATATAGATCTTGAAGAAACTGTTTCACTTATTATAAGACTTAATGAAATAAAAAGGTTTATCAAAGTTTTAACTCACAAAAACTACAATTTTTTCTGATGGATGGGAAATATAATTTTTTAAAAGGATAACTTGAGGAATAAAATTTCATTGAGAAAACGAAAGGTTTTAGGTTTGATAGTTATGTAACAATGGTTTGAAAGTTGAAGAAACACTTTTATAGACTAAAGTAGGAACCTCGAGCATGGTACTCTAAACTAAATAGTTTCCTTAAAAAATTGAACTTTTTAAAATGAATTTTTTAAATAAACATATTTGTTAAAGAGATGAGTTCATTTTTTATGTTAATGAAATGATTTTTATAAGTTATATTGAGTATGTTTTTGAGGATTTTATAAAACAAATTAAGAATCACTTTGATACGTCAATACTCAAAGATATAAATTTATTTATTGGTTTTAATGTTATAAAAAAGGTAAATTTCATCTTCCTATCATAGGATAAATTTATAATGAATTTTTTAATAAATTTGGAATTAAATATTTAAAAGGAAGTGTCCACCACTACTATAGTTGACATGAAGTTGAGAAATGATAAAGTAGAGAAAATTTCGAATTTGAAGAACTTTGAGGAGTTTCTTCAAATATTTCTTTATCTTACTACATCAAGACTATGTGATAACATTATACACAAGGTGTCAAAGTGATCTAAAGGAATAACATATATGGGTTTCAAAATAAATTCTTAATAAATAAAAGGAATATTGAATTATGTTCTGATGTATTGAAGAACTAAATATATGAACTTACTAAGTTCCATTGATGCTTATTGGGATAGAAATTGTAATGATAGAAATCAAATATTAAGAGGAACATTATTTTTGGGAGAAATTTTTGTAGTATAGCATAATAAGAAATAATGTTTTGTAACTTTAAGTACTATTGAAGTTGAATATGTTACTACCACACAATATTGTACATAGATGTTGGTGATCAAAGTTACAATGATATAAATAAAGGTAAATGTTTACAAACCATTAAATATAACTTTTTATAATTATAGTGTAGTGGATCTCTCTGAAGACCTAGTTCCACACTCCAGATCAAAACATATTTATGTTAAATATCCTTTCAATAAAGAGAAATTTGATAATGGTTATGTGAATTTATATAAAATCTTAATAAAATTTCTAGATTATAATATATTCACTAAACCTAAGAAAAGGGAAATATTTGGAGAATTTATATTGAAACTTTTATTTTAGACTTCCCATGTCACTTATGGATGTTATGGGGATTAACATACTTTACATAGGATTTTTTTTCAAAGGATGATAAGTAAGAAACTATTTTATTTATATTTTGTGAATCTGAAGCTATTTTTATTTAAAAATGGGGGTTAATTTTTTCTAAGTTTCCTAAAGGGGAGAATATAAAAATATTTTCTACAAAATTACCAATCTTCAAGGGATGAAAATATCTCAAAAACATTAATTTATCCCATAATGTTTTGTTAGTACACTTCTCCTTGAAAAATTATATGGTTTGATAAAAATATGAAATAATATGTAATAAGATTTACTGGTGTTGAAAATAGATTTGTTGGTTTTGAAAAAAATCTAAAGAGAGAGATTGAAGAACCCAATTGAATTTTTCAACTGTTAAAGATTTGCTGTATTTTTTGTTAAAATTATATGAGAGAATTTTTTTAGGGTTATTTAAATAAGAATCTATTTTTTAAGAATGTTGGATTCAATAGGATATGAGTAGATGTGTCTTGATTCCATATTTGATAATTACCCATGTTCTATAAATTGTTAGTTACATATATATAATATAAGTTAAACATTTGATGTTAAGTTATTTATGAAGATGTTGGGGTACTAAAGTTTATAAACTATGAAGATGGAAATTATAAGTTGTTGTTGAAGGTTTCTTGTTTCCTAGATGATTCCTGAATATGCTTGTTAGAAGACTTATTAGTGTATTTTGAAATTTAAAAAATAAATAATCTTATATTGGTTCATAAGATATTTAAAATATTAAAAAATTTCTCAATTGTTGAGGAAAAAAATTATTGGAAACTCCCTTAATATGTAAGAGTGAGTTCAAATAAATAATTTTACAAATTCATGGAGCACCCTGATATATGTAATAATAAATATTTCTTATATAAAACTTAATAATAAGAAATATAATATTCTATAAATTTTCCAAGTTTTAGAAGTTTAAGAATCCATAATTTATACTACTGGAAGATGAGAGGTGGATTGTGTGTTGAAAAACTACCAAAACATGTTCTAGATAAGAGAGATGTGAATATTGAACTATCTTATGGGTTCAAAATATAATCCTAACAAAATAACACTATTCTCTAAACCGATAAATATCATAATAATTTTTGAATCAATCATGATTCAAGGTGAGTTGAACTAAAAAATTCAAAGGATGAAATTAGTAAAGATATGAGAATAAGAAGACCAATTTTGAGTGTGTCTAGTGGGTGGAGTTGAAATCTTGAATGATTAAAGTTAAGTAGACTAATTCTAAGAACTAAAAGTTTAATTAGTCAATGATGCTTATAAATTTAGCTGATGTAAGTTTATATTGGAGGATTCACTTATGTGTATGAGTATCTATAATATATTAAGAGTAGTATATGATATATTTTTGTATATAACTAAAAGGTATTTGATTATGATAAATTATAAAATTATAGAATAGTGAATGTTATAGAGAGATAAAAGTTAGAAATTTCTTATGTACTGAAATTGGGGTTATCAGAAGCTGATAAATGGGTGAAAAGTTGATTAAAAGCTAAATTTTGGAATCTTATTTGATTAGAATCAAGATTTGGATGGACGTTAAGATTATGGGAAAATGAGATGAACATAATATGAGAATATTATATGTACACAGATAAAGTTTGAATAGTGTGTTAGAGAAATGGATGAATAACACTAGAATCTCGAGAGGAGTGACATATTTAGTTTGAAGATTCAAAGGATACATGGTATAGATGATTGAAGTAATTCAGTGGAAAAGGAATAACCAAAATAAGAGGTATAGTGAATATATAGAAGTTATAGAATTGAAAAATTATAGTTATTTAACATAACATTTATGTGAAGTAAAATTAATTATATTGATGCTGAGTTGGACATCAAAGATAAAAAATTCACAAAGATAAAGTCATCATTCAGGATGATATTTATAGAATCCTCAAGGATCGTTGATGCTAATATTTTAGAGAGACTTTTTAAAATTTATAATATGATGTTTTCATAGGAATTGAAGGTATTTTAAACATATTTGATGAAGGAGGAAAATATAGAGATTAGGTACCATATTTATTATAGAAAATATTATATAAAGTTAGAGTTCATTTTGAGACTTTTCTTGATGATTTGAGAGTGGTAACATAGAAAGTTTGACCTATATGATCTATAATATTTGAGGGGATGTGTATAAGGTTGGTAATTATAAATAATTTTATAGCTGTGAAGGAATAATATAAATTCAATAAGATAACTAAGTTGAGGATTCTAAAATATAAGATTACAAATTTGATATTTAGGACAATTATGTTTTAAAAATTGATATTTTGAACAAAATATAATTTAAAAAATTCAGAAGTCTCTTAGGAATATCATTTTTACCTTTTGAGGTAATAGGGAGAAAAAGTGATCTTACTCAGTTTTTTGGTGTTAACATTATAAACTAGTAAGAAACACTATTATAATATTTCAAGAGACATTAGTATTGAGAGAATATAATAGGTAAAAGATGATACCTTCCTATACCACTTATAATAAATGATTGGTTTTAAAAGAAAATATATATATCTGACTAGACCTAGATACAAAAATGATATAATCATCCAAACTAGGGGTAAACTTTGTTAAAATAGTGTGTACCTTGCATCTAATTATATTTCCATTGCATATTGGTAAGTGTGAGAAATGAAGTTTGAGAGGATCTTATCTCTAACAAGCCATGGAGGATAATTTTAGTTTAATGAAATTTATAAAATATTATTATTGATTATACCCCCTAGTGGTACATTACAAACATAGGAACTTCAAGTTGAAACATACATCAAATATTTATAGAGAATTTTTGAAAGGAATTTAAAAATCTCTCAAAATAATGTGATTTTAAATTTTGTTCAAAGAAAACACTCATCAAGAACTTGTTCATATAAATGGGTAGGTCGTGCTTAATCGAGTACTCAGGGATAATCTTGTGTAAGACATGTAAGTTAACTACATGGTTTAAAAAAGTTGCTTCTTTAAGTCCAGTCATGATCTTGTTATCTGACTATAAGCTTTGGTATACACTTGGTTAAGTGACCATAATCATTAGATGCCGACATGAATGGAGTTGAGATAATTAATTAGTTTTATTTGGGAAAGGTGTTGTCTACTCAACTATCCAAGAGTTATATATTATATAATTTATATGATTATCTTCTAAATATTCATGAATTAAGAGATAATATTTTCTATGTAATGTCATGATGAAACATGTATCGTCGAAAAATAATATGTTTGGTGTAATGGGTCATCATTTTAGTTAGATTATATTTAATAAAAGACTTTATTGAATACTTTAAAAAAAGATACTAACCTAAAAAATATACTTTTATTTTATAATTATTTAAATATAAAATTCATTTGACACCAGGATTTATACTTAAGAAGAATTAGTTAATGGAAATAGTTTTTTAATTGGTATTATAACATGAGATTTGTTCTCAAAATAAGTATTCTGAGAAATATTATTTTTTATTAGATATGTATATTAACATATTTTCAATTAATAAAAGTGTTTCTTCAATGATTTGGGGAAATATGATCAACACCCACTCAGTGGATTGGTTCTAGAATTTAACACTAGTTACTATGTTTCTTCAATAAATTGAAACAGAAATTATGATTCTTATTTAAAAGGAATATATTTTCTTATATGGTTTAGATTAATATTTTTTTAATAAAAATAATGGATTTTATAGTTTTGGAAATATAAATAATTGTTTATTAATTATATATCCACATAATCCAATTTATTATATAAAAAATAAGAAAGGTGTGAATTTTTTATTCTAAAATAACACACTAAAGTTACTTTTGATAAAAATAATATTGTATTAATTAGTTGTTTTACTTAATAAATATTTTTGTGTGTAGTTTAATAAGAAAAAATAATGTAGTGGTTATATTTTGAAATATTTAAACTTTTCATTGTATTAAAAATAAGATACAAAATATGTTTCATAAGAGTGTTAAGATTATTTTATTAGATATAGGTGGAGAATATGTGATCCAATTGTTATCCTAATTAATTTAAAGTGTAATACTTTTATAATTTGATCAAAAATACCTTCATATTCATTCTTAATAAGTTGTGGTCCATATTATGTATATAAAAGGAAATATTTTATATATAGATTTGGAATGTCCCAAATTGTGTTTTATAATGATTTTTGGTTGTAATATATATATATATATATAATTGACTTGAAAACCGAATATTCTTATTTTTTTGAAATTTCAATAAAATGGATGATATTATTTGAATATTAGTTATAACATAGATTTTTTGGTTCATGTTTATAGGTTTTTTAATAATAAGTATATCTTACTATAAATTAGTGAAATTATTTCAAATTATGAAGGTTTGTTATATCTAATATGAAATGTTTCTAAGATGGAGGGTGATCTAGTTACACAAGGTTTTGGGAATCAGAACTAATTCATGATACACAAGGATATATATATATATATATATATATATATATATATTCTATCTAGACATAAATTATTATTTTATTCTGTGTGAATAACATATATTTCATTAAAAATACTAAAAGAAATTTTTTGTTTATTTGATTCTTATGAGGGATTAAATAATAACCAAATTATAATAAAAGTTATGAATTAAAAGATCATGGATATTCTTAAAATGATTGATAAAAATTAATTAAATATTCATAAAGTATATAAAATAACATTATAAGCAGTTACATTAAAACTAAATAACCACTAATAGGTTTTTTTGTTTTAATTGTAATATTTAATAGTGTGTGAGAATATCTCCATGCTTTTATTGTTTTTATAATAGAATCTAGTCACAACACAACATTGGATGTTATGAAGAAAAATAGGATTTAAAAATTTTGAACATAGTGTTATTCCTAATAAGGGATAACTTTATAATATGAACATTAAATAATAATATTCCCTTCAAATGGCATTGTTCATTAAATATCATAGTGGGAAAATTGATGAAACTATTTTTTAGGTTTTTATATGATTAAATTGCAAGTGTTATATGTAGATATGTCATTTACATTGAGAAATATACTAGTGTCACTAAAAAATTGAACCAATTAGTACCATTGTTTATTATGATGTGATAAGACTATTCCTAGGTATATGATTTTATCATAATATAGTATTTTATTTTGGAATATAAAAACCTACTAGGTTTTTACAAAGTTAGTTTCCACCTAATCATTCATTGATGTGTGTTTTTTATAAAATGTAAGTTAAATAATAAATATCTACTTATAAGTAAACCAATTAGTTCTTCCCAATTGATGACCATAACAAAAATATGTGTATTATGATGACATGGTAATATTAGAATGAGTAAAGAATTGTATACTTAGTACCCCCTATTTGAGGTATGTAACATTTTTTTTATGTTTTTTACATGTTTAAAGTTGTTGGGTATTATTTGGAGAATTTTGGAAAGGTTTTGAGAAGGTTTGGAAGATTTTATGGGGGTGCATAGTTTAAGAACATTGAGTAAAAACTGTGAAAGAAACCCAGGTAATCGTGCAATTTGAGGAATAGGTATAGGGGATAGTGCACGGTTAAGGCGCACAGTTTCCAAACCGTGTGGCTAGCCCAGGTAAACTGTTCTACTTGAGACAGTGAGATTATACATGGTTTGTCTAACCATGCAGGGAACAATCCGGGGGTAGTAGGAGTCACATGGTTAGATCACATTTTGTCTAACCGTGCAAGCTTACCATGCACGATATTGAAAATTGGGTTTTTAAAAACAGGATCACTTGATATTTTCCCTAAATCACCCATTTCCTCTCCCACTCAAACCCCACTTGGGATTTTCTATTCTTAAAGGCTTTGGAACCAATTCCACTCTTCTTGAAGATGTTTAAAAGGGTTTTCTTGGTGTGGTAAAGGTGATTGTCCTCTGGTAAATGTTCTCTCTTTGTTGTTTCTAGGTTTTCCTTATACCTAGGTCTCCCTATCTCTCGGTTTTATAGATCTAAAGTCGTATCATGTAGATATAGGGTTTTTGTCACCTAAAATGATGAGAGTTGGGCTTTTGGTGTTAGGAATAGAGGTTTCAGGTGGTTTTTGAATCATTCACTTGGATTTGTGGTGCGGTTGTGTATTGGTCAATTTTTCCAAAACCCTAAGGTGGGTGGATTCACTCTCATATCCATTTAGATATAACTAGAAGGTTTAATTTTAAATTAATTGTTTTTTCTTTAGAATGGTTGTTATTATGACGTGTGAAGATTTTTTGTAACCCATTTTGTGATGCTTTATGAATTTTTGAAAAATGGGGGTTTGTTGTGAAATGTTCTTTGTGTGGGATTTTGAAATGGTGATTTTAAAATTGGTGGTCTTTCTTGATTTATAGAAAATGTGTTTCAAAAATGTTTTTCAATAAATTGGTGGTTTTATTGAAATGATATTGGGAATTTATGTGGAATAAATGTGTTTTCAATAAATGTGATTTTATTGAAGGGGTTTGGCTTAAAGTGTTGTTTGGTTGGAAATTGTTGTATTGGCATGATTGTTGACAAATGTTGGTTTATATGACATTTTAATTATTGTTTATAAAATATTTTTATGTTTTTGGAAATTTTAAATTGGTATGTTATTGTGAATTGATGGATGTTGTTGGAATGGGGATTGGCTTACGGGGTTAAGAATTGTTGGGAAATGATGTATCATGGGTGTGAAGGACCACCATAAAAGGGAAGTGGGTGTGAAGTACCACTATAAAAAGTGGATGGGTTCAGATGTGAAGTTCCACCACAAATGGTAACACTAAGATCATGTGTGGGTGTGTGAAACTTAGGAATATGGTTAGAATATGTGTGAAACCATGCTAGTTGGAATGTGATTGACATTGTGAAAGCAGATTTGGGTTAAGGACATTTTTGGTTGCATTATTTGGTTTCTTTCCTTGGAATTATGTTGATTAGGGTGACATGTATGGGGAAAGGATGTGTTTGACTTATTGTAATTTATTGAACTATTTTATTGGATTTATATAAATTGTTTTATATAATTGTGCTAACTTGTTCTATCCTAGTGTCTTCTGTTGGTAAGCCATTTTGTGAAAACCTAATGAGTATGATTATTACTCAGCCCTACCTTTAAACTTTGGTGCTTTTGAAGATGTTTCATTCTAGGACATGAAAAAAGGAAAGTCATATCATTCCTTTAGTGTTGCATCATGCTGACTAGGTGGTGTTGTGGTGCTTGGAGTATGGATCTTTGAGTAGAGATGTAGAGTCATGTCATAACTTCTTTCGGTTTTTTAGTCTTCTTCTTGGTACTATGACTATAAATTATTGTAGTTTGGTTGTATTGGTCCTTTGGTATTTATGAATTGTGAAACATTTTTGGTATTCATCATGTAGTTAATTTGTTATTAGAATGGTTGGGTGGGTGTTTTCTTTTCCAAGGTAAAATCACCCCCCACCATTTGTAAATCCCTCAACATTTATTTCCAGCCTTTAGAATCTTGGGTATGTCACCTAATACTGAGTAGCACCTCCTCCTCAACTCAAGCCAATGGGGGGGGGGATGTTATAAGTGGTATCAATTTTTTTTTGGATTTGAGTTTTTCTCTTGGAGGTGACATTTATTCTTGGTGTATTACTTGAGTTGGTATGGTAGAAAGGTGTAAGATTTTTGAAACATGAAATGTATAGCATAAAAGGACATAGCTGGCCATTTTAAAATAAACTTCAAGTTACCAGGGAGTTAGGTACATAAGTGTCTTGGAGACAATTATAGGAGAATGATATCATTATCAAGGGTGTAGCTAATGAGTTTAGTATAACCTATATGGAAGAAATTACATCCCACTATGATTTCATATTACATTTCGAATAATGATTTATGTCATGATTTGAATGTGCATTTTTTTGAAAAATTAAGAAATTGTTTTCAAAAGAGAAGTTTTGAAAGGTGAATGACTATGGTATTTTGAAAATTGGTATATTTTCAAAACATGCTATATTTTACAAACATGGAGTGAAAATGGTAAAATGGGAATTTGGAAAGCATGATTGTGATATCTGGAATGTGATATAATTTGAAATTGATCACCTTGCATTTCTTGTTGTTCCTAGTACCGATCCTATGTTCCTTCACAATTTTTATAGTTTGACACCATATAGGGTCAATATGATGAGGGGGATGCTCATGGAATTCATTACTTTAGGCCTACCTAGGTATCTCTAGGTCTTGGTTTCTTTGAACTTTTGGGTTTTACTTTTTCTTGCTTAATAAAAAAATATACATTGATTAGATTGGTAGACATCGTAGAGACCAAATGCTAGATTATATGGAAAATGTGGTTGAACCTGAGCCTTAAGTGAACCAGTAGCTAGTTAATAGCATAATTAAAGCTTTCTAGGCTCTGAAAAGTGGGAATATATGTGATGATATGAGGCATGTGGATCACTCAATTTAGTTTCAAAATAAGAATCTATCCGTCTTTTGGGGTGATTCCGAACCAGAAATGATAAAGGCATGGTTGAACAAGATGAATAAAATATTTGTTTTCATAGGCATTCTAGCAGAGTTGAAAGTGAAGTTAGCAATGTACATGTTGTAATATCATTCATGTAAATTGTGGGAGTTGGAGGCCGGAGATGGAACAAACCAAGGTATGACATGGGAGGCTTTTGAGGAATTGTTTAACAAACAATTCTAAACTCACACATTCAAAATTCATCACACAATGAATTCATTCAGCTTGAAAAAGAATAAAATTTCAGTGAGAGAATACACATATATGTTTATGAACTTAGTGCAGTTTTCACCGGAGGTGGAAGCTAGCACATCCTTGAAAACACAAATCTTTGAACCAGGATTAAGGTAAGAATCTCATTAAAAAATTGAAGTTCTAGGTATAAGTGATTATCCAAAATGGTAAATAGAGAATTAGTGTGTGAAAGGGGTATCTTGAGGGATATAAGTAGGAGAAGCATTTTTTTACCAATGGGGAACAATGGGAACTCTAATGTGGGGATAAAGGGGAAGAGGGACACTTATTTCCAGGGTGAGAGTATGACTCAGAATCTGATAACATGATCGGTGAATCTTCCTCCGAATCATCAGAGTAATCAATGATTTTTTTAGTGTGGTTCAACATGTCACATGAAGTGATAATATATGAAAAATCCTTTATCATGTCATAATTTCAAGAAGATGGTCCATCTTCAGCGTTATTGTCATAATTCTCCGAGGTCGGATATTTGTGACATTCCTCAAGGTTCGCCAGAATCCAATGACTAAACGTGATGAGGGTAGTATCATAATCTTCATCAGTAGAGCCAAGTTAGTCATGGTGATTCTAGGAATACCATGACTCCTCAGTAGGTAATGTTTCAGCAGGGTAATAAAGAGCAGAGTGTGGCAATAAAACAACTGTTTGGAGCCGAGTAGTATAACAGCCCTACTTTTTATTACACACTCAAACCTAATTTATTACATAAAACATTCAATTGATAAAACATAGAAGATCTAGAGGTATAGTTTCTTTGGGGTTTACGAACATTACATAATATCTTAGAACATAAAACACACAAAATCTTTATTGAAAATTTTCTTTACATGACCACAACATTCCATCGTACTTAGCATTGCATGGGATAACTTGAGGACATGCATAAAAAAAGGATGAGCTATAAAGCCCAGTAATGGAATAAACATGGAATAACAGGAGGAATAAAATACATGTTAGAAAATAGACATATAAATGGAGCACAAAAAAAACTTGAACATAAAGGAATGATAAAACAAGATAATCATAACATGGAAATGTGGCAACAACACTTAACATGGAATTAGCATGAGCCAATGCTCATTGCACATGGAGTATGAGTAAACCCTCATTCCACATGAATCACGAGTAAACCCTCATTTCAATTGAATTAGAATGAGCTAACACTCATTTCACATTACATATCATGATATTATACTTTACCCAATGCATTGGAGCGCTACCAGGGTGCACCCATCTTAAACATTTCATTTAATGCATAAGTGTGCCACATGGATCATATAACATGGAATCAATCAACATCATAAGTTATTCCAAAATTAATTAATGTGGAATAAATAAATTAAAGTACCATTAAATAGTTATATGTTCATAAAAGTGAATACCCTTGATAGAGACATGTGTATGGTATTCACTACACAATGATCTTGGCTTGGAAAAACGCGGTGCAATTTGGACAGCATAACAGCGTGACATAAGGATTCATGAAAATAGTTGATGAGATAGGAAAGAGTGTCTCATAATATGTACATGAAATGGAAAGTAAGGGGGTCATATGGATACATTTACCAATGAAAGTAATAGAATTTAGATTCATAATACAAAAGAATTACTTGGATGTAAAAGAGGAGAGAGAAATCCCTTACGGAATTTCGGCATGGTAACAGGTGTACATGGGAGGATTTAATGAGAGAGAAAGGGTTCTTCCATCATCCAAACATAAATATGATATTATGGGTGGGAGTGATAAATCGTATGCCAACCATTTTAATTGAAAACAAAATGGCATAACAACCTAAAGAAAATTAGAGAAAAAGTGAGAAATGAAGAAATCACTTACTTGGAAGTGTGATCCCAAAGGCTTGGGAGAGGCTTCTTGGGAGATTGAGGAAACTTGGGGGAATTATAGAGAGAGTAGGTTAGGGTTTGGTAAAACTCTAAAGGATTTTAGTGAAGAGTAAGTGGGAGCTTGGGTGGGTTTATATTGGAAAGGAGATGTAATTCTTTATTATTTAGGTTTGTGACACCTCACGTTAAACTAATCTATACCAAAAACCATCCCATGGTTTTTGACCATGGTTTTTGCAAAAGGAAAGTGGAAAAAAATATTTTATAAAGCCAATGTACAAAATTATTAAAATAATAGGGTTGCTTATGTGGAGGTGAGTTACACTCTCAAGGAAAACAATTTAAAAAGACAAAATGTTTTATAAGTCTTCGAGGGTCCACAAAAGTTTTTTAAAATAAATAAAACCAATCTAAAATCACATTATTTTAATTATAAAACATATATTGGCTGAAAATAATGTTTATAGCATCTTATTACCTCACTATTGGGTCATTACGATGTCATAAAACACATTATATATTTAAACGATATTTAATTTTTACCCAAAAATTCTACTGTCTCAGAAAATTATGAATAATTCACCGTTGCATAATTTCGACGTCCTGATTCAAAAAATAATATTAATTTTATCTTAATAACTTTATAAATATTTTAATTTATACTTTTAAAATAAAAACTAACATTTACCGAAAATTCATGGGTTTTGACAAAAATTGTTTTCAAACCTTATTAAAAATTACAATTGCATTCATATAATTATATGATAATTAATATTTAATAAAAATTAGTTTAATAATAATATTTTATTAAAATAATATTTAATTCAAAAATTCATTAATTCATCAAAATTGATTTCTTAGTTGAATATTAACTAAAATACTATTTTTACTATTTACAAAGTAACAATAATAAAATGATTGTATATTCATTATTATATATAAAAAATAACACACATATTAAAAGTGATAATGTCTTGTTACATAACCCCTTATAACACCCGCATAAGACCGAAGGGTAAGGTGTGCAATGGTGACCGACTCATGGGGTGGCTCGGATAACATTTCTCGGGTGGTAATCTCTATCAACTTCCAATTCTCTCATAGGTAGTTCCACTCGATCTTAACATATTCAAGATTAGATTGGGCTTGGTCAAGATAGAAGCCCAATGATTCTAGCTCTTTTCTGGGCTCCAAAAAATGGGCTTCATACAGGGCAAGTCTACTGAATGAGGCCATCGCTTCCTTTGTCTGAGTAAATTGGATTTTTTAAAGACCTATATTTATACTAATCTTGTGGTCACTGTTCAATGGCTATATCATCAATGGTCACAATTCATAATGGTATTTTAAATTCCAGAAACATAAAACCAATGAAGTTCACATTTTATATAACCATAAAAGGAAATTTAATTAGATCAAGAGGAATTTTCATTAATGAAAGTTTGGGTCGTTACAATCTTCCCCCTCTTAAGAAATTTCGCCCACAATTTTTTTTACCCACACTAAAATAGATGTGGGTGACATTGCTTCATCACTTCCTCTGATTCCCATGTTGGTTCTTCAAACTTTTGGTTTCTCAAAAATACCTTGATGAGGGGAATTTTCTTATTTCGTAGAACATTTTCTCTACGATATAAGATCTTCACTGGTTGCTCCTCATAATAAAGATCAACCTCTAGCTGTACTACCTCTGAAGAGAGTACATGTGAAGGGTCTAGTATGTACTTACTTAAGAGGGATACATGAAATACAACATATACTTTGGCCATGGTAGGTGGAAGTGATAGTAGATAGGCCAGAACCCCAACAAGATCAAGAATCTCGAAGGGGCTAATGTACCTAGGACTTAACTTCCCTTTATTTCCAAACCTCATGAACTTCTTCCATGGAGATATGCGTAGAAATATAATGTCTCCAAATTTAAACTCAAGGTATTATTGACGTTTATCTGCATAACTCTTCTGTCAACTCTGTGCTGCCTTGATATGCTGCTGAATAGTTTTCACCTTCTCCACCATTTCTTCGACCATTTATGGTCCTAGTAGATTACGCTCATTGACTTCATCCCTATATGTTGGTGTTCTGCACCTCTTACCATACAAGGCTTCATATGGTGACATTCAGATGCTAGAGTGGATACTATTATTTTTGGAGAATTCAACCAGTGGAAGATGTTGGTCCCACCCTTCTTTGAATTATATAGAACACGATCTCAACATGTCTTCAAGTGTTTGGATAGTCCACTTGGATTGGCCATCAATTTGAGGATGATAAGACGTACTAAAGTTCATCTCAGTATCTAGAGCATGTTGATGACTCTTCCAAAACATAGAGGTGAATCCTGGATCTCTATCAGATACAATAGATAGTGGTACTCCATGCAGCCTTACAACTTCCCTGATATATGTAAGTGCCAATTGATCCAATGAGAAATCCTCATGAATTTAAATGAAGTGTGTAGAATTTTTAAGATGATCCACAACAACTGATATTGCATTTTTGCCTTTGGATGTCTTTGTAAGTCCAGTGAAAAAGTCCATAGTGATGTTTTCCCATTTCCAGGCTGGTATGGGCAATGGTTGAATCATCCCCTTAGACTTCTACCTCTCTGCCTTCACTTTCTGGAACACTAGGCACTTTGATGTATACTCAACAATATCCTTCTTCATATTGTCCCACCAATAATGCTCTCAGAGATATCGATACATCTTTGTGTTTCCTGGGTGAATAAATAAATTTGAACTATGCGCATCATCTAAAAGTTCCTTCTTCAACTCTAGACTTGATGGAAAATATTGTATTTTATCAAATCTCACAATTCCTTCTTCATTAACATTGAACTCTGAGGATTTCCCTTTTCTGATAGCTTCCACTCTCTTCTGAATTCCTGAATCATCCTTTTGAGCATCCTTTAACATTTACAAAAGAGATAATTGAGCAATAATTTGTGAATGAATTGATGATGTTCCCTTCTTTATGATTCTCATGCCCATATTCAACAAATCTAAGAAGATTGGGTCCTTCTCAATTCTCATCAATGATAGAATTTCTGGGTCCTTTCTACTTAGATCATCTGCCACCTTTTTCACTTTCCTAGGGTGGTAATGGATTGAGCAATCATAGTCTTTGATCAACTATAACCATCTTTTTTGGCGCATGATCAATTATTTTTATGTGAATATATACTTGAGGATTTTGTGGTCCGTATATATTTTACACTTATCCCAAAAAAGATAATGCCACTAAAATTTTAAAGGAAAGATCACTATCGACAACTACAAATAATGTGTTTTATAATTCTTCTCATGAACTTTCAATTTCCTTGAAGCATAGGCAATGAATTTGTCATTTTGCATCAACACATAGCTCAATCCCTTCTTTGAATCATCACTGAATACCACAAAAAGTTATCCACTTGTGGGTAAAGTGAGAAAATGTGTAGTGATAAGCCTCCTTTTTAACTCCATGAATCTTTCTTCATGTTTATCACTCCAAGAAAACTTTAATCCATTTTGAGTTATCTTGGTAAGAGGGTTGGACAATCGTGAGAAATTTCTCACAAATCATCAATAATATCTAGCTAACCCCAAGAATCTACGGATATCCATTATCGATGTTGGCCCCGTCCATCCCTCAATTGCATCTATATTAGATAGATCCAAAGATATCCCATTGCTTGTGATGATATGCCCCAAGAATGAGACCTACTTCAACTAGAACTCACACTTTCTATACTTTGCATAGAGATTCTACTTCCACAAGGTTTCTAGTATAGTTCTTAGATACTCCTCATGATCCTACTTGGTTTTGGATTATATTAGAATATCATCTATAAAGACTACCACAAATTTGTCAAGGTAATCCCTAAAGACTATATTCATCAATCCCATTAAGATTTATGGAGTATTAGTGAGTCCTAATGGCATTGCTATTAATTCTTAGTGCATGTATCTTATATGAAAAGTAGTCTTAGGGATATCTTCCTTCTTCACCCTTACTTGTTAATATCCCGACCGCAAATCCACCTTGGAGAAGTATTTTTCTCCACACAGCTGATCAAACACGTCATCAATTCGTGGGAGAGGATACTTGTTCTTTATTGTGATGTTGTTAATCTCATGATAATCAATGCAAAGACGAATTGACCCATCCTTCTTCTTGATGAAGAGGACTATTTCACCCCATGGTGGAGCACATGGGAATATAAACCCTTTATCCAGTTTCTCCTTTAGTTGTTTCTTTATCTCCTCAATCTCTACAACAACCATTCTATATAGAGTCTTGGATATTGGAAACTCCCCAGGTATAAGATCAATTGATAATTCAACATCCCTTCTAGGAGGAAGACCAAACAATTCCTTGGGAAACACTTCATAAAATTCCCTCACAATAGGAATGTATTCAAGGATGGTTGCTTACTTATAATCAATCATCTAATCCAGATATGAATGATCATAGGGTTGTAATATCCATGCTTGAGATGATGGAGCTAAAGAAGATTCATCTTCCTCCTTGCACTTGCATAGAATTGGGGGTCGATTCTCCACATGGAGAGTGATTTACCTATCACAGCAATTTATATTGGCTAAATATAAGGAAAGTTAATCCATGCCAATAATTGCATCAAATTACACTATAGGGAGTATGAGTAGGTTTTCTGAGAAATTCAATCCACAAATTATGACAGGGGAGGAGTTATATTCATGGGATGCAATGATTTCCCCATTTCCTTTACTCACCAACATCTTTACTTCTATGATTTGTGGTGGTGTTGGGATTGTTCTACTAAACTTTGGGTATATAAAAGAATACTTAGAACTTGAATAAAGAAGTACGTTATCTATTCTTGAATAAATAACCAGTGCACCTATCACCACTTCGTTTTTTGGGTTCACTTCGGCAGTAGGGATGGAAAAATCTCTCCCTTCGTGCCTTGGATGTTGTTGGTTGCCGCTGAAATTCCTTGGCTTATGGAACTAATTTGCAAGATTCACTAGTACTTTTCATTTGTAGCAATGAACAACACGTTGAGGTTTGAATGGAGTGTTCCTCTCCTCTATTGAAGCCGCGAGTTCTTCTTGTCAGTAGTTAACAGCTAGGTGCCCTTCTCTTCTATACCTAAATCATTTCCTCATAACCTTCAGGAAATTTCCGAGGTGCTTCTTTCTGAACCTTTGGAAAGTGGGGTGCTGGATCTTCTTAACACCATTGGATTTATCCATCGTACCGCCAGCATTGAATTCCACCTTTTTCTTCTTATCCCCATGATACCCCTGAGATTCTCCGATATCCATTTCGACCTTGAGGGCACATCGGACAATTTCCTCATAGATGTCGAAGTCACGGATCTCCAGCGCTTTCTGTAGGCTAGGTTTCAGCGCACCAATGAAGTGGTCAACCTTGAATTTAGGGGTAACAACAAAGCCAGAGGTGTATCATGCAAGCCTTGTGAAGTTTTCCTCGTATGCTTCGACAGATTCATTATCTTTTTTCTTTAGGACAAGGAATTCCCTTTCCATATTAAGTCGGAGGGTGCGAGGAAAATATTTATCAAAAAACATCATATGAAAATCATTCCATTCTAAAGCCTAGATCTCTTCATCAGGATTCATATTTTTGATCAACATCCACTATTTATTAGCTTCACCTTCTATAGGATAAGAATCTAGAAGAACCTTGTCTTGTTCGGAACATTGAAGGAAGGAGAAGATCTTTTCAATGGAGTTGATCAATTGTTCAACGATTGAGGGATCAGACGATCCATTAAAAGTAGGAGGACTTTGTCTCATGAAGCTCTCGATAGAGACTTGTTCTTTCTTGGGGGGGGGGGGTTGAATGTTCCTCTTGTCCCATGTTTTTGTTCAAAGTTTGAGTTAACTAAGAGAGAAGTGTGAAAAAGTTTGTGATTCCCACTCCCATCAGATTGGGCATCTTATTAGCATAGTCATCACATTGATATTCACATCGGTTATTAGCCCGAGTCCTCCTATTACCGGCCATTATCTGGAATAAAAATAAATTTATGGGTAACACATAAAGGGTAATCCAAGGACAAAACTGATGACATATAAATAAATTTTATTTCCTTAACTTCTGAATCTATAGTCTTTATATATACTTTCTAACATATATTCTTAGTGGAATTTTTTTATTCCCTTAATAATGGTTCATACAAAGCTTGTGAATTTACCTATGTGTATCCCCTAGAAGTGCCATAACCAAGAGTGCAGCAATGCCCATTTTTGTGTACTAAGATACCCCAGGTCAATCCTAAAACTCCTTGTCGGGGTTTTCACCCCTAGGTACATCTATGCGAGAGCCACCTCTACCTGCTTGTATCTAGACAGGGATGTATTTTCTTGATAAACCACTTACTCAATAACCACAAAAACTTAGGGATGTTTTTATTATACTTAGTCTTTTATCTATGGCTTCACTAAGTTTTTCTAATCCTAATCCCAAAAATAACTAAACCTATCCTCTGATACCAACTATAACAACCCTGCTTTTTATTACACACATAACCTGATTTATTGCATAAAATCATCACTTGATACAATGTAGAAGATTGAGAGGTCTAGTGTCTTTCGGGATTAGGAACATTACATAATAACTTAGAACATAAAACACATGACATATTTATTAAAAATATTCTTTACATGACCATTACATTTCCTCGTACTTAGCATTGCATGGGATAACCTGAGGACATACATAAAAAAGGGTGATCTATAAAGCCCGGTAAGGGAATAAACATGGAATAACACGAGGAATACAATACATGTTATAAAATAGGAATATCAATGGAGAAAAAAAAGAAACATGAACATAAAGGCATGATAGAGCATGATAATCATAACATAGAAATTTGGAAATAACACTTAACATGGAATTAGCATGAGCCAAGGCTCATTGCAAATGGAGCATGAGTAAACCCTCATTGCACATGAAGAATGAGTAAACCCTCATTGAAATTGAATTATCATGAGTCAACACCCATTGCACATGACGTATCATGATACTATACTTTACCCAATGCATTGGAGTGCTATCAGGCCATACCCTTCTTAAACATTTCATTTCATGCATAAGTGTGCCACAAAGATCATATATCATGGAGCCAATCAACATCATAAGTTATTCCACGATTAAGTAATGTGGAATAAATACATAAAAGTACCATTAAATAGGTATATTTTCATAAAAGTGAATATCCTTGATAGAGACAGGGGTATGCTATTCACTACACAATGATCTTGGCTTAGAAAAACGCGGTGCAATTTTGACAACATAACGGCGTGACATAAGGATTCATGAAAATAGTTGTCGAGATAGGAAAGGGTGTCTCAAAATATTTACATGAAATGGAAATTAAGGGGGTCATATGGATACATGTCCCAACAAACATAATGTAATTTAGATGCATAATACAAAAGAATTACTTGGATGTAAAAGAGGAGAGAGAAATCCCTCACAGAATTTCAGCATGGTAACAGGTGTACATGGGAAGCATTAATGAGTGATAAAGGGGTCTACCATCATCCAAAAAGAAATATGATAGTATGGGGGAGTTGATAAATAAAACCCCAACATTTTTAATTGATAAAAAAAGGGCATAACAACTTAAAGAAAATTAAACAAAAAGTGAGAAAGGAAGAAATACCTTACTTGGAAGTGTGATCCAAAAGGCTTGGGAGAGGCTTGAGAGAGGCTTCTTGGGAGCTTTGGGAACCTTGGGGGGATTCTAGAGAGATGGGTTCAGGGGTTGGTCGAACTAAAAAGGCTTTTAGTGAAGAGTAAGTGGGACCTTGGGTGGGTTTATATAGGAAAGGAGGGGGAATTCTTTATTATATAGGTTTGGGACACCTCACATTAAACTAATCAATACCACAAACCAGCCCATGGTTTTTTCCCATGGTTTTTTCCAAAGGTAAGTGGAAAGAAATATTTTATAAGTTAAATGGCCTAAATTCTTAAAATAATAGGGTTTCTTATGTGGAGGTGATTCACACTCTCAAGGAAAACAATTTAAAAAGACAAAATGTTTTATAAGTCTTGGAGGGTCCACAAAAGTTTTGTAAAATAAATAAAACAAATATAAAATCACATTATTTTAATGATAAGACATAGATTGGATGAAAATAATGTTTATAGTATTTTATTACCTCACTATTGGGTCATTATGATGTCATAAAACATGTTATATATTTAAACGGTATTTAATTTTTACCCAAAAATTCGGCTGTCTCATAAAATTATGAAAAATTCACCATTGGATAATTTTGACATCCTGATTCCAAAAATAAGATTAATTTTATCTAAATAATTTTATAAATATGTGAATTTTTACTTTTAAAATAAAAAATGACATTTACCGAAAATTCATGGATTTTGAAAAAAACAGTTTTCAAACCTTAATAAAAATTACAATTTCATTCATAAAATTATATGATCAATTATATTTAATAAAAATTAATTTAATAATAATATTTTATTAAAATATTATTTAATAATAATATTTTATTAAAATATTATTTAATTCAAAAATTCATTAATTCATCAAAATATATTTCCTAGTTGAATATTAACTAAAATACTATTTGTACTATTTATAAAGTAACAATAATAAAATGAATTCATATTCATTATTATATACAAAAATAATGCACATATTAATAATGCTAATGTCTTGTTACATAACCCCTTATAACACCCGCTTAAGACTGAAGGGTAAGGTGTGCGATGGTGACTGACTCTTGGGGTGGCTCGGATAACATTGCTCGGGTGGTAATCTCTATCAAATTCCACTTCTCTCATAGGTGGTTCCACTCGAGCTTAACGTATTCAAGCTTAGATTAGGCTTGGTCAAGAGTGAATCCCAATGATTCCACCTCCTTTCTGAACACCAACAAATGAGCTTCATATGGGGAAAGTCTACTGGATGAGGTCATTTCTTCCTTTGTCTGAGTAAATTGGATTTATTAAAGACCTATATTTATACTAATCATGTGATCATTGTTCAATAAATATATTAGAAATGATCACAATTCATAATGGTATTTTAAAATTTAGAAACATTAAACCAATGAAGTTCACATTTTATATAATCATAATTAGATATTTAATTAGATCAAGAGGAATTTCCATTAATTAAAGTTTGGGTCGTTACAAGAAGGTTATGGTGGATGATCCGTCAGGACCATCCACAGTGCGAGGTAAGATTATTTCGAATTGTACCTTTATGCAAGTGTTCTTTAATATAGGTTCTTATAATTCTTTCACTTCTTCTCGTGCTATTGATTTGCTGGGTTTAATTATGGAAATGTGGACATCAATTTTAAAACATCAAACTTCTCTGGTTCAAAGAGAGTGTCAGAACTTCCTCTATAGATCATGTTGTATAGTTTTGGATAAGGTTGAGTTTGTGTGGGAATTATCAGTGATTGAGATAGATATTTATGATATAATCCTATCTATGGATTGGTTTATGATTTTTGAATCTCACATTGATTTCTATGCATCAATTGTTTGTTTTATAATGAATTATGGAATTAAAAACCTCTTTATAGGAGAGAAAAATGTGATGGTAGGTAAAACATTGTTGTTGGAACCAGTAGTTGAGATGATTTTGTTTCAGATGGAAGCATTTTCTTTCTCATCAATTTAAAAGGTTAGGATAAGTAGTTTTCCGATAGTGGTTGATCAGTTTATGGATTTATTTCTTGAATAATTCTTAGGGTTTTCACCTATGAGAGAAGTGAATTTTACGATTAATCTCTTTATAGGGTCCAGTCCTATCTCACTTTTTTCTTAATGAATGGAACTTGAATAATGGAGGGAATTGAAAGTGTAGTTGGAAAACCTAGAAAATAAAGGGTTCATTCAGAATAGCACGTCCCTATGGGAAACACCAATTTTTTTCTCTAAAAAAGGTTGATGGAACTCTTTGATTATGTGTTGAATATCACAATCTTAACCAAGTTATGATAAAGAATCAATATACACATCTACATATTAATGAATTTTTCAATTAGTTGAGGGGAGATCAATGGTTATCCAAGATTAAATTGCGATCAATATATCATCAGTTGCGGGTGTGGAAAGAGGATATTCTCAAAATAGCATTCAGGAGTAGATATGGCCATTATGAGTACGTGGTTATGCCTTTTGGTCCTACAAATGCACCATCAGTCTTTATGGAATTGAAGAATCATATATTTCATTGATATCTAGATTCTTTCATGGTGGTATTTGTGGATCATATACTAGTGTATTCAAGGAAAAAGGTGGAGGATGAGCAACAATTGACAGTGGGGTTGGGGATCTTGAGAGAACATCAGTTGTATGTAAAATTATCAAAGTTTGATTTTTGGATACCAGATGTTTGTTTCCTTAGACATGTTATTTCTAAGGATGGTTTCTTAGTTGATTTTTAGAAGATAGAGGCCATCATCTCTTAGGAACCACTAAAGAATGTTTTTGAGATATAGATCTCCCTTGGTCTAGCTGGGTATTATCGACTCTTTTTTTGTAACTTATCATGATTATATTCTCTAATGATATCTTTGAGAAGGAAAAATGTTCCAAATCAATGGAATGATCTATGCTATAAATATTTTGAAGAGCTTAATAATCATCTTACATCAGCACCAATCTTGGTTTTTCTATAACAAGGTAAATAGTACATGGTGTATTATGATTCCTTGATATTAATGTTGGGTGTGTTTTCATTAAAGGGGATCATGCGGTTTCATATGTCTCACGATAGTTGAGGTTTCTTGAGAATAACTACCCTACACATGATTTGAAGTTTGCGATAGTGGTTCATGATTTGAAAATGTGGCATCATTATCTCTTTAGTTATAAATTCATAGTGTATACCGATCATAATAGCTTGAAGCATATTTTCTCAAAATTATATTTAAATTTGAGGAAAATGATATGGATAGAGTATCTTCATATGTTTGACTTTGAATTGATGTAAACTCTAGGTAAGAGAAATTCGGTGGTAGATGCATTAAGTAGAAATTCATATTCTTAAGAGGTGAAAAAAGGCATCGAATCAGTGGTAGTTAATGTCAGGTATAACTGACATGATGTTGGAATGTCAAGACTGGGGTGATGTATCCATTTTATTTCTAGTATCATTGGTTCCTGACATGGTTGGTTTGGTTGAAGAGGATCAGATTTCCAATTCAGAGTGTGGGGATATGAGGTCAAAAATCAATGGTGGGGAGAGCATTGAGGGAATAAAACTTGATAATAATTTAGTGTGGTGCTTCCAGAATTCGATGGTTGTACTAGAGAATTACCATGAAAAAATATTTAGTGCTTATCATCACTCTATATGAGATATTGATCCTAGAATTCAAAAACTGAATAAATTATTGAAATCCCAGTTTTGATGGGATGGTATGAAAATAAATGTGGCCATGTTTTTATCTAGATGCTTGAATTGTCAGAAAGTCCAGGTAGAGCATCAGTGGCCAGAATGTATGTTGCAGTCTGTACCTATCCCAGTGCGGTAATGGGAGAAAACAGTGACAGATTTTGTTACAGGTATCCCAATAATGGTTAGGAAGCATAATTCCATATGGGTGATAGTGGATCGGTTCACAATGTTGTCATATTTAATCATGATTTGTGAATATAATATGGTGGAGGACCAGTCCAAAATATATATCCAGAAGGAGGTATATAGGCATGGTGTGCTAGTTTTGATTGTATCATATAGATATCCGAGGCTCACATCTCATTTCTAGAAATACTTACTGCAAGCTGTTGGGAATTAGTTGACAATGAGTATGGAATATCATCCTCATATGGATGGGAAATCTAATAGAATGATACAACCATTAGAAGATATGTTGTGGGATTGTGTGATGGATTTTGGTGGCTCATGTGAGGATTAATTTCAATTGGTGGAGTTCTCCAACAATAACAGTTATCAGACCTCCATACATATGGCACTGTTTGAGACATTGTATGGGCATTCGTGTCATTCTCCACTTTTTTTGGGTGGAAACATGAGAGACTTTGATTTTTCATACGAGACTTGTCTAAGAGATGAAAAAGAAGATCAAATTGATAAAGAATAGAATTTATATGGCTCAGAGTAATCCAAAATCATACACGGACCATCATTGATGGCCGTTTCAATTCAAGGTGGGTAATCATGTGTTCTTGAGAATCTCACCAAGCTTGGGACAAAATCAGTTTGGGAAGCATGAAAAGTTATCTTCGAGGTATATTGGGCCTTTTGAGATACTTGAGTTGGTTGGAGAGGTGGAATATCGGTTTTATTTTCCACCATAGTTCAATGTGGTTCGCAATGTGTTTCATGTGTCACAGTTGAAAAAGTATTATATTGATCTTGACCATGTGATTTGTTGGGATCATTTTTGAGGTAGATTAAGATGCTTCTTTGGTGCATGTGTTAGTGAAGATTGTGGATAGGTAAGAGAACGTTTTTTAGGGTAAAAGCATTGGTCTAGTTTTGGGTTTTCTACAACATGGTCAGATTTAGGAGGAGACTTTGGAGTAGGAGAAAGATATGATCGAGAAATGTCCCGATCTCTTTTGGAAAATGAATGGTTCTCTACTTTTTGGGGATGAAAAATCTAATGGAGGGGAGAATGCAGTACCACCAGTTTGAGGTATGAAAGCTTTATTTTTATGTTTTTATGTGTTTAAAGTGGTTGGGTAATGCTTGGGATATTTTGGAAAGGTTTTGAGAAGGTTTGGAAGATTTTCTAGGGGTGAACGTTTAGTGGAAACCATTCCAGAAACCTAGGTAACCATGAAAGTATAGGAAGAGGTCTAGGGGATGGAGCACAGTTAAGGCACACGGTTTCCAAATCATGTGAGGCACACTTTAGGGTCGTAGTAGTAACATAGTTAGCACATGGTTTGTCTAACTGTGTGAGCTAACTGTGCACGACATTAAAAAATAGGTTTAAAAAATGGGATCACTCAGGATTTCCCCTAAATCTTCCCTTTGCTCACCCACTCAAACCCCACTTGGGATTTTCTCTTCTCACGGGTTAGGTCACCACTACCACTCTTCATGGAGGTGTTTCAAAGGGTTTTCTTGGTGAGTTAAAGGGGATTTCCTCCTGTAAGTATCCTATATTGGTTGTTTCATGGGTTTTCTTAGATCTAGTACTCCCTCTCTCTAAATTTTCTAGATCTTCAATTTTAGTAATTAGATATAGGGTTTTTTATCACCTAAAATTATGATATTTGGGATTTTTGGTGTTGGGAAAAGAGATATAAGGTGGTTGTATGAATCTTTCACATGTATTTGTGGTGCTTTTGTGTATTGGTAGATTTTTCCAAAACCATAAGGTATGTGTGTTCACAATCATATCAATTTTGATAGAACTAGAAGGCTTGATTTCAAATTAATTGATTTTTCTTGAAATTGAATGTGATTATGATGTACGAATCTTGTTTGGAAACCATTTTATGATGCATTATGGATTTTGGAAAAATGGGGGTTTGTTGTGTAATGTTCTTTGTATGGGATTTTAAAATGGTGATTTTAAAATTAGTGGGTTTTTTTTATAGAAAATGAGTTGTTAAAATGGTTTTCAATAAATTGGGGGTTTTATTGAAATGAGATTAGGAATGGATGTGTTATAATGGTGTTTTCAATAAATGTGATTTTATTGAAGGGTTTTCGATTAGAGGGTTTTTTGGTTGGAAATTGTTGTCAGGGAATGATTGTTAACAAATGTTATTTTATATGATGTGGTAATTGTTGTTTAGAAAATGTTGTTATGTTTTTGGAAATTTTAAATTGGCATGTTGTTGTGACTTAATGAATTTTACTAGCATGGGGGTTGGATTATAGGGTTAATCATGGTTGGGAAAGGATATATCATGGGCATGAAGGAACAATATCAAAGGGAAGTGGGCGTGAAGTACCACTATAAAAAATTGAAAGGTTAAGACGTGAAGTTCCACCTTCAATGGTAACACCGAGATCGTGTGTGGGTGTGTGCATCATGGGTATATGGTTAGGATATTCCTGTTTCCATGTTAGTTGTAATGGGATTGACATTATGAAAGAGGATTTGGGTTAAGGACATGTTTGGTTTCATTGGTAGGTTTCTTTCCACAGAATTGGGTTGATTTGGTTGACTTTCTTCGGGAAAGGATATGTTTGTCTTGTTATAAATTGTTGAACTGTTTAATTGATTTTATATAAATTGTTTTATATAATTGTTCTAAATTATTCTATCATAGTGGAATGTGTAGGTAAGTCATTTGGGGGAAAACCTACTATGCATTATTACTCACCCCATGCTTTGTAAATTTGGTGATTTTGCCGATGTTTTATTCTGGGACATGATAAAATGTAAGACATCTCATTACTTTAGTGGCGTATCATGATTCCTGGGAGATGTTGTGGTGATTAGAGAATGGAGCTTGGTTTGGAGTTGTGGAGTCATGTCATAGCTTCTTTGGTTTTTGTTGTTTAGTCTTCAACATGGTACTCTGACTATGGATTATTGTAGTTTGGTTGTATTGGGCCTTTGTTATTGCTGAATTGTGAAACATTTTTTACATGCATCATGTAATTGCTTTGGTATTGGCACAGTTGGTTTGGAGTTTTCTATTCTAATGGAAAATCTCCCCCCACAATTTTTAAAAACCTCAACATTTATTGACAGCCTTTGGCACCTTGGGGATGTCACCTAAGACCGAGTAGCACCTCCTCCTCAACTCAAGCCAATTAGTAGGGGAAGTTACAATATATTTATAGAGATTTCACTCATAGGACACTGGTGTGACTTGTAGTATAGTTTGGATCACTCAACTATACAAATATAATGTCATAAAAATATCATCAGTATACTTGGGATGTATATTTTATATTAATCTTAAATACCCAAGGTCAAAGAGTTACCTAACATATGAAATTTATAATTTAAAACATTTTATTAAAAAAAATAAAAAAATGGTTAATCATAGGGTTGTTGGGTATATTGTTGATCAAGTTGTTGGTTTTTCTTAATCATTATTGGATTTTTGATCCTGTATGAAAAGTATGACATATGTTCCCTTGATTGAGTAGGACTTAGGAAATGTATAGACATTCCTTTTTAAGTTATATATTATGTTATCATATGATTGAATGAATTTCATGTGACGTATCCATCTGTCATGATTAGTCCAACCCATAAAATCAAGAATGGTTGAGTTATACTATATAGGATCGACATGTTTCATGTCACATGGTTATAAAAAAAATACATCTAAATAGATATTGTATAAATATTCATAATGTTTTAGAGATACATATATTAAATATTCATTTATGGAGTAACATTTTTTTGATGAAGTGATAAAAATATGAACTAAAGTTAAACTATATCATAGAGGTATTAACCATGTCAAAGGTTGTGTTGAATTATAATACATCATTGTGATGGTCCCAACATCATGGTTCTATGCATATAAGTGAATTTTTCAAATGATAATACATTTTGATTTATTATTTCTCATACCTTTAGCTATCATGATTGGTTAAATCATAATGTTCTGATGGTTAAGGAGTTTCAAGCATCTATAATAATTATTCAAACATTAAACAATTAAGAATAAAGATGAGTCACATTTTATAAATATTTGAAATTTTATGAAATTTTTATGAAATGTTTCATTCATATATAAGTTTTTTAAAAACATTTAGTATCCTAAAATCATCCTTGGAAGTCTATATAAGCTAGTTCATGGGTTTTCAAATGAATGTATTAGTTTATTTGCAAATTCTATTTGATATTTTGTGAGAAACGCATACTCTAAGATCTCATTTTTTATCTTTAAATAAGAATCTAGTAGACCATAAAGAATACAGAGTTATTACCAAGTGTTTAGATATTTATACCATCCATAGATTTGCCTCATTGGAGAGATACTTCTACCTAGCTCACATACAAGATCTCGAATAGATTAGCTACACACAAAATAGAGGTAAATTATTTATTTATGCTATATTCAATTCAAATAAATGGTTAGATCATGTTGAAAATGGGTTTTTTGGTTTGTGACACTATATTTGTATAGGGGTCATCCCCACTAAAACCTATTAGTGGTATCAAATAAAAGGTTAAATAATTAACCAATTCCTTGGAACTTTTACTTAGGAATGTGGGACGAAGTGTGAATCTACACCCATGAGCTTTATTGTTGATGAAAAGAGCTATATATCCAAAATATTTGAGAATATATAGTGATTATATAGTCTTATATGGATTTCACGTTAGATGTGTTCTTAAAAGGGATATGAATCCACCCCAACAGTGGTATCAAAGTGACTTCCATTACATTTGAATTGGTGTTTTAAATAGATGAATAAAATGGAAAATGGTTTTTTCTATAACCATGATATGTTTTATATAAAATTGTTATGGATTATAAAAATTCATTAAACCAAACCATGTTTTATTAAACCCCACCTTGTTTTATTAACCACATCATAGATTATTTTTAACTTATAAAATTAAATTATGGTTTAAGAAAATGGTTCATATATAAGGTTTCCCAAAAATAGATCATCATAAAAATTATTTTTTATATAATTTTTTTAACTAAAAAAGTATGGGGTTTGCATGGTAATGTGATTTAAATTTGAAAACCATGATGTATCTTAAAAAAATATATCATGGATTTAAAAGTATAAATTTTGAAGGATATAATTGAAATGGGTTCACCTAAGAAAAACATTATGGTGTTTTTGGAAATGTTTATTACATGGGATGAACCATAATGTGGTTTATAGTAAAACATGACATTTTTTTTATTTAATAAAGAAAATTTGTTTTTCTAAAATTCAGAAATACCCTCATTGGCACTGACCCTCCAGGCTCGTGATGAATTTGAAAGGGGTTTTATACTGTACTAAAAACATATGGTAGATGGGATGTATATTAAAATCCTAAAATTTATATTTTTGATTAATTAATAATTATTAAATAAGGTTAAATATAAAATAGTTTATATTGTTTTATATAATTTTTATGAATAATAATATAAATTGTTTATGTTAAAAGAGTTATTTTGAAATTTATTTAAACTATTTAAAAATGTGATTTGGTTTATTTTATTGAGGTTTAAATATAATGATATATATTTTATTTAAATTATATAAAATGTTAATAAAAAATATGAAATGTTAATATGGAATATAGAAGGTTTATATTTTCATAAACATCATATATTTTAAATACGATGGATTTTATATTGAATATCATGTATAATGATAACATGAAAAGGTTTATATTGAAATAAATTTTAAATGTTCATGTCCATTTATTATTATATTTTCCAAAAATCATGTCAAAATTATAAAATGTTTATAATTGTTTATTTATGAAATGTTCATAAATTTTTATTTCATGTCAAAATTCAACAAATGTTAATTTATTTATTAATTCACAAGTAATTTAATTAATTAATTAATATAGAGTGTTTATATTATGAATGGATGTATACTTTAATTTAAATTATTTAAATTGATTCTCATAAATTTAATACCATTAATATAAGGATTTACATGATAGGTATTACATAAGATTTTGTTATGTTCAACTATGGTTTTTATTTTGTTTTAGGTTATGAACTTGATAGTAAATATTGGTTATGATTTATAAATTCTAAGTGTTAATATTGTATTGGAATTAAGGTCTCTATTGAATATTTATATTGAGGAAGTGGTACTTTTTTTTTGTATTTTTATTGTACCGAGGGCTTAGTCTCTATCATAAAAAGTGCGGGTTGGTTACCTAATTCACCATTTTTTCTCTTGTAGGAATTTTGGTTTTGTTTGATTATAAAAAATTACATAAAAATGGTTTAATATATCTTATATTTTGGATTAATTTTGATATGTGTGAATATAATTGGGTTTTAATTTTTTATGTCACACAAATCATGAGTTGGATAAAATTTTAGGTATTATTATTCCATAGAGAACAATAATTTCGTTAAATGAATAGGATACAAAAAACTATATCCTTATAAGCATGAATAGATGAAGGAAAAAAATGAGATAAGATAATAAGTTTGTAAAAACCCATTAAAATAATAGGAATTAGATTCCTTCTAAAGTGAATACTTTTAATACCTCAATAAACCAAACTAATAGGTCATGAAAAAACAATGTTCTTGTGGATTAAGTTTTGTATGGAAAATGGAATACGTGTGACACTAAAAATATTAGGTTTTTGTATCTCTCATGAAATTTTGGTTAAACTTGTCTAGTAGACCATAATATGATTAGGTTCCTATAGGAATAGAGTTTGGATAATTAATATAATGGATTTGGATAAGTAGTTTTCCACTTAACTATCCCAGATTTATATGTGATGTGATTGAAATTATGGTCAAATTGATTTACTAATTGATATAAAGAATTCCAAAATAAATAATAGCTTCATGAAACATAGATCTTGGTTCAATAATATTTATGATTATAAAATAAAATTGTTCATTATTTTAGTTGGATCACATTTTATAATATTCATTACATCATAATTTCAAAGCATGATACTCATATGATAAAAATATTATTTTATATAAAAACTCTATCATTATCAAACATTACTTTGGGATCAATTATTGAAAAGAAGACCATTAATGGAATAAAATTATTAGACTATTATAGGATCTTGAGAATAGTTTCAAAGAAATAAAAAAGTTATATATTAAAGAAACCCTTTACTAATTAGTTGACTAGTGTATTTGTCTAACAAGTTGATTTATATACGTTTTTTAAACATAATAAATATTAAATTTATGGTTTTAAATTAATTATTCGAATAAAAATGACTAAAGGAAATTTATTTTATTCTTATGAATTAACTATTATTGGGTATTTTAATAACATAAACAGAAGTAGATCTCTTTTAAGGCTTTATTGTGCTAAAATATTCATTTTAAAATCATTTCAAGAATGGTTTCAATAATTTATTGGAAATTATAATATAAATGTGTTCAATAAAAGTTTACCCAATATCCCCAATATGTTGAGGTTAACAAATAATTTCATGGGTTGTTCAGGATTAGATGTTGTGACGAAAGTACAGAAGGGTAAAAGTTATATTTAGAAGATGAAGACTGGAGG
Source organism: Viscum album (assembly GCA_963277665.1). Classification (NCBI taxonomy): domain Eukaryota; kingdom Viridiplantae; phylum Streptophyta; class Magnoliopsida; order Santalales; family Viscaceae; genus Viscum; species Viscum album. The sequence goes on along the minus strand of OY728160.1, from coordinate 1,834,630,286 downwards.
ATCCAATAGTTAGACTAGGTTGTTAATACTTAAGGGAGCTCTTAGGAAGGAGGGGTAATGTTTACATTATGTATATACTAGAACATAGAGACTCAATTTTCCTAAATACATGAAGGGTTTTACAAAAAATTTATAGAGAGTCTACATCAGGTATTTATGTTATAGATAAAAATACTTGTACTTTGAAGGATATGTAATACCAACTATAATTAAAAAATTATTGTGAAATTTTATAGGAGTTCATAAATAAAGAAGAATTTATATATGGAGCTCTAAGTGTCATGATCCCTCCCCTGGGGCCCGTATCATGACTACCCCAAGCCTACCTTCCATAGGCCAGGGGTTGACGACTAGCACCAAATGAGTAAATCCCCAAACTGGGAAGGAAGTGCTTTTATAACTGTAAACAAACACATTAGAGAACACAACTAGAAGCAAAACACTAAGTGAAACTGTATACAAAAGAAGTGCTGGAAAGTAAAAGGGGCCAGAAATACAAGCCCAACAGGAAAGTACAAGTACAACTGAAAGAAAGTACAACTGAAGAAAAGTGAAGTAGCTAATGGGCCTTCCTCCGGGGTTCCTAACTGAAGGGTAGGTATAGATGTCCTCCTCAGCACTCCCGCATGTCCATCTCCTCTGTGTACCGTCACACCGAGTGGTCCACCTCCGGGTACCGTGTAGTCCTGCTAATCTCTGCCTCAGTCAGTGTTGTTCGTCGTCTGCAACCAACACAATGAGGTGGATGCATAGCCCGTGTAGGGGTGAGTATAACGATACATAATAGGGACCCCAAGACCCTCAAGATCTCACAAAATCCAACAAGGATAAACCACAAAGTATTAAATCAACGGATAACCAATACTTAGGTATATTCCCATACATATACCTATGATATCTAGTAACCCATATCAATCATGAGGAAACAAAAAAGTCATTGACTCAACTCAACCGAGATTTTATTCTAGGGGTAGTATCAATTTAACCCTCAACTACTGGATAACTCCTTCTCTATCGAGTACAGTGGGCCTGCCATGTCACAAAGAGGTGCTTCCTACTAACTTGGACTACCGAGGTACTCCTCCTGTCGAGTACCATGGGTCTACCGTGCTCAAATAGAGGTGCTTCCCACCGTGGGTCTGTTGCGCTCACACAAAGGTGCTCCCATAGTATCCTGCTAAGGTACTCTAAGTGTCGAGTACTGTGGGTCTGCTGTACTCACATAGAGGCGCTCCCCACCGTGGGTCTGCCGCACTCACACATTGGCACTCCCCCCTGGGTTAGTTGAATCACTCCGAGTCAAATCGATCAGCAGTCGTCAAGTATCAACCAGCTACTAGGTTCCCGCACAAATTCCTGCTCGGCTCTGGAAGATCTGCTCCACAAGCTGCTGGTCGATACTTCAACTGTCACGAAGTCCCACGTATTAGTATCTCAATGGTCCGCTATGTCGAAGAGGTCTCAGCGCAACTAACAACGCGTAAATCAGACGCCCAGTCTGTGAGTTATTATCCTTTTAGTTACGGTGGCCTGGTTGGATTCATGTACGATCCAACCTAACCGCATCACAACTGTACCCTGAAATATAGTAGGGTATTCTAAAAGGGAGGGTTTCACTCTACGAAAACCGGTGTCGCAGATGGTTCGTCAAATAGATGTCTGGTTCCAAAGATATGGCCCAAGAAGGTAAAAGGGGCAGTAGAGGGCCCTGGTCCGGTCTGACCCGGTCGGACATACTCGGCCCAACCCAGACTGGTCCAACCTGGTCTGGGTCGACCCTGTCAGACCCGCTGGGTCTGACCCATCCCGTTGGGTGGGTTAGCCCGCTAAGTTTGGCCCGGTATGCTGGGCCCAACCTAGCGAACCGCGAGGGTGGTTCGGCCCAGAGGTCGCCACATAGGCGACTCGTCCCGAAGGCTGGGGCCAGTTCGGCCAGCGCCACGAGGGGCGCAGCTCGGGTGACTCAGACAGGGAGGTCGGGCAGGTCGGGAGACCATCGGCATGCCGTGCGAAGTGTGGGAAGGCCGCGGGAGACCAGTGGCATGCCGTACGAAGTGCGGGTAGGCCGTGGGTGCCTCGGGTAGGGCGCGACCGGGGCCGGGCAAGCCACAGGGGTGCCGGTAGGGCGCCAGACTAAGTGCGGGGGCCACAGGAAGGCGGGCCGCGTGCCTGGCAGGGCGCCGGGAGGCCGCGGGTAGGCGGGACGCATGCCAGGCAGGGCGTCGGGAGGCCGTGGGTGTGCCAGCAGGGCGCCGGGCAGGGCGTGGCAGCGGCCAGGCAGGGCATGCACCAGGAGGCCGTGGGAAGGAGGACCCCGCACTAGGCATGGCGCCTAGAGGTCGTGGATAGGCGGGTCGCACTCCGGGTAGGGCTTCGGGAGGCCGCGGGTGCGCCGGAAGGGCGCCGCTCGGGCCAACGGTGTTCGGCCAGAAGCTTCGGTGCACCACGGGGGAGCGGCGTGATTCGCAAAGGCCATGGGTAGTGCAACCTTCATCTTTTCCACCTTCATCATCGTCGCCTCATCGCCTTGCTGTAGAGACATCACAAAAGATCGGCATAGGGAGTCAGACCATGTTAGTTTGACCCGCACCCTCCGCGTTTAGAGTTGATAGCAATTGGTTTGTAAGTATGAAGCACAAAAATTCCTCATTCTTTGTTTTTGAGAGAAAGGAAGAACATAGGTAAAGATCATATGTAGTCAAAAGTAAACCCCTACCTTTCTCTTAGTTGGTTGACGTTGGCGCAAAAAGGCGGACGTCGTTCGTTGACGGAGTCCTGGAAAAATACGTAGAGGATCGTCGTTCGTCGTGTCCGCCAATCACTTCCAAACCCAAGTTGCGTCAGCTCGTTGACTAAGCTCCATGCCTGTAGGTTTCTGAGGAAGAAGTCGAAGAAGGTTGGCGTTCTTCGTTCTTTTTTGGAGAAGGCGTAATCCTCCAAGTGGTGGGCATCGCCTCACTTTGACAGCGTTTCGTCGCTTGGTGAAGCTGTCGCAAATTCTCCTCCCAAGCTCCCTATATATAGGATAGGGGGAGTGGTATGTAACCATCATGGAATTTATGATGGTTCATTTATTAGGAACCTTCCAAAATTCCAACGATGCGTTTACATAATTTAAAAAGGGGGGTCAAGTGAATTAAATAGCGTTGGTGCAATTTAAAAGGTGTGTTGGCTTATTTATTGGGAGGATTCCAAGAGGCTTCCCCCACATATCCCACACACAAAAATGATAGGATTTAATTCTATGTTGACACATAAAATTAATTGATATCATTTATTTTTTTTGATGTAGAAAATTAAATTGAAAGCATTTAATTTTACGTTGACACATGAAATTAATTGAGGGAGTTGAGAGGTTTTTGATCTCGGGTCCTCCCCACATCGTAACCTCTCGCGGGAGGTTATGTTCGTGTGGGACCCACCACCATAACCTCTCATGGGATGTTAGGGTGTGGCAGTCCCACCTCCAACTCCCAAGTGGAGGTTTTAACCAACAATCACTCACATGGCAGCTTAAAATAAAATAAAGTGTTGTACACTTTATTTTATTTTATTTTTATAAAAATCCAAAAACTAACTTTTATTCTCGACTAAATACCGTCGATGTGAAAGTCTTCTTAAGCGAATACTGGCGCTGCGAGTTCAACGGTGCCCTCATATTTCAATTCTGAGCACCGCTTATAAAGTTACAAAATGCCGGTCACGCGTTTACTGAACATACCTAAAAAAAGTACAAAAAAATTATTATCAGTCACCCTCAACTCACAACAGTCAAGGTTAGGATCTACATAGATGAAACACGCCCCAAAAAACCCAATGATACTCTCGGATTTTCAACCCGACTTATTGTTTTGGAGTTATGAATTTTACAACAAAATAATTTTCACTTAATTATTTTATTTGCGGCCAAAAACTAACTTTCTCTTGTGGCTCACGCCGACCAAAGTTAGTACCTGCTTAAAGAAAGAATATATTCCCAAGTTCAGTGGTAGTCTTGGATTTTTAACCCGAGTTACCATTTGTGAGTTATAATAATTTTAAAAAATAAAATAATTTATTTAATTATTTTATTTACAATTATTCCATTTTTGGGTTTTTCTCACAGGAGGCCCGCACCAACCAATATTAAGTCATGCCAAGGGTTAAAATTCCATCCTGAGCACAACGGTGCCCTAAGATTTTTTATCCGAGTTACCATTTAAGAGTTATTCCTCTTTTTCAGGAAAACTGCTTACGCGCGTTAACTTAAGCTTAACAAAAACTTCGATGGATCATTTCAGGCACTCCGGGCCTCAGAATCGCGCACCATCAGATTTTGTGGACCTATAAAATTCCCATTTAATTTAAAAAAAATTACATGGAAATTCTGGGTCCATAAATTCTCCCCACCTCAGGGCTCTACCTCCCCGTAATCCACAACTCACAAGTAAGGGAACAAGTGGGGGTACTGATCATGCATCTGAGCCTCCCGCTCCCCATGTGCTCTCCTAGAGGTTCCAATGTGGCCAGAGAACGCGCACCAGAGGTATCAACCATCCAAAAAGGACCCACTCCTATCGATCCTCAATATCTTCTAAAACCTCCGTAAAAGTTACCCCATCGTCAACGTTTATCTCACCATGGTCGATGATGTGGTAAAGGTCATGAACATATCTTCTTACTTGGGATATGTGGAAGATGTTGTGCACCTAGTGCAACTTAGGTGGAAGAGCTAAGAGGCATTCCACCTCACCAACTCTATTGAGGGCCTGAAAAGGACTGATGAATCCTAGAGATAACTTGCCCCCTCAGCCAAATCCCCGTAGACCTCGTCGAGGTGATACCTATAGAAAGGCATGGTCACCATCCTCGAAATATAGAGGTCTCCGTCTCCTATCAGTATATAAATTCTGTCTGCTCTATACAGTCTTCATCCGCTCCTGAATGACCTGCACCTTTTCTGTGGTAGCTCATACCATCTCTGGCTAGTAGAAAGTGGGCCGACTTAGTGAGTCGGTCGACGATCACCCAAATCGAGTCATGTACCCTGGATGTACGTGGAAGACCCGTCATGAAGTCCATGGATAACCCATCCCACTTCCACTATGGGAACTATAATGGCTGAACCAATCCTGGTGGTACCTGATGCTCTGCCTTCACTTGCTGACAAGTTAGAAATCAAGAGACAAACTCCGCTACTACCTTCTTCATACCTGGCCACCGGTGCTTCCGTTGAAGGTCCTGGTACATCTTCACCACTTCTGGATGTACTTCTAGAGAGGATGTGTGAAACTCCATCAACAATTCCTCATGAAGTGACACTAGCACCATAGTAAGACCTCTGAAGAGGATGACGTGCTCCCTACCTTAGAAAATACATCAGGTGCCTATCCTTTGGATATCTGAGCACGTCGTGTCTCGCATTCTGCGTCCCCACGCTGCGCCTCCTTAACTCGCTGAAGAAGGGGGGGAATGATTATAAGAGATTGAAGGAAGGCTGCTTCATCTCTATCCACAAAGGATATCTATAAATCATACAGCTGCTCTGTTGCCTCTCCAAGCAGTTGTGTACCAGATCTCCAATTGAGTGCATCATCTACAATGTTCCCCTTCCTAGGAGTATAGACTATCTCAAAGTCATAGTCCTGAAGGAACTCAAGCCAATGTCATTTTCTCAGGTTCAGGTCCTTCTGAGAGAAGATACACCTTAGACTCTTGTGATCAGAGTATATGGTAAAACGTTCGCCCATAAGATATTATCGCCACATCTTTAAGGGGAAGACCACAGCTGCTAACTCCAGGTCATGGATAGCGTAGTTCTACTCGTACTGTCTTAACTACTGAGAACAATATGTGATCACTACTCAATCCTTCATCAGGACACATCCGAGCCCAGTCCCTGATGCGTTTCAATAAACTACGTATCATACTCCCTCCTCTGGATGCCTCAAGATTGGGGCACTAGTCATCCTCTGCCTCATCTCATGAAAGCTCTATTGGCATCTCTCCGACCACACGAAGGGTTTCCCCTTCTTCGCCAAAGCTGATAGTGGTGCTGCAACTCTAGAGAAGTCTAGAACAAAGGTATGTTTGGTCGACCCATGAGTGATCGACTGCACCCTCTTATGCATGAGTCCATCCTATGCTACCTGGGTTTTCCTCTTCACCGAGAAAGGAAAACCCCATCCCAACGTTGTAGATAAACCACAACCTTTTTTCCTAATACAGTCAATCTGTGTGTGAACTGTGGATGTTAAGTATAAACCCTAACTAATGTCATAAGGCCTCAATGATGCCACCAAGAGGTTCCAACCGAAACTATCACCTCAAGGGTCAGATCACACCATCAGCGAAAGTGTGATTATCGAGTCACCACCCAAAGGTATCTCCAGATGTGAGGGTTAATTAAACGGTTTAACCGAAAACTCTAGGTCTTGGACAAGATTCGTGGAAGGAAGGAATGATTGTTACCTATGTCTATTGTTACGAAAGCTAGTAGTAGACACAGACTGTACCTCGAATCATTCCCAGAGCCTTTGGGTTGCACTCCTTGATCGCATGCAGCTACTCTCTTCCCCTGTCCTCTAGCTCCCTGAGCCTGGCGGGTTCCACATAAGGGGGTGGTTGTAACATGTCGAAATGCACACCACTTCATGCTGCTCTCCTAGCTCTCCTTCCACATATGCTGCACTATAGATTCATCTGTCCTTAAAAATTCCTCTTCCCGAAACATTTTTACATGATCAAGTCTCTGATACTGGTGCCAGTTCCCTACTTTCCCACTACTAACATTCACTGGCTGTATCCGCTCATCCAAAGAACATTCAACCACAAAGGTTCTCTCTAGCATCCTAACATAAGTCAGAATGTGTAGAGAAATTGTGCTGGCTTGGATGTCCTTTAAGAACACCTCACTCGGAAGTTTGATCCCTGAAGAAATGATCGTACCGTATTCATCAAGTACCAGGAAAGATCGGTATGCCTCTATTAATACTCAGCTACTAAAACGTCGTCCTGCCGAAGCTGTAGAAGTTCCAGGGAACTCTCAGCCAACTCTTGAAGCCAGTGCTCAGCCGCCTGTGAGTCGGGTTCACCTCGGAACCTGAGGGGTATCTGATGCTGAAACATGTGTAAGGCACTAAGCCTACAAGTGTCCTCTATAGGTACTGCTGGTTGCAACTGCTGACCAACAGGCAGTGATATAGCTGACACACTACTTGGATGTACTATCTCAGGTAATGGTCTATGTACCGAGGCCTCATCACTATGAAGATCATCCTCATGGCCACTCACTAAAAAAGTCTAGTAGCTAAAATCACTATCTTCTCTACTAGTGTCTCAACTAGGTCGAAAAGTCTAGAAATCGCCTCCAACCAGCCCTCAGCTGCATGGGAATCCGTCTCTCCTCGAAACCTCAGAGGCCTCTGCTACTAGAACTCATACGATCGAACTCTGTCGGCGTGCATCATATGCCAGTGCGGCTGGTGGTATCTAATACCCTATGGGTGGTGGTGCTATCAGTACACCACCCAATGGTGCCAACACAGTAAGAGGGCCCTACGCCATAGCCTTATCGCTCGGTGGCCGTCATCGTGTACTCTCTCGAAACTCTAACTGGTAGTCTGCATGGAGGCATCCTAAACAGATGCGACATGGTAAAAAGTTATACCTGGTGAGCTGACCTGGTTGAGCTGACTTAAAGTAAACTTTTGAAAACACACACGCAATCAGTGTTTTCATGCACTAAGTCAGAGATTTGTAGTCAAAGTCCTGGTGTATGGATATGTTGACCAGCACACCAACACTAGACTCCCTGAACTGAGAACCACACTCAGTACCCTTAACACTATTGCTTCACAGAAAAGAAAGATTAGGGTCCTATGTTCTGCAGTAGACCCGTCTCCTCTGATACTAATTGTAACAACTAGGTCCCGATGACAGCACAACCACCCCGCCTTAACATGGCCATCGGGTTTCGGCCCACCAGGTACCACCGGTTTCCCCGTAGATATGTGGTCCCCACCCAAGGTTCCACCCACATGCCTAAACGGGTCATCTGACTAATGATAGTCCCCACATGCCAACACTTGTCCTTTTCAGTGTGCTTTGTCCTCACTCACACACACCTTGGGAATCTTCCCAAAAGGTCATCCTAATCATTAATCCAAGACAAGAAGGCTTAACTGTGGAGTTCTAATCAGGGAGGCTCCCGAAAAGGAAGGTGCACCTTGTTGACATGAGTCATATCATTTAGTCATTTAAACCTTTATCATTTTGGGGTGTTACATGAAGTATATATTCAAGTGATGAAGTAATTTATCAAGAAGTTATATAGATTGTATTACAACAGATTCTTAGTGCATTTTAATAAATTGTAACACCCCCACTTTTTTTAAAGAATACTATGCTCGATATCATGCTTAACATGAAATACTGAGCTTTTAGTGGATTGGGATATCCTGTAAAAATATTATTATTGAAATGTGGCTATAATAACCAAGTCATTGAATTTGAAGGTAAAAAATTGGATTAAACACAATATTAAATATATAAATGTCCCACTAAATACAAATGTATTGATTAAAATTTATGAAATAACATTTAATTCTTATTAAAGTCATTTTACACTTCAAAAACGCGTTTTCTTAAAAAATGGTTTTTATTACTTTTTATAAGTGAATACTATAATTAATTTCTTGAAATTTTTTAAAATATATTTGATAAAATAAACCTAATTTTTTAAATTATATTTTCAATCTTATGTTAGAGTAAATTTTTGGTATTTTTCTAAAAATATTTATTTTCCGTTGAATAATGAAAAATACTGATTTCCAATGAAAACTACATTTTTGTTTCAAGAATTTAAAAAGTTAAGTTTTTTTTAAAATGGTTTAAAATTAAATTTTATTATTACATATTATCAATTATATAATTATATTCATTTTAATAAATTTTATTCTTGAATTTGGAATAAAAACATTTTTATACTTACAAATGATTTTTTTTAAAAACTATTTTTCATCGCGCTTTTGTAGGTTTAATTATAAATTATATTCTACCAATTATAGAACCTTAAACTTAAAAAAATGGATTCCATGTTTATAATTATGTTGTTTAGATTTGTTAAATAGTCCCTTTTATTTTTTTCATTATGAATATTAACCAGAGTAAATAATTATCACCTTGGTAAGGGTAATTCAGGAAATCACGGTTAAAAATAATATGGTAAGGGATAAAAAAAGACTATAACACAAGAAATTATCCTATTTTATGAGTGTTTTCAGTAATTTTCATCCAATATTATAAAATATGGAAATTTTGTGCCATATACTTCGTCGATTGTTTTCTTTATAAAAATTATGTAAAAAAATGTCATTTTCTTGATTTTAATATCTATAATATTTTTTTACCAGGATAAAGACTACATATGTTCTATTATAAATAATAATTTTTATGATAAATTGTTTTTTATTAGGGTAATTTATTTTTAATATTTATGGGTGAAATAATTACCTTAAATTCTTACACATCACCGACACAATATTTATTCAATTAATAGAAAAATAAAATAAATGGTTTAGAAAATGTTAAAAGTAATATAATTTTATTGAATTATTTAATCACATAAATTATATATATATATATAATAATTTATAGGTATTAATGGATTATATTTTAATTTCATTTTTTTTCATGTTTTTTTTAATGACTAATAAAAGAGTAGTTCCAAAAATAAAATTAATGATATTTTATAATAAATAATATTTCATTAAATGATTTAAAATTCCTAAAAATACTATATTAATCCATTTTATTGGTATGTTCTTAAAAATATAAACTATGGTCTATTTATAGATGATTTTTCATTTTATAGTAACTATATTCACCCCTAAATAGTAACAAATTCGTTATCTCGATAATTGTCAAAAAGTGTCAATATGGGTTAAAAAAAAGATAAGGATAAAAACATAATATAAACTTGTAAAAATTTTATTTGATGATATTATTTTGACCCATACTCATCCTATCATCAAATTATATCATTTTGGAGCCTTTTCCATGAAAATTAATTTATATTATTTTAATATTTTATGTAATTCCATGAGTGCCCCGCCCCTCAATTATAAAAGGGAACCTCCTCTCCAATTTTATTCAAAATTAAAAAATTAAAAAATTAAATCCCTACCAAAATACCTTTCTATCATCCATATCCAATTTCTATAGGACTTGGTTTGTGAAAAACACCAACCTTATAGAGTTTATGGTATAAAGAAAAGGAAGTTGTTTGAAGAAGGGGTATCATCTTTAATCGAATGTTTTTGCTACATTTCTTTTTGTAACTCTGTAAAATATTTTTCATCTATTATGATATAATAACATCATTATCTTCTATATACTAATATGTTATTATGTTAGTTTTAATACCTATATCCATCTTCTTCTTCCATCAAATGGGAAACGAAACTATCGTTCGTGTGTAAAATGGGCACATGAGACTCAACTCGGTTGGTGGGGACTCTTCAAGTGCATCAACGAGACCGATGATCAAATATGGGTAGAGGAATATTTCTAGGGTATTATAACAGTAATGTAGTAGGTACTATAGAAGTTATTTTTTTGTATGGTAACAACCAGAACTATTCACCTTTAGTCCACTGGTTTGGTCCTTGAGTCCTTCAAGGCATTCAGGATACCCATGCCTTTGTTTTGGTTAGGATTTTGGGAAACCTTAAGGCCTTAGGGCCACCTAATGGACTTTGGGCCACCTTAAGGACTTCGGGCCACCTCAAGGCCTTTGGGCCACATTGGGTGAATACACAAACTAGAAAAATTCTACAAGGAACAATCTCTAGAGAAGGATTTAAAGCAGGTACATTCACCTAAGTAGACCTATCAGATTTGGAAGAATTATAGGGTAGGAAAATTTCCATTTTTTCAGGATTTTTCATCTATTCATAGTTCAAATGTACGAAAAAACTTGTGAAGGTGGACAACTAATCAAGATAGTGACACTGGGGAGGGGCGGTTCCAAGTAGTCATAGTCTGGGATGAATTCCTCTAAGACCTTAGGGTCATGTAATTTTCCAAATCCTATGGGACCTTTAAGGGTTACCCTTAAACCCTTATACTAGGGATTATAAAAAATGAATAAAAGTTGAAGGGATTTGGGCCATTCAGGTAGGTGTGTACAACGAAATACCGCCTCGTAAACCGATGTAATTCATTTTCCATCACCACCTATCACGACTGTATATATTGATGGATTTAATGTATATATATGATATTAATCAAATATTTATAATTCATGAAAATTAATATATCCTATATTTTCTTACCTTTCCATCCATTGAAAAATGATATCTTTATTTGTACGTGTGTATGGATTACCACCTCCATGATTTGATGAAATTTGTTTTTTATTTCCACACCACATGGATGGTATATAAAAGTGTTTTTAAAGAAATTATATTTTATTTATGATATAACTATAATTATATAAATATAAAATAATAATAACCTTATTTCTATAATGATAACATTAAAAATGAAAATGTTACTTATGCATACGTATGACCTACCATCTCCTTGATTGTAACATAATTCATTTTTTATAAGAATCATTAATGGTTGGTTGTAAAACTATAATTTATGTATAAAAATTATAATTATGTCATGATTATTAGTTTTTAGAATATTTAATAATTACCACTTTGACTAGAGTCAACCCACTGAGGTCATTTTGGGCATATGATCAAAATATCATCAAAATAACCAATGTGAAATTAATTGATTATGTAAATGAATATAAAATGATAATAAATAAAATAAAAGGAATAATAAATTTTAAAAAGATTATTAATCAAGTAAATAATTAATATAAGTTTATTATTCAGTAATAAAAATAACATATGTGATGAGTTGGACTTGAGGTAAGGGATCTCTCTGAACCACCATTTTTCTTTAGGTTAGGACCTTTTTCTCTATAAACCACCTAATCTCTTTATATAATGTTATAGAATTATTCTAAATTATATATATATGTGTGTGTGTATCTCAAATATATACCTATCTTATTCTCTATTTCTTTTATGGGGTAATACATGCCTTATGTTCATTTCTCAAATTTATTCTTAATTAATTTTCATTTGATTATGATATGAGGAAATATTATGAAACCAATTTCTTTCCTTAGGTAATTCATATGATTATGAATTATTATTGATTAAATACTTTGGCACACATAATCATTAACATGTTATGATGGGTTCACCTAGATAGTTATGAAATGTATTGGGTAAATCTTTTGTCTCATGAGATGTTATATATGAGATTAGGAAATAAACCCAATCATTTATGGGACTTTATCCACCATGTGATGTTGTCTTATAAGTTAGAATTAAATTTTTCTTATTTCATGTTTTATGTTGCTTCCACATTTTGAATTTTTCCATGATCTCATGACACCATGTTCTTTATGTCATTCAACCATGTTATTACTCATGAGCCTTCTCTTTTATGATATCATGTTATATTTTTGAATCATATGTTAAGATTATTTATCATGTTTATTCCCTTAATGGAATTTTTGTATCACCCCTTTTTTATATTTATTCCCCAGGTTATCCCATAGAGTTTTTAGGAGCTCATTGCAGAGATTAAAATAATGTTTTTTATTTTCATATTAATGTTCTATATACCTAGTCTTCCAAATATGCTAGTAAATTTGACTATTGTTTTGTTTTTAATATAATATTTATATTAAAAAACATGTAATAATAAGTGTAAAAGGGTTGGGCCTCTATATAAATGCCTTTTATTTTCATCTTATTTTATATTATGTGATAAGATATGTTTTTTGTAAACAACTATTAATATGAATAATGTAAGTTGATGGTTTTGATAAAAAATGTTTTTGATTGATCCAATTATATGAAATAATCTAAAAATAAAGTATAAAAGGAATATTATGTAGTATAAATTTTTTATCAGGTTATTTTTCTGAAATATAAGGGAAAGTGTTCTGATCACCCAACAATATAAAATTTTAAAGATTAAAATCTTATTTTGAGAATAGTGTTCAAAAAACATAGAATAATATATGATATATTGTAGTCAATAGTTCTTTGTTATATATTAAAATAAAGTAAATAAGTTTTATTTATTAATTAAAATGAGTATATATTTTAAAAACATAATTTTGAAAAAACTATAATCTCTAAGAGGCTAATTTGAGTATTTCACAACCCACCCCCACAGGTAACCCATCTTTGACCAAACAAATGACGGTAGTGACCATTGAATTCCTCTTATAATGAGATCTAGGTTGAAGACTAGCACAAAGTGAATAAAAATTATAAATTATAGGAATCCCCACATAAAATCCTAGTAAAAGTAAAATATATGAATCCATCAATATACTCTAAGGAATTTCTATTGAAAAAATAAATTCCCATAAACCAATTTTCACATATGTGTCAAAGTGGTCAAAAATCATAAAATAATTTGAAAAAAACTTTCCTAAGACCCAAATAACCCACCAAAACCTATATTATCCACCTGAATACTCACCCCAATCTTCATAAAACCATCCTATAAAAATAATTAGAAAACTCTGGAGGGTTGAGTACTTAAGAGTAATCAGTAGGATCTTCCTTCTAAAAAAAATCAACATCCATGTGCAATAAGTATTCATGAGTGTATAGGTGTACTATATACCTAGAAAAATATAAACATATATAGAAACACAATAAGCATAAGAAACATAAATCACTGAACTAATTGTTCCAAATCCTTTACCAAAATTTTCTCCATTCCTCTATAACATTCCTCACCGCTCTTCTAACTGTGATTTCAACCTATTACCATACCAATACTGGATTCAAATTCTAAATAAATAATCAATATATGGTATATATTATAAACCCCATAAAAAAATAAAAAAAATAATAAAAGGCCTAAAATTTTACCATCACACTCACCTATCAGAATATTTGTTCCACCTATAACCGATAGAAATCTGATAGGCTCACCTTCCCTAACTAATTCAAAACATGAGAATGAAATAGAAAAAATACCAGATCAATGTCATATCTTCATGAAATAACCAACCACAAAAACCTATATCTATATACCATAGTTTACTAACTATAACCACAAATACAATACCACATACCGCAACACCGTGTACCCATACTGCACCACGATGTCTCTACTTTCCCAACCACACATCAGCAGGTTAATGAAAAAATGAAGGAAATAATCCTCATGTAATCCTACTTACATGTACGTTTCCAAACTATTTACAAATATCCACATACTTTTCATCATATTTGGGTTTCATGAACATGAAGGACATCAACCCCATGCCCTCCTACTTCCATTCAAATTACCCACCATGTATTATCAACACAAGTACATAACCAAGTTATCCCATACATCACATAATTTAACTTTAAGCCATTAAAACCCACATGATTCCATCTAATGTAATCTATCATAGTACAAACCATATAACAATAATACATTACATCCCATGAAGTTCTAGCCTTCATAGTCCCTTACCACATCATATCCCCAAAACCACTTCTAAAACATTAAAATAATAACACAACATTATCATACTAAAAAATCACTTTACACAAAATTTAATCATCTAAAACATAATTTAAACTTTTGGAAAAGTATGTTACATAATAAATTATATAAATTTTTTCATATCATTCCAAATCCAAGAAATTTACCTTCTACAAGCCTCATTATGTCGTTCATTTACAAATGTCATCATTTTTATCAACCCACTTCTCTTTTTAGGCCATTATTTAATCATTAATCACATTTATTCAAACCATGATCATTTCATATCAACCTTACCTTACTTTTTTTTCATGTTTTTTATTAAAAACAACTAATCATTACTTTAAAATAGATTCATTATATTTCAATCATACCCACCAACCCATCATCGTTATTTTAAGATGTATTTAACTTATTGGGATTATTAATAACAACTCATACTTCCAATTTCATCCTAATTCTCATTATCAAATTTAACCAATGAACTAGTCATAAATATTTAGAAATAAGGTATGAAAAAACAAACAACCCATAAACACCCCCAAACACAATAATATTTGACTAAAAAACAAAATATCAAACATAACCATTCATTAAAAATTGTATTTTCTCATATTTAAAGATTAAGAAATATATTTTTCATTGCTTGATTTATGTAATTATCTAATTATAGAGGTTAAAATGTTACTTGGAAATAATGAAAAAAGAGTATTGAAATAGTAAATATTATTCGATAATAATCAACACATAGAAAATACCCTAAAAATATATAAATCACATGTGATTCCTTTTTATTCTAAATTCCTCCAAATATGTATATTAAATTCATTTAATTTATTCTTCCCTAGGGATTTCCTCATAATATTCCCCAAACCCAAAACCTATAATACTCAAGAAGATATAACAAAACATAAAAACAATAAAATTATAAAATCCATTGAAATAATCAGAATAAACTGGTCAAGCATATTATTTAAGAAGATAGAAGTTTAGTTTAGAAATCCACTACCTCGATTGAAGATTCAAGGAACAACACCCAACAATGGAATAAATAAGGATAAACCAGTAAAAACCTGATGGAAACCACCTCAGGATCTAATAACAAAAAATTATTCTCAATCCATACTCAAATACTAACCAAATCAGAAGAATCAATGTTACTATAACTTCTAACAAAAAATAGATAAATAGGGAATCAAAAAAGAGAAAAATAGTAGCACTATGTATAAAATGAGATCAATCCCATAAATCATGTGGTTTAATACCCCCAAGAGAGGTGACTAGAAGGTAGAAATTATTTCTTAGGTTTATCTAGGGTTTGAATGTATAGAAAAGTAAAAGCATATAAATCACAACCCCAATTTATAGTAAAAAACCAATGATCCTTATCCATGGCATGGTGACTCCAAAAATAGTCATGATATCCTCTTTCAAATCTAGATCCAAAACTCTATCTATTGAAAACAGAATATCATCCCATTTATCGATGGTCATTTTTTTCATTTTAAAATCAAGATGGACAGAACCATGATGTGTTATATCATCTCCATTTTATATAGATATTCCTCCCCACACCATAGAATGTGTCATGGCATATGACTCCCAATTTATAACCCCAAACAATTGCCACAAAACATCTCATGAATTTCACTCCCTAGGTATAATAATCCCCATAATTTCATTGATAAAACAAAAAAAAATTAAGGACCATGACTTAGTAGTTGTTTTCTTCACCCCCTTAAAACAACAACAACTACCAAAATATACATTTTTCCTTCCTGCTTTCCCCAGAGAAAAGACTCTAGACACCGTGCTCATGGCAACCGTAAACATAGTGTGAAAGTTCCCGCATAACACAACCAAGGAATTTACAAGGTATGATACATAAATTTATTTAATTCATACATAAGAGTAAAGTCCATAAGAACCAAAATGGTTGTTATCCCCCCTCCATGTTTCACATAGAAACTCCTCCTATTCTCACCTAAGAACTACAAATACTAAAATTATAAAATCTACACCATAAACCTTAAAATTTCATGAACCAATCACAAAATGGATAAATTACTAAAAAGATCTCCTCCATTGAATCCACTATGAGTGTTTTATACCTTGGAGAGCCAAAATTCATCCTCTCACCTTCAAGCTGCATCCAACCTTCCTCTAAATGACCCTAACACCCATAGAACACAAACTAAAGGTCCATAAAACCCAATACATTACATTAGATACCACTCAAATTATTCTCATTCATATGAAGAAAAACCAAACCCAAATAAAGAATAAAAAACTCAAGACATATTCACTGAGGGATATACCTATCAAATAGTATGAATGCACTACCAACACCATTAAGGAAATTAGTAAACATAAAAACTAAATCCATATAAAACCTTGTCATTATTTAAGATACCTATCATATAATATCATCCCCATTAGGGAAAATAAATGAATCTCTAAACACCCTAGATCACAACCAAGTCCCAACTAGCTACTCCCTTCATCTCAAATGTGTTTCAAAATAGACACCCTTTGAAAATAACCCTTCTATAGATGTAAAATATTTTGAAAAATATATCTATAAATTTTAATGGAAAATTAAATTAAATTAAAATTTAAATCTAAATCAATAATAACTTTAAAATGGGTTTGAAATGCCCCATAAGGGTTTCAATAAAAGGAGAATTATTACACTAAGACATTCCCATAGGTAACTCTCCTCCAATGACTGAGAAGCATGTTGAATCTCAATGAAGTCATACTAATGATGAACTAAAATATTACATTATAAAAAAATTAAATCTCTAAACTCATGGAACCTCAATATTCATAACTCCAAGGCTTGAAGTTACACTCTATTATATAATACCTCCTCACTCTAATCTTCAGTGAACCTCAAGACTCGTAACTCAGAGAATTCATCTCATCCTTTGAAACTACTTGGGAGGGGCCTTCACTAAAATATCCCTTCATAAAAAAACCATTTACTATGATCTTTTCTTGATCTCTTAACTCTGTCTAAGAATTCAACTAAATATCAATGATTGATTATCGATTCTACATCCTCAAGGAAGACTCAAAATAGAAACAAATTAATAAAGTCAATGAGATGATTCTAAAATAAATACACTACCTAAACCCCTTTAGAACCTTCTAAAGCTTTTTGAAATGAATTAATATACATCTAAAATTGATATATAAATTACTTATTGAAAAATTGAAGGAAATTATCCGATGAAATCTACTCTAGGTTACCATTATTCATCTACCACAATCTCTGATCCACCTTTTGATAAAAATCAACCACAGAAGAAACATAGAATAAATATGGGGTCTTTAAATACAAAATTAAAACATCAATATCATCTAACCAATACTTATACTTAAGGATAGATTACACACCGTAAAACTTCGATACTCATTCCTACTAAAACATCAACAATGCCATATCATAAGATTCCTCTTTCTCTTTTACATTCCAAACATCTAGATGATGTTTCAAAGAAAAATATTTCAATAAAATGAAAATAAATTTATAATAAACTATACAGAGAAAAAAACATCATAGAGGACAATAATAATTTTTAGAAAAAACACTAACCCATATACAAAACTTCCCAACCTTTATTTCCGACAATACCTCACACAACCACATCACTATTCCACACATCATCGATCCACCATCCAACTTCCATAATAATGTTTCATCACAACATTAATCCACATCCATCTAGAACAATATTAAATCACCTATTTCACATTATACATATCACTTCATTTCAACCATGGAAAAACAATTGTAACAACCAACACTCATAACCCCTCATCCACCACACAACACTCGCAAAACAATTTCCTCTAAAAACAACTATCCACACCACCCCGATATTATCCAAAAACATATCCCATAAATGTTAAAAAAACAAAAAACCAAGCACAATAACCCCCAAAAGAGGCTAATAATTATAACAATACAAGACAAGAAAACTAACAGAAAATAACAACCAATTTAAATAATGTAACACTTAAATAATTCCTTTTTAAAACATGATTTTATATTTATTAATTATATTTTAAATGATAAACATGAAATTAATTATAGATTTCATATAACTGATTCATTTTCATATTTAAATGATTATACTTTTATATAAGGTGTTTCCATCAATTTAATCACAAAAAATTGCTCATAATAATAATAATAATAATAAAAATCACTAAAAATGATCTCTTCAATTACTTTATCAAAACAACATATTACATCAAAGAATATATTTCATCATGAAATTTTTTTTATTATTAAAATTTTAGATTCTCAATTTATGTGTTTTTAAACAGGTTACTAGTAAAACATACCAACACTTTAAGGAAAGAATCATCAAATAAAAAACGTTAAAAGAATCTCAAATTTTGTTAAATTAAATTTCATTTAAATCACATTTCTTTCACTCCAATTAATTTAAAAAATAAAAATATAAATGAAAAATGATAGATGTTTTGTTCCCATGAATCATATTTGAAATTCTTGAACTAACATCCTTTAATCATTTTAATATTAAGGAAACATGGCTTTATACTACATAAAGGGTGTCATACTTTTACATTAATATTATATATGAAATATGATCAACACATAAAAGTTTTTAAGGAAACACATACCAATGATGAGATAAAAATTCTTGTAACTGTTCTTCAAATTTAGATATATTTCATATAACATGGCTAATTTTAAATATTCACGCCACCTGTTAATTTTTATTTTTTATTTACCTTTACATATGCTCATCAATATGTAAATATACGGCACATGAACTGGAATTTATAATTTTATGTGTAACCCATAAATATTTCAATATCCCAAAAAATTATTCATTCTTATAAAAGGAATGAAACATGTTCATTAATGAAAAATTTATCTAAATTATTTTGGTTATCACTAAAAATTATTTCCATCTTCCAATAATTATAGAAATAGATGACCAAAATCAAATCATGTAATTAATTTATATAATATTCATATAATCAATAAAAATTTGATGGTAAATTATCACACAAAAATTCATATGAAAATTCAAAATGTCTAAAGAATGGTTCTAAAACAGTCCATTCAATATAAAAAAATGGAATTTATTATGAGATACTTGGTTTCCAAGGACCTTAAAATTTTAAAATTAAAAATAATAGGAAAAATAATTTCTAAAAATTACAAACATCATAAAATAAAATTATCATTCTAGGAATTTTAAAATTCAATTTAATAAATAATATATATTGTATCAGTATAGAAAAAATATATTTGAAAATTATAAAGGATTAATTTAAATCATGTACCCCAACTAATCACCATATTAATTAAATTTAATATAATGTAACAATTTAAATAAGATAATAATAAGTTATTAGTAGTTGTATAATAATAACATAATTATAGAAAATAAATAAAACCTAAAATTCAAATTCCAATACAGCTAATGAAAATGATGAAAGTAACTAACTATTATTTCTACCCTAAAATAGTTATAGTTTTCACATAAACATATTTATATGGTTGTCAATGTCCTTACATTAGATCACATGGATCCCCAAATATCTATGTCCAAGCTGGTATCCTTGTCCCATATCAAATTTTAGTCTCGAGTTTCAATATTTCCCTACTAGCCCCATGAAATACCCATCATTTGATAACTACAAAATCAAAATTAACTTTCAATTAAAATGTTTTATATCACTATATCATGATCCACCCTACTAAAAACCCTTCCTCGTTTGGAAGTGAAGGTGAGAGTGACCCCCTAAATCTCACCTCCAATAGGCCCTAGGTTGGTGACTATAACCATGAGTATAAAACTCATAAATGGGAGGAATTACCCCCAAAATACATTCCTGATACCTCAATAATCCAAACAATTCTACATGAGCTACCCAAATTGAAACCTCAATCCCTCTAAAATTATATTGAAAGAATACTTGGAAAAATTATGAGGGGTGACCAATTTGGAGTACTCTGTAGGATTATCCTTCTAAACCAAGTCATCATCCATATGAAATAATAAATACAAGATTAAACAAGTGTAATATCAAAAAAAATCAAACACAACCAATAATACAAAGAATAATAAGTATAATAAATATAAAATACCAAGTTTTTTAATCCACCACCTTTACTATAATTTACTCTATTCCTAGAAACAATGTCCACCACTCTCCTAATGATGATTTCATCCAATTCCCATTCCAACCATAGAATAAAATTCCAAATAAATAATAAAAATATGATAAATATCATCAACCCAATAAACATAATTTAAATCAACCAAAAATAGGGCCTTCAAATTTTACATCTCTCTTAGTAGATTCATTCCACCTTTATCTGGAAGTAAGTCACCAGAATTACCTCTCCCTATCTAATCAAGAATGGTAGAGTGTAATGACATTTACACCATATCTCCACACAAAAACCAACCACCATACCATATATCAATATATTGTATCATTAAAACAAAAATCACAAACCCACTTCCAAATTTCACACCCCCACATACCCATATTACACTTCCACATCTCTACTTTCCATCCACACATTAATAAGGCAATGTAAAAATGAGGGAGACCAACCCCATTCCCTCCTCCATCCATGTACATTCCCCACCAATTTACACACATCCATATCCTCCACATCAGAATAGGGTATCATAAGCACAAAGGATATCAACCTTGCACCCTTCTCCTTCCATCATGTATCATCAACACATCGACATAACCAATTCAACATGTACATAAAATAATATTATATTAATCCATTACATTATTTGTGATTATACATATTGTGATATACCGGATCTCAATCCACATAATACTGATCCATTATATCCCATGAATTTTCACCCATCATCCCCCCTTACTGCATCATAACCCCAAAATACTTCCAGAATATCAAGAAAATAATATATAAACTGCATACCAAAATAGCACTTTCTACAATAATGAATCATCCAAAGCATAATCAAAACCATAGTAAAAGAAATCCAAATAATAAATGATATCACTTTTTCTATAGAATTACCATTCCCACAATTTATTATTTACCAACCACATTATATTTGTTATGCCATTAATTTACCCATGTTTTTCAATTCATAAACCCACTTCCCATTTTAGGACATTGATTCATCATTAATCACACTTAATCCAGCCATGATCATTTCACATCTACCATCCCTTCCATTAATTTCATGTTTATTTTTATGATGATATTAATAATTACTTTAAAATAGATTCATCCAATTTCTAGTTTACCCACTAATCTATCATTATTGTTTTAGGATGTATTTAACTTATCATGTTTATTAATTCCAACCCAAACCTCCAATTCCATCCCAATTCCCATTATCAACGTTAACTCATAAAAAAATAATTAATTTTTTAGAGAAGATTAAACAAACAACAACTTATCAATGCCCCCCATGAAAATATTTGACAACAACAAACACAATATCAAGCATAAATAGTTAATAATAACGGAAGTTCCCTAGAATTATTATTTTATAAATCCATTTTTAATTACCACCTTTATGTAATTATCCAATTTTGGAGATTTCATATCTCCTCAACAATAATGATAAAACGAGTATTACAAAAGAGAATATTAGTCAATAAAAACAACTGAACATAGAAAATATCATGGAAATATATAAAGAATATGTGAATATAGTTTCCCTTCCAAATTAAACTTATCTTTTTTATTATCATCATTTAATTTTTTATTCCAAAGGGAGTTCCCCACAATCCTCCATTTCTTCAAAACCTACAACACTCAAGAATCTGTAATCAAACACATAATAAAAGAACATGAAAACATACTTGGATGTAATCAAATCAAGATATACAAGAGTATCATTCCATACTATAGAAATGAGTTTTGAAATAAATTAACTCTACTAGATATTTGAATAACATCACACAAGGATAGTTGACCTAATGATCAACCATTAAAAAACTCAATGAAAACCACCTTAGGATTTAATCATAGTGAATTCTCATAAAGGCATACTAAAAAATTAACCAAAATAGAAGAAACCAAACATATATAACCTTTTATAAGAAAGAGATAAATATGGAATCAATGAAAGAGGAAAATTGTGGAATCTTGGATCGAGAGAGGTCAATCTCAAAAATCAAGAGGTTTTTATCTACAATAAGATGTGATTGGAAGGCACCTAATAAGGTTTGGGTTCATCTAGGATTTTATGGAATAGATTAAAATTATAACCATGGAAATCATGGACCCTATTTATAGAGAAAATCCAACAAGACTTTACCATAGTGTGGAGAATCTCAAAATAGTCATGGTGTCCTCTGTCATAGCTAAATTCAAAGTTCCAAATATTTAAAATGAAATGTATCCCATTTTCTCAGTGGTTATTTTTGGGAAATTTAAAATCAATTTGGATAGCACCATGGAGTGGTCCCTCTACTCCATTTTAGAAAGTGATTTACTCCTCACACTATGGAATGATCCAAAACATGGTACTCTAAATTTATAACTCAAAATGATAGCCACAAAACTACATATCCATTTTACTCCTAGGATACAATATTCTTAATCATTTCATGGATGAAACAAATATATTTTCATAACCAAAGTACGATAAAAACCATATTGAACACTACAAAAATCACTATATATCCCAAAATAATTGTTTCATTATTCCTTATTTCCTATAGGGAAAACCTCAATAAACCATTCTTAAGACAACCATGACCATGACATGATGATCACAACTCACTGTAAAATTAGAATAGAAAAGGGGGATACATAAAATTATTTAATATTTATATAAGAATCATCACCACAAAGACTAAAACTAGTGTTATGTCCCTCCATGTTTTGCATAAGAACTCCACCTATTATCACCCAAGAACCAGGTTTATAGAAATGTTGAACTCCACACTATAGAATAAGAAATGGAATGAAAAAAAAAATAAAAAAATGGTCATAGTCCTGAAAATGATCTCCCCTATGACATTAATAATGGGTTTTTTACACTTCATAATTCCAAAGTTTAACCACCCACCTCTGAGCTAGCTTCAAACTCCATCTTGATGCCCCTAACACTCAGGTAACACAATATAAAGGTCTATGAAACTCAATCCATTATAGAGCTTGCTTAAACATAAAAAATTTTAAAATGTAAAAAATAATTTTTTATACTCATAAATTCGAAGTGAAAGTCACCTTATATACTAAAATAATTTTCTATATGTTGGTAAAGAGTGGTATTAATTTAAAGAGTAACATTTAAATATTTCAACAAAAAATCTCAAAGAATTTTTTTAATAGAAAATTTCCAAAGAACATAACGATCTTAAAAAGAGTTAAATGTATTTTAAAATAATATTTTTTTATTAAAAATGTAACATTGAATGTCTTGAAATAAATATTTTTTAATATTATCTTCAAAGAGTTGAAAATAAGGATTATGAATTCTCACACCATTATTTAAACAATATTTCTTTATATTTGTTAAACCATTAAAGGAGTTATGTTTGTGGATTTTTCTAATGGTAACCATTTTTAAATAATATTTTTTATAGATGTTAACCCATAAAAGGATTTTGGTTGGAGGATTTATCTAATGGTTATATATAGATAAGGTAAGAATTATATAGTGATATAATGAGATTAATAAATCCTTAAAAATGTGTCAAACATATAACATATTATAGGGAATATCATATGGGATATGATTATACTAGGGAATATGTGTGGGTTTGTTTGTATAATTAAATAATTTTAAGGATATATTAAATGGGTCATGTTATACAAAAGGAAGTCTACACTTAACCATTCTTTCATATTAGCTACATATATTATATAATGTGAAATGATAATTGAAATCTCAAAGTATGACTTTGAGTTATTCCTAATTGATGGTCATCATGCGGTATTATAGGTAATGATGACATGTTAATATTTTCATGGGTTGGGATTTATATAAATATTTGGAATTTAATTTTAGGTCTAAAAAGTGTTTTGTGTACTGGATGACCCACCAAGTATACCGCATGGAGTGTCATACAATATATATTTGGTATGTTAGGGGTGAATTTTTTATATTGAATCCATATTACATAAGGTTGAAAATAATCAATAATGATAACCTTCATAAATTTATGCCATTATTACATTATCAATGAAGCTGAGCTAATTAAGGGCTTGTTGGGTATGTTTTTGGCCATATCATTAATCTATTTTTAATAAATAAAATATTTTTATTCTCATTTTATGAGTATTAAATATGATCAATTAATTGAGGATGAATGAGGAAGTATATGTCTAATGATACATAAGAGAAATGTGATATTCATATCTATTTTGATAAGGTGAATGTGATTTTATCATCCAACTAGGTGAATGAAATTTCATGTATTCATCCATTTGGTCATCCTATACTCTGATAATTGAGAACATATGAGATAGATATATAGTATTAGTATGTTCTATGACTCATGGCCACTAAATTTATTGTAGAAAGGTATTATATTACTATACAAAATGTATATGATATAGCTTGTGGACAAAAGTATAGGGATACATGTGTTCAATAGATATAATTCAACATCCGTTTATATCCTGAGTAGAATTGATGATTTTATAGAAGTTACTAATTACACATCATTATGGATTAGAGAATTCATAATTTCTTCAGTGATAAAAAGATTATGATTTTAAAATTTTTGGTTATGTGAATGTGGATTATGTTTTCTCAAAAATATTATACAAAAATATGAGAGAAACTCTAAAAATGTTTTGAAGGATATTCAAAAAAGGGTTTCTTTTTATGATTTTTTATATATGAAGTAACATATAGTGGAAATTAATGATAGATTCTCTAAAAGTAATTATAGAGGATATTCACAATGATATTTGATTAATCTTTCACATGTTATTACACATGATGTGTGAAAAAACTTTGTGATAAATTGCTTTAACAAAGTTTTGGAATTTGTTTAAAACTGAACGTTTTTGTATAAGAATGTTTTTATTTTCCAAGAATCAAATCTGGTCCATTGTAATGAGATTTTGTAAGAAAGTCTAAGGTTTTTAAAAGAATTAGATCCATCTATGTAATATTAA
Source organism: Viscum album (assembly GCA_963277665.1). NCBI lineage: Eukaryota > Viridiplantae > Streptophyta > Magnoliopsida > Santalales > Viscaceae > Viscum > Viscum album. The sequence goes on along the minus strand of OY728160.1, from coordinate 1,834,604,596 downwards.
GATCATCATATCCAAAATAATCTGAGGAAGAATTTTTTGCTTGATGAAAGTTTTCCTTTTTCATAATCAAATAAAGGAAGAAATTACTGAGTGAAGAAGTCACATTATTGTTGAAGAGTTTTTGAAATTATATTTTGAAATCAAGAGTTATAAAGTTTTCATATGTCCTAAACTAAATTAGCAGATGATTTACTAATCAAGAAGTTATCAAAAATCCTGAAAACTTTCATGCTAAAATATTTTGACGAAATGGTGGAGAGGTTTGAAGAAATTCAAAATTACAGAGTGGATAATTCCATCATAATGAGAAATTCTTTTGTAATGATAATTTCATCATAATAGGGATTCTATAATTATGAATAAATCCATTATTGGAATAATTTTTCAAAATATTAGATCTAGAAGTCAGAATGTGTGAAGTTGATGAAGTTTGAATAATTTAAAAGTTAAAGAATGAAGATTAAATAATAATGGGAGTCCAATCATAATGAGAAATCCATCATAACGAGAATTAAATCATAATGGGAATTAAATTTGGATTCACTAAGATGGATACATAATTCAGATTCACTAAGAAGGATATAAAATTCGGATTCACTATGAAGGGTATAAAATTTAGATTCACTAATAAGAATACAAAATTTAGATTAACTGAGTATGAAATAAAGTTCAGATTCACTGAGAAGGAAACATAAAAAATATTCACCGAGAAATAAATAGAAATCATATTTATATGATTACAAAGAAGACTCAAAAAGAAAATTCTAGAAGTTTTATGAAGAGTTAAAAAGGTAAAACATGAAATTCAATTTTGCATAAATCTTGAAGAAATATAAGGAGGATTGAAGAAGTCAAAGTTAAAGTTTAAAAGAAATATCTTATAATATTTCTAAAATTGAGGAAGCGGGGAATGTTTTCATGTTTCCGACATTAGTTTTTATGAGTTTCCTATAAATAATTTCTCAGTATATTTATTCATTTTAGAACTTTCACACAAGAGGAAAAGGAGGATCACTGAAGAAATCATTTGAGATTCATTGTCAGTTAGAGATCTCATGAGGATGATCATACAGTTGAATGTATGTTTAACAGATTGAGAAAGATCATATTGATAATATTTTATTCCATAAATCAGATTGAGCCTATTAGATTGAAGAATATAATATTAATCACTTTATTATAGTTTGAGTTGTTTAAATTGAGAATGGGTCCATCATACTAAATCCATTGTGTTGAGAGAATCGGATCCAGAATCATAGTATTAAGAGAATCAAATCCAAACTCATAATATTGGGAATAATAAAATCTATACTGATTGTATTGAGAGAATTAGTTCCCGACTAGTCGGATTTAAAAAATCGGATCTAGAAAAATTAGATAGAGGATTCAGACTAAGTAATTGTGCAGTTGTTTCAAAAAGTATTTTTTTATTTTGTTTGGCTCAATTTTTTTATAAAAAACATTATAAATATATGGGAGTCAGTATAATCACTCTTATCAAGTGACATAATGTTTCTAGTGGGAGTTTTCATAAGTTTTATTCACTTATTTAAAATATAAAATTTACATATACCCTTGAGAGTGGCTTTAAAAAGGATGTAGGTTCTCACACTAAGTCTGAACCTTGTAATTCTTGTTTTCTTTACCTTCTTTCCAAATTTTTCATGCATGATTATTTACTAAATGTTGATAAGGAAATACATATTAATAGGTTGCAGGGGTTAATATTATAAAAGTATTAAAACTTATAAAAAGTGAACAATTAATTCACCCCTTACTAGTTTTTATTTGATTCTTTGGAACTTCAATTGGTATTAGTGACAGGTTACCTTTCTCAATCCTTTTCATAGATAATATCAATTATATCAATAGTAGATTAATTCCTATATTTTATAGGGAAAAAATATTATAGATGAAAAAATAGGATGATTCCTTATCTCTTATCTCTTATCTCTTGTCTTGAATGTTGTTGATGCTGCTAATATTGGTTTTCCACTAATTGAGAAATATGATCCTTTGATGTTTTTTGATAAGAGAATTATAGAATTTTATTTAAAGGATATAAATTATATTCTCACATCCTTATCAAAAAAATTATCAGAAGATGATGGGTCTCAAAACATCAAAAAGTATGCGGGACAAGCTGGAAAATGTTTTCGAAGGGAATACAAATGTTAAGGAAGAAAATATAAAAATTCGGAACAATATGTATGAAGACATCGAAATGATATATGAAGAAACAATTGATGAATAATTCTCCAGTGTAAATGAAATTATTTTCAACATCATATTATTCAAATATGTCCTCCAAGATTCTACAATTATGAAGAAACTTATGAGAAGCATTCAAGATAGGTTTGATTCTAAAATTTATTCTTTAGAATATAAAGATGATTTATCTCTTGATGAACTGCATAACATTCTTGTTTCTTATGAAATGAGGAAATATTTAATGTTTTTAAAAAATATGATATATGAATTGTCTTTTGAACCTATTAGAAATATGAAAATCCAAGATTTTGAAGAAGTTGATCCTTATGGGTCTGAAGTTAAAGATGATGACGAGTTTAATTAAAAAATCCATGTATCTTGTATCCAAATACAATATAAGAGGAAGAGGAATGTTTGGAGGTAAAATACCTTTTAAATGTTTTGTGTGCGGTGGAATCAGACACTTTTCTATGAATTTCCCTAAGAATAAAGTTGATGAATATTGAGATTATTCTGATAAAAAACCTTGATGGAAGAAGTGGAACAGAAAAGATAAATAAGACAAGTCTTGAAACAGATAAAAGAATAAGTTTTCTTAAAAAAATAGTATGTTGAGTAAGAAAGTTGAATCAGACTCAAGTGAAAACAATTCTTATAAAGATGAAAGTTCAGAAAAATTCAGAACCTTTATTGAAAAAGTTGAGAAAATAAAACATTTCTCAGAGAATGAAGAAGGTGGTGAAGAATCTTATTGAGATTATAAGATCAAAACCAAAATTGTTGCATTTATTGAGGAAAAAATATCATGAAATAATTTAGAGTAATGAAGAAATATTTTTAAGAAGTTTCTTATGGATGAAAATATTTCATCAAGTTGGAGGATGAATAATTTTAGGATATTTCATGTTTCGAACAAAGAATTACTAAATACGGAAAGGTGATTGAAGATCTTGTTTAGAAGCTAGAAGATAATGAAGAAAAGGTTAAAAAGTTTCACTAAAAAATTATTGAGTTTGATAGTACCATGAAAAATACAAATGAAAACTTTCATGATGCTTTAGAAGTAAAATATAAGACTTATAAAGATACTGAGAAGGCACAATATGAGAATAAGGTGAAATATTATCTTACCAAAAATAATGTTTCATATGATTCTATTCACATTTTAGGTTACAAAAAAAGTAAATGGAATTCTTGGGTGTAGAAAGGATGTGATAAACCTATCAAATCTAAAAAATTAGAAAACTAACGAAAAAGAAAAAATGGTCCACATCCTGAGTATGTAAGAGTTGAAAGAAGTTACCAACCTCAACCAAGTCTCTATAGAGGAAGATATTTCTTCAATAGAAAATAAAAATTTTATAGATATTTTCGGTGTTGTGGAATCTATGCGCATTGAGATTATAATTTTTGGAACAACTAATATATAACCGGAAGAAGGTTTGAGCAAAGTGGAAGAAATCGTGAAAGTAGAAGGGTAACCTTCTTAACCTATAGAAAGTTGAAAAGGATAATTCTCAAGATGTTAGAAACTTTCCAACAAAAAATCAATTTTAATGTTTAGAATAATTTTGTGGAAGACCTGATAAGCCTAGTCATCATACTAAAATATGTATGACACTCATTCCAAAAACAAGTTTCTTACAATATAAAAGAAAATAAACTTGAAATGAAGAAAGTTGAGGAAAGTGCTTTTGTTTTTGAGACAACATTGAAAGAAAGTAAAAGAAGTAGACCATAGATACTTGATAGTGTTTGTTATTCACATATGACAATTTATATAAAAAATATTGAAACATTTTGAAATTCATGATGAAGGAGTAGTTAACATTGGTAATTATAGTTCCTTAAAAATCATATGAATCAGAATGGCTGAGATTGAAGCTAAAAAGATGAAATCCAAGGAAGTTTTATTTTTTATGCGATAAAACATAACTTATTTAGTGTAATTAAACTTTGTGATGATGAAAAAGAAGTTTTTTTTAGAAATGAATTTGAATCATCAAAAGTGTGAAAGATGAAAAGGTTATTACAAAAGGAGAACGAACTAGTGAGAATATTTTTCAAATTTGAGAATTCAACAACTCTTTTTTAAAAGAGTGCTGAAGATGAAAAAAAATTGTGGAACCAAAGACTTAGACACTTTGGGAAGAAAAACATGAATAAACTTTCTAAGTTCGATAATATTCAGAATATTCCAAAATTAAAAATTAGAGATAAAGATGTTTTTATTACTTTCTGAAAAGGAAATATAACTTTCAAAATTCATAAGAGAATTGAGATTCAATATACCAGACCACTTGAGGTTATTCATTCTAATTTATGTGGGACAATGAGACATCATTAAAAAAAGCGATTTATACTTTATCACTTTTATTTATGATTTCACTCAGATAACAAACATCATGTTTATGAAGAATAAGTCATATGATATTGAAATGTTCAAATTCATCAGAAATATATTTTGAAAGAAATGGGGGTTTCCATAAATAATTTAAGAACAAAAAATGGTACTAAAATCACAGACAATACATTTGAAACTTATATTAGAAAGCTTGGTATCAAACATCATTATAGTTCCCCCTATACTCCAAAACAAAATGGAGTAGTAGAAAGAAATAATAGAAGTTTGGTGTAAATGGGAATTAGTACGTTAGTAGAATACAAAATTTTAAAATTATACTGGATAGAACCTATTAGTTTTGTTGTACATGTTGAAAATAGATGATTGTTGAGACCCGAAACAATAATGACTCATTATGAAATGTTTTAAACAAAAAAAACTTTATTTAAATAATTTAATGTTATTGGAAGTCCATGTTTTCTAAAAATAAAAAATCTATATTAGGGAAAGTTCGATGAGAAAGCTGAGGAAGGAACTTTTATGGTCTATTCACCAAATGGATGAAGTCGCAAATGTTGGAATAAATAATTACAAAAGTTGGTGGACTCATATGATGTGAAGGTAATTAAAAATCAAATTTCTTTAACAAACGTTGTTCATAATTCTAAGGAGGAATGACTAGAGAATTTGAACAATAGTAAAAGTAATTCAAAACATCCTTAGCAAGATTCATAAGAATCGTGTGATGAGGAAATTTTAGCATGGAATGAAACATTGAAATTTCCTACATTAAAAAGCATATTGAATCCTAAAACATTATTTTTAATCATAAGGATTCATTTATGATAAGAAATAAGTTGATATTACATAATCAAACATGAATTATCTCAAAAGTTGAACTAGAATCATTTTTAGAAGCTATTCAACACAAATAATGGGGGGGTATTATGAATAAAGAGTTGAATAATATTGAAAATAATGAAACAAGAACTTGTTTAATGGTCAGAAAATAAAAATTCTATCCAAACCAATTGGGTTTATAAAAACACGTTAAATGAACATGGAGAAGTTTCAAGAAAAAAACCTGGATTGTTTGTAAAGGCTATGCATAGGTGGAAGGTGTGAATTTTTAAGAAAACTATTAACTAGTTGAAATATTAGAATCAATTAGAATGTTTCTTTCAGTGGTCTCACATCAGAATTAAAAAGTTTATCAGATAGATGTAAAGTCAAATTTCTTAAATCATGAGACTGAGGAAGAAGTTTACATTAAACAAACTTATGGTTTTCTACTTTATGAGTATGAAAAAATAGTTTGTAAATTGAATAAATATTTTTGTTAGATTAAATAAGCTCTACATGATTGGTATTCTAAACTTTATTTTTTTGAAAATATTGAACTTTTATAAAATAAAATTTGATAGTAATTTATATGTGATAGATGTTGAATTTGGAACTCTAATTGTAACTATTTATATGGATGGTATAATTCTTGTTGGCGATAGAGAAGATGTTTGTAAAACATTTTCTGAGAAAATGAAAGAGAATTTTGAAATTTCCATATTTGAAGAATTAACATTCTTCCTCAGATTACAAGTTCAATGAAAGGAAAAATAAATATTCTTATCTCAAGAAAATTATACTAGGGAATTGTTAAAGATTTTTAGGATGGAAGAATACAAATAAGTTTCAACTATTATTTCAATGAGAAAAACATTGACTAAAGATGAATATGGAATAAGTGTGAATCAGGAAAACATTCAAAAGATGATAGGAAGTCTACTTTACCTTACACCCTCAAGGCATGATATTTTTTATGTTGTGTCTTTGTGTTACAAGTATCAAAGTAATATGAAAAAATCACATATACCAGAAGTAAAGAGGATTCTGAGATATTTCAAAGGAATAACTTCACATGGGTTGTAATAAAAAAGAAATAGTGATATGATGTTTCATGTTTATACTATTTTAAATAGGGATGAAGATTATAATGATCTAAAATCAACCTCAGGAGGAACATTTTTAATGGGTGAATGTTTTGTGAGTTTTTATAGTAAGAAACAATGTTCAGTAACTTCGAGAACATCTGAATCCAAATATATTACAACTAATAATGCTGTACTCAAATGTTGTGGATGAAATTTAAACTGGAATATTTTAAAGTAAAAGTTTTTAAACCATTTAAGATACTTTGTGATAATAAAAGTACAATTGATCTTTCTAAGAATCTTTCCCAACCTTCAATATCCAGACACATTGATATAAAGTTTCACTTTATAGAATATAAAGTTGTAGCTGGAGATTTTTTTCGAGAATTCATTTCAAAAAAGTATCAAATTACTTATATCTTTACAAAAGAAATTCCAAAAATAAAGGTTTTTGTAATTGAGGTCATAACGTCATGTTCATACTCCTCCCATGTCTTCCTAAACATCATAAGGAAATAACCCCACCATGATTTGTATTATGTTGATGAAGGTGGAGATAAATTAAAAACTTTTATTTTTGTATTTTTTTATTTATCTTCTTAAATTAATATGAAATTGTGGTTATCATAGAATGAGGTATAGAAAAAGAAAAGTGAGAGAAAAATTTAAAAGTGAGGTGAAATTTATCTTTATGTGGCCTCAAAATTTTATTTTCATTGAGATGTAGAATTTTTTCAAAAAAATTACTTTATCCTGTAGAGTGTTGTCAAGTCACTCTCTTTTAAAAAAGTATATGTTTCGATAAAAGTAAAAAAAACATGATTTGTTTACAAAATATGAGTTGTGGAAAATTCCTGAGAGTTGGAAAAGTGATTAAAAAGGGATGTCAACAAATAAAAAGTGGGATATTCAAGAACCTTTATGATAAATTTTTTTTAAAAACTTTTTGTATTAGAATATTTTTGTTTTCAAGGAATGGAATCCATTTCATCATAAAGAAATTTTGAAAGAAATTCAAAAGTTAATTAAATAATCGGATCTATATGCATCATATTTAGATCATCAAATCCAAAATAATTAGAGTTATAATTTTTTTCCTGGAAGTTTTCCTTTATATAATCTGAGAATGAAAGAAGTTTCTAAGTGAAGGAGTTGTGTTGTTTTTGAAGTGTTTTTAAAATTAGAGTGTGAAATTAGGAGTTAAAAAGTTTTCATACTTTCTAAACCAAAGTATATGATTCATTACTAATCAAGAAGTTGTCACAAATTAGGAAACATTTCATGATAAAATATTTTGTAGAAATGGTGGAGAGGTTTCAAGAAATTAAATATTGTAGAGTGGATAATTCCATCATAACGAGAAATTATATCATAATTAGAATTTCATCATAATGGGGATTCCATCATTAGGGAGAAATCCATCAAAGGTAGAATGATTCATAAGATCAAATCCATAAGTCAGAATATCTGAAGCTGATGAAGTTTAAAAAATTTCAATATTAATGTATGGAGATTTACTCATAATGGTAATCCAATCAAAATGATATTTCCATTGTAATAGGAATTACATAATAATGAGAATTCAATTTAGATTCACTGAGAAGGATGAAAAATTCAGATTCACTAATAAGGATATAAAATTTCGATTCACCGAGAAGGACATAGAATTCAGATTCACTAAAAAGGATATAGAATATGGATTCACTAAGAATGAAAGAAAATTTAGATTCACTGAGAAAGGAAAATAAATCATATTGAGATGATTACGAATATCACTCAAAAAATTTACCAAAGTTTTATGAATAGTAGAAGAGGTCAAACTAGAAATTCTCTTTTGTGTAAATCTCGGAGAAATCTAAGGAGGATTGAAGAAGTCAAAGTTGAAGTTTAAATGTGAGATATATTCAAAGATTTTGAAATTTCAAGATTTGGGGAATGTTTTCAAGTTTCCCGCTTTTGTTTTTTGAGTCACCTATAAATACTTAATCAGATCATTCTTTCATTTGAGAACTTTCACAAAAGTTGAAAAGTAGGAAGTCTGAAGAAATCAAGCGAGAGTCATCTCCAACCAGAGATCTAGTGAGGAGGATTAGATAGTTGAATGTTTGTTTACTGAATAGAGAAAGATAATATTATGAATATCATATTAAATCTATTATATTGAGTCCATTGGACTGAATAATTTCATATTGAGTATTTGAGATGATTTTGTGTTTTTCAGATTGAGAATGGGTTCTTCATATTAATTAAATCATATTTAGAGAATTAGATCTAGAATCATCATATTGAGAGTATCATATCTAGAATCCTCCTATTTAGAGTAATCTGATCTAAATGGATTGTATTGAGAGAATCAGATCTAGATTCATCAGATAGAGAAAATCTGATCTAGAAAAATTGGTATGAGGATTATGACTGAGAAATTATAGATAATTTTCAAAAAAGACCTTAATATTTTGTTTGGATCAATTTTTTATAATAAAACATTTTAAATAGGAAGGATTAAATATAACCATTATTATGAGGATATAGATGGTGTCCAATGAGAATTTGAACAAGTTTCATTCACTTATTTATAATAGTGAGTTTCCATACACCCACAGGACTGGATATGGCTAGGATGAAGGTTTTAATATTGATATTGAACCTTGTAAATTGTGTGTTCTTTACTTACCTTCAACTTTTTCTTTCATGAGTATTTACTAAAAGTTTATAAGGAAATAAATCTTAACAGGTTTCATGGGTTAAGTTTCTAAAAGTATTGAAACTTATAAATAGTGAACAACTGATTCAAACCCCCCTCTTAGATGTTATTTGATCCTTTTTAACTTCAATTGGTATTAGAGGTAGATTCCCTTTTTTAATCCTTATCATGGACAATAAAAATTCTATCAATAGTAGATGAATTCCTACATTTTATGGAAAAAATTATTATGTATTGAGAAATATGATGATTTCTTATCACCTATCTCTTGGCCTAGAAGTGGTAAATTCTACTACTCTTGGTTTTCCACCAATTGAGAAATATGATCCTATGAAGTTTGATGATAATATAAATATAGAAGTTAATGGAAAGTCTAGAAATATTATTCTCATGTCCTTATCAAAAAAATGTTTATCAAAAGGTGATGGGTCTCAAAACTTCAAAAAGTGCGTGGGAAAAGATAGAAAATGATTTCAAAGGGAATACAAAAGTCAAGGAAGAAAAGATACAAATCTAGAACAATATATATGAATAAATCATAATGATAAATGAAGAAATTATTCATGAATACTTAACCAGAGTAAATAATTGTTTTGAAACATCATAGAATTCAGATATTTCCTCGATGATTCTATAATTGGGTGGAAACTTATGAGAAGATTTTCAGATATTTTTGATTAAAAAATTTATTCTTTAGAAGATAAGGATAATTTATCTCTTGATGAATTGCATAAATTTATTTCTGCTTATTAAATTAGGAATGATCCAATGTTTAAAAAGAATATGAAGATGAAAAGTATTTTGAAGATATGAGAATGATTAAAATATAAGATGTTAAATAAGTTGATCCTTATGAGTCTGAAGATATATATGATGATTGGTTGGATGAAAAAAATAATGTATCTTATATCCAAGAACTATAAAATAGGGATAGGAATATATGTTGGTAAACTTCCTATTAAATTATTTTAGTGTGGTTTAATCATACACTTTTCTATGAATTTCCGCAATATGAAATTTGGAGAATATTGAGATGATTACAATGAAAAATCTAGATGGAACAAGTAGAACAAAAATGATAAAAAATAAAATTCTTCTAATAGATAAAAGAAGAAGTCTACTGGAAATAAAATAAGTATGTTGAGTAAGAAAGTTGAATTAGATTCAGCAAAAAAAAATTCTTCTGAAGATGAAATTTCATAAAAATTTAGAACGTTCATTGAAAAATTAGAGAAAACAAAATATTTCTTATAGAGTGAAGAAGGTGGTGAAGAATCTTATAGAGGGTATTATCATAGAACAAAACTTATTGAATGTCCCGATAAAAAACAAAACTCTCAAGAAAGAAATTAGAGTAATGAAGAAATATTGTGAAGAAGTTGTTGATGGAAAAAATATGTCATGAAGCAGAAGGATGAATACATTTAGGAGATTTTAAGTTACAAACTTTGAATTTCTGAACAAGGAAAGATGATTGAAAATCTTAATAAGAAGATGAAAGATAAGGAACAAGAGGTTAACAAGTTTCAATTAAAACTTCTTGAGCCTAAACGTATCTTATGGAAGATGAATGAAAAATTCAACAAAACTACATAAGTAAATGTTGAGACTTTTAAATATGATGGGAAGGATCAATACGAGAATCAGGTGAAATCTTATCTTACCAAAAATAATGGTTCATCTTATTATCTTAACATTTCAGATTTCAAAAAAAATAAAGAGAAATATTGGGTGGATAAAGGATGTTAGAAACCTATAAAATACAAAGAATTAGAAAAATCACTCAAAATAAGATATGGTCAATGTCCTATGTATGTTAGATCTGAAATAAGTTACCAACCTCAATAATGTTTCTATAGAGAAAGATCTTTCTTGAATAAAAAAAATTACAATTTTATGGATATTTTTATTATTTTTGAATCTATGGGAATAGAGATTATATTTTTTGTCACTACATATCTCTACCCAGAAGAAGGTTTGATCAAATTGGAAGAAATAGTGGAAGTATAACGAGTAACTTTCCTAACCTACAGAAAGTTGAAAAGGTGGATTCTCAATATGTTAGAAACCTTCCAACAAAAAATAAATTTAAATATTTGGAAGAAGTTTTTTTAAAATGTGATCAGTTTAGTCATCATGATTAAAGGTGTGTGATACTCCTTCCAGAACAAGTTTCTTATGATAGAAAATAAAATAAAACTGAAAAGAATAAATTTGAGGAAATAGATTTTATTATTGAGACAACTTTGAAAGAAAGTAATAGAAGTAAACCATAGATACTTGATAGTTGATGTTATACACATATGACAGGTGATATAAATTGTTTGAAACATGTTGAAATTCATTATAGAGGATAAGTTACCATTGGTAATTATTGTTCCTTAAAAATCAGAGGAATCAAAATGGATTAGATTATATCTAAAATGTTGAAATCTAAAAAAGTTTTATTTGTTAATGGGATAAAACATAACTTACATTTTGTAACTCAGCATTGTGATGATGTAAAAGAAGATTTTTTTGGAAAATATTTTTGTTTCATCAAAAATTTGAAAGAGAGAAAATTCATTACAAAAGGAGAAAGAACTAGTGTGAATATTTTTCAAAAAGGAGAATTCAACAACTCATGTTACTTGAGTGTTGAAGATGAAAAAAAAGTTTGGCACCGAAGACTTGTACACCTTGGGAAAAAACATGAATAAACTTTCTAAAATTGATTATGTTAAGAATTTTCTAGATTTTAAAATAAGAGATGATGATTTTTTGTATTACTTTTCAGAAAGGAAAGATGACTAGAAAAAGTTATAAGAGAATTCATATTTAATCTACTATCCTGCTTGATCTTATTCATTCCTATTTATGTCGGATAATGAGACAACAAAAATAGAGTTATAATTTATCAATTTTATTTTATGATTTCACTCAGATGATTAAAATAATGTTTATGAAGGATAAGTTAAAGGATATTGAAATGTTCAAATTCTTTAGAAAATATGTTGAGAAAGAAATGGAGGTTTCCATAAAGAGGTTAAGAATAAATAATGGTACCAAATTCAAAAGAAATACTTTTGAAACTTATCTGAGATATCATGGTATCAATCATCTGTATAGTTCTCCCTATACTCTAAAAAAATGGAGTATTAAAAAGAAATAATAAAATATTTTTTGAAATAGGAAGAAGTATGTTAGAAAAATACAAACATTCAAAATTTTATTAGAGAGAAGTTGTTAGCACTGTTGTACATATTAAAAATACATTCTTATTGACAATGGAAACTATCATGACTCCTTATGAAATGTGGTATAAAAAACATTCAGTGAAATACCTAAATGTTTATAGAAGTCCTTTTTTTCTAAAAACCAAAAATCTGGATTTTGAAAAGTTTTATGAGAAAGACGAGGAAGAAAATTTTATGTGTTATTCACCAAATGGAAGAAGTTAAAAATGTTGAAACAAATGTTTAAAATTTTTTATGGACTTATATGATATGAAGGTAATTGAAAATAAATGTTCCTAAAAAAAGCTTTTGAGAAGCTGAGGAGGATAAAATGGATAATTCCAAAAATAGTGAAAGTAATTTAAAACAACCTTATCAAGACTTAGAAGAATTGTGTGATGATTAAATTTAAGCTAGGAAAAGAACATTAAAATTTCTTACCTTAAAAAAAATTTTTAATCCCAAAAAATTATTGGGAATTAGAAGGATCCAGTCTAGATAAGAAGAAATTTGATATTAAATAATCATACTTTTCTTATCTCAAAAGTTGAACTAGAATCAGTTTAAAAAGTTATTCAACACAAATAATGGGTGGATTTTATGAATGAAGAGTTGGGTCAGACTGAAAAGAATGAAGTAGAGGTACTTGTTTCATGGTCAGAAAATAAAAATGTTATCAGAACCAACTGGGTTTACAGAAACAAGTTAAATAAACATGGATAAGTTTCAAGAAACAAAGTTAGGCTTGTTGGTAAAGGCTATGTACATGAATAATGTGTATATATTGAAGAAACTTTTTCCCTAGATGCAATATTAGAAAAAATTATAATGTTTCTTTTAGTGGCCCCAGAACGCAATTATAAAGTTTATCAGATGGTTGAAAATCCATCTTTCATAAATGGTGATATTTAGGAAGAAGTTTAAAATGAACTACCTTGTGGGTTTCTACTGAATGAGGATGAATTTTTTTTTTTAAATTAAATAAATCATTTTATGTGTTAAAACAAGATTCATGTTCTTGGTATTGTAAACATGAAAATTATTTGAGAATGCTGAAATTTTATAAAGGAAAAGTTTATAGAAACTTATATGTGAAAGATATTGACTACAAAGCTCTAATTGTAATTGTTTATATGGATGATATAATTGTTTTTGGTGGATAGAGAAGATGTTTGTAAAACATTTTCTAAGGAAATGAAGAAGAATTTTTAAATGATTTTTTTGGGTTAATTAACATTCTTCCTTGGATTAAAAGTTCAACAAATGGAAAAAATACATTTTCTTATCTCAAGAAAAGTATTCCATAGAATTTTTAAAGAAGTTTTGGATAACATAATCCAAAGAAGTCTCAACATCTATTTTTGTGTGAATAAATTTAAGTAATGATGAATCTGAAATAAGTGTGAATCAAAAATAATTTTGAATCTGATAGGAATACTTCTTTACCTTACAGCCTCAAGGCCTGATATTGTTTATGATTTGAATTTGTGATCTAGGTATCAAATTAGTCTTAAAGAATCACATATTTTGGCAGTAAAGAGGATTTCAAGATAAGTTAAAGGAACAACATAACATGTGTCTTTATACAAAAGAAATAGTGAGATGAAGTTTCATGGTTATAATGAAACTGATTGTGGTAAATATTGTAATTATAGGAAATCAACCATAATAGGAACCTTTTTATTGGTTTAATGTTGTGTGAGTTGGTATAGTAATAAATGATGGTCATAACAATGGGTAAATATATACATTCTAGACATTTATTTTTCACTGTAAAAAGTCTAAAAGAGTGACATGATCTGAAAACAACAAGGATATTCCTTTTAAAACCATTATTTATTAAAAATTTATGACATGGGAAAAATTAATTTTAAAAATCATAGTAATGTTTTTAGAAAACATGGTTATGGAAGAACATAAATTTTTGAATGAAGTGAGAAATAAATTCAAATTTTATTAGATTCATTTTATTAATAATGTTAAGTACCAAATAGTGGAATAATTATACCCTTACTGAAGATATCATTAATAAAAAGAGTAGAATAAAATTCATGAGAGTTATTGAGATATGTATCATAATATTTCATTAATGTAATCATAATCATAAACAATCCTGATAAACGATGAGATTGTAGTAATAAAATATTACCACTTTGATAACATTGAATCATAATCCCCATGAAATTATAACATTACAAGAAGATTAAAATATCATTAAAATAATAGTATTCATGATATAACAATTCAAAGGTCATAATATACACCTTGTAGAAGAATATATGTGAATAAACTTGCATGTATCTCAAAGACAGAAAATTGAGACAAAAAATACTTTACCGATTTGGTAACTTTTGAACCATAATACTCATGAAAGATATATCACCAAATGAATATGTAAATACCCATTAACTTAATTATAATAATCATATGATACATCCATGTAAGTATATATACCACACAAAAATAAATGAGTGATGAATAAGGCATAAGTCTCACAGAAATAAAAGTGAGATGAGAAAACCCTTACATTAAGTATTGACATTATTCATAAACATTCAAAACTAATGTATAATAAGTATAAGTTTATTATAAATATATCAAAAAACAATATTCCTATTTATCATACCATATATGTTTTGATTATGACTTTATATTACCCATTTATTAACAATTTCATGTTAATGTTTTGTTTCTGGTAATATTTTCTTTGTTTTTCATATATGTTTTGACTTGTTATTGTTGGTACTCTTATTTAGATAATTATTTAATTATTTAAGAAAAGTAAAAAATGATTAAAAATTATATATATTTAGTATACAAATATTTATAATAATATACAAAAAATATAGAAATGTGAAATGAAATACATAGTTCATGGAGACGGGAGGTCGTACGTACACATGAACTATGTTTTCTATTTTATTGTCATATTGAAAGAATAAAAGTAAACAAAATATATGTCTATATATTTATTATCATTAAAGTATAATTATTATTTCATATATATCATATACATTTACTAAAATAATCCTCAATACATTATATGTAAAGTATGAATGAATCACATCGTTTTGAGGGGGTGGTAGTCCACACATCCACAAACGAAGTCATCAGATTTGAAAAAAATGAAAATCATGCAAGTATTTTTTATATAATAATTAAAAAATCATAAATACATCATAAATATCATATATATCATATAAAAAAATATTTCCATCATAATTCAAAATAGTGAGTTTTGGTAAATAAAAAATGAATGACATCATTTCAAGAGGCGGTTGTCCGCTATACACACAAACGATAAGCTTGTTACCCATTTAATGGGAGTGTTTGTAAGTGTAGGTTATAAAGTGTCCAAGGATAATGTATTCACACTAAAAGGAGAGTGAATCAGGTGTGAACTATTTTTACTAAATTATTTTTCACCATTCAATTTAATCCTCTATCACCTATTAAGATGAGGGGATCAAGCATGAAAATCAGAACATAAATGAAACACAATACACAATATTTTTTCAAGGTTCTTTACTAAGATCTACATCCTTTCCATTTTTTATACTCCCAACATATATTATAAACTATAATATTTTTATCAATTACAATGTTTTAGGGAGAAACTGGTTATACACCCAAGTTCTCAATCCTCCAGTCGATTCTGGTTATACCTCATAGCCATCAAAATCCTCTGCCTTAGTTGGTTAGACACCCCAACCGTTTGATTAGTTAATCTTCCCTAGTCTCTAGAGATTCTTTAGAAACAGTCAGACTCATAAATCATAAGATCCTTATTATTCTTTATAATTTTAGATCCACTAATAGGATGATCACTTGATATTCATCCACAGACTTTCTGGATCACACTGGCTTGTGTATAATTCAAGTACATTTTCATTACAGCTGGTCTTGATCAAGTAAATTATGATAACATGTAAATAGTCCTCTCTCTTATAAAACACTTCTCGAGAAGGACTTCTTTATTCTGCTAAAGGCCTGGTCTCACTAATCACTAAAAACATGGATAAATAAATCTTCTAAATCATTCATAGAAATATTATCCCGGCTTTAGTCTCAAAATACTGCACACTAAAAATAAAATGTATATTTTTTCTATTATTATTCAAACTTTTTGCATGTATATAATACAATGCATGTTCTTATCAACATAAAATGTGCAATAATAGAAAATTCATAAACTCAACTCTTTCATGCATGCATTATTTCATGTTCATACATGTTTCTATAATAAACACATTTAAATCCATTTTTTTCTCATGTGTGAACGTTATAATGCTTTAATGGATGAAAGTGTATTTATATAAATCCTCAATAACACACAATATTCACTTTTATCACTCATAGTTCATACACACTATTTGACTTCCCGTGAACCCACCATCGTACACACTAATCACTTGCACAATCTTTACATTGCCTTATGAATTTATTTTCATCCATAAATAATGAACACACGTTTAATATATTATATTAAAGGATAAAAGTTATATTCCTATACATTATACCTTTCTTCAGCCACATGCACAAAACTCATTCACCTAAGATTCACACTACCTTTGTGTAAGTGTGCAACCTTCACTCACACACATTGTCCACACATACTGATTCTCAATCCTTCATGCACACATACCCAAATGGGTGTTGTATGTCAATGAGGGAAAGTATTATTCACAAGACTCAGTATATGTATATACTATTTTTGGATGTCACAATCTCTTCATGTGAGTAAGAACAGGTATGGGTTCTTTGTGTTTCACCCAAATAAGGAGGTATGCAAGAAAGGATATCACTCTTCTTGAATGGCTTCACAAAACCACTTCTTCAGGAAACATATGAGTGTGAAAAGAACATATCGTAAGTTAATGGTATATCTTAGACTACGCACAAAACAGTTTCTACGTGGATATCCTTTTCATGATTCAGAGGGATTCACAAAGCTATCCTTATCAAAAAAGAGCTTCTAAAATAGGCTATATATCACAGGCATAGTCCTTTGTATTTATAGGCAATGAACCACCAAATCAGAATGTGTAAATTTCCTCTATTTCATGACTCTAAAATCACCGTTACAAAAAAAACCAATATTATAAACACCATAAAGTCTCAGTTTGTTCAACTTAATATTATGAAAATTAAATTGAATTTTTATTTTTATCATTAAGGAATCATTAGAATACTCAAATAATGACCAGAATATCATTTCAATCTCCCAGATGATGTTTCATGATGACTTCTTGATGTACAATTCTCCATTGATGGCTCAAGGGAGAAGAAAATGTGGTTAAAGTGATCAGACATCCTGGATTTATCAAATTTTCAAATCACACAACATGTATTCTTTCGGAGAAACAATATCCTATACCACAATGAAATGGCTTACCATTTGTCTCTCATTTATATTACAACCCATCAATTCCACCATCCAGAATTGGTTAGCTAACACATATGACACACTAACACCACTCCATTCTTATTTCCCCCTCCAATATGGTTCTTCCCTACATGGTGGTTCCATGCTTCCTCTAAACCCCCAGGCTGGCGTGTACCTCCCCCCACTATGTCGCCTACTGACTTGGTCTAGGAAGGCTCTCTTAGCCATGGTTGACCCACCGAGGTACGACAAAATTCTAGGTTTGATCTAACTAGGGATTATGGGATTGAATTTTTTTTTATTAAGAACCAAATTTAATACTTAGAAAAATTATAATTAATTTAATGAAATACAAATCCTTATTTAAATATAATATCAAACAAACTTAATATTCAAAACCCAAGGGCACCATTCTCAAAATTATACCACCAAAAACATGAAATCCTCCTCATGAAAAATAAATAATTTTTTCATGTATACTTATTAAAATATTATAAACAATGAGCCAATTCTATTCAACCAATTAAACAAGTATTTAGAACATAAGATCAGTTCTACAATCATCACATTTAAACTCATTGGATTTTCATCTTCTTAACAAATTGATAGAAATTTCAACTTAAACAAATTACTTGGATTATTCAATATCCCCCTTTGGATTTGTTTTCAATAACTACTACAAAATAAAATTCAATTATATCTTATCCCCCTTATTAGAAATAAATCTAAGATGTAAACTTGAGAAGGAATTCTCAATTCAAAAATTCAAAATTTAAGAACATCTTATTATCTTCTTTAAATTATAAAATGAGTCACTATTGATAAGGATGGAGTCAATACTATCTTATAATTTTTTTAAAATTTACAAACTCTATGTCTATATGAGAAATGATATGTATAGAAAACATGTGTGATCAAATTTATCATCAATGTTGTCAATAAACATTTAGCATGTGATACCAATCACAAAAACTTTTTTTTCTGGAATTTTTCAAAAGACTAAAAACTAATCTCATGAATACATCTCTGCAAATAGATTAAAAACATCCAAGAGAAAGATTTTGTTTCCCCTTTTAAATTAATTTTCCTCTTATCATCATGTGATCCGTCTCTCCCGTTGTATTTTTTTAACAGGAAAAAAGAATAATGTAATCAACATAGCTCAATGATGAAAATATTAAATCTTTAGGTTTTTATCATTTATAATTATCACATTATTTGAAATTTCTAATGGAGACAACATAAAGTCAATAGTATTCCATGATGAAAAACTTTCTAGCTATAAAATGTTTACAACATTTATAAATTAAGATATCCACATGAATATATGTTTCACCTTCAATTACCTACATAAAAAAACAAACAAAATATATGTGGGAATAAGGTGGTTCTTCAATTATCCTCAAATATAGCAACAGGGCTGAGAGTTGCTTCTCAATAAAACAATATTCCCAGATGAAAATGGATTCTTCAAATTTAAAAACAAAGTAGTGTTGTTTTTGTCTACTTGTTTTAACATTATTTCCTCTTCCAATTATTTAGTTCATATGATCAAACATTCCTTTAGAACACGCTCAATCTTAACTTTTTGTATAGACTTATTTTTTTCAACACTAAAATACATATATTCTTTCACTTTATTCTTCAATAATTCTCTTTTTGGAAAACTTTCAGATTATTCATCAGAGATGTCATTCACCAAGTCGATCATATTGTTCCTCTTCTGGATTAATTCTCTTGTTGATTCTATCTTGCTTCCTTTATTATAAATTTTCATGGACAATTCACAATGATCCATGATGTGATCTTTCCCACCACAATAGAAACATCTTTTATTTGGGGTGACATTCTTCACATAATTCTTCACAACCTTCTTGGGAGTGGTTTTTTAACAATCAACTTATTTTGTTGATATCCCAAGGCTGACATATTATCTTCATTTCTTAGGTAATTCACTTTATGTTGTGGTATTATACTTACATTAACAAAGGATTTGTGCACGATTGTTGCATAATATTACCCATCATAAAAACGAAATTTTTTGTAATAATCATAAAAATTCAATATAACCATATCTATTATTAATAAACTGATTCTCTTTCTATGAGTTTTACTTTTTCTTTTTAGGTATCAATTTATCTTCAGCTTTTATCTCCCAAAATGTTGGCATTATGCAATCTTCATTCAATGAAATGTTATGAAAATAATTAATTTCCTTATGTACAAACTTCCAACAACACCAACAATATGCAAAAAAGTCTTGATTTCTTATTCTGTGAAAAATTATGGTTGTCTTTGACATTTTGATGCTTTTGGGTAGCACATTTCTTCTTCAGTACTTCCTCTAGGGAACAATAATTTTTCTTTACCCATGTTTGTCCAAAATTATTCAATGATTGTGTAATAGATTTATCCTTGGATGATATAAAGCTCTTCCTTCCACTACATTGAGTGTTTTTTAATAATAGGTCCCTTATTAGATGAATCCATGGAAATAATTTTTTCTCAATAATTTGGGAAGTCTCAACTTGTGTCTCTTCCATATTACTCAGTTTCACTTCTAGTTCAATATATTTTATGTTGAGATCAATCTTCTCATATTCAAAAAAAATAATTCTTTCTTCCCAATGAGTATTCATCTTATGAATCTCATCTTCATGCAACTGATTTTCCTTTAGTAACAAACTGTCAAGTTCCATTATTATTTCTTCTTTAACATTCAACTGATCATATTTGACATTAATAGATGTATTACACAACTTTTCAAGTTCATGGATAACTACTATGAAGACAATCTCAAAAAATATTTCTCACAGAGATTACTTTTCAACTCCTCAATAGCTCCAACATATCTTTCTTTAAAAAGATATCGTGTTTCATATTTTCCTTTAACAAGTTTTATGATAGTGTTGAATATACCAACCAATTAAGTCAATGGTTATTCCATAGAATATTCTTATTCTTATAGATCAAATTTATCATCCTAAAGTTCCTTGAAAACTCTGGTCATACTTGTGATAACTTCTTTGGGAACTTTCTTCATATGTTCTTTAATTTTAGAATTTCTCAAATCATCATCATAGCTTGAACTTGAATCATCAGAATTATAACCAACTGATTTCACTGAACAATTTCCACTCAAAGTCACTTCATATATCAGTTGATCTTAATTTGTATTTGAATTATTCTTCAGAATATTTTCCCCTATATTCTTCCTATTTTCTCAAAGTTTTGAATGAAACTTTAAAATTTCTAACATCAAGAGTAGAGATAGGATTTTCCAACTGAAGATCTTATGAATTTTGTTCAAATTCAAATCTGCACTTCATATACTTCTGATAAAAATAACTAGAAAATTATATTAGATCTAATAAAATTTTACCTTGCTCTGATACCAATTAAAGTGTCCAAGAACCATGCAGTCACACTGAGAGGGGATTGAATCTGGTGTGACTTTTTCTTACTAAATTATTTTTCACCTTTTAATTAAAACCTAAAATACATGTTTAGATAATTGAATTATGAATGAAAAACATAAATTAAATTAAATGTAGCACACAATATTTTTACAAGGTTTAGTACTAAGACCCACATCCTTTCCATGTTGGTTAGACCCCCCAACATAGATTATCCACTATAATATTTTTATCAATTACAATGGTTCATGAAGCAACTTTTTTTACACCTTAGCATTCGATCCTCCATTTGATTCTAGTTATAACCCTCAAAAATTAAACTATTATACCTTGGTTGGTAAGACTCCCCAACCATTTGACTGGTTAGACCCCCAATTATCTAGAGACTCTTTAGCAGCTGGTTAGACCCCCTGGTAATAAGATCATTCTTATTCTTTATAAGTGTTGATCCACTGATAGGATGATCACTTGATCTTCCTCCACGAGCTTACTGGATCACACTAGATCATGTACAATTAATATACCTTTACCCTAAACTGGTCTTGCTCAAATAAATTTTGATCACCTTTAAATGGTCAAATTTCTTGTTATAATACTTCTTAAGAAATAATTATGTCTTCTACTAAAGACTTGGCCTCAATAATCACTAAAAAATTGGATATAGAAATCTTATTAATCACTAATTGAAATACTATCCTGGATGCAGTCTCAAAATACTAAAAATTGAAAATGAAATGTATATTTCATGTGTGATTATTCAAACTTATTTAATTTATATAATATATTTCATTCTTTTCTTAACAAAAAATGTGAAACAACATAAATGCATAAACTTTACACTTTCATGCATGCATTATTACATGTGCATACATGTTTGTATAGCACAAACACACAAACATTTATATCAATTTTATTTATCATGTGTGCCTATGAGAATTATTTAATGGATGTAATTTTTTTTCATAGGAATCCTCAATCACACACACTTTCTAATTTTTTCACTCATAGTTCACTCGCACTATTTTCCTTCGTGTACACTCACCTTCACAGACACTGACCACTTGCACAATATTTTCACTACCTTATCAATTTATTTTCATCAAAAAATAATAAGCACACATTACCTGTATTATATTAAAGGATAAAATGTATATGTATTTACAATATACCTCACTTCTGCCTCATGTGCACAACTCTTATGCTTAATATTCACACTCCCTTTGTGCAAGTGTACTGCCTTCACTCACACACATTGTCCACACATACTGATTCTCAATCATTCATGCGCACAAACTTGAATGGGTGTTGGATATCAATGTGAACAAGTCTTCTTCCCAAGACTGCGAATATGTATATACTTTCTTTTGTATGTCACAATCTTTTCATGTGAGTAAGAACAGGTAAGGGTTCTTTGTGTTTCACACAAACCATGAGGTATGCAGGCATATATATCACACTTGTTGAATGGTTTTGTGGAACTATGTTCTTAATGAAACAAATGAGTATGCATATAACATATCATATGTTCATGAGACATATTCAAATTCTCCCAAAATAGTGTCTATGCAGATCTCCTTTAGATGAACCAAAGGGATTCACATATCTCTATTTATCTAGAAATGATAGCTTCCAAAACTCAGATAAATATCATGGGTGCAGGCCTTAATATTTATAGGCAATAAACCATCAACTCAAAACATGTGTATTTCCTCTATTATGTGACTCTATAATCCCCATTATTGAAAAATAAATCTTCTTCACACTGTAAGTCCCTATTTTTTCATCAAAATATATTGAAAATGAAATTTCATTATGATTTTGATCATCAAGGAATCATCAAAATACTCAAAAAATTATTAGAAGATCAGTTTGATCTCCCAGAAAATTTTTCATGATGAGCGCCCAATGCATAGATCTATTTCGATGGCTTATGGAAGAAAGCAAAAAGGCTAAAGATATTATATGACACATATTTTTCATATTGTTGAAACACAATGCAGGTATTATTTCCGATCTATAATATTCTATCCCACATAGAAATGACATTCCATTTTTCTCTATTTTATATTACAACCTTTGGCTTCCACCATATAGAATTGGTTACAAAACACATATGATGCACTAGCATAGCCCCATGTGGGTTCACACCTCCTCCAACCATGTTGCCTACTAACTTGGCTTGGGTAGGCTCCCTTATCCATAGTTTTCCCTCTAGGATCCAATATAAGGCTAGGGTTGAGCTATCTATGGATTGTGGGATGGGTAATTTTTTGACTAAGATCCAAATTGAATACTTATAAAAATTATAAGTAATATGATGAAATATATATCATTCTTTAGATGTAATTTCAAATCAACTTAATATTCCAAACCCACGGTCACCATTCTAAAATTTATACCACAAACAACATGAAATCTTCCACATGAAAAATAAATAATTTTTCATGGAATCATCATAAAATGTTTTAAAAAATGATCTAATTAAATTAAACTAAAAAATTAGTCTTAATAACATAAGATCAGTTATGCAATCATCACATTTAAACTCATTTACCTTTCGTTTTCTTAAATAATTGACAACAATTTCAACCTCAACAAATCACTTGGATTCTTCATATAGAACCCTTATAATAAAAAAAATCTTAGGATTTTACTAGTTTTATTATATAAGAATGTAATGAGAATAAATGAATGGGTGTATAAATAAATAAAACACAAATGCACATTGAAGAACATTACCTTTCTTCAAGTAACTCCTTTTGGTTTTCACCAAAGGGATTTCTTTCTTAGATTTCAGACCAAAGTGAGGATTATAAGATATAAATAAAAAATTTGGATCTTATTTGTATATGGTTTGGATGATACAAATGTATTGAGAGTTTTTAATATTTGAGGGGTGTGGGGTTAGTTCACTTTTATAGTGGAGGAGTAGTGGCATTCCTGTAAATATAAAAAGGTAAACACTATTGAGTGGTGTCTCTTACATCATGTGCCTCCAATAATTTTCCATTTTTGAGAAAAAGGATAATATGGTTGAAATAAATCTGGATTATGGATTTTAGATACGTTTCTAGGGTATTTTGACCCTTAAGTTAATGTTTAACTACAAAATAAATTCGTTTTTTCCTTAATCACTATAATTAATTTTAATTACTTTCACTAATATTTTTGGTCAAAAACTAATTTGAACTTATTAAATATTATAAATTATGATGATTAAAAATATTTAATCCATTTTTCCAAATTATAATTACATATGTTTTAGAAATTAAATTAAAAATAATCCCTCAAACAGGACAAAACAATGGGTTTTAAAGTGAAAATGCTCAAAAATTGGAATTGTTTTTATACCAAATTTTAATTTTAAATTTATTCAAATAACCAAAATTGGATTAATTTATGTTTAATTTATCTAAATATACTTTAAAACCAATTAAAAATATAATTTAACTATAAAAATAAATTGGATGAAAACGCAATTTTGAACTAAAATTCATTGTTAGTCCCTATTCATCAAAATATGAATGTTCTCATAAAAATACCAAAAATTCACCCAAAGTAAATTTTTATATTTATATTTAAACAAATAATATTATTTTTTAAATTAAAAATATAAAATTATCAAAATTTGAATTAAAATAGGCTCTCTATTAAAAGGCAGTAAAATTACCTTCTGAAAAAACATGTCCTTTTAGTCATAAAATTGGATTTATTCTTATCTTGTTCATATAAAATATATTGGATAAGTGTCAAAAAAATTATTTAATATATAATATATAATTTTTTTTAAAAACACTCATCAAAATCAGTTTTTTTATTTTATTAATATAAAATGTGTTTCTACATAGAAAATAGTTTTCTTCGAAAATGAATTTCATTATTTTGAAATAGTTCTTAATTTCATTTATAACTAATAGATAACCAAACGACTAATTTTCTATAAATGTGTAAATAACAGTTTCAAAGTTTATTTAATATTATTCATAACTTCTATTCCAATGAATATGAGGTAACTATAAAAATATTTTAATAATAATTTCAATAGTACTTTGTAGTTTGGTAAAACTAAGTCTTGTGTGTAGTGCAATCTATTAATGGAACTCAAAATTCAGTGTACCACAAGCCAAACATAGTATATTGTGTACTTGAAGCTAATCTATTTACTGCATGTAGTGAAAGCTCGACATGGTGTTTTGTACAAATCAAGAATAACTTGGTTCTTTGATATAAAACAAGATATATTAAGTGTTGCATGAAATGAAAAAATATTGAATAGTTTAAATTAATTTGAAAAAAAATATTTCACAAAATCTCATGGTGTTACACATACTATGCCCTAATTAATAAATAGAGAAGCTAATTAATAAATAGTGAAACTGGGTTTTTACCTAAATCGTTTCAAGAATATTTTTAACATTGTCAAGTCTCACTCACTAAGTAATGAATAAAAGTTTGTAATATAATATCAAAGTATATATATATATATATAAAATAAAGGTACCCTATTTTTACTTTCCAACTGAACCAAATTCCCTAAACCCTAACATTTTATGTCTGAGTGATTGCATCTACTCTATAAGTCATACTACACATCCATTAAAACACATCATAGCCACATCCACATAATCACAATCACATCAACATCATATTACCATAATCACAAAGTAAAATCAGGAACCATTTCTTCTCATGTAAGTATACACTATACCTTAATCCATTATAGCCCATGCATAAAAACACATGTAATAATTTGGATCCATTATAACAAAGATATATGTATACACTATAACCTTCACCCACCACAACCATTATATACATGTATGTTATAACTATGAGCCACTAAAACTTGTATTATTGTAATCCCCTATAGTCCAGATATTCTTACACACCATAGAATATATTTAACAGATGGAGGAGTAGGGTAGCTAGACATCCATCAATTCCATCGAAAACCTAGATACTTGGAAGAAATCCATAACCCAAGACCATATATGAGTGTTTATTGTGTTATCCAACTCGAGTGGTGGAGCATAAGAAATTATAGAACATAAAGGATAATATAACACAAAGGATAATATAACACAAAACCATTTAAATAAAAACTACTAAATCTAATACTCAAACTATAATTAACATCCCTAATGAAAAACTATTTTCCATCCCAAAATATTTTAAAGATAACACTTATCTAATCACAAAAGAATCAAGGTTCATACTATAATAATATTTCTTAATAATAAATTATAAATCATTTAATATTGTAAATCTTCAATTATTGATTAATAATTCACAATAATTATCCCAATACAAATTTCTCTATTCAACATTGTGATTCCAAATTTTATACTCTTGATTTTTTAATCATTTACCCAATCCATAATCATATTAATTTTATACTACAATTATCAGGATTAAACATAAAATGGTCTATTATTTTCCTTTTTATATATACTAAATGCATTAAAGAACCATTACCTTTATTTAAATTCATTATTTGGTAACCATTTCATAATTATATACAATCATACATGACTAGACCCAACTATACTTACATCAAGGAAATACGAACCTAAATAAAATAAGAAATAAGCAGCATACAATGGGCTTACAATATCCTAGTAGTAGAAAATAATCATAATTAAATAAAGAAACAAAAAAAGCATACATCACCTAAACAAGGATCCCAAACTGATCATACTCTCATCATACCAAAAAAATTTCCATAACATTTCACTATCAACATCAACATGGAGCCACCATAAAAGAATCAACACATCTCAACCCTCACCATATCATTCAACCATACAATGTATCTAAATAAATCACCAAAAGGGTAAATTATTCTAACATATAAATAAATGGAATAAAATAATAATTCAATAAGCACAAAAAAATGATTAGTCAATGATAATGTAAATAATACAAGAAATATAAAAGAAAATAAGGTTTGAACATAGTCATACAAGAAGATTAATTCAATTAGTCATCATCTTTCTTTACCATATTGATTGAAAAATTTATCATGAGAAGGGTTTACTAAGAAATTTATCCTAATATAATATCAGTCAATGGTAGTGATAAACATAAAAGTAACCTTATCCAATAAATGTTTATTCATGTTAATCATTTCAAGGAAACAATAGATGCTTTAATGAGTGTCCCATTCATTATATATTATTATGTCATATTTAATGTGTTTATTAAATTGTAATCATGAAAAATAAGCATAGAAAGTCATATACAATCAAAAAAATATAATATCACAATAACTAGAAAATATAATGAGGTAATATCATGTAGATAACTTATTTTCTTGGTAAACTACACCATCTCTATCATTCCTTTAATTTTGGTAATTAACTTATTTGTTTTAATCACTACCATTTACCAATTATCAACAAATACATAATAGTCCCATGTTTACACATACTTAGATATTATAATTCTTAGATCTCGTAACTTAATTGGAATTACGTATTAATGAGAACAGAAATATAATCACACAACCAAGAACTTGCAAGGAAAATATGAGAACCCTAGTTCACAAAAATCTCTATCAAACCCAAGACTGATGGCCAAGAAGACTGAATATAACCATTAAAAAATACCATCCTAAAAGAATAATGGGGAGTGAACCAAGGAGAATAGAAAAAAATCACCTGAAATCATAAAGGGGATAAAAATTGACTTTGAGGCCTAATAAATTCAAATAGGACTCTATGTTCATATGGGTTTTGAGGGAAGTAAGAAATATTGAGAAAAAATAATTTCACTCTAAATTTAAAAAACCAAATGCATGAATCACATTACAATACTCTTAGGTGTTTCTTCTTTTAAAACTCATCCAACTCTCTATTTATCTCTATCTATCTTAAATTTTATATACCTAAGGGAAGTATTGGCACAATAAATTTCTTTGTGACAACATTAAAAATACCTAAAATCATATCATGGATCAAACAATATGATCATAAAACAACACTTATTTTCCACTAATCTCCTTGAATACAGTAAATATCTTAAAGACTCTCCAGATACTTGAGAATCAAAAATACAAGGGTTTTGGAAAATCTAACCCCTTACATTAGATAAATATCAAGTGATTTTTATCCTCAAGAATTAAAACTAAACTTAGAATAATAGTATGAAGGGGGTTATAAATCAAACATCCAACAATATAATGCTCAAACACGTATCTATATATAATAATAACATGGCCAAATCATAATAATTAAAGGGAAGAAGATAACACTACATCATTAATCAATCTATAAATCAAGATATTGGCATACATATCATCTCAAAAAAACCAATCATAAAATAACTTGGGATATTTAGCATGAATCTATGAATCCAGTTTCCATGTAATTATTCTATAGAACCATGTTCCCATAGGACATGAAACAAAAGAATAACACACCCATGAAACAAATTCTCTTGATGGTCATGAATCTCTATAGGGTTTTCCATGAATATCAAATCATATTCAATATCTAACTAACTCTATTCAATGAATGGGAGTCTTCATGAAGATACTGATGATTTTATGAAACATGGAATGCATCATGGATCTGATCCATTTGTATAGGAAGTTCCAATTAATATGAAACTTCACAGACCATTTGAATACCTTGAATGGTAAAATAAATCAGGAAGAATGATTACTCCCATAAATAAACCTATATTACCCATGATGAGACTATACATTCAAAAACACATAATCACTAATGAAGAACTCCAAAGGCCTCTAACTATGATCAAAATAGGACTTCTAGTGATTAAATGTTTCCTTCATTTACTTATGAGTCACATTCACCATCTTTGTCATGCTTTGTACCAATTCTTGATCGATAATTTCTTAATCCCTAACCTTGGTATAATATAAAATATGTCTTAAAGGTCAATCATAAAATGTTTAAAATGAGGCCATAACAATGGTGGAGTGGTATCTATTATTATAGGAAAACTCAACCAAGGGTAGGTGTTTCACCGATGAACCTTAAAAATCTAGAATGCATACATGTAACATGTATTACAAGGTCTTGATTATTTTCACTATTTGATCATATATATATAGATGAAAATATGTTTTGAGAAATTACTGAGAGCCAAAATCATGTTATATACCTCTCCAAACTCATGAGGTAATATGGGGATCATTAATAGAGAGGATCATCCTCAAAACCTCATAGAGCCTCATAATCACCTCTAAATACTACCTCAATAAAACATATATCTCACCCGACTCTTTAATCTCTAATAAGTGAGATGAAATCATAAAATAATACATGATAACCCATATAGAATCATATTCACCTTGATCTTGAGGTAATGTAATCCTAAATTCCATCATAATGTACTCCCACTTCCATCAAGGAACATCCAATGGATAAATTAACCCACTAGAAACATGATTATCAGATTTCACCTTTTGGTAGACCAAACATTGGGTTAAAAATTCCCTAACTATCTTAATCATTTACCAAAATAAATAACCCTTAAAATCATGATACATAATAGCCAAAATATAAAACAGTGTTAAGTTTGTGTTTTGAAACTCATAAAAAACCACCTCTTGTATAATCAAAGGAACTAAGAGCCTCCCATAGAATAATAACCAATGTCAGTAACCCTTATACCTGACCTTAATGAAACCTCAATAAAAATCATGATATTGATAATATCATACTTTATAATCCACTAATTGAGTTTCCTCCACTTTCTACACTGAGGACAACTACATGACCATCTGGTAGAGACACTATCTACCATTAATTTCCTACCAATCAAGGTGTATCGTTATAAGCTCCTCCATTACACTTCCAGAATACCCAAACACATAAACAAAATCACCACATAACTACCTATTCATAATTTTAGTCATGAAATTACATTTCCTCGATGTATAAGAAATCTCAAAGTTGTAACCCTATAATAATTCCATCCACCACAACTATCATAAGTTCATATCAAACTGAGTGAAGATATATATCAAAATCTAATGATTTTTGAAGACCAAAGAATTATCACCAAAGAGATAGGGATGAAATAATTTCATGGAAAATAATATTGCAGAAATATTAAGATATTGGGTAGTTTAGTTATGTTAATGGGTTCAAAATTATCAAAACCCATAGGGAACAATTTATCCATATTGTATTAGGGCATATCTCAATATAAGGAACAAAGAATCATAGAGTAACTTAAACACAACACCTTCCTCTTGAAAATGAATAGAAAGATCATTGAACAACTTCTCCATCAAATAATCAAAATCAAGCTAACATTGGTCAGCCTATATGAGAGATAGATCCTTACTATTCAAGGTGATCATAAAAGTCATAATCCCAAAGTAAATAGGAAATAACATTCTTTAACGACCAATACATATAAGGAATATTTATACATCCATAAAATTCTTAAGGTCTATCTAATAAACCACTAACTATATTTTTAAAGGATCTATAACTACTCCCTTTTAAGACACAACATGGCTTAATAAATGTAACTGATGGGCCTAAAAATACCCTTAGATAGCATGTTGAGTAGTGAATGACATAGAAGAACTAATAAAACATTTTGAAGAATACTTATATAATCTTCCTGATACACAAAATAAATAAGGATGTGATCAATGAATATAACCACAAACTATTCAAGAAAATCATGAAATGAAGAGTTTATCAGTCCCATGAACACTGCTAGTGCATTTATAGCACTAAATGGAATGACTATGAAGTCATAGTTCCCATAATTAAAACCGAATGTAATCTTTTATTATTAGCAGGTTTCACCTATATAAAATGATATTATTCCCACAAATTAATCTTTGAGAACTATATATATCCTTTCACTGATCAAATAAATCATCGTTTCACTAAAGGGGATAGCAATTCTTTATCGTCACTTTATTATAGTGATAATAATCAATACATAGTCATAGGTTTCTATCCATTTTCTTCGCCAAATGATCAGAGCACCCTAATGTGACACACTTGTCTAAATAAAACCTCTCTACATAAGATCATCAATATACATATGAATCTCCCATAAATTATATGGTTATATCCTATATGGATATATCAATATCAGAGAGACATCCAATTAATACTCTATCTAAGAATAGATTTCACATCAATGGGGAAGCATAACAACCAAATTAAGAAAATCTTTAGGTTACTCTCCTATAAAACTAGAACCTCATCCAATCTTAACATCAACCTGATCATCATAAAAAATAATATTTTATCATGTTTTTTACCCATCTGATGGTCTCACTCACTGATGAACACAACATGATCTGTATCAACATCAAATAATAAAACTCTCCTTGTAAAAACATAAATGATAGCCTATACTAAATACAATCAGTCCATACTGAGTATGAAATTATATGGAAGTATCTATATATATTTATATAAATTCCACCAAAGACGGTTTCTACTCTAACATTAATTCACAATATCTACATATATAATACAAGTTAACTCAACATTCAACTAAAATCTTTAACAACAAGGTTATTGGAAGCCTCTCCACGTCATGACCTAAATAATGGACCAGGGTAGGTTCATTAATGGAGTATGAAGTATATAAATTAATAAAGTAATACACCTGGGTAGAATATAAACTGATTGCACCACACTTGACATTTGGCTCTCTTGGAATTGTAAATTATAAGTTATGCACTTTCCCATATCCTTTTCTAAGACCTCTCTGACCCTTATGTCAAAACCTCATTTGGTAGTGCTCTAATTTACACCCCTATTAAAAATTTACATCCTAAATATATCATTTAACTGTAATAACTCCTCACTAATGACTAAAAACTATCGCACCCTTTGACTATTACTGTTGCCTCATAGGATACTACATCAACAGAAAAACCAGTATTGTGCTTCCAGCTCCATGCTGATTATTGAGGAATGGTGGAAACTAAATATTCTGATGAAAATAAATTACTCATAATGATAAAATGTTTTAAAATATTTAGGTATAAGTATAATAACTAATAAATCCCATGAAATGATATCTAGGAAGCTTAAGATGACTCCCTCATGTATGAATCTTTGAATGTCCAGAAAACCAGAAACGTCTAATCAATGACCTGCATAGAATGTCCTAAGGATTTCTATAACTTGAAAATTAATCCTAATCTAGTATCCTTTTAATTATCTTCTCCTTTTTTATCACCTCAAGTAATGTCAACAAGGTGAGTAATGATCCTAAATTTTATAAATGGAAATATTATTTTGAACAAGCATGTGTGCCACATATATGAATATAATATAGTATAAAACACCTAAAACAGAAAATAAAATCCAAAAACACCATATTTAATTAATTGATAACGTTACATTTATCTAAAAAATAAATCCATTAAAATTGAAAATATTATAATAGTTAAATAAAGAGAAAAATAATTAGAAGAATCATAAAATGTGGATCATTCTGATCTCCTAGAATTATCACACTCAAGGAAAAAACATTAAAAAATATAAAACATCGATAATATAATCAAATTTTGTTAAATGAAAAAAACATTGATGTGAAATGTTTTTAATAATTAATTAATAAATTAATATGTATTTATTGGAGGTAATATGACCATTTAAATAGTAATATGATCATTGGTTATTAATATGACCCCTAAGAATAATTATAAAACCCTACAGAAAGTAAATTAAAATCCTAATAATAAAATTAAATATAAGCAATATTTACCATGAATAATTTAATAAAATGTAAATATCATAATTCCATAATATAAATATGAGGTTTAAAAACTCAAAGAAATTATAAGGATATTTTTTAATAAACTAAATTTTAATATATTTCATAAAAAATAATAACAATATTAATAATTAAAATGACCTATATTGGTAAGTTATTTTGATAAAATTATTTTAATTTTTATAACTATAACATATAAATTTACTAATGCTTATTTTTTGGTATTTTTTTTGAAAAACATGAATTTTTAGGTGAATACTAAAATACAATTTTTTACATAACCAATTTGTTTTAGATTACATAATTCATGATGTAATAAATAAATAACCAATTATATAATTTTTTTTCATGAACAAAAATATATTTAGTAAGATAAATGAGTCATTTAAAAATAATAATAAAAAGTTTCTAAACCTAAAAATTATTTTTCAAAGTCTAATATATAAATTATTCCATGATGAAAATTCATTTTCTACTTTTTAATTTTGAATCAATTAATAAATTTTGTGGTAGTGTGGATGAATATTCCTAAAACTATGTTATTTTATTAATATATAACACAAAATTTCAAAAAATTAACTATTGTAATTCATTCCATGGATATAAAAAATCATTTAATATTTTATCATAAAACACCCCTCTCCTCGGCTATAAATACACTCTCTCCCTCACCTTAGAAAAAACTTATCTTATAATTATAAAGGAAAAATATGTAGTAAAATTACCTATATGAATCACCCTATAATCCTTAAGGATATTATATATTCCTAAAACTCCAAACTTTTAAAGAGTTTTGGGTCATAGGAAAGGAACAACATTAAGAAGGAGGTATGATTCCTTCATTTTATCCTTTCAATTTCCTCTTATCTTCCTCAATACATATATTATTTTTTATCCAAAAACTAATAAAAATTATTTTCATATAATATAAGAATTATTTTAATTTTATTATCCTAATTTATGAAATATATATATATATATATATATATATATAATTCTCAACTCCTGTTTTGAAAATGTCTCGTTAACTATTGGTTAATCGTATACGAGGTTGTTTCCAACTCTCTACTAATCATAGCCTTTATGGATGGTCATAATGAATTTTTTAGTATATAAATGTATAAATATATGTATTTTATATAGTAATGATTTATTTTTATAATTTTATAAATATCAATAAAAAATTATGAAATCAAAACAAGATGATAATTTTTAAAGAAAATATAATATCAAAACATTATTACTTTAACAAAAAATAAAAAATAAAGTCCAATGAATATAATTGATCAAGTAAAACATAAATAAATATAATTCAATACTAGATTCATGTTTTAATAAATATATTTTTATTATATAGGAGGAATAAAGGTGAGGAAATATCACATGAACTAAGGTTACGGGATTCTCAAACCCAACTCTTTCTTTTTGGGTTTCTTACCTCTCAATATCTTTATTTTCAGTGTTTATTGTCCTAAAATATTTTTAAAAAATATATCCTTTCACCATTATTTACATTTTTATTTACTAGGTATACATATTATTTTATATTGTAGAGATGACTTCAAATGAACCTTAATGATTTTTCAAAATGAATTTATATTCAATGACATCTCATTTGTTCCTATTTAATTGTTTCTTCTTATGACCATGACCTATGATCCACTATGGATACATTTAGAGTCCCATGATATGTTTTTCCCATATTATATTGATAATATAAAATATTATTCACTAAAATTTTCTTTACCATATCCTTTTGAAACCCATTCCTTTCTATGAGTTTATTTCATAACTGTGATTGTTATATGTTATCTTTCCATGTGGAATATATTATTATGATAATTTTTTGATGTTATAAATAGTCCTTGAATTATATATCACTCTAATGCATTAGTTAATTTGATATACCTTATTATTTTTTTTTTTATTATGTATGAACATAAAACTAACTTTGTTCACACTTATGATGTTATGATTTATGCACATTTGGTATGTGTGAACTTCATAATGGAATTTTTCACAAATTATGTGTTGGATTTGAAAACTGTGTTATCATACTTTTAATTATAAATATGAAACATTCTATGACTTTTTAAATGATCCTTGTGATTTTAATATTATACTTGTGATATGATGGTAAAGATTGTGCTCACCCATCTACTATTGATTCATGTGTCTTATTCATTCCAAGTTATTCCTCCCCTTACTGGGATTTCAGGTCAAACTATTTTTTTATGTATATCCTTAGGTGAATACATTTACTAAGGATAACATGATATTTTTTAAAAGGACTATAAAGATATATTTAAATAATGTTTATGTTTTATTACGTATAAGTGATGTATGAACCTAAATATCTCAAGATACTAAATTTATAAATTCTAGATTGTATTATTATTATATTTTCAACCTTAGAAATGATGTAATAATCATGTATGAAAAAGGTGGTATTCTATACAAAACCTCATCAAAATACATCACTCTATCCTCTTCATCTAGAATAAAATTTGAAGCATGACATAAAAGATTGTTAAATCAGATTCTAATCTCATACATGATAGAGTTTTCAAGGAAATGATAAATAATATCTTCCCAAATGGATGCATTTACGAAAAAAGGAACCTGGTCTAGAATTAATTGTGAAAATTCTACCATGAAACTTATAACTCTTTATGATCACAAAGTAATAAAACTTACCATCAATGAAAAACTCCTTGCAACATACCAATAAACAATGGAATTCAGTGATCCCTCCTAGCATGAATCAAACTGAATGCAATATTTACCACCTCAAACCAAGCCTCAAACTCTTGATAAAAAAAATATATTATAATTTTTCAGGCCTTGATACTTTAACTCACAAATTATATTACTCCAATCATTATCTTTATCAACTACAATTCTTCAGTGATCTACTGGAATGTTCTGCTAATCTTTACCAACATGAGCCTGATGGGTACCTCAAACTAGAGTTGTACCTACCAAGGAGAAAATTTTAGAGAATCCCTAAACAAAAAATATATAATAATTCAGATTCATTAATTAATATTCATTATAACACCCATAATCTACCCAATTCAATCACATGCTTAAGAAATCATGTTGCACGGACCTCACATTGGACTCTACCCTACAAGAAACATCACATAACTTAGTAGATTTATTAATATTAATATTCTATACTAAAATCATAGGTGGTGATAATTTGTTATTTCAAATTTTTTATTTTTTATTTACATCACATACTAAGTTCTACTAATATTGTTTCCCAACTAACCCATGCAATCCATGCTAGTTCTAATATCCGAAATTTATTCTATCACTTCACCAAAAACATTAAAACCATTTTCTAGGACCCAAACCCATTGATACCCCTCTTGGAATGGTAGTAAACATAGGATTCCCCCTTAATATGACCTCTAATAGTGCATGGGACACCAAAAAACACTGAGGGTATAGAACACACACATTTTGGGGCTGTTACCCTTAGATTCCTAGGAAATAAAAAGAAAAAATAAATCAACTTAATAATAATAAATAAATAAATCACAATAAATGAAGTGTCATACAACTAAAAAACAAAATAGAAATATACCATGAAAACACCTAAAATAGTGACCACAAACACTAGTGACTCATAAATGACTTTCATGATATAGTATTTCCTAGCTTGATCACCAACTCCCTCCTACAAATATGAAACACACAAACACACACACACACACACATGTATGTATGTATGTATGTGTATATGTATGTATGTATGTATGTATGTATATATGTATGTATGTTTGTATGTATTTATCTATGTATATATTTATATATATGTATGTATTTATCTATATATGTATGTGTATATATATATATATATATATTCCCATACTCACCAAGGTAGGCTCACCAGGTAACTCATAAGAGTAGGTAATATAATATGAAAGAATATATATAATAAATGTACCTCTATTTTTACTTTCACATTAAACCTATATATCTAAACCTCAACATCTTATGTCCTAGTGCTCATATCCCCTCTATAAGTCATAATGCACATCCTTGAAAACACATCATAGATTCATACACATAATAATAACCACATAACAACCATATATCTATAATCACATAGTAAAAAAAATATATATTATATCATTGGTAAGTATATAAAATACCTTAATAAATCTAACCCCATTCATACATACATGTGTAATAATTCTAATCCATTACAGTCTAGATATGTGCACACAGTATAACTTTAATTTTACATAGCATGCATATACATTTATGTCATAACTATTACCCACTACATCACATATGAGAACAAAACCTATAACTATAAACTATCATAGCTTAGATATACCTATATATCATACTACATCTTGAAAAGATAGGGTTATGGGAGTAGACAATAATCCATTCCCATATTAACCTAAATGTTTGAAAGAAACCCATAAATCATAACCATATATGGGCATCATTCATTTTATAAAAAATAGGTGGTGTAGAATAATAAATAACATAAAATAAATCATAATATAGAACACAACCATTATGAGGGAAACTATTCAACCTTTGAATTAATCTATAACTACCATTATACATGGAAACTCGTCTACCATAACTAAGGACTAGGAAGTTATACTTATCTAATAAAAAACATCAAGGTTCATACTTTCAAAATACAATTGTTAATAATCAAATAATGGTCATTTAATAATGTCTATATCTGATTCTAGATTATTAATTTATATTGATTATCCAAATAAAAAGTTCTTTATTCAACACTATGATTCATGTATTTATACTCATGCTCTTTTAATTATTTACCCAATCTATTACCATATCAATACTCCACTACACTCATCATTAATCAACTTTTAATTTTTAATCATTTCCATTTTTATATATATCAAATTACTTTATGATCCATAATGTTTATTTAAATTCATTATTTAGTTACCATCCCATAATTGTGGTCATTAAGACATGAATATAACCAACTATGCCAACTTTAGTTAAGTACACTCTTAAATAAAATAAGTAGAAATTAGTAAATAATAATATTATATCATCTTAATTTTAGAAAATAATTACATAATAATAAAGTAGAAAACTACAAGTATATACTTTCCAAGTATGGATCCCAACCTAATCCATCCATCCCGACATCATTCCCAAAAAATTTATATACAATCCATACAATTATACTTTCAACCACATCAAGCTTTAACGACAACAACACCAATATAGTTCAATCGTCACTGTATCAACCAAAAATACCTTGTTTCCAAATAAATCTCAGTAAGGGTAATTTTATATAATATATAAATAAATGAAAGAAACTCATATTTTTAGTGGAATTCAAATAATTGAGTTTTCAATGACATTTAAAATAATATAATAATGTGAAATGAAAACAAGGTCCACATATAGTTGTAAGAAAATTAATTATATCAGTCATCACCTTTCTACACCATCTTTATTTATCAATTTATTCTTAGTATTTCTTATAAATAAATGAATCCTAATATGATAGTAATTATTGGATGTAATTGACCTCTAAGTAATATTT
The DNA here is from genome assembly GCA_963277665.1 of Viscum album. Lineage (NCBI taxonomy): Eukaryota > Viridiplantae > Streptophyta > Magnoliopsida > Santalales > Viscaceae > Viscum > Viscum album. The sequence goes on along the minus strand of OY728160.1, from coordinate 1,834,566,093 downwards.
TCCAAGCCATGATTATTCATATTGACCATTTCAATGGAAGAATGAAAAACCCAAATAATTCATCAGTCTTTATCCTCTTATCTTATAATATTTAATTTTTAAATTTTGTTTTAATCATTTAAAATACAAAAATAAAGGAATAGATGATCATAATAAAATATTATTACACTATATAGAAATTTTAATAATTTGATAACAAGAAGAATAACTTATTCTCATGCAAAACTAAACCATCTTTGTAATTACTTTAATGTAGGTTATTATCTTATTTTGGTTAATATGTAAAATTTATCTATTATAAACCTAATAATTATAATATCACATTTACACAATATTATATTATAGAATTTATGAATACCATACCTCAACCAATGTAGTGAAATAATAAGAAGGTGAATATGATCACGCGACTAATAAATCTTGATAAAAACTTATACTAACTAGTACACAACATTATTCTTCAAAACCAAGACTCAAGGACAGAAATAATGATTCATACTAATTCTATAGACCCTATAGAAAGAGGAAAAATATAGTAAACCTAGGAAAAGATAGGTAAAACTCACATTAGATAAAAAAGGGTCTAATCCATGATTCTGAGGAAAAACCCATTCAAAGATCACTCTCTCGTCAAATAAGGTACAGAGGAAATAAAAAGGGACAATTAAATATGGGTAACTCAGAATTTAAAAAACTATATGTATGAATCTTAATATGAATCACTTTTACATTTACTATTTTAAAAAGAATTGAACTCTTTATCTTTTAATCTCTCTATGTCTTTTAATTTTGATATGGATGAGAGAAGTCTTGATACAACTACTCTCTATGTGGTAACATTCAAACTCCATATAATCATGTAATTGATATTTATATAAAGAATGTAATTTCTTATATTATGGGTCTTCCAAATCTTGTGGTTTATGAGTGATAAAGGCTATATATATGGATAGAAATGATTCCAGACAAACCAAAAATGATGTTTTTTAACAAAGGTACTTACTCTTTCTCATGAAGGAAATGTATCTTACATATGGGGGAATGCATATTATGTATCTAGGGTTTAATTTTACAAATGTTATAAATGACTCTTATGTATTGAAAATTTTGGTAATGTATGGAGCTTCACAGTGATACATAAGGGTAAGTCCTATTACAAGGGGATGCATAATGGTAAGAGGGGTGATATTTAAAGGTCACCTCTAGTACATAAGTGTATATTACATGAATAAGGATCAATATATAAGGTTCATTCCCATGGATAAAGTGGACATGTAAGGCTTGTAATAGAATTATAAAAAAATTATATAGACACACTAAACTGCAAAAAAACCATCTCCTAGATAAAATATTAACATTAGATAACACCCATCTTCCCCCAACATCAAAAACTACCACTAAACATCCTTGATACCTCTTCAACACCCAATAAAAAATAAAGGGTTCTAAAACTTCTGATCCCTTTTATCGAACATTAATAGAGATGTATTCCTATTTAAAATGGAGTACTTGATGTGGAAATACCAAATTTAGATGGTGTGTTAATTGTATACTGATATTTTCATTATGAGTGGTCTGTGTGTTAAGTATTTTTAAAACATTTCTTGAAGTAGTGCATGGATAAGTATAAGGAGGAATTAATCCTAGGTTTATTAATTTATTCTTGCCTAAAAATTGGAAATTTCAAAAAGTACATTGTGATTTTGGTATGCCAAAATACCATCATGTGTGTTCTCCTTAAATATAGTACTTTTTGGTTAAATAAGTAAAATCAGCATGTCATCAAATTTAATTTTCATATTTGCATACTGTAATTGTGTGATTTAATTTTATAGGTATAAAATGTTCTTATTATAATAGTAATAAGATTTATTTACTATGATGAAATTAACTCATTAATCCCCCTCTCTTTGTGTGTTTTTGTTCCATAGTTATAAAATTAGATATCAGGGTGGAATGGTTGATTAATTGTTGAGTTTTTTTTCAAAATAATTATTTAACATAGAGAACATAGTTACTGGAAAACAATTTCCTATCATAAATGGGTTAAATTATACAATTTAGAGTAACCATATGATATCACATGTAACATCTCCTAGACTAAATATTTTCTCTACTACCCTGTATAGAATACATGTGGGTCAAACAATATAGTTTTCTTTAATTTAAGTGGAAGTGAAGTTACTGGATACTAATTTAAGGGTTAAAAATGATTTATATAAATTATTATAAAATAAAATATGTATTAAGGTGATTATTATTTCATCTATTAATTTTATTTAGTAAAATATGAAAAAAATTATATATGTAATAATAATATTAAAGAATAAATGTTTTAAGAGTTGTAGAACAATTTTAATTATTTAAAGATATGTCTAAATGAAATTATTATTTACTCAACAGAATCATTGAGGTTCTTTGAATTATTTATGGGCTTGAGTTTGAAATAATATCTACAGAGACAGAAAAACTTATGTAGAATAACCCCAATATATAATATAAAGGGTTTAGTTGAAAAATAAATAAATTTGATGGATCTATCATTGGGAAATTTATAAATTATCTTAGTTTTCTATTATATAAAAATAATGCTTTAAGGATGATGAATTATTAACCCAAGGGCATAGAAATAAAATATATATAGAATACTGATATCAATCAAAGTGAACATGGAGAACAAGATGTGAATTATGAGTTCCTATCTCTCATTTGATGAAAATTCTAACGTGGTAAAAGGAATATTCAAAGGAAATCTTCCATTATATTGATTAAATCTTATAAAATTTTTGTACATAGTTTCATGTTTTTTAATGACATTTTATGGTGATGCTAAAGTTGGTTACTCAAAAAAGTAATAAATGAAAATTTCAAAATAAATAATCAAAAATTTAGAAGAACATATGGAAGAATATTTTAGTTGAATTATTTTGATTTATAAGAGGAAGATGATGATAAAATTTATTTTTATGAAGGTAAAATGTATCTAAAATAAAATTTAGAATATTCCATAATGATGATAGTTGAGAAATCACAACATAAAATTGAAGAATAAAATTGATTGAAAGGAGTTGTTGGTCTCAAGGTCAATCTCAAAGGTGAGCTTAAGAAGATTTATATATAAAGGAAAAAAAGAACAATACTGTTGGAGGACTATTGAAAGATACTATAATGTATATTGACAAAATATGTGGTAAAATAACTCATTTATAGAATATGTGGGGGACAAACTATTAAACATGAAATATTTTGAGAAATTATTTCTTTTAATCTAAAAATAGATGATCAATATAATGTAATAAATTATTTTTATTCTTATATGTAGTAGTGATAAAATTGGATTAAATCCCTTGAATTGGAAATGGTTACATTGAATAAAATTATTGAATATGTAATAAAAAACAAGTGGCTCAAAGAAAACTTTTTTTTAGAATGTTATTAAAAAAACAATTAAAATAATGATAAGAGAGGTGCATAAGGAGTTTTGAAAAGTTTTATAATGATCAAACGACCAATAACATATGAATATTTAGAATTAGATTTGAGGGTGATTTATCTAATGTCATTAAAATATGTATGAAGGACAAAATAAAGATAATGGTCAAAGAAAACAATCAACCATTAATAAATTTTCAAAAATCAAGATGTTTATTTAACGAATAATATATGTCATGTAAAGGTGACAATATTTCCCTATTATGAAGTTACGGTTTTTTACTTATTAAGGTCATAATATGGATTATTATGAATAATCAAGGAGTTAGTTATGAGGTAAGACACCCAAAATTCTTAAAATAAGAATTAGATCATATCCTTCACCCAAAATAAAAAAACTATTCTTATGTAAAATTTTAATTAATCTAAAATTGGTCATAATGATTGTGATTTTGTCCAAATGAGGAATGGAAATAACATTTATGGATATTAAAGGGGAATAAATAAGTGTTAAATGAACTCAATTACATTAAGAAATTAATACTATATTTTGAAATGGAAAGGGGAATATTGTATCACAACATGTAGGGAAAATAATTAGGTGATACCCACACTGGTCTCAAATCAACCCAAAATATCATGGAAAGAAAATAAGGAAAATGATAACGTTACAATCACAAAAGTTTCTCATTAAAAACAAAACAATAGAAGTCTATAGATCATTGAAAATGGATTTTTATACCATATTACTAGGAATACAAACCCGTTAATGATTATAAATGTTCATGTTGATGGTACCATTCACTTTGCAAATGATGTATCTTTTGATTTAAAGTCATGGATAAGACTATACATGCAGGTAAAGATATAAATAATACATAGTTAATTTGTGTGGATAGACTTCGACATAATCACTTGTGTGAAATTCTATTACTCAACTCAAGACATATAGTCACATTCAATTATAAGGGTTTACTAATAAAAGTAAAAAACTAAATATTCATTAATGAAAGGGTAGTAAAAAAATGACAACATATACTAAGTGGATTGTAAATAGAACACATATCTCCTCATAGTAGAAGAGGAAAATCAATTTTCATGTTGGAGGGTAAGACATATTCATCAAATAAACATAAAATATCTCTAAAATATAAAATATTATAAAGATATTACAAAACTAAAGTTATATAGAGAAAAAGATATGTGATTATTTCATAATAGGTATGATGGTGAGAAATACCTATAGAAAAAAAAGAGTAATAGGGCCTCAAATATAATTGGATTTGTTCATACCAAGTTGTAAAATCCTATATAATATCCCAAAACTCATGATGAAAAGTATTTCATATTTTTTTTAGGTTATTAAATCAATATTGTCTTCATTATGTTTATAAAAACCAAAAAGTAAAGTGATGGAATATATTAAGAGGTTTCAAGGTTGACTTACATAAAAACTAAAATATTAACCAAAATTATTCAATTAGATAATAAAATGTAATACCCTTAATTAAAGTGTAAAGTTTCCTTTAGAAACATGGAATTAATCTAAATGTTTCATCGATGAGAGTTTTCAAAATGCAAAATCAGATAGTGAACAATATATATAAATCATTACTCATTGAGAGTTCTATATAATAACACTATTGGAAAGAGATAATGAAAGTGGTGTTATATAACCAAAATATGGTTTTGTTAAGTCTTTGTGAAATTATAACACCATAAGATATGTTTCATAGAAGGAAGCTAATATTAAAAGAGTTAAAAAAATTTACAATTAAATTCTACCTTGGTAATAAGGAAAATAAAGAAAGCATAGAGATACAGTGGATGGAGGTGTATTTATTAGTTACTAAAATAAGAGTTAATCCCACAAGTTCTTCAGCAAGAGGTTGAACAAAATCATGGAAAGTAAATTTGTTTATGATATAAAATAAAATTCCATAAATAACTCTTTAAATTAAGATCTATATGAAATATATGAAGAAGAGGATAATCATGGGACAAATTTAGAAGAACCTTATGTTATACCTCATGAGAAAGAATTATAAGTTGAATTAGAGGATGATGTATATCTCATATATACCTTATAAAATTATATAATCTTGTTTATTTAGAGTAGAATTAACTTTATTAAATCTCAATTACATTTACGGTTTATAGTTTTAGATAATTGGGTCACAACTCTTATATAATGAACCCATATATTACAAAGTGGACACCTATACTATGTATCCATTTTTCTTATAATATAGAAATTTTAAAATAAAAAACATTTTCATTTCATGAAAAATATTCATGAATTTCAACTTTACTTCTGATTTATTCTTAATCATCCTTAAACACTATTAAAAACATTTGAAAATGTGGGACGAGCACAAAAATCTCGGTAATGAAAATAAAAGTAAGAAATCGGTTAGTCCAGTGAAAAACATGAAAACTAATAAAATGAATGATTTTATAATAATATCATTTTAGAATATGTAATAAATCATTTCCACATGAAAATCACAAACTTTTTATCAAATAAAACCTTTAAAAACCATAACTAGAAAATAAAACCATTTTAGGAAACTTAGAGCATTATATTCACAACTCATGCTAATATTATGTCAGAAATAATTCAATAATAGTTAAATATATAGGATAAACATCCCTAGTTAAATTCCTACTCCTTTCCTTTAAGGATAAATAACATTACCACATGCATTGGAGAAATATATCGGTCTCACCCATCATATAAGTTGTATCGGGCTCACCCATAATATAAGTTATATCATAATCTCCCATCATATAAGATGTATTAGGATATCCCATCATCATATATAATTATCAAGTACCATAAATAATATATTTTAATATTTCACATTTTAATTTTAAAACCCAATAAAAATTCTTTTTAACCAATCGACAAAACATTTTTGGATATTAAAATACCATTTCATTTTAAAACCCCATTTTCAGAACTAAAATTTCCAGAACAAAGAAATAATGGTTTTATTTTGAATAAAACATTAAATCTTATAGAGTAATTAGAACATAAAATAATTATTATGGTGGTTTAAAAATCTTTGGATTCCTCATATGTTAAAATAGAACATTCATTTTTTCCTATTTATAAAAAAATTCAAAACATTCCATATAAAATACATAAAAATATTCATTCTAAAAAACATAAAAATAAAGTAAAAAATTGACATAAAATGTTCTTAATAATTAGTGTATTTCTATATAAATACATCTAAATAATAATTTTAATAATATTTACATAGAGTAAAAAATAGAAAATAAATCCTCAAAACATTTAAAATTAGGTTTTTATAGTAAAATGTACCTTACCTAGAGTCTGAATCATCACAAACGTTTTGTGTATTCCTAAATAATAAAATTATGTTAATTTAATAATCTATTAATAACCTTTTACAATTTTATTACAACTTTTATTTTATTTTTTATAATTTTTTACACAATTACTTAATTAATTATGTGCATATCCAATGTTTTGACGATATTCTGCTCATATATACAAAATGAATTTGTTTGGTTAAATATGGTCAATAACATAATTTTTATAGAAATTATAGAGAAATAATAATGTAATAATTCTAATTTTTATATTTCTATTGTAATTTTAAAACAAACTATTAATGGTGGTATTTAATAATGAACTATGTTATAATCTTGGAGATGGTTAGTCATATGAACGCTTGAGTAACATTTTAATTTTTCAATGATCATGATGGATATAAGGTTTTTATTATTTTAACTTCATATAATTATTATTATATCATAAATATTATATTATATCTTTAAATAAACTTATATATATCATCCATGTAATGCGATGATGAAAAATGAATCACATCACTTTGTTGGGGTGGTAGTCCACACATATGCACGAATGGCATTATTATTTTTTCAATGAATGAAATGTTAAGAAAATAAGTGATATATTATATTTAAATAATAATGAATATTTCATTAATATAATATATATGTATATATATTAATATCATTATAACCATCTATGATAGGTGGTGATGCAAAACAAATTACATCAGTTTTCGAGGCGGTCATCAGTCACACACGTGAATGTTGGTTTCGTTTCCCATTTGATAGAAGAGGACATGGATATAGTATTTTTACTTAACATAATAACATATAAGTATATATAAAATACTTAAATTAGTATTTCATCTTGGTTTAAGAATATTTCAATGAGGTAGAAGAAGAAATAAACGAGAAATATGATAGTTAGGACTTATACCTTCTCCTCGGATAGCCTCTTTGACTTACACCTTAAGCCTTATAGGTTTGGTGTTTTGGTGAATCCAGGACCACTATAACATGGGAATTGACTTTGGGGATATAATTTTGTAGGTATTATATGAAATATAGTTATTAAAATGTATTAGTAAGATAAGATAATAGGTTCTCTTTTACTAGTGAGGGGAGGGTCACTCATGGAATTTCTTAAAGTATTAAATTAATATAAATTAAATATCATGGAAAAATAGCAGAAAATTTATATTTGATAAGATTATTTTGGGTCTAAATTCTTTCATCCAATAAAATTTGGACAATTTTAGATGATTTTTTACCCTTATCTCTTTGTTTTATCCCCCTGTCAACCTTTTTCACAATTACGACAATAAAAATGTTTTTTGGAATATAGATTTCATAAAAGTTACTGTTAATGTAAAATGACCTATAAACGGACCATGGATGATATATTAAACGCTATACCATTCACTTTTCTAGTGATAATGCTTTTTTTAATTTTAAATCATTTAATAAGATATTGTTTATTATAAAATATCATTAATGTCATTTTTTAAACTGTTCTTTTAATTTGACTTTGAAAAAAACATAAAAAACAGAAATATAATATAATCCATTAAAAAATCCCTAATAAGTTATTTATATATATATATATATATATAAATTGGGACACAAAAATAAACACAAATAAAATTAATTTATAGTTTTGAAAAATATTTACTTGATTTTTCTTCTGCTTGAACTAGCACTGTGTCGGTGTTACGTAAATATTTAAGTAAATTATTTCATAAATAAATATCAAAAATAAATTGTCATGATAAAAAAATAATCTATATTTAAAATAAAAAATTATATCTGAACATAATATTTTTATCCCTACCATAAAATATTATTGATATTAAAAACAAGAGAGTCACATTTTTTAATTTATGTTTAATTGAAATAATATATATGTCATTTTCAAAGACTAATGGAATAAAATTAACATAAATTAGAATATTTGATTATTATTTTATAACCCCACTAATAAAATAGATTAAATGTAGGGTTTAGGGTTATTTTAAGTCCTTATCATATTAATTTTATCTTTAATTATTTGTTTTACCCTTACTGAGGCGACAAATATTTACCATGATTACTATTCATAATGAAAAAAATAAATGGGACTTATTTACAAAATCTGGACTTATTTATTATTAATATGGAATACAGTTTTAAATATTCTATTTCTATAAATGTTATAATTTAATTTAATATTAAAACAAAAAATATAATGAAAAACAATGTTTAGAAAAATGAGTTTTTAAGCACAGAAGTGAACTTATAATAAAATATGGTATAATGATGATTCCAATATAATTAACAAGATTAATTATAATTAAGGGATACTTATTTTACTTTAATATAAAATGATACTTTTATATTTAATTATATAATGAAAATAAATGAATGTTTTACAAAAATTGGTATTTCACACTATTCAATGAAAAATCATTCTTTTCAGAAAAGTAAAAAAGTTCACCCTACATTAATTTTTATATGATGATTTTTAAAATTAAGTTAATTTTTTAAAATTAAAATTCAAAAATTCAAAAATTCAAAAATTAATCATTAAATAAAATATTATAAGAAAATGATATTAATAAAAATAAAACTACTTTATTTTTTATTGAAAAACTCCTAATATTTTTATAATGAACATAACTCTAAAAAAATCTAATTAATGAATATTAAAATTATTTATCTTAGCATCACTTGTGTTGTTACATTATTCCTCCCTTTTTTAAAATTTATCCTTGCAATTTTATTCCTTACATAAACAAGTGGATATATTTTTTCATCACAGAATTTTCTGATTCACATGTTTCTTCTTCAAACAAGTGGTTTTTCCAAAAAACCTTAACAGGATGAATTAGACTGTTCAAAAACTCTTTCTCTCTATATTCAATAATTTTTAACAGATATTTCTTATAATAATGGTTTCGTATAGTAGAACTACTTCAGTGATCAAAACATGTGATGCATTTGTAAAATATTTTCTTAATAATAAAACATAAAATACATCATGTACCTGAGATAAAATCAGAGGTAAGTCCAATCAGTATGAATCTATTCTAACTTTCACCATGATTTCATATTATCCAATGAACTATGTATTTAGATTCTTTTTTTCACCAAAACACTTAACACTTTTCCCTGGAGATACTTTATGAAAAAACATGATCACCTACCTCAAAAGAAAGATCTTTCCTCCGGTTATCCATGTAAATTTTATGCCTACTTTGAATCATCCTCATATGTTGATAAATATTATCCACCTTCTCAACCATTTATTATACTAACTTTGGTCCCAAAAATATCCTTTTTCCTACTTCATCTCAACATGCTGGTTTTTGACGCTGATTTCCATATAATACCTCAAAAGGTGTCATCTGTGTACTATAATGAAATATGTTGTTATATAAAAACATGGATAATGAAATTTGTAGATCCAAAATGATCTAGTAATCCATTGAATAATAAAAAAACTTGTCTTCCACGTGATGAATCATTCACTCATAATTTCCATCATATTGTGGCTGAAAAGTTATACTAAAATTCAATTTTGAACCCAATGACTTATGAAGGACTTTTCCGTAATTAAAAGTGAACCTGAGATCATATTTAGATATAAAAAAGATAGGAAATACATGTAACCTTACTATGTACTTGAGGTGCAGTAAATAAAGATAATTTAAGGACATAATATCTCTAATTTGAAGGAAATTTGAATATTTAGTAGATCGATCAAAACCAAATTTCATTTTTACCTTGAGATGTATTTGGTTATCCCACCACAAAATCCATGGATATATTTTCCCATTTTCAATCTAGAATTAGAAAAGGATGAAGAATCCCCTCAGTTAATTATCATTAGTATTAACATGTTGAAAATTAAAGCATTTATTGGTAAACTCTGAAATAAATTTCTACATTCCACCCCACCAGTAGCAGTCTTGAAGGTCTCTATATGTTTTGGAATTTTGAGGATAAATGGAAAGTAGGTAAACATAATCTTCACTCAATAATTATCTTTTTTCAAATGGGAATCACAAGGAACACATAATTTATTTCTAAATCTTAAAAACCCTTTCTTTATCGATGCTAAAATCAGGTAAATTACATTTATTTTCCAATTCTACCTTACCTTGTAAATCATTGTCGTCCTTCCAAGAATTCTTAATTCTATAAAACAATTCCAACTGCACTAAAAGCTTAATCAAAATAGAGGATATTCCTACATGAAAATTTTATAGTCCATCATTCGATAAATAATTTACCAAAGGATCATGTTCCAAGCATAACATGGTTAATGTAGAATTATATTTTAATGTCAGAGCATCATCTATAACTCAAAACATGGTACTCTACATTTATAACTCAAAATAACAACCACAAAACAACATATCCATTTCAATCCCAGGATACAAGATTAATTATCATTTAATGGATCAAAAAAATATCTTTTCAAAACCAAAGTATGAGAAATACCATGTTAAACCCTAGGAAATCACTATATCTCCCAAAATAATTGTTTCACCATTACCTTTTTCCTATAAGGAAAACATCAAGAAACCATTCTTAATAAAACCATGACCATGACATGAGGACCTCAACTCACTATAAAATTGAAATAGAAAAGGGGGTATAATTAAAATTATTTAATTTTTATATAATAATCATGACCACAAATATCGAAACTATTGTTATGTACCTCCATGTTTTGTATCATAACTCCACCTATTTTTACCCAAGAACCATGTATATATAAATGTTAAACTCCACACTATAGACTATGAAATGGAATGGAAAAAATGAAAAAATGGTCATATTCATTAAAATGATCTCCTTCATGACATTAACCGTGGTGTTTTTACACCGTATATTTCCAAAGTTCAACCACCCACCTCTGATCCAGCTTCAAACCCCATCTTAACAACCCAAACACTCAGGTAATACAATATAAAGATACATTAAAATCAATCCATTGTGGATAACTCTTGAACATAAAATATTTTAAAATGTAAAAAATAAATGTTTATAATCATAAATTAAAAGTTAATCTCATCCTATATACAAAAATAATTTTGTATATGTTGGTAAAGAATGTTCTTAATTTAAAGAGTAACATTTAATTTTTTTGGACAAAATATCTCAAAGAAACGTTTTAATGGAAATGTTACAAAGAATATAATGAACTTAAAAAGAGTTCAAAGTATTTTAAAATAAACAAATTTTATTAAAAATTTAACATTTAATTTATTGAAATAAATATTTTTGAATATTATTTTCAATGATTTGAAAATAAGGATTGTTAATTCTCACAACATTATTTAAAAAATATTTATTATTATATGTTAACCCATTTATGGAGTTAACTTTGGGGATTTATCCAATGGTCACCATTATTTAAACAATATGTTTTTATAGATGTTAACCCATAAAAGGATTTTAGTTTGAGGATTTATCTAATAGCCATATAGAGATAAGGTAAGAATTATATAGTGATATAATGAGATTAATACATCCTTACAATTGTATCAAACATATAATAGATTATATGGAATATCATATGGGATATGATTAGACTTGATTATATGTGTTTCTTTTTTAGTATTATTAAATTATTTTAATAATATATTAAATGTACCATGTTATAAAAAAGTAAGTACCCACTTTACTATTATTTCATATTGGCTACATATATTATATAATGTGAAATGATAATTGACCTCTCAAAGTATTAATTTGAGTTATTCCTAATCAATGGTCATCATGGGGTATTATCGGTTATGATGACAAGTTAATATTTTTATTTTTTGGTATTTATATAAATATATTAAATTAAATTTGAGGTATAAAAAGTTTTTTGTGTACTAGATTACCCACCAAGTATACCACATGGTGTGTCATAAACTATGTATTCATTATGTTAGGGGTGAATATATCACATTGAATCCCTATTACATAAGGTTGAAAATTTACCTAGAATGATAAACTTAATAATTTTATGCCTTTATTACACTATCCCCTAAGATGAGCTAATCAAGGGATTTTTGGGTATGTTTTTGGCCATTTAATCAATCAATGTTTAACAAAGGCATTGCTCCCCTCATTTGACGAGTATTAAATATGATAACTTAATTGAGGATGAATGAGGAAGTATATGTCTAATGATATATAAGAGAAATGTGATTTTATTATCTATTTGGATTAGGTGAATATTATTTTCTCATCCACCTAGGTGAATGAAATGTTATGTATTAATCTATTTGGTTAGCCAATACTATGATAATTGAGAACGTATGATATAGATATATAGTATCAGTATGCTCTATGACTCATGGCCACTCAATGTTTTGGAGAAAGGTATTATATGATTATACATAATGTATATGATAGATCTAGGGAAAATAATCATAGGGATACATGTATTAAATAGAGATAATTCAAGATCCCTTTATAGCCAGAGTAGAATTAATGATTTTCTAGAAGTCACTCATTACATATAACTATAGATTAGAGAATTATAATTTTTAAGATGATAAAAACTTTAAGAGGTTAGACTTTTTGGTTATGGAATTTGGATTGTTCTTGTCAAAAAAATTATACAAAACTATAAGAGCTACTCCAAAAAATGTTTTAAGGATATTAAAAAATAGATGGATTTTCATATTTTTTATATATTATGCAATATATGGTGGAAATTAATGATAGATTATCTAAAAGGAATTTTAGAGGATATTCAAAATGATCTTTGTATATTCTTTCACATGTTATTACATATGATATATGAAGTATCTTTGTGATAAATTGTTTTAATAAATTTTTTGTTTATATTCATAACTAAACTTTTTGGTATAAGAATTATTTCTTTGTAGGAATCAGATCTAGTCCATCATAATGAGATTTTGTAGGGAAGTGAAAAGTTTCAGAAAAAATCAAATCCATCTGCATTGTATTCAGATCATCAGATCCAAAAGAATCAGAGGTAGAAATTTTTGTTTGCTGGAAGTTTTCCTTTGTTGTAATCAGAAAAAGAATGAAGTTGCTGAGTGAAAAAGTCATATTGTTGCTAAAGAGTTTTTGAAATTATATTGTGAAATCAGAAGTTAGAAAATTTTCATATGTTCTAAACTAAATCAGACGATGATTTTTTTATCATGAAGTTATCACAAATCATGAAAAATTTAATGATAAAATCTTTTGAATAAATGGTGGGGAGGTTTAAATAAATTCAAAATTGAAGAGTGGAGAATCACATCATAATGAGAAATTCTAATGTAATGAGAATTTCACCATAATGTGGATTCCATCATTATGAATAAATCTATAAAAGAAATAATTTTTCAGTAGATCAGATCCAGAAGTCAGAATGTGTGAAGTTGATGACATTTGAATAATTTCAAATTTAAAGTATGGAGATTTCATCATAATGGGAATCCCATCATCATGAGAATTCCATAATAATGGGAATTCTATCATAATGATAATTCAATTCAGATTCACTTAGTAAGATACATAATTCGGATTCACTGAGAAGGATACAAAATTCCAATTCATTGAAAAGGATATAGAATTTGGATTCACTAAGAAGGATACAAAATTTAGATTCACTAAGAAAGAAATAGAATTTAAATTCACTTAGAAAGATACATAAATTAGATTCACTAATAAATAAATAGAAATTATATTTATATAATTATGAATAAGACTCAAAAATCAAATTCTAGAAGTTTTATGAAGAGTTGAATAACTCAAACTTGAAATTCAATTTTACATAAATCTTAAAGAAATATAAGGATGATTGAAGAAGTAAACCTTTAAGTTTAAATGTGAGATATCTTCAAAGATTTTGAAATTTGAGGAAGCGGTGAAAGATTTCTAGTTTCCCACTTTTGTTTTTATGAGTCACCTATCAATACTTTCTCATCCCATTTGTTCAGTAGAGAACTTTCACATAAGAGTAAAAGGATGAGTGGTGAAGAAATAAAGTGAGTGTCATTGTTGGCCAGAGATTTTTTGAGGAGGATCAGACAGTTGAATGTTTATTTACCAAAATGAGCAATATCGTATTAATAATATCATATTCATTAAATCAGATTGAGTCCATCAGAATAAAGAAGATCATATTGAGTTCTTGAGAAGAGTGTGAGTTTTGCAGATTGAGAGTGGGTCCATCATATTGCGTCCATCATGTTGATATAATCAGATACAGACTCTTCATATTGAGAGAATTAGATCCAGACTCATCGTATTGAGAATAATTAGATCCTGACTAATTATATTGAGAGAATCAGATCTAGACTCATCAGATTTTGAAAATTGGATCCCGAAGAAACATATTAAGGATTTAGACTGAGTAATTATGGAGCAGTTTCAACAAAGTATTTATTCCTTTGTTTGGTTCAATTATTATGTATTTAAAAACATAGTAGATATATGGGAGTATGTATAATCATTCATATTAGGTTATAAAAGTTTTCTAATGGGAGTTAGAACAAGTTTTATTCAATTATTTATAACAGTGAATTTCTATAGACCCATGGGAGTGGCTATATAAAGGATGTAGGTTCTCACACTAAGGAAGAACCATATAAATTGTTCATGTTTTAATATGTTTCCTAATTTTTCATGTATGATTATTTATTAAAATTTGATAAAAAAATAAATCTTAACAAGTTTCAGGGGTTAAGGTTCTAAATCTATTGAAACTTATAAAAATTGAATAACTGATTCACCCCCCTTGTCAATTTTTATTCGATCCTTTATAAATTCAATTGGTATCATAGGTAGGTTACCATGATGAATCCTTATCCCGGTAATATAAATTCTATCAATATTATATGAATTCTTATATTTTATGGCAGAAATTATTATTGATAGAAAAATAGGATGACTCCTTATCTCCTATCTCTTTTCCTAGAAGTTGTTGATGCTGGTACTATTGGTTTTCCACTAATTGATATATATGATCCTACAAAGTTTATTAATAAGAGAAATATAGAAGTTTATGGATGAAATTCAATTCTCATGTCCTTATTAGAAAATTTTTATCAGAAGGGGATGGGTCTCAAAACTTCTAAAATTATGTGGGACAAACTTGAAAGTGTTTTTGAAGGGAAAACAAAAGTCAAGGAATAAAAGATAAAAATTTGGAAAAGTAAGTATGAAGACATCATATTGAGAGATGAATAAATTATTGATTAATACTTCACTAGAGTAAATGAAATTGTTTGTAACATCATAGGATTTAGAGTTGTCCTCGAAGATTCTACAATTATGAAGAAATTTATGATAAACATTCTAGAAATATTTGATTCTAAAATTTATTCTTTAGAAGATAATGATTAATTGTCTCTTGATTAAGTTTATAAATTTACTATTTCTTATGAAATGAGGAAATATCAAATGTTTAAAAATAATATTAAAGATTAAATGGATTTTGAAGCTATGAGAAATATTAAAATCCAAGATGTTTAAGAAGTTTATCTTTATGGGTTCCGAAGATAATAATGATGACAATTTGAATGAAAAAAATAATGTCTCTTATATCCAAAAATATTGAAGATGATGATGAAAGTATGGAGGTAAACTTCCACTTAAATATTTTGAGTGTGGTGAAATCAGATTCTTTGCTATGAATTTCCCCAAGAAGAAAGTCAGATAATATTAAGATGATTCCTATTAAAAGCCTTGATAGAAGAAGTGGAAAAAAAAGATAAAGAATAGAATTCCTGAAATGAATACAGGAAGAAGATTAATCGAAATAAAATAAGTATATTGATTAATAAATTTGAATTAGAATCAATTGAAAACAATTATTCTGAAGATTAATGTTAAAAAAACTCATAACCTTCATTTAAAAAGATGAGAAAACAAAATATTTCTCCAAGAGTAAAGTTGGTGGGGAAGAATCTTATAGTGTGTCTCAGCTTTGAACAAAACTTGTTGCATGTATTGAGAAAAAAAATCTCAAGAAAGAAATTATAGTAATGAAGAATTTTTTTGAAGAAGTTTCTGATGGAATAAAAGATGTTATTAAGAAGGAGGATGAATACATTCAAGATATTACAAGTTAAAAACATAGAATTGCTGAAGAGGGAAAGATGATTGAAGATATTAATAAGAATTTATAGGCTATGTAATAAGAGGTTAACAAGTTTTAATAAAAAACATCTTGAGTCCGAATGTACCTTGACGAATATTAATGATAACTTTAACAAATCTTAGAAAGTAAAATGTGTGATATCTAAAGATGTTGAAAATGTTCAATAATAGAATTAGGTGAAATAATCTCTTTCCAAAAATAATGTTTCATCTAATTCTTTTATCATTTCAGATTTTGAAAAAAAAAATAATGGGAAATATTGGGTGGATAAAGAATGTGAGAAAACTATTAAATCAACAAAATTATAAAAATCACTCAAAAGAAATGATAGTACATGTCCTAAGTATGTTAGAGCTAAAAGAAGTTACCAACTCAACAAAGTTTCTATAGATAAAAATATTTCTTGAATATAAAATCAAGATTTGATGGTTTTGACTAGTGTTGTGGAATCTATGTACATAGAGATTATAATTGTTGAAACTACATATATCTTCTCAGAAAAAGGTTTAAGAAAAGTGGAAGAAGTATTGAATGTAGAATGAGTTACTTTCCTAATCTACAAAAAGGGGAAAATGGTAATTCTCAATATGTTAAAAATTGTCCAACATAAAATTAATTTGAATGTTTGGAAGAATTTCTTGTATGATTAGATGAGGCTGGTCATCATGCCAAAAGATGTATGAAACGCCTTCTGAAACAAGCTTCTTATGAGAGAAAATAAAAGAAATATGAAAAGAATAAAGTTAAGGAAAGAGCTTTTTTTTATACAACACTAAAAGAAAGTAAAAGAAGTAAAACATGGATACTTGATAGTGTTTTTTCTTAAAATATTATAGGTGATATAAAAATCTTGAAACATGTTTAAATTCATGATGGAGGAACAACTCCCTTTTGTAATGATAGTTCCTTAAAAATTAGAGGAATCTGAATGGCTAAGATCGAAGCTGAAAAGTTGAAATCGAAGGATGTTTTTATTGTTGATGGGATAAAACATAACTTACTTAGTGTAAGTCAACTTTTTGAAGATTTAAAACAAGTTATTTTTAGAAATTATTTTTATATCGTCAAAAGTGTGAAATATGGAAAAGTTATTCCAAAAGAATAAAGAACTAGTGGGAATCTCTTTCAAATAGGATAATTAAACAACTCCTGTTACTTGAGTGCTGAAGATGCAAAAAAATTGTGTCACTGAAGACATGGACAAATTGGGTAGAAAAACATGAATAAACTTTATAAATTTGATGTAATTCAGAATATTCCAAAATTAAAAAGAAGAGATGAAAATTTTTGTATTACTTTCTAGGAAAGAAATATAACATTCAAAAGTCATAAGAGAATTGAGATTCAATTTACCAGAACACATGAGGTTATTCATTTGAATTTATGTGAGATAATGAGACATCAATAAAAGGATATTTATACTTTATCACTTTTATTACTGATTTTACTTAGATGAAAAATATTGTGTTTATGAAGCACAAGTTAGAGTTTATTGATATGTTTAAATTCTTCAGAAAAGTTGTTGAGGAATAAATAGGGGTTTCCATAATGAATTTGATAACAAATAATGGAACCGAATTCCAGAGAAATACATTTGAAACTTATATGAGAAATAATGGTATCAGACATCAATATAGTGCTCCCACAACTCCACACAAAAAATAATGTAATATAAGGAAAGAATAGAATTTTGGTGAAATGGGAAGAATTATGTTAGCAGAATAAAAACTTTTAAAATTATATTGGATATAATCTATTACTTTTGTTAGGCATGATCAAAATAGATTCTTGTTGAGACTTGAAACTATCATATCTCCTTATGAAATGTTGTATAATAAAAAAACTTCATTGAAATACTTCAAAGTTTCTGGAAGTCCATGTTTTCTCAAAATAAAAAATCTAGATTTGGGAATGTTTGATGAGAAATATGATGAAGGAACTTTTATGGGTTATTCACCAAATGGAAGAAGTTAAAAATGTTAGAAAAAATGTTTACAAAATTTGGTGGACTGATATGATGTTAAGTTAATTGAAAATCAAAGTTTCTTAACAAAAGTTTTTGAGAATGCTGAGGAGGATAATCTTTATAATTCCAACAATACTGAAAGTAATTCAGAACAACCTTATAAAGATTCATAAGAATCATGTTATGTGGAAATTTCATCTAGTAATGAAACCTTGAAATTTACTACCTTACAAAAACATGTTGAATCCTAAAAAATTATTAGGAATCAGAAGGCTCTAGTCTAGACAAGAAGAAAGTAGAGATTACATAATCAGACTTCACTTATCTCAAAAGATGAACTAGAATCAGTTTCAGAATCTATTCAACATAAAGAATGGGTGGATGCTATGAATGAAGAATTGGATCATATTTAAAAGAATGAAACACGGTAACTTGTTTCATGGATAGAAAATAAAAATTTTATCATAACCAAGTGGGTTTACAGAAATAAGTTAAATGAACATGGAGAAGTTCCAATAAACAAAGATAGGATTGTTTGTGAAGTATATGCACATATGGAAGGTGTGGATTTTGTAAAAAATATTTCCCTAGTTCCAAGATTAGAAATAATTATAATGTTTCTTTCAGTGGACACACATCGTAATTACAATTATTTTTAGTTGGATTTAAAGACATCCTTCTTAAATGGTTAGATTGAGGAAGAAGTTTAAGTTAAACAACCTTGTGGGTTTCTACTTGATTAGATGAAACAAAAGTTTTTAAATTGAAGAAATATTTGTGTGGGATGAAAAAATATCAACATTATTAGTATTCTAAACTTGAAAAATGTTTGATAATGTTGAACTCCTATAAAGTAAAATTTAATAGAAACTTATATGTGAAAAATGACTCCAGAGATTCAATTGTAATTGCTTATGTGGATGATATAATTTTTATTCGGGATAGGGAATATTTTTGTAAAACATTTTTTGAGGAAATGAATTAGAATCTTGAAATTTCTGTGTTTGGAGAATTTACTTTCTTCCTTGGATTAAAAGTTCAACAGAAGGGAAAATACATTTTCTTTCTCAAGAAAAGTATACTCATAAATAATTAAAGAAGTTTGGGATGGAATAATAAAAAGAAGTTTCAAATATTATTTTAGTGAGAAAAAAGTTGATTAAAGATGAATGTTGAATAAGTCTAAATTATGAAAACTTTAATATACTGACAGTAATTATACATTACCTTTTATCCTCATGGCCTAATATCATTTATTCTCTGAATTTTTTATCTATGTATCAAAGTAATTCGAAAGAATCACATATTCTAAAAACAAAGAGGATTCTGAGATATGTAAATGGAATAACTTCACATGGGTTGTTATAAAAAATAAATACTGAGATGACATTACACGGTTATACTATTTTTGATTGGGATAGAGATTATAATGATATAAAATCAATATGTGGAGGAACATTTTTCTATGGTGAATGATGTCTAAGTTGGCATAGTGAGAAACAAATTTTAGAAACTTTGAGTATAACTGAATCCGAATAAGTTTCAGCTAATCAATCTTGTAATCAAATTTTGTGGATGAAAGTTTAACTACAATATTTGAAAGTTAATGTTTTTAAACCATTGAAGATACTTTGTGATAATCAAAGTGAAAATTTTCCTTATAAGAATACTATCCAAAATTCAAGATCCAAACATATTGATATAAGTTTTAACTTTATAAAAGATAATTTTTCTGTTGGAGATGTTTTTATGGTATACATTTCAAAAAAGTATCATATTTATGATATAATTACAAAAGAAATGGCGAAAGAATGGTTTTTGGAATTGAGGCTGAAACTTCATGTTTATCCTCCTCCCATGTCTTCCTAAACCTCATAAGGAAATACCCCCATCTTTCTTTGGATTATGATGACGAAGGGGGAGATAAAGTTACAAATTTTACTTTGTAATAAGTTTTTACTTATCTTCTTAAATGAATTTGAAATTGTGGTTATCATAGAATGGGGAGAGAAAAAGAAAAGTGAAAGGAAAATATAAAAGTTAGGGGGAGTTTATCTTTACATGGCTACAAAATTTTCTTTTCACTAAGGCATACAATTATTTTGAAAACATTAGTTTTTCTAGTAGTGTGGTTTAAATTCAATCTCTTTTGAGAAAGGCTATATTTTGATAAAAGTAAAAAAATTGCATTTTTTATGAAATTTGATTTGTGAAAAATTTCTAAGAGTTGGAAAATTTATTATCAAGGGTTGTCAAAAAATACATAGGTGGGAGATTGAAGAACTTTTGTGATAAATTTGTTTAAAAAATTATTTTGTATTTTTTGACAATTAACCATTTTTTAGAAGAATAATTTTGTTTTCTAAGAATCTGATTCAGTTCATCACAATGAGATTTTGTAAGAAATTCAAATTTTTTTAATGAATCAGATCCATTTTCATCATATTCAGATTATAAAATACAAAATAATCAAAGGAATAAATTATTGTTTGTTGAATTATTTTCTTTTTTTTAATCAGAAAAAGAAATAAGTTACTGAGTGAAGAAGTCGTATTGTTGCTGAAGTGTTTTTAAAAGTAGATTATAAAATGAAGAGTTTAAAAGTTTTTATATTTTATAAAACAAATTATATTATGATTTTATGATCAAGAAGTTATCACAAATCATGAAAACATTCATGATAAAAGCTTTTGGAGAAATGGTGGAGATGTTTGAAGAAATTAAAAATTGTAGATTATAAAATTCCATCATAATGAGAAATTATATCATAGTTAGAATATCATTGTAATGGAGATTTCATAATTATGAAAAAATCTATAAAGGCAGAATATCTCAAAATATTGGATCTAGAAGTAAGAATGTGTAAAGCTAATGATGTTTGAATATTTTCAATGTTAATGTTTAGAGATTCCATTGTAATGGGAATCCCATCGTAATTAGATTTCAATCATAATGATAATTCCATCATAATGTGAATTCAATTCAGATTCACTAAGAATGATATAGAATTCAGATTCACCAAGAAGGATACAGAATTTGGATTCAACATGAAGGATACATAATTCAGATTCACTTACATGGATACATAATTCATATTCATTGAAAAAGAAATAGAATTCAGATTCATTGAGAATGAAATAGAAATCGGATTCACTGAGAAAGAAATAGAAATCATATTGAGCATATTATGAATATCACTAAAAAAGAAAATTCCATAAGTTTAATTAATAGTAGAAGAGTTAAAACTTGAAATTCCATATTGCATAAAACTTGGATAAATATAAAGTGGATTGAAGAAGTCAATATTGAGTTTTAAATGTGAGAGATATTCAGAGATTTTGAAATTTGAGGAATCATGGAATGTTTTCAAGTTTTCCACTTTTATTTTTCTGAGTAACCAATAAATACTAACCCAGATCATTCATTCATCTGAGAACTTTCACACAAGTGAAAAAGGAAAAGCGCTGAAGAAATCACGTGAGAGTCCTTGCAAGCCATAGATCTTTTGAGGAGGATTAGATAGTTGAATGTTTGTTTACCATATTGAGAAATATTTTATTGAGAAGATCATATTTAATCCTTCATATTGAGTCAACCATAATGAAGAATATCATATTGAGCAATTGAGTCGATTTGGAATTTTTCTAGATTGAGAATGGGTTCATCATATTGATTCCATTATATTAAGATAATCGGATCCATACTCATCGTATTGAGAGAATCAGATCTAGAATCACTATATTGAGAAAAATCAAATCCATACAGATTGTATTGAGAGAATCAGATCCAGACTCATGGGATTTAGAAAATCAGATCCGGTAAAATCAGACTGGGGATTTGGACTGACAAATTGTAGTGCAGTTTCAAAAAAGACTTTATTATTATTTTTGGCTCAATTGTTTTATAAGAAAACTTTGTAAACTGATGGGAGTCAGTATAATCATTCCTATCCGGTGATAAAGGTGTCTAATTTGAGTTTGAATAAGTTGTATTCACTTCTTCATAATAGTGAATTTCTATAGACCCACAGGATAGGATATAGAAAGGATGTTGGTTCTCACACTAAGGTCGAACCTTATAAATCATGTGTTCATTACTTACATTCCTACTTTTTCATGCAAAAGTATTAAATAAAATTTGATAAAGAAATAAATCTTAAAAAGATATAGGGGTAATGTTTCTAAAAGTATTGAAACTTATAAAAAATGAACAACTGATTTAACCCCCCTGTAAGTTGTTATTCAATCCTTTGGAACTTTAGTTGGTATCAGAGGATAGTTCCCTTGTTGAATCCTTATCATGGATAATATCAATTATGTCAATAATATAGGAATTCCTACATTTAATGGAATACATTATTATGGATGAAAAATATTATGATTCATTATCACCTCTCTCTTGGCCTGGAAGTGGTTGACACTGCTACTATTAGTTTTCCACCAATTGAGAAAGACTCTCCTCTGACATTTGATGATACAAGAAATAAAGAAGTTGATGGAATGGATATGAATTATATTCTCATTTCATTATGAGAAAATATTTATCATAATGTGAGGGGTCTCAAAACATAAAAAATTATGTGGGACAAGAAGGAAAGTGTTTTCAAAGGGAAAACAAAAGTTAATGAAGCAAAGCTACAAATCTGGAACAGTATGTATGAAGACATCATAACGAGAGATGAAAAAACCATTGTTGAATACTTCACCAGAGTAAATAAATTTTTTTACAACATCATAGGATTCAGATATGTCCTTAGAGATTCTACAATTGTGTAGAAACTTATGAGAAACTTTTAAAATTGGTTTGATTCTAAAATTTCTTCTTTAGAAGATAAGGATGATTTATCTCTTGATGAATTGAATAAATTTCTTGTTGCTTATGTAATGAGGAAAGATGAAATGTTTAAAAATAATATGAAAGATGAAAGGCCTCTTGAATCTATGAGAAATATAAAAAACCAATATATTGAATAAGTTGATACTTATGAGTCTGAAGGTAATGATGATGATGAGTTGAATTAGAAAATCATGTATCTTATATCTGCGAACTATCAAATAGGAAGAGTAAAGTTTGTAGGTAAACTTCTTCTTAAAATTTTTGATTGTGGTGGAATTATGAACTTTTCTATAAATTTACACAAGAATAATTTTGGAGAATATTGAGATGATTCTAATGAAAAACTTGGATATAAGAAGTAGAAAAAAAATGATAAAGAAGAAAAGCCTTCCAACATATACAAGAAGAAGTTTACTAGAAACAAAATAAGTATATTGAGTAAGAAATTAGAATCAAACTCAACTAAAAAAATTATTTTTAATATGAAAGTTTAGAAAAATTCAGATCCTTCATTACAAAAGTAGAGAAAACAAAATATTTCTTAGGGAGTGGATAAGGTGGTGAGTAATCTTACAGAGAGCATCATCTCAGAAAAAACCTGTTGCGTGTCTTGAGAAAAACAAAACGCTCAAGAAATAAATTATATTAATTAAGAAATATTGATAATAATTTTCTAATAGAATAAAAGATGTCATTAAGAAGGAGAATGAATACATTCATAATATTTTAAGTTAAAAACATAGAATTTATGAATAGGGAAAGATAATTGAAGATCTTAGTAAAAAGCTAGAAGATAAGGAATAAGAGTTTAAAAAGATTCAATAAAAACTTATTGAGCCTGAAATTACCATGTGGAAGATGAATGAAAAATTCAACAAAGCTTTTGAAGTAAAAGCTAAGACTTCTAAATTTGCTGAGAAAGCTCAATATGAGAATCAGGTGAAAGATTATCTTACCAAAAATAAAATTTCATCCGATTCTTTTTACATTTTATGTTTTGAAAATTGTAAATGGAAATATTGGGTGGATAAAGGATGTGAGAAACCTATCAAATCCACAAAAGTAGAAAAATCACTCAAAAGAAGTGATGGTCCATGTCCTGAGTATGTTAGATCTAAAAGCTGTTACCAAGATTAACAAAGTTTCTATAGAGAAAGATATTTCTTAAAAAGAAAATAATAAATTTATGGAGATTTTTGGTGTTTTTGAATATATTGGAATAGAGATTATAATTTTTAGCACTGCTTATCTCTACCCAAAAAGAGGTTTCAGAAAAGTGAAAGAAATGGTGAAAGTAGAATCTATAACTTTTCAAACCTACAAAAAATTGAAAAGGTGAATTCTCGTGATGTTAAAAAAATTCCAAAAAAATAATTTTTAATATTTGGAAAAAGTTTTTGGAAGAGGTGATC
This sequence comes from Viscum album, assembly GCA_963277665.1. Classification (NCBI taxonomy): domain Eukaryota; kingdom Viridiplantae; phylum Streptophyta; class Magnoliopsida; order Santalales; family Viscaceae; genus Viscum; species Viscum album. Next base: position 1,834,541,018 of record OY728160.1, on the reverse strand, counting down.
AGGCTCGTCATCATGAAGAAAGGTGTATGAAAATAGTTCCATAACAATTATCTTATTATAGAAAATAAAAGGAAGCTAAAAAGTAGAAAGTTGAGGAAAGATTTTTGTTATTGAGTCAACTTTGAAAGAAAGTAAAATATGAAAACCATAGATATATGATAGTGTATTTTCATCACATATGACATGTGATATATAAATATTGAATCATATTGAATGTCATGATGGAGGATAATTTACCTTTGGTAATGATTGTTCCTTAAAAATAAAAGGAATCAGAATGGCATAGATTGAAGCTGTAAAGTTTAAATCTAAGGATGTTTTTTTATGGGATAAAACATAACTTACTTAGTACAATTCAACTTTTTTACTATCAAAAAGAAGTTTTTTTAGAAAATATTTTTGTATCATCTAAAGTGTGAAAGATGGAAAATTTATTTCAAAATGAGAAAGAATCGATGGTAATTTCTTCCAAATAGGAAAATTCAAAAACTCATGTTGCTTTAGTATTGAAAGTGAAAACAAATTGTGGCACCGAAGACTTGGCCACCTTGGATAGAAAAACATGAAAGAAATTTCTAATGTTGATGTTGTTCAGAATTTTCAAAAATTGAAAAGAAGAGATAAAGATGTCTTATTACTTTCCATACATGAAAGATGACTAAAAAATGTTATAAGATAATTTAGATTTAATCTGCTAGACTGCTTGAGATTATTCATTCCAATTTATGTGGGCCAATGATACATCAATAAAAAAAATAGATTTATACGTTACCGATTTTATTGACGATTTCACTCAGATGACAAACATTGTGTTTATAAATCCCAAGTTAGAGGCTATTTAAATGTTCAAATTCTTTAGAAAATATGTTGAGAAAGAAATGGGGTTTCCATAAAGATTTTGAGAACATATAATGGTACCAAATTCACAAGCAATAATTTTGAAACTTTTCTGTGAAATAATGGTATTAATCATTAATATAGGGATCCCTATACTCTATAAAAAAATTGATTAGTATAAAGAAATAATAAAAGTTTGGTGGAAGTGGGAAGAAGTGTGTTAATAGATTAATAACTTTCAAAATTATATTGGAGTGAAGTTTTTAGTGTTGTTGTGCATGTTCAAAATACATGCTTGTTGATACTGGAAAGTATCCTGACTTCTTATAATATTTGGTATAACAAAAAACATTCATTGAAATACATCAATGTTTTTGGAAGTCCATGTTTTCTAAAAATCAAAAATCCATATTTGGGAAAGTTACATGGGAAAGTTGAGGAATAAACTTTTATGGGATATTAACCAAATGTAAGAAGTTAAAATTTTTGGAACAAATGTTTACAAAAGTTGGTGAAATCATATGATGTGAACGTAATTGAAAATAAAGGTTAAAAAAGTTTCGAGAATACTGAGGAGGATAAAGTGGATAATTCCAAAAATAGTGAAAGTAATTCAAGACAACCTTATCAAGATTTATAAGAATCGCGTGATGATTAAATTTTATCTCGGAAAGAAACATTGAAATTTCCTACATTACAAAAACATATTGAATCCTAAAACATTACTGGGAATTAGAAGGATCCAGTCCATATAATAAGAAATTTGATATTAGATAATCAGACTTCACTTATCTCAAAATTTGAACCAGAATCAGTTATATAAGTTATTAAACTCAAATAATGGGTGGATTTTATGAATGAAGAGTTGGATCAGATTAAAAGGAATTAAACATGGGAACTTGTTTCATAGTTAAGAAATAAAAATGTTTTCGGAACCAAGTTTTTTTACATAAACAGGTTAAATAAACATGTATAAGTTTCAATAAACAATGTTAGGATTGTTATGTACAGGTGGAAGGTGTGGATTTTGAAGAAACTTTCTCCCCAGTTGTAATATTAGAAATAATTAGAATGTTTCTTTTAGTGTTCAAACATTGAAATTACAAATTTTATTAGATGGATGTAAATTCATCTTTCTTAAATGGTATTATTGAAGAAGAAGTTTACATTGAACAACCTTGTGGGTTTCTACTTAATGAGGATGAAAAAAAAGTTTTTTAATTGAAGAAATATTTGTATGGTTTTAAACAATCTCTATGTGCCTGGTATTATACACATAAAAATTCATTGATAATATTGAAACTTTATAAAGTAAAAGTAGATGGAAAATTTTATGTGAAAGATGTCGCCTCCAGAGCTCTAATTGTAATTGTTTATATGGACGATATAATTTTTTCTATGGATAGATAATATGTTTGTAAAACATTTTCTGAGGAAATGAAGAAGAATTTTGAAATGTCAATGCTTGGGGAATTAACTTTCTTCCTTGGATTAGAAGTTTAAAAAAAGAAAAAATATATATTTGTATCTCAAGAAAATTATTCTAGAGAATTGTTAAGTAATTTTAGGATGGAAGAATCTAAAGAAGTTTTATCACCAATTTTAGTGAGAAAAAATTTGAGTTAAGATGAATCTAGAATAATTTAAATTATAAATAATTTTGAAGTTGATAGGAATTCTTCTTTACTTTATAGCCTTATGGCCTGATTTTGTTTTTGATATGAATTTGTGTTCTGAGTATCAAAGTAATTTGATATAATCACATATGTTGGCATAAAATTGGATATTTAGATATGTAAAATGAATAACTTCAAATGGGTTTCTATAAAAAATAAATAGTGAGATGAATTTTTATGGTTATACTGACATTAATAGGGATATAGATTTTAATGATAGGAAATCAACCACAAGAGGAACCTTTTTCTTGGGTTAATGTTATGTGAGTTGGCATAGTAAGAAACAAAGTTCAATAACTTTAAGCACAACAGAATCTGAATATGTTCCAGCTACTCAATCTTGTACTCAAAGTTTGTGGATTAAAGTTCAACTAGATGATTTGGAAGTAAAATTATCAAAACCATTGAAGATACTTTGTGATAATTAGAATGAAATTGAACTTTCTAGTAATCCTATCTAACATTAAAGATCAAAACACAATGATATAAAGTTTTAATTTATAAAAGATAAATTTTCTAGTGGAGATGTTTTTCTAGAATACATTTCAACAAAGTATCATATTACTAATATCTTTACAAAAGAAATGGTGAAAGAAAGGTTTGTGGAATTGAGGCTAAAACTTCATGTTCATGATCCTCCCATGTCTTCCTAAATCTCACAAGGAAATACCCCCACTATGCTTTGGATTATATTGAAAAAGGGTGATATAAATTTACAAATTTTACTTTTAAATAATTTTTTACTAATCTTATTAAATGAATCTAAATATATGGTTATTATTAAATGGGAGAGAAAAAATAAAAGTGAGATGAAAGGATAATGGTTATGGAGATTTTATATTTACAAAGCCTCAAAATTTTATTTTCACCAAGGGATGTAATTCTTTAAAAAACATTTCTTTATATAGTAGTTTGGTGTCAAGACACTCTCTTTTGAAAACGGCTATGTTTTGATAAAAGTCAAAAAAACATGACTAGTTTACGAAATATGCCTTGTGGAAAATTTCTAAGTTTTGGAGAAGTTGTTGAAAAGGGTTTTCAAAAAATCAAAAGGGGGGGATTGAATAAACATTATGAAAAATTATTTTAAATTAAAATTGTATTTATTGACAAATAACCTCTTTTGTATAAGAATAATCTCGTTTTCCAGGAATTGGATCCAATTCATCATAATGATATTTTTAAGAAAGTTGAATGTTGATTAAATAATTGGATCCATCTACATTGTATTCAGATCCTCAGATCCAATATAATATGAAGTAGAAATTGTTTTTTTGGGAAGTTTTCCTTTATCATAATCAAATAATTAAATAAGTTTCTAAGTGAAGATGTTTTCTTGTTGCTGAAGAATTTTTGAACGTATATTTTGAAATTAGAAGTTATAATGATTTCATACTTTCTAAACCAAATAAAATGATGATTTTATATTCAAGAAGTTATCACAAATCATGAAAACATTAATGATAAAATATTTTGAAGGAACAGTGGAGATTTTTGAATAAATTAAAAATTAAATAATAGAGAATTACATTGTAATGAGAAATTATTACATACAGAGAATTTCATCGTAATGGGGATTCTAACATTATGAAGAAATCCATAGAAGGTATAATGTTTCAGAAGATCAGATCTAGAAGTCCGAATTTTTGAATCTTGTGAAGTTCGAATAATTTAAAAGTTAAAATGTGGAGATTCCATCATAATGGGAATCCCATTGTAATGATAATTCCATCCTAATGGGAATTCCATCATAATGATAATTCAACTAGAATTCACTGAGAATGATACAGAATTCATATTCACATAGAAATATATAGAATTTGGATTTAGTTAGAAGGATACAGAATTCAAATTCACTAAGAAGGATATGAAATTTGGATTCACTGAGAAAGAAATAGATTTTGGGTTCATTGAGAAAGAAATATAAATCAGACACACTAAGAAAAAAATAGAAATTACATTGAACTGGTTATGAAGAAGACTCAAAAAGAAAATTCTAGAAGTTTTATAAAGAGTTGTAGAGGTAAAACTTTATGTTCAATCATATTTAAATCTCTTAGAAATTTAAGGAGGATTGAAGAAGTCGAAGTTGAAGTTTAAATCAGATAGATCTTAAAGGATTTTGAAATTTGAGGAAGTGGGGAAAGTTTTCATGTTTCTTGATTTTGTTTTCTAAGTCGCCTATAAACACTTTCTCAGATAATTTGTTCATTTGAGAACATTTATGCAATAATAATAGGTGGAGCGCTGAAAAAATAAAGTGGGATGCATTGTCATCTAGAGATATCATAAGGAGGATCTGACAGTTGAATGTTTGTTTATCATATTGAGAAATATCATATTGAGAAGATCATATTCATTCAATAGGATTGAGTCTATCAAACTTAAGAATATTGTATTGAGAATTTGAGTAGAGTTTGAATTTTATAGATTTATAATGGGTTCATCATATTGAGAGAATTAGATCCAGACTCATCGTATTAAGAGAATCAGTTCCAGAATCATCATATTAAGAAGAATCATATCCAGACTAATTTTATTGAGATAATCATATCCAAACTCATTAGATTGAGAAAATTTGATCTCGCAAAACCAGACTGAGAATTCCGATTGGGCAATTGTGGAGCAGTTTTAAAAATGGCTTTATTATTTAGTTTAGATCAATTGTTTTATAATAAACCATTGTAAATGGATGGGAGTTAGTATAATCATTCCTATAGGGAGATAGAAGGTGTCTAATGGGAGTTGGTACAAGTTTTATGCACTTATTTATAATAGATAATTTCCATATAACCATGGTAGTGGCTATGACAAGGATGTATGTTCTTACACTTAGTCTGAACCTTGTAAATTATGTGTGCTTTACTTTCTTTCCTACTTTTTCATGCATGAGTATTTACTAAACTTTTATAAGGAAATAAATCATAATAGGTTATAGGGGTTATGTTTCTAAGACTATTTAAACTTATAAAAAGTGAACAAATGATTCACCCCCCCCCCCTCTTAGTTGTTATCTAATTCTTTAAAACTTCAATGTGACATAAGGTGAATGTTTATAAAGTCAATATGGCTTTGGTGAAAATGAGAAACTAATATAAATACACCTTAAAGATAAACCATTTTATAGATATGTTGACAACATCATGGTTTATGTTTAATTAAAATACACCATTTTGAAAGTCAACATGTCATGGCTCTATATGTGTTAGTGAATGTATTATATGATAATAAATGTTGATTTCTTATTTCTCAAATTTTTAGTTATCCTAATCAACTAAAATATAATGTAATGATGTTTAAGGAGTTTGAAACATCTATAATAGTTTTATAAACATTATGAAATTAAGTATAAATATGCGTCAAAAGTTATAAAGAGTTATAATGTTATGAAATGTTTAGGAAAATTTTCATTCATTACCAAATATTTATGAAAATTTTTGGATATAAAGGGAATCATTGGAGGGATATATAAATTGTCTCAAGATTTATGAAATAAAAGTGTGAGGCTGTATATAAATATAATTTGTAAATGTATGTTAAAATAAAAGAGAAAGCTATCATTAAAAGATTCATACAACCCATGGATTACTCTTGGAGGAAGGATTAACTTACCAATAAGGTGTCTTGATCAATATTATGTATAAGATGATGGAAAGATAAAATACCCACATAAAAGTGACACAATATTTTTTATGTTTTATTCAATTCAAATAAATGGTTAAATATTATTGAAAATGGTTTTTAGTAGTTTTTTCTACTACATTTGGATAAGGGTTTTCACCACTAAATCCTAACATAAAAATCATGTTCAATAACTTTATATATTTAATAAAAATGACTTTTTTATAATGTTTTCTCTTTGATTATAGTTATGAATTAGAAATTCATAATAATTATCAATGCTACAAAGTTCTACAAGGTCACAAATAAGACCGTTTGAATGAGAATCCATTTTGGCATAACATATTTTTTCAAAATTGGGAGATTATATATGATAGTTCATCTAAAGGAGTTTTAAATTTTATTCTAAAAGTGTTTTGGGTATATTTTCAAAAGTTTTATATATGATAAAAAAATATGTGAGGTGTGTATAAAATCTATGAGGCTTTAGTGAAAGGGGGATATTAAAATAGATGTTCCCTAAATTAATATTTCATAGTACATTACATTTTATAATATAACATGTGATATATTGAGGGTGAAGTATATCATATCGTGATATTTTCTTATAGGGGTGAGATATAATATATATTTCACAACCATGTTTCTTTTTATTCCTTCTTTTGTATCTATCAATGTTTTGAATCTAATACAATTTTATTATGTGTTTCAATGAAGTTTTAAGGTGTTATTGTATTTTTCTAAAAGTTAAACACATAATTAAGGTTGTGTTTATATATAATATAAATTATCAATAAGTTGATGAATTCCAAAAATTTTAGATATTTCTTCATTTAATGATCGATAAACCTAAATGATATCCTATGAATGGTGATTCATGATTCATTTGGTTGAAAAATTATATATATGGGAACTGTAGCAGGTAAAGAGGATAATGATGGAAATTAAATTATTCAAATGAACTTTGGTGGATCATGTTTTAAAAAAATTATTTGAAATTTTTGGTAATTTAACTTTAAGTATTCCATATGATATATTTGGAATGTTTGAGAAGTATGGATTTGACGTAAAAAATTATGTAGAGTATATTAATGAATGGGGGAAAACCATATTTTAATGGAGTATACCAATTTATGGTTTTATGAACCATGATGAAGACTAGAAACCACTATCATGGTTGAAGTCATTTATGGGGAAGAAATTTTTGGAACATTTTTGAAGGCCAAGGGATATTAAAACTGTCATGTAAAAATTTATGGTTCAGTAAAGAAAATGAATATATGGTAATTATTTTATTAAGAGAAGTTTATTGTGGTCCTAAATTATAGTTTAAAAATAGGGATATACAGATAACCACATTATGGTGGTTGGCATTTTGAAGAAGTGGGTATTTAGGGATTTTAATGAAAATGGATTATAAAGTTGAAATGATATTTTTTTAAGTAATATTTGATAAAAATTATATTGTATTCGGGGTTGATAATTTTATTGGATTTTTTAGGTATATTTTTTAAAGGATTCTAAAATAGAAAAAAACTTGACTATGCAATTTTTGGGTGAAAAAACATTCATGGTGTGGTCGTGATATGTAATTTGAAATATAGTAATTGACATATTTATTAGTGATTTTTAATTAAAGTATTTTATATTTTTGATTAAATATCATTAACTAAAAAAACCATGTCATGGTTTGGAAAATTTTGGAAGATATTAAATATTTTATCTGGATTTAATTCATAAAGATATATATTTCATCATTTGAGAATTTTCTTGACTATGATGGATGTTTTTAGAGAAAAATGATGGGATAAAATTTGTTTTTTTAATGGGGATAATTCTAAAATATCAAATCAAATATATTAGGAGGAAATATTAGAGTAATTTTAATAATTTATAGAAAAAAGGATATAGATAGAATTATTCTATACGTAGAGATATTTTTGAGTTTTTCTAAAGTTTTAGAATGTCACAACCCACCCATAATGGTACCCCTACTAGGATCATAGTAAAAAAAGAGTGACCTATAAAGACCACATATAATAGTCCATGGGTTTCTGACTTGAACTGAATGTATAAATCACTCAAATATGGGACTCATTATCCTCAAATTCTCAGAATGGAAAATAAGACACCGATCAACACCCTAATAACAAATAAACCAAATCCAATACATTAAATTCCATATAATTAATGGAAAAAATATAAATATACCAAGGAAAGACCTATAATAGTGACCATGAACACCAACAACTCATAAATGACATACACAACCTAATAATGCCTAAATCGATCACCAACTTCCTCCTGTGGACCTAGAAAATGTGTGTGTGTGTGTGTGTGTGTGTGGAAGTTTAATTAATAGGATCAATCCAAAACCTCTAATGAAATTTTTTAAGAAGCATAATATAGAGACTTGGGATTAACATACATGTATATTACATCATTTTAGATGATTATTCATCACATTAAAAAAATATGTGACCGATGAGGGTAATAGTTTAGTGTATTTAGAATTTTGGAAAAATAATCTTCTAACTTGGTGAAAGATTTATAACATATCCCTTAATGAATTACCCTTTAGTACTCGTAATTATAATTTTTCATCAATACTTGGGGAAATAAAACAAAATAAAGGGGTGAGATAAAATTCCTAGTAAGGGTAAACAAGAGAGATATGTAAGCATAACATGAGCATATGGGCATGATAACTTTATCATAACATTATAAGATCATAACCTACATATAAAACATTATAATCAAGATTCATTAAATAATTATTGATAGTTCATAAGATAATAATCATAAGAGAATCAAGATAATAATCCACAATAATAGAACATCATAATAAGACATGTAATTGTTCCATACACAAAATCATAAAAAATCTTATTTCAAGCATATATTCCAAGGCCTTAATAACTTTTTAGTCTTGAGATAATCACCCATTTATCTTATTTGGGTTTGGGCTAACAACCCATGTACCCTCTTGTTTTCGGTCTTGAGATACAACCTTTCTACCCTATTATTCTTGGTCATGGGCTATAACCCATCTAAAATATTTTTTTAGACGTGGGATTCAACTCACGTACCCTATTTTTTCAGTATTGGGATATGACCCATGTCCCCTCTTATCATTGGGATTGGGATTCCCTCTCATATATCCTTTGAGATCATAAAACAATTATCATTATCCAATTCATTGAAGGGATATATTCGTCCCACCCATCACATAATGAAATCATATATGCATGTTCCACAAGATAAAAAAACATTCATCATATCATGAACCATAAAAGTGATGTGTATTATAAACATCACATAATAACCCAAGAAATGAAATGGGTATTAAAAATATTTCATCATATTATAAACTGTGGGAAATAGATAGGTTTCATAATCATTTAATGAAATCATAACCTATTAAAATAAGAGGGTTTCATAAGAATATAACCCATGGAAGAAAAATGGGTGTCATAGACATCATTTCCACAAAACATAAACCATTAATGAAAGAATATGAATAGTATTCTTGGATCATTTCCCTAATAAATATTAAACTGTATAAAAGGATTCCTTATTATATGGAGAAATGTTTTGAAAGATCACTTGTAGAATTTCTTAATGAAAATAACTTTTCATTGAAATTCAGTTTTTTAAACAAAGAACATATTACAAATCCTTTTCTTTAAAAATTATTTTAAAACATATAAAGTAATATTTAAAATAATTTAAAACATTTATTGAGGAAAATATCCATTATTCATCAAAAAAGTGTTTTTGAAACATAAAAACTTTTCAAAACCATTTTCTTTGAAAATAAACATGAAGATATTTTGAAAAAATCTATCCTTGAAAACATATAAAAGAATTTTGAAAACCTTTTTCCTTGAAAACTTATAAATTAAGCATGAAAACATTTTGAACTTGAGAACTTATGAAGAAATATTTAAAATAATTTAAAACATTTTTTAAACATTTTTAAATACCTTTCCTTTGAAAACCCCTTTAAGAAAAATAAATGTATATAATATTAGGGAAAAAATTATTGAGATGAAGTGATCTTGTAAACATGAAAATGAAGCTTTAAAAAAACAGTAGTCATTATGTCGAGTAAATCTATACATGTGGAACATTCCGTTTTCACCTTTAAAAGTTTAGAAAAGTGCATTGATTGGAAATATAAAGAATATTCCTTTTGAAACAATGTTTTATTGAAAATGAAAAAATGGGTAAAATTTTCTTTTAAAAATAATAGTAAAAATATTTTGATTTTTTTTAAAAAACATGGCTTTGGAAAAAAATATTTCTGAATTAAGTGAGAAATAAAGTCATATTTTCTTAGAAATATTATATTAATAATCTTAAGCACAAAATAGTGGAATAATAGTGAAATCAAATGAATATATCATTAATAAAAAGAGGATAATGAAATTAATTATATTTCTTGAGTTATGGATCATAATATTTCATCAATGGATTTATAATCATAAATAATCTCAATAAATGATGAAATTGTAGTAATACACTGTTACCACTTTGGTAACTTTGAATCATAATACCTATGAAATAATAAAATTAAATGAAGATTAAAATATCATGAAAAGAATAATATTCATGATATAACATGTAAATTGGAATCATATACACCTTTTATAGTAATATATTTTCATGACATGGCTTGTATATAAAAGAAGGAAAACTAGTACAAAAATTACTTTATTGATTCAGTAACTTTTGAACCATAAACCTCATGAAATAAAGATCATAAAATGTATATTTAAATAACTATAAATTTATGTATAACAATAATATAATACATTAATGAAAGTATATACAACACCCAAAAATAAATGAATGGTGGATAAGGAATAAGTCTCACATAAATAAAAGTGAGATGAGAAAACCATTACCTTAAGTCTTGACTTTATTCGTACATGTTCAAAAATCCAATATAATAAGTATAATTTTATTATAAATATACCATAAATATATTTTATTATATATTATACCATATATGATATGATTATGACTTTATATTACCCGTTTATTAACAATTTCATGTTAATTTTTGGTTTTCGGTAATATCCTCTTTGTTTTCCGTATATGTTTTGACTTGTTATTGTTTATCCACTTACATAGATTGTTATTGAATTATTTATAGAAATTAAAACATTATTTAAATATAATATATAATCATTATATAAATAATTATAATAATCAATAAAATATATAAATATTAAATGGAATACACTGTTCATTGAGATGGTAAGCCACATATACGCATTAATGTTGTTTTTTTATTATCATATTGAAAGAATGAAAGTAAATGATATATATATATATATTTCCATTATAGTATAATTAATATTTTTTATATATAATATATTTTTAATAAAGTCAACATTAATACATTCTATGTAAAATGTGAACAAATCAAATCGCTTTGAGGATGCGGTAGTCCACACATCCACAAACGAAGTTATCGTATTTACATAAAATGGAAAGCAAGAAGTTATGTTTTATATAATAATTAAATAAGAGTAAATTCATCATGAATATCATATATATCATACAAAAATATTATGTCCATGATAATTATCAACCATGGTGGGTGGTAAATTAAAAACAAACGACATCATTTCGTGATGCGGTGGTCCGCTGTAAACATGAATGGTAATTTAGTTACCCATTTGATGGAAGTGGTGTAGGTGTAGGTGAAACACTTAGAATAAAAACATACCAGTATATTTTTTATACTGATTTTATTATATAATAATGTCAAAATAATAACTTAATGGGTGCATAATGAAATAAAACAAAAACTCATGTTGAAGAACGTTACCTCTTTTTTGGGTAAATCCTTTGGGTTTGCACCAAACAGCTTCCTTGGTTGGATTTTCTAACAAATTGAAGCTTATAATATGAAGGTAGGGAATTTTTTATCTTATTTGGGTTGGTTTTTTATGATCCAAATTTCTTTAGAGTTGTGAAGAAGTGAGTGGGGGGGGGGGGGGGTGAGTTCCCTTTTATAGTGGAGGAGGAGTGGCATTCTTATAAATATAAAAAGGTAAACATTATTGAGAGGTATCCCTTGCATAAAGTGCCAAAAATAATTTTACATTTTAAATAAAGTGGGTATATGTTCGAAATATTTCCATATAATGTATTTTAGACATGTTTCAAGGGTATTTGGACCCTTAAGTTAAAGTATAACTACTATGTAAAATCGTTTTTTCCTTAATCTTTGTAATTAATGTTAACTAATTTAACTAATATTTTGGATAAAAAATAATTTCACATTTTAAGAAATTATAAATTATTATACTTCCAAATAATAAATCCATTTTTTCAAATTATAATCATAAAAGTTGAAGAAATGAATTTAAAAATAATCCCGCAGATGCGACCAAACAATAGGTTTTTAAAGTGAGAATGTTCAAAGGATTAAATTGTTTTTATACCCAATTTCAATATGAAATTGATTAAAATAACTTAAATTGGGTTATTTGATTTAAAATTTATCTAAATATACTTTAAAACCAATTAAAAACATAATTTAACTATATAAATAAACTGGCTGAAAATACAGTTTTGAACTAAAATTCTGTATTATTCAATTTTCCTCAAAATATGAAAGTTCTTGGAAAAATACCAAAAATTTAGCCAAATTGAATTATGATATTTCTATTTAAAATATTGATTTTATTTTTCCCAATAAAAATTATAAATGTTTCAAAAATTATATTTAAAATAGGTGCGCCATTAAAAAGTGGTAAAATTACCTTTTTGAAAAATTCATATTTTTATTCATAAAATTGGATTTATTCTTATCTTATGACTATAAAATCTATTTTATAAGTGTCAAAAAAATTATGGAATGAAAAATATATAAATTTTGTTAAAAATAAACTTCAAATATGTTTTATTTAATTTATTGAAATAAAATCTGTTTTAATATAGAAAAATATTTATCTTATAAAAGGAATTTCATTATTTTCAAATAGTTATTACTTTAATTTATAACTAATTTATAAACAAAGGACTCATTTCATATATTTATGTAAATAATATTTTCACACTTTAGTATATTTTATTCTTAACTTCCATTCCAATGACTAGGTGGTAACTATAAAATTATTTTAATAATAATATCAATAGTATAATGTAGTTTTGTAAAACTAAGTCATGCATGTATTGCATTCTATAAAATGAACTTATCATTTTGGGTAACATAAGACAAACATAATCTTGCATCTACCATAGGCTAGTATAAGTGTTTTTTGTAGCATAATATTGAAATGGTGTTGCGTACAATGTAAGAATAACTTGGTGATTTCATATAACACAAGATATATTCAATGTTGAATGAAATAGAAAAATATCAAATAGTTTAAATTATTTTGAAATAAATATTTCAAAAAATCTCAGGGTGTTACATTCTACCCCTGTTAAAATTATTTTTCCATCAAAATTCATCTAGGTTATTAAAGGTTTAATACTTTAAAGTTCCTTTCAAAGAAACCAACATCATAAAAATGAACACTAAATTTTTTTAAAAAATGAAAAGTAAAAAACATAATGGTTACCCAAAGTATCTCATAACCAGGTTTCCACATAGAAGAATATAGGTGGAAAGTAAAAACTTTGACCTGGAAGAGAAATCTAACTATCAGGTTCTGATGGAGAGTGATATAGAACATGATTAGGTGAAATTTAATGATCACAAAGACGTAACCCAAAGAGGCCTAAAAAAGGTTATTAATATCATAAAAAATGATGATAATAGAAAAAAAATTATTTTAATTCCATTATTCTGAAGATTAATAATTTTCATGAGAAAATGTACTTACGTGATTTCATTCCATCTCCTAAGTAAAATATAACCCTTGGTTTTCTCCTTGATCAATTTCCATTTCATCTCTTATAACATGAAATGAAGGTTAATTTTTCATTCCTGAATCACTAGCAGATCATGAGATCCATATATATAATGATAAGTTATTCCATCTATCTTTAGTTAACATCATAGTAAAATGTTCATAATTGGTTATCTGATATAAAAAATCCTCATATAATGAGATAAAACAATTATCTCTAAAACCTAAACCAAAGTTTTACTTAATCCATTTTATAAATGGTTAACCTTATAGCCCTTATGAAAGATTAAATTCCTAATATATTTAAATAAGGTCACAAAATTTATCAAAACCAGCTTAATATTGACCCCACATATATCATAAACTAGCTCTTATTTTCAAGTACCAAACATGTGAATACCTTAATTGTGTATTTTCTTAAAACATGTTAATAACATGAACTACATTAAATCCTTATTGAAAACATGCATGTATCCTTTTTACAATATTTATTGGATTTATTCCATAAATACAAAAATGTTTTAAACTTCATCAATGATAGAATAAACCACTTGTCAAAAAATACTTAATTAGTTCTATTGAAATCAGTACCATCCAATTTACTTATTCATATCCAATATATCATTATCCAACCATCATTATCTCAACAAAGATAATATATTAAGGGTTATATTTCCCTTAATCTTCGGTTTTCTAGGAATATCACCTTTCCATTAAATCATTTTTCAAGTTCATCGGTATCATTTAACATATTCTTGAAAATCAATAAAGAAAATCTTCTACCAAAAATCCTTATATACTTCATGATTCATATAATACAATTCTTTAATTCTAATACATATACACTTCAATCATACAACTTTATTCTTAAACCATTACCAAGGATTCATCATCTTATTCCTTAATACCCATTTTCTATAATATGAAACATGAATCATTTATTACGGTTCCTCAACATCAATTTAATCACAATTCTTGCATTTTAGGTAAATAATAATGTTAAAACACCCCATACCTTTCACATGTCATTCACAGTCTCTGTATCTTCTGTAGTATAACCAATAATTGTGCCACCTTCCTAGTTCTCTTCATGATATTTCCACATAGGAAATCGATTTGAATAATTCCCATGCTTTACACATCCCAAACAATCAATGTTAACATAGTTCCTTCTAGTAACCTCTATTGACTAAGACTAGAAATAATAGTGTGAGAAACACATATCATATCAAAAAACCACGTAATCAAGAAATATTACTTATAGGATGTCCAAATAATGACACCTTTTTTAGATCTATGACACCTTGGGATAATCCTAAGAGACAACCCTAGAAATATCCTTAGAAATATCCCTAGGGATCTCACTAATGTTTTCTCATCCTAGATTCCAGATTTTGACTAAAAATTTACTTTGATACCAACTATAGAAACCCAAGATTAACATAAATGGATATTACAACATTTTAGATGAATATTCATCAGATTACAAAAAATACATTTCTGAGGACCATAACAGTTTAGTGTCTTTTAAAACTTGGAAATACAATCTTCTAACTTGGTGAATGGTCTTCCACATCTCCCTTAAAGATATTCTTCTTTAGTACTCCTACTTAAAATATTTCTTCATAACCTAGGGAAAGGAAACATAAGAAATAGGAGGACTCAAATGCTCACTAAGGGTAAACAAATGAGATATGTAAGCATAACATGAGTATAAGGGTATGAGAAAATGATCATAAAATTATAAGACCATACCCTACATGTCAAAGATCATAATCAAGAGTCATTCTATAAAGATTCATAGTTCATAAAACATGAATCATAAGAGAATCAAGAGCATAATCCATGAGAGAATAACATAGGAATAAGACATGTCATTGCGGCATAAACATAATCATAGAAAATATAATGTCATGGATATCTACCAAGACATTCATAACGTGTTTATCTTGAGATAATCACCCATGTACCCACTTTATTCTTGGGATAACAACTGGTCAACCCTCTTGTTTTTGGGTTTGGTATAAAAATTGGCTACCCTCTTTTTTTGGGATTAGGCTACAACCCATCTACCCTCTTGTTTTTTAAATTGGGATACAACCCATGTAACCTCCTATTTTTTTGGATTAAGATATGGCCTGTGTACCCTTTTATTTTTTGTCTTGGGATTACCTCTCATATACCCTTTTATCTCATAAAACATTTTTCATTACCCAAGGAATTTGAGAAAAATATTGTAACAACCCGAGATTTTATGAGCAATAATCTTTTTAATTTAATTGATGTCTTGTGTTGTACGCTACACCAAGATTAGATTGTGCTATACGCAACACCATATTAGCTTGTAGTATACGTAAACAATATACTTGGCTTGTGTTACACGCAAGAGCAACCTTCCTCGATAGATTGTGTGGTACGCAATACCAAGTTTCACTAAACAACGATATATTATAATATTATTTTAAATTATCCGTTATGAATCGTATTAACCACATTTTTAATTTTATAACATTATAATTCATCTTAATAATTTTCTAGAACATGGTATGAGAACAAAATTAAATTTTCGGATACAAGAAGCATTTTAAAAAAATATATAGTTTTGTCGGCTTTTGATGACACACCCATTTTAAATATAATTTTTTACAAGTTTATAAGTTAAATTTGAAAAATTAAAATTATTCTTTTGAATCAGGATATAAAAATTTATGTTGGATAAACTTTTGACATTATTCTGATAACCTTAATATTTTGATGAATAGTAAAAATACCCTAAATTTTAATTAAAAATAACTTTTCTCATTGAGTTAATTTATATGGTTAAATTATAATATTGAATGGTTTTAAAGTATAAATAGAATATATTTTTACCATTTAATATAATATAAGTCATTATCATTAATTTTAAATTGAATTCATAGGTAGAAACATTTCAATATTTTGCAATGTTTTATCTTTTAAAACCCATTTTCTCAAAAGCGGGATTAATTTTGAATTAAATTGTAAAGTACCGTAAAATTTAAGGGAAATTTTTTCTTAATTTTCTTTGGGATTTTACAAGAACGCAGTTTCTAACGACACCTGATTCCAAGGCCCGGTGTGCCCGGAATCAATTTCCGAAGTTTAGCTTGGGTACGTTCAGTGAAAGAACGAGCGGGTTTTCCTAACTTTTGAACCGATGCTCGGAATTGAAATCCGAGGGAACTGATGAAACCACAACGCCGGTAATTTCTTAGGAGAACCTTTTCCAAAGGTGATTTTTCTCGGGAGGAGTTGTTAATTTTGTGTTTTAGTGAGGAATAAATAAAATTATATTACAATTTTATTTATTTTCCTCTAGGTAGTTATAACCTAAGTAAGGGAGTTGGGGGTGGGACCCACATGTTGTTGACCAACCATGAGAGGATAAAGGTGGAGTGGGGCCCACCCGAGCCCAACCCCTCATATTCCTTAACTCCATAACCCCCCTTTAATGTGAGACCACTCACCTCCCCCTCTCTCTTATTTAATCAGGCCAACTCACTTAATTAATTACGTGAGGTATGTGTTTGATTTTTAAAAACTGAAATGCTTGGATTGATGTAATAAAATAAGATAAGTCTTATTTTATTTAGGAGGGTTGGTTGTTGTGTGAGGAGATTGGGGAGATAAAAATCTTTTCTCTGGGGAAGAACTTCATCCTCCCGTGAAGAGCTTCAATCCTTCTGCGAAGAACGTCATCTCTTCAACAAAGAACGACTCAATGACTCCAGTATCTCCATTCCATTTCTCCTCCGTGACAAGGGAAGAGACACCGACGTGGGAGTTCTCCAATGAAATGTAATCATCATCTTCTCTCTGTGATAAAGAAAGGTCGACATCACCTCAGACACCCTCCATTGACGTCTACGGAACCACGCCCCGTGATGTCTCTTTCTGCGACGCTCTTCGAACATCAACTCGTTATCAAGGTAGGGGTTAATTTACTTTTTGTTCCTGAAATATCCTTTTCCGTTCTTCGTCTTTATTTTTTGGGCCACTTGTTATCAACTTATCTGGAGGAGGTCGGACCGCACGAACACGGCTGACTATCCTTACACTTTTGTTGTTGTGTTGTTGTGGTTCACAAGAAGGCGGCGCGGTGCAATGACACCACGTGGAAACATGGATAAATGCGGCAAAGATGTGTGACGCCGTCGCGCCACGCCGTTGAGGCTGAACGAACCCGCGACCGGAGTCGGGCCGCAGAAAAGGGGTGTGGTGCCGTCGCGTCGCGCCGAAGAACCACGAAGACACCGCGGCTGGATCGGGGCCACGGTGGAGGGGCGTGGCGCCGGTCGGACAAGGTCATGGCTCAAAGCCGCGGCGGTGCATGGCGGGGCGGCCGGAACTGCCGGCTGCCGGCACCTCGGAGGGCGGGACTGTGGCGGTCCCATGGTGGCAGCGCCTGCCGGCCGAACCGGGCCGTCCGTTTCAGGGGGAGACCGGGGGTCGTAACTCCCGACTGGCCAAAGGAGCGCCCCCCCCCCACGTGGGGGCGCAGTTACTCAACCAGGGGGGCAGCGCCCCCCCCCCCCCTTCCGCTCAGCTCGGCGTGGATGAGCTGGCCACGCAGGCCGTGAGCACGTGCCAGGCCGGGCCGAACCCCTCTGTCCGGGCCACACCCTAATGGGCCGGACCCGGACCTGGTTCGGGCCGACCCGGGGGGGTCTCGGGCCGGGTCAGTCCGGGCCCAAAACCCACTAAAAATGGTCAGGTACGTTCTTTTGCCCATATCATGGGCTACAGACCTCCAATCGACGTACCGTCAGCTGAAACGAGATCCTTATATCGAGACGGTCGTTTCAGTATATTACACTCAAGGTTTTGGAGAACTTTGGGTACGTTCGGGTTGGTTTGAACATGAATCCAACCGGGCCCTCGGAGCGGAAACGCTTATAACTTGAGCTCTGGATGTCCGATTGATGTGCCGTCAACTTTGTTGTATTCCTATTAGTGAGAAAAACCTTTTTGGATTACACCGCTCGAGGTTTGGATGCTGTTGGAGTGTGGTCGGGTTGGTTTTGACTTAAAAACCAACCGGGCCACTAGAACGAAAAAGCCAATAACTCGCAGACCAGGTGTCCGATTGACGCGCCGTCTGTCGCGTTGAGTTCCTCTTGTCGAGACGGAACTTTGAGATATATCAACTCCGGACTACATGTCAGTTGATTTATTGATCCCCCCTTGGCTCGTGGAGCGGACCCTCCTGGAATCGAGCATGCTGTGTGTAGGAACCCTAGAGCTGGCTACGACGATGAAGACCGTACTGAATCCTCTGTGGGTTCGACGACAATGAAGACTGCCCTGAAATCCAATGTGGGTTCGGCAGTGATGGAGACCGTACTAAAATCCTCTGTGGGTTTGATGGCGATGAAGACTGCACTAAAATCCTACGTGGGTTCGGCAGCGATGAAGACCGTACTGAAATCCTCCATGGGTTCGACGGTGATGACTACTGTTCTTGTATCCTACTTGGGTCTGGCAGTGTTTGACTCTGTTCTTGCTATCCTACGTGGGTCTGGAAGAGTAGCTGGTCTATATCCTATGTGGGTCTGACAGCTTAGCTGGTTTAGTATCCTACGTGGGTCCCAGCATAGATGAATCAGTGGCTATATCTGATCATCTCTATCACCTTATGAAGAAGTATACCTGTGTGAACTGAGTCTTGACTTCAATCAATATCTTAGATATGATTGACTTACATTCCTTTGTGGATTGAGTTGTTTTATCCTGTGTGGATTGGGTTGTACTCCTATGTGGATGTGATCGAACATGGGCATGGATGCTGGAGCTGAATGAGAATTGATGACTTAGGTATATGTATGGGCATATACCTAAGTAGTGTTGGATGTTACTTCGTGATTGTATCTTTCCTTTGTGGATTATCCTTTGTGGATTTAGGGAGACCTTCGTGGGTCTCGGGGTCCCTATTGAGTAGTGTATACTCACCCCTGCATGGGCTATGCCCGCACTACGTTGTGTTGGTTGTAGACAACAGATAGCGTTGATCGTGGTTGAGGCTTGTGGAGTATGTCGGTACCTGGAGGTGGACCATTGGATGGGACGTACTCAGAGCGGATGGCTGAACCTGAGGAGATGAGGAGGCTATCTGTACCCACCCTTCAGGTGGGACTTCCAGTGGACGGCTCGACGTTGCTGCTTTACTTTCAGTTGCTGTACTTTCTTTAAATTTGTACTTTACTTTCAGTTTGGGTTTGTATTATGGCCCTCTTACTTTTCCGCACTACTTTTGTACCCAGATTTACATAGTGTTTACTTATGCTTGCTTACTCAGTGGTGTTTGTTTACTTTATAAAGTCAATTCCTTCCCCTTTTTTAGGATTTAGGCCTTGGTGCTAGTCTCCAACCCCTGGCCTATGGGAGGCGGGCTTGGGGTAGTCACGACACGGGTCCCGAGGACGGGTCGTGAAAAATTGGTATCAAAGGAGTTCGGTTCTACCGCAGAACTTAGGACTCTGATATTTCTTCTTTGTGAAGTAATAGTGTTAAGGGTATTGAGTGTGTTTATCAGTCCAGGGAGTCCAGTGTTGGTGTGGCAGCTGACGTATCCGTACACCAGGACCCTGACTTCTGATTTCCAACTCAATGCATGAAAAAATTGATTGCATGTGTGTTTCAAAAGTTTTCTTTGTGATTACTTGTGTTAGCTCACCAGGTATACTGTTTGACCATGGCGCACCTATTTCTTTTCAGGATGGCCCCACGACGGCAGCCAGCTAGGGTTCTGAGTTTTGTGCGAGCCGACAGCCAACCGAGCAACGAGGCCTCGGTGCAGGGCCCTTTTTCAGCGGAGGCACCGGTGGCACAACTACCCTCCGAGCCACTGATTCCACCAGCCCCAGCTGCTGAGAGTTCACATAGCCTTAGTGCAATGCACGAGTTTTAGCGTCATAGACCACCCAAGTTCCGTGGGGAGACGGACCCTCAGGCATCTGAGGATTGGCTCGAGGTGGTTGTTCAAGTTTTCAGGTTAGTGGGGACACCAGCTGACCTTATGGTGATCCTCGCAGTGAGCCTCCTGCACGCGGCAGCAGGTAGATGGTGGAGCTTGATGCTCCTGGTGCACGACGAGGCATCACTCCTCTGGACGGACTTTGACAACCTCTTTCTCTCAGAGTTCATCCCAGCCACCCTCCGTGCGGTGTGCATCTAGGAGCTTCTACAGCTGCGGCAGGGCAGCATGACGGTCACCTAGTACTCGGTGAGATTTACCGATATCTCGCGCTATTCGACGGACATGGTATAGGACCCATTCTTCCAGGCCCAGACCTTCGAGCAGGGACTGAGGCATGAGATCAGGGCATCGATGATCTCCCTCATCATTCCGACACAGGCAGGAGTACTGGAACAAGCTCTTCTCATAGAGAGATTTCTTGCTAAGCCTACGCCAGTAGCGAGACCTACCGCAGGGCAGCACGTAGCAGAGTCATCTGCAGCTGGCAGTCGATGGATGTCATAGGGGTCCAGGCGGACCAGACCATTAGTCAGACAACCTCAGGACACTAGCTCAGTGGTGCGGGGCACATGGCGCAGAGCCAGCCTTCCGAGGAGCAGATAGTGCTACGCATGCGGCGGGCAGGGCCAATTGGCTCGTGACTGCCCGACCCGTCGTGCAGAGGAGCAGCAGACAGTTGAGGGGCCACCCAGGCAGAGGTAGAGGGTTGACCGTGGCGGTCCACCGAGGGTAGGAGGACGAGGTAGGGGAGCTGGATGAGTAGCACGTGGTGGGTGACGCTTTGAGGCTTTACCACCACCACCACCACCACCAGGAGGTCCACCCCGACCACAGGGAGCTGGCGAGCAGAGACAGGCTCAGCTTCAGGCAGCAGAGTCCTATGAACACGGCATGCCAGAGATGATTCGAGGTACTATCTGTGTCTACTCCACCCTTTCCGTAGTTCTGATAGACACAGGAGTGAGTCATTCTTTTATTACCGCTGCCCTTGTTCGGAGCTCGGAGATTCCGACAGAGCCGTTGAATCGATCCTTACGGCTAGAGACTTCTACGGGAGCAGACTCGACGATTACAAACTGGTGCCAGTAGTGTGAGCTTACTCTAGGAGGCGAGAACTTCAGCCGGGATCTTCTTGTAGCGGCTTAAAGGCCTTACGATGTCATCTTGGGAATGGATTGGTTATCTACAGTCCATGCTCAGATCGACTGTATTAGGCGCAAGGTGTGGTGTGTACGCACCGACGGGAGCAGGTTCACCTTCACCGACGAGAAGGGAGCCTTTGCAGCATAGGATGGACTCACGTAGAGGATAGGACAACCCATCACTCATCAGTTGTATAGCCTTATCCTAGGAGCAGTTGACGTGCGGAGTCCTAGTTTTCCTATAGTGGTGGATCAGTATGCAGACGTTTTCCGTGACAACGTTCCAGGACTACCTCCTCGCAGAGAGGTAGACTTTTATATTGATCTGTACCCTGGGATAGCCCCGATATCCACTCCATCATATCGGATGGCCCCCACTGAGCTTCTAGAGCTATGAGTACAATTGGAGGACTTGCAGGTCAAGAGATTCATCCGACTCAGTGTTTCACCCTCGGCTTCCCCGATATTGTTCGCCAAGAAGGCAGAAGGAAGCTTGCGACTTTGTGTCAACTATCGTCACCTGAACCAGGTGACCGTGAGGAACAATTATCCACTACCAAGGATTGACGAACTCTTCAATCAGCTCAAGGGAGCATGGTGGTTCTCGAAGGTAGACCTCATATCAGGCTATCATCAGCTCAGAGTTCGGGATGAGGACGTACAGAAGACGGCCTTCAGATGTCAGTATGGCCACTATGAGTTCTTGGTTATGCCTTTCGGTGTAACCAATACTCTATCAGTGTTCATGGGTCTCATGAATATGATATTTCATCCATACCTCG
The DNA here is from genome assembly GCA_963277665.1 of Viscum album. Taxonomy (NCBI): domain Eukaryota; kingdom Viridiplantae; phylum Streptophyta; class Magnoliopsida; order Santalales; family Viscaceae; genus Viscum; species Viscum album. The sequence goes on along the minus strand of OY728160.1, from coordinate 1,834,518,086 downwards.
ATCGATTTGTCGTGGTCTTCATCGATGACATTTTGATATACTCGACCACTGAGGAGGAGCACGCCTACCACTTGTGGGTTTTACTAGACACACTCTGAGAGCACCAGATTTATGGTATTCTCTCGAAGTGTCAGTTCTGGTTACATGAGGTCCACTTCTTGGGACACGTCATCTCTGAGGCAAGAGTTGCGGTGGATCCTGCAAAGATCAAGCCAGAACTAGCTTGGGAGCCACCTAGGAGCGTGACGGAGGTGTGTAGTTTCTTGGGGATAGCTGGGTACTACTGGAGGTTTGTGTCAGACTTATCCAGAGTTGAGGCACCACTCTCAGCTTTGAAAAAGAAGGGGACACCCTTCGTGTGGTTAGACAGATGTCAGCAGAGCTTCCAGGAGCTGAGACAGAGATTAACCAGCGCACCTATCTTGAGGCGGCTAGAGAAGGGAGCAGGGTACATAGTCTTCTGCGATGCATCATGGACTGGACTCAGATGTGTCCTGATACAGGAGCGATTATTGATCGCCTATGGATCATGTCAGTTGAGGCAGCATGAGAAGAACTACGCTACCCGTGACCTGGAGTTAGCAGTAGTGGTCTTCGCTCTGATGATGTGGCGACACTACCTGATGGGCGAGCGCTTTATAGTATACTCTGACCACCAGAGTCTCAGGTACATCTTCTCGCAGAAGGACCTGAATCTGAGACAATGGCGATGGCTCGAGTTCCTCTAGAATTATGACTTTGATATAGTCTATAATCCTGGAAAGGGGAACGTAGAAGTCGATTCCCTCAGCAGGAGGACAAACATTCGACTACTCGATGAGGCGACGAAGCAACTATCCTCTTTGCAGATATCCTTCGTGGATAGAGATGGAGTATCCTTTTTTCAGTCACTCATAGTCACACCTCCACTACTGCATCGGTTCAGAGAGGCACAGTGTGGGGATGCTGACTGTGAGACGTGGCATGCACAGATATCCTCAGGACAGGCACCTGATGGATTTTCTGTAGGAGGAGAGCATGTCGTTCTTTTTAGAGGACGTACCATGGTACCAGTTGCTTCACAGGAGGAGGTGCTGATAGAGTTTCACACTTCCCCTTTAGCGGTACATCCAGGAGTGGAAAAGATGTACCATGATCTCAGACGATAGCACTGGTGGCCGGGTATGAAGAAGGTTGTAGCTGAGTTTGTTTCTCGATGCCTCACCTATCAGCAGGTGAAGGAAGAGCACCAGGTACCAGCAGGCTTGGTACAGTCCTTGGAGGTCCCGTAGTAGAAGTGGGACGGGATATCTATAGACTTCATGACTGGACTTCCACGTACTTCCAAAGGTCACGACTCTATTTGGGTGATTGTTGAACGACTCACCAAGTCGGCTCACTTCTTACCCATCAGAGAGCAGGGCTCAGTGGAGATCTTGGGATGCCTCTACGTTCATGAGATCGTATGGCTTCATGGTGTGCCATCATCTATCGCCTCTGATCAAGATGCTCGCTTTACTTCCCCACTCTGGAAGGGGTTGCATGAGGCATTCGGGATGCAGCTAGGTCTGAGCACTGCCTTTCACCTTCAGACGGATGGTCAGACGGAGAGGACCATTCAGACTCTCGAGGACATGCTCCGTGCATGTGTCCTCGACTTTGGTCGCAGCTGGGGGGACCACCTACCCTTGATGGAGTTAGTGTACAACAACAGCTACCACTCCAGCATCGAGATAGAACCATACGAGGCATTGTACGACCGACCTTGCAGATCACCTCTATACTGGACAGACCCTGGGGAGTCAGCACTTATGGGACCGGAGAAGGTCTAGGCCACGACAGAGAAGGTCCAGGTCATCCAGGAGTGGATGAGGATAGCTAATATCCGGAAGAAGTCTTATGTTGACAGGAGGCGGAGGCCACTGGAGTTCAAGGATGGCGACCATGTCTTCCTGCGGGTCTCACCTCGACGTGGATTACAGAGATTTGACTGGGGCGACAAGTTATCTCCGCACTTCATCAGACCGTTCCAGGTCCTCAGTAGGATAGGCGAGGTGGCTTATCGCCTGGCTCTACTACCTCAGTTACACCGGGTGCACGACGTCTTCCACATATCTCAGCTGAGGAGTTACGTGCATGACCCGATGCATATCATCGACCATGGGGAGTTGGACATAGATGATGGGGCGACTTTTGTGAAGGTCCCGGTGGAGATCGAGGATCGACAGGAGCAGGTCCTATGTGGACAGTCGATACCTCTAGTGCACATCAGATGGCAGCACAAGAAGCTCCAGGAGATCACTTGGGAGCGGGAGGCTCAGATGCGTGCTCAGTAACCACATTTGTTCCCCTAGTTTATGATGTATCTTTATGGGGACGTAAAGACCTGAGGTGGGAGTAATGTAAAGACCCGTAAAATTCAAGGGAAATTTTTTCTTAATTTTCATTGAGATTTTACAGCGCAGTTTCTGACGACACCTGATTCCTAGGCCCGGTGTGCACGGAATCAATTTCTGAAGTTTAGCTCGGGTACGTTTAGTGAACGAACGAGCGGGTTTTCCTAACTTTTGAACCAGTGCTTGGAATTAAAATATGAGGGCATCGATGAAACCACAACGCCGGTAATTGCTTAGGATAACCTTTTCCGAAGGTGCGTTTTCTCGAGAGGAGTTGTTAATTTTGTGGTTTTAGTGAGGAATAAATAGAATTTTATAACAATTATATTTATTTTCCTCTAGGTAGTTATAACCTAAGTAAGGGAGTTGGGGGTGGGACCCACATATTGTTAACCAACCATGAGAGGATAAAGGTGGGGTGGGGCCCACACGAGCCCAACCCCTCATATTCCTTAACTCCATAACCCCCCCTTTAATGTGAGACCACTAACCTCCCCCTCTCTCTTCTTTAATCATGACAACTCACTTAATTAATTAAGTGAGTTATGTGTTTGATTTTTAAAAAAAGAAATGCTTGGCTTGATGTAATAAAATAAGATAAGTCTTATTTTATTTAGGACGGTTGGTTGTTGTGTGAGGAGATTGGGTAGATATAACTCTTTTCTCGGGGGAAGAACTTCATCCTCCCACAAAGACCTTCAATCCTTCCACGAAGAATGTCATCTCTTCAACGAAGAACGACTCAACGACTCTGGTATCTCCATTCCCTTTCTCCTCTGCGACAAGGGAAGATACACTGACGCGGGAGTTCTCCAACGACACGTAATCATCCTCTTCTCTCCGTGATAAAGAATGGACGACATCTCCTCAGACGCTCTCCGTCGACGTCTACGAAACCATGCCCCGCAAAGCCTCTTTCCGCGACTCTCTTCGAACATCAACTCGTTATCAAGGTAGGGGTTATTTTAATTTTTATTAGTGAAATATCCTTTGCTGTTCTTCATCTTTATTTTTTTGGGCCGCTTGTTATCAACTTATCGGGAGGAGGTCGGACCTCATGAACATGGCCAACACTCCTTACCCTTTTGTTGTTGTGTTGTTGCGGTTCTAAGGAAGGAGGCACGGTGCAACCGCACCACGCGGAAACATGGAGAAATAGGGCAAAGATGCACGGCGCCGTCACGCCGCACCGTTGAGGCCGAACGAACCCGCGGTCGGAGTCGGGCCACAACGAAGGGGCGCGACGACATCGCGCCACGCCGGGGAACCATGAAGACACCGCGGCCGGAGCGGGGCCGCGGTGGAGGGGCGCGGTGCCGTCCCACCACGCTGGTCGGACAAGGCCACGACTAAAAGCCACGGCGGTGCGAGGCGGGGCAGCCGGAACCGCCGGCCGCCGACACCTCGGAGGGCGGGACCGTGACGGTCCCGCGGTGGCAGTGCCGGCCGGCCGAACTGGGCCGACCGTTTCAGGGGGAGACCGGGGGTCATAACCCCCAGCTAGCCAAAGGACCCCCCCCCCCCCACGTGGGGGCCGCAGTTACTCAACCAGGGGGCAACGCACCCCCCCTTCCGCTCAGCTTGGCGTGGCCGAGATGGCCACACGGGCCGTGAGCGCGCGCCAGGCCGGGCCGCGCCCAGGCTGGGCCAGGCCGTGCCCCTGGTCTGGGCCGCGACTTAATGGGCCGGACCTAGACCCAGTTCGGGCCGACCTGGGGGGGTCTCGGGCCGGGTCGGTCCGGGCCCAAAACCCCCTAAAAACTGATAGGTACGTTCTTTTGCACATATCTTGGGCTACGGACCTCCGATCGACGTACCATCAGCTGCAATACGATCCTTGGATCGAGACAGTCGTTTAGGTATATTACAATCAAGGTTTAGGAAAACTTTGGGTATGCCCGGGTTGGTTCGAACACGAAACCAACCGGGCCCTTGGAGCGGAAACGCTTATAACTTGAGCTCCGGACGTCCGATTGACGTGCCGTCGACTTTGTTGGATTTTTATTAGTGAGACAGACCTTTTGACTTACTCCGATCGAGGTTTGGATGTAGTTGGAGTGCGGTCAGGTTGGTTTTGACTTAAAAACCAATCGGGCCCCTGGAACGGAAAAGCCAATAACTCGCAGACCAGGCATCTGATTGACACGTCGTCTGTCGCGTTGAGTTCCTCTTGTAGAGATGGAACTTTGAGATACATCAACTAAGGACTACGTTTCAGTTGATGTATTGACCCCCCCTTGGCTCGTGGAGCGGACCCTCTAGGAATCGAGCATGCAGTGTGCGGGAACCCTAGAGCTGGCTGTGACGATGAAGACCGTACTGAAATCCTCTGTGGGTTCGACGACGATGAAGACTGCACTGAAATCCTTCGTGGCTTCGACAGCGATGAAGACCGTACTGAAATCCTCTGTGGGTTCGACGGCGATGACTACTGTTCTTCTATCTTACGTGGGTCTGGCAGTGTTTGACTCTGTTCATGCTATCCTAAGTGGGTCTCGAAGAGTAGCTGGTCTGTATCCTATGTGGGTCCGACAGCTTAGCTGGTTTAGTATCCTACGTGGGTCCCAGCATAGATGAATCAATGGCTATATCTGATCATCTCTATCACCTTACGAAGAAGTATAGCTATGTGAGACAAGTCTTCACTTCAATAAATATCTTCTATATGATTGACGTTCTTTCCTTTGTAGATTGAGTTGTGTTATCCTGTGTGGATTGGGTTGTACTCCTATGTGGACGTGATCGAACTTGGTCTTGGATGCTGGAGAGGAACGGGAATTGATGACTTAGGTATATGTATGTGCATATACCTAAGTAGTGTTGGATGTTACCTCGTGATTTTATCTTTCCTTTGTGGATTATCCTTTGTGGATTTTGAGAGACCTTCGGGGGTTTCGGGGTCCCTACTGGGTAGCGTATACTCACCCCTGCATGGGCTATGCCCGCACTATGTTGTGTTAGTTGCAGACGACGGACAACGCTGATCGTGGTTGAGGCTTGTGGAGCAAGTCGATACATGGAGGTGGACCACTGGGCGAGACGTACTTAGAGCGGACGACTGGACCCGAGGAGCTGAGGAGGCTATCTATACCCACCCTTTAGGTGAGACTTCTAGTGGATGGCTCGACGTTGCTGCTTTACTTTCAGTTGTTGTAATTTCTTTACAGTTGTACTTTACTTTCAGTTTGGGTTTGTATTCTGGCCCTCTTACTTTTCTGCACTACTTTTTTTACCCAGATTTACTTAGTGTTTACTTCTGCTTGCTTACTCTGTGGTGTTTTTGTACTTTATAAAGGCAATGCCTTCCCCTTGTTTCGGGATTTATGCCTTGGTTCTAGTCACCAGCCCCTGGCCTATGGGAGGTGGACTTGGGATAGTCACAACACGGTTCCCAAGGACGGGTCATGACATAAATACTGAAACTTCTATGTATTGAATTTTGAAAAATGGATTCCATATTTGGAATTAGTAGGTACAAATTATGTTAATAGGCTACTTTTCATTTTTGGGAATTATGAATAGTAACTACGATAAATTTTATTTACCACAGTTAAAGGTAAATCATGTAATTAAGGGTAAAAATAATATTATAAAATTAACCTTACACTTGTCTTGATATCATTGGTTGATTATATTTCCCCCTAAAATATAATTGGGTCGAAATTGAATATATTAGAACCCACTAGGATGTGATTAAGACCTTTATTTTATTTTATTTAAAGGAAAGTGAAATATGCCTCACTCAAACTTTAATAAATAGATTATTTTTAATATAAGGTTATACAGAATATAAATTCTATTATAAATACTCATTTGAAAGAGATATGCTTTTCATTATCATGGTAATTTATTTGTAATTTTTTAGAAATATTTAATTACCTTAATATCTTATACATTAATGTTGTAGAAATTATTTATTTAGTGAAAAATCAATAAAATAGTTTTTATTAAAATAATAATACACGTAAAAAGGCCCAAAAACATGACCAAAACTTATTTTTCATGTATATATAAACCTTAATCATCCAATGGTCGAATTTTTGACCGTTTATAGCCTTATAAAAGTGATTATGACACTTATATTATTTTATTTTAAATGATGTCAAAGTTGTCACAATCATAATTTAATAAATATAAAAATTTAAATCTTCTGATTTTAAGATGATAAATTCGAGTAAAATTATTCTTATAGAATATATTATATTTATCAGAATCATGTATTTTATTTTTAATTTTATGCAAAAAATATGTATATAAACTAATTATAAAAAAATGTTGTAGTAATTATTTTATTAAGAGAAATATCAAATAAATGGTTTTAAAAATATTAAAATAAATATTATATGAACAAATTAATGTGATCCATGAATTTTTTAGATTAATATGACATCTTATAAATCTATTAAATATTTTGGATCGAAAATATATTCAATGTGGATTTTATTTAAATTTAAAAAAACAAATAGTGTCAAAATTGACACTATTGATATTTTATAAAAAGAACATATAATTAAATTGTTTAAAAATAACAATAATATTTAAAAATTATAAATTGAAATTTATATGGTCGACAATGTCATAAAATATCTAATAATGGAAAATTCACAATACATAAGTAAGTATTTATAACAATTTAAAATTTATAATATTATTACCACAAATAAAATTAAATAGATTAAATACGGATAAATCAAATTGATAAGGTTTAAAATAAATTCCCAACATTTCTAAATTTTATTGTATAATGAGATTACAACCCTATATTACCTCATATCCTAATTTTAGTGACATTGTATGTTTTTAAGTGGGGTTTGAGTTTATTATAAATTAATATTTTGGAGGTTTCCAAAAGTGCCCCTCTCCTCCCTTATAAAAGGGCACCCCCACCCTCTCCTCTTCACAACATTTTGAGCCTTCAATATCGGCCAAACCATGAAAATTCCTCTTATAAACCTCTCTAGCTACACTATAGAGGTTCTGTTCTTCTCAAAAGAAAAACTATAGTGCCCTAAGAGGAATTTTGAAAGAGGCACGTAGAGGAAGAGGTAATATCTTCTACAGATTCTTTCAAGTTTCTTTCTTATTCAACTTCCTCTTTTTTAGATGTTTCATTATAAATTAATAACATCAGTATAACTAATATAATGATATGCTATTATAAATTTGAAACAACCCCATATCCATCCTATGAAAAATGAAATCACCGTGCGTGCATACGTATGGCTTACTATCTGCACGTCGTGGTGTAATATGTTTTTGCACCACCACCATACTTGGATGGATATAATTGTGTGATTAATAACTATATATGATTTTTAGAATATCATACTAATTCTGAGATATTATATCATCCACTCCAATTCCATTCAATAACTATGGTAATGATATCATCGCTCGTACACACGTACGGATTACCGTCTCCACGACACGATGAGATTCATTCTCCATGTTAACCATTCAAGAATGATTATAAAGTTTATATAATAAATAATCATGAAATATATGAGATAATAATGATACTAGATTTATGTATATGTTATTTAATTACTTCCATTCAATTTAATAAGAAAACGAAAACAACGTTCATGCACACGTACGACGTACCGTCTCTATGAATGGTGTATTTCAGTCCATTTATCGATCTATTATATATATTATATATTCTGAATATATATTATATATAAATAATTTTTACATTCTGGAAGTAATTAATCATGATATAAGTAATCATATGAATAATTACAAGTTAAAACACGTACGATTGAGGAAATGACTTTACCCAAAACGCTGCTTTAACATAGAATTAACAAATGAACGGAAATATAATGTCATAGTGAATCATATATGATATCATAAATATTATTATGGTTCAGTTATAAGTTAATAATATGTTTTAACCCACTATATAGGATTCTCAGACACATACAGAAGAAATTGGACATAAGATAATGGATAATTATTCCAATCTCATTCTTATCTGAGATTTCTTATTCATAACAATTTACTGGGATTATGTTTATCATCCATGTCCATGTTTTCTCAAAATGTTTTCATAAAATGTTTTCTATTATTCCATGTATTTTTAAATTCATTTTTACCCTTTATTGACTTTTACCACATGGTATGGAAGGAATCTTTCCTTTATTAACTATATGAGGTACTTTTTGACTTTTTCGGTAAAAAGTACGAGGTGAATGTTTTTCTAACTTATACATCATGAACAGATTTTTAAGATTTAATAAGTCCTTATTTATATAAATATTCCTCTACATTATTTCATGATTATTTTCTTTTAAAATTTAATGGCATTTTGAGAAAAGAAAATGATTTTGAAGAGGAAAATTTATTTTCCTCAAGAATTCATTTCAAGTGTTTTATCAAAACTATTTTCCATCTAAGATGAAAATTTTTAATAGGTTTAAGTTTCAAGTATAATGTCTCTATTATTTACATGGTTTAATTTTTCTTAGGATGAAATGATATCCATTTATTCAATATGGATTATGTTATTATGGGATGATGTTTATGTAACCCATTTTATTCATTGGGTTCTGATGAATGATTTGTGTTTATTTTGTGGCACAAGAAATAATGATTTCATTATGAGATGGGTGGGACCTATATCTCCCTACAATGAATTGGGTAATGATTTATATCTCTTGAGATAGACATGGCTGGAATGGAAAATGAAACCAGTTAAGTAATACAGGGCTAGAACAACAAGTAAACCTGGTTCAGTAATGGACTTTGTCAACCATGATGGTCTTGGCAGCAATGCCTTGGCTACTATGGAAATCATAACATGGTATTAATGGTTTCCACAATTATATGTTTTATTTCCATGCTATTTTATCATTATTAATGTTCCTTTATGATCTATGCCTTACGTACTGACAAGAATTAATTCACAACTCAAGATTTTGATGTTTAAACAATATGTTCATGTTTTTAAGTTCAAATGTATATGGTTGTTTTATTTTCTCCATGCTTACCCTTACTGAGCATTTGGGCTCACCCTTTTTATGTTTTCATTTCCCCAAGATATAAAGAAAGGTTTTAGGTAAGAAAACAAAAGGGGAAGATCTTTATGGTAGATGTTAAAGATCTTTCACCCCGATTAGAAGATTATGTTCCGAGTTTCCAAAGACACTAAAATATTACGGTCCATGGGTGTCTATTTTTGTTATGTATCTAGTATTTTGCAAAAGAAATGTAAAGTTCATGTATGTAAAGCTTGGGTATCTATAGTTGGTATTGGAGGAAAGGTTTAATTAACCTTTGGAAACTAGGATGCAAAATCATTAGTGAGATCCCTAGAGATATTTCAAAGGTATGTCTAGGGAGTCCCTAAGGTTAAGTATAAGTATATGTTACAATACTAGAATTATGATAACAATCATGAATAACCTAGGATTAAACCAAAGATGTTATAGATTGAATGTACTCCCCTTGATTATGTTGTTTTCCAAGTATGCATTTTTCCTCTCACACTCTTCTTTTTGGGTTTTAGAAAATGGCTAAAAACTGGAAGATTCACGATAATGGAGGATATGATGGACAATGGAATGATATTCTTCATGAGAAACCAAATGAAATGGGATATGGAAGTCTACACATAGTTATTATTCCTAATAAAAAATCTCATAATATGATCAATAATCTCAAATTTGGTAAGTTTCCTGACTCAGCTAATAAGAGAAAGATTGAGTTTCATGATGATCATAGTGGAATGAAAGTTAAATTTTTATCATGTAAATCATGTGGAAAGAGGCATGAGGGAGAATGTTTAAAAGGAACTAGAAGATGTTTTGGGTGTGAAAAAAAGGACACAAATCCAGTAATTACAAAGGAAAAGGTTTAGTTAACACAAAGGACAAGGATAATGGTATAGCTAAGACATCAACAATAGTTAAATTTTTTAAATGTGGAATGTACGAGCATTATGCAAACCAATTCCCTATGGGAAAATATCATGAAGAGAATCAACGTGGTCGTATGAGTAGTATTTATGTTGATGATGAAGAGACTACAAATGATATATGAGATGGAAGAAGTATTGAGAAATAAAATGATGAAGCTCGGTCAATGGTTTAAGAAGGTAGTGGAATGATTTAATGTTTATCAAGAGTAATGTTGTATAAGTAACTTAATGGTACTATGGAATAAATAAAAACCTAAGGATTTTTACACTATTGTTTTTACTTGAGTATTTGAAAGTATATGTTGAATGGTACCGGTAACCATGAAAAGTTATTAAAATATTTTTGGAAATCAGATGATATGCATATAATGAAGGGATAGGGAGAGAATAATATGTTTGGTAGTATTAATGAGCTCATGACTGATATAAGGACAATGTGATATCATGGTTTGAGTAAATAGAAATTTTGGGATTTTGGTATGTGGAAAGAGTTAACTTCTAATAGCATTCATGTTTTCACTAAGGTTCTATGGTAACTCATATTTCAATAGAATACATGATTAAGGTATTCAAAAGTTTGGAATGTGACCAACAAGATATATCTTATTATGTATTGGGGGTAAATGATGGTATTCACATGCTCGGTAGATGACCATTCTAGTAATTGATTTTTTTATACTATGAGATTGGACAAAAGTATTTTGGATAAGCCTAAAGATTAGAATGGATTAAGTTGGACATCAGATAGTATTTTTTAAGGATATAACTTTTTTTTAATATTATTTATGGAATGTTATAATAGCTTAGTTTTAGAAAAAGGACAATATGAAGGATAGGAAACAACCCGTCGCATCGGACAAGGTTGCGGGAATCAAACCCACAACCGAAGTGTGACATGCCTTTATCACCTACCACTGTCCTACAGGAAGTCCCTGGTTTGTAGAAATTAGTTTTATTTTATTAAGAGATATGATAGATGAATTATAAGTCCATTTTATGAACTATATGATTAATCTCACCATAGATGGACTTATGTATATTTAATAACTTGTGCTAACCTTTTTGTTATAGAAACATATGGAATTACCTATCATTCTATCGCATGATCTGCTAATACTTCATGAATGAAAAATTCAAATTCATTTCTTTAAATAGAGATGAAGTGGAAATTGTTCATGGTATGACCAACAATGATATTACACTGAAATCAAGTAAGTATTTCTCCTTATGAAAAAAAATCATCAACTTTAGGGAAATGATCTGGAAAACCTAAAATGTTGTCTAAGTACCCTCATATTCGATGAATCAGACGGTACCTTAGATCTTCAAAAATTTTGGGCTTTGTGATTGTTGGCTTTTTCATAGCCATGTTCTCTACCATTCTTCATCATAACATGATGGTTAGATTTCTCTTCCATATCTATATTTTCACCTATATCCTCTTATGTGGAAACTGAATGTTGAGTTACATTGGGTGACCGTTATGTTTCTGAATTTCCTTTTTAAAATTAATATTTAGTATTCCTTTTTACGATGTGGGTTTCTATGAAAGAAACTTTCAAGTAGTAAATTATTTATAACCCAGACGAATTTTGAGGGTGAAATTCATTTTAAGGGGGGTAGAATGTAACACCCCGAGATTTTATGAGAAATAAACTTTTTAAATTATTTGATATCCTGTGTTGTACGATACACCAATATTATCTTGTGCTATAAACAACACCGTATTATCTTCTAGTATACGAAAACAATATACTTGACTTCTGTTACACGTAAGAGAGACCTTCCTCGATAGCTTGTGTGGTACACAATACCAATTTTCATTAAACAATGATATATTATAATATTATTATGAACTAGCCATTACGAATAATATTAACCGAATTTTGAATTTTATAACATTATAATTCATCTTACACCTTTTCTAGAACATGATATAAGAACAAAAATAATTTTTCGGATAAAAGAAGTATTTTTCAAAAAATGCAATTTTGTCGCCTTTTGATAGCGTGCCCATTTTAAATCTAATTTTTGACTAGTTTATAAGTTAAATTTGAAAAATTAAACTTATTATTTTTAATCAGGGTATAAAAATATATGTTTTATAATTTTTTGACATTATTATGATAACCTTTATATTTAATGAATAATAAAAATATGCTAAATTGTAATTAAAAACAAATTTTTTCATCGAGACAATTTGTATGGTTAAATTATAATATTAAATTGTTTTAAAGTATAAATAGAATATATTTTTACCATTTAATATAATTTAAGTCATCATCATTAATTTTACATTGAATTCATAGGTAAAAAATTTTCAATCTTTTGCAATGTTTTACCTTTTAAAACACGTTTTCTCAACAACGAGATTAATTTTAAAATAAATACTGCAACATATGTGTATTTAATTTTGAAAAATGGATTCCATATTTGAAATAATTAGGTATAAATTATGTTAATATGCTACCTATTATTTTTGGGCATTATGAATAGTAACTACGGTAAATTTTATTTACCACAGTTAAAGGTAAATTAGGTAATTAAAGGTGAAACTAATATTATAAAATTACCCTAACACTTGTCTTGATATAATTGGTTGATTATATTTCTCCCTAAAATATAATTGGGTCGAAATGGAATCTATTATAACCCACTTTGATGTGATTAAGACCTTTAATTTATTTTATTTAAAGGAAAGTGAAATATGTCTCACTCAAACTTTAATAATTAGATTATTTTTAACATAAGGTTATACTGAATATAAATTAGATTATAAATACTCATTTGAAATCTAATTTTTTTTATTTATCATGGTGATTTATTTGTAATTTTTAAGAAATATTTAATTACCTTAATAGCTTATACATTAATTATGTAGAAATTATTTATTTCATGAAAAATCAATAATATAGTTTTTATTAAAATATTAATACACATAAAAATGCCCAAACACATGACCAAAACTTTTTGGTTATGTATATATAAACCAAAATCATCCAATGGTATAAGTTTTGACCATTTGGATCCTTATAAAAGTGATTATGACACTTATATTATATTATTTTAAATGATGTCAAAGTTATAACCTTCATAATTTAATAAATATAACAACTTAAATGTTGTGATTTTATAATGATAAATTCTAGTAAAAGTATTATTATGGAATATGTTATATTTTTATTAATCATAGTAGTTTATTTTTAATTTTTATGCAACAAATAATTATATTAAATAATTATACAAAAATGTTGTAGTAATTATTTTATTAAGATAAATATCAAATAAATGGGTTTTAAAAATATTAAAATAAATATTATATGAACAAATTAATGTGCTCCATGAATTTTTTTATATTAATATGACATGTTAGAAATCTATTAAATATTTTATTTCGAATATATCATCTGTGTGGATTTTATTTAAATTCAAATAAATGAATAGTGTCAAAATTGACACTATTGATATTTTTTAAAAAGAGAATATTATTAAATTGTTTAAAAATCACAAAAATATTTAAAAATTATAAATTGAAATTTATATGGTCTAAAATTTCATTAAATATCCAAATATAGAAATTAACAACACATAAGAAAGTATTTATAACGATTTAAAATTAATAATATTATTACCACAAATAAAATTAAATAGATTAAATATGGATAAATCAAATTGATAAGGTTTAAAATAAACTCCCAACGTGTCTAAATTTTATTTTCTTATGATATTACAACACTATATTACCTCATATCCTAATTTTAGTTACTTTGGAAGTTTTTATGTGGGTTTTGAGTTTATTATAAATTAATATTTTGGAGGTTTCCAAAAGTGCCCCTCTCCTCCCTTACAAAAGGGAACCTCCTCCCTCTCCTCTTCACAACACTTTCAGCCTCCAATATAAGACAAACCCCACCAATTAATCTTATAAACCTCTATAGTTACACTATATATGTGCTGGTATTCTCAAAAGACCAACTCTAGTTCCCTTAGAGGAAGTTTAAAAGAGGCACGTCAAGGAAGAGGTTATCTCTTCTACCGATTCTTTCAAGTTTCCTTCTTCTTCCACTTACTCTTATTTATTTGTTTCATTATGAATTAATAACATAGTATCACTAATATATTTATATGTTATTATAAATATGAAACAACCCTATATCCATCCTATGAAAAACAAAATCACCGCGTGTGCGTACGTACGACTTACCTTCTCCACGCCGTGGTGTCATCTGTTTTTCCACCACCACCATACTTGAATGGATATAATTGTGGGATTGATAACTATATATGATTATTATAACATAATACTTATTTTGAGATATTATACCATCCACTCCAATTTTATTCAATAATTATGGGAACGATATCATCACTCGTGCGTACGTACAGATTACCGTCCCCACGACGTGATGAGATTCATTCTCCATGTTAACCATTAAAGAATGAGTATAAAGTATATATAATAAATAATCATGATATATATAACCTAATAATGATACTTTATTTATGTACATGTTATTTACTTACTTCCATCCAATTTAATAAGCAAATGAAAACAGTGTTCATGCGTACGTACGACCTACCGTCTCCATGAACGGTGTATTTCACTCCATTTATAAATCTATTATATATATTATAAATTTGGAATATATATTATATATAAACCAATTTTTACATTCTGGAAGTAAGTAATCATGATCTATGTAATCATATGAGTAATTACAAGTTAAAACACGTAGGATAGATGAAACGATTTTACCCAAAACGCTACTTTAACATGGAATAGACAAATGAATGGAAATATAAAGTCATAGTGAATCATATATGATATCATAAATATTATTATGGTTCTGTTATAAGTTAATAATACTTTTAAACCCACTATACAGGATTCTCAGACATATATGGAAGAAATTGGACATAAGATAAGGGATAATTATTCCAATCTCATTCTTATCCGAGATTGTTTATTCATAACTATTTAATGGGATTATGTTTATCATCCATGTCCATGTTTTCTCAAAATGTTTTCATAAAATATTTACTATTATTACATGTTTTTTTAAAGTCATTTTTACCCTTTTTTTACTTTTACCACATGCTATGCAGGGAATCTTTCTTTTGTTTACCATACGAGGTACTTTTGGACTTTTTCGGTAAAAAGTACAAGGAGAATGTTTTTTACTTATACAACATGAATGGATTTTTATGATTTAATAATGACTTATTTAAATAAATATTCCTCTACAATATTTCATGATTATTTTCATCAAAATTATTTTCTTTTAAAATTTCATGGCATTTTTAGAAAAGAAAATGATTTTGAAGAAGAAAAGATATTTTCCTCAAGAATTCATTTCAAGTGTTTTATCAAAACTATTTTCCATCTAAGATGAAATTATTTAATATGTTTATTTTTCAAGTATAATGTCTCTATTATTTACATGGTTTCATTTTTCTTATGATGAAATTTTATCCATTTATTCTATATGGATTATGTTCTGATGGGATGATGTTTATGAAATCCATTTTATTCTTTGGGTTGTGATGAATGATTTATGTTTATTTTGTGGAACACGAAAGAATGATTTCATTATAAGATGGGTGGGACCTATATCTCCCTCCAATGCATTGGTTAATTATTTATATCTCATGAGATAGACATGGATGGAATTGAAAATGAATCCAGCTCAGTAATACTGGGATGGAACGACAAGTAAACCCAGTTCAGTAATGGACTTTGTCCACTATGATGGTCTTGGTAGTAGTGCCTTGGCTACTATGGAAATCATAACATGTGATTAATAGTTTCCACAATTACATGTTTTATTCCCATGCTATTTTATCATGATTAATGCTTCTTTATAATCTATTCCTTACGTACTTCCAAGATTTATTTCACAACTCAAGATTTTAATGTTTAAACATTATGTTCATGTTTTTAAGTTCAAATGTATATGGTTATTTTATTTTCTCCATGATTACCCTTACTGGGAATTTTATCTCACTATTTTTATGTTTTATTTTCACCAGGATATAAAGAAAGGTTTTAGTTAAGAAAACAAAAGGGGAAGATATTTATGGGAGATTTTGAAGATCTTTCACCCCAATTAGAAGATTATGTTTTGAGTTTCCAAAGACACTAAGCTATTATAGTTCTTGGGTGTCTTTTTTTTGTTATGTATTAAGTATTTTGGAAAAGTAATGTAATCTCCATGTATGTCAATCTAGGGTCTCTATAGTTGGTATCAGAGGGAAGGTTTAGTTAACCTTTAAAAACTAGGATGTGAAATCTTTAGTGAGATCCCTAGAGATATTTCCAAGGTATGTCTAGGGATGTCCCTAAGGTTAAGTATAAGTATATTTTACTGTCATAGAATTATGATAACGATCATGAATAACCTAGGATTAAACCTAAGATGTTAGATATTGAAAGTACTCCTCTTGATTATGTTGTTTCCCTAGTATGATTTTTTCCTCTCACACTATTCATTTTGGGTTTTATAAAATGGATGGAAAGAGGAAGATTCACAATAATGGAGGATATGATGGAAAATGGAATGATATTATTCATGAGAAACCAAAAGAAACATGATTTGGAAGTCCAAAAATCGTTATTATGCCTAATCAACAATCCCATAATTTGATCAATAATCTCAACTTTGGTAAGTATTCTGACTCATCTAATAAGAGAAAGATGGAGTTTCATGATGATCATAGAGGAAAGAAATTTCAATTTCTATCATGTAAATCATGTGGTAAGAGGTATCAGTGAGAATTTTTCAAAGGAATTGGAAGATGCTTTGGGTGTGGAAAAGAAGGACACAAAGCCAGTAATTTCAAAGGAAAAGGTTCATTTAACATAATGGACAAGGACAACGGTATTTCTAATACATCAAAAATATTTAAATGTTTTAAATGTGGAATATACGGTCATTATGCCAACCAATTTCCTAATGTAAAATCTCATGAAGATAATCAACATGGTCATATAGGTAGTATTTAAGTTGATGATGAAGAGACTACAAGTGATATATGAGATGAAATATATGTTGAGAAATAAAATAATGAATCTCATTAAATGGTTTAAGATGGTAGTGGAATGATTTCATTTTTATCAAGAGTAATGTTGTATAATTAATTTCATGGTACTATGGAATAAAGAATAAATTAAGGATTGTTACACTATTGTTTTTCCTTGAGTATTTGAAAGTCTATGTTGAATGGTACCAGTAACCATGAAAAGTGATTAAAATATTTTTGGAAAGCAGATGATATGCATATAATGAAGGTATAAGGAGGGAATAATATGTTTGGTAGTGTTAATGAGCTCATGTATGATATAAGGACAAAGTGATATCATGGTTTGAGTACATAGAAATTTTGGTATTTTGGTATGTGGAAAGAGAAAGCTTTTGATATCATTCATGTTTTCACTAAGGTTATATGACAACTCAAATTTCAAGAGAATACATTATTAAGTTATTCACATGTTTGGAATGTGACCAAAAAGATATATCTTATGACATATGGGTGTTAAATGATGGTATTCACATGTTCGGTAGATGACCATTCTAGTAATCGTTTTCTTTATACTATGAAATTAGACAGAAGTATTTTGGATAAGCCAAAAGATTGGAATGGATTATGTTGGACATCAGATAGTATTGTTTAAGGATAATAATTTTTTTCAATATTATTTATGGAATGTTATAATAGTGTAGTTTTAGAAAAAGGAAAACATGTAGGATGGGAAACAACCCGTCGCGTCGGACAAGGTTGTGGGAATCAAACCCACAACCGAAGTGCGACAAGCCTTTATCGCTTACCACTGTCCTACAGGAAGTCCCTGGTCTATAGAAATTTGTTTTATTTTATTAAGCGATATGATAGATGAATTATAAGTCCATTTTAGGAACCATATACGATTAATCTCACCATAGATGGACTTATTTATTTTTAATAACTTGTGCTAACCTTTTTGTGATAGAAATAGATGGAATGACCTATAATTATATTGTATGATCTTCTAACACTTCATGAATGATGAATTTAACTTCATTTCATTAAATAGAGATGAAGTGTAAATTTTTCATGGTATGACCAACAATGATATTACACTGAAATCAAGTAAGTATTTATCCATATGCAAAAAATCATCAACTTTAGAGAAATAATCTTGAAAACCTAAAATGTTGTCATAGTACCCTCATATCCGATGAATAAGATGGTACATTGGATCATTAAAAATTTATGTCTTTGTGATTGTTGGATTTTTCATAGCCATGTTCTCTACCACACTTCATCAGAACATGATAATTATATTTCTCTTCCATATCCATATTTTCACCTATATTCTCTTATGTGGAAACGCAGTGTTGAGTTACATTGGGTGACCGTTATGTTTCTAAATTTCCTTTTTAAAATTTAGATTTAGTATTCCTTCTTATGATGTGGGTTTCTATGGAAGAAACTTTCAAGCAGTACACAATTTATAACCCTGATGAATTTCGAGGGACAAATTCATTTTAAGGGGGGTAAAATGCAACACCCTGAGATTTTATGAGAAATAATATTTTTAATTTATTTGATGTCTTGTGTTGTGTGCTACACCAAGATTAGATTACACTATACAGAACACCGTATTAGCTTTTAGTATACGCAAAAAATATACTTGGCTTGTGTTACACACAAGAGCAACCTTCCTCGATAGCTTGTGTGGTACACAATACCGAGTTTCACTAAACAATGATATATTATAATATTATTATGAACTATCTGTTATAAATAGCATTAACCACATTTTTAATTTTATAACATAATAATTAATCTTACACATTTTCTAGAACATTCTATGATAACAAAATTAATTTTTCGGATATAAGAAGTATTTTTCAAAAAAATGTAGTTTTGTCACCTTTTGATGGTGTGCCCATTTTAAATATAATTTTTGACAAGGTTATAATTTAAATTTGACAAATTAAAATTCTTATTTTGAATTAGTATATAAAAATTTATGTTGGATAAATTTTCTACATTATTCTGATAACCTTCATATTTTGATGAATAGTAAAAATACGCTAAATTTTAATTAAAAACAACTTTTTTCCTCAGGATAATTTATATGGTTAAATTATAATATTTAATGGTTTTAAAGTATAAATATAATATATTTTTAACATTTAAAATAATATAAGTCATTATCATTAATTTTACATTGAATTCAAAGGTAAAAACATTTCAATCTTTTGCAATGTTTTATCTTTTAAAACTCATTTTCTCAACCGCGAGATTAATTTTAAATTAAGTACTGCAACATATGTGTATTCAATTTTGAAAAATGGATTCCATATTTTGAATCTGTAGGTAAAAATTTAATAGGATACTTTTTATTTTTGGGCATTATGAATAGTAACTATGGTAAATTTTATTTGCCACAGTTAAAGGTAAATCAGGTAATTAAGGGTAAAAATAATATTATAAAATTACCCTAACACTTGTATTGATATAATTGGTTGATTATATTTCTCCTTAAAATATAATTAGGTCTAAATGGAATCTATTAGAACCCACTTGGATGTGATTAAGACCTTTAATTTATTTTATTTTAAGGAAAGTGAAATATGTCTTACTCAAACTTCAATAATTAGATTATTTTTAATATAATGTTATATAGAATATAAATTCGATTATAAATACTCATTTGAAATATAACATGTTTTTCTTTATCATGGTAATTTATTTTTAATTTTTAAGAAATATTTAATTACCTTAATAGATTATACATTAATGATGTAAAAAATATTTATTTGCTGAAAAATCAATAATATAGTTTTTATTAAAATAATAATACACATAAAAAGGCAGAAAAACCTAACAAAAACTTATTTTTCGAGTATATATATACCATAATCATCCAATGGTCAAATTTTTGACCATTTTGAGCTTGATAAAAGCGATTATGATACTTATATTTTATTATTTTTTATTATTTCAAAGTTGTCACCATCATAATTTAATAAATATAAAAATTTAAATGTTGTGATTTTAAGATGGTAAATTCTATTAAAAGTATTATTATGGATAATATTAGATTTATATTCATCATAGTATTTTAGTTTTAATTTTTATGCAACAAATAATTATATTAAATAATTATAAAAAAATGTTGTAGTAATTATTTTATTAAGAGAAATATCAAATAAATGGTTTTAAAAATCTTAAAATAAATATTTTATTAACAAATTAATGTTATCCATAAATTTTTTAGATTAATATGACATGTTATAAATGTATTAATTATTTTTTTTCGAATATATCTTCTGTGTGTATTTTATTTAAATTCAAAAAAAAATGATTTGTGTCAAAATTGATACTATTGTTATTTTATAAAAAGAACATATTATTAAATTGTTTAAAAATCACAAAAATATTTATAAATTATAAATTGAAATTTATATGGTCAAAAATGACATTAAATATCCAATTATGGAAAATTAACAACACATAAGTAAGTATTTATAACGATTTAAAATTTAGAATATTATTACCACAAATAAAATTAAATAGATTAAATAAGGATAAATCAAATTGATAAGGATTAAAATAAATCCCAAACATGTCTAAATTTTATTGGATGATTATATTACAACCCTATATTACCTAATATCAGAATTTGAGTCACTTTGGATGTTTTTAAGTGGGGTTTGAGTTTATTATAAATTAATATTTTGGAGGTTTCCAAAAGTGCCCCTCTCCTCCCTTATAAAAGGGAACCTCCTCCCTCTGCTCTTCACATCATTTTGAGCATTAAATCTCTGCAAAAACCTGCCAATTCCTCTTCTAAAGCTCCCTATTTACACTATAGATGTTCTGGTCTTCTCGAAAGACCAACTCTAGTGCCCTAAGAGGAAGTTTAAAAGAGGCACGACGAGGAAGAGGTAATCTCTTCTACCGATTCTTTCAAGTTGATTTATTCTTCAACTTCCTCTTCTTTAGTTGTTTCATTATAAAGTAATAACATCAGTATTACTAATATAATGATATTTTATTATAAATATGAAACAACCATATATCCATCCTACGAAAAACGAAATCACCGCGCGTGAGTACGTACGGCTTACCGTCTCCACGTCGTGGTGTAAACTGTTTTTCCACCACCGCCATACTTGGATGGATATAATTTTGGGATTAATAACTATATATGATTATTATAACATAATAATGATTCTAAGATATTATATCATCCACTCCAATTCCATTCAATAATTATGGGAACAATATCATCGCTCGTGCGTACGTACGGATTACCGTCTCCATGACATGATGAGATTCATTATCCATGTTAACCATTCAAGAATGATTATAAATTATATACAATAAATAATCATGAAATATATGATATAATAATGATACTGGAAATATTTATATGTTATTTACTTACTTTCATTCAATTTAACAAAGAAAAAACGGCGTTCATGCGTACGTACGACCTACCGTCTCCATGAACGGTGTATTTAATTCCCTTTATCGATCAATTATATATAATATATATTCTGAATATATATAATATATAAATAATTTTTACATTCTAGAAGTAAGTAATCGTGATCTAAGTAATCATATGAATATTCACAAGTTAAAACATGTACGATAGATGAAACGATTTTACCCAAAATGCAGCTTTAACATGGAATTGACAAATGAATGGAAATATAAAGTCATCGTGAATCATAAATGATATCATAAATATTATCATGGTTCTATTATAAGTTAATAATATGTTTAAACCCACCATAAATTATTCTCGAACACAAATAGAAGAAATTTTACATAAGATAAGGGATAATTATTCCAATCTTGTTCTTATCCAAGATTGTTTATTCATAGCTATTTACTGGGATTATGTTTGTCATCCATGTCCATGATTTCTCAAAATGTTTTCATAAAATTTTTACTATTATTCTATGTATTTTTTAAATTCATTTTTACCCTTTTTTTACTTTTACCACATGGTATGGAAGGAATCTTTCTATTGTTTACCATATTATTTACTTGTTGACTTTTTCAGTAAAAAGTACGAGGAGAATATTTTTTTCAACTTAAACAGCATGAATGGATTTTTAAGATTTAATAATGCATTATTTACATAAAGCTTCCTCTAAAATATTTCATGATTATTTTCAACAAAATTGTTTTCTTTTAAAATTGCAATACATTTTGAGAAAATAAAATTATTTTGAATAAGAAAGGATATTTTCCTCAAGAATTCATTTCAAGGGTTTTATAAAAACTATTTTCTATATAAGATGAAATTATTTAATATGTTTATGTTTTAGGTATAATTTCTCTATTATTTACATGGTTTCATTTTTCTTATGATGAAATGATATCTATTTATTCTATATGGATTATGTTATGATGGGATGATGTTTATGAAACCCATTTTATTCATTGGGTTATGAGGAATGATTTATGTTTATTTTGTGGCACACGAAAGAATAATTTAATTATGAGATGGGTGGGACCTATATCTCCCTCCAATGAATTGAGTAAAGATTTATATCTCATGAGATAGACATGGTTGGAACGGCAAATGAATCCAGTTCAGTAATACAAGGCTGGAACGGAAAGTAAACTCGGTTCAGTAATGGACTTTGTCCACTATGATGGTCTTGGCAGCAATACATTGGCTACTATGGAAATCATAACATGTGCTTAATGGTTTCCACAATTACATGTTTTATTCCCATGTTAATTTATCATGATTAATGTTCCTTTAAGATCTATTCCTTATGTACTGCCAAGATTTAATTCACAACTCAAGATTTTTATGTTTAACATTATGTTGATGTTTTTAAGTTCAAATGTAGATGGTTGTTTTATTTTCTCCATGCTTTCCCTTACTGAGCATTTGAGATCACCCTTTTTATGTTTTCTTTTCCCCAGGATATAAAGAAACGTTTTAGGTAAGAAAACAAAATGGTAAGATCTTTATGGGAGATGTTGAAGATCTTTCACCATGATTAGAAGATTATGTTCTGAGTTTCCAAAGACACTAAACTATTACAGTCATTGGGTGTCTTTTTTTTGTTATGTATTAAGTATTAAGAAAAAGTAATGTAATGTCCATTTATGTCAAGCTTGGGTCTCTACATATATCGGTCCCACCCATCACAAAATGAAATCATACATGAATGTGCCACAAGATAACAAAACATTCATCATATCAAGACCTATAAAAAGAGATGGGTTTCATAAATATCATATCATATCCCATGAAATGAAATGGTTACTTTAAAATTGTCATCATATCATAACATGGGGAAAAGAGATAGGATTCATAATTATTTCATCAAAGCATAACCCTTGAAAAGAATCAGGTTTCATAAGCATATAACCTATGGAAGAGAAATGATTATCATATACATATTTCCATCAAAACACAAACCATTAAATAAAGAATATTAATGGTATTATTAGATCATTTCCCCAATAAATATTACACTATATCAAATTATATCATCTTAGGTAGAGAGGGATTTTGAAATATCACTTTGATAATTTCTTACGTAAAATAACTTTTATTTGAAATTCACTTTTTAAAACATAGAACATATTCAAAATTATTTTATTTAAAAAAACATTGAAAACATATAAATTACGCTTTAAAATGATTTAAAAAAATTCATGAGGAAAATATCCTTTATTTAATAAAAAATTATTTTTAAAACATAAAACCTTCAAAAACCATTTTCTTTGAAAATAAAATTGAAGACATTTTTAAAACCTCTTTCGTAAAAAACTTATAAAAGAAGTTTGAAAACTTTTTAAAAACCTTTTTCCTTGAAAACTTATAAAAAAATATTAAAAATATTCTAAAACCCGTTTTCATTAAAAACTTATAAAGGAAGCTTGAAAATCATTTTAAAAACTATTTAAACATTTTTAAAAAAAATTATTCTTAAAACCACTTTAAAAACAATTAATTTTTTAAAAAAAAATAGGAAAACATTTTTTATTGAGAAAAATTAACCTTATAAACTTGAAAAGGAATATTCAATGAAATGGATGTCATAACACCGAGTAAATCTATCAGACATTCCCATTGTACTGTAAAAAGCTTAGAAAAGTGCCTTGATCAGAAAACAACAAGGAGATTTATTTTAAAACCATTTTTTATTAAAAAGGTAAAACATGATAAAAAATGACTTTTAAAAAACATATTAAAAAAAATTTAAAACATTTTTAGAAAACATGGTTTTGGAAGAACCTAGATTTTGGAATTAAGTTCGAAATAAATTCAAATTTTATTAGATTCGTTTTATTAATATTTTTAAGTACCAAATAGTGGAATAATGGCACCATTACATGAAGATATCAATAATAATAATAGTATAATAAAATTCATGAGAGTTATTGAGAGATCTATCATAATATTTCATTAATGGTATCATAATCATAAATAATCCTAATAAAAGATGAGATTATAGCAATAAAATGTTACCACTTTGGTAAATTTGAATCATAATACCCATGAAATAATAACATTACATTAAGTTTAAAATATCATGAAAAGAAGAGGATTCATGATATTACTATTCAAATGGAAGCATATACACCTTGTAGAAAAATATAGGTTCATAACCTGGCATGTATCTCAAAGAAAGAAAATTGACACAAAAAATACTTTACCGATTTGGTAAAGTTTGAACCATAAATCTCATGAAATAAAGTTCATAAAATGAATATGTAAATAACCATAAGTTTAATTATAATAATAATAGAATACATTAATGTAATTATATACACCGCAGAAAAAGAAATTAGTGATGAATAAGGCATAATTCTCAGAAAAATAAAAGTGAGATGAGAAAACTGTTACCTTAAGTCTTGAATTTATTCACACACATTCAAAACCCATGTATAATAAGTATATGTTTATTATAGATCTAAAAAACCCATATTATTATTTATAATACCATATATGATTTTATAATGACTTTATATTACCCATTTATTAATAATTTCATGTTAATGTTTTGTTTTGGATAATATTCACTTTATTTTTCGTATATGTTTTGACTTTTTATTCTTGGTGCTCTTACGTAGATCATTATTTAATTATTTGTAAAAAGTAAAAAAATGGTCAAAATATCATATATATTCAGTATATAAATATTTATAGTAATCTATAAAATATTGAAATATCTAATGGAATACACCGTTCATGGAGATGGTAGGTCGTACATACGCATGAACAATGTTTTACATTTTATTATCATATTGAACGAATGAAAGTAAATGAAATATATGTATATATTTTTTATCATTATAGTTGAATTATTATTTCATATATATCATATATTTTTTCTAAAATCATCTGTAATAAATTTCATGTAAAGTGTGAATGAATCACATTGCTTTGAGGAGGTGGCAGTCCACACATCCACAAATGAAGTTATCTTATTTGCACAAAATGAAAAGCATGATAGTGTTTTTTATATAATAATTTAAGAAGTAGAAAGAAACAATATATATAATATATATCATATAAAAACAATATTTCTATCATAATTCGCAATAATGATATTTGGTACTGAAAAAATGAATGACATTGTTCCATGAGGTGGTAGTCCACCATACACAAAAATAGTAAGTTTGTTACCCATTTAATGGGAGTGTGTGTAAGTGTATGTTGTATAGTGTCCAAGGATCATGAAGTAATGATAAAGGGGGGGGGGTAAATCAGGTGTGGACTATTTTTATTAAATTATTTTTCACTATTTAATTCAAACCTCTTTCACGTGTTTAGATGTGTAGATCATGCATGTAAAGCATAAAGTAAATGAAAAAAAACACATAATATTTTTTCAAGGTTTAGTACTAAGACCTACATCCTTTCCATGTTTGTTAGACCCACAACATGTATTATCCACTATAATATTTTTATCAATTATAATGGTTCTGAGAGAAACTAATTATACACCCCAGTAGTCGATCCTCTAGTTGATTCTGGTTATAACTCCAAGAAATCATACTCTTCTACCTCGATTGGTTGGACACCCAAACCATTAGACTGATTAGACTCCCCCAATCTATAGAGATTCTTGAGAAAGTGTTTAGGCCCCCCAATTACAATCTCCTTATTATTAATTAGAATTTTAGATCCACTGATAAGATGTTAAATTGATCTTCCTCCATGAGCTTTTTGGATCACATTGGCTCATGTACAATTCAAGTAACTTTAAAGTAAAGCTGGTCTCGCTCAAATAAATTATGAGCAGCTATAAATGGTCAGTTGCTTTAGTAATACACTACTTGAGTAAGAATTATTTATTCTTCTAAATACTTGGCCTCACTAATCACTAAAAACTCAAATACAGAAATTTTATAAATCACATATAATAATATTGTCGCAACTTCAGTCTCAAAATACTGCTCACTGAAAATGAAATTTATATTGTATGTGTGATTCTTCAAATTTTATGCATGTATATAATACAATGCATGCTCTTACCAACATAAAATGTGCAATAGTATAAATTTATAAACATCAAAATTTCATGCATGCATTATTTCATGTTCATAAATGTTTCCATAACACGCAAACTTAAATCCATTTTTTTCTCATGTGTGGCTGTTATAATTATTTAATAGATGAAAGTGTTTTTCATATGAATCCTCAATCAAACACACTATCCACTTTTCTCAATCATAGTTCACAAGCACTATTTTCCTTCCTGTCCACCCAACTTCAAACACACTAATCACTTGCACAATATTTACGTTACCTTTTCAATTTATTTTCATCCAAAAATAATACACACACATTTACAATATTTTATGAAAGGAAAAAAAGTATATTCATATAAATTATACCTTTATTCTGCCTCATGCACACAACTCCTTTTTGTATGATTCACACTACCTTTGTGTAAGTGTGTTGCCTTCACTCACACACATTTTCCACACATACTTATTATCAATAATTCATGCACACAAACCCAAATGGGTATTGGATGTCAATGTATAGAAGTATTCTTCACCAGGCTTAGTATATTTATATACTATCTTTCGGATGTCACAATCTCTTCATGTGAGTAAGAATAGGTACGTGTTCTTTGTGTTTCACACAAACTAGGAGGTATGTATGAAAGGATATCATGCTTCCTAAATGGTTTCACGATACCAACTTATTCATGAAACATATGAGTATGAAAATTACATATCGTAAGTTTTTGGGATATCTTCAACTTCAAATAAAACTATTTCTATGTGGATCTCATTTTCAAGAATCAGAGGGATTCACAAGTCTCTTCTTATAGAAAAAAGAGATTCTCAAAATAGGCTAAATCTCATGGGCATATGCCTTGGTATTTATAGGAAACAAACCACCAAATTAGAACATGTGAATTTCCTATATTTCATGACTCTAGAATCACCATTATAAAAAAATCAATCTTATGAACACTGTAAAGACTTAGTTTTTTCAACTTAATATTATGAAAATGAAATTAGATTATGATTTTGATCATCAACGAATCATTAGAATACTCAAATGATGACCAGAATCTTGGTTCGATCTCCCAGATGACTTTTCATGATGAGAAATTGATGTATAGATCTCCATTGATGATTCAAGGAAGAAAAAAATGCGGTTGAAGAGATCAGACATCCTGGATTTATCAAATTTTTAAATCAAGCAACATGTATTCTTTTGGAGATACAATATCCTATCCCACAATGAAATGACTTGTCGTTTGTCTCTCCTTTATATTACAACCCATGGATTCCACCACTCTAAATTGGTTACCAAACACATATGACAACCTAGAACTGCTCCATGCTTATTCCCCCCTTCACTACTATTCTCCCCTACATGGTGGCTCTATGCTACCTCAAAGCCCTCACGTAGGCGCGCACCTCTGACCACCATATCGCCTATAGAGTTGGTCTGGGAATACTCCCTTAGCCATGGTTGACCCTCTGAGGTCCCACATAATTCTAGGGTCAAGCTAGCGAGGGATTGTGGGATGGATAATTTTTTTAAGAACCAAATTTAATACTTAGAAAAATCATAAGTAATATAATGAAATAGAAATCCATCTTTAAATGTATTGTCAAACAAACTTAATATTCAAAACCCAGGGGAACCATTATCAAAATTATAACACAAACAACATGAAATCCTTCACATGAAAAATAAATAATTTTTTCATGGAAATTTCATAAAAAATTATAAATAATGATCCAATTCAATTCAACCAATGTCATAAGTCTTTATAACTTAAGATTAATTCTATAATAGTCACATTTAAACTCATTGAATTTTCATCTTCTTAACTAATTAATAATAATTTCAACCTAAAAAATCACTTGGATTATTTAATATACCCATTTGTATTTGTTTTCAACAACCACTTCAAAATAAAATTCAATTATATCTTCTTCCCCTTGTTGGGAATAAATCCAAAGATGTAAACTTGAGAAGGAATTCTCAATTCCAAAATTCAAAATTTAAGAACATTTTTTTGTCCCCTATAAATTATAAAATGAGTTACTATTGAGAATTATGGAGTCACTGCTAGCATAGAAAATATTTAAAATTAATCAACTCTAAGTCTACATGTCTGTATAGAAAACAAGAGTGATTGAATTTAACATCAATATTGTCAATAAACTTCCTGAATGTGATACCAATCACTAAAACTTATTTCCAGAAATTTTTAGAAAGATTTAATACTAATCTCATGCATAAATCTAAAAAAATAGATTAAAACATTCAAGGGAGAGATTGTATTTCCCCTTTAAAATTAATTTTTCTTTTATCATCAAGTGATCCATATCTCTCTTTGGAATTGTTTTTTAACATGAAAATTAAAGAATGTAATCATCATACCACAATGATGAAAATATTCAATATTTATGTTTTAATCATCTAGAATTATCAGATAATCTGAAATTGTTTATGGAGACAACATAAGGTCAATAGTCTTCCATGATGTAAGACTTTATAGCTGTAAAATTTTCACAATATTTATAAATTAAGGTCTCCCCATAAATATATGTTTCAACTTCAATTCCCAACATGAAAAACAGACAAAATATATGTGGTAATAAGTTGGTTATTAAATTCTCCCCAGATATAGCAACAGGGATGAGAGATGATTCTCAATCCAATAATATTCCTAGATGAAAACAACTTCTTCAAATTTTATATAAAGTAGTTTTGTTTTTATATACTTGTTTTAACATTATTACCTCTTCAAATTATTTAGTCCATATGATCAAAAAATTATTTGGAACATTCTCAATCTTCACTTTGTGTATAGACTTATTTTTTCAAACACTAAAAGCCATGGATGCTTTCCCTTTCTTCTTCAATAATTCTCTTTGAGCCAACCTTTCAGATTCTTCATCAGAGATGTCTTTCCACAAATCGTTCCTATTTTTTCTCTTCTAGATTTATTCTCTCTTTGATTCCATCTTTCTTTCTTTAGTATACATTTTCATGGCCAAATCCCAATGATCCGTGATTTGACCTTTCATACCACAAAAGAAACATATTTTATTTGGGGTGACATTCTTCACATAATTCTTCACAACCTTCATAGGCATAGTTTTTTTGCAATCTACTTATTTTTTCAATATCCAAAGGCTAACCTATTATCTTAATTTCTTACCTACTTAACTTTATGTTGTGGTCTTTTATTTACATCAACAAATGGTTTGTGAATGATTGTTAAATAGTAGTACTCATCATAATAATAGCCAATTTTTTAATAATCATATAAATTTTCAATGTAACCACATATGTTCTTAATAAACTGATTCTCTTTCTGTGAGTTCTAATTTTTTTTAGGTATCAATTTATCTTCAGCATTTATCCCCCAAAATGAAGGTATTTGGTAATCTTCATTCAATTAAATATTATAACCAAAATTAATTTCCTTCTTTTCAAACTTACAAAAACACAAATAGTATCCAACAAATATTGATTTGTTCTTCTCTAAAACATTCTATCTACCTTTGACATTTTGATTCTTTTTGGTAGCACGTTTCATCTTCTATACTTACTCTAGAAAAAAAAAATTTCATTACCCATTTTTGTCTAGAATTATTCAATGATCCTATAATAGATTTATCCTTGGATAATATAAAACTCTTCTTTCCACTAGATTGAGTGTTTTTAGTAATAGGACCCTTATCAGATGAAACATTGGCAATGATTTTTTTCTCAGAAATTTGTGAAGTGTTAGCTTGTGTCTCTTCCATATTCCTCAGTTTCAATTCCAGTTTAAGATATTTTAAGTTGAGATAAATCTTCTCATATTCGAAAAAACTCAGTACTTCATCCCACTGAGTATTCATCTTATGAATTTCATATTTATGCAACTGATTTTCCTTTAGTAAAAAGATTTCAAGTTCTGTGATTCTTTCTGATTTAAAATTCATCTAATCATATTTTACATTCATAGATTCATTTTTCAAATTTTCAAATGCATAGATAAATTTTATAAAGACGATCTCAAAAAAATATTTCTCATGAAGATTACTTTTCAATTATTTAATAGCTCCACCATATCTTTCTTTTAACAGAGATCTTATTTCATTCATTCCTTTCAAAAGTTTTGTGAGAGTGATGGATATACCAACCTTTAAAGTCAATTATTATTCCATAGAATTATACTCTTCTTATAGATCTAATTTCTAATCCTAAAGATCCTTGAGAACTCTGGTCATACATGTGAAAACTTCTTTGGGAACCTTTATCATATGTTCTCTAATTTTAGAATTTCTCAAATCTTCATCACATATTGAACTTGATTCATCTGAATTATAACCAATGGATTTCACTGAACAATTTCCACTATGAGATCCTTCATCTTTTAGTTGATATTTATTTATCTTTGAATTATTATTCTGATTATTTTACACTTTATTCTTACTATTTTTTCTGAGTTTTTAATTAAACTTCAATATTTATAACATCAAGAGTAGAGATAGGATTTTCCAACTGATCTAATAAAAGTTTTTCTTTCTCTGATACCAATTGAAGTGTCTAAGGACCATGTAGTCACACTGAGAGGGGGGTGAATTAGGTGTGAGTTGTTTTTACAAAATTATTTTTCACCTTTTAATTCAAACCTATATCACCTATTAAGATGAGTGGATATTTAATGAAAATAATAAAGTAAATGAAATATAGAACACAATATTTTTACAAGTATTATTACTAAGACCCACTTCCTTGCCATGCTGGTTAGACCCCCCAACCTAGATTATCCACTATAATATTTTTATCAACTACAATGGTTCAAGATGCAACTTTTTTTACACCATATAATTATATCCTACATTTGATTATAGTTATACCACTCAATAATCCATCTCTTCTACCTCAGTTGGTAAGAAACCCCAACCATTTGACTGGTTAGACCCCCTAGTATCTAGAGATTCTTTAGAAACTGGTTAGACCCCCACCCCCCAAATCAGAACCTCCTTCTTATTCTTTATAAGTTCTGATCCAATGATAGGATGACCACTTGATCTTCCTCCATGTGCTTTCCGGATCACACTGGATCATGTACAATTCATGTACCTTTACACTAAACTATTCGTGCTCAAATAAATTTTCATCACATTTAAATGGTCAACTGTCTTAGAACAACAATTATTAGTAATGAATTATTTCTTCTACTAAAGACTTGGCCTCACTAATCACTAAAAAGTCAGATAAAAAAATCTTCTAAATCACTGATAGAAATATTATCCTGGATGCAGCCTCAAAATACTTCACATTGAAAATGCAATGTACATTGCATGTTTTATTCTTAAAACTTCATGAATGTATATAATACATTGCATAATCTTCTCAATAGAAAATGTGCAACAATATAAATTTATAATATTTACCTTTCATGCATTCATTATTGCATGTGCATACATGTTTTTATAACACACACACACATTTAAATCCATTTTATTTATTATGTGTTCCTGTGATCATGATTTAATGTATGTAAGTGTTTTTCATGTGAATAATCAATTATAAATAGTTTATACCTTTCTCACTCATAGTTCAGTCACACTATTTTCCTTCTTATGCACTCACT
Source organism: Viscum album (assembly GCA_963277665.1). Lineage (NCBI taxonomy): Eukaryota > Viridiplantae > Streptophyta > Magnoliopsida > Santalales > Viscaceae > Viscum > Viscum album. The sequence goes on along the minus strand of OY728160.1, from coordinate 1,834,485,675 downwards.
TTCTCACACACTGACCACTTGAACAATATTTTCACTACCTTCTAAATTTATTTTCATCCAAAAATAATACACAAACAGTACCTCTATTATATACAAGGATAAAATTTATATGAATATAAACTATACCTTACTTCTGCCTTATGTGCGCAACTATTATGCTTAGAGTCACACTACCATTGTGAAAGTGTGTTTCCTTCACTCACACAGATTGTCCACACATAATGACTCTCAATCATTCATGAAAAAAAAATACATGAATTGGTGTTGGATATCAATGTGAAGACGTATTCTTCACAAAACTGAGTATATGTATATAATATATTTCTTATTTCATGAGCTCTTCAGGTGTGTAAGAATAGGTATGGGTTATTTGTGTTTCCTATAAACCATGATGTATGTATGCATGGATATCACACTTCCCAAATGGTTTAATGGAACCAAGTTCATAATGAAAAAAATGAGTATGAAAAGAACATATCATATGTCCATGGGATATATTAAAATTCTCACAAAATTGTCTCTATGAGAATTTCCTATAGATGAACCAAAGGGATTTACATAGCTCTATTTATCCATAAATGAGATCTTCTCAAACTCAGATAAATCTCATGGGTGTAGGCCTCAATATTTACAGGTAATAAATAATAAAATCGAAACATGTGTATTACCTCTATTCCTTGACTCCATAATCACCATTATTGAAAAATCAATCTTCCACACACTATAAAACTTTGGTTTTTTCATATTGATATAATGAAAAAAAAATTCATTATGATTTGGATCATTAAGGAATCATCAAAATTCTCATATAACGATTATAATCTCCATTTGATCTCCTAGATGATATTGCATGATGAGCTCCCAATGCACAGATTCCATTCGATGGATCAAGAAAGAAGAAAACGTGGATAAAGAGATTGGATGACAAAAATTTATCATATTTTTCAATCATACGGTAGGTATTCTTTCAGATATATATCATTCTATCCCACATCGAAATGACTTTCCATTTCTCTGCCCTGAACGGTGGCTCCACACTGCCTCTAAACCCCCATGTGGGTGTGCATGTCTACCATCTATGTCACCTACTAACTAGGCTTGGGCAGACTCCCCCATCCATAGTTCACCCTCTAAGATCCCACATAAACGTGGGGTCGAGCTATCTTGGGCTTGTGGGCTGAATTTTTTTTATTAATAACTAATTGAATACTTAGAAAAATTAAATTTAATATAAGGGAATTTAAATCCTTCTTTAAATGTAATTTCAAACCAACTTAATATTGAAAACCCATGGCCACCATTCAAAAAATTATTCCACAAATAATGTGAAGTCCACTTCATCAAAAATAAATCTATTTTCATGGAATCATATTAAAATGTTGTAAAAAATGAGATAATTAAATTCAACTAATGATACATGTCTTAAGAACATAAGATCAATTCTTCAATCATCACATTTAAACTCGTTGTCTTTGGATTTTCTTAAATAATTTACAACAATTTCAACCTAATCAAATCACCTGGATTCTTTAGGTAGAACTATTATAATAACAAAATATCAATATATCTAGGATACTAGTTTTATTATATAAGAATGGGATAATAATAAATGAATGGGTTTATAAATAAATGAAACACAAATGCACATTGAAGATGTAATGACCCGACCCCAGTTAAACAGAGTCAGTGCATTATTACATAACATTGGAATAATACAAGGAATCATGTCCTGAAATACTGATCCGTTTAGTATCCTTAGAAGTACTAGATACATTCATAAGTTTTACATTACATCATGAAATAAACACATCAAAAACATTTTTCCCTATTGACCACACTTATATCCTTATCCTATCTCCGCAAGTCAACCATAAAATATTTCTTCAAATCCTGGGAAAAATAAAACATAGAAAGGGGTGAGCTCAGATGCTCAGTAAGGATAACAATATAGTAGAAACTTTCATAAATAAGCATAAAAATTTAAGGCAATGTATAGGACTAAAACAAAAGACTTTTGAACTTAAAATTAATAAAAATATGGAAAAGATAAAATAAAATAATTCCATTTAATTATTCAAATGGATATTCTACTAGTAAAATAATCACATGAAATATCAATAGTCACTTTCATAATGATAGAATGCATAATGTCAGACTTCATAACCACATAGTCAAGGCCTTGTGATAAGACTAGAAATAATATTTTTTCAAGGCCTTGTGCCAAGACACTAGTTTGTCTCATGATACCACTAATGCATCAAGGAGCTATAGCGGGCTCCACCCATCACTTACTAATTCCAATGCATTCCTCATATGAAAAGGTTTAAACATAACATGAACATTCGTATTAAAACTAGCATAAAAAATGTCAATACATTATCTATAAACCATGAATGGTGTAAAAATAACACATCCACAATAAAAAATATCAAAAAACCTTCAATATAATATGGAAGATTTGTATCATAATAAATCAACTTCAAATAAGCTTAAAATCCATCAAAGGATGTTGACATAGATGAAATCAAAAATTTTTGTAGAGAAATATATCTTCCTATTTTGAAATCATTTAAAAGTGATATAATAATAAAAGAAAACATTTATTTGGAAAATATTCTTATAAGCTTGTATGGGAAGCTTTGCCTAAGTTATAACGGTGTAAAATAGCTACACCCGTCGTATAAGTTAAAAAATACATTCTTACCTTAATTTTGTTGAGACGGTCATAAAGTACCTTGTTTGGAAAACGACAGAAACATTCCTTTAAAAACATATGTGTTTAAATAAGGGTATAAATGACTTCAACCCATAGTCTATTAAATAGTAAAAATGTTTTCAATTACATTTTTAGGAAAACGCGGATGTGGATGATAAATAGATCCCAGTAGATACTTACGTATTAACAACCACAGATAAGTAAAAAGATTGTAAAATTAACCCTTAACTTGTAATTTTCCTTGGTCTAGGGTATGTTAAACTACTTTATAATAGTTAAATCAATGTTATTAAATTATAAAGTAATTATATACATAAATACGATATCATATATGATCTTCCAATTTTTCTTTGATAATAATATTTTAGCAGTATCATTGTTTTAGGTGTTAACTGATTCATTTTACTTTATATTATTGGTTACATAAGCCATGTTTGTTATGAATAAGATGTATTTTATTCATATCTAGAATGATATTATTTTCATAAACATTATTTTTAATCATAAAATGAAAATTATTCTTCAATGATAGTGATGGGGAATGAGTCTAATCGCGTTCGTAGAGACGGTAATCTGTACATACGCACGAGCGACAATATCATTATATTGATGGTGTAATTTTATGTAATTGAATGGTATATCATATATAATGAATAATTTACATGTTATATTTATTATTTACATCAGTTATACTCATTATTATACCCATATAAATAATTAAGTGTTTGAATAACAAACTACACCACGACGTGGAGATGGTAAGTTGTACGTACACACGTATGGTGACTTTGTCATTAATAGGATGGATGGAATAAAGAATATGGTTGTAACATATTTATAATAACATCACAGTATGTATGAGGTACTGGATTTATTATTTTGGTATGGAATCAACAAAGAAATATGAAGTGGAAGAAGAAAAGAACTTGAAAGAGGTGATGAAATATTTACCTCATCTTCGGGTTTTTCTTTTTGATTTGATCAAAAGGGATAATTAGGTTGGATTTTTGACCAAAGGAAGGCCTCTATGACGAAGGGGGGAAAGTTGGGAGGATATTTGGGCTGGGGTTGTCTGAGCCAAATGGCTTTATAGGTTTAAAATTAAGAGAAGGGGAAGTACCCTTTTATAAGAGAGGCGAGGGTCACTTTTGGAAAACCTTGAAATATTATTTTATAATAAAATAATTTTCGGTTTTAATTGCTCAAAAATGACATATTTCTAGGATAAGGTGGGTATGGGTCGAAAAACGCTCAACCAATAGGTTTTTAATAGGTTTATGTCACCATATTAATCTTATCTTTTAGATTTAACTCTTTGTCAAATAGTTTTATATTTACCATGTCTCTTTGTATTTTTATATTATATGGTTAATAAACATACTATTACAAGAATAGAGAACACCATGTGGTTCATTATTAATATATATAACCATATATAAGTCCTTTTAAAGAACCTTATTTGTTTAGTAATATTATATCAATTTATAATATAGTATTTGTTTTAAAAACTCAATTATGTAAATTTTGACACTATTTAGTGTTTGATTTTTTTGAAAACCGTAAAAACTCTATCACTTCAAATAAAATTTATTTAATCAACCCTAACATGTAATATCAACCTATAAAATTAGTTTAATTTATCAGAACACTAAATTTACATTTATTTTAATATTTATAATATCAATTATTTTAATATTTCATTATTAAGGTAATTTCTACATCATCATTATGTCATAAATAAATTAAACTTTATAATGTATAAAAATTATAAATAAAATATCATTATGTAGAAAATATTTTTAACTTTATAATTAATAGTTATATTAGAATTTATATTGTGTGTAACCCTATATTAAAATGGGTTTTTATTAAACATTGAATTTGACTCTTTTAACTCTTCTTTAAAGGAAATAATAATAAATTTCCTAATCTAATCCAAGTAGACCAAAAGGATTATATTTTATTACTAAGGTTGTTTTTAGTATAATTACACTTATCCAATAGAATTATTACACATGTTAGGGAAATTATAATATCAATTTTTCCCTTAATTACCCAATTTACTTTTAACCGTGGTAAATAAAAGTCAACAGTTACTATTCACCAAAATTATATTCTCCTTATTGAACCACAATTTACTTACTGATGTAAACCTTGTCTCTTGTATTTTTTAAATTCAACTCACAAAAGTGGTAAAATTATATTTTATGCAAATTTGTAAATGCTCCTAGAAGGTGGGTAAAAGACGGTAAAAAGTTCAATAAAATTTTATTTATCTAAATTTATTATAAAATGAATCCAGTGAATAAAATTGAACATATATAGTTATTATGTATCTATTTTGACATAAAATAAATTAAAATAATATAACTAATTATTTAAATAAAAAGTCGGTTTTAAACAATAACGCAGTGTTTTTCACTATTCATCAAAAATTGAAAGTTTTCATAAAAATACCAAAAAATCACCCTAAGATAATTTCGATATTACAAATTCAAAAATGAAGTCTATATTGAAAAATGAAATTTATAAAATTTTAAAAAGTGGGTATTACTATTCATAACGGCTAGTTTGATTGGTCGTGGTGTGTTATAACTCCAAGTTATGTACAATGTAAGCTACTGCATTATTCAAAGGGAAAAGTACCATGGAATCTTGGGGTGTTACATTCTCCCTTACTTAAAATAATTTCATCCTTAAAATTTCTATAATATCACTACATAAAAAGATTTTGGGTGGTTCTGCATCATAAGTTCATCGGGTTCCCACGCTGCTTCTTCCATCTTATGGTTTCTCCATAGAACTTTTACCAGAAAAGTCATCCGGTTTCTTAGCACTTGTTCTCTGGTATCAAGAATCATGATAGGATCTTCACAATAAGACATATCATGTTCCAATTCAATTTATTCATAGGTGAGTACATGCGTTGGGTCAGGCATGTATTTTCTCAACAATGATACGTGGAGCACATCATGAACTTTGGAGAGACTTGGTGGCATTCCCAAACAGTAATCTACAACCCCAATTTGTTCTAGAATTTTGAAATATCAGATGTACATGGGACTCAGTTTACCCTTCTTACTGAATCGTATAACACCCTTCCATGGAGATACCTTCAAGAAAACATGATCTCCTACTTGAAATTTCAAATACTTCCTCCGATTATCAGCATAGCTCTTTTGCCTAATTTGAGATGATTTGATGTGAGTTTGCATAACCTTCACATTTTCCATTGTTTCCACAACAAGTTATGAGCCTACGAGTTTTCATTCACTAACATCATCCCAAAAAGTTGGTGTGCGACATATCTTTCCATATAACGCTTCATATGGTGCCATATGAATACTTGAATGGAAGCTATTGTTATAGGAAAATTCTACCAGAGGTAAATATTGATCCCACATACCTTTAATGTAAAGTGAGAAAGATCTCAACATGTCATCTAAGGTTTTAATAGTCCATTATGATTTTCCATCGGTTTTAGGGTGGTAGGAAGTGCTCAAACAAAGTTCAGTATCAAAGGCCTTCTGAATACTTCTCCAAAATCATGATGTAAAATAGGGATCACGGTCAGAAACAATTGATAGGGGTACACCATGAAGTCTTACAACATCATTAATATATAGTCTTTCTAGACGTTCAAGTGGTAAATCATCTCTTATAGCAAGAAAATATGATGACTTGGTAATATGATAAAAAATGACCCATATTTCTTCCTTCCTTCTAGGAGTCTTTGGTAGCCTTATGACAATGTCCGTCATAATATTATCCATTTCCACTCAGGTATGGGAAGAGGTTTCATGACTCCTCTAGGATATTACCTTCCAGCTTTCACTTGTGGAAAAACCATACATCTTGACACAAAATCAGCAATATCCCTCTTCATGTTGTCCCAATAAAAATGTTCCTTTAAATATCTATACATCTTGTTGATCCTAGGGTGTATATAGTAGTTGGAGATATGATCATCATCCAACAATTCACTTTTTAGATCAGGTATGTTAGGAACACAAAGTCTCTTCCCAAATTTCAAAATTCTATCTTCATATATAAAGTCACTCAATCTCCCATCATTCACAACTTTAATCTTCTTTTGAAACTTCTTATCATCTGTCTGAGAACTCATTATCCTTTCTAGTAAAGATGGTTTGAAAACCATTTGAAAAAGTATTGATGTTTCACCTTCCATGGTTATTCCCATATCCATCTTTACTAGATCTAAGAAAATAGAATCTATTTCAAATCTCATCTTATTCAAAACTCCATGATCCTTTCTACTAAAAGCATCTTCCACCTTATTTTCCTTCCCTGGGTGTTAGTGTATAGTGAAATTATAATCCTTGAGTAGTTTAATCTATCTCCTTTTCCTCATGTTGAGTTCTTTCTGTGAGAAAATATACTTCAATGTCTTGTGATCAATATAAATCTCACATTTTTCACCATAGAGATAATGTCTCTATATCTTCAGAGAAAATATTACATATTCTAACTCAAGATAATGAGTGGGATAGTTTTTCTCATGAATATTTAGCTTTTGTGATGTATAGACAGTACCTCTCTCATTCTTCATAAGGACACAACCAAGTCATTTCATTGAAGCATCACTATAAATAAAAAACCCATAATTCCCTGATGGTAGAGTCAAGATAGTAGCATTGACTAATATTCTATTCAATTCTATAAAAAAAATTTGCACTCTTTTTTCCAAAAAAATTTAACACCTTTACGTGTGAGCTTGGTTAATGGGTTATCCAAACAGGAAAAATTCTGGGAAAAATGTCGATAATAACCTGCTAATCCAATAAAACTGTGCACCTCAGTTATACTCGTCGGTGCTGGAAATTATTGGATTTCCTTGGTCTTGTAAGGATCAACAGAGATTCCATCCTTAGAGACAATATGTCCAAGGAAAAAATCTATTGAAGCCCGAATTCACACTTTCTAAACTTCCCATATAATTCATTTCTTCTTAGGGTTTTCAGAATAGTGCGCAAGTGATTTTCATGATCTTTGTAAATTTTTTATTATACCAATATATCATCAATAAATACCACTAAAACTTCATCAATATATTCCTTGAAAACTCTTTTCATTAGATCCATGAAGATATAGGATGCATTAGTTAATCCAAAAGGCATTACTGTAAACTCGTAACTCCCATACCTGGTTCGAAATTCTGTTTTCAGAATGTCTTCCTTCTTCACACACAATTGATGATATCTAGATCAAAGGTAAATCTTTAAAAAATATTGATATTTATGATGTTTTTTGAATAAATAATCAATGATAGGTAGGGGATACTTTTTCTTTTTTGTTATAGCATTGATCTCCTTGTAGTCAATGCAAAACCTCATTGATCCATCTTTCTTCATAACAAAAAGGACAGGGGATCCACATGGAGAAACACTAGGGAGAATAAGTCCATTATTACTCAATTCCTCTAGTTGTTTCTTTAGTTCCATTAATTATATAATGGTTATTCTATAAGGGGTCTTCGATATGGGCCTTAAACCAGAAATTAAATCAATGGAAAACTCAATTTCTCGTTCTGGAGGATGTCCACATAAATCCTCTGGAAACACATAAAAATATTCTTGCACAATAGATACGTCCTCGATTCGAACATTATTTTCTGCACCATTAATTACTTAATTTTATTCCTCCCCCAATAATTGAATTTAGTAGAGCTACTGGGGGTGGATCTAGATAAGAATTAAGTGGTGATGTTTCTGTTCTAAAGATAAGGTACTTCTTATCATCATCGAAAATTGTAACCTCCTTCTTCTTACAATAAATTTTCACATTATGGTCCAAAAGACAATCCATTTCAAGGATTATATCAAATTAAATCATGGTTATGATTATGATATTAGCATATAAAGAACCTTTATATGACCTAATGGGAATTGTTTCACAAAACTTTGTTGTGATGATACTTACCTCAAGAGTTTTGACTGACAACTCCCTTATTAAGTCAAATTGAAAATATCTAATTTTTTTAGCAAACTGGGAAGATATAAAACAATGAGATGATCCAGAATCGAATAAATCATTGGATGAACTTGATAAAACCATTAAATTACCTTCCACTACGTCTTTTGGAGCTTCAACCTCACCAGTAGTGATCGCATAATCATGGTATTTCTCCCTTGGACTTTTCAGAGGTAATTTCCCTTGGTTATTAGGAAATTCATTTGCATAATGTCCCTTTTATCTACAATTTTAGAATTCAACATTGACCGACTCATTCGTTCCCTTGAAATCATGAGCTTGGTGAACTTTTTCACCACAGTTGTAATAGACTTTCATTCCCTTCAGTAAAGTACCAGGGTGTTTATTACCACATTTACCGTAGGATGAATATTAAACTTTTCCCTTCTTCCCCTTATTTCCATTTCAATAGTGATCATAAGATCTCTTCTTCTCTTGATTTTCTTTCATGTCATAATACATAGAGAATTCCTTTCCTATATTGATATCACATAAGATAATATCTTCGTACGATGAGAAGGATTGTGAGACTAATGCTCGACGGAGAAATGGTTTTAAACCATCAAAGATTTGATCAATATTACTCTTTGGGTTACATATATAATCTATTGCATGCCTTGCTAAACTTGTAAAGTTAGCCTCATACTCTGTGACATTCTCATCCTTCTTTTTCCTCAAACTCAAAAATTTCCTTTGCATATCCACTCGATGGTCACGAGGGAAGTATTTTTCTAAGAAAAGCTCTTTAAACTCCCTCTATTCCATGTCAAATACTTATTCATCTTATTTTGTGTTTTTGATTAATGACCACCACTGATCTGCATCTCCAGTGAGGCAATAAACTATCATGAAATCTTTTTCCCTTTCACTTCTCCCCAAAGCATGAAATATTTTTTCTAAAGATTTTATCCATTACTCATCTACTAATTGATTTCTTATCCCATTTAATGTTGGTTTTTTTTTCCTCATGAAGTGATATACCTTTGATCCTCCACGCTGTGGATCAGGGTGCTCCATATGGGTAAGGTTATTATCTATAACCTGAGTGAGTTGTCCAAGTATGGTGATAAGCTGATCAGCACCAGTTGCATCACCAGCACCACTATAATTATCTTGAGTAGGAGGGAAATCCCTACATGGATTATGTGAATTGGCACAGTTTCCATTCCTTCCACTAGGCTCCATTTCTAAACAATGGCATATACTATATTAGTTTATGAATCACAATACATAATTCCAAATATGTAAAAAAAATTAACATAAATTGAACAATTTATGGATATAATCCATAATCATAAAAAATGTTTTCTTTGAGGAGTTATATACTCATAAATCCTTCATAATGGTTTGTAAATAAAATGTGAATTATCCTAAGCATATCCCCCAGGATTGTCGTAACCAAGAGTGCAGAAAGGCCCATTTTCGTGTACAAGGATACCCCGGGTCAAGCCTGAAACTCCTTGTCAGAGTTTTCACTCCTAGGTACATCTGTGAAAAAGCCGTCTCTACCTGCTCGTATACAGACAAGGATTTATTACTTAGATAATACCAAAAATATATTCATTACCTTGATTCTAGGAAGTTCTTCTATACCAATATTTAAAGTCTATCTTACTGTAATGTGATCTAATCAGAGTTTATATAAAATCTAGTTTCCAAGGTTTTTACTAAACTTCTTCTGATACCAACTATAATTCCCCAACCCCAGTTACCCAGAGTTAGTGTATTATCACATAACATTGGCATGATACAAGGAATCATGTGCCGAAATACTGATCAGTTTAGTAGCCTTGGAAGTACTAGATACATTCGTAAGTTTTACATTACATCATGCAATAAAAACAATAACAACATTTTCCCCATTGACCACACTTATATCCTTAGCTTATCCCTACAGGTCAAACAGAAAATATTTCTTCACATCCTGGGAAAAATAAAAAATATAAAGGGGTGAGCTCAGATGCTCAGTAAGGATAACAATATAGTGGAAACTTTCATAAATAAGCATAAACATTTAAGGCAATGTATAAGACTAAAATAAAATCCTTTTAAACTTAAACTTCAGCATAATATGGAAAAGATAAAATCAAATAATGAAATTTACTTATTCACATGGATATTATACTAGTTGAATAATCACATGCAATATCAATAGCCACTTTCATAATGATGGAATTCATAATGCTAGACTTCATAACAACATAGTCAAGGCCTTGTACCAAGACTACAAATAAGATTTCTTCAAGGACTTTTTCCAAGAAACTAGTTTTTCTCATGATACCACTGATGCATCAAGGAGCTATAGCGGGCTCCACCCGTCTCTTACTAAGTCCAATTTATTTCTCATATGAAAAGGTTTAAAAATAACATAAAAATTTGTATTAAAACTAGAATAAGAAATTTGAATACATTATCCGTAAACCATGAATGGTGTAAATATAATACATCCACAATTAAACATATCACAAAACCTTCAATACAATATTGAAGATTTGTATCATAATAAATAAACTTCAAACAAGCTTAAAATCAATCAAAGGATGTTGACATAGATGAAATCAAAACTTTTTGAAAAGAAATATCAATTTCTATTTTGAAATCATTAAAAAGTCATATAATTATAAAATGAAACATTTATTTTGAAAATATTCTTATAAAATTGTATGGGAAGCTATGACGATGTTATAACGGTGGAAAATAGCCACACCCGCCGTATAAGTTAAAAAATTCATTCTTACCTTAATTTTGTTGAGAATGTCATAAAGTACCTTGTTTGGAAAATGGAAAAAAGATTCATTTCAACACATATGTGGTAAAATAAGGGTATAAATGAATTTAACCCATAGTCTAGTAAATAGTAAAAATGTTTTGAATTACATTTTTAAGAAAACAATGATGTGGATGATAAAGTGGTCCCAGTAGATACTTACGTATTAACAACCTCAGATAAGTAATGTGATTGAAGAATTAACCCTTACCTTGAAATTTTACTTAGTCGATGGTATGTTAACCTCTTGTATAATAGTTAAATAATTGTTATTAAATTATACAAGAATCATATACATAAATATTATATCATATATGATATTTCAATGTTGCTTTGTTAATAATATTTTTGTAGTATCATCATTTCAGGTGTTAACTAATTAATTTTCCTTTATATGCTTGGTTATGTAAGTGATTTTTGTTATGAATATGTTGTATTTGATTCATATAAATAATGATATTAAGTTATTAAACATTTTTTTTAATCATAAAATGAAAATTATTCTTCAATTATTATGATGGGGAATGGGTCTCATCGCGTTCATGGAGACGATAATCCGTACGTACGCACAAGTGACAATATCATTATATTGATGGTGAAATTGTATTTAATTGAATGGTAAATAATATATAAATAATAATTAAAATTCTATATTTATTATTTAAATCAATTATACTCATTATTATACCCATCTAAATAATAAAGTGTTTGAGTAACAAACTACACTATAGCGTGGAGATGGTAAGTCATACGTACGCACGTATGGCGACTTTGTCATTCATAGGATGGATGGAATAAAAAATATGGTTTTAAAATATTTATGATAATATCATAGTATTTATGAGGTACTGCAGTTATTATTTTTGGTATGGAAACAACAAATAATGAGGAAGTGGAAGATAAAAGGAACTTGAAAGAGGTGATTAAATATTTACCTCTTCTTCGGGTTCTTCCTTTTGATTTGATAAAAAGGCATCATAGGTTGTCTTTATAACCAATGTAAGGCCTCTAGGATGAAGGGAAGAAAGTTGGGAGGATTTTTGCGTAGGGGTTGGCCGAGTCAAATGGCTTTGGTGGTGTGAAATTAAGAGAAGGGGAAGTACCCTTATATAAAAGAGGTGAGGGTCACTTTAGGAAAAGCTTGAAATATTATTTTACAATAAAATAATTTTTGGTTTCTAATGTCTCAAAAATGATTTATTTTGGGGATAAGGAGGGTATGGGTCTGAAACCTCTCAACTAATAGGTTTTGGATAGGTTTAGGTCACCACATTAACCTTATCTTTTAAATTTAACTCTTAGTTAAATAGTTTCATATTTACCATGTCTCTTTGTATTTTTATATTACATGGTTAATAAAATTACTATAATAAGCCAAGAGAACCCCATGTGGTTTATTGTTAATATATATAATCTTATCTAAGTCCTTTGTCTGAACCTTAGATTTTTACAAATATTATATCAATTAATAATATAGTATTTTTTTAAAACTCATTTTTGTCAATTTTGAAACTATTTAGTATTTGAATTTTTTTGAAAGCCATAAAAACTTTATCACTTCAAATAAAATTTATTTAATCAACTCTGACATGTCATATTAACCTATTAAATTAGATAAATTTATCATAATTCTCAATTTACTTTTATTTGGATATTTATAATATCAATTATTTTATTATTTTATTATTATGGTAATTATTACATCATCATTGTGTCATAAATACATTACATTATTTAGTGACTAAAAATTATAAATAAAATATCATTATGTAGGAAATATTTTTATATTTCTAGTGAATATTTATAGTTGAATTTATATTGTGTGTAACCCTGTATTAAAAATGGTTTAGTTATTAAACTTTGAATTTAACTCTTTTAACTCTTCTTTAAATAAAATAATAATAAATGTACTAATCTAATCCAAGGGGACCAAAAGGATCTTATTTTATTCCTAAGTTTTTTTATGGTCGAATTACACTTATCTAATAGAATTAGGACATGTTTTAGGGTAATTATAATAACATTTTTACCCTTAATTACCCAATTTACTTTTAATCGGGGTAAATAAAAGTCAAAAGTTAGTATTCACCAAAAATTATTTTCTTCTTATTGAACCAAATTTTACTTACTTATGTCAACCGTGTCTATTGGATTTTTTAAATTCAACTCATAGAAGTGGTAAAATTATGTTTTATAAAATTTTTAATTGCTCTTAGAAGGTGGGTAAAAGACGGTAAAAAGATCAAAAAAAATTTATATATCTAAACTTATTATAAAATGAATCTAATGAAGTACATTGAATGTATATAGGTATTATGTATCTATTTTGACCTAAAATAAATTAAAATAATATAACTAATTATTTAAATAAAAATTCAATTTTAAACAAAAACGCAGTGTTTTTTACTATTCATCAAAAATTGAAAGTTTTTAGAAAAATTCCAAAGAATTCACCCTAAGCTAATTTTAGTATTCAGAATTCAAAAATTAATTCCATTTTGAAAAATAAAATTTATAAAATTTTAAAAAGTGGGTTTTTCTATTCATAATGGCTAGTTTGATTGGTCGTGGTGTGTTAAAATTCCAAGTTGCATACAATGCAAGCTACTGTATTATTCAAATGGAAATGTACCATGGAAGCTTGGGGTGTTACAGAAGAATGTTACCACTTTTTCAAGTAACTGATATTGGTTTCCACCAAAGGGATTCCTTTCTTATATTTCTGACCAAAGTGAGGATTATAGGATAAAGGGAAAAAATTTGGGAGATTATTTAGATAGGTTTTGGATGATCCAAATGTCTCCATATTTGTAAATAAGTTAGGGGGGTCAGTTCCCTTTTATATTGGAGGAGGACTGACATTCTTGTAAATATAAAAGGGTAAACATTATTTAGAGGTCTCTCTTACATCATGTGCCTCCAATAATTTTTCATTTTTTTGAAAATGAAGCATATTGTCAAAATATTTCCAGATTATGGATTTTAGACATGTTTCTAGGGTATTTGGCCACTTGAGATAATGTTAACTACTAAGTAAACTTGTTTTTCCTTAATCACTATAATTAATTGAAATTGCCTTCACTAATATTTTTCGCCAAAAATTAATTTGACATTATTATACATTATAAATTATGATGATTATAAATATGGAATCCATTTTTTAAAATTATAATCACATAAGTTTCAAAAATTAATTTAAAAATAATCCCCAAGATGAGACAAAACAACAGGGTTTTAAAGTGAAAGCATTTAAAAGTTGGAATTGTTTTTTTACTGAAATTTAATGTGAAATTTATAAAAATTACCTAAATTGGATTAATTAATTTAAAATTTATCTAAATATACTTTAAAAACAATCAAAAAAATAATTTAACTATAAAAATAAATTGGATGGAAATGCAATTTTGAACTAAAATTCAGTATTATTCCCTATTCATCAAAATATAAAACATCTCAGAAAAATAAAAAAAATTAACCCAAATTAAATTTTTATATTTTTATTTCAAAAAATAATCCTATATTTAAAATTAAAATTATAAAATTATCAAAATTGTATATAAAATAGGTCTTCCATTAAAAGGCAATAAAATTTCCTTTTTGAAAAACACATATTTTTATTCATAAAATTAGATTTATTCTTATCTTATTCATTTTAAATATATCGGATAAGTGTAAAAAAATATTGAATATAAAATATATAAATTATATTAAAAAAATTCTTCTGAAGTGGTTTTGTTTAATTTATTGATATAAAATGTGTATGTACATAGAAAAATAGTTTTCTAAGAAAATGAATTTCATTATTTTCAAATAGTTCTTACTTGCATTTCTAAATAATTGATAACCAAATGACTCATTTTATATACATGTGTAATTAAAATTTTCAAACATTAGTTAATATTATTCGTAACTTCCATTCCAATGGCTAGGTGGTAACTATAATAATAATATAATAATAATTTTAATAGTGCTTTTTAGTTTGATAAAACTAGGTCTTACATGTAGCATAAGATATCAATAGAACTTTACATTGTGTGTAACACAAGCCAAACATACTGTTACATGTATTGAAATCTAATCTATTTATTGCATGTTGTGCAAGCTCGACATGGTGTTGCATACAAAGTAAGAATAAAATGGTGCTTTGATATAACACAAGATATATATTGTGTTGCGTGGAATGAAAAAATACCGAATAGTTTAAATTTATTTGAAAAAAATATTTCACAAAATATGAGGGTGTTACACTTACTATGCCCCTATTAATAAATAATGAAATCAGATTGTTAGCTAAATTAGTTCAATAATATTTTTAACATCATCATCTCTCACTTTAAAAGTAATTAATAGAAGTATGTAATATAATATCAAAGTATATATATATGAAAGGTACCATATTTTACATTCCAACCAAACCAAATTCCATAAACCATGATATCTTATGTACTAGTGCTTGCATCTTCTCTATAAGTCATACTTCATATCCATTAAAACACATCATAGCCACATCTACATAATCACAACCACATCACCATCATATCACCATAATCACATAGTAAAATCAGGAACCATTTCTACTCATGTAAGTATAAACTATACCTTAATCCATTACAACCCATGCATAAAAACATATGTAATAATTGGGAGCTATTATAACCAAGATATATGTATACACTATAACTTCCAGCCACCAGAACCCTTGTAAACATAAATGTTATAATTGTGAGCCACTATAACCTTTATAACAATAATCCCCTCTAGCCCACATATTCTTATACACCATACAATATATCAAATAGAGAGAGGGATAGGGTATCTAGAAATCGATCTATTCCATCAAAAACCTAGATATTGGGAAGAAACCCATAAACCATGGCCATATATGAGTATTGATTGTGTTATCCAAATTAGGTTGTAGAGCATAATAAATGATAGAATATAAAGGATAATATAACAGACAACCATTTAAATGGAAACTAACCAATCTAATACTGAAACTATAATTAACATCCCTCATGACTAACCATTTTCCATCCCAAAAGATTTTAAATTTAACACTTCCCTAATAACACATGCATCAAGGTTCATACTATAAAAATATTTTTTTAATAATAAATTATCAATCATTTAATATTATCAATCTTCAATTATTGATTAATAATTTACAATAACTATCCTAAGACAAGGTTTTCTATTCAACATTATGATTCCAGATTTTATACCTGTGTTATTTTAATCATTTACCCAATCCATCATCATATTAATATTATACTTTAATTTTCATTATTAATATTCAAATGGTCAATTAATGTCTTTTTGATATTTATAAAATTCATTAAAGAACAATTAACTTTATTAAAATTTATTATTTTGTTACCATTTCATAATTTTAGACACTAATACATAACTAGACCCATATATACTTACTTCAAGGAAAGATGAACCTAAATAAAATAGTAAATAAGAAGAAAACAACAGGCTTATAGTAGCCTAGTATTAGAACATAATCATAATGAAATCAAGAAACAAACAATAAGAATACATCAT
Source organism: Viscum album (assembly GCA_963277665.1). NCBI lineage: Eukaryota > Viridiplantae > Streptophyta > Magnoliopsida > Santalales > Viscaceae > Viscum > Viscum album. The sequence goes on along the minus strand of OY728160.1, from coordinate 1,834,468,654 downwards.
CCAAACAAGGCTCCCAAGCTGATCATACTCTCTCAACATCATTACCAACACTTTTCCATAATATTTCACTATCAACTCCACCACAAAAACATCAACACATCTCAACCCTCCCCATATCATTCAACCATACAAAGTTTCTAAATAAATAAACACAAGGGTAAATTATTCTAGCATATAAATAAATGGAATAAAATAATAATTCAAGAAACACACAAAATAAATAACAGTCAATTATACATTAAAAAATAAAGAAATATAAAATAAAATAAGGTATGAACACAATCAGACAAGAAAATTAATTCAATAAATAATCATCTTTCTTTTCTATATCGATTGATAAATTTATTTTGAGAAGGTTTTATTAAGAAATTTATCCTAATATAATAGAAATTAATAGTAGTAATAAACATCCAAGTAACATTATTCAATCAATGTTTATTCCTGTTAAGAATTTCAAGGAAATAATGGAAGAAACAATGAGTAGCTCATTCATTATATTCCATCATATCATATTTATGTTGTTTATAAAATATTAATCATGAAAAAATATGCATATGAAGGCATATCGAATCACAAAAATATAATATCATGGTATCTAGAAAATATCATGAGGTAATAACATGTAGATAACTTATTTTCTTGGTAAAGTACCCCATCTCTATCATTCCTTTAATTTTGGTAATTAACTTATTTGGCTCAATCTCTACCATTTATAGATTTTCAACCCATACATAACAATCCCATTTTTACACATAATTAGATCGAATAATTCTTGGATCCCCTAATTTAATTATACTTTCAAAAGAATGAGAATTGGAATATAATCACACAACCAAGAACTTACAACAAAAATCTCAGAACCCTAGTACACAAAAATCCCTATGAAACCCAAGACTCATGTCCAAGAAGACTGAATAAAACCATTACAAAAGACCATCATAAAATAATAATGGGGAGGGAACTAAGGAAAAGAGAAAAAAATCATCTAATATCATAAAGGGGATGAAAATTGATTCAGAAGGAAAATCAATTCAAATAGGACTCTATAGTCATCTGGGTTTTGAGGGAATTTAGAAGGATTGAAAAAAAGTGGTCAATCTAAATTTAAAAACCCAAATGCACAAATCATATTAAAATCCTCCTAGGTGTTTCTTATTTTGAAAATAATCCATCTATATCTTTCCCTCTATCTATATAAAATTGGATATGCCTAAGGGAAGTCTTGGTACAATAAATTTCTATATGATAACATTAAAAATACACAAAATCATGTCATGGATCTTACAATATCATCTTGAAACAACACATATTTTCCACTAACCTCCACGAATACACTTAATATCTTGGAGACTTCTCAAATACTTAAGAATCAATAATATAAGGGTTTTGGAAAATCTAGGCCCTTTGATTAGTTAACTCTCAAGTTATTCTTATCCTCAAGAATCAAAACTGAACTAGGAAGAATAGTATGAATGGGATTATAAATAAAAATACAATAATATATTTCTAAAAAATGTATCTATATATAATAATAACACAACCAAATCATCATAATTAAAGGGAAGAAGATCACACTACATCATTAATCACTTTATAAATCAAGGGAAGGGAATACATATCATCTAAAAATACCAATCATAAAATAAATTGGGATATTTATCATGAATCTACGACTCAATTTACCATGTAAATTCTTCTATGGTACCATGTTTCCTTAGGACATTAACCAAAGTAATAACACACCCATGAAACAGATTCCCTTGATGGTCATGAATCTTTATAGGGTTTTCCATGAATATCGAATCATATTCTGTATCTAACTCACTATATTCAATGAATGTGTGTCATAATGAAGATACCCATGATTTTATGACACATTTAAGACATCATGGATCTGATCAATTTTTATGGGAACTTCTAATTGATATGAAACTTCACTAACCATTTCAACACATTGAATGGTCCAATAAATCTGGTAGAAATATTACTCCCACAAGCAAACTTCTATTACCCATGATGAGAATATACTTTCAAGAACACATAATCACTAATTTAGAACTCCAAAGGCCTACAACTATGATTATAATATGAATTTTGATGATAAATGGATGACTCTTTTTACTTTTTAATAACTTTCACCATATTTTCCATGCTTTGTACCAATTCTCGGCTGATAATATCCAAATCCCTAACCTTGGAATAACACAAAAGATATCATCAAGTTCAATCTACAGTGTTTAAACTAAGTTCATACCAATAGTGAAGTGACAACTATTATTATATGAAAACTCAACCAAGGGTAGTTGTTTCACCAGTGAACCCTAAAAATATAGAATGCATGAATGTAACATGTATTACATGGTCTGGATAATTTTCACTATCAGATCATATTTATATGGATGAAAATATATGTTGAAGAATTATTGAGATCCCAAATCATGTTTTATAGCTCTACAAACTCACGAGGTAATATGGCAATCATGAATAGATATGATCATCCTCAAAACCTCATAGACACTCATAATCACCGCTAAACACTACCTCAATAAAAAATTATATATCACCTAACTCTTTAATTGATAATAATTGAGTTAAAATAATAAAATAATCCATGATCACCCATATAGAATCATATTCACCCTAATCTTGAGGTAAGATAATCATAATGTCCATCATGATGTACTCCCACTTAAATTGAGGAACATTCAGTGGCTAAATTAACCCAATAGAAACATAATTCTCAAATTTCACCTTTTGGTAGACAAAAAATTTGGATAAAAATTCCCTAACTGATATCTTCATCATTGACCACATTAAATAACCCTTAAAATCATAATACATCATAGCCACACAAGAATCCATTATTAAGGTTGAGTTTTGAAACTCAGAAAGAACCACCTCTTCTATAATCAACAGAACTAAGAACCTCCCCTAGAACAACACCCAATGTCAGTCATCCTTATGCCTACCCTCAATGAAATCTCAATAAACAAAATGATATTGATAATATCATATTTTATAATCCCCTATCTAATATTCTTCCACTTTCTATGCTAAGTATAACTACATTCCCATCTGGTAGAGATAACATAAGCCATTGATTTCATAACTATCATGGTGTATCATTATAAACTCCTCCATTACTCTTAATGCATCCCCAAAATTATAAACAAAATCAACACATAACTACCTATTCATAATGTCATTTGTAACATCCTTGATTCGGGTGCCACCTAAAGTTTCCCTGAACTCGGTTGGTCACATAACCTCAAGTGAATTTACCCAAACTCCAAAGTATGCTGATTAGAAAAAAGGGCCAAGGTTTGATAGTGGGGAAACTATGCCCTAATTGGCAGAGTATATATAGTGGAATAAACAATAATAATCAATATTGGAAGTAGTAATACCATACAACAAAAATAAACTGTGTTAGACTAATAGTTTAAATAACTACAACCTATATAAATAAATGATGCATGTCACATGTATCTAGGAAAGCATCCAAACAAATCACAATGTTGGAAATACAATACTAAAACCTAAGTATATAAAATAGTAAACTCTAACAACATTGCAAGCCTCTAATTGGTCCTGTGCTCTCCAACTCCACCAGCAATCAAGTACCTGATAAGTAAGGGTGCTTTCCCTTGTCTATACCTATAACCATATAATTTGTTTTGGTCCAAAATCATGACCCAAATAGGGTGTGAGATGAATCCCAGTAGGAAAACACCAAAAGATCTGTGCCTAACTATCAGTGAATATATATAGCATATAATAATGAAAAATAAGAAAGAAACTATGAGTACACAAAAGTAATCAATCCTAAAATTTCCATTTACATTCATTTATCATTTAATGTTCGTCATTTGATCAAGAGAGTACAAAAAATAGGTATCTCATAAGACTAACTGAACCAAAATGAATCCAAGCTTCTGTTTTGGCTTGGAAGATGTGTCACCAACATTCAAAATAACACATTGACCCTCTGGGTGGCTCATACAGTCTAACCCCTAGGATCATGTGTTTCAACAAAAAAATAATCTCGGGGGAAGAACTCACCATCAATTCACCATGTGATCTTTTAATGATAAACTATAGACTCTCTGAGGAAGCACTTAATGTCCACTCACCATGTGGTCTCATAATAGTATAATATAGACACTATGAGGAAGAAATCACTATCAATTCTCCCTATGGTCTCACATAGTAAATATATCAGACACTCTGGGGAATCCCTCAATGTCAATTCCCCTTATGGTCTAAGTACACCAGGTTATCATATCCCTGTGTAATACAATCATGCAAAAAACGATATCTAGAATCCCCATGTAATCAAAACTACTACAAGGATAATTAGCTACAATGCATAACACATGAATTTAATAGGTAACAATTAAGCAATAAATTCCTACCTAACAATAAAGGAAAGGAAACAAGGACTTCCTCATAGGAAACCTGGACCAAAATTCTCATAAACATTCAAATAAGGAAACACACCCATGGGGTGTCCCCTAAACATTAAATTTATCATAATATATCAAAGTAAACCCTTAATCTAACATACAATCTAAGTAAGATGATATAAGGGTACAATTACTTAATATAAAATACCCAAATCATGCGTAATTGGAACTTAGTCATATATAACACAAAGGACAAATCTGAAAGGCAACAAACCACCTATCTCGATGTTGTACAGTGAACACTATTGAACATCGGCCCTTTAATCGGCATTGAATGTTGTAAATTTACTAAAAGGTAAAAATCATTCAGACTTGAACAACTTAACATAGAGGAGAAATCAGGAAGACAGGATCTAGGGAAAATGAGAAATCACCAGTAGGAATCCAATGCACCCGGTAATGCCTCAATCGGAGCTCGGATAGAGGAACGAGTGGTGCTCAAAGATTCTCAACCATACGTCACTCTCTTGTACAAGACATAGGAAGAAGAAACATGTTCTGGATATGAGATGCGACCCTAGTATGATTAATCAAATAAAAAGAAAAGTACATGGTATTTTCATTTAATGTGCACTCCGTATACTAGCCTCAACTGACCCCCACTTTAGGAGATCCACACAGCCATGTACTTGGTCGTTACACAACCAGTACATGACTACATGCAGTAATCGGGTACATGGCATGTAATCAAGAGTACACAACATGTACTTAGAAAATTTCCAAATTCATTCTTTTTTCTTAAAAACACCCAAAATCAAGATCTATACCTGAAATGAAGATCCCAGTTCTTGAAAAGTTCCCCCTTTAAAACAATTCATCCATGAATTTTCCTTCCAAGGGTGGTGAAGAATAAACTTCAAACAAATCTGGCCACTATGATCGTACATCGACCTCCCTCTCCAAATTCATGTCTTGTACTCACCTGTGCTTCCATAGCACCCATACCTGAGGAAAAAATCAGCCATGGAGAACCTTTGTGTTGTGATCCACAATCTGAATACGGTGCTCCTAAAAGGATGCATCCACCTCAAACTCAACATCATCAATTTGAAAAATGTGTGATAGGTTTGAAATGTAATGTCATAGCTGAGAAATATGGAAGATTTCATGCATAACCTAGTACCTCTGAGGTAACTACAATCGATAGAAATCAGCCCGACTCTCTCCAAAACCTCTAATGGCCTGACATATCTTGGTGAAGGATTCCCCTATATTCTAATCCTACTGTTTCCCAACCTTGGTGTGACATGTAAGAAAACCTGATCTCTATCCTCGAACTCCAGAGGTTGTCTCTATTGATCAAAAAAATATTTATGCTAAAATGGTGAAGTATCCATCATCTTCTGAATCAACTCCACCTACTAAGTGGTCTCCTAGACAAGATGAGGTCCCAACATAGCTACCTCTATTACCTCCAGCCAACATATGGGTGATCGGCATGGCCTACCATACAAAGCCTCGTAAGGTGACATCTGAATCATCACCTGGAACTATTACTGGAGGAAAAATGGACAATGGGTATGTGTCTCTCCCAAGAACCCTCTAAACACATGATGCATGCTCATATCATGTCCTCCAAAACCTGAATCGTGTGCTCAAAATGGCTATCTATCTAGGGATGGTAAGTTGTACTCAAAAGTGCCTATATATGCAAAACACTCTGTAGTCATTTCCAAACATGAGAAGTAAAATGGGAGTACCTATCTAAAATGATAGAATGTGGAACCCCATGACAATGTACAATCTCTCAGATGTAAAACCTTCCAAGCTCATCAATACTAATGGTTTCCTTGCTCAGAAAAAAATGTGCAAACTTCATGAGTCTATCAATAAGAACCCATACTGCATCATTCCTTTGAGGCGACCTTGGTAAACACATCCCAAAATCTATCGTGACATCATTCCACTTCCACTCGAGAATGGGTAACTGCTGTAAAATCCCTACTGGTCACTGATTCTATGCCTTCACCTGCTGACATGTGGAACTTCTCATAACAAACCAACAATATCCCTCTTCATACCTTGCCACCAATACTAAAGGTGTTAATCTCGATACATCTTGGTGACGCCAAGAAGAACAACCCAAACTGAGGAATGAAAATATCTCAAAATCTCCTCGCATATTTCAACTCACACCCATATGCATCCATGAAAACACAAGACCTCATCCTCACCTATGGTCCACCAAGGAGTATGGTCCTCTCATGACACTCTCTCCCATATGATTAGGCCTTCTAAATCTCATATTTTTCTCATCCTCACCTGATTTAAAGGGTATATGTAACAGCTATAGAAGAAAGAAATGTCTTCCCCTGTCTGTCGTGCACCTCCAAATGCATATCAAAGAACATATCCATAAGCTTCCACTCACTTATGGCCTCCAAAACAACCTATATCTGAGTCTTAATACTCAACACATTAGCCACCACGTTGCCTTTACCAGGTGTGTAGGCAAGCTCATTGTCAAAAGTTTGAAAGTACATAACCAACCTTCATTGTCTCAAATTCAGATCACGCTGAGTAAAGATTTACTTGAGACTTTTTGTGGTTAGTGAAAACCACAAAATTCTCTCCCAATAGATAATGTCTCCAAAAACCTAAAGAATGCACAATTACAGCTAACTCTAGATCATGTGTCAGGTAATTCCACTCATGTGGAATCAACTACTGAGACCCGTACGCAATGAATCTTTTCCCATGCATAAGCACTACTCCCAGCCTGATACCTTATGCATCACAAAAAATGGTGTATCTCTTGACCGAATCTGGAAAAAATAGTATCGATGCTGATGTCAATCTCCCTTTCAGCTCTTAAAAGGATGAATCGAAGGAATCTGTCCACAAGTACTTCACAACCTTCCTATTCAGGCCCATTAGCGGTGTTTCTAAGTGTAAAAAGACCTTTATAAAGCATATGTTGTATCCATCCAGCCCCAGAAAACATAGTACCTCAAATAAGTTATTCGGATGCTCCCGGGAAACTACTAATCTCACTTCCTCTGAGTATACTGACACTCTTGTCTTTGATATTACATGACCCAATAAGTGAATTGGGTCCATCCAAAAGTTGAATTTTGAGAGCTTAGCATATAACTGATTCTATCTTAGTGTACTCAAAACTATCTCAAGATGGGTGGCATGGTCGTGTCGAGTGTGAGAATACACCAAGATATCTCCCACAAAAACAACAACAAAAGAGTCCAGGTAAGGATGAGAAATACAATTTATTAGTTCCAGGAAAACTACCGATGCATTCGTGAGACCGAACGACATAACCAAATACTCGTATAGACCATACCTATTCCAAAAGGATATAAGAGGTATATCTGATAGTCTAATGTGCAACTGATGATAACCAGATCTTAATTCAATTTTCAAGAACACCCAGGCTCCTCGAAGCTGATCAAAGATATCATCAATCCTCAGTAAGGGATATTGGTTCTTAACCATCAACGGATTCAGCTTCTGATAATCCATGCGTAGTCTAAGGGTACCGTCCGCCTGCTTCGCCATCAGGATAGGAAAACCCCAGTGAGAGTTGATGGGTTAGAAGAAATCCTTTTCCTCTAACTCCTCAAACTACTTCTTGAGCTCCTATAAATCTATTGTATCCATCATATAAGGTGGAATGGACACGGATTCCACTCCTAGAACAAGATGAATAGATTAATCTACCTCTCTCTCTAAAGGTAAACCTAAAAAGTCATCTGGAAAGACATCCCTAAAATTATCCACCACTGGAGGAAATTCCATCTGTAAATTCACCTGGTTATCCAGATATGTACTAGAAATCTAGGGTGCAATTTATTATGACCCATAATTATCACATCCATCCCTACTTTCCTAGACATCCCATTCTCTCTTTTGTAGAAAAGACCCGCCCTTTGGTGATGTGAAACTAACCATACAATGATAGTAGCCAACAAAGGCCTAGAAAGAGACCAACCAGTCCATTATGAGAATGACATTGAATCTTGTCATCTCTAAGATGTAGAGGTCCCATAATAAGTTACACCCACTAACCTTACGAGGTAACTCCTTACACTAACATACACTAGTTTTACTAATCCCCATTGGAGTGTCTAATGTCATACCATCCTCAAAACTAAATATACATAGCTCAAGGATCTCAACAATGACAAAATATATAAAACTATGGGAATTACATTATCAAAAAGAGAAAAATCTAAAAACTGAGGCAACTAGAATCATACCTCTAAATGTAGATGTTCTGGGATCTTGCTCCTGCTAAATCTTCTCTATCAAAAAAGTATGACCTGTGATTCAGTCCTACGGAGCTGTCTGAGATCCCTGACCTGATCCACCCTGTGGTTTTCCAAAACCATGTGTCTAACTACTATGGCCACGACCACCACCTCGGCCTGAATGTCTTGGAGACCTCCATCCCCCAATCTAATGTGGAACTGGTAGTGCTGCTCTGGTACGAGGAGTCAAAACTGATACTCCTGCAGCAGCTCTTGGAAGGAAGGCCTTGCAGAAATGCTGAAGATGTCCCATCTTGCCACACACTACTGGAAATAAGCCCATTTGCGAAGGGTCAGTTGTTACGGGATCCCGTCGCAAATGACCCGTTGCGGTAAATGGTGTTGCAACTAACACTATTTGGGACTGGTCCGTCGCTAAAAATATTATTTATGACGGTAATATGTCCCGTTGAAAATACTAATCGATATATATATTAAAAACTTTAAATAACACTTTTGCGACGGGCCCATCACAAATGTTATTTGTGACGGGCCATGAATACTGTCGCGAAAGAGTTAATTTTTATTCAAAAAAGAGAAATAAGTAATTGTGACGGGCCCGTCGTAATTTCCTATTGCGATGGTCAAATATTCCCGTCACAATAGGAAATTTAAAAAAAAATTTAAAAAAATTATTTGCGACAGGATACCGTCCCGTCGCAATTACCTATTGCGATGGGATGATTATCTCATCGCAAATATGTATAAAAAAATAAAAAAAATTAATTATTAATAAAAAATTTAATTATTAATAAAAAATTTAATTAATATTATAATAGTAATAAGACAATTATAATTCATTCAAATATTATAAAAAAATAATTCAAATATTTGAAAAATTATAATTAAATTAAAATATTAAAAAATTTAAATATATATAAAAAATTAATATTATAAAATATGAATAATATTATTAATCATATTAATATTTTAATATAAATAATATAATATTATATAAAAATAATAATATACCGAATTCATATTATTATAAATAATTAAAAAATTATAATTTTAATTAAATTTTTTGAAACTTTTTATGTATTAAAAATACCGAATATAATATTATTAAAATAATTAGAAAATAAAAATATGAAAATTATCAACATTTGAAAAAAGATATGGAATCTCATATCATAGAATTCAACAGACCTCTTAATACAATGGGTAGAAGTCTTTCCATTATAACATGACAATCATAACTTTTTAATCTGGTAATATGACCATTATTTACACATCTACCCAAATTGGAAGCACATCCATCTAGAATTCTCAAATCTGCAATCCATTGACAAAATAATAAGTGGCTTTCTTTGGACAATGTATAAGCTGATTTTGGTTTCATTAACCTTTTTGTTCTGGCATTCTCAAACAGTTCATGTTCTGGACGCCTGCAAATTTGAGCAAGATCCAATCGTGCATTTACATTATCTTTGCTCTTTCCTGGTGTATCCAAAACTATATGAAACAAATTATCAAAACAGCTCTTCTCAATATGCATGACATCCAACATGTGGTGGACCAACAAATCAGACCAATATGGAAAATCCCAAAATATGCTACGTTTTAGCCAATTGTGTTCTTTCCCAAAACCAGAAATTTTTTGTTGGTTTATTGTGGGTCCAAATATTATTGGAGGTAATGAATATACAACTGATTTTAAGTCCGTACATGATGGCATTTTTGGAGGTCCATCCCTTTCAACTATGCCTTTTCTAAAATGAGATCTGTTTCTGCGAAAAGGATGATAACCTGGAAAAAATCTGCGATGACAGTCAAAATAGAAAGGTTTTTTTCCATGGATGAGCATAAATGCCTTGTTCTCTCCCATACAGTAAGGACATGATTTCGGCCCATGTGTACTCTAGCCAGATAACATTCCATAAGCCGAGAAGTCACTGATTGTCCACATCAACGATTCTCTTAGTATGAAATTTTGTTTCGCAGAAACATCATAAGTACTGACACCAGTACTCCACAGTATATTTAATTCATCAATCAATGGATTCAAATAAACATCAATATTCTTCTTCAGATGTCCTGGGATTGGTAAGGTCAAAAAGATATAGGGTTCCTTCATCAACATCCATGGAGGTAAATTTTACGGAGTTAAAAAGACAGACCAACATGAATACTGACTAACATAAGATCCGAATGGATAGAAACCATCAGTGGAAAGACCCAGTCACACATTTAGGGCTTCTAAATCAAAGGATGGATGCACTCTATCAAAATGTTTCCATGAATCACCATCGTCCAGATGATTCAAGATTTTACCGGTTGAAATATTCGTTTTGTTCCATGACATCATTGTTGCTGTATTCTTAGACATGAATAAACGCTGAAGTCTGGATGTAAGAGGAAAATATCTCAACTGTTTTACAGGAATCAAGCCAGACTTTCCATGTTGAGCTTCTTTATACCTCGATTTCCCAAAAGTGGGACAACTATCCAACGACTCATTTTCCCCAGAATATAAAATGCAATCATTTGAACATGCATGAATCTTCTGACAACTAAGTCCTAAATTCTAAACTAGCCTCTTACTCTCAGAGTAATTTGCAGGCAAAACATTTACGTTGGGTAACAGTGTTTTAACCAAAGAAAATATTTGATCAAAACACGTGTTTGACATTCCATTATCTAATTTGATAGCCATAAATTTTGCAACTGCTTCTAATTTTCTTATCTTACAACCAGGATATAACGCATCCTCATCAGACCTCAAAAACTCATAAAATTTAGAGTGTGCCAACTCATGAGTTGAATCAATATCATCTTGAGTTTCTGTATGTTGAATAGATGGACCTGTAACATCATGTACTAAATTTTGAAACTGGGATGGATCCAGAATCAAGTTAGTATCACCTTCTGTAGAACTGCGTTCACCATGTTGATACCGAAAAACATAATCCGGTTGAAAACCAAAACGCAAGAGATGTCCCCCAACTTTGTCAAACGTGTCAAATTTTCTCAGTGCACATTTTTTACAAGGACATTTTATTGTGCCTTCTGAAACAAATTCTGGATTTGATGCCGCAAATGCTAAAAAAGTCTCCACATCCTCTATATATACTGTATTTAAACTAGAACCATTTGGATTTCTACATTGATTTATCCATATGCGGTCATCTAATAATGACTATTGACAACCTCGTTGTTCTATATTTTTCTATAAAATATAAAAGAATTACTAGTTTTGAATAATTTGTTAGAAAAAACACTCAATCAAGGATAATTATAGAGTTTACATCAGACACAACTGACACAAACGTTTTATTGGGAAAGACCTAAAAATTGACCCTTTAAGAATTGAACATGTTAATAATAAAGCAAAACCCGGTACAAATATTGATAATTTTAATATTTTATAAATTTTTTATTATTTTAATAATACTAATATTATTTTTTCATAAATATTAATTATATAATAATAAAATTGTTACATTATTAGTATTTTTATTATTAATATTAAAATAATATAATTCTTTATATTATGTTACAATTCTCCTTTCATCTGTGTGTTTAACATTCTATCTCCACATGTAATATTTGCATTCACTTTCACCTCTCTATTGGTGAGTAGGTTGATAGTTTTGAAAAAGAATGCAAATATTACATGTGGAGACAGAAGTTTTTTTAAAACCAATACAGAGATGAAAAGATAATTGAGAAAGATAATGATCATGCTAGTTTTTTCCAATTAGCTAATTATTACTAATTAATCCTAATTATTGGTAATTATTCTTAATTATTACTAATTATTACTAATTATTGGTAATTATTACTAATTATTGGTAATTATTCCTAAATATTGGTAATTATTCCTAATTATTGGTAATTATTCCTAATTATTGGTAATTATTCATAATTATTGGTAATTATTCATAATTATTGGTAAATATTGACAATTATTTGCAATTATTGGTAAATATTGGCAACTATTGGCAATTATTGGTAAATATTGGTAAATATCGGTAATTATTACTAATTATTACTAATTATTGTTAATTATTACTAATTATTGTTAATTATTACTAATTATTGTTAATTATTACTAATTATTGTTAATTATTGGTAATTATTGGTAATTATTGGTAATTAGTGGTAATTATTACTAATTATTGGTAATTATTACTAATTATTGGCAATTATTCCGAATTATTGGTAATTATTCCTAATTATTGGTAATTATTCCTAATTATTGGTAATTATTCCTAATTATTGGTAATTATTCCTAATTATTACTAATTATTCCTAATTATTGGTAATTATTCCTAATTATTTGTAAATATTGACAATTATTGGTAATTATTTATAAATATTGGTAAATATTGGTAATTATTGGTAATTATTACTAATTATTGGTAATTATTGGCAATTATTCGTAATTATTGTTAATTATTCCTAATTATTGGAAATTATTGGTAATTATTACTATTTATTGGTTATTATTGGTAATTATTATTAATTATTACTAATTATTCCTAATTATTGGTAATTATTCCTAATTATTGGTAATTATTGGTAATTATTATTAATTATTACTGATTATTCCCAATTATTGGTAATTATTCCAAATTATTGGTAATTATTGGTAATTATTGGTAATTATTATTAATTATTGGTAATTTTTTATAATTATTGGTAATTATTCCTAATTATTGGTAATTATTCCTAATTATTGGTAATTATTCCCAATTATTGGTAATTATTGGTAATTATTGGTAATTATTATTAATTATTGGTAATTATTCCTAATTATTGGTAATTATTCCTAATTATTGGTAATTATTCCTAATTATTGGTAATTATTCCTAATTATTGGTAATTATTCCTAATTATTGGTAAATATTTACAATTATTGGCAATTATTGGTAAATATTGGTAAATATTGGTAATTATTGGAAAATATTGACAATTATTGGCAATTATTGGTAAATATTGGTAAATATTGGAAATTATTGATAATTATTACTAATTATTACTCATAATTAACAATTATTGGTAATTATTGTTAATTAATACTAATTATTGGTAATTATTGGTAATTATTGTTAATTATTATTAATTATTACTAATTATTACTAATTAACGTTACTTATTACTAATTATTGTTAATTTTTTCTAATTATTACTATTTTTTTGCATTATTCCAATTATTACAAATTATATGCATTAATTACTAATTACATTCATTAACTACAAATTACATTCATTAACTACTAATTACATTCATTAACTACTAATTACATTCATTAACTACTAATTACATTCATTAATTACTAATTATTATCTTTAATTAAAATTAAAGTTATTAATTACTAATTGCAATCACTTAATTATTAAATATTGTTAATTACTAATAATTAAATCTAACAAATCAAATTTAATACCTTAATACAACATAATTATATCTAATAAGAAATAATAAAAACTATTGTAAAAATATAAAACAAAAACATTAAATAAATATTAAATTTAAATTCAGAAAAAAACCTTAAACTGGTTTTCGAGCTTTCGATTTGTTGTACTTGTAGGATGATCCCCACAACCTCCTTCAAATCGACTTGCAAAACAAAATTCACTCAACACATATAAACTAGTAAAAAGTAGTTCAGATTCAGAAAACTTGTCAAGGATGGCTGTATTTATAGGTTATATTATTTGCGACGGGGTTTATTGCGACGGTATTCCCATCGCAATTGGTATTATTTGCGACGGGACCGTCACAAATAACCCCGACCACATTTATTATGGGCGGCAATAAAAGGGATTATTTGCGACGGGGCCCGTCGCAAATAACCCCTGCCGCCAGGTTATTAGCGACGGGAACCCCTTCCCGTCGCAAATAACATGTTACCGCCGCTGGTTATTTGCGACGGGAAGGGGATCCCGTCGCAAATATCTTTCGCACAATTCGGCGCGCATTCGCGCCAAACCATTTGCGACGGGTGACAATATCCCGTCGCAAATAACTCTTTATTTACGACGGGGCAGAATCCCCGTCGCAAATAACCCGTCGCTAATACCACTTTTTCCCATAGTGACAAGATTAACACTCAAATGGGTCCTTCGAGCACTAGGTTTTCTTATTTCCACTCTTCCCACACTGGTAGCACATCACCTTTCTACTTGAAGGAGTATTCCGTCTACTCGGATCTCTGTGCATAGACTCTTTGTGGAACTTCCTACTATCTGCCGGAGGAGTACCAACTCTAGAGGCCGAACCACACTAGATCATAGCTCTAGACTCCCTCAGATTATGCTGGGTGATCATAGCCTAGTTAACTATAGAAGATATGTATGTTAACTTGATGATTTTCACCTGGGATCGGAGGTCATGTCTGATACCATCCTCAATCTTCCTGTCCAAAAATAACTCATCTACCCCTGGAATGGGGTGAAGCGATGTAGCTCTAAGAAGCAAGAAGAATACTCTATGACTGAAAGAGTACCATGTTCTAGACCCATGAACTATCAGTCTCGGTCATCCCTCAATGTCTCTGGGTAAAAATAGTCATAGAAGGTATACTGGAACTCATCCCAAGCCATAACTCAATTGTGTCCCTCCTCGGATATCACATCCCGCCATCTTTTCATAGAATCTTGAAGCATGTAGGTTGTGAGCTTCACCCTTCTCTCAAGAGGTGTATCGAGATTCTAAATGATAAATAGCATGGATTCTAACCATGACTCTATAGCCTGAGGTCCTCCACCCCTGAGAAAGTGGGAGGATGCTGCTGCTGAAAACTTGCATCAACTCTTCCATTGATGGGGCAGGATGTGGTGCTCCCTGGTAAGTATTCATAAACCTCGTGAAGCCTTCTGAGAACTATACATCATCACTTGGGTCTGGTATAACAGCTAGTTCCAAGATAGGAACGATGGTAAGATCTGTTGTAAGTCCTTGATCTACCATTTCTGGTGATTTATCATTGCCATGTAACTAGCGTACAACCAGAGGACGTGTCAGTGGAATGACTCTACAAGGTCAAGCACACACCTCAGTTCAAGATTATCAAGGACTAATACTTATAAGTTCAAGAAAGGAACAAGAGAAGAAAAAAAATCATGTTTTACTCAACAGGGGTACATGGAATTTTCCCTTAAGCCTTTAACTTGGGTGTGTACCTCTGCCAAAATTTTCCGTGTAACACCCCTACGCACGATATGTTCCTCATGTGACACAACATGTACATGAATTTTCCCTCCTTCCTGATTTATTCTACATGGAAATACCACACTGTTCTCTCCTAGGTAACACTACACAGTGTGTTCACCCTACACATGACATGTACCCCTTAAGTTTTAACAACCCATGTCGTTAGTCACATGGTCAAAGACATGGTCTACTCTACATGGCGTGCAAGAACAGGACATGACGTGTAAAACCTGAGTTTCATCCATCCTTATCATTAGTTACATGGCTGGATACATGTCCACTTTAGCACAGAGTGTACTCCCAATACATGATGTGTTCTACTAAACATTTATCAACTCATGTCTTTGATCACACATTCAGTCACATGGTTAAGCTCTAAATGGTGTGTACACTAGTGCAGAAAACGTTTTTTACGTCACCATTTTTTACGTCGGTTATATAAAACCGACGTCATAATATGTAAAACGAGGTTTTTTACGTCGGTTATTTCTTAACCGACGTAAAAACCTGTGTTCGGTACACATTTAACGTCGGTTATTTTTATAACCGACGTTATTAATCGCGCGGCTTCGTTTTTTACGTCGGTTATTTTTATAACCGACGTAACAAACGCGGTTTTCGAAGGCCCTTTGACGTCGGTTATTGAATAACCGACGTAACAAACACGGTTTTTGAAGGCTTTTTTACGTCGGTTCTAAAATAACCGACGTAAAAAAAGAATCCGCAGATGTTTTTGACGTCGGTTATTACATAACCGACGTAAAAAAACGCGGATTTTGAGCCATTTGTTACGTCGGTTATATAATAACCGACGTAAAAAATGAATCGGAGGAAGGTTTTTACGTCGGTTATTGAAATAACCGACGTTATACATGTTTTTAAAACAATTATCACGTCGGTTATTGAATAACCGACGTGATAACTCATTTAAAAATTTACCCAGACCCGTGGATTGTCATTCGCGAGTTTACCTTCGACAGTCGCGACTCGTCTCTCTCGCGCGTAAACCCGAATCGGCTCGTCCATTTCGTTGGTTTAGATTCATTTTGCGATCATCGTTTCTCATATTTAATCTCCTCGGATCAATCATCTAAACTCGCAGCACTCAGGTAATCCTCCCACTCGTTCGTTTTTTTTCGCGGATAGTAAATATATATGTGTTGTGATTTTTTTGTTGAAACTAGCTAAGATTCTTCGAT